>OU026068.1:17500000-20000000 GCA_907269065.1 Crocallis elinguaria
TGTCACATAATGTGGGAGCCATGTGCGACTCAGTTTCAGTAGAAACTGGGCTTTGAATTATACTCTGAACTTGAATTGATTCAACCAAGTCAGCTTTTTCTTGTCATACATGAAGCGTTTATAGAACTTTATTAACAAATCGCTTCTGTGATGATATTTTCGAAACATTCTGTAATAATAAAAGGTTGGGTAAAACGACTATATTAGCGCTTCTTTGCGTCTGAGGATACGATCCCGCTCTCATAAGACGACAGTCGTTAAGCTACGTCCGGAAATGTTGGCCTGAAAATATCCGGCATCAGGAACTAGACACTTACCATTCGAGAAAGAGGAAGGCCTAACAACCGATAATAATACTTACAACGCTCTAGACGCCCTGAATTCTAACAATATATCACGCAAAATCACAAACGGAAAAAGCCAGCGATATATCCCATCCAGAGCGAACCCATGACGTTCAGCCACATCGGATGACCCTGCGCTGAATACATTAGCTCCCGGCGCCCGCGGCGTGATATACGCGCCAATCGAGACACTATCGCGCGTCATAAAGAGAAAAAACTACAGATATATTACTGCGAGCGCCACAATTCCCGTATAATTGGAGAGCGCTATTCTTTGCAGAAGTCAAGGACGCAGTTAAAGCGCTGTAAAGTAAGCGCGGCCATCTCCGGCCCTATAAATAAGTCGCGGTGCAATATAGCGGCGACTTGATCGATGGTGTGTGACGAGGTGAGACTGGCTCGCTCGTGTGGGAACTGACTAATGGATTTGTTTTGTAGAGGCTCAGAAGATTCTGATACTCGCGGGACGGCTCCTGGCTGCGCACTCGGTTTTATTGCGCTGTTAGTCGAACGTGTCTTTTTCTCTAATTGTTGAATGCTAATTCTAATTGAGCTAATTGTTGATTTTAATACATGTGGCTGATGAGTGTGACTCCGGCTCATTGTACTGATGTTAATTGTCGTTTAACGAGATTCTAGTATTTGTAGTGTTCATATTTGCAGCGCTTATGTAACAACTGAACACTGTATATAATGCAGTAGGAGAGGTCAATTTATTGCATATTGGGTAGTATTTACCTAATTATTTTTGATATACCATCGAAGCTACAAGAACTATTACGGTATTGTATGCTTCTTTATTTTAATAAATATAAATTAGAAGATAGTTATTATTTATATTAGAAATATCTTAACTCAATTTGAGTTTGAAATCGTTTGACCTGACGTGAACGCACTCGAAAAGCTGAAATATCGATAATTTTCAGCCACATCTATCGGTTTGCCAAATACTAAAGCACTTAACTTGATTACAGTCTATTTGTCTCGAGGATCGTAAATAAATAAAGTGGTTGAATGAAGTAAATAAATAGATTCGTCCAACGAAACTCGGCGATGAGTTATTATAACATTGGCTGTGTGTCGCAGTCGACAAACGACAAGTGTCGCGGCGACTAAACTTACTTCCTGTGTATAACTTTTTAACAGCATGTTAGCGCATTTTTACCCTTTTTCAATACAGTTTTAAACATTAAATACGTGATTTTACTTAGCTGGTTTTTTTTTATGCTATAGATACATTCTTCATTTAAACGTTTTTACATTTCAATACACGAAAGGCAAAACTTTGCTCGATCGAAAAAATTTTTGAAATATGATCAAATTTATTTATTTTTCTCGTTTTATACTAAAAGTATCATACTAATCACTACAAAAATGGCATGCATTAAAAAGTCTTCGTATATGCTAGAGATTTTTACATAAACTATTTTTTTAAACGCTGTTGTTTATTTGTAATAAATTTTAGAGTTAATTTCTATCTCATTAGCACGGTCGCGCCCCGCTTTTCATCGCGCCAGTAGCCCACCGGGCGCTGTCGAAGCAGGACGTGTGTCAAATTTTGCTAGCCCGGGTCACCCTCTCCCCTCGCGCCTTATAATCTAAATAGTCTCAAAATATAAATATCGTGTTAGTAAATTAATTTTAAATATTATATCTAGTGAGTAAGTAAATACATAAACCTGTAAATACATAAAATATAATAAATGGACTCGTGTCTCTAGCGCTAAAAAATAAAAACGCTATTATTTAGTTTATTCACGCGCACAGATAATGCGCGGGGGCTGAGGTAGCGTTAGATGCCTAAAGTTCCGGACTAACCTGCCGTTAAGCGACTAACTAAAAAAAACCTTATAACAAGAAATACGTATGAATGCGTTTTAAAAGAATATTTTAAAAGAGAAAATTGTAAACGTTTACAATACAATGGGCATCTTTATTGCTAAAACGCGATATCCTCCAATCGAGATAATATTAAAAGTGGTACTACTTACAGTGAGTCGAAATAGTCATTATCTTATTCTTTTTATACTAACTATTTGATAACGAAGCGAGCGAGTCGTTTGTCTGATGATAGCTTGGAAGCACAAAGACCTGCGCGACACTGTATTATTGTACTCGTTACCCTGAGATATTAAGTCCCATAAGCACAGTAATTTCACTGAGTACTTTGCTCATCAAACCGGAACACAGTAAAGCTTGCACAGTGTAGTGTAGTACGTTACTACTTGGCGGTAGACTACACGAGCGAAGAGGTGGTACTCATGCATACGGACACTCCTACCACCTGATAATCCTTTCATAAACATACTAGTTTACATTTTAATCGAAACAAATAAAATATAGCTGAGTTTTTTTCGCAAAAGGCGCTTTCGAAATCTGTTATGAAATTTAGCTTTGTTTGCTTAAAATTTTTTAGTAGCACTACTTGTTGATAAACCATGACCCGGACTGTACTAAGATTTTATGTAAACAAGTCATTGTTCACTGTAAACCTAAATTCAATAACATAAACTCATTAAGATTTTCTTGGGTAAAATTATTTGTGAAAACGTACTTGAAACATCTATAACAGTGAATTAGTTTCGTTGAGAAAAAGCTTTTATAAAAAGCTATTAAATCTAATTGCACTTTTTTTTTGTAGAATTTAAATAGTATTTTTTACATCACAAGCTCGGACCGGTCTTGTTTATCATTCGAAATCTGCACGTAAAGGTGCTTTTCATCCGCTAGCGTGGCAAAAGCACATTTTCATGCAGAAATGCGAATGATTGTTTTGTTTGTATTTTCAACGAATGTACCCATTTATCTTCAGAACGGTTTGACCGATTTACATACGGTTTCCTGTATAAGGTTTGTCATTTATCGGCGTTGGTTCTTAAATAGTTATTATGGTGTTAACTCGCCAAGGTGAGCTGCAATAAACATTTTCAGGTAAGTAACGAAAGATAATCAATCACACGAGTTCATGACAGGACTACACGTATGTACCTATAAGTCGTATAGTTATTATGAACTCTATGCAAATAGGAGGAATGTAATTAATATTAATTCCGGCGGGTCGTCGCCCGGCGGGAGGTTGTCCTAGTCACAAGCGGCAGCGGGCGCGGGACGAGCTGTCACTATTGATTTACCATCAGCGGCCGCACCGTCACGCTTCTTAATTAATTCCTAATCTCATCCTCTCCACTGGTTATCACCATTCGCTCTGAACTATAAACGACCTCGGATCACAAGCGAGGGTCGACTGGGAATGCCACGGGTCTGTTAGAGATGGACATTGTCGAATCAAGTGATGATGTGGCTGTATTTTCTACGTATTTAAAGATTTATTTGGTTCGCCGTTACATTAAACATATAAAACAGTGTTTGTTTTTTGTCTTACCACTTCAGTTATTTTATACTAGCTTTTGCCCGCGGTTTTCACCCGCGTTCCCACAGGAACCGTACATTTTTCCGGGATAAAGTAGCCTATATTACTCTCCGCTCCATAAACTATATCTATGCCAAATATCACGTCGATCTGTTGCTCCGTTACTGCGTGAATGAAGGACAAACCAATTTACCGACAAACCAAAAAATCAATAAACCAACAAACACACTTTCGCATTTATAATATTAGTAGGAAGTAGGATTAGTAGGACTAGTAGGATCTTAGCCCGCGGAGCAAACCGTTCAATCTCAGTAGATCCATGGGCTGATCCACAATGGATCCAGTGAGATATTATTTTCTAATTGGATCTGTTAACAGAGCGGTGTTTGTTATAAGTGTAACGTGTGTATCTGTGTGTGTTTGTGGTGTCGTTACTTCCCAACGGATGGGTTATGTATTTGTCACCGGATTAGGTATTGTAAAAATCGTAAGTTTATAATAAAATACGTAAAATTATAAATATTTTTTTTTGTACTATTTGATAACGAGACGAGCTGGTCGTTTACCTGATAGTAAGCATAATGCCGACCCATAACAATTGTAGTGCCACACAGAACTTTGAAACACAAAGGCCTGCGCGGCACTGCAGTGCGCTCGTTACCCTGAGGCATTAGGTACTTATTAAGTATCCTAAGCTCAGTAATTTCACTTAGCTACATTGCTCGTCAAACCAGAACACAATAATACTTGCACATTACTGCTTGGCAGATTTCACGAGCAAGGCGGTGGTACCAACCCAGACGGACGCTCGTAGAAGAGCATCAATTTTACGCGTTTTATTATAAAGTTACGGTTTTTACAATAATTCAAATTCAAATTCAAAATACTTTATTCATATAGGCCCCAACGGAGCACTTATGAAAGTTTAAAAGTTCAAAGACATGTTCCGGTGAAATATGCATATTTAGGCGCCTACCTGAGTTTTATTATCCTATATTTTACTATATAATAGTATTTTAATAATATTATAATTGCGAAAGTGTGTTTGTTGGTTTGTCCTTCTTTCACGCAGTAACGGAGCAACGGATCGACGTGATTTTTGGCATAGATATAGTTTATGGACCGGAGAGTAACATAGGATAGTTTTATCCCGGAAAATGCATGGTTCCTGTGGGAATGCGGGTGAAAACCGCGGGCGGATGCTAGTTATGTTCTATAGACCTTACACACGGTGACTTATATATAGAAATAACATTAACGTAAGTATCAATATTATTACTACCTAGATTGTAAGTGCGCAGGCACTTAATGAATCCCATCGGGAACGCTTCCCAACTAACCCTTCATTACCTAACTTGATAGACCTGTAATGGGTCTATTTTATTATTGATACTGGCTGCCCCACGGTTTCACCCGCGTGGAGATTTTGGAATACATGGTTTTAATTTTTTTACGCGGAACCCTAATTATTTTTCTAAAATAAAAGTAGCCTAAGTTACTCCTTGTAACATCAGCTATCTGCCAGTGAAAGTCCCGTCAAAATCGGACCAGCCGTTTCGGAGATTACCCGGAACAAACAGACAGACAGACAAAAATTTTAAAATGGTTGTTTTGTAATAGGTACATACCGTATATACTTTCATATGCATTTAGTAAAAAGCTTTTTTTTTCATATTACAAACAGACACTTCAATTTTATGTATTTGTATAGATTAGTCTGTTATTACATCAAGAACTATGTAATACAGATTGGGCACCGGCTTGTTGACAGTAAGGCTCCGAGCGACCTCGCAGCCCCTCCCGCCGATCACTCGATAATTGACCACTGTGACAAGAGGGCCGTTACTGCGCCATTACTAATTTAAGGGTTATCGGAAATAGGGCTTCGACTGAGCCCTTCTCTATCTTTAGCTAAATTGAGAAAGAACAGAAGCGCCACTACAAATCGAGGGCAAAACTGACTGCGCAAACATGTGCAATTGTGCATTCTTAAAACTAACCAAGGCATTCCAGGCAAAGAAGATTCGAGAAACAAGATTTATAAAAAATATTACATGAGAGGTTGTTAAAAAATTTGATATCCGATATAATTGATCCGGGGTTCAAGACTCAAAATTTAATTAAAAGAACAAAAACAAAGTGAGAACTTAAGTAATATTGATCCCCAAGTTAAATAATGGAACCCTCCGCTCGCAGTCACTTCACGCTTCATCGGCTGAGGACCGAGGTGTTACACAAAGTAGTTCTCGTCTGTGGCGCTGGTGACAAATGACTTCGAAGATAGGTGTGGCTGTGGCGAGCGTTGAAAAGAACTGTCGGCAGTATGATTTATCCGTTCCTAAGTAGGTCTAGGCCTCCTGTCTGAGCCTGCGAGCCGCCTCTGAGCCGCCTCTGAGACGCTTGTGAGACAGTGAGCCCGGCGCCGCGACGCTTCCCGTAAATTGTCAGGACGGCCTGCGCGTGGCACTCCGCCGTCGTTCCACAAACAATGGCGAATTTGTCAAAACATCGCTTAAGAGCAGGGAGTGATAACGAACCATTGTCAGATCGGTGTTGGCTATTTATTCTTCTAATAGTAATCTTCTAATATCTTTGAAATATTAACTACTACTCGTCACGCTCGTTGGTGCTTCGCGCGCAAGTTGTGTGGTTCTTTGGGACTGGTGCTACAGTACCATTTAGTACATAGTATATATAGTTAGATTACAGTTTCGTAAACTACTCCCATCAGTCTGCGAAATTGTAATACATAACTATAGGTTACTCCGGTGCCACTGTAGAAGTAGCAAGATCTAACTTGACGGCCCATAACCGAGCCCAGCTCCTGCATTCTTTAATTAAAATCTACTATTCTACATTTTCCTGTGAGTTTTTCTTAAGTCTATATATACTTACTACTAATTCATCACACTCAAATCAGGTAGATTCTGTGTTGTACCTGTGTCAGCTTTGCAGTAAATTTCAATGAATACAAATTTATTTATTGCAATGAAAGGGTACGTAAATTCAGAACCTGAAAAACAATAACGATGTTTTTGAAATCTCAAAACAATACACACACACTAAGACATACATATTTCTGTCTGATAATAATAATAAATATTATAATTAAGTCATATCTGAAAATTCAAAGTTGCGTCTCAAAGGTCACGGAGGTCCCCGCTTTACTTTAAAGGATTACTTACTCCAGCTTCACATTACTTATCTGGAATCACAATAACAGATTACTTTAATGGATTAGACTCCGTAACATGATTTAATTAAATCGCTGAAACAACTCTCGTAGGCAGCTCGTTAGTTAGATCTGTTAATGGTTGCAGTAAATGAGTTAATTGAATGTTTGCGAGGTGACGTCACGTGACCCGGCGCCGGGCGCGACCTCAGGCCGGTCCATCGAAGTGGGGGGCTCAACGTGATCACAGAATAGGTAACAAGTGTCGAGCTATCCGACACAACAGTTTGGCAACAGTTGACGCGATGTTGGCTCAGCGGTAGTTACGTCGGCCACCCATCTTCAGCTAGCGAGTAACTCTGCCTGCACAGCGAGCGGCCTCGAAGTCGATACCCAGCCGGACCAGAATCAGAAAGCAAATTTTGTATGTGTGTATAAAGTTTGTTATGCCCGTTTTCGCGATGCCTAACTAAGTAACTCCTAATGTAAAGTCCTAAGTATAAACCGTTAGAACACTCCTAAAGGTTGATGAAACGCTTTTCCCTCTAGGTAAAAAAACGTAATATAATAATAAACGTTATATTCCCTACATATTTTATAGTCATCCGATTTAGGCGCTTCCTAGAGTTGGTGAGAACGGGCATTAGAGTTACAGGGAATCCTGGCGCATGGATGGAGTCTGTGAGCATTATTTAATTGTTTGTTATTAAAGATCAGAATTATTCCCCAATCCAATTTGGTGGAAGACGGTCCTTAGTACGTGTTGCGGCGACCTGCCACGTCGCGACCTGGTAGCCCGCCTCCTTACATACAATACAGGTCTGAGGTCACACCTGAATGTACGTAATTAAATGAACCCCTAAGTAAGGTTGTTTATTGTGTACCATAATTAAGTCACAGCCGATTATACCCGTAATCAACGGGACTATTCATCGCTGGCTTCAGACTAATTCCACTTATACACTAATGGCATCTGAGGCAGCCACTGGTTAAAGTAACATTGAATTTCAGCAAACTCGATTGAATTATGCTCGATAATAAATAAATAAATAATAAATAATTTTTACTAGGTGGTAGGACTAACTCTTCTGCGACTGTCCGTCAGTGTTGGTACCACTGCTTTGCTCGTGAAGTCTGCCGCCAAGCAGTAATGTTATACAAATGTGCTATTACAAATGTGAAATTTTGTTTGTTGGTTTGTCCTTCTTTCACCCAACAACGGATCAACGTGTCTTTTTCCATAGAGAAAATGTATGGACCGGACAGTAACATATATAATAGATTACATATCCCGGAAAACTGCACGGATCCTGTGGGAATCTCCACGCGGGTGAAACCGTGGGCAGCGGCTAGCTGTTTATAAATTCGGGCCTCAGAGGCTGGCTGTATGGCTCTCAGTAGGTATACAAAATAATTTCAACTGGACACCCTAAGTCCATCAAATATTTAAGTTTAGTTTAGTCACAAGAAAGGTTTCGAATTCTTCGTTTCAATTTCTCCCAAAAATCACAAGTTAGAAAAGAATCATGTTCAATATGTATTTTGATTGTATTAGGTTCGGGATATTGATAGGCCATCCTTCCGCCGAGACGCGCGACCGGCGGCATCATCAATCAGTGTAGCGCGCGAGGAGACAAAATACTGCATGACAAGTGCGACTACCCACGCTCCAAGGCTTCCATACATACTTAGCACTTACTGGTCTGTGATGCTTACTGTCTAGTATAAGTAGAACCCGCTTCAAAACCGTGCCTTTATAATACAAAGCTCATGATAGACTAGTTGCTTTAGTTTCGTATTAGAACATATAAAATAGAAAAATCGGACGCTTTCAGATTTTTTTCCTTATCTGTGCAACGAGATCTTAGCTCGTGTCAAAGTCAAATAAGAAACACCCTAGGTATAGGATGAAACCAATGAACCTAGAACCATCATGAAACTGGATTTGTGTACAGCACTATGAGGGTATCGATACCTATCTGTACTAATGTGTAGTACAGATATCGATACCCTCATAGTGCTATGGACCTCAGTCGATATATCGACATAGGTGTATAGTAAAGCAGGTACCTATTAAAGTCATTTTTTTAACGTGCTAGCCTAGATCTAGCTGCTACATAAACTGAAACACTATATCTTACTTGTTTAACATCTGGACCACGACCTTTGTCATCACCTGATTCCTTATTTTACTGTACACCAAGTTAAAAGTAAAAACAATACGGAGTTGAGATGTAATCACTAAAGTCTATCTTACTTAGCTATAAAAACAGTTGGACAATGCCTTGTAGACACAAGGCATTGTAAATGCAAAATAAATGAATATGAATATAATAATATAATCCAAATGCCAGCATGCTGGCGGCATTGGGTCGCAATGCTGATTTGTTGAGCCATATATATCTATATCGTATTACAATATTAACTACGCTGACTATACAAGGATGGTATCTACCATCCTTGATTAATTATAACCTGATACTTCGTCTCTTTTTGAGATAAAATACATAAGCCGACAAATAATAATAATAATAGATTTATTTCAGACAACAGTACATCGTAGCGGACCCATAGAATAAATACCAAACAACCAAACCAACAAAACCTAATGAAAACAGGGCAACAAAGAAATCCTATTATAGGGTTCCGTTTTTTCATTTCGAGTTACGGAACCTAAAATAAACATACTATATTTATAGCTGACAGATTGATTGAAATTTTGCATACCTATTTAGTTGATCTCTTCAATACCGACAGCTGTCTTGATAATTAAGTTTTTAAGATACCGTTTGACCTCTACGAGTATCTCACCTGATGTTAAATGAATGACATAAAATAAACAGTAAAAATGTTTGTGCAATCATTTATTTTTACAAGCAAGCGTTAGATGGACAGTAGTCCCAGATAGTGCTGCGACAGTATATACTATATAGATAATAATTTCGTCAGCGGTGTGGTCTCATGCAGTATATCCAAAGAGGTTTGGAGTCAGGCGGCCAGCTGTATAAAATTTAATGAATGAGATAAAATAGTATTTTGTATGTAATGTATCTACTCAATTAATTTTAATTACATAAGTGTACCTATTAACCCCTACTAAGAGAGTAAGTATATTCTATGCTAATTGAATTATTTGGAGCAGCAATTTGTGAAGTTTATTGTCTTGTGAGACAGCGCCACCTACACCGCCGTTGTGAAACTACTATAGGCCTTGTGTAATAAAAATTAGTTAACAGTGGCCACGTCTGGCTCACGCTACGTACCACGAACTTGGTGAGTTTACAGTCACCAAGTAGTTCGAACCGTGATAGATAGATGGCAGCATAGAATAAAATTTTAAGAATTCCCAGTTGTGTTTTAATTACTTAGCCTACACTTACTACTACTTACTAAGCCTTACTAATAAATAATGTATACTAATAAAGACTTTATATAGGTATAGGTTTATATAGGCTTTAGACTGGTATATATTTACACAATGTTTTGTCTTTGTTGTTATTTGACATTTTTAAGCTGAATCGAATGGGACAAAACATTTTGTAACTATTCAACTGTTATACAGTCTTTATTAGTAAGGCCCTAAAATTATCATGATCATTGTTTTAAGAAGCTAATTAATACAAATAAGGAAAAGCCTATACAAAATATTTTCTTTCTTTACACATTTTTCTTTTGTAGAGTTTTCTTTTCTTGATGATTGTTAAAAAACACCGCGGAGTAAAGAGAATTTAAATAAAATCAATATTATTGCTGAGTTGAGATGTACCTACCATGCCAAAATCCAGTATCCACCTTCTGTAGACTATAATAATAATTACATAATAATTATAATCTAGGTGTATCTAGGCGATATAAGACCTAGGTATGTACATATCTAATAAAAGATTTCATCACCAGCTATACCATTCCAGAAACTTGTAAATGTCTGGCACGGCACGGGAAATATAAGAGACGTCTCCGTCACACGTTTAAATAGCGTTTTGGACCTCCTAATTACTATAGGTAATACAGCAGGCTTACTGGGAATACATGGCTGAAACACACCGGTAGATGTTCAAATTGACGGTGGTAGCTATTAAGGTGAGCACTAAGATTAGTCGTAACAACCAAAATGTCATCCGTGGCTAAGTAGACAGTTATTGTAGCCCTGCCTGCAAAGCGATGAGCCCCGGGTTCAAGCCCAGCCGCGGGATAGGCTTTGTGTGGTGAGCAATAGTTTATTCTCAAGGCTTGGATGTTTGTGTTGTGTGTATCTGTGACCTGTTTGTCCATTAGTACACCTTTTTCAATCAGTTCACCTTTTATATACTATTGAGTAGCGAGACGAGCTGGTCGTTTGCCTGATGTAAGGCTGTATGCTGATGTTTCTGTATGGCTGACTCATAATAATTGTAATACATACTTCCTCCTTCGCATAGTTGATTTGTACTTTATTAAAAAAGCCCTAATTAATAATAATTGCTATAAATTAATAATAATTTCTAATTTTATGATTATATAAAATATTTGCACACCTTTACACCGACAAAGCACGGCGAAGTTTCCATTTCTATTGTAAATACTTTGTGTACCTGTATTTTATGCAAATATCTTGAATCTCTATATCTTTGGCTCTGACGTGACAATCGCTGAGCCTGCATCTCTCTACATTGTAACAGTTTAGAATGTGTGTTGTGTCGGTGTCCGTCACGAGGTGTATCTGCGAGTGTCAGAGGGCAGCGCGCGACCTCCGCCCTCGCCGCCGTGATAACGCGGCGCCGCGACGCACTGCTCTACAGCCCCGACACACACGCTGTTACCTACTTACGATAGCTTCGCTGCTCGGATCTTTACTTCGTATCTGCTAGTACTACTCTGTACTGATAAACATGTGGTATAGTCCTTCGAGTTCGTTCGATATATGTATTCTACACTCGGGGCGGTGGGGGTGGGAAAATCGGAGGATTGATGAATGAAGACTGCATTTATTTCTGCGAATATCCCACATTCGTGCTAAGAACTATATCGCACATGATTATTACGAATTTTACAATTTCAGTCTCTGTATATACTAAACTTCACTAGGTGGTAGAACTATAACTCTTCTGCGATTGTCCGTGAAGGATTGGTACCACCGCTTTGCTCGTGAAGTCTGCCACCAATAGCGGATGTGCAAGCGGAACTATGTTCCGGTTTGATGAGCAGAGTAGCCAGTGAAATTAATGGGCTTATGAGACTTAATACCTAATGTCTCAGGGTAACGAGCGCACTGCAGTGCCGCGCAGGCCTTTGTGTTTCAAAGTTCTGAGTGGCACTGCAATTGTTATAGGCTGGCGTTACGCGTCAGGCGGTTTGTTTTCTGGTATGTATGTGAGTTTCTTTATTCCATCATAACTTTTAAATGCCTGAACACATTAGGATGGGAGGGGTATCGTAATATGAGGTACTTATCGTTAGAATTCTTACATCATCCCGGGTGACGCCGGCCACGGCAGTCGTGTTTTTTTTAAATTATTATCTTGTTTTTTTATTGTATTATTAAACATATTAACCCAGTGATTCGAATAGATATGGATCGGGTCGGATAACCTTTTGACTTGCTTGCAAAAACGTTATAAGTCAAGTTGTATCACTTGACACTCGAGCCACAGATTGCATACGCTAAATTCTACCTACCATGTACTTTATACCATGACTTTATTGTTTTTTACTGCTTATATTGGTATTACTGTTATTTTTATTATGCTGCGTTATTTATTCGGTTCAATTCATTATCTCTGCTACTGCATATGGGATACATGATACATGTCATCTCTCTAAGAGAGAGATGTATAGATGTATGGTATGGTGATTATGATTATGCTTTTATTTCAGACTAGCTGCTGCCCGCGGTTTCACCCGTGCGGAGATATTGGATTTTATGCGTTTTTATTTTTTTGCACGACCCTAATTCTTTAACGTAAATAAAAGTAGCCTAAGTTAATATCAGCTATCTGCCAGTGAAAGTCCGTTAAAATCGGTCCAGCCGTTTCGGAGATTACCCGGAACAAACAGACAGACAGAAAGACAAAAATGTTAAAAATGGTTATTTTGTGATAGGTGGCGTATATACTGTGCATTTGGTGAAAAGCTGTTATTTTGATATTACAAACAGACACTTCAATTTTATTTATTTGTATAGATACAATGTATATTTGAATATTGAAATTTTCGTATCACATTTTATAAATTGTTAAATAACCGGATGTAACTCGTCATTTGTCGATATTATCGACAAACGGCAATGTATATAAACGACACGAGTAAGTACATCCGAGGCGCATTGTATCTGGTGCAGTGTGTAGAGCCAAGCAGTAGAGCGCCGAGCGCTCGCTGGCTCATCAAATCACCGCCTCGACTGTACAACGAACGGTCAATTCAAATGTATCTATTAACATAATTATTATTCCACAGTGAAGCAATCGATACGTTAACACAGATTAATGTTGGGTAACAACTCACTAGTTCTACATTTTAAAATGTGATATAGTTTAAAGATATATTTTGTAAATACCGTTATAAAACATTTAAATAAAACCGCCCCAAATGTACAAGCTTATCTTATTTGTGGCATGTAAACTGTTGTTTTAAATGTACTATTTAGAGTTCAGTAAAGAGTTTTTCTGTATGGATAATAAATAATAACTGAAATTATTAGTAACTTATGTGAAAGTATCGTAAAGTCGTAAACTTTATTTTTATATTATTTGGTAAATCAAATCAAATCAAATCAAACATTTATTTGCAAGAATACATAATATTACATATTTCAGATGTTCCAAAAATAAAGTCACAGTATTCAGCCTGCAAGCAGGCGTGCAAATATTAAAATAGTCATATTAATGTTATGTCACTTAAAGTTTAAATATTCAGCTATGCTATAGAAACAGTTTTGTAATAGCCACTTATACAGGTTTTTGTTAAATTGATTGCCATTACGATTACGGTAACGAGACGCTCTGGTCGTTTGCCTGATGGTAAACATAACATGGGCTCATAAAAATTGCAGTGCCACTCAGAACTTTGAAAAGCCTGCGCGGCACTGCAGTGCGCTCGATACAAATGCAAAACGATTGTGCTATAATAATACCAAAAGTGCCTATGCCCTAAAGTGATCATTTTGTGACGAAACCATTGTCATTTTTAACCCTTTGTTTAAGTAGAATTGGGGCCCAGGTCATGACCTGGCGGGAGCACCTCAGCTGGTTGTACTGAGAGTGTACAGGCGCCTGACTTGCCACAGTCATTGTCTCTGTTCGGCTGGAGTGATATCTCTAAGTGCCGTTGCGTGGCGCAGACAGCTTTTCTTGACTTGTTCTTGTGTTCGAGCTGGTGGCGTGGGTAAGTGGTAGCCGACGGTCTGACTCTTGTTTATATTTTTCAATGCTACAAGCAACACCTCGCCGCGCATCATCAGGGGACTAGGGGATACTAGGGGAGAAAGTACACCGAGTGGAGCGGGTAACTAGTACTCCGACAGGCGTCATTTAGGGCAGTGTCTATTTGCGTGTGTAGATCGATGCCATACTGGTCACTCGAAGTCACCAGCAGAAAAACAGAGCGCCATCCCTTTTTTTTCTTTTTATGTTATTTGTTAACGAGTCGAGCTGGTCGTTTGCCTGATGGTAAGCATAACACCGGCCTACAACAATTGCAGTGCCACGCAGAACTTTGAAACACAAAGGCCTGCGCGGCACTTCAGTGCGTTCGTTACCCTGAGATATTAGGAATTAAGTCTCATAAGTCCAATAATTTTACTGGCTACTCTGCTTATCAAACCGGAACACAGTAACGCTTGCACAGTACTGCTTGGCGGCAGACTTCACTCACAAAGCGGTGGTAACAACCCAGACGGACACTCGCAGAAGAGTTAGTCCTCCCACTAACAGAATCCCTGTCGTACAGAGTTTGTGTGCAGCTCCCCGCGCCGGGCTCGTCAGCTTACTGCGCGTCCACACGGGACCCGTCTTAGCACTGCGCAGGACATTAAAAACTTCGTTATTTATGCAGCTGAAAAATTTAGGTCATATTGATATAGTGTACTTTCACTATTTCAATATGTGATACTATTATATTTCCAGTAATTGGTCTTTATTGCAGTTCGTATCTTAATTATCCCAGTTACGCGAAATATGTATCTCTTATATAAATATGATATTTTGTAATTAAACTTTCCTCATTCATTGTAAATTTCAGTATTTACAAAAATAAACAACATCCAACATACTTATACCCTGGATCCTAACTAGGATTCACTGTTATTAGAGATGCAGGGGGTAAACGGGCTACGTTCCCAACACCCATAGACACAAAACAAATATTTGGCGCTTTTGTTTACAGCCATTTTTGTTACATTCTGTTCAGACTATAGTTCAGTAGTAGTAATGGTGCACTACTGAGCCACCACGACCATTAGCACCGAGTGGCATCCAACTCAATCATTATTGTTCAAGTTAGTGACCGGACACCCGCACCATCCCACCTCAGCCATGTCTTCAATGAAGTTGACGGCCGCTCGGTACGGTGGAGCGTGTGTAGCGGATGTCTCCGAGCTGTCATTCAGCCGCACTTGACACATTTTATCTGTTATTGATTCGTGCGGACCTTGATCGTCGCCCCGCGGCGCCCTCCGGCCTGGCTCTATCTGGCGCGTTCAATATGAACCAAGCTACGACTCGGCACCTTCACGATCATGTTTCGACACGACCAGTCATTTAACGCTAGCACGATTGTGATTTGTGAGCTAACTAGCGAGCACAGTTTCATCATTGATTGAAGAATAAGTGATTAGTTATTAACTACTTCTCGTTTCAGTTGTAATGATGAGACGAGACGCGTATCCACGACCACAGCAGTCCCAAACGTAGCTTACACAGACATGATGCAGTAGGTAACTAGGTACGCAAGACTTGGGATACCACGCTGATAATCTTATGTTACATAATATACAAATCCCTTTCTTAATTCCTCTCCATCCAAAGGTTGTCTGGAAGAGATCGCTATACAGCGATAAGACCGCCCATTGTACTTAATGTACCTTATTTAGTTATGTTCACTTTTGTGTTATGTTGGTGTACAATAAAGAGTTATATCTATCTATCTATATTATTGCCATAGTCTGAGGGCTCAGTAATTTCTCGGACTACATTTCCCATTAAACCAGATTACTTTTAGAAATGCTTGCACAAAACCGACGACATAACCAAACCACCGACACCCACGTAGTCCTAACCACCACTTGGCAGCAGTGTACCAGCAGCTGGCGGCATTGCCTCGTTCAATAGCTGAGCCATCAATTTGAGTCTCAAATGTTCACATTCATTCGTCGCATTATCACTACGCTTTAGTCGGTGTGTTGCGCGTGCTATCGCGTCCGATTGGCTCCACTCTCTGCCGCCGTACAGACTGCTGCGTAAGCTGTGGTGCGGCCGTGACCCCGCCGATCAAATATTTTAACTCTATCGACCGCCACAGATTAGGCAACAGTCACCAGAAACCACAGATTACGTGACAGTCGCCACCGATAAACAGCCGGACCACTCTCCGGCACCATGTGTGGAATTTCCGAAACATGCTCGCCTATTTAGGATAATAATTCTTGCATTTTTAAGTATTATCATACACATATACTATAGTGTATATACCATTCAGAATGATACTTACTCGACATGACGTTAGTTTGTTCTCGTCATTTGTGTTATGTTCCTTATTATTTACATTAGAAGTTTTTTAAGACATGTTGGTTCTTCACCACGTAAATAAGCTTAGGTATCTATCGAGTCTATGTTACATATTTTGCAAAGCGCATTGTAGAGTACGTTCTCTACATTCCATTTTGAAAGTCGTATCACTTGTATATACCAACAGATGTTCGTAATTGCTACCACCCGAGGACCCTCCTCCACGTCCGCCGCGAGAGAGTCCGCCCTGCCGAGGAAGCAGTTGAGGCCGCCACGTCCGACAGTGACGCGCCACTGTCACCATATTATAAATATAACGAGCAGACAGTCATTGAGCTCGTCACAAACTCTTTACAATTACAAATCGAAGAGAGCGCTTTCAGTGTCCACCCATGATAACCTTGCAGTAATTTAACTATAATATATTATTACTCTTAATAGCAAAGACTGAATACTACTGAAGATGTAATCCACAATCCCTTTTGGCTCGTAACTTAGTTTTACCCACGTGGCCTTTCCCGCGTGGAGATTTCCACAAGAATCATGCATTTTTTGGGATAAAAAATACACCTGGCTCTCATGAGTCTCTTCTACTTTTATCTGAAAGAGATCGCTGTTTAGTGCTAAGACCGTCGATTGTAGTGTTTAAAAAAAATTATTTACTATGTAACTAAGTGTTACCTTTGTCTAACTATCAGTCCATATACAATATACATGGCTTCGCTCATGTGCCGCGCTTCTACTTCAGTGTGTCATCGTGATAGTTGAATAAAGAAAAAATTGAAGTATCGAATATGTATATGAATCTTTTGATAATTACACCTTGCTCGTTAGGGGAAACATTTATTATTGGTCTTCTAAAATAATTTAGTAGCGAGTCAAGCTACTGTCCGAGCGTGCAGCGTGCGCCGGCCGCCAGCGGGCGAGTCTCGACAAACAAGCGCGATAACGAAGCTTATCGCGGCTCCTACAACAGCTATCGGCTGTCACCACCACACTAATAGACCAATATTTATACTACACAATCGGAAAATAACGAACTGTAGATAAGTGGCGACCTGCGACCTCTTCGCGCGTCCTTTAGTGCCCGCAACCGACTTGAAGCCTAGCGCATGGTAATCAGAGTAGGTTTTGGAGTGGTGCCGTGCGCTGATGATAAGCAGAGCCGCGTGACCCGAGACCAGGACCCGGCCGCTTCTCGAAGCGACGCTATCTCAAGAACGTCCTATCTGTGGGTATCGGGGTCAGCGCGCCCCTCCCGCCACCCTCCCACCGCCAGAGCAATCAACCCCGAACTGGCAGATAACGAATTACTGCCACAAATTATTGAGCGTACTTCAAATTAACTGCTCTGATATATTGAATGAAATATAACTTGCCAAGTTATTGGAACAAACAAAATGTAGAGTCGTAAACACTGACACATAGTTGTGTATCTCTATGATTTATGTTACTGCCTTCAAGAAATGAATCGACTGCGACGCTAGATAGCTCGAATAAATGGAGAAAATCATGTTGCTCCAATTGTGTTCCAATAAACTAACACTGACTCTCCGATCGGAATGCTACGTTCACCTCCTGTGTTGCAGCATTTTCCTCACCAGATAGGCTGCAATTATACATGAGCATCTAAATTAAACAAAACAACATCATTAGTGCATTCGTAATCAATGCTATTCTGGGCGTCGAGTGACACGTCAGCGACACACACCGAGGGAGGGGTATTTGCACGCCGCTTTTTAATACATTATTGTAGGCAGGGACACGCGGGGTACGCACGAGGGGGGGGGGGCTCAGGCGTGCACTTGACCAAACACTGGATCTGTGTCGAGCTCACCAACTCACACACCATTACTCCAGTTTGCCGAGCAAACAGTTCGCTCGCTCAGCACACCCGCTCCGCCACGCCACGGCCGCTGTCGGAATCGATAACTTATACTTATTGGTTTCATTGTTCGCTTTCAATTATTATCTTATAGTAAAAAAATACTAAAAGAGATAACTGAAGCTCCTCATACCAATAACCCAAACTCCTAATCGACAGTGTAGAGAATTGTCATTATGTCCGTATCCGATGCTCATAAAGACTTCGTTTTCTAATCCTAAAAGTTTAAAATTTACTACACCGCCGTTGTAAACCTGCCTTTGAATTTCAATATGTTTAATTACAAAACCAATATG
The DNA here is from genome assembly GCA_907269065.1 of Crocallis elinguaria. Classification (NCBI taxonomy): domain Eukaryota; kingdom Metazoa; phylum Arthropoda; class Insecta; order Lepidoptera; family Geometridae; genus Crocallis; species Crocallis elinguaria. The sequence continues at coordinate 17,518,766 of OU026068.1, forward strand.
CAGTAAATTACGGAGTAGACGGCCTCCACCTCGATATGTTTTGGCTTTGACACCGCGTAACCCAGCCGCGGACCTCTCTACGTGTTGAGTAACGGTTCCACACCAGCCGCGTCTCCAACGTCTGCTTTGTTGTTAGTGAAAAGACTAGCTGTCATTTGTCTGTTGATAAACTTATGCTCGTAATTGGTAACTGAATTAAAAGTAATTGAAATTAAATGTTTGAATGAGTAGTCTCGCGCAGCGACTTCATGCTGGTCAATACTTCGAGTCATCAGTTCGACTTACACTCATTATTAATTCGACTTACTATTTTGCTTTGCAATGTCTGGTGTAAGATAATTTATTTCCTCAAAAGAATACATGCTACAGCTACTTGAGAACAATTATTTTAAATATAGACTAATTTCCTGGGCAACATAATAATAACAATGTTTGCAGGCTTGCCGGTAGAAATATTGAAGCAGGGATAGAAGCCTTGCAATACAAGGAGCCAGGTTTTAATGGCGTTTCATAATTGTATACGACTCGCTTGCCTGGTAACGGGAGGAAAAGGAATATCATTTCCCCGTTCATCAGTTTGAACAATTGAACATATTATACAAGGCGGCTTCTATTCTCTCACATCACGCGTACTCGTATTACTACATATACTAGGTTCACTTCAATTGCTTCATTTTACGTACTAGTGGTTGTTGTCTACAGAAATAATTAATGTCGGTTATTTTAAACAGTAATTATGAATTCGCTGCTTTTACGTAATCTTTATTACACAACTTTGCACGTTTTCTTTTTTATGCTTGAGATCCGTTTTTATGAGTCATTGTAATGTATTTATTCCAAAAATCCCATAGCAAATTATGTGCATCTTAATTTGTGTTTTTATTTTAATTTATTGGGTAACTGGGTGGATGTCTACAGCACTACATATTCATTACTTCGCCGTAGCGAGCTTATTTGTTTTAGAAGTCTTTGATTGCTAAGGTCTATAATTTTAAAACGGATCCATAGCTCCGACCATTTGCAAGACCTAGTCTCCCGGGGATCTCCTTCGAATGCTCGGAAATTCTAAACTTGCTGGTTTGCTGAGTGACATGATGACTGAGTAGTGGGCCTACACCGCCTTGTGTTGCTCTCTATATATTCAGTTTTTCTTTCGTGTAGGTAATACCTATGTATTACAAAAACGGTAGGTTAGTACGGAACCTACAAAATAAGAATACCTACCTAGATAACATATGTGACTGTGGCCTGTCAATCGATCAAGAGTCCATTCAAATCCTCGCATTGACTTTCAAATGCGCCCGCTCCCGCCGCGATCAAGTTCAATGCTAGCTCGTACATTATACGATGGAACAAAAAGCGTGTACTTTAAAACGATCATTAACATGTTTGTATAATTCACAGCTCCGAGCGTGTTGCTACGCGCCGGCGCCGGCGCACGGCCGCGGCCGGCCCGCGCGCGCGCAGGGCTGACGGCGACATTTCACACAGTAATTCTATTACCAAATAGAATAGAGATTAGGGGCTTTTGTTTTTATGGTTCACTTTTCTCGATTTGTGTCTGTCAAAGACATCTCAAAAACGATTTCACTATGAGATTGAAATTAAAATCGTATTTCGTAGTCCGCAGCTTCAAAGGCTATGCTGTAACTCACCACAACAAAGAGATAGGCAGGCCGTACACCTAATGCATAATTTCTATCGATACAGTGATATATCGCTTCGAAGTGAATTCCGCTAGTCTGTGCCACAGTTTTATGGATTGTAAAACTGTGTCCGTGCCCTCCTCTGATGAGTCGACGAAGATGGTAACAATAAATTGAACATTAAAAATTAAGAACAAATCGATAACATAAAGAAAGCAGAACGCAATGAATATTGAATTGTGTTTGTATCCTTTTGTGTAGAAGATATCAGTACCTTAGCGATGAAATAACACTTGTCAGCTTATCAGCTCTGTTTGTGAACTTGCCGTCTATTTTGATTTGATACAAGACGTTTAATGGGAGAAGACATGGTACAAGCAGCGAACCCTTATCAATGACAAGAAATACCATGGCAACCATAAACGTGTACATATGAAGCTTGTATGTGCATACATATACGTATATCATTGTCACTTTTGGCACGTCGAATAAATAAATAAATTTTCTCCAGTCAGAGCCCAAAATTCGGACAAGACTATTTGATTTGAATTTCACTAAATTCCAATAACACGTTCACATTTGTCGCTAATAATAGTGGCACCATAGAGATATAAGTGGCACCCACCGGTATTTCCTGTTGTCTCCGCGTTCCACAACGAGGACGATAGACAGCCATACCTGTATAAACCAGGCTATAGGTACTATGTCCACGCCTTCGTTCGCCGAATGGCCTGTGAGCTGGTGCGACCTGGTCGGAGTGGTCTGGGATTCAGAAACAGGCCCCTTATTTCTACTGTGAATGTGGTCGTTGCTAGAACAAACTAAGATGTATAAACTATACAATTATAGTCATTAGCGAGAGCTATTTTTAGCTCGGCGAGTCGTTAACCTTCGTCATTCCGATGTTGAGTTTTATCTCACACTTCCTTCTCTGTTCGTAAAATGTGCGCGGGACACATTGTATGCATTACGGGATGCTAATTTAACTATAAATATGTATATTCATGTTGTATGGCGAGCGCGATCTCCACGCCTTCTTCTGATGCTACGTACACTGCAATCATGTCTTGTCTGGTCACAATCGACCAGACCTCTTGAGTAGTATCAAATACCATAGTCAAGTCAACGGAGGACATTTCTTGCCTGGCTAAAGTTTATTAAAATCGTATATTGTAACCCATACATAACATAGGTAGGTGAGTAGAACAAGCCGAGTTTTGAATCAGAGGTTCTGCATGGGGAAGATAGATTTAAATTTCTACTACAATTAGTTTCCTAGCTAAATCACAGCATAGATAATAATAGTACCTCAATACACATGAAAATACATTATAAGAAAAGTTAGTATAAAGCTGTTTAAGGCACTTAATAAGGTTTTGGTGATTATTACGCGTAAAAAAATTAACGTAGTAATATTCGCGATAGACAGTTAAACGTTGTTTAATTCAATTGTACAATTATACAGAATATTTTGAAACGCCTAATATACCTAGTACATAATATATTAGCGTAGCTGTGCAGAGTCCGTCAGTGTAAAAAGAAGCACCCGTCATGTTCGTTGGTAGAAATCATTTGAAACGAGTATCCTTTTGCATACGAGAAGAAGTTAAACATATTTTTACTTCAAATATACGTAAAAATTTTTATTCATGCAAATAATTACGTAATTATGTTGAAGTGTTACGTTTTTTACTCAAAGTACTCAAATTATTGCTTCGCAAGCACATAACTGTGACAATGTATTTAAGTTGAAAATAAATATCTAATATCTGTTCATTCTGAATATTTCAAAACTTGAATATGAACTCTTCGTATAAAGGTTTTTTTTTTTTAAATAAGAACTGAATTTTTTATAACCGTGAAAATAATTATATTGTTGAAGAATGAATTGTTGTTATACAATGTATTTTTAACAGATAGCGTTTGCATAACAATAATATTCATAGTTTAGAATGGTGTGAATTCTAAAGCACGTACCTACAAGTCCGTGGCCAGTGACGCCACTCAAACAACACTATGTACGCTCCGCGCCAAGGAAATATGTTTTTTCTTCGCACATGTAGAGGTTCCACACTCGTGGACGAGCTCATATTTAATTCATTCATAATTAAATAATACTACTCGGTGGCGACGCTCGGCGCTCGTTTGAATTCTAATTGCGTAAAGTCAGCCAATGCCAAGGAATAATAAGCATATTTATACCAAGCCAAGCACCTTGCCGGAGCGCAGGACCAGTCTCGGCCCGGTCTGCGCGGTGATGAGGAAAATATCTGACCTTGAACAATTTCTATTCTCTATAGCGGTTTGACCATTTAGTCTCCTCATGTTTAAATAGTTTAGCAATCTGAGGCGGTTTTAGAGCGACGACAACGAAATATAGCTTCTTCTACGCCTTCCGATTTGGAGCACCAAGTTAGGATTGGCCCTCAGGCCTCAACTAACAGCTTAACAATAATAAAATTTGCTTATTTGCACCGTTTACAGCTATAAAGGAAGACAAGTGACAAGTGTAAGAAACTGAACATTCAAGGTTATGTAACATCCACTAACTACGAGCGTTCAGTTACGAGCTGTTCTAGTAGTTGTAAAAAGGTAAGACTCGAATGAGATAAACTGATTATAAGATGTGGTAAGCTTGTCAGCTTGTTCACTGCAAATTCAAATTACTTTATTTTTATGGATTACGAGGAGGAAGCTTACTGTGTATCTGCACGACTTTATTTATTTTAATGAAATCAGTACATACATTCTGTACAGGTTGTTGTATCACAGTCGCTATCAACAACACTCGTTCTCGAAGCCGATAGCGATCTGCCCCAAATAGAAAGGAATATTTACAAAGCTTTAAGCGTATGCATAAAATAGATGATGATTCCGGTGGAGCTCTAATTATATCGAATGTAGGAAAGATCATATGCTTCAGGTATACATGTGAAGAATGCAAGTGCATCGCGTAGCATCCCGCTGGGAGGAAGAATCGCCCGTCGCAATCCATACTAATATTATAAATGTGAAAGTGTGTTTGTTGGTTTGTCCTTCTTTCACGCAGTAACGAAGCAACGGATCGACGTGATTTTTGGCATAGGTATAGTTTATGGACCGGAGAGTAACATAACCTACTTTTTATCCTGGAAAATGCACTGTTCCTGTGGGAACATGGGTGAACATCGCGGGCAGAAGTTAGTGTGACATAAAATTGACATTGACAGCTGTCAATAAAGTTTTATAATGTTGACAAGTTGATTTAATTTGACAGATCGGTTTGACGGTTCCTGTGGAAACACGGGTGAAAACCGCGGGCAGAAGCTAGTAATTCATAAATCGAATCAAGTAAATTATATAAATAAATAAAATATATTTACTGCAGTAAATATGGTACGGCAGTTAAATATGGTACGGTATGGTGGTGGTGGAATGGTAGTATGGTGATCTTAAAGTTATTTACAGTAAGTCTCGTCAAATTTAGCTTAGGTAAGCATGCATAAAGTGCACATATAACAATGTCCTCATCATCATTTTAGTTAATCAAATAAATCAGTAAAAAGTAATGGTAAAACGCTTAGTCACAAACCTATTAAGTATGACCTACATTACCTATAAATACGGATCATATGACGGATATAAATTAAACACTGAACTGTTAACCGCCGCCAGAAAACAGCAACCCTTTTATCATAATTATATTACTTACAATGAAATGTCACTAAAGGCGTCTATTAAATTAGCCCCCTAGTTGCCGGTCCCACGCGCCGCGGGAATGTTCCAATTTCCCGCGAGCAAACAGGGCGTGGCGAGGGCTCGGCCGGGGCGGCGGGGCGGCGGGCCGGGCGGCCCACCTGTAGCCGCCGACCTGTGGCGCGCCCTGCTACGTGCTACGAGTTCGTAGCACAACCGGTATCTATTACAAGGGTGATAAGCTACGAAATGTTACTTCCTTGATATATTTAGGCACTTTTCATGGATGATATTACTATCTTATCACTAACTTCCACGTAACACGAAGACTACACGCAGAGTAGATTGTAAATGTAGCCACATTCGATCAGGTTGAGACGGAATTTAGAGAGTCGTCTAATAGCGTGACTATATTTAAAAATTTTTCTTATAGGATATTAAAAGGTTGGATGAACATCTATGTATTTGTATTTTTTAGGCCTTAAAGTAACGGCCGGTACCGTGAGCTTTAGTTCAATGATGGCATAGTCCGGCCCGATTGGGCTTACTAAGTAACATTTCCTCTGTAACATAATTTTACCTAATTTATGTTGTGCGTAAGTAACTGTTACAGTTTAGCGCATGAGATAGCAGAGAGTGGTTTTAGGCAACAAGCTCAGATAAACTTTTCCCAAATACGCAACTGTACACAATTATATTTCAATTCTATCCAGCACTTCGACAGTTTATATTTCAATTCTGTCCAGCACTACCACAGCTTTCAATTCTATCCAGCACTTCGACAGTTTATATTTCAATTCTATCCAGCACTTCGACAGTTTCTATTTCAATTCTATCCAGCACTTCGACAGTTTCTCATTCAATTCTACCCAGCATTTCGACAGTTTCATGCAACACTAAATTACTCGCAACACAGCATCTTGTGCTCTTTAAGGTCAGGTTTTTGTATACTATTGGATAACGAGATGAGCTGGTTGTTTTCTTGATGGTAAGCATAGCGCCAGCCCATAACAAAAGCAGTGCCACACAGAACTTTTAAACAAAAAGGCCTGCGCGGATGTCTTAGGATAACGAGTGCAATGCAGTGCCACGCAAGATTTAATGTTACAGTTCTAAGTAGCACTGCAGTTATTATGGGTCGGCGCTATGCTTACCATCAGGTAAATCAGCTCGTCTCGTTATCAAATATATATATACATATAAATATATCTGTGTGGTAATTGTGTCCGATATACATAAGTACCTACATACTTTGTTAACCTTTGAATCGAATAAATTACCACAGCACATGAATTATTTAAGGACAAGCATTAGGGATGGCGATGTGAGATCGATTAATCTATAAAACGATTTTATGGGTAACTAGCAGAAGCCCGCGGTTTCACCCGCGTTCCCACAGGAACCGTGCATTTTTCCAGGATAAAAGTTAGCCTCTTAAGTTAAGCCTATGTTACTCTCCGGTCAATAAACTATATCTGTGCCAAAAATCACGTCGATCCGTTGCTCCGTTGCTGCGTGAAAGAAGGACAAACCAACAAACAGACAAAAACACTTTCGCACATATAATATAAAAAAGTAGGAAAGTACGATTAAGTAGGACTAGTAGGATTATAAGTATGGATGAAAATAGATTTTTTAAATCTATCCTGAACAATGTAGGTATCGATCGTGTATCGATCTCAGTACCCCTAGTACGAGTTTTAAAATTACGAAAACGATAATAGTTTTCGTGAGCTCACTAAACTAATAGTTTTCATTGTAATCGGTAGTATGAGTTAACATTTTCGAACGACGTTTACACCATATCGAATATCGACGATCTCGAATGAACGAACTTCATACTGTATATTTCTATCTCTCTTACACTTGGAGAAATGTAAAGAGACAAATATATTTTGCTATTTTTATCTGTTTGACGTTATGTTTATCGTATTTATCCACAGACATTGTATTTATCGTAGGTTAGGACCAAAGAGTATAATAACTATCCATGTTAGGACATACATTCTATAATTCTTTATTCTTTAACATAATTTGTGACAATTATTGGAGTGCTTGTAAATTTATTGTTTTATGCAATGCGTTTTATCAATGCACTTACTAATTACATGTAAATAATAAATCTCATTAAAACAAAGTGGTTCTAGATATTTTTTTAAATATTTATTTAACCTATACATTTGCAATAGAAAATAAAAATCTTAGGAAGTACCTTTGTCTTCAGTGTGATTTTTTGAGAGCTCCTGAGATTTGAGTCTCACAGAGGTACGCAAAACTTTTTTTTGTGAGCCGATACCGCTACACAAAGTGAGTGTTGGAGATACGGCTGGGTACCAATAACCGCCGCCTCTGTGTTAGCTCCCGACGCTCCTCATCACGACGGTCAGCTTCTACAGCTTCCGCAGCTAACCGCATCGCAAAATTCCGTCTTTTCATCATAGTTTCCACAAAAATCACAAGACGATTACACGCTCTCACGACGATTTAGTCAACGAGTAACAAAACTTTTTAAGTTTTCGAAAACGTCTTTGTTTACTACCGTCACCGTGTCAAAGTGGCAACTCATACTGCCCAAATGCAAAATACTACTCGAAAACTTTTTTCGTTTTCGAATACTACGATTCGAAATAGCTCATACTACCGATTTTAGTTCCTCTAAGTTTTCGCTAGGGGCGCTGCACGTAAATGTATGGGAGCAAACGATACGAAATGTAGTATTCGAAAACTATCAAAACTCGTACTAGGGGTACAGATCACACTCGAGAATGGAAATTCGACTTTTTTCGGTTTCGATAACGGTATGTAATGATATTTTCAGATTCATTATGTAACTATATTATATTAATTACAATTATGTAGCTGAATGCACCCAAACACAAACATGCCAAGAATAATAGCTTTTCACCTAATACTTTATGAACTCAATAGATGGCGTTAACAGTTTTATAGCTGGACATACAATAATGCAAAATTAGATTTTGTTTATTTGTAATCAGTACCCCTAGTACGAGTTTTGATAGTTTTCGAATACTACATTTCGTATCGTTTGCTCCCATACATTTACGTGCAGCGCCCCTAGCGAAAACTTGGAGGAACTGAAATCGGTAGTATGAGCTATTTCGAATCGTAGTATTCGAAAACGAAAAAAGTTTTCGAGTAGTATTTTGCATTTGGGCAGTATGAGTTGCCACTTTGACACGGTGACGGTAGTAAACAAAGACGTTTTCGAAAACTTAAAAAGTTTTGTTACTCGTTGACTAAATCGTCGTGAGAGCGTGTAATCGTCTTGTGATTTTTGAGGAAACTATGATGAAAAGACGGAATTTTGCGATGCGGTTAGCTGCGGAAGCTGTAGAAGCTGACCGTCGTGATGAGGAGCGTCGGGAGCTAACACAGAGGCGGCGGTTATTGGTACCCAGCCGTATCTCCAACACTCACTTTGTGTAGCGGTATCGGCTCACAAAAAAAAGTTTTGCGTACCTCTGTGAGACTCAAATCTCAGGAGCTCTCAAAGAATCACACTGAAGACAAAGGTACTTCCTAAGATTTTTATTTTCTATTGCAAATGTATAGGTTAAATAAATATTTAAAAAAATACCTAGAACCACTTTGTTTTAATGAGATTTATTATTTACATGTAATTAGTAAGTGCTTTGATAAAACGCATTGCATAAAACAATAAATTTACAAGCACTCCAATAAATGTCCCAAATTATGTTAAAGAATAAAGAATTATAGAATGTATGTCCTAACATGGATAGTTATTATACTCTTTGGTCCTAACCTACGATAAATACGATAAACATAACGTCAAACAGATAAAAGTAGCAAAATATATTTGTCTCTTTACATTTCTCCAAGTGTAAGAGAGATAGAAATATACAGTATGAAGTTCGTTCATTCGAGATCGTCGATATTCGATATGGTGTAAACGTCGTTCGAAAATGTTAACTCATACTACCGATTACAATGAAAACTATTAGTTTAGTGAGCTCACGAAAACTATTATCGTTTTCGTAATTTTAAAACTCGTACTAGGGGTACAGTAGTAGAACGTAGTAATTTTATACTCGTTGAAACAGTTTGTAATCATTAATGCAAAATTAATATTAATAACATTAAAGGTTTTTTTAATTAATATATTTAAAGTCTATGAAAGATCGTTGTTTTGTTCATATCATAGAAGCTCAAAAAGAAAAGGAAAAAAGATCGATTTTAAAGAAATCGATCTATTAGATCTCGATTTTTTTTTCTGAGCATCTTTATATTTCGGATTCGAATCGACCTTTTTAGGAAGAATCGGCATCCTTAGCACGAATACATTTCGAAGACCTTTTTGGTTCACAACTCGGGAATCGATTACTTATACTAATCTATTCGCAAAACAAGGGGGCTGTCAAAACATGACGACTTTGAGGTCAAGTTCACAGACCACTTGGAGGGCATACAACATTTGCAAGTCATGACTACTCAACTTTCAATAACTACCTATAGGTAGTTATTGAAAGTTGAGTATATATATAAATTGCTACCAGAAAGCTGCTCGATTCGAAATGGTCTATTGTCTAACTGATACCTGACATATTTAGAACTGGCTTTTGTCCGCAGCTCTGCAAGCCTGGTCAACAGACATAACCTACAGCACTCAGGGATATCATAGTTTCCAATTAGCGAAAGAATTTTTAAAATCGGTCCTGTAGTGTCGGTGGTTAGCATTATCCCTCAGTTAGATATGCTGTTTTTTATCTAATTCAGCTATTCATTCAATAAAGCCGCAGGCAGAAGCTAGTAAATAGAACCACGAGATAAAACTAGAGCTGGTGCCTCATTGAAGGTCGGTGTGAACTACTATCGTTTTACTAGGTGGTCGGATTAACGCTTGCTGCAAGTATGGTTAATATTGGAAATAAATGGGCGCATGCGACATAAGAGCTGACGTTTCGCTCTCGGTCACCAGCATAGAGTAGTGCCAGGTGTTGTAATCCCATGTTGTTATGGGATGACGTGCCACTTAATTACATACAAACTACTTGCTAACTTTCTAACAATGTCATCACTACCATCATCACAACCAAGGAATCATAAATACATTACCATCTCTCCAGGATTGGGATTGCTTCTAAACGGCAGCAACTTCAATACCTCCATGAAACGCAAGACCTATGATGCCATGCCGGTGACGAGGGTGTCAGGAAGCCAATGTCGACTGGTGCGATCGCGAAACAAGACGATTGTTCTTTTCGAAGGGGCGGACGAGACTTCCTTTTCTCAGGCATGTACGATGCTGACTACGCTTGCAGAAGAAGCGGATACCATCGCCCGCATAATTAGCGTAGACGCAATGGTGGTCGGGCACGACCTCTCGTGCCCGACCACCATTGCGTCTACGCTGACTACCGATCGGTGACTTCACCCCTCGGTGAAGTCACCGATCGGTTGGGTTGCATAAAAGCCTCAAAATACCACGAGATTGTGGTGTATGAGGATAGAGGTGAAAATCTCAGTTACCTCAAAAGGTACGACGCAACCGACAGTTGGGGTCACCCTGTACCGGACCCAGGCACCATCAGCGGCTCCCAGCGCATGCAGCAAAAGGCGGAGTCATCCACCAAAAGCGCTGCCATACAGCTGAGCCCGAAACGTAAGTCATCAGGTCACATCAGAGCGTTCGTGGATGCCTTCAGTTGTGCAGCACAAAACCTCTTAAGGCTGAAACCTTCATTGCCCAAAAGAAAGGAAGAAAAGACACGGCAGAGTCAGGTACCACCAAAACCTGCCCGAACGAGAGCCGACATGGGACAAGTCAGTCCGCCTCGCCTCAGACCGGCGACGGGGCCGCGAGACCACGCAATAAACGCCTTCATCGAGTACCTAGCTATAACTAAAGCAAGCATAGTGGTCGACACTATGATCTGCAAGAAGATCCTGCAGTGCTATCAGCTGGGTGGCGCCATCAACGATAATCTCTTGAAGGCGTACCTCGAGGAGGAAGAAGCTGCCATATACAACAACAATGACGGCCTAGTCCTTCGGGGTCGGATGGTGGGAAGTTATATGGCAGCTTTTAATGCAACAAGTGGCTTTGTGGCTCTAGCAAAGGAGGGGACGGGGCGTACTGGTCTAATCAAATTCTCTGCCCCGCATGACGATCCGATCTTGGTCGTTGCTCGGCGAACTCGGACGATGCTAGACGACAGGATACTTGAGACGGCGAAATCCATCTCGGGTATCTCTGAAGGCGAAGCATCTTGGGACGACTGGGTGATGCCTAGGATCGAATTGGTAAATGGGGTTCCAGGATGCGGAAAAACAACGTGGATTGTTGGCAACTTCAATGGGGAGGAGGACGTTATCATCACCACAACGACGGAAGCAGCCAAAGACTTGCGAGAAAAACTAGCGCAACGAATAGGTGACCTGGTCAAAACCAGGGTGCGCACTATGGCCTCTGTCTTAGTGAATGGTTTTAAAGCAACCCATAAGTACAACCGTCTTTTGGTTGATGAGGCACTTTTGAACCATTTTGGGGCCATAATCATGGTAAGTCGGCTGTGTGGTGCTAACGAACTTTTTCTCATCGGAGACGTCAACCAGTTACCTTTCATTGACAGGGAGAACCTCTTTGTCCTAAGGTACTGTCGTCCAAACCTGGTGACAACAATCACTCAGGAACTGTTGTGTACGCATCGGAACCCTATGGATGTCGCCTACGCCCTTCGGGAGGTGTACTCCGGCATCTACTCATCGGCATCCAAAGTTCATTCTCTGAAGCTGAAGCGGTTTACAGGTGCGCAAATACCCGTTACCCTTCCCGACACTCTCTTCCTAGTACACACACAGGAAGAGAAAGAATCCCTGATCACCAAGGGATACGGGGGAGGCACTGGGTCGCGCATCTTGACCATTCATGAAGCTCAGGGACTGACGTACGAGTCGGTGATCGTCATGCAAACTAAAGGTCAAAAGCTTAAGCTGCACGACAGCGTCCCACATGCGGTGGTGGCATTGTCGCGTCATCGGAGTAGCTGTACATACTATACCGATGATAGCGACGATGCGATAGGCCGCTTCGTGATGAGGGTGAAGGCTGCTTCCACCAAAAGGATCGTGGACTACAACCTCAAAATGGCCATCAGAGATGGGAACAACAAAGTGAACAACCGGAGTGGCCATGGCCACTGGAATGACCCTGCTGCAGCGGCGTCGTGTGGCGGGTCGCCCTCTTCCCTCGAAAATGGTTGAGGAGAGCGATGGCTGGCACATGCGTCACACTCGTGAACGGGTGCTGCTAGTGGGATCTCGTCCACTCCGATTGTGCACTTCATTAACTACTCTTGATAAACTAGCAATAACTTACACTAGTAATATTTATATAAATGTAATAATAGTATGTAGTATGTATAATGTAATAATAATAATAGTATGTTAATTTAATAATATGTATGTATAATATGTGACACTTTAGTTAGGCCTTTAGAGTAGGTATACTTTTGTTAAGTAATAATATATTAAGAAATTATAATGTAAAAATAACTTATACAGCAAAAAAAGGGTGCGAGCCCTGGAGCTTGCAGAGTATAATAATTAAATAAAAAAAAATAAAAAAAAAATAACAATGTCATCACTAAATTGCATTTCAAAAATGATACTTCGGACACACTCGCGTGGAAGCATCATAATGTACACAATGTGCGGCCGGGACATAGCCCAGTAGTCAGGTGTTTAAGCCCAAATGCTCACAAAGCGCTCGGCGGCGGCGCGCGGCGATGTCCATCCATCAGTTATTAGTATGATTAGTTTGGCGAGGGACGGCCGGCCCCCAGGGCTGCCTCGCCACACGCTGACTGATGCCCTCGTCTGCACGCAGCCCTGTCACTACGGCAAAAACTGATACGAGTATAACAGTGTTCCAGTCAAACGCTTTTCCAACGAACCTGTGAACACAGTTCATGTTGGTGGAATACTAGGTCTATCCCAAGGGATTCCAGTGCTGGTGGCGCCACCGCGAATATGAATCCTAATTCTGTGATAGCGTAACTCCCCGATTTCACAGATGCGATTAGAGCTGAAACCACCAGATTGTACAGGTGTTGGAGCTTACTTTTGTGCAAAAAGTCACCGTTTCAATCTCAGATAATATAGTAATAGGGCAAGCATTACGGAAGAAAAGTACCTCCTAAAACTTTCAGTGAAAAAATAGGGCGTATGAGATTTGAAAACTTAAATCTCAGGGTGATGAGTAGATACAATTTGTTCATCGAAATTTTTGGATATACTGCAATTATAATGACACTTAGCATCAGAACGGCTAACAACTCATCACTCCGTAAATAAAAAACCAACTTCGATGGAGATAAGTATTCATTTATGCTTTTTATTCTGGGTGCTCGCTAAAAAGTACTAATATCATGTCATACATGTCTCAAGTGAGACGACTAGTCCTCCAGCCTACTAATATTATAAACGAGGAAGTTTGTCAAAATTGAAGTTTGTTACTCTTTCACACAAAAACTACTGAACGGATTTTGATGAAACAATAAAACGCTGGCGAAGCCTCAGGCAGAAGCTAGTTCTCTATTAAATCAAGAAACTTTGCAAATAATCAGTGGCAGCCCTAAACAGCAGGCTGTGGGGCCTTTGAGTAGGGACGAACCCCTGCACTATTTCATATTTGAGGTGAAAAAACGCGTTACAAGTTCCACCGCGTGCCGCCCGCGCCGCCCGCTGACTGAGCTAAGTACAACGCCTTCGTACTAGGTAAAAATACAAATAATATGTAATGCTACTCCTTGTACTTACTAAACCTAAGTATTTATTACTCATTATTATGATCGCGTGCATAGCTCGTTGAAGTTCTGTTGTTAAATAATCCGGACAAAACTCATTATCATTTCATTGAAGAACAATTTGAAGACAATAGGCCGTTGGGGTCGTTGGAATTAGCAATACGCCTTACTATCTACCGAATATAAACCATTTCCGGATGCCATAGCATAGGTGGGAATACCAATGTAACCAGGAATATTCGGCCGGTTGATATCGATGACGCATTACAATATTTGTTTTCAATAGAAAGAACATTTTTTTTATAAATATGATAGTATTGCGTTTACCCCTTACTGCTCGCTTCACATTACAAGACATAATCACGTCATAATTCTCAGCGACAGTGCCGGCAGGGTCGACAACGGAACCAGTGATTTGGAAGTAAACGATCTCAAGTCTGCAGCTCAAATCAGGAAGCCCCGTAGCCCACAACGCAATCAAGTGCAGTTTTTGTGAGGACCACCCCGCGCCCCACGCTCCTCTCCCGCCCCGACCTGACTTGCGGAGGTTTTTACCATAATATCAGTGGATAAATACTAATTAAAAATTGACTGTGAGTAATAAACCAATTGTGTTGTGTTTGACGTATAACTTCTCTGCTTTTGACAAGATGGACAGCAACATCTCCCTTCTCTTTTGTCTCGTTTTAGAGGTCACTGAACACACTGAGCAGGCTGGTAGCGGCCTGCACGGCTGCTACAGTTGTCTCAACCAACGCCTGCATATAAATAGCGAAAAGCGCTTCTGTGGGTGATTTTACGAATCCTTACTCTGTTTGTACAAAACCCAATTCCTAAATATTAGGTAGGTAATTAAATTTTTTCTGGGTTATGATATCAAAGAAAGTTCAACTGAGCGCGTCCCACGCTGCAGATAAGTGTTTCCTTTTTTTTTTTATGTTATTAGGTAACGAGACGAGCTGGTCGTTTGCCTGATGGTAAGCATAACGCCGGCCCATAACGATTGCAGTGCCACCCAGAACTTTGAAACACAAAGGCCTGCGCGGCACTGCAGTGCGCTCGTTACCCTGAGACATTAGGTATTAAGTCTCATAAGCCCAGTAATTTCATTGGATACTCTGCTCATCAAACCGGAACACAGTAATGCTTGCACACTACTGCTTGGCGGCAGACTTCACGAGCAAAGCGGTGGTAACAACCCAGACGGACACTCGCAGAAGAGTTAGTCCTCCCACTAAAACTTTGTGAGGTATAAGTGAATACCTACGACAAGGGTAGAGCCACGATAGAGCCAATAGAGTAACGAGGCACTTTCAACTTTATTTTTATTTTATTTTATTCTACATGGAAAACAAACAGCTGTCAATAAATACAATAGTTACAAGGTAATGGATACTTAAAAGCCTAAATAGTTTCCGCTTATGAAACAATATGTATGTGTAAATGTGAATCCTGCTGTAACATGCTACAAAACTATAAAACTATCGTTATTATATTATACAACAGATAGTAGTAGGTACAACGAGAATAAAAAGTAAAGGGTAAATAAAAAGTTAAACAAAACAAATGCCACATAAAACCAAGAAATATAAATGCTAGAGTAAAGAAATGGATAATATTATAAGTAAAATTTTAATTGGTAAAGAACTGATCATTAATCATAGCTTTAAATTTATTCTGCTTCATCGTAAATAGGTCCACATTTTCAGAGAACTCTGAGTTATACAGATTGACAGTACGTATAAAGAAAGAATTTTGTCGGTAGTTCGAGAGACAGGGAGGAGCATACAGTTTAAGGTAGTTTCTGCGACAGATCGGCCTCGTCGGAGCGCACAGCTTGACCTGCGCCAGTAACGATGGAGAATCGATCAAATTTAAGGTAATGTTGTGCAGTAAAGTGAGGTCAGCCGCTTGTCTTCTTTTTAAGAGAGGCAACAAATGGTGCCGTTTTCAGCTCTCAGCATAATCCGGGCTTTGAATCTTATGCTTGAAATTGATGAATCGTAGAAATTTCTTTTGCGGTATTTCCAACATATTAACATATTTTTCATAACGAGGGTTCCAGACTTGCGAGGCATATTCAAGCTGACTTCGAACTAAGGAGCAAAATAGAATTTTTAGCGATTTTACAGAATGGAAATCCTTAGTGACACGTAATAAAAAACCTAGAGTTTTCATTGCTTTCGTTGTTATATTCTCGATGTGCTTATCAAAGACAAGTTTAGAGAATGGCACTAGAGAATGGCTCTCTCTGTAGAATGTTGCGCAGTCAGCAGTTTGCAGTCAGCGCCGACCTTGTTGTTAGCACCCAGTGCGAGTGGTTCTCACGTGTCGTCTGTCGGCCGTGTCTAGTTACAGCGCGCCGGCACATGATACGGTGCTGTTACAGCATTTCTACGACAGACGTAAAACAATAAATTGAAATATTTATGCCTTTTATTTATGATCTTTAGTTATGGCCACTGTGTTCTCATATGTTAGACACAGGTACGCTAAACGTAGAATAAAATTATTTCCAGTGCAGCTGTCGGAACACACGGGTAGGTTTTTGACGTCTGGTTTTCAATTAGAGGGCGCGTGGTAGATAACCACAGGTGAAAATAGTGTTATTTTTTGGTTGAATGAGGTTGAATCACGATGTTAGCCGACGTTGGCCGCTCTATTAGCCGGTTACGATGGTCACCATCAACCGTCGAGTTGGCTTTTGAGTGTTGGACTAATAAATGGTGAGGTCAGTCTTAATTATTCCTCACTATTTTTTATGACGTACCTTGACAAACGATAGGTATGGCCCCGCCGCGCGATGGGCGGCGCGTGTGCGGTGCGTGTGCGGCGCGGGTGCGGCGCGGGTGCGGCGCGGGTGCGGAACGGTGCGGCGCGTAGGGATATGAAGAGCGGTATCGGCGCGCGATCACTAGTCGCCGATTCATTTGCGGCTTTAATTAAGGCTCGGCGATGCGGCGATCACGCGACGCGCCGGCCGCACACCGACCTCCATTATTTATTGTACTTTTACACTACTACCTAGTTCATTTGCCAGGAACGATGATTATTACTCCAAATAATTAGGTAATTAGGAGCATCATAGCGTAATAGGTTCCGAACACGAAATACCTAGGCAATTTCAAAAAAGCGACGAGCAAGTTGTAACCCTGTTATCTAATTCCCTCGTACGGCGGCCGCGGGCCGCGGCCTGATAACACAACATTTCAACCTCAAACATAGGTACATGCGTAACACATTTAGCACCGTGGATAGCAGTCGCGTCGTTCCGTTCCACACTACAGTTGCCAGCGGAGCGCAAGTACGACTCCGGTCGCATTTCCACGATGACTCGGAAAGGAAGCGATGAAAAAGTCCCCGGCCATTATAAGACGTTAATAATTTATTTATTTATTTATTTATTTATTCCCACACAATAACGTCAATTTACACCTTACTTTTAAAGCCAAGCATGAGTCTAAAGACACATGTACCATACTGCAAGGAATCGAAAAAAAAAAAAAAAAAAAAGAAAGGTGTTTATGACTTGTAGCCACCCATATAGGCCGAAACCCGTGCTTGGGTGTGCTACTTCGTTGAGCGAACCTTATTTACGCGCTTAGCGGTGACGTACTGTACGGACAGTATTCTAATAATATAATCTTGTTCATAATCATAGCATTCTATTTATGTTTATGTAGCTATCTACTATTTTATAGATAAATATAATAATACAGAAGATATATAAAATAAATATAAATATATTATAGGTAAGTAGTGAGTATATAATTATAATATATATGTTTGCGAATGGATACTTAAATTGATTCTTATTTAAATTTTAGTATTGTTAATTAAGTTTACTATCACCAGTCCATTTTTGCCATAAGTTAAAAAATTGTAGCTGATCTAATTTGTTTAAAAATATATTAATTTTATGTTTTAAATGAATTTTCACAAGAGAATCTCTAATCTTATCTTCATTTACTTAATAATTCAACTCATTCATGAAGTTCTATTTGATCATGTAGGTCAAAGACTATAAATCCTGTAAATAATCTATGATGTAGGTAATGTTTAATGATTAGCTGTAGGTAAGTTTACTGTAGTAGCGTGGCGTTTGTGTCAGTATCGAATTTGCAATTACGGCTTGTAAAGCGATAGAGCTATTGGTGGTAATGTGGCGGCCACGCGCCGCGTGCCCAGCGCCGCGGCCACGTGGCGCCCGGGAGCGCTCCCTGCGGCGGCGCATCTCCACGGCGTCCTGGCTGCCTGGTGCCACACCCGCCTGCACGGAGCAGCCGCCACCTCGAGCTCGCACCACGCACCAACCGTCGCCGCTCTCCACTCTCCCCACGGCTTCCATCGCCGGAGCTCCGCGCACGTGTTATCGCGCGACCTCTTATCACCCGCACGCACACACGCACACACTTGCGTGCACGCGGCACACTCACGCGGCGCCTGTCGAACGCGTTAACGTACACACACATCGTACTCGTATAGCCGCTCCATCCGCACGCGGTACACATGTACGCCAGAAATGGGTCGAGTATGTCGCCAGATGTAATTAGAGCAAGAAACGCTTTATTGTTACCCATCCGTCGCTGGTCGTCGCCGTATCTTCGTTTCCTGCTTCGAATTGGAGGCGTCGAGATGAGTTTGAATTATTGTGACGATCGATCGCGAGCACGGTTCGCTCGCAATCGATTCCTGATCCATCCCTGGAGTGATTCGTTCGGAGGGGTCGCGCGCGTGTAAATCAGCAAGGTGGTGTGCTGGCAGATAGCCCGTGACCCCGTGACCCGCCGGCGCACACGCAGCTGACACCCGACGCGCCACGCATCCACACATGCACGCACACTACTACTTTCCGCTGTATATTTTTACTTGCTGCTACACTTGTTGCATACGCGATATCGTAAAACTTGACAGTCGTCGCAAATTAATCATGTCATTAGCTTGACCGTTCTAAAAATACCGAACGGGACACTCACCGATACTTGTGTAGGTACACAGACCGCGGCTGGTTTCTCTTCAAAATTAGAAGCGATTACAAGTCAAGTGTGCATCATCTGGTGTGTCGCACATGTTCGATGCTAGCACGTTACGTTACATGGTTGAAGCCGACTCGCTTACAACGATTATTTTATTACGCAGTACGGTCGACGTAAATCAAAGAAAGATTGATGAAACTGTGTAAAGGCACCATTAATTTTACATGATGAGTAATGACTAAAACTTAGGTATTTTGTAATCAAAGTGCATATCAATGGTGAAGGCCAGCGCGGTGTACCCAGTGTGAGTACATCCGCGTGCTCACGTGGCGCTGTGTTGCTAACAGCCGCCGCAAACAGCGCGGCCGCGGGTCAACAGCACTCGCGCTGCACAAACAATGCGCCGCGGCTCGGGGCTCACCAGCCAGCTGGGGACGGGTTTTAGCTTGTTATTCATCCAGTTGTCTTGAAGTGTACTTGGGTCACCTAAGAATAAAGTAGAATTCTATGTAACACCGTCACGTTAAATACTAACTTCTGCCCGCAGCTTTCCCACGCCTGTAATCAGGATGAAAAGTAATCAACAGCGCTCAGAAATGATGTAGCGTCTTATCGATACCATAATTTTTAGAATCGGACAAATGGTTCCTTCGTACTTCTTTATAATACCTATCAGTATACATATTTGTGTGTATAATTTCAGCACAATAGAGTAGATAATAAGTGTACAACGTTATAACCAGCCGCAGACGCGCGACAGATTACGACGTGAAAAGAAAAATGATGCCGAATGGCTAAAAACGTGTCCAAACAATTTGGTGTCAACGATGCTACTTACTGAACTTTATTCTTAGAAAATCGAATGCTATGAATAAACAAACAATGTTTACAGCGCGTACCGGCACGGCATCGGCAGAGCGAATGTGATGAATGATGATGTTGATAACATAAAGATAGGTTAGTATAGAAGATAATAAGCAAGTTGGCATGGAATTCCTTGCCTTAGTCTGTATTCTCCGTTCGCTACACTCTGGGTGCTTCAAGGCGACAATGAACAAGTATCTTCTAGGCAAACGTGCTTTAACTTCGACCGCATCGCGATACTGTAGTGTAGTAAATCACTCGTTGGTAACTTAGTCGTTGCTTGTTATTCCGTAGGTGGAGGTGGAACTAAATCCGTCAATCAAGAAACTCTGAGGATTTTATCAACATTTACGTACCTATCGACCATAGGTAAGCTAAAGAAACCGCGCACAGGTATGCATCCCATGTCCATACATCACAATGAAGACTAGTAGCCGAAAACGTGTAGGTACCTGTTTGTAAATACGTCTTGACTCCACAATAAAATGAGTCTGTATTCGACATTGATGATGTAAGCTTCTTTATTATAATCCTACTAATATTATAAATGCGAAAGTGTGTTTGTTCAATTAGATTACTACCGTTACGTTACTTAACATTGGACCGTGAGATTTTAGTCAAATCTATTACACGAACAAATAAAAACTTTCGCATCAAACTGTTGAGTTAATTGAGAAGCATTATTATTAATTTGATTTAAACACTTGAAAGCTTACAGGGTATGGTTTTGCTTGAAATTGTGCGTGCTGTTGAAGTCACAACTGGACGAGGCGTAGAAGTGCCACGTAGTACTAAGTACCCACTATTATTTACGTGGTGATAATATATCAAAAGATAATAATGGTTTTCGATTCGCTAAAGCAGCTTCGTAACTCGTATTAAATTCTTTGCGAGCTTTGCAAAACTGGTTCCGTTTTTGGAATTGTAACCGACGCGTGTAGGCGGGTCGTCACAAACTGCTTTAACTGAACTGAGCTTACCTACCTACCTACTGACTGTTGGCTTAAGAATTCTCCTACCTAAAGCACAGAACATATAATAAGCCTAAAGTATAACAAGTCCATAACCTGATTGTGGTCCAATAGTTTATTCGACATTTGCGTGAAAGAAGCAACAGAAAATTTGTTAAAAAGCTTCATATTAAGACTTAGGAGTAAAAGTCGCTTGCATGATGATTTAAAAATAAAACAATTATAACTGAAGTGGCGCCGGAACACGGCACTAAATCAATATAAATGGCAACTGAGGTGGAAAGAAGATAACTGGTCAATTGGAGCTTAGGCGGTGAAGGTCATAACTCTCGCCAGGAGTCGCGTGAGGGGCGGCGAGGCCTGGCTGTGAATGATGACGGGCACCCCGCCGCCCCCGCCCCCGCCCCCGCCCGGCAGGTACAATAATTGTCACAATAAACAGTCGGTAATGGAGTGGCGGCGCGCCCAACGAGTTAATTAGTGAAATGACACCCCCCGCTCCCCCGGCCGCACCCTGCGTCTCGGGAAGCCTCGCCCGCAGTTCGTGGGCTTATACGTTTTGGCAACCAGCAACTATGTATACTGTATAGCACTGCATTTATGTAATAACAAAGAAAAATAACACAATCATTAGTTAATGATGACTGACAATAATTAACGAAGATGACTCTCATCTGTAGATAAAATCAATATTGGGTAAATATTGTTTTACTAGGTGATAAGCAAATCACCAGTTTCAATAATGATAGTAATTAAGTAATGCCACCATTTGTTAATGACAGCCAGCTAGGTAATCAATCAACGTAAATATAACAACTCATGCTTTTTTCTCAGCGCGCCTCATTGAAGTTACTCGTAGGCATCTGTTGGTTATTTTGTTGGGCTTGTGGGAAACAGGCGGCAGATAACCGCGATAAGAGGCCTCTGATGCTGACAACACAGAGCATGTGAATCACAATGAGTACTGCGGAAGCTGCTGCGGAATGATACGAATTATATATCGACTTTTTATTTATGCAAAATTTATGTATTTTATAAGGAAATAAACAAAATTAAAAATTTTGAAAAATCCCAAGCTGGATGTAAACGTTGTAATCAAATTCAAATTGCTTTATTTACAAGGGAGCGCTCATGTAAGTGAAAATGAATGACTCTAACGGCGGGTTTCTGTAACCTTTGTTTACCCCAATCACAGACTAAAACTAATGCTGTCCTTATGAACATGACAAAAACATCAACAGACCCAATCCGTGCTCAAAGTCAACGAACCTTCCAGAAACCCACCGTGCCCGTTCCAAATTGGTATAGGCCGAGCAAGAAGAAGGGCAAGAAACTGTCTCGGCATTCTTTTTAAAAACCTCCTCTCCGTCGTGGGTAAAAACTAAGAGCTATATTACTTAACCTACCTCACCTGCATAACTTTAGAAAGCTTTGGAATTAGAGTTAAAATATCAAACAAAGAGACAGCATGCCGGTTACAAAGACATTCGTTCGATAACTCTAATTTTAACATGTTTTCTGAAATAGGTTGAGTCTGTAGAAGGATAAATTGTTTATGGTTACAGAGGCTAACATAGCACACGCTTGTGTGCCTTCTACTCATCAGCTCTTTTAGTCTGTGCAACAGATCCAATGTTTCAATTTGAAGCACCTTTTATAGCTATACATTATGACACAAGTGTGCTAACGCTAAGTTACATGGCACGCGCGTTTGATACGACGTTTTATAACATGCTAGCGAGGAAATAAACAGACTTGTATTACGACTTTAGCCTGCACAAAAGGGCGAATGAAGTATGAACTTTTTTGGTTTTAAAAACCTACAAACTTAATTTCGTCAAAATATATTCATAACACACGAGTGCGATAATGTAAAAAGCACACGTGTTTAATAACTTGGATTATGAGCCTAAAAGCGATGTAATAAGATCCACTTTACGAGCAAGTCTGTTCAAAACATATTTCATGAGCACCAATTGCAACAGCAAAATGAGTTTCAGGGAGGTCAACATTTAATCAAGTTCCTTTCTCAAAACACGCTATATCTCAATATGTATTGATCTTCATAGTTAACACGTACAAAGATTGTACATAAACAGGAGCGACTACTTTCATTATAGAACCAACTGAATGTTCAATTACTCGTACAGTCAGTCGCCGCGGACACTGAATTGTTTAACCTATATAAATAATTACGTCAGGTAACACATGACGCTTGTGCAAGTCATTCATTATTTTAACACACTTTTATTAGCTTCACTTGTAATTAACTAACTAACAATGTAATACAATCTTAGAAGTCAATTTTAAGCTAGTTTTAATGGTCGTATCGAAATGAAATTTGTGTGTAGTTTGGATTACACTACAATGATTTGTTATGATGGAGCTGATCTGATGATAGAGCCCGGAGGTGGAAGTGAGTTTTTTAGTTTCTTTAAACTTCTTTATTTACAGTGTTACATTTTTATTGAGCAGTTCGTTGAACTGCAATTGCTCGCACATTACTACTTGGCGGCAGACTACAAGAGCAAAGCGGTGGCACCCACCCAGACGAACTCGTACAAGTCAGAAGAGTTAGTCGTCACTGTGTTCCGGTTTGATGAGCAAAGTAGTAAGTGAAGTTACTGGACTTATGAGAAACAATAAGTCTCTAACAGGGTAAAGAACGGAATGCAGTGCTCCGCAAACCTTTGTGTTTCAAAGTTCTGAGTGGCACTGTAATTATTATGAGCTGGCGTTATGCTAACCATCAGGCAAACAAATCGCTCATCTCGTTATCCAGTAGTGTAAAAAACTCCAAATTCAAATTCAAAATGCTTTATTCATAGAGGCCTCAAGAGAGCGCTTATGAAGGTTAAAATAAATTACTCTTACAGCGGATCTCTATAACGTTCGCCTACCCGAATCACAGATCAAAACTAATGCTGTCTTTATCAGAACATAATAAATGACAAAGACACCAACAGACCCAATCCGTGCTCAAAGTCAACGAACCTTCCAGAAACCCACCGTGCCCGTTCCAAATTGGTATAGGCCGAGTAAGAAGGGCAAGAACTCGTCTCGGCATTATTTTTAAAAATAGTTTTTACAATGATCCTAATGTTAACAATCATGTTTAAAATTTAAGTCTAAGTAGGGGTCGCCAGGAGGCTCCTGAGCTGTTTGCCTCCATGGATTTTGTCATCTACATAATCCTTAATTTTATAATACGCTTTCTTAATTAATACGTTCTTAACTACACGTTTAAACTTAGCTTATGGTAATTCAGTTAATGCTTTAGAAATTTTACTGTAGTACTCCATTAGCCAGAAACGATTTATTAGTTTACTTAATCTGAACCCGGCTACAACAATTTTATGTTTACTTCTAGTAATTAAATCATGTACTTACATCACTTTTTAAGTTAAATTTAGTAATATTTTTCCGTACATATTATCCAAATGTAAAGCGAAGGCAGGATTTTAATTACAATTGAGGTGTCATCTGCAAATAGTATTTATTGAAGTTGAGTAAATCGTTTATATATAATAAAAATAAAACACGACCAAGTATACTACCCTGGGAGACACCATACTTGTTAAGACTAAAATTTGACCAGTAACTAACTTTTTTAGATTTATCAGACATTCTTGAAATCTCCCTACACTGATATCTATTTTCCAGATAACTAGCAAACCATAGCAAACTCGTACGTCGAAACCAAAAGTAAACAACCCCGTTGCAGATATCGAACCCGCAAATCAATTTCCACACCACATAAGAAAATACTACATAAATTATATAGAAAGTTACAAAACAATTAAAGGGAACATGAAGGTACAAGCATTGAAAAGCGCTCTGAAACAAGTTGGAAGCAGCGAGCGCGTATCTAGAAGTACCGCTTGATGTGTCCACGGCAAGTGCGGCGGGACCGGTCGCGTACACCGCGGGCCCTGCGCCGCGCCCCGCTCCGGCCGCGGCCGCGCCGGCTGACGATGACGGTCCGCGGAAGACACCTTCTCGGAGCTCCGTACATACGTAAAAAGAGTTCAATACTTCAAAACTACAACGTTCCTTTGGGTAGCGCTTGAAAATCTGTGAAGTTAAGAAGTCCTTGCGCTGTGAAATTTTTATTTCATTACTTTTACTAATTTTGGTTAATTTTTTGTTCCCTATTACGTTACACCGTACTTTACAGCGCTATGGCTGGTTCTCGTTGCAACACGATCGCCGCGTTACATTCACAAATGCTACACTGCCGCGTGTTTTGTTATCCACAATAATAGTATGTTCAATACATGATGCGCTATTCAATTACCAGATTGAACGTAATTGGTGATGTGGTCGTAATAACTCTTTCGTATTATCCAGTATGCACAATATTATACCTTACACCACGTACACGAGTAGGTAATATCGTCATTCAAATATCGTTACAAAACAGAGTGATGTAGTTGCCCGCAGCAAGTTATGGAAGTTCTACATGAGCAATCTCAATTAGTTTCAATGGAAGTTTCAATTTTTTGTTCGCGAATGTACTTATGCGGTCGTATTTATAATGCTGTTCCGGGAGAAATCAAGGATCTACCTTGGACACGGTTTTGCAAAAAATTTAAATGTTGGTTGCATGAAAAATGTTACTATAATATAGCTGAATTTTTAAATTAATTTATTTGACCAAGCACTGTATTTCTAGAATTCGATTTAAATTATTGGTTTTATTTTTGGACATTTAAGTATAATTAATAACAATAATAATAACATTTGATTGATATTATATATAAGTACCTATAGGAAATGAATAATGAATTGTATTACGATTATTGTGTTATTCGTTTTTTGTAATATTTTTAATTCAATGATTGTCAATTATTCCAATATTTGCATGCCACAATGTGGTAAAATGTTTATGGCACTTTATATTTTCTATACCTGTGACCCGACACTATTGTTATCATCAACATTTTTAGCAAATAAATGATTATGATTATGATTATGTATGTAAACCGCTAATTTGTTGCCGAATCGTAGTCGGATGACTGCTTTCACTGCAGATATTTGCACCAGCTCGGCTGTGTGCGTGTGTGCGTGCCGCGCGTGCGCACGCGTCGGGGAGGTGTGCGTAAGGAGCAGGACGGCGGCGGTACTGTTAGCCGGCAGCTCGCGACGCGCTCGCCGTTGGAGTCGATGCCACCGGGTCCGACCGGCCCGTATCGAGAGCGCTATCGACACGATCAACCCCAATTATGACTGCGTACATTATTGTGTAACTTAACCACGTGACACCAAATAGCCCGCAAGGAAATATATTTTTTATGCAAGAAAGTGGCGAAACGAGCCCGTCGTTATCCTGACGCTAAGCATCACGCCTATTATAACTCTAACAACTGCAGTCAACCCAGTTTTGAAAGACCTGCTAACTGCGTGCATGATACTGCACCGGAGTCTTCACCCCGACCGACATCGACAGCTCTCGAGTCTCATGCCGAACAATTTCACTGTACATCGATAGTGTAGTCGCTTTATAACGAAGTTCATAGTAAAACTAGATATTTAAAAATAGCATCGAACGGTAGTTGTCGAGTGCACGCAGCGCGCCGCCGCCGCGCCGCCGCGGCCGCTCGGTGGTATCGTAGATGATATTTCACAGTCGATTCGTAATGAACAGTTAATTAGTCGATCTGCTAATTGGCGGCCAATTGTACCGATTCACTTTTCTCACTAATGGTTATCCATTTTTCACGAGAAACAAACGCATTAAATTACAATAATGTGGAGTTATTTATCATAATCAATGCGGAGGCGCTGATTGATAAACTATACAAATAAATAAAATTGAAGTGTCTGTTTGTAATATCAAAATAACAGCTTTTTACTAAATGCATAGGAAAGTATATACGGTATCAATAACAAAATAACCATTTTTTTTAAATCTGTCTGTCTGTCTGTTTATTCCGGGTAATCTCCGAAAAGCTGGACCGACTTTGACGGGACTTTCACTGGCAGATAGCTGATGTTATAAGCAGTAAATTAGGCTACTTTTATTTTAGAAAAAGAATTAGAGTTCCGCGCAAAAAAATAAAACCCTTGAAATCCAATATCTCCGCGCGGGTGAAACCGCGGGCAGCAGCTAGTACGGAATATGAAGGAACATGCGATATGATGACTATCACGGGGGTTTTAAGGACGTTATACGGGCCAAGGACCTTGCTCGAATGGGTGGAGTCAAGCGCACTTCCCCCGCGCGGTCCACACTACGTCTTTCAAGAACATCGCAAAACCTAACGTCATAGAACACGCGGATGAACCGCTACGAAGCGGTACCCGCACGCGCGCACGGCATCTTTGCCTATAATTCTTTGAATTCATTTAGTGGTAAGTTTTTCATTGAAATGAAGTGTTGAAGTGATCATTATTATTCGTAAATAAACGGTACGGACGCACATGAGATTATCCAACGTTGAGATTGATCTCAAAATATCGCTCTGGACTAAAATAAAAGTACAGACAGCCAATTTGCTCCGTAAAGTTGAAATTTGTTACACATTTTGACCCAAAAATTAACATGTACGTAAATAAATGATTTTCGGGTTGTTTTTATTTTTACTTTTGTAGTCGTGTTTTTTATTTTGGTGTCATTTACGAGGTATCGAGTCATCTGCGAGTGTCCGTCTGGGTTTCCACTTTGTTCATGAAGCCTAATCATAATAATTTATTTGCTAAAAATGTTGGTGACAACAATAGTGTCGGGTCACAGGTATAGAAAATATAAAGTATCATAAACATTTTACCACATTGTGGCATGCAAATATTAGAATAATTAACTATCATTGAATTTAAAATATTACAAAAAACTAATGACACAATAATCGTAATACAATTCATATTTCAT
The DNA here is from genome assembly GCA_907269065.1 of Crocallis elinguaria. Taxonomy (NCBI): domain Eukaryota; kingdom Metazoa; phylum Arthropoda; class Insecta; order Lepidoptera; family Geometridae; genus Crocallis; species Crocallis elinguaria. Next base: position 17,546,555 of record OU026068.1, read on the forward strand.
TTCCTATAGGTACTTATTTATATTATCAAATGTTATTATTTTTCTTATTAATTATACTAAAGTGTCCAAAAATAAAACCAATAATTTAAATAGAATTCTAGAAATTCAGTGGTCAAATAAATTACTATAAAACTTCAGCTATAGTATAGTAATATTTTTCATGCAACCAACATTTCAATTTTTGCCAAAACCGTGTCCAAGGTAGGTCCTTGATTTCTCCCGGAACAGCATTATATGCTTGCCGGCAGATGTGCAAGCATTACTATGTTCCGGTTTGATGAGCAAAGTAACCAGCGAAATTACTGAGCTTATGAGACTTAGTTACGAGTACAGAGCAATGCCGCGCAGGCCTTTGTGTTTCAAAGTTCTGTGAAGCATTGCAATTTTTATGGGCCAGCATTATGATGAGCACACTGCGGTGCCCTGCAGGCCTTTGTGTTTCAAAGTTGTGAATGGCACTGCAATTACAACATATTTACAGTTTTCGGATAACGCCGGCCCATAACAATTGCAGTGCCAATCAATACTTTAAAACAAAAATATGCAGCACTGCATTGTGCTCGTTAACCTGAGACATTAGGTATTAAGTCTTATAAGGCCAGTAATTTTACTTTTCAATTTCATTTCCAGTATTTTCTATAACGGTTCTCAACCTCCCGATATTCCTTTGTTTACCAATACATATATTTGCCACTCGTAAAAATGATGTACGTAAACAAGAAATTGTAATCAGAAATGTAACCCACTCAATATGTATGCGAGGAGTGTCCACGCGCAAATCACGGAATGAATCAGATTTCACCACTCTAGACGCTACTCTTTGAGCAAGCTTCAAACCCACACGAAAACAAATACTTGTATTGTATATCATTCACGCACACAAATATGTAACGTCGGCGGACAGCGTGAGCAGAGCAACGAGCGACACAACCTCCCCGTCTGAATGCCAGTGCATGACTGCCGCGCGCGCCCGCGCAGAGCACCTCTGAGACTTGTACATTTGGAATTCAGTTTTTTGATAATTTCTTTGCGAAATATTGCTCTATGCACAAATTTAATCAATAAGAATTATAGAAAATTTTCTTCCTTATTTTTTGGTGTAAAATTAATCCCAAACGTCTAAGTCATTTAGAAGTTTTAGGGAAAATAGTTTTAAAATAGCATACTGTTAAATATTTTTTCAAGCCATAAGTAATGGTAATACAAAAAAATCAATCAATCAAATTTAATGCCCTTGAATTGATCATTCAGGTAGTATTTTTTTCAAGTCGTTAAACCAAGCCGTGTGGGAGTTTTAGGAGCAGAAAGTAGTCGTTTTTGGGTAACCTAGCCCCTTAAGGTTTAAACGGTTGGGTTGTGCCCATAAACGTTATCAGACTGCGAGTGATTTATATCACACATCATCTATAGTCTGCAGCTGTACTTAAGAGGAAGACACCACCCAAATTGGGTCCATTCAAATATGCTTTACGCCAAATTTATAGATGTTATGGCAGCGAAAAAAATATATGTTAATCTTCACCATATTTCTAATGAGAAAGAAGACATAAAAACATGATTTCAATAAATTTTCTCGATAAAATAAATTCGCGAAGTAACCCTTAGAAATTCGCTTCTATCATCCATAACTCAATATTTCATGAACTTACGTTGATAAAATTTATAAAAGTGACGTATATTACCATAATCAAGTTCTTTTTAAAGTTTTGTTTCAATAACTTAACGTATTGTTATAAAATTAATTATTTTAGAATAGTTAACTCGAGCGTTGCATCACGTCATCGCCCTTCTCTTTTATTTGTATAAAGTCCGACAGTGATCGCTGAGGCGCGTTGCTAGACGGACGTGTGTCGCTTTGTTCCGCTCCCCGCTCACACTTTGCTGACACAATTTCTGGATTATTATTTAGCTTTGCAGGTAGTTTTATTCTGTCAATAAGTTGTTTAAATATAATTAAGTCATGTTTTAGTAATAAGATTACAATATACACATATCGAAATAATAATAAATATTCATTTTGATAGATTGAAAAGCGTTGTAGCTTTTAGCGGAAGTCTATAGTTGTGATAATTCGTCTCTACCAAACAGAGCTCGATTAGCCTAGCGGTGTTCGGCGCGGATTACGCTTCTTATTTTGTAGAAGAACCGCTTAGTAGGTACCGCGTTCAAATCCCAATGGGATATGTTATTTTTGTACTATTTTTTTTAATATTTTTTCCATAAATAATAATATAAGTCGTACATACATACTTACGATAGTTATGACCAAATTTATTTTTCATCATGATAATTATTTTTGTGTAAATATACTGTTTTTTTTTAATATTTTTTCCATAAATAATACCTAATATGAGTCGTACATACATACTTACGATAGTTATGACCAAATTTATTTTTCATCATGATGATAATTTTATTCTGTCAATAATTTATTTAAATATAATTAAGTTGTGTTTAGTCATAAGATTTGTAAATATAGTTATCAGTGTAATTTTTGGAAAATAGGAAACAAAAAGAATCAACGAAGACCAAGAAAGACAAGTTATTTTATGAGGCAAAAACACATGATAGAAGTTGTATACATATTTAAATTTTTTTGTATTACAAAACAGGCATACCGAAATAATAGTAGATAGGTACCTACTCACTTTGATAGATTGAAAAGCGGTATAGCTTTTAGCGGAAGTCTATTGTTGTAATAATTCGCCACTAACGAACAGAGCTCGATTACCCTAGTGGTGTTGTGCGAAGTTTATAAGAACAAGCGCGTAGTAGGTATACTCGGTTCAAATCCCAGTGAGATATATTTTTTTAATTATTTTCCAAATTTATTTTTCATCATGATGTTGTTTTTTTTTTCATAAATAGGTATATATATGAGCCGTACATACATACTTACAATAGTTATGGTCAAATTTATTTATATCTATAATTTTTATGTACCTATGTTTGTATGCCTATGCATGTATGTATGTGTACCTATGCTTCTTATTCATAACTAGCTGCTGCCCGCGGTTTCACCCACGTGGAGTTATTAGAATTCATTGCTTTTATTTTTTTGCGCGTAACCCCAATTGTTTTTTATAAAATAAAAGTAGCCTAAGTTACTCCTTATCACATCAGCTATCTGCCAGTGCAAGTCCCGTCAAAATGGGCCCAGCCTTTTCGGAGATTACCCGGAACAAACAGACAAAAATTTTAAAAATGGATGATTTTTTATACCTAGGTACTGCATATACTTCCATATGCATTTGGTAAAAACCTGTTATTTTGATGTTAAAAACAGACACTTCAATTTTATTTACTTGTACAGAGTAAAGATATGGTCACACGGTTATTTATTATTTTTTATGAAAACAAAAAAGCTTGCACAATAAAGAGACATCACAAGTGACGCTTAGTAGGTACTATCTAATTACTTAGCGGGCTAAACTATTTTTTTTGCGCAAAATTTATTTTTTCGATTTCTGTGCATGTTTTCTCTAATGCCTAACTACAATGTGTATTTTTTGATAATTTTCTATCTACTTTCAAATATAATTAGTTGAAATGCATGTGCGTGCAAAGTAGGTACCTACCTGCAATAATACAAAAGCTGAAAGCATCAAATATTCATATGAAGCAACATTTCATATATATATTAATATATTTATATGCATATACATATATGGATATACCAATACGTCAAATTTGATGATGGGCGACTTCAGGGGAGCACTTGTTGAACCGAAAACGTATGTTGATCCGGCTGCTTTTGTTGATCCAATATTCATCTTTAGTAACAAATGTTGCTCCGACCTGCTGCCTTATCAGCTGCTCATCAGACAGGAACACAGTAATGCTTGCACACTACTGCTTGGCGGCTAATATGGATAAGACTAAAATCATGTCCAATATCCATGTTCCACCTATACTAGTAATTGTTGGGAACGATACTCTCGAAGTTCTTGACGAGTATGTTTACCTAAGACAGACTGTCCAATTAGGTAGATCCAACTTCGACAAAGAGGTCACACGAAGAATCCAACTCGGCTGGGCAGCGTTTGGGAAGCTTCGACATATCTTTTCGTCCACAATACCGCAGAGCCTGAAAACCAAGGTTTTCAACAAGGGTGTGTTGCCAGTGATGACGTATGGCACTGAGACATGGTCTCTTACTATTGGCCTCATGAGTAAGTTCAGAGTCGCGCAACGTGCTATGGAGAGGACTATGCTCGGGGTTTCTCTGCGTGATAAAATCCGAAATGAGGAGATCCGCAGGAGAACGAAAGTCGCCGACATAACTCTCAAAGTCAGTAAGTTGAAATGGGATGGGAAGATGGCAATGGGCAGGCCACATCGCTCGAAGAACCGATGGTGAAGAAAGGTTCTCGAGTGGCGACCGCGAACCGGAAGACGTAGTGTAGGCCGACCCCTCACTAGGTGGACCGATGACCTTGTCAAAACCGCGGGAAACCGTTGGATACAAGAGGCGAGTAGCCGATCCAAGTGGCGTTCTATGGGGGAGGTCTATGTTCAACAGTGGACGTCTTCCGGTTGATGATCATGATGAGTTAAGCAGGTCTAGGTCAAGTTTCCAATTTCCAATACAACGTTAGAGTCCACATGTGGCATATTTGGAAGGGAAGATTTAATACATTTAGTTTCACTAGCGTTTATTAGATTATTAGCAGCAAACTATTATGAGATTTTGTCAAAGTTGTCATTTAATTCCTTTAGTTAACAAAACTACAAAACTGGGCGCAGAAGCTGGTATTTATATTTATATGCGATTTCACCCACGTTCCCACAGGAAACGTGCATTTTTTTCGGGATAAAAAGTAACCTATGTTGCTCTCCGGTCCATAATCTATATATATGCCAAAAATCACGTCGATCCGGTGCTCCGTTAGTGCGTGAAAAATAAATAATATCCTCTATAATATATATAATATCCTCTATAATTTTTAAGCCACCTTCGCGTGCGGCGTTCCCACTTTGAACTATCAGAGAAACTAGTCATTTGTGGCTCCAGACCCTTGGATCAACATTAACGAAGCTCATGTCGCGTGTACATCAAATATACAACAGATTTGAAAATAACGCTTCTGTGTATTTTTTTTGCCGTTAGTGGATCAACAAAAATGGGGTGTTTCAATGACGAGTATCTCGAAAACAGATCAATGTAGATCCAGCGTCACCATGTACTTTTCAACTTCGGATCAAAGTATAACTGTTCTCTTGATCTGCAGGGCTATTCGCTAACTTTAACATTTCTAGTGATCAACAAATGAACTGCTGACTTATATTTTGACTGATTTGTTTTGTTATTCCATGTCAGTTGCGTATTGTTATACCACGTTTTATGTCACGTCCCACGGGAACGACGGGAACGGGATAAAAAGTATCCTATGTCCTTCTCCTAGTTCTTAGCTACCTCCCTACAAATTTTCAGCCAAATCGGTTCAGCCGTTCTTGAGTTATAAATAGTGTAAGTAACACGACTTTCTTTTAATATATATAGATTATTTTTTATACTATTGGATAACTAGACGAGCGGGTCCTTTGCCTGATGGTAAGCATAACGCCTGCCCATAACAATTGCAGTGCCACTCAGGACTTTGAAACTCAAAGACCTGCGCATCACTGCAGTACGCTCGTTACCCTGAGACATGAGGTATTAATTCTCAGCATAAGCCCAATAATTTCACTGGCTACTTTGTTCATCAAATGGAAACACAGTACTGCTCGCACATTACTGCTTGGTGACAGACTTCACGAGCAAAGTAGTGGAACCAACCCAGACGGACACTTGCAGAAGACTTAGCCCTATCATCTAATCATAAAATATCTATAGCAATAAACACTCCAGCATCACAATAAAATCGTTGTTGTCGATAGAAGGTGATAATCACTCGAGTTTATAAGACACTGGTCTTGAGTAGTGTCTTTGACAAGCCTCGGTGATTATCAAATTTGATGTCCACTATGCTTACGTAATCGCAATTGGGTACTTGCATGAAATACAAAACACATAAATACTGTGGTTATACAGGTTTAAGAACATCACATTAACACAATAAAAATGAAATTCAGAAAAATATATAATTTCCACAAAGATACTGGATCTAAAACTTTCCAGAATTCAACGATTTCTTTTAATTATCCAATAGTAATTCAAACCATACTATCAGATTCTTTACATTTTAATGAATAACAAATGAATGACAACTATGTACTTAAACGCAGTTTTTCACGGCCAAAATGAAAAAATGTGTGTTTTAGTACAAATTTACGGGCCGCGTTGAATATGTGACGTCACGCATTAAGCCCAATTAGTATGGGGTGTTTTAGCGCTCACTAGAACCGCCTGACTTTGGATCTCATTTTTGACGTTGTTAGCATTCGATTTCCAGTTTTTTCTATATAGACATTTAATTTTCATGAGAACACGAATTGATTAGCATTATAAAAAAATCGAGTCAACACCCCAATTTTAAACTATCGATACAAAAATATCTGTCAAAGTGAGTTACGGTGACTAACCACGAAACTCGTGCTCATGACGTCATCCAAGTTAATAACTGAGGTTAGCCAATACGAAACTAGCTGTTTGACAGTTCATCGCTGTACACTTTGCCAAGTGATCATCACTTTGAGTTGTCAACCGAGATACGGAATAGCCCTGCTGGACTCAGATGTACACTAATAGGTGGATCAACATTTGTTCAAAACTCATACTGGATCAACTATTACCGTGTTGGGCTCTATTATATGAATAAATATATGAACATTTATATCTATACAAATAAATAAAATTGAAGTGTCTGTTTGTAATGTCAAAATAACAGCTTTTTATCAAATGCATATAAAAGTATATACGGTACCTATGACAAAACAACCATTTTTAAAAATTTTGTCTTTCTGTCTGTTTGTTCCGGATAATCTCCGAAACGGGTGGACCGATTTTGACGGGACTTTCACTGGCAGATAGCTGATGTTACAAGGAATAACTTAGGCTACTTTTATTTTAGAAAAATAATTGGGGTTCCGCGCAAAAAAATAAAAACCATGAAATCCAATATCTCCACGCGGGTGAAACCGCGGGCTGCAGCTAGTTCGTATATATAATCGAAAGCCACACCACACGGGGGTGAGGGGGAGGTACTTTTGAAGTGTTGAGTACTGCAATTGTTATTGGACAGCATTATGCTTACTATCAGGCACACGTCCAGCTCGTCTTTTTATCAAATACTGTAAAAAGACTAGCAATGCCCCACGGCTTCTCCTACGTAATAAAAATAGCTTAAGTTACTCCTTATAACCTCAGCTATCTTCCAGTGAAAGTCCCGTCAAAATCGGTCCAGCCGTTTCGGAGATTAGCCGAAACAAACAGTAAAACAATTTATTTTGCTTTTTTTTATTATACGTACCGTAGATACTTTCATATGCATATAGTAAAAAGTAGTTTTTTGACATTACAACCAGAAGTTCAATTTTATTTATTTGTATATAAGACACCCTTTTTTACTCCTGGTATCTATATTAATTTGAACACTATCTCAATTGATCATAGGTGCCGATTTTGTCAACACTCAACAGTCTCATTCATAGGATTTGCATGAAATGTCACGGGTCCAAAAGGGGCTGGCGCGGGGGAAACAGGTAGCCCTTCATCACCGGTGATGATAAGGTTCATCATAATTTAGCAATTTTATTAGTTCATAAATTTAAAGCTATTTTGAACCTTATCACCACTGAATAAGGTCTAACTGTTTTATTTTTACCGCCGGGCCTACATGGTTCCGGCCGACATTAAGGTTCAATATAGTTAGCAATTTTATTCGTTCATAAAGTTAAGGCTATTTTGAACCTTATCACCAATGAATAAGGTCTAACTGTTTTTTTTTGCCGCCGGGCCTACGTGGTTCCGGCCGACTCTTCAAAGGGTAGGATAGGAATAATACAGCCCAATACAAAATCAATTTAAAATATTTTAGTACCAGGTTTATATTAGCGCCATCTATTGGTAGTCTGTATATCGTATCTCATTTCGTAGCTGTGTAGCTACGACTCTCATTTAGTACTTTTTTTCGCCACTTTTTTTGAGTCGCGCTACTTTATCGGAGATTTGGGGACTATCGGTATTTTGTGTTTATGGGCGTGGCTTATTTTACAAATTGCTGAATGTCTTTCGCTGTTGTCAGCGCCTTAAAACTTCCGTGCGCTTTAGATTTACGGCGCCGTAAAATTAGTTACGCGCAAGATGAAGAACTTAATTGCATATAAAGTAAGTTGATCCTCGCATCTGTCCAGTCGCCCGCACCTCGCGCCTATTCTGTGGCGCGCCGCGGTGCGCCAACGGCAGCATCAATGACGGCTCCACTTTTGTTCATCTTACTTATGCAGCCAAAGCTGGCCTTAATAATAATTATGCCATGAATACTGTGTACAATTTTTAATTATTCCAATAACTGCGCTTAATGTTAAGCACTTTCTTTTTCTTGTAGGTACTATTTATGCCGTACTATATTAAAAAAGAAGTAAATGTTTTATTTTTTAACAGTATGAAGGTTTTACAGCAATGAACGCATGCCATCCCGCTATCTCGCCGCCGGCCGCTGCCGAGCAGCGCGGCCGCGGCCGTGGCGACGCTTCGTAAAGATGCTGATAGCGATATCTCGACAAGTAGTCCTTCAGATCGACTGCCACCGACTGCCGCCCTTGCCTGCTGCTCCGTGATCAGCATCCAGCTGATACATGAAGACGGGCACTTTGCTTCAACGAGATAAACGTGAGATTACTGCTGAAAACATACAAATCCGCAGTTTAAAAATGTTATTTTGTTCCTTTGACTTACTTCCATATATCTGTCCGAAACTGTGAGTAATTAATCTATGATATTTTGTTTTAATTATTAATCAAACCTTAACTAAGAGAGGAATTGATTTTAATTTAACAATTGGCTAAGGTAAATAATTACAACGAAAAATGAGCTCTTTTTTATGTTATTTGGTAACGAGACGAGCTGGTCGTTTGCCTGATGGTAAGCATAACGCCGGCCCATAACAATTGCAGTGCCACCCAGAACTTTGAAACACAAAGGCCCGCGCGGCACTGCAGATCGCTCGTTACCCTGAGGCATTAGGTATTAAGTCTCATAAGCCCAGTAATTTCACTGGATACTCTGCTCATCAAACCGGAACACAGTAACGCTTGCACACTACTGCTTGGCGGCAGACTTCACGAGCAAAGCGGTGGTAACAACCCAGATGGACACTCGCAGAAGAGTTAATCCTACCACTAACTACTTTATAAATGTTAACACATCAAGTTGTAGAGGCCAAGACACAACTCCACTCAATGCTTGTTGTACCTATACTTCGCCTTCAATCAACATTTATCCGTTTATAAACCATTATTAATTGTATTATTTATAATCGGTAGGTTTGTTCATTACACAAAGATGGATCTTCCCTGGCTGCCTATTACTCTGTTAATCCTCAGTCAACAAGTGAAAGTTAAATTATTAATCTCCTGCTTACAAGTGATCCTCAATATTGGTTAGATATATTCGCTTTGCTAGTGTAGTCTGCAGCCAAGCAATGATGTGCAAGCATTACTATGTTCTGGTTTGGTGAGCCCATTAAAATTATAGTCATTTAAATTACTGAGCTTATGAGACATGTGAGACAAGCATGCAGTTGTTATAGGCCGGCGTTATGCTACCAGGCAAACGGCCAGCTCGTCTCGTCACCCACGTTGGTCGAACGACCTTTATGGCGTCATCGATCGGTAGTACTTATTATACGACGCCTAAGTTCTGATGAATCCGGAAGTAAATTCAATATATACAATTATATAATATACAATTTTATAATGGGGACATACCTGTGTATACGTACATTTTGTATTATTTATTCATAATTTATAGTATTTGCAAATTAACTAGTAAATTGGTGCACAACCCGGTGATGCCGGAGCAGCGCGTTGATGTCTTTTGTTCGAGCGAGCGGACGCCACATATCCCATCTCAGCATTAGGCCGTGATCTGGCGGCGGCGCAGCGACACTCTCCAGCCGCCGGTACCTGAGGACCAGTGCAGATGGCGCAGCACACACCCTGTACATGGCATCAGTTGACATCGTCGTACAGGTGAGAGCGACCGTCGGCGACCGCAGACGACCGCAGAGCTAGTGATGTGGCGAGACGATGTCTGCGTGCTACAGACAACACTCAACGTCCTTGATGTTCACAACACGGGTTTGTTAGTGGGAAGACTAACTCTTCTGCGAGTGTCCGTCTGGGTTGTTACCACCGCTTTGTGAGTGAAGTCTGCCACCAAGCAGTAGTGTGCAAGCATTACTGTGTTCCGGTTTGATGAGCAGAGTATCCAGTGAAATTACTGGGCTTATGAGACTTAATGTCTCAGGGTAACGAGCGCATTGCAGTGCCGCGCAGGCCTTTGTGTTTCAAAGTTCTGGGTGGCACTGCAATTGTTATGGGCCGGCGTTATGCTTACCATCAGGCAAACGACCAGCTCGTCTCGTTACCTAATAACATAAAAAAAAAACACGGGGCAGAGAGAAGATCGACCTGGTCTATAGGTAGATATTACATTTCGAAATCGAACTGCCCTAATCCTACTATCCTACTAATATTATAAATGCAAAAGTGTGTTTGTTGGTTTGTCTTTCTTTCACGCAGTAACGGAGCAAGGGATCGACGTGATTTTTGGCATAGATATAGTTTATAAACCGGAAATTAGCATAGGCTACTTTTTATCCCGGAAAAATGCATGGTTCCTGTGGAAACGCGGGTGAAACCGCGGGCAGGAGCTAGTTATTATCATATGCAAAGAAATCAGACAGTGCTGAAATTCATAAGAATACATAAGAATAATACGTATAGTATAGACCAAGTACACGGTCCGGTGTTGGTGCCTACCTTTCATTTAATGAAAGTAAATGATGGCAAAAGAGTAGAAATTAACAATAACATCAGTACTATTATAATGATGATACGTGGTGCATATAATGGCGCATGTCGACCGCAGCAAATGCCAGTTGATTTCTTTCGAAAACGTTTCCAACAGACAGTGATTCGATCGAACTTGTGTTTACGGAACGTTAATAGCGACATAAATTTGAATGTTAATGTGCAAGCGGGGTCGCCAGTCACCGTGCGCGCGCGCTTTCCAGCAGCGCATACGCTACGGCACGGGGTCACACACTACACGCTGCTGCTCATTATACCGATTCTGCACGGAACACGTTATCCGATAATGTAAACTAGTTGTATCAAAAGGCGTCGAAAGCCAGTGGTGCTGCTGCCGAGACGTTAGTTGGAAGCGTGCATTGGCCGGCCACGTGGACCAAAGTACTCTGTGATGTGCGCTGGGCTGGCCGGCGGCCTGCTCGCGCGCCTCCGAGGAAGTGTTAACGCGGGCACAATACTCGTAAAGTCATCAGCCTTCATTAATTTGGAAAGATATTCAGTGAGCGACCCTGTGCCCCCGCCGGCCGCCCCGCACCCCGCACCCCGCGCCCCGCACCCCGCGCTCCGTCTTACGCGACAATATACGAGACATTGTTCTAGCGACAAATAGCATAAAATATTCAAATTAAATTTCTTCGTATAGCAGTTGGAGGCCTGACTTACAAGTGGGTTCTGTTAAAAGCATAGATTCTAGAGACATTGTAAATTGTAACAAAATGTCCGATTATTTTAAGACTGGACTTGGACTGAATGTTATCAATCAAATTCATTTACCTATATTTTGGTCTACAAACTATTTATTTACCTACATTTTACCTATATTTTGGTCTGATGTACCTAATTGGATCACTTAAAACCATCGAGATACTATTAATCAATGCTTTAAAACACAAAAAAAAAGCTTAGTTTAAGATAGTGCTGTTTATTACATATACATGAGCAGCACTTAGATCATGGTTATATATGTTAAAACTGCTTTCATAAAGGACCAAAGTAAGTTAAACCATAAAACTGCCAATTCAACGTGCCGAGCTGCCGAGGTCCGCCGCGCGCGCCGTGGTCCGCGGGGCCTGTGCAGGTGCGCGTGGTCACTCGCCGCTCCGTGGTCCTATGCTCTATTAATAGCCCGGAGACTTGCCTGGCAACAGACTAGTTGCGCCGCCCGGCGCGGCCCGCGGCCTGCTAGGTCCCGCCTCCAAAGCCAGACTCCAATTTCTCAATCATTATGCAAAGTATCTCCGTTTGACAGTTTTATTCCAAAGTTTTTATTTATATTTTATGGTGTCGTTGGCAGCGAATGGAAAAAGCCACGAAAGTAATCTCGCTCGTTTACATTTGCATATTAACGATATCGACAGCGCGCGGATTTGCTCGCGGTATTGATCATTAGTCGTTCCGCTCTCCGTAAATGCTACAATACGGACGACATTCTACACTGTCCAATTATTCATGTCTTGCCAAATATTTTATCGAAGAACTACCTAATTAAGATAGTTTTCTATTTATACTTATCTATAACTTATATTAAAATTGTAAAAAGGATAACTTAGTAACCACCCCGACCACTATCTGTTACCCCTCATTGTCGACAGCTGCTTACCAGTAACCAATTACGGGACCAGAGAGCGAGGGCTGAAACTCTTTATGAACAACTGGTACATTATAACATTGATCCTTTCCACTTTCACAAACGTGAAACTAGTTAGTCAGAAGAAGCCCGTGATTCTTCACGGGCCGTGAAGAATGTGTTCCAGTCGAAGGCGAGGATTGAAGATCATTTTTGCAGTCTTCACGTTTAAGTGAGACATATTGATCACATCTGTATACCAGATTAGTTTCACGAAATACTTGTGAACTAGTAAGGTTGGTGTTGTTGAGTTACGAAGCTCAAGGAATGTTTCTTAGAGCTTTGCATGCAGTCTAGAACTAAGGCGCAAGATCAGGTTTATCCTAAGAGTCGAATATAAATAATAACCATATTATTTTTATCTCACGAGCTGGTCGTTTTCCTGATGGTAAGCATAACGCCGGCCCATAACAATTGCAGTGCCACTCAGAACATTGAAATACAAAGGCGTGTGCGGCACTGCAGTGCGCTCGTTACCCTGAGACATTATTAGATATGACGTCTCAGTTTTTGCTAATCCAACCGAAACACAGTAATGCTTGTACATTACTCGTTTTGTGGCGGTGGACGTCTTAGACTTGGAATGTCTTCATGATGTACTGGTGGGACTTGAACGTAGTTTTGTTCTTAAACGTAAGTCCTAGGCCATAAATTAATTTGTTGGCTAGTATAAATGCTAGTTAGATAGGGAGCTTGTTTTTTTATTGGAAATTGGAGACTTACCTCGGCCTGTAAGAACGCCGACCGGCTGGCACTGGTCGAATTATTTCCAGGGTTTTCCAGTACTGTTTCCACTGTCCACACTGATTAGAGCACTTGCAGGCACGTACGATGCAGATAGTAAGTTTTAGATAGGTCCCATATAGTATTGATGGGTTTTATTAGTTTCTTTTAACTGCCGCGGTCCGGCTTTTCTCGCAGACGCAGAACGACAGACGCGCATAGATTGTGGCGACACCACGCGGCGAAGATCCGAAACGCTCAGTACCGCGGCGGCGCGCGAATTTTGAATCCTTATTTTGGCTTGGCCGAGGTATAAAGGAAGGGACAAAAAGGGTAAATACAAGCTCCGACATGTACTGTAGTGTACTAGTCAAGATCTTTTATTTGATACTCACAATGAGTGGGTTGAAAAAAAATGTATGCCGCCATTTAGTGGTGGCGGCCATCAGGGATTTCCTGTAATACTGAATACATAATTGTATTGTCATCAGAACTGAAGGAGTGTACCAAATTTAATATCAATCGGTCAACAGGAAGGAGATAAAATTACAATTACTAGATTTGACCCAGACAAGACACAATCCATAAAAAAAACTTACCCCTACACTATGATGATGAACACACTCAGATATACAACACGATTCAAGACCCGAAAACAAATCTTACGCCTCGCTTTGCAGGCAGCGTAGTTACGACCAACTAGCCACGGAGTCGTTAACACAAGTACCTGTCTCTAGAACGTACGGAGAGTAGTTTAGATGTAGTTTATCAAATGAACGCTGCATAAACTACTAATAAATATATAAATGCCACGGACGGTCCAATACAAGAAACAATTTAACGTTACAATCTCGTCGTGTTCCCATTCTTGATTCCTCTCCACCCAAAGGTTGTCAGGAAGAGATCGCTATTTAGCGATAAGACCGCCCTGTACTTACTATACCTCATTTAGTTATTTTCACTTTTGCTTAATTTGGTGTACAATAAAGAGTTATCTATATACTACGAGCCATCAAAATTGCAACGTGGTGGGTAAGTAGCACGGAGGAGTATTGTACCTACACGTTGTAACGTTCCAGTTTTCTGTCTCGCAGTAGATTGTGACGACAAATTGTAATACTGATTGCAGTAAGCAAACACTTGTCCGTTCCAAACTGGGCCGCGGCCGCGTCTCCCGGCCGCGCACCGTCGGCAGTTTTTGCGCCAGCGATTAGCACTTTTACTCACGTTGTACGTAATACGACACCTAGTTATATAGCGTTACTAACCGACTGGCTTTATACTCTGTTAGCATACATATTTGCTTGCTGTAAGTAAGTACATATGTTTTGCTTAGTATTTACTTTTATCACAGAATATATAGTAGTACCAGTGGGTAGGTACTTTTATTAATTTATCCTGACCTACTAATATTATAAAGATGCAAGTTTGTGATGATGGATGGATGTTTGTTACTCTTTCACACAAAAATTACTGAACAGATTATGATAAAACTTTACAGTAATAGGTAAAGCTTATACATCAGAATAACAAATAGACTACAATTTATAAATATGGAACATATACCACGCGGGCGAAGCAGACAGTTACAGACAGTTTATTTGTCTAAAAAGACAAATAAACTAGCTTCCGCCAGTTGCTGCGGCTGTTACAGCGTTGGTGTAATGTCAATGTATTCTCCAATAAAATACCGATGGCTCTCTGGTCTGAAAAAAAAACATGTTTTTCTGATTAAAAAAGCATACAGGTCTAGTAAACAAAGAAACAAATGTTTATTTGAAAAAAAAAATTAACTGATATTGCCGTATAACTGATATAGTATGTGTGAGCCGTCACGGAGTTATAAATTGTTAATAGTTTTATTAGTTACCTAATTATTATTTTTTATTTTATATGAATGTCTGTACTCTGTATACCGATAGAGCCTTCAAATTACTCCAATATGAATGTAAAACCTAGTTCCACAGCGCAATAGATATATCATTGTATGATCTCTTGTTCACCTGTGAAGATTTCTAATTAGCTTTCCCATCATTGTTTCACTGTTTATTTGAATTAAGTAATGCAAGATAAAAAAACCTCAAGGTAACACTCTGTCGCCAATCATCTCGCGGTATCCCTCTACTCGGCAGCCACGCCGGAGTGTTCAATAATGTACTTTAGATACCATCCGATGTGACACCATAACTAACATCAGGTGCACTAAAGCCAGACACTAACTTGTACAGTGTAGCCGTAGGTTGACAAAGTTGTATTAGACAGGAAAACGCTTGTAATAGCTCGAAGACTGTGCTCTGGACACATCCCATCGCAAATCTTCGCATTTCTCATGATGAAAGTCTCTCTGCGTCGACTGTGATGTCATTGAAGAAGTGCAGCATGTCCTATGGGAGTGTGTCCGGAATGCAGCTTACATACTGGATCAATTTGGTGCTTCAATAAGAGATATGGATGTCGGCCTTTGTAATATAGTAGGTAGTAGTAGTAAATAGTAGTAAGTATTACAAAGAAGCCAGTGAAACTACTGGGCTTATGAGACTTAAGACTCAATGTAGTCTTGTAAATTCTTACTTGACGGGTAGACAGTAGAAGTTTGGCATCAATTGAGTAACATCTTGTGGTTCTTCGGTGAAGATAGGCGTACCGCAGGGATCAATACTAGACCAGCTCGTTTTACGATCAAAGAGAATAAAAAAAAGTATATAAAATAATGATTGGACCTTAAATGGCGAGATTATACAACATTATTTGAGACCCTTTTTTTGGAAATGGTTTTAAATATCAATCTGCCTTATCAGTTTAGTTTATTTTTGATAAGTTACCACACATGCTCGTGAAGTTTGCCGCCAAGCAGTAATGTGCAAACATTACTGTGTTCCGGTTTTATGAGCAGAGTATCCAGTGAAATTACTGGGCTTATGAGACTTAATACCTAATGTCTCAGGGTAACAGGCGCAATGCAGTGCCGCGCAGGCCTTTGTGTTTCAAAGTTCTGGGGGGCACTGCAATTGTTATGGGCTGGCGTTATGCTTAACATCAGGCAAACTACAAGCTCGTCTCGTTACCAAATAACATAAAAAAAAAACATAAAATATAGTCCATCACACCTGACTTGACCTGACTTAACTGATGATGTGGTCGAAGGTAGTAAACACGGAACAACACGGAAACTCCTTTTCTAGATTTATCATGTTTAAATACCACATAATGAACACATACTATACAGTATGTATAAGATGTTATGTTATTGATTTGTGTAGTTGGCTGTGGCCGTCAAATTAATGAATGTAGCTACTGACACAAATGTAAAATGAATATGGTTACTAGTGCAACCAGCAGTCAGTACGTGCAGGGCGCGCGGCTCCCGCGCTACGCCCGCGCAGCGTTGCATTCCCGGAGTGCGCCGCCCGCCCGCCCGCCGCCCGGGGCGGGGCGGGCGCGGCGGCTCCTGGACCGTCATTTTAATTCACTCGGAATGATATCCGTGTCGGAAGCGACTTTCTTGATCGTTTATATCTCGGAAACGCATCCCGATAGAGAAATATTGTCCGGATTATATCCGTGTTTGTACAGCTGAGCTGTGGAATCTAAACAGGAAATTTCTCTGACGGCATGCGATTTCGAAATTTAAGCCATCAAGACAATCGCTTCCGACACGGATATCATTCCGAGTGAATTAAAATAGCCCTGCTGGCCTGGTTTATGCCCCTATAGCCACTGGATACTGATGACTCGTACACCTTTTTGCAATTACTCAATACTCACTCAATACTTACTCAATACTCAATCATTTATTGCAATCATATGTACATTATATGGAGATGTTATATTATTAGTGAAGTTCACATATGACCCTGTTAGGGTATAGCAACACAAAGTAACACAGCGAACCGATCCATTCCATAAACAGAACATGTTTGTTTAGTCTTTAAAAAATCATTTAAACAATAATAACATTTATCAATTAAAAATCTTTTTAGTTTATTTACGAAAATAGATTCCTTTTGTTCTTCTTTAATTGTATTTGGAATTTTATTGTAAATTTTTATCGCCATTGCATTTGGACCAGACCTGTGCATTTTTAATTTGGAGCTTGATTGAACTAGTTTATGTTTGTATCTAGTTTCATATCGTCTTGGTTGGTCGACTATTTTCTTGAAGAACTCGGGATATTTCCTAACAAATATGCAAACTTCCATTATGTAAATAGAAATTATAGTTAGAATTTTATGCTTTACAAAATGCTGCCTACAACTTTGGGGTTCTTTAATATTAACCAGGATTCGAATGCATTTTTTCTGTGATATTAGGAGGTCCTCCGCATCTACACTATTTCCCCAAAGAATAATCCCATATCGCAACCGTGAGTACGCGTATGCATAATAGGCTGATAACGCTGTACTGAAGTCGGTTGCTTTCCTCAGTTCTCTGAGTGCGTATATGAAGCTGGATAGTTTGAAGACTCAGAACAGTCTAATTCAGTTTATTAAATCCAATTCCATTCAACGTGGCAATGCTGCCAGCATTTTGGGAACGTTGTCTACTGGTAGCGGATTATTAGATTAAGATTGTAAATAAATTAGTGTATATTTTATTTAGTTATTTTAGTTTATGTTGTTTACTTTTTCTATTATAAATTAACTACATATAACATTGTACTATTATTTATTATGTGATGCTATTAAATAACTTCATAGGAATAGGAAACCTCTGTGAAACGGAAGAGAAGTCAATGTCGGCGAGTTTTAGATAGATACCTATAATAGAGGTATAGTCTATCTAACACCGCCGATATCTGCGTGGCACTAATACCGATACCTAACGTACTTTAGATTACATCGATTAAAATGTTATAATTGTAAGTAATGATGATACGTCTTAAAATCTAAAAATTGTACTTTTTTATACTATTTTAATATGATTTAATCATTGAAAATGTGGTTATTGAAACCAAACTCGCATCCCATCCCTAGCGGGCGCAGCCAGTCAGCTGTTGCTCCGCTCCGAGCCGCACACTGGGACCAATGTGTATTTTATAATTATAATTATTTACAATTGGTTATTAGTACATAAACAATTACTCACTTTAGACTAATAATTATGGTATTAAATTGACATGGAGAAGTGCATGGTGTACTGGAGGCGGGACACACTACCTACGTAATACTTCACAGTAGTCAAAGTCTGTCAGCCGTTTCGGAGATAGCCGGAATCTGTTTGTAATATCAAAATAACAGCTTTTCACTAATTGTATATGAAATAATATATGGTAGGTACCATATATAATTTCGTGTAGGCACATGTTCATATATGTGCCTAAATACTCCTAGCCTAAGTTACTCCTTATAACATCACCTATCTGCCAGTGAATGTCCCGTCAAAATCGGTCCAGCCGTTTGGAGATTTCTCGAAACACAGACAAAAATTTTAAAAATTGTTGTTCTGTTATAGGTACTGTATATACTTTCATATGCATTTAGTAAAAAGCTGTTATTTTGATATTACAAACAGACACTTCAATTTTATTTATTTATATATGTACAGATTTAAGTAATTGCTATCAGCTAGCGTATCAGGTCGGCCTCGTTATGATCTGCATTTACAACGATTACTTGGTAGTAATGGTAATCTTATTAATCTTTAATCCTCTACATAATCTTTCGAATATTCCCGATCCGAGGGCCATCATGGCAGGGTTGTAGTCGACCTCAGTGGCGGCTGCAGGCCACAACTCACTTCCGTTTCATCCCTTCATAGTCATGTTCAAGATGGTGCAGTGAGTGCCGCGAACTTAGGTCAGAGCGGTTTCATTGTAACCCTGTCATACAATAAGTATAAAATTGCAGTAAAGTACGTATCTCTAATTCAATCGTAGACGTACATACGTTTGGGATTAGATACAAGCAAGAATTTCAAACTATTAATCTATCTATACGTAAAATAATACTGTAACAGGTCCAAAGGTAACTGGTATTGGCGGTATATGTAAACCTAATTGTATAATCCTACAAATCATCAGCAAGTTCGACCGCAAGCTGTGAACTGAGCGTAGTCATCGCCTTAAAACACTGCTTTAAGTTTAGCAGTCATTTAAAATTCAACAAGCGAAGTGTGTTCCCGGCGCAACACTCCCGACCCGCACCCCGCGCCCCGCCGCGGGCCCTCGACTTCGGAGACGCGTTTTAAAACAAGAATTAAGCACCAAACGAGATCTGAAATCAAGAAAAGTAACGGTATTGGACATAACCAGCCGAGGACCGATACAGGCTCGCGGCAGGTACTGTGGGTGCGCTGAGCGCTCCTACACACGTACCGATACCTATACATACTTATGGAGTTTATCGCGGACCCGAGGTCGCCGACCGCCGCGCGCCGCACTGGGCGACAGATGCGCTGCACTGCAGATGGGCTTTCGACACGAACAAATGTATGACCAAAAGGTATGTAGGTAATTTGGAGTAAAATAAATTTCCATAATAGTCGCAAGAAACTGATAATGAAATGGCGACACAAGTTCGTAGTAAGTGACAAAGTCAAACCTATCTGGACAAATAACATAACTTCTAGCAGTTACAGCCCCCGTACTTGGCTGAGTAGGCCGAGCTGACGCAGTTTGCCCTTACCGGATAGTTCAACATACACATCACCCGTGTGCTAGGGATGGGCGATATATATCGATATTGGAGAAATATCGATATTCATGATCAAAATATCGATATTTTCATATCGATATTGGCATCTTTTAAATATCGGAATATCGATATTTTAAGAAGATATCGTGGTATCGATATTTTTTTTTCATGCATCTGGGATTCTGGGATTCTGGGGAATTAATATTTATTCAGAACATAAATCAAACTAATTACTTAAATTACGTATATAATTATAAATTTACCATCACTATTAAGTGTCTTTGAACTTAGATATTTTGGACAGCGAAAACTCTATCGGCAGTTTAACTGACTGCGGTAAGATTGAACTCATATTTTTGAATGAAATAAAGCATTGATCTGTCAAATTAAATCAACTTGTCAACATTATAAAACTATTGACAGCTATTAATGTCAATTTTATGCCACACTAACAACTGCCCGTGGGTTTCACCCGCGTTCCCACAGGTACCGTGCATTAAGTAGCCTATGTTACTCTCCGGTCCATAAACTATATCTATGCCAAAAATCACGTCGATCCGTTGCTTCGTTACTGCGTGAAGTTCGTGAAAGAAGGACAAACCAACAATTCAACAAACCAACAAATACACTTTCACATTTATAATATTAGTATGGATAGATTACAAAAAAAAATTATATTTCTTATTTTCTTGTATGATTAACACTTCCTATTCTGGCGTTGCTAATGGTCTCCTATAAATATTTAGTATGCATTCAAATAAAAGTAAGAAAAACCATCGATATTTATCAAAAAGCCTCAAAATATCGATATTTTCTAATATCGATATTTTGATGTCGATAATATCGGTGTATCGATAGTAAGCACTCGATATCAATATCGATTTCAATATCGATATTTTATCAATATCGCTCATCCCTACCGTGTGCTCTTAAAGTATCACTGTTTTTTTATGGGAATACTCGTTAAAATCTCGAGGGAGCCTCCAGCGAAGCACCACTGTACTAACGACATCAAATAGGACACTTGCACAATGAAGCGTGATCCTCGCTCGGCGGGGAGGAGCGACAGGTATGAGGAAAGGAGCTTGTAGGTATAATACTATCCATTCTGAATAATCCTGAGTAAAGCTGTAAGGGCTCAACCTGACTACAAACCCTACAGTCGGTTCTCTTCCACCGAGCACCCCCAACAAGGCTGCTGCGCCGCCGCTCCTGGCTCGGCCGCTCACTCACGGCAACACCTCTGCCGTTTACACAACTCTTCCAGTGTGGACGCGTTACACATCCACCTGACATCACCTTATGTAATGGTGGATTATTTCAGCATAACGTTTACGTTTCGATGCATTCTTACATTTGGCCGCAAAATCGTCTTTGTAGTCGAATGTAATATTTAAACAATTATAAAATTAAAATATCTGACATATGTATCGTTTGTCAACGAAAAAAGCGACGAGGCGGAGCGTTATCTATAAATTATCGATAACCGCATACCCTAATACCGCTATCCTGGAGATAAAGAACCGATTATAAGGAAGCGATAACAACTGTCCGATACACGCCGATACGAGGCTACTGCGAGCTGCCGATACCGCGCCGACGACTGCGCCACCCGTTACCAAGCGCAGCGCACAAACAACACACTCATTATTGAATCTGTTTGGACTCCTGTCTTTTGTTTTGCTACATCGTACTGTCGTCGTACTGTACGCACTGTCCGCCTTGCTGATACATTTAATTGGATCTCTACCAGAGGGTACAGTTACGATTTTATAAAGAGGTTTGACAATTGAAAGTATAAGCGAATCAGGTAACAACTATCAGTAAGCATTTTACATGCTTCCCCATGATAGTGACGCAAAACTTGATTCCAGACTCACTTATTAAGGCAGCCCGTACACATAATGCATGACTGTGGATAGGAAACAATCACGGAACACGCGAAAACCATGGAAAAACCAGGATCACCGCTTAACGGATATCGTACCGTCTGTGGAGCTTGATAGAAATGTAGCCGAGCGCTAACCGGACCACGGTGAAAAAGACGAAACGCAGCTGATTCTATGATCTCTACTAAAAAAATAGTTTCACAACCACTGCGTGTTCATTGCAAAAGCCGCGCTAAATACGCGGTGGTGCGCAAGTGGTGTATATAGGCGTAAACCGAAGCAGTGTTGTTCTTGTCTATTTCGTGGATTTTGATAGTATCATCAAACCACGCTCGTGCGTGTATTATCCCGTAACCCGCGCTGGTTGCAAAATCATGGTTATTTTGACAGCAAAACGCAAACATGCATAAGCGTGTATGGCCGGCCTTATAGAACGGATCCTGTAAAGTCTCAGACATTAAACTCTGCGCTATACAAATATCGTGCGTATATCATGAATACCTATTAAGGCTGGACAGTAACGATAATGAAGGAGGCTAGAGCATGTGCGGCACAAGGGCGCTCGCCGCCGCATTGCTGGGACATTTATCACCAGCGGCGAGCAGGTGCACGCGCTGACCTTTACCGGCCCCGCGCCCCCGCGCCCCCGCGCCCGCCGCGCACCCCCCGCCCCAGAGCCTCCGCCGGCCGTTATGAAGCTCCTATGCTACACTGACCGTTACTATAAAACTGTATTTTTATGTCGTTTACGTCGCTGCTGCCGCCTACGTACTGCTTTAATTTCATCGGTTTTCTTCAATACTTCATCCGCCATTAAGGTTTGCTGTACAAAGTCTATATACATTTTTGCGAACCGCAAAAAACAAAAAAAACAACACACACCCAGCTAAGAACTGATAGTAGTGGACACAATCACAAACAAAAGCATGCGACGTACTCCGAGGTAAATCCAAGCATGGCAGACCGAGGAAAGGTAAGATTTTTTATACTTTATTGTCTTTCGTTTGACCGCTACTTCACCTGATGGACATCCACTTGATGGTAAATCACGATGCAGTACGCTGACCCAGAAGATTCACTCAGGTTATTTATAGCGATCAGGAAACACTGAATCTGTCAAAGAGTCTGTGTTCGATGAGATACACTGCTGCGTCCCGTCTGTAGCGAGGCAAATGTGTACTTAGTCAAATCCTCCCCCAGCACCCGAACCAGCAATAAAAAATATCGGCGAAACAGATCGACAATATTACGAGTATGTTTAATATGCTACATTAGGTTGTGGTCTCTTTGACATGGCAGCAGCGGGAGGTGGATGTGTTCTACATACTAATGCTACACCTAAAATGCTAAAACCTACTGCTCTGATGTTCGAGTGCATGAGTTATGTGTTTACGAGGCAAACACATCATCGACATCTTCCGGCAAGATTACGGTCATAGTCGCACACGGCAACCGTCCGCGTCCGAGACATCCATTGGATTATCAGCGCAGCTGCGCTGTTGACCGTTGAGAAAGAGCAGAACGATAAAACATTAGCCTTTTAGACTCATGTCGTGTGTAGCTCCTTATTATCTTCTATAGGATATAAAATGAAGCGTCATTACAATGTAACATGAAAACGTTTTACCTACCCGTTGAGCAGGTCCCTCGGATGTAACCCCGCCGCGGCGCCGGCGCTTGACATTTTACTCGTCTCATCCTGCCCGCATCACACGCAAAGGGCTGCAATGCGAGTGTCAGACTATAAACAAAAAAACTATGCAGTTATCGGCGCTAATATCTATACTTAATAAGTTTTAGCCGGTTGTAGCCGATGCCGTGTCTTTTTGTTTGTACACTGCAGTGTAATTATAAACGAAAAAAATGAAGAGCATTCTTTCGCGGACACGCTGCGACAACGCGCCGCCGTATTTATAGTCGCGCTCGCCAGCACCCGCGCCGCACCCACACGCGCGCCCGCATAAATAAACACGCTCCAACGACACACACAACAATAACACTGTTGTCTAAAAATACTACGCTAATAATCTTCTCACCGGAGCATGGCAGACATTGAAACTGTCAATTTAACTATGTATACATATATACGTGAGCAGCGGCCGCCCGAGCCGGAGAGCGGAGCGGCGAGCGTCGGCTCTGCACGTTGCCGCCGCTGCACGTCGTGGGCGGCGGCGCGGCGACGCGTGTGGACGGCACCAGGGTGCATGCAGGTGGACACGCGGACGAGCGAATAAATGAGAACAGGCAAGCAGTTATTAACGCAGAGCGACTCGACGCGGGCCCTCCGAGCCGCGGGGCGTGCGCCACGCGACGTGCCGTCCTCGCCGCATGCCCGCGCGGCCACGTCGCTTCGTACAATTTATTGACTCAGCGCGAACATCAACCTTCCTCGAGCAGCTGTTTCAACACCCCGCTGACGAGCGCGGCGCGCCGCCGCCGCGGCCTGCGGACGCAGACGTTGCTATCGTTGGTTCTCGTTAATATTCGCAGCTCACAGACGTTTCGCTGAGACGCATCGTAGCCTCGAACATTCTCTCTCACTTACACGTTCGCGTTATAATATTTTTGCGGTTTGGTGAACTGATTCAAGAATTAAACGTGGGCATATTTTCTGAGTCTACGAAAAATAGCGAACTGTCTGCAATAATAGAAGGTTTTAGATGCAAATGTAGAGGAAATCAAAATAAAAATATTCAAAGTATTTAGGTATAGTAGCAGTAACGAAAACGTTACGCCTGGATAACGGCGCGCGGCCGTTGATGTCTTTTACAGGCAGTGACGGGCGGCGGCGGCCGGGGGAGGGCGGGGGCGGGGGCGCGCACCCCGCCTGCGAAAGACATCAACGAGACCTCGAGTACCTAGTATTATGATATGTTCTACGGGCCTGGGCAACATCCTTTTCTGTCCACGTTCACGCCAAACGATAACTCTTGCGAAACGCTTACACTATTGACGGAAGCGTGACGTCTCAACGACAAGTTGACATACAAAATACTAGACAAGTGAAGCTTTTGACAAACGCAAGCGCTAGTTTTGTCGTCATTTGATCCTGGCGCTAACTGTGTGCTTTGTGTTGAGATGCTTGCCCTATTATGTGCGGCAAATAATGAAGAAGCATGGATAAGGTGCCTAAAGTGAATAAATCGCCGTAAAATGGAGGTTATTACATAGATTTCAGATACTTGACCCTGGCTGAATGTACAAAACGTGTGGAACGAAGACGAAAAAAAATAAGACAAGAAATGCTACTCGTTTGACATTTTGTTTTTGGTACTCACACTCAGTGTTGCCAACTCTATGTACTTTTATGTAGATCTACGCATTTTGGCCTTTCTCGCAAATCTAAGAACTTCAGTCCAAAAATCTACGTACTTTTTATTCAATATTTTAATTAGCGAAATAACGTTACTCAGAATAGAATCATTCCTGACATCACTTCGGCTAACGCACGCCACACACGTCATTCATTCAATTTTATGGAATCTTTCATTAAAGTATCCCCCTTTACTGGAGCGTGACAATTCTCTGTAACTAAGAACTGTCTTTGTTTCGGAAATTAATTTACTACCTAATAATCTATTTATAAATAGCAGAAAAAGTACCTAATGACAAGAATTTATTTAATTTTTTTAATGAAACTCCTACATAAGTAGGAGTTTCATTAAATTACATAAGATATTTTGTTTGATTGCGAGTAGTGAGTAGGCACTACATCACCACCCGGTGACCACCGGTGTCCCAGCGTGTGTGAGAGAGCACAACATAATATGGGATATTTCTTGAATTGGTCGTCAAATAACACACGGTCACGTTGCCAGTCGTGACGTTACACTAGAAATATGGAATGCCCTATACATTTATTTATCATCTGCATAATTATTTTGTTTTAGTTTTTACTTTGCTTTTCGGTTGTCTGGAAGATATCACTATCAATGATAAGACCGCCCATTGTGACACATATTTTTTAATGTCTAGTATTGTGGTGTTTCCATATAGAGTTTATCTCCATCCCCTTGGACAACCTTGTCTCATAGAGTATGAGATATACCGTTACAGCAAACACCGAGTATAATCGCGCACCATGCTGGCTCCGTCAGCCTTCGCAACCGCAAAATGTGATTCTTGCAGTTATGCGCTACTAATATCAAACTGATATGTTTGTGCAACGTGACAACAGATGACGCGTGGTGTGGAGTGACGAGTGGAGCCAGGAGGCGCCGGACTGCAGCGCTGCAGGCTCCGACGACGTGCCGCGCCCCCACGCCCCCCGCGCTCCTCGCCCCTCGTTGCAACGCAGCTCCGACACGAGCGGTAGATAACGTCTGCTCATCGTGATAGTGTAAGTATATTTTTAACATGCACAGTACGCATAATCGGTTGGCGTATTTTTGTAAGAAATCGTCGAAATTTAGTATGGTGCCGAAAATTATCGTGCAAGTCAGCCCATCTCCACGCGAGTATCACTAGCAGGGCGGCGACCAGCGACCACGGAGCGTGCAGCAGGCCGCGGGGCACCGCCTGTCATACTTGTGTCCGGATCGCATGAGCCCGATGGGCAATAAACGTGGTTTATGCGAGGGCGAGTCGCGGCCCGCCCCCGGCTTATTAATAACATTATGCTCGATTAGGCATGTCCCTCGGCGGCCGGGGACGACGCACTCCCGCGTTACGTCATCGCCTGAAATACGCCCGCGCTTACACGAGACCGGCGAGCGGCCGCTCCCGGAACGACCGCGCTCCGACGCGGACGGAATAAACGGCCGCCGCGCTGTCAGTGCCAAACCCGCGGTCAACGACTCCCGAAATAGATGCACGCCGAGCGCACCTATAGGAAATTAAGAACCGGTCCCGAGCGCGGCGACACTGCGATACCGATAAAAATTCAATTCGAAAGCTGAATCCACCTGAGCGATTAATTTACTGCGGCTTTCACCGGCCGTCTCAGCGACTCTCGCGGCGAATGTAAGCGAACTCGCACGGACAGCTGCGATGGGAGCGAGTGCGGCGGGCCCGGCGCCGGCCGCGGGAGCGCTCGCCTGCGCCTGCGCCGCCGCCGCTCGGACAGGGCTGCCTTCACTGCCTTTAGGCAGCCCACACACCTAGTCATAATAGATGGATAAGCATCAATCGCGGACCACGAGAAAATCATGGAAATACCACGATGTCAAGTCAAGTGGGGACGCCGCACCCGCTTCGACCTATACTTTTACGACCTCTATTCAAAAAAATTGTTTCACAACCATTGCGTGCTCAGTTCAGTCTCCAGGATAAAAAGTAGACATGTTATAACTCTCCAGTCTATAAACTATATATGTATATTGTATATACATGCAGAATATCACGTTGATCCGTAGCGTAGTAGTCGTCCGCGGCGCTGCGTGAAAGGACAAAACTCTTTCGCATGTGTAACACGCATGTACCATCATGATTGTTGCCAACACGGACAACAATACGGTGATAAAGAAAATAGTAAAACGTGCTGTAGTTCATCATCACAGGGACAAATTTATATTTCAATCAATATTTCTGTTAGTGTACCAGAAGGGCAGCAATTCGAGAGGAAACACGGCCAACTGATAACTAACATTCAGATAACTCCTTTTATTAAAAACAAACTTTTTCTCTCATAATTGCATAAATGCATTGTCACCACGTTTAGGTACACATAAACAAGTCGATGTCGCAAAAATTACATAAAAAACATGAATGCCCCAGTCAGTGTCACTCGGGATGATGTAAGGATTCTAACGATACCCTATACATGCAAATCTGTTCAGGCATTTAAAATAATCGTTAATTATCGTGGAATAAAGAAACTCACATACATACATGAACCCTAAGCACATTGCACTCATTTTTTGTGCAGTCGTGCAAATATCAGCTTATTAGTTACATAAACCAGATCAGTAAAATGTGACCCACGCAATGTAACTAACATACTTAGTACCTAGGTACCTACAAATTAGTGAAGATAAATAAAAGGTTGTAATAAAAAAGAAGAACCAGCACTAGCCAAGCTATGCCGTTAGAGGAACACTTACGGTCGTACCACAAAAAAATTAAACACATCCTAAACCTCTGTTACCCATAGTTTAGTCGCGTGTTTAAATATAAGCAACCACAAATCTTGATTTAACTGGTGTCTAACTACATTTTATTGTGATTTGTGACTTTTCTAATCATTTTACTCGTTTATCTTTAGACACTGTCTAGCTAAACAGGCATCTAAGTGTTGTTTTTTGTGGTAACACGGTATGTCTGTCAATTATTGTTGATCGCGTTTCTGATGAAGCATCAATCAACTCAATTATTAATGAGGACAGCGCGGAGAAGACTTCTAACATCATCTACGCGACCCGCGCGGGTCGCACGTCGCCGTGTGGCCCGCGACAGCGGACACTGCGCGGACTCTAATAAGAGATAAGCACTATCAGAGTGTCCTTCCTGGTCTCCTGGCGCTGCACTAAAGGCAGTTCTATTCTAGGTCTACGTTTAACATACTCACTACCTTCTACCTCATTGTCTTTTAAGAGCAGTGAGACACGGGCCTAATGCTAACCAACAGTAAAAGAAGAAATCACATTGAGGCATCAACAAGTTCATTTCTTCAATCCATTACAATTTTACCGATGTTTATTTATGCGTTATAATATGTAGGTACAATTTTCACCTATTTACTAAGGCATTAACATGTAAAATTGTAGAATTTAATAGTATTAAATTGTGAAACACGCTGTGTTGGCATTCAATAAGGATCGTTGGTTAATAACGGCAGACTACACTCCGTATGGTATGTATTAGGTATAATGAAGTGAATACGACCCGCGGTGCACAACGTCGCTCTCAGCACTTTGGCCATCGGGTCGGGTGGAGCAGACGACGCGCCAGGCTGGTGCCGGCCGTGAGAGGCGGAAGCGTTCACATTAATTAAGAACCGAAAAATTGAGGTTGCATTTAAATGGCCAGAACGCGCATCGTCGCAGACGCCGCGGCGGTGCTACCGGGCCTTGACCCACATCTTAATATTCTGAAAGCCGAAACTTTCCACCCACTAATGAATAATGCACGTCTTGAGAAGAATAATCGCAGCTACTTGAATTAAACATACAGCGAAGACGAGGCGCCGCTTGCAGCTGCGGGGCCGGAGCCCGGCCCGGCGCCCGCGGCCTGGCGCTGGGGCGCGGCGCCGGCCGGAGGGTAAGAGACACGGCTACTGCGCACAAGCATCTATAAATCGAGTCATGAACACCCAAATACTAACGGAGTTCAGAAGGCTGTGCACCATTTTCCCGTAAGAAAATCTACGAGCCCGCATTCATTATAACCATAACCATTTCAATAATGTGTTTGATGCCATGCCAGTAATCACTTGCAGCAATGATACATTCACATTAACTGTTGCTCTTATTACACGAGCTCAAAGTTACTCAACGAGCTTTGGCGGGACTTGTGCTTAGGCTTTATTTGAATTGTGAATGTGAAATAGGACAAATCAGCACATGAAAGAACTCTTTATGGTTGGACAAGTGAAGGCAATGGGGAGGTCACATCAACAACCTTCGAGGAATAAAGGTTCACAGTGACAACCATGGGTTAGAAGGAGAAGCGAAAGTAGTTCCTCTATAGGTGGACACATAAAATCTCGCCTCGAAACTTATGATGGCTCATAAGGGCCTCGATCATAAAAGATCAACATCATAAGTTGACGCCTTCGAATGATGATGACAACACAAAATGAATGTTCTCCTAGCTAAAGTCCATAACGATTGTTTATCCTAGTGCGCTATGTAAAAGTAGCGGTAAGTTCTCGTACTTGAGCCGAGGTCGCATTAAGGACAAGCAAAGAGCAGAATTGGAGTGCTAATCATGCAGCTACAAGCATCAGAGACAAGAGTATAAGTGGAGTGGCTCCGTGCTCGTGGCCGGCGGTCGGCCGCGGTCGGCCGCGGTCGGCCGGCGGGAGCCTCGTGTGCGAGTTAATGAGTCGAAAACGCGTGCTCAGTGCGCGCCGCGAGGAATGTTAATTAGTTAAGTGGGTTACGTGAACGACGAGGGAACGCAACAGTGCGAGGATTATAGCGATAGAATGTATGTAGATAAGGACCCTCCCTCTGGAACATACACTTACTGCACGGACACACTCTCGCAGGCTTATTACTTTCAATGTAACTGTGTGCCTTATTTTGAGCAAAGGTAGTCTTATTTGGTAACTTTATATATTTTTGCGCACATTGTGATTTCGCAACATTTCCCTTTTCAGAAAACCGAGACCGGGTGCAGTCGAAATTTTGAAGGTGCAATTGAGGGTAACGATTGGGAAGACAATTATTAGTAATATATGTTGGAATTTAGATCGCCAATATAAAAATTCAATACCGGTGTGAGGTAATGGTGCCGTGGCGCGCAGCAGCGAGTCGTCGGTCTCTGAGCTCATGAACATAATATGGTTAAAACTATATTACCAGCAGTAAAACAAGCCTCCGGTCGCGGTCGAGCGTGTCGCCATCGTCGTCGTCGAACCGGTCGCCAGCAGACACTCCAAGCATTCGGGTGGCCGGTTACAAAATTGATTCTGGACCGGTCCGACACATGTGGCGCAACCCGCGCGGCGGCTCCGCGGCCCGCGCCGAGCGGCCACGTCCACGGCGCGCCGGCGGCGGCGGCGGCGGCGCACGCGGCGCCACCACGCGCCCGATATCCATTACCTGAACGTAACGTTCGATCACCGCTCCTTCGAAACTACATACGTCGATATCTTCATCGCGAGTTTCCACACGTCGAATGTCTTCATCGCAGACCGGTTCCGTTCCTAGGCTACGATGGATATCTTCTCGAACGACGAACTTGGAGTGCGGAGGACATCTTTACCTGACAGTATTAGAAAATAGCGATATGACTCTAATGCTGCCCGGTAAGATGCGAACCGCAACTCCGACCAAAGCGGGAGTTCAGGAGAAGGTCACGGCGCGAGGAACGACGTGGGACGCGAGCTGGCGCTCGACGCGTGTGAACGGCCGCGGCGCTGAACGCGGACTGGCGGAGTGGCCGCGCGCCGCGGGCCGCGGGGCAGGGCGCGGGCGCGGGCGCGGGCTGGGTGCGGCGGAGGCGGCGCCTACTCGCCGCCCCACGCACCGGCCTCCTGCCGCGGCAACCCCGAGCCCGGCACCCCGCCGCAACCACCGCCGCAACCACCGTCGCAACCACCGTCGCAACCACCGTCGCAACCACCAGCACAACCACAACCACCGGCACGACCCGGAGCCCGGCTAACGGCGACCACCACTTGCACTCCCACCTAACTTGCTTCCACTTCAGCTCTTTTACATAATATACACCTATACTGGTTTAATTACATACGAAGTAAGACAGCAAAAGGTCTTCCAATTTCTCTTTCTACGAGTATATTAGAATTACGTAAAAAGCATGTCGAAAGGAATAATGACAATGCGGACAAGGTGCGACTACAGTCTACACTGACACGCACACAGGCACCCAATCACATTTATATTCATAATTTATTGTGTAATTAATGCGTACCTCAAGTACCTACGCTAACTAATTAATGCGTTTAAACTTGATATAGGTAGTGCCATCTACGTCTAATCTGCCAAACTAATTTTCATATACTAATTTCTTGCAGATTGTTTTCTCTTCAGAACTATGACAGGTTGCTAGGTAGGAGGTAGTACGAGTAGACGCGGCATTCTACTACTGGGTCAGATTTTTACGAAAAAAACATTTTCTTTAAATATTGAGGTTTTTTGCTTTTTATGCATTTGTAACGATGAACACCTTTGTGTAAATATAAACACACATAATAATTTTTAGTAGGTATGTACATTTAATAGAAAATCAACATTTTGTGAAAAATGGCGTAGGTACACAGAAATGAATTAATGAGAAGATGGAAGAAACATCAAACCTGTGTGTAGGTTTGATGTTCCTTCTGTTTTTAAAGACATTTTCACTATTCGGTATCAATACAGTCAAAACAATCTTAAAATTCTCAATAATTATACATACATTTCTTATAAACGTAATAGAAATATAACAGAAAGTACACAAAAGTTACGAACTTGTGTGGTAATGTCTGTGTGTATAATTGAATGACACATAATTTGCGGAAACTAGGTTTTTTTCTACTAAGGGCAAGATACTCCGCACCGCTTCCTAACTCGCGCATCTCAACATTTTTGAAGATAAACAATCAGCACTTATATAATTATGAAAAATCGCATCCGGTGAATTTGTTGTCGATAATATTACAAAGGTGCGGCAAAAGTCTCATTTTGATCCGATAAGTACATGAGAATGGGCTAAACATAAAATCCCATTTTTAGGTTAGAAAACCAAAATGAAATTTTTGTTTGTTTATGTATAATTTAGATACTTACTTACCTAGCTTAGGCATTTGCTTTATTTACATACTTATTTTGTTTCTTATAATATTTGTCTAAAATATTGCTGTTACTACTATGTATAATTTAAACTGTGTCAATAAATGAATTTGAATTTGATCTACATAAAAACTTGATTTTTTCTTTTCTTGACGACTTGTTTTTACTTTATTTTAGAAGGTTTTAGTGTGCATTTTTTTTAAATTTACCCTCTTTTGTGACACTATTATAATTTATAGCTAAGCACTAATGCTGCCACTTGCTGCAATAGTAAGTACCTATTTACTATTGCAGCAAATGGCAGCATTAGTGCTTATGAGTTATGTATGAGAAATCATGATGTTTTACTGCCGTTCCATGTATGTCTGATACGATTACAATAATATCTAATAACAATATATAATAATATGACGTAGTGCTGGTGATTGAGGCGGAATGTGGTCACGGTACCGCTGCTCTGAGAAATGGAGACTCACCGAGCCAAGCTCGTAGCACTGGCCTCGGTTAGTTATGTAAGGTTCATCATGACGGTTCAATTTAGATGATGGAGCCGAAAGTGGTCCCCGCGCCAGCGGTCAAGTTGACGTAGATCCAACGACATTAGAACACGCAATGATCAGGGTCTAACAATACAGGATAGGTACGTGCAGTGCCGTAACTGAGTCTAGTTGCCAGCGGTGGCCAGGCACAGGGCGCAGACCTTGTGGAGGGGCGCAGAAACGTTGAGCTCCGGGTTAAATTAGAACATTAGGCGCCCAGTGCGAGATTCTATAACTGCGTTATAGAACGCAGTTGTAGACGCTCGCGCCGGGCGCCCAGAAGTCTCTAGCAACGGCACTTCAGGTGGTACGCACGGATGTTAAGTACAGTATAACGGATAGGATTCAATCGGCGGTGAACCGTCTAGGACACCTTATGTTAAGGTTTTACTCAGCTGAACGATGACGAGAATTGAAGCTCAGAAAATGAAAATGATAGCTCAGAAGTCAGGGGTAGTGGTGTCGTCCGCCCACCTGCGGACAGATTGTGTAAAGTTGAACGATACCAGTTTGTATGCCGATCATCCATTGCTAAGTACAGTGTTCAAAATGCGAGTTCCTACAAAATTAATTAGCAATTCGGTATAACAATATAATGAAATAGAGCAACGATAAATTGATTGTGAACGATCTCGAAGTAGCTCTTGGCGACACGATGGTCCAGTGAGTCCAGTGAGTCCAGTGATAACCCCGGTTGCCGCGCGACCCGCGGGCCGGCGCGTCCTAGATGTGACCTCCTCGACAAGATACGACATAAAATATGGAATGTGCTCCGTTACCTATATAACACGCATGATGCAAATGGGATCAGATCCCAGTTCGTCATCACTTCGACACCGTGTGTAACGGATAAAAGGCGTAAGCTAGTAGTTAGTACTAGCTGCTGCCCGCGGTTTCACCCGCGCGGAGATATTGGATTTCATGGGTTTTATTTTTTTGCGCGGAACCCTAATTCTTTTAGCCTAAGTATCTCCTTGTAGAATCAGCTATATGCCAGTGAAAGTCCCGTCAAAATCGGTCTAGCCATTTCGGAGATTACCCGGAACAAACAGACAGACAGACAAAAATTTTAAAGATGGTTGTTTTGTTATAGGTACCGTATATACTTTCATATGCATTTAGTAAAAGGCTGTTATTTTGATATTGCAAACAGACACTTCGATTTTATTTATTTGTATAGATTAGGAGCACACGACGCGATAACCTATACCACAGGCGTTCTCAAACATTTTCAGTTCGCGGCGCACTTACAGGTTCAGTATTTTGTCTCGTATTATCCCTCAAATGGATGGTTGCATCGGCCACACACGATGAGTTGGAGTATTGCGGATTGGCGAATATGGATTATTTGGAAATCCAATATTTCTATCACCCAAAGACTCAGGCTAAGTAATCTGTGCTATCACCCAATCACAAATTATATAGGGTATAACACCTCGCATAAATTGTCTCTTGCAGTTGTCCAATAAAGTATTATTCTACTCCAACCTTTTTTTGTTTTTTTTTTAGGTTTCCCTGGGAAATGCCTTTTTTTTGTTTTGTTTTTGGCTCCACGCGATTAGCGTATTTAGCCAGTGTCGAGTTATATGGATAATAATATATAATAAATCTCTAGTTTTCGTGCATGAAAGTCGTCAAAGTCACGTTAAAGTTTAGTCTAGGCGCGGTCAAGTCGAAGTAATGCTTCAGTAAAGCGGTGGATACTTTACTGAAACTTCTATGGAGTTTTGGATAGAATACGAAAATACACGTTTTTCGTCTTTGTACTATTTTCCTTTCACTCATGCACGTTTACGAACACTTAACGGTTAATAATCCACCATTATTACACATGAACACTCGATAAAACACAGGTTTAGGTAAATAACACAAAATCAACAACAGCACATTTTCGCATTCCCGCCAAAACTCCGGAAATGCCTTTACGCACATCTCCGCACGCGGGGGTGCGGAGATAGTGTGGAACTCGCCGCCTGCCCACTGCACAGCGCCCTTTCTACTAAAACCACCGGGATGTTTCCTTATCGGCTTAGCCTTCGGACGGGGTGGCGGGCCCATTCACACACTCCGCGCGACCCCGCCAGCCGTCGTCCATCCCTGGGTTGGGACGGACCCGCCTCGCGCGGAGAGAAAGCTCCCCCGCACGGCTCAGGCGATGCGCCGGAACACGAGCACCACCTCCGTCTCGGGTGGTCCCCGACCTATAACAGGTGCGGGACCCCAGATGCCCCAGGCTCTCCCAGTGGAGACAGGGAGCGCAGAGTACCACGCCTCGTCTCCATGCTCTTCAGAGTATCCTTGTTGAGTGGCGGGTCCCACTCTAACGTGTTCATCTTGTTGGCACGCTGCCATCAGGAACAGGGGTGCAAATCGTGTATATATTTTTGTAATTATTCTTGCAATTTTGGGGACAAGCGTGGAGACGTGCTCGTCGCATCCCTACCAACTTTCCGTACAACGCAACGCCAGCTTTTTGGCTGCTTTATCATGTGGCAAAGGCACTTACTCATACAACCTTTTATATCTATACAAATAAATAAAATTGAAGTCTCTGTTTGTAATATCAAAAAACAGCTTTTTACCAAATGCATATGAAGGTACATATATGTATATACGGTACCTAAGACGAAAATACCATTTTTAAATTTTTTTTTCTATTTTAATTTTATATTTTATTCTTATCTTATTTATCTGTCTGTATGTCTGTCTTTCTGTCTGTCTGTCTGTTTGTTCCGGGTAATCTCCGAAACGGCTGGGCCGATTTTGATGGGACTTTCACAGCCAGATAGCTGATGCTACAAGGAGTAACTTAGCCTACTTTTATTTTAGAAATGGAATTAGGCTTCCGCGCAAAAAAATAAAAACCATGAAATCCAATTTCTCCGCACGGGTGAAACCGCGTCAGCAGCTAGTTCAGAATAAAAATATGGGTTGCTAAACTTATTAGTCTAGAAAAATACATAATACTATAATTTACAAAATGAACTACGAGTATAATATGATAACATCAGCATCATTGTAGCTAGCGATAAAACTGGTAACGCCATCTAATGAGTTAATAAAGTATTAAATGAAAATGTATTATTTTTACTTGTTAGTATTTGGATGCGTTCAGCTTCATAATTATAATTAATTATTGCAACGTTGCGTTGCCTACTGGTAGCGGATTATTAGATTAAGATTGTAAATAAATTGGTGTGTATTTTATTTAGTTATTTTAGTTTATTTCGTAACTGCGGCGCAAGTACGGATCTTTTTGATCGATAAAATTGACAGTTCAAATCGATAAAGTGGGTGTTATCGACTTTTATCGAACCTCGATAGGTACTTGCGACAAAAGTTATCGAATAGCTAGGTCGAATCCAAAGAGAATATAGAGCTACTACAATACTTTACGACACTAGCTTTACGATCAGTGGCGCAAGTACGTATCTATTCGGGTCGATAAAATTCGATAATATTCGATAAAATTGCCAGTTAAAATCGATAAAGTGGGTTTAATTCGATAAAATTGCCAGTTAATCGATAAAGTGGGTTTTATCGTTTTTAACTGTAAATTTTATCGAATGTTATCGACCGAAAAGAATCGTACTACTTGCGCCGCTGATTTCGGTACTCGCAACATTCGATAAATTTATCGAGTTTTTCGGTTCGACAAATTTATCGAACCGACTTCCGTACTCGCGTCGCTGACAGAGAATATAATTAACAGCGATTTCAACTAATCGTGAAGTTTTGCAAAATTCTGTTCAGAATTATCAGTAATAATTTAATAAATCTGAATCTCAAAATATTATTACCAAACGACGTAACCAAAACCGAAAAAATAGTCTCGATTTTCCAGTGTCTGTGATCGATTCACGATTTTCAAGAGTCTGAGATCGATTTACAAAATTAAAATATAAGAATTTGGCAAAATAAGAAACTACAAAATTCTATTTTAAACTTTCATGGTTATTTACTAATTCAGACATTCTCATCAATAATAAACACGATAAATATCCCGTTACAATACGTGAATTTCAAAAATTCTTAAATAGATATTATATAAAATATTATATACGGAAAATTAAGAATTCGGAAAAAAACGCTAACACCAGGGGCCACTGACTTATTATTATATATAAATATATATGGAGGAGTTTTTGGCGGGAATGCGAAAATGTGCTGTTGTTGATTTTGTGTTATTTACTAAAACCTATGTTTTATCGAGTGTTAATGTGTAATAATGGTGGATTATTAACCATTAAGTGTTCGTAAACGTGCACGAGTGAAAGGCAAATAGTACAAAGACGAAAAACGTGTATTTTCGTTTGCTATCCAAAACTCCATAGAAGCTACAGTAAAGTATCCACCACTTTACTGAAGCGTCACTTCGATTCGACCGCGCCTAGACTAAACTTTAACGTGACTTTGATGACTTTCATGCACCAACATTACTGATTTATTATAGGTATATTATTATTATATTTTTTTAACGGGCTAAATGCCTTTATTAACTAGCTAATACATAAATAAACACTACACCTAACCTAGCTAGCTACAAAAACAGTTGGATAATCTACAAGCCCTAGTAGGCCTATAGATAATCCAAATGTTCTAGCCCACTATTATTATTATTATTTATATAACTTGACACTGGCTAAATACGCTAATCACGTGGAGCCAAAAACAAAACAAAAAAAAATATATATATGGACTGAAAATGCGTACAAAAATAAACTGCATAGGTACCTACAATTCATATAGTGGCATGAAATGGCTGCCATTGCTAGGGTTGTGCCAATCAAGAAACATAACATTACTGTAACGAGTATCAATTTTGGATATGATCCTGAAAATGTTCTTTTAAAACCTAAGATCACATGTTACCATAGCTGAAGCGAATAAATTTGAATTTGATATCTGTTACAAAGGAATCACATCTAATCGGAAAAACGTACAGTAGAAAACAGAAACGATATAGCTGAGATAACGCATGCCTTCCATTCGTAAGATCGCTAGGTCTGATTTCCTAGCTCGATGTTATAAAGTACTACCAAAGAGATTCCACTACTTACTTTTCTTTAATCATTGAGTACTACCTACTTATAGTACTACTCTATGGCTGACACTGACGCTGTCATAGTTTTTTTTTTATTTCTACTTTCGTGGCCAGACACGGTTTGTGTATTTTGCCAATTTCAAGTTAAAACTCTGTCATAGTTCAAGTTGGATTTAAAATTCTATTTTCTTGAGCCACAAAATCGATTCTTCGATTAATCGATCTCAGATCCCCGACGCTTAATTATTCAAATTAAATCAAACCTAACATTTATTTGGTAAACATAAACACAATATTATACATTTTGTATAATACAATATTATAACTATGGCCGCACAAGCCCCGGACAATGTTGACTACGGCTGCATGTGACTGTGACCCGGATGGGCAAAAAAAACGTGGTATAATTTTAGACAAATAAAGTAGGTATGTTAAATTCCATGTACATATAATAATTTTTTGAGGGTCAATCCAACCTTGATTATAACGCATAGTTATTTTTTCTAGTCTGTGGCACAACACAAACTGTCTGTGGCTGTGTGGGTCAAAGCAACGAAAGCGTAGACGGCTTCTCTGTCTAGGAACGAAAGTTTACGAAAGTCAATACAGTCAATCAGGGTAACTTTGACAATGGAGTTTTGGCGGGAATGCGAAAATGTGCTGTTGTTGTGTTTGTGTTATTTACTAAAACCTGTGTTTTATCGAGTGGTAATGTGTAATAATGGTGGATTATTAACCATTAAGTGTTCGTAAACGTGCATAAGTGGAAGGCAAATAGTACAAAGACGAAAAACGTGTCTTTTCGTATTCTATCCAAAACTCCATAGAAGCTTCAGTAAAGTATCCACCGCTTTACTGACGCGTCACTTGGACTCGACTGCACCTAGACTAAACTTTAACGTGACTTTGACGACTTTTACACACCAAAACTAGAGATTTATTACATATTAATATATTTTATATAACTTGACACTGGCTAAATACGCAAATCGCGTGAAGCCAAAAAAAAAAAACTTTGACAATCTGGGTAAGCAAAGAGAATATAATATAATCTGGGTAAGTTTGGCACTTTTGATCTATCATGATTCGTTATTTTTTTACTATAGAAACTAACAAAACCACAACTAAATTCCAAAACAAATCTATTCTTTGCTATGTGATATTGAATTTAAGTTTTTGAGGTGAAATACTCTGATTTTCATGCAAGGTGCGTTTAGTTATAATAAAAAAAAAATCTTTTTCCATTCTTGGCCTATTTTTTTTTTGTTGAAAATTGCAAATATTTACTTGTTATAATAGTTTTCTTAATAAATAGTAGATTTGAATAAAAATACCACAGATATGTAATATAAAAATACAGGGTAACTTTGACAGTGTCAATGTTACCCAGAGCAAAAAAACATACAGTTAGGGTAACATTCTCAAGTACGAGTATATTTTCTTATGAGAGTTTTCAAGCTTTTTAAGAATGTATACATATTCAGATTATCACCATGCCGAGAAAATCCAATATTGATAATATAAATAAAGAATATAATACACCTAGGAGCACTCTAATAAAATAAACTGTTAAAAAACATGGGCTTTGTATTGGACGTCCCACTACTTCAACAGCTGAGGAAGAAGATGCTAGTTAAAAAGAAAAGAAGTTGTTGAGAATTATGTGGTTGTGAAAGGCGTATTATACCTAGACAAAAATCTAAAAAAGAAACTAAAGCTTTCAGTAGGAACAATGTGCACATTTCGAAGTGAGGGATCCTTGTTTCCTGGGAAAATATTAACAGTAGTCTATAAACCCGACTATTATTAATATTTTCCCAGGAAACAAGGATCCCTCACTTCGAAATGTGCAAATTGTTCCTACTGAAAGCTTTAGTTTCTTTTGTTTCCAACCTCCGTCAAAACATTTAGCCATAGCATGGTAGCTATGGCTAAATGTTTCCCCTAATCAAATAGAAATGGCAAAATGCAAGAAGAAAGACATTATTGGAGTAATAGAAACGGAAAATGTCACAACTCTAGGCCAGGGCAAGTACCAAATAAATGATGATTTATTATTCATGGCGTGGGGAAAATGAGCAATAAGTATTTTCAAGTTCCTATTTTAATAAATTGTATGGATAAATGTAACTATAATTTGGAAGAGATAATTATTTTTTGTTTATATTCTTTTTTGTATCGGTAATAATTCGAAGCTCAATGTCAAGTTGATTGGATCTCAATTTTGTTGCAATTTAAAAATAAAATATAACTATTTGTCTATTTTGTTCTGGTTTTATTTTTCACTATGGCTACCCAGAACCTATAAACGTTGATCAAAGATACCCAGAATCTTCAAAATACAAATAAAAAGCGATTTTAGTGAAACCCATAATTACTGTCAAAGTTACCCAGAAAGGGGGGGTAACTTTGTCAAACCATATTTTTGTAATTTTCTTTTATAATTTCTATTAATAATAGTAGGATAATTTTAGAATTATATTCTTCACGATCTCAGAACACAGATATACTTAACGACTTACGTATAATACTTTTTACCAAAATCATACAAGCAAAAATGTGCTCGAAACCTGTCAATGTTACCCTGATTGACTGTAGTTATTTTTACATTATTTTTCTCTATGGTTATTTTACTCTTTGGTCCATACGTAGTATGGACACAAACTACTAAGGGATACTACGTATCAGACGGTCATGTTACCTACATCGACTATGTATCGTTGCAATTTTAGAAGATGACAGTTGAGGCCGTGCTATATATACATATTTGTATATATTTTCATAGGTATGTTTATCGTATCTTGATATTTTCCTACTAGTTCTATTTGTAATATTATCTATTCTGTGCTAGTTCCTACTTCCTACACTATAGAATAGTAAATAAATATGGACATGGGTTAAGAAAAAAAGAAACAAGCAAATGACTCGGTATTTTTTTAATACACATAATAACGTCACTAAACAATGTTAGATATAGTGTTTATAGCACACAAACAGTACACATTTTGTTAGACGCTGTCCATTCAATCCATAAATAAAAGCTTTTTCACAGTTAACACATTTTAACCTCTGGTTCCGTTTTCACAAGAAATCGTATGTAATTTAACGCCCTGTCGTTAGCTATCACGCTTAGGAACACAACCCTTACGATACATTTTGTTTTGCTGTAGTCAAGTCACGTTATTACTGAATATTATGTGGATTAAAATGATTAATCGACGCAAACACGTGGCAAACACTTCGCATCGACACAAACACAAATCACCATATGGCCGCCGGCACCGAGCAGAGGCGGGAGCTACGGCAACCGCGGGGGTGAAGAAAGAGAAGAGACGAGACACTGACGTCATTTTCTAATCTTGCACCTCCAATTCCCTACGACTATAGATTTTACTAGGCAGATTAACAGGGTATAATATAGTAGTCACAGACTACTGAGAGGATCAGACGGATGACTTTCATAGAGAAAAAATCGCCGTAACGAGGCTCACATATAGATTTTGACAACTGCTTAGTTTTTTTTGTATGAATGAGAATATAGTCTTTTACCTATGCAATTACATTTTTTTTCTTTTTGGGTTCAGGTATTTTTGCCATGTTAGGTACCTACTGGCTATATTGTAATATCCCTAATTAGGATTAGAATAAAACAAAAACTACATAGTATATTCACTAGTTTTTTATTTTTCAATTTTGTTTTACATTTATTATATGGTTTTTCTTGCATGCAAGGCAAACTTTTATTTCTTAACCTAAAAACATCTGTGCCTTTTAATATTCTATTGATAACACTGCACCAGTTAAAAACAGTTAATCGCAGATTCATATCAATAATGAATTCAGAAACAACATCACAATGTTCTCCATCACAGAGCTCCATTAGTTATCTCTTCATCAATGAATAACGTTGGATAGGCGTGGATACGCAGACGAGACCTCTGCAGTGCTTTTGTGAAAAACCTTTATTCAAAATTATTTTCACATACAAACAGCTTGTGAAGATCTTCGAAGCTCAAGTTTCTCAAATTTTCACAATTGATTACACTGTAACCACTTTTGGAGTCTTATCTCAGTTTTTGGAAATCTATGCAAATTGACGTCCTTTCGTCTACTAGCACAATTCACAACACAGCACTTGTTGTACATAATGCTACTTGTATTACAGCTTCACAAATTGAGAGGTAAGGTACGGAATTAAATCGACGCAAAACTTCACTCGATCAACCTTAAATAAAACTGTAATGGCGGTTATTTACTTATTTAGGTTTGACAAATTAAGATTTGACATAAAAATCAAACATGGCGGCAATGGACTGTCATTTTCTATAAGTGAGCCATAGACACTACGGCGAGTATATTTTGTATCAAGATTGGCACCCGTGATAGTAGTATAATACGTAGTATCCCTTAGTAGTTTGTGCTTTATTATAGTACTACTCTATGGTTTGTGCTTTGGTCGAATGGCAAATAAGTAATTTTAGTTCTGTGATTTTAGTGGTTATATTTCTCTTTGATTGATATTGATAATACAAAAAAATAAAAACAGCGCTTAGCATTAGTACTAGTAGAGTTACGTATCTTTATAACTATTTATAATTTGTGGTACGAAAGGAAAGTAGGGGCTCGGGCCTATTGTTTCTACTTTCTTTTAACATACAGTTTAGGGCCGGTTGTTCTATGTTTGAGTGTTGTACTAAACAAAAAATCCTAAACTTTTGTATAACCTTTAGTCCATAGATAGTCTCTTGATGTAAGTTTGTTAGATTCTTTACCAACACATAGTCACTTAATTAATTAAAATCAAGTAATGTACATAAGTTTTGTTACCATCAAAGTGTAAGTGAAATGGCTCAGCGTTTCCCTACCGGTGCGGGCGGGCCAAGCCCCGCGCCGCCGCCAGGCCCCATGCAGCAGCAGCAGCGCTACCCTGGCCCCGCGCAGCCACAAGGGTCACCAATGCCTCCTAGACCATATCCTGGACCCAATTTCCCCGTAAGTTAGAAATAAGATGAAAGTATTATACAGTTTTTGAAACGATGCTTGAAGCATGGATTCCATGGATAGCTGTTCAAAATTTTGCCATTAGTCATTAAGAGGCGGAGGTTAGCCACTAGTTATGAATGTAGGTAGCCACAGTTGTAATCTACAAATGTTCTAATGAGAAATGAATTATTGAGATTAACCCTAATGGCCAAGTTTTTAATATTCGGTCAAATACAAAGCAATTATAATTGGAGAGGGTTTTGCTATTAGCTTGTGTGCCGTAAAGTTATTTGCTAATTATATGTTGGTAAAGCGGGTAGATTTGTTGCAATATATATAACAGTGAAAAGCATGTTTATAAAGAGTTCTTAAATTTAATAAAAATTTTTATACAATTTGATAAAGAGATGAGCCAGTATTTTGCTTGGTGGTAAGCACTAGGTACAACAGCCCATAAAAATTGCAGTGCAACTTTGAAACACAAAGGCCTGTGTGGCACTGCAGTGTGCTTGTTACCCAGAGACATTAAGTATTAAGTCTCATAAGCCCAGTAATTTTACTGGCTTCTTTACTCATCAAACCGAAACACAGTAATGCTTGCACATTACTGCTTGGTGGCAGACTTCACTAACAAAGCGGTGCTACCAACCCAGATGGACACTTGTAGAAGATTTGGTAAACATTGTTAAACTAAATAGTTAAATAATTGTCTCTTTTGATTCAATCTAAAATTGTCAAAGACAAAACTTACTTTAACTAAACCACTGTTTTACATTGTTTATTAATAAGTGCCTATCTATGTAAACATTTGAGAAACAATTAAATTCACTCAATATAATAATCAACTCTCTGTCAGATCCATCAGGATAATTGTTTTTTTTTATAATCAAAACAACCCTATGGTGCACACAATGGGGCTGCCAAGCTTTAATTAGTGATGCCAGTACAATACTCTTATGCATTTTTAAAATTATTTAATTAATAAATGGCAGTGTCAAAAAATTATTCTTTGTGATAAATATTATCTACAATTACTACACTACATAATTATTATGAATATCAGTTTTATTAATGCTGGTTTCCAAGGAGCACATCCCATACAACAAGCATACCATTTTTTGTCATAATAATGTTAAGTATTTTGAATAATGTGAGCTTTGAATGAATAAAAACATGCCATGATGAACACCATAAAATTATATTACTTTAATTTATTAAGTTAGTAGGTTATCACAGTCTCGGTTTAAGACAAGGACCACCCATCGCTTCCTTGGGTTCCATAAGAGTTGGCTAGGTTAGAGGATTATCTAGAGAATGGGCAGATGCCTGCTAAGCATGGCACACTCCCCCGATGCATAATAATTATTAATAAGATGGCTATACAGTTAGCAGGGGACGACTTTGTGATACCAACGGGATACCACCTCGGACAGTACATTGGATCTGACAAGTGACAGCGAGTACTCATCGGCAGGCTCGCAGCGGGTTCACGCCGCCGCCGGGCGCCGGCGCGGCGGGCGCGGGGGCGGCGGGGCCGGTGGGCGGCGCGGGTGGTGCGGGCGGCGCGGGCGGCGCGGCGGCGCGACCGCCGTACGCGGGCGGCGCGGCGGCGGGCGCGCCGCTGCGGGCCGCGCCGCCGGCGGCGCCCAAGCGCGCGGCTGAGGCGCGCTCG
Source organism: Crocallis elinguaria (assembly GCA_907269065.1). NCBI lineage: Eukaryota > Metazoa > Arthropoda > Insecta > Lepidoptera > Geometridae > Crocallis > Crocallis elinguaria. The sequence continues at coordinate 17,591,038 of OU026068.1, forward strand.
CCGCTGCCGGCGCACAAGGCCGGCCCGGGCCCGTACGCCGAGTTCGGCGGCAAGCGCAAGAAGCGGCTCGCCGACAAGATCCTGCCGCAGAAGGTGCGCGATCTGGTGCCCGAGTCGCAGGCCTACATGGACCTGCTGGCCTTCGAGCGCAAGCTCGACGCCACCATCATGCGCAAGCGCCTCGACATACAGGAGGCGCTCAAGCGCCCCATGAAACAGAAACGCAAGCTCCGGATTTTCATCTCCAACACTTTCTATCCCGGTACGTGAGTCGGTATAAACTTTACGATGACCACCGTCGATCGTTTAATAAGGCGTGCATTCTTTCGGTCTCCAGGGCAGGGCGACACCGCGGTGCCGTCGTGGGAGCTGCGCGTGGAGGGCCGCCTGCTCGACGACTCCAAGAACGACCCCAACAAGGTGCGTCGCCGTGGGGCCCGCTCCCGGCTCCCCCGCTCCCCCTCCGCGCCGCTAACCGCCGCCTCTCCCGCAGGTGAAGCGCAAGTTCTCGTCGTTCTTCAAGTCGCTGGTGATCGAGCTGGACAAGGAGCTGTACGGGCCGGACAACCACCTGGTGGAGTGGCACCGCACGCTCACGACGCAGGAGACGGACGGATTCCAGGTGAAGCGGCCGGGGTACAAGAATGTGCGCTGCACCATCCTGCTGCTGCTGGACTACCAGCCGCTGCAGTTCAAGCTGGACCAGCGGCTGGCGCGGCTGCTGGGCGTGCACACGCAGGCGCGGCCCGTCATCGTCAACGCGCTGTGGCAGTACGTCAAGACGCACCGGCTGCAGGACCCGCGCGAGCGCGAGTACGTGGCCTGCGACAAGTACCTGGAGCAGATCTTCGGCGCGCCGCGCATGAAGCTGGCCGAGGTGCCGGCGCGCCTGGGCGCTCTGCTGCACGCGCCCGACCCCATCGTCATCAACCACGTCATCGCCGTGGAACCGCCGCACGACGCCAAGCAGACCGCCTGCTACGACATCGACGTCGAGGTGAGTGCGAGCAGGCCGCCTGCGGCGACACAGACGGCGAGGTGAGTGCGAGCAGGCCGAGCAGGCCGCCTGCTACGACATCGACGTCGAGGTGAGTGACCGCGCGGCGAGCCGGCCGCCTGCTACGACATCGATGTCGAGGTGAGTGACCGCGCGGCGAGCAGGCCGCCTGCTACGACATCGACATCGAGGTGAGTGACTGCGCGGCGAGCAGGCCGCCTGCTGCGACATCGACGTCGAGGTGAGTGACTGCGCGGCGAGCAGGCCGCTTGCTGCGACATCGACGTCGAGGTGAGTGATTGCGCGGCGGCGAGCAGGCCGCCTGCTACGACATCGACGTCGAGGTGAGTGACCGCGCGGCGGCGAGCAGGCCGCCTGCTACGACATCGACGCCGAGCTGAGTGACCGCGCGGCGAGCAGGCCGCCTGCTACGACATCGACGTCGAGGTGAGTGACCGCGCGGCGAGCAGGCCGCCTGCTACGACATCGACGTCGAGGTGAGTGACTGCGCGGTGGCGAGCAGGCCGCCTGCTACGACATCGACGTCGAGGTGAGTGACCGCGCGGCGGCGAGCAGGCCGCCTGCTACGACATCGACGTCGAGGTGAGTGACCGCGCGGAGGCGAGCAGGCCGCCTGCTACGACATCGACGTTGAGGTGAGAGACCGCGCGGCGAGCAGGCAGCCTGCTACGACATCGACGTCGAGGTGAGTGACCGCGCGGCGAGCAGGCCGCCTGCTACGACATCGACGTCGAGGTGAGTGACCGCGCGGCGAGCAGGCCGCCTGCTACGACATCGACGCCATGTATTTCAATGTTTTATCTATTTTATGCAAAACTCGAAACAGCTCGAGTGACCGGCACACTAACGCTTCGCATGTCGACAGGTGGATGACACGCTGAAGACGCAGATGAACAACTTCTTGCTGTCCACCGCCAACCAGCAGGAGATACAAGGACTCGACTCCAAGATACACGAGACCGTGAGTACACGCCCCCCCCCCCCCCCCCCCGCGCCCCCCGCTCCGCCGCTCACTGCTGCCGCTTGTTGCAGGTGGACACCATCAACCAGCTGAAGACGAACCGCGAGTTCTTCCTCTCGTTCAGCAAGGATCCGCAGCAGTTCGTGCAGAAGTGGCTCGTCAGCCAGTCCAGGGATCTGAAAGTACGTTTTTTAATTTCAAATAAGTTGCTAACGATATTATGAAATTTTTATCTAACGTCGTAATTTTTAGTATTACGATTACGATGCGTGAGCGAAGCGAGCGAGCGGGTGCGATCGGTTATATGAATATGGATATTAGAGTAATTAAATGTGAAAGAAAAGAGTGTAAATACGTTAGTGTGAACGAAGCGATTGCGGGTAAACTATTTATTTGAACGCGAATTCAGAAGTGGGGAGTGCATTATTACTTCTTTTTTTAAAGTGGTAGTAGTGGAAGGGTTCGAGCGTTCGATAACAGTTAGGTAGCGCTCGATACTGCTGTTTTGTGACCTCGCGTGCTCGCACAGGCGCTGGGCGGCTGGACCGGCGGCGCGGAAGAGGAGCGCCTCGGGGGCCACTACGGGGGGGCCTGGGTCGGGGAGGCCACCGCGCGCTACCTGCACGCGCGCGCCGCCCTGCGCCGCCGCGAGCTGGACGCCGCGCTTCACGCGCGCCCGCGCCTCGAGCGCCTGTAGTGGCCCCGCGGGACGAGCGGGGCCCTTACGGCGGCGCGTGGGGCGGGGGGGCCACCGCGCGCTACCTGCACGTGGCACACTATACATGTATTATTATTAAATCGAGATATCTTACTTTATACGCAGACTTTCATTGCTCTCCTTCCGCGCCCCACGCTTGGCTGCCGAGCGGTTATCCATACTGCACCACTTGGCTGCCGAGCGGTTATCCATACTGAACCACTTGGCTGCCGAGCGGTTGTCCATACTGCACCACTTGGCTGCCGAGCGATTGTCCATACTGCACCACTTGGCTGCCGAGCGGTTGTCCATACTGCACCACTTGGCTGCCGAGCGGTTGTCCATACTGCACCACTTGGCTGCCGAGCGGTTGTCCATACTGCACCACTTGGCTGCCGAGCGGTTGTCCATACTGCACCACTTGGCTGCGGAGCGGTTGTCCATACTGCACCACTTGGCTGCGGAGCGGTTGTCCATACTGCACCACTTGGCTGCGGAGCGGTTGTCCATACCTGTAGATAACGTAACATACCCTGTAATAATCGTCGGCGCAGTAAAAAGGATGACGTTCAGACTTTATATAGTGTAATATTAAATGTATCTACTGCTTAGAAATAAAACAAGTACATACATAATCAGCATTAAAGGTTTTTATTCAAGACTCGATTTGAAGAGCAGGGCCTCGCAAAATATAGGTAGCGGAGATACGAATCTACGGCTTGACCAATGAATGGTAGCAGAGCGATGGTTCTACTGTAACGGGTTAAAATTGCAATTCTCAAGTATAATAATAAAAATATTTTAAAACCAGGTAAAAACTTTTCATTTCACACTATAGTGTCGTATTCAGTGCGACAAACTGAATCTAGTAGGGAATAGTAGCAACTTTTGAAGAAATAGATAAAAGGTAACTAGTTAACAGTCCTTGTTAGTGCCACGCCTCGCCGACAGAGGTCGTCTAAAAAAAGCGTCAGGTGGGTGGTAAACATAGTGAAATTTCAGTGGCGCCTGCATTTTAGGTGGATACGAAGCAATAAATAATTACAGGAATTATTGCTGCGTGCCTGGAACACAACGGGAATAGAAATAACTTCAAATTTAACTTGATGTCTTAAAAGATCGACAAATTCAGCGACGCCATCTGTGGTCGACGGGCCGCCTTCACAACGTTTCGGAAGCCGACTACCGCGGTGGATTAAATAGTTAACGGAAAACACGGTAGGGGGCGTGATTGCAAGGCGGGGTTTTATTTCATTTTTCAGAGCAGCTTTTCAGTTCTTATTTCAGGAAAAATATGCATGCAGTTTGCAGGCACTGGCCATATTTTATTAAGGAGACATCATAATTTTTACGGTCCATTTAGTACGAGTCACTCTCGCATGGAACACCATCTCGTGGCAAGTTATTCTGCTTAGTTTTGGCCATTTGCGTCGAGAAGTTCTAGAAGGTTCCAGGGGAACGAGGCGACGCGAGGGGAAAGGTTGCTCTTGCAATGTCGAGCAGAGGACGCTCCCGCTCCGACATTTCCACCGGAGAACGGCGACGAGGCCAGTCAAGTTATAAAAGTGTTTCAAATTTCGGTGTAGAGGACGGTCGGTTTTTGGCCAGTCCTACCGAGGGAAGACGCAACCCGGACCGGCGCAGCGATCCTGACCAGGGGCGAAGGGCAGCGAGGACCAGGGATCACCAGCCGTGCTGAACGACGAACACAAGGAGTGAAAGGAGCAGCTCTCACGTGCTTGGGTGTGGCCAGGCCGACGTTCTCTACACCGGGGCTGACGATTACGCGTCATACGCCGGGGTGACAAATCTGCGTCTCCGCATCAGGGCAGAGAAGCCAACTTTTACGGGGTAAAGCCCCAACGCAAGTAAGCGGTCGGGGTTTCCGATTTACTCACCTTGAAGAATTTAGGAAAAGCCCCATATACGGTCAACTTGGTAGACCGTCTATACGGACCGAGCGTATTAAATTTTGTTTCATTTCTCCCTTGGAGCATTTAGGAAAGGCCCCATATACGGTCAACTTTTGAGCGTTCGGGTAGGGCCCCGACACACGATCATTTAGAGAAAGGGAAGAAAAGGCAAGCTTCTGTATCCGAAGCCATGTTAGTTTCGTCGTCATCCGGATACCATTTCTTTTGACATAATTCTAACAAATATAAACCAGACTTTTGTTGTCCATTTATTGGTGAACTACCTTGATTTGTGTATCGTTAAATCTAAGTACCATATATACCTAGAATAAGCGTATGTTTATCCCGTTTCTGTCATAAATCATTAATCTCAACCAAATTGTGTGTATCACCAGCATCATTATCATCATATTTCGGTCAGATTAGTAATAAGTGCTAAAACAGTTGTATTTAACGATGTGTATTAAAGAATAAACCTATGAAACTGTCAAGAAAAAGGTTGTTGTTTCTTTTCTTCTTCTTCTACCCCTTACATTTTTATTTGTGCCCGTTCTTAGCCGGGTACGGGTTACACTACGACGTGGCCTTGTGAGTTGTGACCGGCGCACAGAAAAATGTCGGCCTCATATCAAATTGAACTGCTGAATAAAAACACCCATGATACTTGGTGCATCCAGGAACAGGTGCTCTTTAAAAACAGCCTGTGGAAATATGTTTCTGGCGAAATAAAACTCCCGGACGGTGGTGAAGAAAAACAGAAACACGTGGATTTTGAGCTAATGGCGCGCTCGGAATTGTTGCTACTTTTTCACCGACAGAGTTACGACAGGTTAAAAGTTGCAAAACAGCAGCATAAATATGGAAAAAGCTGAAATAAGCGTATGAAAGTAAAGGTCCGGCGAGAAAAACAACCTTACTGAAAAAGTTAATTTTGAAAAGAATTACTTGAAAAGATGATGTGCGCGACCATCTCTGCAGTACGTTTGAAATTGTAGACAAAGTATAAAATATGGATGTCAACAGAAACGTCGAAGAGTTGCTGAGTATAATGCTACTCTTTACCAGCAAGCTTCGAAATAAAAAAACCCTCCAGTCGCAGTCGGGTAAAAAACCATGAACGTATGTCACATACTTACCGTGTCGCACTGGCCGTAGGTTCATTGACCTAAGAAACATCAATGCCCAGCTCGTACCTAGTGCACCAGTACTGTTAGTATAGTAGGTGCCTACGAGTGGCAGCGCCCGCGCCGAATAAACACTGAAGATAAGCGCGTTATCGCGAGTGCGCCTCCGTGCATGCCATTGACGAGCCAATTAAGGCTTTCCGTATTTGCGTCGTAAAAGAATCAAGAAATTAGAATACCTAATGTAGTGGATCACCTGAGCATTACAAGTACATACACGCACCGAGCCACGACTCCTACGCGGCATCCGTCAAAAATAGTAAAATAATTTCAAATCTGCTGATATCTATCTTTGTTATAAAACTGCGTTCGACAATTATTCATGAAGTCGCGTAATCCGAATCGTCAGTGGTTTGAAGTTTGATTTTGTTGAATTACCTACTATTGGATGGATTTTTGTGGCGATCATTGTAGCCTTCTTTATAGGATTATGACCTCTAAGAAGACAGAATCAAAGAATGAACTTTGTTCGATCTTACAACAAGTGCCGAGCGAGTTGAAAATACAATAATAGGTAACTATTGTGTTAGTATTAATAACGACTTTATTGGACATCAATCTTCTCGTCGGAGACAAGTCTCACGACCACAGACATGCTGTCTCACGAACAACTGCGGAGCGCCGGGCGACCGTTCAGCCAACGTGTCACACTATTTAGTGTTTGTACCTATCGTCAGCAAACAGAATCGTTATAAGGTGGTCATTTCCGGTAACTCATTTACATAAAACAAAAATAAGAGAGGTCCAAGAATAGTCCCCTTGGGGACGCCGCACATTATTTTTATGTATGTATGTATGTCACCATAGTTATGCCTTCGGAGTATTCCTTTATTAACTTAATGATGTGAAAAGATATTGCAAGTAATAATTGAATTACCAAAACAGGATGCGAGCCCTGGAGCTGGCAGAGCATAATAAAACTCATAAAAAAGCGTCAATTTCTACACATTGCTTTCTATCACGTAAATATCTTTCCAGCCAGTCATGACACGTCCTCTGATTCCATAACTTTTGCAAAAGTAATTTATGATATACGAAATCAAAAGCCTTATATACTGAGATCTAAAAATAATACAGCTACTGCGTTTTTCTTATCGTTATGTTCAGTTGTGTAGTTCATTAAACAAGTCATTGCAACAAGAGTTACATAAAAAAAACACGATTGTCTTAGTCAGTGTCACTCGAGATGAAGTAAGGATTCTAACGATACCCCATACATGCAAATTGGTTCAGGCATTTATAAGTTATGGTGGAGTAAAGAAACTCACATACATAAACCCTAAACACATATATACTTTTTTGTGCAGTCGTGTAATTAATGAAGCTAATGAAGTCTCGCTGTATAATGTATTTACGAACTCCAAACTGATGTAGCGTTAGAACTTCATGTTTATTTATAAAACTTTCTATTATATTAGATATTATTTTTTCTAAAAAATTTTATATAACGGGGATTAAAGTAACCGGTCGATAAATTATTCGACATATCCTGTTCAAATAGCGTCCTTTTTTAAATAGCGGTTTTACTACTCCATATTTTACTTATTATAGGTATTGTAATATTATTCGAAACAAAGGACAATCAATCTACGAGCGCGTTTTCCCCTAGTTGTTTGCATCCGTATTAGAAGTGACACTATGATATCAGACAAAAAGAACCATATCTAGAAGTCTGTGAAAATTAGTGCTTTGAGTGCGACAGTCACACGGCAAATATTGTCGCGCCAGTCCGCACCGCGCGCTCCCCGAGACACCGCGCCTCGCGAGACGACATCGCGCCCTCCCCGAGACACCGCGTCTCGCGAGACAACGCCGCGCATCGTCGCTCGTCTGCCGCCGCACACAACGTGGACGCCGCCGCCGCCGTGGACGCCGCCGCCGGCCGCATGATGCCGCCCGAGGACCCCAAACCCGAACCCCACAAATATAGTAAGTTCAAGCATAGAGCACGCGATCCTTTCACAACTGGGACGTCATCTGCGTGTGCGCTGTTTGTACAGCTCGCTTCTAATCATTGTTCTACCTTTCTGCAACTTGCCGTCATTTGTTAGCACAAACATATAGAGGTACATTATTGTGAACTGAGATGTGGCGCAGGTCCTTTGATTATGAACTTTGCAGGTAGGTTCCGTACCTACCTGTATCTACTTATGTATCCGTACCTATCTACCTGACAGGGATTTCAAATTTGTAAAACGTTTATCTACCAAAGAAAGTGGGTAGGTAGTCGCTACGTAGAGTCTAATACCTAGGTTGTCAAGGTTGTACCTACAGTATAAATTGTCACAAACTAGTTTAACCCGTCATTCTCTTTACTTTGATTCGTAACTTTTATTTTTAAAACTGAACAGTGTACACTTATACCTCTATTAACGAGTTGTGTACCTACTATCTAAAAGTAAGGTAGGTAATATTTGCTGCAGATTAAAATACCTAGCTAAACATTTATTTTAGCTAACACGAGAGAGTCTAGATTATTCGGGCTAGGCCACGACAGGAAGGATGCGACTTGAAGCGCAGGCGGTCAGGGACGACGAGCACGGCCTGCCACAGAGGGCCCGGGGCCGACTAGGGGCCGCGCGTCCAGGAGGCCCACCACCAAAAACGAACGTCGAAGCTTCGGAACGAAACGAAATAACAACGAACATCGGACATAAATGCTACCACCAAAGTACTTCGGATGCGACTTGTACGGGCAGTCTTCGTTTCGTATCCATAGGCAAGCGATATAGTGAAGGGAAATGAATGTTATGTTTAGGTTCTTTTATGGGGACCGTGCAAAAATCGGTAAATAACACGAAAATTTCAAAATAAAATGTTTTACATATAGCAAATTGTTAAATAGATTGAGAATTTGCTTTTTTTATACCTATCTACTAATATTCGTTCGTAATCAATTATTCTGCTACGAAATACAATTTATTTTATATAAGTTGGCTTATAAAAGACCTAATTGAATAGGTATTGTTTAATCTGTGCCTTTGGTGTGAGGACTGAGGAGTATGTGTGGTAAAAGGTTTGTTTACTTTTCACGACAGTACATACGCGAAAAACTCGTCGTGTTATGTTGTTGGATAAGAAAGCTTTAAATTAAAGCTTTTGCTGCATTAAATATTTCAGTGAGTATCAGCTAAGTGTACGTAAAATGTAGGTCTTTAGTCCCGATTTTCAACAAATGGTTTGTTTTTTGGCTGTCCTAATTTAAAGACGTCATGAGTAGTAAATGTAAATTCTTCTGCATAAATGCTAAGATTATTGCCTAAACATTATTATATTGTTTATATCTATACGATTTGGCAGATCACATGCATACTTTTTGATATATTACAGCTCAACGATGACGGCCATGGGTCCATACATTGAAGAGATGTTGGACTTTTTGTTGCTTCACCAAGATTGATCCTGTGGTCTCATTCACAGCGTAGAAGGGGTCCAAAAGACTATGATGGAACAACCTGGCTGTCCATCTAAATAATCTTGTGCTGCAAAACAGTGCAGTAGTGGAAGAAGGTAATTTTTCGAACTACAGTAGATAAAACATTAATGTAGGTTAGGTAGTAGTAGTAGGCTAAACATGTCGTAGAAATCACGCTAGCTATCGCGCTAATATTTGTACAAAACTCTAAAATACAGATTTGTTTTCTTTTTTCACTTTTTTCCTTTGTATGTTACCCAATACCTAACTAAGCATGTAGTTATAAATATATTCTCTATACTTGACTTTTATAGCATTGAGGCAGCCGAGGTGTTGACGGGTGCGTTGCTGGATGAAATATCTGCACAAATTCTCCACCTTGGACTTAAATCTATTCTGTGGCCTTGAGGAGGAGAAGAAGGATGTATTTGTCGGCATTATAATAAATTAAAAGTTATGACAGAAAGGGTTATTAAACATTGTTGAAAAGTAAAAGTATATATTTTTTTCATTCAGAAATATTTTAAGCTTGTTCCTTTTCATCTGAAACAATATAACATTATTCTATAATATTATGTAAGACCTAATATGCTATACTTAGATATAAATAAAATTGAAGAGTCTGTTTGTAATGTCAAAATAACAGCTTTTTACCAAATGCATATGAAAGTATATACGGAACCTATAACAAAACAACCATTTTTTAAAAATGTTTGTCTGTCTGTCTGTTTGTTCCGGGTAATCTCCTAAACGGCTGGGCCGATTTTGATGAGACTTTCACTCGCAGATAGCTGATGTTATTAGGAGTAACTTAGGCAACTTTTATTTTAGAAAAATAATTAGGGTTCCGCGCAAAAAAATAAAAACCATGAAATCTAATACCACCACGCGGGTGAAACTGCGGGCATCAGCTAGTCTAGCTACATATATTCCTCGCACAACTGTTCAAACAAACTCCGGTTGAGACTGTAATTTAAAATAAATTCGACGTTAGGAATTTGCTTCTCAAAAGCGTTAGGCAGAGATACTAATTGCTACTCCGCTCGGCCCTTTCTTCCTCATAAAGCAAAAATTGTGCCATTTCGATAGTAATTTCTTCTAAACGATAACTATAAAGCTATCGCAAGAAGTGAGGTTATATTTACGATCAAGAAACTGCCAAACAACGAAGTACTAAAGTCAATTAGCTTTTGGGAGTAGGGACAACGAAAGACAAACCGTCAAGTTACGATCATCGCACGAACTTCGGATACGAAACCCTTTGGTGGTAGAGAAACATGCGATCCGTCATACGAAGCTTCGACGTTCGTTTTTGGTGGTAAGCCTCCAGGTACCTACTAGCTAGGAAGTGATCATTTAAAACAACTGTAATTTGTATAAGGCTGCCTACGACCATGACACAGCCGATGGCAAAAAATACTGCTTATTTGTACTATGTACCTAGTACCTACGAGTACACATATTGTTACGAATTATCCGTAGGTCGTTTATTGAAAAACAGAAGTTGGTCCGCTCAGTGGCTCATCTGCAGCGGTTTGTGCAGTCGCAGGGCCCGCACCGTCGTGGCGGTGGGGCGAGGAGGCACGCGTGGCGGGCGCGGAGGCGTGCGGTGCCGCGCTGCTGGTGCTGCTGCCGTGCCTGGCGCCGGCGCCGGCGGGGGCGGGCGCGCTGGCGGCCGGCGGCGCGGTGGCGCTGCTGGTGCAGTGCTTCGACCACGTGTCGGGCGCCATGTTCAACCCGGCGGTGACGCTGGCGGCGCTGCTGTGGGGGCGCGTGGCGGCGCGGCGCGCGGGCTGCATGCTGGCGGCGCAGCTAGCGGGCGCGGCGCTGGGCGCGGCGGCGCTGCGCGCGCTGCAGCCCGCCGGCGCCGGCGCGCCCGCGCCCGCGCCGGGGCTTACGCTGCCGGCGGCGGGCTACGGCGCGGGGCAGGCAGCGTGCGTGGAGGCGCTGGCGGGCGGCTGCCTGGCGCTCGCCAACTGCGCGGCGTGGGACGCGCGCACCGCCGCGCACCGCGACTCGTGGCCGCTGCGCATCGGCGCCTGCGTCGCCGCGCTCTCGCTTTTCGCGGTACGTTCACCGCCCTGCAGTATACTACGCACCGTACTATATTTACTATTATGTATGTATAGCGAAGGGACACCCGATGGACGAATAGTAGATACCTACTTTACACAACCTGAGTTTAAATCGGTATGTTATCCCAAAAGATGGTCAGTCTGCTCCTGGTGGTCACTAAGGATTTCCATTCTGTAAAATCGCTAAAAATTCTATTTTGCTCCTTAGTTCGAAGTCAGCTTGAATATGCCTCGCAAGTTTGGAACCCTCGCTATGAAAAATATGTTAATATGTTGGAAAAACCGCAAAAGAAATTTCTACGATTCATCAATTTCAAGCATAAGATTCAAAGCCCGGATTATGCTGAGAGCTGTAAACGGCACCATTTGTTGCCTCTCTTAAAACGAAGACAAGCGGCTGACCTCACTTTACTGCACAACATTACCTTAAATTTGATCGATTCTCCATCGTTACTGGCGCAGGTCAAGCTGTGCGCTCCGACGAGGCCGATCTGTCGCAGAAACTACCTTAAACTGTATACTCCTCCCTGTCTCTCGAACTACCGACAAAATTCTTTCCTTATACGTACTGTCAATCTGTATAACTCAGAGTTCTCTGAGAATGTGGACCTATTTACGATGAAACAGAATAAGTTTAAAGCAGTTCTTTACCAATTAAAATTTCACTTATAATATTATCCATTTCTTTTCTCTAGTGAAAGGATTTATTGCAGGGAAACTCCAGATACAAATTAGTGGTGGTTTATTCGGTTTCTCAGTAAATTCATCTAATATCCAGCGTCGCCTTTCTTGTCCGTCCACTGCATTTTACGCCATCTTTTTTCTGCCTCTTGTTTCATTCCCGCTGACGAGTGAACTGGGGAATGAACAAGAGCGAACGATACAATCAGCAAATACAGACTAACTATTCCATAACTAATGCATTATCGAAAGATAAACTACTTCGTAAAAATGGCGTAAGCTTGAACACAAATTATACGTTAAAGAAACGGGTATCTATTATCTACTAAAACCTATACACATTTTTCCAATCTAACAGCTCGTCCATCCTGATAAAAGTTCACGTCCCCGTGAACAAACAAGATTAAATTCATTAACATTTAAACAAACTGGATGTTACCCCAAAAATAAAAATTAAACACACGTCAAGCGCGTGTTAAACACCGTTCAACGCCCAAACATGCCTCAGTCGCGCAATCCAATATGAGCAACCACAAATTCCGATCCAAGCAGCGTCCAACCATCGTGTAACACAACTCCGTTGTCACACCCCCAATCATCTCTGACGTCCATCTCTAGATTCTGTCCAGCCAAACAGACGACCAAAAGTGCCCCTTTTTCTGTGGTAACACTATACATTTGTTAGCGCACTCATTCTTCATACCATAAAATAGAGTACCATAAAGTAGTGCATCGCGTTAAAGTATTCCAGTACCGCAAATTAGCTTTGTACACTCCGTGCTAAAAACATTCCAATAGCCCAGTCTGAGCTATTGGAATGCTACAATGTGTACAAACACATTGTAGCTTAAAACTCTAATAACGCACTTTGGCGTTTTGCACACATTGTCATTAAAACATACTAATAACGCACTTTGCGTTTTGCACACATTTTCATTCAAACACTCTAATAACGCACTTTGCGTTTTGCACACATTGTGCTTAAACTATTTTAGTAGCTCACTTTGAACTTTGCACACATTGTGCATAAATAATATTAATCGCTTACCTTCAGCCTAGCACACATTGTGCTTAAACTATTTTAGTAGTGTACATTACACTTGCACACCTTATGCTCCACTTCAGTAGCTCACTTTGAGCTTTGCACACTTTGTGCTTAATATATTTCAGTAGCTCACCTTGAGCTTAGCACACTTTGTGCTTAATATATTTCAGTAGCTCACTTTGAGCTTAGCATACTTTGTGCTTAATCCATTTCAGTAGCTCACTTTGAGCTTAGCACACTTTGTGCTTAATCCATTACAGTAGCTCACTTTGAGCTTAGCACACTTTGTGCTTAATCCATTTCAGTAGCTCACTTTGAGCTTAGCTCACTTTGAGCTTAGCACACTTTGTGCTTAATCCATTACAGTAGCTCACTTTGAGCTTAGCACACTTTGTGCTTAATCCATTTCAGTAGCTCACTTTGAGCTTAGCTCACTTTGAGCTTAGCACACTTTGTGCTTAATCCATTACAGTAGCTCACTTTGAGCTTAGCACACTTTGTGCTTAATTCATTTCAGTAGCTCACTTTGAGCTTAGCACACTTTGTGCTTAATCCATTTCAGTAGCTCACTTTGAGCTTAGCACACTTTGTGCTTGAAGCATTTCAGTAGCTCACTTTGAGCTTAGCACACTTTGTGCTTAAACATCTCAACAACTTACCTTGATCTATGCGCACCTTGTGCTTAAAACATAACAACAAATGACCATTCCAAATGAACAACACAACAAAATTTGGTATAATAACACAACATAATGATTATATTGTTACTTTAGGCAACATAACCTATTTACATAACATTAATATCTTCTTGTTACTTCAGTTTCTAAATTAACGTGTTAATTTGATTATCACTATTAATACTTTCAGAACTATCGGAACCGTCATTTTCTTTCGAAACAAAACACATCCAGGGGAATATTTTGTTTACGCCTGTGTACACACTTTTCCCTCCCTTACTTAAAAACGTGTCAACAACTTCATTTCTATCGTTATCAAACTCTTGTTATTTTATATGGACCAGATAAGTTAGGACTTTCTACTTTTACCTACAGTATGTATAGACTTCTCTACTCTCACTAAATCTCCTTCACTACACACTTTTTGTTTTCTTTCTCTTTTTGTATGAACTGATCTAATTATAATAATAATTTCCCAACGTTAGTATCTTCATTTTAATATCCTGAACAGTATCGACAATGCTGGAGTTAGCTTTTCTAACATCACATCTGTCCATCAACTGCGCCGTTCTGTGACCCAACTTACTACAACTTCAGGTTCACTATTATTATCTCCTCTATTAACCTTGATGGCCATTTATGGACTCGAAATCATCACCATCCACATCAGACAAAAACCCTGATACAATATGTCCTTCGTTCATATTAGTAAGTTTGAACCCAAACAAGACTTCTGCTAGAAACTTCCCAATACCCTTATTTAGTGTATTATTTAGGCCCCGTTGCGCCTGTAACAAAAAATCATCCCATAATCTCCATGATTTTGGGTTGTCACTGAGTCTAATATAGTGCAATTACACCTCTCCACATGTCCATTAGCCCTTGGAAAAACAACTGCATTTAGATTATGCCTAACTCCAAATTCTGTTACAAACGTTTTAAATTTGAAACTTGTAAAAGAAGTACCATGATCACTTATTAAACGAACTGGTAATCCAAACATCTCAAAGTAACACCGCAATATATGTATTAGATCTTATATATATATATATATTTTTTTTTTTACTGTTTAACAAAATAAATTTTGTATACGCGTCAACAATTACCAGTAGGTATATAATCATTTTTACGTTTACTGATCACAAAAAACCCTACATGATCCACATGCATCGTATGAGAAAGGGAGTAGGTACTTTAGGTATACTGTGAAGATAACCTTCTTTCTTTCTTTCCTAGTCGAACTTTGTTATGCGCACACTCCAAGCAAGAAGTAACATTATTTTTAGGAACGTCCGCATTCGCTGGAACCAATGATGTTGCTTTACTCTTACGTTTTATTAAAACCAAACTGTCCTATTTCATCATGTTTTTTTTTTCTTCTTATTAGTAAAATTTGCCACCTACAACCCTTCGGTACGATCCACCTCAATCCTTCTTCAGTATTTCTAACTACAAGATCTCTTTGTAATATGAAGTTTTTCAACGACGTCATTGTATTCGGACTATGACAAAATATCTTTAACGCGTTTTACCTCTGTTGGACTGTATAAGGCTGAAACCGGCCTTTATGGTAAAGCCGTTTTATCTCACTAAACGATTTTTCTTGTTCTTCATCCCAAACCCAAATAGCGTCTAACAGTTTTGTCAAAGGTCTGGTGATTTGAGCAAATCTTTGTATAAGATCTCTAAAAAAAATAGCTACACCTATAATTTCTTACGTTGTGGGGTAGGTTATCCGCCTTTGGGGTAGGGAAATTATTAACGGTCTCTATCTTTCGCGTACCTGGCTTTATAGCTTCTCCCGAAATTATAAAACACAAGTTCAGACAAATCATTAGCAACAATCCCGGTATTCATTTATTACCCCTATTAATTGCTCCTTTTCCTCCTCACTTAAAGTAATCCCGATATGTAAATCAATGAACGAAATAACACTTGCTACCTATCTGACTTTATTAACATTTAAATATTGCATCTCATCTACGTATCCACTTAACAAATACTACGAACTTCTATTTCATGTTTTCCAAACATAACTTGGTTCATCTGATAATTTTCAATAAGTATATATATAACCTATTCCTTTTTTTTAAGTTTATATGTTCCACCCGTTATTTTATACTTTGGTCTCTGACTATTTTCTAAGCATATTATGCAATAATATGCATATCTTTCCCGACGACATAGTTTTAGTAAAGATTTTAATAACTACACTACCAAAATTACTGGCGGAGTTATACGTTTTTAATGGCACACGTGATATATAATGTATTTACAGGTGATTTTGTTTTAAAAGTTTTCATCTTTATAAACTTGTCATCATCCGTATAAACTTCAACATGAGGTTGCTCAGTCACAGTTTGACCCACTAAAATTTCATAACTCATGTTATTATCAGCAACTATGAACAATTCAGCATTCGCTTTTATGTCATCAATAATAAAATCCGCCGTATACGAACCAATAGCCTGTACGACCAAGTTTTCAAAACCACGTAAGCATGGTAGTTCGGTTTGTCTCCACTGGTCTCCATCCATTCCAACCAAACAATCTTTTAGCTACTGACTCTTGAATAATAGTACACTGACTACCAAAATCTATGTAACCATTTAACTTCAAACCATTAAAATAAATAGATTTGTCAAATTTATTAATAACAAAATTTCGATTCTCCACTAGTCAATGTTTTCTTTTGCATATTATTTACCTTTCCAAACTTCCGTAGAATAGTTTGGATTGTCGTGACCAGCTTTTCTAGTATTTAACTAACGGTAAAACATTTAAACTGCTCACTAAAATCTAGCTTAAGTGTCTTACAAATCTGTACAACATTTACTGTTGGAAACTTTTCCTTGTGGGAATTTACGCTTGAGATAGCTTAGGGTCCTTGGTTAAAGTTTCAATCATATTACTATTTTTAGGTAACTCATTTTGATCCAGGTTCAGTAATATTGTACATCAGGACATGAACCTCTTTTACACTTACTTTATATTTACTTTCTCATTCATCATATCTTTTTGTAACGAGCTTTGCGCGCCATAAGCGTTACTTTACGGTCTACAACACACGATGGCATAGAATGGCGGCGACGACGTCTTCTTCCGTTTGAGAGTGAACTTGACCTCGATGCGCTCGATCGTCGCTCGTGCCGCATACGTTTCGATGTCATCGTCAAACGAGATCTTCTGCCGCGTGACCGGGTACGCCTGCTGCGTGTGCTCGACCCATGCCTCGTAGTGGATCGTGACAGGATACGCCAGCATCGCCCTGCTGCGTGTGCTCGACCCATGCCTCGTAGTGGATCGTGACAGGATACGCCAGCATCGCCCTGCTGCGTGTGCTCGACCCATGCCTCGTAGTGGATCGTGACAGGATACGCCAGCATCGCGTATGCGAACCACGACTGCTCCTCTTTTAGCATTGTGTTTAAACCATGATAACCTGTGATATTTAGACAAGTTAAAATTCATGTATGTAGCAATATTGTACTCCCATGTTCTAAAAAGTTCTACCCATACCCAGTCATGCGTCATTCGGGATAGTGATAACGATGATATGAAAACTCCTTAGTTTAAATTTATGAAAACTACGAGACTATTTATTCGTAGTATTAAAACTCCTTAGTCTCAATTGTTGATATAGACACTTCTTAGTCTTTTCCAAGGAACTTATACCCTAAAACTTCCTTGGTCTTTTCATAGTAATTTTTAATTTCAAAATAAATTTATCAATTTAGAAACTGTCATTGTGACAATAACTCTGATTAAAAAACCAAACATCAATTTATCCTATCTATCAAGATATTTAGGTGTTCGACAGACCAGCGAGCCAAAAGCTCGCGGTAAAGCTTACAACGGTTTTACTCGCAGCTTGTCATATCTGATACCGGAACTATCCAAACAGTAATCATCTAGAGTAGGTATGCTTTGAAATAAAACCTCTACCTTACCAAACTCCTGTTTTGACGAATTTCCTGTGGGCACAACCACAGGAAATTCTATGTGATCTATGCCAAAACCACCAGCTCGGCTCGCTATTCGGTGATATGCATGGGGTTTTATGTGAGGTGCCATCCAAAATTTTAAACAACAAAGAGCCGTGATTTTGTTTTGTCGAATCATAAAACCTCAGTCTTACGATAATCGACCAGCAAGCTTTATCAGCGTGTTACCAAAACTGCGGTTAAGCTCGCCCGTCAATAAAATCCTTAACACAGACGAAAGAACTAGAACAGCGTTTATATATAGCGTTATTATAAACTATATCAACGTTTACTGTACTTAGAAGTACTTTCAACATACCGTAAATAAGTTAACAGACGAACCTGATTTTTCCTTTCAACCATTTTTTTTTATATAGCAAACCTGTGCACCGAGCTTATATATACAAGCGTGTGTTCATCCCACTTCTGAATTTGAAAGGATTTATTGCAGGGAAACTCCAGATACAAATTAGTGGTGGTTTATTCGGTTTCTCAGTAAATTCATCTAATATCCAGCGTCGCCTTTCTTGTCCGTCCACTCCATTTTACGCCATCTTTTTTCTGCCTCTTGTTTCATTCCCGCTGACGAGTGAACTGGGGAATGAACAAGAGCGAACGATACAATCAGCAAATACAGACTAACTATTCCATAACTAATGCATTATCGAAAGATAAACTACTTCGTAAAAATGGCGTAAGCTTGAACACAAATTATACGTTAAAGAAACGGGTATCTATTATCTACTAAAACCTATACACATTTTTCCAATCTAACACTAGCATTTATATTTCTTGGTTTTATGTGGCATTTGTTTTGTTTACTTTTTGTTTATCTTTTACTTGTTATTCTCGTTGTACCTAGTACTATCTGTTGTATAATTATAATAACGATAGTTTTATAGTTTTGTAGCATGTTACAGCAGGATTCACATTTATACATACATATTGTTTCATAAGCGGAAACTATTTAGGCTTTTAAGTATCCATTACCTTGTAACTATTGTATTTATTGACAGCTGTTTGTTTTCCATGTAGAATAAAATAAAATAATGTTGATTGGAAGAGACCACAGAGACAAAGAAAAAATACAGGAAATGCCACGCACTTCACGGTTGAAGTTTTTCCTTTTTTTTTATACTTTGGATGCCGTTTTTCCAATGGAAGGTCTCACAACTTGTCGACAACCGTGGTCTTAACCACCCCCTTCCGGGATAAAATACCAATTCAATTCAATTTATTCATTAACAATTGTTACATTCAAAGTCATCCTGCCTGTATGTGCCGCACGCAAAGATTGTTTACCTGGAAATAGGTGTGCATGGCATAGAAAAATTATTTATGGTGCATGGTTGTGATAAACATTAAAGATTTAAGGCGCTAGGATCGCCAAAACGACTACTTTCTCCTCCTAAAACTCCCACACGGCTTGGTTTAACGACTTGAAAAAAATACTACCTGAATGATCAATTCAAGGGCATTAATTTGAATGATTGATTTTTTTGTGTTACCATTACTTATGGCTTGAAAAAATATTTAACAGCATGCTGTTTTAAAACTATTTTCCCTAAAACTTCTAAATTACTTAGACGTTTGGAATTAATTTTACACCAAAAAATAAGGAAGAAAATTTACTTATTTATTTATTTATTTTTAAGGAAAACCAACAGCTGTATTACAATAACTTATAAAACTAACATAACATTAGAAAGCCAATTATAGGTTATTTATTTAAAGTACGTGTTTCTTTTGTAAATCAAGCAACATTTTCTCAAAGAAAATAGCAAAAAATCTATTTCCAAACGTCCAAGTCTTGGAGGTGCTCTGCGCGGGCGCGCGCGGCAGTTGTGCGCTAGCTATCAGACGGGGAGGTTGTGTCACTCGTTGATCCGCTCGCGCTGTCCGCCGACTACGTGCATTTGTGTGTGTGAATGACAATCGACACAAGTATTTCTATATTCGTGTGGGTTTGAAGACTAGCGTCTAGAGAGAAATCAGATAGGAACTATTTATATTGTGTGTGCGCATGGACGCTATATTTATTATAGTATATTTTGAGTTACTTTTTTTTATTAAGTAGGACTATTTATACGAGCACAATGCAGTGCTGCATCTTTTTGTTTCCAAGTATTGATTGGTACTGCAATTGGGATGTTGACTGTATTCAAATAAAAATATAATTTTGCTGCGAAACGGTACTTTTTGTGACAGAAATCCTATAAAACACAATATTTTTGTTTATTTTTAAGGAATTTAATTTTAATTCAATAATCAAAATGAAATCACATCACTCGGAAGACACGCGACATAAAACGCGCGTGACGTCACTTGTTCAATATATATTTTTTTTCTTTTGGCTCCACGTGATTTACGTATTAGTAAATAACACAAAATCAACAACAGCACATTTTCGCATTCCAGCCAAAACTCCCATGAGTATATTGCTCGTTGTGCTTAGTATTTTAGAGTGATTTCTGTGATTATTTATCTGTGCCGTGAATTCCGCGCCACTTTTTCGAAATTTATTTCGACTCTTGGATATTCTCCCATGATGGAAAGTGGCTTCATAAAGGCAAATAATTCCAATTTGCCGAGAATTGATTGTTTTACGGTGGCCAATTTCTTTTCGACAAACGATAATATCTGCTCTGCTGAATTTAGAAATGTGAAGACCTCCGTGTAAGTACTTATTATGCCAAAAATCATTATTTCTATAACCAACAATGAATATATAATAGTATCATAGATTCAAAGTGTATTAATTAACCAAAACATACCTATATATAAATCAGTAAGCTCAAAAAACTTTATTTTAATACATAACAATACATACACAGAAAATATCGAATCAACTTGTCACTAAACGTAGCACAGACTAGGTAGTAGTGGTTATATTCTCTTTGGTTGTCACTTTACAGTGTTATAGAAAAGTACTCTGTGGTATTGAACAAGTGACGTCATTGGCGTTTTGGAGCGAAATTTAAAACGGCATTTAAAATACATGAAAATTAAAATATTAGTTGTTTTAAAAAGTAAATTTAAATATTTTGGGTTATATTAGGCCCATACGCATCGTTTTAAACACTTTCCCAAAATCAGTCAACATCCCAATTGTTATGGGCCGGCGTTATGCTTATCATCAGGCAAAGGACCACCATCGATCAGGCCCGTCTACAGTAAAAATGATATCGAAAATGATAACAATTTTAAAATCCAAGATGGCGGACATTTTTTTTTCAATAAAATGGTATGGGTGTCATTTTCGAGATTTTTCGAGGTGCTGATTACAGAAATGACAACCATTTTTAAATCCAAGATGGCGGTGATTTTTTTAGGAAATCGATAATATGGGTGCCATTTTCTAGGTTTCTCGGGGAGCTGACATCGAAAATGACAACGATAGCGTACATTATTTTTTTTTTTCAAGAAAATGCTATGGGTGTAATTTTCAAGATTTCTCGGGGTGCTGTGTACAAAAATGAAAAATTCTTTTATAATGTAGAAGGACCTAACGATTCCAGTCTTGAACGAACTATTTACATGCTTACAAGTCTGTACGGAACCCTCGGCGCGTGAGTCCAACCCGCACTTGGCTATTTTTTCTATTGTATTGGTTAACGAGACGAGCCGGACGTTTTCCTGATGGGAGTTAATGCTGGCCCATAAAAATTGCAGTGCCATTCAGAACTTTGAAACACAAAAGCCTGCGCGGCACCGCAGTGCGCTCATAATAATGCCGACCCATAACAATTGCAGTGCCTCACAGAACTTTGAAACACAAAGGCCTGCACGGCACTGCAGTGTGCTCATAACTAAGTCTCATAAGCTTAGTAATTTCGCGGGCTACTTTGCTCATCAAACCGGAACACAGTAATGCTTGCACATTACTGTTTGCCGGCAGACTTCATGAACAAAACGGAAACCCAGACGGACACTCGCAGATGATTCGATACCGTAAATGACATCAATATAAAAAACACGACTACAAAAGTAAATTAAAAAATAGCCCGAAATCATTTATTTACGTACACGTTCGTTTTTGGGTCAAAAGGTGTAACAAATTTCAACGTTACGGAGCAAATTGGCTGTCTGTACTTTTATTATAGTCCAGAGCGATGTTTTGAGATAAATCTCAACGTTGTATGATCTCATGTGCGTCCGTCCCGTTTATTTACGAACTAGCTCCGCGGTTTTCACCCACGTTCCCACAGGAACCGTCCATTGTTCCGGGACAAAAAGTAGCCTATGTTATTCTCCGGTCCATAAAATATATCTATGCCAAAAATCACGTCGATCCGTTGATTCTTTATTGCGTTAAAGAAGGACAAACAAACAAATCAACAAACACACTTTCGCATTTATAATTTAACTAGCTTCTGCCCGTGGTTTTCACCCGCGTTCCCACAGGAAACATGCATTTTTCCGGATAAAAAGTAGCCTATGTTATTCTCCGGTCCATAAACTATTACTATGCCAAAAATCACGTCGATCCGTCGCTCCGTTACTGCGTGAAAGAAGGACAAACCAACAAATCAACAAACCAATAACAAACACAGTTTAGCATTTATAATAGAGTAGAATATAGGATATATTTTATGATTAAACGAACTATGTGAAGTTCTATCATAATTATCCGAAGCACCTCGTACGAAGAGATAAGTATCCTGGAATAAATATATTATTTACAATGTAGTATCGCATAGTTGCCACCGCTCATGCACTGTTGTTGAAAGTTAGTAGAATTAAAGATTTTTTATATGGCCACCCCACCGCCATCTTACTCTTCCCGCCAGTCGTATCCGTCATTTAGTTTAGAGTACCTATGGCTACAATTGCGTGATATTACCCAGAAGTGTATTCGGGTAACATAGGTTAGCTATGGGGATGGGTGGGTGATTGATACTTATCTCTTCGTACGAGGTGCTTCGGATAATTATGATAGAACTTCACATAGTTCGTTTAATCATAAATTATCCTTGCACCTCGTACTCGAGATAAGTATCCTGGAATAAATATATTATTTACAATGTAGAGGTTGAGAGTTATTTTTGGGTAATATCACCGCTGGCATATAAAAAAGAAAAAAGACTGATTGCTATCATGTAGCAGTCTTTATTACAAACAAAAAACAATCATGTATGTACTTCTCTCTTAATTATAACATATCTATGATCAGTAGGAAATCACACGTAATATGAGCTATCTATTTAGCTTATTATCTTATACATTTCGTTTACAGAACTTTAATATGTAATCTAGATAGTTAGTAAACGTAATTTAAATATTATTAAAGACTGCTCTGGCTAAGGTAGTTTGATCATTGTCAAACAAAATTGACCTTTGATAGAAACGACCAAATGTGGCCGAAGTGCCACTCCACCCTGCTGTCTTTCTAATGACGTCTATGTTGACGCCCAATTGATGGGCTCTAGAGGTAGACGCGTGTCGGGTGGAGTGTGCTGTGAATATATTCACATCAATACCGCAATCTTTAAGTGTGGCCTTTATCCACCGGCTGATTGTTTGTGTGGTTACCGCCTTGTGAGGTTTCTTAAAACCAATGAAAAGGTTATTGTTTTTACGAAGTGAGGCTGTTTGCTGAATGTACGAAATTAGCGTTTTAGCTGGACAAATCTGAGGTCTATCGTTGAAAAAAGGAATGCAAAGAACTGGTTGATTTATGCCTGCTTTTGAGGTTTTTATTAAATCGGGTATTTTAATATTAATTTTTGTTTCTGTGTATTCAATATTGCTTACTTTGATTGTATGTATTGTCTGTACTCTTTGAGCAGTTGCGAGGGCTAGCAATGTGGCGCATTTTTTAGTAAGTCTCTCAAGTGGAAGCGTTTCATTAGGGTACCATGTATTCAAGAAGTCCAATACCTGTGACGTATCCCAGGTTACATTGTGTTTCGGTGCAGGGGGACGTATCCTAAATACTCCTTTGTAAAATCTTTTTACTCTGTCGTCCGTGGAAATGTGTGGACCTATTAGAAGGGACAATGCCCCACTGTAGCTATTGAGTGTACCGTATTGGACACCAGACTGAAAAATTTGTGTTAAAAAATACAGGACTGTGGGTACCGAAGCTTCAAAGATTTCGCGACCGTTATTTAAACAGAAGCTGTGCCATCGCTTTAAGCATACGTCGTACTGCTTGATAGAGTTGGGGCTCAGGGATGCCAACATGATGTCGATTGATGATGGGGGCACACTTCGCCTCAGCAGCGCCGTCCGCACAAGACTCCGGCAGCCAGGGTAAGATTGCTGTGAATCTTGCCCTTGCTGTAATGCAGGATTGCGTGGGCTGCTAATAGGATGCCCTTTGCCTAGTCTGTTTTAATTTTTCGCAGGGTTTTTAAGATGATTGAAAACGGCGGGAATGCATTGAAGAACCACGACGACCAGTCTATTGTGAAAGCATCGATTGTAAGCGCGTCTGGGTCTCTCTGCCAAGATACATATAAGTTGCATTTTTTATTAATGCGGCTGGCAAATAGGTCAATTTGAGGGATCCGAACTTAGTCTTTATGGTTTTAAACGCATTATCCCCCAGTTCCCACTCGATATCAGGATGCGAGCGTCTTGATTCCCTCTCTGCTATTGCGTTGTCAGCTGACTTAATGTATGAAGCGATTACTATAATCCTACGATGTTCACACCATTGCCAAAGGCTTTTATGTGGGAATTGAATACCACCCATTCTGTTTATGCTAATAGCAGTAGAGTTATCTATACGCATTAAAATTTGGCAATCCGAGTAATTTTTGGTAAAAATTTTGAGGGTAATGAAGGCGGCTAAAAGTTCGAGTTGGTTAATATGGAGTTTTCATTCTTCGCTAGACCACAGCCCACTGGCAGTTTGTTCCCCACATGCGCCCCCCCCCCCCTGTCGTTGAGGCGTCAGGTTACAACTCTAAACGGAAAATGTCATCTCTTATCTTTTTCGTGCGCAGGGAATTTTTTTGAAGCCACCATTCAAGGTCAAAATGCAGTGAGTTAGGAATTTGCATAATTTTGTCATAGACGTCGTGACTAGAGCTGTAAAAGTAACGAGAAATCGAGTACTCGTATGTATTCGTTACTGAAATCAACAGTACTCGTTACTTTCGTATCGTTACTATTCTCGTTACTTTTGATACAATCTCGTACTAGCACGAAACATCGCACCGAGTCCTGTTGGTTGGTATCATTGTATTCATTGGTATGATTTCGTTCGTATTATATACTCTCGTCTTGTTATACATTTATATATAGTGAATGACATTATTGGCACAAAGTAACACCAAAACAAAACCTTAGTAAAATAATGAAATCAAAAATTTGAAAATAACAGTAGGTATTTTAAGGAAAGCAATCCCTTGTTCATAATATTATATAAAAATTAGTTTTAGGAAAAAGCGGGAACCGACTTGCGAAAATGTCGTGAAATTATGGAATATTATCACCCATTTTTTCACCCTTAGAGATGGTATTCCTACATAAAATGTATGGAACCCTACTCATGAAAAATTAATCATTCAAATCGGTCGACAAATGGCGGAGATAGAGAGTAACATCGTCACAAAAAAATACAGGTGAATTGAGAACCCTTCTGCTCCATGTTTTGAAGTTGGATAAAAATATGAACAATACGAAGCCACGATGCTTATTTCTCACTCGCATTCATTCTATCGCTGGACAAACCGTTTCAGTTCACGCATCATGCGTTGTATTCGTTCGGATAACGAATCAAACTGACATCATACGAAACATACGAGTAACGAATTGAATTTGTAAGTAACGATTCGTTACTTCGAATCTGGCGATGTACTCGTTACTCGGTAACGGTTTCTTACAGCTCTATTCGTGACCAAGTAAGTTGAGATATTTACAGCGCTCTAGCTGTTTTGTGTATAGCCATCCGTACTCGATGGCGGGACAAGCGGACACTAGTAGGCCCACTAGTTATGCACTTATTTTGCGTGATGTAAGTTTCATGAATTTTAGAATTTCGGATGATATTCTCTCTCGTTTGTCCTTCGGTAATTTGACAATTAACTCGTGTGAGTCGATAATATAACCGAGGTATTTACATGAAGTGGAAGGAGTCAAGACGCTCTTGTTGAAGTTAACTGCAAATCCTAAGCTTGTAAGCAATTTGTTTGTGATTTCTACGTTATCGAGGCAGTTTTTACGTGAATCGGTTACAGGTATCATTATTTTCGTGAACACATAAGGTGCTATGTTTAAGCCAAAGGGCAGTGTGTTAGATTCATACAAGGTGTTATTGAGCATAAATCTTAGATACTTTCTAGACTGTATTTTAAGTAAGAAATAGGCATCCTTGAGGTCTAGTGTTGCCATTAGACAGTCTTTGGATGCCATTTTCAAGACTGTACGTAAGTCTTCGAGCTTAAAATGGTCAGTTCTAATATGTTTGTTTAGTTGTTTTATGTTTAGAATGAACGCATCTTCCTGTATGGTTTTGGTCTTAAAAATACCCTAGACACAAATTGATTGCAGCAAGGTTCGCATTCTGAAATAGCACCAACTTTTAATAGTTCATATATGGCTTCATTGAACTGTGATAGTTCTTTAGCTGTATAATTTGGCATTTTAGGCGGACAAGCTTGGACCACTGGCCAAGAGAATTCTATTCTGTAGCCGGAGATCCAAGACAGGATTGTTTTGTCGTTAGTGATTTGTGTCCACTGATTGTAAAATAAGGCTAAGCGCCCCGAAAATTTTACCTCTTCTAAGACCGGCGATAGGTGTCTGTTGCAGACGACTTGCAAGTTCCCTGTGTATTTGTTGTGAGGCAGTCCAAGAACAGCTCGAAAACATTTTTGGTGGTAGGCAATGTTTGCGAATGCGATGAGTCAGTCCATAGATCAGCTCGAGTTGCATTTGCTTTAACATGCCGGGTTTCTATGAGCGAAACTTTTTAGTGAAGGTAGAAAAAATACGGTGAGGCAGTCCAAAGATCAGCTCGATTGCATTTTATCGTAAGATATTAATTTCACATTTAATACGGGGGTACCTTGATAAGTAAAATGCGGTGAGGCAGTCCAAAGATCAGCTCGATTGCATTTTATCGTAAGATATTAATTTCACATTTAATACGGGGGTACCTTGATAAGTAAAATGCGGTGAGGCAGTCCAAAGATCAGCTCGATTGCATTTTATCGTAAGATATTAATTTCACATTTAATACGGGGGTACCTTGATAAGTAAAATGCGGTGAGGCAGTCCAAAGATCAGCTCGATTGCATTTTATCGTAAGATATTAATTTCACATTTAATACGGGGGTACCTTGATAAGTAAAATGCGGTGAGGCAGTCCAAAGATCAGCTCGATTGCATTTTATCGTAAGATATTAATTTCACATTTCATACGGGGGTACCTTGATAAGTAAAATGCGGTGAGGCAGTCCAAAGATCAGCTCGATTGCATTATATCGTAAGATATTAATTTCACATTTAAAACGGGGGTACCTTGATAAGTAAAATGCGGTGAGGCAGTCCAAAGATCAGCTCGATTGCATTTTATCTTGAGATATTAATTTCACGTTGTATAAGGGGGTACTTCGGTAAATAAAATGCTGTGAGGCAGTCCAGAGATCAGCTCGAGTGCATTTTATCATACTACTTTTATTTAAAATTTTAAAAGAGGGGTAGGTAAATAAATGCGGTGAGACAGTCCAAAGATCAGCTCGAATGCATTTTTTCCTACGAGATTAGCCAATTTAGTTGGTCATATAAATAAGTAAGTAACTGGTAAATACCTTCAATGTCATTCTTGGAGTTTGTTTGAAGATGACGACGTCGATGCCTTTTGTTTATGCGTCGTTTCAGTTTCTTTTTTATTTGATCACTAATATGGTCGAGATCACTGTCGCGTTTACGTTTCGGCATTGGAAGTGAGTTTGAGTGCGCAAAAATAGTGTTGAACGGTTGAGCACTAAACTGCGAATGACGGATACGACTGGCGGGAAGAGTAAGATGGCGGTGGGGTGGCCATATAAAAAATCTTTAATTCTACTAACTTTCAACAACAGTGCATGAGCGGTGGCAACTATGCGATACTACATTGTAAATAATATATTTATTCCAGGATACTTATCTCGAGTACGAGGTGCAAGAATAATTAGTATGGAAGTATGGATAGTATGGATAATGATGATCAAACTTCACTTTCAATGAAGAACTTTTCACTAAATGAATTCAAAGAATTATAGGCAAAGAAGATGCCGTGCGCGCTACTCGCACGCGCGTTCGTGCATCCGCGTATTCTATGACGTTACGTTTTGCGATATTCTTGAAAGACGAAGTGTGGACCGCGCGGGTGAAGTGGGATTGACTCCACCCATTCGAGCAAGGCCATTGGGGCGTAGAAGGGTCTTAACAAATCACCACATGGAACTTGGTCTAGCGACAGAATAGTAGTAATAATTTTGAAAAATGAAAACCAATAGTACACCAGTTTACTACGCATTAAATGTTAAGTCATTTATATTTAAGTAAACGAAATATTTCAAACAAAACAAAAATTAGTGTAGAGGTTATTGCAAAACACTTTACAGTCACGACAAAATGGACAGGGGTCGTAAACTCTCTCAGTTGCGAAATAAAATAATGTGATACGTCTGGTTAGCTAATCTACAAATAAAATAAAGTAGGTACTTAGATACAATTTTATGAAAAGCGTTAAACTAGATCATAAATGGAAAAATCTCGTTCGTGGCGCCTTTACATTGCCAGCATCTTTTTTGACGTATTAAGGCATCTGTTCGTCAGATGTCTTTGATAAACATTCACGTCATCTCTTCATTCGACATAACGAGAAGTTCTTTGCGCTGCGTGTTAGCGCCGCAGACCGCTGCGCCGGTACACATACAGATATAACTTCTCTATCTCGACACGACAGAAGCCGCCATTTTGGCCCTACGGATCTATGGATGTGAAATTGATGCGAGCAGCATATATGCTAGTAATGCACCAAACATCAGCACTGCACCAGATATCAGCACCTTGGCGAAACAGTGCAAACCATAAATTACTATTTATGGTGCTTACATAGCGAAGTAAAAAAAAACGGCGGAATTTATCTTTTTAATAATACCTAGCAACGTTTATAATTCGAAAAGGCTAAAAATGGCGCCAGCTAAGTGATCCAAAGAAGTTATTGTAATATTTCGGCCATTTTGATTGAACGACGGCAAGTTCGTACCTACTTCAAATTAACATTATATTTGTAGTGTTTAGATGATTGTAATGAAATTGAAGCTATTAAGTATTAAGGCCCTTTTTAGAATAGAATATTTAAAGCTTTCCGTTAACTAATTGCTAGAAAGAGGATGCCAAGTGCCAACAATTGGGTACAATTTTTCTAATTTATCAGCACCCATACTGATTAGTGGGTTTAATGTGTGTAAACTAATTTGGTTGTTTTTTAATTCTAACATTTGCTGGTATTATGGAATAAGTGTATTTTTTTAATAAATGTTTTGTATATCATCGTTTTCCAAATGTTGGCACCATGCTGAAACCACATTTAACATTTATCAGCATAGTGTTGATAATTGGTTTAATTTGTGCCAATAATTCGAAAATCACTTAGAAATTCTTTTGAAAAATCAGACAAGCGTCATTGAAGCTCAATACCACATTCTTCAGAGAAATGAAGCCATAATGAACAAACAGTTTGGAATGGTTCAGAAGTACCTGCAGAATGTAACACTTAGTACCAATCGAATAGAGAAAGTAACAACCAACGAATTACACATTTTATCATCATCCATCTCGGCTATGATTATCATCTCTAATATTCAAAACATGCAACAAAATGTAATCAGTACCGTGACAGACCTCACTCATGGTCACATGGACCCGCACTTTTACCACCCGAGCAATTGGAGAAACAGCTGAACATCATGTATAGACACATACCAAACGACCTGACTTTACCTGCCGATAAGCACGATTTTATGGAGTTATACAAGTTAATGAAGATGAGCGCTGATATTGGCTCCTCTTATTTGATAATTGAAATCAAGATTCCTCTTGTGAATAAGGAAACCTTTGAGCTCGACAAAGTAATAAGTCTTCCTCAGCAGGCTTATATACTGGAATTTATCGCACCCTACATCGCATTCAATCTGCAAAAAGATTTATTATTCACTCTAACCACGTCAGATATTCAGAATTGCATCCATACACAGACAAACAGATTATTATTCTCTATAGATAAACCAACATTTATGAGTTACAATTAACACAATCAATTTGTAACTTGAACATTAATAATAAAACAATGTGTAATGCGATAGAAGCTCCGTGTCACGAGCGATGGATCAAGTTACATTGCGATAACGAGTGGCTATTCTCATGTTGTGGGAGCTGCACAGTGCGCATGTTTTGCGTCAACACCGGAATGGCAATAAAGTCACTGACCGGAAATGGCCTATTAGGAATCGGTCAAGGATGTACTATGAAGAGTGACACTTTTTCGGTTAAACTTTCCTTTGTTGACCGTCGATTTTGGGGGGGAGGAGGGATACCCCCTGTACCATCCCCACCCTGCGGAGCCCCATGGTTATGGAGATATCCATGGTTAAAGTTTTGAGGTTAGACTACATTTTTCCATAAATATCTATCGATTTATGGGGCGGGGAGAGGAGGGAGGGGGTAGGGAGATGAGAACTACCCCCTCTGGACCATCCCCACCCCGCGGAGCCCCATGGTTATAAAGATACCCATGATTAAAGTTTTGAGGTTAGAATACAGTTTGACTCCGCCCTAGCTTCGGCGCTGCGTGAAGAGCAGCCCTTCCGCCCTTGCGTGACGAAGCACGGTCACTCGTGCTTCGTCACGGCGGGCGAGGGCTGCTCTTCCTTGCGCGCCTCCGCCTTTTTATATACACTCTAGGGGTAGGGCAGACAAGACCAGGTGGAAAGTGGGGTGCTCTGATTCGGTTTTGGGTATTTTTCGGATATTCATGTAGTGAGAATAAAACACAACAACAAACGATGACTGACACTGACAACTAACAGAAACAGATAAAAAGACGCTACAAAACAAAATGGCGTCGCTTCACGTTCCATTCCGCAGTATAAACATAAATTCGTTATTTTTTGTGTAATAAAAAGTAAATGTAATTGTGTAATAAAGCAAGGTTATTGTGCACATTAATTACACACCAAATTTAATAATTGAAAATAAAATTATATTTTAGAAAATATAAGAAATAAAATTTAATAAAATACACCTCTAGCATCAACGGAACGTAAATGTCAACTTTGACGTCTACCATGACAGTTTATCCATAAAAATCTTGCAAATGGCGTGTTATTTTCCAATTTATATCGAAACTTTAAAAAATTATATCTCGTAAACCGTGAATCTCCGCACCTTGAGATATTTGTAAAAAGCTTTCTATTTAAGAGTACTAACTACTATAAAAACGTGAGTTTCCAAATCGACGGTCAACAAAGGAAAGTTTAGCCACTTTTTCTATATTTAGTCACAACAACTACTTAAGTCAAATGCAAGTACAACGGGACATACCAATACCTTCAGACACTTCAGTTCTGAATAACATACTGAACTCTTCAAGCTTCGAGAAATTTACTCCCGAAAACAATGAAGACAGATAGTACCTTATGAAGGCTCAAATTAAGAATCTTAAGGAAGAAGAAAACGCACCACTCAGCATACATGACGTACACCAGTACTCGGTTATGTACACAATACTTGGATTGATCATTGTTACGGGATGCGTCTACCTGGTTATTCGATGCCGCAGAGGTAGAGGAGTTCTGAACACAAACACGAAGAGCAACACTACGAACTCAATACCGATGGCGGCGGACGCCCAGGATCCTGCCACACCCCCGAGAACCCGACCGCGATCTATGCGATTGGACATTCCTACAGTTACAAGTGTAGTGCAGTGATGAAATATTTTGTGTTATTTCCTTTATTTTTACACATGAATTGTTACTTAAGTTTACACTACTACTAAGTATACAAGACTATCTAAGTAATGGCGGCTGAGTTAGTAGGTTGATTATGTGTGGTTATGACTATTGTGATTCTTGATTATTGTGACTGCATGACATTTATATTTAATTTAATTTGTAATTTAGTCTTTGTAATCTTTTTAATTGACATTCAAACACAATGTAATTTGTTCTTGAATAAATAATACAATACAATACTTTTACATTTTATTATTCCTTGCTTTATATTCTTCTTCTCTTTGAGCCGGCAAGATGTACGGGTTACCGCACAGTAAGCAATGCCAATGACTCGCTAATTGAGGTCACTTAGCATGCGTACATTTGCTTATACATCAGTTTACATAATTATTTAAGCCTTTGTCATTATTACAATAAATCAGTGTTAGAACGATTATCATTGGGGTTGTTTCCTACATTAACTCTCCCTGTTCCTGGCACTCATCACATCATATAAACTGTAACATACAATACATAAATAACTGAAATAAAAAGAGTTTTAATTGTAACATATATATTTTCTTAACTATTGGAATACCTAGGTCTAATTCTAATTATGGCCTATATTTTAATAAAAGCGTTACAATTCTATTTGTAGAAGTCTTTTATTTGCTCCAATCTTGGTGCTGATACTTGGGTAATTTCGTGCCAATAACTGGGAACAAGCATGCCAACAAAGAGAGATACGATCGTTTTTCAATCTCTTTTAATATTTTCTCG
Organism: Crocallis elinguaria; assembly: GCA_907269065.1. NCBI lineage: Eukaryota > Metazoa > Arthropoda > Insecta > Lepidoptera > Geometridae > Crocallis > Crocallis elinguaria. The sequence continues at coordinate 17,623,404 of OU026068.1, forward strand.
TATTGTTAACATTATCGTTTCAAAAGTTATACAAATATAAATATTAATAAACAAGATGTTTTATAATCGCAACAATTTAGCTGATATAATTTGCTTTTCAAAAAGTCGATAAAACCCATTTTATCGATTTTAAATGTAAATGTTATCCATCAAAAAGATCCGTACTAGCGCCGCTGATCCGATACGCGGGGCGTATGTATTAAAAAGTAAGTAAGTAGTGCGATGTTATTAAAGAACAAATTTTGTTCCAGGGCGCGGCCACGGGCGCCAGCATGAACCCGGCGCGCAGCTTCGGGCCCGCGCTGTTGGCGGGCCGCTGGGACCACCAATGGGTGAGCAGCGGCCGCCACCTAGTGCGCGCGCACCGGGCGGGCCGCTGGGGCCACCGCTGGGTGAGCAGCGGCCGCCGCCTAGTGCGCGCGCACCGTGGCATCTTCTGAGACAAACGTCAAGAGCGAATATCGAATTGAACGTTGGATCCGAAACACTTTCATAGTAGGAAAACTGCGATCCGTAAACGGAAGGTTCGACATTCGATTTACGGAGTGAGGCCCCTGTATCGAGCACGACGCGCCGCGACGTACGTAACGTCGGGACGCGCTGCCGACGCGACGCGACGCGACGCACGCGACCGACGTGAGCGAAGAGAAATTCGACCCTTTGAGCTCTTTCTTTCGGGACCCGCTGTTCTAGTGTATATAATCCGATATTCCGCTGCCCGCAGGTGTACTGGGTGGGTCCGCTGGGCGGCTCGCTGCTGTGCACGGCGCTGTACACGGCGGCGTGGCGCCCCCCGAGCCCCCCACGCCCCGGCCCCCCGCGCGCCGGACGCCCTTCACCTCCACTTTGTACGAGTACTGCCCACTAACTTAAGTACTAACTGTGGATATCAATCAAATTGGAGTGAACGGACACAAAGTTTAGATGAGATGATGAAATGTAGATGTAACCTAAACGCATACTATACCTTCTTCGTTCCGTCGTGGCTAAAAAACCCCAGCATAAAAATTCAAAAATTGTTAGAATATACTGTCCAATTCCTTCCATAATTATGTTTGTTAGTTTTTATTTTTTATTATTACTTAGCGTTGTGAACATTGTTATTCTATTAGTGGAAACTATTTAAGGTTTTTTTGTACCTACCGGTCACAGTACTATAATCCTTAGTTAGAAGCTGTTTGTTTCCCATGGTAAATAAATAAATAATTTATTCCCTAGATAAGTTTTAAGTGTTCAAGATGTGGCGTGTGTACGCGCCACTGTACCGTGTGCACGCGCCACTAGGCAAAAGTCTCTGTATCCAAATCGATATATTTTGTGTGTCAAAACAAAAGTTTTAACAGCGCCCTCTTGCGCCTCTTCACTACACTACACTACCCGCTACATATATAGTAATCTGTGACACTACCGCAGACATATAATTTGTGCCGCAGACTCAACCGCGCAACAAGTAATCCGTCTCGCGGCTCGCACTTTTGTTATTTATAATTCTACGCATTGTATTTTATGTTGTGCCTTTACCGATAAAAACATAATTGTAAATTCAATAAATAATGTGTAAAACTATTCTACAAGTTTCATTGGAGTGAGAAGTGTCCTGCGTCATTTACCGAGGACGCCCAGAACATCCTCCAAAAATACAATGATCTCGCATTACAGAAAGCGATAAGTATACTTAGTTCGTGGGTATGGTCTCTTGCGCCTCGATACGATGAAAAAAGAAGACAATTAAGAAAATTAAAAATTTTGGAAAACCAACGACTGATGTAAACGTTGTAACTGAAAAGATAAGTTAAACCCAAGAAAATTCTCCGCGGATGAAGTTGCTTGCCCTGAAATTAACTGAAATTTTACAGCTTTATGAGTTTTGTGACTAATTTAAATTACGTTAGGTAGGTACGTAATTGATGTAGTTTTTTAAGTATAAATTGCTGAATCTCTCTGAATAGCTTTTCTGTACTGCTTCATTTTAACTGACTGAGGTGTGGTATTAGGTAGATGTAAGTACGTATAACTTTAGCTTAATACTTCTGTAAGGGATCCGTGCGTTCTTCGGTAGCTGGAGAAAATGAAAGAGGTTTTTTCTGGCGTTCTTGTGGACTGTATATTCTTTAATCTTTTACTCTTTCAATATTCTTATTCTTATTTTAATTCCGGGGTGTTCGCTGGACGGCTAGTGATCTCATTATACAACTGACTGATAGACTGATTGGTCTGATCTAATTGACTAGTTGACTGGACTGATCAAACTAACTAACTGATACTTTTGCAACGAAACACCCGTGTCTTATAACAAAACATCCTCCCGGACCGACCGCCCTCTATAAGCCGCCAGTCTCGGGTCCCGACCAATGACAGAGCCTTGTGAACGTTTGTCCCTTTCCGACGGGACCTTGAGCGCCCGAACAAGTCTCAACTTGTTTAGACAAGCCTAATTCTGTCTAACTTTGTTCGGGAATCTCTTTCTGGCCTTTCTGGCCTTCCTGCTACTGTCATCGATCGGGGTTAAATAAAAACAACCTAGATATTAACAAGTACTTAACCTAGGCCCTATCTAAACGACATAAACTTTATTTACAAACACAAAATACAAAATCTTAAATAGCGTCGTTAACAATTTCCCCCCCAAGTGCACGATCACTCATGCACTTCCTCTTCTGGTCGCGACGCTGCAGGTACGACGACGATGAGACGCGAAGTGGGCCGCCTCAGGACGCCTCCCGCAGTTCTCACGTCCACGACTCTTGTTCTGCCATCGGGGCCGCCGTAGATTTTCACGACTTCTCCTCGAGGCCATGTGTTGCGGGGTAGGGAAGTGTCAACTATTATGACTATGTCGCCTCGCTGCGGGTCCGTAGTTTTCTTGCCGCCGATTCTTCGTGGCATGAGAGTGGGTAGGTACTCTCGTAGCCATCTTCTCCAAAAATGGTCCGCGAGTCGCTGCGCTGTCTTCCAGTTCGCGTTGCCAATGAGTTCTGTGTCCGAAAACTCTCCCAGGATCGCTGAGCCACACGAACGCCCAATAAGGAAATGATTGGGCGTAAGGCTTTCTTCATCTTGCGGATCGTTGCTCAAGTGGGTCAGTGGGCGCGAGTTGACGGTGTGTTCGACTTCGGTTAGGAGCGTGTGCAGCACTTCTTCTGGAGGACTTCTTTCATTCAGTACGGCGGAGAGAGAGACCTTGACTGTCCGCACCATTCTTTCCCAGGCGCCTCCCATGTGGGGCGCTCCAGGAGGTATGAACTTCCATCTGATGCCTTCTTTCTCTGCAGCTTCGACCATTTCTGGTTTATTGATTTTCTGAGCTTCAGCTCGTAATTCGTGGTCTGCTCCGACGAAATTAGTCCCATTGTCACTGTAAATGACGCGGGGACTTCCTCTTCTAGCTGCCATGCGTCGGAGGGCCATTATCATGGAGCTGGTGCTGAGAGATGCAGCCAACTCCAAATGTACAGCTCGTGTTGTAAGACAGGTAAATAAAGCTCCCCATCTTTTTTCTCTTCTTCGACCAATAGTGACGTGCATGGGGCCAAAGTAGTCAACTGCTGTACACACAAATGGATATGTGTCATGCTGCAGTCTCTCCTCTGGCAGATCACCCATTGGAGGTATTTCTGGCTTCATTTTCCTCACACGGCACCACTGGCATTGATGCAATATTTTCTTCACCGAGTTACGCAGAGACAAAATCCAATATTTCTGTCGCAACTCGTTAATCACTGTCGCGTGATTCCCGTGACAGAATTTTCTATGGTAATGATCAATCAACAGGTGAGTGATCTTGTGTCTGCCATTCAGGACTGCCAGCTTTCTTTCTTGGGTTCCGATGTTTCGTATCTTCGTCGTACGACTGTTCAGTCGCAGAACTCCATGCTCGTCAAGGTGGACGTCAAGCTTTTTGAGCTGGCTTGATCCTTCCAATGGTGCATTCCTCTTCATTGATGCAATCTCTTGAGTAAAGGAGTCTTCCTGACTTCTCTTCAAGAGCATCATTTCTGCTTTCTGCAGATGTTCATCTGGAATTGTCACCATTTTTCTTGTTTCTTTAAGCTGTGGAGGATGATATTCTATACTCTTTTTCTTGTTCTTCGCATACGGTTTCCAAGTTTTATTCTCATGCGTGGCGTTTACAGCACATTTCTTTATTCTGCACAGTTCAATAAACATAAAAACACGCGCAGTGGCTCGAACAAGCCGCGTCCAGTTAGAGAATCTATCTGGATCTGGCGTTTCCCACTGTTGCCTGATTCTGGCGGTGGCAACTATCTCGCTTTTCTTTTCTTCCCCGGTGACTTCTATTTTCTCAAATCTCTTCGCTGGCCATTCTGTGTCGGGTTCGCGTAGAAATTTAGGACCGGCGAACCACTTTGACTTGACGAAGTCTCTAGGCATGTCTCGCGTTGCGTCATCTGCTGGATTCTCTTTCGTTGGAACCCACCTCCACTGGTGTGACTTTGTCAGATCTTCGAGTTCAGCGAGTCGGTGAGCAACAAATGCTTTAAACCGCCGTGGGTCAGCCTTCATCCATTGAAGTACCGTGCTGGAGTCTGACCAGAAAATCTTTTCCTGGATCTCCAGCTCCATTTCTTCTGCGATCGTGGTGGCCAGTCTGGCTCCCAGCAGCGCCGCTTGCAGTTCGAGGCGCGGGATTGATACCGACTTGATGGGCGTCACTCTAGCTTTACCGGCTATCAGCGCGACGTGAATTTTGCCAGAAGCTGTGATCGTTCTCCAGTAAGATGCAGCGGCGTATGCAGTTTCGCTGGCATCCACGAAGGTGTGAAGCTGCCCTGTTGTAGCTTGTGGTGCCAAACATCGAGGAATCTTCAACTGTTGAAGAGTTTTCACGTTTTTTACGTATTCTGTCCATGCTTCATGGGATTCTTCTGTTATGGTTTCATCCCATTTTGTTCCAGTTCTCCAGATGTCTTGTATCAGGCGTTTTCCTTGGATCAGAACCGGAGCAACGAGACCCATTGGGTCGAAAGTGGACATGACTGCACTCGTAACTTCCCTCTTTGTCGGTGCTTGGTTTCCTTCGGCCACTTCATGTGGCGTATTTCTTAACCCGACGTTGAAGGCTAATGCGTCTTCTTTAACTTTCCATCTCAAGCCAAGTGTCTTTTCTTCTTCGTTTCCGATTTGGATTTCACTTGGAGACCCTTCATTTTTCGCGACTTGGCTCAGAACCCTTTTATCATTGCTGGCCCATTGTCGTAGTTAAAAGCCAGCTGCTTTGTGTACCGTGCTCACGGCTTCTGCTGTTCGGATAGCTTCCTCAACGTTCTGAAAGCTTTGAAGGTAATCATCCATATAGTGATTACGTACAATCGCTTTCGCCGCCTCGGGATGTCTGTCTTCGTGTTCTTTGGCGTTCAGGTTTTTTACGAAGATGGCAGTGGCGGGTGATGATACGGCTCCAAAGATCACTGATTTCATCCTGAATTCCTTTGGCCGCTGTTGTCGGTCTTCACCTCTCCACAAATATCTGAGACTGTCCCGATCTTCTTCCCTGATTCGAATTTGTAAGAACATCTCTTTTATGTCAGCCACCACTGCCACAGGCCCTTGTCGGAATCTGAGGAGTACTCCAAAGAGGGACTGGAGTAGATCTGGACCTGGTAGCAGGGCATCATTGAGACTTTTCCCTTCAAATCGGGCGGCTGCGTCGAACACAATGCGTACCTTTTTCTTCTGCGGATGTATCACGGAGAAGTGGGGCAGGTAGAAAGTCCTGCCTGGTGTATTCTCAGCTGGCGCTTCTTCGGCATACCCGCTGGTAAGCAAGTGCTCCAATTGCCTTCCGTATTCTTCTTTCAACGTTGTGTTTTTGTCAAGCTTCCTTTCAATTCCCAGAAGTCGGTGGTGAGCCTGGACGTAGTTTGTCGGTAACGTTTCATTTTCTGTTTTCCACAGAAGTCCAGACTCGAACCTCCCATCGGGTTGTCTCTTCGTAGTTTCTTCTAAAATTGCCAGGGCTCTACCGTCAGCGTCGTAGCTGGGACGTTTCTGCTGTATCCCAATAGCTTCCAGCTCAAAGTGGCGTTTGATAAGCTCTTCTATGTTTCCTTCACTGTCCGTACTACGACAGTGATTTACGTATTTCACTGGCGCAGCAGCAGTTCCAGAGCAACATCCGTGTAGCACCCATCCTAGTCTGGTGAGTGATGCTACTGGTTCGTTCTGCTTACCTTTCACAATCTTTCGGGAAACTATGAGGTCCCAGTTATCCTGGCCAATCAGTAAGCCTGGTTTCTCTTTTTCATATAGAAGCTCGTTCTTCAAATTCTTCAAATGGTTGCACTCATCGATGGCTCTCTTGTCCACATACTGTGGTGACAGCCTCAAATTTTCTATAGTGCGCACGCCTCTGAGAGTTCTTTCATCTCTTCGGTGTGCTCCTTTTATCTGCAAATCCATTTTTTGCGAGTTCTTCTTTTCAATTATTTTCCCGCCAACTGTTTCTAGTACAAGCGATTCTTCCTCGCCGGTGGCTCCAATACGAGCGGCGATGCCAGCGTCCAGAAGTGACACAGTAGATCCTTCATCGAGCAGTGCCAGGATTCGGGTAGACCCGGTTGGCCCGATGACGTCCACTGGAATCATCTTCAAGTACACTTTCGTTCCATCGGCCGTCGCGTATACGGATTTCACAGCGTTCTCTATTTTTTCATCTGTCTTTTGCTGCTGGACTGGTCCCATTGTTCGTTTCACGGGCTCCGAGTGCAGCAGGGTATGATGAGGTCGCTTGCATTTCTTGCATGCCTGACCCTTACAGCTGAACCGCATGTGTCGTTGGCGCAGGCATCTGAAGCAAAGCTTCTTTTTCTTCGCCGTTTCCCATCTCTGCTCAGTGGTGGCTTCTTTAAAAAGCTTACATTCGGTAAGCCAATGCTCTCCTTCGCACTGGAAGCAAAACTTTTTGTAGACCTCTTTGGCTGCGGCGGTCGTATGCACTTCTTCCTCTTCATGCTCTTCTTGCGCCGCATGCACTTGTTCTCTCGGTCCTCCGAACCTCTTCCTTGTTATTGGCTCGGGGAGTGCGAGTGTCCCACAAAGTTCCGATTCAATATCCAGGAACTTCTTAATTTTCATGAGTTCAGGATCTTCTTTGCCAGTGCGGGTGCTGTAGTCAAGCCATCGATAACAGAGAATAGGCGATAACTTTGCAACAATATTCGAGCATATTTCGGGCGCGTACATGTATTCTGGTCGCTTCAAGGCACTGATCGTTGCTACTGCGTTGCTAATACGGCTCGCGAAGACACAGATTTCTCGCGGAGTATCTCCGACTCGTGGGAGGTCCTTGATCTTCTGAAGTTCCGTTAATACTAGTTGCTCCGGCCTTCCGAATCTTCGCTCCAACGCGGCGATGATTTCTTCAGGATCCGATGCAACGAATAGAAGACCTCGGACTGCTTCTTTCGCTATCCCTTTTACTGCCTTTCGTAATCGAGCCATATTGTGTTCATCAGTGCACAACGCCTTGCTGTCTTCGAAGGATCTCTTGAACGGTAGCCAGTCTTCATGCGTTCCATTAAATTCAGGCAATTCCCATGCTTTCGCAGGTGCCTTGTGTGGCTGGACCGTTCTTGTCGCATTCACAATCGCTTCGGCGAGTTCTTTCAGATCACTTTTGATCTGTCGTTCTGGTTCCTGGGGTTCTTCCAGATAGGTAGCGGCATGCTTCACCCATTGTTCAACGTGGGTCGATCGTTCCAATTCTTCTTCATCTAACTCTTCCTCTGACTCGCACTGGGTTATCTCTAGCTCTGTCTCAGCCAGGGCTACAGCAGTGCGAGCAGCTTCGAGTTGTTTCTTCTGAAGCTCCAAACGTGCTTGGAGTTCAGCTCTCTTCAAAGTAGATTTGGTCGATCTGGCTGTCTGTCTGGATTTTGGAACCAATGTTTCCGAAGATTCCAACAGTGGGACGTTAGGTCGTCCTCCAATGTTCTTCGGGTTGCCCGCAGGTTCATTTGCTCTCGACTCAGCGGTGTTGCGCGCTTTCGTGCGTGCCGATGACACGGTGCGCACGGGCGCCGGCTGCATTATTCGGTTCGGTGCAGCTATCGGCGCGGACGCGGACGCGAGCGCGGGTGGCGCGAGCGTGCGCGCTGGCGCGGGTGCGGGCGCGGCGGCGGGTCCCTGCGCGGGCGGTGCGAACCCAGGCGTGGGTGCGGGCGCGAGCGCGGGGGGCGCGGTGGCAGCGGACGCGGCCGCTATCGCGGACCGCAGCTGTCTCCCCGGGGTCGGGGCAGCGGGCCCTCGGGCGACGCTACCGGACGCGGCGGCGGAGGTTGCAGACGCGACAGACGCGGCGGCGCGTTTCACTGCCGAAGTACCAGTCGCTGTCGACGTGGTTGCTTCGCTTTCAGTCGTTGCGGGCGTGTTCATTGATCAATCAGTCGTTTCTTCACTAGATTCACCGTGCTCCGATCGATTCATGCTTCTAGGCGATCTTGAGCGAACGTTGGGCATCTTCAATACCCGGCTTCGTAGAAATAAAACTTATCCGGATCCGGTTCGAAGGACCAAACTTTGTAAGGGATCCGTGCGTTCTTCGGTAGCTGGAGAAAATGAAAGAGGTTTTTTCTGGCGTTCTTGTGGACTGTATATTCTTTAATCTTTTACTCTTTCAATATTCTTATTCTTATTTTAATTCCGGGGTGTTCGCTGGACGGCTAGTGATCTCATTATACAACTGACTGATAGACTGATTGGTCTGATCTAATTGACTAGTTGACTGGACTGATCAAACTAACTAACTGATACTTTTGCAACGAAACACCCGTGTCTTATAACAAAACATCCTCCCGGACCGACCGCCCTCTATAAGCCGCCAGTCTCGGGTCCCGACCAATGACAGAGCCTTGTGAACGTTTGTCCCTTTCCGACGGGACCTTGAGCGCCCGAACAAGTCTCAACTTGTTTAGACAAGCCTAATTCTGTCTAACTTTGTTCGGGAATCTCTTTCTGGCCTTTCTGGCCTTCCTGCTACTGTCATCGATCGGGGTTAAATAAAAACAACCTAGATATTAACAAGTACTTAACCTAGGCCCTATCTAAACGACATAAACTTTATTTACAAACACAAAATACAAAATCTTAAATAGCGTCGTTAACAACTTCAGTAATAAATGAACCGTTGCACAAGATACACATTTGCGTATTGTTATTTGTTATACATCTAAATAGTTATTCAATGACTATGACGTTCTCCTGTTCCACGCATTGACAGGTGGCGCCGCCTGGTGGAAATAGAACTGAAGCAAAATGTCGCTAAGAACCAGCCAATGAGAGAAAAGGATGTTGCCGCCACAAAAGTGACGTCATCGTAAACATAATTCGATACCTCGCCAGTCGCCATTTTGCTCAGGCAGTTCTTCTATGGATTTAGAGTAAGCCAGATCGGCAAAGGAGTCTGTATGGTTGTTGGATTATATAAAGCTAAGTATTCTTCTAGTTAGGTAAAAGTAATGTGCTAAATATCAAAAGTGTACTTATGTAATTACAGAATGAGTTGTCGTGTATTGAATATCAATAATAAAAAAACAGTTCCGATGAGTTTCTTGCCCGTTCTTCTCAACCGGACTAAATCTTTGGAACGGGCACTTAGAGTCAATTGCCTAGTCAACTTAAAGTGAATTATTGGAAATACAACAATATTATGTGAGTTAAGCTGTTTTATTTATTCTTGTAAGTAATGGTTGTAACAATTTTCAGAAGTGGGATGAGCTCATCCATTTCTGCCCGCACATGCAGCCCCATAATGTGAGAGCTGCCTGGGAGTTTTAACACATCTTGCTGTACTTCGAGCAAGTACGCACCGTGGCATCCGCTGCAATATGCGCTTCGGGATACCTGCCTGCATCGAGAAGCTGGAATAATCTGGTAGGATCTATTCATGTTATATCAAGTAATGGGTAAAGAATAATTTAAGTATATCTATGGTCACATTAGACTGAGTTTAATCCGGCAAATATAATTGGATGTGATACATGGTTGGAAAACTTTGAATAATAGTGGGAATAGTAACGTATACAGGCAAGGTTGTTTAGGTTACAAAAAGGCACAATACTTTACATGGCTAAGAATTAACGTGATTTAAATGGAAGCAGAAAATTTAAGGTTATTTTTGGTACATAACAAAGAATGTTTCTTTTTCTTTCTTTGCTGAGTTTTCTAAGTCTTGGCTTACTTAATGTTAGTAAGTCGATGTAACAATAGTGGGTAATGTAAGGATTCTGATGATACACCATGCATCGATGTTTGTTCCGACATTTAAGTTATGGTGCAATAAAGAAACTTGCATACAGACATTCATATATACGCATTTTTATTTTGAACAGTCGTGTAAAACAAAAAACTGGATAACTTTTCTGTGATTTATATTGATTTGACTTTATTGTAAATGGATTGATATGAAATTAAAATGTTTTACTACAAAGTTTGTATTTTACCACATCTGGCTCATTTTATACTTAAAGAAAACTTACGTACTTACATATATCATTATGAGCTGCAGTATAGGTAATTACCGATTAAGTAAAAACTCTGTTGCAACCTACCCACTTCAATACAATACAATTAAAATATAACAACTTTTCAGTACCTAGTTTACAATTCTTCGAATTGAGTCGGCCGGTACCACGTAGTACCGGCGGCAAAAAAATAAAACACATAGACCTTATTCAGTGGTGATAAGGTTCAAAATAGATTAACCGTTATGAACGAATAAAATTGCTAACTATATTGGACCTTAAGTCGGCCGGAACCACGTAGGTAAATAGAAACAGTTAGACCTTATTCAGTGGTGATAAGGTTCAAAATAGCTTGAACTAATAAAATTGCTATTTTAAAAGAAAAAGAAAAGAAGACCTAAGTTAGTCATACTGGCCAAATAAATTTACAGTTACCTTCCAAACTAGTGATAACTACAGAAAAGTACTCTGTGGTAATAACTGTATGACAGCAGGGCGTCTCGCAGTACTTACGTACAGAGCTTGTTATTTTCTGTTAACAAATTTGTTAATAATTAGGTATTTCTAGTACTTGTTTGATTATTATTAGATTTGTTTTAAACGAGATGTAGGGTAGGAAGAAGGCTTCCTATTCCTTCCTTTTTCGTCAAGACGAGAAAGCATACAGCCAACCCTGGTGTCAGAATTTTAAATCGTCCCAGGGCTTTCTAATTTCTTGCACTCTATTATAACCACATCTACGGGAAAGCCAATAACAAAACGAAGTATTAGTAGAACGAAGTATTGTTGTTATTGCGTATATATTAAAGTTCATGTGAACCCTTTGACTTAGGACTGTGGTTGGCTAAGTTTGAGTTGATGTAGATTTTTTTTTCTATTTATGGGTTTCAACAGTACTCCCAATAAAGACTTGGACAAAGGTCAGTGTCAGTTGTCTCGTTAAGTTCAAAATAGTTACATATACAGTTATTAATACACTGTAACATTGAACCAGTCACAACACCAATTTCTCGAGCTTCACGAGTAGGACGAGAATTGGATTTAAACATTTAAAAACAAACCAAAGTAGAACTTGACACGGAAATCGTGGTGATGAGGACCGCCTGAGGGGCGATGGAGCAAATAAAGAGTCACCACGGAAATCGTAGCGATGAGGGCCGCCTGATGGGCGATGAAATAAACAAGGGCCACCACGGAAATCGTGGTGATGTGGGCCGCCTGATGGGCGATGAAATAAACAAGGGCCACCACGGAAATCGTGGTGATGTGGGCCGCCTGATGGGCGATGAAATAAACAAGGGCCACCACGGCAATCGTGGTGATGAATGAAGGCCGCCTGAGGGGCGATGAAATAAACAAAGAGTCAACACAGGAATCGTGGTGTTGGAGGCCGCCTAATGGGCGATGAATAAACAAAGGTCACCACTGATATTGTGTTAATGATGAGTATGATATAGGAAATGAAATAAACTTAGGTCATTATGGAAATGAAAGGATGTAAATGTACATTTTGTTGATAAAAATCTTTTGTATTATGGTAACTGGTCGTCTTACTGGACGATGAAATAAACAGCTTACATAATGCAACAATTTATTTTAATTCATAATTAATATGAAATAAACAACAGAAGATAAGTTACTAATGATTCTGTTTAAACAAACGCAGTATTAAATTTTTCATTAAAAGTTAGCAAGAAGGAAGCTATGTACCACTCGACCAAGCTAAATAAGTGAGGTTGAATTGATATTGATACAGTTTGGCTATCATTTTAAAGCTGTTGCAGATTGTGCAGCTGGTAGGTCATATTTTATCAAAAGTATACATGAAATTTATAGTTGGGGTGTTCATGATAGTGACACAAGAGTAAGACATGGAAGTTGAACATAGATTGCGCCAGTGTTCCTTTATGTAAATGTCGCTATATCGTTATTTATTTCGGCTGGGTGGTATGGTATGACCTTAAACTCAATATGAGATTTTTTATATTAAAATAAGTTGGATATGGGTAGTGAAATATGGGATAGTAGTTTTGTTAGTGGGAGGACTAACTCTTCTGCGAGTGTCCGTCTGGGTTGTTACCACCGCTTTGCTCGTGAAGTCTGCCGCCAAGCAGTAGTGTGCAAGCATTACTGTGTTCCGGTTTGATGAGCAGAGTATCCAGTGAAATTCCTGGGCTTATGAGACTTAATATCTAATGTCTCAGGGTAACGAGCGCACTGCAGTGCCGCGCAGGCCTTTGTGTTTCAAAGTTCTGGGTGGCACTGCAATCGTTATGAGCCGGCGTTATGCTTACCATCAGGCAAACGACCAGCTCGTCTCGTTACCTAATAACATAAAAAAAAAAAAAAAAAAAAAAAAAGTAAAACGGAAAAACAGATATTGGATAATGGTTTACATAATAATAGACTAAATTGTAAACAATAGCGAATAATAATAGTTAGTGGCTCTTTTCAATATCTATACAATAAATAAAATTGAAGTGTCTGTTTGTATAAAAATAACAGCTTTTTACTAAATTCATATGAAATTATATATGGTACCTATTACAAAACAACCATTATTTTGTTAGTCTGTCTGGTCTGTCAGTTGTTCCGGGTAATCTCCGAAACATCTGGACCGATTTTGACGGGACTTTCCTAGGCAGATAGCTAATGTTACAAGGAGTAACTTAGGCTACGTGGACAAAGCCTCGGTGCACAGCTAGTAGTATATATTATAATATAATGTTTTTGAGAAAGTATTTATAGTAACCTTTGTATTAAATTCTGGGTTCGAGCAAATAAATAAGAATAGCTTTCGGTTTGTTGGGATGACTAAGTTTGCCCATAAACTTGTTTCGAAGTGCTTGTTTAGATTTCCTTTATGAAACTAGCCTATAGGGTAGACCTAAAAAAAAAAAATAACTTAAAGGGAAATGCTAAAGAGTGCTGAGGAATAATAATAGAAAAAAATAAAGTAAAGTAGTTAGACAGTCAGTATTTAAATTTTTGGGTTCAAATATCAGGTTCTATTAACCTTGGCATACACCTAATAATGATTAAAATATATGGAATTTAATTTAATGGAATTATATATAAAGTAAACTTAATGAAAAAGAAAAACAGTTATTAATTGATAAATATGGAGAAGTTCTAAGGAAAATTAAAGATAAGATAAGATACATTTTAATTGTTTAAAACATGAGTATTATGCCAACTTAAAATTATATACGTAGGTACATTGATGTTATAATCATTAGAGGGTCATCATGTTATGCCTAATATGTAGGCGTACAAATTGATAGGTGGAGCTACTTATCTGTTATTGGAATGCGGATATTGGAAGACGTTTAGCAGAAGACATTTCTAGTAAAGATGGCACCACAAATACCTCATGTAATATTAAATCTCAAACACATCTCCGTTCATTTGTATTACTAGACACGGATGAAAGCGAGGTGCAAAGAGTCATTTTGGCATTAAGGAACGACTGTGCGGTGGGATGGGATGGTATCCCATCATCATTTCTTAAATTGGCAAGGGAACTAATTGTACCACCGCTAACTCACATCATCAACCTTTGCTTTTTATCAGGGGTATTTCCCATACCTTTCAAAAGGTCTATCATACATCCCATTCATAAGAGCGGGGCACGGGACAATGTCAATAACTATAGGCCAATTTCAATTTTACCGGCCCTATCAAAGGTGATTGAGAAAATAATAAACATTAGATTGATGCAATTCATTGAATGTGAAGGGTTGCTCTCTGAATCCCAATACGGGTTCAGAGCCAACAAATCAACTGAGCAAGCAGTTTCTGGTTTGACAAACTTTATAATTAGTAGTCTGGACAGGAAGAATAAATGCATTGGTATCTTTTTAGACATGGCTAAGGCTTTTGACACCGTCTCCACCCCACTACTCTTGGAAAAGTTAGACCAAATAGGAATACGAGGAACTCCACTCAGATTGTTTCAAGACTATCTTGCCAACAGAAGACAAAGTGTCAGTATAAGTGGTGTAGTCAGTGATGATGAAAGCTGTACTTATGGTGTTCCTCAGGGGTCTATACTAGGCCCAAGTCTCTTTCTAATTTATATAAATGATCTGTGCAGATACAGTCCAGCTTACGGAAAAATTTTTACATTTGCTGACGACACAGCACTGATATTTGAAGGGCCGACTTGGGATCTTGCTCGTTGCAATGCCGAACAGGGACTACGTGATGTAATTCACTGGTTACAACTCAACTTACTCACTCTCAATTTTAGTAAAAGTAAATTCATTACATTTGGCATTACAAAGAGGTACATCCCGCACAATGATAATTTTAAACTACAAGCGCACACACCTAATTGTTGTTCACATGACGTTTGTGAATGTACCTACCTTGATCAGGTGGACTGCATTAAATACCTTGGAGTTACCATTGACGAACAACTAACTTGGATGCCTCATATAGAATCTATTTCGACTCGCACTAGGAAACTTATATGGATATTCAAGAACCTGAGACAGGTGGTACCGCTCGACTTACTCAAATCAGTTTACCTTGCGGTGTGTCAATCGGTCTTAGCTTATTGTATTTCGGTATGGGGCGGTGCATGTAAAACCAAACTTATTAAGCTGGAAAGAGCCCAACGCTCTGTTTTGAAAGTAATGACGTTTAAACCATTCCGTTATTCCACAAAATGTTTGTACATAGAATGTCAGGTTTTGTCCGTGCGCCAACTCTTTGTTTTGCACCTTGTTCTTTTCTATCATAAAAATATATCCTTTGATCCAACCCTTACCGCCGCACGTTCTACAAAAAGCATATGCAAAACTAAACTTTGCTCCACCATATTCGCGAGAAGGCAACCTTATTTTCTTGGAGCATATATCTATAATAAATTAAATAAAATTAAAGAAATCTACCCGATGTCTCGCCACGTATGTAAGGAAACTGTGAAGAAATGGCTGCTTCAGCAAGATTATTTCTCTACTGAATCAATGTTGACCATTATTTCTTGAATAAACCAAGCTATTGAGTGTACATGTAGGTACAACACATTACACAACACATCCATTCTACACCCTAACACATCCTACTTTATTTTCCATCATTTCATACACACGCATATTAGTAATAATGTATGAGCGCTCACACATACCTGACACATACCTGTATGCATCTACACATCTGCCCTAAACACACATACAAAACACACTCACAAAACACACACACTAAACACACTCACAAAACACATACCTTTTCTACACTGCATGACTTTGCACCATTAATGTAGCTTTCCTTTTAATGTTTAAATTTTCAGCTTGAGAACGTATTGTTTATTCACCATGTCCGGCGGAGGGCACTGGTATGCCATAACACAGGTCTTCCTAGTATGGGTACCAATGTTTTCCAGCAAGGAATAAAATTTATGTACTTTCTACTGTCATGATTGTTTATGTTGAAGATAATGTTTGTTAAAGCCCAATAAATTATTATTATTATTATTATTATTATTATTAATTTACAAAATCTGTATTAAAATATTAACAAACTGATAATTTCAAATTAAATATAGAAAATGAAAATCTTCAATTCTTAAGTTATTTGACATTTTTTACAAAAATAAAAATGAAAAAAAAAGGAAAATTATAATGTCCAAAAGAAAGACTTCCAATTAAAAACTTAAAACAAAATGTCAGTGTTATGTAATAAAAGACTGCATATCAACTTTAATCACTGTTGTATACAAAAATAACTAAAGTCATTGTTAAAACGTATCCTTGAGAAAGTCATTAATATTATAATGACATTTTGTTTAGTTGTAAGCTTTCTAAATCTTTTTATAAGTTGGTACCTAAATCTGTAGCTACAAGGAATTTAATTAAATATATAATGGGTTCCACTCTATTACGAATAAGTGCAGTCAAATTTATTTATTATTAGCATTATGTTCTGATAAAGACAGCATTAGTTCTAGTCTGTGATTCGGGTAGTCGAATGTTGAAGAGGCCCGCTGTTAGAGTCATTTATTTTAACTTTTATAAGTGCTCCTTTGGGGCCTATTTGAATAAAGCATTTTGAATTTGAATTACATATAAGTAAATGTAACCTGGTCATTTTAAAAATTATTTATGAAATGAAAGACAAACATTACCAAACTAAAAAGGTTTCATTAAACATTATTAACAAGTTAACAATTACAAAAGGACGCAATTTTGGAGAATACATAATTAATATTGTTAGTTCAGTCCGTACCCAATAAATATTGGTTAATATTACTTTGAAGGAAATTTAATTTTGCTTACACTATTGGTTGCACTGTGGTTGCACTATTGTTGCACTATGATTGCACTATGGTTGCACTATGGTTGCACTATTGGTTGTACTTATTGGTTGTCTACGTATTATGTGCTTATATTACTAATTATGTTTGATAAAATGGGTGACAAAATGTCACATTGGTTATAAATGGGTGGCAAAATGTCACATTGGTTATAAATGGGTGACTAGATGTCACATTGGAAATTAAATGGTTGACAAAATGGAACATAAGTAATAAATGGGAACTAGATGTTATAATGGGTATTAAATGGGTTACAAAAGGTCGCAAACGAGTAAAAGTCACTTTGGATTAATTGGGTGATCAAGTAATATTCTTTCAATTGCATTTCACAGATGTTGACAATTTAAAATCCTGGGCAAAATATTTCTAAATTGTGATGAACATTTTATTGCATTTAGTATTTTAATACATAGTTGTATAAAATAATGTAGTTTATGGATTTTGCTTGTTGATGAAGAAGTTAATAATTGGAATATGATTTTAGGTTCTTAAATTATAGTTAGATAGCGTTATGAAACCTGAGATGCGCAGTAAACAGAGCAGTAGAAAGAAATGCCATCATTTAGGTCTTGTGAAATATGTATTTCATGTGTCAAAGAATATAATACGTATTGTTATAGTAGGCAGATATTTAAACGAAAAAAAAAAAGTATAATAATATATTGCACTAATTTTTAAATATTTACTAACAATATAGTACTTTATTGATGAGGATTTCGGTTACATGTTTTCTTGAAAAAGTAATCTATTAAATATTTTTATGTACATATGGGGGCTAATTTGAGTGTATTTCCAAGAGTTCGGTATTATTAACTATATTATTGGTTCTGATGCCACACATACTCGTCACATTGGCTTGTAATTAAATAACAAGGTGTCACATTGGGTGACCGATCATAATCCTGGCTCGTCATAATTTTGGTACATAAATTTCTTTTAGGAGATATTGATAATTAAAATGTGCTGACATATCTGTTGATGTTGACTAAGTAAAATGTTGCCTTAACTATGAATATATATATGTACACCTAACTTTATCCTTTGCAGGGACGCAAAGCTTGTCAGGATGGACGAACTGTTATACATCTAAATAGTTATTCAATGACTATGACGTTCTCCTGTTCCACGCATTGACAGGTGGCGCCGCCTGGTGGAAATAGAACTGAAGCAAAATGTCGCTAAGAACCAGCCAATGAGAGAAAAGGATGTTGCCGCCACAAAAGTGACGTCATCGTAAACATAATTCGATACCTCGCCAGTCGCCATTTTGCTCAGGCAGTTCTTCTATGGATTTAGAGTAAGCCAGATCGGCAAAGGAGTCTGTATGGTTGTTGGATTATATAAAGCTAAGTATTCTTCTAGTTAGGTAAAAGTAATGTGCTAAATATCAAAAGTGTACTTATGTAATTACAGAATGAGTTGTCGTGTATTGAATATCAATAATAAAAAAACAGTTCCGATGAGTTTCTTGCCCGTTCTTCTCAACCGGACTAAATCTTTGGAACGGGCACTTAGAGTCAATTGCCTAGTCAACTTAAAGTGAATTATTGGAAATACAACAATATTATGTGAGTTAAGCTGTTTTATTTATTCTTGTAAGTAATGGTTGTAACATATTCAAGCCTCCTTCTCCCCGCACCTCATGACATTAGGAACACAGATGACATTGGCAGCCCCCGACGTATTTTCTTGGGTTTAACTTATCTTTCGTTACATTTTACTCGGGGTTTTTCAAGAAAAATATTTATTTCTTTTTCGATTACTTGCAACGTTCACATCCGACGTGGATACCATCAAGATTATTGAAATTTTAAATGTTTAAATTCCTTTATAGTTATTGAAGATATAGAGGCGCCCGCTACGCTCTTGCTCTGAGTGGGGCGCACGCGCGGCGCCGCTGTAAGAAGTGCTTTTTAAGTTTTTACTTCAGGAACTGCCTATAACCTACTAAGTACCTACACCTGAAATAATAGAGCCTAGTTCATAAGTACCACACAGGTCACAGACCAAACTTAAATGAATGTCTAGTGAAGCTTCTTGTAGATAATAAGTAGGTCAAAGACGCAACGCGTATACTTAATAGGTATAACATGAGACAAACCATCGGCTCGTTTGAGTAACACTTACGCAAACCTTAAGCCTTAAAAAAAACCTTATATTGGTGCAGGGCACGTAACTATAGGTGAGTATTAGACTTATAAAACGTGCTTCCAAAAATTGCCGCGATACTGCAAACACACGTCGCCTGCCTGACAATGCAGTACATTCAGTAACAAATCTCATAATGATGCCCCGCGGCCGGAGGCAGGTGTCTCACTCACTATTACATAGTTCATGTTCATCAAGCCGAAATACAGTTGTGCTAGTGATATTTGATGAATCAGGCGTTACTTTGCGTCCATTTTAAATAAGATATTGTAAGTATAATGTTATGTACGTGACGACAATCACTCCTCTGTAATGGGTTTCATTTCCTCGATTGATCATACGAATACAAAACACATTTAGGTAATTATTCCAGTCGCCACACGTCAGAGGCCTTACTTTTAATTGTTTAAGCGCTTCTTAGGGGTACCTTAGACGCTCAAGCAAACGTACGTTTGCTTGTCAGAATAACAACGCTTTTGCGTCAAGCGCGGATTTCGTGATACTCGAATTGATGTTCGATACGTTTACTTGAACGTCTAAGGTGCCCCTTACGTGAACTGACGACCTCGTCACAACCGCGGGGACCACTGGATGCAAGAGGCGAGTAGCCGATCCAAGTGGCGTTCTATGGGGGAGGCCTATGTTCAGCAGTGGACGTCTTCCGACTGGTGATGATGATGATGAAGCGCTTTTTATTCCGAGTGTGAGTTCGGCATATCCGTCCGTCACTCTGCAGTAAAAATGACATTTAGTTCCTTCACGGGAAGCTTAAGCTCATTGTAGGATTTGAAGCATCGACCATCGACCTGCAGAGCTGCATCCGACGAAGTGACGTCACGCGACTCACGCGCTTGTGTTTGATGCAACCATTGCATGGTGGTCGGCTATCCTTACCGCATAATAGAGATATACAACTAGGTATCGATTTACATTCATAACTAGCTGTGCCCCGCGACTTCGCTCACGTATACTCGTTGTAACATCAGCTATCTGCCAGTGAAAGTCTCGTCAAAATCGGTCCAGCCGTTTTGAAGATTACCCGGAACAAACAGACAAAAATTTTAAAAATGGTTCTGTTATATTTAATACTTTCATATGCATTTAGTAAAAACGCTGTTATTTTGATGTTACAAACAGACACTTCAATTTTATTTAGTTGTATAGATATATATTAATTTTATCTAGACAGATATATACTTACATAAAACTAATTTGTCTTGCTAATAGGACATAAATAAGACTCTTATTCACACATCAAACTAAAAAACGTTGTTCCAAGGACGCCGCGTGTTTATTCAGTATATAGAATAGTATGTACTCTGTGGTGTTTATTTAGTACAACAACACCCGCGTGACGGCGCTGCGCTCGCTTTGTTTTTTTGTAAACACTACTAGGTACGAGTGCTAGGCAAAGCAGAAATATATAATTTGCTACACATAAACGAACTAAATGAGAATCTCACTGCACTTTTGCTGAACGCTCCCATTTCTTAACGTTTTACTAAGCATAAACAATTTTTGGATACTTATTTATTTACATGTATCGTTTTATCACACAAAATAAAAAGTGCTATAGGAAAAAGCATATTTTATTCTAGATATGTATTTATATATAGGTACAACAAGTCAAAGTTTATTCAAATTATTAGCAAAATTACAGTCGTTTAATTTCCTAAAAATTTTCTCAGAATTATTTGTTGGTGCACTCACTGCACACATCTTTAGCACAGCGGTACAGTAAACTTAAAAGTAAAACCTTATCTGAATACAAGATTTCATCTAAATCGTTAGAGCCGTTTCAAATATACGCGAAATAATTTTTTATTTTTTATGTTATTTGGTAACGAGACGAGCTGGTCGTTTGCCTGATGGTAAGCATAACGCCGGCCCATAACGTTTGCAGTGCCACCCAGAACTTTGAAACACAAAGGCCTGCGCGGCACTGCAGTGCGCTCGTTACCCTGAGTAAGCGCAGTAATTTCACTGGATACTCTGCTCATCAAACCGGAACACAGTAATGCTTGCACATTACTGCTTGGCGGCAGACTTCACGAGCACAATTAGGTACCTATTTATACAACAATTGCTCGTTTAAAGTTCTTAGATACCTACTCAGGTGGGGACCTAATACATCTCGACTCTAAATTCTTATAACCATAGTCCATAGGTCCTACTTCTATTTGTCTTTTATTATTGCCACCGAGTACCTAAATTGATAAAAGAACGCATAGGTATTATTACCTGCTTTGATTTTAGGCAATAAAAACTATAAACACTGCGTCTAGATTGTGTCAGTACAATAATAATTCAATGCAGTGTTGAGTATTTTTTCACACGTCGCGTCGGTCAAGGTATCAGTAGCAACAGCAAACTGTCCGAGTGACTGCGCGAGCGGTTTACCTTCGCGCCGCTCCTTCCGCCTGCAGCGTCCCGTCTGCCGCGGTGGTCGGTGGTCGGTGGTCGGTCGTCGGTCGGTGGTCGGTCGTCAGTCGTCGTCTCACTCGCACACATACATATTTTTTTAATTATTTTACGATGACAAAAGGGCAACACATCCCCCATATCGGTAGAACAATTCATTATAAAAATCTGTTAGGCATTTGGCCACCACGCTATATGCCATAGGCCATAAGGTTGGGCTTCATCTGATAGGTACTGACAATAGTAATGCTAAAATGACTTTGTGAGGAGATTGCTACGACTGCTGTCAGGACTCTTACTTGTCTGCGAGAGCCCGTTTGAGGTCAGGCTTATCGGACGTCAGGGTTTTTCAGGACATGTCCGGATTTTTAGACGTTCGTTGGATTCAGGATTAAAATAGATTTGCAAACTAGGCTACCGTTTGACATTCTTTAAAATGAAAGAGCTTGTGGTAAGAATCTCTCATAATTATATTTTTTTGATAATTTTAAAATTAATAAATAGTTTTAAATTTGATTAAGAAAATAGATTAAAATTTATCGCTCCTTATTTCCGAAACTACTCAGCCTAATTTAAAAAACAAAAACATAACCGACGAAAAAATAATAATAGGTACTTAAATAACAGATTACAGGAAAAACTACAAGAAGTCTATGGTCTTAAAATAACTTGGTAAATTAAGTTTGTTCTTGGGATCACCTTGGGATACATTTTATGTCCGAATAAAAAAAACATGGTAACATTAAAAAAAAGTTTAGATAAAACTCATATTTTTGTGAAAACTTCAAAGGTGTGGATTTGAAACAGCATTATAACAAAAGACATGTAGAAAAATAAATTTAAAAACAACAAAAAGATCGATATCTAAAAGACTATTATAATTTTATTCTAACACATTTTTATCGTACAGAACCCTCCACGCGAGTTGAACTCGCACTTCGGGTCCGGTTCAACATTGAAACTAAAAATATATCTAATAAACCAATAAATACATTTATTTATTTTATTGCACACATACATTCAACTTATACTTAAGCGTAAACATATGCACCCTGTTAGGAGGGCGTTGCAAACTTAAATTAGGTACTTAGTTAACAATATAAAATAAGTACTAAAAACTAATAGAGCTTACATTTCATTAAAATCTTTGTGAATATTCGTTACCTAATTGCATTAAGTAGGTACCTACGTATGTAGATACGCCAGAAACTGCGCTTCGTTCCGTGCTATTCTGATAAATATATTTAAATTATGTAACGGATAGTTCAACATTACGTCATCGGCTAGTATATCAACCGGCGCGGCGCGGTCGCGGCCCGCGACATGTGCGCGATAAAGATTGGTGGAAGGCAGCGCTGTTGTACCGGGCGCCGGCGCGGGGTCGCGCGATAGCCGCATATAGCGCGCGGCCCGCGGCACGGGCCGGGCGCGGCCCGCTGCACCGGCGGCTCTCGTGGACCGCACGTGTGGTGCCGCATGCACGGACGGTCCGCTGCAGTCGCTCGACTCCACTATAATCAAAGAGAATACAAATAGGTATGTACCGTAAGTAGGTACTTATTCTAATAGCAGACAATCGGCGCGAGATGACAAGCTGCGTCTACTACTCGTAGTATGATACCTATCAGGAGTTACAGAAAGTTTGGTGTTCAATACTGTAAATTGTTTACTCAGACGTCTACGTCAGACGTTGCAAACCAAATTTTATTAAAATCCGTTCAATGGTTACGGAGTCCACAGCACTAAACAGCAATAAAAAATAAATCCTACCAGGGACAGCGTATCTTTCTATCGGAAGGAACATACGACAAGAAGATAAAGTTCTGGAAGCCATGACGGCTCAGTGGTACGAGCAGTGCCCTCGGCAGCCGACCTAGGTCGGTGTTTCGAATCCTACAATGAGGAAAACCGCGATGCAACCATGCAAGCAGATGCACGCACTTTAATAGGGCATGTTCTAATGGTCGCTGGCCAATTACCTAGACCACCCCTAAGTCAAAGATCTATTGCAAAGGAGCTATCGATGTGGTCCGGCCGCGGCATTATAGCGAGCCAGTTCTATATATATGGTGTAGCATGTTCACCGTGTTCAACCACATCGTCGCGAGGTACTGCTCCAATGATAACTGATCAAGTATAAATGTAGGTAGGTACATATCTTAGTAAGACATATTATGTACCAATCTGCTCACCTGCGTCCGTCACACCGCCACGTCACACACGGCAGGCCCATGATGCAATGTTGATTGGATTTTCAGCAAATCAGATACAGTTTTGATTGCTTCTTATCAAGAGGTACCTAAATATTATCATGATTCTTTGTAATCCAAGAATATCTTTAATCTACATCTAAACAGATACTAAACCAGACTCGAGGAGGCGAAAGCGGCCATATATAACAATGACACTTCCCAGCTTATAATGAGAACAATGACAGGACAGTATATGGCTGGATACAAAGTGACAAGTGGCTTTGTGGCTCTGGACGAAGGAGAGCTGAAACGGACAGGACGACTACGGTTTAACATCATTCAAATGACCCCATATTAGTTACAGCCCGGTGCACGAAGATAATAAAAGATCTGTGAACATAACGCTGGACGACAAGATCTCGAAGATACCGAAAATCAATTGGGTAAATGAGGTTCTCGAATGCGCCAAAACAACATGTCTGTTTGGAAACTTCGACGTAGACAATGACGTAATAGTCACCACTACAACTGAGGCAGCTAAAGATGTAAGAAAGAAGCCACACATAGGAATCCAATGGATGTAGCGTACGCCCTTAGCGAGATATATTCCGGTATATATACTCAAGACACCAGGTGTGCTCTCTGAAGCTGAAAATGTATAAAGATGCCCATTTGGGCATCTTTATACATTATGGGTATTTACCCATCACTCTTCCCAACACCCTGTTTCTGGTTAACACCCAGAAAAGGAATCCCTAACCAGCAAGGGATACGGAAGCGGTGAAGGGGGTCGCGCATTCTCTCAGAGCAAAAATAGGTAGAGTACGAACATCGTTCCGGTCGCCTAATACGCAGCGTAGGCAAGTGAACTATAGCTAGTTATATTGATAGGTAAGTGACTGATAGGGATGGGCAATTGAGCGCTGCAAGCGTAGTTGTCGATAAAAGCAGCTGAACGGCACGGGACCTATTGTTATATTATGTTGTAGAAGTATGTATGGGTGAGTTTTTGATAAGTAAACATTATTATCTGCTTATTTATTTTAAGGTACGAATTTATAGGTCTCGCATATAATCCTAATGACCTATGAATTGATATTGTTATAATTTTATATATTGTAGTTTTAATTTACAATACAATTATTTTCAAATGACATGGTTTTTTAATTATCGTATTTATGTTATTTACGTTATTGTAATTGAGTCAAATTGCGTTTTTATTTTTATATTTCCCCGCTCTTTATGTAAAGGATAAAAACTAAAAGAAACAAAGAAATAAAAACAGGATTATATGTTACTTATATCTTATTTATTTTTGAATTATTTACTTATATTATAAACGCTATACTTAACGCTTTCACACTCACCGCCTCTAATCATTTACAAAGTAATTAAAGTATTAAAGAAAAGTAATTGTCGCAAGCGCACATAGCGCGCCGGTGTATTATAAACTATTTCTCTCCGTATCGACTCAAGCGCCGAACGCGTCACATCACTGTCCCAGTTGGCAATCCAAGAGGGGTTGCGGGGCGGTGCGGGCGGTGCATGTAGCCTTGCGTCCCGCGTCTCCTTCCACCCCGCGAAGCGTGACTTCTAATTTACTTAAAAGTATTAAAAAATGGTTTACCGGCGAAATGTGATGCTAGATTTCTGTTTAGTGTGTTTCCGAGTATCGTTTTTACAGGTTTTTATTGCACATTTTACCATTTTTAGCAGTTAAATAATCAAATGCCCGCCAGGAACTCGCAACGTGCGCACACACCGCTAGTGAGCGTATGACTATTAACGCTTGCGGTAGGAACAGTGCGATGTTCTCACCCGTGCATACTGTTCCCACTTGGTAACACGCGCTCTACCTATTTTTGCTCTGAGCGCATTCTAAATATATAAGATAATCCAAGTATTCAAAAAATAATTTAAAGTGCTGACACAGAGATCAATGCTGAAGCTGGTAATATGATTCCTCCTTGCATTATTTGGCCACAGTGGCGTTCACAAAATCAGCATTTAAAAGTCAATCGCTGCCACCGACACAAGCCACAGCACGGAAACCCGTCACCAGAGTTTCCATCTGTTGCGGTTGTGTATGTAGCTTTTTAATTTATAGCACGGGCAGTTTCAGTTCTTTAAGACATCTACGGATTCCTCCCCCCTGCTCCTTTTGGCTTCAGCAAAGCCTCCAAGATGGCTCTTTTCCAACGCACGCATGCATACTGCGCATGCATATTGCACGCAAATGCATACTGCTTCGTCAATCATACCAAGACAATATGTCCCTACATCAAAAGTAGATTATATCATATAGTATAATTATATTACCGTATTATTATATTATTTGTTGAAATTGGTTGATAAGTGTCGATTGGCTCGAAAATTTTCTCGGAACGTGTCGCCGAAGCGTTATCTCGCGACCGCGGCCCGCGGGTCACCGCCGCGGCACCGGCCGGCTTGTGACACTAACATGAACTACATTTTAACTATTTTATTAATTATACAATAATGATAAATCACTGGTCGTACCACTTTGTATGCTGCTGGATACATACTTAGGGATAAATCTGCACTCCGGTGGCGCAGTGAAATTGAACTTAGCCGCAGTTTGTCTTGTTTTTTTTTATTTATTTGTAAAGACAAGGAAATAGCATACAATGTCAGAAAAAAACAACAGTATGCAAGGTCTTAAATATTAAACGTGCACATGTCTTTGCCAATCAATAGCATACAAATATTTATTGGATTACATTACATTCTTTCTATAATACCTACTTATTACCTAACACTACTACTCTTATTATATACCTACTAATTAGTAAATATTTTCATTGAATAGTACCATCACTTATAAACTAAGTAACAGAGTAGTAGTAGGCCTTTTTTGCAAGTAAATAAATAAATAAATAAATTTTTAAGTTTAATTTTAAACAAAGATGTATTTAGGTCCTTAATTGAATTCAATTATTATTTCAATTATGTTATGTTCAATTTTTTTTGTCCTGGCTTACCTTTAACCTCTATCTCACCTGCTGGTAACGTTACTTTAGCGGTTTACGTAAGCGGTTGCCGATAAGCTAGCAACTCTACGGCGATTCTCAAGGGTCTACAGATTCTTGTACCTTAGCTTCAACTTAGCTACGGCTCCGTAGCTAAGTTGGTAGTAACCCTGCCTGCAAGGCGAGGGGTCCCGGGTTCGATTCCCGGCCGGGGCAGATTTTGTGTAAACATAAAGTTTGTTCTCGGGTCTTGGATGTTTGTGATGTGTATCTGTGTATGTCCATGCCACCTGCGACACAGGGAATCCTAGTGCGGGGGTATGAGTGTGTAAGCGTTTGTTTTTTTTTTTGTTTGTTTTCTTGTACATCGCCGTATCAGTCATTACCAGTAAGCGGCATCTCTCAATTGAGTCCAGCGCCTCAAGCTGGTACTTGGACGAGGCATCCCAGAGATGAAAACAATACTCCAACAGGACTGAACTTGCGGTTGATATAAATTGAGCAGCTGTTCCGATGTCAATTATTATCTCACCTTTGCTAGGATACCCAACTTTTTGGCAGCTATTTGAGCTTTTGACTCAATGTAGGTATAAGAGCCACAATTGAGAATCGACGAAATAGAAACGCCAAGAAGCTGCAGGTGGTCAGTTACTGGCACGGATACATCTCGGAAGAAGGAGTGAGCTCGAAGGAACTTAGTTTGGCAGAGGACATGCACGCCTGGGTCTTATAGTGGCATTGCACTTGACCAGACTGGCACCGCCCCATCAGAGACTACCTTCAAGGACAAGTTCAAATGCTCAACCATGGCCTCCATAAGAGACTATCTGTACCCACTAGCACTAGACCGTGCCATCGTGTTCGTACCCAAAAGTACCGCGCTTCAGTAGGTCATGAATATGTAGCAGGAAAAAGAGTTGCAGAGAGTACTGACCCCTGAGGGATCCCGGCATTTATAGCCAACTATATCAACAGTTACCACATCAACTAGTGGGCAAGAGATACGATAACCGATGGAGAAGGAAGGTTCTCGAGTGGCGACCACGAACATGAAGACGTAGTGTAGGACGATCTCCACTAGGTGGGCCGACGACTTCGTCACAACCGCGGGGGCCGCTGGATGCAAGAGGCGAGTAGCCGATCCAAGTGACGTTCTATGGGGGAGGCGTATGTTCAGCAGTGGACGTCTTCCGACTGGTGATGTTACGTTATATGTACCTACCAGTAATATAATTATTAAAATAGCTGAAGTTTACAGCTTCTCAAGCGATCTATTTAATGAATTAGGGGAAAATCTACCGATTCATAGGTAGCATCTGCACTAGCTTCACGTCACTTCGGCCAAATAAATCGTCGAATCGTTTCTTGCGATGCGATATTTTTCAAACATACATTTTTTCGCACTAACGTTATTTAATAGAGGTAACATGATGCACGTCGTGCAAAGTATGTAGGTATTTCAATTTGCCTTTATTATTTTAGGAATTATTAAATTTTAGGACGATATCATCAATTTATTATGAAATTTAAAATATTTTGATAAGATTTTTAAATACCTATTATCTCAACCATAGGGTCTTCTTCAATTTATTGCAAGTTTGCTACCTTGATCAAATAAACCAACCCCATGTGCGATGCGTCGTGCAGGCGAGGCCGCCGCCCGAGGGTGTGACGGCGCAGAAGGCTGATACGGCCGGCGGCAGCGGCGGCGGCGGTGGCGGCGCGCCAGTCCACTTGCGACTGCCGCCGCGACTCGGCGCTTCCCCGCTCGCACCGACCGCACCGCACCATGCCGAGAGACGACGGTCAGTATCAGACACTGGGCGGTGCCGCGCCGACCGCCGCGGCGCAGGATCCGCGTCGGGCGCGACTCGGGTCCTTCGCGCGCGCTTCGGCCTTTCTCCGCTTAGGATGTGTTCAAAATGAGTGTCGTGTTTGAAAGGACTGAAAAATTGACCGAGAATAACTGCGTCATTTTATTTTTGCTCCGTGAGCTTTCTTGACGATCTTAGACGATGCGCCGCCGACCCGGAGCTTCGCACGGTTTGAACGTGCACGCGCGCCGGGCTCCGTGCGTACGAGGGTCAGCTTCAGAGACGACGACGGATTGCGGCGCGTCTCGATCAGAAGTCGCGTGCGCGTGTGCTCGCGTGCGCGTGCGAGGACACGCGTGTTTGTGCTTCAAAAGAGTTCAACGCGCGGCGTGCTGGTGCGCGCGGCCTCTCGGCCAGCCGTACGGAGCTAAAAGTCGCGGACGCCAAATAGACATCATTAGTTAGTAGAAATTAATTCCATCAACATTGACGACGCTCAATCTCATTAATTTGCATAGAATACTCGCTTGAATGGAAATGGGAATCAAAGTTCATCCACTAAGTAACCGCATACGCAGCGTCGACCGCCGCTGTAGGTACATAGTAGCGTTGTTAGCTAACATTTATATGCGTATAAGTACGCTAATTACGAATTTTGGATAGCAGCGATCAATGTAGGTACATTTTAATCAAATAAAGTCCTCTGCGTGTACCTACTCGTATAATAACTAGCGTACGGGCTCGGTCTGCATCGTACATCATAACTCGATTTATTTTATCTTTGTCGATCCGATCGAGTACTTCTACTTCTATCTGTTACATTGCATCTTATCGTGTACCTACTACCTTGTAAGTGAACGCTATCGATGATATCTTCTGTACAATTAAATAAAATTGAAATGTCTGTTTGTAATGTCAAAATAACAGTTTTTTACTAAACGACTTTCCATTTTTTTTTAAAGGACGTTCACTGGCAGTTAGCTGATGTTTTTAGGAGCAACTTAGGCTACGTGGGCGAAGCCGCGGCGCACAGCTAGTAAATAATATATTTTTAAACCTCTTTCTCTAGCGGGACGTTTAGTTATTAATATTAGGGTACAAACTAATTTAAATACTTACCTGATTTATTTAAAGACAACACAAACTTGATAAACGAGCGATTAGACGAAGGCTGTCTAGTTCAGTAACATAACATTTTTTTAAAGTGATCGGTCCGTACGTCGTCGACATTGATCTTATAACTTAAACGAGCACCCCTGGTGTAAATATAAACATAGCCGAAACAAAAACACGGCTCTAACGATTAGGAGGGAATCTTGTATTTAGATGAGGTTTTGCTTTTTAAGTTTACATATTATAATTATAGTTGTGTTGGTTTTTTAATTAGGGTTTTTACTAAACTTGCAATGTTTGTATGTTTGTTTGTTTAGGTCAAATATTGGAAGCTAAATTTGACCCACTTCTCGGTGTTCGATTGAGCTAAAATTTTACATACATATGTAAATCAGATAACAATGGGATATATATAATGGCGTCACCTATCTGGTCTGATGATGGAGCCGGAAGGTGGCCATATGACCTCTGTAACGAAACGACATAACCCCATCGAGTTTCGGCATTGATTCGTCTTTACAAGTACTCTGATCCTACATGATGTCCAGGGTCCTGATTGTAGAGCTGGAAGGTGGCCATGAGATTACAATACCAATTACGTATTTTATAAAAGCTTGTCTGACAAAAAATATTTTTCCCAAAAAAACTTGTTATTTAAGTAGATGAACAGGTTAATGTAGGCTGTTAGGCTAAATTATGTAAGTAAATACTTTATGAAATATATTTTATAGTGTTAACCGACACTAGCGGATGTTCACAGAATTAATATATACATCACAAAAACCCCCGCCCAAGAAGCAAGCCAGAAGACGCAGGTTCGAAACCTGTTGGAAGCGAAATTTTTGTGATGTATATATTTATGTAAGTAAATACTGTTCAATAATCGTTTACACTAGACTTTTTTTAAGTATTCAGTCTTTATCGTTTTTTTATACATATATATACAAAATAAAAATTAAAAACTAAAACAGAACTATAACTCCTATCAATAAAAAACTAAGAAAGTAATTGAAAATCGTTTGAACTATCAGACAACAAAGTGGTCTAAATATGGTTCAGAGTTCCCAAAATGCTGGCCGCGTCGCCCCGCTGGATGGCAAGGCTGATCCTTTGAGCGAGATAAAAGCCAGCATTTTGGTCACGCGTCAATTTCACAAGCCACCCCTTATAAACTTTGAGTGCTCCCGGTCCCCTAGGGCCTAACGTTTCTACCCCAAACGGCACATTAAAGATGTAACCTATTAAGGTTGTAATATTTGCGCCGTTTGAGGATTTCTGCCGCTGCAGCAGCACCGCTCGCCATTACGTATATGTGCAGTTTCTGAAAGATGTGCCACTGCCGGTGTGTCGACTGTCAACGCATGCAGCATCCCACACTAGGGCCGTCCCACCTGCCAGGCAGTGAGGGTCATACCGTCAGGTGTTTTTCCATCGTCGCGCATTGCAAGTGGTGGTGAGCGGATCCTTTACGATGCTGTCCAACTGATGTAAAAGATCAGTAATATATACTAACTAGCTGCTGCCCGCGGTTATCCCACGCGGATATTGGATTTCATGGGTTTTTATTTTTTGCGCGGAACCCTAATCCTTTTTCTAAAATAAAAGTAGCCTACTTACTCCTTGTAACATCAGCTATCTGCCAGTGAAAGTCCCGTCAAAATCGGTCCAGCCGTTTCGGAGATTACCCGGAACAAACAGACAGACAAAAAAAATTAAAATGGTTGTTTTGTTATAGGTACGAGTACCATGTATACTTCCACATGTCTTACGTAAAAAGTTGTTATTTTGACAATACTAATAGACACTTCAATTTTATTATTTGTATAGATTCATATGCAAACAATCTCTGCCACAGCCATCCTATGGCTCGGAACATCGCTGATTTCATATTTCATAAGTATTCGCCATTCTATTTTGGCGTTTGAATCGGACGTTTTTCTATATTATAGATTGGATTATAGACATGTGTTTGTCAAACTCGGTGTAGCTGAAAGTCTGTGAAATTGTGGGCTCGTGTAGATTGTGCTAATAACGGAATAACTTATTTATGCCTTAATTGTTCACCTACTTGATTGAGATCTCATTTTTAAATAATGTTGGTTATTTAAAAATACCGTACCTTTGTTTTTATTTACAATGTTACAACCATCTTTCCATTTTTTTTGTCGTTTTTCTCAAAATCTGTACCTAATATAGGTTCGAATCCTGTTGGAAGCGAAATGTGATGTACTTATATATTTATGTGAACATCCGCTAGTGTCGGTTACCACTATAAAATATATTTCATAAAATCTGTACCTAATATTAGTTACATTTAAGTTCGCGTTAAAAGATTAGAATTTTGATATTCTTTTTTTTTTTTTTTTTTTTTTTTTTTTTATTAGGTTCATCAAACTGGTTATTACACCTATGTCATACTATTAACAAATAAAGTAATAAAATTTTAACAGGAAAGTGCACAACCTTCTCGAGATGAACACAACATGCAACAAAATAATAAATACGCGTTAAAAATTTACTACGCTAAATAAAAATTACATACGTTGAAGAAATACCAAAATAAAAAAAATATATATAAGAACCTAAGACTTTAAATTTTGAAAAAAATATTTTTTTGTACTTGTAGTAGAAACTGAGAAAATATCGATATCGTGACTAATTTTATTGTAAGCCGAACACATTCGGTACAGAGGAGAGTGTTGAGTAAAATTAGTGCGACATGAAGGAAGAAAGAATGTTTTCCTGTTTTGGAGACGGCTGCATGAACGAGGCACCGATAGTTCAAATCTACCCACTAAATCGGGGCTATCAATCTTCCCATTTATTATTTTGAATAAAAACAAAATATCTGCGACGTTACGCCTTAGTTCCAGTGGAGTAACTTTGAAATGTGCAAGCCTAGCAACATAAGAAGGTAATCTGCGACAAAGATTGTTGGCATATGAGAGATGATAAAGAAATTTCTTTTGAAGTCTTTCCAATCGTAGAATATGAATGGCGTACGAAGGGCTCCAGACTGACTGCAATATTCAAGAAGAGATCGAACGTAACAGTTAAAAATAAGAATTGCTATTTCAAAATCCTTAAAAAATTTCGTTTGCCTTATAACGAATCCAGCTAATCGGGCTCCCCGATTTGAGATGGAATCAATGTGTTCACGAAAGTCAAGTTTTGAATCAATAGTGACACCCAGGTCGCGTATGCTAGATACCTCACTGATCGGAGAACCATCAATGTAGTACACGGCCGGTATTGGATTATGCTTCCTCGTAAATTTTATATGAAAACATTTAGACGTGTTAATAATCATTTTGTTTTGAGAGCACCATTTGCTTACCACATTTATGTCTCTTTGCAGAGAGATAGTGTCTTGGGGAATATTCAAAAAACTCTATGAGATATTACGAGAATATTGATGATTGTTTCGTTCATCCCTGGCCTCCCCTACTCGGAGCTCCACAGCCAACACGGTCATTGTTGCACGCAGTGAACTGGTTCAATTCCCAACTGGCACATTTATAACTTAGGTACATCTTTTTTTGTTCTCTACAAGTTAAACAATATATTATCTCGACGTATTTATTTATGGTCGACGATGGTAAATACCTTCACTAGAGCTACAGTATACATACCTACCTTCTAAACCGGCTCTCAAGTGCCGCGCCGGAACACGCCGACCGGCCGGCAGGTGCTCGGCGAGTCAACCGGAGGGGAGAGACACCGGTTATGGACGATGGACGGTATCGAGCCTTAGATATTGGAATATAATTTCCATGTTTTTTAATATTTTAATTGATTATCGGGTTTATTTGGTAGGAAAACGTTTGAGCTACGATACCGGGACGTACAACTGACAAATAAGACAGTAAGTTTCGATACGAATGTGCGACGACACAAGGTGTACGACGTAACAACCGATTACGACATGCGCTGGAATTAAAACGTATATTTGCACACCTGCCGGCAGGTTGAATAGGTACATTCATTAAAATATAGCGCTAACATGTATTCTAGAAAAATAAACGATGCGATTCGATCTGACGTTTCAGAGAGCGGAGGCTGCGGCGGCGGCGCGGCGGCGTGGCTGCGGCGCTGGTGGCGCGCGCTGCTGGCCGAGCTGGTGGCCACGGCGCTGCTGGTGTGGCTGGGCGTGGCCGCCGCCGTGCCGGTGGGCGGGCGGGCGCCGCCGCTGGCGCACCCCGCTATGGCCTTCGGGTTCGTGGTGGTCGGCAACGCCGTGGCCTTCGGGCCGGCGTCCGGCGCGCACATGAACCCCGCCGTGACGCTGGCGGCGCTGCTGGCGGGCCGGCTGGGCGCCGCGCCCGCCGCCGCCTACGCGCTGGCGCAGCTGCTGGGCGCCGTGCTCGGCTTCGGCGCGCTGCAGGCCACGCTGCCGGCGCCGCCGCCCACCGGCCTCACGCTGCCGGCGCCGGCCGTGGGCGCGGCGGCGGCGGCGGCGCTGGAGGCGGCGCTCACGGCGCTGCTGGCGCTGGCGTGCTGCGGCGCGTGGGCGGCGCACGACCCGCGCCGCCCCGACCCCGCCGTGCCCATCAAGCTGGGGCTGGTCGTCGCGGGGCTGGTCTACGCCGGGGTGCGTGTATCTTATTGCAGAATACTTACTTGGCGCAGCGCACGCCGCCGCGAGCACCTTCGTGCGTCTAGCAGAGGCGGATCTGTACAGGCCTTCAGAGCACGTCTGGAAAGCGCGTCGCCGCCGCCGCGCCGGGCGCATTCACATATTCACGTAGCGTTTTATACTTTAAGAACGTTCGCATAGAACGATACCTACATTAGTAATAAATCAAAAAGTATTTTAACATAACGATCACCGCAAACCTCGCTTCGTACCTACTCGACGTGGATGTTATGTATCGTGTCAAGGTGGAAATGAAAGAATCGGAAGTGCACGAAATACCTACTGACAGGGGAGAGTGGAAGAAAAAGACTAACCGTCCAGACCTCAAACGAACCGGGATAGAGGCAAGGAGGTACTCTTTACTTGCACTGTATCTTTCGCACTAGTCATCGCAGACGGACTAAAGCAGATTTAGTTTGAAACGTTAATTTGATTCAAGTAAGAGTGTCGGTGTCGTGTTCCAGGGCGCGGCCACGGGCGCCAGCCTCAACCCGGCGCGGAGCTTCGCGCCCGCGTTGCTGCACGGCGTCTGGGACCACCACTGGGTGAGTGCCCCCGCCCCCTCGCCATTCCCCACGCCCCCCCTCCCGCGCCCTCTGACCGTCCGCTGCTTGCAGGTGTACTGGGCGGGCCCGCTGGGCGGCGCGGCACTGGCGGCGCTGCTGCACCGCTTCGTGCTGCTGCCGCCGGCCGCCGCGCGCCGCGCCGCCGCCCCCGAGCAGCTGCCGCTCGACGACAAGCCCTAGCGCACACACACACGCGCACACGCACACACGCACACTACTCGAATGCACTTCGATCTGCCTCTCGGAGCTATTGCGCACGGCGCACTCGCGCTGCCTAAGGTGTACAGGAGATCCATCAGGAAGGGCTAGCGGGGGAAAGTCTGAACCACAGATATCTCTATGGTCTGAACTATAAGAAATAGACAAATTTGATCTTGGCAGCCCTCGCACTCAATTCATGATTGCATCGATCGCGGACACAGATTATTTAGCCTGATCGCGGACCATACAAGAAAACCATGAAAAAACCACGACCCCCGCTTGACGCATATCGTATCGTCTACTGTGGTTGTGGTTTGATGGAAATCTAGTCCGAGCATCGGCACCTCTTCTAAGAATGCTTCTACGCACTATTTAAAAAAAATTGTTTCACAATCGCTACGCGCTCAGTGCGGCCGCCGCGGTAAATATACGGTGTTGCGCAAGTGAGGTATGTAGCGTAAAGCGGAGCAGTCGTCGCTTTGAGCCCTGGCAGGGCTTCGAGACAGCGCTATCTGGGCTTATTGTTGTTCTTGTATATTTAGTGGTTTTTTTTATCTTATATATACTATGTATCATCTCGTAATCCGCGCTTGATGCAATAGCATGATTATTTTGACAACAAAACGTAAGCGTCTACGGTCTGCATAAAGAATCGTGGAGATGGGGTCGATTTTGGAATTATGAAAAACTGTAATCAAAAATTTTGGAAAACATCTCATACACGCTTCGGAGAATCGAAAGAATACTTTTTCGTAATTTTTTACTTTTTAGTTTTATTACGGAAATCGATAGTTTAACTAGTAAGGAATCAATGTTGCTATGGAACGTGTCTACAATTAAAAGAAAATGCTGGATTTTATTAATTTATTATACAAGCCTGACGACTTCGTGGGCCGTTTGTTCCAATCCATTTTTATTGGAAGTTATCATAAAGAGTCGGTGGAGACTCCATTATTTGATGCCAATGATCTATCTTGTTCAAAATACAATTTACTCGTTGTGTGTGTGTCCGACATATTCCCCGTCGTACCGTCTGCACCATTGATTTTCCCCACCAATGGTGCAGATGCTATCAAATAGTTTTTTATTATTATAGTAGTACATTGTCCTCTACGGACACGTGGTCCATACTCTCATAAGATTAGGTCATATATTAATAGAAATTAACAATATAAACAAGATAAAAAACATCAAGACGGGAGCCTTCAAGCCATAACCAGTTTATCATCATTCTAAAATCAACGACATGGTTCCTAAGATCAAATTTTTCTATCTCTTATAGTTTCAGACTTCCCCCCACTAACCCCTCCGGATATAGATCACCCTGTGTATTATCTACTATAATATATAAGATTTCGGATATAATACGGTCTTACCACAAAATAAATTAAACACACTCTAAACACGCGTTGAACATGGTCTAGTCGCGTGTTTATGCTGACAACTACAAATCGTGATTTAAGTAAGTGTCTAATCCATTCTGTTGTTACATTTCTAATCATTTTAGACACTGTCTAGCTAGCCGACGGCTGCGAGTGCGCGAGCGGCACTTCCGCTTCCTGTTGAATTCTCAACCTATTGAATTAGAAAGGACTTGTACGTATCCAAGTAAACGAATCGGTAATAAGTGTAGTAATATATTGTGCTTCTTCTGAATTGTTGTGGGACTGCTATTATTTAGTTTGACGAATGCTCTCCGATAAAACTATACAGAGAGGATGTTACAAGCGGCGCGGCGGCGCGGCCGCGGCCGGAGGGTGCACAACTGCACAATGCACATGCACAATATGTAACTAGGTATGTCATTCGCTGATCCTATGTCCCTAACCTATAAGAAAACTTTAGGATCCACAGGAGTAGGTTAAAGCCGGACAGTGGACCCATTTTTAAAAAAGCTCTACTATTATAAAAAGTGTGTAGGTACTATAATTACCACGAATAAAGCAACATGTAAGTCAAAACTCAAAACATAGATGTTTGATCTAGGGGCCATTTTTGTTAACATAATTAATATTGATTTCGAATAAATCGTGTTAGTAAATCGTTATTCAACCTGTCATAAAAGGGATACTTACTTGCCTATTGTAGCTGATAGCAGCCTTCGGGGATACTTGCCTCGCGCGGGGACAGGTATAGACGCCTCATATGTTTTTTTAGATAGAATCAAATTTATATCAATTTAAGTACATAAGTAATCAGTCTTTATTATTTACTGAGATCCTTTAATAAATATCTATACTTTATCAATATTAACCTCTTAAAATACATTTCAGTAAAGCTCTAACGCCACCGACATAGTGTATTAGGAAATGGGGCATGTATCCGACCGAGGCAACTACCCGGCTTGTACCTACCAATACTGCTACGTACGTCGTACAGTTAGCGAAAACAAATGCGAATATCTTTTCAATATTGTTCTCCCAGGCGCTAGGCGCTAGGCGCGGCGCGCGGCGGCGCGGCGCTTCAGTCGTTCCTTCCTTGTTTCGTGTGGTGCGATCTCTCATCTCCTCCCCGTATAGAGCTCGCTTGCGGCGAGATACCTACACCTATAACACCTACCTAGTTTTAAGTTTCTGTAAAGTTTGTACCTATACCTACACGTTGTTCAAATAAGATACAATTTTTGTTTTATAAACTGTTTCTTGTTTTATTTATTTACCTGTATTACTATACTATTTACAGACCTATATACTTGAACGATGTGTCGGGGACAGCCGGATTTTGATAATCTGTGCTAGCGTTTGGTTGTCGATCGATTTAGTGAAAGGGTAACACGGTGACATTAAACTTGAAATTGGCAAAATACACAAACCGTGTCTGGCCACGAAAAAAGACACGGTGACATTTGACAGTCGAACTGTCATGTTAGCAAACTGTCAAGGGTTGTCTGTGATATGGTAACACGCCTTAGATGAAGGAAGGTATAGATGAGTCCTCAGCGTATACAGTATGAGATAGCGATAGTTCGACATAACTGCCTATATAAAATATAACATGCAATTAATATTGCTGCACTCACACTTTTACCGCTTTTTGTGGGTAAACTCGTATTGGTTTCACTACGAGTCAGTCATGTAACAGTAGTATGGCGAGTGGCAACTTTTTGTAAAAAAATGTTATAATTTTATAGGAGACATATTAAAAAACGCGATTGATTTAGTATAGTTTAATTAGGACCTTCAAAGACACAGATTAAAAACACACAAAACAAAACAACACACATAAACCGAAACACACACATTTTGTTTTTATAGAGAATAAAATGTGGTAGTCATCGAATTTTGTAGTTCTGGAACAAGCCGGTGTCGTCACGATGTTTTCCTTCACCGTTTAGAGCGAGTGCGAATAATCCGTACATAACTTGATATAAGTCATTGGTGCCGCCGAGTCGAGATTCGAACTATGGTGCATCGGATTGAAAGTCACACAAGTTCCCGCAAGCGAAATTTTTAGTAGTATAGTATACTAGCTACTGCCCGCGGTTTCACCCGCGTTCGCACGGAACCGTGCATTTTTCCGGGATAAAAAGTAGCCTATGTTACTCTCCGGTCAATAAACTATATCCATGGCAAAAATCACGTCGATCCGTTGCTCCGTTACTGTGTGAAAGAAGGACAAATCAACAAACAAACTTTCGCATTTATAATATTATTGTAGGATTTACTTGAACATCACAATACTCCGTAATTCCTTCAGAATAGTTCTGTTCCGTATACTAACACTATCTTGAGGTCGTATCTTTGACAGCCACGCATACACACAATGCTGGTAAGCGACAAAAAAAAGTTTATTGTGGAAAAATATATTTTGCCAGGCAAGCTTTAAAATACGTACCTTATCGGTACAGGATCCTGGACATCATCAGACCAGTTCTGTGACATTATTATATTGCACTGTCATCCAATTTACATATTGTATGTATGCAAGATTTAACCGAAACAAATAAACATATACATTTCGAGTTCGAGTACATAGGCAGAACTGTCTCTATAATTTCATACTTATAATTTCATTAAATCAATAGAAGGTACGAAGAAGTTATAATTTTGAAACAGCTTTTTACAACTTAAAGCAGCTGTCCATTTAAAAATTGATTCGGTTGGGTGGTAAAATTAATCAAGTCCTGGTATCCCCATCAACATATTATCCGACTATTGAAAATAACACGAAGTAACATGTAATTCGTTGACTTTAGTATCCATCACAATTTGGTCGGTTAGCTTAGCACTAAAAACAATTAAAATTTAACGTAGTTTGTCGAAATTATCATTGATTCTTGCTTATTGATGACAGAAAATAGGATTCATACTAATAATTCTTTAATTTACTAGCTGTATCAACTAAAAAAGTTACTCACCGATGAAAGGTTATGTTGAGTTGATTTCGTTCACTACGGCTTTTACAGCCCGTT
Source organism: Crocallis elinguaria (assembly GCA_907269065.1). Taxonomy (NCBI): domain Eukaryota; kingdom Metazoa; phylum Arthropoda; class Insecta; order Lepidoptera; family Geometridae; genus Crocallis; species Crocallis elinguaria. The sequence goes on from OU026068.1 coordinate 17,662,696, forward strand.
ACACAGCAATTCGCCATAACTACACAACGAAATACACTCGCTTGGAATATCGGAAAGTTACAAATAACACAAAATAATGGTTTCAAAGGTATTTTTAACAAAACAGCTCTTGACGCCACAACTTGTCTGCCACCATAGACAACGATGGCAAACAAGAAAAAACCAATACGCAAATAGAGACAAATAATTTTTCTTTATCCTGCTCACACTTAGACATTTTTACATAACGTCATCTCATTTTCGTTATTATTATTATTTTAAAAGCCCATCTATACCTATCCTTTCATCTATGTGTCAGAGGTTATGCGAGTTACGAGTAGAGCTGTAAAAGTAACGAGAATCGAGTACTCGTATGTATTCGGTATTGAAATCATGAGTACTCGTTACTTTCGTATCGTTACTTTTCTCGTTACTTTTGATACAATCGAGTACTAGCATGAAACATCGCATCGTGTCCTGTTGGTTGGTATCATTGTATTCATTGGTATGATTTCGTTCGTATTAAGTACTCTCGTCTTGTTATATATCATTATTTATTATTCAGATTGTATAATGTATGAACAATTCTCGTCTTGTTATACATTTAGATATAGTGAATTATTGGCACAAAGTAACACCATAAAAATTCTTAGTAAAAGGATAAAATCAAAAATTTGAAAATAACAGTAGGTATTTTAAGGAAAGCAATCCCTGGTTCATAATATTATATAAAAATTAGTTTTAGGAAAAAGCGGGAACCGACTTGCGAAAATGACGTGAAACATTGAATATTATCACCCAGTTTTTCACCCTTAGAGATGGTATTCCTACATAAAATTTATGGAACCCTACTCATGAAAAAAAAATCATTCAAATCGGTCGACAAATGGCGGAGATAAAGAGTAACATCGCCACAAAAAAAAAATTCAGGCGAATGGGGAGGCACAGGCAAAGCTAATCTCAGATGGCGCCACCTCCGCTGGTGCTTGTCATCGATGGTTATTTTGAGGGATAATGAATTAAACTATAACCAGTTAACATGCTCACGTCTTAGAAATCATTATATTTGAAATGGTCACTACATAACCGAGACGAATAATTGGTTTCCAATATTTTTTGATGAGCAATGCTTTGATCCACAATTTACGTTTTTCTCGTTAGAAGAGAAACGTGTGTACCTTATGTTTACATTGAATTGCACTTTACAGAGGCATACTTTGTTGAAAAGACGATGTTTTGTTCATTTACTAAAATTTTATAATGAAGTTTCATAGTGAAACAGCATCAGCGATAATGCGCCACCTAGCGGGATAAGTAAGCAGTGTGGCTCCCTATTGAGAACTCTTCTGGTTCATGTTTTGAAGTTGGATAAAAATATGAACAATACGAAGCCACGATGCTTATTTCTCACTCGCATTCATTCTATCGCTGGACAAACCGTTTCAGTTTCCGCATCATGCGTTGTATTCGTACAGATAACGAATCAAACTAACATCATACGAAACATACGAGTAACGAATTGAATTTGTAAGTAACGATTCGTTACTTCGAATCTGACGATGTACTCGTTACTCGATAACGAATACATACGATTTCTTACAGCTCTAGTTACGAGCATGGATAGTTATTATACTCTTTGGTTACGAGGTAGTAGGCAATTCCACAGAAGCCAGGAAATAAAGAAAGAAGAAGAGGTAGTAGGTAGTGTTATAGTGTCTAGGCAGGGAACGGCTAACGCTCGGCTCTCGAGCCGAACGGACCTGTCCTACAACTGGGGGTAGTCGTAGCGTTGTATGGGCGCGGGGAGGGGGCGTCTCCTGCTTCCTGCGCGGTTGGTCCCCGCGCCCCGGGACGGACTGCTTGCGGGCCGCGAGCTGTGTGTCGCTGCGCGGTGTGCCTGTGGAGGGGACGAGGCGACGAGGGCGTCGCTGCTGCGTGTAACTTTCATTTACTTCCAGATGTTGAGCAAGCCCGTATTGCGAGGCTTGCGGAGGTCTGGGCTGTAAGGGGTAGTTGGAGGTCCAGTGGGCGAGTGCCCAACAACCTGTTGTTAAGTGACGATGGGACGAGTGTGTGATTGAGTAAACGAATGAAGCCAAGAGTACTAAGTAATGAAAGTACCTACACTTTCATTGTAACCGACATCTCCCATAGTAACACCCACGTGGAATTGCTTGATCGTGTCTGATGGTAATGGGTAAAATGTATCTACCCGCTTCTTCTTGTTATTGTTCTATGCAGGTTTTTGTTACCCCGCCGTGCGTATGTCTCCGACGTATATATCGAGCAATAAAACGACACGTAACTACGAATACTATTTTATTCTAGTTCGAAGCGACACGTTACAATCGCAATCATCACGGTCGTCGGTCGACGCGACGGTCGGCGGCGGTCGGTGGCGGTCGGCGGCGGTCGGCGGCGGGGCCGGCCGCTGTCAATAGAACATCTTACAAACGATAAAATTATAATAAGAAACGATCACCGTAGTTATGTACACAATCACCCGACGGCGGCGGGGCGCGTTCATAACCGCTTCAGGATGCGGCGCCGCTGGGCATCGCGGGCGGGCGCGCGGTTCGCCGCCGGCCCGGGCGCCGGGGGCAGCGCCGAGAGCGCGCCCGCGCCCGGGCCCGCCGCGGCAGCTCGCCGCTCGCGCTTGGCGCACGGGCCCGCCGCGCCCTCGTCCTGCGGCAGAGCAGAGACCACGTTAGAGATGGCCGGCGGGGGGAGGGGGCGGGGAGGGGGCCGCTCGCTCACCTCGCGGCGCGGGTGCGCTGGCGGGCGCGCGTGGATGTCGGTGAGCAGCTTGGCGCGCGCGAAGTAGTCGTCGTAGCGGTCGCGCAGCAGTGCGGCGGCCTCCGCGTTGAGCGCCGAGTCGTGGTTGGGCGCGATGAGCAGGCAGCGCAGCGCCAGCAGCGCGTGCGCGAGCCCCAGCTCGGGCCGCCAGTCGCGCTTCAGCGTGTTGACGCACACCTCGCCCGAGTCCGCCGCCACGTTGGGGTGGAACAGCTTCGTGAGGAAGAACGCGCGCGGCGGCGCCGCCGGGAACTCGCGCCCCAGCACCAGCCGCACGCGGAACGACCCACCCCAGTACGGCGTGTCCGCTGCAACACACACCGCGCCCTACTGTTACAACGACCCGCTGCAACATACACCGCACCCTACTGTTACAACGAGCCACCTCAATACTTACTCACTGACTACTTTTCTCATCACATTGGAACACAGTAATGCTTGGATAATACTGCTTGACGGTAGAGCACAACAAAAAAGACAAAAGTAAAGAGGTGGTACCCTCCACAGCACAAGTTAAAATTTAGCACACATGGATTTCTGTGACCCAAATACGGACGTGTAGCATAAACATAATGAATTTTGAAGATGGGGTCACTTTTGTGGGCAAATTATAAAATTAATAAAGGTTTTGCAAACTGTACAATGTCACAGATTAGGTAATAGTTATCATTTGAAGAGTGTGACCAGTATAATATAGTGATTCTATAACGGTTCCGTTTTTTATTAGGATGTACAGAACCCTAAAAATGTGAAATATTGTCATATAATATCAATCATCAGGTTTGCTTGGTTTTGAGTCCTTTTAAAACTTTCTTCGGGACCCACTACCGTGCCGCGCCACAATTAGTCATTGAAGAATTTTCGGAATGGTATGCTTACCATCCGGAAAATGACCTGCTCCTCTCGTTTTCCAATAGTATAAAAAAGCTGTCCAACAACACTCACTATGCAATTAAGCCTACTCCCATCTAGGTCAAGCCCCCCCCACACCTAAATCCTGAATCCCCGCGATACCTGTATGGCAATTAGGGCATCAAGAATTGGACCTTTTTGAAGAATCAAATGTTTCAATTCCGATTCCTGACTCGGAATTGGGTACCCAGTTTTTCGATTCCGTTTTGTTTTCTTTGTATACAATTTTGTTTTAAGTAAAGAGAAAACAAGTTTATTAGTAAAAAATTTTAACCAACTTCCTATACTAATGGAGAAGGTTATAAAGTTGGTGTGTATTTTTTTTGTTTGTTACCTCAGATTTCCATCATTTATAAACCAATTTGAAAGGTACTTTTTTTATTTGAAAGGATAACTTTTAGATTCGTCCTATAGAAGTTTCTACAAAATTGGTTTGGTAGTTTGTCACTGGAGTCAGATTGTCGCTTTTCTTAAAGCATTTTTTTATATTTAAATAAAATTATATAAATACTTGGAAAATAAATCACCTATTGGGAACAGCTACTTTTTTATGTATGAGTTTAAATAGGATTATTTAGGAGAGGTCATAGGTAGGACTCCTACCATATCAGTAACAACTTAATTTAATCTGTTATTCTAGTCTTCTGTTGGTTTATTTAAATTTAACATTTGAATACAGGTTCAAGTTCAGTAAACTAGAATTTGGTGATAGGTCCTTTAAGTTTCAGAAGTCTGGTTGTCATCACGGCCATGCTACTCCAGCAGGCAAGTATTACAGTCTAGCAGCAGAATATATTCTTGTCCCAAATCTGCTCGTTCATCTGCTTCAAAAAAACCAGAATCTATAGAAATATGTATTTCTATAGATTCTGGTTTTTTTTACTAAAATCGAAAATCAATTCCTACTCATTTATTATAATAATCAGTTCTCACAGGATAAAAAGAATCAGTTTTTCCTGGTTATTTTGGAATTAGTTAAAACCGGTTTCATGGCAATTAGAATTTTCAACAAATTTACTGACATGCTCATGGTGTACAATATTGTTCAATTTAAAAGAAAACTGTTTGACTTTCTATTGGATAAATGCTATTACTCAGTAAAAGACTACTTGAAACGATAAAATTGGACCCATAAATAAGTAATTCTTTTTAAATCTGACATTCATTACATTTCCCTCTGGCTTATCAATTAATGTACTTATTCTTATATTATTTAAATCATCATTAAGGTAATTTATTACACATCATTTTTTATTATTTAAATAATTACTTATTTACTTATTTTGAATAATAAATGTCACATTTATAATGACAAACATTTGTATGCATAACCACACAGAATATTGTTGGATATTTATATGCTTTGATGACATCTTTGCAAATATTGTACTCAAAGTTCTGACATATAAATAAATTCGTTTCATTTCAAGTAATTATGTATTTTTTGTGCTTCATGCAACATCCTTATTATCACCATGTTGCTTGCAGGTTATTTTAAATAATTTTACTAGCAATTATTGCATTTGCTTGGTTTAAAGAGACAAATAATCAGCAAATGGTTGTTAAAATAAACCTAAATACGATAGGCAACAATAAGAAACCACATACTTACAAAATATGTGGTTAAGGCTACTGTTAATATCAAAAATTGAATACTTTTACTTGGGTTCATTATATATTTATCAACAGTGGTAACATGGCTAAAGTTCAGAGTCACTACAAGAAAGTAAGCCTAACAATGTACAGCAACGACGCCCACGCGTGCATTGCGTCGACAGTCGGGAGCCGGGCAGCGGGGCCGTGTAACACAGTGTGGGGGCAGTCAGTACTCAGTAGTCACCTGGGCCTTCGATAGTGGCGACCACGTCGGTGAGGTCATCGTCGCGCAGCAGCAGCTTGACGCCGGCGGGCGGGCTGGCTGCCAGCCGGCGCAGCTCGCGCGCCACGCCGCGCAGCACCTGCGGGCACACATTCTCCACGTTCGACATGTTCACTGCTCACTGCTCGTGCTCAGGCCGAGCTCGCTGCGCCCGCCGCGCCAGCCCAAACACCATAGCCCGCGCCTCTCCCGCCGGGGACCTATACGCTCTTCGATGCAGCGTAAACTAGGAGCTTCGCGTCTCGATTTGATCGTGAAATAGAAAGCACACGATTCCGATTAGATTACCAATTCTCAATTTCTAGTAAGTCTCCGTCTTTAACTCATTAACCGAATTTTAGCTCAATTTGAACGATAAATATGATTGATTGATTACTTTGAATGCTAACTGTCCTGTCAAGTGTCCTATATGTCAGTGTCAATTTGTCAAATGCTACCACAGAGAAAATAATTACTACGTTTGTTTTTATGTTAATTAATCCATACTAATATTATAAATGCGAAAGTGTGTTTGTTGGTTTGTCCTTCTTTCATGCAGTAACGAAGCAACGGATCGACGTGATTTTTGGCATAGATATAGTTTATGGACCGGAGAGTAACATAGGCTACTTTTTGTCCTGGAAAATGCATGGTTCCTGTGGGAACGTGGGTGAAAACCGCGGGCAGAAGTTAGTGTGACATAAAATTGACACTGACAGCTGTCAATAAAGTTTTATAATGTTTACTGTTAACAAGTTGATTGATTTATAATAACATTACCTACTTGACATTGGCGAAATTGTGGTTAACATTCCACAGAAGCCAGGAAATAAAGAAAGAAGAAGAACAAGTTGATTTAATTTGACAGATTGGTTTGACGGTTCCTGTGGGAACGCGGGTGAGTACCACGGGCAGAAGCTAGTATTTTATAATAAAGTAGCATTATTATTATTATAAATGTGACTAAAATTGAGTTAACCCAAGCATGTCGCTATTTCAAAAAGTGCAAATATATAGGTACAGTCGCAGTAACAAAAGATTCGTCATCTGTCTATTTTTGTTTGCGCTGTAGTTGTCACAAACGTATTTGTGTAGCCTACGCCCTACGCCTGTAAACCGCAAAGAGTATATATATAAGGTAAACCGCGTTACCGTATTGCCGCATTTAGACTCTCGCGCGAGCCTCCACGAGGCGACGCGACGCGAACGTGAACCTGAACGAACGCGCGAGTGTAAACGGCTTGCTCGTGGCACCTCGCCTCGCATTGGAGCGAGCGGCGGCGACGCGGATGTGAGCCTTCGAGGTGGTTTTTTGGGCACGAGTCAAAGGGGCTCGCGACGGTTGAGAGCTATGCATTTACAGTCGCGCGCTCGCGTCATTATACCCTATATAATTTGTGGCGTCATTTGCTAAGCAGAGCTCATCTACGTAGGTTGTGTCACGGAGCACCAAAGAGATTCCAATATAAGTAGCGGAACACGCATAACAACTTGACAATACTTATTATTTGTTTTCTCAATGCATATAATTTGTGTCTCAATGAAATTAATTAGCTATGGACTGGACTCACAAAAAATATTAAAATTTCTTGAACATAAAGTTACTCATGTCATCTCCTGTCATGTGTAAAAATCTACATATATAGTAATCTGTGGTAAAAATGTTGCCGCAAATTCTACGACCATAAATATATGGCTACGAATGTTTAATATGGTTTAAATATAGCTCCTACAAATAAGATAACAATCTTCTCATTATGGCTACATTTTGTCGTGACGTAGAACTGGGAGTTTTGGCGCGAATGCGAAAATGTGCTGTTGTTGTTTCTAAAATTATTCTAATATTGCGACTTAAGGACTGTGTATCCAAGTCAAGAAATAAATTAAAAAAAGAAGTAGACTGGTCTCACTCTGACACTGGCAGAAAAACGTCAAGCCACAGATTAGAGATTAATACGCGCGCTATATTAATACGTCAAGCCAGGAAATAAAGAAAGAAGATATTAATACGTCAAGCAGTGGATAGTTATTATACTCTTTGGCAAGTAGTCAAGTACATACATATACCCTATATAATTTGTGACATACATACTAAGCATGGGTAGCACACACATTTAAAACGAGATTCGTGCGAGCAACTCTTTTTTAAAATTGTGGTAGCACGCTGTGATAGCACGATTGTGGTAGCACGATTGAGGCGAGGCGATGCGTCGCGTCGCCTTGCCTCAATCTTGCTACCACAGTGAGGCGAGCTGAGTAAGAGCCGATCGAGGCGCACACGTGACTCACAACCACATCGCCACACGCCTGCTAGACGTGTATGTGTGTTGTGTGTCGGATCGGATGAAATCAAACGTAGTAAAAGACACTTAGAACTTAACTCGCATCATTATAATTTATAATTATATAAATATTATAATAAAAATTTTGCTATATTTTTTAATCCCTTGCCTTTCTTTTCGAAAATATAATTATTTATATAACTTGACACTGGCTAAATACGCTAATCGCGTGAAGCCAAAAACAAAACAAAAAAAAAATACATAACTGAATTAAATAATATAATTTGTGAATAAAATTCTGCAATTTCTGAACCAAACTCACCACAGAGACTACTGAGAGGATCAGACGGATGACTTTCATAGAGAAAAAATCGCCGTAACGAGGCTCACATATAGATTTTGATAACTGCTTCGTTTTTTTTGTATGAATGAGAATATAGTCTTTTACAATCAAAGTCTTTTACTTATGCAATTACATTTTTTTTCTTTTTGGGTTCAGGTATTTTTGCCATGTTAGGTACCTACTGGCTATATAGTAATATCCCTATTATTCCCTAATTAGGATTAGAATATAAAAAAACTACATAGTATATTCACTAGTTTTTTATTTTTCAATTTTGTTTTACATTTATTATATGGTTTTTCTTACATGCAAGGCAAACTTTTATTTCTTAACCTAAAAACATCTGTGCCTTTTAATATTCTATTGATAACACTGCACCAGTTAAAAACAGTTAATCGCAGATTCATATCAATAATGCATTCAGAAACAACATCACAATGTTCTCCATCACAGAGCTAGCCACTAGTTATCTCTTCATCAATGAATAACGTTGGATAGGCGTGGATACGCAGACGAGACCTCTGCAGTGCTTTTGTGAAAAACCTTTATCCAAAATTCTTTTCACATACAAACAGCTTGTGAAGATCTTCGAAGCTCAAGCTTCTTAAATTTTCACAATTGATTACACTGTAACCACTTTTGGAGTCTTATCTCAGTTTTTGGAAATCTATGCAAATTGACGTCCTTTCGTCTACTAGCACAATTCACAACACAGCACTTGTTGTACATAATGCTACTTGTATTACAGCTTCACAAATTGAGAGGTAAGGTACGGAAAACTTCACTCGATCAACCTTAAAACTGTAATGGCGGTTATTTACTTATTTAGGTTTGACAAATTAAGATTTGACATAAAAATCAAACATGGCGGCAATGGACTGTCATTTTCTATAAGTGAGCCATATTATATTCTCTTTGGACACTACGGCGAGTATATTTTGCATCAAGATTGGCACGCAGAGAATATTATAACGCTACGTTGGAATATTGAATTGAAAAATAACATTAGTAATGACTATGTAATAATATTCTTTTACGCTAAACATACTGAAATCTTAAACAAGATAATATATCTTGTGTTACGAATACAATGAAAGAATCTGAGGAGGCGGAAGAGTTTCGCGTGTTGGTGTCGCTGGAGCGGTACTTCAGCGACGAGCGCGCGCGGTGCTACATGAGCGTGAGCGCGCGGCGGCCGGTGCGCGCGCTGGCGCGGCGGCTGCGGCGCGCCTTCCGCCTGCCGCGGCCCTTCGCGCTGCTCTCGCGCGGACACCTGCTGCCGCCCGACGAGCCGCTGGCGCTGCTGCGCGCCGACGACCCCGTCGAGTGAGTGACGGCTGCACAGCCTGGAATACGAAACCTGTTACCGCAACGGAAATTTTAACCCCCACTCAGATGTTTATTGGTTTTAAATTGATAAAGTGTATTTGCCAAATCTGGCATGTTATAATTTATGATGGTGTGGCAGGGTGGGTATAGGGGTCTTTTTAAAAACGGTAACATCAACATCTTCAGTATCATGGTAAACGCTCACCCCTCATAGAAAGAAAACTCCAAGTAGATCGATTTATCTCAGCCATTTATTGCAGCAAGGTCATATGGGAGATCGGAGCAGTCCGATGGTAGGTGCGATACTATCTTTCAAACAGTCAATTGCTCGTATTTATAGCAAAACTTAGATTGTCACAAACAATGTTTATAAAACTTGTTAGCTTGTTATTCTACTTTAGATTTTATCCTTAATTGGAATTTAATACCTTTTTACTAACATGGGGCCCAGGATAGCACTCATAATAGTTAAAATAAATGACTCTTAAGTGCCCATTCCAAGTTATAGGCTGTAAGAGAAGAAGGGCAAGAAACCTGTCATCATTCTTTTAAAGAATTATGTTTACAGTGAATTTGTTCAGCTTAACAATCCAATAATTAATTTACAGTTTTTAAACATTAATTAGTTAACCAAAGTTAACATGTTTTAATGAAGCTCGCCTGTGACATCATTGCTCCAATATATAGGTTGTTAAGAAAACTTGTATGTATCATAAGATCGCCTCTCTTCCTACGTTGTTCCAAGGTTTTTAATCCCAGCTCTTTTAACCACTCTTCATAGGTATCATTTTTAAGCTAGGGACCATCTTTGTGGCTCTTTGCTGAACCCTTTTAAGCAAATCAATGTCCTTTTTAAAATAAGGGTTCCATATCTGGAATGTATATTCCAAAAGTGGTTGCACATAGGTTTTATAAAGCTCTAAAAAACGTTCCTTGTTTATGTATAAGAAGGCTTTGCATATTGTATGTGTTTGCATGTTTACATTTGAGAGTTGCAAACATATCTTTAGATTTAAATAAGTTGATATACAACGTGATTTACAACATCAACGTGACTTGTTGAAGTATATAAAAAATGTATGGTCACAGCGAGGATTTCAGAAAAAAATATATATTTATTTAATAAACTTACAAAATATTCTATAAATATAATCTAGGGACAATCTATTTTACCGAAGTGAGGTATAAAAGTGATTCTTCGATTGGCGGCACGCGCCACGAAGACTCCTCTGCTGATTCAACTCCAGCGTGGTGCATTTACGTGTGAATGACGTCAATGCTTGCGCAAAGGTTGCGCTTTCCTTGGAGACGACCCGCGTAACACATACACACAATTCAAATCGTAAACACACTAAAGCTATATTTTTATTATTATTTCAGAGTAGTACCCACAAAATCAGCCTCACTGCACGATTCAGAAGCCAACAATGCCAATAATTCGGTTAAGAACAGCGAAGAAATATTCGAATCCAGGACGCTGAACTTAGAAGATACGCCCATGTGTTCATCGGTGCCCCCCTCCCCCTCTCCGCCTCGCTCCCCTGCGAGCGCCGCGTCCGGCCGAGTGCACACTCCCCCGAGCGCCGCCGCCCTCGCCGCCGCTGCGGTCGCTACTACTGATGTCGCTGACCTCGACCATATGAAGAAGCGTGCGCTGGACATACTAGAGGAGTACGAGGCTGCTCCTCCGCGCGCAGCCAGCCGCGGCCGCGACCGTACGAGGGAGGGGAGCGAGGCGGCCTCCCTGCGGGCCGCCTCCACTGACCTCGACCGCACGGCACGCGGCGCGCCTCTCGCGCCGCCCGCGCGCCGTCGCCGCCGCGTGCGTCGTCGTCGCGCGCCGCGGGGAGCCCCGGGACGGTGGGAGGCAGCCGTGTCCCCGGTCGGGCGGGAGGCGGCCGTGTCCCCGATCGGGCGGGAGGCGGCCGTGTCCCCGGTCGGGCGGGAGGCGGCCGTGTCCCCGGTCGAGCGGGAGGCAGGCGTGTCCCCGGTTGGGTGGGAGGCGGGCGGGCGGGAGTTGGACGTGTCACAAGGCGGGTGGGAGTTGGACATGTCCCCGGGTGGGCGGGAGGCGGCCGTGTCCCCGGGCGGAGGGGAGGTGGCCGTGTCCCCGGGCGGAGGGGTGGCGGCCGCGGCGCGGGAGGCGCGCGTGTCGCTGGTAGTTCGGAACTGCGCCGCGGCACCGCGGGCTGCGCGCCTGGTGCGGGCGCTGGTGGAGCCCCCGCCCCCGCTGCCCTCGCCCCTGCTCTCCCCGCTGCTCCCGCCGGCGATGGTGGTACTGACTCACCCACAGAACCCGAATTAGATTGGGCCCGCACCTGAAGTTGCTTTACAACTCAATAATAGATGTTTAATGATAAGATTGAGGTGATCATGATATTCAGAGACGAGTCTAAACGTGGACTTTGTCTTCCTTATGTCAAAAAGTACGGTTGGAAGTTGTGCGCTAAGCTCTGTGCAAATTTATTCTTAAATATTAGAAATTTCAGGAAAATCTGTGGAATGTGCTATTCGTGAACTTACTAAAACAGTGCTCTCAATGGAGAACAAAATCACTACACTGGAGAAAGTTGTTTTGGATCAAAATCAGCTGATAAAGCAACTGATTGATAAAAATGAAGATGTGAGTGTTTTGACGAAATCTAATAAAAACTCGGAAAGTGAGGGTAGAAACGCCACGCAGCCGGCGGCCCACCGTGAGCGGCCAGTTCGCGATGCCCGCAATCGTGCAGTTTCGGCACTCTCCGCTGTCGCTCGGAAAACTAAACCTACACGCAAGATATCGCCTGCTCCTCCCAGTACGGAAATTCCTTCCGAGCCGATTGCGACATCAAGTGAGTGCGTCCCGCTTACTCCGAGCTCTCCGTCGACTACTCCACAACTTTTAGTAAACACCGCTGCGGTGAATCATGCGCTCAATGAAGTTAATGCTGTGGACTGGGTCGAAGTCAAACAACGTCGATTGCGCCGCGCACCGATCAATGTGACTCGTGGTACGGCCGCTCCTGGTTCGAATGTTTGTGCGTTATCTGCCGCGGAAAGGAAATCTTATTTGCATTTGTACTTCGTCAAATTTGGAACTACAGCGGAGCAAGTTATTGCTCACTTGAAAAATATATGCCCCGATGATAACTGCTCAGCTGAAGCATTAAAATCGCGAGGCGACTATGCGTCTTTTAAATTAACTGTTTTGGCCAAAAATGTCGAAAAATATTTGAAACCTGAGCACTGGGCGGAGGATGTCTACATCAAACCCTGGAGAAGTGGATTTCGTAAGCCACAACCACAGGCCGGCCAGTAGCCTTCATTTCAAATCATATATGCTATTTTATCAGAACGTCAGAGGTCTTCGTTCAAAACTAGATACGTGCAAGAAGGCAATCTTGGCTGAATCAGCAGACTTTTTCGCTTTTACGGAGACTTTTCTAATAAGCAGTGTCTGTGATGCTGAAGTGTTCCCTCCGGGATACACGGTATTACGCCGGGACCGCGCCGGCGATGCCGGCTGGGGAGGGGTGCTGCTGGCAGTGCGCGACCAACACAAAGTGCAGCAGGTGGTCGACATTGACGGCTATTTGAACGATATAGAGGTAGTCATAGGCATCGTTACACTTAAATACAAAAAATTATTTGCTGTGTAGTATACATCCCACCGAATTCCAATGATGATAAATACGTAAATACATTTAATTTATTGGAGAACCTCGTTTCTAGATATGATAATATGGATATATTATTAGTAGGGGATTTTAATTTGAATTCTTGTAGTCAAAATGTTTTAATGCATTACAATTGTTTGTTATCATTTTGTAAATTGAAGCAGCACAATATAATCTGCAATAAATATGGTAGAATGTTGGATCTGGTGCTGAGCAATCTGAGCGGTGAGTGCATCGTGGTGAGTGGAGACACGGACCCCGTGGTCCCCGCGGACGCTTACCATCCACCGCTCGCAGTGAGTGTGCGGAGCGCGCGGCCGGCGCGGCCGTGGTCCCGTGCAGTGAGCGCGCCGCCGCCGCAACCGGCCCGCGACGATGTACTCCGCGAGTGGAATTTCCGTAAGGCTGATTTTAAATCTTTGTACGCAGAGTTTTATTCTCTTGTATGGGACGAGATGTTTTCAATCACAAACGTTGATGAAGCTGTTACTTTATTTTATAAAAAAAATAAGTGAATGTTTTGATAAATTTGTGCCTTTAAAAAATACATTTTCTAATGAATCCAAATATCAATATCCTACGTGGTTTACGCCTGAAATAATTCGAACTATAAAGAATAAGTATTTCCATTTGAAAAAATTTAAACAGTATAATTTAGAGTTTAACCACGAGTTATTTAAATTCTATAGGCTTCGAGTAAAAGAGCTTATTGAGCTAGCCTACGAAGCATACATTCGACGAGCAGAGACGAATATAAAAAAGGATCCTAAGGATTTTTGGAAATTCGTAAAAGACTTGCAGGTTTCAAGGGCAAATTGTAATGAATTTGAATTCAATGGACGAACTGTGACAGGGTTGGACGCAGCAAATGCATTTGCTACTTATTTTAGCTCTGTTTTTCTGCCCAATAGCCCTACTTTATCCGTAACTGATGCTGAGCGCGAGGCAGCACACCCGCTGTGCTCTGCACGGATCGCGCTGGAGGCTGTTGACTGTGCCGATCTATCCGTAGCAATGCGTCGTTTGAAAGCTCAGTCAGCCAGTGGACCAGATGGAATTCCACCCTTTATTTTGAAAGACTGTGTAGAAGTGTTTAAAAAACCACTTCTTTTTATATTCAATCTTGCATTATCTACAGCTACGTACCCTAAGATATGGAAAGTATCTAGAGTCACTCCGATACCTAAGGATGGTTCCAGGTCAGAGGTACAAAACTATAGGCCTATAGCGGTTTTGTCGGCATTCGGTAAGGTTTTTGAATCTATACTTAATCGCCACATCACCAGGCAGGTCCAAACTCAGTTATCCGATAGCCAGCATGGCTTTAGAGTTGGTAAGTCTACTACCACTAACCATATTAACTTTGTAGACTACGCTGTCACAGAGATGGATCAAAATAGGCAAGTGGATGCGGCATATTTTGACTTTAAAAAAGCGTTCGACCGCGTCCACAATGATGTACTTTTAAGAAAGTTTGCAAGTGTAGGCTTCACGCCCAAACTTCTTCAGTTGTTTTCCAGCTACTTTGCTGACCGCATGCAATATGTGCAGCTATCTGGGTACCGCTCCGACTTATATATGACCTGTTCTGGTGTGAGTCAGGGTAGCACACTGGGGCCTACCCAGTTTGTTATCATGATAAACGATTTGCCGAAAGTCGTCAGAACCGCTAAATGCCTCATGTTTGCTGATGACCTGAAGCTGTACTTAGGTATAGGTGATATGGATGACTGTGAGGCGTTGCAGAGGGATATTGACCGTGTGGTGTACTGGAGCGAATCCAATCACTTAGAATTTAATAGTTCTAAGTGTAAAACTATTTCGTTCACCAGATCACATGCGCCTCTCCAGTACAACTACCACATATCCGGTGTCCCCCTGGAGCGCGTCACAGAAATTCGAGACTTGGGACTGACGTTGGATGTCGAACTTACATTCAATCAGCACATAGAACATATTACCAGCAGAGCTTCTAGATCCCTTGGTTTTGTCATGCGACAGACAGCCCGATTTCACGACTGAGGCACGATTATCGTTTTATATTATGCGTTTGTGCGGAGCATACTTGAAAATAATTCTTTGGTTTGGGATCCGCACGAGCGCAAGTATAAAATAATGATTGAACGCGTACAGAGGAAATTTGCTCGCTATCTCTATAAAAAAATGTTTGGATACTATCCCTATTTATATCCGTCTCTGTTCGTTTCCGGAATGGTAGGAATCGACACCTTGGAGTTGAGACGTAAGTGTGCATTACTGATGCACTATTACTTGCTTCTCAACAACAAGATCGACAACCCGCCCACTCTGGCTCGCTGTTCGCACCGGACCGACTGCGGCGGCCGCGCGAGTGCAGCTCCCGCCGCCTGCTCGCGGCTCCTCCGGTGCGCACGCTAACAGCGCAGTATGCGCCCACAGCCCAGGCCATGAATCTGCTCAACGCTCTCATTGCTCAGGAGCCAGATCTTGACCTGTTTTGCACTAAATTTAATCTATTTGTTTTTCTTTGTATTCGTTATTTGTGTAAAGTGTTGTAAAACTTGACTTGCTGCACGCTTTGGTGTGAACTGTAAGTGCAGCAAGTAATTATTATTAATAAATAAATAAATAAAAAAGTAGTGCTTACGCTCTAATTTGTATTCAGAGACATTTGGAACACTACAACTAAGCGCATGCTAAGCAAAGCCTGAGTAGGCAATATCGACTCTAAGCACGATCCCTGAACCAGGGATACCCCATCCTAAGCGGTGTGTGGGCACCGTGGTGGCTGGGGGTTGGAGGCGACTTGTCCCGTTCTCTTTCCCTCTCGCATGGAGCGTTGGGGTGGGGATCGGGACAATAACCGGAGGGGACCCCGTACTGCACATTACCCGTGGTGGTGATGCGCATGCGGGGTGGGGTCGGAGAAGGGGTCTCTACTCCTTCTTCGGCTCTTGAGGCCCAGAGGGTGGACACGAGGGAGCCCACCCTCAGCTTTTGGGCCTCGAGGGGTCGCGCGCGTGTTCCCGCGCGCCCCTTAGTGAGGTGGATACGGCGATGGCGTACGTGGAGTACGTTGTCGCCGGAGGTGGGGTCCCACAACTGGGACCAGCGCGTCGCCGGGCCGCGGTTGGCTATTAACATGGGCCCGCAGCCCGGCATTATGGCGCAGAGGAGGAACACACGTCGGTTTTTTAGTTGGTAGGTCGGCCTCATTAGCCGGAGTCCAACATAACCACCACGCTGCCCTCGCGGCTGGTGGTATCCATGAGGATTTTTAGCGACGTAAAAAAAAAAAAAGGCAATATCGACTACTTTAGCCGCTCTCAAAACAGCGGCGTGAGTACGGAAGTCGGTTCGATAAATTTGTCGAACCGAAAAACTCGACAAATTTATCGAATGTTGCGAGTACCGAAGTCTGATCGTAAAGTATTGAAGTAGCTCTATATTCTCTTTGGATTCGACCTAGCTTTTGTCGATTGTTTCGAGGCTCGATAAATCCCACCTTATCGATTTGAACTGTCAATTTTATCGAATATTATCGTCCCGAATAGATCCGTACTTGCGCCGCAGAAGTGGCGCCACCAAATGATAACGGTAGTAACCATAGTAACCAAACATTGAAAACTTCAAAACTAAAATGTTTCTGTGCGTGTTGACCGCACTACAAAAGTTAACAAATAAACGAATATAATGAAGTAAACGTTAAATAAAGATATTTATTTCACATCAGCAAAAAATGGAATAAAGACATACAAAAGTCATAAAACAAAGAGACATAAAAAGAACACCTAAGTATTTAGTTTTAAATAGCTAACACTGCCTGTAACAATTTATTACAAACTATTAAAACCTCTTTTCAACATTCCTCCTTAAATTGATAACAGTCAGGTCAGTTCTTGGTTCTCTGTCCCTAATTACTGTCTTATTCACTCATGCATCCACTAGCTCCACTGCATTAGAAAACTCATCTTCCCTTTCACACTAACCTCATTTGACCATCCATGTAGCACACCACTCAAACTTGTCTTTTGGTAATGCCTTTGTCAATCCATCTGCTGGCATTCGCTTGCTTTCCAAGTACTTTAAACCAATCACTCCATTACTCAAACATTCTCTAATGAAGTGATACTTCAGATCAATATGTTTAGTATGACTATGGTGCACCGGATTCTCAGCAATTGCTATTGCTGATTGGTTGTCATTATAGATAACTATTTTAGTATTTTTACCCGTTATCTCAAACATCAACCTACTCAAGAATATTGCTTCCTTTGCCGCTTGCGTAAGACTGATGTACTATGCTTCAGTACTAGATAAAGCAACAACTTGTTGTTTTTTGCTCTCCCATGATATTGCTCCACCAGCAAATCGAAAAAACGTCCAGAGTAAGCTTTTCTATCATGATTTCCACCGTGATCTGCATCAGTAAACCCTTCTATATCTCTTCCAGTTTTTCTATAGCATAAACCTTGGTTTTTGGTTCCTTTCAAGTACCTTACTAACTCTTAGCTGCTTGCCAGTGTTTTATGTATTGAACTGGCTTAGAAAGCTTACTGCATATGCAATGTCACCTCGTGTGCAAACTGCCAAATACATCAACGACCCGATCAACTGTTGATAAGGTATATTCGCAGGTGGAATGTAGTCTTTCTCTTCAGGTTTTGTCAAACAATGACCAGTAGGGCTAACATGCGCACCGTGACAAAATTTTCTCGATGCTTATGTCGTGCATTTGTCTCATGTTCGCGAGAGAAAGAGCGAGACAAAACAGTAGACAAAATTTTGTCGTGGCGCGCATGTTAGCCCTGCAGGCACTAAAGGTGTATTAACTGTTTTGCAATCTTCCATAGCAAAATTTTTAAGAAGCTTCTCCTACGCCTCTTGATCAAGTTTTATCTCCGTTCTAGACTGCTTTACTCTCATACCAAGTATTAGCTCAGCTTTGCCTAAATCCTTAATTTCAAAGTTTTTCATCAACTGCTTCTTTACCTGTGTCAACTCTGCTTCGTTATTCCAGAAGATTAATAAATCATCAACGCCAACTATTATTGGACTTCCGCATATAAACACAAGGTTCATTTTCAAGTTTCTTGAAATTAATTTTTCTCAAGGCCTCATCCAACTTTAAGTTCCACTGCCTTGGTGCCTGTTTTAGTCCATATAGAGATTTCTTAAGAAGGCATACATAATCTTCCTTTCCTTCTTCTTTAAATCCTTCCGGTTGGGACATATATACCGTTTCGTTTAAATCTCCATTTAAGAAAGCAGTTTTTACATCCATATGGTCTACTGTAAGACCATATATTACTGCTAAACCCATTAGCAGTCGTAGTGTACCATGTCTGACTACTGGCGAAAAGGTTTCACTGTAATCCAGACCTCGTTTTTGCCGGAAACCTCGTGCGACTAATCTCGCCTTAAAACGCCTTTTATTCCCCACCTCGTTTTTGATTCGAAGAACCCATTTTGAATCAATAACATTTTGTCCACTCTCAGGTTTCACCAAAATCCACGTGTTGTTTGATTTTAAGGCTTCTAATTCTTCTTGTATTGCCTTTTTCCAACTCTCTTTATATTTGCCATCAAAGCTTCATGAACAGTTATTGGTTCTTCACTTGCTTGGTCTTTTATGGCAGCTTCATAAAGTACATAATCTGGAAACTGTTTTGTTTTTCTATTTCTTACTGGATGTCTTGTTTCTTGAACAGGTTCTACAGAAGACTCGACCTCTTCGATGGCATCCATCCATCCTTCAAAATTATCTACCCTTTGAATGTCACTTTCTAGTTCCACTTCAATATTTTCTGTTTCTTGAGCAAATCTTCTCCTTGAATATCACCCTCTAGTTCTGCTTCAGAAGTTTTGTTTTCTGTCAAAGGTAATATTGTGATAATGGGCGTAGACTATGGTAGATATTCCGCCATCACGCACAAAGCGTTTCGCTTCTACATTTATTATGCGTACCGCTAAGGAATGGAATTCCTTGCCTGAGTCTGTGTTCCCCGATCGCTACAACCTGGGTTGCTTCAAGGCGCGAGTGAATAGGTATCTGCTAGGCAAGCGTGCTTCATCGTCGACCGCATCGTCGCTTACCACCAGGTGAGATAGTGGTCAAACGTAAGCCTATAAAGTATATAAAAAAAAAAAAAAAAAACTCTTCTACTTTTGCCTCATCTTTAAGTGCTTCATTCTCAAAAAATATTACATCTTTAGCTTTGTGTACGTTTTTGTTTGTTGGATCTAGAAGCCTATAAGCTTTTGATTCATTGCAATATCCAATGAAAATCATCTCTTTACACTTCGCATCCCACTTTTTCCGTCGTTGGTCTGGAATGTGCATATATTATACGCCTTACATCCAAATACTCGCAGCATGCTAAGATCAACTTTATGCCCAGTCCACGCTTCCTCTGGCGTCATTTTCTTGACTGCTAGCGTCGGTGACCTGTTCTTCAGAAATACTGCTGTGTTAACAGGTTCCGCCCAATAGCTTCTGCCAAGTCCTGAATCTGCAAGCATACTCCTTGCTTTTTCATTAATGGTCCTATTCGCGCGCTCTGCGACACCATTTTGTTCAGGCGTGTACTCAACCGTAAGTTGATGAAGAATTCCGTTTTCTTTCATAAACAAGTTCATCTGCTTGTTAACGTATTCCTTGCCGTTATCACTTCTTAAAACTTTTAATTTCCGCCCGGTTTGCGTCTCGGCAAAAGTTATAAAATTTTTAAAAACTTCATAAACCTCGCTTTTCTGTTTAAGAAAATAAACAAACGTTTTTCTGCTAAAATCGTCAATCAGGGTCATAAAATACCGGTTACCACCAATTGACGTTTATGGCATAGGGCCACAAATATCAGAATGTACAAGATCTAGTACACCTTTCGCCCTGTTGCCTCCAGTCTTCTTAAAAGGTAATTTAGTTTGCTTACCTTCCAGGCATGGTACGCATTGTAGTACAGGTGGATCAGCAAAACTTACTCCAGTAGCCATACTATCTCGAAGTATCTTCATGTTCTTCAATCCAAGATGAGCCAGTCGTTTGTGCCACAGCTCATATTTGTCGGTGACATTAGTAACAAGCGCTGAGTTGATGTCTGAAACTAGTTTAAATTTGTAAACACCCTTATTAGGTTTGCAGCGAAGTATCACTTCTCCAGTCACACCACAATCAGACTTGTCATAGATCTCACACCCTTTATCTGAAAAAACAACTACAAAGTTTCGCTTCACCAATGTACTTACACTCAACAAGTTCGCAGATAAACCAGGTACATACATCGCACCTTTCACTCCAAACCTCTCACTCTCTACATCACCACTTCCGACTCCATGCAGCGTTTCTCCATTCGCTACAACAATTTCAATTGGATTATTGAAGTCTCTGTAGTTCTCCATCCAATTTTTCTTCATTTCATTGTCATGTGTGATGATGCACCCGAGTCCAAAAACCATTCCTCTTGGTTCTCGTTCATCATGGTTCCGAAGGCGGTGTACAGTCTCTGTCTGTCCTGCTCTCTCTCCTTGTCATGTTTCTTATTTGGGTTATTCGGACAATCTACAGCTTTGTGAGGACCTCCACAAATAAAACATTTTATAGCTTTCTTAAATTTATTCTTTTCTTTCTGCTTATCTGCTTGGGTAAATCGTGATTTACGACTATTTGAGCTCAATGCCGTGCTTGTCGATGGCAATTCTTCTACTTGTAACAGCTTATTCTTAACATAATCGGTTGTTAAGATTATGTTTGAATTTTCAAGCGCCATTCGCATAGGCGAAAACTCGTCCGGTAGCCCTTGAAGCATCAATGCAGCTAACAGCTCATCGTCGACCTCCTTTCCGATATCAGTCAACTGTTGTGCTGTCATCATCATAGTTGTAACATATTCTCTAGTGTTACTGAACATAGTTAGTTTTAGGCCTACGAGCTTTCCGAGTAGCCTGCACCTGTTATTAATTCCTCTGTCTTCATATGCAACCCGTAAGGCCTCCCAGGTTTCTCTCGCTGTAATAGCTTTTCTTACGTGTACTAGGCAATGTGATTTAACCATTAAACATATCCTAGCTCTAGCCTGTTGATCTTTTTTGCAATTAGTTGTTTCAGTTACAGGTGGAGTTTTACTCACGTACTGCCAGAGGTCTTCGCATATGAGATATAGTTCCATTTGGAATTTCCAGGAAGAGTAATTCGCTTGACCATCAAGCTTATCAAATGATGTCAATCCTCCTATGTTCGGCAATCTCGCCGAATTTTCAGAATCCACCCCCTTCATTCCGCATATTGCCGTTTTTACTAAAATTCACTGTGTTATATTTGAAAAACATTTCTTATGACGGCCCATAACCTGTGCGTGTTGACGCACTACAAAAGTTAACAAATAAACGAATATAATGAAGTAAACGTTAAATAAAGATATTTATTTCACATCAGCAAAAAATGGAATAAAGACATACAAAAGTCATAAAACAAAGAGACATAAAAAGAACACCTATTTAGTTTTAAATAGCGGTTAAAATTTCCATTATGGGCCATCGATTTAGGGGGGGAGGGGGGGAGGAAGTATACCCCCCTGTACCATCCCCACCCCGCGCAACCCCATGGTTATGGAGATATCCATGGTTTGAGGTTTTGAGGTTAGAATACCTTTTTCCATAAATATCCATCGATTTATGGGGCGGGGAGAGGAGGGAGGGAGTAGGGCTACCCCCCCTGTACCCCCCCCCCTTCCCGCCACTATATTGTGTTACAGTATTTTATTTTGTATTTTCACTGCTCTAACCTAGCCTAGTGTTCGGAGCCAGTATATTGTGTTACAGTATTTTTTTTTGTATTTTCACTGTTCTAACATAACCTAAACTAGTGTTCGGAGCCAGTATATTGTGTTACAGTATCTTGACGACCAAGTTCTCAGCTGAAAGGTTTGCGTTCGCGGCCGCTGCCCGTACCTGGGCGTCAGTTATGCCGCGAATGACGATCTGTGTCATCAATTCCTCGCTAAGGCCCTTGACTATTCGTAGGCGAAGAAGGGTGCGCCGCGCGTATTCCGCGTACGAGGAGAATTTATCGGACGTTGTGTTCATAGTCTCGAGTAGTATATTCGCGTAATCTAGCTTCCTCGGACAAAGTGGTTGAAACTCGCGTTTAAAACTAGTCCACGACCTATCACTTGGTTACCCAGTCGTTTAACCAAGTTTTCGCGTCGCCTTTTAACCATCCTGCTACTCGTGATAAGCACTCTTTGTCCTCCCACCGATTGGCCAGTCGAGCGCGATCCACTTCATCACACCATGCGCCTATATCATGTATGGCGGGATCAAAATTCGAAACATAGTAGTTGCGTGAATGGCCTGGATTTATGGAGTGAATCGCGTCAACAAGGGCTTGTGTTGTGGGCTGAACCGATACATCCGGTTGTGGGATTGGGGTAGACGTAAATTTATTTTCGATTACTTCTAATCGCGACAAGATAGTGTCCAAGGTTTTGTCTAAAGCTGCCGGAGGACTAGTAGTTCTTTGATCAGATCGTGTCTGCGAGTCCCTACGTGCGCGTGACGTAGGTGGCGGAGGCGTCAGCGGTGTTCGCGACCGGCGTTGTGATCGAATGTCGCAACCATGGAATTTTGTTCGCGACCGCGAACGTTCGCGGGATCTACGACGCGTACGTCGATGCGATCTGCTACGTGATCTTTCGCGCGAATTATGCGCGGTAGGCATGTTCGGGCAGGCAACACAAAATAAACACAATCGGGCTGTACTAAAAATGTGGGTAGGTAGGATGATTCAATTCCTTTGTTTCAACCAATTATTTACGCGGATTTACCAAGACGGTCTAGGCTTTTGCCTGAGTTAGTATCCCACTTGTTGTCGTAAAAAAAACATTTGTTTAGAACCTAAAAATACAATTCTCTTTATTGGAATAATCACACGGATCTATTTGCAGAAATAATTAACAAAGGAATGAAATCAACACTAAACCTACTAATCAATAAATTTACAAGAGATGGGATACAGAGGTACCTTGCAGATCACACCGATCGTCAGCAGCGGTGTCGTGACGTATGTCCGAGCGCAGTGATTGTAGTCCAAAGAATGAGAGCGCGTGCTCTTTTTTTTTTTTTTTTTTTTTAAGGACCGTGCTGTTGGTCTTGCGACCTCTACAGCGTCACCGAACGTCGGAAGAGCGCAGAAGGCGCTCAGCCCTAGCAAAGTGGTGGTTGGCGACTAGCTCAAGGGCATCGCGTGAGGTGAATCACGCGGTACGAACCTCGGCTTGGGCCGTCGCCGGGAGAGGGGGGTCGAGAGAACGGCCCCGGTGCACGAGTGCGACCGTTTGAGATGGGCCCTAATCTAGCTAAAGCTAAATTCTCGCGAGTTGGACGCTCGCGGAATTCGTAGTGATTCTAGTTGCCTCGTTCCAAAACCTACACCATCGAGAAGAAGGGCAAGAAACTCGACGGCGGAGTGAAGCTCGGTCCCTACAACCCTAATCTAACTAGCAAAGAATCGACCTCGCCGGCGAGGTCGATGCCTATTGCGTCTAATTCGGTATCCGATACCGCAACTGAGAGCTGGACGCCTTCCTGCACCAGCATTCGGGCTGGTGCTAGGATTGGACTGATCGTCGGGCGATCCCAGCACGGCCGCTACCGCGGTCGCGATGGGATCGTCCGGATCGCCCAAGATGTGCCAAGGGCGGCGACGACGGGGAAGCGCGTGCTCGGTTGGAACGTGTTTTATAGGTCGCGGTTCCCGGGTGCCACTGCGAGGACGCTTAATCTCCTACACATTAATATTGTTGTTTCCCTCACTCCAGTGACATTTTGTATATCACTATCTTTGTTGTATTGCTATTCATACATAAGTGATAAAACCGATAAATGTTCCGCTGAAAAAATTACACAGACATAATATATTACATATCTGTGAAAAAATTAAAATAACAGAGTGTAATCTTAGCTTAGACCGTACACGAACTTTCATTTCTGAATACGAATTTGATTGAGCGACTTAGCTGATGCTTTGCTAAGACAGTTCTTAGATCGTTTTAAGCTTTGATTATAAACCTTAGCAGATACACAATACGACGATAAACAATGACGCTACAATAAAGGAGTGAGGACTCATACTAACTCCATTTACGTCAGTCAGTGCTGTCAGCGCCGCGCACGTCACTACACGAAACGGATATTGAGAAAATATGACGAGCTGTGCGATTAAATTCTGCCGAAATAACACGAGGGTTAAAGAGAAAGACAAAATAATACATTTCCACAAGTACGTATCACATATTTCTCACTTTGATGTGTTTTTATGCAAATATTTCTATTCAAAACCGGTGACAACAAACAGAGGCGTTGGGTTGCCATTAAATTCAATTAGGTTTCCCACTTTCCCGTCTATTGACAATCGTTTGAATGAATGACACATCGTGCAAAAAAATGTACACAATGCGATTTACGCCAGCACCGTCCTTTCACAGATAATACAAGGCGATGGTATTTATTCAAATAATTAGTTAAACGATAGACATGTAATCTACAATGCGATTAAAATAAGAATAGAGTAAGGCCAAAGAAGAAGAATAAGGAAGAAGAATAAGGCCAAAGAGTATTTAGCCATTTTAGTCTAACAAAACCCCAGCTATCTCATTTGTCTTCAACAGCTATTGCTATAGCTACAGCAAATACAATTGCTACACACGCGCTTCCCTACAGGAACGCAAAGATTCGACTGTATCACAAGATACCACGCGTCAGACTAAAAACCTCAGAGTTCAAGTACTGCAAGGTACCACGCGTCAAACTAAAAACTTCACAGTCCAAGTACTGGAAGGTACCGCGCGTCAAACTAAAAAGCTCAGAGTCCAAGTACCATCGAACGATTATATTCAGAAAACCAATACTCTCACATCAAAGCAACGTTAGTCAACCAAAACTCTAGACACTCTAGAAACTCTCGAGTAAGACTAAGGAATCGGGGTAGACATGAAAAAGGACAGCACCATAGCCGGCACTTCTAGCGTCTGTATGAACCTCGGTGGGAAGACTTGGATCAAAAATGGCAAGAACTGGTTTACTAGTCCGATTGAATTTTACATCATTGTGGGTCGGATGAGCAATAGGGTAGTTTTTGTGGCGTAATCTTTTATGCATCTCCTAAAGTAGCTAGCTAAGCCCAGAAGTTGGCGTACCTGATTCACATTTTCTGGAGATGAAGTGTTCACTAAGGTTACTAAGACTACTTTTCACGGACTCGGTCTAACCTGACCCTGACTTACTAATTTCCCAAATACTCAACCTCAGTCACTAAAATGCGCAGAAGAGCCTTAACCCTTTAAGCAAGAAGCCACGCGAGATAAACACTCGTGTTTTGACTTCGTGGCCTGGTACGCGCGCTGCTGACCCGCTGCAGGCGTGCTGTCTGGCACGCAGCACGCAGTCTGGCGCGCGTCTGCACGCGGTCTGCTGCACTGCACGCGGTCTGGCGCGCTGCACGCGGTCTGGCGCGCTGCACGCAGTCTGGCGCGCGTCTGCACGCGGTCTGGCGCGCTGCACGCAGTCTGGCGCGATGTACACGCCGCCAGGCATGCCGGACATGCCGCCAGGCACGCTGTACGCTTTACGTGTGCTCTCCGGCACGCTGCTACGCGCTGTGAGGCACGCCGCACATCGCGCACCTCGCGCCCGCTGGCTGCAGCGGCTGTGCACCCGCTAGCTGCATCCACCGCGCGCTTGCTGGCTGCATCGGCTGTTGTCCACACGTTAGGAGACCCTGGACATGCTCACAAATGCCTAACAGTCGTCGCTCATTAGAATACCTGGACAAACACAAGTAACTCAGAACAGGGAGTATCCGACTCCACAGAATACTGTGCACTGGCACCAAGAAGTACAGCAATTGGAGTCACGGGTGTGGGCTCGTATTCAATGAGGGTAGGATGCCCCCAACTAGGCGAATCCCTACGCAGGCGCAACCGTGTCCTATAGTTTTGCGAGCGACTTCTACGCTGATGAGAATCGTTACGCCTAATCCTATCACGCCGTCGACGCCCTTCAGTACTGCGAGAATCCCGTCGATCCCGGACACATGACACTATTCGCGAGGCACGAATTTTATCGCTCAAGATGCGCCGCGAATCACCATGACAATGCGACCTACTTCGCGTATCTCTCCTACTCCGAGATTTACGTCACTCTTGGTTACGCGACCATCTCGAGTGGTTTTTCTTTTAGGACTACGTGACGTACGCCCCATAATAAGAATCACAAGATCGAATAACAAGGTTAGCAATCGTTACGCAATTCAAAAACAACGGTTTTCTTGTTCCCTCGAAAATTCAACAAGTTTCCTTGTTTTGTTTTAAGTGGGCGAACTAGTCCTTCCCTAGGAACGTCTCTTTTTCATCACAACGGACCTACCGTCATCTATAAAAACCGAGCGCCTGGATAAGAACGGACACTTATCTTTCTGCGCTCGAAGCGAACGGACGGCTGCTAGAATCCCTGTCGATCGTTATAAAGGTCACGTCAGTCATTTTATCGTGATTAGGGTTGGTTTTACAAGTGTGCAATCGTTATTTGAATTATGTGAACTGTGAGTACTTTTCCTTGGTTTGAATGTTTCATTTAATTCGTGTAATAGGCGGAATTCTTGTTCTAACTTGTTTTTTTAAGCAAATTTCATTTCTGATTCTAACATCAGAAGTGGGATAAAGGACTAGTTCGCCCACTTAAAACAAAACAAGGAAACTTGTTGAATTTTCGAGGGAACAAGAAAACCGTTGTTTTTAAATTACGTAACGATTGCTAACCTTGTTGTTCGATCTTGTGATTCTTATTATGGGGCGTACGTCACGTAGTCCTAAAAGACAAACCACTCGAGATGGTCGCGTAACCAAGAGTGACGTAAATCTCGGAGTAGGAGAGATACGCGAAGTAGGTCGCATGGTCATGGTGATTCGCGGCGCATCTTGAGCGATAAAATTCGTGCCTCGCGAATAGTGTCATGTGTCCGGGATCGACAGGATTCTCGCAGTACTGAAGAGCGTCGACGGCGTGATAGGATTAGGCGTAACGATTCTCATCAGCGTAGAAGTCGCTCGCAAAACCATAGGATACGGTTGCGCCTGCGTAGGGATTCGCCTAGTTGGGGGCATCCTACCCTCATTGAATACGAGCCCACACCCGTGACTCCAATTGCTGTACTTCATGGTGCCAGTGCACAGTATTCTGTGGAGTCGGGTACTCCCTGTTCTGAGTTACTTGTGTTTGTAAAGGTATTCTAGTGAGCGACGACTGTTAGGCATTTGTGAGCATGTCCAGGGTCTCCTAACGTGTGGACAACAGCCGATGCAGCCAGCAAGCGCGCGGTGGATGCAGCTAGCGGGTGCACAGCCGCTGCAGCCAGCGGGCGCGAGGTGCGCGATGTGCGGCGTGCCTCACAGCGCGTAGCAGCGTGCCGGAGAGCACACGTAAAGCGTACAGCGTGCCTGGCGGCATGTCCGGCATGCCTGGCGGCGTGTACATCGCGCCAGACTGCGTGCAGCGCGCCAGACCGCGTGCAGACGCGCGCCAGACTGCGTGCAGCGCGCCAGACCGCGTGCAGCGCGCCAGACCGCGTGCAGTGCAGCAGACCGCGTGCAGACGCGCGCCAGACTGCGTGCTGCGTGCCAGACAGCACGCCTGCAGCGGGTCAGCAGCGCGCGTACCAGGCCACGAAGTCAAAACACGAGTGTTTATCTCGCGTGGCTTCTTGCTTAAAGGGTTAAGGCTCTTCTGCGCATTTTAGTGACTGAGGTTGAGTATTTGGGAAATTAGTAAGTCAGGGTCAGGTTAGACCGAGTCCGTGAAAAGTAGTCTTAGTAGCCTTAGTGAACACTTCATCTCCAGAAAATGTGAATCAGGTACGCCAACTTCTGGGCTTAGCTAGCTACTTTAGGAGATGCATAAAAGATTACGCCACAAAAACTACCCTATTGCTCATCCGACCCACAATGATGTAAAATTCAATCGGACTAGTAAACCAGTTCTTGCCATTTTTGATCCAAGTCTTCCCACCGAGGTTCATACAGACGCTAGTAGTGCCGGCTATGGTGCTGTCCTTTTTCATGTCTACCCCGATTCCTTAGTCTTACTCGAGAGTTTCTAGAGTGTCTAGAGTTTTGGTTGACTAACGTTGCTTTGATGTGAGAGTACTTATTTGGTTTTCTGAAAATAATCGTTCGATGGTACTTGGACTCTGAGCTTTTTAGTTTGACGCGTGGTACCTTGCAGTACTTGAACTCTGAGGTTTTTAGTCTGACGCGTGGTATCTTGTGATACAGTCGAATCTTTGCGTTCTTGTAGGGAAGCGCGTGTGTAGCAATTGTATTTGCTGTAGCTATAGCAATAGCTGTTGAAGACAAATAAGATAGCTGGGGTTTTGTTAGACTAAAATTATTTTGATGTGAAACTTATTTTGTTCTTTAAAGATAATCAATGGTACTTGAGTTCGGAAGTTTTTAGTTTCATGTGTGATATGGTAGCACAGCTGCTGCTGTAACTGAGGTAGTTTATACTCTGTTTTCCACGTTGTGGTGCAATTGGATCTTATAGCTAAGACCATAGTCAGGTTAAGCCGAGCGGAAACTGTGCTGTGTTTTCATGTTTTTCATATTAACACACGAGGACGTGTGTCATCGCAGGATGGCCGTGTCGTAGACAGCCATATTTAGATAGTCTGTGGTAGTGGTTGGTTGTCTATTAATTTAATGAAATGGCAACGCAGTGACATTAGAGAGTAAATGTCATGTTAGCTAGCTGTCAGAAGCGATCTGTTATGTTTTTTTTTTTTTTTTTTTGGCTCCACACTATTAGCGTATTTAGCCAGTGTCGAGTTATATGAATAATAATAATTATATAATAAATATCTAGTTTTCGTGCATGAAAGTCGTCAAAGTCACGTTAAAGTTTAGTCTAGGCGCGGTCAAGTCGAAGTAATGCTTCAGTAAAGCGGTGGATACTTTACTGAAGCTTCTATGGAGTTTTGGATAGAATACGAAAATACACGTTTTTCGTCTTTGTACTATTTTCCTTTCACTCATGCACGTTTACGAACACTTAATGGTTAACAATCCACCATTATTACACATTAACACTCGATAAAACACAGGTTTTAGTAAATAACACAAAATCAACAACAGCACATTTTCGCATTCCCGCCAAAACTCATCTGTTATGTTTACAAGCTGTCTTAGTTGCGAGGTATATAGTCAGTGGCGTTATGGTGTCGAGCTCTCTTGGCGCTCGGTTCTCAAGCTGAGCGGACCTCTCCTACAACTGCTCTTAGCTCTCGGCTCTCAAGCCGAACAGACCTCTCCTATAGCTGGAGGTATTTGGTAATGTTGTGTTGTCCTGAATTGGCTCTTTAGTGCAACGGACGTCTCCTGCTGTGCTGGCCGCTATGCTGCGCGGTTAGTCCCACGTGATGGAGTGCTGGGATCTGCTGGGCGAGAGGCGCGTGGAGCGCCGCGAGCTGCGTGGACGCTGTTCAGTGTGTTTGTGAAAGAGACGAGGCGACGAGGGTGTCGCTGCTAAGAAAACTATACTCTTCGCCTGCTTAGCGGTGGCTATGGCAAGACCATGCAGGCCGCAACCCAGTGTATGGTGCCGCCGAAGGGAGAGTGGTGTCCCGATACTTGCGCTGCATTCTTTGAGCGTGAGTATTACTTTCATGTAGAGGATAGACTGCGGGACGATCCTTTTGGCAACAGACTGCGGGATGCTTGCCTTACATGTTTACTGATAATGTTGTGTGAAATGAACTGCGGGGCATCTCAAGGGAGGCAAACTGCGGGATGCCTACAACATGTAAAGGACGGACTGCGGGACGATCCTTTTGGCAACAGACTGCGGGATGCTTGCCTTACATGTTTACTGATAATGTTGTGTCATGTGTGTGATAAACTAAAAATGGTGAAAGTATGAAGACGGTCTGCGTCAAGTGTCTGTGTTTCAGATCATGCTACTGGTGATGGACGGACTGCGGGACGTTCCACGTCGGGTTGCCAGCATCATGTGGAGGACGGACTGCGGGACGCTCCTATGGCAAACAGACTGCGGGATGTTTGCCCTACATGATGTGTGATGATGAATGACATGGATCCATGTGTGAAGATGAATGATTGATGTGAGGACCTGTGTGCAAGTGATGAAGTATGTGCAAAAATCTATGAAAAGTTAAGATTATGTCCTAGCGTTTCATGGAATCAACCTATCGGGTGTGTTTGTTTAAGTGAAAGAGGAGCATGAAACATTGTCTAGACCAGGACAGTGCTGAAGCATCAACGTCACGTCGCGGTGACGTCACGGCGCCCCCTTCGCGTCGTGGAGATGTCACGCCGCGCCGTGCCAGCGACGTTGCGGTGCCCTGTGAAGAGGATGTTGCTGCCGGTGCTGCTCCGTCGGTCTTCGAGTTGGCTGCGAGGACGCCGCCATGTCAGGAGAGGCCGTGTTAGGAACGTCTCTTTTTCATCACAACGGACCTACCGTCATCTATAAAAGCCGAGCGCTTCGATAATAACGGACACTTATCTTTCTGCGCTCGAAGCGAACGGACGGCTGCTAGAATCCCTGTCGATCGTTATAAAAGTCACGTCAGTCATTTTATCGTGATTAGTGTTGGTTTTACAAGTGTGCAATCGTTATTTGAATTATGTGAACTGTGAGTACTTTTCCTTGGTTTAAATGTTTGATTTAATTCTTGTAACAAACTGAATTCTTGTTCTAACTTGTTTTTTTAAGTAAATTCCATTTCTGATTCTAACAATATCATATATTCAGCGGTGTATAAAAAAAGCAAGAAATTCATTCATTCATTTATTCAAATCTTTTGACATATAATATGTACTTAGACCAGTCAAAACAAACAGGTTAATGCATGTTAAATTACGTGAAGCGTACATCATGAGTCATTTCGATGTCTAATCAATCAAATTCAAATTCAAATTCAAAAGTCTTTATTCAAATAGGCCCCAAAGGAGCACTTATGAATCATTTCATAAAGTAGAGAAGAAAACCAATAATAATAAAATTAAGTACATGAATCATTGAAATAAGCATATATGTATCTGCAAAAGCATCGTCAAATAAAATTAGCATAAATAATAGATAATAAAATTTAAACAAAGACAAATAATACACATGTAGGTAGGTATATCAATTGATAATAAATATGTCATTATCAGCAAGCGCTTCGTCAAGATTATAATAACTCTTAGCTAGAAGAATTTTCTTTATACAGTTCATAAATTCAATGTCAGTTTTGTTTCTAATGTCAAAAGGAATCTTATTACATAACTTAATTGAGATAAACAAGTAGCTTTTTGCGACTTTTGCTAATCTTGTTTTTGGAAAAGTTAACCTATGTTTATTTCTTGTATTTAAATTGTGTATGTCTTTATTAAGAGTCATGTCGTCTATACTTTCTCTCACATATAAAATATTTTGATAGATAAATTCACATATCATAGTCATTATATTCAGTTCCTTGAACCTTTCCCTGCATGAATCCCTATATTTTAAACCGAGAATGTATCTCACTGCGCGTTTTTGCAGTATGAAAACCCTTCTTGCATTGGCTGCTACCCCCCAAAATATAATGCCATAAGTCATCAAAGAGTGAAAGTATGCGAAGTAGGTATCCCTAGCTGCTTCCATTCCTCCCAGCTCTTTGATTTTTTTTATGGCATAGGTTGCGGAACCTAGCTTTTTGCACAGCTCATTTATGTGGGTTGCCCATGTAAGTTTACTGTCAATCCAGATACCCAGAAAAGGTGTCCAGTGCAGGACAGAGACAAGTCCTCAAGTGTATTTTGGATACATTCTGATTGACATTTGTTCGAGCGTGACCCTAATGCGATTTGTATTGCATTCGTTTTGTCTACATTCAAAAGCAAGTTATTGATAGAGAACCATTCTTCTAGCTTAGGAATAATTTCATTTAATTTAACACTAATACCACTGCTGGTTTTGTCCTTAATAACTAGACTTGTATCGTCAGCAAATAAGACTATGTCACAATTGGGTTGTTGACTGTATTCAAATAAAAATATAATTTTGCCGCGAAACGGTAGTTTTTGTGACAGTGTTGTTGCAGCTAAGGTTCTTTTTTGTACGGAAATCGGGATAAATGATAGGCGAGCGTGTGGTAGCGGTGGTGGTTTATTGACGACTAAAAAAAGTGAAAAATGACATTGACAGAAAATTATAGGGAAACAAGTGGACTGTATACATTATGAATTCAAAGTTTTTTAAATGTTCAAAATAGACACCGAGTATTTGCTAATAATTAATTCTGTTATTACGATATATAGGCTGCATAGTTTACAAAGAAAAAGAGACATTTAAATACCTAACATACCGCCCACCAAAAACAATTGTTTTTACTCCAAGTTAAAAAAGCAAAAACTAATTCTTGAATTTTACTAAACATCAAAACAAAACCATATTTACCATCTGGATACTAAATGAATCATTAACAATTATCTACCAAACAAATTACCAATGTTTAACAAAATTTTTAAACAACTCTAATATCCTTACAAATCTAATGCTTAATTAACTCAGCTTGTAATATACTTATCTATTATCAATTTCTCACATTAAATATAGGTACCCTTTATGTAATAAAGGTTGTGTACAAAATTGTATGTGCTCCTGCTCAACTTGATATATAATATACATTATATGCAAAATGAACAGGGCTGTATTAAGAAACACAAATTAAATTATATACTGAATATACAATGTTTAGGACATACCTAAACTAATTGAATTGAATTACATAGTACAATTTTACTTTACTTGATAAAGGAAACTGCTTAATTACATGAAATATATGAATTGAATTAAATATTTGAATTTTACATGGAACCTTTTATTTAAATTTAAGTTAATTATTTATTTAGTTTTAAGTTACACTTTAGACACAGAAAGTTAAGTTAAATCTTTAGTTATAGGAAGTTAAGTTAATTTTTTGAGCTATAGGAAGTTAAGTTAATTTTTAGCTATAGGAAGTTGACACAATTTAGACACAGACCGTTGAACTATTTTACCATGATACTTAAGACTGTACACTCTGCAAACATCATCATTCCCGGTATGTTTGTGTAGTATGCGACCCATTGACCACTTACCTGGGGGAAGGTTATCCTCCTTGACCAGAACAATGTCACCAATTTCAAACTCCGGTGTGCATCGTTGCCATTTAGGCCTCTCTTGTAATCTGGTCAAATATTCTCTTTGCCACCTGTGCCAGAAGTGCTGCACTAATCTTTGACAATGTTGCCATCTGGATAGCTTGTTGAGGGTAATATCGCACAGATCTGGTACCGGGACATTTACAGGAGCCTCACCAATTAAAAAATGTCCAGGTGTCAAAACTTCTACAACTTCAGGATCATTACTATCTGTAGGACATAGTGGCCTGGAATTCAAACATGCTTCTATCTGGCATAATACCGTTGAGAACTCTTCAAATGTCAGATTGGTGTTTAAGATTCTTCGTAGATGGTACTTTACTGACCGTACCCCACTTTCCCATAGTCCACCAAAATTTGGACTATATGGGGGAATAAAATGCCATTGAGTTCCATCTTCTGCTAATAAATGCTTTAAGTGACCAGGAATGTCTAAATTGGCTTGGTTCCATAATATAGCCAACTCCTTATTACCGGCAACAAAATTGGTGCCATGATCGCTCCACATATGAGTACATCTTCCTCTACGTGCAACAAATCTTTTAAATGCATTAATAAACGCTTCTGATGTTAGATCACTCACGAGCTCCAAGTGAATTGCCTTCGTGGCCATGCATATGAAAACTGCTATATAAGCCTTAGAGCACTTGGCTCCCCGGTGTCTGGACATCAGTACTTGAAACGGACCGGCAAAGTCAACTCCAGAGTGCAAGAATGCACGTGCAGGTGTTACCCGAACTTCAGGTAAGTCACCCATTATTTGTTCTCTATTCATAGCTCTTTGCCTGGCACATACAAGACATTTGTGTATACGTGACTTAACAGCACTCTTAATTTTCAGAATCCAGTAATGAGATCTCAGGTAAGTCAAGGTAAGTTGAACTCCTCCATGTAATGTCCTTTTGTGTGCATCATCAATAAGTAGGTATAAGAGATCATTGTTATGTCCTATAATAATTGGATGTTTCTCATTTTCAGATATGTGTGCGTTTCTGAGCCGACCGCCCACCCTGAGGATATTCTTCGCATCAAGGATTGGGTTGAGTGACTTCAATTTACTTCTTCTACTTATTGGTTTCTTCTCTTGTAACTTTATTATTTCTTCTTCAAACTCTTCTGCTTGTACCCTTCTAATAACAATTTCTAGAGCTCTTTCTAATTCTTGTGTTGTTATTTCCTTAGACTCTTCTTCCTTTGCTTTCTTGTAATTTAAAAATCTTCTTGCATAAACTATTATTCTTTGTAGCTCTATTAATGTATCAAATTCCTTTAGGTCCATTTTCTTTTCTTCTTCTGTAATATTTATTAATGTATGAAAACATTTTCTCTTTTCTAAATCTGTTGCATCAATCTTGATTTTTACTAATGGAATTTCCTTTGTTCGCAGCCAAGCAGGACCGTTCCACCACATCTGATCGCGTGCCAACGCTGATGAAGTCAAGCCTCTGGTTGCTACGTCCGCTGGATTTTCTTCAGATCGTACGTGGTGCCATCTACTGTTACCAGTGTTTTCCAGAATCTCCACCACTCTGTTGCTAACAAAAACATTCCATCTTCCAGGATCACCTTTTAGCCAGGACAGTACTACTGTGGAATCAGTCCAAGCATAAATATTCTCATCAGGTAATCTGGTAGCTTCTCTTATTTGTTTCAGCAATCTGGATAACAGAACAGCGCCACACAATTCCAAACGAGGCAACGAGATAGTTTTTACGGGTGCTACTCTTGTTTTGGCAGCTATGATACCTGTTTTAAAATCTCCATCTTCGGTTTCGACTCTTATGTATGCAACAGCTGCATAAGCTCTTATCGATGAATCACAATAGCCATGGATTGTTGTATTCTTCATTCTTCCTTGTGTTGTCCGTAGCCATCTATCTATATTTATTTCATTGAGATTTTCAAACCCCTGTCTTATATTTAACCATTCTTGTTTCAGGTCACTGTCTACTTCTTCGTCCCATCCAATACCTCGTAACCATAAACTTTGCATGATTATTTTCCAGGTAGGAGCGCAGGCGCCAACCAACCCAGGGGATCAAACAACCGCTGAATTTCTGACAGTATAACTCTCTTTGTGATAGTTTCAGAAACTGGTGGTAGATCCAGGTGGTATTGGAATACATCTTGACCTACATTCCAAGATATACCAAGTGTCCTCACAGTGCCATTTAGCTTCATGTCTAAATTGACACGTGAACTTCTTTCAGAGGATTGAAATTGTTGTAGGAACTCTGTGTCATTGGAGGCCCACTTTTGCAGTGTAAAACCTCCCCTTTGGAGAATGTTTTTAACATTGAGTGCAGTTGAGATTGCCAATTCTACGCTATCATGACCTGACATCAAATCATCCATGAAGAAGTCTTCTTTAATCATTTGCGCTGCAGCAGGTTGGTTCACCCCTTCATCATCAGCTAGCTGATGCAGCGTTCTGACTGCGAGATACGGTGCCGAAGCAGTTCCAAAGGTAACTCGAAGAAGACGATAGTCCTGAACTATTTGATCAACTTCATCACGCCACAATATACGTTGGTAGTCTGTATCTTCCTTGGCAACTAAAATTTGTCTATACATTTTCTGAATGTCAGCTATAAAGCATACTTTCTTCATTCTCCATCTCATTATTAAATTCCTCAAATCATCTTGAAGTTGTGGTCCTACAAGTAACTCTTCATTCAATGAAATATTGTTTTTGCCCTTGCTGGAGGCATCAAAAACTATCCTAGTTTTCGAAGTCTCTTTATCTTCTCGTATCACTGCATGGTGTGGTAAGTACACAGCTGGCTTCGTCATCTCTTTCTCCGGAACCTTTTCCATGTGATTCATATCTATGTACTCTTTGATGACTCTTGTATATTCTATCTTTAACTCTGGTTGTCTTTCGAATCTTTTCTCTAGCTGATGTAATCTTCTTAATGCTATTTCTCTTGTTTCCAAATCAGCTGAGATTGGTTGTGTTGTTTTAAGAGGCAGTTTGACAATATATCTCCCTTCATCGTTTCTGGAATGTGTGTCCTTAAATATTTTCTCGCAGAGTCTTTCATCTGCGGTTTGTGCTCGTTTCTCCGATGACTCTAACTCCCACATGCCCTTCAGCATGTTATCCAGATCCGCATGAATGTGCAATGAAAACAACTCCTCTTGACTCTCCTCTCCTGAATCTCCTAATAAAATCCATCCTAACCTGGTGTGTTGCGCGCATGGTGAGTTAGGAGGACCTTGAACTACTCCGCTCTTCAAGATTCTACTATATACCTTAGAACTTAGCAACATGTCTACCCTTCCTGGTTGATTAAAACTCGGATCTGCCAGTTGGAGTCCTTCAATATGTTGCCACGTACTAGAGTTGATAGGTTTCTTTGGAAAAAAGGTTGTGAGTTTGCCTGACATAACATAAGCGACAACCTTGAGGCTGAATTCTGCTTCATACCTAGATAATACCTCAAAAGATGTCACGTGACTCACCGAAGCCTTTGATGATCCACTACCTAATACATGTCCCTTGACGGGTACCTTGTTTGACTTTAACAACTGAGCTGCTCGCTCGCTAATCAGTGTGACTTGAGCCCCTGAATCTACAATAGCACGCAATACTGTTACATTCCCTAGTCCGTCCCTGACTGGAACTAATGCAGTTGCCAGCAGGCCGGGTGAGTCGATCATGGTAAAGAATGACGATAATGCAGCTTGTAAACCATGAATCGGTTGTGCTTCTTCCTTCTTCTTCTCTTCTACATGTGTATGTAATGAAACCTCTGTGTGTTGTGCTTTCTCTGTTGTATCAGATGTTCCCTTCTTTGAATATTGATGTAAAAGAGAATGATGTCTCCTACCACAAATTTTACAAGATGATTTTTGTTGGCAGGAGTGTACAGGGTGCCCTGGCCATAAGCAATTAAAACATAATTTCTTACCTTTTACAAAATCATTCCGGTCTGGTTGTGTCAACTTACTAAATTGTTTACAATGAAATATTGAGTGATTTTCTGTGCAAAATGAACAAGATTTATTATTAGATACATCACTAGTGGGGGGAGAGGATGTAGTATGGAAGACACGCTCTCGAACGGTTCGTGGTGATGCCGATGACATCAGCTCCAGGGTGTGGATACGGCCTTCCAGGAAATTCATCAGGTCAATCAGTTTTGGTAGCCCTGCACCAAATGTTTTGCTTACTTGATCCTCCCACTCCTTGTGTGTCTCCTGGTCAAATTTCTGAACAGCCAGGTAAATAATGACAGGATCCCAATTGTTTGTTGGTATCTTTAGATTTTCAAGTCCGGTCAAACACTCCCTAGTTGTATCTATGTATTGTTTTAGTTGGCTGGCTGATTGGTTGCTCATTTTCTTTTGATTGAAAAGCCTTTTCAGTATTGCGTTCACAACTAAGCGCTTGTGACTATAACGCTCCCTCAGGCACTCCCAAGCAGGTTTGTAGTTATTTTCAGTAATCTGGTAGAACTTCAGAGTGGCAGCTGCTTCACCTGAGAGGCACGACTTCAAGTAGTGTAGTTTCTGAACGTCGCTGAGTGATTGGTTTTGAGCTATTAACGAAGTGAACGTGTCTTCAAAGTTCTGCCAACTTTCATAATCGCCAGAATATTTTGGTAGGTCAATTCTAGGAAGGTTGACTCCGATTTTTACGCCTGAAAGTAGTGAAGCTTGTTGTGAAGAATTTGAGGTTGTAGCATCTGTCCAATTTAGCGATTCAACGCTTTCTTGCATTTCTGTTCTCAAAGTTAGGTACGTTTCCTCGGTTGTATCGTAATAATTTGACACCAATAATTCTGTTCGTTGTTCTTTCGTGGTTATTTGTAATAACTCGACGTGGTATTTTTTGAATTGCGTCCAATAGTCTTCAACGCATTGTATCCGTACCTTTAAATATGCAAGAGTTTTTCTCGTTCTTGGACACTTCTTAAAATTATCATGCGCCTTTTTTATAAGGTGATATGTATCTTCCATGCTCGATTTTAATTCCTCTATAGTCGGCATGATTATGTTTTCTACGCAGTAATTTGTTGACCGGTTCACACTTCACAGTAGACGCAATGTTATAGTTTTGCACAAAAATGTTTATGTAATTGTTTTTCCAAGAATATGTTACTCGCACTCGCAATTTTGCAACACACTTTTTTGTAATTGACCGATTCTACTTCAATTCACAAAAAACTTTTTCTTTGGTTATAAAATGGCCGGCGACGCGTTCCAGGTAAGAACATTTCCGTATAATCCGGTTCGAATTAGGACCATATGTTGTTGCAGCTAAGGTTCTTTTTTGTACGGAAATCGGGATAAATGATAGGCGAGCGTGTGGTAGCGGTGGTGGTTTATTGACGACTAAAAAAAGTGAAAAATGACATTGACAGAAAATTATAGGGAAACAAGTGGACTGTATACATTATGAATTCAAAGTTTTTTAAATGTTCAAAATAGACACCGAGTATTTGCTAATAATTAATTCTGTTATTACGATATATAGGCTGCATAGTTTACAAAGAAAAAGAGACATTTAAATACCTAACAGACAGATTGTTTAATTTTAAGGAATTTAATTTAAATTAAATAATCAAAATGTAATCACATCACTCCGAAGTCACGTGACACAAAATGCCCGTGACGTCACTGTTTCAATCGGAATGAGTATATATATTTTTTTGTTTTGTTTTTGGCTCCACGTGATTTGCGCATTTAACTAGTGTCAAGTTATATAAATAATAATATATAATAAATCTCTAGTTTTGGTGCATAAAAGTCGTCAAAGTCACGTTAAAGTTTAGTCTAGGTGCGGTCGAGTCGAAGTGCCGCTTCAGTAAATTGGTGGATAGTTTACTGAAGCTTCTATGGAGTTTTGGATAGAATACGAAAATACACGTTTTTCGTCTTTGTACTATTTGCCTTTCACTCATGCAAGTTTACGAACACTTAATGGTTAATAATCCACTATTATTACACGTTAACACTCTATAAAACAAAGGTTTTAGTAAATAACACAAAATCAACAACAGCACATTTTCGCATTCCCGCCAAAACTCCAATGAGTATATAGCTCGTTGCGCTTAACTGCTCAGTATTTTATAAGAGTGATTTCTGTGATTATTTATCTGTGCTGTGAATTCCGCGCCTATTTTTCGAAATTTATTTCGACTCTTGAATATTCTCCCATGATGGAAAGTGGCTTCATAAAGGCAAATAATTCCAATTTTCCGAGATTTGATTGTTTTACGGTGGCCAATTTCTTCTCGACAAACGATAATTTCTGCTCTGCTGAATTTAGAAATGTGAAGACCTCCGTGTAAGTACCTACTTATTATACCAAAAATCATTATTTCTATAACCAACAATGAATATATAATAGTAATCATAGACTCTAAGATCCAAAGTGTATTAATTAACCAAAGCATATATATAAATCAATAAGCTCAAAAAACTTAGAA
This sequence comes from Crocallis elinguaria, assembly GCA_907269065.1. NCBI lineage: Eukaryota > Metazoa > Arthropoda > Insecta > Lepidoptera > Geometridae > Crocallis > Crocallis elinguaria. The sequence continues at coordinate 17,702,507 of OU026068.1, forward strand.
CTCATTTTAATACATAACAATACATACACAGAAAGCATCGAATCAACTTGTCACTAAACGTAGCACAGACTAGGTAGTAGTGGTTATATTCTCTTTGCTTGTCACTTTACAGTGTTATAGAAAATTACTCTGTGGTAATTGAACACGTGACGTCACTGGCGTTTTGGAGCAAAATTTAAAACGGCATTTAAAATTCATGATAATTAAAATATTAGTTGTTTTAAAAAGTAAATTTAATTATTTTGGGTTATATTAGGCCCATACGCATCGTTTTAAACACTTTCCCAAAATCAGTCAACATCCCAATTATTATGGTCAAATACAGTAGAAATGTCATTAATATAAATCAAAAATAATAGGGGTCCCAGGATTGACCCTTGTGGAACACCCAAAGAAATACTGTGTTGGCTAGATCTATGACTATTAACTTCAGTTATTTGCGATCTGTTACTGAGGTAGGACTTTAAAATATTTAGCTCATTATGTCTTACACCATAATGTTCCAGCTTTTTGATTAATATTTTATGACACACACAATCAAAAGCCTTGGAAAGATCACAAAACACTCCCACTGTCTTCTGTGATCCCTCCAGTCCAGAAAACATGTCTTGAATCAATCAATTCGGGCAAAGTTGTACGGTTTCCCGGTCCTTGTTGTATCGGTAGAACGATCGAGAATTGTTTTTCCTATTTGTTCTTTTAGTAAAACAACCAGGATTTTTTTCCTACTCGCTCTACCGGTGGGTAGAACAAGTAGGTAGTTGAACGTATGGGAACTACCCTACTACGTTACTAAGGAAGGGAAAAATAAAAAAATGATTTATTTTAATTTAACTTTATTCAAAGTGACTTAAAAGTACGCACCTACATTAACATAATGACTAAAGCCCCTACTAAAACGTATGCATAAGCTGTGGTTTTAAACAGCTTTAAACTTCCCAAGTGTCAAGGAAACAGTTATTAAAAAATAGTAATCAGTATTGTACAGTAATGAGTTATGAGTAATAGACTGATAGGTACCATAAAAAGATTATTTTAAGAAAATACGAGCGTACTTTACGGAGTACGGACGAGACACGGGCGCCGGGCTGCAACTAGTCCGATGAGCCCGCGCGGCCCGCACGCACCAGGGCAGTGTCGCGAGGCCCACGTCCCCAGTTTGGCCCCAACGTCAGTCCCAGTGCGTGTGGATCTAGAAAATAGCACTGCGAACGCTCGCGCCAACGTTGGGGCTAATGCTATTTTGTAGATCCACACGTTGGGCGAGCGGCGTTGGGGCCAACGTGTGGAGCCGGCGTTGTACGTTCAGTGTCGAAGGCGCGGCGGCGCGCGACGTGTCGGCTTCCTGTCCTACATAACGCCAGCGAGAGAGCTGCGTAGTGTGCGTAGTGTGCGCGCCGACGACGCACGACGCGCGACGCGACGCACAGGTTGTTACTTTTTTCGACAAGTGTATGGTACATAAAAAATATACCTACCAAATTTTCTAAATAAAAATAAGCAATTTTTCGGTTGTAGTATTTTTGTTAGGTCGTGTTTAGAAAAAGCAGTCTAGCGATATCCATTAATTTGCCACTTGTTTAAAACCACAACTACACGGGTAGACCGAACCAATGCCCCCGGAGGGAAGGTACCCTAAACATTTGTGTTAGCAAATATTTTACTCAAAGGAAACATTTCTTTATTTTTAGAAATAAAAATAACTGTATTCAAAGATGTTTTACAAGTCACTTGCCCGAGCCGGGAAATGTAGGAAATAAACATTCTGTATTTTTATGATACCGATCGAAAGGGACAATCATTAGGAATAAATCTCCCTAGTAAATACTGAATCTAAAATCAAAAGAAGTAAGGAAATAGTCAAAGTAAATACAAATGCATCGTTCTGAATAGTACAATTTGAATTCTTTGAAGAAATCTTTGAATGCAATTATTTTTATTTCTAAAAATAAAGAAATGTTTCCTTTGAGTAAAATTTGCTAACACAAATATTTAGGGCAGTTTCCCTCCGGGGTGCATTGGTTTGGTCCACCTGTATATAGTGCAGTAGATAGAGCGCTGTGTCGTTGCGGCACTGCACTGTATCTGCTCCACGGTTATACGCAGTTTAGCACAGCCGTGAGGCCCGCGCGCTGCAGCGCCGCGGCGCGGGGGGCGGCGCGGGCGGCGGCGTGTCGGACGAGCACCATCGTTGTGATCGTTCCGTTTCGAGAAATTGCGTTCCGTTTCACGTTACGTACCAAAAAAAGGTTTACTTATGTATTTTCAGGAAATCCAGGCAGGCCTATAAAATTGTTATTTCGTTTCATAATATCTACATTTTGAGAGCTTTTTCCAAACACCAACCGAAGCCTGGTTCATTTTTACATTTATTTCAGTATCAAAACGGAACCGCTCTTTTACACTAGACACAAGCGAGTAGATTAATTTGACAGTTCTAAAATATATTCCATCTCTTTCTCGTGATCTTTGCACGTCAGCATCGGAAGACACGAAGAGATACCTCTATTTTGCATGAGAAGAAAGCGTGCAACCTAGCCCGGGACGAGATAGCTCCCGCGAGTAAGATCGATTTATAAATACATGAGGCGGCGGCCGACACGCCGCCTCGCTGCGCACGCGCACCTACTACTAGCGACGAGCCGCTCGACGCGCGCCTTAACAACGCGGTGGTCGCGGGCGGAGAGCGCCGCTACGGCTTCCACAGCTTGAGCAGGCCGTCCTCGCTGTACGTGGCCAGCAGGTTCTGGTGAGGGTGGTGCGCCATGCCGATCACCGCCTTCTCGTGGATCTGCAACACGGATGAGCCGGTGAGCCGGTGAGCCGGTGAGGGGGCGAGGGGGCGAGCCGGCGAGGGGGCGGGGCGCGACTCACGTTGATGGTGCGCTCCAGCTTGCCGGTGGCGGCGCAGAAGGCGTACAGCACGAGGTCCTCGCCGGCGCAGTAGACGAGCGTGCCGCGCGGGCTGAGCGCCGCGCACACGAGCGCGCCGCCCGCCTGCTCGCGCCGGCCGCTGGACAGCGAGCGCACGATCTGGCCCTGCGTGTTCATGATGACCACGGTGTTGGTGCGGTTGCACACCACGAAGTGCTCCGGGTTCTTGGGCGTCAGCAGCAGCGAGTTGACGGGCGGGTCGCCGGCTGCGCCGCCGCTGCCGCCCAGCGGCCGCAGCGTCGCCGAGCACTCGCCCGTGCGCACCGACCACACCTGCACACGCGACCGGAGCGTGAGCGAGCGCGCCGGCGTGCGGGCGCCGGCACGCTAGCACGCGGGTTACCTTTACGGTGCCGTCGGACGAGCCGCTGAGCACGCTGTGCCCGTCGAGCGTGAACACGGCCTCGTTCACGAAGGACGCGTGCCCACGGAACTCCTTCAGGATCTTGCCCGACTTCAGGCCGTGGATCCTGCGCACGAGAGAGCGGCGGGTGAGTGAGCGGGCGGGGTGGCGGGGTGGCGCGGGCGGGGCGGCGCTCACCTGATCGTCTTGTCGAAGGAGGCGGAGAGCACCTGCGCGCTGTCGCGGCTGAAGGCGAGGCAGGTGACGCCCTTGGCGTGCGCGCGCTCGAGGCGGCGCAGCACCTGGCCGGTGGACACGCGCCACACCTTGACGCGGCCGTCGTTGGCGCCGGCGGCCAGCGTGTCGGAGTCGCGCGCGAAGGCCAGGCTCAGCACGGCGGCCTCCATGCTCATGTACTCGTCGTGCGCTTGGTAGCGCAGGTCCTTGCGGATCTTGCCGGTGGTGAAGTTCCACACCTCCACCACGCCATCCACGGCGCCCGTGACCAGGTACTGGCCGTCGGGCGAGAAGCGCGCGCACTCCACGTGCGACTTCTGGCCGAACTTGATCGTCTTGGAGAGCTGCGCCGGGCAGCGGTCGTCCTCCTCGTCGCGGATGGCCGCCTTGCCGCGGAACAGGTCGATGGTGGTGCCAGGCGGCAGCAGCCCCTGGTGCTGCTGCCACTTGAGCGCCTGCCCCAGCAGCGCCAGCAGGCGCGAGCTGGGCACGACGGAGACCTCGCCCTGCAGCGCGGCGGCGACGGCGGCGCGGCGGCGCTCCTTGCCCCCGCCCGCGCCCGCGCCCCCGCCGCCCCCGTACGCGTCGCGCGGGTCGAAGTAGGAGCGCGCGAGCATGTTCTCGAGGTGGATGTAGCGCGCCGTCTCGTGCTGCTTCATGAGCTGGCACGGCAGCGTCTGCCGCAGCAGCGAGCGCGCCGCGCCCAGCTCGCGCAACTCCACCAGCTCCAGCACCACCTGCGCCGACGAGAGCGGTCACGCGAGTGACGCGCGCGCACGCGCACGCGCCCGGGCACACGCACCTGCTCGTACAGGTCCATGAGCTTCTTGTCCGGGAGCTTGAGCGAGGCGGTGGCCTTGAGCACGGTGTCCCAGTGGCCGTTGTTGATGTCTGCGCAGAACCCGTCCACGCTGTCCACCGTGTTCAGCGACACGCCCGTCTCCTCCTGACGCAAAATTTAATATTGATAATTAACTAACGACCCATCCTGGGTACGCATCGGTAGATAGCAGATCAGATCTAGATTCTAGAGGCCTATAAGCCTATAACTATACTCCACAGCGCGGCGCGCTGCAGAAATATTATTTTGTTGCATGACTTATTTTAATTACTTTATTTAAGTACTTTATACTACTTTCATACTTATATGTATATGATGCGCATGTGTTATAACTACTTGTAGATAGGTATCCAGGTAGATGTAAAGAATGACACACACCGCGTTACCACAAAAAACACTTTTTGACACCTGTTTAGTCTAAAGATAAACATCTAAAAGTATTAGAAATGTCTAAAGTGTTTACTGACAATGCAGTACAATATAAAAACTATAATTATGTGCACAGGTTGGTGTCCGCCACATCGAATCAACATCAACGAGAATATAGCACCTGTCTAGGAGAGCCCAAATTATTATTAGATTCTCATAGCCTTCACCAGATATGAAGGTTCAAACATAAGGAGCCATTCTACTCACCATTTTCCAATGGAATCTGTTTCAAAGAGTTACTTACTTTTAAATGTTCAACGGAGACCTTTAACTAACCTATTGAAAGGACATGGCATGGTTTTGTATGGAAGGTGGTCCTTGGAAACCGACATTAATAAAACTTAAATTAATGTGTAGTATAGTAATTGCAGATAATATTTATCGCAAAGAATGATTTTTTGACACCGCCATTTATTAATTATATTAATTTTAAAAAATCCATAGTATAAATTAGGAAAATGGTTCTGGCATCACTAATTGAAGCTTGGCAGCCCCATGGTGATTAACCCTAGGGATGTATGGATCATAAAAAAATCGATTATCCCGATGGATCTGATATAGAGAATAAATTATTAGATTGAGCTAATTTAATCGTTTCTCCAATGGCACTTATTAAGAAACAATATATAATCGCATAGACACTTATTAAGAAACAATGTCAAACGGTAGTTTAGTTAAACTATGTTTTGTTCAGTGACAATTTTAGACGAATCGAAAGAGACAAACTTGGTTAATTATTTACTTTAACAATGCTCACTAGGTTGGTACCACCGCTTTGCTAGTGAAGTCTGCCGCCATGCAGTAATGTGCAAGCACTACTGTGTTTCTGTTGGATAAGCAAGGTAGCCAGTGAAATTACTAGGCTATTGAGACTTAATACGTAATGTCTCTGGGTAACGAGCACACTGCATGCCATGCCGTGCCGCTTAGGCCTTTGTGTTTTAAAGTTCTGAGTGGCACTGCAATTTTTATGTGTCAGCGTTTTGCTTACCACCAAGCAAAAGCCTTAGTTCACATTACATATGAACGCATAAGCATTAGTATATCTGTGAAAACTACGCCAGTCAGCACGGCCTTCTATACAATGTAAAGAAGAGCGAGTACTTGGTCTTCAAGGCCGCAGGAAAAGGGCCCTTTAGTGTGCCAGAACTGAAACTCAACGGGATAGAATTAAACAGAGTTGCACAGTTCAGGTACTTAGGGCATCTTGTGACCGAAAACCTTGACGACCAAGTAGACTTGGAGAGGGAACGTAGGGCGCTGGCCGTCAAATGCAATATGCTGGCCCGCAGGTTTGCTCGATGTAGCGAACAAGTTAAAATAACCCTTTTTAAAGCGTACTGTCAGACATTCTACACGAGCAGCCTGTGGACCAGCTATACGCAGGGGACATTCAGTTCCCTGCGTGTCCAGTATAATAATGGATTTCGTATACTGATGGGGCTGCCTCGATTCTGCAGTGCCTCAAAAATGTTCGCGGACGCGCGCGTCGACGGCTTTCATGCCATAATGCGAAAAAGAACCGCGTCGCTACTAAACAGAGTGCGGGGCAGCCCTAACAGTATACTACAGGTCATATCACATAAGTATGACTCACCGCTCAATAGGGCCTTCCTTAAAGTCCTTATGAGATAATGTTTTAAATAAATGCTTATCACTTGTGCGTACGTCTGAATACTAACATAGTTTTAAGATTGCCTTTCTGTTACTAACACATGGACCATGTTGTCTGAGAAATAAATTATTATTATTATTATTACCCTCAAGATAGCATTTTTGGGTAAAACACTACTGCAACTCCCAGTAATAGGTACTAAAAAAATGTAATTGCATGATGTTTCGTTTGAACTAGAGTCTATGTGGACAAGTTAAAGAGATTTTAGATTTAATTAAGACCTTATTTACTATAAATTGATAAAATATACCTCTCTATTTTATATCATTAATCGATTGACAGTCAGTGATAATCAATACTCGATAGTCAATAGCCCAATAGATGATGTTTAACTATACGTTTTGATTTGCCCCATAATCTTGAATTGATTTCGGATATAAAAAGCTTATCGATATCGTACTCAATCGATTCTACTTCATAAGAAGAAAACAATTGTAACATGTAGGCACATCCTTATTCTGCTGTGATTACCATAAACAACTTTTATTCATAGACTACTACTAGGAGTACAAACGGATACTACGTATCAGCCGGACATGACGTCAGGCCAACGATCTGGTTTCTGATTGGCTGTGGTATTTTTTTTTTGTCGTCGCAAGGTTTTGGCCTTAGGCAATGCATCCATTAATACCATTTATTTAAACCCTGTTTTATTCAAAAATGGTGGTGCGAAAAAAATTTAAATATTTATTTTAAGAACTCTTTATAAACGTGCTTTCGACTGATATATATATTGTATCTGTCGGTTTCCAAGGACCACTTTTGACCATGTCTGCACACTGCATGCCGTGCCGTGCAGGCCTTTGTGTTTTAAAGTTCTGAGTGGCACTGCAATTTTTATGGGTCAGCGTTTTGCTTACCACCAAGCAAAAGCCTTAGTTCACATTATTTATTTTATTTATTTAATTATAGACGAGCAGCACATGTGCTGATATGTCTATATTACACAGTGTTGAAAGTAACGATTGTTCACTTTTGTAGTAAGGACGTATTGTTTGTTCGTAACCAGTTGTCAAGTTTATTCTTAAAGCAGTTTATTGAGGATGCAGACACAACATCCTCTGGTAGTCGGTTCCAGTTGTGGACCACTCTGGAAGCAAGGAAGTGGTGTGGCACGTATTATTTTCGTCTGATTTCCTCTAGAGGATTTTATGGTTTCCTTCAATATATATAAATTTTGCAAATCTGGTAGATTGTAAAAGCCATTTAGAATCTTGAAAGTCTCAATAAGGTCACCACGAAGGCGTCTTTCTTCGAGAGTAGTGAGGCGTAATGCGCGGAGTCTGTTTTCATAGGATTTACGTCGTAGTACCTGTGGTACCTTAGTAGCTTTTCGTTGTACACTTTCTAGTAGGTTGATATCCTTGTGGAAGTAAGGACTCCAGATTTGAAAACCGTACTCCAGCAGTGGTCTTATATAGGTTTTATAGATCTTCAGGAAAACTTCAATTGTCATTGTCGTGAAGGATCTGCGTATGACATATAAAAATGAGTTAGCCTTTTTGACTATTGAGGTGATGTGTTCTTCCCACTTTAAGTTTGATGAGATTACCACACGTGGAATCTAAAGTGGAATTGGAAGGCAGCAAACTTGACCTGGTGAATAACACTGTATTCTTAGGATTAACTATTGACTCCAAAATGCAGTGGGGTCCTCACATCAATGCCCTATCGGGTCGTTTGAGTTCCGCTGCATTTGCAGTACGTAAAATTAGGCAGCTGACTGATGTGGCGACGGCAAGGTTGGTATATTTTGCATATTTTCATAGTTTGATGTCTTATGGCGTCCTACTTTGGGGATCTGCTGCCGATATAGATACCATTTTCATATTACAAAAGAGAGCAGTACGCGCCATCTATGACATGGGTCCACGCGAATCTCTAAGAGACTTTTTTAAAGAAATAGGTATTCTAACCCTGCCTTCGCTATACATTTTGGAAAATATAATGTATGTACGGAAGAATATTACTAAATTTAACTTAAAAAGTGATGTACATGAGTTAAATACTAGAAGTAAACATAAAATTGTTGTACCCGGGTTCAGATTAAGTAAAACTAACAAATCGTTCCTGGCAAATGGTGTCAGATTCTACAACAAAATTCCTAAAGTATTAACTGAATTACCACAAGGAAAGTTTAAACGTATAGTCAAGAGTGTATTAATTAAAAAAGCATATTATAAAATTAAGGATTATGTAGATGACAAGGATGCATGGAGGCAAACAGCTCAGGAGCCTCCTGGCGACTACTAAACTTTAAATTGTTAGTTGTTAGCATTAGAATCATTGTAAAAAACTACTTTTTTTAAAAAGAATGCCGTGACGAGTTTCTTGCCCTTCTTCTTGCTCGGCCTATACCAATTTGGAACGGGCACGGTGGGTTTCTGGAAGATTCGTTGACTTTGAGCACGGATTGGGTCTGTTGGTGTCTTTGTCATTTATTATGTTCTGATAAAGACAGCATTAGTTTTAGTCTGTGATTCGGGTAGATGAATGTTGCAGAGGCCGGCTGTTAGAGTCATTTTAACTTTCATAAGTGCTCCTTTGGGGCCTATTTGAATAAAGACTTTTGAATTTGAATTTGAATTAATATACCAAGATCTTTTTGGACATTTACGTTTTGTATAATATTCCCATCCAGACTATATACAACTTTGGGGTTTGTATTACCCAGGTGAAGGACACTGCATTTCGATATATTTAGTTTGATGACCCAATCTTTGGTCCAGTTTTTTATGCGATTTAGATCTTCTTGCAGCAGACCAGAATTGATAAGGGGGTTACCAAAAATTTACCATCATCAGCAAAAAAGGCTGATTGACATTCAATAATATCAATCAAGTCGGTTACATAAATTCCAAACAAGTGAGCAGAGAGCACAGATCCCTGTGGTACCCCACTTAGAACTGGTTTCAGTGATGACAGTGAGTTACCAACCCGCACTTGGAATGTTCTATTTGCAATATAGTTCTCTATCCATCTCAGAAGTTTACCACGTATGCCAAAGTGCTCAAGCTTCATTAGAAGTCGTTGATGGGGGACTTTGTCAAATGCACGTTCAAAATCAAGATACACAACATCCACTGGGTCTTTTTTGTCTAGGTCTTTTACCCATGAGTGTACACATGTCAATAGGTTAGTAACAGTTGATCGCTTTTCTATAAATCCATGTTGTCTGGTGGATATTATGCATTCCGTGTTAAGAAATTGTGTTAATCTTTTGCTAATAATTTTTTCCATAATTTTCACAATTATACTAGTAAGACTAATGGGACGGAAATTAGATGGCTGTAATTTATCTCCTTTTTTAAAGATTGGTGTAACTAAAGCATGTTTCCAGTCCTGTGGTAGATAACCGTTTTCAATGGACATACTCATCAGAACAGCGAGTGCCGGAGATAGGGTCTGAGCACAATTTTTAAGGACACAGTTTGGTATTTGGTCAGGTCCAGGTGAGGACTGAACATTGAGGTTTGATATGACCTTTTCAATATCATTAGCCGTAAATGAGATATCGTTCAAGCTATTTTCTACACGGGTTACAGTAGTGAGATTATTACAATTAATTATAGCTGGCTCATGTGAGTATGCTTTCTGGAATTCCTCCGCAAAAGCATCTGCAATGTCATTGGGCTTCGTTACAAGGTCACCTCTTTGGTTTCGGACTGCTGGTGGAATGCTTACTTTGGTAGTAGTAGATTGGCGGATGTAAGCGTAGAAGGACTTGTCACCATATTCAAGAATTTTTGCTTCATAGGTACTTCGCTGTTTCCTAGAGAGTGCCACACATCTATTATTTGTTTCTCGAAACAATGTATAGTCTTCATCCTTACCTGATGATCTGTAAATATCCCAAAGATTTTTCTTCTCTGTCACTAGTTTTAAACTATTGTCATTAATCCAAGGTTTATTTTTCTTACAGGGCCTAGTTCTTTTTTCTGGTGCGTGTTTGTCGGTGGTAGATCTAATTGCATCCAAGATGCCCTTCCAAAGTTCCTCTGTGTCAGACCAAGGGTTCACTGCTTCTAATTTTTCGTACAGATCAGAGTTATAACTCTCATAATCGACAAATTGGTAGTATCTCCTTAATTTAGGTGTAGCATTTGGTTTATGTATAAGACATTGAAGACTAAATTCAAGTATACAGTGGTCACTCTTACCAATGGGTGGTTTGTAAACTATGTCTTTGATTAAATTCTCCTCATTTACCATTATTAAGTCCAACAGTGAAGGTTCATTACCTTGACGGAACCTAGTAGGGTTGTTCACCAGTTGGAGTAGATTGCTATTGAGAAACATATTCAAAAATAGTTCCTCCGGTCCAGAGCATTTTTGATCGATGTAGATGGGCCATTTTATGGAAGGATAATTAAAATCACCAGCAATTACCACAGTATTATTCTCAGAGGCTGCAATAAGATTTGTTAATAATGTTGTGTCATGTGGCTTCCAAACGCTTTCATCTTTGTCATCTGGTCTATACACACCAACTAGAAGAAAATGGTATGTACCGTATTGGATATCTACATAGAGCGCTTCAACCTCATCACACATATAATTTTTATTTAGCCTTGCAATGATTGGAATACCCATCACACAGTCTTTTATGTACATAGCTACTCCACCACCTCTAGTTTTACCTTCTGACTTGGTTTTCTTATGCTTCCGGTCTAATCTAAATAAGGTATAGCCTGGTATATTGTAAGTGCTATTGCGGTCATTGCTGTTAAGCCAAGTTTCCGTAGTTATAGCTACGCATGGTTGATATGTATTTAGGTGGAGTAGAAAAAGGTCAAATTTTGGTGATAATGATGATAAATTAGTGTACATAAATGTCAGATCGATATATGGATTACACAAAATATTAGCTAGTTTTTTTGATGGATTATTTTAGGAGTTCCCTTTACATATTTTATAGTCAAGTCTGTCTCCCCATTCTGTATTCTGGATTTAAGAGCTTCACGAAGTTTGTTGAGCTCTTCGCGTTGTTTAGGTGTCTTATCATCATAGACTCTTACCTGTTTATCTGCCTTACTTTTGTTTTTCAGAATCCAGACCGCCTCGCGACGCGATGTGAGTACCACCTTCATCGGTCTAGGCTTCCCATTTCCAGGTTCGCGACGGCCCAGGCGCTGCACCGCAATCACTTTATCCGAGTAGTCGCAGTTGTCGTTTATGCTATACAAGATCTTCTTAACCACAGCTTCGTCGTGGGACCTTCGGTCATTGCCGATATCGGACACACTTTCGTTGACGCCAACTAGAATTACATTGCTAGCTCGTCGTTCACGTTCCGCTATTTCTTCCATTAGGGCGTTAGTGTCGGGAAGTGCCTCCAACGCCACGGCTGATGTTGTGGCGGGTGTGGCCTTGACATCCAATAGTTGTTTCTTCATAATTTCAACCTCTTCACGCAGTCCATCGTAAGATTTAATAAGCCTCGGTACTTGGAATACAGCTTCTCGGCAAGGAGGACATAGATATAAAAGCGTACGTTTGCCCTTTAACCCCATTACGCGCGCCTCACTACTGGTTAGATTACTGCACTGTAAGCAGATATTTCGTTTGCAACCATCACACTGCACTGTGTTATCTTCATTGTGGTCGTTTTCACATTGAAAGCACTTCATTTTACGCGAATTTAGATAATGAAAGACGAAACTGGTACGAAAAAGTCGTTACAATATGTTCACTTTTGTTGCACTTCACAGATGTGGATTATTGCTTTTTTCACACTTATTACACAATATATGGTCGTTATTTTGCACGAATAATGTATTTTACTGACAGTTTTTGCACAAATTATAATTTTAACGATTATTTAAAACATGATCCGAATTTCAACACTGCTTCTTCAGCTGAGGGTAGAGAGAAAAAAAGATAGCCTCAAGATAGCATTTTTGGGTAAACACTAATGCAACTCCCAGTAATAGGTACTAAAAAAATGTAATTGCATGATGTTTCGTTTGAACTAGAGTCTATGCGGACAAGTTAAAGAGATTTTAGATTTTATTAAGACCTTATTTACTATAAGTTGATAAAATATACCTCTTTATTTTATAACATAAATCGATTGACAGTCAGTGATAATCGATACTCGATAGTCAATAGCCCAATAAATGATGTTTAACTACACGTTTTGATTCGCCCCATAATCTTGAATTGATTTCGGATATAAAAAGCTTATCGATATCGTACTCAATCGATTCTACTTCATAAGAAGAAAACAATTGTAACATGTAGGCACATGCTTATTCTGCTGTGATTACCATAAACTACTTTTATTCATAGACTACTACTAGGAGTTCAAACGGATACTACGTATCAGCCGGACATGACGTCAGGCCAACGATCTGGTTTCTGATTGGCTGTGGTATTTTTTTTTTGTCGTCGCAAGGTTTTGGCCTTAGGCGATGTATCCATTAATACCATTTATTTAAACCCTGTTTTATTCAAAAATGGTGGTGCGAAAAAAAATTAAATATTTATTTTAAGAACTCTTTATAAACGTGCTTTCGACTGATATATATATTGTATCTGTCGGTTTCCAAGGACCACTTTTGACCATGTCCTTTGCCTTCACTCAACAAAACATTAATGATTATTACTTTCAATGCTAAGAACAATTGATGAATAAACTGATTAATATAAAATATAAATTGATGCAAGGTGTAATTAACCTGAAGCATCTGCAGAGTCTTGGTGAGGTTGGACTCCTTCAGGTACTGCTGGATCAGCCGGATCACACTGCAATAATTAATACAAGCAGATACACTCAATCTCTATTACTGCTTAAGAAACATATTGCGTCATACTACACATTCACAACGCCCTAGGGCTCCAAACATGCAGACCAACTGCCCTAGTGTAGATAACCAGCGCATTTTTCTAAAATGAATGTGTAACAGATTTTAAATACTCAGAAAAAATGTATATTATACGATCAGCGGCGCAAGTACGGATCTACTCGGGTCGATAAAATTCGATAATAAACGATAAAATTGACAGTTCAAATCGATAAAGTTGGTTTTATCGATTTGCACTGTTAATTTTCTCGAATATTATCGAATTTTATCGACAGAAAAGATCCGTACTTGCGCCGCAGTACATACTGAATTTAGAGAGTTTAATTATGTATATTGTATTTATTAACATTAATGGACTCTTAGGTTAGAATTATTTTATTAGTAAATAATGTCTTATTGTCATACTCAGCGGATTCTATTTCAATAGACATTTGTAGGCTTTTATTATTACGACTGTATCACTTTTATAAAATAGGTTAAAATCACAAAACTTGGCACACGATTATTTTACAACTCACAACCACAACAAAACCACAGATTACTACATAATTATTAGCAAGCTAAACAAAACAGCTATCTGTGCAAAACAGTCGTTTCACTTGTTTTGATTTTTTATTTCTTGACCTGACTTTAAATTAGTTTTTTTTTTTATCTTGACCTGGATGTAGAGTCCACAGATCAGTAATTTGTAGCTAGGCAAAATCCTTCAAATAACTCTATAAAATCTCAGGTATATACGTACTTTGATAGATTAGTATGTCAGTTTTTTTTCGACGGGATAATAGCACTGAAATGGCTTAGCCTTTACCGCGCCTGTTAATCTGCCTAGTAAAATCTATAGCCGTAGGGAATTGAGGTGCAAGGTTAGAAAATGACGTCAGTGTCTCGTCTCTCCTCTTGAATACCTTGAATAACGTAAATATTATTTACATTTTCAATATGCCACTATCCATACAGATAAATAAAATTGAAGTGTCTGTTTGTAATATCAAAATAACAGCTTTTTACTAAATGCATATGAAAGTATATACGGTACCTATAACAAAACAACCATTTTTAAAATTTTTGTCTGTCTTTCTGTCTGTTTGTTCCGGGTAATCTCCGAAACGGCTGGACTGATTTTGACGGGATTTTCACTGGCAGATAGCTGATGTTACAAGGAGTAACATAGGCTATTTTAATTATAGAAAAATAATTAGAGTTCCGCGCAAAACAATAAAAACCATGTAATCCAAAATCTCCACGCGGATGAAACCGCGGGCAGCAGCTAGTAGCAAATAAAAGTATTAAATTTAGGAAAATAAATAAATAACAAAAATACATTGCTTGTGGAAGCTATGTAATTTTTCTTATTTCCGTTTCATCTGTACTTTTCATTCAGTTAGTAGGTATTTACTGATTCACAAATAATTTTTGTTCCAGATTTCCTACGAATGAAAGTATTAAGAAAGACTGGTTCAAAAACATAAAACTCCTGCCAATCCTGGGCAACCCAGTTTGGCTAGTGTGCTGTGCGCAAAGCATTTTTCAACATTGAAATCAACCATTTTTCACTTAACTCGCACAAAAGAGGTGCTTTTGGTTTTACGTCAAACCAGAGAGCAAAACTATGCTCTGTATGAGAAAATATAATTTTCACAGAGTTAACCAATAATCTAATCCACCCAAGGAAGCACTCATCTAATATCGGTTAACTACAAGGATCCTTAACGCGGCCCTGTGTAAATGACATATATATGTGTGCGTACTTGTCCCGCTATTCAGTACCTAATGTTTGGTCTGTTAAGCCTGTGGTCGTTACCAGGTACAAATTTTTATGCGAGAATATTTTTCAATTCTTTCCAGGAAGAAAAACTTTCGTAGCACCTTTTCTTCTGCACTTTTATTTCTCTGCTACCATATTAAAGTAAATGAAGAGGGTCGTGAGGTATAGGAAGCGTGTATGAGTAGAATTAATAGCTTTAGCAAAATATATATAGGAAATACGTATATTATAATTATGAAAGTATAGTATCAATAGAATATTACAAGCATAGAGACAGTTCACACACTCAATAAACTGTTACTATGGTTACTTTGCCATAACATAGGTTGGATATCAACCGCGTGCAGTGCGAAAGTGGCACCGCAACCCCGTCCAGAAGCTGAGCCTTATAACGCCCCGGTGGTTTTTTGGTGGGTAGTCCGCTGCGCAGTGGGCGAGCGGGAAGCCCACACTCTCTCCGTGACCTCCCCCGAGGCACGGAGGGGTAAGCTCATAAAGGAGTTTTTCCACCGGGAACCAAAAAAAAAAAAAAGAAAAGGTTGGTTATCAAAGGAGGATCTCAAACTTTAAATTGTTAGTTGTTAGCATTAGAATCATTGTAAAAAAACTATTTTTTTTAAAAGAATGCCGTGACGAGTTTCTTGCCCTTCTTCTTGCTCGGCCTATACCAATTTGGAACGGGAACGGTGGGTTTCTGGAAGGTTCGTTGACTTTGAGCACGGATTGGTTCTGTTGGTGTCTTTGTCATTTATTATGTTCTGATAAAGACAGCATTAGTTTTAGTCTGTGATTCGGGTAGATGAATGTTGCAGAGGCCCGCTGTTAGAGTCATTTTAACTTTCATAAGTGCTCCTTTGAGGCCTATTTGAAAAAAAACTTTTGAATTTGAATTTTGAATGGATCACACAGTGCTTTTCTACCAAAAAAAATTAAGAAATATAACAGTAAAACTATCAACTGTCACTTGTCAAGTGTCATTTATGATTATTTATTTGTCAAAAGAATCGAGGGAAAACACCGCCGCAGATTCAGAAAAAGTCAAAAGGAAATATTAAAATTAAATAATAAATATACACGATTTCGTATGTACAGACATACTCTTCCAATATTTTTTATTGTTACTGTTTATTTCGTAACTGTGTAAGTAATGTGTTACGAAGTACGATTCTTGATGAAACAAATAAAATTGCATAAAGTTTGTTAACAACAATATGGAAAATTTTTCGAGAGTTGAGAAAATCGGTGAAGGAACCTATGGAGTTGTTTACAAAGCTAAAGATCGCGTCACTGGAAACGAAATCGCTTTAAAGAAAATTAAACTGGAGAAGTAAGTGCGAACACTACAGCATACCACTAGTTTACTAATTAACGGTCCCCAAACGTCGCCGGTCACGAAGTTATAGCAGAATACGCCATCCGTTTGTCACGTGGCGCTACCGGCGGTGGTGGCTGGTGGCTGGGCTGTCCGCAGTCGATGACAGGTGGTTGTGTCCGCAGCGAGCCCGAGGGCGTGCCGTCGACGGCGCTGCGCGAGATCTCCGTGCTGCGCTCGCTGCAGCACCCCAACGTGGTGCGGCTGCTGGACGTGCTGCTCGCCGACAACAAGCTGTTCCTCGTGTTCGAGTTCCTGCACATGGACCTCAAGAGGCTCATGGACATCACCAAGGGACCGCTCCCCTTTGATCTTGTGAAGGTAATCCTACTTATTCAATAGAAATGTTGCATGAGACGATACGCATAATTACTGTTGTTATTCAAAAACATCAAATTAACACAATAAAAAAACAATTAAAAGTTTTGAAAAACCATCAATGGATGTAAACGTTGTATGATGTAACAGGCTGGCAATGTAACTCGACAATCGTGAGACATTTTTATTTTCATACTGTTTGTTATTTTGAAATAATAGCTTGTGGAGTTCAGAATTTTCTTACCAATTACATCATTAAATTTACCTCACAAACCAAACAAACGAAAAGAAAATTCCTCAAACATTTAGGATATCGGAGTAAATCAAATTACAATAGTTACATTATTTCTTGTTAAAAGCACAGGCTAAATTCATTGTGTAATTGACATGTTATAAGCGACATGTCGCTGTCACACGATATTTGCTTCAGCGCATTCAACTGGTTCGATCTGATATCTAAGGTATTGACTTTACAAACCCCAAAGTCAACAGCAAGGCATACACAACTATTTTATGTACCTACCCACTGTACAAATTATTTAGCCAACAGTCTGACCAGTAGAATGCCTAATACAATAAACTTTTTAATGAAATAGATACCTTTAACATATCCAAACTAGCTTTTAAATCTAAATTATATGAATCTCAGTCTTAAAATTGCCATGTGGCTTACATGGCAATTTTAATAATCTGAATTTCTAAAATAAATGGATGGATGGGATTATGGCCCATACCTCTCTCTCTGAGAGAAGGCTGGTATCCCAGCAGTGGGAGCTTTAAGTTAAATTAAGAACGCTTCTTCATCGTACATATAACTTACAGTGAGGTATAAACTTAACTTAATCGGGACATATCCATAAAACATGAGTGTGGTAATGTAAAGTAAAAACATGTGCTTAATATCATGGATTATATTTCATAGCTCCATTCTTTAGATATATCTATATATTAATAGATATTTATACCAGGTAGTCCTTCTTTCACACAGGTAAATGCGCACGCTTTTAGAGTCGTATCGATTAAAAAATCGATTCTATCGCCGGTACCCTCACTACAGCGCCTCCCTATAACGTCATTCTTTTTTCGTGCGCGGTAGAAGACGCAAAAGAATTTAAATTCATCATACCGAAACGATAAAATGAAGATAAATTAATACATCGCTACAAGAACAAAATTAAGGAACTTGATAACAAAAAACAACAAGCCTCCCGACGTCGGGTTATAACATATTCCGATTCGGAAACAGAGTCTGAGGTAGAGCTGTAAAAGTAACGAGAAATCGAGTATTCGTATGTATTCGTTACTGAAATCATCAGCGGTAATGTAAAGTAAAAACATGTGCTTAATATCATGGATTATATTTCATAGCTCCATTCTTTAGATATATCTATATATTAATAGATATTTATACCAGGTAGTCCTTCTTTCACACAGGTAAATGCGCACGCTTTTAGAGTCGTATCGATTAAAAAATCGATTCTATCGCCGGTACCCTCACTACAGCGCCTCCCTATAACGTCATTCTTTTTTCGTGCGCGGTAGAAGACGCAAAAGAATTTAAATTCATCATACCGAAACGACAAAATGAAGATAAATTAATACATCGCTACAAGAACAAAATTAAGGAACTTGATAACAAGAAACAACAAGCCTCCCGACGTCGGGTTATAACATATTCCGATTCGGAAACAGAGTCTGAGGTAGAGCTGTAAAAGTAACGAGAAATCGAGTATTCGTATGTATTCGTTACTGAAATCATCAGCACTCGTTACTTTCGTATCGTTACTTTTCTCGTTACTTTTGATACAATCGAGTACTAGCATGAAACATCGCATCGAGGTTGGTTGGTATCATTGTATTAATTGGTATAATATAGTTCATATTTAAGACTTGTGAAATATGAAATATTATCACCCATTTTTCACCATTAGAGATGGTATTCTTTCATAAAATTTATGGAACCCTACTCATGAAAAAATAATCATTGTAATCGGTTGCCAAATGGCGGAGATAAAGAGTAACATCGCCACAAAAAAATCCATACAGGCGAATTGAAAACCCTCCTGCCCATGTTTTCAATCATCAGTCCAAACCATCAGTCGATGGATAAAAGACGTTTTAGCTGCAAATGGTATCAACGTAGTGACATTCAGCGCACACAGCACGCGGCATGCCGCCACATCCAGCGCGAAATCTGCTGGTTTTTCTGTTGATTCTATCTGTAAGATAGCCGGTTGGACACCAATTTCGCAAACTTTTGCAAAGTTTTATAATCGTCCAACAATTGTAGAAAACTTTGCTAGGTCATTACTTGAACCTAAAATTACTTAGTTTTTTGTGTGATTATATTGTGTACATGTACAATTAAGTATTATTTGAGTTAATTCGGTTGCGTAACTTTTAATAATGATTCAAATTGAATAAATATATTTTCTCTTTATTCAAAAATATCTTCGTTTCATGTGCAATAACTTGATTTATTTTATCTACATTACCAAAAACTGTTTGTCTCTAAACATCTACCTCGTATAAATATCTATTAATATATAGATATATCTGACGAATGGAGCTATGAAATATAATATATGATCAAACGAACTTCACAAGCGAAGTTCGATCATTATTATATGAATAGCTCCATTCGAAGATATAGGAACCCTCCCTCCACTACCCAGTAAGTAAACAAAAGTTTTTGGGTAACTTCTCTAAAAGAATGACGTTATAGGGAGGCGCTGTAGTGAGGGTACCGGCGATAGAATCGATTTTTTAATCGAAACGACTCTAAAAGCGTGCGAATTTACCTGTGTGAAAGAAGGACTACCTGGTATAAATATCTATTAATATATTATATAGATATATCTTCGAATGGAGCTATTCATATAATAATGATCGAACTTCGCTTGTGAAGTTCGTTTGATCATATATTATGAGCCCAGATGCGATGTAATAATAACCCACTTTACAAGCGTGTGCACCTCTATGGGTGGTGTGTGGCAGAGGTACCTGCGTACGTAAAGGCTGACAGAGAGGTGTTGTGTGGCAGAGCTACCTGCGGCAGCTGCTGGAGGGCGTGGCGTACTGCCACGCGCACCGCGTGCTGCACCGCGACCTGAAGCCGCAGAACCTGCTGGTGGACGGCGCGGGCCGCATTAAGCTGGCCGACTTCGGGCTGGCGCGCGCCTTCGGCATCCCCGTGCGCGCCTACACGCACGAGGTGGTCACGCTGTGGTACCGCGCGCCCGAGATCCTGCTGGGCGCCAAGTTCTACTCCACGGCCGTGGACGTGTGGAGCCTGGCCTGCATCTACGCGGAGATGGCGGGCGGGCGCACGCTGTTCCCGGGTGACAGCGAGATCGACCAGCTGTTCCGCGTGTTCCGCGCGCTGGGCACGCCGGGCGCGGGCGACGTGTGGCCGGGCGCGCGGCGGCTGCCCGACTACCGCGCCTCGTTCCCGCGCTGGCCGCGGCGGCCGGCGCGCGCGCTTCTGCCGGCGCCGGCGCGCGCGGACGCCGCCGCCGCGGCGCTGTTCGAGCTCATGCTGCGCTACGAGCCCAGTGAGCGCGTGGCGGCGCGCGCCGCGCTGCTGCACCCGGGCCTACGCGACGCGCGCCTGGTGCCGCCGCCCGCGCCCCTCCTGCCCGACTGACCCCTCCGCGTCGCTTGCATTAAATGTTTATACCGCCTCCGAGTGTTTCAGACCCTTCTCCGATCTCCTGTTCGCTTCGATAACTCCTACCACAACCGTAGATTGCGAGCGGTCCGGATCCGTGAGCTAGGTCACCGCTTCGGGAGAGAAGCTGCATATTTACCGATGGTTTCTTTCTGCGGTCACTCGGTCGGCGTTGATATACATCGTGTGCGACCGACGCGTGTCGCGTATTCCCTTTATGTTCAAAAGTGGGTGTCTGTGTTACAATTTAGTGCGAGTCGTAACGTTTAGTTGTTCAGCTACGTATGGCGCGGTGAGGTAAGCGCTCGGGAAACTTATGCCTTTATTAAGAATCTGCGGGCCTAGACAAAATCCTTTTCTGTTAGCGTTCACAACAAAAGATAGCTCTAAAATGTATAGGAATATGGCATTACCTGCGAAAAAGTGACTTTATGTTACGCCAAATGCGTAGCGACAAACTTAAGCGCTAGTCTTGTCGTTATTTGATCACGCTACCTAGCGTGACCTCTAACCCTGGCTCTAACTGTGTGTTTTTGTTTCGAGATGTATTGTTACGGCTATTATGGCCAGCAAATAACGAAGAAGCATGGATAGAGAAGAAGAGGCATCTAAAGAGATATCTCCGCCGTAAAATGGAGAGCAGTAAGAATCACGTAGTAGTTCAGTGATAGTGAGATCAAATGCCGATCCGTAGGTGGATGTTTTAAATCCTATATAATGAGATCGAGCTTCGAAGAAAAACATCGTGTAGGTAGTTTGTGGTAAGAAGTGACAGACGTCAAACGTCGCAAAGACAAAGGTAGCGTTAACAAAATAAGTTTCAGGAAAATAATAAAAAAACGGTTTACATTTTTATGAGACAGGTATTTTTATTAAAAAAATAGCAAAATCCATGACATAAGTACTTTAATAAAATTCACGAACATGGACCTTATTGTAACAACATAGATCTTACATATTAATCAAAGACCAACAACTTAATTACACAGTATAATTTGTAATTTTCGCGATTCTTACAAACATCGCCGTCTCGGGTAGACTATCCGTGACTACAATTATTGCAGTGTTGTTAGTTGCAGTCTCAGCGCCAAACGTAGACCGTGCTCGCAATGTACCTATTGGTAAGCGGAAAGTCTGGCACTATCGGTCTGCTGACTGGGACGGATTGCGTGAATTTTACGCATCCTACCCCTGGGGTCAGCTTTGCTTTTCTTCAGACAATGTTGACACTTGTGCAGACTCCGTCACCGATGTCGTGCTGCAGGGAATGGAATGCTTTATTCCAAGTACTGCTGTACGTGTTGGTGGGCGGAGTAGTCCATGGTTTAGCAAGCCCTGTGCGGATGCCTCTCGCATGAAACTTGCCGCCTATAAATCATGGACTGAAGCACTTGCAAGTCACGACCCGAACACCGTTGTCTTGAAGAAAAGGCTGAATGCTGTATCTAGGTCTAGCAAGAAGGTTATCGCAGAGGCTAGAGCAGCCCACATCAGCAGAATTGGCGACAGATTAGCGGGATTCCCCTCTGGGAGTCGTGCTTTTTGGTCACTTGCCAAGGCTTCTGAAGGCAACTTTTCTCAGTCCTCTACCTGCCCTACGAAGGCCGGATGACACCTTGGCCCACAGTGCGAAAGAGAAAGCCGACTTGCTAGGTTCTCTCTTTGCCTCAAACTCGACACTCGACGATGGGGGCGCCACACCGCCGACAATCCTGCAGTGTGCTAGTTCCATGACAGAAGTACGTTTCTCTCAGAGAGCGGTACGGAAGGAACTCATGTCTCTTGACGTGCGTAAATCGACTGGGCCTGATGGCATCCCGGCCATCGTTCTAAAAACCTGCGCTCCCGAGCTGACTCCAATCTTAACGCGTCTTTTCCTACTTTCTTACTCGACTAGATGTGTGCCTTCTTCATGGAGGACCGCCCTTGTCCACCCGATCCCTAAGAAAGGAGATCGGTCTGATCCATCTAACTACAGGCCTATCGCAATTACCTCTCTACTCTGTAAGGTGATGGAGCGTGTGGTTAACGCACAGCTCCTGGGATACCTGGAAGAGCACCAGCTCATCGGCGATCGTCAGTACGGTTTCCGGCATGGTCGATCAGCTGGTGATCTTCTAGTATATCTCACTCACCGCTGGGCTGAAGCCGTGAAGAGTAGAGGGGAAGCACTTGCAGTTAGTTTGGACATTACCAAGGCCTTTGATCGGGTATGGCACAGGGCGCTCTTATCCAAGCTACCATCTTACGGCCTCCCTGAGGGGTTATGCGCATGGGTCGCCAGTTTCTTATCTGATCGGAGCATTAAGGTCGTTGTCGACGGTTCTTGCTCCGACAGTAAGCCTATCAACGCTGGCGTCCCGCAAGGCTCTGTGCTATCGCCGACGCTATTCATTCTGCACATTAATGATATGCTACAGTCCAGTAGTATGCATTGCTATGCAGACGATAGCACCGGTGATGCACAGTATACCGGTCGAGCAAATGCTCCTCGTGCCGAAGTTGAAGAGAGTAGGAACAAGCTGGTGTCTGAAGTTGAGGCCTCTCTTGACCAGGTCTCAGACTGGGGTGAACGGATTCTGGTCCAGTTCAATCCAACAAAGACATAGGTTTGCGCGTTTACCGCTCAAAAAGCTCCTTTTGTTGTTGTTCCGCATTTTCAGAATACTCCCCTCCAGGTTTCTGAGAGCATCGGGATCTTGGGCGTCGATATTTCTTCTAATGTTCAGTTCCGCGGTCATATTGCAAGTAAGGCCAAGATTGCGTCCAGGAAGCTTGGTGTGCTCAATAAAGCGAAGCGGTACTTTACTTCGAGCCAAAGACTTTTGCTTTATAAAGCGCAAGTCCGTCCTCACGTTCCTCACGGTTCCCATCTCTGGAATGGAGCACCCAAGTATCAACTTGACCCTCTTGATGCACTACAGCGTAGAGCTGTTAGAATTATCGGCGACCCCAAGCTCACCGAACACCTTGAGCTGCTCAGTATGCGTAGAGACATCGCGTCTCACTGTATCTTTTATCGCATCTACAACGGGGAGTGTTCTGAAGAACTTTTTGACCTGATGCCGGCGTCACGGTTTCATCACCGTACTAGCTGGCAACGGTCGAAAGCTCATCCACACCTTATTGAGACGTGGACGTCTCATACCGTGCGATTCTCGCGATCTTTTCTGCCGAGGACGTGCAAACTGTGGAATGAGCTCCCTCCCGCGGTCTTTCCGACATTCTACAACATGGGGCTCTTCAAAAGAAGGGTGAACAGAGGCTTTAAAGGTCGGCAACGTGTCAGTAATACCCCGAGTGTTGCAGACATCCATAGGCGACGGTAACTGCTTACCATCAGGCGGGCCGTAAGCCTTTTTGCCACCTATGACATTAAAAAAAAAAAAAGTGAAACGTAGAATAAGTTTATTTATTCTATGAGAATGCGTAGTATCCCTTAGTAGTTGTGTTAGAATGCACACGATAGAAAAGTTTGCATGTGTATGTAAAATACAGAACGCACACTTAGTAGAGTAGTTTCACCGCCTCTTTGTAGGTGGCGTTGATCGTACATAGTCTCTTTTAGCCTTAGACGAAGTGAAAGGTATAGACGAGTCCTCAGCGTATACAGTATGAGATAGTGATAGTTCGAGATAACTGCCTATATAAATATAACATGCAATTAATATTGCTGCACTCACACTTTTACCGCTTTTTGTGGGTAAACTCGTATTGGTTTTACTACGAGTCAGTCATGTAACAGTAGTATGGCGAGTGGCGACTTGTTGTAAAATATTGTTGTAATTTTATAGGAGACATTAAAAAACGCGATTGATTTAGTATAGTTTAATTAGCTCGTTCATATAGTTGAGTTTGCTTTGCTCGTGAAGTCTGCCGCCAAGCAATAGTGTGCAAGCATTACTGTGTTCCGGTTTGATGAGCAGAGTATCCAGTGAAATTACTGGGCTTATGAGACTTAGGGCTAATTTCACGAACAGCGTCGTTATACGAGAACAACTATTCCAGTCATAAAATTACTCCCAGCATTTACTCTCAGTTAACTCTTAGAACGTTTCACAAAGTTGTAAAGGCAAAAAGTTACTACAAGTATAACTATTCTTTGTTCAGTGTTTTTTTGTTATCTGTGACACGTTCAATGTGAAGGGATGAGTGAATGAATGTGAATGCTGTTAAATTAAAGAGGCTTGTCATTTTCTCAGTACAGTACAGCTTAATGGGACCTTTTTAATTTAGTCGTCACTTTGAACGTTTTTGGTGTCAACGTGTCATAAACCATTAATCAATCATTTCGCGCACTAAACTATTTCATTGAGTTTGCTTTGTGTTGTGTGTGTGGTATTTTTATACATCTAATCATAAAATCCATTTCATCGTAGTTGTAAAAATGCTCATTTCTTTCTTTAAACCACCTTGGACGTTTTATAATAACATAGTCATCTTCACTATCACTTTCCTTGTCCGATATCATTCTTCTCAAACACTGCATTTCTAGTTTTCTATAATATAGTAATACACTGTTAATATATAATTGGTTAACTAATAAAATCTTTTCTCTTTCATACATGCATTAAGGCAATGTGCGCCACAGATGTGTACAATGGTCCCTTACCCAGGTCAGGCTCAGTCAGCTGACACAAAAAGACGACGCCATTTTGATTTTATGTCAGGAATAAGCCTGTTATTCGTTCAAAATCGGTGGTATAAGAGTTACTCTCGTATAACTCGGTTATTCTCAGTATAAGCAGTTGGTGAAATGAAAACATGGTTATTTGAGAGTAAATAATAGCTTTGTTCTTGGTATTAACCTTATTCTACTTTGGTGAAATTGCACTGCAGTATTGCGCAGGCCTTTGTGTTTCAAAGTTCTGGGTGGCACTGCAATCGTTATGGGCCGGCGTTATGCTTACCATCAGGCAAAAGACCAGCTGCTCGTCTCGTTATCAAATAAAATAAAAAAAAATTAGGACATTCAAAGACAAAACAACATACATAAACCGAAACATACACATTTTGTTTTTATAGAGAATAAAATGTGGTAGTTATCGAATTTTGTAGTTCTGGAACATGCCGGTGTCGTCACGATGTTTTTCTTCACCGTTTAGAGCGAGTGCGAATAATCCGCACATAACTAATAAGTAGTAATAGTAAGTAAATGAGTAGTAATAAGTCATTGGTGCGGGCCGAGTCGAGATTCGAAATATGGTGCGTCGGATTGAAAGTCGCACAAGTTCCCGCAAGCGAAATTTTTAGTAGTATAGTATACTAGCTTCTGCCCGCGGTTTCACCCGCGTTCGCACGGAACCGTGCATTTTCCGGGATACAAAGTAGCCTATGTTACTCTCCGGTCAATAAACTATATCCATGCCAAAAATCACGTCGATCCGTTGCTCCGTTACTGCGTGAAAGAAGGACAAACCAACAAACACTTTCGCATTTATAATATTATATTAGGATTTACTTGAACATCACAATACTCCGTAATGCCTTCAGAATAGTTCTGTTCCGTATACTAACACTATCTTGAGGTCGTATCTTTGACAGCCACGCATACACAACAATGCTAGTAAGCAACAAAAAAAAAGTTTATTGTGGAAAAATATATTTTGCCAGACAAGTTTTAAAATACGTACCTTATCGGTATAGGATCCTGGACATCATCAGACCAGCTCTGTGACATTATTATATTGCACTGTCATCCGATTTGCATACAGTATGTTTGCAAGATTTAACCTAAACAAATAAACATATACATTTCGAGTTCGAGTACATAGGCTGAACTGTCTCTATAATTTGATACTTACTTATAATTTCATTAAATCAACAGAAGGTACGAAGAAGTTATATTTTAACAGCTTTTTACAACTTAAAGCAGCTGTCCAAGTGTCCATTTACAAATTGATTCGTATGAGTGGTAAAATTAATCAAGTCCTGGTATCCCCGTCAACCTATTATCCGACTATTGAAAATAACACGAAGTAACATGTAATTCGTTGACTTTAGTATCCATCAAAATTTGGTCGGTTAGCTTAGCACTAAAAACCAAAGAGTATATACTAAAAACAATTAAAATTTAATCTATCTTGTTGAAATTATCATTGATTCTTGCTTATTATTGATAGAAAATAGAATTCATGTTAATAATTCTTTTATTTACTAGCTGTATCGGCTAAAAATGTTACTTACTGATGTTAGGTTATGTTGGGTTGATTTCGTTCACTACGGCTTTTACAGCCCATTATACAGCAATTCACCATAACTGCACATGAAATACACTCGCTTGGAATATCAACAACGTTACAAACACAGACTTTAAAGTCTGTGGTTACAAATGACACAAAATAATGGTTTCACAGATATTTTTAACAAAACAGCTCTTGACACCACAATTTGTCTGCCACCAAAGGCAATGATGGCAAACAACAAACAACCAATACGCAAATAGAGACAAATAATGTTTCTTTATCCTGCTCACACTTAGACATTTTTACATAACGTCATCTCATTTTCGTTATTATTATTTTAAGAGCCCATCTATACCTACCTCCATCTACGCTTTTAGCTCGCTTAGTTCTTACCATAGACTAAATAGTATACCATAGTATACTACGTATTGCCCAATAAGGGCGAAAACAAAAGTATACTACGCTAGCTACATATATAGTAATCTGTGCTACGATCGTAGACAGAGAAGACATTCCGTCTACGACTACGATACTCAGTAGTCTGTGACTCTGTACGTTTAGTTTGAGTCTGTGTCAGGGGGGCACACTTTGTGACAGTTCCATAGTCGAGCCCCGAGACACAGGAACTAACGCCATCTGTTAAAAGGCGTGGCACTATTTTGACGTTACTTCAAAATGTCAAAGTTAAAATGGATACCATGGAAACCGATAACAAATAAAATATTTTCCTTGGTGGGATGCGGATTGTACTAAAGTTGTCAAACGGAGAATAGAGGCTGAAGAAAACTGTAATACAGTAGTAAACCTAGATAACTTTTTGAAATATCGAAATACAGATGCAGCTACTAAAAGATTTTTACATAAAAAAAAGAAGAAAGGATGGCAAAGTTTTTGTTTTTCGATATCTCCCGAAACTCCTTCATCACTAGTTTGGAACAAAATTAAACGATTCAGATCCTCACGCTCGCACATTAACCCTACCTCTCGGTCAACTAATTGGGTGGAAAATTTCATGAGTACACTGGCTCCCCCTTTTGTTCCATCCTTTGAACAGATTCCTATTCAGTATTTTTATCCGAATTCTTCCTCTTGTATGTTAGAATCAGAGTTCTCCTACCAAGAACTTGAGTTTGTCTTGGAATATGTCAGAGACTCCTCCCCTGGTCTTGATGGAATTCCATACTCTTTCATAAGTAAAGCAAATAAGACAACCTTGGAATATTTTTTAGAGATAATAAATCTTGTAGTAAATTCCGGTTTGATCCCCCTTGATTGGAAGCATCAAATAGTAATCCCTATTCTTAAACCTGGCAAGGACCACTCTGATCCTGCTTCCTATAGACCTATTGCCCTCTCATCTACAATACCTAAAATAGTCGAACATTTAATTAAAAACCGGTTAGAGTGGTTTCTAGAACATAACACATTGCTCGCAAAGACACAGTATGGTTTTCGAAAAGGGCGTAGTATTGCAGACAGCCACGCAATCCTCACCACAGATATTCAGTTGGCTCTTTCTAGAAACGAGTCAGTTGTGGCTGCTTTTTTGGATGTCTCAGCTGCTTATGACAATGTCAATCTTATGGTTCTTAGGCAAAAGCTGCATCAGCTAAGAATTCCTAGAAAGATTGCAAATTTCATATTCAACCTGCTTTCAGCGAGAAAGATCTCTCTAAGATATCCAGGAGTTGAAATGGAAGCTCACACAATATGGAGGGGACTACCACAAGGATCAGTGATTAGCCCTTTGCTGTATGATGTGTACACATCAGATATGGAGTCATCATTAACAGCTGTGTGCAGAGTTCTGCAATATGCTGATGATGTCCTAATGTACTCAAGTAATACCTCTATACTTCAATCTACTGAAAATCTGCAAACAGGACTTGATTCATTGGCATCCTGGCTCAAGACACATTCCTTGGGCCTATCGGCTTCTAAAAGTGTGGTGGTAGTTTTCACTAGAAAACGCGATATCCCAAATCTGACTCTTGTATGTGATGGTTCTAATATTCCTTTAAAAAAAGAGGCCAGCTTCTTAGGAAAGATCTTTCTTTGATAGTAAAATGAATGGAATAGCACATATTCAACGATTATTGAACAGATGTGAAAAAAACATTAATATCATCCGCTGTCTCAGTGGCGTGTGGTGGGCTGGTGGGGTGCCCATCCATTCTCATTGAGACTGGTTTATAATGCAATTATTAGAAGTCACTTAGATTTTTGGCACATATTTGCTGATCCCGGCAAATAAAAATGCTATAAAAAAGTTAGATGCAATTCAATTTAAATCTTTAAGGATAGTACTAGGTGCAATGAAATCTTCTCCCACAAATGCTTTGCAAGTGGAATCTTCTGATCCCCCATTGACTTTGAGGCGTCAATATCTTTCTGATAGATACATTTTTAAAATAGCACAATTCTCTGGTCATCCACTTATTCCAAAACTTACACTCTTAAATGAATATGTGAGGACAAAACCTTATTGGACCCACAAAACTATGCCACATTTAGTTAAGAGCTTTAGAAAATTTAATAGCATAACCTGTTCAGTTCAAAAGTTCCACACTAATCCACTTTTTCTATACGATTTTTCCTCAAAAACTTTCAAACCTGAAGTCTTTCTTAAGCTTGGAATAGTTAAAAAATGTACAAATGCTAACATTAAATTTGAATTTTTAGTAAATAAATTTTGGCCCTTAACTGATCTGTTCTTTACAGATGCCTCTAAAACCGATGTTTTGGGATCTGTAGGAGCTGCTTTTTGGCACCTTAACTCAAATATATCGCGCATGTTTAAATATCCCCATTACAGTTCTGTTTTTTCTGGAGAATGTCTGGCAATGCTAGAATGCATTAAATTTATTAGAGAGCTTGATGGAATCAGGCGTTACTTTGCGGAAGTCCATTTTAAATAGTTCGGTCCATGCTGAGAAACGTCGTGTCACTAACCATACTGACAAAGGTTATTGCAGTTCAGCGTTGCGAGTAACTAACATTTTGTATTAACAAATTGACTAACTTTTTTGAGTTCTGCGTTTAGAGTTCCAGCCGTGCCGGAGGTGGTTCACATATTCCAACCAAGGGTTTTTAACTAACTAAAAAATACTAATTACTGGTTTTAAAGTCCATCGTTGCGAGCTCAAGGAAGTTTTTTATTTTTATAACAAACTAACCCAGGTTTCGTTGTCCAGCGTCGCGCGTTACGTTTGGTTAAATTCAGTATAGATCGAAATTAGGCCATTAGACATTCTTTATCGCGGAATTAAAACTATAAATTACCCACATTATATAATCTTATTTATTAGAGAGCATAAAATTACTAAATCTGCAATTTTCACGGACTCAAAGAGTTGTGTTCAGTCCCTGCTAACTAATCCTTTTAGTAAAAATTTTATTTGCCCAATTGTTTTAGAAATAAAACACTTTATTAAAATGTGTTATGATGATAATTTTAAAATCTCAATAATCTGGGTTCCTAGTCACATTGGCATCATGGGAAATGAAAAAGCTGATCAATTGGCTAAGCAGGCAATAGTTCATGGAAATATGGATAATTTCTATGTTTATTCTCATGATTTGGCAGCCTTGGCTAAGCGGGATTTGGAAAAGTCTTGGAATATGTTTTGGAAAAATACTAGTCGCCTTAAGGGCAATCACTTGTACAACATACAACCAAACATAACATTAACACCTTGGTTTTCCAAAATCCGCTTCCCCAAGCAATTATCATCCACTATCAGTAGATTGAGATTAGGTCACTGTGCTTCACCAGTACATTTAAAAAAACTAAGAGTTCGAGATTCTTCACTTTGTGAATGTGGTCTTGATGAAGGAACCCTTATTCACATACTATTTTCTTGTCCTCATTATTCTTCGCCTTCTCTCTATGAACTTCTGTATAACTATAAAGCCCCTCTTCCATCCAACCTCTCTTCAATTCTTTCTTTGAAAAATAAGAAAGCAACTTGTGCATTAAATAAATTTCTTACCATATATAATATAAAACTATAATATTTTACTATTTAAATATATCTTATACATTTTATGACTTATCTAAAAGTACTTCTAAGTATATAACTATCTTATGAATTATCTATGCTTCTTTCAACCCGTTTATCATTCACTTTCCCTTAAATGTTTGACTTCTACCCTAAATACCCTTTCATGCTTTACTAACATTATAAATAATACAAGCAATCTTTCTTTCAGGTATCAGCAACAAGATTTATAACTTATTTAAATATATATATTTTTTTTAATTTCATAACCTTATGCACATGAATAATGCAACTCGACACTGGCAGTAATATCTCTCATGCTACAAGAGAGACCAGTTGCCAATAAATTAAAAAAATATATATATTTTCCGTTTCGAAAAATAATATTGTGATTTCTGGATATTTTTTGCGGTTTAAGTGATATAAATTAGTGGTTTAAGTAATTGTTGTCTTCTAGTTATGTTTTTGTAACTTTTAAGTGCTCAGTTTTAGTGTTTACGTCTAATTATGCATTTTCTTGTTGTTTTAAATATAAAGAGCTTCAAGTATTGTGTTCGCTTTTGTTATTTCCTTTTTGCTGCTCTACATCTACATATCACGTTTGGTACTGTATATTGTGTTCCTACTCCTAGGCACAAACATGGGAAAGGCTGCAATTTTCCATATAGGTAGATAAATTTACTTGGTCTGTGCTTGCGCAGGAACTAAGCAGCAATCATAGAATAAGTGTGAATGTGTGTGTGAAATATAGAATGCACACATAGATAAACAAGTATGAATGTGTGTGTATAATACAGAAGGCACACATAGATAGTAAAGTAGTTTCACCGCCTTTTTGTGGGTGGCGTTGATCGCCATACATCGTGAATTAGACAAGACAGCGAACTCTATTCCTTTTATTATAGTACTACTCTATGGTCTGTCTACAGCATTTCATTATTTATTATAATTATTATATAAGTACATATAGTATAGGTTTTAGCTAGCTACATATACCTATACTGATCTGTGGTTTTATCAAACTTTGAATGAGTACATAGGTACCGGGATTATATTCTCTTTGATAGGTACCTATCAAGAGTTTTTATTTTGTAATGGCTGTCAGATTTGGACATAATATAATAAAATCACTTCGCAACTCTACCATTAGAAGAATTGCTATCACTCCCCTAAAAATGGAAAAAGCTCTTGAGAATCTAGATAAAAATCCCTACTACGAAAAGTATGCTAATAAAATTGCGGAAGTGCAAAAGGTGTCACCTCAAGAATTCAAGTCAAGAGTAGAACATCAAAAAAGGGCTTGGGAAGAGGAAAAAAGGAAAAAATTTGCTTCTGTAGATGTGAGGTAATTACATAACTGGCTATCAATAACTAAGGGCTTTGATTTTAAGCTAGGTATGAGCCTCTTAGAATAAATAGGTGTATGTCAATTTTATTAATAAAAGACAAGGCT
Organism: Crocallis elinguaria; assembly: GCA_907269065.1. Taxonomy (NCBI): domain Eukaryota; kingdom Metazoa; phylum Arthropoda; class Insecta; order Lepidoptera; family Geometridae; genus Crocallis; species Crocallis elinguaria. The sequence continues at coordinate 17,734,536 of OU026068.1, forward strand.
TGTTTTGAATGGACAATGCTTCTACAATGCAATAAAATTACTAGGCGATAAGACTAACTCTTCTGCAAGTGTTCATCTGGTCTGGTACCACCGCGTTTCTTGTGAAGTCTGTCGCCAAGCAGTAATGTGCAAGCATTACTGTGGTTATAATGTAATTGTGCTATATTCACAGTGGTGTAACAACCTATAGTAACTGGGCTTCCAGTGCACCAACAATTAAAACGATCATAATATAATATTTTATCAAACTTATTTTCTCATGACAATCAACAACTAAAGTCTTAGAAACCCAACATCATCTATGACAAGTGTGTTCCAGTCCAGCAAACTACTGACATTACTGGGCATGAGACATAATGGCCCAGGGTGACGAGCGCACTGCAGTGCCAACTGCCACACAGGCCCTTGTGTTTCAAAGTTGTAAGTGGCACTGCAATTGTTATGGACCGGTGTGAGGCTTACTATCATCAATCAACCAGCTTGTGGTGTTATTAGACATTGGGTGATAACAAGCATAACTGAGTTTAGTAGCTCAGCTACAACTCTTAATAATTTAGAAGTTAAAATCATGTAATTAAGCAATCTAAATATTACTTCAATCCAATTATTTATCCTTCATGATGTAGGTACTATGGCTTACAATAATATTTAATTATTTCAGACAATTTTCATCAGCTTTAAATCCGAAAGAAACAAGAAAGGTTACTTCTGGTGTTGAGGATAAGAAGCTAAGTGATATATTTAAGATAGAGCTGGTGGAAGATAAGGATGGACGAGAAATACAGAGTATTTGGGAAGAGTATCATAAACATAAGGAAGTGATATCGGCAACCATTCCTTTGTCACTATACTCTGAGATGCAACAAAAAATGAAGGATTTCCCTACATTCCTGTTTCCTCTGCCGCGCTCCCAAGGCTATGAGTTCACTATGTGCCAGAGCCACGGGCACTCGGTGCACTTCACTCCATTGTTGGCGTATCAGGTACCACTTTTAGTCCTGCAGGCGCGCAATAATGACTATATCACATTATGAATGTGAACAAAACTCTTGTTTGTGCAGGTTCACAAAGAGAATGCCCCCGAGTGCCTCACCATGGTACACTACATGGAGCTTGCTGACAAGGGTTTAGTCCTCATGCGTGGAGATTATGATAAGGTTATTAATTATGTTTTTTTTTATGTTATTTGTTAACGAGACGAGCTGGTCGTTTGCCTGATGGTAAGCATAACGCCGGCCCATAACAATTGCAGTGCCAGTCAGAATTTTGAAACACAAAGGCCTGCGCGGCACTGCAGTGCGCTCGTTACCCTGAGACATTAGGTATTAAGTCTCATAAGCCCAGTAATTTCACTGGATACTCTGCTCATCAAACCGGAACACAGTAATGCTTGCACATTACTGCTTGGCGGCAGACTTCACGAGCAAAGCGGTGGTAACAACCCGGACGGACACTCGCAGAAGAGTTAGTCCTACCACTAACAAAACAAATTACAATTACTATTCCCCAACCGACAAATACATACCAACAAATTACTATTTTGCAAACTTATTTTTTTTAATTGGTCCGCTCTGTCGGTTTTCGACCTTTATCGCGTCACCGGACTAACAATTTTGCAAACAGTCGGCCGCTCGTATTGATAGCAAAACTTGCGTTGTCACAATCAATGTTTAGAAAACTTGTTTGCTTGTCATTCTACTTTACATTTTAATCTTTATTTGAAATTCAATATTTTTATACTAACATGAGTCCCAGGAGATTTTTAGTCGCCTGTTTAGCTAGACAGCGTCTAGAGATAAACGTCAAAAATGATTAGAAATGTCACAACAGAATTGTGTTAGACAATGGTTAGACACTACTTAAATCAGGATTTGTGATTGCTCATATTTAATCGCGCGACTAAGATATGTTTAGGCGTTAAACAATTATTAACACAGGTTTAACGCGATTTGCCTAGTGTCCAGCTGGCTAGCTTTTTTGTTTTCGAGACGAGCAGGCCCCAATTCTGTCTACTAAACAAATGGTTTAAAAATGACAAGGGTTTCGTCGCAAACTGATCACTTGGCTAAAGAGCTTACGGAAATTAACAATGACATCGGCGACCATAGATAAACCTAAATAGATTGTGCTATCAAATATCGAAAGTGCCTAAACGGGCCTAAAGTGATCAGCGACGGAACCATTGTTGATGTTGAGAATATCTTGTGCCTATTGGATGTGGAACTAATATAATTATGACCTCTTGTGTTTTACAGAATGTGCTCAACGGTCAAGAAGCACAGTGCTTAGCCAACCAGTTTCAGATGTACTACAACAGCAAGGACCAACAAAAGATGAACTTGTTAGAGACCTTTACTAAAAGACCTGATCTTTTCAAACACATGGACCTCATATCTCAATTGGAAAACATCACTTTAGTGTGATATCAACATTGAACACCTAACTTTTTATAGTTATATAGGTGGTAGGACTAACTCTTCTGCGAGTGTCCGTCTGGGTTGGTACCACCGCTTTGCTCGTGAAGTCTGCCGCCAAGCAGTGATGTTCTCGCGATGTCATAGATAATTTTCGACTGTCATAGATAACTTGAAAATGGCAACACCTAGAATTGGAAGTCCCGCCGCCATAGTGCTTGTCAATGTGAGTTCATTTCCGTTTCCTTTCTGTGCTAAAAAGCACATTTTCAGTAACTGTTGAGGTGCTGTTGAGTTTAAAGCTAAATTAGTTTACATTGTGTTTGTGCAAACGAATCCCGAGCCGATAGCTGGTTGCTGATGAATGTGAACTATGTTCTTTATGAGAAATAAATTCGTTAACCATAACTGGGTATCGGCTCAGGATTCGATTACACAAATACAATTTAAACTAAGTTAGCTTTAAACACAGACAGGAAACGGAACTGAACTCACATTAACAAGCACTATGATGGGACTTCCAATTCTAGGTGTTGCCATTTTCAAATTATCTATGGCAGTAGAAAATTATCTATGACCTCGCGAACCGTCGCGACAAATGTGCAAGCATTACTGTGTTCCGGTTTGATGAGCAGAGTAGCCAGTGAAATTACTGGGCTTATACCTAATGTCTCAGGGTAGCGGGCGCACTGCAGTGCCGCGCACGAGTTTGTGTTTCAAAGTTCTGAGTGACACTGCAATTGGTATGTGCCAGCGTTATGCTTACCATCAGGCAAACGCCAGCTCATCCCGCTATCAAATAACATAAAAAAAAATTGGTTGTATTAAGATACTTAATACGTATAAAAAGCTAATGAATGCAAATTACATTTAAATAAAGTTAATGAACTTTATTAAATGATGCCACCTAGAAAAAAAATATGTAATTTGGATAGTGTTCCATAGGTAGGTAACACAAAGTTTAGATAATAAACGAAAGCATTTGCAAAGTCTTGTTTTAATCAGTTCAACCGATGCGGATAGTAATTGTATTCAGGAGTGTCGTATAATACGACATGGAGGGCGGCGGGGGAGGAGGCGGGCGAGCGCGCCGCGCCGGCGCCGGCGGCCGGGCGGCCGGTCGGTGTCGGCCAGCTCGACAGGGGCGCGCTCGCCGCCTGCCTGCGACCGACCACGGGGCTCTGCTGTCCGCCTTGCACTAATCTAATATAATCCAAAGGATTGTCTACAATTGTTTTATTCTTGCTGCAAGATGTGTTACATCTGACATGTCCGTTGATGCATTTGAGTACATTATCTTCGTATTGTTTTTGACAAGTCTCTACATACAGTTTTTTTAAACTGTTGATTGTATTTTTAACAACATCTTCTTTGATGATGGTAGAAGTGAGCCGTTTAAAGTATGCTGGAATTTCATTCATTAAATCTTCGTAGAGATGCCTTCTATAATCTCCATGTGAGGTTTGTGAGGAAGATGTTAGAGTTGAATTTACTGCACCTTCTTCATTCAACAATTTGTTAACTGTGAACGTGTTGACTGTGGGGCCGCTGGGGCTAAATAGTTTAAAACTACTCGAAGATTTTACACCATGATCATCATTTTTATAACTATTTTCTTTACATAGAGAGTCCTCTTCAAAATCAGATAGAGACATGTTTTTGCGGAAGTTTGTGCCAATGGTTATATTGCTACATAGAGTTTCCTGGTCTATGAGAGGAATACTTGCCTTATTTGCTCTTTGTTGCTTATCCCTTACAAAATCTGCAAGATGTACACTATATTTCTGTTTAATTTCTGCAAGTGCAGGTCTAGTTATAGTTTCAGACCGAATTGCTTTTGGGAACATAGCTTTCAATGTTAACCGATCCATAGTGACTAAGTGATTATTTGTTTTGCATTCCAACATGCATACTTTCGCAAAATGTTGGGAAGACTGTTCAAAAGAATTGCCACTTATCTTGCGCCGTGATCTATTTCTTATTTCATCGAGACACTTACGAGTCTTACGTTTCTTGCGTCTTGTTGAATACGCAACCTTCTCCATACTTAATATTTTTCTGAATACACTAATGTGCAAAACGAAATAAATACCATGTAAAGAGAATACAACGTCCTGATACGGAGCGAAGCTTAAAAAATGCCGCCAGTCAAAATGGGTCCACGCAAAAATTATATTGGCCCACGTTCCACAAAGCACAAACTATATAGAGATCCAAAGAGAAAACAAATAATACGTAAGAGACTACCTACATAGAAAAAATAAAACTAAACGTCAAAACGGAGTTTTTTTTTTTATTATTTTTTTTTGGCTCCACGCGATTAGCGTATTTAGCCAGTGTCAAGTTATATAAATAATAATATCTAATACATAAGTCTCTAGTTTTGTTGCATGAAAGTCGTCAAAGTCACGTTAAAGTTTAGTCTAGTCGCGGTCGAGTCGAAGTGACGCTTCAGTAAAGCGGTGGATACTTTACTGAAGCTTCTATGGAGTTTTGGATACAATACGAAAATACACGTTTTTCGTCTTTGTACTATTTGCCTTTCACTCATGCACACTTACGAACACTTAATGGTTAATAATCCACCATTATTACACATTAACACTCGAAGAAACATAGGTTTTAGTAAATAACACAAAATCAACAACAGCACATTTTCGCATTCCCGCCAAAAAAACTCCAAAACGGAGTTACCTCAGATAATCAACATGACTAATGTAAAACCGCGCCTGTTAATCTGCCTAGTAAAAGCTATAGCCGTAGGGAATTGAGGTGCAAGGTTAGAAAATGACGTCAGTGTCTCGTCTCTCCTCTTTCTTCACCCCCGCCGGTTGCCGCCGCTCCCGCCTGTGCCCGGTGCCAGCGGCCATATTGTGATTTGTGTTTGTGTCGATCACAGATTTGTAATATAGTAGCAGATGAAACATTAATCATAGTTGTATATTTACGCATAGACATAATCATTTTATCCTTTTCTTTCCCATTGAAACGTCATTGGTGGTATATCGTTCATTTTTTTTTTTTTAAGCAGTACAAACTTTATTCTTTAAATAATAATTAAACATCTGATAAACAATTAAAAATAAACAACATAAACTAAAATAACTAAATAAAATACACACTAATTTATTTACAATCTTAATCTAATAATCCGCTACCAGTAGGCATAGTTCCCAAAATGCTGGCAGCATTGCCACGTTGAATGGCAATGCTTAATCTTTGACCTAAGTAGAGGCCAGCATTTTGGTCACGTGTGGCTTCGACCAGACGCCCTGAAAGGTCTTTAAAAATTCGATGAGCTCCAGGTCCCCACGGTCCAAGTGTCTCAACCCCAAAAGGCTCAAATATGTAACTACTATCAAGACTACTACATTTGCGCCTTTTGAGGTTCTCAGCGGATTCAGCTGCCGCACCAGCCTTATTTTGAGTACCGGGAAGATGTGACGGCGCAAGGGTGTCAACACAGGTAGCGTCCCATACCAAAGGTCGCCCCATCTTCCACGGAATAAGAGTCATTCCATCAGGCCTTTTACCATCGTCACGTACGAGGCCATTCGGTTCTAAAACGGCCGCGCAGTTGGCGCTGGCAAAAGTCCGACGGATTATGTCGTTAAGACTGGCGTGGCGTGAAATTCTGCCAGCGCTTCGTTGGCAAGATAAACCGTGGTGACCGAGCCGGTCAACAGCACTACCACACCGGCAGCGGTGTGGAGCACAGCATGATGCGCCCAAGCGAAGGGATGCCGCGATGCGGAAAGCTGAGGAGTCCAAAAGAGTTCCAGTGTTTTGCGATGGAAGAGCCTGAAGCCACAAGCCCGATTCCCACTCGGCAACGGCTAACAGACGGGCGCGCTCTGCAGAGCTCAAGTACGTATTAAACAATTGCTTCCGTACTTGCTCGCAAAGCGGCCGGTCCCAAAGCCTTTGAGAAGATGGTGTATTAGGGAATTCTGAGTTTGGACAGGCTAATAACCATGTGTTTTTAGCCTCTCGTTCATTTATGTGTTGCAACATTGACTCACACATAAACAACAGACCAAGCGTTCCATGCCGCCACGTTGATATTATACGTCAACGTGCACGTCACTTTACGTCAACGTCCAGTCAGATTGTTGTTATTTATTTTCATTTGAAAATATAGCTTTTTTTGGTTAATTTGATAATAAAATCTGTGAAAATGGTGAAGTGCAGTACATACCGGTGTGAAAATGCTACCCACAGGAAATTATCCATCGGATTCTCTTTCATCGGTAAGTATGTAACCCTTGTTTTTTATTATCTGTAGTATTTTTGTTATCATAGGAGAATGTTAGCTTTTTTTAGTTTCATACGTCGGGAGATTCGGGTGTAAATACACAAAATAAAGAATATTTTCTTGTGGATACTCAGGAAACATTACTTAATTGGTGAAACCTTCGGTAGAAAATGCCGGAGAAATAGTGACTCTTCGTTTCCCTCGGTCTCCGAGATCTTACGGCCCGTGGTTCGGGTCGTACGAACAATCGTTTTGTTAAGTTTTTTTACCTCCTCAATGAGGATATTTGTGTTAAGAAAGTGGCCATCGGAACCGGCTAAGCCGAATTCCAATCCGGACTTCACCGCTTTTTCCATTTCGCTGCGGGGTCAAGAGCGGTCGCTCGGAGTATCCTCCCACCAATCCCGCCAAGACGCCTTGCGGAGAAGTGCCCTCAGGACCCCGGCGCCTTCGAAAAGCGAACCATCCGACCGACCACCATCGGATCGCCACCCGGTCGCCGTCTGGCCACTCTTTGTCTTCACCTGTGCGGTTGAGAGAATATCCGCCACGTGTCTGGAAACCCCCTACGGGTGAGTTGAACTTTAGTCTAGTTGAAGGTTAGGAAGACGTGGCTCACGCAAGTGTTCTTTTGCTAACCTAGAACTTTATTTTTTTTTATGTATTTGACGGAGATATATATACACACACACGTTGGGTGGGTACCTCAAACCTGCATAAAACAATAATTAACAAGAAGTGGGTAGATTCATTTCACCAATTATCATCAGACATAGCCAAGCAATTCCACGTGGGCGTTACCATGGGAAATGTCGGTTACAACCAAAGTGTACTTTCATTACTTAGTAGTCTACTCTTAGCTTCGTTCGTGTACTCAATCACTCAATCGCAATCGATCAGCCACTCAACAAGTTTTTGGGCACTCGCCCACAGGACCTCCCAATGCCCCTTATAGTCCTGCCCAAGCCACCACAACAGTTGAAAGTAAATGAAAGGTTATACTTAGCAGCGACACCCTCGTCGCCTCGTCTCTTCCACAACCACACCGAATAGCGAACACGCAGCTCGCGGCGCTCCACGCACCTCTCGCCCAGCAAATCCCAGCACTCCATCACGTGGGACTAACCGCGCAGCATAGTGGCCAGCACAGCAGGAGACGTCCGTTGCACTAAAGAGCCAACTCAAGACAACACAACATTACCAAACACCTCCAGCTATAGGAGAGGTCTGTTCGGCTTGAGAGCCGAGAGCTAAGAGACCTAGGCACTATAACGCTACCGACTATATAGCTCGTAACTCCGATAACCTCCCACCGCTTACCAACATGACAGTTAGATTTGCCAAACGTCAGCGTGTCACCATTTCATAGACCACCTCTGACAGCCAGTTCGACTGTCAAAAGTCACTGTGTTACCATTTTACTAAATCAATCTACAACCAAACGCTAGCACAGATTATCAAAATCCGGCTGTCGCCGTCATATTAATAGGCTTGCGTTTGACCACTATCTCACCTGGTGGTAAGTGACGATGCGGTCGACGATGTATCACGCTTACCTAGATACCTGTTCACTCGTGACTTGAAGAGACCCAGATTATAACGATGTGGAAACACAGACTCGGGCAAAGAGTTCCACTCCTTAGCGGTACGCCAAATAAACGTAGAAGCATAACGCTTCGTGCGTAAAGGAGGAATTTCTACTATGTATCGATGTCGCTTCGCCGTTTGTCTGGTTGTCAGATGATGGAAAGGAGATGGGGGAATTAATTGGTGTAATTCCGACGCACACTCGCTGAAATGCAACCGATAAAAGACCGACAAACAAGCAACTTTACGCCTATGATCAAGGCTCTGCAGCCTAGCTTTTACAAGGGACTCCCTTGCGGATGAGCTTCTTGGCTCGCCTCTCAATAGACTCCAATGCCTCAAGCTGGTACTTGGCCGAGCCATCCCAGAGATGAGAACAATACTCCATACATGACCGAACTTGTGCTTGATATAAGTTGAGCAACTGTTCTGGTGTGAAGTTTTGCCTCACCTTCACTAGGATACCCAGCTTTTTGGCGGCCAGTTGAGCCTTAGACTCAATAAAGGAGCCGAAGTTGAGAGTTGACGACAAAGAGACGCCAAGAAGCTCGAGATGGTCAGTTATCGGCACGGCTACATCCCGGAAAGTAGGAGTAAGGAGGAATTGACTCTGTTTGGCGGAGAACAGACACGCTTGGGTCTTAGTAGCATTGAACTTGACCAGATTGGCATTGCCCCAATCGGAGACTGCCTTTAAGGACAAGTTCAAGCGCTCGACCATGGTCTCCCTAAGAGACTGGATTTGTTCTCCAGTGGCTCGTGCATTAGATGTGTAGCTCTCTACAACCGTGCTATCATCTGCATACCCAAATGTACCGGGCATCAGCAGGTCGTTTATATGAAGCAGGAATAGCGTTGCAGAGAGTACTGACCCCTGTGGGACTCCGGCATTAATAGCCAATTGATCGGACGAGCAGCCATCTATAACCACTCGAATCGATCGGTCACACAAGAAGTCCGATATCCATGCACATAGGCCAGTGGGTAAGCCGTATGAAGGAAACTTGCTTAAAAGGCTATCATGCCAGACCCTGTCAAAAGCCTTCGAGATATCCAGGGATACGGCAAGCGCTTCCCCGTGTTCCTCGATGGCCTTGCTCCAAATGTGTGTGGCATACGCTAAGAGATCCCCAGTAGACCGGTTTCGGCGAAAGCCATATTGCCTGTCACTGAGGAGATCATTTGCTTCCAGGTATGCCAGGAGCCGTTTGTTCAGTACACGTTCCATAGTCTTGCAAAGAATGGACGTGACTGAGATGGGCCTGTAGTTGGCAGGGTCTGCACGACTACCCTTTTTGGGCACAGGCTGCACATTGGCAAGCTTCCAATTTTTCGGCACACTACCAGTCTCTAAAGAGAGGCAAAAAAGTCGCGACAGTACAGGAGCCAATTCAGGCGCACAGGTCCTCAGAACTAAGGCTGGTATCCCATCTGGACCACTGGCTTTGTTCACGTCTAGATTGCGTAACGTCTTACGTACCTCTGTCTGACGGATGCGAATATCCGGCATAACCGCTCCACATCCAGGTAGACTTGGAGGTACAGCATTACCAGCATCTAGACGCGAAGATTCTGCAAAAAGAGACGCGAACAAGTTCGCCTTCTCTTCAGCAGTGTGGGCCAGCGATCCGTCAGGTTTCACCAATGGAGGCAGTGAGGGCCGACAGAAGTTCGCTTCAACCGACTTAGCCAGGGACCAAAATGCTTTACTTCCAGCAGGGTAAGAAGCAACTTTAGTCCCAATTCGGCTAATATGATCGAAGCGAGCCTTCTTAAGAGCCTTTTTGCAGGACTTGGCAGCCTTGTTAAAGGCTCTCTTCTTAACGCGTTCATCCTTGGCTTTACGGTTTCGAGCATCAGCCCAGGCTAAGTAAGCTTCATGTTTCAGCGCCTCTGCACGTCCACATTCGACTCCAAACCATGGGCGAGCTTTGCTGGACAGAGGTACGTCAAAGAAAGGAATGAAGTACTCCATACCTTTCTTTGACGTATCACATCCGTCACAGCATCCGCGCAAACCGAAGGATCGCCAGAAGAGAAGCAAATCGGCTGCCAAGGGTAAGATGCCGTCCCAATCTGCTGACCCGTATCGCCATACCCGCCGGTTGCCTTTGAGGCAAGGGTCGGGCGGGGAATATACCGATACAGACTTCACCAGACAATGGTCGGAACTACCTAAAGGTGATGAAACCGACACCGAGTAGCGGTCTGGATCTGTTGTCAGCAGAAGGTCCAAGCAATTGACTGTGTGGCTGTCAACATCTGGTACCCTCGTTGCCTCGTGGACCAGCTGGGTGAGGTTTAAAGTTAAGGTTAACTTAAGCACCTCTCTCCCAGCATGGTCAGTGCTCTGGTATGGAAATAACCACTACTCGTGGTGGGCGTTAAAATCCCCCAGAAGCACAAGTTGGGCAGTTGGACACCTATGTTGTGCCACATCGGCTGTCTCACTGAAATAGTTCATGAGCCTGGTTGTCTCCTGATCTCCGCTGTGCGATCGGTAGATACCGGCGTAAAGGATTTTCTCCATACCAGTATCCACCAAAATCCAAATAATAGACAGGCTGGGGTCTTCAAGATCACGAAGACGCCGATAACAGATGTCATCGCGAGCATACATGCAAATTCCAGCACGTTGTCTAAAGTTGGACTCTAGGACGTAACCAGGATACGCAAGGTATGACGCGTCATCCGGACATCTGATCTGCGTCTCCGTGAGAAACAGCAAGTGCGGTTTAGCAGTCTCGAGATGATGGTGGACCGAATTGATATTGGAGTGCAGGCCTCGAATATTGGAGAGGAGCACTTGAAGAGAGAGGACGTGCTTCCGCTGTTTAACCGACTTTCTGTATTTTGTGTTTTTCATTGTTTTGAGTGAGGTGAGGTAGGAAGACGGAAATGGGACGAGGCGCTACTAAGCGATCCAACAAAAACACAATCCAAAGCCACACCAGTGGGAGAACCAATCTGGAGACCGCGGGGACGCCCGAGCCCCCCCAAGGATGTCCATCGGGTCCTCTCGCCCAGTCGCCAACTGGCACGATGGCGCATCCCGGGATTTTTCGCTAGATGGCGGGGCAGCCTTTCATGTGTGGCTAGCACACTACTTGGGCCCACAACTATCTGCGGTCGGCCAGCGGAGAACCGTGCCTCGGATCCCGCTGCTCTCCGAGATTGGTTACCCGATGCATTGCTGAGTTTGTGTTTCAGTAAACGATCTGCTCTAGCAGCGCAACTGCCCCGACCCGTCCTCTATGACGGCTGCACCGATAAACATGCCGGAACACGGCAGAGCCGCTTGGCGGCATGGCTTTAATCGATGGGTGGTGACAAGCCACGGTCGAAACCTACCACCAGAATTTTGCCACCCTTTAGCACCACCCAGGGATCACGTGTAGGGTCTCGAGGGTAAACCTACGGACGCGGGTGACATTGATCCCCAAAGAAGAAGAAGAACTGTCCTTGACAGGGTTTTTTACGGTACCGGCTCGCCTCTTCAGCGAGGTCCGGGCGCATCGGCGCGCAGTAGGCTCCTTTAATTTTATCTGTAACTTGTAACAATAGAGAACAAACATAACATAACAACATAAGATAACCTTCTTCAACATACAGGATTAATAGCCAGAAATAAACCTTTGAACTCTGATTGGTGTCTCAATGTGCTTTCCTACACCCTACCTGTAGTCTTAAAACGTTACAAGTATAATGGTCACTATCTTGCGTTTAGAATTTCATTGTGATTTCTACAAGTGAATTCAAATATTTTGTTCATGCCAACCAGTTTTTTACGTCGATAATCTATCTTAGACGCTATTTGTTAATGCTTTTAGCCTTGAACTAGAGTAATCGGAGAGTTTTATGTAGAATTTGTTAGCGAGGGCCAAAATTTGACAGCTCAAGTACTTGATACAATAACAGGGAGCGCATTAAGAATCTAGGAATAAAATTAGCAACAAAGACGAATATTCCATTTTTACTTTATTGGTCTGTGTCTAATCTTAACCTTGAATAACGTAAATATTATTTACATTTTCAATATGCCACTATCTATACAGATAAATAAAATTGAAGTGTCTGTTTGTAATATCAAAATAACAGCTTTTTACTAAATGCATATGAAAGTATATACGGTACCTATAACAAAACAACCATATTTAAAATTTTTGTCTGTCTGTCTGTTTGTTCCGGGTAATCTCCGAAACGGCTGGACCGATTTTGAAGAGATTTTCACTGGCAGATAGCTGATGATACAAGGAATAACTAAGGCTACTTTAATTTTAGAAATATAATTAGGGTTCCGCGCAAAACAATAAAAACCATGTAATCCAAAATCTCCACGCGGGTGAAACCGCGGGGCAGCAGCTAGTAGCAAATAAAAGTATTAAATTTAGGAAAATAAATAAATAACAAAAATACATTGCTTGTGGAAGCTATGTCATTTTTCTTATTCCCGTTTCATCTGTACTTTTCATTCAGTTAGTAGGTATTTACTGATTCACAAATAATTTTTGTTCCAGATTTCCTACGAATGAAAGTATTAAGAAAGACTGGATCAAAAACATAAAACTCCTGCCAATCCTGGGCAACCCAGTTCGGCTAGTGTGCTGTGCTCAAAGCATTTTTCAACATGGAAGTCAACCATTTTTCCCTTAACTCTCACAAAAGAGGTGCTTTTGGTTTTCGTCAAACCAGAGAGCAAAACTATGCTCTGTATGAGAAATTAAAATTTTCACAGAGATAACCAATAATCTAATCCACCCAAGGAAGCACTCATCTAACTTAAAGGTGTATCAGTCTGTTACACAGGCATCTGATTGTGTCGAGTTACAGCGGGACATTGAGAGTGTGGAACAATGGAGTCACTCAAACAGGCTTTCGTTCAATATTGAGAAATGTAAAGTGGTCACGTTCTCAAGGTTGCATATGCCCTTAATCTCATCATATACCTTGCAGGGCTTAGTATTGGATAGAATGGATGTCATCCGTGACCTGGGGGTGATTCTAGACAGCCAGTTAAACTTCCGAGAGCACATAACTACTGTATGTAAACGTACTAGTAGACCATTGGGCTTCATAATGAGAACGGCCTCCCAATTCAAGGATATTGGAATCGCAATGATTCTGTATAATGCATTTGTCCGCAGCAAGTTGGAATTTGGTGCTTTAGTGTGGGATCCCCGTGAGGAAAAATATATTTTGATGGTTGAGAGGGTACAGCGTAAATTTGCCAGATATATGTATAAGCGTATGTATGGCTACTACCCCTATCTTTTTCCATCCCTGTTTATGTCAGGAATTATTGGAGTTGATACACTGGAGCTCAGTCGAAAAATCCAGCTGATTACTCATTATTTATCGCTTCTACGTAACAGGATTAATAATCCTACTGTCTTAAATATGATCCAGTTTTTCGTCCCAGATAATTACTTGCGAGCTGGTCGTCGCCGGCACTGGTTTTTCTCAAGTTCGGCGCGGCGAACCCACCACGCTAACAACGCGCCTACAGTGCGTGCTCTGTCGCTTTTGAACGCGTTTACGCACGAGTGCCAGTTAGTCGACATTTTTCATAGCCATTTTAACATAGTCGTTATTGAATTAAATGTTTACTTAAGTTATAATTTAAGATAGATAAGCGTTTTGGAGTATTCTGTAAGCTATCTATTGTGTGGAAATAAATAAATAAATATCGGTTAATTACAAGGATCCTTAACGCGGCCCAGTCTAAGTGGTATATTTATGTGTGCGTACTTGCCCCGCTATTCAATACCTAATGTTTGGTCTGTTAAGTCTGTGGTGTCGATGCGAAGTGTTTGCCACGTGTTTGCGTCGATTAATCTTTTTAATCCACATAATCACTAACTACTAAGGGATACTACGTATCAGACGGTCATGTTACCTACATCGACGATGTATCGTTGCAATTTTAGAAGATGACAGTTGAGGCCGTGGTATATATTTGTATATATTTTCATAGGTATGTTTATCGTACCTTGATATTTTCCTACTAGTTCTATTTGTAATATTATCTATTCTGTGCTAGTTCCTACTTCCTACACTATAGAATAGTAAATAAAAATGGACATGGGTTAAGAAAAAAAGAAACAAGCAAATGACTCGGTATTTTTTTAATACACATAATAACGTCACTAAACAATGTTAGATATAGTGTTTATAGCACACAAACAGTACACATTTTGTTAGACGCTGTCCATTCAATCCATAAATAAAAGGTTTTTTCACAGTTAACACATTTTAACCTCTGGTTCCGTTTTCACAAGAAATCGTATGTAATTTAACGCCCTGTCGTTGGCTATCACGCTTAGGAACACAACCCTTACGATACATTTTGTTTTGCGGTAGTCAAGTCATGTTGTTACTGAATATTATGTGGATTAAAATGATTAATCGACGCAAACACGTGGCAAACACTTCGCATCGACACAAACACAAATCACAATATGGCCGCCGGCACCGAGCGAGGAGGGAGCGACGGCAACCGCGGGGGTGAAGAAAGAGAAGAGACGAGACACTGACGTCATTTTCTAATCTTGCACCTCAATTCCCTACGGCTATAGTGCACATAATATTCAGTAATAACGTGACTTGACTACGGCAAAACAAAATGTATCGTAAGTGTTGTGTTCCTAAGTGTAATAGCCAACGACAGGGCTTTAAATTACATAGATTTCTTGTGAAAACGGAACCAGTGGTTAAAATGTGTTAACTGTGAAAAAGCTTTTATTTATGGACTGAATGGACAGTGTCTAACAAAGTGTTTCTACTGTTTGTGTGCCATAAACACTATATCTAACATTGTTTAATGACGTTATTATGTGTATTAAAAAATAACGAGTCATTTGTTTGTTTCTGTTTTTCTTAACCCATGTCCATCTTTATTTACTATTCTACAGTGTAGGAAGTAGGAACTAGAATAGAATAGATAATAATTATTACAAATAGAACTAGTAGGAAAATATCAAGGTACGATAAAATTATATAGTATATACAAATATGTACATATATATAGCACGGACTCAATGCTGGCAAAATTACGCAAGCCTAAAGCATAAAGTTCCAAACAATTAAAACTATCAACTGTCATCTTCTAACTTTGCAACGATACAGCCATAGAGTAGTACTATAATAAAAGGAATAGAGTGCGCTCTCTTGTCTAATTCACGATGTATCGCGATCAACGCCACCTACAAATGGGCGGTTAAACTACTTTACTATCTATGTGTGCGTTCGTTATTTTACACACACATTCATACTTTAATATCTATGTGTGAGTTATGTGTTTTATACACCCACTCATACTTGTCTATCTATGTGTGCATTCTATATTTCACACACACATTCACACTATTTCTATGGTACCTGCGCAAGTAAATATATCTACTTATATGCAAATTTGCAGCCTTTCCCATGTTTGTGCCTAGGAGTAGGAACAAAATATACAGTACCAAGCGTAATATGTAAATGTAGAGCAGCAAAAAGGAAATAACAAAAGCGAACACATAATAATTGAAACTCTTTATATTTAAAACAACAAGAAAAACAATGCATAATTAGACGGAAAACACTAAAACTGAACAATTAAAAGTAACAAATACATAACTAGAACACAACAATTACTTAAACCACTAATTTAAATATCAAAAAATCACAATGTTATTTTTCGAAACAGAAACTATTTTATTTTATTTGTTATCCGTTTCCATGGTAACCAGTTTAACTTTGACATTTTTAAGTAACGTCAAAATAGTATCACGCCCTTTAACAGGTGGCGTTAGTTCCTGTGTCTCGGGGCTCGACTATGGAACTGTCACAAAGTGTACGGGTACCCCCCCTGGATACAGCGTCGATGTAGTTAACATGACCGTATATACTCTTTGATGACCGTCTGTTACGTAGTATCACACAAAGAGTATATAAGTATCACACACAGACTAGGTAGAGGTATCACAGACTACTGAGAGCGTAGACGGACTATCTATAGACGACTGGTTTCCGTGCCGCATGTGAGATAGAACGATATTGGGTGGCGTTGCCATATCAAAACCTTTACCCTGGTTTTTAGCAATGCCAGATTTGCTCCATAATTTGTCTAAAGAGTTCTGTTCTGTAATTAACTAGCAGCGTTACACAATAGGAACTGTTTTTTTTGTGATCAAAAGTTTAGAAATATGAATAGAATAGAATAGAATATTTTTATTTGATGGCATGTAAACACATTAACATAATATTTTTAAACAATATCTGATAAGTGAGTCACGTCATCTTGTCATATAATTATGCTACTTCATATTACATGTAATATGTTAGTGCTAACATTACTAAACTATAAATGTAATAGGTAGGTACAATGGTAATTACAAATCAAGCTGTTGATAAAATAGTAATGGAAGGTTCCATGCAATTTTCTAATTTCTTCACTCGCTGTATAGGGGCGTCATCCAATTATAATAAATAATTTGCTTAAAAATGGGGATATATATCCCTAAATGTAAATAGGTACTAATTTTGAAAGCTTAAATGGCTATAGTCATTATCTAAATATTCTTTAATGTTGTACAGTGTTTTATCTAATAAAAGTGTCCTCACGCGGTTGCAATAATGGACCTCATCGGATAGGGATTTAATGGATTCTGGCAGTTTGTTATATAGTTTTCGGCCCATTACGAAGGGCAATCTATTTGACATGTTCAGCCGATGATAAGTAGGTTCTAAGAATATCTTATTTCTAATTGATCGGTTGCCATTATTTTTTCTTAGTTTGTATAAAGTTTGGTTTCTTCTTACGTATTTAAGTATTTCGAATATATAAAGTGACACTGATGTCATTATTTTTAACGATTTAAAATGTTCTCTGCAAGAATCATTGTATTTACCGCCTACGAGTACCCTTATTGCACGCTTCTGCATTTTCAATACTCTCTCGTAATCTGTCGAGCCTCCCCACAAGATTATTCCGTAAGATAAAATTGAGTGCACATATGCATAGTAAATTTCTTTTAGGTTTTCAGGTGATGTAATTAATTTCAGCTGCTTTAATGCGTACACACCTTTTGCTAATTTCTTGCATGTCGAGTCAATATGGTGTTTCCATGTTAGTGCTGGATCGAGTTCGAACCCCAATAATTTGGTAAGCATTGACGTGCTACACGTAGTTCCGTCATGTAGTTTGATTGAAACTGTTTTTTGATTGGAAAACGATGGATTGAAAAACATAATATTAGTTTTGTCTGCATTTAGTTTGAGGCCGTTTACTTTAAACCATTCACTTAGTTGTTTTAATGTTTGTCTAATAATATGTTCAAGATTTTCTGTCGTGTCTGCTGATAGCACAATTGTTGTATCGTCTGCATATTGAATCATCTCTCCGTTCATTTCTATTGTGGCCAAGTCATTAAGAAATACAAGAAATAGCACATTTCCAAGAGACGAACCTTGGGGAATGCCAATGTTAACAGTTTGAGCCACAGATCTTAGCGCTTTACGGTTTAATTTAACTTCCACAGTCTGCTCTCTGTTTGTAAGTATGTATACATATATATCATTCACCCATGGCTACTTTTGACATTCTTTTTCATCACCACGTGGTTAAAACAGCGGGCCGCAGCTGGCTAATAATATTAGTGTGATGTGATTATTTTACCTATGCGTTATGAAAAAAATAAAACAATATCCATGTTAAGTAACATTGTATTAAAAACAAACTTACCTACATTTTGTAACGGGCTAAATTTTTTAAACGGTCTTTATTACCTACCTTTTACAGGATTACATAAACACAACATCTAACCCAGGTACAAAAAACTTAGCAGTTAACAGTAAAGAAACCTATACTTACTTTCTTTACTGCCCCTTAAATAGTACATATCACACTGTATGTACTACGGTGCCGCAGACACACATTATAACACCCCTCCTTTTTTGCGTCGGGTTTTAAAAATAGTGGTATAATTGACAGAATGAACTCATCGTTTTGGATTTATTTATCTGGGCTTCTTCAGTTGCACTCAACGTGGCCTCTGATTCTTCAGCCTGAAATAACAACAGCCAATTGTATATAACAACAACATACAAATGGGTGTGCCATAGGAACCAATTGTATGGTAACATTCTTTTACTTTATTCATACTTATTTAATTTATTACTTACAAAATTCATTTGAGTCTTTGTATTTGAACTAGATTGAGCTAAATTATCACCAATTTCAATAGATTCTTGAACCTGGGAACTTGTTGTAGGTCTGTGAAAATTTATATTTCAACCATGAAACATAAAATTTATGAATTAGTAAGTATCAAGTTAAGCTTTTAAATCATGTTTAAGATAGACAACAAAGTAAAATTTTTCAAAACCCCTATCTAGAGAAGCCAATTATCTTCAAACGGCTTGAACTATGGCTAAAAACACTCCATCAAGTAAACTATTGAAAAAAAAAACAAAATCGGTGTATACTAATGATAATAGCTACGTTGCCATAGACAGATACATTATAACGCCCCTTATTTTTTTACGTCGGGGGTAAAAAAATAGTGGTATAATATTATAAATACCCACCCACTTACAGTTTAGCAAAATACTTACCAGCAATGGAACAGCATTAGGAAACAGAACTGTTAGCTTATTCTTTTTGATAAAGACATTTTTCTCAAAACGAGTGTCATCAATCGAAACAAATCGTTGACGACATTTTTGGAGTCTAATTTTTTCAGCCCATGCCTTCTATCCAAAACATCTGTATCTCATGGTCTCGTGGAAAGCTGTAACAAATATGACATATAAAAATGTGTTTGAATAAATAGGTATATAATTATGAAAACGGTATGAGAAGTCCTTCCACAGATTATAAAGAGAATGTATGTAAGATCTGTACATTAACATTAAAATATTCTGTATAGCATATATTTACATAGTATAGATAAAAATTACCTCCTTTTGACACAAAGTAAAACAATGTTATTTAAATATTTTATGACATAAAAATACGTGGTCTGGGGAAAAATAATTTCGAATGCAGGCAACACCAAAACTGGAATATTTTTGGTTAGAGGATTCTAACACTGATTGAATTCAACTTTTATGCATATTAATGAATAAAGTTCTATTCTAAATGTTGTTGTCTAGAGTGGTTATATATTTAACAATCAATTTTCAAGCCTAAAATAATCTAAAAGCACTGTACTTACGAGTGAAAAGACAAATTGGGTAGCTTCTGTTCACTGTCACTTTTACATCCTAACATACTACACCGAACCATTTTTTCATAGCAAATCTGTTAGGGAAATTGTTCTTCACAATTTAGAAGTAATTCAACGTGTTCACAAGTCTGGTTTCAATTACATTTTAGACATAAAAGCGTCAAAACTATGGTGAACTTCAGAATATAGGGTGAACTGTCAATGTTTGTTTTGCACAATAGTGAGAATGACCTTGGAAAAACCGGCACGCGACATGAAAAAAAACTCATATTGTTCTATCTCTTTTCTTTACATGAAGTATGCATAAGTGGTTCTCTTTCTTGTATGAATGAGATGCAAGCTATCTAGTCGTCTATTACCTTCTCTGTCTAGGACTGAGAGGATCAGACGGATGACTTTCATAGAGAAAAAATCGCCGTAACGAGGCTCACATATAGATTTTGACAACTGCTTAGTTTTTTTTGTATGAATGAGAATATAGTCTTTTACCTATGCAATTACATTTTTTTTCTTTTTGGGTTCAGGTATTTTTGCCATGTTAGGTACCTACTGGCTATATAGTAATATCCCTAATTAGGATTAGAATATAAAAAACTACATAGTATATTCACTAGTTTTTTATTTTTCAATTTTGTTTTACATTTATTATATGGTTTTTCTTGCATGCAAACTTTTATTTCTTAACCTAAAAACATCTGTGCCTTTTAATATTCTATTGATAACACTGCACCAGTTAAAAACAGTTAATCGCAGATTCATATCAATAATGCATTCAGAAACAACATCACAATGTCCTCCATCACAGAGCTCCATTAGTTATCTCTTCATCAATGAATAACGTTGGATAGGCGTGGATACGCAGACGAGACCTCTGCAGTGCTTTTATGAAAAACCTTTATTAAAAATTCTTTTCACATACAAACAGCTTGTGAAGATCTTCGAAGCTCAAGTTTCTTAAATTTTCACAATTGATTACACTGTAACCACTTTTGGAGTCTTATCTCACTTTTTGGAAATCTATGCAAATTGACGTCCTTTCGTCTACTAGCACAATTCACAACACAGCACTTGTTGTACATAATGCTACTTGTATTACAGCTTCACAAATTGAGAGGTAAGGTACGGAATTAAATCGACGCAAAACTTCACTCGATCAACCTTAAATAAAACTGTAATGGCGGTTATTTACTTATTTAGGTTTGACAAATTAAGATTTGACATAAAAATCAAACATGGCGGCAATGGACTGTCATTTTCTATAAGTGAGCCATCGTAGACGGACTATCTATGTCTATAGATAGTCCGTCTACGATGGCTCACTGACTGGTTTCCGTGCCGCATGTGAGATAGAATGATATTGGGTGGTGTTGCCACATCAAAACGTTTACCCTGGTTTTTAGCAATGCCAGATTTACTCCATAATTTATCTAGAGATCAGGGGTGCAATTTTTGAATGTCACCGAGTGACTAAATATCAGCGATATGACCGATAGTCACCGATTTACAAACAGTCGTATTTTTGAATCTCAGCGGGTGACTGTGCGAGTGGGGGTACCCATTCGTAAACGATATCATAGATACGAATATTTAGTGCCAATTTTGACTTGAACACAATTTCCAACTTAAAAAATAAAAATAAATAGAATACAATCATAAGTTTATCTGTGATCAAAGCTGAGAAATAGTTGCATGATTGGTATACAGGGTATGACTTTCAAAAATACGACTTTTGCAAATTAGTAATTTCAAAGTCATCGCTGAGAATTTTGTCATCGGTGTTTTCGAAATCATTCGTGACATTCAAAAATAGGTCCCCAGTTCTGTAATTAACTAGCCTACACGTTACCCTATAGGAACTGGATTTTTTGCGATCTAAAGTTTGCTTTCGTGGTTATAGAACTTAGTGCAACAATTATATTACAGCACTGCAATCAGACGGTTCATTATTAGTTAATTTCTGTATTGCATCTTTCATTCAAAGTCACATTTTCACACTTTTCTACTGGCTACTTTTTACCATAAGGTTGGCGGTTTCACCCGCGCGGAGATGTTGGATTTCATGGTTTTTATTTTTCTGCGCGGAACCCTAATTCTTTTTCTAAAATAAAAGTAGCCTAAGTTACTCCTTGTAACATCAGCTATCTGCCAGTGAAAGTCCCGTCAAAATCGGCCCAGCCGTTTCGATGATTAACCGGAACCAACAGACAGACAGACAAAAATTTTATAAATGGTTGTTTTGTTATAGGTACCGTATATATACTTTCATATGCATTTGGTAAAAAGCTGTTATTTTGATATTACAAACAGACACTTCAATTTTATTTATTTGTATAGTCTAATCAGTTCAATTTTATTTATTTGTGTAGTAGTATTTGTATAGTGTTTATATATTTATATGACATAAAAATACGTGGTCTGGGGAAAAATAATTTCGAATGCAGGCAACACCAAACTGAGATATTTTTTGGTTGAAGGATTCTAACATTGATTGAATTCAACTTTATTGCATATTAATGAACAAAGTTCTATTCTTAATGTTGTTGTCTAGAGTGTTTATATGTTTAACAATCAATTTTGAAGCCTAAATATGATCCAAAAGTACTGTACTTACGAGTGAAAAGACAAATCGGGAAGTTTTTGTTCACTGTCACTTTTGCATCCTAACACACTGCACCGAACCATTTTCTCATAGTAAATTTGTTAGGGAAATTGTTATTCACAATTTGGAAGTAATAAAACGTGTTCACAGTCTGGTTTCAATTAATAAAAGCGTCAAAACTGCGGCGAACTCCAGAATATAGGGCGAACTGTCAATGTTTGTTTTGCACAATAGTGTGAATGACCTTGGAAAAACCGGCACGCGACATGAAACAAAAAGTCATATCGTTCTATCTCTTTTCTTTACATGAAGTATGCATAAGTGGTTCTCTTTCTTGTATGAATGAGATGCAAGCTATCTAGTCGTCTATTACCTTCTCTGTCTAGGTGAGCCATAGACACTACGGCGATTTTGTATCAAGATTGGCACCCGTGCGTAGTATCAATCTGTGGTAGTATCCCTTAGTAGTTTGTCTAAATGTTGTAAGAAAAACATAGATGAAAGGATAGGTATAGATGAGCTCTTAAAATAATAATTATAACGAAAATGAGATGACGTTATGTAAAAATGTCTAAGTGTGAGCAGGATAAAGAAAAATTATTTGTCTCTATTTGCGTATTGGTTTTTTCTTGTTTGCCATCGTTGTCTATGGTGGCAGACAAGTTGTGGCGTCAAGAGCTGTTTTGTTAAAAATACCTTTGAAACCATTATTTTGTGTTATTTGTAACTTTCCGATATTCCGAGCGAGTGTATTTCGTTGTGTAGTTATGGTGAATTGCTGTGTAACGGGCTGTAAAAGCCGTAGTGAACGAAATCAACTCAACATAACCTTTCATCGGTGAGTAACTTTTTTAGCTGATACAGCTAGTAAATTAAAGAATAATTAGTATGAATCCTATTTTCTGTCATCAATAAGCAAGAATCAATGATAATTACATGTTACTTCGTGTTATTTTCAATAGTCGGATAATATGTTGATGGGGATACCAGGACTTGATTAATTTTACCACCCAACCGAATCAATTTGTAAATGGACAGCTGCTTTAAGTAGTAAAAAGCTGTTTCAAAATTATAACTTCTTCGTACCTTCTATTGATTTAATGAAATTAAAATTATAGGGACAGTTGTTCCTTGTAACATCAGCTATCTGCCAGTGAAGGTCCCGTCAAAATCGGCCCAGCCGTTTCGGAGATTACCCGGAACAAACAGACAGACAGACAAAAATTTTAAAAATGGTTGTTTTGTTATAGGTTCCGTATATACTTTCATATGCATTTGGTAAAAAGCTGTTATTTTGATGTTACAAACAGACACTTCAATTTTATTTATCTGTATGGATTAGATACATTCCTGTTTCAAGAAAAATATTATAATTGGTTTGTATAATTGGTTTGTACTCTGGTCCGTAGTGATCTTCTAGTCTAAAACTGAACGCCTCTCCAATGTGTTTACGGTCGCAAGTAGTATGTGGTGGTAGTATGTACACACAAATGGGTCGTCGTCAATAATCGCATGACGACCTATGATGATGACCAATTTATGTGTACCTACTACAATGTAAGCGTTAACACATTGGAGTGGGCGGTGCGATACGACGCGACGTTCAATTTTAGACTAGAAGATTTCTACCACATTTTATTCTGTATAAAAACAAAATGTGTGTGTGTTTTTGTTTATAGTTTACTAGCTGCAGCTCTCGGTTTCACCCGCGCGGATATATTGGATTTCATGCTTGTTATATATTTGCGTGGATCCCTAATTCTTTTTCGCAAATAAAAATAACCGAAGATACTCCTTATAGCATCAGCTATCTGCCAGTGAAAGTCCCTTCAAAATCGGCCCAGCCGTTTCGGAGATTACTCGGAACAAACAGACAGACAGATAGACAAGGCAAAAGTTTTATAAATGGTTGTTTTGTTATAGGTTCCGTATATACTTTCATATGCATTTGGTAAAAAGCTGTTATTTTGTACATTACTAACAGACACTTCAATTTTATTTATTTGTGTAGATATGTGTTGTTTTGTTATGTGTGATTTTATTCTGTGTTTTTATTCTGTTTTATGACTGAAGGTCCTAATTAAACTATACTAAATCAATCCCTTTTTTTATGTGTCTCCTATAAAATTATAACAAAATTCTACAACAACAAGTCGCCATACTACTGTAACATGACTGACTCGGTAAAACCAATACGAGTTTACCCACTGGACGCGGTAAAAATGAGAGTGCAGCAACATTAATTGCACGTTATATATTTATAGGCAGTTATGTCGAACTATCGCTATCTCATACTGTATACGCTGAGGACTCATCTATACCTACCTTCATCTATGAAGAAAAATAACGAAGTCGTTATTTGTACGTCATTTTTTCCTCCATTTTGACAGTTCCAAGACCGAATGGAATGAATGAACTTTATTAAGGTGAATGATGTGAACGTATATAGTTATCTGTGACGTGTACGCCCGACATAATTATATGACCAAAAATAATTTCTGCCTGAAATATTTAGCCCAAAACAGACAGTTTTTTGGAGGAAAAATATTTAGAAGTAAAATAAAACGAATTAACAATTTTTACTTTCACTATTTCTGATTTACAAAACTAGCGAAATGAAGATTGAGACTAATTATTTATCCTGGCAATTTTAAATTCCGTTTTTGGTTATGTGTGAGTAAAATTTCTTTGCATGTGTGTTCATTTAATCTATGATTCTATCTATGTGTGCAGTTTCTGACGTTTATAATGGTTTGTTGATTCTTATTTCACGTCATACCAAGATAATTCTGCGTTCATTAGCAGTCGTATAACCATAAGGATAAGGTCTATTATTTAATGATTAAACGAACTTACCTGTAAGTTAAGTTCTATCATAATTATGTGAAGTAGTGAGTTTGAAGAGATTTTATATATACACTTGTAGTAGCACGCACATTGTCGCCTTGTCTATGCACTAAGTTCAGAGAGAGAAAAAAAAAATATGTAGGTAGACCGCACAATTTCAATATTTCGTGCGGTCGGCTGGTTCTTCATTTAGTTCAGAGCTTATCAGTTCAAGTAGATATTTCACTATTCGGGACCTATGAAATAGGTAATCTGGGTGGGCGGGATGCTATCTCTTCAAACTCACTACTTCACATAATTATGATAGAACTTAACTTACAGGTAAGTTCGTTTAATCATTAAATTATGTTACAGTATTGAGTTTGAAGAGATTTTATGTATACACTTGTAGATGTTGAGAGAAGTTGTGAAATATCTATTTCAGTTGAAAGTATTACAGAAGTAAATATATTTAATATTTCTTCAATAATTGACATAATAAATGTACTTAATCACTCAATTAAAAGGTAATGTTTCTTAAATAAACTATTAACATAATAGCTACAGTAAATTTTAGCATAAATCAATCAATTTTACTTCTAGCAAAACAATGATTTGATTCTGTATATGCTGTCTGTTATATGCCTGTTATAAAACTTGGCAAATATTGTAGAGCCGCCGGACCAACCGGCAGTCTTCCTGATAACATCCAAATTCACACCGAGCTTATGAGCTTTTGAGGTGTCTAGTACTATGTGCAGAGTACTGTGTGATATCTATTCCACAGACCCACAACGTATACTCTTTATCCATCTGCTAAGTGTTTGGGGAGAAACTTTATTATATGGTTTTTTATAGAAATAAAAATAAAGGTGTGATGATCACGTAATGCCGCTACATTACTTTTAAATAATCCGTTAATAATTAAGCCGGACCTATGTCAGGTCTGTCTCAGAAAAATTGGCAGCATCAGCGTTGGCTGAGTTGCGTTTACACTTGACGTTTTTATTAAGTCAGGGATCCTAATGGAAATATCATTCCGCCAATTTTGAAAATTTCGGATATCTATTTTTGAAATAGTTTGTACTCTATGCGCTGTTACCAGCGCCAGCAGGGTAACTAGCTTCTTTAGTGATTTTTTCTAAAGAATGAGATTAATTAGGAATCCAAGTGGCTAGAGTTTCAATTACTAATGTAGTATCCCAGTGGATTCATACTTAGGTAAGGGAGGGCGAAGCCTAAATATACCCTTAAAACACAGTCGTCTGTGCTTATCTGACTTCCTAATACTAAAAGGTGTAGATCTAAACCCATTTAGAGTGCCGTATAGCGCTCCCGATTGAAATAACTCTGTTAAAACATAAATAATAACTGGAATGTGTAAGTATCATATTACTTAATTTAATTATCTGACAGAGACGCTATTAATGTGTCTAAAGACCCGGGAGGGAGTTTTCTTATTAGAGACTCCCGCACAATACTCCGGCATCCAGGGTAATCTGCCGCTGGATCTGGCAGAAACTGGAATGAGAGATTATTAGTTCCTCAGAAGTTTGAAAAAAACCAGTGGTTTAGTTTGTAAAAAACTGGTTAAATAGGGGATACCAAGGTTCAGCTGGCCATGTTGGCCCGACCAGTATGCACTTAGCTTTGTCGCTAATAATTTTTATCAATGTTTTTTTAAAATTATTGAGATGGAAGGGAACCCGTTTTTACGGGTTCCCTCCCATGGTATTTTTATACAATTTTGACCAATTCACAGAGAAAGCGTCAAGCATCAGGGTCTTTGTGCCATGATATGTATACAGGACATTTTTTATTTATTCAACTAGCAATCATGTCAATCTCTGGTAGCCCGAAATTGTTAATGATTTGCTGAAAGGCAAGATCAGATAGTTCCCATTCAATATCCGAGTGAATACACCTTGATTCAGTATCTACTATAGTATTTTCTGTAGATGGAATGTATAGCGCTGTTATAAATAGAATTCGCGCTTCACACCATTGTCGTATATCTTTGGTCAGTTTGTGAGATGGGGGGATTGGATTCCTCCCATACGATTAATGTAAAAAATCGCAGTTGTATTATCTATTCGCAAGATAATATGACAATTGGATAAATCCTCTAGACAAATATTTAATCTTATGAATGTGAAGTTTTCTTTCTTCCCGACTTCAGCTACCGCTTGCCGTTTTTCCCGCACAGGCTATCCCCCAACCCCCCATAGTCGAAGCATCTGAATTCGTCAAATTTAATTTGATTTTTTGGATTTTCGATAGATTTAATCCACCAATCGAAATCTGACTATAAACTTACAGGCAAATTCATGTACTTTTCATTTTTGTAATGTTATCCATACATTCGCTATAGCTATGTGATATTAGACAGGTATCGTTAAGATATATTGTCGATAATAATCAGCACAGCGTGGCATTCTGACCACCGTTTTCATTATTTTTGTGAAGACAAAAGGTGCCGTATTGACACCAAACGGTAGGGCATTAAATTCATACAAGTTACCGTTCAAACTAAATCTTGAATATTTTTTAGAGTTATCATGAACTTTCACTTAATAATATGCGTCTTTGAGATCAATAGTTGACTTGAGACAACATCTTGAGATTAGTTTGATCATTATTCTAAAATCTTCTAATTCAAATGAACATGTTGAATGAACTCGTTTAGCTTTTTCAAATTTAGGATAAAGCGTGCTTTTCCGTTCGGTTTGGGTAAAAAGATATTGGATATCCTCACAGGGCTCACAGTGAGGTATAGCACCTATAGAAATTAAATTATGTATAGCTTGATCAAATTCAAGTTTTTCTGAGTGTGCATAATTTCGGGGTTGAGGTATACAATGCTGATATGGAGTTTCAGTGAACGGAATTTCATAACCACGTATCCACGATAAAATTATTTTATCTGCGGTTATTTGTGACCATTGGTTGTAAAAAACAGATAGTCTACCGGCGTAATTTACCGTATTGTCTAGCGGCGGCCGCGACTGAAGTTCAGTCGGGATGTCCTCGATGATGGCGAGTGCTGTTGCCTCTGAGGTGCAGACTCCTTCATCTTTGAGGGCGCCGATGGCTGCTGTCTGTGGTTTTGAACCGGAGCCTTCCCGTTTCAATTTCTGTTAACGACTTGATGCTTTGGTTTTGTAGCAGTAGTCTTGTTAGAGGTGGTAGCTTTGAGATCCACACCTATTTTATTGATCGCTTTTGCGGTCTTTAAAGTTTCGGCTAGTTCTTGGCTACAAGAAAACTATCTATTATCGTGAGCAGCATCTGATCTTTCAAGTCCTTCTTTAGTACAGCCAATATGAAATTTCGCCTCGTTATTGACTCACTGAGTTGTGTGTCACAGATGATGCGCCCAGCATCAATCAGCAGCTTTAGAACAGTTGGATCTTTATTATCCTTACTAAGAAGTGTCTTATAGGCTCGTCAAGACAAGCAATACCGCTGCTAATTTTGCCTTAGCTTGGTTCTGTTCGTGGAACATCCTCACTGCTGGAAGCACCTTTAATCACTGGTGGTGGAGATACATCCTCCAGTATTGTCATGTTGGCTATATCCAGCGAACGATCGGAACTCGCGTGTAACGCGCTAGTCGACGGTCTTGGTTCGCGTAGCTCTTGATTTTCGTTTTCAACATTAACAGCAAATTGCAAATTTGTGTCTAATATACGTAATTATACGTATACCTTCATATTATTATCATAGGATAACCTCAACAAGTTGCTATATGCATGGCGTATTAGGTACGCATAGGTATACAGCGAGTAAGATGAACTCGTGGCGTTGCATCGTGAACTCTAGTAAAAAATAGGTTAAGTAACAACTCGAATCGTTGGAACGTGAAACCTCGTATACATTATTATTGGTAAGTGGCAACTCGAATTGTTGAAACGTGAACATTAGAACTTAACTTATATAGTTAAAATGTTACCTTCCGGTTCGTTTCATATTATTATTATTATAGGACAACCTCAACAGGTTGCTACATGCATGGCGTATTAGGTACGCATAGGTATACAGCGAGTAAGATGAACTCGAGTAAAAAATAGGTTAAGTAACAACTTGAACCGTTGGAACGTTAAACATCGTATGTATTTAAGTGACAACTCAAACGTGAACCGAAGAAATTGCAAATTACTTAAATAGTTAAAATGTTACCTTTCGGATCGTTTCATCTTTTTATTATTATAGATAACCTCAACAGGTTGCTATATGAATGGCGTATTAGGGTACGCATAGTTATACAGCGAGTAAAATGAACTCGAGTAAGAAGTAGGTTAGGTAACAACTTGATTCGTTGGAACGTTAAACCTCGTATGCATTATTATCGTTAAGTGACTACTCCAATCGTTGAAACGTGAACATAAGAACTTAACTTAAATAGTTAAAATGTTACCTTTCGGGTCGTTTCATATTATTATTATAGAATAACCTCAACAGGTTGCTATATGCATGGCGTATTAGGTACGCATAGGTATACAGCGAGTAAGATGAACTCGAGTAAAAAGTAGGTTAAGTAACAACTCGAATCGTTGGAACGTTAAACCTCGTATGCATTATTATCAGTAAGTGACAACTCAAACGTGGACCGAACAAATTGCAAATTACTTAATTAGTTAGAATGTTACCTTTCGGGTCGTTTCATATTATTATTATCGGATAACCTCAACAGGTTGCTATATGGATGGCGTATTAAGTACGCATAGCTATACAGCGAGTAAGATGAACTCGTGGCGTTGCATCGTGAACTCGAGTAAAAAAGTGGGTTAAGTAAGAACTCGAATCGTTGGAACGTGAAACCTCATATGCAATCGATAGTTATCGGTAAATGTGCAAATTACTTACAAATATTCCCACTTGTCGTTATGTTTCCTCTTCGGCATCTTGATTTTGACGAAAAAACTTGTTAACACGGAGAAACTTAGAAAAACCAACTTTGTAGTGCGACGCGGCGGAGCACTGCAACGTGAATGAAGAACCAGCCGACCGCACGAAATAATGAAATTGTGCGGTCTACCTACATATTTTTTTTTTCTCTCTCTGAACTTAGTGCATATGCATAGACAAGGCGACAATGTGCGTGCTACTACAAGTGTATATATAAAATCTCTTCAAACTCAATACTGTAACATAATTGAAAGTTTATGTAGCTTTTTACCTTGTCGATGATTTTCCGTGTACATGTAGATCCTCTTGCGTACGATTAGTGGTGATTACGTTTCGTTCAACGCAGATTTTTAAATTAATACAAATATGAATTCAAATAGGGAATTATTGTAGAGAACAATTTTATCATATCTTAAATAATTACTTTTCTTTGCTAGCAAATTAAACCATATTGTAAGATAAATAAATAAAATAATGTATATCAATATAAATATCTATACAAATAAATAAAATTGAAGTGTCTGTTTGTAATATCAAAATAACAGCTTTTTACTAAATGCAAACAAAAAACAAATCAGATTTATCAAAACAAAAATTTTTTTTAAATTTTTTTTTGTCTGACTGTCTGTACGTTTCGGCTAATCTCTGAAATAGCTCGATTGATTTTGGCGGGACTTGCGTTGATAGATATCTGATTTTCTAAGGAGTAATTTATACTACGTAACAACTGCATTTGTTACTGAACATAAATAAAGATGAAGGCAGATCGAGCGAAAATGAACCATATTACCTGGAAATAATGGCAGTGACTTATCATTTTCCACACGTTGTCTAATTCAATTCTATTGTGATATTTTAAAGACACATTCTAGCTAAACAGGCGTCAAAAGTTGTTTTAAGTGGTAACAGTTCCTCCTTTTTTTTGAAGTCAGTTAAAAAGAAGTAGATTCGGAGCAAATTGGCTACGACATACGGATAGACATTTATATGAGTGATCCTATAAAGTTTCCAATTATTATCATTCAGATGTATGGAATCCAAAAAATGTAAAAAACATAAATCATCGGGTTTACTTGGTTTAAAATTCTCTTTAATACGGACCCCACTACTGCACCGCACGCCACAGTCGAATGCAGTGAGGAATTAGGAAAAAGATTTACTTATCAGGCAAATGTCCCGCTCGTCTCGTTGTCTATACAAATAAATAAAATTGAAGTGTCTGTTTGTAGTATCAAAATAACAGCTTTTTACTAAATGCATATGAAAATGTATGTAAAGTATAAAAAAACAATCATTTAAAAAAAATGTTTGTCTCTTTGTTCCAGTAATCTCCGAAACGGCTAGACCGATTTTGACAGGACTTTCACTGACAGATAGCTGATGTTATATGGAGTAACTTAGGCTACTATTATAGGAGGAAAATAATTCCGCAAAAAAAAACCCATGAAATCCAATATCTCCACGCGGGTGAAACCGCTGGCAGCAGCTAGTCCAATAGTATAAAAAAGGTACCAGACAGACTCCCTATGCCTTAAATCAGAAAAATAAAGCCTACTCTCACCTAGGTCAAGCCCCTCCAAACCAAAATCCTGGATCCACCACTGCTTGCATATTACTGCTTGGCGGCAGACTTCACGAGCAAAGCGGCGCGGTACCAACCCAAGTACGGATCTATTCGGGCCGATAAAATTCGATAAAATTGACAGTTCAAATCGATAAAGTGGGTTTTATCGATTTGAGCTGTCAATTTTATCGAATAAAGTGGGTTTTATCGATTCGAAGTGTCAATTTTATCGAATTTTTTCGACCAAAAAGATCCGTACTTGCGCCGCAGATTAGCCCAAGTTTGAAGTTTTCCATTCACGGGTTTTACAGTCTC
The DNA here is from genome assembly GCA_907269065.1 of Crocallis elinguaria. NCBI lineage: Eukaryota > Metazoa > Arthropoda > Insecta > Lepidoptera > Geometridae > Crocallis > Crocallis elinguaria. The sequence continues at coordinate 17,766,214 of OU026068.1, forward strand.
AGAAACATGGCAGCACAGATATAAATTTAGTTATCTGTGGTAATTTTATGTATGTGTGAAATTCCGTGAAAATAGCCACTGCCGAAAAATAATCCCAAATTAAACAAAATATATTGAAGATGTTCTTGGCTATCTTTTAAAACACAATCGTTATTACAGTCGTAGTGTTGAGGTAAGTGAATAGTACCAAAAGGTTAGAACATTTAAAGAAGGTTCATGTAGTGCATTTTAAATATAATATACATTGCAGATCGGCCCTGTACCCGTAGGCAATATTTGCGTTTCAACAATAGTAAATGTCTTATAATATAATTTTCCCAATAGATCAATCAATCTCTAAATTAAATATATAGGTATGGCTGCTTCCATTCCATCCTGGACTCTTGGCAATCTTGTAGAAACTGGACAGTTACAACATGCCTTAGAACAAAAACTATTGGCCAGTTACATTAGGGCCCATACATAATTATGTTATAGGTAATATGATTTCTCAAAATATAGAATAGCTAGTAGGTTACACAGGCTTGCACAAATACAACAAATAGGCATCCCAATATAAAGCTGCGTTGACACAATCAGAGTGGACTCTGTTCAAATGGGCTTGTACGAGTCAGCTAGATAGGAGTATATAAGTATAGCAGTTGACACTGGGGTAGTTGACTTAGATTTATTATTTACCTTCTTTCTTCACGAAAATGACGGATTTATTGCTAAACTTGTGAATTTTTGTCAGCCACCATTGTTTTCACTACGCCTATACGAGCTAGCTCTTGACAGTAGAATGCGGTCCTTCACTACACAGAGTGGATGCATCATCTGAGTGCACTTGGATTACCGGTTGCCACAATAAAAGTTGCACCCGAGTACTGTGTAGCGATCCGAGTGCGCTGGATCCAAGCACACTTTGATGGTGTCAACGTGGCATAATGGCCGAAAGTTAATAGTTAATGAAAGATTTAAATTATTTTTGAAAAGTAAACAGAATATTGGCCTGTTGATGTTGCGTAGGTAGTGTTAAATTTGTAGATAAATAATTGATAAGTCATAATAAGTAATAGAATATCTAAATAATAAAATAAATCTAAATAATAAAAATAGTTAAATGTGAATATTAACATTTTAATACTAATAGTGGTAACAGTTGTTGCGGTTAAACTCATGCTAAATAAACTTATGTGGGGACCAGGCGGATCAAGTGTTTTAGTAATAACATATCAGGTTTCCGATCTGTTTCATGTATGGCCAGAATGCTGGCCATACATGGCTACTTTGCTCATAGATGAAGCGTTATAATGTCGCAGCAGGATGCGGCTGGGGGCGCGGTGACAGGTGGCATGGCGGAGGCGGGCGCGGAGGGCGCGGAGGGCGCCGGCCAGCCCGACGCCGCGCTGCTGGCGCCGCTGTCCGAGGACTCGTTCCTGCACAACCTGCACGTGCGCTACAAGCGGGACATCATATACGTCAGTACACTGCACCTAGCGTAATCTGTACAACAATGGTCATTGTTGGCCGTAGGTCCACAGCTCGCAAGGAACTTTTCGGACGAGAACTGAGAGCTGTATGTTTTATAATCTGTGAAAACTATTGTAAAAATTTCGGAAAAAGCCCTCATTTTCATTTTGAAAAATTTTTTATATGTTTAATGATATACTTTCAGATTGATCTCACAGAAATTTCATCAAAATTGGTTCAAAGTAGTTTGTTACTGAAATTGGTTAGTCGCTTTTTTAAAGCAATTTTTTATGTCATTTTTGTGGGGGGCCACACACAACTTTTTGTACATGATTCAACAAAGATTTTTTATTGCAACACTTCCATTCAGACTTCGATGTTTTCTGTTTAAAAAATTCAAACTTTTTTATTGACATGGGCCCTAAGGGAGCACTCTTATTCTAGGCGGGGGTGATAATGCCTGCACCGACATCCTGCTTGGGGTTTATTGTGCATTTCCAGCCAGTATTCACCCAAACCAACCAATCTCCTTTGTCTAGCGGAGTGTGGAGTTGGGTCGCTGGCAAAGCTGCTCCAGTGGCATAGGTGTTGGATGGGAACACTCATGAAATCCTACTTCTTACTATCCTACATAAAAAAGTAGGCTATGTTACTCTCCGGTTCATAAACTATATCTATGTCAAAATCACGTCGATTCGTCGCTTCGTTACTGCGTGAAAGAAGGACAAACCGACAAATCAACAAACACACTTTCGCATTTATATAATATTAGTAGGATTACGTTCTGATAAAGACAGCATTAGTTTTAGTCTGCGATTCGGGTTGGACGATGCATTAACATGTAACTACGCCACCGCACACATTGCACACCGTGCACGGTAACTGTTCGGGAGGTGTCCACTGTGCAGCGCCCCTCGCGTCTCGTGTCGCAGACGTACGTGGGCAGCGCGCTGGTGTCGGTGAACCCGGGGCGCGCGCTGCCGCTGTACTCGGCGGCGCTGGTGCGCGCGTACCTGGCGCGGCCGCCGTACGCGCTGCCGCCGCACGTGTACGCGCTGGCGGCGGCGGCGTGGCGGCGCGTGCGCGACGCGCGCGAGGCGCAGTGCGTGGTGGTGACGGGCGAGAGCGGCGCGGGCAAGACGGAGGCGGCGCGCGTGTGCCTGCAGTGCATCGTGCTGGCGGGCGCCGCGCCGCGCGTCGGCCGCGCGCTCACCGCCGCCGGCACGCTGCTCGAGGCCTTCGGCAACGCCGCCACCGCGCGCAACCACAACGCCAGCCGCTTCGTGAGTACGCCGCCGCCGCCGCCGCCCGCCGCCCGCCGCCCGCCGCCCGAGACGGTCCAACGGACTCCTGCAACGGTCTCGCTTTCACTCGAACCGTTTTGATCCTCTACGTACGCGACGCGACGGTTTGTCGAACGTTTACGTTTACGTGTTCGTGTCGTTCGCGGGTTTGACGCGTTCGTTTGGCGTCTACACGACCCGCTTCAATTTTGAACGGTTTTAGTAGCGGGAAGTTGTGCGCGGTGGCCTAAAATGGTCTTACGTCGCAGCAACCCGATATGCGAACTGCGCAGTCGGCAGTACCGTTTGACGGAGCCTTTAAAACGATTTTTAACGATTTCGTTAAACGTGTAAGGTTTGATTCAAACCGTTTAACCGTCTCGGGGGCCCTTTAACGTCGATTCTGTAGAAAACTACTGTCGCACATCAAAATGTGCGACAGTAGTTTGCTACAGAAGCTAAATAACGTCGTAAGTAATAATTCCGCAGCGGATGACTCGCGCAGTAGCTGTAGTAGCTCCGCGCGTGTCCTCGAAGCTCTGTGGCTTGTGTATTGTGTCTGACGCGAGGCGTGTGCGCAGGGCTCTATGTTCTTGTGTGTGTCTGACGCGAGGCGTGTGCGCAGGGCTCTATGTTCTTGTGTGTGTCTGACGCGAGGCGTGTGCGCAGGGCTCTATGTTCTTGTGTGTGTCTGACGCGAGGCGTGTGCGCAGGGCTCTATGTTCTTGTGTGTGTCTGACGCGAGGCGTGTGCGCAGGGCTCTATGTTCTTGTGTGTGTCTGACGCGAGGCGCGTGTGCGCAGGGCAAGCTGCTGGAGATCGAGTGCGACTTCAAGGGCGAGCCGGTCGGCGGACACATCACGCACTGTGAGTTGGCCTCGAGTCGTTTTTTTACTAATATTCTGTTGTGTATCTTTTGAAATAAGTTCTCTTTCCGTCATAATAAGGTTCCGACATGTGCGCTTTGTTATCTACAAGCTGCTAAAGTACGAACTCCCAACCGCGCGGGCGCTCGCGCTCGGTCGCTTCATTGTGTAGCGGCACAGCGCTAGCTGTACAACGCGGCCGTAGTCTAGAGCCGTCATCCCGAGTTGAATTCATTTAATTGTACGTACTTTTTGCACGCAGACCTACTGGAGAAGGTAAAGTATTACAATTTATTACTTAACGCTTCCAAAGTGAACCGATAGTTCGAAAGGAGAAAATAGGGCTCTTTGAAATCATACAGCTACAAATAATAATAAAGCGACAAAAAAATGTCAGGCGACTGCGCCGCACGTGCGTTTCGTGTATCAAACAATCACGTCGTGGCTGATGGTTGTCAGTCATATTGCATTTCACAATGCCTGTCATGCCACAGTCGTAGTAAAAAGTGTTGCCACATGATTAATAAGAGACACCGCGTGCGAAAGACGCATCCTCTAAACAGAGCTAAGAAGTGACCTGGGGAGCAATTTTTGAATGTCACCCAGTGACTTTATATCAGCGATATGACCGATAGTCACCGATTTACAAAAAGTCGTTTTTTTTAATCTCAACGGCTGACTAAAATTATCTTTACGAATTATGATATCGTTTACGAATGGGTGCCCCCACTCGTAAACGATATCGTTTACGAATGGGTGCCCCCACTCGTAAACGATATCATAGGTATGAGTATTTAGTGACCATTTTGACTTGAAAACAATGTCCAACATAAAAAAATTTTTTTAATAGAACACAATCATAAGTTTATCTATGATCAAAGCTGAGAAATAGTTGCATGTTAGTATACAGGGTATGACTTTCAAAAATACGAATTTTGCAAATTAGTGATTTCAGAGACATCGCTGAAAATCTTGTCACCGATGATTTCGAAATCACTCGTGAAATTCAACAATCGGTCCCCTGTGCCTTTATATATATAGTAGTCTTGTGTGGATCAGATCAAGTCATCAGGACCAGTGACCACGCCGTATTGTTTTATGAAACACATTAAGTGATATTTTGACAATTCATTGAATGAATTGTCGGGTTTTTATGAAACGTATTTTGGTAGTTTGACTGACATTTACTAGTCTAATATAATTTTATGAAATAGGGCCCTGGAGCCCAATTCTCGCGATATAGACATTATGTCGAATTCGAGATCATCTCTAATTTTAAATCTCTACGAAAAATGTCACCAAAATGTCTACTCGTTCAAAGAACTGCATTCTCGGTCCCTATAGAGATTTTTTCATAGACTTTTTCGTAGACATCTCAAAATACGTTCCGTTTTCTCGACTGCGCTTATAAACTTGACCCTTATATTAAATGTACAAAAGCGAGCGTTTTAGGGTTCCCTGGCAAACGGGACCCATTTTTACGATTTTCAAACTTTTTTTTTATCTATATGTTCGCGATTACGCGTTTTGCCTCATTGGGATGGTTTCATATGCACGTTTCTTTTCCACGAATGAACACAGCCCGATATCACGTGATGTATGAGCCACGAGCCACCATTGGTTGATATTTTAATTGTTCCTCGCCCTCCATCCACGATTTTTGTAAGAAAATATTATACGCCTAGTCAGTGAACGAAAGCACATCTTTTATTGAAATTTAGTTACCCAGTAATTAGGTAGTCACATCAAGAGTACTTGATAAGTTTACACTGATTAAAGGGTGGTTTTTTGAGAATTCCCTACCCAAATGGTCCAAACGGAGCCTTAAAATGAAACTTTTTTGTTTAGTAAATAGTAAATACAAAACACAAAATATGTGTGGTGGCAGGGATCCTTCGCTTCGTTGCGTGAACCCGACTCGCATTTCGCCGGTTTTTTATCTTAATAAATTTTCATCATTTTTAAATGTCTGAACAGATTTTAATGGACGTGGAGGTAGCTTGAATCTTGAGATAGGTCCATAGGGTAGTTTCATCATCATCATCACTTTTTATTATTTTCGAACAGCTGAACAGATTTTGATGGTGACCGAGCCAAGAAGAAAGTTGCAAAATTTAGTACGAATATAGCGACGAAACAGTTCGACTTCTCATTCGACATCAAGTCTACAGCTTCAGACCACTCGTTGCATGTCGAGCGCTAGGAGTAGACATATCTTTACCGTGACATTCTGAAAATACGAAAATTAGGTTTCAATCGACATAAGCCATTTTTTTTCGACATATCTCGGATTCGACATGGTGTCTATTGCGCGAGAATTGGGCCCCTGGACGGTTCGCGTCGAGTCGCGCTGCGCACGCGGCAGACCTGGGCCGGCACCCCGCCCCCGCGCCCCGCCCCCGCTGCAGAGGGGCGGGTCCGTCGGCCGCAGCGAGTCGTCGCACTGTAGCCAGCAGTCGTACCTTGCGTAGTATTTGTATGCTCTTTGAGTAGTCGGTCGTGTGTGTAACGTGTGCTTGCGGCGACAGGAGCGCGCGCACAGCGTGCTGAGCGGAGAGCGCAGCTTCCACGTGCTGTACCAGCTGCTGGCCGGCGCCGACGTGGCGCTGCTTAGTGAGTATACTGCCACGCGGCACGTCACATGTCACAGCGTGCTGAGCGGAGAGCGCAGTGTTCATTTCTAACTTGTATTATAGTCCTCCAAGCGGAACTCCAGTCTCTACCACTGTTGAAAAACTGTCTTCATTTAACTTACTCTGTTGCTATACATGTGGCATAATACGGAACGCTGCACGCTGGAGCCTGGAATAATACGATAATCCGTATTCAATAGATATACTTTGATAGTTTTTGTGATATTTATCAAATGTGATCATATATCTAATGCCCGAGAATCGGGCCCTTGTGCAGCTCTAACTCGATATACGCGCCGGTGTACTCGCGGAGGCACCGTGTCTCAGGCGGCCCTCTGCGGTACACCGCCGCGTGTGTGGCGGGGCGGGGCGGGGCGGCGGCGCGTCCACAGTGTCGTGTTGCAGAGCGGCTGAAGCTGCAGCGCTCGTGGGAGCAGTACCGCGTGCTGCGCGGCGCCGCGCCCCCCGCGCCGCTCGCGTCCCCGCGCCGCGCGCCCCCCGCGCCCTCCACGCCCTCCGCGCCGCGCGCCGCCGCGCACGACACTGACCACTTCGCCTTCACCAAGGTGAGCCGCGCCCCCGCGCCCCGGCGCCCCTCGCTCGCCCGCCCGCTCACCGCGCGCTCTTGTCCCGCAGGCGGCGATGGCGACGCTGGGCCTGGGCGGCGAGTGCGGTGCCGTGCTGCGCCTGCTGGCCTTCCTGCTGAAGCTCGGCAACGTCGAGTTCGAGCCGCAGCACAACATCGACGGCTCCATCGGCACGCGTATCCACCACCTGCACGGTGCGTACGAGCCGCCCCGCCCCGCCCCCGCGCCCCGCCCCGCCTGACCCGCCCCGCCCCTTGCAGAGCTGCGCGAGGCGTGCGCGCTGGTGGGCGTGGACGCGGACGAGCTGGCGGAGGCGCTGGCGGCGCCGGCGCACCCGCCGCACCTGCCGCACGCTTGCGCGGAGGAGGGCGGCGTGGAGGCGGCGGCGGCGGCGGAGGAGGCGGAGGCGGGCGCGGCGGACGAGTACGGCGGCGACGCGCAGTGGGCGCGCGCGGCGCTGGACCGGCTGCTGGGCGCGCTGTACTCGCGGCTGTTCACGTGGCTGGTGCAGCGCGTGAACGCGGCGCTGCGGCCGCGCGGCGCGGCGGCGGCGGCGGCGGCGGGCGGCGCGGCGCTGGCGCTGCTGGACGTGTACGGGTTCGAGGCGCTGGCCGCCAACGGGCTGGAGCGGCTGCTCATCAACTACGCGGCGGAGCGCGTGCAGGCGGCCGCGTGCGCCGCCGCGCTGCGCCGCGAGCAGGACGAGTACGCGCGTGAGGGGCTGGCGTGGCGCGCGCTGCCCGCGCCCGAGGGGGCCGAGGGGGGCGCCGCCGAGCTGCTGGACGCGGGCGCGGAGAGCGTGCTGGGCGCGCTGCGCGGCGCGGCGGCGGCGCGGCTGCCGGACCGCGCGCTGCTGGCGCGGCTGCAGCGCCGCCGCCACCCGCGCCTGCGCGTGGCGCCGCCCGACCACTTCACGTGAGCGACCGAGCGACCACCACCGCCACCACCTGACAGACAGACTCCGGGATTTTCTTTCGTATATGTTCAGATGCGGGCGTCCAACTTAGTTTGCTTTTTCACAAGCTTTTATTTAACTCGCCTCGTTAGTACGAGCCCAGAATAAGTAATAGTACAAGTGCAGAACACTCACTCCGCAAAATCGTTTGTATGGGCTGTTGCTGATACACCAAAAATGATAGATAGAAGATGTACTGACACACGGTTTATTGACACGTTTACTTATTACGTATGATTTTAATAAATGGTGTTAACGAGCCGCGGTATCGAAGCGCACTGACTGGAATCGACGCAATTAAGTAAAGTGCTGCCTCGACACTCTGTACGAAGCATTGGATCGTACATCGCTTAAAAAAATAGCGACTCTCACTACGACGCAATAAAGTGCAGTTCAGGTCGCACGGCGCTAGCGGCCTACAGTTATATTTACCTACTAGTTGCTTCTCTTTCGACGGAGTTCTGACTACGTTAGGGTTGTAATCTAAATATTTAATTACCAGTTGTGTACCTGTTACTCTGTTCTACGGTGCATAGGGCATACGTTAATGTGTTCCTTGTACAATAATATGAAACTAAATATCTCGTATAGTGTTTAGGTAGGTACATGCGTATCAAATCTGGAATGACATGCGATGCGACGCGAACAAGGTAGTCCAGGAGCCAACATCCATAAATCGAAATGGTGGCTCGGGGTGGTGGAGGTAACTTCGACGAGCGACCGGGGTGTGCGCGGGTGGGAGATGTACCTCCGACGGCGTAAGAGTGCATGCATCCGTTTAAAGTGAGCCCTAATCTAGCTAAAGCTGCTGCGGAGTAAGTTTCACGTAACGATAGATCGTTCACAACGACGTCCTCTGTCCTCGGAGCCGTGCAGTGCATCCTATGTACGAGTAAGTAGTCATTTGCCCCTTGGAAAGCTGCGCTTTGCGCCCTTACTGATTGCTCGAACGACAGAAAAGAGATTCTCAGACTTTTAGCGGGACACGTTTCATCTCCGAACCATTTCGGCAGCGCCCCCGGTCGCCGGCGGCGCCCCCGGTCCCCGCGCGCCGCCGCGAGAACATTTAAACGTGTTAATAATCATTTTGATTTGAGAGCACCATTCGTTTACTACATTTTTTTTTTTTTATTTATTTAGGTTTTCCAACAGACTTAACACCTTAACTTAACTTATACAATGCAATAAAACTTAATCCTAGTGAGAGTCCAATGACAGGAAAACACAACATTCAAAAGTAAAAATGCGCTTGTGTGGAGTGTGCGACACCGTCTCGAGTGCGTCCGTGCGGGTGCGCCCGCGCCGCCTGCGTTACAAATACAAAGTTGCGCCTACAACTATAAACTTAAGAACAAAATAATTGACTTCGCCTACTAAGTTGATATATGTAATATTTTGGTATGTAAAAAAAAATAATAAAATAAAAGTACGTTGTAAAAAAAAATAACAAAATTAAAAATTATGAAAAATAAAAAATAAAAGTACCTACACATTCGATAAAAGGACCCACGTGAAACGTGGGACCTTTATTACTTTTTATACTTAAACATAAGGTTTTTAAAGCTGAGCAGTGAACAGTTTAGTAAGTCAATCTGCTCAGCTTTAAAGAGTTTATTGTGCTCTCGGCAAATTCTAGCGAGAACACTATGACTACCAACATTTGTTCTAAAACCTCTTACTACAAATGGACGAAAATTCACCATTCTTGCGCCTTTACGCGGGACAGCAAGCCCTATCCTAAAAACGAGTTCAGGACAATCGATCATTCCATTCAAAATCTTGTACAACAAGACTTGGTCTGCGATCCAACGTCGACTCTCCAAAGACAACATATTAAAATGAGCAAGACGCTCAGTGTATGACTTTAATTGATACTTTTTTCTTTGGTGAACCGTAAGGAAGAATAGAAATCGCTTCTGAACTTTCTCAAGCCTATCAACATGACAATGGTAAGAAGGATTCCATATACTGGAGCCATAATCTAATACACTGCGGACCAAGGCAGTGTACACTAACTTTAATGCCGATATATTTTTAAAATGTTTACAATTCCGCCAAATAAACCCTAACATTCTAAACGATCTATTAATAATGTCGTCCAAATGAAGTTTGAATGACAGTTTACCGTCCAATATAATGCCCAGGTCTTTCAGGGATACTACCTCCTCCAATTTCTTAAAATCCAATTTATATGTAGTTGCCACGGGTGATTTTTTATTAGTAAATTTTATATGTTTACATTTGTCGATATTCAATGGGAGTTTATTTATTATAGTCCAGTTAAAAATGCTATCTAAATCCAATTGAAGCAGTTGAGAATCATTGGGATTGTGTATTATCTTGTACAATTTCAAGTCATCCGCGAAGAGCGAAAATTTGGAATATTTAATTTCACATGCGATGTCGTTAATAAAAACTAAAAACAAGATTGGACCCAGGTGTGATCCCTGAGGAACACCACTACTAGTTGTATAAGTATTAGACTCGTACCCGCAAATGACCACTTTTTGTGATCGACATGACAAGTATGATATAAACCATTTTAAGAGATTCCCATGTACTCCCAATGAATAAAGCTTTGTGATTAGAATCTGGTGGTCGACCCTATCAAATGCTTTACTTATGTCCGTATATATAGCGTCTATCTGATAACCATTATCAACGGCTTCACTGAGATCCGATACATAGCATGCAAGATTAGATATAGTAGATTTTTTACTACGGAACCCATGTTGCTCAGGTATCAGCATGTGTTTAAGATGGCTCGTAAGATAAGGACATATTAGGGATTCAAAAACCTTTCCTAATATGGATAAAAGTGATATAGGACGGTAATTTATCACACAGTTAACATTACCACTTTTAGGAATTGGGACAACATTGGCTATCTTCCATTTGCAAGGAAAGGTACCGGACGCCAGCGAACGATTATAAATTATGCAAAGTGGCCTAGCTAAACTGGCGGCACAATTAATAATAAAAATGGCTGGTAGGCCGTCAGGCCCGGCTCCTAGAGTAGGTTTTAATTGCTTAAGAGATTTTGTAATGGAATCTGTTGTTATAAAAATGTGGCCAAGGGTATTACAAACTGGTGTAGCAGAAGTGAAACAAGTGTTATGAATAGGGTTTCCGGAAACGTCCAAATGACAGTTAAGCGAGATGGAAGTGGAAGGTGTGAAGACCGAAGCAAAATGGGTAGCAAACGCATTGCAAACAGCAGCCGGGCATGAATACTTTACATCCCCATAAAACATCTCGTTCGGGACAGTCTCAACAATTTTGCGCTTGTTGCGAATGTAAGACCAAAAAGCTTTCATATTATTTTTAGAAATAGAAGCTTCTAAGAGTGTTTTATAACTTTCATAACAAGTATTTATAAGATCATGGCATCTAACTCTAGCTTCAACGAAGTCTAGTTTGTCTAACGAACTTTTATAAGTACGGTAACGAATACGATACCTATCTTTTTCCTTAATTAATTTGATCAAGTCTTTGGAATACCAGATAGGATAAGAGGCTGAACGTGGTTTAGATAAAGGAACATATTTATCAATGAGGTTCTTAATAATAGCGTAAAACTCATCTACCATATCATTGATAGTGCAACAAGAAACCAATAAGCTATCCCAGTCAATTGTTTCCAACTCTTCAACAATTTTAAAATAGTCAGCATAGTAAAAGTTATGTCTCTCCAAACGATTCTTAGGTAAATATTGAATAGAAGTACAAGTTAAACTTAACATAAGTGGCGGATGATATGTGTCAATCTTCGATAGAGAATCAGGAGCCAGTTTCACTTTAAGGTCAACGTTATTGCAGAGGACCAGATCCAAGACCCTACCATCTTTGTTACTCACTAAATTATACTGATGAAGACTGTGCAAAGCCATAAAATCAACTAGTAAATTCGATAGATCGGGATTTGAAGTTGGTTTATCAATAGTAGCCGCCTGAGTTGCAGCGTTTGGATCCGGATTTGACCAGTTAATATTGGATAAGTTGAAATCACCAACAATTAAGATATCGTTAGTACGAAGAGAGCTTAAGTTATCACTCATTAAATTGAGTTGACTTTCTAATTTATCAAAATGCAAGGGCGGTGGAAGGTAAAGGGCACAGAGATACACCTGTTTCTTAACCAGATTTGACTGGACGTTGATGGATACCCACAAGTCCTCGTTGCTGGTCTCGAGTTTACACAAACGCGTTGAGTTTAACTTTTTAGAAACGCCGATTAGAACTCCTCCGCCATCACGCTTTATGTTGTCACTACTACAACGGTCTCTACGGTAAATACGATAAAAACTATTTAGAACTTCAGCATCTGCAACACTTTCATTTAACCAGGTCTCAGTAATTATTATTATATCATATTCGCAATTTAGACTAGATAAATACAATTCTTGAAGTTTTCCACGAATGCTTCTAGCATTCTGTACCCCTAGTACGAGTTTTGATAGTTTTCGAATACTACATTTCGTATCGTTTGCTCCCATACATTTACGTGCAGCGCCCCTAGCGAAAACTTGGAGGAACTGAAATCGGTAGTATGAGCTATTTCGAATCGTAGTATTCGAAAACGAAAAAAGTTTTCGAGTAGTATTTTGCATTTGGGCAGTATGAGTTGCCACTTTGACACGGTGACGGTAGTAAACAAAGACGTTTTCGAAAACTTAAAAAGTTTTGTTACTCGTTGACTAAATCGTCGTGAGAGCGTGTAATCGTCTTGTGATTTTTGTGGAAACTATGATGAAAAGACGGAATTTTGCGATGCGGTTAGCTGCGGAAGCTGTAGAAGCTGACCGTCGTGATGAGGAGCGTCGGGAGCTAACACAGAGGCGGCGGTTATTGGTACCCAGCCGTATCTCCAACACTCACTTTATGTAGCGGTATCGGCTCACAAAAGAAAGTTTTGCGTACCTCTGTGAGACTCAAATCTCAGGAGCTCTCAAAGAATCACACTGAAGACAAAGGTACTTCCTAAGATTTTTATTTTCTATTGCAAATGTATAGGTTAAATAAATATTTAAAAAAATATCTAGAACCACTTTGTTTTAATGAGATTTATTATTTACATGTAATTAGTAAGTGCATTGATAAAACGCATTGCATAAAACAATAAATTTACAAGCACTCCAATAATTGTCCCAAATTATGTTAAAGAATAAAGAATTATAGAATGTATGTCCTAACATGGATAGTTATTATACTCTTTGGTCCTAACCTACGATAAATACAATGTCTGTGGATAAATACGATAAACATAACGTCAAACAGATAAAAATAGCGGAATATATTTGTCTCTTTACATTTCTCCAAGTGTAAGAGAGATAGAAATATACAGTATGAAGTTCGTTCATTCGAGATCGTCGATATTCGATATGGTGTAAACGTCGTTCGAAAATGTTAACTCATACTACCGATTACAATGAAAACTATTAGTTTAGTGAGCTCACGAAAACTATTATCGTTTTCGTAATTTTAAAACTCGTACTAGGGGTACTGGTAGTAAATACTTAACTTAATCATTTTTATAACTAATAACAAAAATATCACAACTTAATGGATAATTAACAGTAAGTCTAGTCTTTGAGATCACCTAGCATATCGCTATTCTTCACCCAAACGGCAGGCGATGAGTCATCCTTCCTTAAAAATATGCGGCCTCTACGAATCCAGCAGTATTTATATTTTTTATCCTTTTTTACTGCCCGGGCCTGCGCATGAAGATTCCGGTTTGCAGGAGACAAATGTTCAGCTACATATATCGCCTGCTTGTCGCCGCCCATTCCCAGATGATGGCTATTCAATTTATCAGCCGGATTATCCTTGTTGTGTTTGATACAGGCCGCCAGAAACTCATCCCGGATGCGAGGTGAAGGTAGTTTCAGTATAATTGACTTGGGTCGTTTCGATGTTTGATTCGACTTAGCTATTCTAGTGCAGGACATAATATCTTTCTCTGCCAGGGGAAAAGCAACCACTTTTCCAAGCTGAAGTACCGTAGACATGAGATTTTCGTTGGAGTGTTCCGGAACACACTGCACCTCTATGTTGCACTCTCGTGCATGTTGCTCTATTTGTGAAAGCTGGTCGCGTAATTCTTTAATTTCCGATTTAAGTTTTACGTTTTCCAAGCAAAGGTTCTTTGACTCGGAACGAAGATTGTCGGTCTCGCTGCGTAACTCAGTTACCTCCTTGCACATCGCATCAAAGGACTTAGACATAAAGTCGACTGACTTCATTAGCTCAGGTATGAGTTCGATATCTTTCCGTAAAGGTCGAAATTCTGACTGAAAATCCTTGCAGGACGTGACCAGCGAATCGATTTTCGTTGCTAGAGTAGATTCCAAGTCTGAGAGGCGGCTACCGAAGTTTTCCAAAACATTGCTAATATCGTCTGAAGTCGCCGACGAGTCCTTAACAGGTGTATTGCTGTTATCACCCTTCTCCCGCGGCAATTTACACTCTGGACACTTCCACGCCATTTTTGCTTTAGAGGACAGCTTATTAAAGTTTTCTTTACTTAGACCAACACATGTATAATAGTAGTCTTTTTCGACAATTTGAACAACAAATCTTGTCCGTAATACTGATTACGTGCTGGCAACTATTGCAAGTACTCATGTTGTCAAAGTTTCTATAGCGCAAGCGATAAGTAATTTCGCACGCAGGCGTACCGCTCAGTTGGCCCCGCGGTTCAAGCGCTCAACTCGCAATCCGCCGACACTCGGTTCGAAATCAAGTACAAAATTTTAAAAGTGCAAAAAGTAACTCACTATCACTATGTGTGAGCGAAACAGCAACTCCCAATCCAATATGGCGCCGACCGCAGATGACAAATTGCACAAGATAGTACGAGAGGGGTCGATATCGGAACTTTGTCGAAGTAAGCCCGGTAAAAACAGCAAAATAAATTTTAAAATAATACGCGAGCTACGTACAAACACGTCCACACTCCACAAAAGCTTGCGACGAAAAAACTCAAACATTTATGTCTCTTTGTAGAGAGATAGTGTCTTAGGGAACGCGAATAACTTTGTACAGTTTAAGGTCGTCAGCAAACATTTGCTATCTGGATTCCACAGAGGTACAGGAGTCATTAATAAAAACCAAGAAGAATAAGGGACCAAGGTGGGAGCCTTGAGGAACGCCGGATGGCACAATTTGGGCCGCAGTATTGAAACACCGAATCTTTACGAGCTGAGATCGATTACGTAAATATGATTCACACCACCTGAGCAGGGAGCCACAGATCCCTGCGCGACCTAGCTTCTGTATAAGGTAACCCACGGTCGACCGCATCGAACGCCTTAGAGAAATCGGTGTAGACGGCGCAAACTTCATATTTCTCTTCCAGAGCTTTTGGTATGTCGCACGTCGTTCATCGTCAATCGTTATCATTACAAAAAATACGCGGACCGGTGCGCTTAGACGACGCGCATCCGAGTCTCGCACGAGAACAACCGCGGCTGGCCACCTACCACACACACACCCACACACACACACACACCCACACACACACACACACACACACACACACACACCACGTGCGGACGAGCCGCCGGGGACGTTCCTTACAGTCCAGTCGCTCGCGGGCGCGCTGCAGGCGGCAAGTACAAGCTGTACAAGCGCGCTGTCGCCGGCAGGGTGGTGCACTTCGCGGGCGCGGTGACGTACTGCGCGCGCGGCATGGTGTGCGCCAACCGCGACGCGCTGTGCCGGCGCTGCGGCGCCGCGCTCGGTGCCGCGCGCGACGCGCTGCTCGCCGAGCTATTCGCGGCCGAGCGCGCTGGCGCCGGCGGTGCCGCGCCGCCGTCGCCGCGCCGGCCCGCCGCGCTCGCGTGCCGCCAGCGCGCGCTCGTGGGCGCGCTGGTGCGCCGCCTGCCGCCGCAGCCGCGCCTCGTGCGCTGCCTGCGCGCCGACGCGCTGCTGCGCCCGCACCGCTTCGACGCGCAGCTGCTGCGCCACCAGATCCGCACGCAGGGGTGAGCGCGCGCCACCGCCCCGCCCGCCCCTCACCCCCCGCCCCGCTCACCCGCCCGCTGCCCGCAGGATCGTCGAGATGGCGCTGCTGCGGCGCGCCGGCTGGTGCGAGTCCATGTGCGCGCGCGCGCTGGTGGCGCGCTACGGGCTGCTGGCGCGCGGCGCGGGCGGCGCGTGTGGTGCTGCGCCGGAGCCGATGCGCGCGGCGCGGGCGCTGCTGCGCGCGCTGCCCATCCCGAGCGCCGAGTTCACGTTCGGCCGCAGCCGAGTGTTCATCCGCAGCCCACGCACGGTGGGTGCCGCTCCGTACTTTATATACGAATGTTATATTTGCCAGATTAAAATCGTCCACTAAAATAATGTCTTTAGTATGAAAATAACAATTAATAGTATTATTGATATTTATTTTATTTATTTATTTATTTACCATGGGAAACAAACAGCTTATATCTAAGGATTATAGTAATATGACTGATAGGTACAAAAAAGCCTTAAATAGTTTCCACTTATAGAATGAGTGTTTACAATACTAAGGAAACTAAAAATTAAAAAAAAAAAAATACAATTATATCTAGTGCATTCTAACAATTTTTAAATTTAAAACAATTTTATTTTTGTATTATTGTATTAGCCCACAACAATCCATTCTGTATCCGACTAGTTCAATCTCTTCAATTTCTGTAATAAGTCTGTAACTATATACTTTTAGTAAAAAAAATTAAACAAGCATCTTTTTTGAAAAAGTTTTGTCTCGCAGTAAATAAATCAACACCCTCTGAATAGTTACAATTAAAGATTCTACTAATTCTGATAAAATATGAATTTTGTCTATAATTGGTCACACAGGAATCGACATTAAGTTTAAGGTTACGTCTAGTAACAGTACGAGTAGGTACTTGTAGTTTAATTCTTGACAGTAGATCGCTACAATCCACTCTGCCACAGATCAAGTTATGGAGGAAGGTCAGGTCTGCACCTTCTCTTCGCTGTGCCAATGGAAGCAAATGATGATGTCTACAACTGTCATTATACTCAGAAAAATTTAACCGAAACTTATAATTCGCAAAACGCAGGAACTTTCTTTGAATTCTTTCAACTTGATTGACATAACATTCATAACGAGGGTTCCAAGCTTGAGGTGCGTACTCGAGTTGACTTCTTACTAACGAGCAGTATAAAATTTTCAGAGTTTTGAGCGTTTTAAAGTCTTTGGTAATTCGAAAAATAAATCCCATGGTCTTCATAGCTTTAACTGTTATATTCTCAATGTGTTTATCAAGGAGAAGTTTAGAATCAAGGATAACACCAAGGTCCCTGATTTGATCAGTTCGGGATAGCATAGATGTAGCGTTCAGTAGATACGCCCGACTTTGACGTGTATTTTGACGTTTCTAGCGTCCAATTTTCAGTTTTTTCGGTATAGACATTCGGATCTCACGAAAAAACGAATCGATTGACATCATAAAAAAAAATGGAGTCAACATGCCTATCGAACGATGAGTCTCCAACGGGCGCTTACAGAAGTACTTAGTAGGTGTTTGGTTTTTATCGGTCGTCGGGTGGTCACGGGGCGGTCACGGGGCAGTCACGAGGTGGTCACGGGGTGGTGCAGTGCGGTCACGTGTGTCGGCGGCAGGTGTGGGAGCTGGAGGCGCTGCGTGCGGCGCGCGTGGCGGCGCTGGTGGCGGTGGCGCAGCGCGCGTGGCGGCGGCACGCGGCGCGGCGGCGGCGCGCGGCGGCCGGAGTGCTGGCGCGCGCGTGGCGGGCGCGGCGCGCGCGTGCCGCCGCCCCTACCGCCGCGGCGCCCGCGCCCGCGCCCTGCCGCCGCGCCGCCGCTGCGCGCGCTGTGTGGCGCTGGTGGTGCGCGGCGGCGCGGCGCCGCTACCTGCTGGGGCTGTGGGCGCGGCTGCCGGCGCGGCACCACTCGCCCGCGTGCGCGGCGTGGCCGGCGCCGCCCGCGCCGCGGCTACTGGGCCGCGCGGACGCGCTGCTGCGGCGGCTGCACCACGCGTGGCGCTGCCGCGTGTTCCGCGCGTCGTTCGACCAGACGGCGCGCAACCGCATGCGCGAGAAGGCGACCGCGAGCGCGCTGTTCCTGGGGCGCAAGGCGTCGTACGCGCGCAGCGTGGCGCACCCGTTCGTGGGCGACTACGTGCGCCTGCGCGCGTCGGCGGCGTGGCGGCGCGGCGCGGGTGCAGCGGCCGACCGCTACGTGGTGTTCGCGGACGCGGCAGGCAAGGTGGCGCGCGCGTCGGGGCGCGTGGCGCGCGTGCTGTGCGTGGTGTCCACGGCGGCGCTGCTGCTGCTGGAGGCGCGCTCGCTGCGCGTGCGGCGGCGAGTGCCCGCGCACCTGGTGTACCGCCTGTCGCTGTCGCCGCACCACGACGACGTGCTGGTGGTGCACGCGCGCCCCGCGCCCGCACACGCGCACGACGCGCCGCCCGCCGCGTGCGACGCGCCCGACGCGCCCGGCTGCCTGTTCGCCGTGAGTGTCTCCACCGCACACTGCACACCGCACACTGCACACGCTGGCCGGGTTTATCAGAAAATATCACGTAATTTTTTTCAGTGTAAAATTACAAGAACAGTGCATTAAATAAAGTAAAACATATTTATACGCTAAAAACACGTACTATTTTAAGAAATTTTACGTGAGATGTGGGTCGAGTCAAATCTCACGACATCTCACCGTGCAAGGGGGGGAAGAGGGGTCCAAAATAGCCACGATCACCTCACGCACTTCACTAATGGAAGAAGAATGATGTTCAGTTATGAACAGTAATGATACGTTAGTTAATAGCAACATTCAAGCCTCGAACGAGTTGCACCGTTGGGCGCGCTGGCAGTAGCGCGGCGTCGCGTGTCGTGTTACAGGGCGCGGCGCGGCGGCGCGGCGACGTGGTGCTGCGCACGGCGCACGTGCTGGAGCTGGCCACCAAGCTGTTCCTCGTGGTGCAGAACGCCGTGGGCGCGCCGCCGCAGGTGCTCGTGGCCGCCGAGTGAGTGCCGACCGGCGCGCGCCGCCTCCCGCGCCCCCCGCAAGCCCCGCGCGCTCACTTGTGCGCTCGTTGCAGGTTCGAGGCTAACTTCGGCTCGTCGGTGGTGACGGTCGCCTTCCACGCGCTCGGCGCGCTCGGGGAGGAGGCGGGCGAGGGGGGCGCGGGGGGCGCGCGCGTGCTGCGCCGCGCCGACCGCATGGACGTGCTGCTGTGAGCCGCGCCGGCGCCGGAGCGGCCTGGCACCGCTCAGAGATGTTTCAAGCCGCATGTCCTCGTCCGTCGGACGGCGTACGTCCACGACGTGGATCAATAAAATAAAGTGATCGGTGCTGTCTACTGCAACGAGGCGGGGCGACTAACGCATCGAGATTGATATCGTTCGGAGACGACGCGACGTTCCAACGCCGACGTCCCGCACGACCGCCGACGCGTCGCGCGTCCGTACAGTTCAGTAGTGTAAGAAGGGGGGCTGCGCGCTCTCCGTCCATTACGTACGAGTAAGTAAGGTTGTTATGTGAGTGAGCATTGATTTGTAACCGAGTCGATTCTATTACTGTTGAGGCCGCCCGCGCCCCTCGCCCCGCGCCCCTCGCCCCGCGCCCGGCGCGTGTCTGTGGGGATGCTGTGACATCACTGTGTAGAGGGGAGCCACACTGCTTACTTATCCCGCTAGGTGGCGCATTATCGCTGGTGCTGTTTCACTATGAAACTTCATTATAAAATTTTAGTAAATGAACAAAAAATCGTCTTTCCAACAAAGTATGACTCTGTAAAGTGCAATTCAATGTAAACTTAAGGTACACACGTTTCTCTTCTAACGAGAAAAACGTAAATTGTGGATCAAAGCATTGCTCATCAAAAAATATTGGAAACCAATTATTCGTCTCGGTTATGTAGTGACCATTTCAAATCTAATGATTTCTAAGACGTAAGCATGTTTACTGGTTATAGTTTAATTCATTATCCCTCAAAATAACCATCAGTGACAAGCACCAACGGAGGTGGCGCCATCTGAGATTAGCTTTGCCTGTGCCTCCCCGTTTGGCG
Organism: Crocallis elinguaria; assembly: GCA_907269065.1. Taxonomy (NCBI): domain Eukaryota; kingdom Metazoa; phylum Arthropoda; class Insecta; order Lepidoptera; family Geometridae; genus Crocallis; species Crocallis elinguaria. The sequence goes on from OU026068.1 coordinate 17,786,022, forward strand.
GTGTTCCCAGCTACAGTATACAACGGATTGTTTGCGAGTGGATCGAGCGTGTGAAGCCAAATGTCGTCAAAACGATGCACCGGCCTTGTATCATTAGTGCCTATAATAGTTAATATTAAAATAAATATAATACTTAGTATAATATATAAACATATAGTGCAGAAGACAAATTGGATCGAAAATATGTCGCGCGCGCCGCTGTGGGGGGGGGGGGGGGGGCAGTCGCGGGAGGACGCCCCCGCCTCCGAAGTCCTTTGATACGGGAACGATGTATCGCATAAATATATACATCACAAAAACTTCGCTTCCAACAGGATTCGAACCTGCGTCTTCTGGCTTGCCGGGCCAGACGCCTTAACCACTAGGCTATGGGAGCAATCGATGTTGACTGCGAAATTGTTGATATGATGTATTTCTTACCGGCTTACAAGCCGTAGCTCCATCTAGCAGACCCGCTTTGTAGCGATTGCCTACTCCATTGTGATACGTTACAATACCAATCAAATGGCGAGAGATTTTGCATTATTTAAACTTTTTGAAATATATTTTATAGTGTTAACCTAGCGGATGTTCACATAAATATATACATCACAAAAATTTCGCTTCCAACAGGACGATGTATCGCTCCCAGAGTGATCCGTTTTCCTCTGAGAAATAATAATAATAATAAATATTTATTCACCAAAAACATAAAGCATTATCATTACACTATGCATGAAAAGAGAAAAACTTGCTATACTTGTCCAATATGTAATACAAACACACGTGACGGCTCTCCGACCGGTCGTCGACGCGCCGAGCGTGCTTGCAGCACAAGCACTTACAGAATGTCGTCGTATACACTGCGCGGCAATACTGTACTCGACTGTGGATACAATACGAACGACACGCCACGCGCGAACATTCATTACCACCATATAACAGTACCTGTGAGGCTGTGAGGGTGGAGTCGAGCCCAACAACAGGAATTCACTTCGCGGAAGAATAATTTCTGAAGCAGACGCGGATACGGGATCAGTTCACTGGAGGTAGCTCAAAAACTATAATAAGTGATAACGTATATCGGAAGCGAAAAAGATTCATAAAAATGAGGAAATTTTCAATAAAAGCGTCCTGAATCTCGGAACATTAGATTTCGAAAGTATTTTATAATATTTATAAAACGGTGGGTTGACTAGTAAGGCATTTCGGGTGGTGGTTAACCCCCAAAGCCCTCGCCTGCGCCTTTGGGTATAATTAGACTCGGTGCAACTCGAGCCTATGGGTTATTATCAATCCCCACATTACTTTCACAAGATGTATGTGACCACCTCGAGACTGCACCGCTTCAAACAGACTGGAGTGGTGGTGGAGTGTTCATTCATCGATGTGGAGGCGAGTCATTGGGTTGTTGAAACATATCATATCCCGGAACGGAACCGCTCCACCCTCAGCCCGGGTGTACCAACTATCCAACCGCTACCGCTAGTGCCGTCATGAGGGCATTACGATTAGTATTTCGTAATAAACTTGTTTTTTTCACCCTTAAACCTTTGAAAAAGATTGTATTTTCGTTTTTCTTTTATTGACTGTAATGAACGCGGGTCCATACGCTGAGCTCAACTACGATGTATGTCAACTCAACTGTAGTCTTATAGTAAGATTACATTTGGAGCAAAAATATCTGAAACGTGTTTGATGTTCGTAGAAGACATATTGTATTTACAGTCGTTTCAATATTCATTCTCGAGTGAGCGGTACATTCCTCTCTGTATGTGTTGGATTGCTGGACTATGAAAAACATTCCGGAGTGGAGTTGTAGGTCCGAGACTCAGCTCCCGTCATCGGGAAAACGAGCCAACGCGACGTACGTTTACTTGCAGCCTAGTACCTGTAGTTCACAGACCAGTAAACCTATAGACTCCTCTTAGCAGGACACCCCCGTTGACCAAGGTTATGCATTATCACTGCGTATGCATAATATATGCATTCCAGCCACCATTTCGGTAAACCAATCACAACACGCCGTCTTCCCTCGTCCTCCGCCAACGTTTTACCATTGTGTTCTCATGCAAAACTTGGAGTAAGCGGCGGTCTAAGTTGACTGGTCTGTGCTTGTGACCACGCGAACCAGCGCGCAGCGGCCCGGAGTCTATAGTTATAACGTATAACATAGGCACTTAGTAGTTAATTAGTAAATAGTGAAGTAGAGGCGGAGCGGAAGGCGACCAATGGTGGTGACTGAAGCGCTCAACTTGTGCCACCTCGTCGTAAGGGGACGGGTTTACACCCATGTCGTGTAATGTTTGTACACGCGTGTTGTTGTTTGTACACGCGGGGCTCGCTGCGAGCGGGCGGCGAGCGAGCGAGCGCGAGCGGCTCGGCGTTGCATTCTGTTGTACGATATAACTAATGTTACCTACGTTTTAAAAAAATTACTAATATACGAAAGTTTTATTGTTTTTAATAAAATGTTACAAAAAAATACCTTGTTTTATTTTTAAAAGTCCCAAAACTATGTAGCTATTACTCTTCGCACCCGCCAATCTTCACCAAACAATCTGGCGTCCCGCAAGGATCATTTGGGACCGTAGACGGACTATCTCTGTCTAGGTTTGGGACAGTCTCTTATTTTTTTTTTCTTTCGTGGCCAGACACGGTTTGTGTATTTTGCCAATTTCAAGTTTAAACCTCTCTTAATTACACTGCACTGTTCAATAATGATATTGGCAGTTGTTTCGTGAACTCACAGTTTCTATTTGCAGACGATATGAAAGTGTACATTACTACTTCACTAAGTGACTGTTTTCTCTTGCAGCAGGATCTTGATAGGCTTCAGGATTACTGTTTAAAAACCAAGCTTGAATTACCTATTTAATTCAAGCTTGTTTTTTGTAGGTATGTGACACAGTTCCATTTAGACACATTTGTTTGTATCTAAATGCAACTGTATCACATTCCACTTTTGATTACAGATTGAACCACTTGTCACTGTCCCGAACTGATCAAGTCAGGGACCTCGGTGTCATCCTTGATTTTAAACTTCTTCTTGATAAGCACTTTGAATATAACAGTTAAAGCTATTAACACCATGGGATTTATTTTTCGAATTACCAAAAACGAAATCTTTATAAGTACTGCTTGTTAGTAAGAAGCCAACTCGAGTACGCATCAGGCTTGGAACCCTTGTTATGAATGTTATGTTAATCAAGTTGAAAGAATTCAAAGAAAGTTCCTGCGTTTTGCGAATTATAAGTTCCGGTTAAATTGTTCTGAGTATAATGACAGTTGTAGACATCATCATTTGCTTCCCTTGGCACAGCGAAGAGAAGTGACAGACAGACCTTCCTCGCAAAGAAGAGTCTCCCCGTGTGACCAAAAAAAAAGGGACAGAGGTTTCAATAATTACGACGTTTAATTTCACACAAATAATGTATATTACTAACTTATACTTAATAATTTATTTCTATAACAAATTTAAGAATGCAGTACAATACAATAATTACATACGAATGACACAATAAAATATTTCCATTGAAGTTCATAGCAATGATACGTATCCTCAATATACCTATAATAAGTAGCTTTGTTTGCTTATTTGATGATCGTGCTGTCATCTCAGCGGCCACCAGCGGCGGCGCGGCGCGGCGGGTGGATGACCGGCAGAGGTAACGCAGAGTTGGGACCGGCTCGTACTCGTAGCGTACTATCAGTAGCTGTACCTATCTATCTACATAATTATATTCTTTCTTTCAATGTGAGATGAGACGCTTTACAAGGCGGCCGGTCATAAACTCGCTAGGTACGCGCTACAGTGTTAATAAATGAATAAGGGGATTTTTGGAACTTTTGTCCAGAAATCCCCTTTGCTACCCTTTGAGCTCTGGGAGAGGATTCCTGGACAAAAGTTCCAAAAATCCCCTTCGCAGGGGATCACCGAAAGGGATTTTTGGACTAAGCCGCGCTACTCGTACCCACAATGATTCTGTTAAATTAGCACATATACCGAAGTATTGGGAATAGTTTTGTTATAAACAATGGTATCCCTAATACAGATAGTCTCTATTGCCCCTATATAATTATAGTACTCTGTGCTTTTACTTTTGTTGTCTATGTATTAAAAGGAAATAAATCTCTCTCTGGTTTTTGCAACATCCGTAGATGTCTGGTTTTATTTTGCTCCGCTGCTAATTATTAATATAATATTATTAATCGGGCTGCATCTGTGAACTGGGCGTTCCCTCTAATTTACGCATATTCTGCTGCACGCGTTGCTCTGTTTAACAGATTCTATTCATACAGCCTAAGTATTACAGTAGTTGCCAGGAGGCTCCTGAGCTGTTTGCCTCCTTGCATCTTTGTCATCTACATAATCCTTAATTTTATAATACGCTTTTTTAATTAATACATTCTTAACTATACATACATTTAAACTTTCCTTGTGGTAATTCAGTTAATACTTTAGGAATTTTACTATAGAATCTGTCACCATTAGCCAGGATCGATTTATTACTTTTACTTAATCTGAACCCGGGTTCCTACCTACTACAATTTTATGTTTATTCCTAGTATTTAAATCATGTACATTACTATGTACCTATATGATGTGTGTGTACTATGTACATAAGTTTCCGTACAGACATTATTTTACAAAATGTATAGTGATGGCAAAAATAAATAATGATAAATAATACATAATTAAAAAAATATTAAATAGAGATTGGGTATTGAATATCGATGTGAGGACCACATTGCATTTTGGAGTCAATAGTTTATACTATTTAACTAAATTTCGTTTTTCTAGCGTAGTTAGGTTATTCTGAGATTTTGTCAAGGTTAATTCCTGTAATAAATAAATAATTATTAGTATGTAGCTATATCTACATTTTTTAATAGTACCTATTGGATAACGAGACGAGTGAGTTCCGTACTTGCACCGCCGCGCTGATTCGTGAAACGTGGAGCTACTCATAAAAAATCTCCTTATAAAAAAGGTACTCTGTGGAGCTACTGACACAAACTATATAGAGATACTATAGCTACTGACAAGATGTCAAAATATCAATGATTTGACTTGATCTATGATTTGAAATCATACAACCACTCGACCGCATGTATTCAGCTTCCCTATTGGTCAGTTTTATGTGTGCGTGAGTGCAACCTAATAAATATGTTGGAAGTAGTGACCTACCTATGTGTATGTAGTAGTGGCCCGTATCAAACACCGGCTCTCAATACTCAATCATTCATTGCATCATATGTACATTACAGAAAGGTCTTAGATTAGTTATAGGTGAGCTTACATATGACCCTATAGGGTCTATATGAGGGTATAGAAACATAGGTGACGAGCGGGCCGGTCCATTTTACAAGCATAGTAGCAAAATTTTCATTATGAGTTGTTACTATTTAATTGTGGGTCATTAAAAAAATCCGTCAAGCTATAGTAACATTAATTTGTCATTTAAAAAGTCCTTTAATTATTTTTAATTTCTTCTCTTCTTACCCGCAGGTACTTTGTAGAGCATTCATTATACAGAAACGGTTACATGACGTCACAGCTCAGTCAATATCATTCAGTCTTCTCGTTGCACACAGCTCATGCAAAACGATACCTGTTCTACGACAGATTACACATGTTATAAACGCGTCGGAGCCCTAATTAGGACTACTACTTTATAATTAAAAGAGTTCGTTTCTTCATAGAACATATAACATAACTCTACCTGTACTATATACATAATTATATAGGCCGCCAGAGCCGCCTAGAAATTATGCTGTCCTACCATTTGAAGAGTTGAAATAAAAAATAATAAATACTTGTATTTATTAAATTATTAATCTTCAACTTCCATGCATTAGCATGGAAGTTGAATATTTTATCATTTAAATGTCTAATTTTTTTCTTTTATATATTCCAACTATCTGCTGCCCCGCGGTTTCACCCGCGCGGAGATATTGGATTTCATGGTTTTAAATTTTTTGCGCGGAACCCTAATTCTTTTTCCAAAATAAAAGTAGTCTATGTTACTTCTTGTAACATCAACTATCTGCCAGTGAAAGTCCGGTCAAAATCGGCCCAGCCCTTTTGGAGATTACCCGGAACAAACAAACAGACAGACAGACAAAAATTTAAAAAATGGCTGTTTTGGTGTAGGTCCCGTACTTATATACTGTCATATGCATTTAGTAAAAAGCTGTTATTTTGATATTACAAACAGACACTTCAATTTTATTTATCTGTATGGATAATATTCATATTGTATACTTGAAAATAAAAAGCTCCATGTTTCCCTCCCATTGTCCGTGTCCGTACATTTCTCCAAATCCATTCGATAATTTTATGAAACGCATTGTTTTATTTAGTTCGCTTTGTTGATGGTCTACAGAATAATATTGTTATAATTATAGAAAAATAAGTTCATTATATTATCAACGCGTTGTAATTTCAAGTTGTCTGCGGCTGAAAGGTGCCGAACGATCTTGGGTACACAGCACGTGTGGTAGCACGTTTGTATCTACTCACTTCCACACAAAGAGTCACTCCCTCGATTTATTTCAACGTGCTACCACAGCACACTCCACAGCTACCACACCACAATTAGACCACAGATTCAAAGAACACCACACATCAGTGTGCCGAGTGAGTGAATGAGTCTCTGAGTAGTTGATTTGAATGAATGAAATCGAAAAGGTGAGTACAAGCCGCGGACCGCGGGGCGTTTGCGATACGTGCTAGGAGTAGTTATCTGACTGAATATGAAAACTTCAATAGTATCTAAAAAATCATTATATTTTCGAAAAGAAAGGCAAGGGATTAAAAATATAGCATAATTTTTATTATAATATTTATAGAATTTTAAATTATAATGATGCGAGTTAAGTTCTAAGTGTCTTTTACTACGTTTGATTTCATCCGATCCGACACACAACACACATACACGTCTAGCAGGTGTGTGGCGATGTGGTGGTGAGTCACGTGTGTACGTGCGCCTCGATTGGCTCCTACTCAGCTAGCCTTACTGTGGTACGCGCCAGGCAATGCACGAACAAAAAAATCCACCGTAGAGAATGACAGTGCGAGTTTTGAACACGACGTTTGCGCCCTCCTCTTTCCTCCTTCACCCCCGTTATAATCAATTCATTCAATGGCGGGCGGCGGCCATTTTTTATTCCAATCTAGATCTATTATCTGTATACCTACTTTATTTAATGTAGTGTTTGATATTTTCCCTTGTTTAAAAGCGCTCTTTAAAATATGTAGTGTTTTGTTTTATTGAAAAGTGCTAAAGTGTTGTACAGGATTCCCAGAGAGGATAATAAGCACAATGGCTAAAGTTTATGGGAGCATGCACTGTGATGTTAGCAAATTACATGTTTGTCACAAACATGAACAAAGATTTGCTAATACGGCGAATCGATTGAAGACTGGCGCTTATACAAACTTGTTCACTGCCTTGGGATATCTTCAGGACACGACCATCGTCTGTTTCGAAACTGGTAAACATCATCTCTCATTGTCAACATTTAGGATTGCATGCTGCAACGAACCTACCAAATATCCCAGTTGTAAATGCATCTCAAGGTTAACCTATAATGTTAACTACAAAATGCGTGTTGGTTTTAGAACTGATGACCCTGGCACGACCAGAACTAGTTCTGTCATTATTGCACCCTGTTCACCGCTTCAAGTTGAATTAAAAGAAGTCAAGTCCTTCCATTTAGAAAGTTAACAGTCGAATTTTAATTTTTTTTTAGATGTTGAGATGACTACATGCTGTGATCATAGTTACTTAAGGAATCACCACATTTGTCATTCACATAAACTACCTATTGCAAGTACTGAAGACCTTGGTATGTATCATCATTCACTTTCTGACATTCAATTTAGTACTACTTTATTTTGATAGCTAAATACTCTAGGTTGTTGCTAATGGTCATGCAATTTAAAGATCTACTTACTTACCTGATAGGCTGTTATACTGCACTGGGCACCTGGCGTTGTGGGTAACAAGTGCAATGTTTCAGGGTAACAAGTGCAATGCTGTTACCCACAGGCTTTTGAGTTTCAAAGTTCTGAATGGCATTGCAATTGTTATGGGCAACATTATGCTTGCCATCAGGCCAGCAACCAAACAACACGCTCGTTTCATTATCCAATAGTATAAGAAAATATTGATGATTAATGTTATATAAATCAGGTTCTATCTACACACAGAATATTAGCATTATTAAAAACTGAGCATTTTTATTTATTAGACTGATATTTTTTTTTATTTTTAGCTCTCTATCTCGATGGAACACCAGTCGTGCAACATTGAAGAATATGGCAGAAGCAATTTCTTTCTTCGACAACTTGTTAGACAGCATAAATCGCAAAGGCAAAAGATCTTCGGGAGGCTGTCACCGCAAAAACAAGACATTATGACGAGCGGTCGAAAAGCAAAGGAATATGGTATAAAATTATTCAGTCACCCTCCTTGGTCGCATTGGTTTATTGGTGATATAAGTAGGAAACAGATTGGTATTACACATACCACTACAGAAGTTTGTACACTTGATGGGAAAAGTTTCATCACTGAATTAAGAGTTATGTAATAAGCCAGAAGATGTGCACCACATATTGGTGGAGTGTGTCCGGAACCAAGTTGAAAGACAAAAGATCCTGGTTGGGCTAGGCATTGATTTAAATAATATTGGAGTATTTCATAGCATAGTATCTTCACCAAATTCTAGTGAAGCTAAAATAATATATAATTTAGTTTGTTATTAAGTGCATTATACATAATATATCTTACGAGTGGGTGCGAGTGCACATAGATGTTGGTACCTATACCTTTGCATTTATGTGTGCTCGCACTTGCACTTTGTCCTGTTCAAATTAGTATAAGATATACTATAGAGCTGGCATGAACATTTTGTTTATAAATACGTTTAAAATAAAGTATAAAAATAAATTTGAAATAAAAATATTAATAAATAAATTGTTATTACATATGTACCTACATATTATGTGTTTTATTTATTATCCTAAACATGCAAACAAAGTAAAAATGGTACTATATACCGTGGCCTACAGATCATATAGGCTGAATGATCGTTTTCCTTTGCCATGTCTACAAAGAGCGAATTTAAAAAAAAGAAGAAATGTCATGTTCAATTCCAGCATACGGTTTAACACAAATGTTCCCGAGATGGCGGTCTGATCTCTACCTAGTCTGTGCTGTGGTAGCAAGATTGAGGCGAGGCGAGGCATCGCCTCGCCTCAATCGTGCTATCACAGCGTACTACCACAATTTTAAAAAAGAGTAGCTCGCACGAAACTCGTTTTATATGTGTGTGCTACCCATGATTAGCCGAACGAAGGTCCAGCAAAGAACGCGCCAGGCAATGCACGAACAAAAAAAATCCACCGTAGAGAATGACAGTGCGAGTTTTGAATACGACGTTTGCGCCCTCCTCTTTCCTCCTTCACCCCCGTTATACACTTCAGGAATGGCGGGCGGCGGCCATTTTTTATTCCAATCTAGTACTACATATATAGTAATCTGTGATCTAGTATCTCCTAGTAGCCTAGTACTAGTATAGGTACCTAATTATATTTTATTGTAGTGTTTGATATTTTCCCTTGTTTAAAAGCCTTCTAATATTGTAGTGTTTTGTTTTATTGAAAAGTCCTAAAGTGTTGTACAGGATTCCCAGAGAGGATAATAAGAGACAATGGCTTATGGGAGCATGCACTGTGATGTTAGCAAATTACATGTTTGTCAAAAACATTTTGAATTTTGAACAAAGATTTGCTAATACTGCGACAAATCGTATGAAGACTGCCGCTTATACAAACTTGTTCACTGCCTTGGGATATCTTCAGGACACGACCATTGCCTGTTTCGAAACAGGTAAACATCATCTCTTATTGTCAACATTTAGGATTGCATGCTGCAACGAAACTACAAAATATGCGTGTTGGTTTTAGAACTGAAGACCCTGGCACGACCAGAACTAGTTCTATCATTATTGCACCCTGTTCACCGCTTCAAGTTGAATTAAAAGAAGTCAAGTCCTTCCATTTAGAAAGTTAACAGTGGAATTTTTGTTTTTTTTGTAGATGTTGAGATGACTACATGCTGTGATCATAGTTACTTAAGGAAGCACCACATTTGTCATTCACATAAACTACCTATTGCAAGTACTGAAGACCTTGGTATGTATCATCGTGCACTTTCTGACTCATTCAATTTAATACTACTTTATTTTGATAGCTAAATACTCTAGGTTGTTGCTAATGGTAATGCAATTTAAAGATCTACTTACTTACCTGATGGCTGTTATACTGCACTGCGCACCTGGCATTGTTTTGATGAGCTAAATAGTCAGAGAAATTACTTGGCTTATGACACATAAATACTTACCTAATGTTTCAGGGTAACAAGTGCAATGCTGTGACCCACAGGCTTTTGAGTTTCAAAGTATTGGAGTATTCTGTGACCTCTCCAAAGCATTTGATTGTGTGGACCACAGAACGCTTATTAAAAAAATGCATCATTACGGCGTGCGTGGGACAGCTCTTGATCTTGTAAATTCTTACTTGACGGGTAGACAGCAGAAGGTTGGCATCGATAGAGTAACATCTTGCGGTTCTTCAGTGAAGATAGGCGTGCCGCAGGGATCAATACTGGGCCCCTTTCTCTTTCTAGTATATATAAATGACTTACCCTTTATGACAGACCATATAGCATTGGACATAGTTTTGTTTGCTGATGATACTTCACTCATTTTTAAAACTGATAGGAAAGACAGTGAACTAAAGGAATTAAATGATAACCTTGACAAAATCTCAGAATGGTTTGCTGCTAATAATCTACTACTTAACGCTAGTAAAACTAAATGTATTAAATTTTCACTTCCCAACGTACCACACGTGGAATCTAAAGTGGAATTGGAAGGCAGCAAACTTGACCTGGTGAATAACACTGTATTCTTAGGATTAACTATTGACTCCAAAATGCAGTGGGGTCCTCACATCAATGCCCTATCGGGTCGTTTGAGTTCCGCTGCATTTGCAGTACGTAAAATTAGGCAGATGACTGATGTGGCGACGGCAAGGTTGGTATATTTTGCATATTTTCATAGTTTGATGTCTTATGGCGTCCTACTTTGGGGATTTGCTGCCGATATAGATACCATTTTCATATTACAAAAGAGAGCAGTACGCGCCATCTATGACATGGGTCCACGCGAATCTCTAAGAGACTTTTTTAAAGAAATAGGTATTCTAACCCTGCCTTCGCTATACATTTTGGAAAATATAATGTATGTACGGAAGAATATTACTAAATTGAACTTAAAAAGTGATGTACATGAGTTAAATACTAGAAGTAAACATGAAGGGTCTGACCACAAAAAAATTAAACGCACGTTAAACCTGTCTTAATCACTGTTTAACGCCTAAACATGCCTTAGTCGCGCGATTACATATGAGCTACCACAAATCCTGATTTAAGTAGTGCCTAACCGTTGTCTAACACAATTCTGTTGTGACATTTCTAATCATTTTTGATGTTTACTTTAGACGCTGTCTAGCTAAACAGGCGACTAAAAATTATTTTTTTGTGGTAACACTAAAAATTGTTGTACCCGGGTTCAGATTAAGTAAAACTAACAAATCGTTCCTGGCAAATGGTGTCAGATTCTACAACAAAATTCCTAAAGTATTAACTGAATTACCACAAGGAAACTTTAAACGTATAGTCAAGAGTGTATTAATTAAAAAAGCGTATTATAAAATTAAGGATTATGTAGATGACAAGGATGCATGGAGGCAAACAGCTCAGGAGCCTCCTGGCGACTACTAAACTTTAAATTGTTAGTTGTTAGCATTAGAATCATTGTAAAAAACTACTTTTTTTAAAAAGAATGCCGTGACGAGTTTCTTGCCCTTCTTCTTGCTCGGCCTATACCAATTTGGAACGGGCACGGTGGGTTTCTGGAAGATTCGTTGACTTTGAGCACGGATTGGGTCTGTTGGTGTCTTTGTCATTTATTATGTTCTGATAAAGACAGCATTAGTTTTAGTCTGTGATTCGGGTAGATGAATGTTGCAGAGGCCGGCTGTTAGAGTCATTTTAACTTTCATAAGTGCTTGTTTGGGGCCTATTTGAGTAAAGACTTTTGAATTTGAATTTTGAATTTGAAAGTTCTGAATGGCATTGCAATTGTTATGGGCAACATTATGCTTACCATCAGGCCAGCAACCATGTTTGGTTGGCTCTCCATATCCAATAGTATAAATAATATTGATGATTAATGTTATATAAATCAGGTTCTATCTACACACAGATTATTAGCATTATTATTAACTGAGCATTTTTATTTATTAGACTGATATTTTTTTTTATTTTTAGCTCTGTATCCCGTTGGAACACCAGTCGTGCAACATTGAAGAATATGGCAGAAGCAATTTCTTTCTTCGACAACTTGTTAGCATAAACCGCAAAGGCGAAAGATCTTCGGGAGGCTGTCACCGCAAAAACAAGACATCATGACGAGGTGTCGAAAAGCAAGGGAATATGGTATAAAATTATTCAAAGTCACCCTCCTTGGTTGCATTGGTTTATTGGTGATATAAGTAGGAAACAGATTGTTATTGCACATAGACTTCGTTCCGGACACATACCACTATAGAAGTTTGTACACTTGATGGGAAAAGCTGCATCACCGAATTAAGAGTTATGTAATAAGCCAGAAGATGTGCACCACATAATGGTGGAGTGTGTCCGGAACCAAGTTGAAAGACAGAAGATCCTGGTTGGGCTAGGCATTGATTTAAATAATATTGGAGTATTTCATAGCATAGTATCTTCACCAAATTCTAGTGAAGCTAAAATAATATATAATTTAGTTTGTTATTAAGTGCATTATATATAATATATCTTGTGCGTGGGTGCGAGTGATAGATTGAGAGAGTGGTAGATGTTGGTACCTATACCTTTGCATTTATGTGCGCTCGCACTTGCACTTTGTCCTGTTCAAATTAGTATAAGATATACTATAGAGCTGGCATGAACATTTTGTTTATAAGTACATTTAAAATAAAAGACTAAAATATAAAAATAAATTTAAAATAAAAATATTAATAAATAAATTGTTATTACATATGTACCTACATATTATGTGTTTTATTTATTATCCTAAACATGCAAACAAAGTAAAAATGGTACTAGTATATACCGTGGCCTACAGATCATATAGGCTGAATGATCGTTTTCCTTTGCCATGCCTACAAAGAGCGAATTTAAAAAAAAGAAGAAATGTCATGTTCAATTCCAGCATACGGTTTAACACAAATGTTCCCGAGATGGCGGTCTGATCTCTACCTAGTCTGTGGCAAAGAAGAACGCTGAAAGAACAAAGGTTAAAAAAGGAAAATAGCGAATATGAAATAAGTGAGGCTCGCTCTGGTACCTATGTATTCTGTGGCTCGGTCACCCAGATATTATGCAGATTAAATGCTCTATTTGAAGAATAGGGTTTTTATATCCCTGACTCTAATATTTTATGCTCGATACGGGCATACGGCTATAAAATCAAAAGCAGATGATGATGATGAATTAGAAAGCTATTTCTTAAAATCGGTCATTATTATGGAACATCGACTCCTTGCTACCTTATAAAACAGCTCCACTTTGCCGCTGTCAAGTCACAAGTCACAAAGCTAACTTTATTACCCACACAATACGGAGTGACTCGCGACGCGTCAGTCAACTCAGTCACACGCGCGAGGCAGCCTCGACTCGATTCGACTCACGACTCCGCGGTCACGCCTGTTAATCTGCCTAGTAAAATCTATAGCCGTAGGGAATTGAGGTGCAAGATTAGAAAATGACGTCAGTGTCTCGTCTCTTCTCATTCTTCACCCCCGCGGTTGCCGTCGCTCCCGCCTCTGCTCGGTGCCGGCGGCCATATTGTGATTTGTGTTTGTGTCGATGCGAAGTGTTTGCCACGTGTTTGCGTCGATTAATCATTTTAATCCACATAATATTCAGTAACAACGTGACTTGACTACAGCAAAACAAAATGTATCGTAAGGGTTGTGTTCCTAAGCGTGATAGCCAACGACAGGGCGTTAAATTACATACGATTTAGGTTAAAATGTGTTAACTGTGAAAAAGCTTTTATTTATGGATTGAATGGACAGCGTCTAACAAAATGTGTACTGTTTGTGTGCTATAAACATTAAATCTAACATTGTTTAGTGACGTTATTATGTGTATTAAAAAAATACCGAGTCATTTGCTTGTTTCTTTTTTTCTTAACCCATGTCCATATTTATTTACTATTCTATAGTGTAGGAACTAGCACAGAATAGATAATATTACAAATAGAACTAGTAGGAAAATATCAAGGTACGATAAACATACCTATGAAAATATATACAAATATGTATATATAGCACGGCCTCAACTGTCATCTTCTAAAATTGCAACGATACATCGTCGATGTAGGTAACATGACCGTCTGATACGTAGTATCCCTTACTAAGGGATACTACGGGACCCTTACTAAGGGACCCTTAGTAGTTTGTGTCCGCGGTCACCGAACAATATTGAGAGTCACTATGATGGAGCACGGATTGTATATGGAGCCCACGCGCGTAATAGATACAGCTATGTGTAGCGTAATCGGGCCGGAGTTAAATGACAATTCTTCTTTTAGTATGGTTAATGGTAGCGCGGTTGCACGACGACCACGCGCCGGCTGGCGGCTGCCCGGCCCGCCGCGCGCCGCGCGCCGCCCGCGCGGGGCGACTGCTGCCGTTCGCTGCTTCAATGAATTGGTGTTGACAACTACTCCAAACCTACACATATAGTATACATATACAAAAGATTTACATACACAGGGGCGATATGCTCTACTCTTTGGTCCTATCGGTATCACGAATGGTCGCTGTACATTCAGAAGCGTATACGTGTGTGTCTGTGCACCTAACACTGGCCGTGCATCGCCCAGTCCTACACGTCATCGTCAGTATAAAAGGAAACTACCTCGTTTGCTATAGGAGGTATCATACTCGGAAGTGTCATTAGATCACCGTGTCCCGCACAGGCGCCGCGGTGCGTGGTCAAATTACAAACACATCAAAACATTTATCACTTATCGGATTACAGCTGGAATAGGATTTATTGAACAGACACTCGTTTTTAACGATAGGCACAACATCACACACAAATATTCCAGCAGGCGGAGGGGGGGGGGGGGGCGGCGGCGCGGGCTCACTTGATGGAGCACGCGAACTGCGCGCGCAGCCGCTGCAGCGCCGCCGCGGACTCGTCCTGCAACACACGACCGCGGCCGCATCACTCATCGCTCACATCAGTACCCAACACTTGTTTTATGAAGTGACGAACGTGCGCGCGCCCACCGGATGGTCATCGGTCCCCACTCACACACCGCCCGCAGAGAGCTGCCACGAGGCCCACGAGGCGGCAATGGCGATGTCGTCGAACACGACATCGCGTGCAACCTAGACTGCGGCGGTCCAGTGGCGGCAATGTCCTTCGCCGGAAGCTTAGCGCCATTTGGTTAGCACCTAGGTCTACTAGAAGCTCTACTTACAAGTAAAAGTTAGTAAGTACAACATAAT
Organism: Crocallis elinguaria; assembly: GCA_907269065.1. Classification (NCBI taxonomy): domain Eukaryota; kingdom Metazoa; phylum Arthropoda; class Insecta; order Lepidoptera; family Geometridae; genus Crocallis; species Crocallis elinguaria. The sequence goes on from OU026068.1 coordinate 17,801,644, forward strand.
AGATAATATTTATTTTAATCGCGGTGCTTGTGGCTCGCAGCTGGCGCTGCCAACGTTGTCGTTGTCGTTGTGTTACCTTGGGTTGCGTGGCGCGCGAGGCGAGACCGTGGGCGCGGCGCGGTGCTTGCGGCTCGCAGCTGGCGCTGCCAACGTTGTCGTTGTCGTTGTGTTACCTTGGGTTGCGTGGCGCGCGAGGCGAGACCGTGGGCGCGGCGCGGTGCTTGCGGCTCGCAGCTGGCGCTGCCAACGTTGTCGTTGTCGTTGTGTTACCTTGGGTTGCGTGGCGCGCGAGGCGAGACCGCGGGCGCGGCGCGGTGCATGCGGCTCGCAGCTGGCGCTGCCAACGTTGTCGTTGTCGTTCTCATCTCCTGCGAACATTTTGCAAATTCACCTCACGTAGGTAATTAATGGACGCCAAGTCATTGGTGCGGGCCGAGTCGAGATTCGAACTATGGTGCGTTGGATTAGAAAGTCGCACAAGTTCCCGCTCGGCCACTCGCTCTTAGCTGTGTATGTTTGTTCATTCCACCATAACTTGTAATGTGGGGTATCGTTAGGATCCTTCCACTTCCATCATCCCGAGTGACGCTGGCTGGGCAGGCGTGTTTTTTATGTAACTTTTGTTACATCGACTTGTTTCATCATCAGGCCGCCATATGTTATTTATAGGACCCCCTGCATATTACGACGGGCCTTTTGAAAGGCCACCTTTCCTGGCTTTTCCTATTAAATTATGACGCTCGGAGATGAAAAATAATTTCAGTAATAACTGATTGATACTAAAACTAAAGTCAGGAACTTTTGAAAAAACTTACCTACTGCTCATAAGGTAGGTACAGCTGCTATAAAAGGGATCAACGTGTAGCCACAACGGTACCGTACCTACCCTTACTACCCGGTCTTAAATATCTGTAAAGGGGGTATCTGTCTGTAATCGCTACACGTACCTACAACAGGGATGAAGTATGCACTCACCGTCGTTTGAGCACAGCGGCGGCGGCGGCGCGTTGCCGTTGTCGTCGGCGTCGGCGTCGGAGCGCGACGCGGAGCCCGAGCGGCCGGAGCTCTCCCAGCGGCCGGCGGAGGCGGAGGCGGCCGAGGCACCTGCGCAGACGGAGCCGTGAGTGGGAGCCGGCCCGCGCGCCGCCGCCGCCGCCGCCGCGCGGGCCGGCCCCCACTCACTGTCGGTGCGGCGGCTGAGCTCGAGGCTGGGCTCGGAGTCCAGCTCCAGCGAGGACTGCGAGGCCACGGAGCCGCCGCTGCCCTCGTCGTCGCTGCCGTCGGCCGCTGCCACCATCAGTCCCGCCGCGCCCCGCGCGCCCCCCGCGCCGCTCGTCTCCGAACTGGAGCTGTGCTGCTCACCGTCTGCAATCGTACCCAGTGTGCTTTGTGGCTACTGTTATGTATTACGCTGATATCAACGGCTATTAACCGCAAGAGATATTCTTGTATGGCCTCGAATGTTGTGGTTCTTGAGCATGCGGGTATCCTCACGATGTTTGCCTGCAGCGTTTTAGAGCGAGTGTGAATAATCCGCACATAACTTGATATAAGTCATTGGTGCGGGCCGCCTCGAAATTCGAACTATGGTGCGTCGGATTGAAAGTCGCACAAGTTCCCACTCCGCCACACTCACTCTTGTTTATATTATAGGTATGTTTATAGCCTATGCGTGGCCAGAAACTTTGTTACGCAGATACGTGGTAACAAATACACACACACACACACACACGCACACGCACGCACACACACATGATAGCGTGGTCAATTTTGATCAATGTCGCGCACCCGCACACACACACACGAGTTTTATTATAAGTGGAGCTAATCTTTGATTATAAACCATATATATTATAATTAAATTTTACTTCTATGGAGCTAATACTAATGGTTGTCACGTCTGTAATTTCTCTACTACAAAACAATCTTTAGGTATATTACCTCCTTTCTAACAAAAAATAATGTATGAAATCGGACGACGCGTTAACCATTATGAAGCCATTATAACAACTAGGTGACGGACGTTTTTCTTTTTTAGAGATCCAAAACTATAAATAAGTGATGAAAGGAAATGAATAAAGTGTGTAACAATCCAAGCGCATTGGTACTTTTTTTTTCTTATTAGCTGCAGGTAACAATTAAAAACCACGTGATCACGCACTCGCGGGCGCGTGGCTGAGCAGCTTGTGCTGCAGCAGCGGGTAGAAGCCGCTCGCCGTCGCGTTGTGCGGCTCGTACTGCAGGATCAGCCGGCAGTACTTTAGCGCCTCCGCGTACTGCCGCCGCATGATCGCCGACAGGAACTGAAACACGCGCTCGGTCAGAGTCGGGGCCCGGCCCCGGCGCGCGGTGGCGCCCCCCCCCCTCTCCCACGCGCCCACCTCGGCCAGGAACTCGCTCGGGGCCGACAGCGATTCGTTCCCGTCGGAGCGGTCCTCGGGGCTGGCGGAGTGCCGGCCGGCGGCGTCCATGGCGCGGAGGTGCTCGCTGACCGGGCGGTAGCGGGCGGGCGCGGTCGCCGCCGCCACCGCCGCCGTCGGCAGCGCCACCAGCAGGCGGCGCTCGCCGAGGCGCAGCGCGACGCGCGAGGCCGTGTCGAGCGCGCGCGGCGGCGCGGGCGGCGGCCAGGCGGCGCGCGGCCGCGCGGGCGGCGGCGGCGGCGGCCGCAGCGGCGCCGGCCGGTACAGGCGTGAGTTGGGCACGGGCCGGCGCAGCGCACGCGTGCGGCGCGGGCGGGGGCGGGGCGCGCGCCCGCCGGCGGCGCTGGCCCTCTGCTCGATGCGACTCTGCCGAGATTGCTTCTCTGGGCGCCCGGGGTATCTGTGGGTATACCCATCCGTATACTATAAATCCGAAAGTGTGGGTTTAGTATTCGTACCTATAACCTATATCGTATACGTCATGATCGCATACTATCTTGGGATACTTTATTACGTACAGTTGAAGAGATGTATGCCTTCCTGCTAGAACAGTAGGTACTTTTTTATACTGTATGGCTTGCGTTTGACCGCCATCTCAGCTGATGTTAAGCGACGATGCGGTCGATGATAGCGACAACAGCCAGCCAAGGATAAGAGGCGAAACAAGACCGCGTCTCATCCCAATCTGCAAACTTGTATCACCATACCCTGCGGGTGCCATGCAGCGGCGACGGGCTGGACTGTGTCGACACAGACTTCTGACAGTGGTCAGAGCTACCTAGGGGTGATGAGACTGACACCGAGTAGCGGTCTGGACCTGTAGTTAGGAGAAGGCGCAAGCAATTGGCTGTATGGTCATCAATATCCGGTACCCGTGTGGCTACCAGCAGGCTATTCGCTAACCTTATCATTTCTAGTGACCAACTGAGTCTGGTTGTTTATTTATTTATTTATTTATTTGGCGCGTATATCTAATACCTAAACATATAAATATCTTTTGTAATGGTTATCGTATATGGATTGAATTTAAATGACTGACTTATATAAATATATGGACTGGAAATACCTACAAAAATGGTGCATACCTACAACTCATATTGTCGACTAAAATGGCTGTCATTGCTAGGGTTGTTCCAATCAAGAAACATAGGTGTTACTATAATGAGAATCGATATTAGGTACGACCCTGAAAGATATCTGTTTCACAGGAATCACATCTAATCGGAAAATCAGTCCGCTCCGCGCCGCTACGCAGCAAGCACATACCGACCACCTGCGCTGTGCCTTTTTTTTATAATTCGCGGAACGGTTATTATTATATAATGATGTTTTCGTGTCCTGCGTGTAACAGTGAGCACTCAGATGGTGTTAGATGCTCAAATTGTTCTACCCATTATTGTTTTTCCTGTGCGAACATATCTGAAAGGAACTACAGGAAACTCGGGCCTGTGAGGCAGGCTGCTCTGCTTTGTCCCAGTTGTAAATCCAGCCAGCCTCAAGTGATTACCACTGACTCTTCGGTCACTCAGCCTGGATTATCTCCGAATGCTACCTTGGATCTAGTGCTGCAGGAACTGCGTGATGGGATAAGAGGTATCAACGTTCGCCTGGAGCAACTACCTACATTAGTACAAGAAGTTAAAGTTATCAAGGAAAAGTTCCATCATTTTGAGAATTCTATGCTCGATATTAAAAATGAAGTGAATGCCAACAAAGCTAAGACGTTAGAGATCGATTCTAGACTCACTAGCTTGGAATCTAGGCCCAGCGGCGGCGATGACTACCCCCAGCTTCAACTTAAACTAACTCAGTTGGCCGCTGATCTATCGTCGAAAGACCAAAGGGAGCGAAGTAACAACGTTGAAATCAAAGGGGTGCCCCTCAAGAAGAACGAAAACCTAATTTCTATTGTTCGTAAGCTCGGTGATGTAATTGGGCAGCCTGTTGAACTCTCAGATATTAATTTTGTTACTAGAGCCCGCTCTTCGTCGAATATTAAACCAATCATCGTTGGATTCCTTGGAAGGTACATGAAGGAGAATTTTGTTGCCTCTGCTAGATCTTACAAAAACCTGACGGCCGAGGACGTAGGCTTCACCGGAGCCGCCGCCAGAATCTTTGTCAATGATCACCTCACACGGGAGAACAAGCTGCTCCTGACTAGAGTCAAGAAGATGGCACTTGAGATGAACTACAAGTACACATGGGTCCAAAAATGCAAGATCTTAGTGAGAAAAAATGACACTTCGCCGATATTACATGTTCATAACGAGGATGACCTCGCTAAAATCAAGTGACTATTTATTAAGTGCTATTGCCGCATTTATCGTTCATTGTTATTTTCATGTATTTTCTTGTCTTATTTCGTGCCACGTAAACCTAACAAATATATACTCATATCGTACATAACTACTAATCTATTCTGTTTTTTAATTGTGTTAGTCGAACCTACAATAACCTACTTAATTTATTATTATTATTTATTCAAATTATACTTACAATATCGCACTCTAATAATAATTATCATACATAGATTGCCATCGTATTTACATATTTTACTATGGTATAAGGGTTTCAGTACGTTTTGCGCGCCGCCATTTCGCTTTACAACTAAATATAACCTCGTCTCACTTACAAGCACTTTACATTAGGGATGAGCGATATTGATAAAATATCGATATTGAAATCGATATTGATATCGAGTGCTTACTATCGATACACCGATATTATCGACATCAAAATATCGATATTAGAAAATATCGATATTTTGAGGCTTTTTGATAAATATCGATGGTTTTTCTTACTTTTATTTGAATGCATACTAAATATTTATAGGAGACCATTAGCAACGCCAGAATAGGAAGTGTTAATCATACAAGAAAATAAGAAATATAATTTTTTTTTGTAATCTATCCATACTAATATTATAAATGTGAAAGTGTATTTGTTGGTTTGTTGAATTGTTGGTTTGTCCTTCTTTCACGAACTTCACGCAGTAACGAAGCAACGGATCGACGTGATTTTTGGCATAGATATAGTTTATGGACCGGAGAGTAACATAGGCTACTTAATGCACGGTACCTGTGGGAACGCGGGTGAAACCCACGGGCAGTTGTTAGTGTGGCATAAAATTGACATTAATAGCTGTCAATAAAGTTTTATAATGTTGACAAGTTGATTTAATTTGACAGATCAATGCTTTATTTCATTCAAAAATATGAGTTCAATCTTACCGCAGTCAGTTAAACTGCCGATAGAGTTTTCGCTGTCCAAAATATCTAAGTTCAAAGACACTTAATAGTGATGGTAAATTTATAATTATATACGTAATTTAAGTAATTAGTTTGATTTATGTTCTGAATAAATATTAATTCCCCAGAATCCCAGAATCCCAGATGCATGAAAAAAAAATATCGATACCACGATATCTTCTTAAAATATCGATATTCCGATATTTAAAAGATGCCAATATCGATATGAAAATATCGATATTTTGATCATGAATATCGATATTTCTCCAATATCGATATATATCGCCCATCCCTACTTTACATTTACTATACACTCCTGTCGGAACACATATTTTCTATATTACCTATTGGGCCGTGAAGTCTCGTCTTATAACACGCTTACTTTTAATCAGTTTTACTCGCACAGTGTTTTGTTCGCAAACAACTAACATCAATTACCCGTGTAACAATTGTACATCATTTAACGATGCACTTTCCAGCCAAGCACATACTTGGCTGGATTGTGATTATGATTCCTAACATTTATTATCAAAATGTTAGGGGTTTGCGAACGAAATCACTTCAATTTAAGAGGAACTTATTATTATGTAATTACGATATAATCGTGTTAACGGAGACGTGGCTTCTCGACGGAATAAAAACTGAGGAACTATTTAGTGATGTGTACACGGTATGGCGGCGCGACCGGGACTACGCGCTGCGCGGGCAGGCGCGCGGTGGGGGCGTTCTTATCGCCGCGCGCCGGGACCTGGCAGCGCTCGCGCGGCCCGACTGGCATTCCACAGCGGAGGACTTGTGGGTTTCTATTAAATTCAATGGGAATCGAACTGAACCGCCTGTAAACCTGCACATAGGTTGTATTTATCTCTGTCCACAACATCAAGGGTTATCTTTCTCGTCCCAACCTTCTAATTTTTGCGAAAAAGTACTTACAATTTCGGTTAACAATCCCAGTGATAAACTGCTAATTCTAGGCGATTTCAATTTGAGTGACATAACCTGGGCAGCTTCTTGTGACCATACTTTCTTGCAACCTACATGTAACAGTAGTAATAGTAATCATACTGAACTTTTAGATCTTTTAAACCTAATTAATTTGGGCCAGTTCAATAGCATTTTGAACCATCAAAACAATGTCCTTGATCTTGTTCTATGTAATGACGACGTATCTGTTTCTCGATGCTTGGATCCTTTGGTGCCGGAAGACAATTACCACCCGGCACTTGTCTGTAGACCACTTTTCATACACATAACTTTTCTCACCCCTAGCCCTAGACCTAAGTTCTTTTATGCTAAAGGGGATTATTCGTCAATTTGCAGTGAGCTTGATGGTCAGGACTGGCTGACACTTCTTTCTTGTGGTAGCGTGGATGAAGCGGTAGACAAATTTAATAAAATACTGTCCGAATTGAGGGATAAATTTGTACCATCTAAATATGTTCTACCCAGCCAAAATCCTGTGTGGTATTCTCCTGCACTACTCAAAATTTTAAAAGAAAAAAATAAACATCATCGAAAGTATAAAATATATAATAATAAAAATGACCACAACGATTTTAGGGTTCTGCGTGAACGAGCTAAAAAAGTAGAAAGTGAATGCTATGATAGTTATATAAAAAGCGTAGAAAACTCAATTATTGCCGATCCTAATGCGTTCTGGTCATATATTCAGTCGAACAAACAGCACAATGCATATCCATCGACTATGTCTTACATGAACACCAATATTGTTTCCGGTATCAGTATTTGTAACGCCTTTTCAGACTTTTTTAACTCAAATTATTTATCAAGTACACCCTCTCAAGCTTCAGCTCTTCCTTCATCTTACTCAATGAATTTTAAACAGCCTGATACTACGGCTGATATAAATACTATTGAAATATTGGATTCCAAGGTTCTACATCTTTTAAAACATCTTGACTGTAAAAAATCAGCTGGACCGGATGGCCTTCACCCACACTTAATTGCTAGCTGCGCCAATAGTTTGGTATACCCCGTTATTTTGCTTTTTGAGCGCTCCATTAGTGAAGGCGTAATGCCCAAAGTATGGAAGACAGCAACTATCACACCAATTCATAAAAAAGGGTCAAAGCGTGATATATCTAACTATCGACCGATCTCTAAACTGTGTGTACTAGCTAAAATTTTTGAGAAGTTGATTCATGATCAATTATACGCCGTTCTTAAACATACTTTCTTACCGCAGCAGCATGGCTTCTTGAGAGGAAGATCGACTACAACCAACTTGATCACATTTACTAATTGTGTCACTGCTGGTATGGATGCGGGGGGTCAAGTTGACGCGGTCTATACTGATTACAGCAAGGCTTTTGATCGCATCGATCATGTAATCCTGCTTGCCAAACTCCATGCAGCTGGCATACGAGGTGACTTGCTAAGGTGGTTTACCTCTTATGTCAATAATCGTTGCCAAACTGTGGTCCTAAATGGATTTGCGTCAGCTTCTTCACCTATTCCATCTGGCGTGCCTCAAGGATCAATCCTTGGCCCTCTTCTCTTTATTCTGTTCATTAACGACATTGACTCATGCTTTCATCATTCTGATTTTCTCCTTTTTGCCGACGACATGAAAATTTTTAACGTAATTCGTAACAGCAATGATCTGGAGTTGCTGCAAAGGGACCTTGATAATCTTCATACATATTGTACCTTAAACAAGCTTGATCTAAATGTACTGAAATGTTTTTGCATATCTTTTAGTAGATCTAATAGGACCCTACCTTTTAATTATAATATTAATGGTCAGTCCCTTACAAGAACTGATACTGTGGTTGACTTAGGGGTAACCCTCGATTCTAAACTTGTCTTTGATAAGCACATCGAGAATATCTCAACGAAAGCAATGAAAACTCTAGGTTTTTTATTTCGTGTCACTAAGGATTTCCATTCTGTAAAATCGCTAAAAATTCTATTTTGCTCCTTAGTTCGAAGTCAGCTTGAATATGCCTCGCAAGTCTGGAACCCTCGCTATGAAAAATATGTTAATATGTTGGAAAAACCGCAAAAGAAATTTCTACGATTCATCAATTTCAAGCATAAGATTCAAAGCCCGGATTATGCTGAGAGCTGTAAACGGCACCATTTGTTGCCTCTCTTAAAAAGAAGACAAGCGGCTGACCTCACTTTACTGCACAACATTACCTTAAATTTGATCGATTCTCCATCGTTACTGGCGCAGGTCAAGCTGTGCGCTCCGACAAGGCCGATCTGTCGCAGAAACTACCTTAAACTGTATGCTCCTCCCTGTCTCTCGAACTACCGACAAAATTCTTTCCTTATACGTACTGTCAATCTGTATAACTCAGAGTTCTCTGAAAATGTGGACCTATTTACGATGAAGCAGAATAAATTTAAAGATATGTTTAATGATCAGTTCTTTACCAATTAAAATTTTACTTATAATATTATCCATTTCTTTACTCTAGCATTTATATTTCTTGGTTTTATGTGGCATTTGTTTTGTTTACCTTTTATTTACTCTTTACTTTTTATTCTCATTATACCTACTACTATCTGTTGTATAATTATAATAACGATAATTTTATAGTTTTGTAGCATGTTACAGCAGGATTCACATTTACACATACATATTGTTTCATAAGCGGAAACTATTTAGGCTTTTAAGTATCCATTACCTTGTAACTATTGTATTTATTGACAGCTGTTTGTTTTCCATGTAGAATAAAATAAAATAAAATAAAATAAAATAAAACTTACTGTAGAAAACAGAAAAGATATAGCTGAGAAAACGCATGCCTTCTATTCATAAGATCGTAATAAGATTCGTAAGACCCCTATTATGCTCTAAATCCTATTTTCAATCACATTTTGATTATAATTCAAGTATTTTTTATCAAGAAATCGTTTAGTGTCTGTTTGTAATATCAAAATAATAGCTTTTTATCCGACTTCCAAAAAGGAGGAGGTTACCAATTCGTCGAGTATTTTTTTTTAATGTTTGTTACCTCAGATCTCGGTCATTTATAAACCGATTTGGAAAATTATTTTTTCATTTGAAAGGATATACTTTCAGATTGGTCCCATAGAAATTTCATCAAAATCGGTTCAGTAGTTTGTCACTGAAGTCGGTTCGTAGCTTTTTTAAAGCAATTTTTTACCAAATGCATACGAAAGTATATACGGTACCTATAACAAAACAACCATTTTTTAAAATTTTTGTCTTTCTGATAATCTTCTGTCTGTCGGGTAATCTCCGAAACGGCTGAGCCGATTTTGACCGGACTTTCACTGGCAGATAGCTCATGTTACAAGGAGTAACTTAGGCTACGACGCGACGGCGAGGCCGATGGGCACAGCTAGTACATAATATATTAGCTATTACTAGCTTCCGCCCGTGGCTTTACCCACATGCTACATATCTTTATAAATTGTAGTTTATGTGTTATTCTAATGTATAAGCTACTACTAGTAGTTTCACTAAAAGCAGTCCAGTAGTTTTTGTGTGAAAGAATAAGAAACATTCATCCATCCTCACTAACTTTGGTGTTTATAATATTAGTAGCCTAGTAGGATAAATGACAAAATATGTACTGACAGGCGAGGGTTGGGCACGCAGGTGCGAGGGCGGCGCGGCGCAGGCGGCGCGGGGCGCGGGGCGCGGGTGGCGCGGGCCGCGGGCGGCGCGGGGCGCGGGCGGCGCGGGGTGCGCGGTGCTCCGAGGTCGATTACGTCGTCAGCCTCTTCTTCTACTGATTGCTTTCCAGGAGGTTTTGATCTGAAACAAAAGATCATAGGGAGGTAAGTCCCTATATATTATGTATACAGGGTACGAGCACGCTCGGCATAATGTTGACGCCACGCCGCGAAAATGTTGCAATAGGTTATGTACCTACCTTTTATAAGTTACTTATAAGTTAGCTGTTACGTTACTTGTAACTTAAAAGGTACTATGCATTTCCGGCAACATTTCCGCGGCGTCAACATTACGCCGAGCGCGGCGCGCGGCGTGCTCGCAGTTTACACGTTCACGTACGTATGGCCACTAACCGTTTTGAAAACAAGTTCAACTATGAACTAATAACTCATGAACTAAGGTTCATATAAATTACACTTTAGCATTTTGACATGTATACCTGTCATTATATAGACGGTAACGGATGTAATTTGTGTTTTCTGTCAAAATACGAGTATAACCATTGTTTTGCAACAAGAGCGGTTTACGATTACGAGCTATCCAAACAGTTACGCGCGGCTTGAAATCAAAAATTCATGAAATAGAACAGCAATACGGCCAGATAGTGCTGTCTCTTTCATTCCCTCGAAGCCCTAGACGACCAACTGCGGCGCGAGTACACGAGTACAGATCTTTTCGATAAATAAAATTCGATAAAATTGACAGTTAAAATCGATAAAGTGGGTTTTATCGATTTTAACTGTCAATTTTATCCAATTTTATTTATCGAAAAGATCCGTACTCGCGCCGCTGCTCTGCTACATACATCACTTGCGCACCACCGTGTATTTACCACGGATTCTGCACTGAACACGCAGTGGTTGTGAAATTCTTTTTTTGAATAGAGTTCGTAGAAGCGGCGGTGATCGCTGTTTTTCCATGGTCATTGCCGTGTAATGATGTCAAAGCTAGATCTAAATTGGGAATTGAATAGAATATATCGGAGCAACGACGTCACAGGCGAGCTTCATGGACGGTGTAAAATGACAACAATCAAAACATGTTAACTTTGGTTTACTAATTAACGTTTAGAACCATAAATTACTCATTGGATTGTTAATAATTTCACTTAAACTTTGATTAACTAATTAATGTTTGTGAACCATTAATTACTCATTGAATTGTTAAAACTAGACAAATGATTGTAAAACTGAACAAATTCACTGTAAACACAATTTTTTAAAAGATTGCCGACAAGTTTCTTGCCCATTCTTCTTGTACGGCCTATTACTTGGAATGGGCACCTAGAGTCATTTATTTTAACTATCATGAGTGCTCTCCTGGGCCCCATGTTGATAAAAAGTAATGAATTTCAATTGAAGATTAAAATCTAAAGTAGAATGACAAGATCTAACAAGTTTTATAAAGATTCTTTGTCACAATCTGTTTTGCTATAAATACGAGCGACCGACTGTTGGAAATAAGCACGACTCGACACCTACCCCCGACAATAGGAGAGCTTTGCGCGACTTAGAGCGTGCTGTTAAGCAGCGCTTTAGCGACCTCCGCGACCAGAAGTGGGACGATCTGTTGTCGGGACTCACGCCATCCCACCAGGCATACTGGCGGCTGGCGAGAGCCCTGAAAGCAGATACGATCACTTCAATGCCCCCTCTTACTAGAGTCAACCTCCCCCCTGCGTTCGATGACGAGGAAAAAGCCGAATGTCTGGCTGATAGTCTCGGAGCACAGTGCTCACCCACTCTCGATCACGTTGACCCTGCCCACCTACATGCGGTGGACAGCGAAATCGAACGTCGCGCCTCCCTCCCGCCCGCCGACCCTCCCCTGGAGCCTGTCACTGTCTCCGAGGTTGAGTCGATCCTCAAGAACCTCAAGATCCGCAAGGCCCCTGGTGCTGATGGTATCAGTAACAGGGTAGTCAAGCACTTCTCGGTCTCCCTGATTTACCTCCTAGTTAGCATCTTCAATGCTGCTATGAGCAATTGCCATTTCCCCACCGCGTGGAAGTCCGCCGACGTCATCGGCATCCACAAGCCCGGCAAGAAGGCTACAGAGCCCTCTAGCTACCGTCCTATCAGCCTCCTCAGCACTCTGGGGAAGGTTTACGAGCGGCTCCTTGTGAGACGTCTCTGGTCCCATGTCCACGAACATAAACTCCTTCCAGACGAGCAGTTTGGCTTTCGGGCCAAACACTCTTGCGTCCAACAGGTGCACCGCATCACGGAGCACATTCTCGCAGGCTTTAACGCCCCCCGTGTAGCCAAAAGGACACTTGCCGTCTTTTTGGACATAGCGAAAGCTTTCGATAAAGTCTGGCACAACGGTTTGATCTTCAAACTGTACCAACTCGGAGTGCCAGACCGTCTTGTGCGCATCCTACAAGACTTCCTCCGGGAGCGAAGCTTTCGCTACCGCGTACAGGGAGACCGCTCCACTCCTCGCCCCCTCTTAGCCGGAGTCCCTCAGGGCTCCGCGCTCTCGCCCCTTCTTTTCTCGCTGTATACCAGCGATATGCCCAAGCCTACCGACTCAGACGTGCATATCGCACTGTTTGCAGACGATACGGCTATCTATTGCTCCGGTTGGCAGCCCCGCATAGCGAAGGCCCACCTCCAGAAGGTGCTCACCGCTCTCGGTGAATGGTTTCGGAAGTGGCGCATTACGGTGAATCCCGAGAAAAGCGCAGCGATGTGCTTTTCCGAGAAACGCCGTAAACTTCGTGGCGTTAAGCCCTTCTCCTTGTTCGGCGAACCCATTCCCTGGGAGCGCACGACAAAGTACCTAGGTGTCATCCTTGACGATCGACTCAACTTCGGGAAACATATCTCTCGTGTTCGCAACAGGGCGGCCTTTATCCTAGGCCGCCTTCATTCTCTGATCTGCAAGCGGAGTAAGATGTCACTTAGAAATAAGCTGACACTCTACAAAACTTGCATCAGACCCGTCATGACGTACGCATCTGTCGCGTTCGCTCATGCCGCATCCTACCGTATCCATAGACTTCAAGTGATTCAGAATCGCTTTATTCGCAAAGCAGTCGGCGCTGAGCCTTATCAGCGCAATTCCGACTTGCACTGCGACTTAGAACTCCCGTCTATCCTTCAGTATATGAAGGACGCCAGCCGTCGTCACTTTGACAAGGCTCCCCATCACCCCAACCCTCTTGTGGTCCAAGCGGCCAACTACGTCCCGACAGTCCCCCCGCTCCGTCGTCGCCGCCCTCGGCATATCTTGGGCGATCCGGACGATTCCATCGCGGCCGTTGTGTCGGCCGCGCTGGGTTCGCCCGTGCTCTCAAACCCTAGCACCAGTTCATATGCTGGTGCAGGTGGACCTTCAGTCTTCGGTATTGGTATTGGGTACCAAATTAGAAGTCATCGTCCTCGCCGGCGAGGACGATTCTTCGTCAGATAGCTTAGGTTGTAGGGACCGAGCTTCACTCCGCCGTCGAGTTTCTTGCCCTTCTTCTCGATGGTGTAGGCTTTGGAACGAGGCAACTAGAGTCATACACACCTCACACACATACACGAAATTCCGCGAGCGCCCACCTCGGGCCCGCGAGAAGTAGCTTTAGCTAGATTAGAGCCTAGTTTAAACGGTTGCACTCGTGCGGCCGGGGCTATTCTCTCCCGATCCTCCCTTTCTCACGGCGACGGCCCAAGCCGAGGTCCGTACCGACGTGGTTCGATCCCACGCGGTGCCCTTGCGCTAGTCGCCACAAACACACTTTTTTCGGGCTGAGCGCCTTCTGCGCTCTCCGACAGTCCGGTGACGCTGTAGAGGTCGCAAGACCAACAGCACGGTCCTTCAAAAAAAAAAAAAAAGTTGGAAATAAGCAGTATTGCGCCTACCGTCGGACCGTTCAGATCTCCCATATAACGTTGCCGCAATAAATGGTTGAGATAAATGGAGCTACTTGGTGTTTTCTTTCTACGAGGGGTGAGCGGTCACCATGATGCTGAAGATGTTGACGTCACCGGTGGTGACGTCACCGTTTTTAAAAAGACCCCTGGACTCGCCGCCCCGTCAAATACAATATTTTTATTTGCATAAAATGTTTGTTACAAAAATGTAATACACAGAGCCAGAAACATTTTGTCGCACATCGACATGCTTGGACACAAAAATTATCCTCCCGCAATGGGCAATCATGCAGCTGAAATTAAAAATGGGCAATTGCAATTAAGTAGTCAATAATTACAATTATTAAAATGTCAAATTATCAAATATGGCAATATGAACATTTAATTAAAATCTATCTATTCTACTTTAGGATGTATATGTGAATAGGCTCAGTATTCGAACACAATGTCGTATTGGGTTCATAAAAAATATAGGAAGTAGGTACCTACCTTTGATTATAAACGGTCTATGGTAGGTACCTATACCTAACGATAAATGCATTTCAATAAGAAACATATTATGCTAAAATAAGATATATAATGGGCAGGTACATAAAAAAAACGTGATTTCACTCTCGTTCCAGCGTTCGGCGAGTCATCTGATGCAGATGACGCCTTGTGTCGGCGCCCCACGTCTCGAAGGTCGGCTTGAATTTTGAATTTTTTCGTAAGACTACTCATTTAACGTACGCACGTAAAACTACCTTTTAATGGGGAAATTCTTCTGGACCCTAGGCCTCGGGGGCTGACAGAGATTATTGCCTACCGGCTAAAACCCCCACACTCTGTTCCACTGGATGCCAATTGTTGGGACTGCGAGTAGGCTTTCGCATTCTTCTGCAGCTTAGGTAACGCTAGTCCTCTGGGAGCTGGGACTCTGGGACCCCAACCGCGCTGACGACGACGTCCCCCGTGCACGCCAACACATTTTCCGCCTTAGGGCGCACAGAAACACCGTCCGCGCCGCCTCGCCTCGGTGAAGTCAGAAACTGGAGGCGACCATCTACTGCGTCCACCTCCCGGCCACCGCGAGTCAACGCAGGCGCATGACACTCTTCTGCGAACACCACGTCGCATGTCCCCCGCCGCCACGGGCAGTGCGTGACGCGAGGCTGCTCCTCCGTTTGTCCGAATGTCGAAGGCTCCAACAGTGCACGTGTCCTGCGTTTTGTACCCTGCATGTGTGATTATGCGGATGTCGACACTGTGCGCGATCGTGTGCGGCTGGGCGGCTCAGTTTCCTAATCCCACGCCCAGACGCCGTAATCCCTGAAGCCGCGCGACGCGACGAACTCGGAACGTCAGGGTCGCTGCATATAATGTAACATAATGTGTTATATTGTGCCGTCCTAGTCGTTGCAGCCCCAGTACGCAGAGAGTGCCCCGGGAGACAAAGGGACAAATAATTTGTAGGAATATGCTCCGCGGCTCCAGCCCTCCAACCGTGCCGCGATGTTGGTACGGGGCCCCTTCTATGTCACGGAAGGCGGTACTTAGATCAAATGTTATATCATCTCGAACATAAACCATGATATAAAATCCATATCGAAGTAAATAAATAGGTCGATTCTCTTGGCAACCCGATTTAATAATTATTTGCATAGCGCAAAAAAAACTTCCTTTAGTTCGTAATGATCGACTGTAAAACCAACAATTAGTATTATTTAGTCAGTTAACAACTCTTGGTTGTAATATATGAGCCGCCCCGGTCCGGCTGCGACTCACAACGCGGAACTCAGTTAGTTTGTTAGTAAACAATGGTTACTAGCTCGCGACGACGCCGCGCCGACGACGCGACGGTCCAAAAATCGGCCGCGTGTGGGGCATCTCGGTTATATTACATCATACATGGAGTGATAGGAATTAGGAATATCCAAACGTTCCAAATAAATGTTATAGCACATCGTAGGTGTAATCGGACACAGAAGCTAAAATATACATTTATTTTTACCTATATTACCTACTAGCTGTTGCCCGCGGTTTCACCCGCGCGGAGATATTGGATTTCATGGTTTTTATTTTTTTGCGCGGAACCGTAATTCTTTTTCTATAATAAAAGTAGCCTAAGTTACTCCTTATAACATCAGCTATCTGCCAGTGAAAGTCCCGTCATAATCGGCTCAGCCGTTTCCGGAGATTACCCGGAACAAACAGACAGACAGACAGACAAAAATTTAAAAAATGGTTGTTTTGTTAATGGTACCGTATATACTTTCATATACATTTGATAAAAAGCTGTTACTTTGATATTACAAACAGACACTTCAATTTTATTTATTTGTATAGTTGGAAAACATTGATTACTTTCTTTGTTAATTTAGTATTGCGCCGAGTAGATATATTAGTAGTGTTTATGTAGTGCAGTGTACTTATTGCATTATTGGCGGCAGCTGCGAGGTCGCACGGCGACTATCGACCTGCCGAGGGCGGTGCACGTGCCGCCAGGCCCGCGCGCCGGCCGGGCCCGCGCGCCGCCGCGCCCTCTTCGTACCGAGCGACGTGCTGCACTGACAGTTGACACGCGTCGCAAACTAGATACCTACCAAGGGGGGTGGGTATGATGCAGCATGGATGGATGCATCGACCCGCGCTGTAGGTATGTATTTCAATTTAGAATCATTACAGAAACAATTTTATAGGTACCTACAAGGTATCTTTCATAGATTATTTAGCCTGTTGATAGCTCATGAACACAATTCCTCATATAAACATATCTCACCGGCGCGGGCAGGGGGCGAGGTAATATTCTATGCTTGCAATTGGCCAATCATTTGGATGACGTAATTTAGTGATGTGGTACGACTACTACTGAACAGAATAATATCGATAAAATTGAATAGGTAGTTAACATCGCATTCTTGATTCCCTGACATAATATTATATACGATTAATAATAAATTATTATATGGAAAACCTAGACAATACATACTTACTTTATAAATTAATCTATAATACTACTAAACTAAAATAACTAAATAAAATACACACTAATTTATTTACAATCTTAATCTAATAATCCGCTACCAGTAGGCAACGTTCCCAAAATGCTGGCAGCATTGCCACGTTGAATGGCAATGCTTAATCTTTGACCTAAGTAGAGGCCAGCATTTTGGTCACGTGTGGCTTCGACCAGACGCCCTGAAAGTTCTTTAAAAATTCTATGAGCTCCAGGTCCCCACGGTCCAAGTGTCTCAACCCCAAAAGGCTCAAATATGTAACTGCTATCAAGACTACTATATTTGCGCCTTTTGAGGTTCTCAGCGGATTCAGCTGCCGCACCAGCCTTATTTTGAGTACCGGGAAGATGTGACGGCGCAAGGGTGTCCACACAGGTAGCGTCCCATACCAAAGGTCGCCCCATCTTCCACGGAATAAGAGTCATTCCATCGGGCCTTTTACCATCGTCACGTACGAGGCCATTCAGTTCTAAAATGGCCGCGCAGTTGGCGCTGGCAAAAGCCCGACGGATTATGTCGTTAAGACTGGCGTGGCGTGAAATTCTGCCAGCGCTTCGTTGGCAAGATAAACCGTGGTGACCGAGCCGGTCGACAGCACTACCACACTGGCAGCGGTGCGGAGCACAGCATGATGCGCCCAATAATAAATACTACTTATAATAAAACTCCAGGTCACATTTTTTTTGGATGGCACTCCTATCTATACTGAAGCCAAAGCTGTATTTTTATTTTTGTCTGTATTTTGGCCACGCATCACGTCGAAGCTACTGAATGGATTCCATGACTTGCGATGTATGGAACCAATTCTCTTTTTGAGTCGCTTCTATCCACTCGCTTTCCTTTATTTCTGGGATGTCTGGAAATCTAACAACAAAAAGCAGAAATACTTTAAAAAAACCGGGAACCTACTTCGATGAAAATATCGCGATATATGAAAATTCAAGTACCATTTTTTCATCTTTAGATGTTCTTCCATAAAATGTATATGGGACCACCTTGAGATAATACACTTTCAAACAACAAAAATAATTTTCAAAATCGGTCCACAATTGACGGAGAAATCAGTTAAAATACTTAAAAAAATACATACAGTCGAACATTTAACCTCCTCCTCTTTTTTCGAAGTCGGTTAACAATAATCCAAACGAAAGGTTATTATTTTTCCAAAATAATTAATAATAGTATATATATTAATTGTAAAGTATACATTGAATATCGATAAGTTATAAGTCTGCACTCGTACTCGCAGTGGCGAGAAGTGCATTTAAATAGTTCGTTTTCGTATGAGGGGAAGTTGTATCATTAGTCAACAGGATTTATAGTCTTTGGTATCTTTACTAGGTGCAAAATGAAATAAATCTAAGCACGCCACTGTATGGCATGGTATTTGAAAGTGCATTTTCACGTCTTTAGTAGCAAAAACCTGTATAGGAAAGGACTTTCCTATACACTGTCAATAGCTGCCCATGTCACTGGAATCTGTTTTTTGCGGAAGTTTCGTACCATATACTTGCTACCTACCTACCAAATTTTGGATCCCTGGATCATGAAGTTGACTTTCAAATAAACTTACAATAGGCTTCGGAGCATCGTATTGTTTCTAAATACAAACTACATATCTACCTGCCATGACTTCATAGGTCAAGTAGTTTTAGAACTTTCATAAAAACTTGCGACAACCCTTAAACCCCATAAAAACCTGACGCAGAATCAGTTGTTGTTATACCTTTGATTATAAACTTTTCTATTTCTATGAGGTATACATATTATACAGAGTGTGGCGTAAAGAGTGTATAATCCCTCGTGCCCCACCGCCCATGGTTCGATGACCAACATGTGAAAAGGAGGTATGTAGTATTGCTGATGAGGCTTAGTTCCGGACACATTCCATCAAATAAGTTCAAATATGTGATGAGTGTATCGGATAATCGGAAGCACCTAACTGTCCAGAATGCGATGAGATAGAAGACGTGCATCACGTTTTGATCAAACAAATGAGATCTCCCTTGTTGAAATGAACTGTTGTTTTAAATTAGGAAACTATTTTTTTCGATTAGCTTATTTAGAAAACTTCATGACAGACAATCTTGAATATGACTTCCATTTTATTTTTGTTGACGTAAAAAACTTAAAAGTAATTAGGTAGTAAAAGTCTCAGGTTCCCGTGGTGTCCCAGGGGTGTCCTCTAGGGATGCCCTGGTTCGGGAATGGAAAATTCTAAGTTATATTTCACAAACAAAACAAGTGGCTGATATTACGCGTCAAGAGCAGAGCATTCGCACTGTGACCAAAACAATAGCACACTTCAGATGTACCTATCGATTGCGGGAGCAACAGTTTGCAGAAGCGAGGGCGGTGGAGGAGCAGGGCACGGTGGAGCGCGGCGCCGACACGCGCGAGCGGGGGCGCGCGGCGCGGGCGGGCGGGGGCGCGGGCGGAGGCGCGGTGCGGCGAGCGGTCTCGGCGGCTCTGTCCGGCGGACTTCCTTCTGCGGCGGCTTCAGAGAGCCGACTCGGCACCGCCGCGCATGCTCCCCTGTCCCCAGGGGCGTATTTACCCTAGGGCCAAAAGGGCCATGGCCCGGGGCGGCAGGCTGCGAGGGGCGGCGCGAGCAGAATAAAGTTTAACTAAACCACCGTTTAACACTGTTTATTAATAACAGCCTAAATCTCGTAAGGTGGTCGTGGGTGTGCGGCAGGGCGGCGGGGCTTGCAGGCCCAGGGCGCTGAATCCTAAAATACGCCACTGCCTGTCCCCACTTCCATTGGGCATTGGAAGACAACCACTTCTACATTCCACTTGAATCCGTTCAGAAATGAATAATGATTGACCGTGAATCAGTCTTTAGTAATCTATACCAAAATATTATTACTGCTGTCGTATCTTGTCATCGAAGCACAGCAACACAGCATAGGTACCCGTAGGATTATTCCTAAGTAATCCTACTAATAATAAATGCAAAAGTTTGTGTGTGTGTGTGTGACTGTTTGTTGCCTACCACATAGGTCCCACCTATCTACTATCTAGTATCTACGAACAACTAAACCGATTTTGATGAAATTTGGAATGTATATAGTTTAGTTCTGGAATAACACAGGCTAAGATAATATCTTGTCGGAAAATTGAGATCTACTAGATTTTTAAAAAGCGCAGAACCGCTGACCGCTGGTCATCGTTTCTGCTATCTTCACTGTTATTGAGACTACATAGCTATAGTTATTTTAAATACTAATGGAATTTGTTGAAGTAAAACCATTTGCAAATCGTAATACAGAAAATAAGTGTGGTTTATTAATTTAAAAGAACAAAGGTTATGCTTACAATATTTTTCCTTAAAAATCCGCAAAGAAGTGAGCTCTACTCAACTTCCTTGATGCGCACATTATAGTACTACTCTATGATGCGCACCAATCATTCGTTTTTGCCATAGCATTTCTCAATACAAATCTTGAGAGATGGCGCTGCGAACGCTTGGAACTTTCAAGAAATTGAGCAGTAACACTGATAAATCAATACTTAATTATTAAACCTTATTTAATAGCAATATAAACCAAAATAGTTTAAGCAATAATTTAAACTTACTTGAACTGATTATTAGGTTAGGCTTCGTATGAAGGCTTTTCTACGTTTGTTGGTCAAATCAACCAATAATAACAATAGAATGCTTAAAGTTATTTACAAAATCACTATCAATTCGTCTTAAATAAATTGCACAAGATTTATGAAAATACTTTAAAGACAAATAATCAGCTATAATAATAATTAAGACTTGTGATGTCGATAGACCGCCATATTTGAAACGGGTTGAAAGCCTTTTTATCTAGTTTGTCAAAATAAACTTAAATTAAATTAAAATGCTTATTCTCGCTTACAAATTACTTTCAATTTGTTTTAAATAAATTCACAAGATTTATGAGTAATCATTTTAAACACAAATAATCAATATTAATTAAATGGTGATTTTTATTCGAAGATTGAAGAAACCTCACGGCGACATGTATTATATAGGTACCTACCACACGGGTGAAGCCGCGGGCAGAAGCTAGTTAGTATAAAACAAAATAGTGATTTACTTATATTTCTTTGTTTAGGCTGATTCCAGCTGATTCACAATGTTTTTTTTCACCGAGAGCTCCAAAAGAGTTCAAATCCTCGCTACTGACCTCTGGATGACCTCATCACAAGTTACCACAGAGACCACTTGTACTCACATTATAAGAACAGTACCTAAATAATATTTGTAACATTTTTTTTTTTTATAATCTTTATTTATTTATGGAGTGTTTGATCAAATAGAACATGTCACCCTCATAGGGGCACTCTTAATAACTATCTTCGCCTAATACCTATTTTAACCATCTTATATAGTATTTTGGCTTCCCTCGACAGAGGGGCGGCCAAAATACTATTATACCTACCGACATCGCATACATTAAAATTAGTTCCTAACATAAACATTACCCTCTCAGCCTCATTCCGAACACATTCCGACAAGATATGAGTAACATCTTCAACCACGTTACATTCCGAACAATTGGGTGATTCACACTTTCTCATCAAAAAAGCAAAACTATTCAAAGGGATGTGTCCAGAACGAAGCCTAAAAGCAGTCACAACATCAGTTCGGGGCATATCTGTACCCGCAAACCAAGGGAGACGGGAAAGGCCGGGTTGTACACTGTACAGTTCTGTACCATATCCCCTTACTCAATGACCTCTCATCGAAATATTCTTTCCACAACTGTAGACTTTGCTCGCGGATCAAATATATATAGTCACTAAAGTATGGTAAAAATTCGACAAATATTCCATCTGTGACAGCTTCTTTCGCCAATCTGTCAGCCTCCTCATTTCCATATAAGCCAATATGGGACGGTACCCATTGTAGTACTACATTCTTATTTTGGAGCTTACTAATGGAGTCCAAGATTCTATAGGCTATCGGTGCGCCTCGAAAATTCGAGGTACACCGAGCCAGGTGCTGCAAGGCACTCTTAGAGTCCGTTAGTACAACATAATTCCCTGACTCAAACGATTCAATATAGGAGATGGCTTCTGCGATGGCTAAAAGTTCGACATACATGATAGAAACTTTATCCTTTAATTTAAGTTTTATTGAAGCCTTTGTTTGCACATCAAACACAGCCAATCCCGACTCTCTTCCTTCCTGTGACCCATCAGTATAAATTGAATAATAATCTGAGTACAATTCGATTAAATATTGATCACAAATTTGTTTCAAATTAGAACATCTATACTTTTGTTTCGGGTTTTTAACGTAATCTATGCTAGACTTGACTATGCTGGATAGATCCACATTGGTTACCCACGTTTCTAAAGAATAACGTTCTAATTTACGCGTCGAGTGAATAGAATAGGTGCTAAAAGACTCCTGTACTGTTACTAGCAGGGGTTTTTTCCAGCTCCTCCAATACACGCTCTGGCTTAATTCAGAAAAGTTATCTATTATGGAAATTATTTCGTTGTCTTTAAATGATTTCGCTTTCAACCAATATTTGCCTGCTAAATAGTATCTACGTACATGTAAAGGCTGTAGGTGAAGCTCACACTCCATCACATGTATTGGAGTGCTCCTCACGAAACCACCAATAACGCGCATACATTGATTTTGTAATCTATCTAACTTAACTAATTTACTTTTAAGGCCATTATCGTAAAGAAAATTACCGTAGTCCAACCTAGAACGAACAATAGAAATATATAGTCGCCTCAAATGACAAGGATGGACACCCCACCCTGATCCAGCAAGAACTTTAAAAATGTTTAATGATTTAGAGCATTTTTCGACCAACTTTGCAATATGTATTGACCATTTTAGCGAGCGATCTAACCACAAACCTAAATACCTAATATGATCTACAACTTGTAACGGTACTTCATTTATTATTAGATTATTGATACGTCCCCTTTTGTAACCTCTCTTAAAAATGCAAATTTTACTTTTTGATGATGAAATTTCTAAACCAATATCTATGAGTAATTTAGCTAAAATATCTAAAGCTTTCTGTAAATTATAAGCACCTACATCCACGTTCCTACACACTGAGTACAAAACAAAGTCGTCCGCGTACTGGGATATGAACACTCCATAGTCTACAATGTTCTTGCAAATATTCATGGTAGCTATGTTAAAAAGTAACGGTGAGAATGGGTCCCCTTGAGCCAAACCACGTCTAGTAGTCCGACATATATATGAACTACCAACGGAAATCTTTAAATTCCTCTCTTTTAAAAAATTCCAGAGATAATAACATATTTTGGAGCCAACCCCAATTTGGTCCATAGTCTTCATTAGATCATTAATATTTACGTAGTTATAGGCATTGTCTAAATCAATAAAACAACCAATAGTAGTTCTATTGTCTGTAAAACCAGTTTGAATGTGGGTTATTAAGCTAACAAGATTATCCAATGTAGATCGACATTTACGGAACCCCGTGGTATAAGGTGATAGTATATCATTTTTTTCTATATATACTATACGAATTACTACTATTAGTTACTATACGATTAATTAAAATGCTATGAAAAACCTTACACAAACAAGATATCATCGATATTGGTCTCAACGCGGAAGTAGATTGGGTATCACGTCCAGGTTTAGGTATTGGAGCGATCGCGATATCTCGCCACTGATCAGGAACAAAACCGGTTGAATAAAAATCATTATAAAGCAATAACAATATAGATTTAGCGTTCTCAGGCAAGTATTTTATCATTGAATACGATATGTTGTCACACCCGGGAGACGTGTCCTTGGGGCGAATACAACGGTCTAGTTCTTGCCTTGTTATTGGAGCTTCTAACTGAGAATTACATGAGACGAAAGATGGTTCCTGTGGAAATACGTAATCGGGTGCTAAGCTACGAAGGAGTGCACTAGCCCTCTCATCATCAACATGTTGTTTTACACTGCTACGTCCTTTAAACCATCGCATCTTTTGCCACATCTCCTTTTGCGAAACTGTTCCATTCAACGACGTACATACTCCATGCCATGCTTTATCTCTCACATTCCGCACTAGTTTTTGTGAATCGCGTATTTCGTTATTGAGGAGCGTTAAATTGTCTGGAGTCGGATTACGTCTAAACACTGAAAGGGCCAGTCTACGTTTTGCTATTGATTTTGATAAATCCACATTCCAATAAGGTTTAGGGCTAAAATTACTATCAGGATCCGTACTATATTTTATATAGGGAATATGAACGTCAGCTGCTATATTCATGTACTCAACAAAATTGTTATATGCAAGTTGAGATTTTTCTAATCGGTAAAAGTTCGTAAACAGTGTTTCTAGTAAGTTTTGATAGCTAGTCCAATCAACTTTTTTAAAATTCCGTCGTATAATATTTCTAGGTAATACTTTATAACTAGTTGTGATTTTAATCATGAGGTGATCACTTCCGAGAGATTCGTTTATAATGTTCCAATCAAAGATCAAAGCTAAATCGGAGGAAACTAAAGATATATAAGGCGCAGATTGTTGAAGTTGGCTATTTACTAACCTTAAACGAGTTGATCGGCCATCATTTAACGTTATAAATCTGTTATCTAAAATTGCATCAAAAATTTGTGATCCTCTTAAATCCGTTTTGCATGACCAATTGGTGTGGTGTGGTGCCCATTAAAATCCCCAACAAATAAAGTTTTCTTGTTAACTAATGAAAATACAAAATCCCAATCTTGCTGGCTGGTTCTTACTGATGGCGCACAGTATACAGCGACAATATTTTCAATTTCATTACAGTTGTGAACTTTGATACACAGCAATTCTATACCTGAATTACGGCTTTGAATGTCATACAAGTGTGAGTTAACAGATTTATGCACAAAAATGGCGACCCCACCGTAGGCATCGTCCCTATCCTTACGATAAACAGTATAGTTTGCTATTCGGTTCTAACCAAGTTTCACTGACGATGACGGCAGCGATGTGGACTTTCTCCTTATATAAAATATTTTCAAACGCAACTAATTTTGGCCTAAAACTTTGCGCATTCCATTGTAGTATAGTTAGTTTCACAGTTTTCACCTTGTTAGCCATTGTTCATAAAAAAGTCTAACGCTGTTTTCAACATAGGCCAATCTGCGATATTATCTACTGCAACTAAAATCAACCATTCGATGCAGCACTTAACTATCTTCTTCAGCCTAGATTGAATCGAAGCATCTCTCAAAAAAATAATCTCTTTCAATCTATTCAATAATTCTTCAAAATTCACTTCTCTCTTTTGTTTAGCCGGAACTTCCTGTGTGGGGGGGACGTTTTGGGGTTCTGTACAATATGGAGGTGAGTCAAATTCAAACGGGTCCGCTTCTTTACGACGTCGTTGCTTTTTTGGAGATGTTCGCGGGCTATGTTTTACCTGCTCCTCTCTATGGATGACGGCCTTTGTTTGAATGACGTCAACATGAGCTGTAGCGTCGTGCTGAGGGAACAGCGCTGACGGCGGCGGTCGTGGCGCGCGTCTTTCAAGCGGGGGGAACGACACCGACGAATATGGGTTGTATGTCAATGTTTTGGGCATGAAGTCTGTGGGTGAACTTGGGGCTACGTAAATAGTGAGTGCCTTCCTGTAAGTGCAACTGAACTCTGCCATTATTTCTCTTAATTTTTTTTCTTTTATAAATGCCGGACAGTTTTTGTATATTGCCATATGAACACCATCACAATTGACGCATTTGAAGGACGTGGTTTCGCAATTAGCGTGATTGTCCCCACACTTAGGACACACAACTTTGCTCGAAGGGCACCTCTTAGCTATATGTCCCAGCTTCCAACAGTGCGAACATTGCGATACTGGGAAAATGTATGGATCTACTCTGATTCTCAGACCATCTACTGATATATATGTTGGTAGAAAAGCGCCCTGAAAACATAGTCGCACTGACTCACGCCCATCCTTTGCTCGGACTACGACGGTTGAGACGAAATACAGATACCAACTGGGCTGGTTTAGTGCACGATATTTTACGAAATATCTCCTCGTCTTTCATATCTAAGTCCACATCCCGTATCACACCGTAGGATAAATTTTTTTCCATGGCCCTTTGTAAGCGCCACCCCTTATCAAGTAATTCCTTACACTGTTCTAGTCTTTCTGCGCTAACCTCATGCAGCATATCGAGACGCAATTTGTATGGGCTGAGATATTTCACCCTCTCAACATCGCTAATACCGTTCTCTTTAAGTATCCTAGCTAAAGCAAACTGCTTCGGCAATTGTTCATTGTATGATATGTACATCTCTATTTTATCAATATCCGTTTTATATTTCTTTTCTTTTGATTCTACCACGGTCCATTCACTCTGACTAACATCATCTAATTCTTTTCTCTTCTCCGGTCTTAAATAATTTTCACTCCTCCATCTGGCTAATGCCCTCCTCTTGGTATTGTTTCGCTTCTACACCCAACATCTCGTGCTCACTCAAAGAACTGCTACCTACACGTCATCGTAATCGATCATCCTGGTTATCCATTTCAATGATAATAAACAACTCTCATAGTTATCGGCCGCGCGGCCGCCAGGTAGCCCGACGCACGGGAGTACCTACTCCGGCACGTCTGCAGAAACCGCAGCCGATGCCCGCGCGACGTAATCAATTTACTGGCTCACACAAGCACCTCGCACGAGTGCCGTATCGAGACTGATTTGTAACACTTATAAGTATAGATTATTCTCATGAAAAAATCCTTACCGTTCTCCGGCGCTTTCCATATTGAGGGTTAACAATTTTGATTATATAAATAATATGTTTTATATAAATATACAAAAATTTAGCTCCAACCAGTGGCTCGAAAGTTCGAATACAGAAGGAAAATGTACTGGGACAAATACATATTTTCAGTAACATAAAAAACAAATGATATGATACCATAATATCCAAAGCAATTCATTTGTTAGCATAAAAACCGCTCTATGGAGTTCCGCCTCTTACCGGGATTATATTCTCTTTGGCTCCAACACTGTAAAATATATTAATTCATAAAATATGTTTTATGTCAGATTACTTTCATCGCAACCAGGGCAACCAAATTATATAGGTATTAGGCAAAGAGTATGTATTAGATAGGTATGTATAACAACCAAGACTACTTATAAGCTCTTTGGTAACCATGCCTAAGATAATATCATGAGCATATAAGTAGCAAAGAGAATACACATACCCACTACTACGTAATAAAGTAACTTCCTCTCCCAGTACTTTTTTACTATAGTACTAGTTGCTGCCCGCGGTTTCACTCGCACGGAGATATTGGAAATCATGGGTTTTATTTTTATGCGCGGAACCCTAATTCGTTTTCAAAAATGAAAGTAGCCTAATTTACTCCTTATAATATCAGCTATCTGCCAGTGAAAGTACCGTCAAAATCAGTCCAGCCATTTCGTAGATTACCCGGAACAAACAGACAGACAGAAAAAAAATTAAAAATTGTGGTTTTGCTGTAGGTACTGTAGTATATGTATACTTTCATATGCATTTATTAAAAAGCTGTTATTTTGATATTACAAACAGACACTTCAATTTTATTTATTTGTATAGAAATAGTCTTCTATTTGGTCAAATCTTTGTTCACCGAAGTGCACGGCAAGTCGGCAAGTACTCGACGACACGTATATAGTAATCTGTGCACGGCACCGGCATGCGGCACAGCGGCAGCTACATACATTCTTCACCGAGACGACACGGCACCGGCACGACACGACATTCAATACTCTGTGGACACGACATGGCAATTGGAATGTTGACTGATTTTGGGAAAGTGTTTAAAACGATGCGTATGGGCCTAATATAACCCAAAAAATTTAAATTTACTTTTTAAAACAACTAATATTTTAATTATCATGTATTTAAAATGCCGTTTTAAATTTTGCTCCAAAACGGCAGTGACGTCACGTGTTCAATTACCACAGAGTAATTTTCTATAACACTGTAAAGTGACAAGCAAAGAGAATATAACCACTACTACCTAGTCTGTGCTACGTTTAGTGACAAGTTCATTCGATGCTTTCTGTGTATGTATTGTTATGTATTAAAATATGAGTTCTAAGTTTTTTGAGCTTATTGATTTATATATATGCTTTGGTTAATTAATACACTTTGGATCTTATAATCTACGATTACTGTCATATATTCATTGTTGGTTATAGAAATAATGATTTTTGGTATAATAAGTAGGTACTTACACGGAGGTCTACACATTTCTAAATTCAGCAGAGCAGAAATTATCGTTTGTCGAGAAGAAATTGGCCACCGTAAAACAATCAATTCTCGGCAAATTGGAACTATTTGCCTTTATGAAGCCACTTTCCATCAAGGGAGAATATTCAAGAGTCGAAATAAATTTAGAAAAATAGGCGCGGAATTCACAGGACAGATAAATAATCACAGAAATCACTCTAAAATACTAAGCAGTTAAGCGCAACGAGCTATATTCTCATTGGAGTTTTGGCGGGAATGCGAAAATGTGCTGTTGTTGATTTTGTGTTATTTACTAAAACCTTTGTTTTATAGTGTTATTTTTTTTTTTTTTATGTTATTTGGTAACGAGACGAGCAAGTCATTTGCCTGATGGTAAGCATAACGCCGGCCCATAACAATTGCAGTGCCACCCAGAACTTTGAAACACAAAGGCCTGCGCGGCACTGCAGTGCGCTCGTTACCCTGAGACATTAGGTATTAAGTCTCATAAGCCCAGTAATTTCACTGGATACTCTGCTCATCAAACCGGAACACAGTAATGCTTGCACACTACTGCTTGGCGGCAGACTTCACGAGCAAAGCTGTGGTAACAACCCAGACGGACACTCGCAGAAGAGTTAGTCCTCCCACTAACAAAATGTGTAATAATAGTGGATTATTAACCATTAAGTGTTCGTAAACTTGCATGAGTGAAAGGCAAATAGTACAAAGAGGAAAAACGTGTATTTTCGTATTCTATCCAAAACTCCATAGAAGCTTCAGTAAACTATCCACCAATTTACTGAAGCGTCACTTCGACTCGACCGCGCCTAGACTAAACTTTAACGTGACTTTGACGACTTTCATGCACCAAAACTAGAGATTTATTATATTATATCATTACTTATATAACTTGACACTAGTTAAATGCGCAAATCACGTGGAGCCAAAAACAAAACAAAAAAAATATATATACTCATTCCGATTGAAACCGTGACGTCACGGGCGTTTTGGGTCACGTGACTTCGGATTGATGTGATTACATTTTGATTATTTAATTTAAATTAAATTCCTTAAAAATAAACAAAAATATTGTGTTTAGTAGGATTTCTGTCACAAAAACTACCGTTTCGCGGCAAAATTATATTTTTATTTGAATACAGTCAACAACCCAATTGGCAACCCAAATAGGTATTACACCCAAATAGAAAAATGAGATATTTTAATTTTTTTTTAAAACTTATGAGAGATGAAGGGGTGAGGGCGCGGGCGCGTGCCCAGGCCCGGCAGGTAGTGAAAGAGACATCAATATCTGGTTGTATTGTTCTTTACTGTTTCGTGGATTATTGATGATTTTACATCAAGCCGCACTTGCGCGTGTTTTCGCTCGTATTCGATATTTAGATGGCGTGTACTATATTTTTTAAAACAAGTGTAACTACGTCATATTTAAAGGCCATAATGAAAAGACGTAGTTCTTCTGCACACATAATGAGAACCGAACGGATGCGAGCGCGGGTTGAGGAGTCTACTGAATAGGTGTTCGTGTACTGCACGCACTTTTGCACGTCCACATGGAAGCTTGCGTGTGTAGGTACACAAAATACATAAAGATGACGACATGCCATCGTCGGCAACGACATGCTGTTACCGGGCCCTCCCGGTGAGACAGCGTGTAGTACAATTTCATAGAATTATGCGTCCACTAAAGTCGTTGTCGTTGACGGACGTCCGTTCCCCTATATAGGTACAAAAGTACTCTGTGGGGCCAGTGAAGAAACGCCCACAGACTACTACGAGATACTACGTATCAGACGGTCATGTTACTACATCGACGATGTATCGTTGCAAAGTTAGAAGATGATAGTTTTAATTATTTCGAACTAAAGTTGCCATAAATGGCATGCGCAATTTTTCCTGCAACAAACACACAGAATAACTTTCGTATTTATGTACTAGTTTCCTCCCGCGACTTTGCCCACGTTGTATATACCTCTATAAAGTGTAGTCTGTGTATCATTCTGATGTATAAGCTCTTTTTCTGTATGTAGTTTCATTAAAAATCCGTTCAGAAGTTTTTACGTGAATGAGTAACAAACGTCCATCCATCCTCCCAAACTGTTGCGTTTATAATATTAGTAAGAGAGGATAGAATCAATGTGATGTGATTGATTGAGACATGTTAAGAAAGCAATGTATTTTTTTAATAAAACTGTTTTTTGCTAAAAAATTATGTAATTATTTTACTTGCTACTCATAATATGTAACCTAAAGAAGCAACCAAGAGAAAGTTCTTTCTGATCAACAAGATAGCAATATTATCTCTGATTCACTGGTTTTACTGTTTCTTTCAAACATATTTTTCTTGATTATTTTTCTCGGTAGGTTTAAGTTTATTGACCTTTAAGTATATTGCTGATTGTACTAAATAATTAAAATGAAATAGAATCGTTTTTACTACAACAAATCATCTAAAAACTGTCCCGTAAAGTGATGTCGCCCTTTTAGTAAGAGACACACCTTATTATTTAGTCTCTTTCGGACGACGTTTTTGGTGTCAGTGATTCGTTTGTATATTTCTGGATAGTTATTATACTCTTTGGTATATTTCTTGAGTTTGAGATTCTGTAATCTGTGGTTTGAGTCACTTGATTGATGATTCAGTCAAGTTTAATTATTTATTTTACTCCACTTTGCTATAATATTATGTGGTTCAGAGGGTGGTAGCTTAGAAAAACGAGCATTTGTATGGCAAGTGGTGCCGTCTCGTGATTTTGGTCAGAACACGTAGTATACTACCTAGTCTGTGGTCAGAACGGAATTAGACGTTTGCTTACTTGTTCTCTTAGTAGTCTGTGGTTATTATACTCTTTGATGTGGTTCTACGACTCAGTTCACACATATTACTGATCTGTGACTCAGTTGCAGAAATGGCTGAGTTGTTGTTTGTACCGTTTAAAAAGTCTTCGGACGTAGATATAGTAAAACCACTAAAAAATTTGCTACAATCAACGTACAGCAGTGGCGAAAGCCACGAAGACTACAGCGATGCATTGAACGAGCTAAGTCGGCTGCGCGCCAACGCTATTTGGAAAGTGTTCGAGAAGTCCTCGCTCGACGTTATTTACAGGTAATCTCGCTGTTTGTTCTGTATGACTCATTTGAATCACTGTATCGTGGGAATAAATTGGTCGCTTGTAAGTTGTACGAAGTACTACTTACTTGGAGTTAAAACGAGAAATTGTAACACAATAGGGTGATGTCATTGTCTCTTGAGCAACTCAATCTCAACCGCAGGACCAGTCCTTGCCGGGCGCCTATAATTGATACCAACAAACTGCTGCGTACTTCTGTTAGTTAGGCTAATTGAAAGTATGATTGTTACTTACACCTCTTATTCTAGGTGTGGGCGATAAGGCCTGCACTGACGTTCCGCTTGGGGTGTATAGTGCATATAGTGCATTTCCCACTGCTAGCATTTACCCGAGCCAGCCCAACTCCTTTATGCAACGGAGTGTGGCTATGGGACGCTGGCAAAGCTGCTCCAGTAGCATTGATGTTGTATTATATGTCTGAACCTTAGTTGTTTGTTTTTGTGTCAGCTGTGTTGTCAGTTGTGCTCCACTTGTCTTGCCCTTCTTGACCGGTCTGTACCAGTTTGGAATGGGCACTTGGGTCATTTATTTTAATGTTCATGAGTGCTCTCTTGGGTCCTGTGTGAATAAAGAATTAGTAATTTGAATATGTAATCGATTTGTTGCATAACAGCTATTACGACCAGTTGGTGTCGCTGGAGAGCAAGGTGCCACCGCAGGATGTGCAGATTCCTTTCAAGTGGAAGGATGCCTTCGACAAGGGCTCTATTTTTGGAGGCCGGATGAGTCTCAGTATGTGCCTTCACCACATTATTACGTTATATGTACATTGTACACACTTTGCTTTTATATGTTTGTAAACCTTGCATAGTAATTATAAAAAAGCCAGCCTTTAAGTCCGTTAAATTACTAGGCTTGTGAGACCATAAGCCTAGTAATTTCACTAGTTCATTCACCAAACCGGAACAGTAACGCTCGTACATTATCCTGTTCCACTGCTACAATCCATACTTGTATAATAAATGCGAAAGTTTGTTGGTTTGTCCTTCTTTCACGCAGCAACGGATCGACGTGATTTTTGGCATAGATCTAGTTTACAGACCAGAGAGGGCAGAGAGTAACGTAGACATACTTTTAATCACGGTAAAATGATCGGTTCCTGCGCGAGAGCGGGTGCAACCTTGGGCAGCAGGTGTCCTCGTGGCCGTGCAGGCGGCTCGTGTAGCGCGGTGTGTTGCAGCGGTGTGCTCGCTGGCGTACGAGCGCGCGTGCGTGTTGTTCAACGCGGCGGCGGCGCAGAGCGCGCTGGCGGCGCAGCAGCCGCTCGACACGGAGGACTCGCTCAAGCTGGCGGCCAAGCTGCTGCAGGTACCTTACCAAGCGGCTGCGTGACGGTATAGCCGTCACGCAGCCGACTCTACCGGCGTCAATTTTCCCTGAATGCTACAATCGGGGGGTGAGGTCTTCAAGACGCGACTTATATCTTCTGGGCAGGCGTGCTACGCCCTTGGCCGCATCTTCACTAAACATCGCGTGAGACAGCGGTCGAATACAAGTCCGTTAACTATAAAAAGACTCTTAGACTGATATTCAGAGACGAGTCTAAGCGTGGACATTGTCTTCCTTATTTCAAGAAGTAGTGCTTACACTCTAATTTGTATTCAGAGACATTTGGAACATTACATCGCGTTAATGTAAATTATAACAACAAATAAGTACATACCCATTCATATCTTACTTACTCTATATAAGAGTAGTATGGTATACATTCAGGAGTAGGCTGAGTAGTTAGAAATTCACTAACATGTTGTACATTAGTAGGTCGGAATTCGAAAATAGTTCGTAACGTATACCTATATTAAGAGCTTGCAGTTTTAATGTATTTTATATTGGGCGAACAAACTAGATCTCGCTCTCGCATGCAGTATGTTTCACTTGGAGCGTGACCTCTCGCTCGCTCGTGCGTTGCAGCAAGCGGCGGGCGCGTTCGCATGGCTGAAGGGCAACGTGCTGCTGGCGGTGCACCAGGAGCCCACGCCCGACCTCAGCCCCGACACGCTGGACGCGCTCAGCAAGCTGATGCTGGCGCAGGCGCAGGAGGTCATCGCCTACAAGTGCATCCGCGGTGAGTGGCCGCCCGCCCCCGCCCCGCGCCGCCCGCGCCCTCACACGCGCTCCTGTTTTTTTTTTTTTTTTTTTTTATGCAGATTTTATGTCCTGTTGCAGACGAGATGAAGGACAGCATGGTGGCCAAGGTGTGTGCCGCCGGCGAGGAGCTGTACACGGAGGCGCTGCGGGCCATGCAGCGGGAGCCGCAGCGCGCGCTGTGGGACCGCGACTGGCTGTCCGTCGTGAGTGTCGCTGCTGGCCACCGCGTGCCGTAGCGCCGTCTCGACCGAGTGACGACGTGACGTGTGCGCGCAGGTGGCGGCCAAGCAGGCGGCCATGCGCGGCCTGGCGCAGCTGCACCAGAGCGCGGTGAGCCAGGCGGCGGGCGCGGTGGGCGAGCAGATCGCGCGCCTGACGCTGGCGGCGGAGGCGCTGCGCGGCGCGGCGGCGCGGCTGGGCGGCGCGGCGCGGCTGGCGGAGGCGGCGGCGGGCGCGGAGCGGCGACGCGCGGCGGCCGTCAAGGACAACGACTTCATCTACCACGAGCGCGTGCCCGAGCCCGCCGCGCTGGAGCCCGTGCCGCGCGCGCCCGTCGCCAAGGCGCTGCCGCTGCCCGAGCGGTTAGGGAGCGGGAAAGGTACGACCCGCCCTGCAGACACTGCGGATTCGCAGGAACCGATTCGAGATATCTGTCGTAGTCGTTCGGTCGGCCTCGGACGCGGACGCTCGCAGACTTACCGGTTTTCTAAAGACCCCGACCGATGAGCTCGGTGATATCGCATCATCGCTTCCACCTCCTTCGTTTTTCACGAGCGATCTAAACTCGCACCGCGACTAACGTCGCCCGCCGGCGTGTCGTACGCGGCCCCGGCGCGCGGCTGCAGCCTCGCGCGTGTGTTGCAGACCTGTTCTCGTCGCTGGTGCCGCTGGGCGTGCACAGCGCGCTGCAGGCCAGCGCGGCGCGGCGCGCGGAGCTGGTGTCGGCGGAGGTCACGCGCCTGCGCGAGGGCACGCAGCTGCTCAACAGCGTGCTGGCGGCGCTCAACCTGCCCGCCTGCCTCGAGGAGCCGGCGCAGGGCGCGCTGCCGGACTCCATCCGCGCCAAGGCCGCCGCCGTGCGCGCCGCGGGCGGCGCCGCCGCGCTCGAGCGCCTCATGCACGAGCTGCCCGAGCTGCTGCAGCGCAACCGCGACATCCTCAACGAGGTGCGTGCCGCCGTCCCGCCCCGCCCCGCCCCGCCCCGCCACTCACCGACCGCCCGCCCCCCCGCAGGCCGACCGCATGCTGCGCGAGGAGGCCGAGGCGGACGCGTGCCTGCGCGAGCAGTTCGGCGCGCGCTGGTCGCGCACGCCGTCCGGCGCGCTCACGGAGGGCTTCCGCGCCAACGGAGACAAGTACCGGCAGATCATCGACAACGCCGTGCGCGCCGACAACATCGTGCGAGACAAGTACCACCAGCACAAGGAGGTGAGTACCGTGCAGTAGGTATATCAATAATTGTGCGATCGCGCAGTAAACAAATCGTGCTTCCTTGCAGAACATCGTGCTGCTGAGTCTCGGCGAGGATGAGCTGTCGGCGGGCGTGCCGGCGGCGGGTGCGGAGGCGGGCGCGGGCGCGGGCGCGGACGCGGGCGCGCGCGCCGAGCTGCGCGTGCTCATGCGCGAGGTGGAGGCGCTGAAGGCGGAGCGCGACGCGCTGGAGGCGGAGCTCAAGGACACGACCGTGGACATGCGCGCGCGCTTCATGCACGCGCTGGCGCAGGACGGCGCCGTGGACGAGCCCGCGCTGTCCGCCAGCGCGCTGGCCGACGCGCTGGCGCCGCTGCGCGCGCGCGTGGCCGCCTCGCTGGCCGCGCAGGAGGCGCTGTGCGCGCGCGTGCAGGCGGCGGCCGGGGGCGCGGCCGCGGCCGGCGCGGGGGCGTCGAGGCGCGGCGCGGCGCTGGGCGCGCTGGCGGCCGCGCACGACGCCTTCCAGGAGCTCACGGCCAACCTCACGGAGGGCACCAAGTTCTACAACGACCTCACGCAGGTGCGGCCGCCCATCGCTTGTTTGTAACCGACGCGCAGCGCTGTCGCTCGGTTTACAAAACTGCAAATATCCCGCACACGATGTGGCCGGACACCGGCGGAGAGGGGAACGGTGATCGATTCTATTGATTGTTTTTTTTATTAGCTT
The DNA here is from genome assembly GCA_907269065.1 of Crocallis elinguaria. NCBI lineage: Eukaryota > Metazoa > Arthropoda > Insecta > Lepidoptera > Geometridae > Crocallis > Crocallis elinguaria. Next base: position 17,837,439 of record OU026068.1, read on the forward strand.
CACCGACGTATAGATTCGACTACATTAGCGAGCTTACTGTGCGGTGACCCGTACAGCGATACTATCCAGTTTGCCCCCGGGCTCCCAGCTGGGATTCTTCCTTGCAGAGTTCCTTAATCTTTGCAGAGATTAGAGATATTCTTCTGCCAACGGATATATTCCATAGAGTTCACGACATCTTTACATTTCAGAGTTGTGGGCCAACTAGTTGAACGATGGTTACAAATTACAATATTTGAATAAATCATGTTGCAGCTGCTAGTGGCGTACCAGAGCAAAGTGGAGGACTTCTGCTTCGCGCGGAAGACTGAAAAGGAAGAGCTGATGAAGGACCTCACACAGGAGGCCTCGCGCCCAGCGCCCCGCCCCGCCCCCGCACCGCCCGCGCACCACGCCGCCGCCGACGAGGTACGTAGTAGGGGAGGAGCGAAATCATAATTATTGTCAGGGATTTAATTACGTCGTCAAAGTCTTTGAATTTTCGGCATTCATATGGAATTTAATTATCGATTCAAATTTCGTATGTAAATAATCGATTTCATCCTGCCAGCCGGCCGCAGTGAAGAAGGAGGGGCCGCCGCGGCCGCCGCCGCCCGGCGCGGGCGCAGGCGCGGGCGGCTCGCTGCCGTACCCGACGCAGCCGCAGGGCATGCCGCTGCCGTACGGCGCGGCAGCGGCGCCGTACCCGTACTACGCGCCCATGCCGGCGCTGTACAACCCATACGCCACGCTGCCGTACCCGCACCACGCGCGCATGCCGCCGCCGCAACAGTACGCGCCCTACCAGCACCCGCCCGCGCCGCTCAACTACCCGCACGCGCCGCCGCCCGGGTACAATCCCTACCCGCAGCAATAGGCCCCGCCCGCCTTATCAACTACTCGCCCGCGCCGTTCAACTACCCACCCGCGCCACTCAACTACCCGCACGCGCCGCCGCCCGGGTAGCGCGCGAGAGGGGTATATTAATTGTATTCTCATCTAATCGACCTTTCAAAGGACATCTACGATATATTTTATGTATTTTGTTGAACCTTCTTATCCAAAATTCCAGTTATTTTGTCCGATGATACCTAGTAATGATTGTGTAACGGGTGCGGCACGAGCTAACGGTCGTTATAATTTGGATCTCCCTCGCGTTTGTTCCCTGCGCCATCGGGCCGGGGTCGACGTGCGTGCGGCCCGCACTCTACAATGTACAAGGAGCCGCGAGCCGCGGGTGGTCGAGAGCGCCTGCAGCCGGCGCCACGGATGCAAGGTCTGTTACTAACCTTAGGATTTAGGTAAAAGCCCCAAAATAAATAAGAAGAAAAAAAAAAAACCTTAGGATTACTAAATTTATTGGTGCATTTTGTTTTTAAGGCTCAAAATATTACTGCTAGAGCTGCAATCGAATTGATCAAAATTATATAGATATTAGAAAGAGGAAAAGTTGTGATATGTGATTAATAATTAAAATTATGAATTAGCCTGCGTTGTTGTTATCATGGGCGCATACACGTAGAGTAGGCCAAGACAATGTAACTCACGGATTATACAATATTATCAGTACGTATAGCATTCTTGCATGCGAGAGAGGTATAGATTGTAATTTGTAATAAATTAAGTGCTTTTATAAAAATATATTGTTTTTATGTATTCCAAAGTTGCTACAATTATTGAATGTGTTCAGCCGAGAGTCTAACAATGTCATAACTGTAGAGAAATATAATAATTTGTATACTAATTTAAATGTTGATCGTCACTTGCAACATGATGTTTCTGGACAAACTACCAGGACTCCAGGAGCATGGAAACTGTCAAACCGGGAGAGTACAAGAGCGCGCAACACGCTCTGTCAAATACGTAACAACCACGCACCACACTGGAGAGAAGAGTCAAACAACTTCGTTGGAATACTTCTCCGTTATTGCCGCTAACAAGACTAAATAGAAAAGCTGTAAATAATTACATATTATTTTGGTGCGAGAATTTACAGCTTTATATTGGTTGACTTTTTAACCGACTTCAAAAAAGGCGTACGTTCTTAATTCGTCTGTAGGTATTGCTTGTGGCAGTGTTACTCGACTTCTTCGCCAATTGTCATATTTATCACGAGTAGAGTTCAGTATATCTCACGGGTGTGGTCCTTTCATATATTATAATTATGAAAGAATGCCCTTTAAGACCGTGCTCTCAATATAATTTTCCCACGTTTGCTCCGCCTCCACACCCCGCAACGCGCAACTGCACTGCCGCGCCGCAGCTCACACCCCGCTAATATTACGCGGCGATAGACCACTGCTAGATCGCCGCGGCCCGAGCCGTTATAGCGTGAGCCGTTCTCGGTTGCGCGCTGGAACGTAGATGTCATAATAGAGTTTCCTTACCCTTGAATACTTTATTATAGTATATACTACTAAATTATTATTTTTTAATTTCAATAATAATGCAATGTTTGATGGTTTACGCTAACGCATATATTCCGCCGTTTTAAATGATGGAGAAAATAATTAGGTAAATCAAATCAATAAAAATTGAAAAGCGGGAACCGACTTCGACGAAAATATCGTGATATATGAAACATCCCCCATTTTCCCACACTTACTGATGGTACTCTATACAAATAAATAAAATTGAAGTGTCTGTTTGTAATATCAAAAAAGACGAATTGACAACCTCCTTCTTTTTTGAAGTCGGTTAAAATTGTACTCATGAGAAAAATAATTAATGATTAAACGAACTTGTAAGTGAAGTTCTATCGTAATTATTCGAGCTGTTTCGTCCGAAGAGATTACCAATAACTATTAATACACATGTAGTTACACCGTACGGTGACGCCAGTTTGCACTGATAGTTGAGAATATTTTTTTTTTATGTGGGTACTTTATTTTCCTCCTTACACCAACTAGATAAAACGTCATTTAGTTCAAAGTAATAATATATAAGATCCGTTTACTTTGTGAAAAATCTGGTTTTAATGACACAATAAATCAATTATTATAACATTTGTTGAGATTTACAACAAATAATTATGTTATTAGTAGAGACTACCTGCTAATAGTAATTATATTTCATAGCTCCATTCTTCAGATATATCTATATATTAATAGATATTTATACCAGGTAGTCCTTCTTTCACACAGGTAAATTCGCACGCTTTTAGAGTCGTATCGATTAAAAAATCTATTCTATCGCTGGTACCCTCAATACAGCGCCTCCCTATAACATCATTCTTTTTTCGTGCGCGGTAGAAGACGCACGCGTCTCAACAAGTTTCGTCGCAAAAGAATTTAAATTCATGATACCGAAACGACAAAATGAAGATAAATTAATACATCGCTACAAGAACAAAATTAAGGAACTTGATAACAAGAAACAACAAGCCTCCCGACGTCGTCGGGTTATAACATATTCCGATTCGGAATCAGAGTCTGAGGTCGAAAGAAATGAAGGTTAGTACCTACACTATCAGTTTCTATAAGTGTCCCAAACTCGTTAAATGCATCTCTAAGTCTGCCGGGAGGTTAACTGCGGGTTATACACGAAGGCTAGACATGATGTAATAAAAACTACAGAGTAGTTTCTATAAGTGTCCCAAACTCGTTAAATGCATCTCTAAGTCTGCCGGGAGGTTAACTGCGGGTTATACACGAAGGCTAGACATGATGTTATAGAAACCTGGAGGTTGACTACGGGTCATACACGAAGGTTCTAATAAAAACGTTAGATACCTATCAAGTAACGTTAGATATGAATAAGGTTTGGCACAAGAAAGCTTCCACGATGCACAATTTGAGAATTTTCTCAGTTCTTAGGCGTTCTCACAGCAGCCTGCCCGGCTGGAAAATACGGCTGGCTATACACAGAAGTTTTTAGATAGAGAAAAGTATCTTGCACTTCAAAATGACGCTAATTATGACACTAAATTTAAATTATCAGCGAATGTTCTACCAGATTTATACTGTTGGAGAGCAAACATTCTAGCCACAAAAAAAAAAACTTGGTAGCTCCTCCAGTTTATGATTTAGACATTTATAAAGATGCATCTAGGATTGGCTGGGGGGCCGTCTGTAATAATTTGTGCACAAATTGCCATTGGAAAGAAAGTGAACTGATGATAAACTTTTTAGAACTTCAAGCTGCCTTTTTCGGGCTCAAATGTTTTGCTACAAACAAAACCAATTGCACCATATTGACGCGAATAGATAATACGACCGCTATAAGCTACATTAATGGAATCTATTTCGAGATCTATTTGGCAATGGGGTGAAGAACAAACTCTATGGTTGTTCGCTTCATACATAAATACTAAAGATAACGTAGAAGCTGATGAAGAATCAAAAGAGTCAACCCTGATATTGATTTAGAACTTTGCTCACAAGCTTTTCAAACCATTGTTCAAAAGTTTGGCGAACCTAGTATAGATGTTTTCGCATCTCGCGCCAATACCAAATGTTACACATACGTTTCATGGAAGCCAGATCCATATGCATTTACCTTTGAAGCTTTCACGATTTCTTGGCATAATCACTACTTTTTTGCTTTCCCCATTTCCATTGATTCTCAAGTGCTTACAAAAAAACTGTGAGCGAGCAATCAATCTATAATCAAAATAGCATCAATTATTTTGGTTTTAACGGAACAATTCCAAAGAGGAGCTTCATATGGCTCATTAAATACTCATCGTTCGGCTTTCTCATTACTTCTAGGAAAGGAAATAGGCTCTGATGAAAACATATCGCGCTAGTTAAAAGGAGCTTTTAAAATTAGATCAAGCATACCCAACTATTCATATACATGGGACCCTCAAACAGTACTTAACTTTGTTTCGGATTGGAATCCTAAAGATAATTTGCCTTTAGTTCAAATCACTAAAAAAACTTACAATACTCATTGCTTTGTGCACCGTTCACCATGTACAAACACTTTCTGTAATAAAAGTAAATGATATTATGATTACTCAAAATCAGATAATTATTAATATATCAGATATAATCAAAACATCAGCTCCCGGTCGTGAGCAGCCGATTTTGTTATTACTCTACTTTCAAGAAAAAGAGAGTATTTGTTCTGCCGTTCGGGATAGCCTGTTCTTAACCCACAAAAGTCCGCATGAATATGCTTCAGCGCAAACCATCAGTCGATGGATAAAAGACGTTTTAGCTGCAAATGGTATCAACGTGGTGACATTCAGCGCACACAGCACGCGGCATGCCGCCACATCGAGCGCGAAATCTGCTGGTTTTTCTGTTGATTCTATCCGTAAGATAGCCGGTTGGACACCAATTTCGCAAACTTTTGCAAAGTTTTATAATCGTCCAACAATTGTAGAAAACTTTGCTAGGTCATTACTTGAACCTAGACTTACTTAGTTTTTTGTGTGATTATATTGTGTACATGTACAATTAAGTATTATTTTAGTTAATTCGGTTGCGTAACTTTTAGTAATGATTCAAATTGAATAAATATATTTTCTCTTTATTCAAAAATATCTTCGTTTCATGTGCAATAACTTGATTTATTTTATCTACATAACCAAAAACTGTTTGTCTCTAAACATCTACCTGGTATAAATATCTATTAATATATAGATATATCTGAAGAATGGAGCTATGAAATATAATATATGATCAAACGAACTTCACAAGCGAAGTTCAATCATTATTATATGAATAGCTCCATTCGAAGATATAGGAACCCTCCCTCCACTACCCAGTAAGTAAACAAAAGTTTTTGGGTAACTTCTCTAAAAGAATGACGTTATAGGGAGGCTCTGTAGTGAGGGTACCGGCGATAGAATCGATTTTTTAATCGATACGACTCTAAAAGCGTGCGAATTTACCTGTGTGAAAGAAGGACTACCTGGTATAAATATCTATTAATATATAGATATATCTGAAGAATGGAGCTATTCATATAATAATGATTGAACTTCGCTTGTGAAGTTCGTTTGATCATATATTATTAATAATGATGAAACTTAAAATATATATGCCAAAATCATAATATTGAACTAGTGTTCTTGTAATACTTCTGATATAATTGTTCTTGCAAAAGACATATCACCTTCAGACACAATAGTCTTATTATAGAATTTTCCAAATTGGAACTACCGCTCCAGCCAGCGATAATAATAATCTCTATCGATTGACAATTTTATGAGGGGAGAAATCGACTAACATCAAAAAAATAGGAAAAAAGGACGAATTGACAACCTCCTCCTTTTTTGAAGTCGGTTAAAATTGTACTCATGAGAAAAAGAATCTCTATCGGTTGACTATTTTATTAGGAGAGAAATCGAGAAACATCAAAAAAATACGAAAAACTATGAATTGAGAACCTCCTCCTTTTTTGTAGTCGGGTAAAAATTGTACTCATGAGAAAAATAATCTCTATCAATTGACAATTTTATTAGGAGAGAAATCGAGTAACAACAAACAAATACGAAAAACTATGAATTGAGAACCTCCTATTTTATGCAGTCGGGTAAAAATTGTACTCATAAGAAAAAGAATCTCCATCGGTTGACTATTTTATTACGAGAGAGATCGAGTAACTACAAAAAAATAGGAAAAAGGACGAATTGTCAATCTCCTCCTTTTTTGAAGTCGGGTAAATATTGTACCATAAGTAAAAGAATCTCTATCGTTTGACAATTTTTAGGAGAGAAATCGAGTATCATCAAAAAACAAATACGAGAAACGGACGAATTGTGAACCTCATCCTTTTTTGAAGTCGGATAAAAATTGCCAGGAATATGACTGGGTAATGGCTATATGCCAAGAAAAATAATCAGACCATAACTCCGAGTAATTACATCTTTGCTTCTCTCATTTTTCTTGCACAATCTACCAAACGGTTCTCTCTTTTGCGAACATATAATTTCTTATTGTCCTTGTTCCCTATTGTAATATCGAAAGTTGCATGCTCGCTTGTGACAAAAACAATCACAGGTCCACCCGCATCGGCGCACGGCGCTATACTGAGGACTGCTCGCTTCGGATAACTATTATAACGCGAGGTGCCAGCGTAATAAGGTCGAATTTAGTGTGCACTGTTTGAACACACTTTAACTCAGAACTAAATGACGTAAGTCTCAAATCTAATTTATTTTATTAACAGGTTAATAATTTTTCTAGGTAAATTTGTTTTTGTCAGTGGATAGTAAAATATATTTTCTTGGTGGGAGTAATTATTTTGAAAATAAAACTTAAGCCGTTGAGTAAAAAAGTGTATTTTACACTGAAAAAAGCATAATTTTTGATAAGAAAATGTATCGAATGAAAATGTATCAATCGTGTTTTTGTTTAGATCATGGAGAGATAAAGGTCTCATAAAACATACATGTTAGTTTCAAGTTGATCACGTATGTGGTTGACCCAGCATCTCGGTGGAAAAACCCTTAAAAAATGAGAGTATCGCCTTAAGGGTGGAAAAATTGGGGATGATACTTATTTCATATGTCGCGATTGTTGTGGAAGTCGTTCGTGCTTTTTTAAAAGCTATTTAGAGTTGGCGGCTGCGTCGTTGGAAGGTTGGTGCTGGTGCACACACTCCAATGGCTGCGCTTGTCAGTTGGTTCAGTTACGCGTAACTTACGCGGTATTGTACGGACCAAGTTACGCGCTTTCGTACTTTTTCTTTTTTTTCGGTTTTTCAAAATCTCATAATGTTTTTATGCAAGTACTTCATATATCGTTGAATGTAAAAAGAATTATTTATGTTTTAACACTTAGGAAATAAAGATTTTTGAAATAATTTTGCTTTATTATGTGTGTAAACCCCGATATAACTAATGCAAAACTGTTGCCTTATCAGCTAACAATCTCGTGTTCGTTTTCAATACCAGACCGATTAAAACCAGCGGTCACTAGTCTTCGTGTGGAAGGAATAGTCTAGAATTTTCGCTGGTTATTAAAGAAATAAGCTCTTACAAAACGAAAAGAAGCGAAAACTATTGACAACTCCTTCCACACGAAGACTAGTGACCGCTGGTTTTAATCGGTCTGGAGCCCAATTCTCGCGCAAATGACATCATGTCGGCGGCGCGAGTACGGATCTTTTCGATAAATAAAATTCGATAAAATTGACAGTTAAAATCGATAAAGTGGGTTTTATTCGATAAAATTGACAGTTAAAAATCGATAAAGTGAGTTTTATCGATTTTAACTGTCAATTTTATTGAATTTTATTGATCGAAAAGATCCGTACTCGCGCCGCCGACATGATGTCATTTGCGCGAGAATTGGGCTCCTGGTATTGAAAACGTACACGAGATTGTTAGCTGATAAGGCAGCGGGCTTCAATAGTGGTGTTGATTATGTCATCTCATACCTAAACCTAACTTTAGTTTCTGCCTCTTTCTAAATGAGAACATGAGAAACTTGAGAAAGAGATGGAATATATTTTAGACACGTCAAATTAATCGAATTGCTTGTGTCGTGTGCGTTCTCGCAGCGGCATAATATCGAATTTAATGATTTGAGTTCTATAGATATTTAGTGTATGACGCCGTGTAAATGTGTATGATAATTTTAAATTTGTGTGTCCAGCCGTTTTTGAGTTATAACGAAAAAACAGATTCCGCCAGGGCAACGTTCTCCTAGCGGCACCTTTTTTTCAAAATGGTCGTACGTGAAAAAAAATTATACCAATAATTAGTGTGTGAGGAGTAGTAAATGTGTGTGCTAAAATGAAATTTGTGTGTCGTAAGACTCCGAAGATATTCAAAATGCCGCTGCGGGAACGTTTTGCTGATGGCTGGATATCCTAAACGATTAGGCGCACAGTTATGATTTTTTTTATTCACGTTGCTATGAATTTGTTTATATTTGTTTATAAAAGAAAATTCGAAAATAATATACCATTCGGGAGAAAAAAAAATATACCTAGAATAAGGTTTTTAGGTTCCAGTACTTCAAATATATGTCCTAGAGACTAGCTTTTAACGTAAGTATGTGCCCTATAGCTGCCTACAATGATATTCCAAGTCTCGTTTCTATAATGTAAATGATTAATGAGATAAGTAAATAATACCACGATTAGACTACGACCATTTTCGCCATTGGATTGGACGAGTTCTTTATGGGTTATCAAATTAAAAAGTATACCAATAATTAGTGTGTTCCTTCAATTATACGCCTGTAAAATTTAAGCCCTGTACACTTTATAATTAAAGAGATATCATTAAAAAACCAACAAGACACAAAACAGTAGCTAAACCGACTAAGATTGAATGGCCACAAAAAAGCGGCCGCGCAGTATAAAGTGCTCGCCTTCTAAATTTGATAGTATTTTATTGTAACTTTAGTACAAGAGCGTACACAATTTTTAGTAAACTCTTCTCAATGTGTGAATCCTTTGTTGGAAATTAAATAAAATGTGTGTGTACTTTGGTATTACAAAACATAGAACTGCGGTTAATTTTTCATTGTGAAGTAGTAAATGTAAATAACTTACTCTTTACTTAAGCCGCTATCTAGATAGGTACTTATTGTTATACATCTAAATAGTTATTCAATGACTATGACGTTCTCCTGTTCCACGCATTGATAGGTGGCGCCGCCTGGTGGAAATAGAACTGGAGCAAATGTCGCTAAGAACCAGCCAATGAGAGAAAAGGATGTTGCCGCCACAAAAGTGACGTCATCGTGAACATAATTTGATACCTGGCCAGTCGCCATTTTGCTCGGCAGTTCTTCTTTGGATTTAGAGTAAGCCAGATCGGCAAAGGAGTCTGTATGGTTTTTGGATTATATAAAGCTAAGTATTCTTCTAGTTAGGTAAAATTAATGTGCTAAAATATATCAAAAGTGTACTTATGTAATTACCTACTGAATATGTTGTCGTGTATTGAATATGAATTACAAAACAAGTTCCGATGAGTTTCTTGCCCATTCTTCTCAACCGGACTAAATCTTTGGAATGGGCACTTAGAGTCAATTGCCTAGTCAACTTGAAGTGAATTATTGGAAATACAACAATATTATGTGATTTAAGCTGTTTCATTTATTCTTGTAAGTAATGGTTATAACAATTTTCAGAAGTGGGATGAGCTCATCCATTTCTGCCCGCACATGCAGCCCCATAATGTGAGAGCTGCCTGGGAGTTTTAACACATCTTGCTGTACTTCGAGAAAGTACGCACCGTGGCATCCGCTGCAATATGCGCTTCGGGATACCTACCTGCATGGAGAAGTTGGAATAATCTGGTAGGATCTATTCATGTTGTATCAAGTAATGGGTAAAGAAGAATTTAAGTATATCTATGGTCACATTAGACTGAGTTTAATCCGGCAAATATAATTGGATGTGATACATGGTTGGAAAACTTTGAATAATAGTGGGAAAAGTAACGTATACAGGCAAGGTTGTTTAGGTTACAAAAAGGCACAATACTTTACATGGCTAAGAATTCACGTGGTTTAAATGGAAGCAGAAAATTTAAGGTTATTTTTGGTACATAACAAAGAATGTTTCTTTTTCTTTCTTTGCTGAGTTTTCTAAGTCTTGGCTCGTACCTAATGTTAGTAAGTCGATGTAACAATAGTGGGTAATGTAAGGATTCTGATGATACACCATACATCGATATTTGTTCCGACATTTAAGTTATGGTGTAATAAAGAAACTTGCATACAGGCATTCATATATACGCATTTTTATTTTGAGCAGTCGTGTAAAAAAAAAAACTGAATGTTTTCCGTGATTTATATTGATTTGACTTTATTGTAAATGGATTGATATGAAATTAAAATGTTTTACTACAAAGTTTGTATTTTACCACATCTGGCTCATTTTATACTTAAAGAAAACTTACGTACATAATATATCATTATGAGCTGCAGTATAGGTAATTACCGATTAAGTAAAAACTCTGTTGCAACCTACCCACTTCAATACAATACAATTAAAATATAACAAATTTTCAGTACCTAGTTTACAATTCTTCGAATTGAGTCGGCCGGTACCACGTAGTACCGGCGGTAAAAAAAAAAACACATAGACCTTATTCAGTGGTGATAAGGTTCAAAATAGATTAACCGTTATGAACGAATAAAATTGCTAACTATATTGGACCCTAAGTCGGCCGGAACCACGTAGGTAAATAGAAACAGTTAGACCTTATTCAGTGGTGATAAGGTTCAAAATAGCTTGAACTAATAAAATTGCTATTTTAAAAGAAAAAGAAAAGAAGACCTAAGTTAGTCATAATGGCCAAATAAATTTACAGTTACCTTCCAAACTAGTGATAACTATAGAAAAGTACTCTGTGGTGATAACTGTATGACGGCAGGGCGTCTCGCAGTACTTACGTACAGAGCTTGTTATTTTCTGTTAACAAATTTGTTAATAATTAGGTATTTTTAGTACTTGTTTGATTATTATTAGATTTGTTTTAAACGAGATGTAGGGTAGGAAGAAGGCGTCCTATTCCTTCCTTTTTCGTCAAGACGAGAAATCATATAGCCAACCCTGGTGTCAGAATTTTAAATCGTCCCAGGGCTTTCTAATTTCTTGCACTCTATTATAACCACATCTACGGGAAAGCCAATAACAAAACGAAGTATTAGTAGAACGAAGTATTGTTGTTATTGCGTATATATTAAAGTTCATGTGAACCCTTTGACTTAGGACTGTGGTTGGCTAAGTTTGAGTTGGTTTAGATTTTTTTTCTATTTATGGGTTTCAACAGTACTCCCAATAAAGACTTGGACAAAGGTCAGTGTCAGTTGTCTCGTTAAGTTCAAAATAGTTACATATGCAGTTATTAATACACTGTAACATTGAACCAGTCTCAACACTAATTTCTCGAGCTTCACGAGTAGGACGAGAATTGGATTTAAACATTTAAAAACAAACCAAAGTAGAACTTGACACGGAAATCGTGGTGATGAGGACCGCCTGAGGGGCGATGGAGCAAATAAAGAGTCACCACGGAAATCGTGGCGATGAGGGCCGCCTGATGGGCGATGAAATAAACAAGGGCCACCACGGAAATCGTGGTGATGTTGGCCGCCTGATGGGCGATGAAATAAACAAGGGCCACCACGGCAATCGTGGTGATGAATGAAGGCCGCCTGAGGGGCGATGAAATAAACAAAGAGTCAACACGTGAATCGTGGTGTTGGAGGCCGCCTAATGGGCGATGAATAAACGAAGGTCACCACTGATATTGTGTTAATGATGAGTATGATATAGGAAATGAAATAAACTTAGGTAATTATGGAAATGGAAGGATGTAAATGTACATTTTGTTGATAAAAATCTTTTGAATTATGGTAACTGGCCGTCTTACTGGACGATGAAATAAACAGCTTACATAATGCAACAATTTATTTTAATTCATGATTAATATGAAATAAACAACAGAAGATAAGTTACTAATGATTCTGTTTAAACAAACGCAGTATTAAATTTTTCATTAAAAGTTAGCAAGAAGGAAGCTATGTACCACTCGACCAAGCTAAATAAGTGAGGTTGAATTGATATTGATAGTTTGGCTACCATTTTAAAGCTGTTGCAGATTGTGCAGCTGGTAGGTCATATTTTATCAAAAGTATACATGAAATTTATAGTTGGGGTGTTCATGTTAGTGACACAAGAGTAAGACATGGAAGTTGAACATAGATATTGCGCCAGTGTTCCTTTATGTAAATGTCGCTATACCGTTATTTATTTCGGCTGGGTGGTATGGTATGACCTTAAAATCAATATGAGACTTTTTTATATTAAAATAAGTTGGATATGGGTAGTGAAATATGGGATAGTAAAACGGAAAAACAGATATTGGATAATGGTTTACATAATAATAGACTAAATTGTAAACAATACCGAATAATAATAGTATTTAGTGGCACTTTTCAATATCTATACAAATAAATAAAATTGAAGTGTCTGTTTGTATAAAAATAACAGCTTTTTACTAAATTCATATGAAATAATATATGGTACCTATAACAAAACAACCATTATTTTAAATTTTGTCAGTCTGTCTGGTCTGTCTGTTGTTCCGGGTAATCTCCGAAACATCTGGACCGATTTTGACGGGACTTTCCTAGGCAGATAGCTGATGTTACAAGGAGTAACTTAGGCTACGTGGACAAAGCCTCGGTGCACAGCTAGTAGTATATAATATAATGTTTTTGAGAAAGTATTTATAGTAACCTTTGTATTAAATTCTGGGTTCAAGCAAATAAATAAGAATAGCTTTCGGTTTGTTGGGATGACTAAGTTTGCCCTTAAACTTGTTTCGAAGTGCTTGTTTAGATTTCCTTTATGAAACTAGCCTATAGGGTAGACCTAAAAGAAACAATAACTTAAAGGGAAATGCTAAAGAGTGCTGAGGAATAATAATAGGAAAAATAAAGTAAAGTAGTTAGACACTAGACAGTCAGTATTTAAATTTTTGGGTTCAAATATCAGGTTCTATTAATCTTGGTATACACCTAATAATGATTAAAATATATGGAATCTAATATAATGGAATTATATATAAAGTAAACTTAATGAAAAAGAAAAACAGTTATTAATTGATAAATATGGAGAAGTTCTAAGGAAAATTAAAGATAAGATAAGATACATTTTAATTGTTTAAAACATGAGTATTATGCCAACTTAAAATTATGTACGTAGGTACATTGATGTTATAATCATTAGAGGATCATCATGTTATGCCTAATATGTAGGCGTACAAATTGATAGGTGGAGCTACTTATCTGTTATTAATTTACAAAATCTGTATTAAAATATTAACAAACTGATAATTTCAAATTAAATATAGAAAATGAAAATCTTCAATTCTTAAGTTATTTGACATTTTTTACAAAAAAAAAATGTAAAAAAAAAAAGGAAAATTATAATGCCCAAAAGAAAGACTTCCAATTAAAAAGTTAAAACAAAATGTCAACGTTATGTAATAAAAAGACTGCATATCAACTTTAATCATTGTTGTATACAATAATAACTAAAGTCATTGTTAAAATTTATCCTTGAGAAAGTCATTAATATTATAATGACATTTTTTTTAGTTAAAAGCTTTCTAAATCTTTTTATAAGTTGGTATCTAAATCTGTATCTATAAGGAATTTGATTAAATATATAATGGGTTCCACTCTATTACGAATAAGTGCAGTCAAATTTATTTATTATTAGTATTATGTTCTGATAAAGACAGCATTAGTTCTAGTCTGTGATTCGGGTAGTCGAACGTTGAAGAGGCCCGCTGTTAGTCATTTATTTTTACTTTTATAAGTGCTCCTTTGGGGCCTATTTGAATAAAGCATTTTGAATTTGAATTACATATAAATAAATATAACCTGGTCATTTTTATAATTATTTATGAAATGAAAGACAAACATTACCAAACTAAATAGGTTTCATTAAACATTATTAACAAGTTAACAATTACAAAAGGACGCAATTTTGGAGAATACATTAGTAATATTATTAGTTCAGTCCGTACCCAATAAATAATTGTTAATATTACTTTGAAGGAAATTTAATTTTGCTTACAATATTGGTTGCACTATTGGTTGTACTTATTGGTTGTCTGCGTATTATGTGCTTATATTACTAATTATGTTTGATAAAATGGGTGACAAAATGTCACATTGGTTATAAATGGGTGACAAAATGTCACATTGGTTATAAATGGGTGACTAGATGTCACATTGGATATTAAATGGTTGACAAAATGGAACATAAGTAATAAATGGGTGACTAGATGTTATAATGGGTATTAAATGGGTTACAAAAGGTCGCAAATGAGTAAAAGTCACTTTGGATTAATTGGGTGATCAAGTAATATTCTTTCAATTGCATTTCACAGATGTTGACAATTTAAAATCCTGGGCAAAATATTTCTAAATTGTGATGAACATTTTATTGCATTTAGTATTTTAATACATAGTTGTATAAAATGATGTAGTTTATGGATTTTGCTTGTTGATGAAGAAGTTAATAATTGGAATATGATTTTAGGTTATTAAATTATAGTTAGATAGCGTTATGAAACCTGAGATGCGCAGTAAACAGAGCAGTAGAAAGAAATGCCATCATTTAGGTCTTGTGAAATATGTATTTCATGTGTCAAAGAATATAATACATATTGTTATAGTAGGCAGATATTCATACGGAAAAAAAAGTGTAGGCGACCCTCTAAACATTGCTTTTATAATTTTTAATTCACATTTATAATTTATGTTTTTTCGTACAATATATATAGATTGTCGATATCGGGATATCGACCTGTCCCATCGCGGCGTCAAACTAGCGGCGCGCGCAACTTTCATTGCGCACGCAACATGAAGCTGCGCGCGCAGATGTCGTTTAGACTTTAGACAGATTTGTTCTTCTTGACGTGGACGCTAGCCTCGAGGAAAATATTTTGAGTTATTTTGATATTCTTTGTAACCATCGCCTCGTTTCCCTCAAAGATCCTTTCTTATGCACCTTCCAAATTTTATACAGATAATATTATATTGTGAAACTGCTAATAAATTTCACAACATATATTGGGTGAGTTTGATTAACTATCATCTTATGGGGGATAATATACCTCCACCATATTGACATCATCATCCTCGCATAACCCATAAAAGTATAAAAATATATTGCACTAATTTTTAAATATTTACTAACAATATAGTACTTTTATTGATGAGGATTTCGGTTACATGTTTTCTTGAAAAAGTAATCTGTTAAATATTTTTATGTACATACGGGGGCTAAGTTGAGTGTATTTCCAAGAGTTCGGTATTATTAACTATATTATTGGTTCTGATGACACACATAGTCGTCACATTGGCTTGTGATTAAATAACAAGGTGTCACATTGGGTGACCGATCATAATCTTGGCTCGTTATATTTTGGGTACATAAATTTCTTTTAGGAGATATTGATAATTAAAATGTACTGACATATCTGTTGATGTTGACTAAGTAAAATGTTGCCTTAACTATGAATATATATATGTACACCTAACTTTATCCTTTGCAGGGACGCAAAGCTTGTCAGGATGGACGAACTGTTATACATCTAAATAGTTATTCAATGACTATGACGTTCTCCTGTTCCACGCATTGATAGGTGGCGCCGCCTGGTGGAAATAGAACTGGAGCAAATGTCGCTAAGAACCAGCCAATGAGAGAAAAGGATGTTGCCGCCACAAAAGTGACGTCATCGTGAACATAATTTGATACCTGGCCAGTCGCCATTTTGCTCGGCAGTTCTTCTTTGGATTTAGAGTAAGCCAGATCGGCAAAGGAGTCTGTATGGTTTTTGGATTATATAAAGCTAAGTATTCTTCTAGTTAGGTAAAATTAATGTGCTAAAATATATCAAAAGTGTACTTATGTAATTACCTACTGAATATGTTGTCGTGTATTGAATATGAATTACAAAACAAGTTCCGATGAGTTTCTTGCCCATTCTTCTCAACCGGACTAAATCTTTGGAATGGGCACTTAGAGTCAATTGCCTAGTCAACTTGAAGTGAATTATTGGAAATACAACAATATTATGTGATTTAAGCTGTTTCATTTATTCTTGTAAGTAATGGTTATAACAATTTATTATTTAAAAACCTCACTAAAATCAGCATTGGCTTAAAATAATCATAGTAAAAGGAGATTACTATGATATAATCACAATTATTTTTGGCGAAGTTTGCCTTACCTACTTATATAATTATCAAAGTGACGGATACGTACACCTATATACAATCACAGATTAGTTCCATTATGTAGGTACATATTGACTCAATTATTACAATAAAAGACCGACAGGTAGGTAGGTGTACATGCCTACCTCATCACCAAATTGTACATAACAAGTAGGTAGGTAGGAGTATTTATTTATTGTTATTATTAGTAACTAGCTGTGCCCCACGGCTGTGCTCACGAAACCTGTACATGCCTACCTCATCACCAAATTTTACAAAACAAGTAGGTAGGTAGGTAGTAATATTTATTTATTGTTATTATTAGTAACTCGCTGTGTCCCACGGCTTTGCTCACGAAACCTAAGTTACTCCTTGTAACATCAGCTATCTGCCAGTGAAAGTACCGTCAAAATCGGTCCAGCCGTTTCGGAGATTACCCGGAACAAATAGACAGACAAAAATTTTATAAATGGTTGTTTTGTTATAGGTACCGTATATACTTTCATATGCATTTAGTAAAAAGCTGTTATTTTGATATTACAAACAGACACTTCAGTTTTATTTATTTGTATAGATAGGAATAGGATTATTTTAGTAGGTACCTATCAGCAGAATTTGAATAAAAACTCATATTAACAATAGTGTACGCACATGTACTGACCCAGTAACGGTACAATACTATCAATTTTAGAAGGTAAGCACTTTATACTGCGCGGCCGCTTTTTTGTAGCCATTCAAACTTGGTCGGTTTAGCTACTGCTTTGTGTCTTGTTGGTTTTTTAATGATATCTCTTTAATTATAAACTGTACAGGGCTTAAATTTTACAGGCGTATAATTGAATGAACACACTAATTATTGGAATACTTTATAATTTGATAACCCATAAAGAACTCGTCCAATCCAATGGCGAAAATGGTCGTAGTCTAATCGTGGTATTATTTACATATCTCATTAATTATTTACAGTATACAAACGAGACTTGGAATATCATTGTAGGCAGCTACAGGGCACATACTAACGGCAAAACCTAGTCTCTAGGACATATATTTGAAGTACTAGAACCTAAAAACCTTATTCTAGGTATATTTTTTTTTCTCCCGAATGGTATATTATTTTCGAATTTTCTTTTATAAACAAATATAAACAAATTCATAGCAACGTGAATAAAAAAAATCATAACTGTGCGCCTAATCGTTTAGGATATCCAGCCATCAGCAAAACGTTCCCGCAGCGGCATTTTGAATATCTTTGGAGTCTTACGACACACAAATTTCATTTTAGCACACACATTTACTACTCCTCAGACACTAATTATTGGTATAATTTTTTTTCACGTACGACCATTTTGAAAAAAAGGTGCCGCTAGGAGAACGTTGCCCTGGCGGAATCTGTTTTTTCGTTATAACTCAAAAACGGCTGGACACACAAATTTAAAATTATCATACACATTTACACGGCGTCATACACTAAATATCTATAGAACTCAAATCATGAAATTCGATATTATGCCGCTGCGAGAACGCACACGCTTGTGTCGTGTAATTTTTTACCCTATAACCGCTCAGATATCGCTTTCTGATAACACATTTACCGTGGTCATTTTTAAAACACATCGAGGAGCGTAATAATAATTATTCATCTGACAGTTAAATTACCCGATGAAAAACTGGTTCAGTCGTGAGTCAACATCCCTATAGAAACCTCCAGGTTGCTAGAGCTGCCTCCCGTGCTTAGTTTCAGGTATTGCCCTCCCTCTTAGCTTCATGCGACGACATCACCAGTAGCCACCTGGCGAGTTCGCGCCCGCTCGCCTAAATAAAAATAAACAGAACTAAATTACAAGTCGACAAGAATTATAACTGGAGTTGACCAGACACCACAAGCGGCACCCGTTCACGAGTATGACCCATGTGCCAGCCATCGCTCTCCTCAACCATTACTGAGGGAAGAGGGCTACCCGCCACACGATGCCGCCGCGTAAAGAATCTTTTTCGTGAGCATGACATCCAGTTGCTTACACAGATGGCCGCTCTCGTTTATTTCCAGACTCATAGACTAGTGGAATGTGTGGTATCACGCATTCTACATTTTTGTGCTCAAAATGTTTATGCATCTCACTTTCCTGTTGAGATCTTCACAGTTGAAATAAAAAGTATATAATATCACATAACAGCTATTTATTAAATAATAAACATTCTAGGATTGTATTACGTTTTGATTAGCGGTACATTCAATAATATAGATTAAAACTTGGGCGCTGGGCACTCCTCCTTTGCGTAGTCTCTGGTGGGAGAGTAGAACTGGAAAACAAAAAAACAACAATTATTGTAGGTAGTTATTTTTATTTTGTACTAGCTGCTGCGCCGCGGTTTCACCCGCACGGAGATATTGGATTTCATGGTTTTTATATTTTTTGCAGGGATCCCTAATTCTTTTTCCAAAATAAAAGTTGCCTATGTTACTCCTTGTAACATCAGCTATCTGCCAGTGAAAGTCTGGTCAAAATCCGCCCAGCCGTTTCAGTGATTACCCGGTACAACCAGACAGACAAAAATTTTAAAATGGCTGTTTTGGTGTATGTCCCGTATATACTTTCATATGCATTTAGTAAAAAGCTGTTATTTAATTTAATTGTGTTATGTAATGGTAGTTAATTACTGAATTATTTAACTTTCCTATGTCCAAGTTGCATTTAATAAAAGGACTTCGATGACTTATCAAAGTTTGATCAAAGATTATGACATTGATAATAGCAGAACATAAGTCAGAATTCCTCAATTTTTTCAAACTGCAAAATTTACTAAGAATATGCTTCTGTCAAAGAACTTTGATCAATCATGGGACACAGAACCAGGACAGAGATCTTTGATGAGTGGAGTATCGGCTTTACCTTGTACTGCTTGTCTCGGTACTCCTGCCAGGGCTCAGGATTGGTCTTCTTGTTCCACGAAACATCGGGCGAGCGCGTCGCCAGGCGCAAGATGTAGAACACAGCACCAGCGCATCCGATGCCCGTGCACACATACAGGGGGATCAACTGCGGAAATCACACCATTACTGACAGATTTCTGGGTGTGCGATACATTACTATTCATTATCTACGATGTAATGGATTAAGAGCATCATAACAAAAAAATTAAAATGTTTTATTTGTTCATAGAAGTATACAATTTGAGTCAGTAGGTACTTTTCAGCATAATTGTATACACAATATTATCGCTGTACTACTTTAAATTTACAAATAAGAACGTACAAAATAAGATAATAAAATAGAGGTTAATTATGTAAGCACTGCAGAACCAAGACGCACTAACAATGCAATGCTATCGCGAAAATCTACTTACAGCTTTGTGTTTCTTCAAACTTTGGATGCTGAGACCCTGCATTTTGAATGTAGATTTGTAACTAGATCAATGGGAAAATTTCACGATTTTACTGCTTTTTCACGAAATATTTTACAATCTATCGATCGCAAAACAAGAAAATTCGTATTCTGTAAAGTTCTACTACTTAGTCTATGGTTCTCTGGTTTTTTTTTTTTTTTTGTTTTGTTTTTGGCTCCACGCGATTAGCGTATTTAGCCAGTGTCGAGTTATATGGATAATAATATATAATAAATCTCTAGTTTTCGTGCATGAAAGTCGTCAAAGTCACTTTAAAGTTTAGTCTAGGCGCGGTCAAGTCGAAGTAATGCTTCAGTAAAGCGGTGGATACTTTACTGAAACTTCTATGGAGTTTTGGATAGAATACGAAAATTCACGTTTTTCGTCTTTGTACTATTTGCCTTTCACTTATGCACGTTTACGAACACTTAACGGTTAATAATCCACCATTATTACACATTAACACTCGATAAAACACAGGTTTAGGTAAATAACACAAAATCAACAACAGCACATTTTCGCATTCCCGCCAAAACTCCGTTCTCTGGTTCTCCGCAGAAAAGTGAAAACTACTCTGTAGTCTGTGCCCTGTGGTCAAAGACTAAAGAGTAAAATAACTATACTGTGGTTCTGAGTCTCACAGTCTGACACAGACATATTACAAGGATATCAAGGACATTTTTTACTACAAAACTCACGTAACTAGAAGAATCACTGATACCAAAAACGTGATCCGAAAGAGACTAACTAAAGAAAGGTGTCTTTTTCTAAAACGGAAATGTTACTTTATGAACTAAACGGGACAGATTTTAGACGATTTGTTGTAGTTAAAATGATTCTATTTAATTTGAATTATTTAATACAATTTGCAATACACTTAATGGCGATACCTACCAAGAAAAATAATCACTGCTCGAAAGAAACAGTAATACAAGTGAATCAGAGATAATAGTTATCTTGTTGATGAGAAAGATCTTTCTCTTGGTTGCTTCTTTAGGTCGGATATATTCGGGTAGTAAGTCAAATAATATTACAAATAGAATTAGAAATTTACAAATAGAAATTTGTAGAACTAGTAGGAAAATATCAAGGTATGATAAACATACCTGCGGCGCATGTACGGATCTTTTCGATAAATAAAATTCGATAAAATTGACAGGTTAAAATCGATAAAACCCACTTTATCGATTATAACTGTAATTTTTATCAAAAATTTCGATAAAATTGACAGTTAAAATCGATAAAACCCACTTTATCGATATTAACTGTCACTTTTATCGAATTTTATTTATCGAAAAGATCCGTACTTGCGCCGCAGACTCTATATATATCCTATGAACATTATTTATAAATATATACCTATGTTTATAGACCAGCGGCGCAAGTACGGATCTTTTCGATAAATAAAATTCGATAAAATTGACAGGTTATAATCGATAAAACCCGCTTTATCGATTTTAACTGTCCATTTTATCGCTATTGTATGTCTGTGGTTCAGAGATATTATGTATTATAAAAGAGTGGCGTCGTGGCCAAATTGTGAACTAACGTTTCCAAACAACAAACATATTACAACAAAAATTAAGAGCTGGTTTCTTTCTGTCGGCATTTTAAATCATATACATATCGTAGCAACGACGTCACAGGCGAGCTTCATGGACGGTGTAAAATGACAACAATCAAAACATGTTAACTTTGGTTTACTAATTAACGTTTAGAACCATAAATTACTCATTGGATTGTTAATAATTTCACTTAAACTTTGATTAACTAATTAATGTTTGTGAACCATTAATTACTCATTGAATTGTTAAAACTAGACAAATGATTGTAAAACTGAACAAATTCACTGTAAACACAATTTTTTAAAAGATTGCCGACAAGTTTCTTGCCCATTCTTCTTGTACGGCCTATTACTTGGAATGGGCACCTAGAGTCATTTATTTTAACTATCATGAGTGCTCTCCTGGGCCCCATGTTGATAAAAAGTAATGAATTTCAATTGAAGATTAAAATCTAAAGTAGAATGACAAGATCTAACAAGTTTTATAAAGATTCTTTGTCACAATCTGTTTTGCTATAAATACGAGCGACCGACTGTTGGAAACAACCAGTATTACGCCTACCGTCGGACCGTTCAGATCTCCCATATAACTTTGCCGCAATAAATGGTTGAGATAAATCGAGCTACTTCGTGTTTTCTTTCTACGAGGGGTGAGCGCCGCTGAAGATGTTGACGTCACCGGTGGTGACGTCACCGTTTTTAAAAAGACCCCTGGACTCGCCGCCCCGTCATACATTAAATAAATAATTACATTTATAATAGGATTAAAACGGAACAGACGTGAACAGTAATGCCTGCTAAACAAAAAAGGTAATTAACAGCAGCGCCCTCAAATCCCACTATGGGACTCAATGGGACTCTTTCTCAACATACTCTATATAAATATAATAAAGACATATTATCTATTCTGTGATATAGTCATATAGCACAGACTGAATGCTGGCTTATTACACAAAATTGCGCAAGCCATGAAGTTCCAAACAATTAAAACTATCAACTGTCATCATCTAACTTTGCAACGATACAGCGTCGATATACGTAACATGACCGTTTGATACGTAGTTTATGCATAAAGAATCTCTACCTAGTCTGTGATAAAGAAGTTAAAGTTCAAAAGTTGACACTGGCAGTAAAACGTCAAGCAGCCATAATCTAAAGAAGAAGTAAAACATTGAAAAGAATTTGTTGAGTTTGTACTGCAAATAACCTAATTTTAATGATTTGGTGCTATTTTAGTGAATGATTATTTAATAGAATACGGGGAAATAGTTCAAATACAAGATGAGTTTTCTATTGTGAGTATTCTCGTTTTTATTCAGGCACAATGGCGTGTCTATTTTTAACTGAATATCTTCCGTTCGTCTGCGCGGTGACGTCTTGTTTACGTTCGTGATGAAGTTTTACTGACTACATTAGTTTAAAAAGCTCGTTCCAAAGTACCGGTGATGCCCCTGCAGGGCCTCACCCACGGCACAGCAACCATCGATGAGCGCTCGCGTAATACCGCTCCGTCCAATCAGACTGATTTATAGAGGTGCCAGAACAAGTGTCTCTTCGGCAATCAATTAATTTGTCGTTTCCAGCGGGGGACGGTCCAATAAAACGTTTAAACCTAAGAAGAACATCCCGGAAGGCACGCACCAGTATGACCTGATGCGGCACGCGGCAGCAACACTAGGCTCGGGCAACTTGCGCCTCGCCGTCATGCTGCCAGAGGGGGAAGACCTCAATGAGTGGGTGGCTGTCAACAGTAAGCTCGTACCACTGTTCTATTTGTAGCTATTTCACTTATGGATCTAGACTCTCCTCTCAGGTGAATGGCCATGAAATACATTACAACGCTTAGCTACTTGATAATATATTAGATGTAAAAGTATTGTTAATATTATCTGGGAGTACAATGATTATAGAACCTGTTTAGAATGATGCTGTGAGAACAGAGCATTGTTCTGATGTTATGGTGCTTCTTGCTCATTGTCACTAAAAGATATGCATTAACTCATGGTCTGATGTGTACATACATCCTTCTGTTTTATTGAATACATAATTATAGTTCAACTTCCTGGAACAGATATGAAACATAACAAAGTGAGTGATACAAGGTATTGATCTCAGTAGAGATGTGGCTAGCATAAAGGGCTACATGAAGTATTTAGTGGATCAAATCACAACAATAAACTCTATTAATTCTATTACCAAAATTTACTATCAACTTAAATGCAAAAGACAAAAATTAATTCCAGTACTGGTCCATACCCTTATGTACTTCAAAATGTTATATTATGTGTCTGCCCCAATTAATATAAAACAACAATACAATGTAATAAGAAGTACATAAATATAAACCAACTTCATACAATGTTTTGGTCCATCTTCATATCTTTTAAACTACTGAACCAATTTCATTGATGTCAATTACGATGCATCCTAAGTTGAAGTAAATATAAGCCAATAATAAAGGAATGGTCACAACCCCATCATTAGTTTTGGAGAAATGTATGGACAGACATACATAAAAAATACAAACTTACATACACATATAAATTTTGTATTTAATAGGTTTGCAAATGTGAATATATTGCAGTTCCAATAATATTACATACATACAAGTGGAATTGATAACCACCATTTTTGAAGTCAGCTAAAAACCTGGTTCATGTGAAAGAAAACTTAACTGATTAGAAAGAAATTGTGAGGGAATATTAACAAAAATGTCACCAAACTGGATGTAGGGTTCGGTACTTTACCCTATCTTAATAATATTCATTGATAGTTATTGATATGGCAACTTCATCAACTTTTGACTGGTAGAGCAATAGTTTGCCAATTTAAACAAGCTGATGGAAATGTTCCTGTCTCTAGGCTAAGGTTACAAATGCAAGCCATTGGTTCAGCAAGGTACAGCACAAATTGCTTCAAAAGGCTTGAGATAATACAATCCCATCCAGGTGCACTGTGTGTTTTATGTGAAAAAATAATGCTTTTAAAAACGTGGTAAAACAATGACAGTTTCTTTTTCAGGAAACAAAAATTCCGTAATCCTTTTGCTTGTGCTTGTAGTGGTCGAAAATTGAATGATTTATAAGTAATTGAAATGAATCCTCATTCCTCATTAGTACACTACTAACAATGGGAATGTCATAAATGTGTGCACCTATAACAGAGTTTCCAATATTATATGCTCTGGGGCCTGTTTCATAAAAAATATTAGTCTAATTTTATCAGCGTTTTTCTTTTTTTTTCATATATTTTATGAGGCTAAGAGAGGAAAATGCCATCGCAATTATAGGGGCAGACTGCATGCATAGTTGAACAAACAAGTAAGAGCAGAGATTGCAAAAATTTATGTTAAAATATTACAAAATTATCATTATATTGATAGATTTTATAGAATTAATAAAGTAAATGAATTAACAAAATAAAACTAATGATCAACAATAATAATAAAATTTAAAATTTGGACATTAATGGTGGTTACATACAAGTGATGCAGATTCAACTGCAGTCCTAAAGTTACGACTGTTATCTACGAAAGAAAACACAATAGTTTTAAACAAAACTAACTATAATAAAGGGAAGTTTTTTTCGTGAAATTATTTTTCTTAGACTGGGAACACAGCAGAGATTTGAAACATTTTGTGCAAATGCTGCAATTTTCTTTTTCTGTCTGTTGATCTGTTCCAATCTCCGAACTCGAGTGTGTATCTGGCTGCGTATGTGTTGAATTGAAATTGAAATTGAATTGAATTGAAATGCCAATTTTGAATCCCTTGAGATGAGAATTTGTTAAATTCCTTTTTTAGTATGCTTTTTTACCCCTCTATATTTTACTCCCTGAAAATTTCAAGTCTCTACGCCAAGCGGTTTAGGCAGTATATTGTCTGTCAGTCAGTCACTCAGGATGAAGCATTTTATATATCATACCTAGAAAATATAAGAAAGAAACATATTCCGTTCCAAAGATTGAAAAATATTAGATTGACATAGTGATTCTGTCCTCTATCACATATTATACTTGTCCGTCTATTATTCAATGCGATTTAAAAAAAAGTATTTTTATATAAGTTACATGGTACCTATTGTCACAGTTTTACAATCATATTGTGGTATCGTTACGGTTTCATTGGAATCCTTTTTTTGTTTATACAGGACTAATCTTGACCTAAACTATCTACTTACATTCTAAATTTCATCAAAATAGGGTTAGCGGTTACGGAGCCTTTCGCATATTTAGAATATTCTTAGGAAGGATACCTAGAGTTTTTTATTTTATTTTATTTGGTAACGAGACGAGCTTGTCGTTTGCTTGATGGTAAGCATAACGCCGGCCCATAACAATTGCAGTGCCACCCAGAACTTTGAAACACAAAGGCCTGCGCGGCACTGCAATGCGCTCGTTACCCTGAGACATTAGGTATTAAGTCTCATAAGCCCAGTAATTTCACTAGATACTCTGCTCATCAAACCGGAACACAGTAATGCTTGCACATTACTGCTTGGCGGCAGACTTCACTCACAAAGCGGTGGTAACAACCCAGACGGACACTCGCAGAAGAGTTAGTCATCCCACTAACAAAAACAGAACCTAGAGTTCTGTTTAACCACTTTTTTAACCTACCTACACAATCCTTGCCCTGATCGTCAACGACAATCGATCGATACCTCAGGTATCTATATCGTACTCGTAGTAATGGGACTGGCCAAAAGCTAAGTGTCTTTTTCCAGCGGTGGACTTCTTCAACCAGATCAACATGCTGTACGGGACCATCACGGAGTTCTGCACGGAGGAGTCGTGCGGCGTGATGTCCGCGGGGCCCAAGTACGAGTACCACTGGGCCGACGGGCACACCGTCAAGAAGCCCATCAAGTGCTCCGCGCCCAAGTACATCGACTACCTCATGACGTGGGCGCAGGACCAGCTCGACGACGAGACGCTCTTCCCTTCCAAGATCGGTGAGCACCCCCCCCCCCCGACACTAACCTCCCTGCACATATTTGTTTATAGCCTGTTAGTAGACTTTTTTTATGCTATTTGGCAACGAGACGAGCTGGTCGTTGCCAAATAGCACATGAAACGTTAGGTATTAAGTCTCAATAAGTAATGCTTGCACATTACTGCTTGTCCGCAGACTTCGCGAGCAAAAGGGACGGACAATTGCAAAAGTGTTAGTCCTACCACTAACAAAAGAAAACTACTGTACTGAACTACTACTGTAGAAGACTTGTTACGTATAATACAATTATAGATGTAATAAATTAAATAATTTAGTACTAGCAACTTACCTGTCAGCAAAGTGCAGCGCGCCCATCCTGTGTAAACACTGGTGTCGAGTCTGGCGTCTCATTCCTAAACGTAATTTTAGTTTCGCTCTCTCTTTCCGATGTCAGATATTTGACAGATCTGCGTTTAGTTTCATAGCTGTCAAATATCATCCATCGTTGACAATTGAGGCGTCACTAAATTCATGCCCGTATTTACACGCGTGTGAGACGCCAGAATCGACACCACGTTCGCATGCCTCGCTTCCATTTCATTATATTTGTGGCTACTCGTATAAAAGCTTAGGTATAGTTTACTGCGACCTCGGCACAGTCGACCGTCCAGCATATCACAGACAAAACTAATTCCAACTTATAACTATATTGAGTTTGAGACTGACTGCCGCACTTGACTCGTTTATTTATTTTTAAGGAGAACCAACAGCTGTATTACAATAACTTTTAAAACTAACTAACATTAGAAAGCCAATTATAGGTTCTCACGAATAGTAACAACACAAGGTGAAAACTAATTTATAACATTATATTTAGTGATTACTTATCGAGTCCTTAGTGTAGATAGAGTTGTTTCATTACGAGTTTACTATTTTTGGAAAATAGCTGTTATACACTTTATTCTACTCGTAATAACGTATGTGAATCGATATTTATATGTAATTATTATTACACCTTTTAACTAAAAAAATAAAGAAACAATAAAACTACCAAACCATGGCCAAATAACCAACTGCGAAATTCTGACGTCATTGTATAAATAATGTCTTTACTGTCATTTTTTGTATAAACGGTACATGTAAGAACGGTCAAATTTCCTTTTTTTACGTTTCCTGATAGGCGTTCCTATTTTTTAAAAGTTGTAATAATATAGATTGTAAAGCCGTCGTCTTTTGATCTGAACGGCATAACGCTGCGGTGAACTCAGGGAAATGTGTCGGACACATTTCCCTGAGTGCGCGTACTGCGCGGGAACAAAATACGATTGTAGACGTTTCTTATATTACGATGTCGAGTCCGACACGGCGACAGCAGCGTCCCGCGGCCCGCTCACAGCCCCCCTCCCCTCCCCCCGCAGGTGTGCCGTTTCCGAAGAACTTCCTGTCGATGGCCAAGACTATCCTGAAGCGCCTGTTCCGCGTGTACGCGCACATCTACCACCAGCACTTCCCCGAGGTAGTGCAGCTGGGGGAGGAGGCGCACCTCAACACTTCCTTCAAGCACTTCATATTCTTCGTGCAGGTACCGAACATTTTTAGGTTATATGATAGCTAGACGAGCTGGTTGTTTGCCTGATGTTAAGCATAACGCCGGCCCATAACAATTGCAGTGCCACTCGGAACTTTGTCTCACAAAGTCCTGCGCGGCACTGCAGTGCGCCCGCTACCCTGAGTAATTAGGTATTAAGTCTAATAAAGCCCAGTAATTTCACTGGCTACTCTGCTCATCAAACCGGAACACAGTAATGCTCGCACATTACTGCTTGGCGGCTGACTTCACGAGCGAGTCGGTGGTGCGAACCCAGACGGACACTCGCCGAAGTGTTAGTCCTACCACCTAGTAAAACATGGTACAGAACATACGCACGTTTCTAGCGTTCGATCTCCCGTGTTTTCGATACAGCCGCTTGGTCGAGCCCCGGCAGTGCCGCGCTGTATTGACGCGCGACTGTGTTGCAGGAGTTCAACCTCATCGAGCGGCGCGAGCTGGCGCCGCTGCAGGAGCTCATCGAGAAGCTCACCGCCAAGGAGGCGCGATGAGACCCGCCCCCGCACCCGCACCCGCGCCCGCCCCCGCCCCCGCCCCTCCCTGCAAACTCACCCTCCAGCACCACGCTTACTCAAACGAATGCTCCGCGGGATTGTAGGATAAGAGTTATATCCCTGTTCGTCAGCCGACGTGGACGAGTTCTCTCACGAACGGAACATGTAACCGTGTCGCGCACGTCTTGTCCAGGCTCTCGAGTCGTCGTTCAGTCTTGTGTCCGCTCGAGTGCTCGCGCCCTCACCGGCCCGAGCGCTCGCCCGCTAGTGAGGTGAGGCCGGTTGTAATATGTAACTTTGATATAAGACTTGTGATATGAAATGGAGTCTGGCGCATCCGCGCCGCTCGGCGCACTCAACTAGAGAAGATTGCCTTCCTATACGTTAAGATTTATACTTAGATGCGGAAATTGTTTAGATTTGATACAAATGTATGGATAATATACTTACGGAATTATTCAATTGTACCTACCTTTGATGGTAAGAAAAAGTTAATTTATATTTTTACGTATAGTGATTATTTAGTTAAGGTGCATAAGTTATTAGGACGGCCCGGCATGCCGCCCCGCTCGCCCCGCGCTGCGGCCGCCCCTGCGGCGCGAGGGGGCGGCACAGCGCACCGTCGCTCTTTATTTATTTACAATGATCTTGTATTATTGACAAAGTGTTTTTAAGTTAAAGTATTTTCACATACTCATTAAATCAATAATCTCTTAAGTATACTTATAATTAAATATTGTAGATATTTTGTGCATTTAATTATTATTTTCATTTGTTTCGAATCTTATCGATGGCATTTTGTGACTGACGTGATTTTTTTGTTAAATTTAATTTAGCTAAGTATGTCTCATTAAATAAAAATCTATTATGTAAACAGTTCATTTGACATTCTCCGACTACCCGCACACACGGCTTGTCTCTTGACTCTAGCAGCTTCACGCATCATGTTCATAGGAGCAACCGTAAACGTTACAATGTATGAATTAGTAAATAACCGTGAAAGTTTAAGTCAGTGTTGCCGCTCGCGCAACGATACTAGATGTCATTTTCACCCAATCCCTCAAGAATCCCTCCCAATCCCAAAGTCTATTTGAGAGGTAGCCTATGACGAGCGCCCTCATCATATTACATGGACCAATGAATAGTGGCGGCATATTTTGAAATGGCCAATGATAGAGGCCACACATCACGTGGTCATCCAGCTCGCCCCTCCGACGAAGACGCCGCGTCCTCAAAATTCTCCAGTATCCTCCACTTGCCCTTCAGGCCTGACAGAGACCACACGTTTAAATATCTATTTCTCAACAATGTAGTAAAACAGATATAAAATCAAAAATGGTAATTTTTGTTTAACTATTTCCTAAACAAACAGTACTACATAGTAAAAGAAGAATAGTAATTTAACTCCATGGAAACGGCCCGATAACGTTAAACATTTAATTCGAGGCTGGCTCGCGCGTGTGGCACACGTGTCGTGTCACGTGTGTCGCGCTCGTTGCGCCCCGCGTTCGATACAATGCCTCCATATTGTGCGTGTTTGTCTCCCGGAGATCTGTGGTTTGTGTTAGCGCCGCAATGCCTAATCTCATGCAAATTATTATGTTTCATATTTCGTATGGTATCATTAGCTTGATGAGTATATGCGTCCTTTTCTCTCCCTCCAAATCCGCAACACGCACGACACCTAGCGGAAGACGCTGGTTGTCTGTCGCCCTTGAACCGCCGCAAGGACAAAAGCTATGCAAAATATATGCGCACGCGTCCCGGTTTAATTGTGACATCGCCGCAATAATACGTGTTATAAATACAATACATTATAAATACATTACTGTGAAGTGTAAAGGTGCACCTGAAGAAATAATACAAATCTGGACAGTGGTTATCACATTAGGACACTCACGACGGACGGTCCGAGGTATTGGGCTCTCCAGGGCGCTCTGGATGCTTCAGAATACAGGAGTCAAGGTGCGTGGAATTCCTATATCCTAGACCTAAGCATTTGCTCGTTGTAGTTAGTGATACCGTTGTTGTAACCAGCCGCCTAACGATACAAAAAATACAGTCCACTCTCTCATAAATATTCCGCCATAAAGCCTTCGGGCACATAACGCACTTGCTTGACCAAAAACTATTTTGGGCCTTTGCATTTTGGTCCTTTCTCGCAGGATTCTATATCAATTTATATCTAATTTAATCGGATTCAATTGATTTTTGTTCATTTTTGTAGTATTTCATTTCTACCATCTTGTATCATTTAAACTCGTCATACGATGTGGTCAGTACGATAGTACGCCATTGTGCACCTTACGTTCATTGACATAAAGCCGTTGATGCTTTGGTTGTCATTCACCAACTTCAACGCATACCCGCACCGCGCCAATATAAGTGTTTGCCTTTAGAGACTATAAATCGCATACATTCCCGCCCTTCAGGCATATACATTTATATATATCTATTACATTTAGGTATTT
This sequence comes from Crocallis elinguaria, assembly GCA_907269065.1. Taxonomy (NCBI): domain Eukaryota; kingdom Metazoa; phylum Arthropoda; class Insecta; order Lepidoptera; family Geometridae; genus Crocallis; species Crocallis elinguaria. Next base: position 17,868,535 of record OU026068.1, read on the forward strand.
ATTAACACGTATTCATAACATAACATAAATAAAACCGCGCCTCAGTACTTAATATTACGCATATTATCATTTAAGTTTGAGGGTAAGTAGCAATAAATTTGCACACGACCCGCTCGGACGAGATATTTGCTCACTCGCCGTGTTAAATAATAATTTAGTTGAACAAATTGATGCTACTTGATAGTTTCCTATTCTTTGATACGCATATTTACGTATTGTTTTCTGTTGTTTGTTTGTTTACGCGATAATTGATTTCGATTATGTCTCGCGACGTTAAGATAGTTTCTCCGTGTAGTCCGCGATTAACTATTCTAGAAGCAAAGCGAAACGCTCTTTATGAACGAATTAATATTGTTTATAATCAGGCCACATCAGCTGATGATTCTGACATATGCCGCGAGTTATTTCTTAATTCTTGTGTAACTGTAGATGATATTAGATCGAGCTTTCACAATGTCCTTGACCAGTACCACGAAGTACTTCTCGAAAGTGACCCTGAGGCCACTCCCTCGTATCAAGGTTACGCCTCCTTCGAGGATCTATACTGTTATATCAGGAAGGCTATGTCGAATATATAAAACCCGCGCCCGCGCCAGAGCCTTCGCCGAGTGCGACCGCGCGCACAGAGTTACGCCGCGGCTACCACCGATCGAGCTCATGTCGTTTGATAATAACATGTGTAACTGGCCGTTGTTCTACGCAAGTTTTAACGCGACAGTTCATAATAATCCCTCGCTAACAGACGCAGACAAACTTTATTATTTAATAGGTAAACTGTCACCCGCCGCTCAGAGTACGTTTTCTGGCATCATACCCAGAGGCGTATTTTAGGATTCAGCGCCCCGGGCCTGTAGGCCCCGCCGCCCTGCCGGTCAGTATATTTATACGAAAGCCCACGTTTTGATGTGTATCAAAGATACACCCGAGAGCACCTTTTACGAGATTTAGACTCTTATCAATTCACAGTGTTAAATGGTGGTTTAGTTAAACTATGTTTTGCCTTTGTTGTTCTTTGACAGTTTTAAACTGAATCGAAAGAGACAAAACTCACTTGAACTAACTATTCAACCGTTTACCTACTATTGTTTATTAATAAGAGCCTTAGTTAGGTAGGCTTTTTTAAATTTCTTCTGCTTGCGCCGCCCCTCGCAGCCTGCCGCCCCGGGCCATGGCCCTTTTGGCCCTAGGGTAAATACGCCCCTGATCATACCGTGTCCAGAAAATTATGAGGTTATTTATCAGACACTTATCGATAAGTATCAAGACGTAAAGTTGTTAGGTTCTAATTATTTGGAACAAGCACTTAACCTAAAATTAAATGGTTCCCCGTCTGCAGCTAATTTCCAATTGTTTATTGATAAGTTTGTAGTCGCTGTTAACTCGCAAAAGCATTAAAAATAAATGATTTGTTGGATTTCGTATTACTGCACATAGCTATGCAAAAGTTTGATACAGAAACTGTACGTGCGTTTCAAATGTACTCCCGTGACAAGAAAATATATTCACTTGACAACTTTATTGATTTTATTAAAAGTCAGTGTCGAATATACGGGAGCACTATGCCTACAGCTGCTGACAGTAATAATACCGCAGTCTGGTTCAAAACCCCGCGCTAAAAATTACAATAATAACCCGCCGAATCCACAGTCATACGTAACATGCTCGACTCCTGATAAATGTTCCCTATGTAATTACGCGACTCATGATCATTACTATAAATGTACCGCGTTTGAAAAACTTTCGCCTACTGAGCGATTTAAGTTCATAAAAAATAATACCGCGTGTGTAAACTGCCTTAGTCGTACTCACAAGGCCGTTAATTGCACTTCTAAATTAAAATGCCGCACTTGTAGTCTGAGTTGTAGTGTACCATTCTAGGCTACATTTTAATAATAATAAACCGCGCTTTGAACCCGCTACGTCAAATCAGGCTGCCACTTCTTCTACCGCTACGCCACGGCAGCCCGTCCCCACCGCCGCGCACGCGCCTGTACCAAGTCACGCGCCGGCGCAAATAACGCATCGCAGCGATCTCTCATTATCCACGACATCGATTGCCGCTTCGGTTGGCACGCGTATGGACACACCGAACGATAAGCAGCAACAGTTAACTGTATTGCTAGCTACAGCGCAAGTGGTAGTGTACGATGCTTATAACCGGCCGCTAATGATTCGTTGCTTGTTGGATAGTGCATCGCAAAGTAACTTCATGACTTATGAATGTTGTGAGCGTATTGGATTGCTAAATAATATGAAACCGTCTCATACGGTAGTCAGGGGTATTGGGGGTTCCGTTAAACAAGGGTTCAGTTAGCTTAAAAATACACTCGAGATTTAATACAAATATTAATTTCGATCTCACGTCGCTCGTGATCGATCGTATAAGCGACGCGCTGTCTTCCGCGCCCGTCGATGCGGCTGCGTTTACGCATCTCGAGTCGCTTCCGCTCGCTGATAAGGATTACGCAATTCCAGGACCGGTCGACTGCCTAGTCGGGGCGTCAACCTTCGCGCATTTATTACTACCTGGAGTAGTCCATAGTCAACATACTAATGTACCGCCCGCGATTCAAACTGTTTTGGGTTTCGTGATTATGGGTTCCGCGCCTACGTCACAGATCGTTCACAGTAATGTCTCAACTTGTTGTTCCGCTGTTCATGACCCTATGGACAGTCTCTTCAAACGCTTTTGGGAGCTTGAAGAGGTTACTACCGCACCGCCCGCTCAATGTTCCGATGATATTGAGTGTGAACAATTTTTCCGCGCCACCACTGTTCGTGATGACAGTGGTAGGTACGTCGTCGCCTTACCTTTTCGCGATGACGCATGTTTGTTAGGTGATTCTTACGCCGCCGCGCTTAGACGTCTTAAATGTTTAGAGCGAAAGTTAGACGTCTCGCTCAATATCCGCGCCGCTTATAATGATGTAATACGCGATTATATACATAAGGGCTACCTAAGTCCTATAGATATAAATAATGATGACGTCACTCGACCTTCATACACAATCCCGCATCATGGAGTAGTGAGGGACGATAAATCTTCGACTCGTCTTCGCTGTGTACTCGACGCGAGTTGTAAAACTCTGCCGTCTGGTCCTAGCCTAAATGAGCTTCTCCATGCAGGTGCTAATTTACAAGGCGACTTGTTTAGTATCCTAATAAATTTCCGCCTATTTGAAATAACACTTTCAGCTGACTGTCGTCAAATGTTCCTTCAAATATTAGTACGCGAGCCTGACCGTAGGTTTCAAAGGATTTTATATCGGTTTAGTACTGATGATCCAGTTACTGTGTATCAGTTTAACCGCGTCTGTTTTGGACTAAAGTCCAGTCCTTTTCACGCATTACGCGTTGTGCGTCAACTGATCCTTGATGAAGGAGATAAGTTCCCCGCCGCTAAAGACGCCATTTTATTATCTTTGTATATGGATGACGTAGTCTTGTCTGTCATGTCAAAAATGCAAGCGATCACCTTAAGTGATGAGCTAATCCAACTTTTCAAATTAGGTCAATTCGACCTCATAAAGTGGACCAGCAATTCTGATGCTGTACTAGCCCACATACCAGACACGCATAAAGAACCTCGTGACAAGGTGTTTGAGGAAAGTGTCCCACATAAAATCCTAGGTCTATACTGGGATAGATCTGGTGATTGTTTCCGCTTCATAGTCACCGCTCCAGACGACAAGTGTACTAAACGCACGATATTGTCTGCGATAGCACGGCTGTGGGACATCATGGGTTTCGCGGCTCCCGTCATTTTGTACGCCAAGCTTCTTATCAAAGAGCTTTGGCTGTCAAAGTGTGACTGGGATGCCGAGCCTCCCCGTCATGTGGTCAATAGTTGGGTGCAGTTTTGTGCTGAGCTTCCCGCGCTCAACAAACTGCGTATCCCACGACATCTAGGTATTATGCAGGATTGTGATGTCAACATTATCGGCTTCGCTGACGCGAGCGAGCGAGCCTACGGTGCTGTGGTGTACATGCATATACGCGTAGGTTCCGTGAATACTGTACGACTTGTATGTGCGAAGTCTAAAGTGTCGCCAGTAAAGGTTGTTTCGGTGGCACGATTAGAACTCTGCGCTGCAGTATTGCTGTCACAGTTACTTCGCAAGGTCATAGACATTATTAGACCGCGCTATCCCGTCAGGGATGTCTTCGCCTTCAGCGATTCCAAAATTGTTCTTTGTTGGATAAAAGCGTCCCCGCATCGTTGGCAGACCTTTGTTGCCAATCGAGTCGTAAAATTGACAGACAATATTCCCGCGAGTCGATTCTTTCATGTTTCTGGCTCAAATAATCCCGCCGACTGCTTGTCACGTGGTCTTACCCCGGACAAGTTAGTTGACCATCCTTTATGGTATACTGGACCTTCCTGGGTCACGCGCACAGATTATTTAGCCTGTTGATAGCTCATGAACACTATTCCTCATACAAACATATCTCACCGGCGCGGGCAGGGGGCGAGGTAATATTCTATGCTTGCAATTGGCCGATTATTTGGATGACGTAATTTAGTGATGTGGTACGACTACTACTGAACAGAATAATATCGATAAAATTGAAAATTGAAATAGGTAGTTAGCATCGCATTATTGATTCCCTGACATATACGATTAATAATAAATTATTATATGGAAAACCTAGACAATACATACTTACTTTATAAATTAATCTATAATACTACTTATAATAAAACTCCAGGTCACATTTTTTTTGGATGGCACTCCTATCTATAATGAAGCCAAAACTGTATTTTTACTTTTGTCTGTCTGTCTGTATTTTGGCCACGCATCACGCCGAAGCTACTGAATGGATTCCATGACTTGCGATGTATGGAACCAATTCTCTTTTTGAGTCGCTTCTATCCACTTTTCCTTTATTTCTGGGATGTCTGGAAATCTAACAACAAAAAGCAGAAATACTTTAAAAAAACCGGGAACCTACTTCGATGAAAATTTCGCGATATATGAAAATTCAAGTACCATTTTCATCTTTAGATGTTCTTCCATAAAATGTATATGGGACCACCTTGAGATGATACACTTTCAAAAAACAAAAATAATTTTCAAAATCGGTCCACAATTGACGGAGAAATCAGTTAAAATACTTAAAAAAATACATACAGTCGAACATTTAACCTCCTCCTCTTTTTTCGAAGTCGGTTAACAAATCCAAACGAAAGGTTATTATTTTTCCAAAATAATTAATAATAGAATACTTATATATTAATTGTAAAGTATACTGTCGCGCGATGCGAGTTGTCATCGACGAATTCGTAAGTGTCACTATCACTTTAATGTCAACGTTTCTGGCATTATGGTAACACTGCTTTTATGACAGGAAAAAAGAAATGTGTTGGAAGGGTAGACATGGCGCGTGCGATTAGAACGATGGCGGGTAAGCACAGACAAAATGGAGGGATCGACTCGAGACGAGACCGAGCATATTCCTGGTAAGTGCTTACATTATTCTGGGTAATAAGAACCTCTAACGCGGTGGTTCGATACCATATCACGGCATAGATTATGGTTTGAATTAGGGTCCAATGATTGGGTATGACCTACAAAGGTCAGTACATTGGACAGGCAGAGCATTTGCAAGCTCGTAGAAGCGAGTGGCCCGGGAGCACACTCACAAGGCATAGCCATGATAAACGATCGGCTATGATGTTGGAGAATGGGCAGGACTATGGGGAAGGTGGAGGTCCTCGTGGGGCACAAGCCCCATGTCCAGCGGGTGCCGCTACCCTGAGTAAACTGTATCGGCCAGGAACTCAGGGATAAACGAATACGGAGTGAACTGTACCGGCCAGGTACTCCGCTAAGGATGAAAAAAAAAATGAAAATGAAAAAAATGTTTATTTGGTAAAAGGCTTAAAGTAGTACAATTTGAGGGTAGAGGAGCACCTGGTTCCCACACTAGGCTCAAGACCCGTACTATGGAACCCAGGACTCTTTCGTCATAGTAGTACAGATGAATTGCCTTCTTGAGGTAGGTAAAAACAAATATAAAAAATATAAATACAAAATTGTGTGTGAGAACGAGTATTATGTGTATGTTTTGTATTATGTGTGTATGTATGTGCGTGCATGTGTGTGTATGTGTGTGTGTGCGCGGGTGTGTGCGCGTGTGTGTGTGTGTGTGCGCGCGGGTGTGTGCGCGTGTTTGCGCGTGTGTGTGTGTATGTATGTGTCTGTGCGTGTGTGTGTGTGTGTGTGTGAGAGAGAGAGAGTATGTGTGTCTGTATTTATGATGTAGTGTGTTTTCACGTTTATTCATATTTATAAGAAAGGTCCACTAACATATTTATTTTACATTAACCATCTATTTTAATGGTGCCATTAAATTTTCGGTATCAGTATAGTTTAGTTTGTTTAACATCTCAAATAAAACCTTTTTACACTCAAACTTGGGGAGTGTGACTATTGACGTGTCCTTATTAATTTGATTATATAAATAAGGTCCCAAGAAGTTAGGAAATTTGCTTGCAAATGCTGTAGTGGTGCGAGGCACAGTAAAAACACGATGTGTTGCACGTTTAGAAGGTACGTTACTGTCAGGTTTTACAAGTGAATGCTGATAAAGTACCAACTGCTGTATATACAACTGCCTAAAAGATAAGACTCTGCACTCTCTATATAAATCTACCGTTGGGTACCTATAAGGGCGATTTGTGCTGCATTTGAGAATGCCTCTTTGGGCTCTTTCGAGCGGAAGAAGTAAGGATTTGTATGTACCACCCCAAGAAGTTATGCAGTAATTGAGGAGCGATTGGCAAAGAGAGTAATATAACATTTTGATAGTCTCAGAATCCGCACAATCTCTAATGTTTTTGAATACAGCAGTTAACTTTCTTATGCGCTGCGTCAGATGACTAATATGATTTGCAAACGTCAATCTCTTATCTATAGTTACTCCAAGGTATTTGATTAAGTCCACTCTTTCAATAGCCATACAATTACAAGCAGAAGTAGTAGCATCTTGGCAAACGATTGTACTGTGGCCAAATAGAGAAAGTGAATCTATCTGTTGGTGGCTTTTGATCGAAAACGTTACATATTTAGTTTTTTCTACGTTTAAGGTTAACATATTATTCCGTAGCCAGGATGAGATTGTGTTAAACACCCGCTGAGCTGCCTGAAATACTTCGATCCAGCTCTCTCCCTGAACTACAACGGCGGTGTCATCTGCATAAGTCAGTACACAACCATCTTCAACTGTCAGAGAACACAGCTCGTTTATGTAGACCAAGAAGAGAGTTGGACCCAGTATGCTGCCTTGTGGTACGCCGCAACTTACAGGTAAAGGGTTGCTAATATTATCTCCTATCTTAACACTTTGTGTCCTTCCCTTTAAATAATCTTCGAAAAGATGGAGTTGCGTGCCTCTGATTCCTAGTCTTTCTAGCTTGTCAACAAGTAATGGGATTGAGACGGTGTCGAAAGCCTTTGCAAGATCTAAAAATACAGCTAGACTCTTCTTTTTAGCATCCCGACTTTTAGCTATAAAATTAGTTAGTCTGAGTACTGCATTTGAAGTAGATTTACTTCTACGAAAACCGTATTGATTATCAGAGAGTAAGTGGTTATTTTCAATATAGTTGACTAGACGTTTATTAATTAATTTTTCAAAGACTTTCGACACGGATGTGAGGATAGAGATGGGTCTGTAATTCCCAACTACTTTTTTATCTCCACTTTTATGTATAGGTATAATAAGAGCGTGCTTAAGTACATTGGGGAAAAACCCAGATTGCAATGAGAGATTTATAATATGTACTAAAATTGGTGCTAGTATTTCTTTATTTTGGATAAGTATTTTAGAGGAAATGTTATCATAACCAACCGAGCTGTCAGGTTTAAGACTACTGATTAAGGCTATAATTTCGGTCACATCTGTGTCCATCATCACCATGGAGCTGTTTGATGAAGTTGTTTGTAGGTTATTTGCATAATGTTTGTCAAGTATTATTTTATCTGCAAGCGATTTTCCCACGTTAGCAAAGTAATAGTTAGCTGCATCCACAGCTTCTTGTACAGAGTTACCAACATCTAGTAAATCGCGAGAAACTGTCGGAGTAGTTTTATAATTTGTTATCTCGTTGATTACTTTCCAGGTTTTTTTAATGTTTTTACTGTTGCTAGCTTCTTTTAGTCTTTCTTTTTCATAATTTGATTTGGCTTTTTTAAGTAGTGTTTTACAAAAATTTCTGTACCGCTTGTAAGTCAATTTAAGTACCTCATTATTGGCTTGATTGCGTAACCTCATATGCATACGGTCTCGATTTCTCATACACCTCAACAAACCTACTGTGATCCAAGGTTTTCTTGTGGTCCTTCTTCGTGGGATTAATGTTGTCAAAGAGTTTCTACAAATTACCCTCGATAAAATATCTATAAAGTGCTCTGTTGCCAAATTACAATCCATAAGACCATATATCTTGGAAAAATCCGTGCTTTTAAGTGCATTTGTAACTTCTAGATAGTTTATTTTAGTAACTGATTTAGGTACATATAATTTTGACTGCGCAGTGTTCATGACTAATAGTATTGTATGATGATCCGTGAGGCTATTTTGAACGATTAAAGTTTGGCATTCATAGGTGGAGCGCAGCATAAAGTGATCTAGGCAGTTATTATCTCTTGTAGGTAGCATGTGGGCAGGTAGAATTCCATGTACAGCAAGTAGTTCCATATATTCTGACGCATTATTGTCAGTTACGTTAGCTACAATGTTAATATTTAAATCACCAGTTATAACAACATTTTTGAAATTTTTAAAGGAATTTAATAGATCGTCTAGTGACTTTAAGAAAGCAGCTAGATTTTGAAAGGATGGCGATCGATAAATAGATATCAAGATGGTACTATAATTGATTTTCGAAACAAGACAGGAGGCGTCTATAAGGTTAGGCTCATATGTTTCACAAATTAACCCGATTTTAGTATAAATAATAATTCCATCATTTTGATTTTTTAGTAGTTTAGTATTGAATGAAATATAGCCGTTAAGTTGAGGAATATATAAGTTTGAAGCAAGCCAACTTTCCGTTAAAACTATAACATCAGGGCCTACTGCTATTCTAGATAACAAAACTAAAAATCCTGTAAAATTACACGAGACGCTTCTTATGTTCTGAGTTAATATTTTAAGTTTATTCACCGACTGCTTTATTAGTGTTCTACAGTCCTCTGGGGAACAGATTTCTGCACTAGATGGTGAAATGTTGTCGACATTATTCATAATAATTGATATGTTATCCATACTTTGTAATATATGACGATTGAAGTGCAAAAATTGTTGATTGACCAACCAAACGGCGTAAGTACATAATTGTTTTGCTCAAATAAGTTTGTTCAATATTCAACAATAACCATATTAAAATGTAAAATTTTGTAATTGCAAAAATGTATATAGGTTTCATGTAAATTATTAAATAGTTTAAATAGAGTTGAACATAAATTATAAGATGATTTATTAGTGCAAAACGCGCAAATATGCATTTATTTAGATTTATTGTAGCATCTTTACAGCAATAAATATAATAAGTTATGTAATCACAATCATGGACTTCGCGGTCAAGGGCACCGGCTATTACTATAATGCAGTTTAACGGGAACTGTCTCCGAATTATGCACATTGCTCTAAAAATAGATTTAGTATTTGATTGCACGTCGCGCGACGCGGACATATAAACTAACAGTTTAAATGTGGAAAGTAATGAATTGCAGTGACCTCTGTTTGCGTAATTTTTAAAGTAGTATAGTGTCTGATATGTGTATATTGTGAGTGTAAACCTTAAACTTAAAACAATTAACCTACGAACAGTACACAGAACATTTTCAATGTAAAAACATAGTCATTTGATGTTATTTTGTGTTCTCAACGTGTGTAAGTGATCTTCATTCTTGATTAATATGAATGGAACACCATCTCGCTTACGAAGAAATACTTTCCCATTTGTGACCCAGCAGTGTAAATAGTCCTCGGTCTTAGCGAGTTCCCTGGCTAGGAAATTCAACCTCTTCATTCGTGCGGTGAGTCTTTCTGATATATAAATCGGCGTAGCTTGTCCTTCAAAGCCAAAGGCTTTTGAGCTTAGTTGATCAGATTTTAATTTTTTGTTTTTTCTTACCGCAGTGAGTAGTTTTGATTTAGACCAAACGTTCGTAAATTCCACAATAATAGTAGATGTTGGTGAGTCTTTTTTGGCCGGCAGCCGATACATGTCTTTAAGTTCTGTCGTCTCAAAGGGAGCGGCCAGGAATCTCATCAAGTTCTGAAAATACTGAAGTAAGTTTTCCTTCGATTCTTTAGGTACTTTGGGAACGTTTCTTATTTCAATAGATGTTTTTAAAGAAAACCGCTCCATATTCTCCAACTTCTCGTCAAATTGTACGACCTGCCTAGCCAAGGTCTCTCGGTCTACTTGAAGAGCCCCAAACTGTTCCTCAAAAGTTTTCATTTGCTCAGCCAAAAAGTCCAAACTCTTCGACAAGTCCTGATTAGACTGGTTTACGTGAGACTTTATATCTCTCATGTAGGTCTCAACTTGAGACTTCACAGCCGAAATCTGATCTTCCAACTTGTCTAGCCTTCCCTTTTGTGATTTGGCCATGTCTGACAGCATTTTCCTCATCTCGTCTTTAAAACTAGCATAGTCGCATTTCTCCTCGCTCGCAATAGCGGCTCCTCGTTTTCTTGTCACCGGACGGTTTGATATTCCTGTTTTTTCCTGCTTCTCATCAGCAGGACACTCCAGCTGGTCAGTTTCAGGCACTGTTCGAGTAGGGGTGTTTGATTTCGATGGAGGAGTGCGATTTCCCTTTCCAATCATTTTGCCGTCGGCACAAATTGTATGCAAAGTAGGCCTATTTGCGCTAATGAGATATATGCGTGTGTGCGTATGCGCACGAAACAATAAGCAGTAGGCGTGGCTTAAATGTGCATAAGTAGGAAAGAATGATGCAACTTGGCTATGTTTGTCTCGTTCTGCTCTGGACACTTTTCAATTTAGAGGCGTGGCCAACAGCTTATAGAAAGAGAGGGGAAGACAGCTTGTTCCACTCACCACAATCGACAACCTCTTTGGATGTTTTGCGCTCCTAGTATTTTGTGCGAATTCACTCTATTAAATTTTGTTTCAAATAATTGTTTACGGAGCTAATACAGACAACCGTTCGGTATGAAGGCACGGACGAAAGAGGACGGATGGAAAGCACCCGGGCGCAGCCGCTGCGTTCAGACTGGAGCCATAGTCGATCGTAGGGTAACTCTGAATAGATCAGGCCCTTGGATGGCAAAGCCTATTAGTTTAAATTCATAAAGTAAAGCATGATTGATGGATAACGCATGTAGATCATAATCTTTGTCGTACACATGCTAGTTTGTAAAGAATCTCGGCAGGAATCCCAAGAAGAATGAGATTCCATGATGGGAAGGTGCGACAAAATGGTGGAGATGCTGGGATCTCTTCATTTGGAATGCTGGATTCGTTCTGGTTTTTCCAGTTTAGAACTACCTCTAAATACTCGTATTTGAAGGGAGGACAATTCCTTCCCTCGGGAAGTAATTGATATTTGAATCATAATAATATGATAAATGGAACGCTTTGAGAGTGTTTTTAGGTTAAAAATAGCAATACTTAATGAAATATTTTTATAATACTTTACTTTATCAACCTTAATTACGATTTTATCTGTGATATTGATTTACGACATATCGTTGCATCTGTGGTGAATATGAAATCTAAGAATAGTGCTGTGATCAGAAATTTTCCAATTATTTTCTATTAATGAGTCCTGCACATGTTCTGTGAAGTCATCTATGAAAAAAAAAACGTGTTAAAAAGGTAAGATCAATAAAGATAAAGTATGAAATATTTAATATTGTGTAAATTATTATAAGTTGATCATAAGTAATAAACTAATTTATGTTATCTGTTGCAGGCTTTTTATTTAGTCGATTTTCTAGTATCTACTAATTATTGAAACTGAATTTATGGTCGTATTACGTAGACCCGCATAGAAAAAATTTCCGAGGTACCCTCTTCTCCGGCGCATAATTTCGTTATTAAATCTTGATGCTTTTTGAGTGCAATTTTTTGACTTTGTGTTATTTAACATTATTTGAACAGTGTAAACGAAAACAAAAGTTAAAATAGAACGAAGTACCCATTCGAGAAACCCGGATCCGTATGCTAATCAATGATAAACTTCAGCAGAAAGTGAAAGTAAAGAAAGGACATCGGCGCTATGACAGAAGAACACCTAACTAACATTAGGCTAAGTTTAAGAGTTAAAGAGGCTTTATATCAGCGCTGGTTATAACATAGTCGTATAAGAGCGCTAAAAATAGAATTATAGCGTGCTATAACTCCGTTATACCCCCGATTTGCGCATAATTTTTTATAGGCTTGGGTTCTTCAATGGCGACACAAAAGAGTTAAGAACAAAACTAGCGATATAAAGGGGGTATAATAGCGCTACAATAGCGATAAGTAAATCTAAAAGGGTAGAACTGGTCTACAACAGCGATAAAAACCGCTTTAGGGTTTTTTACTCTTATGTACAGTCCTAGCGCTCAAGAAGTTAACTGGCATTCCAAGTTTGACTTGTAAGGCGTTTTCGAAAGCACGTGTTTCCTGGTACAAGTTTTGGGAAATTACCACGCATTAGTGGTTTTCGGAAATTTTCAATGGAAATTTATTTCAAAATTTTCAGAATGCCAACCAAAGGCTCTAGCGTTGTCTTTCTTTTTCCGTAGTACCCGTTTTTTCTTCGATGAACCAACAAGCCTTTGGGCCATTTTTGCGTTCTGCTTAGGTGGGTCGTGATGAGGCACCTTAATGGCGTTTAACGGTATTGTGAATTTTACGCGTGGCATATTATATTGTTTGCGATTGAATATTATTGCGAAGGAAAGAGCACTGTGTGTAATAGGGATGTTGACATGGCTATATTGAAGGAACTGGGAATGGAACGCTGGAGGCGTCAAAATGAGAGTTGGTGTCGGGCGTACCTACTGAGCGCTAAGACGCCCCATATAGGTTGGACAGAACATATTACGTCACTTGTTCTAAGCGGGCCGTAAATCTGCATATGCATTTTGTTGATTTGGCCTTGAAAAACTGCGTTTAAGTACCTTCATAGTTTTCATACATTTTTTATCCATTGGAATGTGAAAGGTCTGATGGTGTCATTTGAATTGCAAATGGATGATGAAAGAAATTTTGAATTTGGGGACTTTTAGATGCAAATTAAACTTTTAGATCCTTGTGGAAATGGTATATTTTTGTGTGAATTTAGTTTTTATTGTGTTTGTGTGGTCTTCTTAAAACTGTGTAGCGGCAGAAGTTGTGTATTTTGTGTTTCATGCAACATCCCAACTATCATATATAATATATATAATTATATACTATTAACAAATAGTTAAAAGGTCGTTGATCTATCAGTTAGAATAGACGTAACGACAAGCTTAAGACTTAATGTAGGATATGCGACTTTAGGGTTGCGTATTAAACATAATCAAACCATAATATCATGCGTCACCATGCAGATATACCTATCTACGTGGAACTATAAAAATGTATGTCTATATTTCGATATTTCTTAGACAATTTCCGTCTATTTTCACCAATCTACTTCTTATATTTCCACGAATTTGTTTTCATGTTTATACAACATACGCGTACGTAGTAGTGCGTAGCTCTAAACCTGAAAGTGGTCACTAGCCCAATAACACAACCTGAAGTAATAACGGAGGTTACATTTAAGAATATACGATTGACAAAAGCGTCAATTTTTCACTTTTACAGTTTTAGGTAACATAATAGAGTTAATTGGATCCTCAAGCATCCGGTGTTACTTTAGATTACATTAACACCATCATAGAACTAACGTCGTTAGTAATAGCTACTGTAGAACCTATAGTGTTTAATGGGGGTTTATTAACGTCAGAATAAAACTTTAATAGTTAAAATCAAATGCTTATTTCCTCTGTAGATCTTACAGTGGCAAGATTCGGGGAAATCTTAATACAAGATGGTTCATCTGTATTGTAGCGATGACAATCGCTACAAGGCGTCTTTATACTTTTGGATCATATCCTTAGCGTTCTTATAAACATGTTATATAGCTTTAAGTGATAATGTATCTAAGAAACGTTTTTAAAACACTTTTTGATATAAACGTAGCTACTGTGGAGTTCTTGTTGCTCTAGTTAAAAAACGGGGGCTATGAATCGCTAAAATGTTTTTGGGCAATTACAAGCAGATGTTTTAACTGAATTGGAAGGAATAACAATACTCAATAAATCAACGGCTATCGCAAAGCTACCAAAGTTCTGTCTTCCAACTTTCTCTGGTGACAAGCTCAAGTGGAGTGAGTTTTGGGATCGCTTTAAAGCTAATTTACATAACCAACCAATTGCAGAAGCAGATAAATTTTGCATATTTGATAAAGACTGCGTTAGTTTTGGTCTGTGATTCGGGTAGACGAGCGTTACAGAAACCCGCTGTTAGAGTAATTTAATTTAACCTTCATAAGTGCTCTCTTGGGGCCTATATGAATAAAGCATTTTGAATTTGAATTTGATGAGCTGCCTTAGTGGTGCTGCTTTGGATACAATATCTGGATTCCATCATCAATAATTTGAAAGCTGTAACAGATATAGAGCTTCCAAGGTATTTGCAGACCACATCAATGTCATTTGTGATGGATCCAGTATATCACAAATTCAGGACCAAGACCACTTGAAGATTCCCAAGCTAGAACTTTGGGGTTTCTGATAGGGAATAGACTACTGAAGTATGTGGAAGCATATTTAGACCTACCGATTCAAAAGCAGTATCTGTGGACAGACAGTTTAGTAATACTTGGATGGATGAGATCAAACAAACTCTTGCCAATATTTGTAGTAAATATAGTCAACGAGATCAAACGTAATCACCAAGAAATAGAGATGTACTACGTCCACACGAAGTTGAACACGGCGGACTTAGCAACTAGACCGGAATCTGATTTATGGGGTCAAAGAAGAGAACTTTGGTTTGATAGCCCAGAATTTCTCAGAAATGAATCAACATAGTGGCCTGTGAATCGCCATTATGACACACACAAGACATTCTTTTCGTTTTGGGAGGCCCTGGACGGGAGTCCAGGTGAGTTGAATGCGCTTGAGTGGACAGAGCTGGATGAAGCTACCGATGTCATCATGGAGATAGATGAACCTAACAATCCCGAGGAAGGACGCCTTGATAATGCTGATGATATGCAGGGGGAAACCATGACTGCAATTAAAAAATTACAGCGTATACATTTGCCTGATGAACTGGCAAACAAGAAAACCCACCTTCAAAGGAGTTTAGATCTGTTCCAGGATGTTGATGGTGTACTGCGCTGCCATGGTCGAATGGCCAACAGACAACGCCTCATGGAGTTATAAAATATGAAATATCCAGTCTTACTACCAAAAGACAGCGACTTCACAAATCAACTTATCATGAAAACCCATGAGAGGAACTACCATGTTGGTGCTTCGCATACCTTGAGCATCATTAGAGAACGGTATTGGATACCACAAGATAAAGCAAAAGTGGTAAAGGTACTCAGAACATGTAAGCAATGCGTGAAGCATGGAGGAGGCCCTTACAAGCTACCAGCTGCACCAGACCTACTACCTGAGAGATTCAACTATACTAAGCCATTTTCATTCACTGGTCCTGACTATTACGGACACTGTTTATGAGATCATCCATTGGGCAAAAGATGATGATGATGAAGTGAGAAAAGATGGATAGCCTTATTTACATGCATAATTGTTCAAGCACTTTACCTTGAAACTGTGAAAGACCTCTCTGCAGAAGAATGTCTATTAGTGCTGCGCCGATTTGCTGCTACTAGAGCTATACCATAACGGATGCACTCAGACAATGCTACCTGCTTCAAGTTGTATTCTGAAGTAATGGCAAAACCATACTGCATTGGAAGAGAGATTGCGTGGAAATTTATTCCCCAAATGGCGTCATGACATGGAGGTTTCTATGAACGACTGGTTGGCCTAGTAAGACATGGCAAGTGAACTTTAGATAAGCATCAATTGAATGACAGCAAACTTCTTACGGTAATGAAGGAAGTATGAGCGGTGATCAACTATAGGCCACGTACACGAGTTGGAACAGAGCTGGAGCATATCTTGCGACCTGCGGATTTCCTAAGTTTGGGAAAGTGTTTATCGGCTGAAACATCGGCAGAAATATTGTATTTCTGACTCGGGTTCAAGATTAAAATCAGACCTGATCAGTAGCTGGAGTAAAGGCATAAAAATCCTAGAATTCGCCGCTAAATTCCCTGCAAGCGTGAGAGAGAGAACACACCACTCCCTCAAGCAACCTAGAGTTATATCTGACCATTTGCCTCAAATAGGTGATGTCGTCCAAATCAAGACAGACTCAAAAACCCGACAAAACTGGAAGGTGGGAAAGATTGTCGTCATGGTAGAAGGTACGGACGGAAAATGAAGAGTCGCAAGGGTCAAAGTTGGGGACTCTGTATTAACGAGTTCTACAGGTCACCTGTGTCCTCTTGAGGAGGAAACAGAGGATAAAATTTCACCGTTGGATGAACGGATGGTGGAGCAGGGACCTGGAGAGGCTAGCCACCAAATGGCTGATACATCGACAGAACATCAGGTTCGAGAAGAAATGCATTCCTCGATAGAGACACAGCCTATCCGTGAAAGAGACAGGCCAGGGAATAGTGAAGTGATGGAAAGGGAGGAAGAATATGTACCGCTAGATGCGGTAGTACCTGATAATTTAGTTGAAAACCCAAGGCCACAACGGACAGATGAAGCAGTAACGAGGAGCAGAAGAGACGCCGCTATTCGTGCCAGAGAGAAGATCCTGGAGTGGACGCGTCACCTGCTTACCCTCTTTAAGTAGAAGCTTCTTTCCGTTGGGAGTGTCGCGCGATGCGAGTTGTCATCGACGAATTCGTAAGTGTCACTATCACTTTAATGTCAACGTTTCTGGCATTATGGTAACACTGCTTTTATGACAGGAAAAAAGAAATGTGTTGGAAGGGTAGACATGGCGCGTGCGATTAGAGCGATGGCGGGTAAGCACAGACAAAATGGAGGGATCGACTCGAGACGAGACCGAGCATATTCCTGGTAAGTGCTTACATTATTCTGGGTAATAAGAACCTCTAACGCGGTGGTTCGATACCATATCACGGCATAGATTATGGTTTGAATTAGGGTCCAATGATTGGGTATGACCTACAAAGGTCAGTACATTGGACAGGCAGAGCATTTGCAAGCTCGTAGAAGCGAGTGGCCCGGGAGCACACTCACAAGGCATAGCCATGATAAACGATCGGCTATGATGTTGGAGAATGGGCAGGACTATGGGGAAGGTGGAGGTCCTCGTGGGGCACAAGCCCCATGTCCAGCGGGTGCCGCTACCCTGAGTAAACTGTATCGGCCAGGAACTCAGGGATAAACGAATACGGAGTGAACTGTACCGGCCAGGTACTCCGCTAAGGATGGAAAGCACCCGGGCGCAGCCGCTGCGTTCAGACTGGAGCCATAGTCGATCGTAGGGTAACTCTGAATAGATCAGGCCCTTGGATGGCAAAGCCTATTAGTTTAAATTCATAAAGTAAAGCATGATTGATGGATAACGCATGTAGATCATAATCTTTGTCGTACACATGCTAGTTTGTAAAGAATCTCGGCAGGAATCCCAAGAAGAATGAGATTCCATGATGGGAAGGTGCGACATATACATTGAATATCGATAAGTTATAAGTCTGCACTCGTACTCGCAGTGGCGAGTAGTGCATTTAAATATGTCGTTTTCGCTTGAGGGGAAGTTGTATGATTAGTCAACAGGATTTATAGTCTTTGGTCACGCGCGATCCAAGTGAATGGCCAATAATTAAATTAGACAATAATGATTACGCAGATGCGCCTGAACAGCGTACTCAGGTGCATGTTCTCACGGCTAGTCCCGAGGACTCCCCGATTTACGCGCTCGCGCAACGACACTCGTCGTATTCGAAACTGTTACGCGCCATTGTTTACGTTTACCGCTTTATGAAAAAATTACCTCGTAGTAATTCTATATCCGCAGCAGACTTAGATTTTGCAGAAACTGAATTAATTCGCGCCGTGCAAAATGTTCATTTCTCGTACGATAAATCTCGTCTATTAAAAAATGAGCTTTGTTCACCCGCTTTAAATAAACTTCGCCCGTTTATCGATAATAACGGTCTCATTCGCGTCGGAGGTCGTTTGTCGAATTCCGCCGAGGAATATACGCTCAAGCATACATGTCTTCTGCCGCGCCATGATCCGGTAGTTGACTTAATAGTTGACCACTATCACCGCAAGCACTTGCATGCTGGACCAGAGCTTTTGATGTCTTTGTTAAGACAAAGGTTCTGGATTTTGGCTGCAAGGCGCCTTATACGAAACCGCGTCCATAAATGTAAGGTATGTTTCCGGTCGAAACCTACTCCGTTATACCCGCTCATGGCTGATCTACCAAGCCACCGCGTTAATCAAGTCGATAAAGCTTTTACGCATGTCGGATGCGACTACGCTGGTCCATTGTTGTACACGCCCGTTCGTGGCCGGGGGGTGAAGAGCCGCAAAGCCTGGCTATGCATCTTCTCGTGTCTTACCACCCGCGCCACTCATATCGAGATAGCTACAGACCTTAGTACAGTCTGTTTCCTCAATGCGTTCAAACGCTTTCTGTCAAGACGCGGCCCTGTTAAGTGTATGTACTCTGATAACGGTACTTGTTTCGTTGGAGCACGTTCATATCTCCGCGACCTCTATAAATTTTTAGATGAATTACGTCCTCACCTAGAAGAAGAGCTTTCCGAGAATCGTGTAGATTGGAAGTTCATCCCTCCTGTTTCGCCCCACTGGGGTGGCTGTTGGGAGAGCATGGTGAAGATAATTAAAACTATCCTTTTTAAGGTCATAGGTCAACAAATAGTTTCGTACGAGGAGCTTCTTACCATACTTACGCAAATAGAAGCCCTTATAAATTCACGCCCGCTTGTCGCTATGAGTAGCGACCCCGCAGAGCCTTCTGCTCTTACACCGGCACACTTTTTGCAAACTATGCCACTTTTTTCTATTCCCGCGGCCGAGGTTAGTTCGACAAACTTACTTCAAAGACATAGCCTGCTCGATAGAATGGTTCAGTCCTTCTGGAAGCGCTGGCGCGTTGAATATTTGCACCAGCTGCAATCGCGAGCTAAGTGGAATGTTCCTTCTGTTCCCATACATGAGGGGACGGTAGTCATTGTCAAAACAGAAAATGCTCCGCCCTTTGCTTGGCCTTTGGGCATTGTGAAGGAGGTCTATCCATCTAGAGATGGCGCTACTCGAGTTTGCGAGATCAAGACTTCAAAGGGAAGCTACCTTCGCCCGGTAGTTAAATTATATCCCTTACCAAATCAGTAATTTAGTTTAGCATTAAAAATTTAAGTTAGTTCATTACCGCATTTATATTCAACCGCATAATATTAAGTACCGCATTATATTTTCCGCACATATTCAACCGCATTATATTTTCCCGCACATATTTAACTGCACAATATTTTAGTATATTTTATATTTTACACCGCATACTATTATCATATAATATACTATATTTTATACGCATTTTTGGTTTCTTAAAGGCAACCCTTTAAGGCCGGGGGAGATGTTAGCGCCGCAATGCCTAATCTCATGCAAATTATTATGTTTCATATTTCGTATGGTATCATTAGCTTGATGAGTATATGCGTCCTTTTCTCTCCCTCCAAATCCGCAACACGCACGACACCTAGCGGAAGACGCTGGTTGTCTGTCGCCCTTGAACCACCGCAAGGACAAGAGCTATGCAAAATATATGCGCACGCGTCCCGGTTTAATTGTGACATCGCCGCAATAATACGTGTTATAAATACAATACATTATAAATACATTACTGTGAAGTGTAAAGGTGCACCTGAAGAAATAATACAAATCTGGACAGTGGTTATCACATTAGGACACTCACGACGGACGGTCCGAGGTATTGGGCTCTCCAGGGCGCTCTGGATGCTTCAGAATACAGGAGTCAAGGTGCGTGGAATTCCTATATCCTAGACCTAAGCATTTGCTCGTTGTAGTTAGTGATACCTTTGTTGTAACCAGCCGCCTAACGATACAAAAAATACAGTCCACTCTCTCATAAATATTCCGCCATAAAGCCTTCGGGCACATAACGCACTTGCTTGACCAAAAACTATTTTGGGCCTTTGCAGTTTGGGTGCTTGAATAACGCTCGCTTGAACCCGGAGACGGCATTATTTACAAGACCAGCTGATACTGAAAGGTACCTAATTACATACTTATGAAATTAATTTTATCAGTCATTTGTATGTAATAGTATGCATCTATTAAATAATGTCAATATGTAGTTTTGTTTTAATATTTATTTTATTATCATGTAATTACAAATGACCTGAAAGAAAGTATGCGTTTGGAAGGAAAATTCTTTTTTGTCTGAAAGGATATACTTTCAGATTGGTCCCATAGAAATTTCATCAAAATCGGTTCAGTAGTTTGTCATGAAGTCGGTTCGTAGCTTTTTTAACTGTATGTTTTGAGTATAACTGAAATAAAAATAAAGTAAATAATTAATATGTAAATGAATAAATAGGTTTATTCACAGGCAAATAATATGAAGATAACCATTAAACTTATGTACCTACCTTTTTACTATGATAGTAACTAATTTATTGTTTTGAATCTCTCCCTATTTTCGTAAAGAATCGATATAAGATTCGTACGCGTACTTAGTTATATAATGCATTCAGTTATGTACACTCATTATAAAAGCCGGCTCGGGCGCTCGTCACGTGCCAGCTGCCGGCGGCGCCTACGGCGGTACGCAATCGAAGAGTGTCGATGAGTTCTTAAACGACATCGCATCCTTTTATACCTAAGTAACGATTGGATTCGCGAATAAAGATAGTCGTAGGTACACCTATGTACCGGCGATCGAGATGTCGTGATGTGCCACGACAGCCCACCGCTTTACGCAGAATAGGTATTTATTGCACGGGCGGTACTCGACACAAACTACTATTCTCTTTTTACTCTGGTAATATCTAGGTTATTAATATCTTGATATATATAAATTATGTACGCGTCACGTTATTTGTCTGCGATGCACGCCTAAACTACTAAACCGATTCTAACCAAATTTGCACACCGTGTGCAGTTTGATCTAAGTTAAAAGATAGGATAGCTTACATCTCAATTTATAGCCGCAATATTATTTTATTGCAAATTACCTATTTGTTTATTATTTGAAAGTCAAAATTATCTGTTAGCTCCAAAGGATTCTAACAAATGGCGGTATCTGTTGACTGGATTTTTTAACAGATGGCGCTATGTTAAAAGTACCAACGTTTCACATAAGCTACAATTTAATGGCGCAGCACAGCAACGCGTGGCCGGGTCTGCTAGTAAAGTAGTAATCATATAAAAACAACATTCATGTTATATCATTATTTATTGAATTGCCCTTAGGAAGTAGGTACGTTTGTAGATACATAAAATCAAAAGTTATTTGCCGTGTTATATATTTAATTAGTGATCCTAAATTGTTTTTGCTTGTGGCACCCTGGGTAGGTACCTACATCAGTGAACTTAAAACGAACGAGTGAGTCGATCGGCCGTTACCTTAGAACAACAAACTTATACGTTATCACGTATATTTTAAAAACAAGATGTGTGAAGAGGTGCTTCAAGGACAACCGAGTGACGACTTTTATGAAAGTTAACACACAAGTTGACATAATCTAGCGGCGGACTACTGGTTAACAAACATAAAAGACCATACCCATAGCAGGTTTTCACAAAACTACAGTATGTGCACTCATACGGACAAAGTGACCGCATCGAAGTATCGCGTATTTTATCATATTGAATTAATTTTCCTGTAAGTAAAATAATTTAATAAGATGTCACTCAAATAATTAACAATCACCGTTCTTGTTTACTATCAGTAATGTTATAATGTAAAATATTATAATGTTGCAAACGCAAGACATAATGTCAGGTGCGGCGGCAGGCGGCGCGAGGGAGGGGCGCGTCAGTCGTCGGCGCGCGGGTGCTGCGGCGGCGGCGGCGGCGGCGGCGCCAGGAACGAGGGCGGGGGCGCGGCGCCCCAGGGCGGCGGATTGAACCCGCGCCACGCGCCGCCCATGCCCATCATGCCTGCAACACACAGCTGCTCACGACGGCACACGGCGACACACGGCGAGGCCGTGCGGGTCGACAATAAAACGATTGCAATCCAACAACACAGTGTAATGACGGCTCCGTAGCTAAGGTGGTAGTAACCCTGCCTGCAAAGCGAGGGGTCACGGGTTCGATTCCCGGCCGGGGTAGATTTAGTGTAAGCATAAAGTTTGTTCTCGGGTCTTGGATGTTTGTGATGAGTATCTGTGTGTGCCCATGTCACCTGCGACACAGAGAATCCTAGTGCGGGGGTATGAGCGTAAGCGTTTATTTATATGTAAAAGACACCTATCAAATTTGGTGTAATCCGGACAATTATAAATGTGCAAGTTTGTTTGTTGGTTTGTATATTTTCAAATTCGTTATGTAAGTGTGCCAGCGTTCGCGCTTACTACAACGTCCTGCTCTTCCATGGGTCCCGCGGCACGCCGCCTCGCCGCGCGTTGTGAGCGCTGACACCGAGACACCAGCAGAGAAGTCTACACGATCAGTTGCCCAGCTAAACAACGCCCGCTGCACGCGGCGCCTTTCCAAATTGGCTGCCTTAGAATTTGCTGAACAGCTTTAGGTAAATACTATGGCTATGTCGCTTAGCCACCCAGCGAGTAATTGCAGCTTTTCGAGTTCGGAGAGCGATCTCGACCGTCCTTGGTTTAACGATAGATAGATAGGAGGCACTCACCGGGCGGCGGCATGTGCGGCGCGCCGGCCAGCTTGTCGTTCTGTGAACAGTGCTGCAGCTTAGTGTTGGGATGTTGCAATACAAGAAAGGAGGGGCAAGCTTTTACTAACGACGAAAGGAACTTCATTACACTTTTATTTCAATGATAATGGGGTCATTATGTATACTCTGTCCAGGAGGTTTTATTCTTTTTACTATTTAAACTTTCGTGAGTATCACACATTATTCTTTTTAGCCGATGACGCCACCGAGTGGGAGTGGACCGAGCGGGGAGCTTTTTTTTTATTATTATTTAATTATTATACTCTGCAAGCTCCAGGGCTCGCACCCTTTTTTGCTGTGTATACCTACTCTGAAGGCCTAACTAAACTGTCACATATTATACAGACATATTATTAAATTAACATACTATTATTATTATTACATTATACATACTACATACTATTATTACATTTATATAAATATTACTAGTGTAAGTTATTGCTAGTTTATCAAGAGTAGTTAATGAAGTGCACAATCGGAGTGGACGAGATCCCACTAGCAGCACCCGTTCACGAGTGTGACGCATGTGCCAGCCATCGCTCTCCTCAACCATTTTCGAGGGAAGAGGGCGACCCGCCACACGACGCCGCTGCAGCAGGGTCATTCCAGTGGCCATGGCCACTCCGGTTGTTCACTTAATTCACTTTTCCTATGTCAACTCTCCGTCTCCGCCCCTCCGTTCGAACTCTACGATGGCCTCCGCCACCACATTGTTCCCATCTCTGATGGCCATTTTGAGGTTGTAGTCCACGATCCTTTTGGTGGAAGCTGCCTTCACCCTCATCACGAAGCGGCCTATCGCATCGTCGCTATCATCGGTATAGTATGTACAGCTACTCCGATGACGCGACAATGCCACCACCGCATGTGGGACGCTGTCGTGCAGCTTAAGCTTTTGACCTTTAGTTTGCATGACGATCACCGACTCGTACGTCAGTCCCTGAGCTTCATGAATGGTCAAGATGCGCGACCCAGTGCCTCCCCCGTATCCCTTGGTGATCAGGGATTCTTTCTCTTCCTGTGTGTGTACTAGGAAGAGAGTGTCGGGAAGGGTAACGGGTATTTGCGCACCTGTAAACCGCTTCAGCTTCAGAGAATGAACTTTGGATGCCGATGAGTAGATGCCGGAGTACACCTCCCGAAGGGCGTAGGCGACATCCATAGGGTTCCGATGCGTACACAACAGTTCCTGAGTGATTGTTGTCACCATGTTTGGACGACAGTACCTTAGGACAAAGAGGTTCTCCCTGTCAATGAAAGGTAACTGGTTGACGTCTCCGATGAGAAAAAGTTCGTTAGCACCACACAGCCGACTTACCATGATTATGACCCCAAAATGGTTCAAAAGTGCCTCATCAACCAAAAGACGGTTGTACTTATGGGTTGCTTTAAAACCATTCACTAAGACAGAGGCCATAGTGCGCACCCTGGTTTTGACCAGGTCACCTATTCGTTGCGCTAGTTTTTCTCGCAAGTCTTTGGCTGCTTCCGTCGTTGTGGTGATGATAACGTCCTCCTCCCCATTAAAGTTGCCAACAATCCACGTTGTTTTTCCGCATCCTGGAACCCCATTTACCCATTCGATCCTAGGCATCACCCAGTCGTCCCAAGATGCTTCGCCTTCAGAGATACCCGAGATGGATTTCGCCGCCTCAAGTATCCTGTCGTCTAGCATCGTCCGAGTTCGCCGAGCAACGACCAAGATCGGATCGTCATGCGGGGCAGAGAATTTGATTAGACCAGTACGCTCCGTCCCCTCCTTTGCTAGAGCCACAAAGCCACTTGTTGCATTAAAAGCTGCCATATAACTTCCCACCATCCGACCCCGAAGGACTAGAGCGGGGAGCTTGGTAGTGAGGCGAGGGTGGGGTTGTCAGAGGGTGAGAGGGCGCGGTTGTCAGTGGGTGAGAGGGCGCGGTTGTCAGTGGGTGAGAGGGCGCGGTTGTCAGTGGGTGAAGGCGCGGTTGTCAGTGGGTGAGAGGGCGCGGTTGTCAGTGGGTGAGAGGGCGCGGTTGTCAGTGGGTGAAGGCGCGGTTGTCAGTGGGTGAGAGGTCGCGGTTGTCAGTGGGTAAGAGGGCGCGGTTGTCAGTGGGTGAGAGGGCGCGGTTGTCAGTGGGTGAAAGCGCGGTTGTCAGTGGGTGAGAGGGCGCGGTTGTCAGAGGGTGAAGGCGCGGTTGTCAGTGGGTGAAGGCGCGGTTGTCAGTGGGTGAGAGGGCGCGGTTGTCAGAGGGTGAAGGCGCGGTTGTCAGTGGGTGAAGGCGCGGTTGTCAGTGGGTGAAGGCGCGGTTGTCAGTGGGTGAAGGCGCTGTTGTCAGTAGCGGTGCTTACCTGTGCGTGCGGCAGTGGCGGCGCCGCGCCCGGCGGCGGCGGCTGCGAGCCTGCGGACACGACACTAACAGTTATTATCAATGTCTACTTCTGGAAATTGTTATTTACTACAATACTCATTACAATTTCCAATCTCACGACAATATATACATATATATGTATACATACAGGGTGTGAATTGGTATGTTATCCCGGAAGGGGGTGATCAGGAACATGGTCGTCTACAAGTTGTGAGAACCTCCCCTGGAAATATGACGTATTTCCAGGCAACAGACAGTAGACAAGCAGTAGTGTGAAAGCATTACTGTTCCGGTTTGATGAGCAGAGTAGCCAGTGAAATTACTGTGCTTATGAGACTTAATATCTAATGTCTCAGGGTAACGAGCGCAATGCAGTGCCGCGCAGGCCTTTGTGTTTCAAAGTTATGGGTGGCACTGCAATTGTTATGGGCCGGCGTTATGCTTACCATCAGGCAAACGACCAGCTCGTCTCGTTACCAAATAACATAAAAAAATGTAACATTCCGAATTCAAACTCATGCTGTATAATTATATATTTTCCTGTAGGGCTAAGCTTTTGTCGTTTCCAGATAGAGATACAACTCTTTATGTGTACCGGTGTTATCATGCAGCGCAAAGAACTCTTCTCGTCTTGTCAAATGAAGAGATATCGTGAATGTTTATCAGAAACATCTTACGCGCGGTGTACGTCAAAAAAGATGCAGACAATGTAAAGAAGCCACGAAAGAGACTTTACAGTTGTTACCCAATTTAACGCGTCTTACAAAATTATGTCTATTTTATTCGTAGATTAAGGCCCTCTTATATTTTGGCGAGTCTATAAAATGTGTTTTGCAGTAACCTCTGCACCGATTATTGTTTTGTTATAGATAATTCATTTAAATAAGAATGTCTTAACTTTTTTTTGGTTTTAATTTTTCCCAACAAAATCACTAAAACTCTGTTTGCTAGACAACTTTCCAACTGCTGATTTGTTAGATAGATCTTTGATATTTATCATACCATGCACCGTATATAATTTGTCTATGCCATGCGCACCTATTTTATTTTGAATTTGGAACACTTCTGCCTTCCAGAAGACATATTATGTCACGGTGCGCATCTTAGCCCTGCTGGTCTGCGAAACTACTAAACTAGGTAGTTTGGATACAAATCGGTATCGGTTATTCTTGTAATCCGTTTATTTGTCGAATTAGTTGTAGGAGTCTGCCCAAGGGCGGAGCACGTACCGAGCCAGGGCGCCTGCGGGCCCTGCGGGGCCTGCGGCGGCGGCGGCGGCGGCGGGTACGCGCCCGGCGGCAGCGCCGGCAGCCCTGCGGACACACTGCTCTACACATGCTCTCAAGTGACATTACGCGATCTGCCGATTGAACGCCGCAAGATGGCGAATATGTTTCAAACCCATAGAACAATTCGTAGTACAACAACCAACCTTTTTTTAATAGGTTCGCTTTATGTATTTTTAATACTCATTAATAATTATAAATTCGGTAATTTGTGTATACTTATGTTACCTAATCACGCCAAAATACGAAACGGATGAAATTTTAAATATAGAAAACTTCAATAAGTTTTCTATATTTAAAATTCTATATGTATATATATCTTAATTCTATATGCTAAATAGCATTCATTCATTCAGGTAAGATAGCGGCCAAAAAGAAGAACAAAAAAATTTGCATTCCGAGACTTCGTGGCGCTGATCGCTCCACATTCGGCCGCGGACCGTTTCCTAAGCAGAAGGCGCGCCGGTGCGTCGGGGGCACTCACCGGGCGGCGCCATGATGGCGCGCGCGGGAGCGTTCGACGCGAACAGCGAGGGCGGGAAGCGCCGCCCCCCGCCGCCGCCCCCGCCCCCGCCCGCGCCCGGCGGCGCCTCGCCCAGCTCTGCCATCAGCGACATATACTCCTCGTCGATCTTGGCCTGCAAGCAGTGCAACACTCATTTTAAAACTTGGTAGATTAGGGCTAAAAATCATTATACATGCTTTTATTAAAGTTTCAAACGTTCTGATACTTTTTTGAAATCATCCTGCGTACCTCCCGCAATAACAAACATGTTTGTTCCTACTGTTTTAGCTTTTCGTGGCGTAGTTCCTTAGTTTTTACTATAAAACACTCGAAAACTTACCCCACGGGCTACGACCGAGGACAAGGAACACAGTATATTACTCTCATGAGCTACCACAGAGTACTTTGTATAGCCTACGACAAACGAGTAGACGACTACGAAAACGGAAGGCGCGAAACGAAAATGTCACTGTCAACAATCTGTCAACCGTCACGCGCTATCAGTTTTTTTTTTTTAAATTCAGGGACTGGCTCACGTCTTTGGGTTAGCTCAGTAAAGATTAGTATAAGTCAAGGGTAACGTCGGGGTATTATCAATATGAAAAAAAGGTAGTGTTAGGGCTTAGGGTGGTAGACAAGTAGACTGAAGCCACACGCGCACAAACACAGACGACAACGCTGCCTGCGAGAACAAGCACGGCGGAGGTGACGTTGGGCCGGTCGGGGCACAGCCACGTGCGGTGGTCGGTGGCCGTGCAGCTGGCGGGGCGTACCTTGGCGGCGTGGCTGGGCGGCGGCGCGGCACCGGGGCGGCGCGCGCGGCAGTCGCGCGCGATGTGGCCGGCGCCGCCGCACGAGGAGCAGACCACGGCGGAGGTGACGTTGGGCCGGTCGGGGCACAGCCACGTGCGGTGGTCGGTGGCCGTGCAGTTGGCGCAGCGCG
This sequence comes from Crocallis elinguaria, assembly GCA_907269065.1. Lineage (NCBI taxonomy): Eukaryota > Metazoa > Arthropoda > Insecta > Lepidoptera > Geometridae > Crocallis > Crocallis elinguaria. Next base: position 17,896,649 of record OU026068.1, read on the forward strand.
CGGCGTCGTTCTCGCGCAGCGTGCCGTTAAGCTGCGCCAGCTCCCGCAGCTGCATGCGGCGCAGGTCGTTCTGTCCCTCGGGCACCTCCACACCCTGCCGGATGACCTCCTTGATCTTCTCGACGGCCTTCTTGACCGCGTCGGCGTTGGTGGCCGTGATGTAGGCGTGCAGCGGCTCGTCCTCGCCCGGCAGCGGCTGCCCGTCCTTGCGGCCCACCTTGCCTTCCTTCACGGAGCCCTTGCCGCGGATTATGATCTTGGCGCCGGTCTCCTTCTCCATGGCTGCAACGCGCGAGCGCTCGGTTAGCATCGCCGTTTACCGTAAGGCCGGCCGGACGCGCTACGGTCCACCGAGATGTTCACCTGTGCACGTGTGTCTGCGCAGGTACACCGGAGCGCGGACGGGAACAGACCGAAGCGGTCCCGATCCTACCCGCGCACCGGTCTACCTGCGCTGACACACCTGCTCGAGCGCACTCTCCGGTAGACCGTAGCGTGCCCGGCCGGCTTCAACGATAACGAAAAGAAACGCTCGCGAGGCGCGACCGGTCACCTTTAAGCGTGTTCCCGCGCGGGCCGATGAGCAGCCCCACGAAGTTGATGTCCGGGTGCTCCTCCTGCGGGATCATCACCTTGTCGTGCACGCGCACCACCGGCGGCCTGCGACAGAACACGCGTTACAGTCCCGTCGGGCGGCGGACGTCGCGGGCGGGACTCGTAGCGGGGCGGCACTGACTTGTAGTCGGGCGGCGGCTTGAAGTCGGGGTTGATCTGCTGCATGCGCTGCACGAGCTGGTGGCGCTGCTCCTCCAGCTTGCGGCGCGTGCGGTACTCGCGCGTGTTCAGCCGCTTGCCGTCCGTCGAGTAGATGGGCTCCGGCGACGGCGACCTGCGCACGAGCCGGTCACAGGGCGGGGCCGCCGCGCCCCCCGCCCCGCCCGCGAGCGGGGCGGGGTGCGGGGCTGGCTCTACAACGCTCCGCGGTCGCGCTCCACCCGAGCCGAACGGTTGTATTAATATGATTACGATCGTTTGCGCGTGGCTAGTTCTAATGCGTCCGGTGGAGGTTTAGCGCGGCGGCGGGGGTAGGGGAGGGGTGGGGGCGCGGCCTACCACGGTCCTACGCCGTCCGCGCCCTCCCGCCCCGGGAAACAGATTAAGGATTGATTGCAACCTGAAATTTTAATTAGGATTAGCTCGTTAGCCCTGAAAATAACTTGGTTATTAACCGGTGCCGCTGCAAAAGAGTCGATTAGATCGGATTAAATATTCGAGTGGATTAGATTATTAGGAGTCGAGGCGGATCAACCTGCAACACGAAGTAGGATGCGCATTAGTAGCCGGCGGGGCGGCACGCCGGCTGGCCCTGACGCGCAAGCGACATTGAGCTTATGGAAAAAAATATCACAGATAATTTTGTAATAATGTACTTCCATTTTAGTTTCGTTATTAAAATTCAGTTTTTATGTGGTAATAAAACTATATTAATTCTCAGTCCTAGTCGTCAGTGTTCGTGACGTGACTTTACAGTATCAGAGGCGCGCAACCTCGTCTATTCAAAGTTGTGAATCTACAGGAATGTAATGAGATAAGGTTTTTTTAATGTCTTCATTTAATTTAGGGACTTTTACCATACAATGGCATGCCAGTCGCACCGTAGCCTAAACATTATTAATATTAATTTTCTTAATAATTACTTCAGATGCTGAGTGATGTGGTTACACACCAACATTTTACGTGAGTTAGAGGGTATTATGCAAAATTAATTTAAAATTGAAATCAATTTCCTAGAGCAGACATAATTATCTAAATGTAGGTAGGTACATATAATGACATCAACGAAAGTCATAACTTAAAGGTCTACAATCGATTTTCATATTTTTAAAAACATTATCAAACACCTTACGCACAGGGATAGGTGCTGTGAAATATTTTAAATTAGCCAAATTGGCTGACAAAATTACTTAAGAGCTCATAACAGTCACTTTCCATAACGCTCGTACGTGAATTTAGTATTGTAACAAATTTTTCTTTAGATGTTTTGAACAAATAGGTATCTTGTGCATTATATCTAGGTTTTTATAGAAACAATTTTTACAATCCAAGTCTTTTAATGATGTGAAACTAATCTTGAGCCTGCATTTCAATATTTTCATGATACCTTACTCTTATTTTATAATTTGTGTTTCCCTAAAACTCGAGTAAGAGTTTCTAATAAAGTCCGTAAATCAAAATGGATAACTAGAGGCCTGAGGATTAGTTGCAAAACAAAGAGGACCCTACGATACAAATACTACTCCGATAAGGGTACATACACTAGCCAAAGCCAGATTTAAAAAGTATTCAAAGCTACTTCGTAATTGCATTGACCAATCGATAAAAAATCGTAATTTCGCAAAAATTAGCAATTCTAAGAATGTTTGTAAAACGTCATGGCAACTAATACAGAATGAGTCAGGCACGCTTAAAAAGACTGAATTTATCTCTAATATTAGAGAAGGAGATAAAACATTAACAGATTCAGGGCGTATAGCGGAGGCATTTGGTGATTATTTGATTAATTCTACAAATACTACTAGGCCTATAAGTAACACTTGTAAAACCAGTTTGTGCAGTAGTATTTTCATACAACCTTTTAGCTTTGATGAAACTCATAGAATAATTATGTCTTTAAACGATACCAATGCTGAAGGGTATGATGAGATTGCTACAAAGATCCTGAAAGCCTGTTCAGTACAAATCACTCCAATAATGACACATTTGATAAATTTGTCATTCACTGAAGGTCGTTTCCCTAATTTGCTTAAATTCTCTATAGTCAGGCCCCTTCACAAAAAGGGAGACAAATCTAGCTTAGGTAATTATAGACCAATAACTTTAATTCCGATTCTATCCAAAATTTTTGAATCTGCGATGTATAAACGTTTGTTAGGCTTCATTTCAAAACACGATATACTGAGACAGGAACAGTACGGATTCCAAAAAGGGAAGTCTACAACGTCTGCGTGCTTTGATCTAGTAAATAAAATAGTAGGAAATTTAGATTCGGGAAGGGTTGTAACTGTGGTATTCTTTGACATGTCTAAAGCTTTTGATTTTGTGTCCCATAAGTTGCTTTTGGAAAAGCTTGAGAAAAATGGTATTCGGGGACCTGCTTTGGAATGGCTTCAAACATATTTAGAAGACCGGAAACAATATGTTGAGGTATCAAACATTAATAAAAGTAAAGAGCTGCAAACCTTTAGGACCTCTTCTAAAACTAACATCGTCGGTGTTCCGCAGAGCAGTGTTTTGGGGCCATTGTTGTTTTTATTATATATCAATGACCTTCCTGACGTTACCTCAAATCCCTGTATTTTGTTTGCTGACGATGTATCTATAGTTTTGACATGTGAGAAGAATTTTGACATTGAAATATTTAATATGGCCATAAATAATTGCATTAAATCGATAATTGAATGGTTAAGTAATAATAATCTAAGTGTTAACTTGACTAAAACGAATTATATCCAATTTAGTACATATGGTAGGAGACAAAAAGAATTAACAATTAGGTATAAAAATGAGCCAATATTAGAAGTACAAAATACTACATTTCTAGGAGTTATTTTAGACAAATTTCTCAATTGGAAAGCGCATGTTAACAATGTATGTAGTAAATTAAACAGATACGTATATGTTCTCTATAAATTACGGAAAACCTCAACTCAAAGAACGGTGTTGATGGCATACCATGGTTATGTATCCTCTGTTTTAAATTTTGGGATCATACTATGGGATAATTTTACAGACGTTCCGAGAGCCTTTCTTGCGCAAAAAAAGTGCGTGAGAGCGATAGCCGGTTTACCTCCTTGGGAATCGTGTAAACCATTATTCAAGGAATTTCGGATACTTACTTTGCCCTGCATGTATATTCTGGAAGCAGCCAAATATGTTAAGCTCCATCCACAGTTATTTAAAACAGCAAGTGAAATTTATCCCCGAAACAAACGGAATCCAGATAGAATTGTTTTGACTAATGTACCAAATACAAAAATGTATCTCAAACAGAGTTACGCGATGTGCGGGGGCATATATAATGTTATCCCGAAAGATATTAGAGTTACCTATGAATAGATTTAGAAGAAAACTCAAATTGTGGTTGATGGAGAAATCATTTTACTGTCTCTGATTTTTTTAAAATGATATAGAAATTTTACTTTTACTCCCCTTTATAACATGACATTAATAATACATCTATTATTGATTGCATGTGTGATTCATATAACGTAATACATAAATAATTCCTAATTGTAAGATTATATAAAATATTTGCACGCCTACACCGGCAAAGTACGGCTAAGTAACAATTTCTTTGTAAACACCTTTTTTACCTGTATTTTATGCAAATAAATATCTTGAATTCAGTAATAACCTAAAAACGACCTTTTTAACAAATTTACTTGACTTTGGCCATTCACAATGTTCTCATAAATGTAAAGTAAATAAAATACCTCACTAGAGAGACCTTGATTCTAAATAACAAACTTTTTTTCACAATCTTGTAAGGCATTTCCAAAAACACGTATTTCCTGGAACAAGTTTTAAGACATTACCGCGTAATTGTCTTTGGAACATTATTTCAGAATTTTTAGAACGCCAGCTGAAAGCTCTGGCGTTATTTCTCTTTTTCTTTGATGAAACAACAAGCTTTTAGGCCATTTTTGCGTTGTTCTGAGGCGGGCCACGAAGGACTACCTTAACGACGTGATCGCCAAAATTATTATCTCAGAAGATCACGTCATTTTAAACGACCCAAAATTAATGGTGGGTTCTCAATGAGTCACATGTGACTCCATTGGATTTTTTCCATACAGTGATCGTGTTACAAGTTGCAACTTTATTCTCCACACTAGGTACATACATAACAATAAGGGAGCAAGAGCGATGGTCTACGACCACGGCGAATTGTTGCCGTTTGACCTTCTACATATTAACTTCTGGTCTCCTGGTACTTTAAAATTCAAAACCAAACCAGGCTATCAGCTAAAATAAAGGAATAACTCTCAGTTTCTTTTAAATTACATACTTCTTTCAAGTGTACGTTAGCCTAGTACGCTTCGCAATAGTAAAACATTTAAACAAATCGCGCCAAATCATACGAGACACGTTGCGATTTTTTTAATTTTAATTTTTAGTTTTTTCTCTTTTTCGATTAGGTTTCTCAACGAGTCACACCCGGAGTAGAAGTGTCACTCGATGGGAAATAAAACCCTAACAAGCTACAGCGATTCGTTGGGCACCAACCGATATGTGAACCCGGACGTATCTATGTCTAGCACCGCGGCGGCGGCCTTAGTTTTCTAAATGCAAAAGTTACATTGAACGCGTAACCGAGCAGAGAATCTCTCGGCGGCCGAGTGTCCTCGGCCGCAGGAGCTCCTCCTCCTGGCTGGAGGGCGCACTGGGCCGCGGCAGTGCGCGGCGGTATATATAAAAAAGCTCGGCGATACTCATGTGCGGGGCGGCGCGGCGCGTACCTCTCCTCCACGTTGGGCGGGATGCCGAGGTCCCCAGAGCGCAGCTTGCGGCTCACCTCCTCGATCTGCAGCTGCACTGCAATGGAACGGGTTAGCCACGCGCGGCGGCGCGCATTAGTGCCGCGCCCGGGCGCACAGCGGGCCCCCCGAGCCGGCCCGAGCGCGCCCGAGCCGGCCCGAGCGCGACCGAGCCGGCCCGAGCGCGCCCGAGGCAATCCGAGCGCGAGCGAGCGGGGCTCGGTGAGCGGCCGGGAGCGAACACGTATACACTTCAGAATTGCAATGGTTAATGTCAAGTTATATCATTACAAATACAGAGCAAACATACAATAAGAATTAGTCATTCCTGTAACGAAAGATAATTTCACGGTTACGGATAAAAGTGGTTAGAGTTCGAATGTGATCTATTTACGATGCGCCGGAGAAAGATTTAAACCGGTAATTTTTTTTAAACGGTTATTTAAATTTTGGTTTTAATTCGTGTCACTGGCAATAAATAGATCACATTTATTAAAATATTGTTAACGTTCAAATCATTTATAGGAAAAAGAACGGTCGAGACTGAAGCGTCCAGCGCCGACGCTGGTGATGCAATACCATCTGTCGATTTGTGTAATCCTATATTCGGGTCCAAGGTCCCGATAACTGCGTTTTGTTTTAATTCTCCAGGATAAAAATCTCGCCTCCTCGGCCGCGCAGGTAGAGATAATAAACAAACGCGCTCAAAAATCTTCATTTAAACGGCTCTAGAAAACATAAGATCCGAGACGAAGTACAACACGCCCGGGCTGCACGACGGAGGAGAGGAGGCCCGGAGAAGCGCGACGCACGCGTGGCGCCGCGGAGGCCGGCGCCAGGGGGGGGGCAGGTGGAGGTACTCACGCAGGTACTGCTCCTCCTGGTCGCGCGTGAGCGTGGACGGCAGCACGGTGGGCAGCCCCGGGATGAACGTCTTGTCGTGCTCTGAGCCCATCCAGCGCGTGCGGCGCCGGCGCAGGCGCCGCTCCTCGCGCGTCTCGCCAGGGGGGCCTGCGAGCGAGCGGGACGCGGCTTGTATTGTATATAATATATCTGTCTAGCTACATTAGGTACTGACTCCGTCCAACCGTTTACTTTACTTTTGACAGCTCGAGTTTGCGATGTCCTAATCCGATTCGTCCTCTTGTAACGATCGACTTTATTTATGAAGATTTAATCGATTTCACAGATCATCACGCGCGAATTGGACGATTCATTATAAACTTGATAAATAATGTTTAGTGGCACTGCAATCGTTCCGGGCCGGCGTTACGCTTACCATCAGGCAAACGATCAGCTCGTCTCGTTACCAAAAAGCATAAAAAAAGAGGTGTGAGGGGGAGGGGGAGGGGAGAGGCGGGAGGGAGGTCGTACCCTGTCCGTCGTCGTTGTCGTCGTCGGGGTGGTAGTCTGGCGCGGGGTGCGCGGGGCGCGCGTCGCGGTAGCGGCCCTGCGTGCGCGCCTGCATGAGGTCGAGCTTGTGCTGCACCGACGACGGCGGCGGGATGGCCGTGGCCGCCGACAGCGCCGCCGCCGCCGCCGCCGCGGGCTGCACCGGCGCCGCCATGCGCCGCGCCGCCACGAACGTCTGCGGCACCACAAGTGGACGCTCAGTGCCGCGCCGGCGGAGGTAGGGACGCATCGCCCGACTTAGCCGTTACTAATTTCTCGTTGCCGTTAAAGACGTTTGTTACGCTTCCACTCATCGATGTTTATTTTTAAATAATCTAAGGTGACTCTCGGACGTTTATCACAAAGCTAATTCAAAGGAGCTGAGCAGTGGTACCTTAAATCGAGGAAGGTGTCACAGATACAGCCTTTTATATCTTTTCTATTAAAAATCGAAACTTGAGTGGAGAAATGTGCTTTTGTACCCTAAAAAAACCCCTACGCTCTAGAGCTATAAAACTTGTGTAGTTTTAGTATTGTAGTAAATTACGTATTGTTACCGTACTTTTAAAAACATAATTCACTGCATCAACTCCGTAGCTTAATGAGCACTGATTGTTCATAAATTATAAAAAGATCTTCTTTTTTTAATTCTTATTTGCCCATTTCTATCTGAACATCAACTATTTGTACATTCACAATACCTATTGTACATAAGTACAATATCTATTTAGTTAAACAGCAAATATTATGAATTTGAAAATACAGAAACATACAATACAATAGATATATTTCATATAATATTAAACAGACATCCTCAAATGTTCATTCATGTTCCATAAAGCACCATTACAATTGCTCTCAAGCATTTATCATGTTTAGTTAGAAGATAAGATTTGAATGATACTGTAGCCCATGTCCAATTGCCCGTGTCCAGCTGGCTTGGGAAACATTGTGTTATAACAGTCTGTGTATGTACATACAATAATATTATCCCCGTACTTCTTACGTACTTTAATTCAATTTTATCAAGTTTTTAAGCACAGCATAATAGATATTTATTTTTAATTAAAGTATGTAACTTGTAGCGTAAAGAGTGGATAATCCCCACCGTGACTGTTCAGGAAATAGAAAATTATGTTCAGTAAAATTCGCATGGATTTCAAATTTTTGGACAATTTGTAATTTTTACAAATTGTCTGGATTGCTGTTCTTAATGGTTTTGTTACAAGCTACGCTTGAAGGTGCAAAACCATGGTTATTTTGACAGCAAAATGCAAACACAAGCGTGTAAAGCCGGCCTAACATGCGCACTGCAGTGCTGTGCAGACCTTTGCGTTTCAAAGTTCTGAGTGGCATTGCAATTGTTATGGGCCAGCGTTATGTTTACCATCAAGCAAACGACCGGCCCGTCTAGGTATAAAAATATAATATTATAAGAAATTATTGCTAGTCTGATTAATACAATAATAAAAGTTATATGAACTATGAACTAACCCTCTTTCTTTTTTCTGTTGATATAATTTTCCTTCTATTCTTGAGAATCTTCTTGTTTCATTTAAATAAAATAATATATGTAATCACCTGCGCGACTGCAGCAGCGGCTAAAATAGCAGCGTGTGTTGCAGGGTTGACACCGTTGCTCTGGACCTGCCGCGCCGTGGCCTTGGTCGTCGTGCCCACCATCTGGTCCAGCAGAGCGATCGTGCCATCCCTGTACATTATTATATTATATAATAACATACCAACATTACTGTTGTGTTAACATTATTTTTTTAAAACTCTGAAAACAAACATAGTTGAACTATTCAACTGTTTCACACTGTTTATTAATAAGAGCTATGTCTATGTTGTGTGCCAATGATCAAAGTGCTTATAAATAAACAATAATGCTTACTCATAACGCTGCACTAGGAAAGACTATGTTATATGTATAAAGGAGGGGGATTTGAGACAAAGATGGCCAGATCTTCAAAATGTTTGATGGCAAAATAGCTGAAGTTACATTTGAACAAAATATTTGCAGTCGCTCAGTCAAGAGACAGAAATACAATACAGTATTAAGTAAATAAAGATTACTGAGTACCTGAGTATGTGATCTTCTAAGCAATAAATAATAAATGCTGTAAAGATAAAGAATTGGGGGGTAAGGGGGAAAGCGGATATAACACCATTCCGGCCCCAAGTGTCATCCTCACCTGCACGCGCCGAAGGGCGGCGGTGGCCAACTGGCTACCGTGGTGGTCCCTGCTAGATAACGGACGAGGCTCTGGCGACCGAGCAATAGCGGGATAACTATACACCCATCTGGGCAACTAGGTTGGAAGAGGCTGCAGCAGCCTTAGGGTCCAAATAACCCTTAAAATGCCTGGTGCAGAAGGCAACGGGAAACCACTGCACTATTTTCCCACGAGAGTCACAATGGAGTCAAAAAATAGCGATATGGTTCTGTTGAGCGATCCGGCTGACGCCCGGCGCCATCAATCCGGGAATGGTGGTGTGACATGTGCTACCGGCCATGTGTTTGTGTCAAATCAGGCAACACATGGAAACTATGTTACTGACAGGTTAAAGTCAATTAGACAGCCTCACCACCTTGGAACGTGGAATGTACGCGGCCTAAACCAACCTGGCAAACTCCAGATTGTGGAAAGTGAAATGAAAAGAAAGGCGGTTACCATCCTGGGCCTCAGCGAGACTCACTGGAGAAAGTCCGGTTACTTTTCAACCGACCAGGGGAACAAGATCTATTTCTCAGGACCCGAAAATGAGAGCTCTAAGGGTGTAGCCTTTATTGTACCGCTGAGTATGGACAAATACGTCTCTGGTTACAAGCCGATAAACGACCGTATTATTGCCTTAAAAGTAGACACAGTTCCCTGTAAACTCAATATCATACAGGTGTATGCGCCTACAGCACAATCGAGTGTGGACGACATCGAAAGCTTTTACAACTCCCTGGCGAAATCTCTTAAAGAAATACCTAAAAGAGAGATAACTGTGGTTTTAGGTGATTTCAACGCCAAAATCGGCAGTACTGACAGTGATGAACATCTTCGAAGGGTAGTTGGAAAGTATGGAATTGGAATTAGTAACGAGAGAGGCGAACGGATGCTTCAACTTTGTAGTGAAGAAAACCTCACGGTAACCAACACTTGCTTTAAGCAACATATAAGGCGCTTGTATACCTGGATTTCTCCTGGTGACTGTTTCAGAAACCAAATAGATTACATCCTCATTCAGAGCCGATGGAGATCTTCCGTTATGAATACCACCACATACCCCGGGGCGGACTGTGGCACCGATCACCAACTTTTAGTTGCCACATTTCGGCTTCGTTTTAGGAAAGTCCACAAGCAGGAACGCCTTCTGGATATGCGCCATGTGGACCTGCGCGGTTTCAGGAAGGACATTGAACACAGAGTCCCTGAGTGTTCAGTAAATGTCATCACTGACCAAGATGTCGCTTGGGAAGCATTGCATAAGGTTATTGTGCAAACAGCAAAAGAAAACATGCTGCCAAAATGTAACATGAAACCTTTTATATCCCCGGAAACAGCTGACCTTATTATTCAAAGACGAGAATTGAAAGGAAAAGGTCTAACTTTGCAGAAAGACAGGAAGGTATATGAACAGCTCAGCACCGAAGTCCAAAGAAGTTGCCGCAAAGACTATAACGAGCACATTAACAACATTTGTGCCGACCTCGAGCAAAACTCAATAAAATATGAGACAAGAGACCTCTTTCGTAAAGTCAAAGAGCTAAGTAAATCTCGTAACGTAAAAACATGTACAATAGCAGATGAAGCTGGTAACATCCTTACTGAAAAAGAACAGGTCCTGGAACGTTGGAAACAGTATTGTTCAAAGCTGTATGACACTGGCGAACCTTTTGTAAATGACGTACGGCCAGAAATATCACCGCAGGAACCTGAAATACTGCAGTCGGAAGTCGAACATGCGATTAAATGTCTGATGTATAGAAAATCTCCCGGTAAAGATGGAATTCCCGCAGAACTACTAAAAAATTTAGGATCCAATGGTGAGCGGCAAATACTAACCATCTGTAATTCTGTCTGGAAGACCGGAAGATGGCCTGTAGAATGGACGGAATCCGTGTTTATTCCACTGTTTAAAAAAGGCTCTAACAAAGACTGCAGCAATTATAGAATCTTAGCACTCATTCCGCATATTAGTAAAATACTCCTGTACATAATCAACAACAGATTAAAGAACTTCCTTGATCGACAAATCCCAGAAGAACAAGCAGGGTTTGTCAAAGGTAAAGGCACAAGGGAACAAATTTTGAACGTTCGCCAAATAATTCAGAAAAGCCGTGAGTTCAATAGCCCTGTCCTTCTGTGCTTTATTGACTACACCAAAGCCTTTGATTGTGTGCAGTGGGATAAATTGTGGGTGGTGTTAGGAGAAATGGGTGCGCCTCAACATCTTATTGATCTGGTCCATTGCCTCTACGTCAACAACCGTTCTTTTGTCAAATTAGACACTGATTGTTCAAATGTGTTTTGCATTAAGAAAGGCGTTAGACAGGGGTGCGTTCTCTCACCTCTACTCTTCAATATTTATGGAGAGTATATAATCCGTAAAACTCTTGAAGACTGGGATAAGGGTTTTGCTGTTGGAGGAAAACGCATCTCCAATCTTCGATATGCTGATGACACAGTTCTTGTCGCTACATCCATTAACGATATGAAGGAGATACTGCACAGGTTGGAAGTAGAAAGCAATAAACTAGGACTAGAAATAAATAGGCAGAAAACCAAATTAATGGTGATAGATCGTGCGGGAATTCTATCAGATGTCCAAAATATACAGGGCATTGACACTGTGGACAACTTTATTTATTTGGGCTCCAGTATCAATAGTGAAGGTGACTGTGTCTCGGAGATAAAGCGACGGATAGCCATGGCTAAAGACGCAATGACACGACTCCAAAACATCTGGAAAAACCGAGGCATAAGCTATAAAACCAAAGCCCGAAAGCAAGAGAGAGACAGAGAATAGATGCATTCGAAATGTGGTGCTGGAGGCGAATGCTCCGAATACCATGGACAGCCAAACGCACAAATGTATCTATTCTTTCCCAACTTGGAATAAAGACTCGATTGTCTACTGTATGCCTTCAACGCTTACTGACTTATTTCGGCCACATAATGCGTAGGGGAGACGACAACCTCGAGAAATTGGTCATTGTTGGCAATACCGATGGGAAAAGAGCGCGAGGCCGGTCGCCAACACGATGGTCTGACCAAGTGAAGGAAGCCACCTCCTCTAGCCGATTTTACCAAGTGGTGAGGGCAACTCTGGACCGGAATCGATGGAGACAGATTGTTCGTTTAAAGGGATCCAGTGACCACGATCCTCAGTAATGAGGGACCGACTGAAGAGAGAGAGAGAAAGATAAAGATAGATAAAGATATATTTATTTGTCAAAAACATGTGAGGTTACACACATATCCGTGCATGCATGCAGATCTTTTATTTATAATAATGTTGCCAACATGTTTTGCCTAGTAGGCGTACAAAATGCAAGAGAATGGATCATCTAAATAAATATATAAAAAAAAAATTTACAAATAAAAATACTTGTCAAAAAGAACATAGTAGGTACAAGAGTCAAAATACAAATTCCAAAAAACATAAAATGTCAAACTAATTAAAATAATTCCAAGTCTAGTTCCTTATCATTTAAAAAGTCATTCACGCTAGAATAGAATTTTTTTGGCAAAATGTTCTTGAGCTTAACCTTAAAGCTTTTAATGTTTAGTTCTCTAAGCACACTGTACATATTATTTTAATTAATTATTCTTTTGTTTATCATAGAACCATGTTCTTTTATACTATTGGATAACCATCAAGAGGAGCGGTTAGATGGCACAACATCAGCAGCCTGCTGTGTGTGCAGAGCGGAGAGCATTTCTCGATAAGTGGCACTGAGTATAGAGTTAGTATGCAACGAGCAAATGACATCATCTTTTTACAGTACAGATTCATACCATCGATCAATTTGGTCATTTAGGTTGGTTGTTTCGATAGGATAGGATATAATAAAAGTGATTTGTTGGAATAAAAATAATGTTTTTGTGTGTGCACATTTAAAAAACGAAATGCATAGGTGCATATTTTAATTTTTACATTTGGTAACATCCACACCATCGTATGCTACCGATAACGTATAGGCAGAGAGACACAGTCTTTTACTATTGGCCTCAATTATAGTAAGCTCGGGGTTTCATTGCATAGTAAAATTTGGAATGACAAGATCCGAAGGAGAACTAAAATCACTGACATAGCTCTTAAAATTAGCAAGTTGAAATGATAGTGGGTGGTCGTCACATAGCTTGCAGAACCGACAGCCGATGGAGGAGGTTCTCAAGTGGCGACCAAGAACTGGAAGATGCTCAATATTTGTATACTAGTAGTTCTGCAAATGGTAGACCTCGCGAACACAAACTGTTCTGCAACACTTATGTTCAGTCTGTAGGCAATGTGCATCTTATTCTTATTCTAGATGGGGGCGATAAGGCCTGCACTGACGTCCCGCTTGGGGTGTATTGTGCATTTCCCCCTGCCAGCGCTTACCCAAGCCAGCCCAACTCCTTTATATAACGGAGTACGGCCTTGGGGCGCTGGCAAAGTTGCTCCAGTAGCGTTGATGTTGTATTATATGAATGAACATTAGTCGTCTGCTGTTGTTGCGTCAGCTGCTCACGCATTCCGGTAGTAATTCTTATTTCCTCTGTGGCCTCGCAATGCCATATCACATGTTCCACAGTCTCATTTTCCTGCATATAGCCCCGGCACAGGGGGGCTGTCTGTTGCTCCAATCTTGTGTAGATGATAGTTTAAATCGCAGTGGCCTGTGATAAGCCCTAATAAAAGTCGAAGATCTAGCCGTTGTAGCTTCAGTAGGTTGTTTGTGATGTTCCTGTTTAGGGCCAGGAAAACGGTTCTTGCATGTTTGCAATCTGTTCTCTTCTCCCACAGACTTTGTTGCTCTTTTTCAGAGTGATGACGCAGTAAATCTCGCACTTCCATTGCTGATGGCTTGCATAGCTGTCTCACGTCATCACTGATTTCTTTCAGAATTCCTTGTTTAGCGAGGTAATCCGCCCTGGTGTTCCCCGAACATGAACCATGGCTCTTAGTCCACCTAATTGTTAGTTTACAACTATCCGATAGGTTTTGTAACCCCTTATGGCACTCAGCTATGACCCCTGACCTAGTGACTGGTCTTCTAAGTGCATAGATGAGTGCTGCACTGTCTGTCGTAAACACGAGAGTCCTGGTCTTTCCTTCCTCTATTTGGGAAAAAGTAGTCAAGTTGCGCGTTTGTAGTAGTCACGCAATGTGCATGTATTGGCATCATAATAGCGATATTTACTCCATTTTTTTTATGATGTCATTCAATTTGTTTTCTCATGAGAACCAAATGTCTAATATATCGAGAAAACTGGAAATCGAACACTAGAAACGTCAAAAAAAGAGAGTCAAGTCGGTCATATCTAATGGGCGCAAAACCGCCCCATAGAAAATTAAAACATCTGATGTCACTTGTTCAACGCGGGCCGTAAAGTTGTCATACATTTTTTTATTCATTGAAATGTAAAGAATCTGGTTGTATCATTTAATGCTACTAATGGATGTAAAAAAAATTGTTGAATTTGAGAATCTTTTAAATGCAGTATCTTTGTGGAAATTATTTATTTATTTAATTATAGACGAGCAGCACATGTGCTGATATGTCTAATGTCTATATTACACAGTGTTGAAAGTCACGATTGTTCACTTTTGTAGTAAGGAAGTATTGTTTGTTCGTAACCAGTTGTCAAGTTTATTCTTAAAGCAGTTTATTGAGGTTGCAGACACAACATCCTCTGGTAGTCGGTTCCAGTTGTGGACCACTCTGGAAGCAAGGAAGTGGTGTGCAGTGTTGGTTTTTGATGGGGCACGTATTATTTTCGTCTGATTTCCTCTAGAGGATTTTATGGTTTCCTTCAATATATATAAATTTTGCAAATCTGGTAGATTGTAAAAGCCATTTAGAATCTTGAAAGTCTCAATAAGGTCACCACGAAGGCGTCTTTCTTCGAGAGTAGTGAGGCGTAATGTGCGGAGTCTGTTTTCATAGGATTTACGTCGTAGTACCTGTGGTACCTTAGTAGCTTTTCGTCGTACACTTTCTAATAGGTTGATATGTTGATTGATTGATTATATATTTATTTAATATTTATTATTATATATTTAATTATATATTTTTTGTGAATTTGATTTTAACTGTGTTAATGTTATCATCGTAAAACTGTACTTATAACAACAGAAATTATGTATTTTCTGTTTCATGCAACATCCTAATTAATAACCATATTATAAAATTTTATTTTGGGGTGCCCAATCGAAAACACCGCCCTGGGTGCCAGCTCATCCTATGCCGCCACTGGGTGGTGTACCTACCGACAGGTAGCTATTCAGTATCGAAACAGAACCTGTACTCATGTACCAATTCCGAGCTCTACTTTCACCTAAACACATATTACTGAAATATGAGACTCAACAAATTTGATACATATGCATGACCCTGTTGTATGATAAAATATGAAGAAACTTGTGAGTGTGACCTGTCTTTAGACTTTCGGCCTCTACTGCGGCTTCGGCTTCGCGAGCGGCTTCGGCTTCGGCGCTTCTCCTTGTGCCGGTCGCGGCTACGGCTGCGGTCGCGGTCACGGTCCTTGTCTCTGTAACACAAGCATAGCGAAGCTCAGCGCCTGGAACCATCTTGTTTATATCGGTTAATGAGTCTTAGGTTATTTAATTCATGGCAGTTCATGCTTGGATTTCCATAAGCTACCAGAGTTTTACCTTTTTGACCGGTGACGATCGCGATCGCGATCGCGGTCCCTGTCGCGGTCGCGATCTCTTTCGCGGTCTCTGTCCCGATCACGCTCTCGGTCTCGGTCCTTCTCACGATCTCTGTCGCGGGGCTTGTCGCGATCGCGCTCACGCTCCTTGTGGCGATCCCGGTCACGAGAACGCGTCCGACTTCGATCACGATGGCGTGAACTCATATTTACCCCTACCAGAATAAACTAATGCAGTTGATTATTAGTTAACACAACTAATTATTTACGACGACAAACGTTCTGCTCAATTGGACGATTTGGACGCCACCGTATTGTCCAAAGAGAATATAAATACTTATTACATACTTGGTATTAACGTTATATTACAGATACGGTTCAAAGTAATCACAATCAATATAAAACACTTGCAATTCCTCAATTACAAAAAGTAAGCTGAAGCGTCTTCAGTACGTAATAGAGCTTAGAATAGTACTCTTTGAGTACTCTGTGATAGAATAGTACTCTGTGATAGAGCTGTAAGAAATCGTATGTATTCGTTACTGAGTAACGAGTATAACGCCAGATTCGAAGTAACGAATCGTTACTTACAAATTCAATTCGTTACTCGGTATGTTTCGTATCATGTCAGTTTGATTCGTTATCCGTACGAAAACAACGCATGATGCATGAACTGAAACGGTTTGTCCAGCGATCGAATGAATGCGAGTGAGAAATAAGCATCGTGGCTTCGTATTGTTCATATTTTTATCCAACTTCAAAATAATATTTAGCAGAAGGGTCCTCAATTCGCCTGTATTTTTTTTGTGTCGATGTTACTCTTTATCTCCGCCATTTATCGACCGATTTGAATGATTATTTTTTTCATGAGTAGAGTTCCATAAATTTTATGAAAGAATACCATATCTAAGGTTGAAAAAATGGGTGATCATATTTCACGACATTTTCGTTAGTCGGTTCCCGCTTTTTCTTAAAACAAATTTTTATATAATATTATGAACCAGGGATTGCTTTCCTTATAATACCTAATGTTATTTTCAAATTTTTGATATTATTATTTTATTAAGGATTTTTTATGGTGTTACTTTGTGCCAATAATGTCATTCTAGTATTCTAAATGTATAGCAAGACGATAATAGTTCTTACATTATACAATCTAAATAATAAATATATTATATAACAAGACGAGAGTACTTATAAATACAGTTTTTTTTACGACAGTACTTAATACGAACGAAATCATACCAATGAATACAATGATACCAACCAACAGGACTCGATGCGATGTTTCATGCTAGTACTCGTTTGTGGTAAAAGTAACGAGTGCTGACGATTTCAGTAACGAATACATACGAGTACTCGATTTCTCGTAACTTTTACAGCTCTAGTACGTAAGGAATTGGTCGAATTGGTAACAACTTAACAAGTTTAACAACCACATTAGGTATCTCACAGATTACTAATAAAGTAGCTAGCTCAACAATTATACATTATAGACGTAGTATACTACTTAGTCTATGATTATAGTACTACTCTAGAGTCTGTCTAATGAAAGTAGAGATTGAAAAAGCGCGGCAAATTTAAAAAATATCAATAGGGCAACCCCATTATTAGAAGAATACTTAGAACAACCTAATTTGATACTTTATATTTTTAAATTTCTTGATGTAAAAATACAAGGAGTGCAAGAGTGGTACTATAAGATACTAGCAGGGACTAGTGTCTGCGAGAAAGAGTAACAAACGCCCATCCATCCATCCTCACAAACTGTCATGTTTATTAGAAGGATATGTAGGAAGGAAGAAAGGAAAGTTTAGTAGGAAATTGTTACATCCTCCAGAGATTAAGACAAACCAGACGTCACGCAAAAAAATCGGCCTATCCAATTAGTCTGCAATAGGTAACATAGGAACATACATACAAACATTAATTTCCTTGGACAGTTGGGTAAAAAGTATATACCTAATTGTTTACAAAAAGTGTTTTGAATAGCAATCTGTACAAAGAAAGCCAGGTTACTTAATAAAGTTATAATTTATTCACTATAATCAAACTCAGAATATAAAAATTCTACTTCTAGAGATTTGTCAGTCACTGTCGTTTCCCACATTAATTATAAAACTGCAAATTATTTTCCGTAATTCTATCTCTTTAAGAAGATATTTCTTCCAGGTACTGCTCCTGAGTTTTTATTTTATCTTTTTCTTCTAAATCAGTTAGCCTTTTAATTGTTTGCAATATTTCATTAACTCCTGCTACATCTTCGAGATTTTCTGAAAAGGAACACACATTTGAATTAAAATGCAACCAATACGTAATTACACAATACTGTGAACAATAGGTACGTTTTGCTATATCATGTCATTTAAAACGAACGTGGAACCAAATAAAACCATAGGAAATGAGAGTTGAGACAAATTCAGAATCAAAGTATCAAAATATTTGTATCAACTTACCTAAGAAATCTACGACGACACGTAAATAATCCTGTTTCTGCTGGAATTCAGAATCCTTTTTCCGCTGCTTCTCTTTTAATTTAGATATCATTCTAAATAATAACTCTCGTACTCCACTCTTAATAGTTTTGTTCATTGTAGCACTCGAAAATCCAACAAATATATCTCAACTCAACTACAACAAAACAACGATATGCCGCCATCTTGTAAACATTAAATATTAGTGATCCCATTGACTGATTTTTATTCTCCCCGTTTTTTGGGAAAATCCCCTGAATTTATATATTTTTTGCTTATTTCCTCGAAACATTTTATGTATAATAGAGTTTTAAATTTTGTGTATATTTACTAGCATTTAGTAGTATGTATATAACAAACGGTTTTTTTCTCTTACTGTTTATTAATACTAATAAATTACATATCGTGCACAATCTCAAAGACGCTATGCCTAATTGATAAAACAAAATGGTAATGGTTTAATCAGGTAGAATAGTTGCGTTTCATTATTACTTTTCCTATACTTTAACTACTAAAAATACCCTAATATCAAAGGAAAATAACTGAACGTTGGAACACTTAAGTATTGCCCTGTAAAAAGTTTGCTAATAAATCCAGTATCAACTTTCATTAGACAGACTCTATGAATTATACTCAACATGCAATGCAAAGAGTAGTACATATTACTGATCTGTGAGAGTAGTAAACGAAAACGTAGTGGCTATTTGTACATACTACAATAAAATTAATAAAGGAATAGAGTGCGCTCTTTTGCCTATTTCACGATGTATCGCGATCAGCGCTACCTACAAAAAAGCGGTGAAACTACTTTACTATCATGTTGCATTCTTTATTTTACACACCATTCTCACTTATTATCTATGTTGCTGTGGTGATATGGAAACTAAAGAGTTTCCATACGTCGTACTACTAAACTCCTTAGTTCTTATAGTTTCTTAAATAATTTGTAATGTCATTCTGTCAATAATATTTTACTCCTATTTTGTTCATTAAAACCATTATTCTAAAGGTTTTATCTTATTTATCAGTTGCATTCCGTATTTTACACAGTACACAGAGGAAATAATAAAAGCGGATACAGAATTGAAAAATCTTTTTATTTGATAAGTGGTACATAGGTAGGTCAATAGATATTACAAATATATAACTAGTAGGAACATATCAAGGTACAATAAACATACCTATGAAAATTATATATAAGTATGTATATATAGCACGGACTGAATGCTGGCAAAATTGCGCAAGGCATATAGTTCCAAACATGTAAAACTATCAACTGTCATCTTCTAACTTTGCAACGGTACAGTCGTGACTGATGATACATATACCTACGTAGTATCTTTTAGTAAGTTTGTAGATAGTTATTATACTCTTTGGTTTGTAGGCTGAACGGACCACAAACTAGGTACCTATATACTTTTATATTTTTTCTAAGGAGTACTCACAGATCAATAACCAAGAGTGGGAGTACTTATAATACACAGATTCTGTAAGTCTGTGTTATAATAAAAGTAATAGAGTGCGCTCTTTTCTCTATTTCATGATGTAAGGCGATCAGCACCACCTACAAAAAGTCACACTTTACAATATAATAATAATATGTGTGTAATGTTCTATATTTCACACACCAACTCCACAGACTACTTAGAGCGACCAACTCACACTATTGCAATTACAAATCTGTGCAGCGGCACAAGTACGGATCTATTCGGGTCGATAAAATTGAGATCAAATCGATAAAACCCACTTTATCGATTTGAACTGTCAATTTTATCGACCCGAATAGATCCGTACTTGCATACCCTATATAATTTGTGGTACTTGCGCCGATGGTAAAACATAATTTGCTGTCGTATTCGGAGAGAGACCGACCCATATTATAAATGTATTTTAAGATTACATATAATAACTTTGATAAGAAGCCAAAGTTATAATAATCGAAACCGCAGGCATATTTTGCGCCATACTCTGCGGTCCATGGACCGCAATTAGGGTGAATCACCCAAACGTCAGCACTGCACCAAATAACGGCACCTTGGCGAAAAAGTGCAAACCATTTATTACTATGTATGGTTCTTACATTGCCAATTGGACAAAAATACGGCAGAATTCATCTTTTTAACAATAGCAAAGTTTTTAATACGAAAAGGCTAAAAATGGCGCCAACAAAGTGATTCAAAGAAGTCGTTCTGCAGTTATTGTAATTTTGCGGCCATTTTGATTGAACGACGGTAAGATCTTACCTGCTTAAAATTAACATTATATTTGTAGTGATTAGATGATTTTAATGAAATTGTATTTATTAAGTGTTTTATAAGTATGAAGACCCTTTTTAGAATAAAACATTTAAAGCTTTCCGTTAACTTATTGCTAAAAAGAGGATGCCAACAATTGGGTACAATTTTTTTAGATTTTCTAATTTATCAGCACCCATGTTGATATGTGGGTTTAAGAGGCTACAGCTCGCCATACTTTCCATATAAACGCTCGTACGCGATTATAGTGTCCTAAAAAATTTTTATTTAGAAGTTTTGAGCAAATAGTTATCATGTACTCTATATCTAGGATTCCGTGGGAGCAAAAATTTAAAATTTTGAGATTCCAACTCAGCACAAGCCTTCAAAAATCAGCTTTTTTTGGACAAATTTTACCTTGACTTTAGCCGTTCACAGTGTTCTCATAAATGTAAAATTCAACAAAACACTTCCATATAATCCTTGGACATGTAATGGAGATTCTAAATAACAAACATTTATTTTACAAACTTGTAAGGCATTTTCTTTTGATAATGCCTTACAAGTGTGCGTGTTTTTACACGTATTTCCTGGAAAAGGTTTTAGGAAATTACCACGCACTAATTGTCTTTGGAAATTTTATTTGGAAATTTATTTCAAAATTTTCAGAATGCGAACCGAAGCCTCTGGCGTTGTCTCTCCTTTTTCCGTAATGCCTGTTTTTCTTCGATGAACAAAAAAGACTTAAGGCCATTTTTGCGTTGGGCAGGTCATGAAGCGGCACCTTAATGTGTGTAAACTAATTTAGTTGTTTTTCAATAGTTACCTTTGTTGGTATTATGGAATAAGGGTATTTTTTGAATAAATGCTTTGTATATGATCGTTCTCCAAATGAGGGCACCATGCTGAAACCACATTTACCATTTATGAGCATAGTGTTCATAGTTGTTTTAATTCTGTGCCAATAACTGGATTTTTTTACTGTTGGCTCATTAACAAGCTCAAAGTTGCACAACGAGCCATGGGGCTATGCTCGGGGTTTCCCTGCGTGATAGAATGAGAAACGAGGAAATCCGCAGGGGAACGAAAGTCACCGACATAACTCTCAAAGTTAGCAGGTTGAAATGGCAATGGGCAGGCTACATCGCTCGTAGAACCGATAACCGATGGGGAAGAAAGGATCTCGAGTGGCGACCACGAACCGGAACACGTAGTGTAGGATGGCCCCCCACTAGGTGGACGGATGACCTTGTCAAAACCGCGGGGGACCGTTGGATGCAAGAGGCGAGTAGCCGATCCAAGCGGCGTTCTATGCGGGAGGCCTATGTTCAGCAGTGGACGTCTTCCGGCTGATGATGATAACGATTCATCATGATGATGATGATGATTAATTGGATTCACCTGAACCCGATTTCTAACTTGAGCTCTCTTTTCGCGCAATAATTCGATTACAAAAACAAGAAAAGAAGAAAAAAGTGACAAAGATTAGTAAGACAAAAGTAAATTACTGAAAAAACTGAAATAAAAAGAGTTTTAACTGTAACTTGTTACGGATATGTTTTCTTGGAATACCTAGGTCTAATTCTAAATGGCCTATATTTTAATAAAAGCCTTACAACTCTATTTGTAGAAGAATTTTATTTGCTCCAATCTTGGTGCTGATAATTGGGTAATTTCGTGCCAACAACTGGCAACAAGCATGCCAATAAATGGAGGTACGATCATTTTTCAATCTCTTTTAATATTCTCTTGTATTGCTAACATTATCGTTTCAAAAGTTATACAAATATAAAGATTAATAAACAAGATGTTTAATAATCGCAACAATTTAGCTGATATAAGTTGCTTTTAATTTAAAAAACCAATTTGAAATGAGACAACCTCTTAAAGTGCTGATAATTGGGTGTTTTACCCTACTATCCTAAGTAAAAACTAACGACGCGACGTATACAGTTACTATCGGCCAAACTCCGCAAAGGGTGTATGGAGGCTTGAAGAAACACGTGTGCGTACTCGCAGCAGAAAAATATCGAATTTCCATGATTTGAGTTTGATAGATATTTAAGTGTATGACCACAGACTAGGTAGAGATTACATTATAAGCGCCAGTCTTCAATCGATTTGTCGCCGTATTAGCAAATCTTTGTTCATGTTTGTGACAAACATGTAATTTGCTAACATCACAGTGCATGCTCCTATAAACTTTAGCCATTGTGTCTTATCCTCTCTGGGAATCCTGTACAACACTTTAGGACTTTTCAATAAAACAAAACACTACATATTAGAAGGCTTTTAAACAAGGGAAAATATCAAACACTACAATAAATAATTAAAGTAGGTATTAGGTATGTATACTAGGAGATACTATTAGATCTATACTACTTAGTCTATATCACAGATTACTATATATGTAGCTAGATCTATATAGGTTGGAATAAAAAATGGCCGCCGCCCGCCATAATATAACGGGGGTGAAGGAGGAAAGAGGAGGGCGCAAACGTCGTGTTCAAAACTCGCACTGTCATTCTCTACGGTGGATTTTTTTTGTTCGTGCATTGCCTGGCGCGGTGTATGACACCGTGTAAATGTTGCATGATAATTTTAAACGCATATGCTGCTGGAGTCCACAATCTTGGCGATGTAGCGATCATCGTTCCTGGGATCCTCAGGAACATTGAGGCCTTGAACTGCACTGATGCCAGCGAGCTGCTAGCCTTCCTGAAGAGCATCGGGTGGTTGGATTAGCGCGCACCACTCACTTACGCAAAACGCGCCGATAAACGGCCTAGTTGCGCGAAAAAGAGCCCGCGCACCAACTGGGTTGGTTTAGGAAAAAAACATTTTAGAATTATAATAAACAACATCAGTGCTTCCTCAATATATTTCAAAGATCAAAATACATTTCTTACAACTTGTAACAGTTCAATCATACCAAATTACAATTTAGAACAACATGTCACTTAAAAAATTACAAAATGCTGCAAAAAATTACAACAGCTATAAGATAAAAGAAATATGAAAGTGCAGTCATACCTACTATAGAAAATTATTTTGCACCAGCCTCTAATACAGGGCGGGGCACTAGCGGCGCGAGAGACTAGGAGCAAAATAATTTTGAGCATTTACATGTCAACATTTACACATTATGGAAAATTGAATGTCCCATAAAACAGAAAATTAACTTAAATCTACAATCATATTTAAATCTCCTTAACACTAATTATAGTCTAATCCTTAAAACTAGCAGGTTAAGTCCGGACCAAAGTTCGCAAGAGTTCACTCCACTCTGTCCACATCACTAAACTTTTTAAGAAAACTATGTTTATTTATTGGTGATGAATTTTGTATCTTGAAGTCATGCCCGGAATCAAATGCAGGATTGTAGTCTTGATGAAAATCTGAAACAATTTCATGTAGTTTCTTTTAATGCCAGCAAAGGAAATATTCTACATTCCTACTACTATATTTCATAACACCCACCCAAACAAACACCCTGGTAGGCAGAAATGACATTAGATTATTTATGAGAATTTTGAAGTCACAAAATAAGTAATAATACAGTTTAGATATTCTCCAAGCTTCTATCTTCATTCTTGACACCTTTTTGCTGTCTACCCATCAAGTAAGAATTTACATCCTACAAATAATATAAATGCAGAAAATTGTGACAATGCATGGATGTTTGTACTCTCTCATACAAAAACTACTGAATGGATTTTGATTTTAGATGAAACTTAGTAATACAGCTTATACAGGCTGAGTATGAGTTGGTATGTTATCCCGGAAGGGGGCGATTAGGACCATGGTTATCAATAAGTTGTGAGCACCTATCATTCAAAATTGCCACATACATAATAGTCAATCAGCTGAACTACTAGGGCTGCCCGGAAGTTCCATAGCAGAATTTTGATGTAAACTTTAAATGCCATTTCTTCAATGAAAAAATCGGAATCTTCTTAGTCCTTAGAAATTGGATTGATTGATGTAAAACAAGCTTGTGAAAACTAGGTAGTAGTTACCCATTTTCTTGCTGCCTATATTTTTTCCAGAATCTGTGAATGCAGATCAAAATATCTCCAAAAATTAAGGATAAGTAGTCTCTGAAATATATTTTCATTTAAAAGAGAAATATCATTATTTTTTAAAGTTTGCTACACCTAACTATTAGAATAAAACAAATCAAACAACTATCAATTATGTAATCTTTGGTCAGAATGAAGCATATTTTGTATATACCTATGTGACAGGACTGAAAGGGCACACCTGTAGAAGGTCTAACAAGGTTTGACTCACAATACAGTGTCACTACAGAGATAAATAAATGATTCTCCACTTTTTATACAAATTATATTTTGTTAAATGTTATCAGCTACTTACTATACAATTATATTATTCTTCACCTCAGAAAATCAGTTGTAAACAGCTGTCAATAAATACATTGGTTGCAAGATAATAGGTAAGAATAAATGGGATAATTCTTACCTTGTCTTAGACTGGAGCTCCAGGACCTCCTTTCTTGCCAATGAGGGATTTGTGTATGTGTGGGATGACACCACCTCCAGCAATTGTGGCTTTGATCAGACTGTCCAGCTCCTCATCTCCTCTGATGGCGAGCTGCAAGTGCCGCGGGGTGATGCGCTTCACCTTGAGATCCTTCGATGCATTTCCCGCCAACTCCAACACCTTATAATAATTAAAGCAAATTTAAGAAAAAATATGTTCTTAGATAGTATATTATGGTTACAATAACCTTGGGTTCTGAAGAAAAATAAATAAATATATGTTCTATTACTTTTCCCGCCAAATATTTAAGGTTATAATTTTATTAGTAATTATTTTAATAGCATAACTTTGCTTGTAGAAAACTAGTCATTTAAAATTTTTCAAGGAACATTTCTAGCTAAAGTCACAAAATAGTATTTTTTATTTCGGTAAAAGCAGTTGCCGCCATATTGACGGGGCGTCACGACTCACGATGCTTACCTCTGCCGTAAGATATTCCAGTATAGCTGCAGAATACACCGCTGCGGTGGCTCCAACACGTCCATGACTTGTTGTTCTATTTTTGAGATGCCTATGAATCCTGCCCACGGGAAACTGAAAATAACATTATAATTCCATAACTCCGTATTGATTTAATTCTCTAAATTGGCCGCCATACTGCGAGGTCATTCATATTATTCAATTACGTGAAACAGTAAAGCAAAGTGAAATAGCCGTTTACAATAGCACGTAAATTCATTAGATAATTTATAACAACGATAGAACATACCTGAAGACCAGCCCTCGCTGACCTGGACACTGCTTTTGCTTTGGCTTTGCCAGAATCCTTGCCTGCTTTTCCACCAGCCTAAAATTGATGAAAAATCCTATTAATTTTACTCGTACGGAGTTGAAACTTCGTCAGAATGTATATCATACCACTGTCCACCGAAATACACACTAAAAACTTCACAACACTGGCTAGATTTCACAATATCTTGTAAAACTCACCATTTTGAAACGTGTAACACACTATCAACTACAGAGAACAACCAACACAGGAAAGGCGCCAAGTGAAATCAGTCCGAAACAAAGATGTCAGCGCGGCGCTGTGCTCTGCGCGGCAAGGTGGCCAACCGCAGCCCAGCGGAAGTGTCGTAAAACAAACACAATGATGCGTCCAGCCAATAGCTATTAGAAAAAATGGCGGGTGTTGTCAAAGTGCTGCCAAGCCAAGCCATGGCGCGAAATAGAACTAAATAAAGACGTGAAAACATTCCGTTTTCTGGAAACCAGAAAGTTGCACCAAAGATAACATACATTTTTTTATTATAAAATACATTAAACGTAGACGGTTACCTTCTCTGTCTAGGACATTAAATGATATTTGTCTGTGGTTTAAAAATGACAATATTTTCGTCGGTAAATGGCAGTGTTGCCAACTCAGTGGATTTTCCACTAGATCTGGTGGTTTAGGCTTACCTTTTAGTGGGCAAATTTTGGTTTTAGTGGCTAGTGGATTTTTTTAGTGGCTTAGGTTGTTTCAGTTAGTGGTAAGGTACCCCTTTTAACCACTAGCACGAATTTAATATAGGAAAGTACTTGAACGTTTACATTACAGTACAAGTGTATATTTTTGTGATGTCTAGGCAACACAGAACTCAGGTGGTTTTGAGGGATTCCCCGAAAACAGTTTGTCAATTTCTTGAATAATTTTGATTATGGACTTTATTCGTATGAATATTGCCGTGCGTCAAGTTTGGTTTGAATTGAAAAGATGTGTTTGTGATTATTTCCTATGCATTAGCGATTATTTATCAGAAACCGAATGAAGTTATATCTGTTATCTTCAATTCTCACAGTCCGTACTAGTTTAAAACGCGAGGGAAGATGCTGCAATAACTACATATTATTACCAAATATCGTAGTTTGTACAAAAATATGGGATTAAGAAATTTATTCTTCAAAAAATTGTAGAAGAAGCCTATTCTTCCGAAGATGATAGTCTTTAATGTGTGACTAATGTCTATAAGGATTTATTTTTTGTTAACAAAAATAAACTATAATTTTATAGTATGAATTACAGCCGGTAATTGATGTTTTATTTCCAAATAATATTTTGAAGCATGTCTACCTGGCATAATATGTTAGTGGTTTTCTGGTGGTTTGAGGGATCGCCAAATTTAGTGGTTTTCTGGTGGGTAACGACACCACAATTAGTGGGTTCGTTAATATAAAGTTGGCAACACTGGTAAATGGTCACTGATAAATGGGGTATTGATGATCACCATTGTCATAGGCGACTAACGAATTTTTATACTATAACTGGAAACTGCGGCGCTAGTACAGATCTTTTCGATAAATAAAATTCGATAAAATTGACAGTTAAAATCGATAAAGTGGGTTTTATTCGATAAAATTGACAGTTATATTCGATAAAGTTTTATCGAATTTTATTTATCGAAAAGAACCGTACTCGCGCCGCTGGAAGGAAGAAAACGCGGTCCGAAAGAGACTAATTATTAAGGAGGTGTCTCTTTCTAAAACGGTGACCCTACTTTATGAACTTGATGATTTGTAACTAGACCAATGAGATTATTTTGCCATTTTACTGCTATTTCTCGAAAAATTTTACAATCTATCGATCGCAAAACAGCAAAATTCGTGTTGCCAGTTCTGTAAAGTTCTCAGGAGAAAACTACTCTGTAGTCTGTGGTTCTGAGTCTCACAGACTGACACAGACACATTAGGAATTTATATACTACAAAACTCACGTAACTGGAAGAATCACTGATACCAAAACCGGGATCTGAAAGAGAGTAACTATTAAGGAACTGTGTCTCTTTCTAAAAGGGAAACGTTACTGTTAGCACCACAATTCTTAAATGTTATTCAAATTATTATATCTCATATGTTATCATTAGCTTGATGAGTATATGTGTCCTTTTCTCTACCTCCAAATCCACAACACACACGACACCTAGCGGAAGATACTAGTTGTCTGTCGCCCTTGAACCACCGCAAGGACAAGAGCTGCGCAAAATATATGCGCACGCGTCCCGGGTTGATTGTGATATCGCCGCTAATATACGCGTTATAAATACAACTGTGAAGTGTTCAGGTTTACCTGAAGAATAATACAAATCTCGACAAGTGGACAGTGATTATCACATTAGTACACTCACGACGGACGCTCCAAGGTATTGGGCTCTCCAGGACGCTCTGGATGCTCCAGGAATACAGGAGTCAAGGTGCGTGGAATTCCTCTATCCTAGACCTAAGCATTTGCTCGTCGTAGAAGTGATACCATTGTTTTAATCAGCCGCCTAATGATACAAAATATAGTCCACTCTCTTATAAAATTACCGTCATAAACCCTTCGGGCATATACGAGATTATAGTGTCCTAATACATTTTTCTTAAGATGTTTTGAGCAAATAGGTATCATCTAGGATTCCGTGGGAGCAAAAATGTAAAATTTTGGGATTCCAACTCAGTACAAGCCTTCAAAAATCAGCTTTTTTGAGCAAATTTTACCTTGACTTTGGCCGTTCACAGTGTTCTCATAAATGTAATATTCAACAAAACACTTCCGTATAATCCTTGGACATGTAATGGAAATTCTAAATAACAAATTTTTTTTTACAAACTTGTAAGGCATTTTAAAAAACACGTATTTCATGGAACACGTTTTAGGAAATTACTACGCACTAATTGGGATGTTGATTGTATTAAAATAAAATTATAATTTTGCCGCGAAACGGTAGTTTTTGTGACAGAAATCCTATAAAACACAATATTTTTGTTTATTTTTAAGGAATTTAATTTAAATTCAATAATCAAAATGTAATCACATCACTCTGAAGTCACGTTACATAAAACGCGCGTGACGTCACTTTCTCAATCGGAATGAGTATATTGCTCATTCTGCCTAGTATTTTAGAGTGATTTCTGTGAATATAGTTATCTGTACCAGGAATCGTGACGTCAAATCGACCACGTGACCAGTATTGGCGTTTTGGAGCGAAATTTAAAACGGGATTTAAAATACATGAAAATTAAAATATTAGTTGTTTTAAAAAGTAAATTTAAATATTTTGGCTTATATTAGGCCCATACGCATCGTTGAAACACTTTCCCAAAATCAGTCAACATCCCAATTGTCTTTGGAAATTTATTTCAAAATGCCAACTGAAGGCTCTGGCGTTGCCTTTCTTTTTCCGTAATGCCTGTTTTACTTCGATGAAAAATAAAGCCTTTAGCCCATTTTTGCGTTAGGCGGGTCATGAAGCGGCGCCTTAAATAAGAAAATTTTATCCGATTTGGCTTGTTATGTATATACTAGTCTGTGGTTATGAATTTATGAAACACAGAACTTATGTACCATAGATTAACTAGCCAATGATTAAGAAAAGTGGAATCTCTTGTAACTAGCTGATTGAGTTTTGGCGGGAATGCGAAAATGTGCTGTTGTTGTGTTTGTGTTATTTACTAAAACCCTGTGCTAAAACCTATATTTTATCGAGTGTTAATGTGTAATAATGGTGGATTATTAACCATTAAGTGTTCGTAAACGTGCATAAGTGAAAGGCAAATAGTACAAAGACGAAAAACGTGTATTTTCGTATTCTATTCAAAACTCCATAGAAGCTTCAGTAAAGTATCCACCGCTTTACTGAAGCGTCACTTCGACTCGACTGCGCCTAGACTATACTTTAACGTGACTTTGACGACTTTTACACACCAAAACTAGAGATTTATTACATATTAATATATTTTATATAACTTGACACTGGCTAAATAAGCAAATCACGTGGAGCCAAAAACAAAAAAAAAACTAGCTGATTGTATCACAGATTTGTAATAACTCTTCGAGCAACGAAGGGGTTCGTTGCTCTATGTAATAACTATATAATTTGTGCATATAACTATAATAGCTACATATATAGTGATCTGTGCAATGTCAATAACTACAAAAAGTCCGGACATGGGGCTCCCGAGAATAAAAACGTATTGATTGAACAGTAAACCACAGATTACTATATATGTAGCTAGCTACAGTAAACAATTATTTCTTCATTTTATTTTCAACGGATCAGGCGAAAGAAAACATAGTGGTACTACTAAAGCTTACTTTTATTGATTGTCAAGATTTGGCAGCATCATCACAGTAGTTGCTATTTACAGTAAGTATCATTAACTAACCTGAAGAAGAAGTATCATTAAAAATAACAGAGGAATCAAGACTATTCGCCGTAGGATTTATTGTTAGTCTGAGTAAACAAAAGTGTAAAATGTCTTAACTAAAGCTTAAATTTAGCGCGGCGCGTGGCGTAGCGTCACGTCACACGCTGTCCTCGCTGTCGTCCGTGAACTCGTCGCAGCGGTCTTCTAGCTCGCTCTGTGGACAATGAGAGGCGTCATTATTGGCCCGTATTAACATTC
The DNA here is from genome assembly GCA_907269065.1 of Crocallis elinguaria. Taxonomy (NCBI): domain Eukaryota; kingdom Metazoa; phylum Arthropoda; class Insecta; order Lepidoptera; family Geometridae; genus Crocallis; species Crocallis elinguaria. The sequence continues at coordinate 17,927,089 of OU026068.1, forward strand.
ATTACAATTTTTAATTGTTTGACTGGGCCAAAAAATGGCGCGCCACTAACTCGCTCGCGCATCTCAACATTTTTGAAAATAAACCATCACTTATTATAATTATGAAAAATCGCATTCGGTGAAATTGCTGGAAATAAAATTTAAACTACTAAAGAACAAGTACCTATGTTAAACGTTACTCTTTTTTAATTCAATTTTGCATGCTGTGTTTACCTTTAATTGGTTGTGCATTTAGCAATAATATGTACTATAACTATGTTATAAATTATGTTATGTTTAATTAAGAAACAATGTAACAATCGTTGGTGAACCAAATAAATAAATAAACATTTCGTTTTTATCCATTCAATTTTTTAAACCTAAAAATGGGATTTTATGTTTTGCCCACTTTGGTGTCTGGAAACTTGATCGGATCAAAATGATACTTGCCGTGCCTTTGTAAAGCAACTTTACCGCTTGCGGACATTCAAAATTGAGGCTGCTTCATGCCATACTTTCCATACAAACGCTCGTACGCGATTATAGTGTCCTGCAGGCTTACCAGCGTCTCTAAATGCAGCTCAGTTTAAGACTTGAAATGAAACGTTTTATAAATTCGTACTATGGTCTCTCCGTTTTATGACATAACGTTTTATATTCCGTTGTGTCAAAAGCAGAGCTGCTTGTAGTCTGCTAAGGAATTCGTTCATTCATTTTGTGATCATTTTCGTACTATCGTCTGTTAATTGACAGCTTCTCAACTTCTAGTTCGACAGTTAGCAGTCAAAGTTTGCGGTTCATAAAAAGTTACTCGCAGACATACTTTTTGTGAACCGTTTAGAGCAAAGAGTATATAATCACTAGGTTTAGTTTAGAGTTTATTGCACAAACTACTAAGGGATACTACGTTTATTGTGTTTTGGAGAGTCCTAATCGAAATTTAAGTATTTTGGAGTTTTTAGCATGCAAAGGTTTGCGCGCGCAATTGTATTCGATATTTAATTTTCATTTGATTATTATTATATTATTTTGTACAGTGCTTTCACATCTATTTACTTAGGCATATTACTATCTATACAGATAAATAAAATTGAAATGTTTGTTTGTAATGTCAAAATAACAGCTTTTTACTAAACTATGTAAGTACGGTACTATGAACAAAACACAAGTTCCGGCTTGAAAAAATTAGGATTCCACGCAAAAAAAAACATGAAATTGTATATCTCCACGCGGATAAAACCGTGGGCAGCAGCTAGTCAGGGTAATTCACACAACCTCCTAAGATTTTTCACAAGCCTTCTTTTACATGCATAATCGACGCTACATTCCAAAGAGAATGTAATACCGGTATACATTCTTATTGTGAAATCGATTCTATTCTATGCGTTCTAAAACCTTTTTAAATGTTTCAACTTTGCATTGCAAACTTTTTACCACTAATTATAATGTTACTGGTTTGTCATAATTAGACAACGATCGTTGTTTCTATAGTCACGGGTATAAATCTGTCTAAGAAAAACACTAGACACGAGAAACGTCACAGCAAAAAGACATGTGACATTTTGCACCCCCCGCTCACTTCACTCCCCACCTCTTGACGTCATCTTTAGAGCCGCCGCCATATTTGTTACGATTTGAAGTCATTGTCGTCGTCATAACACATTAAAATCTCTTTGCAGACCACTCATACTTATTGTCATTGTACTGTCATTATTAAATAAATTATATCTTAAATTTCAATATTACATATTGTTGTCGTTGTGTTGAGTGAATTAGTAGCTGTGCATCGATTATGTTTCGTCTATTTTCTTTTCCGCATCTAAAGCAATCAACTTGTTTAATTAATTTTTCGAAATGTATCATAAATGATGTGTACCGGGCTGCGTAAGCCCTCGAGATGCCTGTATTTTACACAAGTTACCCAAAAGCGAGGAAAGGTTCCAAAAGTGATTGGTTGCCATCAACTGCGACTCTTTGCGAGTGCGAAAGAGCTCACTGATCTACAAATGTGTCCCAAACATGTTGAGGCACGATTCGTGACATGAAATCATATCTACTGAGCAGTGCTTATCCTACTTTATTTATACAATCGGCAATTCGCAGTGGGATTTCATTATCTCTTGAAACTAATGGTAAGCTACCCACATTTCAGTTACGTTCCTAATAAATCATTCATATTATATTATACATTCAATTTTCGATTTATTAATCTTCGTTTTCCAGAACCCATGCACTGTACTGATGACCATCAATACGCTGAGAAAAGGACTGTAATTCCAGCAATGCAAAGCAAAGCTTTGAATAAATATAAGAAAAAATTGAAAAAGAAAAATAAATGATTGAATACAAAAACGTTGTTTTACTGAATTTTAAAGAAGTAGGTTAGGTAATATTAAATAATGTAGTGAAGGCTGCTCTTTATTAGAATATTGCATTAGCTTAGGTAAACGTAAAATAAAAAATTAAAAAAATGTCAAACATCTTTTTGCTTCAGCCAATCAGAGACGAGAGCTCGTGTCTAGCGACGGATGTAGGCGACATGTCTATCTGATACCCTATATAATTTGTGTCTATAGTGAAAATATCAATCAAGCGTAATATTTTCATAATATATTTGAGAGTAAATTAGTTTCAATAAAACCATCGAAAACGCTAATTTATAGGTCCAATAGCAGCGTAATTAAGTTTTTGAACGAAGAAATCAAACACACCGTGCGAGCGAGTTAGCATTACGCACGCGATACATTTATCCCTTTCGCTCAGACGTATACAAGTCGTCGTGAGGATGTTTATTGTTTTAGTTCATTCATTCGGCTGAGAGTTAGTTTAAAGTCAGCGCTGCTTTAAACAGACAATAGTACGAAAAAAAATGTGGTTCATTTTAAGAGCTGCTTTTGAACTGCTCTGCTTATGAATCGTTTGTTGTTTGACGCTGGTAGGCCTCCTGGTAAATTTTTACATAGACGTTTTGAGCAAATAGGTATCATGTGCTCTATATCTAGGATTCCGTGGGAGCATAAGTATCAGAATTGCGTGTATTGACATTTCACTAATCTATTTCTATTTTATTTTAATAACTGAATTATTCATTAAATGTATTGTAATTATTGCAATTAAATATGTTTGCGATTAAAAATATTGTACGTCCATCATTAATGGGACAAACTGTTGAGACATGTAATTATGCTAAGACAATTAATACGACATCTTGTACCTACACAGTTTCTACAATAAATTTATTTCATTTCATTTCAGCAAAAATGTAAAATTTGGAGATTCCAACTCAGTACAAGCGTTCAAAAATCAGCTTTTTTGGACAAATTTTACCTTGACTTTGGCCGTTCCCAGTGTCCTTATAAATGTAAAATTAAACAAAACACTTCCATATAATCCTTGGAAATGTAATGGAGATTCTAAATTACAAACATTTTTTTCACAAACTTGTAAGGCATATTCAAAAACACGTATTTGCTGGAACACGTTTTAGGAAATTACCACGCACTCATTGTCTTCGGAAATTTTCTTTGGAAATTTATTTCAAAATTTTCAGAATGGCAACCGAAGGCTCCGGCGTCGTCTTTCTTTTACCGTAATGCCTGTTTTTCTTCGATGAACAAAAAAGCCTTTAGGCCATTTTTGCGTTCTAGGATTTTTGCGTTAGGCGGGTCATGAAGCGGCGCCTTAATTGACTATCTCCAAAAATTTTGAGCGCGGTCATTTATTCCCTGGACTTAGGTATCGTGCAAACGATACTAACTCGTTAAAAACCTTTAAGTTATATTCTCGCATTATCATTAGTACAAAATACGTACATATAATTTACTCTGAAACGGTTAAGTAGTGGTTTTGTTAATCGTTTGTTCTGTTAGTGATTATGATGTTACGCACAGATTATTTAGCCTGTTGATAGCTCATAAACACAATTCTTCATACAAACATGTCTCACCGGCGCGGGCAGGGGGCGAGGTAATATTCTATGCTTGCAATTGGCCGATCATTTGGATGACGTAATTTAGTGATGTGGTACGACTACTACTGAACAGAATAATATCGATAAAATTGAATAGGTAGTTAACATCGCATTCTTGATTCCCTGACATATAGGTACGATTAATAATAAATTATTATATGGAAAACCTAGACAATACATACTTACTTTATAAATTAATCTATAATACTACTTATAATAAAACTCCAGGTCACATTTTTTTTGGATGGCACTCCTATCTATACTGAAGCCAAAACTGTATTTTTATTTTTGTCTGTCTGTCTGTATTTTGGCCACGCATCACGTCGAAGCTACTGAATGGATTCCATGACTTGCGATGTATGGAACCAATTCTCTTTTTGAGTCGCTTCTATCCACTTTTCCTTTATTTCTGGGATGTCTGGAAATCTAACAACAAAAAGCAGAAATACTTAAAAAAAACCGGGAACCTACTTCGATGAAAATATCGCGATATATGAAAATTCAAGTACCATTTTTTCATCTTTAGATGTTCTTCCATAAAATGTATATGGGACCACCTTGAGATGATACACTTTCAAACAACAAAAATAATTTTCAAAATCGGTCCACAATTGACGGAGAAATCAGTTAAAATACTTAAAAAAATACATACAGTCGAACATTTAACCTCCTCCTCTTTTTTCGAAGTCGGTTAACAAATCCAAACGAAAGGTTATTATTTTTCCAAAATAATTAATAATAGTATATATATTAATTGTAAAGTATACATTGAATATCGATAAGTTATAAGTCTGCACTCGTACTCGCAGTGGCGAGTAGTGCATTTAAATATGTCGTTTTCGTATGTATCATTAGTCAACAGGATTTATAGTCTTTGATGTTACGTATTGTAACAATTCAGATGTCATATTTAATGTCATCATATTTAATGTCTCACCGGCTATGTGAATGTGTATTATTTACAAACGGTCTGCGATCTTTTAATTTCTAACCAACCTCCAAATGCAAACAGGGATAGTAAGCGAGCAGGGCGACGCTACTGGTTGAATTGGTTGTAGTGAGTATTGGTTAGTCAGCACCGTGCATCGGTCAACCTGTGCGTGTGCGTGCGTGCGCGTGCGCCGGCGCCTTGCTCACCTCGTCGAGCTGCAGACACTTGCCCCACTCCGCGAGCGTGATGCGGTGGTCGTCGTCGGCGTCGCAGTCGTCCAGGAAGGGCGCGATGCAGTGCTCCAGGGACATCAGCGGCGCGCGGATCGGGAACAACTCGTGCCGGGACACGAACCTGCCGGGGCGAGGGGGCGTGAGCGGCGGAGTGTACACGAGCTCTAATACAACCGGTTTACCGGCGACGAGAGACAATATGCACTATTTATATTTGTAACTTTAATAAGCTGGGTAAACACACTGATATTGACCTCTTTCATACCAGCGCCTCCTCAGCGAGGATGCGACTGAGCAGAGATTTCTTTTCGGCGCAACATTAGTGCCCGTTTAATAACCGTTGATAGTTTTTGTGACTATCGGACTAGTGTTACAATTTTCTGTTATAAATTACACCACTGTTATAAATTAGTTTTCGCCTTGTGTTTATCTCTGTTACTATTCGTGAGAACTTATAATTGGCTTTCTAATGTTATGTTAGTTTTATAAGTTATTGTAATACAGCTGTTGGTTCTCCTTAAAAATAAATAAATAAATATAAAAAATAAAGTAAGGCTGCTCTCGGCCTCCCTCTCCATGCGCAGGTAGCGCGGCGTGAGTACAGTGAGTGTATAGTGAGAGTACAGTGAGGGCAGCTCGCGACTGACCGGTCGTTGTCGTGCGCGTCCAGGTCGCACCACTTCCAGACGGCGGCGTTGGTCCAGCGGCGCGTGAGGTTGCTCTCGGCCTCCCGCTCCATGCGCAGGTAGCGCGGCGTGAGTACAGTGAGTGTATAGTGAGAGTACAGTGAGGGCAGCTCGCGACTGACCGGTCGTTGTCGTGCGCGTCCAGGTCGCACCACTTCCAGACGGCGGCGTTGGTCCAGCGGCGCGTGAGGTTGCTCTCGGCCTCCCGCTCCATGCGCAGGTAGCGCGGCGTGAGTACAGTGAGTGTATAGTGAGAGTACAGTGAGGGCAGCTCGCGACTGACCGGTCGTTGTCGTGCGCGTCCAGGTCGCACCACTTCCAGATGGCGGCGTTGGTCCAGCGGCGCGTGAGGTTGCTCTCGGCCTCCCGCTCCATGCGCAGGTAGCGCGGCGTGAGTACAGTGAGTGTATAGTGAGAGTACAGTGAGGGCAGCTCGCGACTGACCGGTCGTTGTCGTGCGCGTCCAGGTCGCACCACTTCCAGACGGCGGCGTTGGTCCAGCGGCGCGTAAGGTTGCTCTCGGCCTCCCGCTCCATGCGCAGGTAGCGCGGCGTGAGTACAGTGAGTGTATAGTGAGAGTACAGTGAGGGCAGCTCGCGACTGACCGGTCGTTGTCGTGCGCGTCCAGGTCGCACCACTTCCAGACGGCGGCGTTGGTCCAGCGGCGCGTGAGGTTGCTCTCGGCCTCCCGCTCCATGCGCAGGTAGCGCGGCGTGAGTACAGTGAGTGTATAGTGAGAGTACAGTGAGGGCAGCTCGCGACTGACCTGTCGTTGTCGTGCGCGTCCAGGTCGCACCACTTCCAGACGGCGGCGTTGGTCCAGCGGCGCGTAAGGTTGCTCTCGGCCTCCCGCTCCATGCGCAGGTAGCGCGGCGTGAGTACAGTGAGTGTATAGTGAGAGTACAGTGAGGGCAGCTCGCGACTGACCGGTCGTTGTCGTGCGCGTCCAGGTCGCACCACTTCCAGACGGCGGCGTTGGTCCAGCGGCGCGTGAGGTTGCTCTCGGCCTCCCGCTCCATGCGCAGGTAGCGCGGCGTGAGTACAGTGAGTGTATAGTGAGAGTACAGTGAGGGCAGCTCGCGACTGACCGGTCGTTGTCGTGCGCGTCCAGGTCGCACCACTTCCAGACGGCGGCGTTGGTCCAGCGGCGCGTGAGGTTGCTCTCGGCCTCCCGCTCCATGCGCAGGTAGTGCGGCGTGAGCTCGCGGCGCTCGGCCATGTCGCGCATGACGTTGAACAGCCAGTCGCGCATGCGCCGCGGGAAGTCGGCGCGCTCGTCGGCGCCGCAGGCCGGCATGGCGCGGCAGGCGCCGTAGTACTCGATCTGCACGTGCCGGTAGCGCGCGCCGGGGCAGGGCGCGCCGCCGTCCAGGCAGTGGCAGCGCGCGCGGTACACCTCGCAGTCGGACGGCCACGTCTCGTTGTGGTTGGTGCACACCTTGCGGCGCGACTCCGTCTCGTAGGGGCACTCGCGGATGCAGTTGCACACGGCGTCCCCGTGCGCGTCGATCTCGCACACGCGCCCCGCGCTGCAGTGCACCTTCACGCACGGGTCTGCAACCGCGGCGCGCAACGAACGCTATTAAACTGCACGAATATATTGTATAATCTGTTCGTTCGTTCTTTTTTTAATTTATCATTATAACACTGAAAAAAAATTGTTTTTAGCAACAACCTCAATACATAACGGAAAATTAGGAATCGATCAAATAGTGCTTCTAGTTCGAATTACGAAATTCTCAACCGAAATCATCTCAAAATCTCACCTTATAAAAAGAACTTACGTATGACAGGAAGAACGTAGTAGTACAATTAAGGGGACTAGTTAGCCAAAACGACTACCTACTAGAACGGACTCCTCCCACACGGCTTGATTTAACGACTTAAAAAAAAAACTTCCTGAATGATCAATTCAAGGGCATTAATTGGTTGGTTTGATTTTTTCATGTTACCATTACTTATAGCTTGAAAAAATATTTAACAGCATGCTGATGAAAATCCAAGATGGTGGACATTATGTTTTTCAATAAAATTGTATGGGTGTCATTTTCGAGATTACTCGGGGGGGGGGGGGGGGGGGAGGAGGGGGCTGTTTACAAAAATGAAAAATTATTTTAAAATTCTAGATGATGGACAATTTTTTTTAGTAAAATGATATGGGTTTCGTGTTGGAGGTTTCTCAGGTTGCTATATAATAATGAAAATGACAACGATGTTAAAATCCAAGATGGCGGACATTTTTTTTAATAACATGATATGGGTATAATTTTCGAGATTTCTCGGAGTGCTGATTGCGGAAATGACAACCATTTTGAAATCCAAGATGGCGGACATTTTATAGGAAATCAATAATATGGGTGCCATTTTCTAGGTTTCTTAGGGTGCTGATACTGCTGATATAGAAACCGGCGATTTTAAAATCCAAAATTATTATTATTTTTTTTTCCTTGCCTAGGTTTCGTTTTGTAACGTAACCTACTTATAATACAATCTAGCCACAAATTGGGCTAATAAGTAATTTAAATTTAACTTAAACTTCTAAATCAACTGTCTAAGAAAGTGTCCATTAACACTTTTCCTATTGTCTCTATTAAGGGGAAGACACTTTGTTCATGTGTTCTTTACATATAGCACTTGTACTACATAACACTAACACTTTAACACTATACACTACACTAATTCGAACGGTTTTGTTCTTTTTAGTCTTCTCAGTAATTCCGTGTGGTCGAGAAGCTGAATTGCTTCGACGTTCACATGATGATGAAGTCTATGTTGATGAGCTTCTGCATACTTTTTAATAATGCTGTCAACAAACTCTACTTTTAGGTCCCGATGGAGGTTGTCGTTTCTTACGTACCAAGGTGCATTAACAATTTCCCTCAATACTTTGTTTTGGAATCGTTGTATCATTAAGATGTTGCTCTGTTTGGTACAGCCCCATAGCTGTATGCCATAAGTCCATACTGGCATCAGGACTTGTCTATATAGCAATAGTTTGTTGTGTGTGGACAGCTTAGATTGTTTTCCAAGTAGCCAATACAGTCTTTTAAATCTTAGATTTAACTCATCTTTTTTCTTTTTGACGTGGGCTTTCCAGCGGAGTTTTGCATCAAGCGTCATGCCTAAATATTTAGCAGCAAATATTTAGCAAAATGGCAGACATTTTTTTTTTCAATAAAATGAAATGGGCTTCATTTTCGAGATTTCTCGGGGTGCAGAACAAAAATGAAAAATTCTTTTAAAATCCAAGATGGTGTACAAATTTTTTTAGTAAAATGATATGGGTTTCCTTTTGGAGGTTTCTCAGGGTGCTGATTATGAAAATGACTTTCATATTAAAATCCAAGATGGCGGACAATTTTTTTTAGTAAAAGGATAATATGGGTATCATGTTCGAGGTTTCTTAGAGTGTTGATAATGAAAACGACAACGATTTTAAAATACAAGATGGCAAACATTTTTTTCAATAAAATGGTATGGGGTGCTCATTACGGAAATAACAACCATTTTGAAATCCAAGATAGCAGACATTTTTTTAGAAAATCGATAAATGGGTGCCATTTTCTAGGGTTCCCGGGGAGCTGTGTACAAATGTGAAAAATAAAAAAATTAATGGTGGTATAATGGGTAAAATTTTAAATTGTAATAAAGCGGTGGGATCGTAAAGCGTTGTCCTAATTGGCTGACGATCGTATGAGTAAATATTGCGATTTCGCCGTGTGTTGAATATGATTGTGCGATTGTCTAACAGGTGTCCTAATAGATGGCGCGATGCTGTCGCGCCGTGAATGCAACGGCGCTGTATCAATAATGGCTATTTACATAGATGATCTGTAGCTTTGATTGCACGATCGGTCGAATCAAACCCATCGTACGATCATTATTAAGCATTTCCTGCGCTCGCGCGAATAACTTCCGAGCTTCGATTTATATGTTTAAGTCGCGCGACAGAATCGCATCGTCTACTCGAACGATCGTCAGTCAAGCAGTACGACGCGATGCCTGATAAGTCAACGATGATGATGAAGTAAACATAATCGAAAGAGGAAGGGAACGTGAACGAGTAAAACATATAAGTACCGTCGAGGAACACCTCGTTGCCTGCGGGCCCGCCGGCCGCCTGCACCAGCGCCGCCACGCGCCGCCGCTCGCTCTCCTGCGCACACGCACACACGGGTCAGCACTCACACGACACGCGACACACGACACTCCACGCAACCGTTCTAAACTCTATAAGTATGTCGGGAATTTCAGAACGATTACGTGGACTGTTAGAAATGTTGGATTTATAAACATTCCAAATCAGATTGAGTTTCTATTAAGTAAAAATACCTAACTTCAACATGATTACAGACAAAACCACAAAGCGCACACAGAGCGTCATCAGTGAAGCCTGTGTGGCCTGTACCCTGGGGGATAGTAACCCCTGGAGCTCCAGCCAGGAGGCAGGGGGAAACACTGGAGGCCCTCCCGGCCGCGGGCACTGGTCCTGTCCCGCCTGTACCTGGTAGCGCGCCTCGTCCAGTTGCTCCGCCATGCCCAGCTCGATGTGCTCGGCCTCCGCGTCCTCGGGCGCTGCCCCCGCCTCCAGGCTTCCGCCCGCCGCTAACGGTGCCGCCGTCGTGGTGCGCAGGCGCCGGTGCCGCCGCCGGTGTCTCTGCAAACACATGATACACCTTATGTGACACTCGAGACAGGCGGTTGCACGCTTGGGTAGCTCCCCACCGCAGATTGTAAAACCTTGCTGTAGTAGAAAGGCCGGTCCTTTTCCGTAAAGGTTCAGCCGCGATCTTCGCCCGCGTCGTCTCTTACGATCAGTCAAACGCTAACCTACCGCGCGTAACAAAACGTACCTTTTTAAATTGGTCACTTGTAAGATTCAAAACCTCATCAATTTATTAAAATACTTTACTTTTTACTACGATAACTTACATTACGTTTCGGGTATTCGTCAAGGAGAATGAATTATTATACCTACACATGGTGGAGTTTTTCATCCGAAGGGAAAGTACTCTAAATACTGGAGATAGCAAATTTTAGTCAAAGGAAACATTCCTTTATTTTTAAAAAGAAACAAATCTGCTTTCAATGATTTTCAAAAACTAACTTGCCACACTCGGGAAACGACCCGGCTAAAATCCGAAAAAATAACATCCTGTATATACGTCGGATGTTTGTGAAAGAAAGCTTCCTCGACTTACCTCAGCGTCGGCGGTGCAGATGACCGCCAGCAGCAGGGCCAGCAGCAAAATGTGACCCTTCATCTTGCCTCGCTTCTGAAACAGTAGGAAAACGGTTTAATATCTAGCTGCTCCCGAGCGACTGGATGTACCAAAGCATTCAATGTAGTATACAATCTAAGACTGAAAGTTACAATGTCAACAGAAACAGTTCATCCGGTAGACCGGTATGCGCTGCAAATAATAATTTACAGCCGACAAATATGTCGTACGCGGTGACTGGCTGCAGACTTAGTAATACGACACCCAGCGCGTTAGGCCTACTTATTAAACTCCGTGATTTGGTAGGTAACAAGAATCGCTCTGTCAGCATTGGCGCCAATTATCGAATAGTCAAGTTCGTCAAGCGCGGATTTCGTAATATGTACTCGAAATGCGCGTTTGACGCAATAGCGTTGTTATTCTGACAAGCAAACGTACGTTTGCTTGAGCGTCTAAGATGCCCCTATGTGAATAAAGAATTTTGAATTTGAATTCTATCGTAACTATTCTATCGTTCTATCTTGCCTCCTCTCCCGGCTGCAGCCTGCAGGGACGGGCGGCTATACGCTGTGAGGGACACAGGAGTGCTCTGTTTAGAGTATTTCAAACACAGCCGGTATCAGTACCCGATGCGTTATACACGATACCGACAAATGCAAGTACGCTAGTAGCTGCGACGGGAACAAACAGTCGATCCACTTCCGCTCTACAACAATGATGATAAACATATTAGGTTGGGGAAAAAGTCTTTTCGCATTATAGTATGTATGAACTTGTAATAAAATCTCTTTGGCTATACTATTTGTATCTGGCTGGTTTTGGTATCATATGAAAGTTTAAATTTTAAAGAACATAATTCCAAATTCAAATTTTGAAAATGTGTGATTTTCATTTGTTTTTCGTACTGTCAAAATGAGTGAATCTAATGAAGAAATTCGATACATTTTAAAATTTTACTACAAAAAAGGTAAAAATGCAACGCAAGCCGCGAAAAAAATTTGCGATGTTTATGGACCTAGTGCAATGTCTGTGAGAGTAGCACAAATTTGGTTTAAGCGTTTTCAATCCGGAAATTTTGATTTCAAAGATGCACGTCGCTCTGGTCGCCCTATTACGGATAAAATGGATGCCATTTTTGAAAAAGTGGAACAAGATCGGCATATCAGTAGTTACGACGTAGCTGAAGAACTGGGAATTGACCACAAAACAGTTTTGGCGCATTTGAATAAAACTGGGTACACAAAAAAGCTCGATATTTGGGTACCTCACGAGCTCACTGAAAGAAACCTAATGAACCGTGTACTCATTTGTGATTCTTTACTACAACGTAATGAAACCGAACCATTTTTGAAGAAGCTGATAACTGGTGATGAAAAGTGAATCACGTACGACAAGAACGTGCGAAAAAGGTCGTGGTCAAAGACCGGTCAGGCTTCACAGACTGTGGCGAAACCCGGGTTAACTCGCAACAAGGTGATGCTGTGTGTGTGGTGGGATTGGAAGGCCATTATTCATTATGAGCTGTTACCACCAGGCAGGACCATCGATTCTGAACTCTACTGCGAACAACTGATGAGATTAAAGCAAGAAGTTGAGAGAAAGCGGCCGGAATTAATCAACAGAAGGGGTGTGGTTTTCATTTTCATGGTTTTTCATGATAACGCTAGACCTCACACATCTTTAGCCACTCAGAAAAAATTAAGAGTTTGGCTGGGAGGTGTTAATGCATCCGCCGTATAGTCCTGACCTTGCACCTTCAGATTTCCACCTGTTTCGGTCTCTTCAGAATTCTTTAGGCAGTGTCAGGTTAACATCACGAGAGGACTGCCAAAACCACTTGTCGCGGTATTTTGATCAGAAGTCCCAAAATTTCTATAGCAATGGGATCATGTCCCTACCTACAAGATGGCAAAAAGTTATCGAACACAATGGTACCTACATACTTTAGTTAAATGTAAATAAACTATATTAAAAAATGTTTTGAATTTTCTTAAAAAATGCGAAGAAACTTTTTCCCCGACCTATTATTAACCAAGCCCCTCGCATGCATGTTGCAATGCTACACTGATCTACCTAATTGAATATAGATTATGTGTGAAATTTAATTGTACCTACAACAGCCTGAAAGCAGAAGAGACTCGCACGCATCTTGCTGGATTCTTGGTGACCAGCCGAGTTAGTGATTATAGTGAAGTCTCCTGGCACCGAATTATTGATGCGTCCTATTTGCTACAACATCAAAACGTCTGCCTGCCTTGGCGGGGGACACTACCTCCGCGCACGTGAGTCGCGAGGGCATCGCCCGGGCGCCGCCGACCTGCTCGGGCTCCAATAGCGTTTCTTCCACGCGAAAGGAAACGATCACATTTCTGTCAATGAGGGACACCCGAGACGCGGGCCGGGCGCCGGCGTCAAATGGACGTGCGTGATGTTGCGCTCAAAAATTGACACACGCACTTTTAGCGGTATCTAGCTTCAGGTTAACGAGTTTCATCGACCTGCTAGGCAAAGGTCATCTTTTTAATTGACCTACCTTGTTTGTTTAAAACAATAGTAAAATGATTAATGGATAAATGTAGCATGTACGTACATATAATTTAACTAGCTGCTCCCCCGCGCGGAGGTATTGGATTTCATGGTTATTAATTTTGCGAGGCACCCTACATATTTTTCTACAATTAAAGTAGCCTAAGTTACTCCTTGTATCATCAGCTATCTGCCAGTGAAAGTCCCGTCAAATCGGTCCAGCCGTTTCGGACATTACCCGGAACAAACAGACAGACAAAAATTTTAAAAATTGTTGTTTTGTTACCGTATTTAATTTCATATGCATTTGGTAAAAAGCTGTTATTTTGATATTACAAACAGACACTTCAATTTTATTCATTTGTATAGATGTCTCAGGATTGCATCTGTATGGCCTTAGATAGTTATAAGAAGGTGTTGCGAGAATATGTAACACTATCCGTGTCAAGCACTCCGATGAGGTCAGCGACACATCTGCTGCGGCGCTCAGCAGTTTACGAGCGGGTCGTTCTGCGAAATCACTTTGCGCCACACCACAATTGTCATTTCTCGTACAACGATAACGCAATTCTGGACGCCTGCGCATGTAGGTAAAGAAGACGCATTTTATTTAAGGAATTCTTGTATATTAATCCTAGAATATCAAATTACACCGTTGATGAACTAGAATAAACGCGTTAAATTCAAACATGCATCGTGTATTATTTTATCTAAGCGTTGTTTTATTTAATAATGACATCAGAATGAATACACTAGGCGGGTGTGGCGCTATAGTAGCTAGTAGCTACTCGTAAAAAGGTTGTTGCTCATACCACTTATCGCTCGCAATTCGCGAGGAATTTGCCTGCAATCTAAATATCAGCGAGTTTAATATTCTAAGATTTTTTTTAACTCGTAATATTTTGGTGTTTCCTATAATGATGTATTATCTGTTCTAGGCGTGGATATATTCTGAAGGAGCTCTTTAGAAAAGCTTCTTTTTACTACATTTTATTACTTTTGTATCGCTCTGTAGTTGTTTCTGATATTATGCGAAGCATTCGGTGCTCACTGCGAGGCAGACTAGTGCGCTCACGTTAGTCGCTGCGGAGATCGCGGGGCGAGATGCTTGGTAGTTGGTGCTAGCAAACACATAGTTCTTTTAATTGAACCAGGCGACGCGGTGTCATCGCAATCAACGGTGCTCGTCGCCCGACACCACCAGGACCGTTTGCAATCAAACATTGCTGTGGGGTTTTTTTTTTTGTAGGGCCGTGCTGTTGGTCTTCCGGCCTTTACAGCCTCACCGGACTGACTGTGGGGGGATGCGTGCATGCACTATTTACTAAAGGTCCAAATTATGTAAGTCCAAATGTAATCTTATTAGATTACATTCTTATTAGATCACGGCTATTGCCGTGAGTTGATTAAAATCTTGTGAAAAAGGGGAACATTTACAATTAAACCAGCTTTTCTTAGATATAATTAATCTAGTTGCGGCCCGCGGTTTAGACCAGGCCCTCAAGTGCAGCTGCCGGTAAACACCGGTAACTGCTTGGCGACCGATATTTTATTTGAGGACGGTAGCTAGCCAGGCAACCACTAGAAATTGCAATGGTTACAATGCTATCACTTGCTATGGTCACATCACGATACTAACGATGTTTCCATACAACTTGGCCACTCAGAGCCGCGAGCCACCGACTGACAATGATTTAGATGCGTATGCGCCCCCGGTGGCCGGCCGCGCCGTAGCTGAAAGGTCTAATGATTGTGTACGTGACGTCAACGAGCGGATGACATCTCGCCATCTATTTCTTTATATTGACCCAATTTCAATGACACGCCTCCTTTACTTCATGCTCTTAGCCGTGAACTGTGGTTAACTGGCTCTAAGGAAGTGGACGTGGATAAGCCCCGAGGGTTCCACATGAGATAAGACTTCATAATGACGACCAAGAAGCACATATTTGATGATGTCTCTGTGATCAGCACGGTGAAAACCGGTAGCGTCTGGTGAAGTCCACGCTCCGTCCAAACCCTGCTCAAATCCAAAACCCCGTAGGCTTTCAGCTCGAACTTCAAAATCGCTTCCAGTGCCTAGCTGAATGCGACACAGTTGACCAGTTGAACAATGGGTTGGTGGAAACTGTCCAAGCTTGGATCCGAACATGCCCACCACACATACCCAGATCCACCAAAGATACAGCAGAGCTCCCCCCCCCCTACTTTGTGGGCGATGGCCTTGTCAAAACCGCGGGGAACCGTTGGATGTAAGAAGCGAGTAGCCAATCCAAGTGGCGTTCTACGGGGGAGGCCTGTGTTCAGCATTGGATGTCTTCCGGCTGATAATGACGAGGTACATCCAAGTTCCTCCAAGTCCAAGTACATCGTAATTTATGCTGAAACAAAATTGTGCCTTGGTGCCAAGAACAACGTTTTTGTAAGCTGCTAAGTACACCGGTGTAAAGCTACTGTGAGCTGCACGAGAATAGCGACGATGGGTTAAATTGCAAAAATATGAAAGCATTGAGAGTCCACATATGTACGACTCAATGATTCAATATAACTACACAAACTCATTCACGAACGAGTTTGCAAGACGCAAATGAACTACCAGATGCAAATGTAATGATCGTGCCGCGCGTAGCCGGAGGTCTGCTGATCCTGACCGAATATCACACGTCGCTATCTAACGTCATCAGCATTCATAGGAATCATAGGCCTGAATGAACGGCGTGATTACTCGCGCAGCTGCACGCATCATATTATAATACCTATAACCTACGGGCTGGTACATGCATCTGCAAACGTACGGAGTCTATTCAGGCGGCACGACTCACAACCCCACTATGTGTTAGGATATTATAATACAATTAGGTCGCCGTATATACATTTTAAAAAGGTATTGAATTATAAATACTTATAGTTTAGTCGCAGTTATTATAACTATGCCCACCAACTATATTATATTACTTGATAAATATACCAACGCGTGATAAGCTGATACAGTGTCTCACTATGTCCCAATTCTCAGTTTTAATTGACCAAATCGCTAGTGGCGTGACCGTTTTAAGAGATTAATATTATAAGCACGTCGGTGTCATCAGTATGTTTTAATGAACTTTTATATCGGTGAGCGATAACCCCGCGGCCCGCGCCCCAACTTCGTAACCGTGTCGCATGCCGATGTTTTATGTTACGTTTTACGAC
The DNA here is from genome assembly GCA_907269065.1 of Crocallis elinguaria. Taxonomy (NCBI): domain Eukaryota; kingdom Metazoa; phylum Arthropoda; class Insecta; order Lepidoptera; family Geometridae; genus Crocallis; species Crocallis elinguaria. Next base: position 17,943,828 of record OU026068.1, read on the forward strand.
TACATAGAAAATAGTGCGCCCATAACCATTCGCTATTTTGGGAATGGTCTCTATATTACAAATCTGTGGGTCTAGCATTCATTCGAAATGTGTCATGTAGTTGTAGTTAAGTAATACCAGGATGACATCACACATTGTGCAAAATATAAGAAGGTATGAAAAGACAAGAGACAGGAACCGCACTGTACTTTTGCATAAGTAGGTACTTGTTTCATTTTATAACTAAGCCTTCATGGAATATTTACAAAAACAAAGATTCTGATGCTGGTATACTGATTAAATAGTAATTTTTATTTTGTCTATACAAATAAATAAAATTGAAGTGTCTGTTTGTAATATCAAAATAATAGCTTTTTACCAAATGCATATGAAAGTATATACGGTACATATATGTAACAAAACAACCATTTTTAAAAATGTTGTCTATCTGTCTGTTTGTTCCTGGTAATCTCCGAAACGACTGGACTGATTTTGACGAGACTTTTACTGGCAGATAGCTAATGTTAAAAGGAGTAACTTAGACCACTTTTATTTTAGAAAAAGAATTAGGGTTCCGCGCAAATAAATAAAAACCATGAAATACAATAAATATCTCAGCGCGGCTGAAATCGCGGGCAGCAGCTAGTACAAAATATTTTTAGTTGTAAAGTTCCCGGTGGGCTTTTTGTCGCACAATGCCATTGCTAATGTAAGCTGTGTCCTACGGTTCCGCTCGAGATAGGCATAGTTTAACACAAAAGAGTAGCATAACATTATCTCGTGTAGCCCGCGAGCTACCACGTGACCGCGGTAGCTCGCTGGCCACACAAGATTACATTTGCAAAAAAACTGGGTCATCTATCAATTCCGCGATTTATAATTTTATAACCGAGCGACGGAAGCCGCTATCGAGTCCGCCAACACCGCGGCCCGCAGATAAACGAACAAAAACAACGCGCGTGTCACTGCCTGTGCGCAACTTAATAAGCTCAGTGTAATAATAATGTACTTATTTTGGGTAGAGACTGTCGAGACTGATAGAGAATTCGGAGAATCCGCTGATAGCGGCGGCAACTTTAAATAAACTTTATACATATTTAAAGTCGTGCCTACAATGCGATTTGGACAGCAGGATGTATTATATTATAGTATTTGAATCCTTTTCTGTGATTGGCTGAAGTCTGTCATATGAAAGCACGCTACGAATAGCACTAGAACGGATATAAACGATTCCTACTTTTTAACACACTTCAAAACGACATTTCCGTATTGAACGAGAGGGGCCCCGCACCCCGAGAAAAAATAATTGAAAATGTTTCTTAGACTGATAAAATAATTTGAAGATTTGTATGTAACAAACCATCAATGACAATAATTATTTACAATTATTATTATTTAATTTTTTTGGGGTAAGACCCTTACGGTCTTACCACAAAAAAAATTAAACATACTTTAAACCTGTGTTAAACACTGTTTAACGCCTAAAAATGCCTTAGTCACGCGATTAAATATGAGCAACCACAAATCCTGATTTAAGTAGTGTCTAAACGTTGTCTAACACAATTCTGTTGTGACATTTCTAATCATTTTTGACATTTATCTTTAGACACTGACTAGCTAAACAGGCGACTAAAAATGGTTTTTGTGGTAACACTGTAAATTTGTATCCAATTTAAGCAGAGGCAAAAACATCTTTTAGGTATCTACGATTTATACAAATAAGTCTAGCGAGGCCCTCAAATATATTATGAGAGAACACTCGTAGCGTTCAATTACTAATGTTGTTGCCGACGCGACGCTACAAACATTCACTTATTGTTTGTACAACAAACTAACGTATTATGCAACGTAAATATCATTATTTTTTATGTGCGTACATATATATACCTATTTAATTTATGTATTGTTTTGCATGTTTTTGTAATTGTATATTATTCCTACTCCTTCGTGCTCTCAATTGATCCTGTGTCGCACGCATTATTTTACTTTCACGACCTGAAAGATGGGTAAATAATAATGCTATTATCATTTAAATTCTAGTGAATTATACTGCATTTTATTTATTATTTTGTCGATTTCTAATAGGCAAACGATCAAAAAGTTATTCAAAACCAAAATAAACTAGAAAACATTGCATTTTTTATTTATACTAAAAAACTAACTAACTATTATGCTCTACGGTAACCCCTTGCAAGGAATGTATCGTATTTCCAATCACCTGTATTTCGATATTACACATCGTTCTATGGATCTTAAACTTTTACTTAGAATATTCTTGTCAAATCCTACTAATATTATAAATGCGAAAGTGTGTTTGTTGTTTTGTCCTTCTTTCACGCAGTAACGGAGAAACGGATCGACGTGATTTTTGGCATAGATATAGTTTATGAATCGGAGAGTAACATAGGCTACTTTTAATCCTGGAAAAATACACGGTTCCTGTGGGAACGCGGGTAAAAACCGCGGGCAGAAGCTAGTATTATTATACATAAATCCAAAAAATGCCGTTTATGCATTTTTTCCCTGAAATAAAATATGTAAATTTCGGATGAGCCCAGCACACACGTCTTGCGTGTTCTGTTGATGCTCATAGGGTCCACAATTACCTTACACTTGAACTGCGATCTTGAATTACGACTTGAATTAGTATCCCGGAGGAACAGGTCGTAGTAACATTTGGATTAAATCGGTACGTTTAGTGTAATCTATACCCCGGGAAATGTCTTCGATCACCTTATTTTCAAAATACAATCATTGGGTTATAAATTATTTATGACACAAATTTGAACAGAAATCCGTTGTACATTTTCAGGTAAAAAACAAATCGATCGTCATAAACGCCGGAGATTTCGAATTACAAAACAGTATCATGTCGACAAAAAATAAATGTATTTTCTGTCGTGTAATATAGTTTCTCTCGATGACTATTGAAACACATTTGGAACAGAAATCCTTAAAATTACATTTAAGCAGGTAACTTAGTTGAAATGAAATAACATGAACAGCTCGATATATCTTTTAAAGTAGGATCCGCGCGGAATTCATGAAAAATAAAACAAGTAGTATAAGATGACCGCACATGGCCTCTAAACCGGTTTATACTAAAAAAGGGTTAGTTTCGCGAGGGCTTGGGGTGTCTGTTTTTTTTTTTCAGATTCCTGTCTTAATTCACATCTACCTATACCCAGAAAAAAATCCTACAATTTCAATATTATGAAATAAAATATTAAACAATCTGAAATTGTACCTATTTGTTTAAAAAAATGTTTTTTTTTCAACGTAGAAACAGGCAAAGTTGGTATAATATATAAGGTATAGTTACTGACCGTATATTCTGTTGCGGAGCGATCTCGTCAGCTAGCTGCTCCGGGGCGAGCTCGCGGCCGACTGGCGGTGGCGCGCCGCGGCGGCGGCGGGCGCGCGCCTGCGCGGCGTCGCTGCGACCTGCGACACAACGCGCTGCGCAGGCGCACGCCGCTATCAAACGTCTTCAGAACGTGCACTCAATCCTCGTGTACAACTTTGCGAAGAGATCAATGCTATATTCGATGGCTAAAATGGAAACAAATTAATCATCATCGGTGCCAGACAAGCGATAACAATGTCACGCACTTACCAGTTCGAATCGAACGCCTTTTCTGTCCCTTTTTAATATAGTTAGCAAACTATGCTGCTTTAGAATCACCTATTGAAGCAATATTAAAAAAAAAATGTTAAAAAAACTTAGGTAACTAAATATCTTGAAATCTTTTGTAACACTACCTACGTTACTGAGAGCGTCGTACGCCTGTCTAATTAGTAAAGACCACAGAGTACTTTTCTATATAGGGTATATAGGTAAAGACGCAGCAGCTGAAACATTTTTACACTTTGCGAACGTTCTTAACCTCCTGGGAACCAGCTTGAATAAATTATACTTAATTAATTTATTATTAATGTTTGCAACTAGCGTAGAATGTCACACAGCAAACCGCTCTTATAATTTATGGATTCCCCACCATCAGATTCCAAGTCAGTACATATGTTTCGGCGAAATCAGTATTGCTGGTCACTGAGGAGATCATTTGCTTCGAGGTATACCAGGAGTATATTATTCAGCACACGTTAAACGGGACCGAAATAGGTCTGTAATTTTTGGAGTCTGCTCAGCACATTTGACTTAATTTAAAACATACAAGGAAGGGAGGAGCTTGGCAGCTGTGCGGACCACAGTGAACATGAGGCTGGACTAAGTCAGAGCTTGCTCCATTGATAACATAGAGCCCACCTAGCCTCTACTAGGTACGTGTACTTGTTCGCACGACAATTACTACAGCTGTGGTACAGCGGCTGGTGTATACATACCTTCTGCGGGTGTCAAAATCAAACTCATATCATTTGTTACTAAAAGTACATGTCTAATAAGGACAACATGTGGTATATTTGAATACATCATACAAGCGAATATATAGTAGGTAAATGGTTTGATTGCCGTGTTAATTGAATAAGTAGCGCAGCTCCAGGGCACCACCGCTGGGACATGTCATCCGGGGTGTCTAGGAGTTAGGGAGGAAAGTACCACAGAAAGGCAGGAAAGTTGTTCAGTTCAAAATAAAAAGGTTTATTGAACTTTTATCACTTATACAAGTAATTTGGAACTAGACATACTCGTAAGTATACGTTTGTAAGGCTTAGTATATCGATTTTTGTTTGAATGTGCGAACATAGTAGAAATCAGAGCGCAAATCTAAATTAAATATGTAAGCGGGTACATCATGTTAATCGAACGTAATCATAACAACATCCTGTATCGAGATCTACAATTACCGCGGGTTTCAAAATCGAGAACTTAATTTAAACATTATTACATAAATTATTATTAATCGTTTTATGTAAGTCTAGACAAAAATAATGTACATTCATATCGATTAAGTAGGCGCTTTACCGATTCCGAGACAAGGCGAGCGTCACGTGACGAACGGAACCTTTTACTTTAGTACTATACCCTGTTCCAAAATCATAGATATTTTATGGAAACGAAGGGGTTGACAGGACGAAAAAATTTATAGAAGACTTGTGCATTCCGTAATTTCATGAAAGCCATTATTATTAATTGGTTTTAAATTATTACATGGTAAACTTGAATTATTGAAAAATAGTGAATGGATCGTTCTTGCAAGATTGTTGTTTTAAACAAAACTATAATAAAAGGAAGTTTTTTTTTCGTGCAGTTATTTTTCTTAGGCTTGCACAGCAGATTTGAAACATTTTGTGCAATCGCCGCCATTTTCTTTTTGTCTGTTTCAATCTCCGAACTCGCGAGTGTTTCTTGCTGCGTATGTGTTGTTGTTAAAAATCAAAAATCTTGTTATTTTGCAGTTGGTTCTTGTTATTTGTTTCTTGTTACGTTATAATTGTGCCGCGCGAGAGCAAAGCTGAGGGAAATAGAAACAAAAATATTTTTCACAAGTGAAAACTGTTTTGGGCATCTGGGAAGTCACTTTGACAGTGACGTTTCGTTGTTTACAAAAAATATCTAAGATTATGGAACACTATATAAACCATCATCCCGCCCGAACTAAATGAATTACACGTACAAGATCGCCAGGTATAACAATAAAATGGTACACAAGTTATCAAAAACTATTCAGCCGTTAATACCGCCGCGCCCGCCGGCCGGTCGACGAGGTAACTTTATTATTTTTCTTTGCAGTCGCACGGGTTTCTTTTCAGATAAATCAATAGATTCGTACTACTCAACCGGAGGAAAGATTAGGTGTTGGGTATAATACAATATTCCGGAGTGATATTCGGTACCCTTCTGATAAGTTTACAAAGATGAACGAGTAAGAGTCGCCAGTATAGTTACATATTGTCGCCCTACGATCGGACTACGTGAGTATGTGAGCGCAATAAAATATAATTTCCTCCGCTCCGTCGATGAAACAGTACTCACCAAAATGCGCCTTTTGGGAAGTATTTTGCCGAGTACTGCATCTCTTCATATCAAAACATACTACTTATTTACATATTTTTTTGAGAAGAAAGTTACCGTTTCAAAACGACGCTAAATCAAAACCTTTCGTTTCGCCTCGGAGCCGGTCGGAGCACCGGAAGGTTCCGGTTTTAATCGGGATTTAAAACAGATCGATTCAAGAGATACAAATAAATATCTAATAACTCAGTTGTTCGGTTGGCCAGCTACCGGGACGAGGAGATCGTAAATAAAAATACTTCATAAAAAAAATAGTTTTAATTTAAAAAAAAAGGCGTAAGAGTTACTTTATTGCGCTCTCAATTTACACTGGGAAACGAGCAATATAACTGCACGGGGGTTCGAGTCCGCCTCGGCGCCACGACCGACGTAGCAATACAATGTACACAGTCACCGTGCGTCTCACCCGCCGCGACCACGCCGACGGAGCCCCGCCGCGGGCCGGGCGGACCCGCGGCGCAGCCGGTGCTACATATGAACGATTCGGCAGAAGCTCAGCGGCGACGCTCCGCGCGACACGGACCACACCGGCGTCGCCGACGGGGCGGGGCGCGGTGCCCCGCACGGAATTTATAAAATTAATTCACTATCTAACTACTTAATTCGAATAAGAAGCGAGGGTATGCGAAGCGATGCGATCGAGAGGTCCCGGCCGCCCCGGGCGGCGTCCCGGCGCGAGCTCTGCCCTAAAATGAAACGATGCTCGGAGTCTTATTTAAGTTTATATCGAACCTAGTCTTTCAGATTTATACAAGAAATATCGTCGTAACGCCGCGGCTCCGCGGCCGGCGGCTAGCGGCGGTAGGCGGGGCGCGGGAACCCGCTGCGCCCGCCCGAGCTGGGGCGCCGGCGCGGCGGCTCGCGCCCGCGCGCCTTCTTCTCCTCCACGTTCAGCTTCACGCCGTCCGCGCCGTCCGCCGGGAAGTACAGCGGCTGCAACACAAGCGGGCCGTGAGCGGGGCGGGGGCGCGGCGGGGCGGGGCGGGGGCGCGGCACTCACCGCGGCGCCGAGGCAGTCGTGCGCGGCCTGCGCGCTCTCATACGTGATGAACCCGTAGTTGGGGTGGCGCGGCGCGCCGGGCGCGGCGGGCGGCTTGCTGTGCACGCGCAGCTCGGCCACGGGCCCGAAGCGCGCGAACAGCGCGCGCAGCTCCTCCTCCGTGGCCGAGTGCGGCAGGTTGCCCAGGAACAGCTGCTGCGAGTCGCTGTAGCGCGCGCCGCGGGCCTCGCGCGGCTCGCGCGCCTCCCGCGGCTCGCGCGTGTCGCGTGTGTCGCGCGGCTCGCGGCCCTCGCGCATTTCGCGGGGCTCGCGTGGCTCGCGCGGCTCGCGAGGCTCACGCGGCTCTCGTGGCTCGCGCAGCTCACGCGGCTCGCGCGGCTCCCGCGGCTCGGGCACGAAGCGCGGCGGCGCGTCGGCCGGCGCGCGGGCGGGGCGCGCGCGCGGCTCCAGCGGAGCGGGCGCGGGCGGCGCGGGGGGCGCGGGCGGGGAGGCGCGCGCGCCGGCGCCTGACTTCAGCAGGTTGGCGTAAGTCTTCGGCTCCGGCGGCAGCGGCGCCGCCACTGTAACACGACGGCCGGTCACTCTCCGCTCGACGCTAGGGCGTGCAGAATCGGACCATTTTGAAGAATCGAAAATTTCGATTCCGATTCCTTACTCGGTACCCGGTTTTTTGGATTTTTTCGATTCCTTTTTGTTTTTTATACAATAGTTTTAAGTTAAATAAAATAAGAAACGCATTTTCTTAGTCTTTTTTTTTAGAAATGAATGTATTGACGTTTACACTTGAGTTCACTTGACAGTTGACATACTTTTTGTTCAATCTCCCAATATTGAACAGGCAAATGAATCTAATACCATACAGGCTAATCGGATGTTATTATGATTGTTGATATTAATCGGTTTTTCCCGGTTATTGTGAAATCGGTTAAAACCGGCTGCATGCCCTACTCGACGCACACGTCGGTGTAAAATTTCTCGGCAGATACGCCAACCGACCGAAGTAATGAATTAATGATTCATCGTAGGAAAATTTAGAGTGATCATAAATAAATCAATATCGGTACACACCTCACACCTCAGAGCAAAAATAGGTAGAGTACGAACATCGCTCCGGTCGCCTAATGCGCAGCGTAGGCAAGTGAACTATAGCTAGTTATATTGATAGGTAAGTGACTGATAGGGATGGGCAATTGAGCGCTGCAAGCGTAGTTGTCGATAAAAGCAGCTGAACGGCACGGGACCTATTGTTATATTATGTTGTATAATTAATGTATAATGTGAAGTATGTATGGGTGAGTTTTTGATAAGTAAACATTATTATCTGCTTATTTATTTTAAGGTACGAATTTATAGGTCTCGCATATAATCCTAATGACCTATGAATTGATATTGTTATAATTTTATATATTGTTGTTTTAATTTACAATACAATTATTTTCAAATGACATGGTTTTTTATATCGTATTTATGTTATTTACGTTATTGTAATTGAGTCAAATTGCGTTTTTATTTTTATATTTCCCCGCTCTTTATGTAAAGGATAAAAACTAAAAGAAACAAAGAAATAAAAACAGGATTATATGTTACTTATATCTTATTTATTTTTGAATTATTTACTTATATTATAAACGCTATACTTAACGCTTTCACACTCACCGCCTCTAATCATTTACAAAGTAATTAAAGTATTAAAGAAAAGTAATTGTCGCAAGCGCACATAGCGCGCCGGTGTATTATAAACTATTTCTCGCCGTATCGACTCAAGCGCCGAACGCGTCACATCACTGTCCCAGTTGGCAATCCAAGAGGGGTTGCGGGGCGGTACGGGCGGTGCATGTAGCCTTGCGTCCCGCGTCTCCTTCCACCCCGCGAAGCGTGACTTCTAATTTACTTAAAAGTATTAAAAAATGGTTTACCGGCGAAATGTGATGCTAGATTTCTGTTTAGTGTGTTTCCGAGTATCGTTTTTACAGGTTTTTATTGCACATTTTACCATTTTTAGCAGTTAAATAATCAAATGCTCGCCAGGAACTCGCAACGTGCGCTCACACCGCTAGTGAGCGTATGACTATTAACGCTTGCGGTAGGAACAGTGCGATGTTCTCACCCGTGCATACTGTTCCCACTTGGTAACACGCGCTCTACCTATTTTTGCTCTGAGCCTCACACAGAATGATGGCTAAGAATAATAACGCCACCTCTCTTCCCGGAGGGTGCCGTAAGAAGCGGTTAAGAGGCTCGCCATACTTTCCATAACAAACGCTCGTACGCGATTATGGTGTCCTAATAAATTTTTCTTTAGATGTTTTGAGCAAATAGGTATCATGTGCTCTATATATAGGATTCCGTGGGAGCAAAAATGTAAAATTTTGAGATTCCAACTCAGTACAAGAGTTCAAAAATCAGCTTTTTTGGACAAATTTTACCTTAACTTTGGCCTGCATTTAAGTACACAGTTATTGTACAATTTTTTATTCGTTGAGATATAAAGAATCTGAGGGTATCATTTAAGCTTACTACTGGATGATAAAAAAAAAGTTGAATTCAGGAAACTTTGAGATCCCAGTATCTTCGTATTCTTCGTGGCTTTTTGAATTATTTTTTTTGTGTTAATGTGAGGTCCTTGAACCTGTTAATTATGTATTTTGTGTTTCATGTAACTACACCATAAGGGAAACTTTTTTAAAATTATTATTTTACATTACTCTCTACGGTCACGTCGTCCATGCTCTTATAAGATTAGATTACAATTTACAATATTAACAAGAAAATTTTAGATGCAGTATCCTATGTGGAAAGGCGTTCTCGGTGCAATAGCAGTAGTAATAAAACCAATGAGTGTAGGATGCACTGACCGGGCTGCGGCGGCGGCGGCGTGGGCTCGCGCTCCGGCTCGGGCTCCGGCGCCGGCTCGGCGGGCGGCGGCGACGGCAGCGCCACGCTCTGGGGCTCCGGCTCGCAAGGCATCGCCACTGGAACGCAACACGAGTACGATTTTACAACTGGCTATTATAACTACCTCCAAAATACACAATAAGTAGTTTTAAGACACGATACAAATATTTGCATAAGTACGCATCGTTTATAGGCCTGAGTGTACGAGTATTATAACATAGGTTCATTTTTAACCCGAAAAACGCCCGGCTTCTGTAGGAATCTTCAGACGGCTGATACTGCGAGCCACTACGGTAATGTGTGTAGCGCAATTAGAACAACGGACAGTGACCTCTACGACTGCCGCAGCGGTAATCAAACCGTTAATGTGTTTTTTTTTTATGATATTTGGTAACGAGACGAAAGGCCAGCGCGGCACTGCATTGCGCTCGTTACCCTGAGACATTAGGTATTAAGTCTCATAAGCCCAGTAATTTCACTGGATACTCTGCTCATCAAACCGGAACACAGTAATGCTTGCACACTACTGCTTGGCGGCAGACTTCACGAACAAAGCGGTGGTAACAACCCAGATGGACACTCGTAGAAGAGTTAGTCCTCCCACTAACAAAGAAATGTGGTTCTATAAAATTCATAGTCCATCCTGTACAAAAACAAAATACAAAAAAACATGTAACATTGTTACAAGAAGAAACAAGAATAAATTGGAAACTATTTTTCACGATCAATTCTTCTCCGATTATAATTTCTTACTTATATTTATTTTCTGGCATTTATATTTTGTGGCATTGGTTACTTTTCTAATCTCTTTGTACTACTTTAAGTTGTAGTTTTAACATGTTACAGCAGGATTCTCATCTCCACATGTGTTCATATTAAGCGAACATTATTAAGGTTAAATGTTTACCATACAAACTTTGCATGACCTTTTTACGTGTCCTGTTGTTATTTTGAACTCATAATGACTTAACATAGCCCTAATTTAAGCTTATATAGCCGCAAAATCAGTAATATTATGATTTAATAGCCTGGAAGTACATTTTTTTAGCCTAATATTTCGACAAATTTTACGTTTGTAGTGGTACAATATTATATAGCACGCGCTCGTAGTGTGAGTTAGATTTTCATGATGTGCGTGCAATGTGCGTTGTCAGATTGTGCGTGCAAGCGAGTATACATTACTTTGCGAGAGCAGAGCCGCGCTATATCGCAACGTGCGACGTTGCCGCTCCGTGTGACATAAAATCAAAACCACAAAAAACAACAATTCAAATTAGCGAGATTTATACAACTCAGTGCTGCCAGACCTTGCGAATGTAACATTTTGAGTAACTTATGACATTATCCCGTAACTCTCCTGCTATATGAATGTTTTATTTAGGACCTTTTCATAGAGATTACCATTAATTTGTATTATTTTATTGTTTTTGCTTTAAAAAAATAGGGGGTTTCAAGTTTATCAACAAAGAACACGTTCAGGGTGATGATGGGGATAATAAGTAATTAATTATTATTAAAGAAAATTTCCTAGCAAGCTTTATCGGGAAACACAGCTATGAGCTCAAGTGACTTAAATAACAATAGTATTTTTTATTTTACTGTAACAATACTCAGTACGCGAACCTAATCAATCAAGACACTACTTTTGGCCGTAGTAGACTGGCCAAATTGAATGTAACGTACTGGCAACACAAAATACAAATTTTGTTGTGTTCTCAGTTCGCAGTTTTTAGGTTAGGTTAGTGTTTGTATTTTGCAGCATAATGTTTGTATTCATCATCCAGCTGTTATAACAGCAAAATTAATAGACCTAATAGATCAAAACCGTGTTATAAAACTCATTCTGTCCTAAAAGTAAACCGAAAATAGGTTCGTGGTCAGCTCAAGCGTTTCCATGGCGACGAAGTTTCGTAAGTATTGAACCTATGTAAACAAACATGGAACAAATTTTTTAAATTCTGAGATACTAAGCAGGTACTTATTTCATTTTTACAGACGGGAAGACGCATGGCGAAAAACATCTTAGCTAAGCTCAGCTTAGATTTTTTTGTCAAACCCAGTTCAAGTTCTGATGTGTTACCTTTGACAATAAAAAATGCTAGAAAATCAAGACGGATCCGTGTTGAGGTTGACTATAACAAAAAATAGAGCAGTAACACAGCAAACCATGCCTGAAAACGTCCAAGAAGTAATTGTCAACGGATATGGTGTCCGGTCAGCAAAATGAATCTAAAATGAACTAGTTTTGCTGAAAATTTTCAAAAGCAGTTCGTCCTTCTGTATTCTATATCAACGAAGGATATGGGTTTCTAGGAGCAAGTCCAGATGGCGTGATTACAAATGAAGAAGCGATTTTAGAATGAAAGTGCTTTCCTTCGTTGATGGTTGATCGAAGATATCGAAAGCGCTGCCAAGGAAAATAAAATCCACTTGTATTCAAAGAGGGAAGATAAAAACAAAATCACACTTTATTATTACCAGGTACAGAGCCAGCTAAGAGTCAAAATGAAGAGATTTTATTTGGAGTGCTTTATCTCATCAGCCCAACCCACAAGAGTAGTAGAAATTGAGAGAGATGAAGAGTTTATCCTGGCGGTGGTTGTCTCACTTATTCTAAAATCTATGTAATAAACTAAATAACAATAAACAACTTTTATAGTAGCAAAAATAGGCGACATGCTTTATCTCCAAAGTGGACACACGCATTAAATCTTTTAAATCGTTACCTAGTCTTTCATTTTACTTTTCAATCTAGCACAAAAACTAGGTAATTGTTATTATTACTAAGTGCAATAGATAACCAAAATGTCTGAAAAAATATTCTTCAGCACAAAATGAGACTATAGTATTCCAGATTCGAACTCTGGTTCTTCAAATCGCAAGTCTGCCGCTGTGACAACTCCGCTAATTCGTAGGTTTATAATTCGGCCAATTTTAGTATACCGATAATACTGTTTTCCCATTTGCATGTGTGTGTGTCGTTCATTTACATATACAGGAGTGCGGTTTTGATTAACATTTTCTCAAAAGTGTAGTTATCAATGGGTTCAACTATGTTTGATATGTGCTAAGAACAAATTGATAATACGGCAAAATCACCTAAAATGAGTTTATTTCTCGCTACTTAGAGTAAAATAAATAAAAACATGTTTTTGGAGAAACAGCGCCATCTCGTGGGATAAGTTGCTTAGCGACACGAGATGTTTGCCCTTAAGGGAAAACATTTCGTGTCGCTAAGCAACTTATCCCACGAGATGGCGCTGTTTCTCCAAAAACATGTTTTTATTTATTTTACTCTAAGGCTGATATTCAGAGACGAGTCTAAGCGTGAACTTTGTCTTCCTTATGTCAAAAAGTAGTGCTTACGCTCTAATTTGTATTCAGAGACATTTGGAACACTACTTAAACTTAGCGTATGCTAAGCAAAGCCGGAGTAGGCAATATCGACTACTTGAGCCGCTCTCAAAACAGAAGTGGCGCCACCAAATGATAACGGTAGAAACCATAATAACCAAACATTGAAATGTCAAACTTCAAAACTAACATGTTTCATTTATTATAATATCAAAATAGATTTATAGCATTAATATTGTTGTTTCACTCACTCCAGTGACATTTTGTATATCGCTATCTTTGTTGTATTGCTATTCATACATAAATGATAAAACCGGTAAACGTTCCGGTGAAAAAATTAAAAACTTAACAGCCATAGATAACGAGAGTGTGATCTTAGCTTAGACCGTGCACGAACTTTGTTTCTGAATACGAATTCGATTGAGCGGCTTAGCCAATGCTTGGCTAAGACAGTTCTTAGATCGTTTTAAGCTGTCGTCTCTGAATATCAGCCTAAGTAGCGAGAAATAAACTCATTTTAGGTGATTTTGTCGGATTATCAATTTGTTCTTAGCACATATCAAACATAGTTGAACCCATTGATAACTACACTTTTGAGAAAATGTTAATCAAAACCGCACTCCTGTATATGTAAATGAACGACACACACACATGCAAATGGGAAAACAGTATTATCGGTATACTAAAATTGGCCGAATTAGCGCAGTTGTCACAGCGGCAGACTTGCGATTTGAAGAACCAGAGTTCGAATCTGGAATACTATAGTCTCATTTTGTGCTGAAGAATATTTTTTTTAGACATTTTGGTTATCTATTGCAGTTAGTAATAATAACAATTACCTAGTTTTTGTGCTAGATTGAAAAGTAAAATGAAAGACTAGGTAACGTTTAAAAAGATTTAATGCGTGTGTCCACTTTGGAGATGAAGCATGTCGCCTATTTTTGCTACTATAAAAGTTGTTTATTGTTATTTAGTTTATTACATAGATTTTAGAATAAGTGAGACAACCACCGCCAGGATAAACTCTTCATCTCTCTCAATTTCTACTACTCTTGTGGGTTGGGCTGATGAGATAAAGCACTCCAAATAAAATCTCTTCATTTTGACTCTTAGCTGGCTCTGTACCTGGTAATAATAAAGTGTGATTTTTTTTGATCTTCCCTCTTTGAATACCAGTGGAATTTATTTTCCTTGGCAGCGCTTTCGATATCTTCGATCAACCATCAACGAAGGAAAGCACTTTCATTCTAAAATCGCTTCTTCATTTGTAATCACGCCATCTGGGCTTGCTCCTAGAAACCCATATCCCTCGTTGATATAGAATCCAGAAGGACGAACTGCTTTTGAAAATTTTCAGCAAAACTAGTTCATTTTAGATTCATTTTGCTGACCGGACACCATATCCTTTGACAATTACTTCTTGGACGTTTTCAGGCATGGTTTGCTGTGTTACTGGTCTATTTTGTGTTATAGTCAACCTCAACACGGATCCGTCTTGATTTTCTAGCATTTTTTATTGTCAAAGGTAACACATCAGAACTTGAACTGGGTTTGACAAAAAAATCTAAGCTGAGCTTAGCTAAGATGTTTTTCACCATGCGTCTTCCCGTCTGTAAAAATGAAATAAGTACCTGCTTAGTATCTCAGAATTCAAAAAATTTGTTCCATGTTTGTTTACTTAGGTTCAATACTTACGAAACTTCGTCGCCATGGAAACGCTTGAGCTGACCACGAACCTATTTTCGGTTTACTTTTAGGACAGAATGAGTTTTATAACACGGTTTTGATCTATTAGGTCTATTAATTTTGCTTTTATAACAGCTGCATGATGAATACAAACATTATACTGCAAAATACAAACACTAACCTAACCTAAAAACTGCGAACTGAGAACACAACAAAATTTGTATTTTGTGTTGCCAGTACGTTACATTCAATTTGGCCAGTCTACTGCGGCCAAAAGTAGTGTCTTGATTGATTAGGTTCGCGTACTGAGTATTGTTACAGTAAAATAAAAAATTATATTGTTATTTAAGTCACTTGAGCTCATAGCTGTGTTTCCCGATAAAGCTTGCTAGGAAATTTTCTTTGATAATAATTAATTACTTATTATCCCCATCATCACCCTGAACGTGTTCTTTGTTGATAAACTTGAAACCCCCTATTTTTTTAAAGCAATCGCGTCTATAATACAAATTAATGGTAATCTCTATGAAATGGTCCTAAATAAAACATTCATATAGCAGGAGAGTTACGCGATAATGTCATAAGTTACTCAAAATGTTACACTCGCAAGGTCTGGCAACACTGAGTTGTATAACTCTCGCTTATTTGAATTGTTGTTTTTTGTGGTTTTGATTTTATGTCACACGGAGCGGCAACGTCGCACGTTGCGATATAGTGCGGCTCTGCTCTCGCAAAGTAATGTATTCTCGCTTGCACGCACAATCTGACAACGCACGTTGCACGCACATCATGAAAATGTAACTCACACTACGAGCGCGTGCTATATAATATTGTACCACTACAATCGTAAAATATTTCGAAATATTAGGCTAAAAAAATGTCCTTCCAGGCTATTAAATCATAATATTACTGATTTTGCGGCTATATAAGCTTAAATTAGGGCTATGTTAAGTCATTATGAGTTCAAAATAACAGCAGGACACGTAAGAAGTTCATGCAAAGTTTGCATGGTAAACATTTAACCTTAAGACTTTTTAATATCCATTATGTACCTTGAAATTATTGTATTGATTGATAGAGCTGTTTGTTTTCCATGTAGACTAAAATAATATAAAAATATATTTAATTTATTGTTTTGACACAAACATACCATCCGCCTGCCTCAGAAAGACTTATTAGATTTTTTTACATAATGGTAAGTAGCAGTTACCGTGCAGAGGAGCGGCGCGGCGCGCGGGGGCGGGGGCCGGCGTGGGTGCGGGCGCGGGGGCGGGGGCGGGCTCGTCGGGCGCGTGTCCGTTGAGCGCGGGCGGGGAGAGCGCGGGGAAGGGCGCGGGCGGCGGAGGGAAGTACCCGCCCGCCGCGCCCTCCTCCTCCTCGCCCTCCGAGCGGCCCGAGCCCGAGCCGGACTCGTCCGAGAACACGACGTCCTGCGGGGGACATCGACGACATGAGGACGGCACGCGCACAGCGAGCGACTGCAGACGAGTGCCGGCCTGACGGTGCGCTACCAATGTCTGGTTGTCGCTTCTTATCGAATTTCAAATAAACAGGTGTTAAACAGGTAACTCAGAAAAACTTCGCTTCTCTATGTATTGTTTTTTGTGTACTGAATTACCACAAGGAAAGTCAATAATGTATTAATTAAAACAGCGTATTATAAAATTAAGGATTAGGTAGATGACAAGGATGCATGGAGGCAAACAGCTCAGGAGCCTCCTGGCGACTACTAAACTTTAAATTGTTAGTTGTTAGCATTAGAATCATTGTAAAAAACTATTTTTTTTTAAAAGAATGCCGTGACGTGTTTCTTGCCCTTCTTCTTGCTCGGCCTATACCAATTTGGAACGGGCACGGTGGGTTTCTGGAAGGTTCGTTGACTTTGAGCACGGATTGGGTCTGTTGGTGTCTTTGTCATTAATTATGTTACGATAAAGACAGCATTAGTTTTAGTCTGAGATTCGAGTAGACGAATGTTGCAGAGGCCCGCTGTTAGAGTCATTTTAACTTTCATAAGTGCTCCTTTGGGGCCTATTTGAATAAAGACTTTTAAATTTTGAATTTTGTGCTTGCTTTAGTTTTTAACTATTGCAGTATTTCCAACACTGGCCATTTCTGATTGTCGACCGGCGGGCGCCGCTGCAGCTGGCAGCTGGCAGCTGGTAGTGAGTGAGGCGAGCGCACCTGGTAGCGGAAGATGTCGTTGTGCACGTAGTACTTCTTGGGCGACTGCGCCGCCAGCACGAAGGTCTGCGTGAAGCGCCGCATGGGCGCGCCGCCGTTGGACAGCTCGCCCGTCACCTGCACCACCACGCCGGCGCCCAGCGTCGCCTGCGCGTCCACCTGCCGCGCACCGTCACAGCGTCACACGTGTACAAGGACATACATCTTAACACCATCCGATTACGGAATGATTTGCCTTTCTCGGGGTAAAAACGCATCTAACGAAGGAATTTGGAAATTCGCATCAGAAACGGTTCAAAATTGGGGTCAGTCTTAAGAAAACCCCCAATTGCACCAAAACCGTTCACACTAGATACTCGAAATTTTTAATGTAGACTCCAGAGATATAATAAACGTAGGTAAGTAAACAGTGTTTCAGTTTTTTTCCAATATTTTTAAAAACTATTTTTAAACGCGTTGATCGTTTCAGTTTATCATGCGAACTATACCGCGGGCAAAAGTTAGTTATGAACATAAATACTAAAATATAACATTGTGGTATGAAACGGCACATTAAACGGAATACACACTCGATTTGACAGTTCCGCAACTAAGTTCGTCGTAAGTAACCTTGCAAGGCGAGGGGCCCCGCCGCCCCGAGGTCGATCCCGGCCAGAGAGGCATTTGTGTGGACAGTTTGTTTCCGGGACTTAGAAATTATGTATCTGTATGTGCCCTACGAGACACGGAATCCTAGCGAGTGTGTTAGTTAATTAAACTATTTTAAAGGCCTTTATCGCGTTTATTTTCAATCTAAAATTTCTGTGTTCTCATAGCCCTGAAGAGAGTTTATGAAATTAGACAACCCTACAATTTTTAACTATTATACCGAACAGTGTTTCAAGCGTCTCCAATTAACTACTTTTTACTATTCATGATAAATCTATATAAACATTATGAAGAGGTAAAGTTTTTGTGTTTGTATTTGTTTAGGTTAATCTAAACCTAAGGCTTGTTACTTCTAATATCTGGAACCCCCGCTCATAAACTAAAATATAGGGAAGTTAGGTATGTTATCCCTGATATGCTATTACGTAGGCTATAGACCAAGACGCGGACAAAAACTAGTAAACAATACTACTTAAATAATATTAGTTCTGAATTGGATTAGGTGTGGGCGAATAAGATAAATTATTAGTAATAGGTTAAAGGTCAGGTCCGGTTCGGCGCCGTAGGATCCTTTATTCTCATGTGTTTATGTTAAATTTATTTAGTATTTACAAGTGTAATTGCTTTCAAAAAGCGACGAACCGACTTCAGCGACTACTGAAAAGATTTTGGTGAAACTTTCGTAAATAAATTAATTAGATAATGGGGTAGCGCTATATTTTATCTGGATTCCACACATGCAAAGCTGCAGGTAATGCTAGTGCTATTGTGTCACAAAATATATCTGTTGTTGATGAGATTAGAATCCTTATCATAATGAACTTATACAACTAAATTGTAATTGAACAAAGAAAATTATATAACATACCGTCAATAATAATTTTATGGGTTGCTTACAGCTGTCCTATCTCAGTAGCAGGATGAAAACATAATAAGTATGTAGATTCTTTTTTTTTTATGTTATTTGGTAACGAGACGAGCTGGTCGTTTGCCTGATGGTAAGCATAACGCCGGCCCGTAACAATTGCAGTGCTACCCAGAACTATGAAACACAAAGGCCTGCGCGACACTGCAGTGCGCTCGTTACCCTGAGACATTAGGTATTAAGTCTCATAAGCCCAGTAATTTCACTGGATACTCTGCTCATCAAACCGGAACACAGTAATGCTTGCACACTACTGCTTGGCGGCAGACTTCACGAACAAAGCGGTGGTAACAACCCAGACGGACACTCGCAGAAGAGTTAGTCCTCCCACTAACGATAACCAGTAAGACTATATTATGTGCATAGTACTGTTTTATCTGACTATGCAAAGGAAGGCAACGATTTTAGCAATTTTCAAATTAAAGAAAACTGCAAAAACGATGTTCTACAATATTTCTTGAATTATTATAAATGATCATATATTGGTTGGTCAGGAGCTTACCTGGCTGATCTTGGCATGGCAGTCCCGGAAGTTGAGCTGCTGGATGCGGTTGTGGATCTGTTTCTGCCCCACCACGGGCAGCGTCTCGCGGTTGGGCGCGTCCAGGCCGCCGTGCACGAACGACGAGTAGTTGTTGTAGAACCTGCGCACACGTCGCACCACGCCGCGCTTAGTGGACACTTTATATTCGACTCGCCGTGTATTGTATAAGTTTATCAAAACAACTTTATAGTCAACAAGCTAATTCTTTTTTACCAAGTTCAATTATTCATATTCAAAATGTTTCATGAGTGTTGTGTTGTGTGTGACTGAATGGTGGCAAAATTGCGCAAGCCATAGAGTTCCAAACAATTAAGAGTATCAACTGTCATCTTCTAACTTTGCAATGATACAGAATCAATGTAGGTAACATGGCCATCTTATACATAGTATCTCTTAGTAGTTTGTGAATGTAACTTTAGCTTTGCTCTCCAAATGACTCCTGCTCGATTTTATAATAATATGTTAATTTTATTACACAACTTACTTTACTTAAACAAAGATTTTCCAGCAGCAGTCTCTACGGTCAACATCATACTCTACTGCGATTACCAAGACTCCTGCCAAGTATGGTGTATTTTGGCAAAATTCCCTCTTCATAGGGAGGCCAATGTTCAGCAGTTTATGACTACTGTAGTATTGTTCTCAAATAGTATTATTTGTGCCTGTAGAGTACGTTTCAATGTGGGCAAGCTGCATTACCTGTGCAGATGTGTAGGCGCCTTATTGAGCAGCGTGTAGTATTGGCGGACAAACTCGCGGCCAACACTCTGCGGTGACGGGGACGCCTCCATTACCATTGCTGAGATCACACTGCCCAGTACAGCCCTCTGCCTCTGATATCTGCTGGGAATAAATACTCCTGAGATAACTACTTGGCAAATTTAGGCTAGCAGACTACTGCTATGCCAAAGTGTTTTTGCTTATGAATAGAGAAAGAAAATAAAACTACAGACAGGGTAATACAGACAGTTTTTCCTACCTCTTTAAGGTAACATAGTTTCCCTAAAATGTGAAAATGTCTAAAAACATCAGTATTTTCTTGTACAGTATTAACTTGCCATTCAATACTGACCATGAGTGGAGTACTCAAACACAAGCAAACAAATAACAGAAATTTATATCATATAATATCACTGCTTAGAAAAAATAATATCTCTGCTAATCAAAATCATCTATACATATTATATATATATATTTTTATATATATATATATATATATATATATTTTATAGGTACGTAATGCACCAATGTGTCACACTGTACCGCTAAGATGACCCACAAAAGATCTTTTTTATACTATTTGATAACAAGACAAGCTGGTTGTTAGCATGTTGGAAAGCATAACACTGGCCCATAACAATTGCAGTGCCACTCAGAACTCAGAAACAAGGCCTGCGTGGCAATGCAGTGCGCTCGTTACCCTGAGACATTAGGTATTAAGTCTCATAAGCCCAGTAATTTCACTGGCTACTCTGCTCATCTAACCGGAACATAGTAATGCTTGCACATTACTGCTTGGCAGCAGACTTCACTAGCAAAGCGGTTATACCAAACCAGATGGACACTTGCCGAAGAGTTAGTCCTACCACCTATTGATCTAATAGATTTCTATGAGAATTGATTACATTTTTAATGTGCCCTGCCTCTCTTCTCTAAATTTTGTCTGAAACATGAATTGAGAGGTGATACACCCTCACCACACCTGCATGTCGGCCACACCTGACGCCGCTTGCATATTCCTAACTTATTTTGGAGTAATTTAAACAGTTATTGACTTTCACATACTACAAAACTAGTCTACAGGATTATCCTACAAAATTTTCAAATGATACTGAAATTGGTATGGATTTGACTTCCTATTTTTCTGGAAACTGAAAAGTCCTCACTGGCTATAAAGCTCAGTTTTGCATGTCTAGAGTTGTAAACATTTTCTTGCTGTGATTTAAAGGGGCTTACTAATAAACGATGTACTAAGTGGTAGGACTAACTCTTCTATGAGTGTCCATCTGAGTTGGTACCTTTGCTTGTGAAGTCTGCCGCCAAGCAGCAATGATAGATGGTGGGTACATTACCCTACAGCAGTGTAATGTCAACATTTTCTTATGTTTCTTTACCAAATCTTTGCTTCTTTGATTTGATTGACACAAGTTTTTGCTACAGAAGTATAATGGTTAGAAAAACAAATAATTTCTTTGTTTAATGGATTAATCAACTTAACCATAACTCTGCAAATTACCATTTTATGGGCTCGTGAAATTTTTGTTTCAATTTTTGTGCTGGATTAGCAGCAATCGCTTTATCTTATATAATGTTCTAATCAGAACATTTATATTATACTCTTTTTAATTTATGAGAATAATTGTTGTAGTGTAGATGGTAGGAAAGTGACCCAGCAGAGTATTTGGCGAAGTATTCAGAGATAGGGCAGTCACCATCGATACGAATTTCGACAGAAAATGGGGAGATACATGATCCAGCTAAACACTTGCATTAACTTTACTATATCGGTTCGTATTGCCAAAGCACGCATGGCCTATTGTGGACGAAACAACCATCACATTTAGTAGCTCATACAAATAATGTTGTTTATTCTAACGCTTAATTCAGAAAAAAATGACGTTCAAATCTCTTTGTTATTGTAAAATCTTGGTTAGCAATAATAAAACGCGAAAATATCGAGGGAATTAACCTTCAATAGAAATACCACAGCCGACAACCAAAATATTGCTCTTTAGTGGAGTCTACTCCATATAATAAAATAAAACTTACCTTAGTACAATTTAGGCATTAAAATGGTGTAATTGGCGACTAATTAGCAAGAAAATCGCGTAATTTTCACAATAAATCGGATTGAAAACAGAAAAAGAGCCTACCTCACCGCTCAGGGCAGAGGTGTCAATTTTATAAATGTTGCAATAAAAAAAAAGTAGAAGGAAGCAAACTATTGACACTATTTACTTTGACAAAAAAATAGAAAATATTTTAAACATTTTTGGGGTACATAACAAGGTAAAGGCTCTTATTAATAAACAGAGTACGGTGGTTTATAAGTTACACGGCACCCTTGAATGATAACTAGTAATGTCTGTGCTTCGTGTACTCTGGAATTCACCGTACAGCGGCGCGAGTACGGAAGTCGGTTCGATAAATTTGTCGAACCGAAAAACTCGACAAATTTATCGAATTTTGCGAGTACCGAAGTCTGATCGTAAAGTATTGTAGTAGCTCTATATTCTCTTTGGATTCGAAGCAAATGAGTGTGTGAATTTGTGAAATAAATAATACACCATAGATAGTGAAGTAATTTCATTTTGACCGCCTTTTTGTAGGTGGCGCTGATCACCATACATCGTGAAATAGACAGAAGGGCGCCACTATTCCTTTTATTATAATTATAGCACTCTGATGCTAGCAACTGTGTGAAAGGGACATGGTGACTGAAAAGTGAGTCTCTTTCGAGACCTTTTTTCGTTTTTAGACTACGCGCCATGGGATAAACAGGAACTAAAATCGCCGCTTTCACATGTGGTGAGATTACTTGACACTAGCTAAATAGGTACATAAAAGCTCTCTGCTTTTAAATAAATACGTGGTATATAGGTAAAATCGGAAATAGTAGTTGGCCAGATATTTCTAAGCTACTACAGTGCCCCGTCTACGGGACTTCTTTCGTATATTTATTTATTTATTTATTTATTGATCGTCAACACAATGTACATTCTTACAATTCATTTAAACTAAATTCTAAAATATACATTAAAAGCAGGAAGAACGTACATAACAGTTATGTAGTGTATAAATTCCTTGATAGCAGCATATAATAAAGACACAGTTCCTCCATTTTCTCAAACTAACCAAAATACCGAGCAAAATATACTCGTCTGCGATAAAGTCCACTAAAATTAGGAGGATTTAGGAGTTGCATAGGGTAAAAAAACGTTTCACCAACCTTTAGTAGTTCCAACGGTTTAGGACTTTGCTTACATTAGGAGTTACTTATTTAGGCATCGCATAAAAACAAAACTAAATGCACCGTCTTACATATTATTATATACTGTTTTTATTTACAGAAACTAAATTAAAAGATAAAGATACGCATCCTTAAAACTTTAACTTGACAACTTATTCATATATATTATTCATTCATATTCATTTATTCAAATCTTTTGACATATAATTTATGTACTTAGACCGGTCAAAACAAATAGGTTAATGCATGTTACTATTAATGCACTACTCAGGATAAAAGAGGATTGGATTTAAAATGTTTTATGAGTTTCGTAAATAATATCATATCTAAATAGTAAGTATATTATTTGAAGAATATTTTAATTTTCCCTTGCATTTGTTTATAAATATACGCCAGTAGATCAATATTTGAAATAACATTTGCCTTAGCCGGTGGCCCACCAATGATAAAAGAAAAGCAGGTGAACCTCCGAGCAGTAGTACTTTTTATATAGGGGAGCGTGCTTGATGAGGTAAACACTTTGCAGCCCACGGACGGACATATTTTGCAAGTTGGCTAATTATTGATTCATTTAATGTTAAAACGTATATCTCTTTCTTTCACGTTTATAATTGTTTGTTCTCCTTTTTCCCCGTGCAAATGCTATTGACCTCTTCCTACTACTATTCTGTGATTGGTGGATTTGGGTCCACAAAGCGCGTCTCTCTACATACAGCCAACATAACAAACTACTCATTGCGTAGTTTTCTTCCATTCTTTCTTTCTTCTGCATTTGGCGTTCAGTGTTGAAGGTTGTGTGTAGACCTTAGTGTTTAGTTTATTGTTAATTTAGGCTGTATCTACTACGGTAAGAACCATGGCAAATAACGATAATTTCGCGCAAGATGTTACTGATAATCAACTAAATGGAAATGGCGAAAATGGTGGAGGCGACGGTCAAGAACATAACAGTGCTGAAGCCCCAGGACGCGATGATGACAGGTAAAGAAGCTTTCGCTCTTAGGTTTTGTGAAATTATTTCTAAATTATCCTTATTTCTTTTATTTGTATTGATGCATTTTCTATGTAAATAAAGAAGTATTAGCTTTGTAAAGTTCATATTTTCGGTTTAATCTTTGCTCGCCGCAATGGCGTCGGTTTGGCATTTTCATTATCGGCTTGTTCAATCTCTCCACATCCTCGGAATCTTTTCTAAATTTAATGTTTTCACTTTTACAGCGTGTTCCTCGCGGCTTGAAGTTAATATTAGATGGTATAGTTTTCATTTCAGAGTAGTATCAAGCGAGATGTACATTTTGTTAACTTAGATAACGCGAGCCGCATGAAGTAAAATGGCGTCCTATTTGCGCGTCGGTTTGCACCCGCCACCGGCTCGAACCCGTTATCGATTTTTCTCGTCAGTTCTTTAGCTTCTCGTTTGGTCAGCAAGTAGCTATTCAGTCGAGGCAGGTTAACGCTCAGGTAGTTGGCAAGGTTTGGAATCGGTGGTAGCGCGGTGAGCGCACGGGGGTCGTCGCCCTCGCTGCGCAGTCAGTTTGGGCGCCACTAACGCTGTGTCTCTCTGCAGGTGTGAGCCTGAGCCGCCGCCGCCGCTGCAGCTGGAAGACGCCGACGGTATATAATTTGGGCTCACACTAAAGTAAACGACCAAACTGACTAGAAGTTTTGGCCACTTAATTTTGGGCCTCGTTCACTTTTGCCAACTTTAAATCTTGCGATCACTTTAACATTGTTATTCATCATTCGTTGTTCTATTAATGTAAATTTCCAGTTTACTTTTGTAACTTACAGGTTGTCAATTTGTTTTGCTGCAGTGCTTGGGAGTTTGTTTTTAAACAAAATGTAGCTGTAAAGTACACAAGTACTGCATAGTTTTAATGTCAATTTCTAATGTTTAAGTCAGTTTCATGATTGATATACAAGATACACCTGATTATACCTGTTTTCATACAGTACTTATTCTTGCTGTCATGTTCACAGAAAACTTTTTGTTGGTGGCCTGAGCTGGGAGACAACAGACAGTAAGTTCATTTTTCTTTAGTATCTTTAAACTGACAGGATAGAGATTCTAATATCAACAATTTATGCTCATTTCTATTAATCAATCAATCAATTTAATGCTATGGGATTAACAAGCAATACCATAGTATAAATTAAGTACATATTGTTTTAGTAGAAAAGTCATGGAGCATTTTGGTCCAAGCTCACAAACCATTTAGATCTAAATGAATTCAACTATGAACTAGATTGTAACTTGTGAACGAGGTTTATACAGCTTTAAATTAGCATTATTTTAAGGAGTGTTTGAACTTCTGATTTCTGAATTGAACTGATGATCATGTGAATATTGTTCATTTCACATTTCTCGAACTCTAAAACCTTGGTTAAATAGCAATGCAATATGACAATGATTTAAATTATTTTTTATGATATCTAATTATAACTTATTTGTGGTCAGAGTAATCACTATATTGTGGTTATAACCATAAATGTAGGTTGCTGTTTTCGTTGGCATATTTTAAAAGTTAGCATCTCTTTTGATATTTAAATGATGACCTATTTCAGTTCTGCTTCTGAATGAGTTTTGAAGAAGCTTTTACCCACATTTCTGAACAAATAAATCCACTAGTTTTCACTGAGTGTTCATGTTGGTTATATAGTTACAACAATTAAATGTTATTTTCAGAGGAATTACGTGACCACTTTGGAGCATATGGTGAAATTGAGAGTATCAATGTGAAGACTGATCCCAATACTGGGCGATCACGAGGATTTGCCTTCATTGTGTTTAAAGCGCCAGACTCCATTGACAAAGTGATGGCGGCTGGCGAGCACACAATCAACAACAAAAAGGTGGACCCAAAGAAGGCTAAAGCACGACATGGCAAGATCTTCGTTGGTGGTCTCAGCAGTGAAATCTCAGATGATGAAATCAGAAACTTCTTTGAGAATTTCGGAAAAGTAAGTTTGACTACATTCTACATACAAGTACAAAGTATTTTTTCTTTATTCCCTTTCAAATGATGACACATCCGGTTTTGGTGAGATAACAGCTCTTGACCGTTACTGAAGAGGAATCCGGGCCCCTGATCTAAAATTCAGAAAATTTTGTTTTGTGATACATTTTACCGCATAAAATAAAGATTTGATGTTTATGGTTTTCAGATCATTGAAGTTGAAATGCCTTTCGACAAAACCAAAAATCAGAGGAAGGGATTCTGTTTTATCACCTTTGAGTCTGAGCAGGTTGTCAATGAACTACTCAAGACCCCTAAGCAGACCATCGCCGGGAAAGAGGTAACAATATTGATATCCCTTTATAAATAACTACAATAACCTTGTTAGCAACATATCATGTAACTAATTATTTGTTTTTTATACAGGTTGATGTAAAGAGAGCGACTCCAAAGCCAGATGGGCCAGGAGGCATGGGAGGGCGAGGCGGTCGCGGAGGGCGAGGAGCGCGCGGCGGCCGCGGCGGCCGCGGTGGCTACGGAGGCCAGGGCGCCTGGGGCAACCAGGGCTACGGCGGTTACGGATACGGTCAGGGAGGCTACGGCGGCGGCTACGACGGCTACGGATACGGCGGCTATGGCTACGACGGCTACGGGGGCTACGGCGGATACGATTACTCTGGATATCCCAATTACGGTAAACGCGGCAAGCAGTTGTAGTTGAGCGGCTCCCGCCAGCCCGCTCCCCGACACGTTACCTCGACTGATGTTACCTGATCCCTAGGATGTAATGTAAACGTAGAGTAAGGCTAGGTTAGCGTTGCGAGCGAGGCGCACCTCCGTCCTCGAGATGCCTATTTACATGTACTGAAACTTATATTGTTTTACATTATTCGAAGAGATCGACATCACGCGAAGCTTAGGTATTTAACTTAGTGTGTAGAAAATATTTATTTTTCTATATATTTAATATTCCTATCGAGATATTGTGTAGTGAATGTTGTCGAGGCGACAGTGTATAATCAGAATATAAATATCCAGTCACTAAGACTTCCGAGTATAATTAGGATTCTTCATTCGTATATTAGTTGCAAATATAATTTTGGCATATCTCTGTTAACAACGTGGGTGCCGGCGCCGGCGCGCAGCTCCCGGGCGGCGCCGGCGCCGGCGGTAGGTGGCAGTGCTGTCGCGTTCTGCTATCGCTCTTTGTCATTGTTTCACCGGGTAATAGTATATCTGTACATATGTTACCTGCCTTATGTTAATAAGCGATTATTTGTAATACCACTTTTGACACATGTAGCAATGTCGCTCGAGTTTTTATTTTTTCGTATTATTATTTATACTTATTGACTCACGCCACATGCTACATATGGGAAATGGGGTAAATATGGAGAGACATTGTGAAAGTGATAAAGATATGATGAAGCTTTGAATAAAGCACTGTTACAAAAATTCTCAATGTGTTTCCATATCAACCCCCATTCCTCCCCCTCATCACGCTTCGTATTCACATCTACCATGCACATCTACTTAAATACAGTCTGAACTAACAGTGGCTGCATCTAGGATATCAGACATTGGTTTTGAAGAAATGTCACAATAACAATTAAATTTGGATTTTTCTAAGTGATAATTCCAAGTAATAGTAATTGATTAGGTATGTACCTAGTGAGACTGACCTCTCAGTAAAAAAAAGTACATTTAACATAACATTTTATCTAATGAAGAACAACATGTAGGGAATAGGATGTAGGGTAGAAACTAGCTCGCAACGCATGGCCTAACTCATTACGTTCTAAAGTCGGTGTCGGCAAGCGGGCTTGCAAGGGTTCGCTGCACAATACCTTAAGCAAAAAAATACTTAGAAGTGTTTTTTTAGTGATCAGAGCTTCAGCTAGGGTTTGCCTTTGCTACGCAACATTTCTTAACAGTAAGGTTAATATCACGGCAGTCGTTTCGATGACAAATAGTTCTCGTATAGTTATTTGACCCGTGGGGTAACCGTATGCGCGGCAACACGCGCGAGGAGCAGGCCGGTCGGCGGTAGGCCCTCGTTACTAACGTGTTGTTGTTGCGGGCAGACTACGGCGGGTACGGGGGGTACGAGGGCGGGTACGGCGCGCGCGCTGCTCCCCGTGGCAAAGGTACTGCCTCACTACTACTCTCTTCTCTTGGTTCATTTATTGATACCCTTACAAATATTTTTGTTGGCCGTGTAACACTGCGATTGTTTGTTCCATTTTAATGATAATATTTGTAAGGATTGTAGATAGAAAATAGTACTTGAACGAATACGTGTTTGTTCCGCTTACGTAATTCTCGACACGTTTTGGTTCTGTTGTTGCACTAATCAATCGGTAGATGAGTGTTGGCTGACGAGGCCAGATAATTTACTAGGAACTTCCGAGTGTGCAATCATAACTTGAGTGTATAGAGCACAATGTTTCGTGACCACGTCGTGCGTGCTGGCATGGCAAATCAGCTTGTTGTGAATGCATCTTTTCCTCATTTACTAACTATTAACGAAATTAATAAAGCTACTCACTAACTATATATGTTACCGTAAAAGTCTAAGCTTTAATAAAAGCTAAGAGTAACGCACGCCATCGCACGTATTTTAGTAGAAAGATATAATATATATAGATATTTTAAGGGTCCTATAATTTTAAAAATTAGCAGCAGGCAGATAAAATGTGTATGTCATCTAGTGGAAGTCAGAAGTTTCCTTGGCTCTCTTACACAGGCTAGTTTTTTCTTTGCTGCACTTGCTATGCACATTTACTGCATTCAAAGGCTTTTGTGTCTACCCTGATATGATTCTTCAGGCTTACACATGTGAAGGTCAATAATATCTGAAGCCTCATTCTGATTTATTTTACCTAATTTTTTTTATTATCACCAGCATTATATAGAGTAATAGAGCATTACAACAGTAATACTTCTATTACAAACTATTTTTGAATGTTATAATATTACAATGTTTTTATGCTCTATGGGCTTTTATAGTAACATATATAATATGTACTCATTGTTCTAGTTAGGATATCAATTGTATGTGTTATCTGGGCATGATGTAGTTTACTTTGATTCCATGTATTTGTAGCCCAGTCATATTGTTCAACTGCAACTATGTATGGCAATACCTTAATGCTGGTAAATTTTAATATGTCAATGGCATTTTCCAACAGATTTAACAGTTAGCTTATTGACAATATTTTTTCCTAAATTGAACACTGGAATTCACATTCTAACCCCCCTGGAATTCACAAAGATATAACTAGAATTAGAGGTCACTGAACCAAAATTATTTTAAACGTTTTTTTTTAACTCAATAATTGTTAATTCAAAAGTAGTATTATAGAAACTATTAATAGTGTTGTGATGTTAGATTATGACTTCCCTCTAATTCTTAGGATGTATGACCGGGTCTCCTAGCAGTAGGAACATGGATATCTGGCCAGTGATACCTTGTGTACATTTAGGAACGGGTACGCGTTAACATTACTCTGTCATTTATAAAAGCGACATCCGATGAAGGCGTGTGCCGCGTGTGCGTGCCGTAATGTATCTACCTGCCCTCAGCGCGGCCGCCAAGACCATTACTGTGTTACCACAAAAAAACACTTCGACTGCTTTTTAGCTAGACAGTGTCTAAAGATAAACGTCTAAAATGATTACACAATATAATTGAGTTAGACAAAGGTTAGACACTACTTAAACCAGGATATGTGGGTGCTCATTTTTAAACACGCGATTAAGACATGTTTAGGCGTTAAAAACTGTTTAACACAGGTTTAAAGTGTGTTTAATTTTTGTGGTGTGATCATTATAGTGTTCGTGTTGAGCTAGCAGTTATGTCACTAGAATCTTCACTCGGTAATGGTTTTTTACTGTGCATAATCACATTTTTTGATTTCTCCAATATAAAGCAGACATGTTTGGACATGCATTTATCATTTCATAAAAATTGTTTTTAAGTTAGCGAGTATTAGACGTGGTTTCTACTTTAGAATATATATGACTGGCTATAATAATTAAAGACTTAACTTGAAAACGACGGATTTAGGTAACTTACACTACACAGTTTTTGATTAAATTTATTACGTATCTGTCTTGTTTTGGTTCTGCGAAAATATTTTGTGGAAATGTGTTATGCTTTATAATTTATCAACAAAGACTTATTAAAATGAAACAAAAAGGTTTTTTAAGGATCCTATTGTGTATAGTGTAGTATTTGAAGCAGAAATAACTAAAAATACCGATTTAAATGCCTGAAGCATCTTTCTGGGCTGGTGACCTCGTTCAACATAGATGCATGCATTGTGTATAAGGCCGCTATAATGTAAGATGATAATATAATCTTAGAAAACAATTTGTGTAAATCTGAACAGAACTTTGCATTTCAGTTTAAATTTTAAGCTCATCAGATAAAAATCGACCCTGTGTCTCTTCATTTGACTGCCATAACATAAAATTTACCAGTGTTTGGGCTTAGAGGCGCACATTCAAATAGCGAAGAAAGCTCATCGCTAGCTATTATTCGATATAATATTCTAAAACTTAGTTTGTATCTGTAACCCTATATATCGAAAGTTGAGACGGAAAGAATTGTAAAAAAAACAGATGACCGTGCGCTGACATGTCGGTATCGCGATTAAAAGCGGACGTGGAGGCAGCGGTGACGCTTATGCGCTTGCCGTAACTATGCGTTATGTTGCAGCCGGCTACCAGGGCGGCAAGACGCAGCGCGGCGGCGGCGGCGGCCGCGCCAACCAGAGGCACCAGCCCTACTAGGCGCACCAGTACCTGCCGTTAGTCATCTCAGTCCAATAGTGAGGTGAGAATATGACTGGTTACCGTTCAGCGTTGTGCTGTCCAGGAGGGCGTAAAATAAGCTATTAGCAGTGTGTTGAGAGAAATATATATGAATGTTGTGTTTGTTTGTTCCAGGTTAAGTCACCGGTCATGAGTGCCCCCCGCGCCGCCGCCCTTGCCGCCGCGCTGAGGGCACGTCATTCCATTCCACATAAATTAATTTAAGATACTAATCTCTTAAGAAATTTTTAAGGATAAAAGTACTGTCGTATGCGATGTGGACGTGTCCGAGCGTTCTTTGCATAAAATTATTATAATATAGTATGGATTATAGATTCACTTGAGTATTATTGCTGATTGATTAGATTCAATTTGAACATTATTGTCTAGAGATCTTTACCTTTGGAACTGAAACGAGTAATTATTAATTATAACAGAGCTTATAAATTAATGACAGTGTCCTCGCGTCCCGAGGAGCCGATCTAAAGTGTGCGTGTGTGTGCGCGTGCGTGAGCGGTGTGCGTCTGTAGTGTGCGTGCGTGCGCAGTTTGGGCCGCCCTCCACTCGTTTGACAGTAGTTGGTTCTGGATCTCATTGCAGAAATGTTGTAGTTTTGTATTTTAATTTGGTAAAAATAAAGAATCAAATCATGTATTTTATACAAACTAGATGTTTCTTCCATCGTGTAGGGATGAATTTTTAGAAATAAGTATTTGGACATGAACAAACTTACTGATATACATATTGTGTATGTCGCAATAAACCAATTGTAAATAAAATATTGACTTTTTGTCTGTGTTTAAGTCTGTTGTAGAGTCATTTGAGGGTTCGTACATAAAAATGTAGATGCTGCGAAACTGTTGGGAGATTGCTGAACTGCTGAACCTCGGGCCAGCTGCCGCTTCACTACACCTCGCCAAGTTATATTATTAGAAATCCGATCTAGGAATACCGCCCCAACGAATCTTCAAGAGTGACGTTTTATATATCTATATCGAATGATGCTTTATTAGGGGGACACGATCTGCCAATTGAATGATTGTGCCCATGTCGTAGTACTATTTGTGGCAGTAACAAAAGAACGAGCGAGCATATAATCATGTAGTTTTTGACAAAGCTTTTAAATTTTTTATGTAGGTAAAACACCCAATTATCAGCGCTTTAAGAGGTTGTCTCATTTAAAATTGGTTTTTTAAATTAAAAGCAATTTGTATCAGCTAAATTGTTGCGATTATTAAACATCTTGTTTATTAATCTTTATATTTGTATAACTTTTGAAACGATAATGTTAACAATACGAGAATATTAAGAGATTGAAAAGTGATGGTATCTCCATTTATTGGCATGCTTGTTGCCAGTTATTGGCACGAAATTACCCAATTATCAGCACCAAGATTGGAGCAAATAAAATTCTTCTACAAATAGAGTTGTAAGGCTTTGATTAAAATATAGGCCATTTAGAATTAGACCTAGGTATTCCAAGAAAATATATCCGTAACAAGTTACAGTTAAAAATCTTTTTATTTCAGTTTTTTTCAGTAATTTACTTTTATCTTACTAATCTTTGTCACTTTTTTCTTCTTTTCTTTTTGTAATCGAATTATTGAGCGAAAAGAGAGCTCAAGTTAGAAATCGGGTTCAGGTGAATCCAATTCATCATCATCATCATGATGAATAGTTATCATCATCAGCTGGAAGACGTCCACTGCTGAACATAGGCCTCCCGCATAGAACGCCGCTTGGATCGGCTACTCGCTCGCCTCTTGCATCCAACGGTCCCCCGCGGTTTTGACAAGGTCATCCGTCCACCTAGTGGGGGGCCGTCCTACACTACGTGTTCCGGTTCGTGGTCGCCACTCGAGAACCTTTCTTCCCCATCGGTTATCGGTTCTACGAGCGATGTAGCCTGCCCATTGCCATTTCAACCTGCTAACTTTGAGAGTTATGTCGGCGACTTTCGTTCCCCTGTGGATTTCCTCGTTTCTCATTCTATCACGCAGGGAAACCCCGAGCATAGCCTCATAGCTCGTTGTGCAACTTTGAGCTTGTTAATGAGCCAACAGTAAAAAATCCAGTTATTGGCACAGAATTAAAACAACTATGAACACTATGCAGATAAATGGTAAATGTGGTTTCAGCATGGTGCCATCATTTGGAGAACGATCATATACAAAGCATTTATTCAAAAAATACCCTTATTCCATAATACCAACAAAGGCAACTATTGAAAAACAACCAAATTAGTTTACACACATTAAGGTGCCGCTTCATGACCTGCCCAACGCAAAAATCCTAGAACGCAAAAATGGCCTAAAGGCTTTTTTGTTCATCGAAGAAAAACAGGCATTACGGAAAAAGGAGAGACAACGCCAGAGGCTTCGGTTCGCATTCTGAAAATTTTGAAATAAATTTCCAAAGAAAATTTCCGAAGACAATTAGTGCGTGGTGATTTCCTAAAACCTTTTCCAGGAAATACGTGTAAAAACACGCACACTTGTAAGGCATTATCAAAAGAAAATGCCTTACAAGTTTGTAAAATGAATGTTTGTTATTTAGAATCTCCATTACATGTCCAAGGATTATATGGAAGTGTTTTGTTGAAGTTTACATTTATGAGAACACTGTGAACGGCTAAAGTCAAGGTAAAATTTGTCCAAAAAAGCTGATTTATGAAGGCTTGTGCTGAGTTGGAATCTCAAAATTTTAAATTTTTGCTCCCACGGAATCCTACATATGATACCTATTTGCTCAAAACTTATAAAGAACATTTTTTTAGGACACTATAATCGCGTACGAGCGTTTATATGGAAAGTATGGCGAGCTGTAGCCTCTTAAACCCACATATCAACATGGGTGCTGATAAATTAGAAAATCTAAAAAAATTGTACCCAATTGTTGGCATCCTCTTTTTAGCAATTAGTTATGTAACGGAAAGCTTTAAATGTTTTATTCTAAAAAGGGTCTTCATACTTATAAAACACTTAATAAATACAATTTCATTTAAATCATCTAATCACTACAAATATAATGTTAATTTTAAGCAGGTAAGATCTTACCGTCGTTCAGTCAAAATGGCCGCAAAATTACAATAACTGCAGAACGACTTCTTTGAATCACTTTGTTGGCGCCATTTTTAGCCTTTTCGTATTAAAAACTTTGCTATTGTTAAAAAGATGAATTCTGCCGTATTTTTATCCAATTGGCAATGTAAGAACCATACACAGTAATATATGGTTTGCACTTTTTCGCCAAGGTGCAGTTATTTGGTGCAGTGCTGACGTTTGGGTGATTCACCCTAATTTTACAAATAAAAACGTGACAACATTATCAGGTGCTTTAAATATCTGAAGAAACTGGCGATGGAAGATGATGATTCGAAGGAGGATAAACCATCGACCAGTAAGAAAGAAAGTCAAAGAGATGATAGCCAGATCACAAGAATGGAGAGTGAGACGTCAGTATCAAGCTCCGTATCCTTGAACAGTATAGTGGATGTACTAAACGTAGACAGAAGACCGAAGATGCCGAAGACCCCAATAGAGAAAAAAGAATCGAAACACCAAGAAAATAAAAAGAATGGAAAACGGACTGGCCGTGTCGCGAAATGGATGACGTCTCGACCCCAAGGAGCTAGAAAAGTTCTCAAACGCAGAGTGAAACACAAAGATCAAAAGAAGAAACGCGATCTGACTTTGTCGACTATTTTTACTAGATTGTCATCAGGAAGAATATCACCCAATGTTGCTTGCTTATACTGTGGACATCGTTGCTGCCGTAGAAGGTAGCCTTGTAATATTTAAAGTTTGTTTTTCAAGTTTTAATTAAAGTCTAGTTTCTAATTTTGGTGTTTAATTTATAAGGATAGAAAGGCAGTTATTTTTTCACCAAATACGAAGAAGAGAGGAGCAACAAATACAAAAATTTAGCATAGTTAGAAGCAGACTGAACCCACTAAAACTGAAGGTTGCACTTAATCATTTTAAAATGCCACCAATCACGTAGGTACGTATAGTTTTGGCTCAAAATATCTTATATCCAGGCGGCAGAATTTAGCTCGAGTGTCTAGCTGCGGGGTCCCGACCACCGCTTTGCTCGTGTAGTCTGTCGTCAAAGTAGTACATATGTGTGCACTTATTATGTTCCGGTTTAATGAGCAAAGTAGGTAGTCAAATTGACCATATGAGACACATCACACAACCTGATGCCTCATGGTAATGAGCGCACTGCTGTACGTTGCAGGCCTTGTGTTTCAGGATTCTGGGATTGCATTGAGATTGTTATATTCGGTCAGCCAAATAGAATCATATTTCCTTTGATTTTTATACCTCAAATAATCAAAGCATATTTCGCTGTATTCAATACCTATAAAAACTCATTGAAACTCTGCGCGATAAGATTGGTTTACCTCCTTAAAAATAAAAAATGTGACAGATCGGAAAAAGCAATAACAAAAGAACGATGAGAATATAAAATTGATATGAGTGAGCAATGAGAATATAAAATTTGTGCATATACCTAGGCATGTAGTTTTTGACAAAGCTTTTAAATTTTTTATGTAATTTTACAAATACAAACGTGACATAATTATCAGGTGCTTTAAATATCTGAAGAAACTGGCGATGGAAGATGATGATTCAAAGGAGGATCAACCATCCACCAGTAAGAAAGAAAGTCAAAAAGATGATGGCCAGAACACAAGAATGGAGAGTGAGACGTCAGTATTATGCGCCGCATCCTTGAACAGTAGAGTGGATGTACTAAACCTAGACAGAAGACCGAAGATGCCGAAGCCCCCAATAGAGAAAAAAGAATCGCAACACCAAGAAAATAAAAAGAAGGGAAAACGGTCTGGCCGTGTCGAGAAACGGGTGACGTCTCGACCCCAAGGAGCTAGAAAAGTTCTGAAACGCACAGTGAAACACAAAGATAAGGAGAAGAAACGCGATCTGTCTTTGTGGACTATTTTTACTAGATTGTCATCACCCTTGCTTAAACTGTGGACATCGTTGCTGCCGTAGAAGGTAGCCTTGTAATAATTAAAGTTTGTTGTTCAA
This sequence comes from Crocallis elinguaria, assembly GCA_907269065.1. Classification (NCBI taxonomy): domain Eukaryota; kingdom Metazoa; phylum Arthropoda; class Insecta; order Lepidoptera; family Geometridae; genus Crocallis; species Crocallis elinguaria. Next base: position 17,979,816 of record OU026068.1, read on the forward strand.
GTTTTAATTAAAGTCTAGTTTCTAATTTTGGTGTTTAATTTATAAGGATGAAAAGGCAGTTATTTTTTCACCAGATACGAAGAAAAGAGGAGCAACAAATACAAAAAGGCTAGGACAGTTAGAAGCAGATTGACGAAGTCAGTCTTGAAAGGCGTGACTAAAACTGAAGGTTGCAATTAATCATTTTAAAATGCCATCAATCACGTTCAATACGTACCTAACGTATAGTCCTGGCTTAAAAATCTTATATATCCAGATGGTAGGATTTAGCTTGATACTACAAAAAAGGTAAAAATGCATCGCAAGTCGCGAAAAAAATTTGCGATGTTTATGGACCTAGTGTAGTGTCTGTGAGAGTAGCACAAATTTGGTTTAAGCGTTTTCAATCCGGAGATTTCAAAGATGCACGTCGCTCTGGTCGCCCTATTACGGATAAAATGGATGCCATTTTTGAAAAAGTGGAACAAGATCGGCATATCAGTAGTTACGACGTAGCTGAAGAACTGGGAATTGACCACAAAACAGTTTTGGCGCATTTGAAAAAAACTGGGTACACAAAAAAGCTCGATATTTGGGTACCTCACGAGCTCACTGAAAGAAACCTAATGAACCGTGTACTCATTTGTGATTCTTTACTACAACGTAATGAAACCGAACCATTTTTGAAGAAGCTGATAACTGGTGATGAAAAGTGAATCACGTACGACAAGAACGTGCGAAAAAGGTCGTGGTCAAAGACCGGTCAGGCTTCACAGACTGTGGCGAAACCCGGGTTAACTCGCAACAAGGTGATGCTGTGTGTGTGGTGGGATTGGAAGGGCATTATTCATTATGAGCTGTTACCACCAGGCAGGAACATCGATTCTGAACTCTACTGCGAACAACTGATGAGATTAAAGCAAGAAGTTGAGAGAAAACGGCCGGAATTAATCAACAGAAGGGGTGTGGTTTTCATTTTCATGATTTTTCATTATAACGCTAGACCTCACACATCTTTAGCAACTCAGAAAAAATTAAGAGAGTTTGGCTGGGAGGTGTTAATGCATCCGCCGTATAGTCCTGACCTTGCACCTTCAGATTTCCACCTGTTTCGGTCTCTTCAGAATTCTTTAGGCAGTGTCAGGTTAACATCACGAGAGGACTGCCAAAACCACTTGTCGCGGTATTTTGATCAGAAGTCCCAAAATTTCCATAGCAATGGGATCATGTCCCTACCTACAAGATGGCAAAAAGTTATCGAACAAAATGGTACCTACATACTTTAGTTAAATGTAAATAAACTATATTAAAAAATGTTTTAAATTTTCTTAAAAAATGCGAAGAAACTTTTTCCCCGACCTATTATATATATATACATATATATAAATATAAGCAAATCAATAATACAATATAATCATAAATCAACACAATCTAAACAAATGACAGTAAATAAAATACAAAGGCTAAATAATAAACATAATAATGTATACTAGTGTACCATGAACGAACATACTTGACAGCAAATATAACAACGACAGAAAAATATACTTATTTATAAATAAAAATAAAATATATTAGCTATTAGAAAGATATAACTTTTTAACTTTATCCTTGAACACAGAGAGTGATGGTGCTTGCCTAATCATTACTGGCAACGCATTCCATAGGCGTACAGCTTGAATGGTAAAAGATTTATCGTAAAAAGAGCTCACATGCGAAGGGATCATAAGTACAAGATTTTCTGATGATCTAAGTGAAAAGTTGTTGATATTATGAAGAAAATCAAAACGTTCCTTAAGATACCGGGGACAGGAGGGTTGATCTCTTTTAACTAATTTATATCACTTTAGGAGTCCATGAACCGCTTAAGCTACAGTTTTAATGGGTCGTAAAAACTTAAGCTATCGTAAATTTTCGGGAACATAAGGGGCTAAGGAAGAAGGTTTTTGACTTACAATAAAACGCTAGATTCAAAGTAAAGGCGTTTTAACGTTGCCCGGCTGGCTCAGCTCCTAGCGGGGAGTTCCAGTAAGTAAAAACACACACAAATTGTCTGTAGGCGTGTATTAAACGAGACACAATACAAACACACGTAAATAACAACAATATGAGCAATAAAATCAGTTATAAGAAAAAACAATCAATCGCGCGGGAAGCCGGCGCTCTCGGTTACTGGCGTTAGTTCCTTTTTCTACCGGAGAGTGGCATAGGCGCTCGAGTGCGCTGTCGTCGCGAGTCGCGGCGGCGGCGCTGCATGGTCTTTTCCTAATGGTACGGCCATAGAAGTAAAATTATCAAAGGGTACGGCGCGTCACAGCGTTAATTATTAGGATCTAGGAAGCTGGTTGGCCACTGGTGCAGAGTTACTCGACATTAGCGGTCAGCTAAGAAATATCTACTAATTATACGATTATATGGTATGATACACTTATACGATTGGTTTTGTTTAGAAACTTAATAACCTAAATGTATCGTAAGTGTTTTAAATAAACTAAGACCAGTGTAATTAGTCACTAAGGTTCAAAACGACATTCGTCATATCCCTTTTTTGTGTCATCATGTCTCTTTTTCGTCAAGTACCTCATTCGTCAAGTTACATCGATATTCGTTTAAGGTTTTTGAATATTGTCGCCTAAGTATACAGACGTTTATAAATTCAGTAACTAGCAATGCTGTTGAAGCCGTTGTAAAATGGCTTAGTTAGTCTCACCAAAAGAGTCACACTGTGACTCGTGCGGATTTTTTTCCCATCGAGTCACACCGTTACATTAGAGTGAATCAATGGAATTCTTCTCAAAAAAAGTTGCAACTAGTCACAGTGTTACTCGATTGGTGTGACTCTTTGGGAACCCACCGTTTTAATGTACTTACTGCGTTATGGAATGTTTTAATTTACATAATGTGGATGTTATCATGCACCATTTCATCATCGTCATCAGCCGAAAAACGTCCACTGCTGACAGCTTCTACACACGGCCGAAATTGTAGGGTTGTGTACTGGCCACATCCACTGTTATAAATAAAAGTCCGGTTTACCGGACAACTGGATTGCCGATGGGCAAAAAGCGTAAATACTTATGTGTGCACTGTGCATGTGCAATACCGCTTGACGTCAGACTACATGAGCGTTGGTTTCCACCCGGACGGAAACTCGTAGAAGAGTTCTGTTGGTCCTACCATTCGGATACAAGGAATGCAATGTTATGGACTACCTACGGGGGATGGTTGGCAGTGTAGAACTTGTTTGAACAGCTACGTCTTTCAAGGTCAGCAGCTTCAATATTCTTTCAGAATCCCTCCAGGCAGGTTCGAGATGCCTGATGCTATCTCCACTATGCGTTAATACAAACGCTACACCACCCGAACAGTTGCCAGAAGAGCCAATACAATTTTGTGAAGTAAGTCAACAGTTCAAATTATTTTTTTGTTAGACATCGTAAAATATAAGTCATTAGTCAGTAAAACAGAACAAACGCTTAAACACACTTATACCTCTGCACTAGGATTGTCAATGTCACAGGTTGCATGGACAGTGGACACACGCCTTGGATGTTGCAGGAAACACAGTTTCATGCAACATTCCAATCGAGTAAACTACCTAACGAGTTTACTACTAACCTACAGGATTGGCTTTGCAAGGCCAGACTAGTACCTACACTACAATAATGAGTATTATATATTGGTTCCTACAGGTAACACCTGAAATGCTTCACAAGTCGGTTCAAAGGCTTACCATGTGGAAAGAACGGGTCACTGACATTGCCATTCTAGATGACATAATGGTATGTAACTAAAAACTATGTTCTGTGTTCAAGGATAGGTATGGTAAAAAATAAGTATGGTGGAGATTTTCTTAGTTGTCCGATAATGTATTAGGTCGGGGAAAAAGTCTTTTCGCATTATAGTATGTATGAACTTGTAATAAAATCTCTTTGGCTATACTATTTGTATCTGGCTGTTTTTGGTATCATATGAAAGTTTAAATTTTAAAGAACATAATTCCAAATTCAAATTAGGAAAATGTGTGATTTTCATTTGTTTTTCGTACTGTCAAAATGAGTGAATCTAATGAAGAAATTCGATACATTTTAAAATTTTACTACAAAAAAGGTAAAAATGCAACGCAAGCCGCGAAAAAAATTTGCGATGTTTATGGACCTAGTGCAGTGTCTGTGAGAGTAGCACAAATTTGGTTTAAGCGTTTTCAATCCGGAAATTTTGATCTCAAAGATGCACGTCGCTCTGGTCGCCCTATTACGGATAAAATGGATGCCATTTTTGAAAAAGTGGAACAAGATCGGCATATCAGTAGTTACGACGTAGCTGAAGAACTGGGAATTGACCACAAAGCAGTTTTGGCGCATTTGAAAAAAACTGGGTACACAAAAAAGCTCGATATTTGGGTACCTCACGAGCTCACTGAAAGAAACCTAATGAACCGTGTACTCATTTGTGATTCTTTACTACAACGTAATGAAACCGAACCATTTTTGAAGAAGCTGATAACTGGTGATGAAAAGTGAATCACGTACGACAAGAACGTGCGAAAAAGGTCGTGGTCAAAGACCGGTCAGGCTTCACAGACTGTGGCGAAACCCGGGTTAACTCGTAACAAGGTGATGCTGTGTGTGTGGTGGGATTGGAAGGCCATTATTCATTATGAGCTGTTACCACCAGGCAGGACCATCGATTCTGAACTCTACTGCGAACAACTGATGAGATTAAAGCAAGAAGTTGAGAGAAAGCGGCCGGAATTAATCAACAGAAGGGGTGTGGTTTTCATTTTCATGGTTTTTCATGATAACGCTAGACCTCACACATCTTTAGCCACTCAGAAAAAATTAAGAGAGTTTGGCTGGGAGGTGTTAATGCATCCGCCGAATAGTCCTGACCTTACACCTTCAGATTTCCACCTGTTTCGGTCTCTTCAGAATTCTTTAGGCAGTGTCAGGTTAACATCACGAGAGGACTGCCAAAACCACTTGTCGCGGTATTTTGATCAGAAGTCCCAAAATTTATATAGCAATGGGATCATGTCCCTACCTACAAGATGGCAAAAAGTTATCGAACAAAATGGTACCTACATACTTTAGTTAAATGTAAATAAACTATATTAAAATATGTTTTGAATTTTCTTAAAAAATGCGAAGAAACTTTTTCCCCGACCTATTATACCAACTTGGCAGCTCACCTATCAATGACATATATTTTTGTATGGATTTGCGTTAGGCCACATGACTGAATGAGAGAATGGGATCGAAGATGGAACACGCTCGCTCAACCAGAAAAAACCTATTTAACCTTGATTTAAAACTACCCAAATTCTAAAGGTCGGGAATGACTGACGAACGGAAGGGAGTTTCACACCGTTGCTGTGCTGACATAGATAGAAATTCTCATGTCATTGTTTAGCGATCGGAGCACTATTGATGTCATTAGTTGGTACCCGCCGAGTTTGTTACATTATTGGACAAGTATAGAAAACCAGATCGAAAGTTTAAAAATCCTTCTTATCCTACTCGTACTAATATTAAAAACGCGTAAGTTTTTGAGGATGCATGGGTGTATGTATGTTTGTTACTCTTTCACGCTAATACTACTGAACGGATTTTGATGAAATTTTACAGTAACATAGCTAATACCTACATCAGAATAACGCATAGACTACAATTTATAAATATATAACGCGAGCGGAAGCTAGTATAAATCTAGTTTTAATGTTTAATCTATAGGTATCATCCGGGATTATATTCTCTTTGCCCATGTCAGTAAATAATTTTGAACTTTTAATTTTATTCCGTCGACTCGTCATTTTGTTCCTTCTAAAGATATTCATTTATCAACCTACGGCTTTGAAGAGCTTAGGTACTTATACCTACAATGCGATTAAAATAAGAATAGGACGGGCTCTCGGCTAACTTCACTCATATAAGTACGGTCAGCAGAACAAACTTAAAAATAGATTAATTTTAAATGAATGACTAAAAATCGTTCATTTTATAAAATTTATATATTTATAAGGTTGGCAGCACAGACGCAGTGTTGCAAAAGTTTCCGATTTATTGGGAGATCTACTGATTTTGGTCATTGTCTCCCGATATCCCGATTTAGCAATTCAGTATCCCGATTTTTGAATTATCATCTAATGTAAAATAATATTCATAAATAAACATGGAAAATAATATTCTTCATACGGCAAAACTAAAAGATCTTGAATAAATGAATATATTATTAACATAAAATACTCTTGTTTTATTCCGAATAAAAATCTCCCGATTTTTAGATGGTAAATTTAACGAATTACCTAATAATACCTATTACTATAAATAATACCTACCTATGATTCGTTTTTAGACTAATTTTTTCTCTACCTATCAGATAAAAAAGTACGTGCTATTACAATATAAAACAAGCCAATATTTTTTAACATTGCTTTTTTTGCACACTATACCAAGTTCCCGTAGTGACGTCACAACATGGCGCTAGGCCGGTCCTATTCTTATTTTAATCGCATTGTATTAATATTTACTAGAATTCATAGGTACATTCAAAGTTAGAGGAATAGTTACTAAATAAAAGATAATAATTGAACGAACAATGATTTATTTCGACGGTACAGACTTGCAACAGTAGGTCAGCGCGTGTCGCGGCGGCGGCGCTCAGCACGGCGAGCTGCTGCTCGTGGCGAACAGCACGTCCAGCGCCGTGCACAGCGCGCGGTAGTTCACCTGCGGCGGGCGCGGGCGGGGTCACTGGCTTGCACGCTCCAGTCTGGCTACTAGTCGGGCTTTGTACGAGAACAAATGTTCTAAAACACAAGCGTGACACGCGTATCTACTCGAGCACTCATTTCAGGGTGCGCGTGTTTTAGAACATTTATTTGAAGTTTCACAGCCTCGTGCACTTTGTTATCAAACAGTGGAGACTAGGGAGGGTGCGTGGTAATGGAAATAAATCCAAAACTACATTATAGAATTTTTGAAATATATTGAGTATTTTTATGAAATATGATTGCGTTTGATCGCCATCTCAGTCTCACCTGATGTTAAGTGACGATGCGGTCGACGATATAGTCCCAGATACCTGTTCACTCGTGTCTTGGAAGACTTCCAGATTGTTGTTGAATTCTAGATATTCGGTAAAACATGCCGGCAAAGAGTTCCACTCTTTAGCCGTCCGCATAATGAAGGCCGAAGCAAAACTCTTAGTGCGGATAGAAGAAATGTCAACCGTAAATGGATGACAAATTGCAATATCTACAGGCTAGCTACATTTGGTCATCCGAAAATCGAAAGAGAATACGGCCCAGTGCAAACTCTAAAATGACTCTTATAGAAAACATACTTGGCTACCTTGCGTCGATGCTCTAAGCTCTGAGACTGACACTTCAGCTAGCGTATCGTTCCCAATGAGCTTTTTGGCTTGTCTTCCAATGGTTTCCAAGGCTTCAAGCTGATATTACTTGGCTGAACCATCCCACACGTATGAACAATGCTCCATACACGTTCGGACGTGGGATACAGATGTAAGAAGCTGTCCCGGTGTGTCACCTGTCTCACCTTCGCCAATATGCCAAGCTTTTAGGCAACCAATTTGCCTTGGCTTTGGCCTTGGACTCGGTGTAGGAGTCAAAATTCAGGTTAGATATCAACGTAACACCTAACAGCGCGAGTATTCGTTAATCGGCAAGGATACATCATGAAAAGTGGGAGTCAGAAGAAATGGACTCCGCTTAGCAGAGAATACACGCCCGGCTTTTCAAAACATTGAACCTGACAAGATTAGCATCGCCCCAATCAGATTCAGCCTTTCGTGTCAAGTTTATTCAATCTACCATGGCCTCTGAAAAATTGAATCTACGCACCATTCGGGTCCTCTGGTCCAGTCGCCAACTGGCATGATGGCGCATCTCGGGATTTTTCGCGAGATGACGGGGCAGCCTTTCGCGTGTGGCTACCACACCACTTGAGTCCCCTACTATCTGCGGCCAGCGGAGAACCGCTGCTCGGACCCCGCTGCTCTTCAAGATTAGTTCCCAATGCCGCGCTGGTGTCGCGGGCGCGGCAGGCACTGACCTCGTCCCCGCCGCGGCGGTAGGCGAAGCACTTGTAGAGCAGCTCGCGCTCGCGCGTCGACAGCAGCTGCAGCAGGCCGCGCTGCGCCAGCGCGCGCGTGCACGACACCGGCGGCAGCGTGCCGCACGCGCACGGGTCATGTCCTGCACGCAACGAGCGCCCAGCTGTACGTCTGTACGTGTGCAGGGGGTCCGCGAGAGAATGTTTACTCACAAGAGACTTTCTGCCACGTCGGTATATTAATGTCAAAAGGTAGGAACCTAAGCAGGTACTAATATATGCTCAGAATGATACCTTGTTAAGCCTCAACTTAGAGTACTAAGGTAAGGGTAGAAACGTAGGATTTGGCTGTAATCAGTAGGTACCTGCGATCGCACAATACATCCAACATACCTGAATATATTATTATAAGGAGGTTACTTACAATATAGGTAAGTTACATACCTACTACAATGACAAAGGTATACCTTGAAAACTTCGAGTATGTTGGAGACGTGGTCGGGATGCTTGGCGAGCTTGGCGAGCGCGCCGGCCACGATGCTGCGCTCCTCGAAGCCGAGGAAGTTGAGCGGCGAGTCCTGCGTGGGCACGTGCGGCACGGGCTGCAGCAGCGGCGCGCGCTCGGCCGCCGGCTGCGCCAGCGCCTCGCCCGCCGCCGCGCAGAAGCGCTCGTACAGCACCAGCCGCCGGCGGCCCGGCGCCGCGAACACCTCCATGAGCGTGTCCGCCTCGCGCGGCGCCAGCGCCAGCCCGGCGGCGCCCAGCCCGCGGTAGAAGTCTGCGCGCGCCACCACCAGCTCGTTGTGCTTGTCGAACTGCCGCAGGAACTCGCGCGGCCGCACGCCCTCGCGCACCATCTGGACGCCGCGCGCCGCGCCGATTGCATTTTCAAATTTAGATGCAGACTTATTTTATACCTATCTTGTAGGTTTTTCAAAGCAAAATTCAAATTAAAATGCATTGTTCATATAGGCGACAACGGAGCACTTATGAAGGTTAAAATAAACTAGTCTAACAGTGAGTCTCTGTCACGTTCGTCTCAGAGTAAAAGTAATGCTGTCTTTATCAGAACATAATAAATGGCAAAGACATCAACAGACCCAATCCGTGCTCAAAGTCAACGAACCATTCCCTCGAAACCCATCGTTCCAAATTGGAATAAGCCGAGCAAGAAGACTAGGGCAAGAAACTCGTCTCGGTATCGTTTTGTTTATATTTTCGCTTCTTTTAAACGACTTCCAAAAAAGGAGGAGGTTCTCAATTCGGTTTTTTTTTATGTTTGTTACCTATACTTATGTTCTGTGTCTGCACCTCAGATCTTCGTCGAAATCGGTTTATAAATTAAACCGATTTGGAAAATTTTTATTTAAACTTCTCATATTTAGATACAAATATAGTATATCTAACATATAATATGTAAATAAATAGATTAGACATATTTGCTTAGTTTGAATTTCTAATATATATCTGTCATTCCATTGCACGTAATCCATCTGAGATTCCCCACAAACGGGTGGTTTTTAGAACTTTGGATTGGAACGTTGCGGATTGGAGTGATCGTACACGTGGGCACGTTGCGTGTCACCTTGCCCTTGATCTTGGCGAGGATGTGCACGATGTCGCCCTCGAGCGGGTCAGCGGCGCGCGCGCGGCGCGGCGCGGCGGGCGGCGGCGCGGCCGCGGCGCTCTCCGACGGCCGCTCCTCCAGCTGCAACACGACCAACGACCAAGGGCCTTACGCTTACGGCTAACAACGAGATTGTTCGTTTTCGACTTCAACCCGATTATAACCAGCGGTCACGGGTCACTAGTCGTCGGCTGAAAGGAATTGTCTAGTTTTCGCTAGTTTTCGTTTTGTGACAACTTGTTTCCTTTAACCTTCGTTCTAAAATCAAAACCAGCGAAAATTCTAAACGATTCCGTCCAGTCGGAGACCTAGCGACCGCTGCGCTGGTCTTAATCGGGTTGAAGTCGAAAACGAACTCGAGACTGTTAGCCGGTTGTGTTTGTGTGCTTATTAGCTCTACACTAGAAATGTAGATACAGGAAACGTTTATTTTTCTGCAAACACATAGGTACATATCGTTTTGATTCTGCTATACCTACCTATACCGATAGCCTAACAAAATAAAACTTGCATCAGCGGCAATGAACGTGCTCATTTGTTAAATAATTTAGTCATAAGTACTAGTTTTCAAGCCACGTTACACGTTGTGTGTCGAAGGCCGATCTATCTACTAATTAAGCGGAGCAGAGCGTAGATGTTAACTCTGTTGACGAGAAAAAAAAAATATCAGTTCGTGTTGGCTTGGAGTCCTTGGAGTGAGCTTTTACTTATATTGTGTTCATCTGTAACCTTCTCCGCTCTACGCCTCCGAGGATGACTCATCTATGAGGATTATGGAACCTATTTCCTCAGTATTGTAAGTGTGCCGAGTGTCCCTCGGTCGTACCTCGTCGAGCAGCCGCACGTAGCTGAACCCGCAGTCGTCCGAGTGCCGCGCCTTCAGCGCGCGCACATGCGGCGGCGCCAGCAGCACGCCCGCCCGCGCCAGCGCGCGCCGCAGCGCCGCCGGGGACACGTGCCCGCTGTTGTGGCTGCAGCGCCCCACGCGACACGAACAAACAAACGGTTATACGCTCACAGACCACAGTGCAAGGGCACTAGGATTTCACTACTAGGATTTTAGATGTGTCGCAGGTGGCACGGTATTCTAGTGCGGGTATATATTTGAGTGTGTTAAACAATGCCAACATTAAGGCGCTGTTGTGATACCTAGTCGCGATTGACACACGTACGGGTGCACTGTAATAAATTTGTTTGAAGGGGTTTACAATTAGTTTGGATGGTAACCGGAGTCGTCCCCAGGCGACAGGTAGTAGGTACCTAGTAGGTACTGACAGGTCGTGGTCGGCGAAGGCGGGGCGCAGGTCAAGCGAGCGCTCGCGGCAGGCGGCGCGCAGGCGCAGCAGCGCCGCCTGCGCCAGGTCCAGGTCGGCGGGCGCCAGGTCGCGCGCGCCCGGCGCCGGCAGCGCCGCCACGGCCGCCGCCGCCGCGCCCGCCGCGCCCGCCGCGCCCGTGGGGTGCTTCTCCAGCTCCTTCACTGTGAACACTACGCGCACACCTCCGCTTTACAACTCATAACTAATCATTACAGTCACAGACACTTAGGTAATACCTAATGTCTCAGGGTAATATGTGCATTGCAGTGCCGCGCAGGGCTGTGTTTCAAAGTTCTAAGCGATGGACCGGCGTTATGCTTGCCATCAAGCAAACGACCAGCTCGTCTCGTTATCAAATAAAATTTAAAAAAAGGTATTGTATTATCATAGTATAATAAGGCATTGTGTTGTCCTTGGACGATATTATAGAAAGAAAAGAAAGAAAGAAAGAAAATAAATTTAAATGTAGCCATTGCCCAAAGTATACATTTTAAAGCTAAAATTAGGACATGAAAAAATTGGGCAGTTGACTACAAAATGGACACAGCTCAGCATAAAAACGCCACCGAAGTAGCGCGCTGGTTTTCAGCTGATTTATCTCTTTAATCGAAAAATTAAATTAATTGCAAGGTCAAATCAACAACCTCTTCCACGCTGACCAGCCAAATTATTACATTACAATACAAAAACACTTTGTTGACACCAAGATAAAACAATACAAAAGAAACATTGAGAAAAAGAATATAGGTACAATAGGCGGCCTTATCGCTCAAAGCGATCTCTTCCGGGTTACCTTTGGACGGAAAATATTACAGATTAATTAAGGATGGTGGTGTAATATGATAGAGAAATACTCTTAAACATTGTTAAAGTAATCATTAATGTTGTTGTTAATGCGGTGTGAATGTGTCACCCTGGTCGCAGTCGTCCTCGAAGGTGCGCCAGCAGACGCGGCCGGCGTCGTTGGGGTCGGCGTAGTGCCGCAGCACGCACAGCGCCTCCGCCGGCCGCAGCACCTCGCCCAGCCCCATGGCCTCCAGCGCGCGCCGGAACTGCTGCGGCGCGATGCGACCGCAGTTCAGCGGGTCGTAGTCCTGCATGCAATGCAACACACGTTTTAATACAATGACATACATCTTCTCTTGTCTCAGTAAATCTAAATAACGTTGAGAAAATGTGAGTAGGTAGTCTATATCGGCAAAAATAACAAACCGGTGATGACCTGGTACAATATTCGCCTGCTTCGATAGCTGCTTTATTGCCACTTTCTCCTGCTTTGACTACTCAAGGCGATATCCACTCGACATGGATTCTGTGCACTAAGTTGGGATTCTTGGGGTTTCCGCTTTTATCGGTGATATTCTTTACTTATATGGTCGCCAATCATCATCACAAAAAGGGTAAAAGAGGAAAGGGTATTGAGGATCATTACGAAATAAAACTTGAAAGTCGCATAGAAGGTACTTCACACACAAGCCATAGACAGGAGAGTCGTAAACGTGTACAGTGTATACCCTAAAGAACTCCGAGACGCGCACGCGGCGTTGTAACACGAATTCTTGCACTCGTAGCATGAGCTCGATCAGTTGCCGGTCGGGGCGCGGCGGAGTCAGCGCGGGGTGAAACACGTCGGCGGCGCCGAGCACTGCCGGGGAGCGCCCCGCCGCCACCTCGGGCCGCACCAGCTTCGGCACGCGTCGTGTCGATCAGGGACTTCGGGTTGCGGTACTCCTGCACACGGGTTGCAATTTAGGAGTTTCGATTTCGGGTGTAGAGTGCTACTTACTACTTATTACCTACTAGCGTCTAATTAACTTTTGTGCTAAAGTGAAACTATCCATTTTAGAAATGTTTTTCAATGTTGCTGCCAGCTTTGATGATACCCCTGGGCACATCCAGCCAAAATGGTCTCAGATTTGACTTGCAGTCTGGTACCATTACCACAGTATACATAATAGTACAAGTACCATTACATAAGCTTGGCGGGCTAAATTCTGAAGACTGTGGTATAGTAGTTCCGGTGGTTACAATAAATTTAAGAACTCTACTGGATAGTTTACGGCATCCCTCATTGCATACCGTGTCAACAGAGTCATATATACCAATTCTTCACGATCAAACGACTTCAGCAACAATTCATTTATAAAAAGTCGATGTTTTTGTCGTTTTGTGTAATGGCAATAAATAAGGCTCAGCAACGCTAGAGCTAATGTACGAGAAGACCGTTTTTCACTTGGTCAGTTTTACGTGGCTTGCTCGCGTGTATGTTCCTCTGAAAGCCTGATTATTTTGGCGCCTCCCAATAAAAATGACAAAGCAATTTGGTACAAACTCTCGGGACAGTTAAAGCCATCATTAAAATTCATCCTAGCAAAGCTGGCAGTAACTTTGAAAAGCTCCTTATAGTCCGGTAGCGCTAGCACTTTTTGGGGTCATAACTTACCATAATTCTAGAGTAGCTAATTTTTTGCCTGAGGATACAGTTGTACATAAAAAGCTTATTATTGAGTTTTGTGTCACATCGTGCACTTGCATTTTCAGGAATTCAATGGTTTGTGACTGTTTTGTTTAAATCAACATAAAACTGTCAAAATACTTTTTGAGTTTAAAAATATAATGGTATTCTATCTAAGATAGCCTGAGTAGTATGCAAACCTAATTTGTGTCAGTTTCATTAATTACAAACTGACATACGATCAGTATGCAAAAACTTTGCCAAAATAAAATCAGATTTGAAAATTTAGACACGATATAATTCAGATCACCTAAATATGCCCATTAAATAAATTTGTGCCTAATTAAGCCACAGGTTTTGACGATAATTAATTATTTAGCTTTTCCAAGCTTTTGTAGCTTCAAAAAAGTATTGCCATTATTAGAGTTTACATATTCAATATCATAAATGCATGACAGATCGACAGTGTAAATTTGTGTCATTTTCATCCACGATTTACATGAAAAAACACAAACAAACGTTTGTGGTTTCTCCGAACGAGAGCTACAGGCGGCAGCGACGCGCGGGGGGTATAAATACCTACGTACACAGCTCGCCCGCGCCGCTCCGCTCGACTCCTTTCGTATCGTCCGCGCCGATGTAGGTACCTACTTATATAGCGTAGTATGGAATTTTGACTCTTTTACGTAATGAACAAATGGGTAGGTATAGAGATAAAAATAATGACGTAGGTACCTATTTAGAATCTAGTAATCTCAATATGAATTACTTACCTAATTTTCTTATTCAGTGGGTTAACAAGTTCGAGAATCGACCCGACAACCTGGTGTATCAGAGCTTCTAAACCGAATTACTCTATGGAGTTACCAAACTCATAAACTTTATTTTAGGTACCTACGTCCTTTAGGTTTCATTAAAAAAAGTAAAATAGATCTTATTACAACATAGCATAAAGTATGTTGTTGAATGATATCGCCGAGGACTTTGACATAAGCCGCCTTCGTCGCGATCGGTGTTTTTGAGAATGTAAACAAACAGAATGAAAGCAACCTTATTACTCAATGAATAAAGTATATTTTTAAATGTTGCTGTTCCGTACTATGGTAAAAGCCGCTTTGCGTGTTTTATTGTTTCTTTCGCTTTTACTGTACCTAGGTAAATATTTTAATTGCCGCATATATTTTACACTAGCTGCTCACCCGCGGTTTCACTCGCGCGGAGGTATTGGATTTCACGGTTTTTATTTTTTTGCGCGGATTCATAATTATTTTTCTAAAATTAAAGTAGCCTAAGTTACTCCTTGTATCATCAGCTATCTGCCAGTTAAAGTCCCCGCAAAATCGGTCCAGCCGCTAGCCGTTTCGGAGATTACCCGGAACAAACAGACAGACAGACAAAAATTGTAAAAATGGTTGTTTTGCTATAGGTACCGTATATACTTTCATATGCATTTGGTAAAAAGCTGTTATTTTGATATTACAAACAGACACTTCAATTTTATTTATTTGTATATAGATTATTTATCATCCAAATGTTTCCAGTGATACTGCCATTTTTAATTAATTTTAATTAAAAATGGCTTTAAAAAAGTGACGAACCGACTTCAGTGACAAACTACTGAACCGATTTTGATGAAATTTCTATGGGACCAATCTGAAACGACATCCTTTCAAATAAAAGAAGAATTTTCCAAATCGGTTTATAAATGATGGACATCTGAGGTAACAAACATAAAAAAAAAATACGCACCGAATTGATAATCTTCTCCTTTTTTTTAATGTTATTTGGTAACGAGACGAGCTGGTCGTTTGCCTGATGGTAAGCACAACGCCGGCCCATAACAATTGCAGTGCCACCCAGAACTTTGAAAAACAAAGGCCTGCGCGGCACTGCAGTGCGCTCGTTACCCTGAGACATTAGGTATTAAGTCTCAAAAGCCCAGTAATTTCACTGGCTACTCTGCTCTTCAAACCGGAACACAGTAATGCTTACACACTACTGCTTGGCGGCAGACTACACGAGCAAAGCGGTGGTAACAACCCAGACGGACACTCTCAGAACAGTTAGTCCTCCCACTAACAAACCTCTTTTTTTTTGAAGTCGGTTAAAAATAGCATAAATTGCTGCAAGGTTGGTACAAAAGCAATAGGTATTTCATATTTTTCATAAGCCTAATGTGCGCATGCGTAATTAAGTAGGTATGGTTAAACATTTAAAATATAATATTTTATTGCGATGATATAGCTGTAAATCCGGGTATAAGTAGCAATAAAACGTCATTGTAAAAATAATATTGTTTGTTTTTGCAAACTAACCTCCCTACTTCCAATGAAGTCAAATACCTACCAGTCCTATTCCTATGTGAACCCACTGCGAACCTCATAGTAGGTAGATACTATTTAGGTAGATACCTAATTATGAAGATGCTCGTACCTTACGTAACTAGTGTTCGTGTAGTACTTAATAAATTAGTACTTGTTGACTCCAATCATCATCATGCCTGGTGCATGCCTGAAGTATAGAATTTTGAGTATCCAACTTCTTCACTTGACCTATTGAAATTCTGCTAGATGAAGGTTGCCTGCTTTGCCGTTGTTCAAATTCGAATGACGCATCCTTATCGCAAAACAAGCACTTGTTTTGGAAGTCGAACTCGCCGATTGATTCTGATACTCTTTCTGATGTTTTCATTTTCTTCTTTACCGCTTCAATACATTTTGGATTATTGTAGGTGTTTCGGCAGGTTTTATGTAATTGTATTTCAGCACGGTCCTTAAAATAGTCTGCCTTTCCGTCATTTCTTGAGAGGCTTGATTGGAGAAATTTTAGGAGTCCCTTTTCTTTAACTATCACTTTGTTGAATGTAAGTGCCTGGTCACATATTACACACCTATTGTTTTCCATTTTCGTAAATAAAATCAATGAACATCGTACTTCGCAACTCGCATCTTATCAACACAACTATAAAGACGTATAAACTAAGCAGTCTTTCAAATGTCGGCCGGAACCACGTAGGTCCGGCGGCAAAAAAAACCAGTTAGACCTTATTCAGTTGTGATAAGGTTCAAAATAGATTAACCATTATGATCGAATAAAAATGCTAACTATATTGAACCTTAATGTCGGCCGGAACCACGTAGGTAAAAAAAACAGTTAGACCTTATTCAGTGGTGATAAGGTTCAAAATAGCTTGAACTAATAGAATTGCTATTAAAATTGCTAAGGCTACCTGTTTCCCCCGCACCGGCCCCTTTGGGACCCTCCGACATTAGCACGCGCCGCGCGCCTGTGTGCCCCGCGGCACCGCCCGCTGACCCCGCACTCACACACACAAGAGTTGCGCGCCAAAACGTTTGTTTTCTTTTTCAATAAGATTCCATGGATAAAAATGACACAAATTTTGGATAGTGTTTCGTTACATTATAGTCATAATAAAGACGTAAACTCTAATACATTTTTGTGGCTTTTACAGGATGTTTTACGAAAAAATTAAAATTGCTACAAAAGATGTGGATGAATTTGACACAAATTCTTTTGAACAACAGATACCAGTGATCTAAAACGCATAACATCTATTTAACACAGGCGAATATTCTTTTAGAGCTATTTAGGCCACGTGTTAGGTATCGGTAAAAAAACAGTGTTCTCGTGGACGGAAATGACACAAAATGCATATGTACATCGGCTACTACTTCGTTAGTATCACGAAAGTGAAATTTTCTACTCTGATATTCTTTTCGTCCGATATTGTTCGAAAAGACAAATACCTAAATATCTACCTACCCAAGTACCCAAAATGACACAAATTAAGGAATTAGGTTGTGCTAATGGTCTAGAACCTATATGCAAAAAACCAAAGATTTTAATATTTTCGAAACCTCAAAACCTAGCGCTATCCGTCTATTATTTCTAAACGCAGTGATCGTTTCCCTCTACCACACCAGCGAAGACGAGGACAAAAGCTTCTCTATACATCTAATATCTTAGCTTATCTATACAAATAAATAATATTGAAATGTCTGTTTGCAGTTTGTCTGTCCGTCTGTTTGTTCCGGCGAATCTCCGAAACGGCTGGACCGATTTTGACGGGACTCACTGGCAGATAGCTGATGTTATAAGGAGTAACTTAAGCTACGTGGACGAATCCGCGGGGTACAGCTACTTTTAAATAGCTTGATTGGCATATTTTGTCAACAGCCTTGCTTGAAACTTGGCTTGAAAGAGTCCATAATTACATCGCAAAATGGCACCAAATAACGCACAGTTATAAATAACCCTAACACGATCACCTTATCCACGCCCGTTGTTGGAGTTCCACTGAACTTCTCAGGATCTCATCATCAGACCCTAGTTGGCAGATAACGTATCTAAGTATATAAATATGTGTTTACATACAAGAAACATCAGTTCAGCAAATTGTTACCGGTCCCAGGCCCTGTATGCCCTTCTTCTTGACGGCCTCCACGGCTCTGAGGAACTCGACGTAGTCCAGCGTGTAGGAGTCCTTGATGAACTTGCGCACCAGCAGGTTGAAGTCCTCGGCCGACACCAGCACGCCCACGTAGTTCAGGATGCGCGCGAAGTGCGCAAACGTGATGCGCCCGTCGTTCTTCGCCACCTGCCTCATTATGACATGTTAAGGTGCATACACTTCATAATTAATTATTTGTTCTGTACACAACTCAAACAGTTATTTAGGTATTTCTCTGGCCCGCTTCAGGCCATTTAAGGATAATGGATTCACCCTCAGTTTCTTAGTCACTTTTTGCTTTTGATATTAAAAATTGTTACCAGCGAGGAAGGGATGCACGTGAAACTAATCAAGGCTGACCAAATCACAGGCTTCTTAAGCGGTCGAAATAGGGAGCGAATGCCACATTTTGATGTGTTACTACTATTAGTATGTATTCAGTGGTGTTACTAAGATGTAAATCGCGTTGTCGCTATTTCATGTCGACTTAGGTGCATCATGTTTCATTAGATGGAATGGTCACACAGCAAGGTGAGTGTGAAGTTACCAGTTCATAGTCCTGGAAGTAGGGCTTGAGAGGCAGCTGGCGGTCGGCGATGGTGGCCAGCAGGCAGCACAGCCGGCGCAGCTGCCACTGGTCCAGCGCGTGGCACGCCGGCTCCGGCGGCGGCGGGCACGCCTCCAGCATGCAGTCGGCCGACGTCTTGTCGCGCCCGCCCGCATCTACGCCATACATACACGCTTGTTATTTTTGTACAATATCCGGATGCACCTTTCTATTGTGAAAATAACAACTCCAATTGTTGATAAGACTGTCTCTGTTGCTCCTATTAAAATCTCAATTAAATCAAAATGAATCAGTATCATGATCGATATACTATAATATACAATTTTTTGTTTTTATCATTGTAGCCTGCGTTGTGCGCAGGCGTTAAATTCCTTTAAATTCAAATATCTTTATCCACATGGGCCCAATCATGAAAGTTAAAATAAATGACTAAGTGCCCGCCGTTCGAATGTACTCTTCTTATTGAGATTGCCAATCCTTTTCCAATGTATCTAGCTAATCTCACTATATCTTATACCTGCCACGAACTGAGACTTCACGTTTTGGTGGTATTGGTCCAAAGCTCTTCGATGATGGCTCAGTGGTAGTGACGTCGGCCGCTAATCTGTAGCTCAATGGTTCGAATCGTGCAAAGAACTTGAGGTTTCGGTGAAGGAAAACATGGTAATACGTGATGTAAACAAAGCTTGATGGTGGGGGCGCAGGTTTTAGTCTATCTACCACCCTCACGTTGAAAACTCAGCCGCCAAGCACCGATTGGTGTGTTCCAGCTGCTGCACTTTAAAGTCTGTTCTAATCTAGAATTAAGATTTTCACCATCTTCTACCTACCACACGAAGATCAGGCAAACATTCGCGGTGTTAATTTAACGATTAGGTATATAAAAACGACATGTCGTTTTATAGATCGATGCATTTGAGTGATTTTCAAAAATAGCTCATTAAGTTGCTAAATGAATGTCCTAGTCTAAGCACTAGCGGTTTCCCAGTTTTTCAATTTAGTCCGTCTAAGTTCAGCTCCCGCCCGATGTATTGATTGGTGTGACCTGGTTTAACTGTTGCTGGCGCCACAGACTACGTGGCAGGTGCTGTCGTGTAACTGGAGCGCTTCTACAAAAGCCGCTGCTTACATATAGTTGAGCACGCTCCGCGGTTTCGAAGGTTGTTTTGAAATAGATTGTGAACTTTGTGAAGTCATAATTAAACATGTACCCGATGTATCTATAGAGGATGAAGAATATAATAAAATAACACCATTTCTTGCCTTTCTTCTTGGTTGGCTACATATTTCTAACTTCGTGATCTAAAGAGGTCGCAGGTTCAAATCCTTCAGTGTTTTTGATGTAGATAGTGCGTAAATATTGATACGCAGCCGACCGGCCGTATTATAAAAAAATATTTGGAACAGGCACTTCAGTCATTTAACTTTCATGAGGGTTGTCCTGGGGCTCATGTGAACAAAGAATTTGGGATTTGATACATTAGGATTAGGAACAACTTACGCGCTTAACAAAGAACTTGGAATTTGATAAATTAGGAACAACTTACGCGCTTAACAAAGCTAGGTAAATGCAGAAACTAAAAAAAATTGTTAAAGGTTTAGTAGTATATTGTTGGAAAAAAAAAAAAACTTAGGTAGGTACATAGTTCGTTTATTATTTAAATACGAGGAAGAGGGCTGGGTTCTGAAAAAAATTGAAGATGTAGTAATCGTAAATCGTGGAAGATTAATGAATATTGTGCAATATGGTCTAAGCTCTTATATTGTCTTAAACAAGTGACCCACCCCTGCTTTGCTGCACTGTTGTTTGTTACTTTGTTGAACTTTCACATAAAATTAGGATAGCTCTTCGACCCTCTTAATTCGGGGGTGATACCTCGTAGCCTAGGTAGCAGGTTCCCTAAGTGATGAGGCTACGAGGAATATTTTCCCCCGTGTCCTAACTGTTGCGTCACATTGGAATAGCACCTGTGGATAGCACATAATTAGCTCACCTTTATTTATGAGTCTTGTCGTATAGAAAATCTGAAATCAAAACTGTTTTAGAAGTACCAGGCTATCATAGAATAAAGGAATAAGACTCTTATTTTCTCTTACACTAGGTACTTCTATCACATTTATGCTCGCTTAGTACCATGCTTTATATTGTGCCTAATAAACAGGTGTGATCATCAGTAATTTTTGAATTCTTATATTACCCTAACATAATTAAATACGATCAAGTATAAAGTACAAATACATAAATTTCATCTTTTAATGGGCTCCTGTGAGTTTAACTAGTTTGCCCCCGAAGGTTAACTCTTAAAAAAATACGCAGCTAAACTAAACAATGTAAAAAACAAATAAATAGGTACAATGAATGGATTACATATTATTAATTTGTTTCTATTTTTTGTCTAATTAGAATCCGACCATTTGCTAATCCGGCCAAGTGCGAACAAATGATGTAAACTTATCATATAGAAAAAATAATGTAACATTAATATTGTTGATGTACCTACCTAGCGTTCGATTTCTAGTTTTTTCGATAGATTCTCATGTGAAAACGAATTGATTGACATCTTAAAAAAATGAAGTCAACATCCCTATTCCGAGAAATTGTTTTCTTTATTATAGAATAAATCGTCGTGTGTATTGCGGTGGCATCGTGGCATTGTAGTTTTTTTTTATGCTATTTGGTAACGAGACGTGCTGGTCGTTTGCCTGATGGAAAACAAAACGCCGGCCCATAAAAAATGCAGTGCCACTCAGAACTTTGAAACACAAAGGCCTGCGCGGCACTGCACTGTGCTCGTTACCCTGAGACATTAGATATTTAGTCTCATAAGCCCAGTAATTTCACTGGATACTCTGCTCATCAAACCGGAACACAGTAATGCTTGCACACTACTGTTTGGCGGCAGACTTCACGAGCAAAGCGGTGGTAACAACCCAGACGGACACTCGCAGAAGAGTTAGTCCTACCACTAACCAAATCCTTACCTTCCCCGTGGATGATCTGGCACAGCTGGTGGTAGAGCACGCGGCCGTCCTGCGCGCGGAAGTAGTCCGCCAGCTGCGCGATCTCGTGGTCGGCCAGCCCCACCACCGAGCGCAGCGGGCCCGCCAGCACCGACACGAACTTGGACTCTGCACCACGAAACAAATACATAAGGAAGGTTGCGGTTGGACCGCAAATTTTGAAGTTTCGATTCGCGTGAGCTTTCATTGAAGGATAACATTACCCTTTATTAATATGTCTCGGTCACATAATTTTCTCGGCCACCACGCTCTAAGAACTAGACTCGAAGTAAAGCAGATATGTGGATGACATTTAGGAAATAATGTAACTTGCAGTAAGTATAATTGTATTCTTTCTTAAATAAAAGCAGGCTGGCAGCGACGTAACGGTTTTAACTTGGCCGGATGCCAGGATGCCAAGAACTTAAAGCCTATAGGCACCTAATATTACTACCTACCTAGTTAGTTCTGCGAACGGTAGATTCCCGAGCTCAAACTTTTTGGGGTAGTGCATGAAACACCAAATACATAATTACTGTGTTTACACCGGTTTAAGAACATCACATTAACACAATAAAAAGGAAATTAAAAAAAAATAATTTCCACAAAGATACTGGATCTAAAAGTTTCCCGAATGCAATGATTTTTTTAACATCTAATAGTAATTTAAACGATTCTATCAGATTCATTACATTTAAATGAATAAAAAATGTAAGACAACTATGTACTTAAATGCCGTTTTCTACGACCAAAATGCACGTTTTTAGTACAGTTTTAAGACCCGCGAATTGTATTGTGACGTCACGTACCATGAGCAATTTGTATGGAGCGTATTAGCGCTCAATAGATACTTGACTCTCTCCTGACTTTGACGAATTGAAAGACATCATGTTATGATGTAATTCAATCCGAAAAAGATCAGAATTTATAGAGAACAAGTTTAAAACTAAAGATATGTACTTACAAAAAATTGTAACTCCTGATGTTGAACACAAAAAATAATCATCATCAGCCGGAAGATGTGCATTAATGAACCTAGACCTCCCCCCGGTTTAAACGACAACCCCCCTAACGCTGTTTTTATTTTGTCTTAACGTCAGGCGAGTCTGCGATCAAAAGCATGCACGTGTGTTGGTAACTAGGTAAGTACTGCATTATCATGTATACAGTGTAGTTCGGGAGATGCAGCACGAAACAAAACGACTCAATACAACATTTGATAAAATCTGCTGTCTCACTTCACTCAACCATGTTAATGATCGAAAAAGAAGTTTCGCTCGAAGCCAGCTGTGATTAGCATCCTTCTCACGGCGCCAGGGCAGGTTTTGAGAGGATTATGTAGCAGTAGTGATTTGTAAAATGGGATCAAGGACTTTAACAGTAGTGATCTATAATTTAAACTTAGATTTAGACTGAGAAGACCTAAAACAGTCTTGGTATCACTAGAGTGCGGTTGTGATGCTACACCACCAGAGAGTTGAGAAGTAAATTTGAAAAACACCTTCCGATACCTTTAAAATGCATGATTCTTAGAAGCCTATTTAAATATGAAATAAATCTACTAACTACTATTACCACAGAATAGATAATAATTTAGCTATTACCTTATTCAACATGTAGCAAATCTACGGATTGATTATGCTTCTCAAGTTCAAGAAAAAAAACCTTCGTGTAATATTTTATAAAAAGTAGAAAATGAGAATTCAAATATTGCCTTTCATAAGATGTTGAAGAGCACTACTTAAAGGTCAGAGTCAGTACCGGACATGAGTGCGTTCCCCTCGGGGTCCAGCGGGCGGTAAAAGTCCCATAGGTTGAGGCCGACGCGGAACGCCGCCGCGCGGATCTTGTTGCACGTCTTCCACACGTCCGCCAGCCGCACTATCTGTAAACAGCATAGGACTATAGATAAGAATGTATAGATAGGTAAGTAAAACCAGAAACCTAATTATGTGTGTAATAATCGGGAAGTATGAAATAAAACCATCTCTAGAGACGCAAGCTACAACGCGCGGAGGTTTTCCAATAGGAAATCGCGCCATTTTCGATCTCGAGTATTATTTGCCTCAGCACTTCTAATTTTGTGTCGGCTCGGGTTGACTGCTCTTATAACCAGCACAAGACCTACGACATCAATATGTTACTTATATTAATATTATAAATGTGTTTGTTGGTTTGTCCTTCTTTCACGCAGTAACGGAGCAACGGATCGACGTTATTTTTGGCATATATATAGTTTATGGACCGGAGATTAACATAGGCTACTTTTTATCCCGGAAAATGCACGGTTCCTGTGGGAACGCAACTTCTTTACACGATTGCCAACTGTCTCTATTTGTTTTGTCCAAGATAGAAGTTCATCGATGTATATTCCCAAATATTTAATATCAGTGACTTGTTTAAGGCTCGGGCATGCACATCGATGTTGGTCGTCTATGGCACAAGTATGAAGCCTAATACAAGGTGGTTCAGGAGGTGCCGAACGGCCTGACACACGAAATGCAATGATTTTGGTTTTAGCAGCATTTAGAGTTAGCAGATTGTATTGTAGCCAGTCAACTATGTTACGTAAGCCGTTATTAGTAACTGTTGTTAACATATCCCAGTTTCGGTCATGGAAGATGATGGCAGTATCATCAGCGAATGCAAACAGTTTTGCGTGGGGTATGTTAATTTGACAGAGATCATTTATGTAAGCTAGAAACAGAGACGGTCCCAGCACACTCCCCTGTGGGAC
Organism: Crocallis elinguaria; assembly: GCA_907269065.1. Taxonomy (NCBI): domain Eukaryota; kingdom Metazoa; phylum Arthropoda; class Insecta; order Lepidoptera; family Geometridae; genus Crocallis; species Crocallis elinguaria. The sequence goes on from OU026068.1 coordinate 18,004,044, forward strand.
ACCAAAATACACCTCTTGGTAGTCACTGAAGTGCTCGTCAACTTTTAAACGCTGTTTTCTTCCAGAAAGATACGACCGAAACCATTCGAGTGCTGTCCCGCGGACACCTAGCAGTTCCAGCTTCTTCAAAAGTATAGGGCGTGATACAGTGTCAAATGCTTTGGCAAGGTCAAGGAAGACGCCCATGCATCTCTGTCCAGTATCCAATTTACCAGCCACAAAGTCTACCAGTGATGTCACGGCGTCCTCCGTTGACCTGCCTGGGCGAAAGCCAAATTGGTTTTCGGAGAGGATATTCTCTCTTTCAAGAAAGGTTATAAAACTTTTGTTGACCACTCTCTCTAAAATCTTAGAAATAGTGGTCAACAGGGATATAGGCCGATAGTTAGATGGTTGTTCGGTGTCTCCCGACTTATGTATAGGGCACACATTTGCAGCTTTGAGAGAATCCGGAAAAGAACCAGATTCTAGACTTAAGTTGCATATGAATGCGATTGGAGCAGCTAGAACATGCTTAGAGACCTTGAGTAATTGATTAGTGATATTATCACTACCAGGGGCGGAGTTAGATTTTAATGCTGATATTATTTTTGAGATTTGCTCAGGATCTGTTGGAGATAAGAATAGTGAGTTGACAGGGCTAGTAGAGAGAGTGGTGTTATTTGCTAATTCTTGTTCAGTTTTATGTAGTCGATTAAGTATGTCTTTTGCAAGTGCTTCCCCCACTGTTGCAAAATAATTGTTGGCTTCATTTAGTGCCTGGACTGGAGTAGCAGCAATTTTTAGTAGATCAGCATTTTTAGATTTGTTAGATTTTATACTACAGACCTCTTTAATACAACTCCACAAATTTTTACTATTGCCAATATTTGATTTTATGTTATTAGAATCGTGTTCATTTTTGAGATTTTGAAGTAAGTTATTACAATAGTTTCGATATTTATTGTATTTATCTTTTAATTTATTATCGTGTGGTTTATTTTTAGTTTTGTACTGCAACCTATCTCTCTTTTTCATGCATCTGATCAAGCCAGGAGTGATCCAGGTCTTTCGTATGTATTTAGAGTTTCGTACTAATGTAGTTGTTGTATGGCTTTGAACATTTGAATATTACAAACAGACACTTCAATTTTATTTATTTGTATAGTCTAATCAGTTCAATTTTATTTATTTGTGTAGTAGTATTTGTATAGTGTTTATATATTTATATGACATAAAAATACGTGGTCTGGGGAAAAATAATTTCGAATGCAGGCAACACCAAACTGAGATATTTTTTGGTTGAAGGATTCTAACATTGATTGAATTCAACTTTATTGCATATGTCGCCGCGCCCACGTTAACGCCCTGATAGGGTTGATAATCGTGTATATGAGAATGGTAGTGGCAAAAAACAAATCTTAACGTGGCGCAACGATAATGATAAATCATAATTAAGTATGACTTTCATACCTGAGTTCTTCAAGGACTCCTTGTTTAAGTACCTTCCTTGTATACCTCTATTTCCATCTGCTTCGCTTTAGTTGACACGTCTGCATCTCACTTCAAATTGCCACCACCTGTAATTATAGTTTGGCACCATGATTCCACATGTAATGTGGAACCATGATGTTATGTTGATACAGGCACCGAAATTTCGGACGATAGCCTTCCTCTTGCGACACAGGCTTTGGTAATGTTAGTTACTGCAATAAATGCTTCGTGGAAGCTACCTATAGCTTTTTTTTTCATCTTGTCTATGACTGGTGAAGAACGTGCTAGTTTTGTAAAAATAGCTATAAAAATGCTGTATAATATTAAAATTTTTGTTTGTGGAATAACTTTTGATGGAGCTGCTAGCAACATTAGTATGGCGACTCGTTTAGGCTGTGATTTTGATATAAAATCATTGAAGCCATATTTTACATTCAAAAATTTAAGAATCAATGCTTTTTATGATCCGTGTCACATGATTAAACTAATTAGGAATACTCTCGGCGACTACAAAATTTTAGTTGATAAAAATGGCGGTGAAATTAGTTTTGACTATATATTACATCATTACATGAATTACAACAGCAGAAAGGTTTACACCTTGCTAACAAATTAAAACAAGCACATGTTTGTTTCCACAAACAAAAAATGAAAGTAAGGCTAGCGACCCAACTACTAAGTAGATCAGTAGCAGACGCACTTTCATACTGTAAAGATAATTTAAAATTAGAATCGTTTCGTAATTGCTCTGCCACTGTTACGTTTATCATCATGATTAATGACGCATTTGACATATTGAATAGCCGTTGTATGTATATACCAGGATATAAAAAATCTTTATGTGCTGCTAATATAGAAAAATGTATAACGTTCTCTAAAGTATGCGAAGAATATATATCAAATTTGAAATTCAAAAATGGTAAATTTGTAGTACAATCAGGTCGCAAAACAGGTTTCATAGGATTCATTATTTGCCTTCGAAGTGCCATCAATATGTATAATGATTTGATCGTTCAAGGACAGCTAAGATTTTTGTCGCTATACAAAATTAGCCAGGATCATTTAGAAATGTTTTTTGGTCTCATGAGAGCAAAGGGTGGCTTTAACGATAATCCAAATGTCACTCAATTCCGTACTGCTTATAAAAAAAATATCACCTATTCAATACCTAATGTTTGGTCTGTTTTACTTTAAAGTCTGTGTACCTACCCATGTCTAGGATTTCGTTCTCAATGTTTCAAGGGCAAAGCGAAGTGATCTTTCTCACCTACATATATACTGATCTGTGTTTCTTACTGTCGTTCCCGAACTCTGCTTGTATGTGCGTGTTGATAGTGGTATTTCTATTGGTAGCTAACCTGTCTCAACTTCTCATTTAGATGATCTTAAGTAGGGAGCTATTTTAAAACCCAGACCGGTATATATGCGCCATAGACCGCTGCAACTAAAGTACAGACCATAATGGATTTCAGAGCAGCAGACGAGCTTTCCCAAGTTAGAGCTTTCAAGTTACCCCACGAAATCATGTTTTAGGATTCCTTCATTCAACCAATGCTTTCGCTTTTGATAATTTAGTGTATTATTCATCAAAGGCTTTCCCAACCGTGGAAGTTAAACGCGTAGTAGTTGTTTTAAGCTACTTTTAAACCTTACGATAGGATGTTGGATCAGCACGTGGCGTAGGTGGCAGCACAGCGTGGGTCCGGCTGTCCCGACGGTGTACGGTGTACGGTGTATGTTACTTAACGAAATAATTAATATTACTTGTCTTTAAACACTTATAACGACTCCAGCCTAGATGATCTGTAAGCAACTTGTCGATGCTAGGTGATATCGGGACCTGTCGGCTAATTACAATCGTCAATCAACTTGTCAATGGGAAAACGTATCCGTACCGTTCGCAACCATCCTCCCCAGGACTCGTGCTGAGTGCCATTAAATTACATTTTGCTTTACAGCTCCACGTATGTAGGGAGGCTGCAGCGACCTATGCTGAGGTGGAGAGCATTGTGTGGGGTCGAGCGACGCGGTCGGAGCGCGTCGGGGAGCGAGCGGGTGTGTAGTAGAGGCGCGAGCATGCGCAGCGCGTGGCGCGGGCTCTGACGTCCGGGGATCGATCGGCGCGATCCGCCCGCCCGCGCTGTCACACGGCACGTGAGCCTGACTGTCGCGGGTTATGTAACGCCAGCTCCATGACTGTGCAGGGTACCCATGTGCGGGCTAAGCTTTAGAACCAGGAACAGCCCTTCGCAGAAAACCTCCCTTCGATGGGGAGACAGCTGCCCCGGCAGGGTTGACTCGTCGCCGCGACGCCCCGCACCCTTTATCAGTGCACAGTGACATATCGATAGTGTTCTATTTATACAATATATTTTAGATGGATATTGTTTAAGAGATAATGACGGACAAAGACTAAGTGTGTGGGGGTGTAGGCGTCTCGACGTGTGGCTTGTACAACTGAACAGTAAGTATCGTAAATCGTTACTTATATATGAATGGGAAAGGTTTCTCAAGTCTAAAGCGTAGGTATCATGAGCTACATTCTTAACTCGACAAATTAAGTGCCTCTAATGAATAATGAAATGTTTTGCTTAACCTTTGGGAAGCCTTGATCAGATATGCCCTCGCAAACGCATGGCCTTGAATCGTCTGGTTGAAATTACTGCCAAAGTAAACTATTCTACTGGAAACAAAGAATTTTGAAATTTGTATTTATTCCAACTGGGAACAGTACGGTCTATCACACTTACAACGCAGGGTCTTTAATCCCATCAGTCTCCATGTTTACTTTCATCTCGCCCCAAGCACACATACACATGTATGTGTATATCCGTAACGGAAATCAGGATTCTGAAACAATACATCTACTTAGTTTTCCACTAAAACGAGTGTAACAGTAATTTGTTAATGAATTGCAGAGGAATTCACCCCTCGATAGTTGGGGTCTTGTTAACTTCTTCTGGAAGTATCAGTTAAGCAAACTTTAGCCTATACCTTATTTTATTTTTATTCAATAGTTTTACCGCAAACTCACCTAATATTAAGTGACGATGCTGATATAGCTAAATCTTATGTTAGGATCCCCTTAAGCAGATACGCTATCCTTACTTATTCTGTGCATCTTGCCATTACCGTCGTGTCTTCCTGCAGGACCCGCAATCGTTCAAGATGATCAACATCGCGGGGGTGGTCTCCATCATCCTGTTCTACGTGCTGATCTTGGCGGTGGGAATCTGGGCAGCCCGCAAGAAACCCGCTGGCAATGACTCCGAGGAAGAGGTCATGCTGGCCGGCCGGTCCATCGGCCTCTTCGTCGGGATATTTACTATGACAGGTTAGTACGAGAGTGGAACCACTGAGGTTACTGGAAAACATAATGATGCGTAGAATAAGAAACAATCGTAGCCCAGTTGAGAAAAACACTGAGAGCGCGTGTAAATAAAATAATTACATGTACATAGTTTAAAGAATTCATCAAACAGTTTACAGAAACTAAACCTTCTGGCTCCATCGTCAGAATCGCGACACATATACACTCGAGTGCGGTAATGTAAAGTAAAATGCACGCGCGTTTAATATCTTGGTTTATGAGCCTAAAAGCAAGGTCATGACATCCACTTTACGAGCAAGTGTGAGACCCCCGACTAAATGTGCCAATAGTCTTCAAACGGCTGAACAGATTTTTAGAATCACAGCTAAGAACACTCTCGATCAAGTCAACATTCAAACCAAAAAAAAACTAAATAAAAATCAGTCCATCCGTGTAGGGTCGAGCTATGATGCCATAGAAGTAATTACTATACCTAGTTAGGGCCGCAGCAAACACACAGATACCAGACACATAGACACTCGTTACCCTCCTCATTTTTGGCGTCGCCGTCGGGGTTATATTCGGTTATATCAGCTTTTATGTGGGTAGCAATCAATTTGGTCTTGCAAATTGATTTTGCTTACGGATTGAGTTGAAATATCATTATATGTTATATGTAGGACGTAGTTCCAATGATAGAGCAATATCATGGTGTCATAGGATCTCTTTTATTACTAACCATAAGTTCACCAGTTTAGTTGGTTAGCTTGGCTTACCTCTCAGCTGCTCCCAAGGTCTGATGATGAAACTAAAAGGGTAAGTAGTAAATACTAATAGTAAACACAAGTGTGGGTTCGAATTCTCGGTTAGTCTTCTGGTTCACGTGTGGGTTCACGGAGCTTTTCAATGTCCTGGATATTAACTTAAAAATTAAGTGTAAAAGAATCCCATTCATTAAACATTTTTAAAAAAAGAAACAGCTAAATTCAAGTTGCGCTGGTATGATTAGAGTTTGATAAGTTACACGTAATATATACCTAAGTTTTCGATTTAGTGGATGATTCTTGTAAGCGTAAATATATTTGTTTGTGAGGAGAAAACATTTTTGTAATGTTGAGCGGTGCGAAACTGCACTGGTACAACGTACGTACGTAACCTATTGGAACACCAGTAGCCGCACTTTGTACCAGTCTCCATTGCCGTTCTTTTTCTTTTCATTTCTCCATTCCCTCATTATACTAGCTGCGGGTAGTAGTGCAGTACAATAATATTGTACTGTCGTTCGAACTTTACGTATTATGTAATATTCTAGTCTCCTCCGATAACTTAAACTGGATTAAAATTGATATCACAACTCACACTTATACAAACATTAACAAACAACATCCACATATTGTAGATGTATCGTGCTGTCATCTCGTACAATTCGTTTCTTACGACTGTTTTTGCCACGTACCTGCAAGGTTTAGAAGGCCCGAGGTTTTGCCGGGACTATTTACAATCTGGACTATTTTATGACTGGGGTGAAGAGATTACAGTCCGAAAAGGGTAGACAACGCGTTGACAGTCACAGATAAATGTATTACTGGCGTACACAGTGCCTCTGGGAGTACCAGACTGGTATTGCAGATGGTCATAGAGGCGGCGGTGACCGCTTAGCATCAGGTGAGCCGCACACCTGTCTACCTAAAACATAAAATAAAAATTGAATTCCGTGACGAATACGTGTAGCTAGGTCGGTACACAGGTAACTATAGTAAAAGTGTGTTTTTCTGAATATTTAAAAAAAAATCAACGTAAACTCACGCAAGCCACTTGAATGAAAGTTCTAGGGTTGCGCTACGATCTTCGATATAGTTTTGAGTCTTGTATACACACCAGCCAGAATATTGTTTGATCGTAGTGTGGTTTCAGCGACGTGGGTGGGCGGCGGCTACATCAACGGCACGGCGGAGGCCATCTACACGTCGGGGCTGGTGTGGTGCCAGGCGCCCTTCGGCTACGCGCTCTCGCTGGTGTTCGGTCAGTACCTCCGCGACACAGGCGGCACTGTGCCGTATGCGCTACAGATATTGGTAGAGTTTCTTAGCTGACCAAAATATAATGAATTGAAACATGCTGTTGAGTAGTTGAGATAGCTGCATGAGACGGGCGCCACGTTCGCATCGCGAGCGAGGGCGAGAGACCCGAAACTTATCGACGCAAAGGGCTGCCTGGTACTACAGCTCGCTCACAATATGCATGCACACCACTGCTTGGTGATAGACGACACAAGCAACCTGTAGTACCCTCCTAGACGGCTGTAAAAACTTAGTTTTACCACCTGGTGGAAAATGTTTGTTTGATAATTCATCGTGGTAACGTAGCGTGTTGCCGCAGGCGGAATATTCTTCGCGAACCCCATGCGGCGGCAGGGCTACGTGACTATGCTGGACCCGCTGCAGGACTCGTTCGGCAGCCGCATGGGCGGGCTGCTGTTCCTGCCGGCGCTCTGCGGGGAGGTGTTCTGGGCCGCCGGCATCCTGGCCGCGCTGGGTGAGTCTCACTTGTCTAGTACGATCTCTTACCTATATATACCTACACTATGCATAGCTGGTGAACCTGACACGGTTTACATAAATGTATGATAGGTACATACTATCTCTGTGGTACATACATTGAAACGTCCTCTCCGATTCTACATAACTTACCCATTTGTGGTAAATGTAATTTTCTACCCAAGTTTATAGTTATTTAATAACAGGCTACTCTTGTCTAGCAAAGGTCGTACTTAAGACACCCAGACCGTCTTTTAGGGCTAGAATTTAGTAATTAGGATAGAAAATGTACGCCATTAGCGATCGCAATCAAGTATAGCGTCAACTGAAGACCATCTGACGAAAATGTGTGTTTTGCTTTTACATGGGCTTCAAGTTGTCAAGTAAATCTAAAAGAAATATCGAATTTTAAGTGACTTCTGACGGTCACCAAACACGTTATACCGTCCTCAAGATATCGGGTCACTGTTTCGAATAGTTACCGCGACTTACAACTACAATGAGGAATGTTCATTGGAACTATAATTCGACCTAATTCCGACAAAGTTATTGATTTTGGCAGCATGTCTCGCACCCATTGAGTATGGGAGTATATTTTCTCTAAACTAGCACCTCCCAAAAAAAACCTATAAGTATATTATTGAGACGTGAAAATAATTTTCTTTTTGGCCGCACACCTGCGCAATATTATGAATGAGCTTCCATCATTGGTAATTCCGCAGTGTTACAACATAGTCTTCGTTCAAAAAGGATGTTAAAAGAGTTGTAAAGGGTAAACAAGGCCTCAATGAAAAACCTAGTAACAATGTAAGAAATAGAGCAATACCGTTTTATTTGAAATGACATTTAGGCATTAAGCGATTCAGGCACACTGCATTTTAGTTACGATTAGGTACAGTAATTGTCTGTGCACAATGTGCACGATGTGCCTGTCAGTATTCAAAAAAAGATTAAAATTGTGGCTCGTCGAGAAGGCGTTCTATAATGTCAACGAAATTATGTGTTTTAAAAATTAATTATTTTTTATTTATTATGCTAATTATTGTTTACATAATATTATTGCGATTAATTTTATTTTATTGTTCTTGTTGACGTATAATTGAAAATCAAACGAACTTACCAAGTGAAGTTCGATGACAATTATGTAAACAGCTTCATTCGACGCGATTTATTCTTTACATATTGTAGCAGCGCTCCCTAGCGTCGGCCTTGCACGGATTATTTAGAGGTAAGCAGTTTTTTTTTTTTTTTTGTCTTTGTCATCTTTTGACAACTGTCAACTGTCATTTACCCCCACTCACTAGATACTTTTCCTGGGCGGTACGTTATAAGTTTTAAGTCATTTTGTTTAGAGTTAAGATTTATTCACATTTTATTTTTATAGGGTCGGGATCCAGAGTAATTTCCAGTACCTTTTTACTATAAGGTGAGTAATATAAATTATAGGGAGGGTATGGAAGATCGCGTCGAATGAAGCTGTTTACATAATTGTCATCGAACTTCACTTGGTAAGTTCGTTTGATTTTCAATTATGTTACACAGCTTCATTCGACGCGATTTATTCTTTACATATTGTAGATGTTCAGAGTAGATAAAATGTGAAAATAACACAGCACATTTAGATGTAAATATAATCAATTTATTTTTAATTCTTCAAACTTAAAGTACTAAATAAGTCTAATCTTTCTTATTAATCATAATTTATTTATATTTCAGGTTATGCTACAACTGTCAACTACCTAGAGGACAATATTGTTGTGGCGAATTTATCAGGATCGTTTATAATCTCTCTGTTGTAGAATTTTGCAAAAACTGAAGAGGAATCAGTCCACCCTGCAGTTTTTCTTATGAGATCTATGTTGACTCCAAGTCTATTGGCTGTGGATGTACTGGCATGACGAGTACTGTGACTGCCAAAGATTGAGGTATCTATTCCACTGTTATGAAGAGTGTCTTTTATCCACTTACTGAGAGTTTGAGAAGATACTTTTGAGTGTGGTTTCTTGTAACTTTTAAATAAACTATTACAATGGCGCAGAGTTTGTGTTTTATTTATGTAATCTTCCAAACATCTGGCAGGACATATTTCGGGACGACTGTCAAAGTAAGGTAATCTCAAAACTGGCTGTACAGTGTTAGGTTTAGATGTTTTTGTCAAATCAGGTATCATAATTATTATATTATTGGGTGATTGTATTTTTGTGTCTTTTAGTTTTATTAACGCCAAAGTTTGAATGCGATGTGCTGAGCCAATAGCGTAGCAGTCTTTTTAGAAAGAGTTTCCAGGTTAAGCTCAATATTTGGCCATTTTTGGCTCAAATAGTCTAAAACTATGCATGGATTCCAAGTCAAACTATATTTTGGGTTAGTTGGTCTCAACTTGAAAACTCCTCTCATAAAACGTTTAACCCTGTCATCATCTAAATTACCTAGTAACAAAGACAAGGCAGACTTGTACGAGTTTATAGTACCATATTTAGCACCCTTATCAAAAATTTGGGTAAGGAAATGCAGAACTATCGGAACTGATGCTGTAGTGTAATTATAATTATGACGGTTACAATATCGTATCCATGCATTTATACAGCCGTCGTATTGTTTATATGTAGAACTGGACAAAGATGATAACATGATTTCTACAGTATTAGGTGATAGACACTTCTTTAGTAAAGATTGCCTGAAAGCTTCGCGGCTACTAACTTCAGGGTTCGGTGTAAATTGTGGTTCGTTCTGAAAGGAGAAGTTAATAAATTAATATCAGGGCCAAAACATAAAAGTTTTGAATCTATTATTTTATTGAAAATAGGGAACCAAGGTTGTGTTGGCCAATATGGTACCACAACTATACCGTTTGCCTTTTCTTTAATGATTTTTTGCATAACCTTTCCAATTAGAGAAAATGGTGGAAAGGCATAAAAGAACTTGTTTTGCCAGGGTATCGTAAATGCATCGACGGACCAAGCTTCAGGATCATTTTTCCAGGTTACGTAGATAGGACACTTAGCGTTACATCTACTTGCAAAAAGGTCTATATCAGGTTGGCCAAAATTATGCACAATTTCATTAAACACAGAAACGTTTAATTCCCATTCTGTGTCTTGAAACCTTTTTCGAGATAGTTGATCGGCTTCAAAGTTGTCTTTTGTATTTATGTAGGACGCAAAAACAGTTACTTTACGCCTTTCACACCATTGCCAAATGTCTCTTGAAATAATGTTAAGATGTTCATATTGGATGCTACCCATTCTATTTATGCATGAAATAGCAGTTACATTGTCAATTCGTAATAGAACTTTTGAACAGGTTATGTTTTTTGCAAAACATTTGAGGGCGAGAAAAGCTGCTTTTAATTCCAACTCATTTATATGTAATGTTTGTTCGTGTGTTTTCCAGTAGCCGAAACATTCTTTTTTGCCACAATAGGCTCCCCAACCAGAAGTAGAAGCGTCTGAGAAGATTTCTAAATTAAACTCATCAAAACTGAGGGGGCAATACCCTTGATCAATATTATTTGACCACCAAATCATATCGAACTTCAAGTTTTCTGGGATTTTTACCACTTGTTCATAGCTGGGGTTATTGAGTAAACATGAATATTTAAATTGTTCAAAATATTTTGTATATAGCCATGAATATTGAATAGCGGGACAAGCTGAAACTAATAAGCCAACAAATCGAGCAAATTCTCGGAGTTTACAGGTCTTTGTGTTCAAGATATTAGAAATCTGTTCTTTTATTTTTGACTTTTTAGCATCGGGTAGTTTTAATAGCATTTTTTCAGAATCAAAAATAAAACCTAGAAATTTGCAATGAGTTTTAGGAACTAGGCAGCTTTTCTCAGAGTTAATCAGAAAGCCTAGATTTTCAAATAAGGTTTTTGTCTCCGTAACATTATTATGACATTCTAAGTAAGTTCTACCAACACAAAAAACGTCATCCAGATAGACTACTGATATCATGTGACATGTTTTCCTTAGGAATTCCATCACGGGCTTTAATAGTTTGGTGAAAACGAAAGGTGCAGTGCATAAACCAAACGGCAGGCAGTTAAATTCGTAAAGAACATCATCGTATTCGAAGCGCAAGTACTTTCTATGCGATTTATGAACGGAAACTAAAAAATAAGCGTCTTTTAGGTCAATTGATGCCATATAACAGTTTTCCGTTACCAGTTTGGATGCTGTACGATAATCTTCCATTTTAAAATGTTTTGTTTCAACAAACTTATTAAGACATTTTAGATTTAGAATGAATCTCTTGTCACCGTTTGGTTTAGGCACTAAAAACACGGATGATAGGAATTCACCCGATTCATGACTACAGCGAGATATCGCGTTAATATTTAGTAGGGTTTTAATACACTTTTCAAAATCTATACGATCTATTTCAGACTTGGGATGTACACTAGGTTTATCAGTCCGATAAGGATTAGATTTAAATGGAATGATGTATCCTTCAATCCACGCGAGGATTTTTTCATCGTTAGTAATTTTAACCCAGTTCTTAGTGAAGTACTGAAGTCTGCCAGCATATCGTACCTGGTGATCAGTTATCTCCGGTGTGTGGCTGCGGCTCGTCCTGGCAACGGGCGGTCGGTGGGCCGTCGCGCACTGGTTGCCTGTGATTGACGCTGTGCGGGGTTGATTGGCCTTCGATTGTCGTTTATTTTGTTGTCCGTCTTGCGATGCTGAGGAAAATAGTTTAAACGGCCTTTGTTCGTGTTTGTTGAAGCTACATTTGGTCTTTGAAATTTTGGTTTTTGAGAGTTCTTTAAAGACTCTCCCGACTGCTGAATGGTTTTTGCGGTCTTTAGCTTATCAGACACATTATCTCCAAATAAGAACTTATCCCTGTTAGTTTCGACAAGGGCGTCTTTTAACTTCGCGTTAATTGAAGATACGACAAACTTCCTGCGAATCTTTGTCTCCACGTAGTGACTGTCACAAAGTATACGGCAGGCGTCACTGAGCGGCTTCAGGATTTTTTGTTTTGAAGATTCGTTAGTGATGACCATTTCCATGACCGAAGCTAAAGCGGACAATGCAACACCAAGCTGTTTTTGCTTATACAAAAGCGAAGAGTCTCTTTTGACTAAGATGTCTGGTAGTGCAGCCTTAACTTCCGGATTGAGAGCAGGAGCCAGCAAGAGATCGCAGTTACCAGGAACCAAGTAGTCTTTTAGAAGACCCTCTTTTATATCTTTAGGTAATCCCTTGGCGAGAATATCTTGCCATCTACTAGCAATGTCCTTATGTATGAATGGACCCAGAGGGACCTCTGCCTTAGGAGCATCGCCAAGTAACTTTAAAATATCTTCTCCCAACTCTTCCTCCAACTCATCTGAACATATAGCGTCCTTTTCTTTCGATGTGCCAGGCTGTGGTGCCTGTGGTGGTTGTGTTGAAGCAAGCTGGGGCGAGTCGCAGGGTGACACAGCATGTGGCGACAGAGGGATCAGACTGGATGGACCTGGTGACGGCGGCCGTGGTGATACTTCTCCATAGTGCGTTATTGTCACCTCAGGCGAATCGCAATAAAGGTCCAGTGGTTCAGTAGGTAGTTGCAAATCTGGGAAAAATAGTTCTTTTTACAACCAGTTTGATAAACTGTGACAGTATCAGCCCAAGTATAGCAGTACGCATCACAAAGTAGTAATATCGGTTAAAACGTGACAGTATCAGCCCCAGTATGGCAGTACGCATCACAAAGTAGTAACAGAGGTAACCCAGGTGTGGTACCCTCGCATTACTTATAAAAAGAAAGTTAGTTAACTTTAGTGACAGTAACAGCCCAGATTTAGCAGTACGCATCACAAATTAATTAACTTGTACTTACAGTTTGAACTTTCTTCCGGCGAGGGTCTGGTATCGTTCGCAAGCTGTTCTTCTAATTTCCTAATTTTTCGGCGAATCTCTTCTTCAGTCTTCGGTTGCTTCCTTTTCTTCCCCATAGTTAAACACTATTTGCGGTTGCGGGGACGTGCGAAGGCTTGAGCACGGAAACGCAGAATGACTTAAAACTTATAACGTACCGCCCAGGAAAAGTATCTAGTGAGTGGGGGTAAATGACAGTTGACAGTTGTCAAAAGATGACAAAGACAAAAAAAAAAAAAAAAAATCTGCTTACCTCTAAATAATCCGTGCAAGGCCGACGCTAGGGAGCGCTGCTACAATATGTAAAGAATAAATCGCGTCGAATGAAGCTGTGTAACATAATATTGTTATTATGAAATAAATGATTATTGAATATTATTGATTATGTTACAGTATTGAGTTTGAAGAGATTTTATATATACACTTGTAGTAGCACGCACATTGTCGCCTTGTCTATGCACTAAGTTCAGAGAGAGAAAAAAAAAATATTTAGGTAGACCGCACAATTTCATTATTTCGTGCGGTCGGCTGGTTCTCCATTCACGTTGCAGTGCTCCGCCGCGTCGCACTACAAAGTTGGTTTTTCTAAGTTTCTCCGTGTTAACAAGTTTTTTCGTCAAAATCAAGATGCCGAAGAGGAAACATAACGACGAGTGGGAATATTTGTAAGTAATTTGCACATTTACCGATAACTATCGATTGCATATGAGGTTTCACGTTCCAACGATTCGAGTTCTTACTTAACCCACTTTTTTACTCGAGTTCACGATGCAACGCCACGAGTTCATCTTACTCGCTGTATAGCTATGCGTACTTAATACGCCATCCATATAGCAACCTGTTGAGGTTATCCTATAATAATAATATGAAACGACCCGAAAGGTAACATTTTAACTATTTAAGTTAAGTTCTAATGTTCACGTTTCAACGATTGGAGTTGTCACTTAACGATAATAATGCATACGAGGTTTAACGTTCCAACGATTCAAGTTGTTACTTAACCTACTTCTTACTCGAGTTCATTTTACTCGCTGTATAACTATGCGTACCTAATACGCCATTCATATAGCAACCTGTTGAGGTTATCTATAATAATAAAAAGATGAAACGACCCGAAAGGTAACATTTTAACTATTTAAGTAATTTGCAATTTCTTCGGTTCACGTTTGAGTTGTCACTTAAATACATACGATGTTTAACGTTCCAACGGTTCAAGTTGTTACTTAACCTATTTTTTACTCGAGTTCATCTTACTCGCTGTATACCTATGCGTACCTAATACGCCATGCATGTAGCAACCTGTTGAGGTTGTCCTATAATAATAATATGAAACGAACCGGAAGGTAACATTTTAACTATATAAGTTAAGTTCTAATGTTCACGTTTCAACAATTCGAGTTGCCACTTACCAATAATAATGTATACGAGGTTTCACGTTCCAACGATTCGAGTTGTTACTTAACCTATTTTTTACTCGAGTTCACGATGCAACGCCACGAGTTCATCTTACTCGCTGTATACCTATGCGTACCTAATACGCCATGCATATAGCAACTTGTTGAGGTTATCCTATGATAATAATATGAAGGTATACGTATAATTACGTATATTAGACACAAATTTGCAATTTGCTGTTAATGTTGAAAACGAAAATCAAGAGCTACGCGAACCAAGACCGTCAACTAGCGCGTTACACGCGAGTTCCGATCGTTCGCTGGATATAGCCAACATGAAAATACTGGAGGATGTATCTCCACCACCAGTGATTAAAGGTGCTTCCAGCAGTGAGGATGTTCCACGAACAGAACCAAGCTAAGGCAAAATTAGCAGCGGTATTGCTTGTCTTGACGAGCCTATAAGACTCTTCTTAGTAAGGATAATAAAGATCCAACTGTTCTAAAGCTGCTGATTGATGCTGGGCGCATCATCTGTGACACACAACTCAGTGAGTCAATAACGAGGCGAAATTTCATATTGGCTGTACTAAAGAAGGACTTGAAAGATCAGATGCTGCTCACGATAATAGATAGTTTTCTTGTAGCCAAGAACTAGCCGAAACTTTAAAGACCGCAAAAGCGATCAATAAAATAGGTGTGGATCTCAAAGCTACCACCTCTAACAAGACTACTGCTACAAAACCAAAGCATCAAGTCGTTAACAGAAATTGAAACGGGAAGGCTCCGGTTCAAAACCACAGACAGCAGGCATTGGCGCCCTCAAAGATGAAGGAGTCTGCACCTCAGAGGCAACAGCACTCGCCATCATCGAGGACATCCCGACTGATCTTCAGTCGCGGCCGCCGCTAGACAATACGGTAAATTACGCCGGTAGACTATCTGTTTTTTACAACCAATGGTCACAAATAACCGCAGATAAAATAATTTTATCGTGGATACGTGGTTATGAAATTCCGTTCACTGAAACTCCATATCAGCATTGTATACCTCAACCCCGAAATTATGCACACTCAGAAAAACTTGAATTTGATCAAGCTATACATAATTTAATTTCTATAGGTGCTATACCTCACTGTGAGCCCTGTGAGGATATCCAATATCTTTTTACCCAAACCGAACGGAAAAGCACGCTTTATCCTAAATATGAAAAAGCTAAACGAGTTCATTCAACATGTTCATTTGAATTAGAAGATTTTAGAATAATGATCAAACTAATCTCAAGATGTTGTCTCAAGTCAACTATTTATCTCAAAGACGCATATTATTAAGTGAAAGTTCATGATAACTCTAAAAATATTCAAGATTTAGTTTGAACGGTAACTTGTATGAATTTAATGCCCTACCGTTTGGTGTCAATACGGCACCTTTTGTCTTCACAAAAATAATGAAAACGGTGGTCAGAATGCCACGCTGTGCTGATTATTATCGATAATATATCTTAACGATACCTGTCTAATATCACATAGCTATAGCGAATGTATGGATAACATTACAAAAATGAAAAGTACATGAATTTGCCTGTAAGTTTACAGTCAGATTTCGATTGGTGGATTAAATCTATCGAAAATCCAAAAAATCAAATTAAATTTGACGAATTCAGATGCTTCGACTATGGGGGGTTGGGGGATAGCCTGTGCGGGAAAAACAGCAAGCGGTAGCTGAAGTCGGGAAGAAAGAAAACTTCACATTCATAAGATTAAATATTTGTCTAGAGGATTTATCCAATTGTCATATTATCTTGCGAATAGATAATACAACTGCGATTTTTTACATTAATCGTATGGGAGGAATCCAATTCCCCCATCTCACAAACTGACCAAAGATATACGACAATGGTGTGAAGCGCGAATTTTATTTATAACAGCGCTATACATTCCATCTACAGAAAATACTATAGCAGATACTGAATCAAGGTGAATTCACCCGGATATTGAATGGGAACTATCTGATCTTGCCTTTCAGCAAATCATTAACAATTTCGGGCTACCAGAGATTGACATGATTGCTAGTTGAATAAATAAAAAATGTCCTGTATACATATCATGGCACAAAGACCCTGATGCTTGACGCTTTCTCTGTGAATTGGTCAAAATTGTATAAAAATACCATGAACCAGGAACCCGTTTTTACGGGTTCCCTTCCTTCTCAATAATTTAAAAAAAACATTGATAAAAATTATTAGCGACAAAGCTAAGTGCATACTGGTCGGGCCAACATGGCCAGCTGAAACTTGGTATCCCCTATTTAACCAGTTTTTTACAAACTAAACCACTGGTTTTTTTCAAACTTCTGAGGAACTAATAATCTCTCATTCCAGTTTCTGCCAGATCCAGCGGCAGATTACCCTGGATGCCGGAGTATTGTGCGGGAGTCTCTAATAAGAAAACTCCCTCCCGGGTCTTTAGACACATTAATAGCGTCTCTGTCAGATAATTAAATCAAGTAATATGATACTTACACATTCCAGTTATTATTCATGTTTTAACAGAGTTATTTCAATCGGGATCGCTATACGGCACTCTAAATGGGTTTAGATCTACACCTTCCTTAGTATTAGGAAGTCAGATAAGCACAGACGACTGTGTTTTAAGGGTATATTTAGGCTTCGCCCTCCCTTACCTAAGTATGAATCCACTGGGATACTACATTAGTAATTGAAACTCTAGCCACTTGGATTCCTAATTAATCTCATTCTTTAGAAAAAATCACTAAAGAAGCTAGTTACCCTGCTGGCGCTGGTAACAGCGCATAGAGTACAAACTATTTCAAAAATAGATATCCGAAATTTTCAAAATTGGCGGAATGATATTTCCATTAGGATCCCTGACTTAATAAAAACGTCAAGTGTAAACGCAACTCAGCCAACGCTGATGCTGCCAATTTTTCGAGACAGACCTGACATAGGTCCGGCTTAATTATTAACGGATTATTTAAAAGTAATGTAGCGGCATTACGTGATCATCACACCTCTATTTTTATTTCTATAAAAAACCATATAATAAAGTTTCTCCCCAAACACTTAGCAGATGGATAAAGAGTATACGTTGTGGGTCTGTGGAATAGATATCACACAGTACTCTGCACATAGTACTAGACACCTCAAAAGCTCATAAGCTCGGTGTGAATTTGGATGTTATCAGGAAGACAACCGGTTGGTCCGGCGGCTCTACAATATTTGCCAAGTTTTATAACAGGCATATAACAGACAGCATATACAGAATCAAATCATTGTTTTGCTAGAAGTAAAATTGATTGATTTATGCTAAAATTTACTGTAGCTATTATGTTAATAGTTTATTTAAGAAACATTACCTTTTAATTGAGTGATTAAGTACATTTATTATGTCAATTATTGAAGAAATATTAAATATATTTACTTCTGTAATAACATAATCTTTATTATAATAACAGAAAAAATAAACAACATAAACTAAAATAACTAAATAAAATACACACTAATTTATTTACAATCTTAATCTAATAATCCGCTACCAGTAGGCAACGTTCCCAAAATGCTGGCAGCATTGCCACGTTGAATGGAAATGCTTAATCTTTGACCTAAGTAGAGGCCAGCATTTTGGTCACGTGTGGCTTCGACCAGACGCCCTGAAAGGTCTTTAAAAATTCGATGAGCTCCAGGTCCCCACGGTCCAAGTGTCTCAACCCCAAAAGGCTCAAATATGTAACTACTATCAAGACTACTATATTTGCGCCTTTTGAGGTTCTCAGCGGATTCAGCTGCCGCACCAGCCTTATTTTGAGTACCGGGAAGATGTGACGGCGCAAGGGTGTCAACACAGGTAGCGTCCCATACCAAAGGTCGCCCCATCTTCCACGGAATAAGAGTCATTCCATCAGGCCTTTTACCATCGTCACGTACGAGGCCATTCGGTTCTAAAATGGCCGCGCAGTTGGCGCTGGCAAAAGCCCAACGGATTATGTCGTTAAGACTGGCGTGGCGTGAAATTCTGCCAGCGCTCGTTGGCAAGATAAACCGTGGTGACCGAGCCGGTCAACAGCACTACCACACTGGCAGCGGTGCGGAGCACAGCATGATGCGCCCAAGCGAAGGGATGCCGCGATGCGGAAAGCTGAGGAGTCCAAAAGAGTTCCAGTGTTTTGCGATGGAAGAGCCTGAAGCCACAAGCCCGATTCCCACTCGGCAACGGCTAACAGACGGGCGCGCTCTGCAGAGCTCAAGTACGTATTAAACAATTGCTTCCGTACTTGCTCGCAAAGCGGCCGGTCCCATAGCTTTTGAGAAGATGGTGTATTAGGGAATTCTGAGTTTGGACAGGCTAATAACCATGTGTTTTTAGCCTCGGTAGAAAAAGTTATTTCTGGATCAGTTATAGACGTTGCAAGTATTTTTTGGGTAAGTTTTTGTGTGCTATGTACCGAGGACAGAAACGCGGGTAAAGCCACACCAGATATTGATCTGATGCCCAGGCCCCCCGATCGCACTGAAAGTGAAGCTTGCAACCACTCCCGATCTTTCAAATTGATATTTAAAATGGATTCCAAAGTTGTTTTTACAATGTTATCTAAAGTCTGAAGCAGATCTGTGTGCTTCCACAGCTGACAACAACGTAAAGTATAAGTGAATTTAGGTACAAAAAGACAAAAACGAATTATAGTAAAAGCCATGTGAGTACTGATTTTAGAAAGACGGTCCGAGCATAGTAAAAAATTTTGAATTTTTTCTTCAACAAAAAGAGGGAAAGATTCGTCTAGAATAGGAGAACCTAATAAACGAAGTGAATACTTGTCTATTACTTTTATATTAGGAGCCAAATTGTTAAACTTTTGTAAAATGAAATCTTTTGCTGGGCAATTGTCCGAAATAAAAAGTTCACATTTAGAAAAGCAAAAAAAAAGATATAGAAAAAGAAAAAAAGATAATAAAAAAAAGAGATAGCATCCCGCCCACCCAGATTACCTATTTCATAGGTCCCGAATAATGAAATATCTACTTGAACGATAAGCTCTGAACTAAATGAAGAACCAGCCAACCGCACGAAATAATGAAATTGTGCGGTCTACCTACATTTTTTTTTTTCTCTCTCTGAACTTAGTGCATAGACAAGGCGACAATGTGCGTGCTACTACAAGTGTATATATAAAATCTCTTCAAACTCACTACTTCACATAATTATGATAGAACTTAACTTACAGGTAAGTTCGTTTAATCATTAAATTATTGATGGTAACCACTTTCCAATAGGTGTCCCGTTTGCCTTTTTTGCTACCTTTACCCTTTTTATATAGGTATATCTAAAATTACCCATTTTATATATACTGAATAGCTCTTTATTTGGTAAGTATTAGTGAAGACGCAGCTCTGCGAGTCCCAAGCTTGTAGCACAGATGCATCTATGTAGTTAGTGAGCTGGTTTTAAACGATCTTGACAGTAAGTTTGAAATTTAAAATAACTGTAACAATGTTTAACTATACATTATACAAACTTACCTATTTCAACCCTAATAATCCGGTACCAGTAGGTAACGTTTCCAAAATACTGGCAGCATTGTTTTAGATGATAACTCTGTCTGGCAGTCGTTCATATTTTTTTCATAATCATTGTATTAGAAATGAGGGAGAAATGTCACGTCATGATGATGTCAATCGACGGGTATGTACATTGTTTTTGGAAGTATTTCCAGAAAACATACTTATAATACATATTACCCAAAGAGAATCTTTTCAATTATTCCGGGTCGGCGGCCGCGTCCAGAAATTATCGCGCGCGGTCGATCCCTTCGCGTGACCCGCACCGTCTGGCAAAGAGCGTCTGGCCACGCGGGTACTGAGCTGTGGTGCGAACAGCCTTTTCACAAACCTTTTGCCGATTCCTCCTTGCAAGACATAGCTGTCTTCTGCCACCCTTTACAAATTTAAGAATATTTGCCCAAAATAAAATAATATAACCAGTTGGTTTGAGATAAAAAGCAAATAATAATTCACAATTCGAAAAAATACAGCGATGATTAATTTCAGTCTTGCGTTCATACCACACAAATCTGTGGTTCATACGGTCTTTACAGATCCTTTTGAACTATTATTCTCTTTGAAACATTCCTTATTCATGAACAAATGAATGGATCTTGTCTTGACAGGCTGTTTCAGTTAGCGGTGTACTCCGGCCCACGCCGCCGCCCCTCTCTAGGTAATTGAATACGGCCATTTGTTAATTACATCCAAATACTAGTTACTACATAAAATAGGCAAGTCTTTGCAACTACAATTAATGCAGAACGCTTCCTGCCGGTTACCTACTTTGAATGGTTGCCTTTGAATGAAGAGCTCTTTGTCCATGTTTAGTAATTACTTTGTAGAAATTAGCCAACGTTCGCTTTCACCAGGGACCGTGTTGATGCCATGTTGCTATAAGAAAAGGAAGTATTGTTAAAGTTTATAAGTTTGTATATTCATGTACCGCCTAAATACATGTTGAGCATTTTTGGTACAAGGCTCCAGTCTTCAATTATACCTTGAAGGTTTCAGAAGGGGTTGGAATGTTAGACATGTTCAGTTATGTGGCCATGATGCGAGAAAGGCTCAAATTGCATCTAAAGAGTTTGGGATCTTGTGTAAAGAGGTATCTCGAGTCAAAAGCTTTTGATTTACAAAGCGCAGGTCAGCTCAAGACAGTAACTCCAAACCTCGTGGTACTGATAGTACACTATACATTGGTGATGTGTCCCGCTTGATATTTCCCGCATGCTGTTATTTATTTGTCAAAACGGTCATATTTCCAAATCTCTCTCTCATCTGTCACTTAGTGAGCCAGGCGACAGGTAATGTTACTAGAGACAAGGTTTGTTGAGGGCACTTCGGTTGTTTGTTTTATTATTTTTATTAATTTTTTTTTTAAGTTTTATTAATTTTGTGAAAATCTATTCGTGGATAAGCAATAATTTACATTTCTATCTACCAATATTTTCCTCAACTTGTAGCATATTTCCGTTATTATAAATAGGTATTTGCAACGTCAACTGGTTTATACTATCTTTTTGACAGGTATAAGACTAAATTTAGACGTGTTACACATCTCCCATCCCTTTCTCATGTTATTTATAGGAAAGAGAGAGTGAAATTAAAATTAGGCTTGGGACGCTAGAATCTAGCCCATCAATACCTACTGTGCGTCTTGTTTCGTTCACTAGTCCGTCTATCAACAACAAATCGCCTGAGCTAATCTAGCGTTCCGCATCCTACCTTACCAGTCCATAAAAGTAAATTGCGCGACACGCGTCAATGGCATCGCTCGGGGGTGGGAGGATGGGTCAAAAGGCACTCGAGTATGCACCCCCGGGCTCTGTAGACTATTGTTTTGATGGGGAGGTAGTCTGTGCTTTGAGCTTATTGATATCTTAGTGTAGTCAAATGGCAGCTTTCTAAAATGTTTTGACGGAAAATTTTAGAAGTACAATCAATGGGAAGGTTTATGAACGTATAGATCCAGTAAATCGTCTTCAACTAATTGATTATAATTATTTATTTGAAGGAACCCTATTAAACAATATTTTTAATATTCGATTTATTTTCACATAATTGCCTATTTTAATTCGATGTTGTACAAATATTTTGAAACAAGTTCTTTCAATCCGCCTCTTCAAATTAAAAAATGTCGTCCCCCATCAAATGGTATAGAGGATATGGCAGCTGAGGTAATGGCGAGAGGAGGTAACCGCAGCTATAAACATTTTAGGCCCTGAAACGTACTGCCAGATTTGAACTCGCGGCCGCCAACCGCTAGTTAACGACCCACGTTAAGAGGGAGGCCTCGATGCTGGTTGGCCTATTTCTAACTCGGGCTACGGCGAGCCCTTTTCAGTCTACGCAGGGAAACAAAGTTTTTTTTATCGAAGTGTTTATGTCAGACTCGTAATTTATATTACATATAACAAACAGAAAATTTATTTGACATAGTTGCAACCTTTTATTACTTATATTTAGGGGTGGTAGATTTCACTCAGTAAAATCTAAGAAAGAGTTAGCAATCACTACGAGAACTGAAACAAAAGATTTCAGGCGCAAAATCGGGCTAATGAACTGGCGGACGAAAGCCTTTGTTTAGAATTAATATTCTTTAGCAAACAAATACAGTTGCTTCTAATATGGACGTACACATAAGCATTATCTCATATCTGGTGTCTATAGGCGCCACCCTGGCGGTCATCATCGACATGGACCAGAAGACGTCGGTGATCTTCAGCGCGTGCGTGGCCGTGTTCTACACGCTGTTCGGCGGGCTGTACGCCGTGGCCTACACCGACGTCATCCAGCTGTTCTGCATCTTTATCGGGCTCTGGATGTGCATTCCCTTCGCGTGGGCCAACCCGCACGTCAAACCCCTCAGTTCGATGGAGGTCGACTGGATCGGGAGAGTCGATCCGGACTACTACTGGTTCTACCTGGATTACGGTCTGCTGTTGATCTTTGGAGGAATCCCGTGGCAGGTAAGGCCGTGGCTCCTGGTTTACAGTGACATCTTGTGTGACCAGATGGAAATTCTAGGTTTAGTTCTTTACCTTTGTGATTAACCTTACTACACCATGACGTGACATCAGTTGAAATTACGGTCAAAGTAATGTGTCTGGAAGCGGTTGGTCGAGAGGAGCTCCACATCGGGCTCTTGTGTGTTTTGTGTAGAGGTCTATGTCCAGCAATAGACCAGTCTATGTCCAGTGTTTGACTTTCGAGGTCAAACGCTATTTTATCATTATTATAATCAGCCTGCGCAGTCTATTAAAAGCCATCTAAACGAATCTTTTCAATGCTATGTCGGGTGACAGCTTTACATCGAGTTACTGACTGTTTCTGGTGGTTATTATGGTTAAGTTTTCATAGCGTTTCCTTATTATCAGGTATACTTTCAACGCGTACTGAGCAGCAAGACGGCTGGGCGAGCGCAGCTGCTGTCCTACGTGGCAGCCTTCGGCTGCATCATCATGGCGCTGCCACCAGTGCTCATCGGAGCCATCGCCAAGAGCACTTGTGAGTATCTTCAGTGAATCATTTCTCCTAGGGTTTCATTGGCTGCATCATCGTAACGCTGATTACTGAGCCTCTGCAATTTGTTTATTCCTAAAATATTTCTTTTATTTGGATAAAGCCTGTCTCTGTTGCGCGAGGGTTCGAATCCGAGTTTGAAGTTTTATTGGTGAATTACTTTGTGATTTAACTAATTAATGGTGGTAACCGAATTTTCATTTCATTTGGCTGTCTAAGTTGCTACCAACAGACACTATTTTAGGTTTAACGTACATCACATTATCAATGAACATCAGGTGAGGTCGCTACCTCACAACGGTCAAACGGTACTTCCTCAAAAAAACAGAAACAGCTTCACATATCTATTTTGAAGGGTAACAATGAGTAAACCCGTGCAGCTTGGAACGAGACTAGCTACCACGGCGACCTGACGCCCTCGGGCGAGCTCACTTCGGCGCAGACGTCCATGATCCTGCCGCTGGTGCTGCAGCACCTCACGCCGGACTTCGTGTCGTTCTTTGGGCTGGGCGCCGTCTCCGCCGCCGTCATGTCCTCGGCGGACTCCAGCGTACTCAGCGCTTCGTCCATGTTCGCCAGGTACCCCAACGGATCTAAGCCACCTACATCGCCTGTTGCTCAAGTATTAAAAAAAATAGAACTTACATAATTTTTATTCGGTCTATACTCTCTTTGTACTATTGTTAAATGAAAATTCCAACTTGATTCAGTGCTACTGTTTAAAAATATTTGTATTAACTTTTAGGTATTTTCTCAAAACGATTTAAATTCAATAAGAATACGATATTAGACATTTTATAGCTTCGACAGGAGCTATAAAATATGTAATACAATTAGGTACATAAGTCCCATTGATTTATGATGATTATGTTCGTACTCGTATATTGGAGTGTTCCCGTCGCTTGCAGGAACGTGTACAAGCTGATCTTCCGCCAGCGCGCGTCGGAGATGGAGATCATTTGGGTGATGCGCGCGTCCATCCTCGTGGTGGGCGCGCTGGCCACCGTCATGGCGCTCACCATCCCCTCCATATACGGCTTGTGGTGAGTCAGCGGGCTCTCTCCAATTATGATTAGTTTATAGAACAAATGGAACGAGTTTGCGTATTATGAGTTTCCATATTATAGTAAGCCGAGTCAAAGTGAAGTTCAAGTCTAGTCTGGTCGCGGTGCAGCCAAAGTCATGCTCCAGTTAAATTCAAATTCAAATATTTATTTATTTCTAGATATCTAGGATCCATTTTGTTAGTATACACACATAGATCAATAAAATTCTATGTATACGGTATACACACACATATAAAACAAGTTTTGTTAGTAGGTACATAATAATAGAAAAAGGAAGTTAAGCAGTGGAGAGAATGTGAACATATGCGTTTTCCGTTATAGTTCGAACATGTGAACTATTAATACTCCTGAATTGTATTCCTACTTATTTCAAAGTAAACATGATCTGTTAATTTTTATCAGCTAGATGTAAAACTAAATGAATAACGATATTATCGTAATAAATCTTAAAAATTCAGATCTTTGTACTTAAATTTGTTCACGCTAGTGTACAAATCACTCCACTGTCACATTGCCTGCACATAAACAAGTGCAATCACCCGTCCAAACGGTTTCTTGAACCCAATATCGGTGCTATAATGGAAGACGATCAAACCGTGTTCCAATATAATAGCATTCCATCTCGGTGTTGTGGTCAGAGCGCACTGATTGTCACATTTGGTGGGCAGGTTGCGCAAGTGCACCGTGCCCATGTACACGGAATCGAAGCAGGCCAGGGTTGGTGTTACTGTCACTCCGTTTTATAGCCCACGAGTGTCGCCGCGCGGGGTGCTGACGGCGAACGTTATGGTCTTACTATGGTTAGCTAACGCAGAGAATGGATCGTAACGGGCGTGGGAGAGTCAAATGTATCTTTGGTTCATCATGTATCAAATCTCTATAATTTTGTTGGGAACAAAATAAGTGTTAAATACTAGAACAATATTTCGTGATGTGTTTTACCATCAGATACTAACACTGAGTATTGACACATATAGTTGCAATATTAAAATACAGTTCTATAGCATTATCGTGTTGAAATAATAAAACAAGAAACCTTTTAGGTATTAGATCTTCCAGCCGACTGTAGTGTCTCAGGTCGATCACAGCGTCATAATTTCTGCAATCTCAATTTAAAACAAATATAAAATTGAGTTTTGTGATTCCCTCTCAAACTCTGTCAGCTATGTAGGGATAAGTTTATTTTTCTGCCATCACTTATGAGGGTATCGCTGAAGGGAACTTCAGCCCCTCCTGCATGCTGATGGGATGCCGAATTGAACTGGTCCAGGAAACACCCTTGGAATAGCAATACTAATAGTATTTAGTGGCTGCATTTTTCTCAGGTCTCAGTGTGTCTTTTGTAGACTCTGGAAGGTCTAATATTTGAAATGCTATAGGAGACCACAGAAAGCCAGACCGGCTGATGAGGGAGGATTATAGTTTTGAGAGATTGGAAATATTGACATTGAAGGTATTGAAACTATTGATTCGCATTTATAATATCAGTACGAAGTAGGATAAGTAGTATATAATATGAGTAGGATTAGAATATTATGAGAAAAAACGTTAAACTCACCGAAATCATTCTGTTCCATTCGCTAATCCATAGTAATGCCGGATTGTAATCGAGTTTTATGCATTTGCGTTTGACTTATAAACCTTATAGTAGGTACTCTCTCTGTCTGAGATAGAAAAATTGTAATAATTACTGCAAAAAATGTATTCGAAAGCCTAAAAGATAATTTCTAAATTCACTTAAATAATTTATTTGTAACTGTAGTGTACAGGAACCCCAAAACGTAGTAGAAGTAACATTATGGCCATAGTAATCACCTAATGACTGCCGCAAAAAATATTTATCAATGTTACAGAGAGAGCTTTCGACACGTCAAATCACTCGTGCCGTTAATCATCCAAATTGCTGCCTAAATTTATTTGTCACGAAAAATACGTCGTCACTTTAATCCATCATGTGGCGTATATTTCCAGACTCCATTAGGTACTTCCTAAATACATACTTAATCTTTAACTCCAACAGCCTCCATGTTATATGACATATCAAAGTCTGAGTGTTGACACAGCACATTAGCTCATCTTGCGTCCAAAACGGTTGTTCCATACTCGGGAGTACAGCCCGTTACTGTCGCAATCAATAACCGTCCTGCTCACGCCGCAGTAATGATATCCAAGTAAGTAGCTGGCGGGTGTGGGATTGCACAGTGCGGATCATTACAGACTCTGCACTTAGGACGACGTTATTACAGTAATTTATTCTCATCATAGTGCTGTCATGATCAGTAATTATGGAGCCAGCATTTATTTGTTAATTCCTAAATAGTCCTTGTAATGTCTTTGTGAAGGGCAACTCCACGCGATGGTTTAAGGGGCTAGGTTAGCCAAAACGACTCCTTTCACCTCCTAAAACTCCCACACGGCTTCGTTTAACGACTTGAAAAAAATACTACCTGAATTATCAATCAAAAGCCTCCAGTGAAAATCTCAGATTATCTTAGAAATCGATGAAACGGGTGGTACAAGGGGAGAGTGAAATGGTCTTTCAGTACAAAGTAATTGAAGGTTAATTCTGTTTGCCTTAACAGATTTTTCCTTCCTTTATTGGATCCACAAACCCGCGGGCGTCGTCATCAATCGTTAACCAAAGAAACTACTGTGCATACATTTTGATTAAGCCATTAGAGTGGGATGAAACTGTGATTGAAATCGAATCCTCCCCCCGCGGCCGCCACGGGGTGGCGAGGGGGTGGTCCCGATAGTCGTCTCACAGGTGATTGGTATCGTGTTCGTCAGCCGAGCGACTCGAAACTAAGGATTACGGAGAGTAACTGAAACTGAGGATTATGAGAATGGGGCTTTGAATCGTTCAGTATTCTTTTTAGGTCAGTCTTTGGTGGGAGAGATCACTCTCTTTCCAGGCCTGTGGTTCAACCCTGAGGTAGACATGTAAATAATATAATAATTATCATATTATCATAAATAATAATAATGTTTATGATAATATAATGATCACCAAAAGCTTTTCTTGCTGACTATACTTCAAACATATGGCATGGAGGTGGCGGGAAAGAAAATAATATTTCAATTTTAGTTTTCGTCGAGTTCCCGGGAATTGAAAGTTTATTTTTCGTGGAGGACGGGTTTTGGAGGTGCAGGAAGAAGCCGTTTTTAAGTTGTAACGTGCTCATCAATTTCATTATCAACAGCTATTACATTTCAGGTGACATAATGTAAACAAACTGACGATACGTGCCAAAGCTTAACTCATAGTTTGTCGTAGTTGGGCAGAACTCGATTTTACAACAAAAAGGGGGCGGAATGGTAAGGGTAGTAACTGTCTTGTTCTCATGGTCACGTTATCTGAATTTTACCATAGATTAGCGGTAATAAACATATACAAGCAAACAAACTTCACCTCCTTATAATATTTGTATAAAAGTATTTACTGAAGACCTAGACCAGAAGAGATCCAATTATAATCTATTGAATCATTTTAAATCATAAATAATTTTATTTCGCAATAACGTACATCGAACACGATGCATCAACCGTGCTCCACCACAGGTCGATGTGCTCGGACCTGGTGTACGTGATCCTGTTCCCTCAACTGCTGATGGTGGTGCACTTCAAGAAGTACTGCAACACGTACGGCTCGCTGGCGGCCTACGTGGTGGCGCTGCTGGTGCGCCTGTCGGGCGGGGAGAAGATGCTGGGGCTGCCGGCGCTCATCCACTACCCGGGCTGGGACGACGACGCGCAGGTGCAGCTGTTCCCCTTCCGCACCATGGCCATGTCGATGTCGCTGTTCACGCTGGCCTTCATCTCTTGGCTCTCAGTGTAAGTTGCTCTATTGAATACTTTAGACTTACAAATTTCTGCGGGTGTCCGCCTGGGTGGATATCATCGCGCGGAATAAAGAAAGTCACATACAGACTGCATAAATACATACATGAACCCTAAAAAAAAATTACACTCCTTTTTTGTGCAGTCGTGTAAAAAGCTGTTACTTTGACATTACAAACAGACGCTTCAGTTTTATTTATTTGTAAATAGTATATAATATATAGATATACGTATCTAAGTAACCACTCACAGGTACTTAGCCTTACAGCCCTTGGCGGCAATTACATTTCTAAGAAATGTAATAGAAAGCAATTCCGGCGCTATTAAACATTCACGAGGAAAGTTAATCTGATCCTTGTACCGTCTCGAGGAGGCTGTGTACAAGTACATGCGTCATGCATGGCAACACAAAATAATTGCCTTGTGTATTCTACTTATTTTTACTACATTGGTGATATGTTAGTAGGAATTTATTTCATTATTATGTTGGATGATGAGCCAGTTGAGTAGCCAGTGAAATTACTGCGCTTATGAGACTTAATATGTGTCAGGGTAGCCTTCAAAAGTTCTGCAGTACTTTCTTACTCGTCTCCTTCCTAATTCCAAAACACCAAAGTTCAACACTCGAGTATAATGCGGCACATGATGCGACCGTGTTGCAAAGGTTACACGTATCTCTCTGCCACAAGTAGTGGCGTTACCTAACAGCTGCACTGGTCGAGCCAGCCGGAAGCCGCCGAGGAAGCAGCTATTACCCACTCACTTATTACTTGTACCAGTTATCATTTATTTGCCGTGGTAGTAATGATTTGATTGTACTATGCATTATGTCGTTCGTGACAGACGGACGGACATATACACAATAACTGTAATGAGTGCAATAGTGACGTTGTATCACGACTTTGGCTTGAACAATAGTGCGTGTTGAAGTTTGTAAAGTTTTGGAATTGAGTGTTCTCTTTATCTTAAGTTTAACATTCAATTGGTAAGCGTGAGATCAATTTGAAACACTGTTTACTTCATCGTTCATCGTGGTTAGGTACCTATTAAATAACAGTTGCAAAGACATATTATTTCTTGCTATTAATATGATTTCCGTTAATCCTTTGAAGAACTGCTAATCACTGCGTTAATCTAACAAGGAAAGCAAAATAAACTTTAAGTACAGTTAAACATAATTACTTTGGATTTTTATTTTGTTAATTATTCCTTTTTTCATTGTAAGATGTTTCGTGTACCTATTGGTATGCAATAAAGAGTTTTTGTATTGAATTGTACAAAATGTAAATTATTTGTAAGTGATCCAACGCAAACAAGCACCAAGAACAGTCGGCATTGGTCAGCGCATATTGCAAATACAGACGTCTAACATACCATTAGAGATGCGGCGCGCTCTTGATGTGGTCCTTATAAGGTCATATATGTACCGACCACTCATATATGTTTTACCAGGTGGTAAGGACTACCTCTTCTGCGAGCGTCCGTCAGCAATATGTAAGCATTACTGTGTTCCGGTTTGATGAGCTGAGTAGCCAGTGAAATTACTGGGCTTATGAGACTTAATACCTAATGTCTCAGGGTAACGACTAACGCCCGCAATTGAAACACAAAGGCATAGTCTGAATGGCACTGCAATTGATATGAGCCGGCGTTATACTTACCATCAGGCAAACGACAAGCTCGTCTCGTTAATCATTAGTATAAAAAAATATGGAGCCGCTAATTATCACGTATGTAAGATCGACAACATCTCTAGACGCTCTCTCTAAACAGTTAAGAGTCAGGTGAAAAATCAGATAAACTTTTTGACACACCGCGTGCTGTCAATAGGTTCCTCACTCTGCAACCCTATAACCAGGTACCTGCGTTTTGGCCATAACTCACTGCCGTAACGGTGGTAACTAAGTTAATATGTTTAGAGAGACAATGACATTCCCAAGCAAGGAAGGCCGGCTGTAATATTGCCCTAATCTAAAGTAGTATATTTGGAGATATAAAATGAGACAAGGATAGGAAGATGATAACGGTGGTACGTGGGATATTGTATAAAACTAAAAAGTTCAAACAAAGTCCACAATAAAATGCCGTCAACCGTTATTTTCTGGCAGGTTCCTGTTCAACGGCGGCTACCTGAGCCCGGAGTCGGACTACTTCAACTGCGTCGTCAACATCCCCGAGGACATCCGGCGCGTGGACGAGCCGGCGGAGGCGGGCGAGCAGATGTCGGTGCTGGGCGGCGTGCCCGGCCGCCTCTACGGCGCCGCCGCCACGCTCGTGGGGCCGGACGAGAAGTGCGGCCGGGTCAACCCCGCGCTGGAGCCCGACGACGACGACCTGGACGACCCCAACGACGGGCCCACGCCGCTGTTCGGGACCAGCAGCGCGCCGCCGCCCGTGCAGCCCTTCGGCAAACAAACCGCTTTCTGAAGCCATTATGACTAGGCCCCGTGGAACTCGCGCGTGGTGTCATGGGATCCCACTTCTGGCACCCGACCCGCGGGCGAGTCTCGCAAGCCGAAACCGCTGTAGAGTAGATCGACATATTTTACGACGTCTTTACTATATTTTAATTTACACAGATCGATCGTAACATCGAAGTACGAACAGAATTCAGTATTTACGCAAACGATTAGAATGGTTATGCTCAACATATACATAAACAAAATGTCAGCATCTTCCGAAAACTTTTGTACCGTAAGTAATAACACGTATCATTTTATAAAGCAACTAACATAGTGCGTTTAGAGGGTAATGCGTTCGAGCAATAGTTGTACGTTGGCGGATGTACAAATAAATTACGTAAGCAAAAATATTTTCTGTAGCGCAACGCCACAAACTTAAAGTTAATGAAAGCTATGAAACTATGACATATCAAAATCTGAACTAATAATGTTTAGAGGTGATGTTATATATGTATATTGTATATTATTTACATTTGAAAGATTCCTTATTTAAGTCAATTAACGTAGAGAGAAGGTGCACGGCAACGACATGCAAGCGCTTCATAGCTCGCACGAGTGCATCCATGTGTGCGTGCGGCAAATAAATCACAAATTATGTATAAATGTAATCACGTGACCAAAGAATAAATACGATATAGCATGTTGGATTTTTGGAGATATATAAAAAGAGCACTGCGAAGCATTTACCTAGAATTGAATTTATCTGAATTGAAATAATTATTATTCTTATTTTGGACATTTGAGATATTTACTTGAGCTTTGTAGGAAATAGTTCTACAATTTAGTAGCTGTTATATTTTTAGGCTTTAGAGAAAATGATTTCAAAATATGGAATTTGTTTTATATTATGAAGTATTATTAATTTATAATTCAGATGTTTGGACAGTAGCGTCTGTCTAAAGTTTGATCGATGTATCTACTCAATACGTAAGGAAATTATATTCGTTAAAGAAAATTAATATTATCAGTGTTGTTTGTGATTAATTCCTGTGTTTCATTACGTAATTTTTATCGTCATCTTAATCATAGGCCTAAACCATCGCAATATTACATAAAAGGTCGGACTTATCGCCAGAATAAACTTGTACTGATAATGGCACCTCTTGTATTCGTAAAGTGTGTTGATGTTCAGGTTATTATACTATATCGATGTGTCTCGGTCTGACCTTGTCCTCTCCCGGAGTGTCCTTGATTAAAATCACCTACATATTGAATACACATAAAATCTACGTATATGTCCAAAAAAGCTTTTTGAAATTATATAACTTTTGCATAAACTAAATCACCAATTAGTTGATGTAATCGTAAATGTTCTGCTATTCAATTGTTTTATAATACATTTTATGTCCATAATAGAGTCTACAAAATATATATTTGTTGCTATTTACTATTTATAGAGTGATATCAATCACCTGCGTGTATCTATGCTAAGACTATTGTAACTCTATACATATCATATCTCTGTGACTTATAATAATATAGTACATTAGTGTGAAAATAAACATATCAATATTTGTAAGAGTAGATGTAAAGGTATCGTTGTTGTTCTTCGACGTCGCTTTCTAATATTATATATTATGCCATTATAATTAGATATCTACATATTATTTACCAATCCTAGAGTTTTTAAATTATAATTATATTGAATTCACATATTTTGGATATACACGTTCGGGTCAAATACTTAAAATATTGTTCAAGATATATGATGAATTATTAATTCTTTAGATTTTATTAAAATGTATGATTGTTATTATGATATAATCATAAATTAGCATTTAATTTTACTAAATATATATTTATATTTAAATAAGTGGCAGTACATATATAATACATATTATTATATTAGGAAGCGATCGTGTCACTGTTAGCTAGTAGATAATATACCTATTGACTTATTCCTAGTCTTGTTGAATATTTTGAAACGTGATCATACTGTGTACTGTTGTGAAGTATGCGGTTGCTCCTGTGACAAAATAAAAAGTATAGCATGTTGAAGTCTTTCTTTTATGCAATTTAGAACTACGGCAGGTTGGGGGGGGGGGGGACGGGGGGGGGGGGGGGGGGGGGGGGGTGGGGGGGGGGGGGGGGGGGGGGGGGCGGGGGGGGGGGGCGGGGGGGGGGGGGGGGACGACGACGACAATCATTGAAACAACCTTGTGAACTTTCTCGTACTTCACATTGGTTATGATCCTATTAGCTATCTGCCATTGAAAGTCACGTCAAAATCGGTCCAGCTGTTTCGGAGATTACTCGGAACAAACAGACAGACTAAAATAAAAAAAAATGGTTATTTTGTTATAGATACCGTATATACTTTCATATGCATTTACCAAAAAGCTGTTATTTTGATGTTATTCAAATTTTCAAATTCAAAAGTCTTTATTCAAATAGGCCCCAAAGGAGCACTTATGAAAGTTAAAATGACTCTAACAGCCGGCCTCTGCAACATTCATCTACCCGAATCACAGACTAAAACTAATGCTGTCTTTATCAGAACATAATAAATGACAAAGACACCAACAGACCCAATCCGTGTTCAAAGTCAACGAATCTTCCAGAAACTCACCGTGCCCGTTCCAAATTGGTATAGGCCGAGCAAGAAGAAGGGCAAGAAACTCGTCACGGCATTCTTTTTAAAAAAAGTAGTTTTTTTACAATGATTCTAATGCTAACAACTAACAATTTAAAGTTTAGTAGTCGCCAGGAGGCTCCTGAGCTGTTTGCCTCCATGCATCCTTGTCATCTACATAATCCTTAATTTTATAATACGCTTTTTTAATTAATACACTCTTGCCTATACGTTTAAACTTTCCTTGTGGTAATTCAGTTAATACTTTAGGAATTTTGCTGTAGAATCTGACACCATTTGCCAGGAACGATTTGTTAGTTTTACTTAATCTGAACCCGGGTACAACAATTTTATGTTTACTTCTAGTATTTAACTCATGTACATCACTTTTTAAGTTAAATTTAGTAATATTCTTCCGTACATACATTATATTTTCCAAAATGTATAGCGAAGGCAGGGTTAGAATACCTATTTCTTTAAAAAAGTCTCTTAGAGATTCGCGTGGACCCATGTCATAGATGGCGCGTACTGCTCTCTTTTGTAATATGAAAATGGTATCTATATCGGCAGCAGATCCCCAAAGTAGGACGCTTATAGGACGTTACAAACCTCAGAGTATAAATCGTACGATTTATACTCTAAGTTACACTTACATTTTTTTAGGAATTATTGCATAGTCAATAAATAAGTCATGCAACAGTTCGCTTATCTTCGTAAATAAGTTTAGAGGCAGACAACATAAGTTACTGGCAAATTGGATGGATTCTCGCTGGAAAGCTTTTCTATATATCTGGTAGATTTTCGCTCATTTTCTAAAAGGTAAAATATACATATAAAAATAAAACTATCAATTTATTATTTACAATTTTTATTTCATACAAAATATAATTCGTACTTAAACTAAATTTTTGTACATTTCGATAGTTAAACATTAAATAATTAATACTTTTCGTTTGACGATTCTTACAGTAATGGTAACAGGTGAATGTGGAGAGGTGTAACAATGATCCCTTATTTTATACTCACTAAGGTATTTGAGAGCTTTGCCCAGCAGTGGATACATAAAAGAAGAATTATATGTACAAAATATTTAATTTTAATAATAAACAAGTGTTTTTTGACAAGTTATAAATTACTATTCCATAAAACGGAATTATTAGTACTACAACAACGACACAAAACTTGATTTTTTACTTCGAGAGTTACGCTTAGAAAATTATCGAAAAATCGATTAGAAAATCATCGGTGCATTTTATTAAATTCGATCAGAGTCAGCTCATAATTTCAGAAAGTTCACATTCTACAAGAACCCAGTAACTAGTTTACAAGTATATTGACTAATGGTATACATCCTAGAGAGCCGGAGTGGAGGCGACCGCAGCGGCAGGCTAGTACACGTAACCGCCGTTGGAGTCGTAGCTCTGGCTGATGGTGGCCGGCACGCTGGAGCCACCACCCGAAGAGTAACCACCACCTCCTGATGAGTGGCCGCCGCTGGAACCCCCAGAGGAATACCCACCGGATTCACCACCCGACGAATAACCTCCACCTCCTGATGAGTGGCCACCGCTGGAACCCCCAGAGGAGTACCCACCGGATCCACCACCTGACGAATAACCACCTCCTCCTGATGAGTGACCGCCGCCTGACCCACCCGATGAGTAGCCTCCTGAAGATCCTCCTGACGAATAGCCGCCTGATCCACCTGAAGAGTGACCACCACCACCGGATGAGAACCCACCGCCTCCAGAGCCACCCGACGAGTAACCACCGGATGAGGAGCCTCCTGAAGAGAAACCTCCTCCAGATGAGAAACTAGAACCACCAGTGCTGGGTGCTCCGTAGCTGCTCGAAGGGGCAGCGGGAGTTCCGTACGAGGACGATGGAGCTGCGGGGGCGCCGTAAGAACTGGACGGGGACGGGGCTCCATAAGAGCTGGAAGGAGCTGAAGGAGCACCGTAAGAACTCGATGGTGCACTACTACCGAAACCACTGCTACCGCCAAATCCACCGCCACCGCCACCGCCAAAGCCGCTACCACCAAAACTGCTGCTGCTGCTAAAACTGCTGCTGCTGAATCCTCCACCGCCACCACTGCTACCATGGCCGCCATTGCCGTGGCCACCTGAGGATGGAGCGCCATACGAAGAAGATGGAGTAGCTGCTGGAGCACCGTAGGAGCTGGAAGGAGCGGGAGCGCCATAAGAACTGGATGGAGCAGGAGCAGGAGCTCCATAGGAGCTGGAGGGAGATGGAGCACCATAGGAGCTGGATGGAGCAGGTGCAGGAGCTCCATATGAGCTAGAAGGAGCTGGAGCACCATATGAGCTCGACGGAGCAGGTGCCGGTGCACCGTAAGAAGACGACGGCTTTTTGGGAGCTCCATAACTTGTAGAAGGTCCAGTGGGTACGCCATAGCTGGTCGCTGGTGGTCTGGCGGGGGCCCCGTAGCTGCTTGAAGGCTTAGACGGTGCTCCGTAGCTGCTTGAAGGCTTGGAGGGCGCTCCGTAGCTGGACGAGGGACGAGGAGCGGGGGCACCGTAGCTTGAGGAAGGACGAGGAGCTGGTGCACCGTAACTCGACGATGGAGCTGGGGCACCGTAGGAACTCGACGGAGCCGGAGCCGGGGCGCCATATGAGCTTGATGGAGCTGGAGCACCGTATGAGCTTGACGGGGCCGGTGCTCCGTACGAACTAGATGGTGCTGGTGCTCCGTAACTTGAAGACGGTTTAGGTGCGCCATAACTGCTGGAAGGCCTGGGAGCACCGTAGGAGGACGAGGGTCTGCCACCACCGCCGTGGCCGCCACCGCCACCTCCGCCGTGACCGCCGCCGCCACCTCCGCCATGGCCTCCGCCGCCACCTCCGCCATGGCCTCCGCCGCCACCGCCTCCATGGCCGCCTCCACCTCCACTGTAGCCGCCACCTCCGCTTCCATGGCCGCCACCGCCACCTCCGCCTCCATGGCCGCCACCGCCGCCGCCGTGACCGCCTCCGCCGAAGCCACCACCTCCGCCGAAGCCACCACCTCCGCCGAAGCCACCGCCTCCGCCGCCGCTGTAACCACCGCCACCTCCACCCCCACCGTGGCCGCCGCCACTAGAGGGCGGAAGATACGACGAACTCAGCGGAGCTGCAAACAATAAGAATGATGTTAATATAAGTACCAAAATAAACTTTCATAAAATGGATAACTGTGAGTGGCTGTAAGCATGGTTCTTCAATATTACCCCGTTTCGTAGCATGCAGTATTACAACTATTTATCATCTTTTTTAGTAATAAATTCATTTAGAAAGCCTCGCTAAACATCAACGAAAACAAAAAGTTAAAGTCTAGAAAATTTCCGTCCAGTTTTCTCAAAGGGATCCTATTCTTTGACTTGTACTTTGGCCCGCGGCGCCCTTGACATATATTTTCAAGTTTTCTAGCGCAAGATATGACATGCTATTTTTAATATTGACTGCGATGTAAGGTGAATGCTTGTTACGAAGCTGTTAATAAATAGACACAGTTATTAGATTGCTAACGTAGAGATATATGGGGAATCAACACAGGTCGTCGATGAAAGTCGGCTAACAGACGGTATGTGGTAAGTAAGTACACAGTGCTCGGTCGGAGGTGTTGTGGTGCAAGCTGGTGGTGGTTTTACCTTCACGTTTGTAGTGCTTCCGAGACGTGGCAGAGGCGAGCGAGCACAGCAGCAGCGCTGGCACCAGCTGGAACAATTAATTACAAATGTTGTAGTTTGTTATTAATATTAACTTAAATTATTATTGACCTTAAGGTCAACAGATCAGTTTCGATGTTCAAAATGAAACGGTATTTTGTAAGATTTGTACGACAAAGAGTGACGTAAGGAAGCGGCCCCGTCGTCATATATCATTGCATATTAGTACAGATACCGCTACTCTGCGGTCGCTCTTATAAAAATAGCTTCTAATTCCAAATATTAATAATAATTAATTATTATTCCAATAGCACAAAACGGAACGGGCCTGATGCCTTACTGCCTACGGACAAGTCACGACAGCATCGTGAGCACCACAGTAGAGAAACTGAATTCTCCCTTTGTGAGGCATTTCAGGAGAGTGATGTAAGAATTTGAAAGTTCGCATTAACACCCCTTTTTGGCCACTCCCGTTTTATAGCTCTCATCGGTCGAAGTAAACAACCATCTCTCGGCGACATTGACCGCGCGCTCGTCTCCCATTGCACAACGTGCCGAGTGCCGACACGCTCCTGACAACGAACACTACGACATTTACGTCGACGTTGAAACAATTAAACTAACAACTAACAGTGGTTGTAGAGACTTGCGCAAGGTTTTGCGCAACGTTTGATTTTCCCGCGGCGTGCGCCAAGGCGGCTTGCGGTGATCATCGCCCAGATGGCGCAAACCTGTACGTACGGGAGGTACACGCCAATTTTCTGTAATGTTCATTATTGGTCACGTAGCCACAACATACTAGAACCTTATATATGTGACTACAAGGATTGTCGTTCTAAACTTGCAACGCATGGATAATTTTGAGATCGTATTCAGCGATCTGTAAAGAAGATTAGGTACAGATAGAGTTTAATTTAGTTTCAAAATATATACTTTATTTAAATGAATCTCAAGAGGGTGCAAAGTCAAATGGTGCTAGTACCTCCATACCACATCCATTCGAGAAGGGCAAGAAACTATATACATTGTTGCTAAGTTTAGATTAAACTTTGAATAACTTAGGTACAAGTTACCGTTAAGCATGCGATAAAATACGTTGCTAATATTGTTATCTTTTCTTGAAAGCTTTGCTTTGCATTAATATTCTCAGCAAAAAATAAAAATATTGAAGAATGCATGCGGCACGCAACCGTTTTTACATTTTTAAAATATAAAGCTTATAGGCTTTTCAAGAATTATTGCAGCACTGTTACGACTATAACCCTTTCATCCTTGGGCCTTATTGTACCTACTCTAGAGTCTAGAGTGTAGAGTCTAGAGTAGTGTCTAGAGTGTAGTGTAGTCTAGAGTCTAGACTAATGCAGCCGTTGGGAGAACCATGAAAAAACCGGACTCGTTATAAAAAACGACTGCCGAATTAAACAAAATCAGCAGGATCAAGGATGTAATTACACAAGATCTACTGACCCTAAGTTTCTATTTCGTAAAATACTTTAAATTGTCCAATAATAGCTTGAACCAATGCTTAAATATGCAACGCACACTTAAGCCATTACTTCGGGCAGATAAAGAGCGTTTAGTAGGCACGGCACGGTTTTAAGATCGAACCGACAAGGTGAAACTCTTCTCATTATCTACATAATGTTTGTCAGTAGGGCCGCGTAATACTTGTAGACAGGTAGTAAATACTTTCACATATTATTTAACTTGATATTTATCTTTAAACGTACTCAGGTTCATAATTCCTCCCTAATTCATGACTTGGGCTTTCAAGGCCCACAGCCCACGCGAAAACCAAAGAAAAACAGCGATCACTGCTTGACGCACATCATACCGTTTATGGAGCTTTTTAGAAATTTTGTCCGAGCGATAACCGTACCATGGTTAGAAGACCACGGCTGAAGAGGTACCACGGATTGTTCTTGTCTATTTCGTGGATTTTTGATGGGGTTTGCATCCAGCCGCGTTTGCGCGTATACATATTGTCTCGTTAATCCGCGCTTGTTGCAAAAGCATGGCTATTTTTATAGCAAAACGCGTAATGGGGAGGCACAGGCAAAGCTAATTTCAGATGGCGCCACCATCGCTGGTGCTTATCGTTGATTTTTCATTTGAGGGTTATTGAATTAAACTATAACCAGTAAACATGCTCGCGTGATAAAAATTATTAGATTTCAAATGGTCACTATATAAACTAGAAGAATAGTTGGTTCCCAATATTTTTTTATGAGCAATGATTTGATCCATAATTTCAATTTTTACTCGTTAGAAGGGAAACGAGCGTACCTTAATTTTAGCCTGAATTGCACTTTAAAGAGGCATACTTTATTGCAGACGATTTTGTGTTAACTTACTAAAATGTTATAATGAAGTTCATAGTGAAACAACACCAGCGATAATACGCCACCTAGCGGGATAAGTAAGCAGTGTGGTTCCTCATTGCATAAGCGTCTAAGGGCGGCCTAACACCAACAGTGACGTAACAAGTGAAGTGTCCCATACGCGTGGCGGCGAGCCGGTGACGAATCAATTTGACATTCGCCTCTGTCCGCGTCTGCCCGGGGCAGCGCGAATATTCGCCGTGACCAAAGCGATGCCACAGTTTAATTGTGGTACGAATCACTTTTGTTACGGTTGTGTTATGTCTACAATGCAAGTCATATAAATCTGAAGAAACTTACAAAAAGTACAAAAGTGGATATTGATTTCTTTTGATACGTTAAACGGAAAAAAGGCGATAACAATGTTATTATATGGCTAAAATCAATACTAGTTCCTTTCATTTTTCATAAACTACTTAGCTGCTACATAAACACTAGCTAAAGGTAGCTTACTAACGTACAGACTATAAAAATAGTTTAGTCTAGGTATAGCTATAGGTATATATTATGTTTTAGTTTGGCACTTTAATTTGGCAGGCAGCGTACCAAACAAAAGCATTTTGATTAGTAAATAATTATAGTGTCTTTTTATAAATAGATGGACTCATAAAAACAACACTGCCATTGTAAATACACTACTTTATTCCGATGATTGTAGATTCGCAAAAAAGCCTAAGTAACGGAACTGTCTAGCTTTAAAGTTGTGTTCTCTTTGGCGACATTTAGTATCTCACTTCCTTATAGGAAGTACACTAAATATGAATAAAACTGGCCCAATCCACTGAAGGCCCAATCATAAGCATTGCGCGAGCAGTAGAGTGGTGCAATATACCTAACTTAGAACATATCGGCCTATTATCGCATCAATATTATTGTATCGCTGTTAGAATCATTTATTTTAAACTTCATGAGTGCTCCCTTGGGGCCTATATGAATTATTTATATTTATTTTGAATTTGGACTAGCTGCTGCCTGCGGTTTCACCCGCGTTGAGATATTCGATTTCATGGTTTTTATTTTTTTTGCGCGGAACCCTAATTCTTTAATCTAAAATAAAAGTAGCCTAA
The DNA here is from genome assembly GCA_907269065.1 of Crocallis elinguaria. Lineage (NCBI taxonomy): Eukaryota > Metazoa > Arthropoda > Insecta > Lepidoptera > Geometridae > Crocallis > Crocallis elinguaria. Next base: position 18,044,767 of record OU026068.1, read on the forward strand.
GTTACTCCTTATAACATCAGCCATCTGCCAGTGAAAGTCCCGTCAAAATTGGCCCAGCCGTTTCGGAGATTACCCGGAACAAACAGACAGATAGATAAAAAAATTAAAAGTGGTTGTTTTGCTATATACTTTCATATGCATTGGTAAAAAGCTGTTTTGACATTACAAACAGACACTTCAATTTTGTTTATTTGTATAGATTTGTGAATCTCCTATATATTTTGAATTTAAATTTGAAACTAAGTTACGTTTGCTGAAAACAGTCTGTCAGATCAATCAAGTACTTCAAAGAACCATCACCTGTGCCGAGAATAGATCATTACTTGTAACTTTGTGCTGCACCGTTCCGACCGCAGCTTCCCGGGTGTTATAAAACTGCGGAAATTATGTCGGTCATATAGATATGAATATTAACGACAGATAGTTCGAGTTCTCACTGTGCAGTAATAAGGTATACGCTGTTGGGAACTGATCACGTTGATAAGCGTAGTTGATGAGCTGACAGGAGAAGGGAATGGCTTGAGAAAAATTGCGCCAGTTTTTATTAGATATATTCAAAGCAACCGTACGATGAGATGTTGTGAACCTTTAAAAATAAACTCTAATTTCTGCAAAATTATTCGCATTGTGCAACATGAGGAGGTATTATTTTATGTTTCCAAAGAATTTCAAATTTGTTATACCTACTCTAAATTTCTATACTAAAATTTAACTTGGAATCGTAAATGATATATTGTAATGATCAAGTGATCGTATTGGGCCAGTGCCATGCTACCGCCGCGCTGTTACAAAGTAAGCTGTCCTCATTTTTCAGATTGGCAACTGTAAGCCGGCACATAAATCTAGATGCTCTGCATGTCTCACGGGAATGCGTGCCGTACGGTGACGATGGGAACCGCCACAATGCGCCTGCGCAACACCATCATTGTTCCCAAACTCGACAAATGCAGATTACCGTGTATTAAACTAAAGTTAATTTAATTAATTGCCACGCGGAGTGAGTTATCGCCGGAAAATCCTACTAATATGATAAATGCGAAAGTGTGCTTGTTGGTTTGTCCTTCTTTCACGCAGTAACGGAGCAACGGATCGACGAGATTTTTGGCATAGATATAGTTTATGGACCGGAGAGTAACATAGGCTACTTTTTATCTTGGAAAAAAATGCACGGTTCCTGTGGAAACGCGGGTGACAACTTCAAATTCAAATTGCTTTATTCAAATAGGCCCCAAAGGAGCACTTATGAAAGTTAAAATAAATGACTCTAACAGCGGGCCTCCGCAACATTCGTCTATCCGAAAGCGCAAGCAGAAGCTAGTATTTCAATATTTTTAGACTTTCACTTTGAACTCATAACAATACGCTCCCGAACAAAAAGTTCAATATCCCACCTGTGTGCACTGTGCACTGCCACAGTTCTTCTGCTACTTTGAAAGCGCTCGTTTAAACTCTCAACAGTCTCAACACAGAGCGAATATAAATTGCGGAACATCAAGAAAGTTAAGCAAAACACTATAATGATCGATCTGAAGCCAATGAGAGAGAATTTAAATGGGTTTTTAATACAAATTCACACACGTTCATTGTTAATAGGTCTTTTTCTGAGCTCGAGTGAGAGGAAGCGCGGCTCTCGCGTGCGGAACATCCACAATGCCAATGCTCCGCCATGACACGTTCCTCTATAAAATGGAGTTAATATATCGTTTCCCCTCCATTTTTCTCCAGAGATGTTATTGTAATGCGAAGAGGTTATTTTGTATTGAAGTAGAGCATGTGGAATGTGCTCTAGATTAACAAATTAATAGCTATTTTATTAATAGTAAGTGTCAGTGGCCCAGCCCTCTGCGTTAATTTTTAGTTTCTCCGGATTATATATCCAGATTATCTAACGGCTCTGTACAACGTATACGAATAAAATATACTAAATAAAGTTACGTACGTACTAAGTATTTAACTATTTATATATGCATGTGTATATTCCGCGAACTCAGTAGAGTAGCACATCAATTAAGCAGTCACACTGACGAACCCAAATTAAAAGATCTCATGAATTTATTCATGTTTCCGAAGCAGGTAATTTCTTCGGAAACATTACGCGTCGGCGATTTGCCTGTATAACATAATGCTGCACATTTGAATAATCTTATGTTATGACACAACAGTCACGTGATCTGTTCCCACAGCGAAAGGAAAGTGATTCTGTTCTTAAACGCGGGTTAACTGCTCTGACACACATCGCGGATTTAGTGGAAAAAGAAGAAAATGTGAATAGAGTTGAAATGCCGAAGAATGTCGCATACGACGGCAGTTTCACACGACAAAGTTTATAAACGCTACAAACGAGCTGTCTCTACAGTGTACACCAATGTGTAGGTCTGTAAAGTAGTAAAACAGTCTTGGCTCTAATTTGAACTGTTCCTTTTTTCAGTTTGAACCTAGTTGTCAAGGTTACGAAAAGTAGGTCATGTACTGACCCATTTATGTCTTTAAAATTGAGAGAGTTTGTGTCTTTTCACATGCATCTAGGTACTTACGAACTGAAATGAATTAATTATTTGTATTAATACAGGCAAATCAAAAGCACGTGCCTAAATTGTTTGTAAATTTCAGGACTGTGTGGTAATAGACAGTGCTCTGACAAATGTCCCAAGCAATTCTACAATTGAACCTCTAAGTACTATTGTTAGTCCGATAGTATTCTAAAGTGCTATCATAAGTGTCGCCTCATTGTGTTGTTACACAACAAATCATCGATTGTGGTAGTGTGTGAACTTTACTCTGACGGCTCTGACCCAGAGTTTTTGTTCCATATAAGTATAACCAAATGCTTAGTTTGTATTAGCTAGACTATAATAGTGTCTATGGGTTAATATATTGTTATCTTATGCAATAGAAAGTTGGACGAACCGTACTGAATACTCAATGGTTGGTCATAGCGTCAGCCGTTTATAGTTGAGCTTGGGTGAAACTGTGGTGGATGGAATTGTCGACGTCGCTGAATGTGGTTAATAAGCTTACTTAAAGTATTAATGTAGTAACGAAAAGAGGCTAAGTCAGTGGCGTATTTTAGGATTCAGCGCCCTGGGCCTGCAGGCCCCGCCACCCTATCGTCGCCGCGCCGCCGCGCTGGTCGGTATTTATATACGATCCGCGTCTTGATGTATACATATCAAACTTACACCCACGAACCCCCACCACCACCTTTTGAGATTTAGGCTCTTATTAATAAACAGTGTTAAAAGGTTGGTTTAGTTAAACTATGTTTTGTCTTTGTTGTTCTGTAACAATTTTAAAAGGATTCGAAAGAGACAAAACATAATTTAACTAAGTATTCAGCCGTTTAACACCGTTTATTAATAAGAAACTTCAGTCCTGTAGGTTTTTTAAACTTCTGCTCGCACCGCCCCTCGCAGCTGACCGCCCCGGGCCATGGCCCTTTTGGCCCTAGGGTAAATACGCCCCTGGGCTAAGTAATGCCGCCAGTATATGGAAAGCTATCAACTTATAGAACTGAAAATAGGTTATCAAGTTACTCCGCATAGGTAATTTTATCTAAACTTCAAACTGCCCTCAGGGGCTAATATGATAATAAATAACCAGTTGTAAGGACCGGGCAGTCATTTATTTGACCTACACGAGTGCTCTCTTGATGTGAATAAAGAATTTTGAATTTGAATGTCCCAAAACCTGATTATAGCTTAGGTACTTGCTAGATTTACTTTTATAAATGACTGCATTGTTTAACACAATCCTCTAAACGAAATCGTAGCTTCTGCGCAGCACCTACTTATTTAATATGTATAATTCAAACCGAGTTAATAATTAGCTTTTGGTATGATCCACTCAGATATCAGCAGGTCGTGACAGTATCTCTCCATCGCCGACATAATTCATCTCCGTGGAGGCTGCGTGAGGAACATAATTATTTGTTTCGAATTGGCTTCAGAACGTGCAGTGTATTAATATTGTCTTCAATACTTCCTTACAGTTGAAAACGTGCGTGTAAGTTGCCTATTTTTATTATTTAAGTTTTGAAGAAAATATACGAACGGTAAAAAACTAACCTCTATAATTATTGTAATGTTGAATGCATAAAAAATAAAAATGAAAATAAACAATTTTAGTAATAATTGTAAACAAACATGCAATGTACAAAAAGTATATACATGGCAACAAGGCTACGACGAAAACATAAATGTCGAATGATAATGACTTGAAAAAGTCATAAAACTTGTTTTCTGAATCTAAGTCTTGTAACAGTTTCTCTGAGCACTTTCACATCTACGAGTAGGTACCTATATAAGCACAGTAATTTGAACTCAATTGTTATAACATTTACCGACTTCAAAAAAGGGAGGTTATCATTTCGACACGTAAGTAAGTATGTAACATTATTGCAACTGCAATAAGTAAGAAAAAAACTGCAATTAGTGTATTCACATATTATGATAATCTATTAGGCCTTCCAAACAAACATACACAATTTTATAAGTGTTTGTATGTAGTATGGGTGTATGTTTGTCCATGCATTTCTCCGAAACTATTCCGAATCGGATTGTGACCATTTTTTATTAGCTTACATTTACTTCAACTTAGGGAACCGCTTAAGTTTCATCAAAATCGGTTCAGTAGTTTAAAATATATGGACCAAAATGTTATTGAAGTCTATTTATATTTTTGTAACTTTTGTTACAAGGACTCGTTGTAGTTAAATACTAAATGTTGCCATACGAAATCGAGAGCTTCAACTAAATTGGAAAACTGCATCTGTCACAAGTGTTGTACTGAAACAAAACTATCGCTCACTGTAGGGCTATCACGTCGCTTTGTTGTGTGATAATTAATTATGTTATACAACTTAACTAGCGCGTAAGTAATGCTAAGTGGTTGTACAACAAACGTCTAATTGTCGTTGCAGGAATGTCACGCCGGCGGCGTTTCCTTTGAGGATTTTCTTTGTTACGGCACATTACGTAAAATTTGTCTTTGGCAGGTCATAGGGTAGATTAAACAGAAGGCGCACTCTGGCGTACGACCATAGATTTCTACGCAATGACGCAACCGATTATCTAATCTGTGGCGCGGAAACTTGACATTGACCTTCTTGTCACTTTCTCGAATAAAACTCGCATAAATTATTCAACGATTAATCGTTGCGGCATCGTTGCGGATATACACCTTACATACACGCATGAATGAATATACATTATATATACACTTGAGCCGATGTATTCATATGCTAATTTAATAAAATTTAGGTTGTATAATCTGATACTTATTAAATTTTTACGTTCGAGTTACCTACTTAAAAATATATTCATATTTTCATTTATGCACTTAACTCTACGAGGTATTTATTGGGTATTAGTAAAATATGTAATTTGATTAAATCTGTTGCTCGATTTTTTGCAATAATTTCGTAACTAAGTAATATTTACTGAAGCATTTTGTAAAAATTGCGCAAGTTCGAGTCTCGACCGCACTACTTCCTATGGCTACAATAATTGACAGTACAATAAGGCAGTTTCTTAATTGCTTTTTTGGCCTACATGTGCAGCAGTTTCTCCTAGAAGCATGACTGTGGCGCACCGGCACAAAGACTCGGAACTTCCTGCTGCGACACAAAACACCCATAACGCATTCTATTATGCTAAAATTTCCACCGGATTGATGGCTTCTTATTGTGTGCTAAACCAGCGCATTCGCGGTTACCGCAGGGTTGCTACGCCTCTGATAGTTTACTAAACTACAATGTTGCGGGAAAAGTAATCTAAAATAGTGTGACTGTGTAATAGACGAAGTAAATAATAGTAGTGTTCGTTCGATACTATAATATTGAGATCAATAGGCTAGAGTTCTCGCAGCACAACGTTGTTTATATCAATGAAAAATGCTGCCTGAACATTATTAAGATAAACAAAACGAAAGCACAGATAGTCGAAGCATAAGAAAATGTCGTTTAAGTGGTTTCCTATAATATAAGTGAAATGTAATTTCTTTTTGAGAAATAAATATTCTTAAATCAGAAAACTTAGGATTTCGTATACTTAATGAAAATACGCGTGACAATGTTACAAAATTACTTTTCCATATTTTAATAAAGAAATCACTTGTGGAGTGTCAACAATTGCATTCGCATGTAGATGTTAGAAATGGCAACCATAGGGTTGCCAGCTGGCTGCTACGCGCTATGACGCAACGGCCGCGGTGCAGCGCAGGGGCGCGCGGCAGGCGGGATCGCGCGTAAATCATAACGTGACGTAACCGCACTGCGTGCACTGTGACATCGCCCTTAGGATAATATGTCTTCAATAGATGTATTGTTATAAAAGGCGATGAAAATCGTGAGTGTGCGGCGAATGATTCTAATGCCAGTAGGTCTACAAGGGCTAGACTCGGATATAGTCATAGGAAATGGGTAGGTACCACTTTTAATTCTTAGTTGCGTGTATTTATCGAATGTTGTAGGTAAGTAATAACCAAGTAAGTGGTAACCACGACAATATAATTCCTAGACTACGGTTCAGCATAAAAGGTAGCTAACAAATAAATAAGTATAAAATCATAAATTGCATTTTTACTATTTTGTCCCCAAAAAAATTTATTAGTCCCATTCTGTCGGTTGCAAATTCAAAGCATCAAAATATTCCATGAGCCACACACTATCTGTTTGCAGCCGCGGCGGCCGCGGCGGTGGATCAATACCGCTCGGTCGCGAATGTGTCTCATGCAACAGGGAGCAACATGTGAAAATATTCAGGCTACCTGAAATACTTCATGTTTGTTTGTGCTTATAGTAGATTGGATAACATGTCCATAGTAAGTATACAATTGTGTGGTCTTAGTTTATATCCAAGAACGAGATCGTGTTCATGAAAAAATGCCAGGTCTCTTTGGGTAAAAAGTTGATGTTTGCCACGCAAAAGTAAGCTTTGTATTCAGGCACTAGTGCTTAGTAAATAGTTAAATACTATCTACTACGTAATCAGCATAGCGACACAGGGAACGAGATCACGAAATATTCAACCACTGGAAAGACAGGCAGCCGCTTTGGTTGAGTTTTTGAGGAATCCCTCCTCTGGTCCTAAACAGCCCCAAGACACCCGGACGAGAGCTGACATGGGAGAGGTCAGTCCACCCAATCTCAGACCAGCGTCGACGCCCTTAGACCACGCAATCAACGCTTTTCTTGAGTTTCAGGCTATCATAAGAGCAACCAAGGAGGTTAATCTTATCACCTGCCGGAACATCATGAAGTCCTTCCAGCAGAAGGACTGCATGTTGAAGACTAGACTCGAGGAGGCGGAAGCGGCCATATACAATAATGACACTTCCCAGCTCATAATGGGAACAATGACAGGACAGTATATGGCTGGATACAATGCAACAAGTGGCTTTGTGGCTCTGGACGAGGTAGAGCTGAAACGGACAGGACGACTACGCTTTAACGTCCATTCAAATGATCCAATAGTAGTTACAGCCCGGTGTACGAAGATAATGCTGGATGACAAGATCTTGAAGATGGCCGATGTCATCTCAAAGACGCTTGATTCTGCACCAGCATTGGAAAACTGGGCAGTACCGGAAATCAATTGGGTAAATGGGGTTCCTGGATGCGGCAAAACAACATGGCTGGTTGGGAACTTCGACGTAGACAATGATGTAATAGTCACCACTACAACTGAGGCAGCTAAAGATCTAAGAGAGAAGCTCGCACACCGCATTGGAGACGCTGTAAAAACCAAGGTGCGGACTATGGCCTCAATTTTAGTAAATGGGTTTAAGGAGCCGGACAAATGCAACCGTTTAATGGTTGATGAGGCTCTTATGAACCACTTTGGGGCCATAGTCATGGCGACTCGACTGTCAGGTGCTAATAAAGTTGTCCTCGTCGGAGATCTCAACCAATTGCCTTATATCGACAGAGAAAACCTGTTCGAGCTAAGGTACAATCGCCCAAGCCTGGTTGCAACCATCAGCCAGGAGTTGTTGTGCACACATCGGAATCCAATGGATGTAGCGTACGCCCTTAGTGAGATATACTCCGGTATATACTCCTCAAGACCTCAGGTGCGCTCCCTGAAGCTAAATATGTATAAGGATGCCCAAATACCCATCTCTCTTCCAAACACCCTGTTTCTGGTTAACACCCAGGAAGAAAAGGAATCCCTGACCAGCAAGGGATACGGAAGTGGTGAAGGGTCACGCATTCTAACTATACACGAAGCTCAGGGACTTACTTACGAGTCGGTTATCGTCCTTCAAACAAGATCGAAAAAGTTACAGCTTCACGATAGCGTTCCACACGCAGTAGTAGCAGTATCACGACACACTGTCAGCTGTGTTTATTACACCGATGACAGTGATGACGCGATAGGCAGATTTGTGAAGCGGGCTATGATTGCGACACCACAGATGATCGTGGACTACAACCTCCGAAAAGCCATACAACACCGTAATGAAGAAGTGGTTGAAGCGCTTATGAGGTTAGGAAATGCGGGATCCACGGCCGATAATCCCCAGTCACCGATCACCCTGCAATCCCCTAGTATATAGGTACCTATGTATATAAAACTATGTTCATTTATGTAAGCAACTGGAGTTGTCATGCTCACGAAAAGGATTCTGCTCGCGGCGGCATCGTGTGGCGGGTCGCCCTCTTCCCTCGGTAATGGTTGAGGAGAGCGATGGCTGGCACATGGGTCATACTCGTGAACGGGTGCCGCTTGTGGTGTCTGGTCAACTCCAATTGTAATCCTTCTGTTGTCTTGTAATTTAGTTCTATTTTAATTTAGTTTAAGACCATAGTTCCCGTCGTGATGTTTTTTCTTTATATCGTTTATTTCTATTAATATATGACCTAATCTTATAAGGGTATGGACCACGTGTCCATAGAGTGTAATGTACTAAAATAAAAAAAAAAAAAAAAAAAAAAAAAAATAAAAAAATAAAAATACTATCTACTAGTAAAATAAATGCTTTTTGTTTCTTTATGTCTACTTACGAAGAGAGTTCACAGTAGTTCACAGTGGTTTTCTTTATTGCCCGACAATTTGTATGAGAGCAAATTTGTAAACGTGTTATTCTGTTACCAAGCACTTATAGGTGTGTTCCGGCAACTGAACTTGAGAGCCAGTTCTAACCTAGGCTTAGCATATTCACCATCTTCGAGAGAGATCTTAAGATCAGGCGAGCCAGAAGTCCAATGATTACCCATCGAGTAAATAAGTTTTTGTAAAAAAGTATATTTATCCAGAGAAGCTTTTATAAGCCTTCCGGCTCCATCATCGGGAACCTGGACATCATCTAGGATCAGAATACTTGTAAAGACAAATCAAACAAGCCCAAACTCGATGGGCGGGATGAGTTCCTGTGGCCAACTTCCGGTTCCATCATCAGACCAGATCTGGGACATCATTATATTGCATTGTCATCCGATTTACACAATATGTATGCAAAATTTCGGTTCAATAGAACATCGAGAAGTGAGTCAAATATTGCTTGCAAGATTTGATCTAAACTAACAAACATACATACACAAACATTGCAAGTTAAATTAAAGCTTGTAAAAAGAACAAATTACCACCAATATATGGATATATTAGACGTACATAGTAACACAATAACCTTTATTCAAGTATTCTTAAAACGGGGGAAAAAAATCTTAATAACTAAATCTGACGTAACCAGATTAATGTATAATTAAAATAATATCTGCCAGATGTTTTATTTATGTAAATAAAATAATCCTAATAGATTTTATTTCAGCACCAACTAATTAGTGAAAGCGTAGTTTTGTAAGCCCGCATCAAATTATCCGCACTCCAGATTACACGTGAACGTTCTAATTACAGTGTTAGCTAATTATGTAACTATTAACTCAATAAATGTAGCATCATATAAATATGCAAATGTAATTAAATTCAGATTATAATAAGTGTTATAACGACAGATTATGATTAATGACATTTTTACGATGATGTAAGGTAACACTGTTTTAGTCAATTTGAACAGAAATCGACAGAAACTACTGATCAATAAAAATTAGATTTGATTACATACTCTTGATAGGTTAGCATTTGATCTCTATTGATCAGCGTTCGAAGATGCTGAATACGATAAATCTAAATTGGGCTCTCAAGAGCAGTTGTAGAAACACACCGTTATATGGTAGCATTTTTTTTTTTATGTTATTAGGTAACGAGACGAGCTGGTCGTTTGCCTGATGGTAAGCATAACGCCGGCCCATAATGATTGCAGTACCACCCAGAACTTTGCTATATATATTGTGTTTGACTGGAGCTCAAGATCACCGGTGGCGCAAGTACGGATCTTTTTGGGTCGATAAAATTCGATAAAATTGACAGTTTAAATCGATAAAGTAGGTTTTATCGACATTTTATATAATTTATCGAGCCTCGATATAATCGACAAAAGTTATCGAAAAGCGAGTTTTTCGGTTCGACAAGTTTATCGAACCGACTTCCGTACTTGCGCCGCACGTCCAATAAAATCGAAAACAAATTTTATTTTTAAGACATGTGTATACCTGGGTAGAGTTAACTCTCGATTTCAAGATCGAGGCTTTAATTTAGATCCTACATTTGTATATCCAAAAGTACCGACACCTTGTATTTCTTGATATATATAAATATAGAAATACAACGGCTGATAGCTAATGAGTATTTACTGAAAGCTCAGTTCAGTGCCCAAATATTACGCACAGACATGTGGCTCTACTTGTGGTAGAGTTCGTTAGGAGTAAGGTTAATATCATTTCAAAGTTAGGTAGATGTTTTAATTCAAGATTAATTTACTATAGCTACTATACTTTGTTATACTAACAAGGAAAATCATTTCAGCTCTACCTTTTTTCAGTAATTTTAATTGTAATCGCCTCTAAAACAAAATTTTATTCTTTATTTTTCTAGTCCAATTAAAAATGTTATCCAATTAAATTTCGGTAATTGAGTTGGGGAAAAATTATTAAGGCGCTCGGAACTTTTAAATCCGAAAAAAGTGTAGATAATACATAAAAACCGTGTCTTTATAATTATTTAAAATAGCCACTGTCGTGTGATCTTTATTCAAGTATCTGTACCTCGTGAACACCAACACTGCCAAAGGATTCGCAACGCCGGGAATTAAAATAATGTAATTAATCGCGATGAAAATAGGTGTTTAATTCAAAGTCAAATATCTTTATTTGGCACCAATCATCGAGAGCCAGTACAAGAATAAATTGCAACAAAATTTAAAAGAGCGCTAAATACGAAACTAAATGATGTCTCTATGGTAATCGTTGAACCTCAGATGTCAAGTATTACCAATATTATATTTATATATACAGATCACTAATTGTCTTTGTTGTTATTATTGAAATTACAACAGTCTGGCTTATGATCTGATGTATTTATCCGACGTAATGATAGTACAATTTCAAATACCTATGCATAGTAAAAAACATTTTAAATATCAAACATCCATATTAATTAATATATACGCTATAACAATTAATAGTGTGAACATGTTTGTAAATCGATATTTTATGATCGCTAAAACAATATATTTTTTAACTTTTATGATCACAGTTTTATTGTTTCAAGTATATGAAACATAATGACTGTGGTCGTAAAACTATTTGCTTAAAAAAGCTTTACGTGCTTAATTTTTCTTTCATAATTTTTTTTACTAAAGCATCGCAATTAGACAAAATGGTATCGTAAGAAGTTCTTGCTATACCAAAAAAAATATTAATATAATTTCTCATTAAAAAACAGGAATCCGACTCCCGTTGACTTACTTTCGGAGTTTATAATCAAACTTTTGATATTTTGAAATTGGTCCATAAATAACGGAAATATCTTGTAACATAGCCAAAATATTGAGTCAAACTGACAATCTTTTTTGGAAATAAGCCTACAAGTACTCCCTAATTAGAACCAAAAGGTTGGTGGAATCTTTATGTTATTTCAATAGGCTCTAACCTCTAATCTCTAGATCTCTGCCTAATTGAAACTTTATTTTTACTAACTTTATATAAGATTAGCCGTGAAGAGATAAAGACATTTTCTTACTCTAGATTTATACAATGGTATATACTAATGGTATAACTATAATGATAGTAAGTATAGAAGGCCTCCTTTTAGTTATTTATAATTCTTTCAAATTGAAAAAAGGCTGAAAATGGCGATGAGTTGGCTTTCAGTTGAAGTTATTATTTAATTAAGAAAAAGAGACACCATAAAGTATAAATATTTTTATATATGTCTTTAGATGATTAAATTTACTTTTTTTGGTTACAAATAATGGGATAGCTGTCGATCAAAATATTGAGCATTTCGAGACCAAATAAATTGTTCGCGTCTCTTTTGTGATTTTTTACAAGGCTCACCATTTCTTTATAATATTTTATAGATAAGTCTTTTCTATACACACTCGGCCACGTTATTGTATTTTTGTTTGCTTGTAGTATAAAAACGAAGATGTGTGTGACAAAAAACAAGGTATTTTTCGGACGTTTTGCTTTAGCCGCGCCTATGTACTTGTATCAATATTAGGTACAATTATTGTTACATCATTTTAACAATTTTATATATAGCAACGTTTACACATATTTGTGCAATTATACAATTTGAACACTTACCACCTTCTTGAAGTGGACCATCTTGGGGATCGGTCTCCTCCGGACTACTTCTGTAAATGAGCCAACAGTGAGTACGCTGTCTTTTATAACACTTCATTAGAGGAAAACTATATTCAACGACCTGCGGTTGTAACGAGAATTGCATTAACTCCATCACGACTCTAATAACAACGTAAATAATTATTTCAGGATTAATTTGCTTCGTTATTATTAATAGCTAGCTGCTTCCCGCGGTTTCGCCCGCGACCGGTACTGTGCATTTTCCGGGATAAAAATAGCCTATGTTACTTTCCAACCCTTAAACTATCAATGTACAAAAGATTAATTGCTGCGTTGCGTCTTAAAATAAGGACGAACCAACAAACTAGTAAACACACTTTTTTGCAGATAAAAGAATTATTTACGAAAATCACTGATATATTTTTCACGGAAGCACTTGTGTTACTTTATTTCCGAGTAGTATATTATAGTCAAACGAGTCACAGTATACTCACCAGGTAATTGTCAAATCCGAATTTCACAGTCACTGTTTCTAATTTTTTTGTAACTTGTCTAGTGTGTATTGAAATAACGCGCGTGCGTGTGGACTCGCACTGGTGCCGCCGACGCGGGCGCATCTTCGCTATATACGTTCCACCCCTCTCTCGCGGTGGCTGCATCTCCGTGCGGGGCTGCGGGTGATACAATTGAGATCGTATCGCAGATTTATCCATTAGTTCAGTTTTGGGCGCATAATGGGTTCAATTGTCTCGTTGAAAGGTAATTTGCGAAGTTTTGAAGCGAGATTTCGCAATTTTGCGGTTATTTTTAGTGAAATTATTAGGGTCCATTGCATCGATAATAGAGGAATTTTTCTATCTTTTTCCTTCTCGCCATCCAAGTCAAAGTGTAAGTGTTTTTTTTTAATTCTTTCTCACATCTGAGCCGTGCCACAAGGCGGCTGTTGTCCGTTCCATTTGTAAGTTCTGAATATCTATATAAAAACATTCTGAATACTTACAGAGTTTTTTTATAATCAACAGGATACCATCAGACTACTATCTCGGTTGATCTTAAGCGATGCTGTGGTCCAAGCTGGTCAATTTGCTAAACCTAGATTAGAACTAGCTCTTAAGTGCAGCCGCTGGAACACACTGGCAAATGATTATCGACATATTTTTAACTTGAGAGTGGTAGCTAGCAAGACGAGAACTATAAAATGCCCTTGTTAAAGTGTTAGTGGTGGGACTAATTAACTCTTATGAGAGTGTCCGTCTGGATTGTTACCACCGCTTAGCTCGTGAAGTCTGCTGCCAAGCAGTAATGTGCAAGCATTACTGTGTCCCGGTTTGATGAGCAAAGTAGCCAGTGAAATTAGTGGGCTTATGAGACTTAATACCTAATGTCTCGGGGTAATGAGCACATTGCAGTACCGCGCAGGCCTTTGTGTTTCAAAGTTCTGAGTGGCACTGCAATTATTATGGGTCGGCGTTATGCTTACCATCAGGCAAACGACCAGCTCGTCTCGTTATCAAATAACATAAAAAAAACCATCATGCTATGGTTGTACCACGATGTTTTCCTTCATTGAAAACTCAAGCTCATCGTAGGATTCGAACCACCGCCCTACATGGCGGCGCCGACGTCTCTACCACCATCACTTCAAAGTTCTTCTAAACTCGTGATGTACTAAAATAAAAAATTGTAATCACGTTAGAAGTGACTTGTCCGTCTCATCGACCACCCTCGTAATAAGTTATAGCAAGAAACATCCATATAGGCCGTAAAAGTTTGTTCGCTAAGCGGGCCGAGTTCGTGTCCCGCGGCCCGCGGCCCGGGATGAATTATTCAGGGCAGGGAATAAGTTGTTCTTTCGGCCCACGCCTTCTCGGAATGTACCGGGAGAGGAATAACTTTGATTAAATTTGATTAATCCTATATTCTTAGAAAAAACTCTGTAAGTAGGTAAAATGCTAACATAAATTTGATTCTACGTATACACCGTGAATAATTAATTGGGACCGTGTGTAATACGCGCTAAACTAATTTTTTTAGAAATATGTAAGACTTCTAACAAAGAGGAACACAATCTTTTTTGTTTTTAATTTCTTTTTATGTTTGAGCTTTGAAAGAGCTTTGTGTTAAAGCATATTGATTTTTTAAATTTTCGCGCGTATGGACCTATGACTTTGACAATAGTGGAACTGAATAATTCTATACTCCTCGCTCCCTTTCCCCCCCCCACACACATACTTCATGTTCCGCCATCTTCGAAACTCAACCGCCGGTGCAAAACGATAAAATAATCATAAAAATATCTGAACCGTGTAAACAGCTTCCAAAAACACATAAGACCTCTAAGACCAGTGATATCGTGCTCATACGTGTGAAAAAAGGGGCCCCTTGGAAGCATATCATAGGAGAAAAGTCAGCAGGAAGACCGACCACGACCCCGGTGAGTTCCCACTTATTTACTCCTATTCCTTGGTGCAAATCAAACAAGTCTTCTCCAGGTAGAATTAGATACAGTCCACTCTAATTTCGTAACATTTCATGGTCCTACTCGATCGGATTTCGAAAAAAAAAGTATCAGTTTCCTAATTTTTTGTCGCGGCACTTTTTGTGTCAGCCATATTTGTTCACAAAAATCAATTACAAATAAAAAGTTCAAAATTCTATCGTCATCTCAAAGTAGTTTCAGTTTAACGTAACATTTTTCATAGTATTTTCGTGGTTTACATCGGTTTTTAATTATATTTTAGCATAACAGGAACATCATCACATATCATATCATTTCGTAACACATAATTAATTTCACATCAAACCAAAACAGGCATTTAAATCATTTACCACTTTCATTGTCTCGGCGTGGATGAGTTTATTTCGTGAACAATTTGTTGTTTTATCATTTATTTTGAGTGAAATTATTTTCATTATCAATCGTTGGTTTTAAGTGTAACATATAACACTTATTACAAAATAATTGTTTGGGTGTAACATACGGCACCTGAATAATAACAATTTTGTGTTCGATTTTTAAAAGTACCTACATTATTCATACATTTTTATTCTTATATTATCTACTACTGTAAGTGGGTACTTCGTCATCGTTAAATTCATAATTCATTGGTTTTTACGTCATCCACCAGGTGGAGGTTTACTCTCCTGCGAGTGTCCGTCAAAATTATACGTCATTTTTAGTATCATTGACTTTTCGATATAGCAGTGACAGGCAATTTGAAGTTGACAGACAGTCAAATCAGTGTTAGTGTCTTATCAGTTAGCTGAATTTTGTAAACACAAACAGTGTGTGTGCATTAGTGTACTAAAAATGAGCGAAACAATGATTGCTCATTATGAGTCAAAGAGAAATATGTCGCTAAAGCGCCTGCGTGACGCCGCCTCTTGCGCGCGTAAGTGCATAACAGACTCTCATCTTGTAACGCGACTAGAAACGTGGTGCACAAGAGTTGACAAACTTTTAGAAACTTTCAATGAGGCCCACATTAACTTAATTTGTGAATTACAAAAAGCCGGTACGTCGGAGATAGATGTGCAACAATCGCAAACCACCTTCCAGGAACAGGCTGACGACCTTTATTTCGAGGTGTTAGAAGCAAAACGTAAGTTCTTACCAGTTAAAATAGAACCATCTGTAGGTGGACATACAAAATCAAACACTAAGTTGCCACCTATGCGGCTTCCCATCTTTGCGGGACAGTTTAAAGATTTTCCAGGCTACATTGATCTTTATAACTCTCTTGTGCATCACCGCACAGATTTAACAAATGTAGAGAAATTTCAGTATTTAATTACAACATTATCAGGTGAACCATTAAACATTATTCGTGCTTTCCCTGTCTGTGAGGTCAATTATCTGAGTGCTTACAATGCATTAGTGAATCGTTACAATAACAAAAGGTATTTAGCATTTATGTGTTGGGAACAGATTAATAATTTAAAAGCAATGCAATCTGGTTCGGCTCAAAGCCTGCGGAACATGCTTAACATATACAGTGAAAACATAGCAATGCTCAGTTCATTGGGTCTGCCAACATCACAGTGGGATTTTGTTCTGTTTCACTCCTTGCTAACAAAATTAGACAAATCATCTCGAGAAGCTTTTGAGCTGTCTAGCACCACCAAGGATTTTCCTAGTTTCAAAGAGTTAGAAACATTTTTGATAGATAGATGTAATGCTCTTGAACGCTCATCACTGTCAACTAACAATAATAATAATTCATTAATATCTATTCAACAAAATAACAAGCGTGTTACTTCAACAATCAATCAATCAAAGCCAACAATGCTTTTGGCTCAATCACACTTGCAATCATGTGTTGTTTGTAAAGAAAACCATGCTCTTTACATGTGTCCTAAGTTTTTATCTAAATCTCCACATGAGAGGTCAGAGATAGTGAAACAAAACAAATTGTGTCTGAATTGTTTACGTTCAAATCATTTATCAGCAGCTTGTGTATCAAATCATACATGCAAAGTCTGTAATCAGCGTCATAATAGTCTTTTGCATTTCCCAAAGAAGATAGACTCCAATAGGCCTGTTAATTCTCAACAACAACAACGTCAGTCAACTTCTCAACCACCTTCAGTGTCAAAAACTGACGGTGAACATGTGATTACACCAGTCACATCATTGTCAAATGTAGCTTCGAGTTCAACTTCAAGTACTCATTTTGTTCTGCTTGCAACTGCTAATGTAGAAGTGAAGGACAGTAGAGGCTCTTTCCAAAAGGTGCGCATCCTGCTTGACCCCGGTAGCCAAAGTCACATCATTACCAAAGCTTGTGCTCGTCGTTTAGGCCTGACTCAACATAAAATTCACACCCCGATGTCAGGTATTGGTGAACTTCCTGCATGCTCTTCAAGCAAAGTGTTCTTGGAAATCAGACCGGTGGGGAAGTCGGAGCCCTCATTCACAACTGAAGCGGTGACATTGGACAGGATTTGTGGTGACATGCCTACCCATCCTGTGAATGTTCACAACTTTGAACATTTATCAAATTTAAAACTGGCAGATGATAAGTATCATTCTTCTCGACCTGTGGATATCCTCATTGGTGGAGAGATATTCCCACAAATTCTTTTGCCAGGGACAGTTGACGGTGGTCCTCATGCAGCAACAGCTATCAATACAATCTTCGGATTCATACTCATGGGAAAAACTCTGACAAGTCAGTTATCCTCTACTCCTCTTTCAATCAATCATTTATCAATGGATGCTGACCTGGATGTTGCCGTTCAAAAGTTTTGGGAGTTGGATGATATACCCTGTGGAGATAACAAGCAATCTCACTCAGTAGAAGATGTACACTGTGAGGAAATATTTCAGGAAACACATCAACGTGATATCAATGGACGGTACATTGTTAATTTACCTTTTCGTGATTCTTCATCACCAGAATTTGAGGATGCATACCCTATAGCGCTACGGCGTTTTTTGCAGCTGGAAAAGCGTCTTCTGGCGAAGCCAGCATTCCATGAACAATACAACCAACATGTCATGGAGTATTTATCAAGTGGACAGATGGAAAAGGTACCTATTGATGAGTGTCAGTCCTCCTCAGGTTTTTATCTTGCACATCACGCTGTAACAAAAGCGGATCGTAGCCTGCGTGTGGTCTACGATGCTTCAATGAAGGATAGAAAGGGAGTATCATTGAATGACACTCTCTTGACAGGTGCTAAACTTCAGGCTGATATTGCCAACATTTTATTACGTTTCAGACTCCATGCCATCGTGTTTACTGCTGACGTGCGTCAAATGTACCGCCAGATCAGTGTCGCAAAAGAACACCGTGATTACCAACGGATTTTGTTTAGATGTTCCCCCGATGAACCTATTCAAGAATATAGGCTTAATCGTGTGACGTTTGGTGTATCTTCGGCACCATTTTTAGCAATTCGAGTTTTGCATCAACTGGCGCATGACGAGGGTGACTCGTTCCCAGCTGCAGCTCAGGTGTTACTCCAGGATATCTACGTCGATGACGTCGTCACAGGTTGTCAAAATATAGACGAGGCGACTAGTCTACAGCATCAGCTGATCAAAATCATGGCCGCTGGTGGGTTTGAGCTCAGGAAGTGGTCCAGCAATCATGAGGCTGTACTGCAAAACATACCTGAGGCTCACAAGGCAGTGTCAAATGTCAACCAAACTTTTGATGGTGATGGTCTCTTTGTGAAGGTGCTGGGTTTAGCCTGGGATTCACAGGAGGACATTTTCAATTATCAAGTGAACCAAATCAATCGTGAGTGTACCAAACGAACCATGCTCTCTGAGCTGGCTCGCATTTATGACCCAATAGGTCTTTTAACACCATTAACATTTTTGGCTAAGCATCTCATTCAGCGTTTGTGGCTGCTGGGCTCTTCATGGGACCAGCCTGTGCCCGATGATATCCATCGAATTTGGTCGAAGTATAGCCAACAGCTGCCTCACCTGTCTCAACTCAAAATTCCACGGCGCATAACATACGATGACGCTGTGTCCTACCAACTTCACGGATTTTCAGATGCGAGCGAGGCGGGATTTGCGGCTGCAGTGTATCTTCGATCCACTAATAATCAAAACCAGCATCAGGTTGTTCTTGTAAGCGCAAGGTCACGCGTTTCCCCTACCAAGCGCAGAACCCTACCAAGGCTTGAGTTGTGTGGAGCTTCCTTGCTCGCGGACCTCATGCGTCATATCATTGACATTTATAGCAAATTTCTTAACATAGTCTGTGTTAACACATGGACTGACTCCATGATAGTGTTGTCGTGGATCAAGGCAAACTCATCAAATTTCAAGGCCTTTGTGGGTAATCGCATTTCGAATATTCAGCGCAAGCTTCCAGAATCGGTCTGGAGACATGTCCCAGGCAAACAAAACCCTGCGGATCCTGCAAGTCGTGGTTTGACACCCGATGAGCTTATCAATCATGACCAGTGGTGGGTTGGCCCTCAGTGGCTGTCCTTGAATCAAGAACGGTGGCCTCAAGAGCCCCACAATTTGGATATAACGCATCATTCCGATTCCGAATTGAACTCTGAAAAGCGTGCCTGTGTATTGAACATCACAACCAACACAGTAGATGTTCATCCAATCGATCATTTGCTGGAGAAATTTTCCTCGTTACGGAAAATTCAACGCATTCTAACATATTGTACTCGTTTCATCAAAGCTCTGCGCAAGAACAAGTGCTCAGGGCACTTAACCGAACAAGAGCTGCATCAAACTCTTATGGTTCTTGTTAAACATACTCAACATTCTCAATTTAGTGAAGAAATCAATCTTTTGCTTTCAAATCGTGTCTTGCCAAAATCATTTCGAAAACTTAACCCATTTTTAGACCAAAATCACATTTTGCGTGTAGGGGGTAGGCTCTCTCAGTCTGACCTCAACTATGAAGCGAAACACCAAGCTTTGCTTCCCCGCAAGCATCGGTTGACTCAACTTATCATTCAGTGTACTCACAATGAAAATTTTCATCCTGGATTACAGACAATGCAGTATCTTCTGCTTCAAAATTTTTGGATTTTGTCTCCTAAGCGTGCCATTCGCCAAATTATATCAAATTGTTATCGTTGCTTTAGAGTAAAACCACATCATTTTCAACCGGCGATGGCAGACTTACCGCGTTCCCGAATCACTCAAATCAAAGCATTCCAGACAGTAGGTTGTGATTACGCTGGACCATTTAACATAACTTTTCAACGCTATCGCGGTTCACGTTCTATCAAAGCATATCTGTGTTTATTTGTGTGCTTTGCAACAAAAGCTCTACATTTGGAACTTGCTTCCGATTTATCAACAGAAGCATTTATAGCAGCTCTACGTAGGTTTATAGCAAGGCGTGGTCGTTGCAACGTTATTCATAGCGATTGTGGCTCTAACTTCAAAGGCGCACAGTCCCAATTAGAAGGCCTAATGCGCACAGCATGTGAAACAGAGCGCATTGAATTCAAATTCAACCCCCCAGGAGCTCCTCATTTTGGAGGCCTTTGGGAAGCAGGTGTAAAATCCGTCAAAACAAATTTGTATCGCGTTGTCGGCACTCAGATATTGACCTACGAGGAGCTAAACACATTATTGACTCAAGTGGAGTCACTTTTAAACTCAAGGCCAATTTGCCCTATGAGCACAGATCCTTCAGATCTATCAGTATTAAGTCCAGGACACTTTCTAACGTTGGCACCACTTACAACAGTGCCATCACCAGATTATTCGACCACAAACATGAACAGACTAACGCGTTGGCAGCTTTTGCAAAAGATGCACCAAGATTTTTGGTCTCGGTGGCATAAAGAATATCTTACCACTTTATCGCAACGATTGAAATGGACTGAAGCTTCACCTCTTGTAAACATCAACCAGCTGGTTGTTATCAAAGACGAGAATACTCATCCACTACGATGGCGTTTTGGTAGAATTATAGAACTATATCCTGGGCGTGATGGTGTTCCTCGTTCTGCCTCAGTCAGGACAGCACAAGGTGTCTTTAAAAGACCGCTAGTGAAGTTGTGTCCATTACCAAACATGACTGATTAGCAACTCATTTTCATACCATTTCATATGCTTGTAGTACTTAGTCTGTATCTCAACAATTATTATTTTACTTAGAACATTTTATATCATCATCTTATCATATTTAGCAAACAAAATAACTACCTGCATTGGTTGTTGTGAACAAATTTTACTTTTAGACTTTTCTGTCTCATCAATTCGTCAGCAGGGGGGGAAGATAATGTTAAAGCATATTGATTTTTTAAATTTTCGCGCGTATGGACCTATGACTTTGACAATAGTGGAACTGAATAATTCTATACTCCTCGCTCCCTTTCCCCCCCCCACACACATACTTCATGTTCCGCCATCTTCGAAACTCAACCGCCGGTGCAAAACGATAAAATAATCATAAAAATATCTGAACCGTGTAAACAGCTTCCAAAAACACATAAGACCTCTAAGACCAGTGATATCGTGCTCATACGTGTGAAAAAAGGGGCCCCTTGGAAGCATATCATAGGAGAAAAGTCAGCAGGAAGACCGACCACGACCCCGGTGAGTTCCCACTTATTTACTCCTATTCCTTGGTGCAAATCAAACAAGTCTTCTCCAGGTAGAATTAGATACAGTCCACTCTAATTTCGTAACACTTTGAACGACACAGTCTTGTGCGGCACTGCAACATACAGGTCCTATGAGTGGTTATGTCTCTAATACTCTGTAATTTCAAAATTTTGACTTTATAAGTTGTACACCATTGACTGCAACATTTGTTCCACAATAATTCCTGTTACCCAAATGTTGCCGGTATGAAATTGCTTATAGCGATATGGCCGCCTATTATACAACTTTATTTAATTTGTATCATGTAATTTTTTTAACGTGATAATATTACGTGGCCTTTATGAACTAGCTATTACATAAAGAAGCACTACATCTAACCTAGCTACAAAAACAGTTGGATAATCTACAAGCCCAAGTAGGCCTATAGATAATCTAAATGTTCTAGCCCACTACCAGTTGGAAGCGTACCCAGCAGGCTGGCGGCATTGCCTCGTTGAACCGCAATGCTGATCCGTTGAGCCAAATAGTTACCAGCATTTTGGTAACGCGTCGCGTCAATCAAACGCTGTGATAAAATTATGAAAATAAATTGCAATTAATTGTATTTCTTTTTAACAACATCAACATACGCTGACATACTCACGCCCCAGCCTTAGGGTTCCATGTGTCGCAGGGGACACGAGCACACGCAGATAACACAAAAAAGATTCGAAAACCAACTTTATGTACCACGCCATTTTTCGAACCCGAGACCAGAGCAAGGTTACAACCAACTCAGCCACAGAGCCGACCATAATTTTGTAATATTCAATAAAAACTCTCTTGTAGTGAGTGAGTGAGTGGGTACCTAATGTTTCCACTCAACTGCTTGGCGGCAGACACACGCAAAGCGGTGGTTGCTCACTCGCAAAAGTTGAAGTCCTACCACCAGTAAAACTGGCTTCTAATCTTCTCCATCTCAGATGAGACCAGTCCAAGGATCCTGATGGCACGATACGAGATCACGAACGCTGGTTATCTGTCGCAGCAGATCAGATGGTCGGCGAGGACGCGTGCAGAGTGGGGTTATGAGAGGTCGTACGTTTTGGCGAAACGTGTTGGCTCAGCGTCACTGTCGAGTTATAGTGTGTGTGCTGTTCAAAAAACCGCTCA
Source organism: Crocallis elinguaria (assembly GCA_907269065.1). Lineage (NCBI taxonomy): Eukaryota > Metazoa > Arthropoda > Insecta > Lepidoptera > Geometridae > Crocallis > Crocallis elinguaria. The sequence continues at coordinate 18,067,617 of OU026068.1, forward strand.
AACGTGTGCCATGCACGTGGTTTTCCTTTGTAACTCAAAAAGACATTTAAAATTACTGCGGCAACATCAATTTTGAAGGGTCGTATCTCGCCGGGGATACAAAGGATATAATTTATTTAAACCATCACCTGAAAAGACTAGGTACTAACTAGTGGGCTAGAACATTTGGATTAATTATAGGCCCAGTAACAATGGCTTGTGGCTTGAAGCTACACCTTTGCATCCTCATCATACCAAGATGCGTAGCCAGGGGCAAAAGCTACTATAACATAAAGAGCAATAAACTTTTTGAAACCTAATTTTGAATTGTTACTAATTCTAAACTATCCATGACTGCCAACGACGCTCCCATCGCCGTGGTATGCTCGTCAATCTACAAGTTACTTCTGTACTTTACATTTTTTTTTACTAAAGAATAATAATATTATACACACAAATCTATTTACAATCTTAATCCAATTACTTATCTAATTATTATTAGTTACTTCTGTTGAAGTTTGTTCCGAGATCGTCAATTTGGCAAATCAGCCTTTAAGAAGTAAACATGTTATACGTCATACATTCAAATGTATGTATGTGTAACTATTGCTGAACGTACTTGGGCTCAGACCCAAGATCACTTAATATGTGAAAGAGCCATAAATTAAATAAAACCCGCGTCTAAGCGTTAGGATGAGTACACCGCTACGTCATACTCCTAAACGCTGCATTACCGATTGAAGGTAACGCAGACTATTACATCTGTTTCACAATTACATCTGATATACAGTTCAGCTCCAAACGCGATTCAAATATTTGCAAGCCGCACTGCACACAACCTCTTGCAGTATACTAATTATCGCGTACTATTAGTGCAGAGGACGTCATAAGGAGGTCAAGCGATTTTAAAAAGCCTAAAAGATAATTTGCCTTCAGCATTGTTTAAAAGTTTCGACAATTACCACCTATCGGCAATTAGCATTTTAAATAATGAATAGTTTCGGACACGCCCCCGCGGGGAACAAAGGGGCAGCACGTGGCTAAGTATCATTAGTATCGGGAATAGTGTTAGTGTGTGTTAGTGTTTTGTTAGTGGTAGGACTAACTCTTCTGCGAGTGTCCGTCTGGGTTGTTACCACCGCTTTGTGAGTGAAGTTAGCCGCCAAGCAGTAATGTGTAAGCATTACTGTGTTCCGGTTTGATGAGCTGAGTAGCCAGTGAAATTACTGGGCTTATGAGACTCAATACCTAATGTATCATGGTAACGAGCGCACTGCAGTGATGCGTAGGCCTTTGTGTTTCAAAGTTCTGAGTAGCACTGTGATTGTTATGGGTCGGCGTTATGCTTACCATCAAGCCAACTGTAACGTTTTTGCAACTACAAGTATGGTTGGGAGAGCACATTGAGACACCAATCAGAGTTCAAACATTTATTTCGGGTTATAAATCCTGTATGTTGAAGAAGGTTATCTTAAGTTGTTCTATTATGAATGCTCTCTATAGTTACAAGTTACAGATAAGATTAAAGGTATACAATCTCAGGGAGTGGTGGCGGATTCTGCCTGAACACCATCCAAAATGCTGCCTTGCGACCAAAGTCTACTAGATATAGATTTACCGTATATTAAATTAAGTTAAGTTAGTTTGGACGGTACAAAAGTAAGTAAAGCACACGGCCCGGTCAGGTCATGTGGTACCGCTTGTATAGTGATGTGTAGTATAGGTTGAGGCCGGTCAGCGCAGAGACTCGGCAGGGCGGGAGCTCGCCCCGAAGGCAGGGAGGAGCGCCGCCGCTAGTAAGGTGAGGGCTGGTAGGTCGGGACTAAGTGGCCCGGCTGCAGAGACGGGTTGAGTCCCATCGACCTCCAGATGGTTGATAGGCGGAGCCTACTGCGCGCCGATGCGCCCGGACCTCGCTGAAGAGGCGAGCCGATACCGTATCTTAAAAAAACCCTGTCGAAGGACAGTTCTAGGTTAGCAAAAGAACACTTGCGCGAGCCACGTCTTCCTAACCTTCAACTAGACTAAAGTTCAACTCACCCGTAGGGGGTTTCCAAACACGTGGCGGAGATTCTCTCAACCGCACAGGTGAAGACAGTGGGTGGCCAGACGGCGACCGGGTGGCGATCCGATGGTGGTCGGTCGGATGGTTCGCTTTTCGAAGGCGCCGGGGTCCTGAGGGCACTTCTCCGCAAGGCGTCGTGGCGGGATTATGAGACCGGAGGAGGATGCTCCGAGCGACCGCTCTTGACCCCGCAGCGAAATGGAAAAGGCGGTAAAGTCCGGATTGAAATTCGGCTTTGCCGGTTCCGATGGCCACTTTCTCAACACAAATATCCTCATTGAGGAGGTAAAAAAACTTAACAACACGACTGTTCGTACGACCCGAACCACGGGCCGTAAGATCTCGGAGACCGAGGGAAACGAACATTAACTATTTCTCCGGCATTTTCTACCGAAGGTTTCACCAATTAAGTAATGTTTCCTGAGTGTCCACAAGAAAATAACACGTAATTTGTTTAATAATTCCCGTATCTCAGGGTCAAAGAACTATGCAGGCCACACTGAGTAGATCTGTCAGAGTCAATTTTGAAGTAAATGTCAATGTGACAATTGAAGCTGACGTTTGCATACGACGTATCAAACTAAAAAAAGCTAACATTCTCCTATGATAACAAAAATACCACAGATAATAAAAACAAGGGTTACAATACCCCTCTAACCACGCAGAATTCACCTTAGGGAATTCGCGGCTGCCCTCAGCCGTAAAACAAACAACCCCTAACTCCCTCTATGAGTTAGGTTCAAGTAAAGACTAAAGAATATAATAATGAGACAAAAAGTAAATCAGACTCAAAAAAAAATTTCTAGCTAAAAAGACTGTTAGGAAAATAAACACCAACTAGCTTTAGCTAACAATGTTATGCAAAATAAAAAAAATATCTTAGTAAGTAGTAAATAAGTAACTAGTTATTTTGAAGAAAAGTTGAGTACACCACTCCTACGCTATCTAATAATGTCAATATAAAAACTAAGTTATCACAAACCCCTATTCCCCAATATTCATATAATACTAATAAGTCCCTACTCGTTTCTCGTTTATGCTAGCAAACCCACACATTCATACGTCCCAGTCATACATCATCTTTTAAGCTAGCTTAGTCCTTCCAGATCTTCTCACAACACCGCAAGCATTCTATCTCAGACATACTATACCCCTAGGAGGAAATTGAAAGTTGACTGGACCAAAAACCGAGAGTACAACTGACAAAACCAAGACCCTGAAAATTCCCAATAGCTAAATATATAAATATCACCCTACCAAAGGCTTATTTAACGAGTTGGCAAAACCGCTCAGCATAATATTAACGAACTAGGCTTATTTTAAGAGTCACGAACCGCTCCCTATCGTCGGATGGCTTATTTTTGAAGGGAGTTACGAACCGCTCCTACTGTGAAATTTATAAACTTTCATAAAATAAAATAAATTTAGTTAATAGACTACATAAGTTAAATTATAGTAGGTAGGTAGTACTCAAAAAAAACTCTCCAAAGTAAGTAGTAAAAAAAATAATACATCCTAACATTCGAACTCAGAAAGAAACGACTAAAAAAAATAAAGCTAAATAAAAACAAAAAAAAGTTAAGTAAGCATAAAGCAAAAAAAAAATCAAACCATGATGTAGTCTGTGCCGACTGCAGAGGCGGTGGGACTAGCATGTTAACCACACGACTCAAGCCAACCCAGAACTACCTCTACCAACGAGTAAAATCTATCTGTTCTTTAGTAAACCAAACCTAAAAAAAACCGTCCCCCGGGACAAAAATTACGCAGCCAAACTGCGGTCCAAGGATGAGGGACCACTAACTCACGAAAAAAAATAAAAATGACCTAAAGTAAAATATAACTAAAAAAAACAAAAAAAAAGGATAAGAAAAAAAAACAAACCAAACCATGGTGTAGTCCGTGCAGAGGCGGTGGGTCCAACATGTTCACCACTCGACTCAAGCCAAGACGGAACTACCCCTACCAACCAGTAAAAACTATCTGTGCCTTCAGTAAATCATTCCAAAAAAAACCTTCCCCCGGGACATAAATTTCGCGGCCAACCCGCGGTCCAGGGATTTCTACAGCCTAGTGGGGTGGGAACTAAGGCTGTATTACCTATCTAATTACATTAAAGACCATAGAAGTAGCAACAGCTACCAGTACCTGCTATTCTCCCGAAGAGATTTTTCTACTAAGACCGCTTAGCTACGGTAGCAGAAAAATAAAAGTAGTCCGCCTAAAATCTATTTTAAACGAGACCAGAATTCGCAGAGGTGTAGGGCCTCCAGCGATATAAGTCAGGTAAACAGGTTGAACAGCCAAGTGTGGCTGTCTACAAGCAAATAGAAGAAGCAGTTACTCCAAACAAGCAATAGTTAAGCCTAGTTTGAAGTTTTTAGATCCTTTATATGCCAAACACCAGCATCTCTCCCGATCTCATCAACCAGTTGATACACTAAAGGGGACTTCTTGGCAACAATGGTACATTTGGTGAATTTAGGCGCTAGCTTTGCAGAAAAAAACTTATCCTTGACACTGAGTGGGAAAGATCGTTTCCATACGGTTTGACCAACGTTCAGTTCAACGTGACGCCTCCGGAGGTTATAATAGTGAGTGTTTTTGGCATGTGCCTTAACCAGTTCTTCACGAACCTTCCGAAAGATAACGGATAGTTCACCTAGATTACGTGCATAGTCTTCGCGCCGTGGGAAAGAAAGATCCGAGAGATCCAATGGAGCTGCGTCGTAGATTGATCCGGACACTACTGCCTCCCGACCGTGTACCAGGAGAAACGGCGAAAACCCCGTTGCCTCACTGACTGAAGTGTTGATGGCAAATTGGATATGTGGCAAGTGTATATCCCACTCACGGTGATCGTCCTTTATAAGAGTGGAGATCGCAGTGACTATAGTACGATTCTGCCTTTCCACAGGATTGACCTGCGGGCAATATCTGGGCCCTAAATGAACCTGGGGGATACTGTATTTATCAAACAAGGATCGAATCTCGTATCCAGTGAACTGCGTTCCATTGTCAGAAATCACTGTTTGAGGGATCCCATGTTTCATAAAGACATCATTCTCCAAATGTTTAACTATGGTAGCTGCCGTTGCGCGACGCAAAGGGAAAAGCATGACATACTTAGTAAAGCAGCACATTACTACCAATAAGTGAACGAAGTGGTTTTTAGAAACCGGAAAAGGACCTACCAGATCCATGCTAAGGGTCTGGAATGGTCTACAGCACTTTTTAGGACTGCCCATCAGGCCTGGAGTAGTCTGTGCGGGAATTTTATGAGATAAACATGTTTCACAGTTACGCACGAAGTTCGTTACTTCCTTGAATAAACTAGGCCAATAATACGTCAAGGAGATCTTTTTAAAGGTCTTTTGGATTCCCAAATGGGCGGAAGTAGGTAGGCAGTGGTTTTCCTCCATTATAGATTTCCTGCCTGATTCTGGAACTACTTCTTTCCACTGAAAATCACGGACTAAATTATTATTGGATTTCGTGTTTCGAAACAATCTGCCATCTCTAATCATGAAATTCCGACAAGATAGTGGTTTAGCCAAACACTTCCTATATAAGCCATCGTACCAAGCGTCTCCGGTAGGAGTGAATGTATCGTTCGTTGTCGTGGCTGCGACACAGGGTACGAATCTGGAAAGTGCGTCTGGAACCACGTTTAATTTACCAGCGCGGTGTTCTATAACAAAGTTATAGGGAGACAGTCTACAACCCCAGCGAGCTAGTCTGCCGGTTGGATTCGTGAGATTCAGGAACCATTTTAGGCTGGCGTGGTCAGTTATGATCTTAAATGATTTATTGCCTTCTAGATATGGCCTAAAATGTTCCACCGCAAATACAACCGCCAAAGCCTCCCGCTCGGTAGCGGAATAGTTCGTCTCGCACTTGGTTAGAGATTTACTCGCGTACGCGATGGGATGTTCTACTCCGTCTACTTCCTGAGCCAGCATTCCCGCGATCCCGTAAGCGGACGCATCACAATGTAGCGAGAAGGGTTTAGAAAAATCGGGGCAGGCGAGAATGGGAGCCGACACCAGAGCTTGTTTTAGCGTATGGAATGATTCCTCTGCCTCCGGAGTCCACTTAAAGGGAGGGGCCTTTTTCCCGGAGCTGGTTAATCTGTTTAAAGGAGCCGCCAGAATGCTAAAGTTTTTAATGAAGCGTCTGTAGTACGAGGCCGTTCCTAAAAACATCTTCACTTCCTTCCGCGTGGTCGGAGGTGGGAATTCAAGGATACTCTGTACTTTTGCTGGGTCCGTGTGTAAGCCTTTCTCGTTTACGATATACCCTAGGTATCTGAGCTCTCGTCTAAAGAAATTGCACTTAGAAGCGTTTATAGTTAGTCCCGCCTGCTTTAGGCGTTCGAATACCTTTCGAAGCAGATTCAGATGACCTAGGAATGTATCATGGCAGATCACTATATCATCTAAGTATACAAAAACATGATTGTCGAAGCCGTCGTGACCAAATAGGAGATCCATGAGTCTTTGTTGCGTCGCTGGGGCACCAGTTAACCCAAAACACATTCTGGTGAATTGGAACAATCCCCGACCGGGAACTGTGAAGGCAGTCTTCTCCCTCGAGGTTGGGTCTAACCCTATTTGCCAGAAGGCGGAACTCAAATCAATAGAAGATAGGTATTTTGCGTCCCTAAGTCGATCTAGGATATGAGATATATACGGTAAGGGGTACGCGTCGTGCTTGGAGACCGCGTTGAGTTTCCTGCTATCCAGACAAAACCGCAGCTCTCCGGACGACTTGGGAGTCAACAGGGTGGGGTTGTTCCATGCGCTAGTACTGGGTTCCACCACCCCAAGCTCCAGCATATTATCGAGCTCACGATGTAACTCTTTCAATTTCTCCGGAGACATTGGATAATATCGCTGTTTTATTGGTTTGGCGTCGCCCGTGTCAATAGTATGTGTAATTAGATCGGTTTTCCCCAGTCCTACCTTCTCAAAAGCAATAGCCTCGAAGTTATCTATAGCCTCGTCTGCCAAACGACGTTGCTCCATAGTCAAGGCGTCAAGAGGATGTAGGCGATTGATTTCAGCCACAGGAAAAGAGTGCTCGTTTGGTACCCACGGAAGCGAGCTCAATATTTCCGGGGCCAAATTAAAATACTTCCAGAAATCCCAGCCGAATATACATGAAGTATTTACGTCAGGGATAACATAAAACTTAATAATCTTAAGTTGATCTCGAAAGATCACAGGGAGTTGTAGGAACCCCAAAACGTTTGAGGTAACTCCATTTACAGACTGGATTTTGCAGATGTCGGCACATGGAGCAAGGGTAGCACCTAAATCCAAAAACTGCTTATGGGAGTTACCACCTAATATGGATATACTGGATCCAGAGTCCAGTAGTCCATGTACCTGTTGACCGTAAATGTCAACAGTAAGAAAAGGACGTTGGTCAAACCCGGATTCGCGGACCGCACCTACGTGCCAGGAATTAAAGAAAAGTTTAACTGTTTGTAGCCAGTCGGTCCATTCTTCAGCGCTGAGATTTGGAGAAACGACGCGGTCCTGCCGTATTAGTTTTTTGAAGTCGAGGTGCCCTTTTGACAATTAGCGCATGTGTCGACTTTACGTGTCCCCTCACTAGTACTAGCATAACGTTTTACACAATTTTTACAATTTCGAGATGTAAAACCTTTCAATCCACAACGAAAACAAACCAAAGTTCTCGGTGCAGTACAATTTTGAAAAGAATGGGTATTCACTCGACAACGCGGACAAAATTGTTTTGCCTCTGAAGATGGATGAGCTGTAGAGGCAGCTGCTACTGTTGGGACACTACTTTGATAGGCAAGATCTACCGCGAGCGTCTGTTGGGTGGCTTTAGGAGGTTCAACAAAATACTGTGCGCTGATACGTTGTCGTTCAAGCTCCCTACATTTATACTTGAAGTCCGACAATGAAAGAATCGGAAACAGAACTAAGCGATCCGCGAAATCTGGACGTATGTTCCGCCTCAAGATCCTTAACTTTTCTTCCTCTCTCAGAGGTGTGCGAAGCCTATTGAAGAAGTTTAACATCACTGAGTAGTACGTGGAAAATTTTTCACCAATGCCTTGTGTACGTGCCTTAAGTTCTTCCAACAACCTATCATCAAAGTCAGGAGGCAAGAACTCATCCAACAACTCCTGCTTCAAGTCCTCCCATGATTCAACAGAGTTACAAATCCCTCTGTACCACAACAATGCTGAACCTGTAAATAGTTCAGCCGCCGACCGATACACCTGCAGGTAACTAAGTGAGCGAGACCGCACCAACTCATCTAAACGTTCCAAGAAAGATAATATACAAGAAGTGCCATTATATTTTAAATTCAGTGAGTGTATGTTGGTTGGATGAACATAAGTTATGCTATGATAGCAGTGTTTCTTAGTGTTTTCTGTGTGATCATCACCGTGCTCCACCTTCACCTTACTTTGATCAGATTTCTCCCTATGTATGTTACTAGGGCCAGGATCAGAGGGATCCGACTCCTCACTGCTCGAATCTGAATCACTCCTAGTGCCATATGTTGTAAGTTTGTCAAATATTACCAATAAATCCCTTTTTATTTTATTCAATTCAATTTCCCTGTCTGAATCAAATGAAAGCCTCTCTGCACGATAATGTAAGTGTAAGGCAACTGTATGAAGCCTCTCCAATAAGGATTGCTTAGGTTTATGCTCCGGCAGTGCTAAAACAGTCTCCAATAAAGTATCAGTTTTATCCTGTAAAATTGGTAGTTCACCTGCTAAATCCCAAGTTGTAGGCAAGGATGCCGGAACAGGGTTCTCTTTTAATAATTTAGAAACTTGTGCCCTAAGTAAACTGACCTTGGAGGCTGGTTCACCACCCCTGATCTTAACCTCATATTCTAACTCATCTTTGTTTAGCAGGTAAGCATTCATCTGCCTTGCCATGATTTTAGTTTGTTTAGGATATAGTTGAAAACTACAATATTACCAACAAAATTAAAAGATAAAGAAACAAAAACCAAATAATGTTTCACAAGGAACTCAATATATGAACTAAGTAGCTTTCCCTAGTATTTACTACTGCACAACTTATGTTTCCCAATATGTGTATGTTGTTTAGTGTATAGACAAGTAATGTTTTAAGAAACTCAAAAGTTATATCAAAATAGGTTTTAAAGTTCACTATAAAGAAAAAATGGTCGCAGAGCAGCTCACAAATGAATATTTTTACTATTATAATCCATATTTCAGCTTTTTTCTTAATAAAAACACAATTTCAAAGTATTCTTGATAATGAAATAATTTACCAATTGATTTAATGTTGTGACCAAGTGTCATTAAGCAATTCAGCAATATATTTACTATTATTGTAGTCTATAAGTCATATGTACTCTAATTTCTTAGTAAAATAACAATTTCAAAGATTAATTAGATTGTAGCGATAATTTACCAAAAAGATTAAAGTTATAAGATAGTATCACAGTACAAGTTCCAATTATTTTACTAATACAATCTATATATCAATATATTCATTATTTCTTAATAAAAGCACAAAGTTTACTTGTCAATGAGATAATTTCCCAATAAGTTTAAAGTTGTAAGGTAGCTAGCACTATATTTGCACAAAAAAATCACAAGATAGAAATAAAATATTATTAAGGTACATCAGCTCACTTACCTTATACTTATAATTAAGGGAATATAGTAAAACAACCACAATTAAAGTTTCAAGTTATTCAATTGTTACTTTAAGGTTAGTCACTAACAACGGGTAAGGTAGACACTTAAAAATATGTAAAATCATGTAAAATTTAGTCGCAAGACATGGAATAAATCACGTGGGCGCCACTGTAACGTTTTTGCAACTACAAGTATGGTTGGGAGAGCACATTGAGACACCAATCAGAGTTCAAACATTTATTTCGGGTTATAAATCCTGTATGTTGAAGAAGGTTATCTTAAGTTGTTCTATTATGAATGCTCTCTATAGTTACAAGTTACAGATAAGATTAAAGGTATACAATCTCAGGGAGTGGTGGCGGATTCTGCCTGAACACCATCCAAAATGCTGCCTTGCGACCAAAGTCTACTAGATATAGATTTACCGTATATTAAATTAAGTTAAGTTAGTTTGGACGGTACAAAAGTAAGTAAAGCACACGGCCCGGTCAGGTCATGTGGTACCGCTTGTATAGTGATGTGTAGTATAGGTTGAGGCCGGTCAGCGCAGAGACTCGGCAGGGCGGGAGCTCGCCCCGAAGGCAGGGAGGAGCGCCGCCGCTAGTAAGGTGAGGGCTGGTAGGTCGGGACTAAGTGGCCCGGCTGCAGAGACGGGTTGAGTCCCATCGACCTCCAGATGGTTGATAGGCGGAGCCTACTGCGCGCCGATGCGCCCGGACCTCGCTGAAGAGGCGAGCCGATACCGTATCTTAAAAAAACCCTGTCGAAGGACAGTTCTAGGTTAGCAAAAGAACACTTGCGCGAGCCACGTCTTCCTAACCTTCAACTAGACTAAAGTTCAACTCACCCGTAGGGGGTTTCCAAACACGTGGCGGAGATTCTCTCAACCGCACAGGTGAAGACAGTGGGTGGCCAGACGGCGACCGGGTGGCGATCCGATGGTGGTCGGTCGGATGGTTCGCTTTTCGAAGGCGCCGGGGTCCTGAGGGCACTTCTCCGCAAGGCGTCGTGGCGGGATTATGAGACCGGAGGAGGATGCTCCGAGCGACCGCTCTTGACCCCGCAGCGAAATGGAAAAGGCGGTAAAGTCCGGATTGAAATTCGGCTTTGCCGGTTCCGATGGCCACTTTCTCAACACAAATATCCTCATTGAGGAGGTAAAAAAACTTAACAACACGACTGTTCGTACGACCCGAACCACGGGCCGTAAGATCTCGGAGACCGAGGGAAACGAACATTAACTATTTCTCCGGCATTTTCTACCGAAGGTTTCACCAATTAAGTAATGTTTCCTGAGTGTCCACAAGAAAATAACACGTAATTTGTTTAATAATTCCCGTATCTCAGGGTCAAAGAACTATGCAGGCCACACTGAGTAGATCTGTCAGAGTCAATTTTGAAGTAAATGTCAATGTGACAATTGAAGCTGACGTTTGCATACGACGTATCAAACTAAAAAAAGCTAACATTCTCCTATGATAACAAAAATACCACAGATAATAAAAACAAGGGTTACACAACGACAAGCTCGTTTCGTTATCAAATAATTAAAAAATATCTAGAATGGGAACTCACTCTCAAGAGTGGCGGCCAGACCACATCGATGGCTACTTGGCAACAGATTATCATCATCTTGAGAGAGACTCTTGCGTGCCGGCCACTCGCGTACTTCGAGAGATCAGCGACACTTGCATAAAAAAGCATGCGCAATACGACAAGAAACTAAAGTGTCATAGCAATGGAGCTGTGTGTTGAATTGTGGCGGTCAGCCAAGCAAGCAGTAGATAATGCTCGTAATCACGATGTTTTCCTTCACTTAAGCTCAAACCCATGTTTACAAAGAACAACATATTATGATGTAACGGAATTCGAGATTAGCAGACATTCGGACACATAGTGAGACAATGCTGTTTATTAATTTACACCTACTCCATTGTGGTCCCGTGCAGAGATGAGTTACATCACTAGGTCAGTCGGGTCAATAATTTTGTAAGTTCTTGAGTGACAGCAACTTAAATCGATATCTGTATTAATTGCACCGCGCTATTTTAACATTTGGAGTGATATGGTAGCTGTTCACTGTTGTCCAACAAATTGTATGTGAAACAAGCCAAGTTTCCTTAATGGTAGGACTAACTCTTCAGCGAGTGTTCGTCTGGGTTGTTACCACCGCTGTGCTCGTGAAGTCTGCTGCCAAGCAGTAACGTGCAAGCATTACTGTGTTCCGGTTTGCTGAGCAGAGTAGCCAGTGAAATTAGTGGACTTATGAGACTTAATACCTAATGTCTCAGGGTTATGAGCGTACTGCAGTGCCGCGCAGGCCTTTGTGTTTCAAAGTTCTGAGTAGCACTGCAATTTTTATGGGTCGGCGTTATGCTTACCATCAGGCAAACGACCAGCTCGTCTCGTTACCAACAAGGATAAAAAAAAGCCTTGGTTTTTTAAATTATTGATTGGTCAGAATTTAATATCTATCCAATCTCGCCAGATCTTTAACGACGATATTGTCAAAGATAATGAATATGATAAATTTAAATTATAACTACATGAAACAAATGTATCTGCCGGATATAACTGCTAGGCGGCAGATATTCAACTTAACGGTGGTAGCTAGTCAGGCAAGCAAGGAAAAACCTAATATTTTAATTTAGCAAAGACAGACCCGCGTGGTTTGGTTAGGTATTCCCGCTTCCCATCGTTCACTTGCATATCTGAGGCGTATTGCTAAGGATATTGACGGACTGTCTATAACCCATCAACTATGTTCACGAGTCGCCTTTGGCGCTTCTTGCGTGTCTTTCCCTGCGACTCGTGCACTTCGAGCCAATACCAGGATAACTAGTACAGGTAACCAGTGTCCGGTTTATTCCACAACATGTTCCCCTGGGTGATATCACCTGTGTGAACAAAGTCATACTCTATATCGACTCCGCTGAGGCACGACCCCATTCTAGTGTAACCGGCCCCTAACTTAACAAGTAATCACAACTTAAGATCTTATCAGACTACAATGCAATTAGTGTTTCATGCACCGCCTGGAGAAAGTTAGCAGTGTTATTGTATAGAATCAAGGACCATGTGCACTCATGCATGCATTACGAGCACCCATCCTCGCGGCGGCCGCAGCCAGCGTTGCTTCACCTCCCGTCCTACTATAGAGAGGCTAATCGCCTCGGTCGACTCTACTCACCATATTGGCAACTTTATGTCAAAGTACATGTTTGTGATTACAAGACGTGTGTCAACTGTGGTGTAACACTCTGGAGATACGAACAACGGATTAATTGTTTACTTATGTGTTATCAACAGCTTCGTGGGTAAGTTTGTGGTACAGCCTGGTGGGCCGGGTTTTTATTCCCGGCCGTGGCAAACTTTTTTTGGTGTCCTTTTTTATATCTTACTATTGAACTGCGCGAGGTGGTCGTTTCGCTTTCGTATTTATAATATTAAGTAGGTAGGGACTGATATAGGTAGAAGAGTACATTTTAGTGAGTATAATTTTACACAGTCTCATAAGGAAATAAATACGCTGGGTGGGTATAAATATACTGGACACGACGATGTTGTGAAAATTTTATTAATGTTTGGAATTGTTCTCAAGCAAGTGATATGTAATGTCTTTTTTGAGAATAAATGTCTTTAAACCTAAACCTAATCCCGAATAGTTGAATAGATCAATAGTGGGATGATAATATATAACTAATCCATATTTTTATAGCTCTGTTTGCACAAAGAGCTTTTATTACTTTCCAGACGGCTAAGTACATGTTACAAACGACTTCCAATATCTCTACCTGTAATCCGAGTAGCTTATTACAAGGAAAAATAGACTAATTGAGCTCTACTCTACGTAGAATACGAAATCCACACCGACTCTACCCACGCCTTGTTTAAGAGCGATTACGCCTCGTTGCTTTTCAAATAAGCTTTCAGGTCCAATATGTTTGAAACAGATTTGACTTTTTAAAACTAAATTAGAAAGATTATAAGTTTTATATACATACAGAAAACTACAATTATTTTTCTACACCTAACCTAGCTAGCTACAAAAACAGTTGAATAATCTACAAGCCAATGTAGGCCTATAGATAATCCAAATGTTCTAGCCCACTAGCAGTTGGAAACGTACCCAGCATGCTGGCGGCATTGCCTCGTTGAACTGCAATGCTGATCCGTTGAGCCAGACGATAGAAGGTTAGATGTAGTGTTTATTTATGTATTAGCTAGTAATAAAAGCTATTATAGCTCGTTGCAAAAAAATGTCTTTCATAAATTAGTCATTTGAAAAAATGTTACCTACTAACTATTTAGATTAACTACTACATACATACTTTCATTGAAAACGGTTCATTCAATTCGGAGATTGTATGAAACACTCTTTATGCGGAATATTGGAATAGCGAATATTATTTGGGGACGCTCCAAATATGTTTTTTTTGCCTTCGTGACGTGGGTAGAGTTTGTAAGGTATTATTAATTAGCAAGACAAAGGTAAAATAATGTATTTTGAGCAGGTAGAGTCCGTGCGAGTGGGACTCGGTCTGGGGTCAAAGTGAACGCACAATTTTAGGGTGTAAGGTTAATAAGAGTAGTACTGTGAGCGGTAGAGTAGGACACAATGACACCGTGTTAACTTTACACATTAATTTTAAACCTACATTATTTTTAAAGCTGCCACTACATGGTAATATGGCAATGGCATTATTGATGGACAATTGGACATGCATCAATCACGTACAAAGTGCAAGGCAGGACTTTGAGGGAGTGAACGAGACAACTCTATTGCTGTACTTGTCTGTTTCGTGGATTTACTTCAAGCCACGCTTGGGCGTGTGATGCTTCGTAATCAGCGCTTGTTGCTAAACCATGTTCATTTTGACAGCAAACCGCAAAGCGCGCGTAATGGCAAGCGAGATAGTAGTCAACCGCTAATGTATTGAGAGTAAAACCTTATTTGTATTAAAAATATAGATTTAGAAATATATTACCTACAGGGAAATAACATTAAAGTAATCATGGTTCAGGGTGCACCAAGGTGTTTTCCTCTCGGTTAAAGTGCAATTGACCTTGAACTTCCAAAAAATGCCTACGTATTATGCATAGCGAAGACACTTTTAATAGAGAAAATGCTTGTTTGCTCTGTCTGGTATCTTCACCTTTAAGCCCTGCTTATTAGCTAAACGTACAAATGTCAGATAACATCAATACAATTATTTATTTACAATTATTATTAGGGCTGGCACTATATATGCTAACCTTGGGAGTGGTTACTTATTTCAGCAGCAGTAAATGTTTCTTACTTCAGTAGCTTGTCGCCGGGACGTGCGACAGGTCTAGTGTGAGAAGCGCCTTACATTCTAAATCACAGACTGACCAGGAAAAGGCGAATATTTTAAGATATCACGTAATATTATAATAAGTTTGCGCGTGTGTATCGCAGTACATATGAAGAGACTTGCTGTAGACTGTCACTGAATGTTATCTAACGCCATTCCATTCAGGTGCTATCATTTCTATCGTTCGCGTACTTTCAGATTTGAACACGAAATGTTAAGTGCGTCTCACGCCGCCTGATGTCGTTGTGGTCAGTAATCAATATATAAGGAAACTGGGAAAGATTTTAAAACTTTTGAATTTACCAGGAAGTAGGACTAATTATCCTGGTGTGTCCGTCACGGGTGGGTGCCACCGCTTTGCCCGTATAGTCTGCCACCAAGCTGTACTGTGCAGGCATTACTGTGTTCCGCATTGATGAGCAAAGTAGGTATTATAGTCAGTGAAATTACTGGGCTTATGAGAGTTAATACCTATAATGTTTTAGGGTAACGAGCTCACTGCAGTGACAAATAATAAAGTGCGAAGTTGAGATCAGAAATTAGTTTTCATATAAAATCTCAAATTCAACCAGACTGTTTAAATTAGGTATCTAGAAAGTGTGGCTTTCAGCTATACAATTAGCGTGTATGAAATGTATGACGTAGAAATAATTTACAAAATGATGTTGAGTCTCGTATTACCGCATCCTAAAGCTAAAGAAGATGGTAAGAGTTTCGCAACTTGCATTCAAATTACAGCTCATTAAATAACATTGAAGCGGTGAAGGTTTTGTCATTACTAGAGTCCATCAAATGCGATGCACCTCGGAAATAATTGTGACTAACTTATGTGACCCGGCAAGTATTGCACAAGACGCGAAAATAAAATGCGTTTTAATGTTATCATTATAAAACTTCTATCAAAGTTCCAACTCTATATTTTAGGCTTCTTTCAGACTACCACTGCCAAACCCAATTTAGTTCAAAATACTTCGATGTGCAAATAAATAAAAGTTAAGTGTCTATTTGTAATATCAAAATAACAGCTTTTTACTAAATGCATGCGAAATGAAATATACCTATAGCAAAATAATAATTTTTAAATTTTTTGTCTGTCGGTCAGTCTATTTGTTCCAGGCTATCTCCGATTCGGCTGTACTGATTTTGACGGGACTTTCACTGGCAGATAGCTGATGTTACAAGGAGTGACTTATGCTACGTGGGCGAAGCCGCGGGGATAGCTAGTTTCAAAAATAAAGCTACAGGTTTAATTTGTCCCACCAAAGTTATTTAGTAGGGGAAAGTGGACTAGAAAATTTTAAACATTCCTCCTTCAAAGCCTTCTATTTTAAAATAATTAATAGGAACGATTAAACAAAGGATTATTTGCATACAGCTGCAAATTTAATGGTTCCAGTGGTGATTACTCTTGATTATTTAACAGAATAATTCCGAGAATTAATACTAAGGCACGTGCTTTAATGTTCTACAAGCGAATAAATTAAAAAGTAAGAGTGTTTATATCTTAATTGTTAATTAGGTAAATATACTTGCGCTGAAATACTCGTAGACTCGCAGAGATGAAAATAAAAAGGTAGACTTCGATACGTTTTTATGGCTGATGAAGAGTGCTTTTAAATCATTAAAAAATATATTATTAATATTTCACGAAGGCATTCGTGAAGTCAAGATCAATATGTAATCAATGGACAAAATGTTTAAAAGTTTTTACTACCCAGCAATTAAGTACCTTTATTATCCTCGACTGCCCGCGGTTTCACCCGCGCGTCGGGATATTGAATTTCAAGGGATTTAATTTTTTACAAAGGCCTGTGCGGCAATGCATTGCGCTCGTTACCCTGAGACTACAGATATTAAGTATCATAAGCCCAGCAGTCATTTCACTGCCTACCTTGCTCATCACATCGGAACACAGTAATGCTTGCACATTACTGTTTGCTGGCAGACTACACGAGCAAAGCGGTGATACCCGTTCAGACGGACACTCGAAGAAGAGTTAGTTCTATACCACCCGATAAAAGCCTACAAAGTAATCAGCCGCGAACTATCGGCCCATCTCATTAGGAACAGTCATAGGTAAAATATTTGAGAGGCTATTGAGGCCTTCGCTGGTGAACAACTTCAGAATCGACGACGCTCAGTTTGGTTTTCGTGCCGGTCTCTCAACGGATTCCGCGATATTTAGCTTAAAACAAACGGCTCACTATTACACAAGTAAAGACACTTCTGTGTACGCCTGTTTTCTGGATCTGAGTCGGGCGTTTGATCTAGTGAATTATAAAATTCTTTGGAACAAACTGTCCGACTCCGAAGTACCCAAGAACACTGTGAATCTGTTGAGATATTGGTACGACAACCAAACTAATTCAGTAAGATGGGGTGACTCGACTTCCAGCGAATATAGGCTGGATTGCGGTGTACGCCAAGGGGGCTTGACCTCTCCGGACCTTTTCAACATCTATATAAATGGCCTGATAGAGGAGTTGAGAAGCACCAGAATAGGATGTCATGTGGGGGACGTATGCGTCAATAACCTAAGTTACGCTGATGATATGGTGCTTCTTAGCCCCTCTATCAACGGTCTAAGAAAACTGCTAGCCATATGTGAAAGATACGCTGCTGAGCACGGTCTCATATATAATGTTGCTAAAACAGAGATGATGGTTTTCAGGGCTGGTAGGGGACCGGAGAGGATACCGAATGTGTTTCTGAGAGGTTCACCGGTGAAGGTCGTTGGACAGTTCAAATATTTAGGCCACATTTTGACGGAGGATCTGAGTGATGACCTGGACATGAAAGAAGGAGCCTGTCCATCAGGTGTAACATGCTCGCGCGCCGATTCTCCAGCTGCAACACAGAAGTGAAAACAACTTTGTTTAAAGCCTACTGTCTGTGCTTATACACCTGTCAGCTATGGACGAATTATACGCGCAAAACGTATCATACCATAAGGGTGCAATACAATGATGCTTTTCGCATTCTCATGAGGAAACCACGTTATTGCAGTGCGTCGGGCATGTTCGCTGATGCACGGGTTCCGGATTTCTTTGGCGTCATCAGAGCCAGAGTGGCTTCCTACTGGGCTGGGTTGAGGAGGTCGAAGAACGGCATATTGCAATGTATGGGGGACTACCTTGGTAGCCCAATTTTTAAATCGTGGCTGAGAGTGCATCAGACTGCGAATCGAAAATGAAAGTGAAAGTGAACATGACTGTGATATTTTTATCACAAATTATTTTATTTTTATTTTATATTTAATTTACTTAATTAATTTTATTTTATAATGATATCGCCTATTTCTAATTTCTAACTTCTAATTGTAAATTGATATGTGTAGGATTTTTAATTTTTTATGGGTTTCATGCCTGAAATAAAGACATTTTATTTTTTTATTTATTTATTTATTGCATCACCGTTTTCCTTCACCAAAACCTTAAGAACATTGGATCCGAGCCCTTGACCTACGACCTCGCTACCACCGGCACCATTACTTACACATTTTTAACTTGATCAGTGACTAATGTGAGTACCCGATCAAGGCTGACATTGCACGCACCACGCATGTTAGTCACTTATTAGGAATCTTTCAATGTTAAGAACACTTCTAACGTATACACAAGGTTACAAAAGTAAAGGTATAATACTCGCACATCGAATGTTAGCTACTATTTACACAACTGCATTTAAAAGGAGTACAATGTTTTTATTAGGGTTCATGTATGTGAGTTTATTTATTCCAACATAACTTTTAAATGACTGAACAGATAGTTTAAAAATCGTTAGAATCCTTCCATCATTCCGTTAGACACTGGCTGCGGGGCAGTCGTGTTTTTTGTATGTAACCTTTATCGATAGGTCAGCGTTTGACGATTATCCCGCCGGTTTTTTTTTAAATTTTATTTTGTAACGAGACGAGCTGGTCGTTTGTCTGATGGTAAGTATAACGCCGGCCCATAACAATTGCAGTGCCACCCAGAACTGTGAAACACAAAGGCCAGTGTGGCGCTGCAGTGCGCTCGTTACCCTGAGTTATTAGATATTTGAAGGTTTTAGCTAGCGAGGCGAGCTCTAAAAATGAGGTATATAGTAAAAATGAGGTATATAGAGAGTTAAGCCTTTCCCACTGACTTTCTATCCTCACTCAAAATATATATTTAAAAAAAACACGTGACAACTCTGAAGGTAATCCAATCAAAACAAAAAGTGTCTTGACCTAGCCCGTTTTGTACAGAACCGTACTAAAAATGCAGAGCTCTAGCTTTATTTTCGCACTTTGGTGCTCTCTATTGAATGATTCTGAGCTTGCGTGAGGCTGACTGCTGCAAACAAAAAACTTCAAATTCACGCTCTTATTTTAAGTAAATAAGGTTTATTTTCGTGTGATTGTATAGAAAAAAGGCAAGATGGAGTACAATTGACCTTTTGCTGTTATCCTAGAGTAGGTTTATAACATAATTTGTAAATTTCGCAGCGCTTGGCCTTGTCCCGAGGTACTTCAGTACACTGATGTGTCAATGTGTTTTTCCATTCTGAACTTTAATTAAAGTTACTCTATGGTGTAGTAATCTGTACGCACGCGATATTTATGTCTACTAATTTACTGAATTTGATGGCGCTTGGGAAATGTTTCATTTATTGGGCGTTGCAAGCGCCGTGCATACCATTACCTTGATAGTTACTTTTTGCAATGTAAATATTACTTTAGTTACCTTTTTATTTAGTAGGTACTAGCTGTGCCCCACAGCTTCGCCCACGCCTAAGATACTCCTTATATCATCAGCTGTATTATATTATTTATTATCTATCTGCCAGTGAAAGTCCCGTCAAAATTGGTCCAGCCGTTTCGGAGATTAGCCGAAACAGACAGACGGATAAATTTTTGTTTATTGTATCATATGCATTTAGTAAAAAGCTGTCATTTTGACATTAAAAACAGACACTTCAATTTTATTTATCTGTAGGTGTAGATGGTTTCAGACTTCCCCATACTGACCCATCTTGATGGATCGCTTTGAATCTATACAAAATAAATTAAATTGAAGTGTCTGTTTGTAAAGCCAAAATAACATCTTTTTACTAAATACATTTATGAAAGTACATACGGTAGCCATAACAAAAAATAACATTTTTTAAAATTTTTTGTCTTTCTGTCTGTTTTAGAGTTCTATATCCAGTACCAGTAGTAGTACCAGTTCTATACCAGTACCTAGTCGGTTTCATCGCCTGATCCAAGCTTTCCGCTTACTCGATGACGGAAGGGAGACCATTTCCCTATGTTAACTATACAAATAAATAAAATTGAAGTGTCTGTTTGTAATATCAAAATAACAGCTTTTTACTAAATGCATATGAAAGTATATACATACGGTACCAATAACAAAACAACCATTTTTAAATTTTTTGTCTGTCAGTCTGTTTGTTCCGGGTAATCTCCGAAACGGCTTGGGCCGATTTTGACGGGACTTTCACTGGCAGATAGCTGATGTTACAAGGAGTAACTTAGGCTATTTTTATTTTAGAAAAAGAATTAGGATTCCGCGCAAATAAATGAAAACCATGAAATCCAATATCTCCGTGCGGGTGAAACCGCGGGCAGCAGCTAGTCTCTAATAAATCAACTCATCACTAAACACAAGAACAGAAACACTAACACGTTAACCCAGATACAAGAAATCAACTCGCTATTTTATCACTATTAAACTGCCACAACACAAATATTGGTTACAACCCAAAAATCATGCAGCAAGTGTTCAAGCATCGTATTAACATACAAACGAGTGCATTACGTCCGTCGGTCGGTCAGGCTCACAATGGCCTGACGCGTGACGCAACAAACACATGTGGTTCTGCAACAAATCATTCGCCACAAGATGCAACATGACCTTTCGGCCGTGCTACCGTAACGCCAAATGAGAGGTAATTGCAGGGAAGCGCTCTTAGAGACATTACATTTGAGGCGATTACTCTACATTCATTTTACGGAGTGAATGAAAGAGAAAAAAATTGGCACAGTTAACTGATAACTTCTAAATCGGCATGAAATATTGTAAGTCTTTAAATACTTTATCTTCACGTACATGTGGCCACCAGCTCGGTGCATGGTAGCGAGGGTGTGGTCGATGTTATCAATAACTAGCTTGCTTTCCATTGTTATACATTACTAGCCGCTGCCCGCGATTTCGCCCGTGTGGAGTGTGGACACTGCGCGAAAGAAGGATAAACCAAAGTGTAAATCAGTTTTATCGTAAAAAAGTACGTAGCTTTTTATTTCAATTTTAAGAGTCTCAAAATGACAGACTCCAAAGGTCCAATCCAAGTCAATTGTACGCTTTAAATCGAACAAGCGTTGATCCCATACCTTTTGGAGCACACCACGACTATGCAAGCACCACATTCCTTACGAAGGTAATGCCATCATCATAGTGGCAAACGGTAACAAAAAACAAACAAGTTATACACTCTTATTGAATCAAAGCCCACTTTCCCCATCGACCCAATTACCAACGAGAGTCCACGGTCGGACGGCGGGTAATGCCGTCCGCAAACAAAACCCTACGTCTCCACAAACATCCACACGTCACCATGTTTGCAGTCAGTTATGGCGTCATAGACCAATAGGACCACGGAGACGGAGCTCTGGGTCCTTGATAAAGAAACCAGTAAGTCAGCGTGTATATTAGGAAAGTTTTGTTTTTTATACGGGATATGTTAGCAATTGACCATTATCTGGCATGGTCTTGAGCGACGCTCGTCGAAGATGCTCTTAACCAGTTAGAAACCTAGATTTGAATTAGCTCCCAAGTGCAGCTTCCGGAATATACCGATATATAGTTGCTTGGAAGTAGGCGTTATGGGCCAGAGTTATATGCTTACTATCAGGCAAGCGACCGGCTCGTCTATTTAGAGAATAGTATAGAAAAGGTACCTATATATGCATGTCATTCACTTCAAGAGAATCACTCACTCATTTAGCTGTTCTCGTTTTATAAGATCAACGCGTTTTACAACGTTTTGAACCTTTCGAAGACGTTTCTGAGTCTACGAACACTGCAAAGTGTTTACAACGTCGGTGTACAACGAATTAATGTAAAAATACTTTAATCTTTAGCGTGCTTCCACAAAACATAGCATATAGACGCCTGTTTAGCTAGACAGTGTCTAAAGATAAACGCCTAAATGATTAGAAATGTCACAACAGAACGGAGAGTTAGACAACGGCAACGGTTTGATATTCCTGATGATTTGTGGTTGCTAATATTTAAATATGCGACTAACGCATGTTAAACGCTGTTTAACACATGTTTAGGGAGTGTGTTTTTTTTTGTAAGAGCTTTGAAATTTATCCCAATCACCAATGTTTAAACTTGAAAGTAGTTCGACAATCCTAAGAATGATAATCGCCAAAATTTAAAATGTTACTTTAAGATCTTGCTACGAAGATCCCAAAGAAAAAACTGTTAGTAGGTAATATATCTGATGACTAAATGCTTTTCTAGAAGTCTTGAGATCTAACTAAAGGTGGCTTACTATGTCGGCTTCACAAGCAGGGCTCGACCACCACTCTGTACTACTGTGGTTAGTCAACGTATGGCGTTAGTCTCTGTTATGGTGTTATATAATAATCCACCATTGTGCACACATTGCCAAACAACTCGTAAAATCCGGCGATCATTAGGATTTCTTAGATGTTACGGTAGTTATATTTTACAACTCGTACAATTGCGTGATGACATTGGAAAACCAATATTTTAGCGAAAAAAGAGACAGAAGTGCGAGTAAGTACGCGTACTTATGGCTCAAAGAGCTTTATTGTTTGTATGGCAGCGATATAACTAGAGCTGTAAAACTTGTGAGTAAGTCAGTCGTCTATCAAACAATTATGAGGCAACTTTACGTGTGTCACCAACTGATGTTGAGCCACATAAGTATGCGTGTGTTTAAACACGATAGGAGCTAAATAGCTTCACCTAAAGGGCTTTTTAGCAAAATCACTGGAGCTTCTGGCACTGGAAAAAATATACGTCGTATTCATCATATTACTGGTAATCTTGATGTGATCAAAACAAGTTTACACACAAATATATACATCACAAAAATTTCGCGTCCAACAGGATTCGAACCTGCGTCTTCTGGTTATCTAGACCAAACGCCATAACCAACTAGGCTATGGCAGCAATTGATGTTGACTGCGAAATTCTTGAGATGATGTTTTCTTTCCGGCTTACAAGCCGTAGCTATAAAACAAGTTTTTACCAAAACTCGATAAAAAATGACAAAGTTATCTTTAAAAATAAGTTTGCAATGAAATATCTGTTAATTATAAATGTACTATATTGATAAAATTAACAAGACTTACGTATTATATAATGACAAAAAACATGGTTGTGGTACCTACATTTTGATTAGGCATCTAATTTTGAAGTAATCACGCTGTTTTTGGATTTTAACTCTATCTTAGTGACCCGCGCGGTCTTCCTTCTCTTTTTCATCAACGCATACAGACAATATCTGCAAAGAGTACAGAATGATGAATGTCATTGTCTCGGGAGTCTATCACCTAATGCTGAGGAGTAATTAATTGTTGCCACTTGTAATTACTACGTATACAGGACGAGTTTGTATTGGTATGTTATCCTAGAAGGGGGTGTAGGACCATAATATTAGACTAATATTTTTTATGAAACAGGCCCCAGGTTGTATTATTATTGTAATATTTAATTGTTTTTACATGGATAGACGCTGTTAATGTTTACCTACATTATAAAGCTTTTGTTGTGTATATGTTTTTTTACAATACTGTGATATCACTGTGCTGTGCGTATACAGTCGCCTTTACTACTACATAGCTAGTAAAGGGTTTCCTTATAGTTACATAATGTAAAAGTAAATAAGTAGATAATCTGTATTGTCTCGCCAATACCAATAAAATAAATACTACTGCTTCCAATGCCACAATGTTTCCCTATAAGTTATTATAGTTTTCAGCTATTGCTTTCGTAATCGTAATCGGTGGATTATTGCCCATGGGTACTCTCAGAATTCTCAAGGAGAGTTGTCATCACTCATCAGGTAGGAAAAAAAGATAAAAATGAGACAAGAGGAGAAAGGAGAGAGAGAGATGAGCACAGAATGAGTCGTTCACAGCGTGCAAGCGGTGTCGGCGGTTGGTTCTGCCTTGCACCACCAAACTAACATAATTTCTAACGAATGTCAATAATTACAATAGTATGCGGCGAGTGGCATTTAGCACATTTTTACGAGTGCAATATTTGTGACGTAACGCCACAGTACCCGCCATAGTCACTACAGGTGACCTCGTGAACTTATCTATGGTATTGCGTATTTTTTTGTAATTTATAGCTGTTTAATAACTACTTTTCTGTATTGTACAATTAAAACCTATTTATTCATACAATCATGCTTTATTAATTGATACAACGAAATATTTTTTACATGACTGCACAATAAAGGAGTGAATATGTGTTAAGGATTCATGCATGTATGTATATATGTATGTATGTGAGTTGCTTTATTCCACCATAACTTCCAAATACCTGAACAGATTTGGTATATGGTGTTGTATGGGGTATCCTTAGGATCCTTACATCATTTCGAGTGACACTGGCTAGGGCTTTTTTATATAACTTTTGTTACAATCCCTTTTTTATTTTAGATTATTTTAGTTGTTATACATACTGTTAACTGTTTTTATTATTTAGGCTTATTATTAATATTTTTATTAGGTAAGCAGCAGGATGGAAAAGGGCAAAGCAGAACAAGGTAGGTATGTTTTATTTACTTATTTATATGTTAGGTATAATTTTATTGATTATGAACTTTGTTTTTTTTGTTTTTGTACCTTTTATTCTAAAATAACCGAGTTTATATGATGCAACTATATAAACCCATTAATAAAGATATTTTTAGACAACTGGATTACTTGATCTTAGATATTCTTTTGGTAAATCCAGAACATTTCTTCTGAGTCAGGTATAGTACTTGTCAAACTTAACCGCGCATCTAATGAAGTTACCTGCTGTGCGTTGTTTTGTGATATTTCCAAGATAAACGCAGTGTTATATCAATCATTATTAGGTTAGTACCTACAGAGCGGTTGTCGACGTCTCTACACTGCGCCATTAGTGCTTCAGAGGCCAGAGCACTATAAAATCACAACTAATAACACATTGGTCGCGAATTGCATCAACCAGACGCTTTGACAAACTTATGAAAATACTACCAATTTAAGACTTATTGCTGATCTAATCTAAACTATGTACTAGATTGTCTCTCGTAAGACGCAATAGTGAGGAAGACATAAATATTGTCACGGGAAACGTTCAGCTGGTAACCTACCATGGAAAGGTAATGAAGCTAGAAAAGGAGCGTTAAATTGTAATTGTCATACTTGTAACACAATCAACAAATTGTCATTTAATGTGAGTTTGTTACCAAGTTCTATTCAAAACAAAAACTTGACTCTCCAGCTTCTTCCTCTAACTTTCACCCGCGGCTTCGTCCGCGTGCTATATACCTTTATAGCCTGTGTTCTTCCAGGACTTAAACTATCTACGTTCTAAATTTCATCAAAATTGGCTTAGTAGTTAAAACACACACACACACACACACACACACACACACACACACACACACACACACACACACACACACACACACACACACACACACACACACACACACACACACAAACTTTCGTATTTATAATATTAGTAGGAGTAGGATTATGTTCGCGTGAAACTCTGGGGCGTATTAAAGTTTGATAAGTACCATAACTATTTAGTTCTAAACAAACCACGTCGAGGCACAATGTCTAGGTTACTGTAATGCGTTCCTTGACCTCTCGGAGCACGAAACCAGTTCGACACGACAACAGCAACGAGGCATTGTGTGTCATCCGTGAATACGGCATCCTTGACCGCACCGCCTCTTTCCATCACATGGAGCAGCCCATTGAGAGTTGGAAATCTGCAACATCATAATTAGCGTATTAGCTAAACTCTTTCTTAAGTCACCTTACATAATGAATATGGGTCACTCACTAGTCACTACCTAGTGTGTTCGTACTCTGATCTTTTTTATCACTTTTATTAGCTTAACTTGTAACAAACTAACAAACAATGTTATACAATCTTAGAACTCAATTTTAACCTACTTCTAACTGTCGTATCGAAATGAAACTTTGTGTGTGTATGTAGTTCGGATGACAAAACAATAGTTTGGTATCATGGAGCTGATTATGATCATGGAGCTGGGGCCAGGAGATGGATAGTGGAACTCTTCAGTAGCTACATGTAAATCCTTCGACTTTCGGCGCATATCGTTCGTTTTGATGAGTCCAATAGATTGCACTTGGAGTCGAGGTTCTCATGATGGAACCAGGAGGTGGAAGTGTGCTTTTTAGTTTCTTTAAACTGGATGATACGCACCCAGACGGACACTCGCAGAAGAGCTAACATCTAGTGCTTTAAAGCTAACTAAAACATTTGAATAGTCACGAGTGCAAAAAGTCGTAACCATAGAAGAGATCGGTCGTCGCAACGCTTGATAAGCTGCTGCTGCCATCGTATGCAAAGCTGCACTGCAAAAACTGCATAGACATCTTGACCAACCACCTGTCAGTGTCTTCCGGAAGCTGCACTGCACTTGTGAGCCAGTTTTAATCTAAGTTGGTAAACCTAAAGCATATTCTCCATCTTCGACTGCACCACGCGAGATAGTTTTTTTTTTGCTATTGGATAATAGGACGAGCGGGTCGTTAGCCTGACGGTATGCATAACGCCGGCCCATAACAATTGCAGTGCCACTCAGAACTTTGAAACACAAAGGCCTGCGCGGTACTGCATTGCACTCGTGACCGTGAGATTAAGTTTCCTTTCCATGTCGTAAAAAGTGAAATGTTTAAGTTTAGTGCTTAACATTTTTTGATATTGAGGTTAATAGCTCATTAAAAGATCGGCTAAAATATAATATTAATTGAAAAATAGCGTTCGGTAATAACATCTCGATGGGAGGTCGGTTGCGGAACTGTTGGCTATAAAAAATAATTATTGCTGAGAGTAGAGTCAGATATTAAATAACTAGCTAACTGTTTATGTATATATTTTAAATAACTAGCTAAGTGTGTGTGTATATTGTATTCTGCCTCCTATGGCATTGGCGAAAATCAGCGCTGAATGTCGTTTGACAATCAGCTTATTGCTGAGGAAGGCCTTTTCAGCACTACCTTGTTTTTGTTTGTATATGAAATTGTCTTAAATTGTATTATGTGTATATTCTTCTCATGTTTTTCTATGTACCTACTTCTATGTTTACATTGTATGCGCTGAATAAATGTTTTTCTATTCTATTCTAGATACGTATATTTTTACTAGCTTCTGTCCGCGCTTTCACCCGCCCAGTAAATTTATCCAGAATAAAAGTAGCCTATTTTACTCTCCGGTCCATAAACTGTAAATATGCCAAAACTCACATCCATCCGTTGCTCCGTTACTGCGTGAAAGAAGGACAAACGTACAAACGTACAAACACACGTTCGAATTGACGACGCGACGTTGACATAGATTACTATGGTTGCATCTCTCCAGGCTTTGACAGTTTAGGTGTGTAGTCGACGCTTCCAAGGCAAATAATGGTAGTGTATAGAATTACAAGTATTTAAAATTGTATTAGAAGGTTTTGTTAGTCATTTGAATAGCCTTACTATTATAAACACGACAGTGTGTTTTTAGCTTTGTCCTTCTTTCACGCAGCAACGGAGCAACCGATTGACTTGAGTTTTTGTGTAGAGTTAGTGGGCCAGAAAGCGAAATAGTTATGTCTGTCATATCTTCGCCAAGATGCCCATCTTTTTCGCTGCCACTTTAGCCTTGTACTCTATGAAAGTATGCATTATGCGTATGAAGCGCGCATTTCGAATATCACGAAATCCTCGCTTGACGCAAAAGCGTTGTTATTCTGACCAGCAAACGTACGTTTGCTTGAGCGTCTGCGGTGCCCCTAACCGTAGACATTACAGTTCAACAAAATGACAATTTCATAGTCAAATACCTTTATTAATACTCGCTCAAGTTTAACAACTACTTCCTATAATAATAGGAACAGGTTGACTATAAACCTGGATGATCTAATCTACTGAGGTCAACTAGTTTTCAATACCCCTTTCATCCCGCTCCCCCGGGCTGGCGTGATCAATCCGCGGGCACGCACACACACACGCGCGGCACTACAGCAGTGTACAACATTTCAGTTGTTTCAGTGTGCTTCAGTATCGACCGGCCACGCCTCCCGCCCACAGCCCGCCCCGCACCCCTCGCCACCGGTGCCTCACCCCCGCACAGATTTGTTAATGATAAATCGAACGATCTCGAATGTTCTGTGACTATGTTTGGATGCTTCGTATCGGTATTGGTTCGCTGGAATACGCATATTGAATTTCATTGCAAGATCTTCCCCAAGTGTACTAAAAGAAGAAAACATAACTCTGAAGACCTAATGGAATACAGTCTACTACAAAGTAATTGAATATAAAACAACTACAATAAATCGTCAGTCCACTATTGAGGATTGGCATTCAATAATGCATGCGTGAGCTATCGTCGAAGATTGTGTTGCAACTATACTAGCATATAATCCTACTTCCTACTAAATATTATCCTACTAATATTATAAATGAGAAAGTGTGTTTGTTGATTTGTTGGTTTGTCCTTCTTTCACGTAGTAATGGAGCAACGGATCGACGTAATTTTTGGCATAGATATAGTTTATGGACCGGAGAGTAACATAGGCTACTTTTTATTCGAAAAATGCACGGTTCCTTTGGGAACGCGGGTGAAAATCGCGTGCAAAGCTAGTTATTTATAATAGTAGAGTAATTTCCTTCTACCATCTCTCTAAAAGTCCGTATATACTTGACAGCCAGGTTCCATGTTAAGCGGGGTCACCACTTAAGATAAGTTGAGATAGTGGTCAAGCGATAATTTCCCACGTATAAAAAAAGAAAATAGGCGGCATCTATCTCTTTTATTAAGTAACAGCGTTTTCCTAGCTTCCACGTTCACTCCTTATCTCTCAAGTCAGAATGGGTTAGGATTAGGGTGAGATTAACTTAATCTACCCAAAGATTAACTTAATCAAGTGACTTCATTACGTAAAACTTCTTTTAGAGCTGCGAGCATCTTCGCTTTTATTTCGGTTCTCTTAGCTTTTATTTCAACACGTGAGCTTTGAGCTTCGAGCTTCGAGTTGTGAGTGTGTAAAGTAACTGTAAAAATAGCTCTTCCTGTTTCATTACCGTATTGAATGTAGTTAATTGAATTTTAAATATATTTCACCACAGTTTTGTGAATTTGTGGTTGACGTTTTCTATCGTGAGCTCTCTTTGGAAAAGCCACGCTTTTGAAGTGCTCCACGTGCACATAAGTCTTGATAATATCAACATGATTATATTTAAAAGAAAAAAAATTAAATTATTTATTTATTTGTTTATTAAAAGACCAACAGCACAAATGATAAATACAGATACAGTACATAAAGTTTTGAAAATACAGCCAATAATAGGTCTCGATAATAGTGTTTTTATTTTTTGTTGAGCATTTAGAAAGAGACACAAACGAAAAATAAAAATAAAATAAACATGCATGTATGTATCCGTGAATGTATGAGTGTATGTGTGTGTGTGTGTTTGTGTGTGTGTGTGTGTGTGGGTGTGTGTGGGTGTGTGTGTGTGTGTAAATGGAAGGAGGTGTAGTAAAATAATTTCACTCTATTATTAACCAGGTACGTACATATTTACGTTTAAAATAAAATCCAAAAGAGGTCATGCCGTCACTATTCACCGGGTGCGGATTGGTCCGCACCCACTAAACACTGGATAACCTTCCTTTTGAAGGTGTGCCTGGATGTGTTAAAGATATCGAGGTCTGAAAAATGTTTACAATATGTTAAGCTTATGCGTGTGATAGGGGCGTTGTTTGCATATTTCGTGCTTTGAAAAGTGGGCGAAAACAGCATAGTATGCCGAGTGCGCGTTTTGGGAACATTAAAATTAATCTGCGACAGTAAAACTGGAGTGTCCAAGTAACCACTAACTATATTATATAGCAGCATTACGTCTAATAAGGTGCGCCTGTCTTTTAAAGCCATCATTTTATGACGAGTACAACCTGTACTATAATCAGAATATGTGTGAACTCTGTAATTTAAGTGTTTAATAAACTTAGCTTAAATTTTTTCTATACGTTGTTTGTGGGTTATGTAATAGGGAGACCAAATACTGCTTGCATACTCCAGCACACTGCGAACATATGCATAATAGACAGTTATCTTTAATTGATGGTTTTTATTTAATGATTATTATTCGTAGTACAGAAATAGTACATCAACAGACCAACAGTCCTTTCAATCATATCGGTGGTGCACCAATCGTGATTGAACGTATACGGAGCTCTTTATCAGCTGTTTAATCTTGGAGGTATGGTCTCGCCTGGGCACGAAAGTGGTTGAGGCAGCAAAACTGGGTCAAGAGACGGGCCGTGCCGCTCGCTCGCCAGTCTTCAAACTGGCAAGAAGCCAATAGGCTCCCCGACGAAAATGGTTCTCAGCGTTTTAGACGTTTTCATATTCTATACGTTTAAAGACAACGTTTCACAGTAACTGTGCAAGAAAATGTATCAACGATAGAAGACACGTTTTATGCTGCGTTTACATTCAGCTGAAGTGAGCAGGGACGTGGGCAGCACGAGTATGTGTACACGATCTTTGCGCTGACACTCCGCCTTCATGCCACTATATACTTGCGCCGCGCTTCCTTCATTCGAAGCAGCACGAAACGCTGACGTGGAGTTACTTGCAGCGCAAGGAGCTGTGGTCTGGACGTAATTTTAACGAGTTATTATTTTGTTGGATATGAAAATATTGACCACGGCAACCTCGCATTACAACTGAGCTCGGCGCTTCAAGTACTTTTTTATGCTAATGATGGATAACAAGACTATGAGGTCGTTTGCCTGATGGTAAGCATAACTTGCCTATAACAATTGCAGTACCGTCACCCAGAACTTTAAACACAAATGCCTGCGCGGCACTGCTTGCGCTCGTTACCCTAAGGCATCAGGCCCAGTAATTTCACTGACTACTTTTCTCATCAAGCAGGAACACAGTAATATATGTATATTACTGCTTGGTAGCAGAGTTCACAAACAAAGTAGTGGTACCCACCAAGAT
Organism: Crocallis elinguaria; assembly: GCA_907269065.1. Lineage (NCBI taxonomy): Eukaryota > Metazoa > Arthropoda > Insecta > Lepidoptera > Geometridae > Crocallis > Crocallis elinguaria. The sequence continues at coordinate 18,098,908 of OU026068.1, forward strand.
GGACGCTCGCAGAAGAGTTAGTGCAATAATATTTTCTTACTTCCCAAAACAAAAATTCTCATTTTGACATATTACTTTTAATAAATGTTTTTCTGTTCCATACAACATTGTACCCAGTCAGTCATATTGTAGTTCTTTCTCCTATCTATTTTGCTCGTCAGTGATATGTGTAATGTGTATATTATCCGTGACAGCTTTGTGCGCGGACTAGAAATAATTTAAAACAAACGCACATCGCCAGCCCACGTCTGAATCATCCGCCCGAGGGGTGCGCTTGTTCGCAGCGCGCCACAGGGCCCGGAGAACAGAGATCCATGTCACGTAAAAGGCCACATATACTAAACCTGATACACGGCCTCATTGTACTACTATAAGCTGGGAAGACGGAAAGTTTTTAAGTAGGTATATAGATGCCAGATGGCAACTTTTCACCTTTTTTATTCCTAAGTGTGTTATTTTAGGAATAACTTATTCTCAAGCTTTTTATGTAAAAATTTGCCTATAAGATAATCTTGCGGGCACACTGCGAGTGCCTTGCACAAGCAAATCGCCCGCTAAAATTTCTATAATTGTTGATTTCATAAGAAATATTCACTGCAAGATATAATTGTCGACGATTATTTTAAAAACGACATTTTTAATAGATGTCACGTTATCTCAGCATTGACAATAGCTACATCCTCATCACAGATATAATGTTAAGTATTGTTATAATGTTATGGCTAATACCAAAAAACTTTTACCACTGAACTTCTAAAAAATTACATCCGTTGTCTTGCAGACAACCTTTGTATGGATTGAATTAATGTGTAAATTGACTGTGTCCTGCAACAAATTAAATATCAGCAGGTTGACTTAGTCTTTTTGTACTTAAATTTTAATATTAGTTTTATAACTAATTGGGCATTATTTTAGATTATTTACTAAACATTCAAATACAATAGTGTTGATTCTGACATACCTAAACCTAATTTTAGGTGTAATCTCTCTTGCAAAATGATTTCATGAGAAAGAGAGAGTGTATATTTTAGACCTGTCAAATTAATCCACATCATTGTAGTGGAAATTTAACGGCAATTAATTTAGTGGCGTCTAATTTATCAAGGATGGATATTTGACAGCTCTAAAACTAAATTTAGATCTTAGATCTGTTAAACATCTTCCATCTCTTTCTCATGTTGTTTTGGAAAGAGAGAGAGAGAGAGAGCGAAACTAAAATTAGGATTAGGTATGAAACGACAGAATCGACACCAATGAATGTTGTTATCTACTAGATGTTTACATCTAATTAATGCAATTACAATTATATGTATCATATTATTTATAATATGATACATATAATTCTAACTACGTGTACAACACAATATAATTGCCAAAGTGCTTTTAAATGTCACCACTCTTTGGTCCTCTGGGACCGGCGGTGTGTCGGACCAAACTTCAGGGCGGGTTGTCCTACTGCTCGGGCACTGGGCCCGGGGGCGCGAGCAGTAATTGCATTAGAGTGGACACGGCCTCGCATCCATAATGTTTATAACGATGTTCTGCCGGGGGATGGGGGCTGAAGCTTTTTTATTTCACGTTTGAGTTAGGGACTAATTAACGGAGGAGGTTAGTCAAAATAATATCTATTAATAGTATTCTCTTAATGTGTCCTCTGACCCTGTTGTAGTTTTAGGATCATTTTCTAGAGTACGTAGGTAACATTGAATTATTTAACTGTTGAAAAAAGCCTCTACAGGACTCGTTTAATTTCGTGAAGATCTTCTAAATAATAGGTCGGGGAAAAAGTTTCATCGCATTTTTTAAGAAAATTCAAAACATTTTTTAATATAGTTTATTTACATTTAACTAAAGAAAGTAGGTACCATTTTGTTCGATAACTTTTTGCCATCTTGTAGGTAGGGACATGATCCCATTGCTATAGAAATTTTGGGACTTCTGATCAAAATACCGCGACAAGTGGTTTTGGCAGTCCTCTCGTGATGTTAACCTGACACTGCCTAAAGAATTCTGAAGAGACCGAAACAGGTGGAAATCTGAAGGTGCAAGGTCAGGACTATACGGCGGATGCATTAACACCTCCCAGCCAAACTCTCTTAATTTTTTCTGAGTGTCTAAAGATGTGTGAGGTCTAGCGTTATCATGAAAAACCATGAAATGAAAACCACACCCCTTCTGTTGATTAATTCCGGCCGCTTTCTCTCAACTTCTTGCTTTAATCTCATCAGTTGTTCGCAGTAGAGTTCAGAATCGATGGTCCTGCCTGGTGGTAACAGCTCATAATGAATAATGCCCTTCCAATCCCACCACACACACAGCATCACCTTGTTGCGAGTTAACCCGGGTTTCGCCACAGTCTGTGAAGCCTGACCGGTCTTTGACCACGACCTTTTTCGCACGTTCTTGTCGTACGTGATTCACTTTTCATCACCAGTTATCAGCTTCTTCAAAAATGGTTCGGTTTCATTACGTTGTAGTAAAGAATCACAAATGAGTACACGGTTCATTAGGTTTCTTTCAGTGAGCGCGTGAGGTACCCAAATATCGAGCTTTTTTGTGTACCCAGTTTTTTTCAAATGCGCCAAAACTGTTTTGTGGTCAATTCCCAGTTCTTCAGCTACGTCGTAACTACTGATATGCCGATCTTGTTCCACTTTTTCAAAAATGGCATCCATTTTATCCGTAATAGGGCGACCAGAGCGACGTGCATCTTTGAAATCAAAATTTCCGGATTGAAAACGCTTAAACCAAATTTGTGCTACTCTCACAGACACTGCACTAGGTCCATAAACATCGCAAATTTTTTTCGCGGCTTGCGTTGCATTTTTACCTTTTTTGTAGTAAAATTTTAAAATGTATCGAATTTCTTCATTAGATTCACTCATTTTGACAGTACGAAAAACAAATGAAAATCACACATTTTCCTAATTTGAATTTGGAATTATGTTCTTTAAAATTTAAACTTTCATATGATACCAAAACCAGCCAGATACAAATAGTATAGCCAAAGAGATTTTATTACAAGTTCATACATACTATAATGCGAAAAGACTTTTTCCCCAACCTAATATACAAATGCAATAATTACCAGGTGATAGGACTAAATGTTCTGCTATCTGTCTGGGTGGGTACCACCACTTTACTCGTTAAGGCTGCCGCCAAGCAGTATTGTGTAATCATAACTGTGTTCCAGTTCGAGCAGCAAAGTAGTCAATGAAATTACTGGGCTAATGAGACTTAATACCTGGATGTCTCAAGATAGCCTTTGTGTTTCAAAGTTCTGAGTGCAGCACTGCAATTGTTACGGGCCGGTGTTATGCTTACCATCAGGCAAACGACCGGTGCGTCTCCTTATTAAATAGTACAAAAAATGCAGCACGCTTTGCAGGCGTCGTCGTGGGTGATCGCAGTACATTCTGATGCAGAGAGAAGAAAATGTTGCTGCCCATTCCCTGGGTATTCCCTTAGCCAGGTCTTACGGCATCCACAGGATGCGATGGGGTGGCTATTCCTATTCTACATGACCAAAAGTTTCTTACGCGCACGAAATTTCAAAATGTTTTCGTTAAGCAAAGTCCGTCGTATACGAAAATGAGTAGATACACATAATTAACCTAAAATCATAGACCGTCTGTTCAGCGAGCGTTCAATTTATATTTTTGTTCGTTCCCTAAAGAAGTACAGTTCATAATGGCCGGTAATGGAGATGAATGCGTTGGTAATAAACGGAGCGGGGCGGTCCGGGACACGCTCGTCATCTTTGTGAATTTGAATAAAATAAAACTACATTAATCCGAGAGATTCCCTGTGCCCACTGCCCAGGGATATGATTTTTGATTGAGACTTTTGCAATAAATTTGGATTTATGGACCAGCGAAATATCAACTACTACCTTTTGAGGATATTAACAAAATTGCCTACATTCGGTAAGCTGTAGGACGGCATTTTATAAGTCCGATTATTGCATAATTAACAATTGCAGTGCTACTCAGAGCAGCAGTGCTACGCCCAGAGAAATTAAATTAGCTGTTAGGTATCACACTGATATTTTATAAATTGTAAATGTTCATTTGATTTTACTAACCAATCGAAATGAACACACAGAACTAAGGTCACGTTGTAAGTATGAACTAATTAAAGGTTTATAGTTTGTTAATGAGTTACAATAGACTCAAGCGGTTGATTTATCGCCCTAGTTTATCAGCCACTCATTACTGACAGAGTGTAATCACTGCTAACGAGTTTTTCTCATTAGTGTTTTATTGTGATATAATCTAATATTCTGATTTAATGATGATATTTATTTCGAAATTTGAGAGAATGAATGCTATAATTGTGATATTATAATTTGATAAGTAATAAATTCGTTCGCTATTATAAAAATACTTTGTATGTTTATAGGTACAGCCACGGTAAGAATACCTTCGCCAGTTTCCAAATTCTTTCCTCACGTAAGGACACTTTTTGATCATACGGCAGTTAGCAGATAATTGTATAGAATATTATTATTTACTTAATGCAGTGATAACAAAGGTTATAATACCATCCATCTTCGACTTGTACATCAACATAAAGCCTTCTTAATGACCGGGCTATTTAGAAGAATAAATCTAGTTTGTTTTATTTAACTGTCAGTATCGCTTGCATCTCCCCATTAATTTTCTCTTTGTTCATAAATCTTATTATAACATAATTGTTGTCACGAGCAGTAACGCAGTACTGGCATAGACTAGACAAATACGTTTAAGTAAGGAGTCTTAACACAAAACAACTACTGCGCAAACAAAAATAGACCTTAATTTAACTAACATTTTCTTACTGCGACCGTACCTAAAACTCTTTGTTTTTTTCTGAATACATTTAAGTTCATATTTAATTTCAACTCGAGAACGATGTGGTCGAAGATGGTCGCTATGCTAAAGCTAGATAACAAGTGGCTCTCAAGTGCAGCTGCTGGAACACCTGTAGGTGCTGGCGACAGATTTTCAACTTGGGGATGGTGGCTAGCACCTGGCAGGCACCTGAGAAATTCCCTAACCCCATGCTATTGTCGCATTACGATATTTTGCTTACTTAAAGCTAAAGTTCATTGTAGGATTGCAACCACGACCTACAGATCGGCGGCCGACGTCTCTATACCACTTAGAAACTTACCACAGGGAAAGTTGCTACTACTGCAACTAGGCTAAACGTATTTTCACGCACAGTAAGGGACACCTTTGCTTGAGCGTCTAGGGTGCTCCTTAGATAAAGACTGTAGTCGAACAAATCCAGAGTAGGTAAAAATAGTGGACGTGCCAAAAATGACAAGCAGTGGGTAATGAGCCGCGCGAGGACGCGCCGGGACGCGGGCCGCCCCGGTAACAACCCTTTGACCCTGGAAACAGTTTTGTCACGTTTCGCATGAGTTTTGTGCTACCTATTTTAATGATTAAACGAACTTACCTGTAAGTTAAGTTCTATCATAATTATGTGAAGTAGTGAGTTTGAAGAGATTTTATGTATACACTTGTAGTAGCACGCACATTGTTGCCTTGTCTATGCACTAAGTTCAGAGAGAGAAAAAAAAATATGTAGGTAGACCGCACAATTTCATTATTTCGTGCGGTCGGCTGGTTCTTCATTTAGTTCAGAGCTTATCAGTTCAAGTAGATATTTCACTATTCGGGACCTATGAAATAGGTAATCTGGGTGGGCGGGATGCTATCTCTTCAAACTCACTACTTCACATAATTATGATAGAACTTAACTTACAGGTAAGTTCGTTTAATCATTAAATTATGTTACAGTATTGAGTTTGAAGAGATTTTATGTATACACTTGTAGATGTTGAGAGAAGTTGTGAAATATCTATTTCAGTTGAAAGTATTACAGAAGTAAATATATTTAATATTTCTTCAATAATTGACATAATAAATGTACTTAATCACTCAATTAAAAGGTAATGTTTCTTAAATAAACTATTAACATAATAGCTACAGTAAATTTTAGCATAAATCAATCAATTTTACTTCTAGCAAAACAATGATTTGATTCTGTATATGCTGTCTGTTATATGCCTGTTATAAAACTTGGCAAATATTGTAGAGCCGCCGGACCAATCGGCAGTCTTCCTGATAACATCCAAATTCACACCGAGCTTATGAGCTTTTGAGGTGTCTAGTACTATGTGCAGAGTACTGTGTGATATCTATTCCACAGACCCACAACGTATACTCTTTATCCATCTGCTAAGTGTTTGGGGAGAAACTTTATTATATGGTTTTTTATAGAAATAAAAATAAAGGTGTGATGATCACGTAATGCCGCTACATTACTTTTAAATAATCCGTTAATAATTAAGCCGGACCTATGTCAGGTCTGTCTCAGAAAAATTGGCAGCATCAGCGTTGGCTGAGTTGCGTTTACACTTGACGTTTTTATTAAGTCAGGGATCCTAATGGAAATATCATTCCGCCAATTTTGAAAATTTCGGATATCTATTTTTGAAATAGTTTGTACTCTATGCGCTGTTACCAGCGCCAGCAGGGTAACTAGCTTCTTTAGTGATTTTTTCTAAAGAATGAGATTAATTAGGAATCCAAGTGGCTAGAGTTTCAATTACTAATGTAGTATCCCAGTGGATTCATACTTAGGTAAGGGAGGGCGAAGCCTAAATATACCCTTAAAACACAGTCGTCTGTGCTTATCTGACTTCCTAATACTAAAAGGTGTAGATCTAAACCCATTTAGAGTGCCGTATAGCGCTCCCGATTGAAATAACTCTGTTAAAACATAAATAATAACTGGAATGTGTAAGTATCATATTACTTAATTTAATTATCTGACAGAGATGCTATTAATGTGTCTAAAGACCCGGGAGGGAGTTTTCTTATTAGAGACTCCCGCACAATACTCCGGCATCCAGGGTAATCTGCCGCTGGATCTGGCAGAAACTGGAATGAGAGATTATTAGTTCCTCAGAAGTTTGAAAAAAACCAGTGGTTTAGTTTGTAAAAAACTGGTTAAATAGGGGATACCAAGGTTCAGCTGGCCATGTTGGCCCGACCAGTATGCACTTAGCTTTGTCGCTAATAATTTTTATCAATGTTTTTTTAAAATTATTGAGAAGGAAGGGAACCCGTAAAAACGGGTTCCTGGTTCATGGTATTTTTATACAATTTTGACCAATTCACAGAGAAAGCGTCAAGCATCAGGGTCTTTGTGCCATGATATGTATACAGGACATTTTTTATTTATTCAACTAGCAATCATGTCAATCTCTGGTAGCCCGAAATTGTTAATGATTTGCTGAAAGGCAAGATCAGATAGTTCCCATTCAATATCCGGGTGAATACACCTTGATTCAGTATCTACTATAGTATTTTCTGTAGATGGAATGTATAGCGCTGTTATAAATAGAATTCGCGCTTCACACCATTGTCGTATATCTTTGGTCAGTTTGTGAGATGGGGGGATTGGATTCCTCCCATACGATTAATGTAAAAAATCGCAGTTGTATTATCTATTCGCAAGATAATATGACAATTGGATAAATCCTCTAGACAAATATTTAATCTTATGAATGTGAAGTTTTCTTTCTTCCCGACTTCAGCTACTGCTTGCCGTTTTTCCCGCACAGGCTATCCCCCAACCCCCCATAGTCGAAGCATCTGAATTCGTCAAATTTAATTTGATTTTTTGGATTTTCGATAGATTTAATCCACCAATCGAAATCTGACTATAAACTTACAGGCAAATTCATGTACTTTTCATTTTTGTAATGTTATCCATACATTCGCTATAGCTATGTGATATTAGACAGGTATCGTTAAGATATATTGTCGATAATAATCAGCACAGCGTGGCATTCTGACCACCGTTTTCATTATTTTTGTGAAGACAAAAGGTGCCGTATTGACACCAAACGGTAGGGCATTAAATTCATACAAGTTACCGTTCAAACTAAATCTTGAATATTTTTTAGAGTTATCATGAACTTTCACTTAATAATATGCGTCTTTGAGATCAATAGTTGACTTGAGACAACATCTTGAGATTAGTTTGATCATTATTCTAAAATCTTCTAATTCAAATGAACATGTTGAATGAACTCGTTTAGCTTTTTCAAATTTAGGATAAAGCGTGCTTTTCCGTTCGGTTTGGGTAAAAAGATATTGGATATCCTCACAGGGCTCACAGTGAGGTATAGCACCTATAGAAATTAAATTATGTATAGCTTGATCAAATTCAAGTTTTTCTGAGTGTGCATAATTTCGGGGTTGAGGTATACAATGCCGATATGGAGTTTCAGTGAACGGAATTTCATAACCACGTATCCACGATAAAATTATTTTATCTGCGGTTATTTGTGACCATTGGTTGTAAAAAACAGATAGTCTACCGGCGTAATTTACCGTATTGTCTAGCGGCGGCCGCGACTGAAGTTCAGTCGGGATGTCCTCGATGATGGCGAGTGCTGTTGCCTCTGAGGTGCAGACTCCTTCATCTTTGAGGGCGCCGATGGCTGCTGTCTGTGGTTTTGAACCGGAGCCTTCCCGTTTCAATTTCTGTTAACGACTTGATGCTTTGGTTTTGTAGCAGTAGTCTTGTTAGAGGTGGTAGCTTTGAGATCCACACCTATTTTATTGATCGCTTTTGCGGTCTTTAAAGTTTCGGCTAGTTCTTGGCTACAAGAAAACTATCTATTATCGTGAGCAGCATCTGATCTTTCAAGTCCTTCTTTAGTACAGCCAATATGAAATTTCGCCTCGTTATTGACTCACTGAGTTGTGTGTCACAGATGATGCGCCCAGCATCAATCAGCAGCTTTAGAACAGTTGGATCTTTATTATCCTTACTAAGAAGTGTCTTATAGGCTCGTCAAGACAAGCAATACCGCTGCTAATTTTGCCTTAGCTTGGTTCTGTTCGTGGAACATCCTCACTGCTGGAAGCACCTTTAATCACTGGTGGTGGAGATACATCCTCCAGTATTGTCATGTTGGCTATATCCAGCGAACGATCAGAACTCGCGTGTAACGCGCTAGTCGACGGTCTTGGTTCGCGTAGCTCTTGATTTTCGTTTTCAACATTAACAGCAAATTGCAAATTTGTGTCTAATATACGTAATTATACGTATACCTTCATATTATTATCATAGGATAACCTCAACAAGTTGCTATATGCATGGCGTATTAGGTACGCATAGGTATACAGCGAGTAAGATGAACTCGTGGCGTTGCATCGTGAACTCTAGTAAAAAATAGGTTAAGTAACAACTCGAATCGTTGGAACGTGAAACCTCGTATACATTATTATTGGTAAGTGGCAACTCGAATTGTTGAAACGTGAACATTAGAACTTAACTTATATAGTTAAAATGTTACCTTCCGGTTCGTTTCATATTATTATTATTATAGGACAACCTCAACAGGTTGCTACATGCATGGCGTATTAGGTACGCATAGGTATACAGCGAGCAAGATGAACTCGAGTAAAAAATAGGTTAAGTAACAACTTGAACCGTTGGAACGTTAAACATCGTATGTATTTAAGTGACAACTCAAACGTGAACCGAAGAAATTGCAAATTACTTAAATAGTTAAAATGTTACCTTTCGGATCGTTTCATCTTTTTATTATTATAGTTAACCTCAACAGGTTGCTATATGAATGGCGTATTAGGGTACGCATAGTTATACAGCGAGTAAAATGAACTCGAGTAAGAAGTAGGTTAGGTAACAACTTGAATCGTTGGAACGTTAAACCTCGTATGCATTATTATCGTTAAGTGACTACTCCAATCGTTGAAACGTGAACATTAGAACTTAACTTAAATAGTTAAAATGTTACCTTTCGGGTCGTTTCATATTATTATTATAGAATAACCTCAACAGGTTGCTATATGCATGGCGTATTAGGTACGCATAGGTATACAGCGAGTAAGATGAACTCGAGTAAAAAGTAGGTTAAGTAACAACTCGAATCGTTGGAACGTTAAACCTCGTATGCATTATTATCAGTAAGTGACAACTCAAACGTGGACCGAACAAATTGCAAATTACTTAATTAGTTAGAATGTTACCTTTCGGGTCGTTTCATATTATTATTATAGGATAACCTCAACAGGTTGCTATATGGATGGCGTATTAAGTACGCATAGCTATACAGCGAGTAAGATGAACTCGTGGCGTTGCATCGTGAATTCGAGTAAAAAAGTGGGTTAAGTAAGAACTCGAATCGTTGGAACGTGAAACCTCATATGCAATCGATAGTTATCGGTAAATGTGCAAATTACTTACAAATATTCCCACTCGTCGTTATGTTTCCTCTTCGGCATCTTGATTTTGACGAAAAAACTTGTTAACACGGAGAAACTTAGAAAAACCAACTTTGTAGTGCGACGCGGCGGAGCACTGCAACGTGAATGAAGAACCAGCCGACCGCACGAAATAATGAAATTGTGCGGTCTACCTACATATTTTTTTTTCTCTCTCTGAACTTAGTGCATAGACAAGGCAACAATGTGCGTGCTACTACAAGTGTATACATAAAATCTCTTCAAACTCAATACTGTAACATAATTTGTTTGATCAAGGTAAAATGTAGTAAGTACATGGTTTGATGATAATTTTCACACTTTTTTTTTCGAGGTAAAGTAGTACATAACGGCTTTGCTTGTGTAGTCTGCCACCAAGCAGTAATGTGCAAACCCTACTGTATTCCGGTTTAATGAACAAAGTATAGTCAGTGTAATTACTGGGCTTATGTGACTTTATATTTTATGTATAAATGGTACGAGCACACTCCTTTGTGTTTCAAAGATCTGAGTGGCACTGCAATTGTTATCGGCCGGCGTTATAATTATCATCAGGCAAACGACCCGCTCATCTCGTTATATCTAGCTGCTGGTGAAGTGATGTCTCACTTTCGGTTTTACGAGGAAGGTCTTCCGGCCGCTTGTACAAAAACAATATACGCAAAAAATTTTTGAACAAAAAAAGACAACACAACCAACATAACAAAAGGCAATCACGGTTTGTCAAACAACTCCTTACCTTCAACGGGGCGTAGAATATATTATGAAGGGTAACACAGTTCTCATTCAAATTCCTTTAGGGTACCATTCCCGATAGCGCCCGCGACACTTCCCCGATAAGATAGGGCGCCGTACTAACTGTGGTATAAATCTCGGCCGGGCTGGTGACGTGCCGTAATCCCGTGTAATCCGGACCGGGAGCGTGACGAGCTTGTTAGGTCGCGGTTAGCTCAAGCAGCTGGATTTGCATGGGTGTGTATAGAGGGGACTAGTTCTAATATGTGATGGAGCGTTACTACTTACTACTTATACCTACTATTTTTAGTAGGTACTTTTAAACTATTTTTAAGTAGTATTTTTGTTAGTGGTAGAACTAACTCTTCTGCGAGTGTCTCTCTGGGTTGTTACCACCGCTTTGCTCGTGAAGTCTGCCGCCAAGCAGTAATGTGCAAACATTACTGTGTTCCGGTTTGATGTGCAGAGTAGCCAGTGAAATTACAGGGCTTATGAGACTTAATGCCTAATGGCTCAGGGTAACGAGCGCATTGCAGTGCTGCGCAGGCCTTTGTGTTTCAAAGTTACAGAAACTATAGTAATACTTTATTTGATAAAAACTATTTTAAATTCCACTCACCCCGCGTACTCCTGCAAAAAATGATAGACTGAAAGTGTTTTAAAAAGTCAACTACTTAGACTGGCTTACAACTTTTCGAATGGTTGAGCTCATCTTGCTATAACTCTTTTGAAGGCGTCAATGTGGTCTTGTAAGACGTGGAGCAAAGCGTTGGTGCCCCACTAGGCAGTAAACTATTTTACGGGCTTAAATAGTTGAGAAGAATATTCTCCAGTTACAGCTCTGTCCCTATTTCCCTCTTACCAAACACCGCACAACTTTCACAAATAAAATGAATAGAAATGTCACAACGGAAGTGAGACCACATTTAGACACTTCTTAAATCAGGGTGTAGACAGTGTTTAATAAACAAACGTCTAAATGAATAGAAATGAGTTAGACAAAGGTTAAAGACTTCTTAAATCAAGGTTGTGGTTGCTTAATATATATTTAACTACGACTATAAATAATATTAAATAGTAAGACGCGGATTTTAACTGTTTAACTCATCTTTAGGGTGTGTTTAAATTGTTTTGGTAAGACCGTGATTGTTTAAATCATGTTATTTTGGTACCACATAAAATCAAATTTAAATACGGTGAAATGTAACAGTAATTATACTGCAAACAATGTCATGTGTTCAGGTCATGCCTAATGTCTCAGCCCTCGCAGACACACTGCAGTGTCGCGCAGATCTTTGTGTTTCAATGTTTTAAGTGGCACTGCAATTGTTATCGGGTGACGTTATGCTTACCATCAGGCGAATAACCTGCACGTCTCGTTATCCAATAGTATAAAAAAGGCGAGGATAAAAAAATGCCAAACCTCAATGATCAGATTATTAAGAATAGAATGGCTTTCTTCAGCGTAAGAGTACTTGTTCGTTATAATACTTCTCTTCAAAAAGTTTTGACGTCAAATCTGCGCGTATAAGAAAAAAGAACAGTTTATCTCCTTATTAAATATAGTTGGCAAACCAAAATAATGTGTTAACTAAAAACTACATAAGAATCTCGAGCATTCGGTGATGAAAATTTCTTGGTATAGGTACTCGGGACATGTTTTTCATCGGTTTTATTAATCTCTAAATTACACACTTACGTAAATTACACACGTGTAGCTTTCTAAATAATACATTGTTCCTTATTAACGTTGGCTTGTACTGTTAATAATTGTTACCTACGTATTTTTTATCGTAATAATACTTTTTCCGACGTTGTGATTGAATATGACGCGCAGTCCCGCGTCACCGCCGCGGCCGACACGAGCGCGTGCACCGCCGAGTCGAATCGCTAAATTAGGTACTCTTTAAATATCAGGTTACGCCATAAAATCCATTTTAGTAATCATTTTACCCTTCACATGTCGCGTACGTGGGTTCTTTGCCGCAACTAGACGATCCTTTGGACGCTGTTGCTTAGCTCTCTAATCCCTTACTTTTACACATTCTTTTAGAAATTTTATGTAATTATTTTTTTAATCTGTGATATAGTTAGCTCTACGATTTCACGGTTTAAATGTGTAACTTTATGAAATTTTCTTAATTCGTTTATCATATGCACTTAATGTGCGTATCTTCGTGGTAATTGCATTGTATAACACGGGAGTGCACAGAAGTACCCAGTGGCAGCGTCTCTTCGCTTCCTGGATAGACTACAGAGTGGCTACAAACATCTCGAAGGTAGTAAGTAGAATTGTTCTAACTTACATTTTTTTGGTGAATCTGGTCTTTGAACGCTTGATATTGATGTCAGTGTACCTACATAAGGGGGTTCAGTTATCACGCAGCATCACGTCATGTTGGTATAGTGTAGAAGCTGCTCTCACATTATAAGCTCGTGAAGTCAGCCGCTAAGCAGTAGTGTGCATGCATTACTGTGTTCTGGTTTGATGTGCAGAGTAGCCAGTGAAATTACTGGGCTTATGATACTTAATATCTAATGTCTCAGGGTAACGAGCGCAATGCAGTGCCGCGCAGGCCTGTGTTTCAAAGTTCTGAGTGGCACTGCAATTGTTATGGGCTGGCGTTCTGCTTACCATCAGGCAAACGACCAGCTAGTCTAGTTACCAAATAGCATAAAATAAAAATGTACCTGGTGTTTACGTAACCTACCATCCAAATCCAATTATCATTGACATCGGCGCAGAAAAGTGATTAAACTTGCAAATAATCTTGCAAATTTGATGCAAGCTGATGTGTACTTTGTTATAAAAAAATATCTTTACCCTTTCATAAAGGTCGTATTTTTTATAATCCACTTCTATAAGGAATCTGAACTCACGAACTTTGTGCTACGACGGTCCTGTATCTATTCAGGATTAGACAAAATAAAATTAAAACGAATAATCTTAATAATATATAAATTACGTGTCACGTTGTTTGTCCGCGATAAACTCCTAAACTACTCAACCGATTTGAAGCAAATTTGCACACCGTGTGCAGTTTGATCTAACTTAAAAGATACCGCAATAGCAACGCGTGGCCGAGTCTGCTAGTAATATAATAAAATTGGTGCCAATTTATTCCATATAACCAGTTGGTAAGTTGTACGCGTATGGCCGGTCAATAACTAAAAATATCAGCAACTATCTAAATCAGCGCTAACACATACATAAGCTAGTTAATATATAACACGTATGTCTTACATAGATCGTATACTCGTATTATAGATATAATTACATTAATGCATTTAGCAGCACTGTACAAGTTTCTTGTAGCAAACTAGTAATTTACTTGCTGGCTGTGCAACAATGATAAACTACCCCTCCTCGCAGCCCCACGTAGCGCACGTTGCTTTTCCCACGGGAGGGGATCGTTTTGTATTAGTATTTATTTATATGGTAATGCAGGGATTGGGCAGTGTCGACCCTCGTGAGGAGATATGCTCGTAAAGAAGCCACTTTAGCGCCGCTCGGTCTAGAATTTGTGTGGCACTGAAGAAGCATACATATTTTTATGAAAGTGCTACTTGATGTTTATGATATCACGATGATAGGTCTGTGTTTGTGAGCTGGCCCTCTAAGGCGTAGATTAATAGTTCACATATGAATATTCACAAAACTTTTGGAGAAAGCGTCTGTAAACTCAGCAGATATAGAGATTTCTATAATTGAAAATCTGCCGCTAGGTACTTATGGTATTTTCTGGTAGCCGCAATTGATCATCAACCATATTTATTCATCATTTAGGATCAGAGATAGTAGTCGAACGCTAACTCACGAAAAATATAAAAATAACGACAAACAAGTTTTTTCATGTGTTATCAGTAAAGCTATGGTACCCTAATGAATTTAACAACCTAGGTACTACCAATAGTCGGGTTCTTTGAATTCTACAATTAACTTTTCTATATAACTAACTAACTAGTAGGGGGGCGCAGTAACCCAAAATGAGTCTTGGCCTCCGATAATAAGAGCCGTCACTTCGGTCTGTCTCGCGCCACGTCCTGCCAATTCGCAACTTGGAGTTCGCGCAAGTCCTTGTCGACCTCATCACTCCAGCGGCTCCTAGGACGGCCGACTGGTCGTCGACCACTCGGCCGTCCTTGGTACGCTCGTTTCACTGCCCGACCTTCTCCCATTTTCCTATATGACAAAAGTAAAATTGTTCTTTGAATTTCGACTACAAAATGGAAAGTGTTGTAAAGTCGTCTCGACTATTAAAATTTGTACCCAAAACAATTTTGTATTTTCCATGGCTCAAAGGCCATTTAATGATGAATGACATCCGGCGCGCTGCAGGCCGCGGCGTGCCGCGCCGCCGCCGCACGGCGCACGCGCGGCTCCATCGACCGACTATATTTATAGTGCACAGAGGCACCGCACGACTGGTGCCTGCGGCTCGGTGGGCTTCGGGAGTTTCAAGCACTTATCTAAAAATAAAATGGGATATTGAAAAATATACATACTTAATGTTTTTTCAATACCTTTGATGCCCATTTTACACGTTTGTAGATACTAGGTACAGCTACTAATCTCTCGTTATGTGACAGTTCCTGGGAGATTACAATTGAAAATCTATTGCCTGGATTTAGGCATTGCACGTCTGCTGAAGCTTGTTTTTTTAATTTATTTCATAATTAGCTTTCGCTCGCGATTTGGCCTGCGTGGTATTTATCTTTATAGCCTGTGTTATTTTAGAACTTAAAATATCTATGTTCAAAATTTCATCATTATCGGTTCAGTAGTTACGAAGATACGTGGTAACAAAGATTCACAGACACTCATTTATAACATTGAGTAGGATTCTCAAGAGACTCAGCAAACGACTCAGCAGTGAGTCGTTTGACCATAATACTCAGTCGTTGAAGGTGGTGAATACCCCTAACCTCGAATAGGACTGGGAACACACCGACACTCATTTGGCGACTGAGTCAGGAGAGCACTAGTAAACCTCTAAAACCATAGCATGGTTGCATCACTGTTTCGAATTAAAAAGAAAAGGACTCGAACTATCGACCTGTGATCAGTGGACGCTCTCAAACTGAGTCATCATCGCTTCATATCTTTAATCATCGAAAACGCTTAGACTTTTTTTTTATGTTATTTGGTAACGAGACGAGCTGGTCGTTTGCCTGATGGTAAGCATAACGCCGGCCCATAACAATTGCAGTGCCACCCAGAACTTTGAGACACAAAGGCCTGCGCGGCACTACGGTGCGCAAGTTACCCTGAGACATTAGGTATTAAGTCTCATAAGCCCAGTAATTTCACTGGCTACTCTGCTCATCAAACCGGAACACAGTAATGCTTGCACACTACTGCTTGGCGGCAGACTTCACTCACAAAGCGGTGGTAACAACCCACACGGACACTCGCAAAAGAGTTAGTCCTCCCACTAACTAATTTATGTTATAAGCCTCTTGGAAGTCATTCAGTTTCCACTACCTACCGCGAGAACTCTTTAAAATTTAACTATTACCGTCCGGTGTACCATTTAGACGAGTAAGCTTTTAACTTAGTCTGCCACAGTAGTGCCTGAAAGGAGATAACGTTGGTACACTCAGACATTCATATAGGTACGACCCAACACTTAAAGTCAACATTAAATATTCACTCTCTGTCTGCCCTCTGCGAGAACGTGTGTATACTCCCACTGGACACATATTTCAGGTTTAAGAGGCATTTCATGTAAATTTCAATAGAGTATATTCAACAGAGAGGTTGCAATTATGTCGCAGAATGGCGTGCGCTTGAATGCTAGTGGGAGATCGTGGACCAGATTCTTTGACGTGGTATTATAAGACCACCTCTTCTGCAAGTGTTCGTCTGGGATGGTATCCATCAAGCAAATCTGTGGTCCGTTTTGCTCGTGTAAAGCCAAGCCGTAGTGTGCATTACTGTGTTCTGGGCATGAGACTTATCTGATCTTTCAGTGTATCGTTACCCTGAACCGACACTAAGACAAAACTACGATTAAGTCTCATATGCACTGCCTTGTGTCGCACCTTAAGTCTTTCAAAGTTTTAAGAGATCTTGCCTCGGTTATACCGTCAAAGTATCTTGCAATTGTTATGGGTAGGAATTGTGCTTACCATCAAGCAAAGAGTCTATTCAGCTCAGTACCATGTAGTATACAATATTATATTGATTAAATCCTGCGTAAGGAAATTAGAGAAGCCCTCTAGGCAACCTCCAGCTGAGATTATCGTTAACCTATCAAGAACAACAAAAATTTTAACGACGTGTCCTCTTGGTAGCTGGGACACAAAGTAAAGCTGTTATTTGATGTTTGCCACCACGGCTTTATATCTGAACTTTTACCAATCGATAACCATCGCTATTTTAGTATCTCTCCTTTTATTAGTAATTATTACTCATAAGAGTTATAATTACTAATAAAAGGAGAGAGAATATCACTTAACGAGTTATTAGTAGACTTATAAAACTCTAATTATTATCTGCGTTGATATTGGAAGGTGCTAATGTAGGCCTTAGTAAGCTAAATTAATGTCCCACAGCGGGTTCAACTTAATTACTTAATCCTTTTTGTGTCTAGGATAGTAGCGAGAATGAAATATAGGGTAAACACTTAAACTGAAAGGTAATAGGGCAGAATAATTACGTGCCACAATTTTAATGTTTAAGTACTCACGGTTTAAGTGCTCTGGTATAATAGGATATAATGTGCTTAATTTGTAAAGTCCTTGTTACAAACTCAATGCTACTTCACAGTATTTTTTACCTTTGACAAATTTAATTGGGATACAGTTTTATTGTTATGATGTGGAGTCGTTCTTCTCTCCTTACCTCTGAAATGGTGCGTTTGAGGTTGACATTGGGACAGTGCAGGGTGGAGCAAACTCGCATTGCACATTGCCCATGTTGCCTTGCGGACTTGGATCGAACGTGGATTTTTATTCTACTGCAGCTTTGAGTCATGAGGCCCGGGAGGTGTACATACGCTGGTCACTTTAGTTTCGTGTCTTGAAGGGACACGCTTCACACGAAGATCCTGCGCGACTTTCTAGAGCACTTCACAAAAGAAATTGATTCGTATTTTACCCAATTTACACCAAACTGACATCTGCAAACCATTCTTTATAACATATAAAATACTCACGCTATATATTGGAAATATGCAAATTTGCCCGGAAATACCCAGAATTTTTCATAAAGCGAGCCAATAAACCACGCACTCAGATATCAGAACTGGCTAATGTTACCAAACTCTCGTATAAACCTCCACGCCAAGAGCTTCGCATACGAAGTTGACAACTAAGTCTGTAATTTTATTTTTCACTTACTTCGGAGAAAAACTTGTTTGATGGAACTTTATGAAAGTTCTTCTCACTCAAAGGAATACATTCCTTATTCCGAGAGCTAAAGATTGAACAATAAAGTTGGAAGTCTGCAAATCCTCAGTAGCGCTCAGTAATGAATACCGATTCTCTCGACGCAGCGCTGGGATGTAGAATTATGCAAAACTATAGAGAGCCATTAGCCGTAGTTTCCGATCAGGTTTCAGCTTCAGCATCTTTCATAGATTTTTTCTTTTGGCAGGTTATCGTTTGTTTGTTTGTTAATTTAAATGATGTTAATGACGATGTGGGCGAAAATCTAGGAAGTTGGGTCCTAGAGCGGCAGCAGTGCTTGGTGATTGGTTCTTGAGAGTCGTAGCTAGCCAGGCGAGCGCTAGAAAATGCCCTCTCCAGCACCATGGTTCACGATATTTTCTTCTACCTGAATCTCACGTTCCTGCCTTATCTTTTTAGCTGGTGTTTGATGATTAAAATAAGCTGAACAAAAGAATGTCTGCAAAAATAGCACATTACTACCATTCAAGCCTGAAATAAATCAATTGACGGCCGAGTACTATATACATTTCTGAAGCTTTTGCGTAAACGAGGCCTTAATTTAATTGATATTTAAGCCGAGAGTATATAGTAGTAGTAGTGTATTATTAGTGAAGTACATTTCTCTAATTTGATAAACAAAATAAAGGTTAGAATGATGATCGTCAAGTTGTTTGGAGGAATTAAATATAATCTACATTTCTAGATTGTTTTGTAGTTAGTATTTATTAGTACACACAAGTACAACAGTGTGTTTTATTTCTTCATTGCAAAAGGTAACAACTTTGACGATTGTTTCACCTAACGGAAAAGTAATAAAAATGCAAAGAACATACGGGTATATTACGATAAAGAGAAGCAAATAAAAAGTAATAAGCTTTATTAAAGATATATAAATAAATCCCCCACATGCATCCTCTAAACTCTTCGCCTACGATAGCGCCTTTTGCTTCTTAGATTACAGGCCTCATTTACATAAACCCCTAATCATTTCTCGAAAAAGAAGTCCGCTGTAAACAGATGTCCTTAGCCAGCGATACGCGGCTCTATCGACCATTGCATGTGCCCTTAGGGTCTATATTTAGTCATCGACCGAGCTATACCTACGTGAAAATTTCAGGCGGATGCTATTGGATAACGAGGCATGACGTCATAGTCCCATTTCCACCAATGAGGAGCTAGGGTTCTGCGCATGGCAACGAAGGCTTTCAGGCTCTCTGCTGATTCCGGCAGTCAGGGCGAGGTGTCCCAGGTGTGCCAAGCACTCGCCGACACAAAACAAAGGTCAATATTCCACATATTTTTAAATAATTGCCATTTTCTTTCTGATTTAGAACACCGTTAAAGTGCTTGTAGTGAAGTTCGATTTTAGACTTTCGTAGTTTTTAATTGGTTGTGTTGTGGTTTAGGGGTGGGTCTGAAAAATCGATATTTTTCGATGGAAGTGCGAAAAGGGTTATGTAATGGAGTTACGTAAGTTGTTATGTAGGGTGGAGGATGTAATGGGGTTAATGAATGGTATGAAGGAGATGGATAATCTGTACCTGTGGTGATTTTTGGTGAAGACATTCTATTTTTAGAATACATAATTATTTTTTCTATTTTGATTTTCTTTCTAATTTTAGCTATCAACTGACTGTTACATACATAGTGCTAGCATGTACTTTAACTTGTTTAAAATTATGTGATTAATTTTCTTGTGGTTGTATTTAGAGATTTACTTTGTTTTTGTTTGAAATAAATAAGTTTAACTAAAATTGATAAATTAATTAATAATAAAAATACTAAGCGTATTTATTAACGAGTAAACAAACAGTAATACTACTAAAAATAGGATAATTATAAAGCAGTGCCGTTAAAGTACCGTCTGAGTGCCGCCCGCCTTCCTTTGATACGAAGCCACTACGCCGTAGCTTTGTGCTACGCGCGACATTCGTAGTAGTTTTTTTTAATAATAATTCTATTACTCTTTCAACCCGAATAATATAAGTGAAACACCAGATAACAAAAAAGTAAAATTGTTCAATTGTTTGACTTTATCGGTATACTTAAGCGATTTCATACCGAAAACCATTTATACATATGCAAATAAATAAAATTGACGTGTCTGTTTGTAATGTCAAAATAACAGCTTTTTACTAAATGCATATGAAAGCATATCCTGTACCTATAGACACAATATTAAAATTTTTGTCTGTCTGTCTGTTTGTTCCGGGTAATCTCCCAAACGGCTGGACCGATTTTGACGCGATTTTCACTGGCAGATAGCTGATGTTATAAGGACTACTAACTTAGGCTACTTTTATTTAAGAAAAAAATTTAGGGTTAAATATCTCCGCGCGGCCGCAGGTGAACCCGCGGGCAGTAGCTAGTTATAAATATAATAAATTGGAATTTAAAAGTTAGCCGTCAATTAAAAAACCTCTTTTAAGCTTTTATTATGTTCGTGTGATAATGAATGACAGAGATAATAGTATTTTTTTAAATTAATCTACTAATCAACCGACTTCCAAAAAAGGAGGAGGTTCTCAATTCAGTTGTATTTTTTTATGTTTGTTATCTCAGATCTCCGTCATTTATAAATCGATTTTAATTTTTTTTATTTGAATTGATAAACTTTCAGATTGGCCTATAAAAATTTATCAAAATCGGATCAGTAGTTGGTCATTGAAATCATTTGTCACTTTTCAATTTTTTTATAGTACCATCAGTTATATTATTATTTATAGTGAAAAAATTATGTATACAGGTTTTACAGTTTTTGTACAAGTCTTTCATTACGTTAGCCGTGTTCTCTGGGCCCCGCCGATTTAATTTATTTTAAAACAATTCAATAAATTACATAATTTAATTGGTTATTGTATAAATTATCATGAGCAGCCGGAAGACGTTTACTGCTGAAAATAGGCCTAACCATTAAGGAGAATTTGCCATAATACAGCACGCTTGTCAGGTGTCTTCGTGTAGATTATATTCTTGTATATGTTGACAGAGGAATACGTTGCTGCCATTCATTCCATATCCCTTTCCAGATGGTAGGACCAACTCTTCTGTGAATGTTCGTCTGGGTGGGTACCACAGCTTTGCTCGTGTAGTCTACCGCTAAGCAGTGATGTGGAAGCATTACAGTTTTCCGGTTTGATACAGAGTATCTAGTCAGTGAAATTACTGGGCTTCTATGTCTCAGGGCAACTAGAGGAATGCAGTTCCTCTCTGCAGGAATACAGAGTGGAATGGAGTGAATGAATTGGATTGATTGTGATTGAGTGGATGGAGTGAGTGAACGTGAAGTGGTTTCCTAGTTCTGGATGGACTTCTATTGTTATGGGCTATTATTTTGCTTACACTCAGGCAAAAGACCTGCTTGTCTGGTTATCCGATAATTACCTTACGGCGCCTCCAGGAAGGGATGGGGTGATTCCATTCATACGCACATCGGTTCTAAAATCATTATAACATATTATTTTAGATTCGGTTTACACAGGCGATGTAAACTTTTATTAAGTAATCCGCGTTGCCGCTAAAGCGACTCTGTAATTTTATTCACGAGTTTCATTTGGCACAAAGAGGCGGAAGTCATAAACTGCGTGTGTTTCCGGCCGCAAGATGGCCGCCGGAAGTGGGGAGAGTGGCGGCTTCCGCGGGTACACTTCCGGCGCGGAAGATTTTCAGATCAAGTTGAGATTAGAGATGTTGGGTTTTATATGTCTTTTACGTCAGCAAATATTTTCGTGAAAATTATTTAATAAATGTCAACAAGCCACGTTTCCATAGTTGGATTTAGGTACAATGCGATTAAAATAAGAATAGGACGGGCTCTCGGCTAACTTCACTCATATAAGTACGGTCAGCAGAACAAACTTAAAAATAGATTAATTTTAAATGAATGACTAAAAATCGTTCATTTTATAAAATTTATATATTTATAAGGTTGGCAGCACAGACGCAGTGTTGCAAAAGTTTCCGATTTATTGGGAGATCTACTGATTTTGGTCATTGTCTCCCGATATCCCGATTTAGCAATTCAGTATCCCGATTTTTGAATTATCATCTAATGTAAAATAATATTCATAAATAAACATGGAAAATAATATTCTTCATACGGCAAAACTAAAAGATCTTGAATAAATGAATATATTATTAACATAAAATACTCTTGTTTTATTCCGAATAAAAATCTCCCGATTTTTAGATGGCAAATTTAACGAATTACCTAATAATACCTACTACTATAAATAATACCTACCTATGATTCGTTTTTAGACTAATTTTTTCTCTACCTATCAGATAAAAAAGTACGTGCTATTACAATATAAAACAAGCCAATATTTTTTAACATTGCTTTTTTTGCACACTATACCAAGTTCCCGTAGTGACGTCACAACATGGCGCTAGGCCGGTCCTATTCTTATTTTAATCGCATTGTATAGACTCATATCTTGTTCTTATAAATTTAGTATTACTAAAATATAAAACGGTTTATTTTACCGTTTTAAGCCAAATGTTGGAAGGATTAATAATAATTAAATAAGCATTGCCTCTAGTTGTCTGATATACTGACTTACAAAATATGTAAATATTTACGTTTCCCAGTGATATTTAATGCCTGTTGTGGTTATTTATATAGTGCCACTTGAAGTCTTTAATTTTGGGAGAGGTAGTTTAAGAACAAGTCACAAACATTGTATTGTATTTATTCAGTAACAACATACAAAGTGTTTGAAAAGTTAATAAAACTTGTAAAATAGTCCCTAATAATTTATAAAACAAATATTAAAATTTAAATACGTAGTTTTTCCAAAATTAAATGAAGTCAATAAAGAGATAATTTAATTATTAAGATAAATATAAATAAGACGAACGAACATCGAATTGTTATTGTGGAACTTCTTTGAGTTTAATGTGGATTTTTTAACAATGAATGAACACGGATCTCCAAATATTAGAAAATATTCTTTCTCTTACCTTCGTTTACGTTACAAGTAAATGTAAAGGATTGGGTCATATTTGGAGAAGTTTGTTTACAAGTACGACTTATTACGAAGATTACGAAAATTACTTTTCTAATGAAAGATTATTTTCCCGCTGGCTAGGTAATATTTGTATACGTTCGTTTCTATTGTTCCAGACATCCAACAAAGGCGCACCCTGGTCGCACCTAGAAGCCGAATAAACTCAAACTCATACATATCAAATAATGCACTGATTAATATTAGAATTACAATTTACACCTAATCTAACTTTTAGCTAATTATTAACAAGAACTGGCTGAGTAGCGAGGGGCCAGAGATAGAAAGAAAAAAAATAGTTTGTCGGTCGCGTTTGTGGCTAGTGTGGGGCGTTTGCCCCCGGGGGCTCACGGTGGAGGCAGAGGGGGGCGCACTGCTGGGGCGGCTGCAGGGCGCGCTGCGCGGGGGTGCCGCCGCCGCCTCGCCCGCCAGGGTGGCCAGCTCCATCCGGGGCTACCTCAGCAACAAGGTCAACTCGCTGCAGCTCAGAGATACAGGTCAGTTGGGCTTACATATCTTTTTGCAGTTGATGCAGAATCGAAAAAAAAAGATTGGCAATTTAAATTTAGTATTAAATTGTTCCGTGCAGATTCAACTTCAGTTTGTTCTCGTATGGGTTATGGGTCACTTACATGTCTCCCCCGTGGCTTAGTGACTGACAACATGTTCTTCGGCCGGTCGTGTTCAGTTGTATATTGTGCGAGTAGCGGTCGCCCAATCCAAGTAGTGACGGGGTGGAACGTTGTTCAACTTATGTGATCTGTACAGAATCCGCTCCCAGCGCAAATTTAAAACGTGTCGTGTGAGATTGAATTATCCAATATTAACCGAGTCATCCGGTTTAATCGGTCCATTATCCTGCAAAGTGAAAATAAACTTGAACTATTAAGAAACTTCTTGAATCATGCTACTTTGAAGTTACCTTTCAGCAGTTTGATATTTATCGAGAGTAACATCTGGGCTTCGAGGTAAACGTACTATTCATCACTATTCATTAAATCACCAATCAATAAATTTATATTTTTTTTCGATTCGACAAATTTATCGAACCGACTTCTGTATTTGCACCGCAGCTTCAGCAAACTCGCGACACATCTCGCTTCCGTAAAATTGGGCCACTTTGCAACTAACTTCAGTTGAGAGGAGCACTATGGCAAAGAGTCATCACGAAGATATTTTTTGATGTGTCCAAAAATAGTCTTGATGTATGTGCTACATTTTCGTATTAGTTAAATATAGGTTTTAAAAAAGACCTGTAGCTACAAGTTGCTTTATAGCGTTTTAAGATCTAAATTTGTAAAACAATAAAAACTCTAAAAACAACTGCCATTATCGCGAATCACCACAAAAAGAAAACAAGCCACGTAGTACAAGAACAACTGCAAAAAGGCGCTTTTCTTCTACAAACAGCGCACCCCACACCAACCTCTCCACCAACACTGACATAAAAACTTAAACTCTACTCCGACGTAACAAGGATTACGCCGGCCGCAAATCAAGCTTGTTTACGGAGGGTACAGCTAACGATAAGCAAATATTTGCGAGACAATGCCTTCATTGGATCAACAGGGGAGAGTGACGTCACGCGACAAATAAAGGAGCAAACCTATTTGCTTTAAAATGTCAGGATTACGTTTAAAGGTCCCAAGTAATGATAGCTAAGTGGTAGTGCAGCCACAGATAACGGAGGCTTCCGATGAGGAAGAGGTTGTGATATAATAATCTTTTAAATTTCTCGTCCTCATCTAGTTAGCTTTCACTCTAAAGCAGTAATTTTATTGCTCATGAAGAGTCTAGACGTAGCTTAAACTACTTTAGCTGTACATCTAAGCTCTTCCGAGCCATTCCAACTGTTCGACCAAATCACTAGTCTAAGTCAGGTGAGGTAGTAATCGGAAGTGAACCTCTAATATAGATTTCAGTAACAATTATTGGAGTTACAAACTAAATAAAAATCCAATAAAAAAACATGAACGCCTATCATACCCTTGCACTAGGATTCCATGTGTCACAGGTGACATCGACAGACACAGATACATAGCACAAATATACACAAACGACAAACACAAAATCGACTCGAGAACAAAATGATCACAATACAAAGTTTGCCCCGATCGGGAATGAGACCCGGGCCTCTCTTGTAAGCAGGATTACTACCAACTTAACCAATGGTGATTTCTGTTTAGCAATAAGAGTACCAATTTTATCTTTTCTGATAGTTCCATTGAACTATCAGAAAAATACAGCAATCTTTAGATGAAGACGTTTGGATGGGAAAAGAAAAAGTAATAGTTACTTTCATCTGCATCTATCATTTAATTTATAGCATGCTGGAAACAAACTCACACCCTTACAAAATCGATTCCCCGGCACCAACAATCACCGACCGCAATTTGCCAACGTCTCCCCTCTAATTGCATCAATTACGGGCCGTGGGTTCGATTCCCGGCCTGAACTCCTGTTACACTCGTTACGTTGTACAGTTATGCAGCGAAGGTAATTTTTCCTTTAACGGTAGCAACACTGAGAGGTTAATGAGGCTAGAGGTTAATAAACTGAAATTGCTTGGTTAATTTAATGTTTATTGTAAGTTTGGTGTTCTTTGTAAAACACGTTTTGGGGAATGAACATACCTACTTATTTGAAAGGGTCACCACTTAGTAATAAAAAAAAAACTAAATATTTTTGAAGATACTTTATGTCCGTTTACAACTATAAATATTTTAGTATTTTAACAAGAAACACAAAGAAGTTACTAAATAAATATTGAGAAACATCTCATTGGTTTACTTTATAACTCATTATCAGTAAAAGCTTTTCTTCAAAGACGTAAATGAATTGTATTACTATATCTCGACTCTCGTTCCGTTTCATCCTGTTTCACCAAATTTTCTTTAAAAATATCCGTGAAAGGAAAACATTTTCGGCCCAAACGTAATCTTGTTAATATTATAAAACGAAAATGTGAACTTAATGAGATTTGGGTGGTTTTTGGAATAGAGATAGGTAATGGGCTGGAGAGTGATTATAATATAGGCTACTTTTTATCCCGAAAAAACTGCGTGGTCCATGTGGTATAATCGCTACGAGGGCGAAACCGCTAGCGTCTAGTAGGTACAACTAACACAAACAAATAAAATACAACAATGAACAAATCAAATCAAATCAAATCAAACATTTATTTGCAAGAATACATAATATTACATATTTCAGATGTTCCAAAAATAAAGTCACAGTATTCAGCCTGCAAGCAGGCGTGCAAATATTAAAATAGTCATATTAATGTTATGTCACTTAAAGTTTAAATATTCAGCTATGCTATAGAAACAGTTTTGTAATAGCCACTTATACATTTTTTTGTTAAATTGATTGCCATTTAATATTTTGATGTCCTCCGGTAATTTATTATATACTTTATGACACATATTGTACACATTTCTTTTGTAAATATCTTTATGACAAGGAGGCTGATACAAAAGGTTTTGGAATCTGGCTCTTTTCTGTCGTGTTATAATTTCATTACGCGTTTTGAAATATATGGCATGTGATTTCACAAACACACACACCTCTCTTATGTACATGCAGGGAAGTGGAAGTATGTTACATTTCCTGAACAACGGCTTACAACTATCAACATACATTACTACTATTACATTGCTACTGTTGCTTGCTTTGTTTATGTTTCGGATTAGAAACACGAAGGTGAGCGTTCGATGTGTGAGATGTAATCGAAAATATCTACGTTGAGCTAGCTGTGTGCTCAGTAGGTGGGTAGAGGTAAGTGCTCGATGAACTCGTGAACAGCCCTAAGTCGTAGAGGAAATTGGATTCTCTTCTCTCTGAGTCTTCGGGATGTGAACAGGAGGTTCTTTTACAATTGAATTGAACGGAACAGCTACTATAAATGAGGAGCTTTCTGGAGAAGAACCGTTTCTAAATCTGTCTTAATTTACTGGATTTCCGATGATAGTTTTATTGAAGTAAGAAATGGAATAGTATAATATGGTTTTAAAAATAATAGATATTGGCTGTCGAAATAATTATATTATTTGTTTAAACGTGGAGACATGCATAATTTTACGTAAATGTAGGAAAAAAGTACGTGCCTTGCGTTTGAGCTAAAAACGGTTACAAATCTTTCTAGTTTCTAGGTACTAGTAGAATTTCAACGTCATGGTTTTGCTACGAGACATTCATGAAATAAATGTTCTATAAGTTATAGAAACAAGGATGTCATAACTCTATTTTAACTGCACATGTACCTGCCCAAGTATATATGTCGACTTAAAATAATTTAACAAAGTAGGAAACATCCAGTACACCCGCGACTCTCGTCTCCCGTGGTCCCGGCAGGTGCCCGGGGCGCGAGGGGAGCGTGGGGCTACCCGGCCCCTACCTATGAATATTTGATGTCCCGCCGGCCGCGACTCGAGTCGAAACTCGTGTACTATGCAAACGGTGTCTGACAGACGTGACGGCTCGTCTCATGTGAGGAAAATATTTGACTATTTCTATTTTGATTTTGTTCAATAATTCAGTCGATTTGATACGGATCTGTCAAACAGGTACACCTGTCAGATGCATCCATTAACTGAGGCCAAAATAAATTTGTGCATACCTAATTGGAATGTATGTGTAAGGAATGTTATTCCGAGTTAGGAAATCCTTGCGGAGAGGTGATTGAACTCGGTTTTATTGATTTTACTTTTTTCTGAAACAGTAAAATTACTTATTGTTATTAAATGGCAATACAATAAATAAGTATAAATATGAAATATTGTTTTACACGCACTAAAGCGTGCTAGGTCATATTCCAAGTAAGTTTGTGGGCTGAAACATCAAACCCTATTTCATGTTCGTATTTTCCGATTCCAAAATTTGACATAGATATTGAATTTTCCTTAATAATTTGCCTCGAAAAGCGATTATTTGAGATATTCTTTATTTTTAATGGCTAATAATTGTGATTAACACGTTAGCTGCGGCACCAATTTTTGCAAACTTTCCGTTCCTGCGGCACGAGGTATTATCGGCCCGCACCGTGACCAGACGTTAGGGCGACACGCGGTCTATTAGACCCCACCTCCTTTAACAGACTAAAATCCATTTTCTGGCGCGAAATCAAAGATAAATGAAAATTTTGGTCCTTATCGATATAGACAGTGAATTGATGAACCCTTATGTACCGTCGCCCCGGGATCTGATAGCTAGTTTATTAATTATTGGCAAAACAAAATATGGGATCTTATACACCTCGTAACGCACTGAAATAGGGTAAATTTTCGCTAAGATTAGTGATGAGAAAAATAATATCGACGCAACGACGTTTATCTATTTTTGTGTGAAAGTCTTAATGCGGTTCACAGAATAGAAAAAAAAGAAAACCAGAAGTAGAAAAGAAACTATCCTATTTATTCTGCCTCGGGCTTAATACTTACTTACACATCATTTCTGTACTTTTACCATCGTACAATAATATACCTACTCCGCCTGGTGCTCTCTTCCGACCGCGTGACTGACACATGCTTACGTCATCATATATCGTGTAAAATTTACATAAGTCGAATCTAACACACTCAACAAACTTGGTGATTAAAAATAACCCTGTACATATTTTGTTGTTTTTAACATTTTAGTATTGTTGTTATAGCGGCAACAGAAGTACCTACTTAATTTGAGAAAACTTCAACTATCTAGTTATCGCGATTCTTGAGATATCTGGTGACAGACAAACGGACAGACAGCGAAGTCTTAGTAATAGAGGGTCCTGTTTTTATCTTTCGATACGGAACCCTAAAAATCGTTAGGTAATCTTTATTTACTTTCAAAACCTAGACAAAGAACTACTGAATTATTAATTAATTACTTACCTGTTTTGTCAACGGCTGCTTTGCGTTTTTGTGGAGTTTTTCACTACCTACAAAAATATCAATTAAAAAACTTACCTGTTTTGGTTCTGTTTCTGGGTTTTTTAAAATTAACTTCTTCCGACATCGTTTAGACATGTTCGGCGATGTAAAAGGACGTGCTCTCCAATCGACGTGATGCACAACACTAGTCGCGGGAAGCTCGCATTGGGTGCGGTACGAGGTCCGGGAGGATATGGGACGTTTTAGCCTCGTTCCGCACTGCATTAAAATTATATTAATTCAGTGCGGTACGAGGCCTAAAACATCCGGTACCAAGGTAGGTATACCACCGAGTCCGGGATCATTAGCGCATCTCAAAAATACATTTATCTCTTTTCTATACTGGACCAAACCAAAGCTATGCCCTTCGCACGACAGAGATGTTCACGTTTTTCCTTGCCGCACCACAAGGAAGTTGCATGAGGGGTGATTTAGGCCTCGTTTCGCACTTAACGTGTTAAATATAAAAACAAAGCATTTACGAGTACAATCAACAATATTATTCGCAACAGGATAAGAAGCTTTTCTCGTTGCTTCGAGAACTGGTGTGCCCAGAATAGAAAATACTTATATAAGTATATCGTTCGAATTGGATAACGCACCGCCTCGGGCGCCCTGTAATGGGAAATATCGATTTACAAATATTTCAGTGCTGGCAAAGTTGTTTTTTGTACACACGATACTAGCGCTTTTATTTAGTAATTTTGGTAGTAGTAATTTTTGTAGAGTTGAAAAAGTAGCGTTTAGAGTCCACGACTTAAACAAAAAAACGTATATATATTGGTCTAAAGAAGACAGGCTCTAGTCTATATGCTATAAAAGACCTTAGGTAACAGGAGTCAGGACTAACAAGTCGAAGTTAGTATTGTAAATTGAAGCTGACAGCTTCATAGTGCTGTACAAAATTGAGATTTCTAGCATAACACAACATAAGTATTTATGTTATGACTTTAAAGCATAAGTCAGTGCCAGTGAGCAAAGGTAACAGGCAGAAAAAAACACATTTTATTTACGGTTTAAGACATTTATTTCTCTAAAAGAATAAAATTCACTTGTAAGAGAAATACAAAATAAACTTAAATTAACTTAAATAGTGAGTGCACGGTGTGTGACGGTAGGCTTCTAAAACATTGGCTTTACACAAAACACAAACAGATTCTATTACGTATCATGTTACGATAGCAATCAAAATGCTATCAGAACTCTAATAGCATTTGTTTCGATCAAAACTGCGTGAAGTCCTTTAAAATGTGGAGTTTCAACTTCTTTTTAAATATCAGGAACGATTTGGTACTTTTAATGCTGTTTGGTAATTTATTATATAGCTGCGCTCCTTCGTACATGACATTTTTCTTACCGTAATTTGTTCGTGGGGTCAACAACTGTATATCATCACCTCGTCGGAGAGATCGTTTTTGTAGATGTGATTTAATTTTAAATGATATTTGTGTATGTATTTTTTTATGAATGATTTTACGAATAAGTATACATGTATTATATTTGTAAATTTGGGATAACGACATCAATCTTGTTGCTTTATAAACTGTTGCTGTTGGAGTTCGATAGTTAAAGTTAAACAAAAGTTTTATTAGTTTATTTTGTGTTGTTTGTAAAGGTTTTAAGTTAGTCTTAGCAGCGCAACCCCATACTTCAATCAAATAATCCAGATGAGGCTTCACTAAAGAATTGTAGATTATGTAACGGACAGCTTTTGAGAAACAACGTATGTTGCCACGGAGAACAGACATGAGGGATGATAATTTTGAGCGAATTTTTTTGATATGTGATTTCCACGTCAAGCGATTATCTAAAGTAAGGCCAAGATACTTTTCAGAGTGTTGTTGCCTTAGTGGTTCACTATTAATAGCGAAATGTTCGAAATCTGATATTTTTTTATTTTTGGCACAAAAAATTACATAGCTAGTCTTAGCTATGTTTAAGGTTAATAAATTTGACTGGAACCAGGAGTAGAGACAGTCCAGATCTTCTTGCGCTTTTTCCACTATGGCTTTAATTTTGTCACCAAAGTAAAACAGACAGGTGTCGTCAGCATATAAAGAGACTTAGCCTTTTAAGCCTAATTCACTGATGCTATTGATGTAAATCAGGAATAGCAAAGGGCCCAGTATGGATCCCTGTGGAACCCCATAAGTTATAGTTTCAGGGGAACTTTGAACATTATTGATTCTAACAACTTGGTACCTGTTGGTGAGGTAAGATTGGAGGATTTTGTACGCAGTTCCCTTGATACCAATAGCGTGTAGCTTTTGCAAAAGCAAATCATGGCTGATGGTATCAAATGCTTTTTTTAGATCGATAAATACACCCAAACCTATCTGCTTTTTATCAATATTAATTTTTAAATTTGTAATTAGGTCTATGCAAGCGGAAAGAGTGTTTGATTTAGGGCGAAAGCCATATTGTTTGTGAAAGAGAAAGTCAACAGAGTTTAAATGGTCAACTAGACGATTGTAAATGATTTTTTCAAAGATCTTAGAAATAACTGGGAGCACTGAAATTGGCCGGTAGTTTCCTACGTCCAGTTTACTGCCTGACTTGAATATTGGACTAACTCTAGCTATTTTTAGCGAGTCAGGAAAGCAGCCAATCTCCAAGCATTTGTTAATACATCGCGTCAGTTCACACAGTATTACAGTTTTTACATAATTTACATAACATGTTTAAAATTTCCAGCCTGTCCGATATCTCTTAGATAGTTATGCGCTTTCGATGAAGGTTCAACCTAATACATATCAATACAATTATGATATCGGCATCGCTGTCAGGCAAGTTTTAGCTTAATGTCTTATAATTAAATATGGTATGGAAGCCTTGGAACGCTAAGAGGCACTGATATTTTTAATTCCTTCTTAATGAACCTTGTTTATCTGTGAACTTGACTGCCCTTAGGATTTTACAGGTAAATCAATTTTAATGGGAGCACGACTGATGAAAACTCCAAGCAATTTTGGCTTTAGCCAATTGTTTTTAATTACTTCTTGTTTTTCTGTCCAATGATCAAAATTCTAATACCCGTTATAGGAAATGTAGGTGTGAGAGAGATCGTGTCGATTGAGTAGGCTAATTATGTTCCAAACTTCTCACTTTTTCGAAATGTAATTATAACTTCAAGAAATTTAATATTGGCTCTTTGCAATGTACCATCGTGACTTTGGCAGTTATACAAATCAAGCACTGCAAATAAATTATTACCTACTATCCCTACAATACTTCAGTGTTTGTTGGATTATTGGTTCGTCCTTCTTTCCCGCAGCAACCAAAGCTGTTGCTTCGGTTGCTGCGGGACAAAAACACATTAGTCTGTTGACTAATGTGTTTTTTTCCATATAAGAGACAATTTATTTGAGCGTGACATAAATGCTACTTTTTATCTCTGAAAAGTTCGATTGAAATTGAATGATATGAAATTTACTCAATGCATACTATTCTAATATTATTTAAAATCATTGGTTAATAAGTCTAAACAAAACGTTTACAATCTTCAAAACTTTTTAAACAATGAAGCTAATTTGAAACCGATTACAAACAATAATACAGTCGAGTGAAGCACGTAACGATTGTGATTGTCATGTTTCCATTATCGATTCTTCACAAAGAACCCGGCGCGTGGCCCCACTTGCTTTGACATCGTGTGACAAATGGATGTCGAGATAGGCTACAACACTACGTGTCATAATTGGGGTGAGTTTGTGATGGAAGATAGGTAACATTTTAGATATAATTTTATTAGATGCGGTCGGGGTCGTCGGTGGTTTTGATCTAATGATAGGTTCATAATGATTTGATATCATCTAGAAGTATTTTAAATCTCGATCTTATTTTAGGTTGTTAGTACTCGTCAGTAGATGATTATTCATTATTTTTTCTTCTCTGCCACTATAGGTCAAAAACTGCGTAAATGGACCTATTTTTAAATGTCTCTATGTAACTCATATTACAAAATTAAAAAACAATCTGTTATGATATCTAACTACTCGAAAAAATCCAATGTAAAAAAATGGCGTGCGCGTTTTCAATTTTTTCGAGCATGA
Organism: Crocallis elinguaria; assembly: GCA_907269065.1. Taxonomy (NCBI): domain Eukaryota; kingdom Metazoa; phylum Arthropoda; class Insecta; order Lepidoptera; family Geometridae; genus Crocallis; species Crocallis elinguaria. Next base: position 18,132,303 of record OU026068.1, read on the forward strand.
TAACGTCTACTTTAAAATAAACTACATGCATATTCTATATTCACATCACAAACGGACCGTTGCAATCAGCGCCCCCTGCCGGCTATTTACCGTGCCCGTGACTAACAGTTTCCGTCACACGCGCTTCGTCTACTCTCCCTTTGATACTTGCCCTTTGTTTGGAAATGCGTTGGACATGGTGGGAATGCGTAAACTGTAAAGTAGAAATGCTACAACTTGTTAGCTTGTTAAATGTTTACCTGCAGGCCTTGCAGCTTTAATGACCTTGCTTTTTGGAACAAACGATAAGGGAACAAGTTTTTTTTTAATACTAGTGGTTATCTGGACGGTCCAGTCGTTTGCCTGGTGGTAAGCATAACGCCGGCCAATAACAATTGCAGTGCCACTCAGACGCATTGCACTCGCTAGCCTGAGACATTATAGGTGTTAAGTACCATAAGCCCAGTAATTTCACTGCCTACTCTGCTCATCAAACCGGAACACAGTAATGCTTGCACACTACTGCTTGGCGGCAGACTTCACTCACAAAGCGGTGGTAACAACACAGTCGGACACTCGCAGAAGAGTTAGTCCTCCCACTAACAGAAAACTTAATTTCGATCAGTCCAAATTAATAATCCCCTTGCTGCTTGAATCGCTGTTAATTAAGCTGGCACACAATTAAAACAAAAAACAGCTCGCGAAATGAACATTCGTCGTTAACATTCCGACACCAAACAAACGTAATCCCTGTTTTAATGAAGTTCCATTCTACCCTTGCCCCCGATCAGCCCGTCATCTCCCGGCTTACATTTATTGGCGTAGTTTCCGCAGCAATTTCACACTGTACGATGTAAATCAGTGACTAAACTTTGATCGAAACGTCATTACAGTACTGCAGAATAAATATCGGGCTTCGGCTTTTACTTCGTATTTCCGAAGATGACCGAATTAGTTTCAAACTGTGCGAGCGGCGCAGTTAATAGGGACACGGTATGTAATATACCGTGCTTTTTTTCTCAAGGGCCGTGTGTTGGTCTTGTCACATTTACAGCGTCACCAGACTGATGTACCGTGCAATATAGCTGCTCCATTTATATACCGTCTCGATGCGGTTGGTCATATTCTGAAATACGAAGTAAGTCGATATTAATATTTATTCTGCAGTACTGCTGTACTGTCAGTATATAATACTGATCTATGTAATAGTATGACGTGTTTTACGATTGGATATCCATTTCAAACTTATAAATATTATTACTTATAGTCTTCAAAAACAAATCTTATACAGTTTTTTTTCTGCTACACCGCTGAAACTGTTGTCGTTGTTGTCGTACCTTGATGTCAGCGCTATTCGCGCTGCTAGTTTTGTTACAAGTTCTTACAATTATTATTACACCACAGCTAGAGGGCTCTATTTAAGTATCTGTTTTTGGGTACGCGACAACATGATAAATAAGTATCTACTTGAAGTGACGATGAAGTTTTCAGTAGTGTTTATTAGTTGTGGCAAGAGCTGCAAATTCGTTTTGTACTGTGCTACACTGTATATTATAATCTACTTTTAGCTTTTCAAATGGCAACATGGAACCGGCTACAGATTCTTACAATTAAAAGTCAATCCGACAAGAACTGCTAAGAATGTTACTGTTATTCAACGACAAATTTATAAATGAATTAAAAGACATTACAGGTATTGGACACGGTTTACTGAACTGGAACTAAATTGATTGAGTGATTGTGGCACCTCTGTGAGCTTTAGTACTGTTTACTAGAGTGTTATTGCTATTGTCCGCACGACAATACCACGACCGCAAGGAGAGTCGGGTAATAGCGGCGTTGTCTCGCGGGGGCACTATTTTGTGTTAAATCGCTATTAAACTCGCTAAATGCGATTGTGGAATTGAGATTAATCGACGCTAATGTTGTTCGCACGCTCGTGGGCTATTTTAGGGAACATAATGAAACCTAATAATAAAAAACAATGCTGAAAATAAATTATAAAATTGATTGTTGTAAGCGATTTATTACTTCTTTGATTAGTTTTTGTTCAATTTGAATAATTATCGTTATGATTATGACTAGAGGCTCACCATCATAAAATACATTATAAAAACTAATTATAGTACTTATTATACATTAATATACATAATTATTATTATACATACACAGCAAAAATATCTAAGACCTAGATATGGGAAAAAGAATTTGATCCTGAAACCACAATTAGCAATCATCTAGGTCCTAGACAAAGATAACAACAGTTTGAAAAACCAATAAACTAAATGATTCATAACCCACCACCGCCACCGGCACAAAACATTCTCCACACTATGAAAGTAATGGCGCGTGTAAATTCAGGCGCGAGATAATATTGCAAATGGTTGCAATAACGTTCACAAGATGGCGCGCGTCCCCTCGCCGTGTTTGTCATCATAAACGTCTCGCTGTCATAATAGCGCGGCGGCAGCGGCGACTTCTGGCACGTGACGAAAATGAGGCAGGATTTATGTGTGAAACTTGCTATCTGAGAAAAAGAAAATAACGGTTATGACCCACTAAAATGTTTTTTATACTGTTGGGTAACGAGACGGGCAAGTCGTTTGCGTGATGGTAAGCCAGTCCATGCCAATTGTAGAGAGATAAGGTAGGTATTAAGTCTCATAGGTCCAGTAATTTCACAGACTCTTTACTCATCAAATCGGAACGCATTGATGCTTGTACATTACTGCTTAATGGACATACATTCCTGCTGTACGAGGAAAGTGATGGCACCCACGGCCCATAGACGAACACTCACAGAAGAGGTAGTCGTACCACCTTAATGATAGGTGAGTTTGTGAACGTAATTGATCGAAACGATTTTCGTTATTACTTGTTCGACTCGCTCACTCGACTTACCGTTCTTAACCGATCGGTAAAGTAAAACTTTGTTCATTTCTATATGGGCTCAAGGAGAGCGCTCATGACATTTAAATTATTCTAGTTACTGTACCCTAGGTTAGCAACGTCCGCTGGGGTCAGTACTTGGAAATGTGACCGCTTTGTGACATTTACAAACTGAGCATTACCAGACTTCAGAGAGCACTTTCCCTCGTCAGCCCTTGTTGCCGCTAAGCCATGTCAGAAGCTTTCGGTTGCCTTGAAACTTCTGACACCAGGGTTGCCCACATGCCTATACGAGAAAGAGGGAAGGACTTCTCGGCTTTTGTTAATTAACTCCAAAGAATATTCTAAGCACTATGTCCAACAAGAGGACATGATTTTTAATAATGACAATGAACATATTTCTTTGGTTACATTACATATGTAATGCGTTAATTGCAAATGATTTAGGTAATATAGGTACCGCACTATTACAAATTCTCTCCGGACTCTATCCCCGTGTTAAATTAGCCGTCGGTAATGTGTCGAGCACGAGAGCCGAGGGGGATGATTTGTGGCGATCACGATACCAGCTAATGTCGGACTCGTACCGAACTACCGGGAAAATTGGACCCGGATAACATCGACAGTAGGGCGGGGCTCATTTTTATAATGTGCGACTCGTGCAAACAAACAACGGTATTTGTCTATAAGAGACAGTGAAAATTTAATGCTTTACCAACGCGAAAATCACGGTTTTTCACTACAGTTTTTGCTAGTTATAAAAATAAAAACACTTAGGTACAGAAAAATTGACATTTCAAAAATTATGTTAAAATTTTGCTTTAATATTTAAGTGTTGTCTCAAGTAATATCGAAACAAAAATAAAGAAATAAAAACGTCACTCTAAATAACCTTCGTCACAAATGGGAAACTAAGCAAACTTTAATCCAATAAAGACTGCCGATCCAATATTCCCCACTCTACTCAATTGACATTTCAATCCTCCTCAAAGAAAATGTGCGACATTTCTGCGCGATGTTGTACCGAAGTTGTCCGAACGTCGTCTTGAGAAATCGGGCAAGTTCGGGTGATTTCCGTAAATGCTTTATTGGCGGCCTGCGGGCGCGTATCTCGTTATGGGATTTGGAAGGGTGAACGACGCTTCGAGAGATTTACTGCGGCTATTCACGCGAACAGATGTGAATCCTGAATGTCTTTTCGTAGAATCGTAAAAACTTTAGCGCAAGGTCTACTTTTAAAGTACCATCATCAATTATAAATGTTGTGGTTGCTCTGCTCTAAAAGCATGCACTGCCTAAAGTTAAATAATTGTAACAGATACTGCGATGTTTCCTAGTTTGTATCTAAAACGCCATGTTTTTGTTTATACAGAAACAGTTTATTCATGAACGTCCTAAAAGCTCTTACACAAGTTAATGACTTCACCGTTGAATGCTGAATACAATACGAAAAAGGAATTGTTATAGACCTGCTTGCTTTTAACTTTTTCTTACTTACTTCTTTGAGACTCCGCTGCTCTCTTGTTACCAGGATACAACGGCAAGTATTTTACAAACCTGGCTCTTTGTTCTGAAGTGGTCTCCCTCACACGTGCCAATAAATGTCCCCAGACTAAAATAAAGCGATTCTCCACCGCGTATTGTTTCGCACCGCAACAGATCATTACTTACAACAAACTACACATCTCTGAAACACTATCCCGGTTCTGCCACATTCTATTTACCCAACAACATCACCCATTCGTATGACAACGTCTTTATTCTTGTAACAATAGAGATTATTTTTCAAAACGCAGTGAGCAAAAAGAATTTTGTGCAATTTTCCCGGTTGTAAGAGGGATGGCTTCATTTGCCCAGGCTCCCCTCGGTGTTGCTAGCAATTACGGCGTCTTGTTCCGTGGCTCGTGCAAATTTAATGACTCGCAGGTACTTGAATGTATGACTTTATTTTAGTTCCGTTTGTTCCGAGGCCAGGTCCGTGACTACGCTTGTTACAAAGGAATTTAGATAAAAACGCTGTTCGTTCTCTGAAGCGTGGAAATGTAAAAAGTCACGGTTTTTTTTCAGATTTGCAGTCTGCGTGCCAAACGAGAGTTTTATTCAAGAAATTTAATTCAAACTGCTGTACTTCGCTGTTGTTTTCTAGGATACCTAACGTCTCAGAATTTTTCTTACAACGAACAATACGACCGCAGACATTTACAAAGGACTTTTACGTCCTTTTTATTAACATAACATTTACATAAAAACGTTTATATTCAGCGAAATGCTGGAGCTGGAACCTAAACAGCTGCTTGTAGCAGTGTTACAGACAACTTAGTTCAACATTAAATATTCCATTTGCGGGCAGCGAAAGCTCTGCGGCTATAAAAAGCTTTTAGAGCAGGCTTTCGGACAAAAGTAAAGCATAAGCTAGGGTTGAACTAAACAAGTAATGTATGTAAACGAGCTGAGCACTAACATTTGTTTAACAACTTAGCGTTGCTTGCATAGTGCTAGTGGCGCAGGCGGTACTAAGGGGTGCTAGGGGTGGTTTTTATTTGAATATTAATTTTAGAACTTTTCTGGTATAGTCTAAAAGCGTGTTGTTTTATTATTTGAAACTGAAACAAGGTTTTTTTAGCCCTAACTGCACTCATTGTATTCTATACCTACGTTGAACTGGATTTGTAATTATTATTATTTTAAGCTTTTTTTTTAAATCTTTTTTTGGTGTCTCACTGCGGTGCAAGACTCTCCCTCTCTTAAGTAATTAGTCTAGCGTTAACAATAATTATACTCAATAGTATACCATTTGACGTCTATCTCAAGTAGGATGATCGGATCGTATCTCAAGTAACGATGTGGTTAAAAGTAATCGTCAAACTTAGCTAAGAGTGAGAACTGATTCTCCTAGGTGCGGAACACACCGTTAGGTTAACTACTATTCTAGCCAGATAGCTGTGTGGTGAGTGTGAAATCCGTTTGCGCGAACGACCACGTTTGTCGAGTAAAAACCATACTAAAAAAATGCGCGATGATAGTTGAGGAGCGTCTGTTCAAAAGGTTACATTTACACTTTATAAAATTGTTCAGAAATCGTTAAAAACGGATAGAATTAAAGATATAGAGGCCGAATAAATAAATAATAAAAATATTTTATTTTAGGTAAATGTAACCTTTTGAACAGACGCTCCTCAGTTCATAAATGCGGCGCTAGGGGCGCTGTACATTTTATTTCATACAAAATGTAAACGCAGTCACTGTAGAACGCGTTATCTTGTTGTAACTTACTCTTTCTGCCTGCCTTCTGGTCCGGGCTCTCTGGTCAGAGCAGATAGCTGGTCAAGTAGCCTTTCAGAATACCTTATAAGTAGTACTCGTACCAAGGTATTGGTTGCATCGCTTTGTTTTTCCACCGGCAGCTCGAGCTCATTCTAGTGTTCAAACCGCGACCAACGACTCGGCGAGAGCTTCACTACTGGACTATCATCGCTTCAAAATAGTTTTATAACTATTTGATCCTAAAACAACTATTCCAACAAAACTACTACAGTGACCCACACAAACGCGATTACAGCTGACTTACGCAAACTTCCCCGGCGTGTCTCGCGGCCCTCGCTCCCCTCTCCCAGGGGATAGGGATAATCTAGTTTGGTCCGCTTTCTCGTTCAAAATGGAAAACTGGAAAAGTCGCGCCGCCATTTTTGTATCCAGCTTTTAAATCCATCTTTGGGGACGTTTTTAAACGTGTTCTGGAAATAAATTGTTTTCTTTTAGAAACGAAGACGGGGGTCTTTCGTTTCTTTATGACTGCTGAATCAATTATGATGTTTTTAAAATGTATTATCTGAATTTTCTACTATTTTTATGTTCTCATTATGTATTATGCTTTGTTGTGAAATATTGTTTGTAATGTCTCGTAATGCCATGTTATTGTCACGGATTCGTCTACCACAAGGGGACAAACCGTAGATACTTGTGAACAAGCATACAGCGCCAAATTTTTACTCCACAGGTAGAGTATTGTGAGAAAATACAGTCGTAGTTTCTGATTTCCTCGATATACTGAATCCTAGCAAGAGATCTGAATCTATGAATTTGATTTTGGAGAGTTATTTGTCTATCCGGAGTTTTTTTTTTAATATTAAGAAGGCACAGCGGAGACCGTCGCTCGCCGTCGAGTGGCGCGTGTAACGACGCGAGGGCGAGCAGCGATAGGGCACGCTGCAGGGCGCGCTGAAGGGCGCGCTGAAGGGCGCTCGGCGCGCTCGAGCGCGCTTGACCTTTGTCGACGCAGGCCTATTGTTTTCTTTTTGTCTACTGCGATATAGTACGTGGGAGGTACCTCGTCTGTTATGTAATGTAACGGAGGTGTGAGAAAATTTGCCGTGGAATAATCGAACGAGAATCGTTCACTGGGTTTATCAGCCCAAATCTTATAGCTAACGCGTATGTTTCTCGTTTGATGGGCTTTGTATATATGTTTGTTGGCGTCCGCCAAGCAGAGCCTGGTCGGCCTTATTTTGTATGAAAATGACTAATTTCAAGTGTAATATTGTGTACATATTTCTTTTTTGTTACTATATATTTTTGTTCCGTCAAGTTTTTTCGGATGTTTTTGGTCAGTTTATACAATACGATCTTACGAGAAACTTATAGAAAAAAAACAGACAGCATTTTTTTTTCTATATACTGTTATGAACTAAGCCTTATAATAGTCATGTACGTATAAGATTCAGTCATGTTCGTAACGTGTGTTACAATGTCATGAATGTTGAACAATTTTTCGCGGTACTACCTAGATATCATTTTTATAACTATTTATAACAGACAATAAAAATATTGTTACAATAGTATTTGCGCTGAGTACTAAACTGATTCAAGTTCGCTCAGGCTCGGGGCGGGCCGCGGGACGGATCGCTGTGCGTGACAACCAATCACGGGACAAAAGTGCCGCGGCGGGATGCTGGCCTTTGTGATCGGAAATATTGCCAACTGAAGGGCTGGCTTAGATGGCAACGTTTATTATTATCAAATATTAATTAAACTCAAGGGGACTTTACACCAATTATTTTTTAAATTGTTGTTTTATCTGTACCTTGATTGTTGAAAGATGTAATTACGAAAACTTACATTCGTAAATTCTACTCTACATATCAAATACATTTGTACAAGTTTATTGACTACATAGGTTTTAAAATTCATTTGCAAATGAATTTAAAAACCTGGCCAGGCTGTGGGCGTGACCACTGTCTGGCCTGATCTTTAGCGACGTTGTGGTCGAAGTTGGTGAACATGGTAAACCTAGATTAGAACTGGCTGGCTCAAGTGTAGCTGCCGGAACAAATCTTTAGAAAGGTTTGGATTGGTTTGCCCGATAAAGGATTTGCAACTCGAGGATGGTAGCTAGCCAAGCGAGATCTAGAAAATCCTCTGCCCTACCCAACCTAGTACCTACGGGTAAAATTCTAAGACCCATTCTTTTTCTTTTGGTACAGTCGATCTCCTAATATTAGGTACGTGCTTAGGTTAATAACCTAGCTATTATTACACATTTTATAGTAAGCTTATTTAAGTTTACATCCGGCTATTTCCGTTAGTAACCTGAAAAAAGCTAAAAAACGTGCTTACGTAAGCTTTCAAGATTTATAAAATATTCAGCAGCGTAAAATAACAGCGTAACTACTTCGCGCTAAACATTTTTCTACTGTAGACAGCTTTATGACGAGGAATTATAGGGTTACCAGTTCGAGCTTATTCTAAAGCTGGGACTTTTTACACGACTGCACAAAAAAGGAGAGTATATGTGTTTAGGGTTCAGGTATGTCAGCCAGTTTCATTATTCCACCATAACTTGTAAATGCCTGAACAGAGCCAACTCTGTACATCCAAATGTATCGCTAGAATCATTACATCATCCCGAGTGACACTGGCTAGGGCAGTCGTGTTTTTATGTAACTTTTTTCTTTTCTATTTGTATCATGGAGTTTTCATTTCGTGCTCGCATGGATAGCTACCTTCCTCCAGTTGAAAATCTATCGCCAAGTACCTACCGGTGTGTTCTGGCACTTGAGAGCCTGTTCTGATGAGAACAGTGAACGAAGTCTCAAGTGAAGTGGAAGATGGCTATCATGCTAAACTAAATTTAGTTTAGCAAGTTTACCACGAAATAGATATGTATTAATAAATAGAGATTTATTGATTAATTACATCTAATTAATCAATTATAATGGTTGGATCATCTACCAGCCTAATGTATATTAAATGTTTAGTTTTTTTTCTGCACCAAAGCAACCCTACTTTGTCCGTCACCCTTCCTATCCCCTGGGTTTCCCACCTCGTCTAAATGACCCCGGCTCACCTGCCTTTGAAGCCGGGTCGCCGCGCACTGTACCTACAGAGTGCACAATTGCAGTGTAAATTGGACAGGACGCAACTGGGCAGGGACGGAGAGGGGACGAAAGAGTTTGAAATTGAATTCTTGCAACAGTTCTCTGTTAGATGTTAAATTGGATTAGGAACTATTTCTTTGAGAAGGGTTCAAGAGTGTTTAGGTCTTAAATGGGATTCGGGCCCATATGTTATATTTTTGAGTAGGTATTATATAAAATAACATTCGACAGACACGTGGTACAACTCTTGTCTTTGACTGGCTAATAAACGGACAATTTCAATGAAGGAAAAAAACATGAGATTGATAAGAAGTCAAACGTCGCCATATAAATAGAAAAACAAAATGGTAAAATATTAATTCCTAAACTACAGTGCGTTTTTATCAGGATATCTGAAATAATTCGTACTTCTGTAATAATCGCCTTCCACCTGGGCCGCAGTCTACTCAGATAGCATCCAGCATTCGTATTAAAATTTAAAAGGCAAGCAATAATGAGACGAACTACAAAACAACTTTCATCCACGACATAAACATAATCCAACAGCACCTCGGCCTCCGCGGGGTGTCCTCTCTCATAGAAATCGCAATTTCATTCCGTTTTAATGCGTCTGTTTACCTTCAATATAATCCAGTTAGGGTACCTTTGCCATCAACCCCCGCGCCCCCATGGTGCACAGGGGGGCACGGGGGCAAAGTAATTACATATTTCTATCACGAAGGTCTTTTCATCTTTCTAAGTGTTTGAAACTTTCTACACATTTTCACCTCATTGATTTTTCTTTATGAAAGTTAAGGGTTCGCGTGAGCCCAACTTAACTGCAAACTAGAAATAGCGTTTTGTTAGTTTACTCTGTGCATTGTTGAATTCTAAAAAGTTCGTGCAGTGAAATTTTTCATGTCTACACGCTTACTTCGCATTTGGCATACAAATCGCAATAATTTGTGATTTTCACAAAGAAAAGAGACATTAAAAAGCGAGGTAAAAAATATGGTGCATTTTTAGTAAGTACCTATCGCACAACACACAGATTGGAAGAACGTTATACTTAATGCTAAAGCTAGTTCTGTAACAGTTCCTATAAAGTAACATTATTAGAACGGGAAGAAAAACTTACTTAAAAAGCTTTCTTACATTATGTGCCGCGGTAGTTTTGCATCGATCCACGTCCACTACCTGGCGTGACCTGCCAGCATAACCGCCCGGATCACCGCGTCAAGCGATGTATGACGAAATTGACGGAACTTATTTACCTTTAAGATAGCGTGGTCGTGAGTAGTTATCAAAGCTGGTTTGTACGAGGGGCTGCTTTGGTTGAGGAAAGTGATCTTTATCAGTATTAGATTTGTCTTTTATATTATACGGGGTAAAGTTTTAGCGGTTTTTGATCATTTTTGAGGACGAGGAACCATGATTTTATAACAATAGGGTTTTATTGTAACTCTGTACTGAAAATACACCGTTACATCACGTTATAATACGTTAAATCACGGCATTTTCTGTATAATGGCTTAACCGTTATATTTGAAAAATGCAATCATCAATCAATTAAAATGTAAGAGCCTTGCTCTTGTTGGTGGAGTGCTTTCCATATTCTCCTATCCTCTGCCAGGCGCTTGACCTCCTTGTACGACACGACATCCACCTTCTTCCTGATTTGGTCTAGATACGATCTTATCGGTCTCCGTCGTCCTCGTTTTCCATCTATCTTTCCCTCTGTCTTCATGAACTCATCGTGTCGGATGAGATGGCCAAACATGTTTCCTGTTCTGTTCTCTATTGTCTTAAGTAATGTTCGTTCCTCTCCTACTTGGCTTAATATTGCCTGGTTGGATTTTTCTCCGTCCAAGAGACTTTCTCCATCCGCCACTAGCACCACATCTCGAAGGCCTCCAATCTTTCTCTGTTTTAGTTATGTTTATATTCATTTTGAAACCGATTTTCTTAAATGTTGTGTAAATAATAAATTTTCTAATCCAGTTTTGCTCTCTGCTAAAATTGCAATGTCGTCTGCGAAGCGATAAAAAAGCAAAATTCAATAGACTAATATAATGTAGTGAAGTATGAGTACCTAGGTATTGTAATATATAAATCATAAACTGTTTTACCCTAGTTTAGAAATAATTAAATTTCCTTCACCTCCCAAGCTCGGAAAGGTTGTGTTTATCATGCAAAATCTGCACGCAGCTCCTCTAGCGTGGAAAAGGTTAAGAAAACAAGAACAATTCTACAAAAAAAAATACACAAAATGATACGTTCAGAAAATCAGTTCGTCATTAGTCATAGCAATCGTTATTGAATGATCCCTTGCTATATTTTATTATTATTTTAAATAACATTGTATTAATTAACAAGAATACTCCGTTACGGTTCTATTAACTTATTTTAGTTCCTAAAAATACAATGAGAGTAACTATTATGAATAATATTTTTAGAATATGTTTTTGTTATATAAGAATTTACTGAAATTTATTCAATAAATAAACACTAATTTTTTCTTGTACCTAGCATTTTCCTCGCGGTGGTGAGGTGGAAAAATATGTGTTTCGCTCGGCAGCAAAGTCATTTTGCGTCTCGTACCTTTGAAACCTTCGCTAAGCTGAGTCAGCATTCTATTTTTGAACTAATCGCACGTGGTACAATCCTAGTCTCCTACTTGCGCCAAAATAACAACTTTGCATAACAAACAACTGTTTCTTTTAGCTGTCCCTGTAATTTTTAAATCCAGCCCTGTAACTCTACAAGGAGGAAATATATCTCCTATTTTAAGGAAAGCAATAAAAGCGTACGTGAACTATACCTACTATAATGTTCTCTGTCCGACATGGAATGGGCAGTGCTCGTCGAGCTCAGATGGTTAGTGATGGCCGAAACTAAAAGAATTTATGGTGATGGGAAAGCTATATTCTCGCGTTACGTGGTCGTTAGTTTTTGATGATTCGCTTTTATTCTGTGCAATGGGCAATGTTCTAATATCCATTAGTTCTAGTAGGAAGTTTGTGGTTTGTACATGATGAGATGACGTCGAAATTTTGGCGTAATTAAGCCAGTCTCAGATATAGGCCGTCGTTTTATTAGACAGCGAAATTGCCGTAGATCGTTCTTTGTAAACGCAATTTGTGTGGTTTAATTACTATAAACGCTACAGGCATTAGAACTGATAAAAACATGATATTAATATCATTCCTATGGTTTGCTTGCTATCTGTCAAATAAAATTCATCGCATATATAGAATTATAATTATCATTAAATAAAATCTAAAGTCTTTTAAATTTAAAGTTTAAAAGCAGCCTTTTACTAATCAACGAAATAATAAATATAATATTTGTACCTACTCAAAGTACCCGGTCCTTTGTATAACAATCCGCTCAACAATAATAACGGCCCCACACTCGACTGTTCAAGTCAGGATTTATAGTCTTTGGTTCAAGTGCTCTCGAAAGAGTGACACAGGGCGGGAGAGTGCAGGGCAGGTGGCAGGGTGGGCTGACGCTTTGAAAAGGGCCAGAGGGGCAAGTTTCGGCTTGGAGTAAAATCATAAGCGTTATTCGCTACCACTTGTGGTAGAGAAAACAGACCGGTCAGGACACTTCATACAAATACGGGCGATATTAACGCTCTAAGTTTCCCTCTACCCACAGCGGTAGTGCATAAAGAGGCGTGCACATGGAAGCTAGCATGTGTAGGTACATAACACATACTCGTACATAAAGATGCCGTCCCGACAGCAGTGGCAGAGTTGCCGCCGACGACGGCCATGTCGTTGCTGGGCTCTCCCGGTGAGACAGCGTGTAGTACAATTTCATAGAATTATGTGTCCACTGAAAACGTTGTCGTTGTCGTGTCGTTACCCTGCGCCCGGTGAAGAATCGCTGAATCGCTCACGTCCTTACGAAATACCTTTTCCGAACTACTACGCCATATTTCAACTTTTATTAATAATAAAATGTAAATGTATGTATTGGCTGTATTTTCAAAACTTTATGTACTGTATCTGTATTTATCATTTGTGCTGTTGGTCTTTTAATAAACAAATAAATAAATTCCGCTAGTGTGGGTTAACACTTTAAAATGTACTAACTTCGCAGCAACAGTATTATTTTATGAGAGTAAATTCCACCCCCGACCGTCGCTTCTGGTTACATGCCTGCTATATTGTATCATTTTACTGGAACATGGGGAAATAACGACTGGGTTCGGTTGATTAATTTTCGTTTTGAGTTACCTACCCTTGTTGGATGCTGCGGATGGCTGCCTAATTGCTTTCACGTAATTATGTAATTAAAGGGTTGTATTTCTAAACAAATGAAATTTATATTAAATGTTATGCAATCCCTTGTTAGTAGTCGAGGTTCGAAAAATCCATGTGACATGATGATGCTAGTCGTAAAAAGTACTGAGTGTGTCTTAGCTTGTATTTAAACTTTATTTTATTCACACCATTAGTAAATGATATAGACATTCTAGAACAAGTAGTCGTAGGTCAGGGTCATTATTAAATTATTAAGGAAAGCAATTATTATTAAGTAACTTACAAAGTCTTGTATCTGTATGTGATTTAACGTAATACGGTAGTAGAGCATTTAGGGTGGGTGTGTATGGTCAAACGATACCAACTATAAAAGTAAAAAAAGATTTGGAAGCATTTTGTTTATGTGAAATTTAAAAACATGATAAAAGAGTGAAAAGAAAATCCCAAAGAACACCTTGTTGCAAAAAGCCCACCGGAAGCCCCAGAGCCGTCGTGCTCCAGCACGTGGTGCATGTAGCGCCGGTAAACAAAGCGTGTATGTATGTATAGTGAACAATGCGTGTATTGTGAAGCTGCACGCGACTTCCGCGGTCTAATGGCATTGCCACATGTAACTGACGCCTTTTATAGACGACAGCGTGATTCGACACAATTGTATAGCCTACCTATACAATACCTACATAATATACCTACTGTGTTTTTCTTTGGTTCGATTTTCATACCAACGTATTTAAACCTACCCTACTTGGGAACTTGCGATTTTAATCATTGCCGAATTGTCATTTAGATTCCTTTTATATTCGCCGCACGGTGAAAATCTTGCGGCTGTAGTCACCTGTGTGAAGCCCGCATTACTCTTACTAAAAAGTGATTGTTCAATGTAGCTTACTAAGTCTGTAACTTCCACCCGCCGCCCCTCGCACGAGCACCCCCTCACTCGACCGCTTGACATAGCCTTGAGCTTCGTTAGAGCTTTATAAATATTACTTTACTTCACAGCATTATTTTTTGCTGGAACTTTGCCTTGTTTACAACGCAAACCCTATGATAAATGAAACTTCATAAAAAACGATCCTGTAAAAGGTTATTTTCAGACTTCGATACCTAATAAATTGCCGACAAATATAATGCGAAACTGATATAATTGCCTTATTGTTCAGTCTTATATTTTATATACTATTATTATAATATTACTACTTATGTCTTATATATTGTCTGAATTACTATAATAAACAAACAGCCAACGAAATTACTTATAGATTACTTCACTAACAAACAGAATGTTAAATTCTGAATGACCTCGAAACCTACTACTTTACGAAGAACCCATTTGCTGAAACAACGATAAATTAGAGGAACCCACATTAATAGGACACAGTCTATAGCAACGTATACTTATCACCTGAATATTGTATAACCTCCCTGGTGTCTAATTAGGTCATGTTCTAGGAAAGTTGAAGATAGTTATCGTCAATTTATCAGTGTTTTTAGTACGAAGAATTGCTTGAAGGCTCTTTTTACGGTTGGTACTTCTACTAATAGCTGGAAATATAATGGCCTGATGTTCTTACGGAAATATAACTATAACTTTCTACGTCCAATAAAAGTAGAAAAGCTAAAGGTTTATTATATAATCATAATAATGTTTTAGTCTTTTAAAAGTGACAAGCTAGGGTGTCAGCCTATGTAGAATACATAGTTTACCCTTTTTCTTTTATAAATTATGGAATAAGAATATTCAAGGAATATTTTACAAGACTTCCGACGCCACTAGTCATAAGAGGCCCACGAGAAACTAATAACCTTGCCAGCCGCGCGCCTCATTACCCGACAGGACTGTCTTTACAGGGGTGGTTGCCTTCAACAAGGCGCTTTTTTCCCCAGTTCATTGAAATTCAACGCGTTTGTTCAACTTCCTTCAGGATTTTCCGCTCTTTTCCTTTCCCTCGTTAGGGCACGAAATATAAAAGAATCGCTGGGGCTTCATAAGATTGAGGAGGGTTCATAGTGGTTTAGTACCTGGAGGTACCTATGGATTTACGGCTCTGAAATTGGAGGTTATTATAGATTTGTTGGCATCGGTGTTTCTGCAAAGGTAAATAGAATGGACAGTATAAATGTAATCTGAAAGTAAAAAAGCTCTTTTAAGCATTGTAATTTCTTATTGTTTTTTTTTCGGTAAAGTCTGAAGGCAGTTTAATTTATTTGAATACACAAAAGAGATTTTTAGAGCAGAGCTATTTCAATAAATGTTAACGTCATCCGTTTAAAAAATAAGGTGCTAAAACATTCAAAGAGATGAAAAGTGCCTTTTATTTTATTATAGCGGCTAAGTAGGGAAATCTTACAAAAAATAACCTTAACAAAGAGCCTGGCTGAAAAGATCGAATTACCAATTGGATGAAACACGCATTTCTTTTAGACTCTGGCCATCATGGCGGCCCCTTTGACGGGCTCAGCTTCGTAATGACATTGGCTTCTCAAAAGACTCTGACGAGACAAATTGGATTTCGGTTAAACAAGTCGTTAGCGTTACTGTCCTTATGAACGTTTGGGGAACACTTTCGTTGCCCATTTTCATCCTTGTAGACCGTTTCTAGACTTTTCATTATTTAAATTACTTGTTTATAAAAATAAACGTTATGTTTTTAGTTGTTTTATAATCTTGAACTGTGCTCTTTTTGAAAGACTTGTTGTATTTTACTTTAACTATCTTTGTGCTGTGTTCAAAAGGACTCTGAATCGTCTTTGGAACTGGAAGATCTCATTGATATCCGACCTTTTTTGGGACTGAGGAACCTTGTCAACCAACAGAAACAAAGATCGACTCAAAATCCTTTTGAAACATTTCTCCCCGTCGCTTTGGCGAGTCTCATCACTTGTTGCCTTATGGAAATGATAATACAATGATCATTTCTGTTTGTTGTCAGGTTCCGAAGTCCTTTTCGAGGGTCGCGGCGAAGGACAACGCGTAGCAAATGAATGAGGAGAACGAACTCAAAGAATTAAGGGCTCTTCAAAAATGATTACAGAAACTCTTGGAAGGTAGAAAAATAAACTGAGAAGTACAAAAAAACGGCACAATGGCAGAGGGACCAAAGACTATATGGCAGAAAGTCGACAGCTCCACCATCCCAATGGTGAACCTCGAGGTCAAGGAGGTGCGGGAAATATTATGGGAGAAGATAAAGGAGCCGACCTCTCAGAGGAAGATCATTTTGGTAATAGTATCCATAGCTCTGCTATTGGACAACATGTTATATATGGTCATCGTGCCGATCATTCCGGACTACTTGAGGTACATTGGCGCGTGGGGCGAGGAAGGTTACGACCACGTCGTTACTTTGGCTCCATATAAAGAGGGCAATAGAACCATCACTCCGACAGAAATCATCCCCGGAACGCACGAAGGGCAGGACTCTGCTACTGGTGTTCTTTTTGCTTCGAAAGCGATCGTTCAGTTGATGATCAATCCCTTCTCAGGTGCCTTAATCGATCGCATCGGGTACGATCTGCCCATGATGTTCGGACTAATAATAATGTTCCTCTCCACGTCGATATTTGCCTGCGGTCGGAGCTATGGTATGCTGTTTTTTGCGAGGAGTCTTCAGGGTGTTGGCTCCGCTTTTGCCGATACTGCAGGCTTGGCAATGATCGCCGATCGGTTCACTGAAGAGAATGAAAGATCTAAAGCACTGGGGATTGCGCTCGCTTTCATTAGCTTCGGCTGCTTAGTGGCGCCACCGTTTGGAGGTGCTCTATATCAATTTGCTGGGAAAGAGGTTCCATTTCTAATTCTCGCGTTGATATCATTGTTAGACGGATTTATGTTACTCCTTGTAATGAAACCGTTAAAAACACAAATAAAAGAAGCAAATCAGCCTAAGCCACCCGGTACGCCTATATGGAAACTGCTGATGGATCCGTATATCGCTGTTTGCGCCGGAGCGCTAATGATGTCCAACGTAGCTTTGGCTTTCCTCGAACCTACAATCTCATTGTGGATGGAAGATAATTTAACCAAAGATAACTGGAAAATTGGTATGATATGGCTGCCCGCTTTCTTTCCTCACGTGCTTGGTGTGATTATAACTGTGAAGATGGCTAGAAAGTACCCTCAACACCAGTGGCTAATGGCAGCAGGTGGACTTGCTTTGGAGGGTTTCTCCTGCTTTATAATACCATTTGCCACCTCTTATAAAATGTTAATGATACCGATCTGTGGAATTTGTTTCGGTATAGCGCTGATCGACACCGCGCTACTACCGACCCTCGGGTACCTGGTGGATGTGAGGTATGTGTCCGTGTACGGTAGCATATACGCCATCGCAGACATATCATACTCGTTCGCGTACGCCGTGGGGCCCATTATAGCCGGAGAAGTGGTCGAGGCGATCGGGTTTACCGCATTAAATCTCTTCATCGCATTCAGTAACCTTCTATACGCTCCCGTACTGATAAATCTCAGGCACATTTACGACTTCAAGCCATTCGAAAACGAAGCCAATGTGCTAATGGCCGATCCTCCGGACAAAGAGTACCAGACCTACAGCATGCAAGACCAGAGACCGGTGAATGGAGAATTTAAAAATCATCTGGAGTACTCCAACGTATCAGGAGAAGTGGCTGCGACGCAGGAGACGAGTGTTGATGCCGGAGGGTACACGTACGATCAATCGTACCAAGGTGGGTCCCATAAGAACTACAGCCAGCAAGGATATGATCAGCAGCAGCAGCAACCGCAGCAAGGGTACCAACAGCAGCAACAGCAGCAAGGGTACCAACAGCAGCAACAGTACCAGCAGGAGTCAGCGTACAATCAACCTCGGCAGCTGCCCGCTCAGCCACAGCCAACTGCCAGCAACCCCTTCAGGGCCGGCGCGCTTGCCCCCGCGCCTGCCCCTGCGCCTGCCCCAGCTCCCGCTCCAGGGCCGGCGATCAAGAATCCTTTCCGGCAAGGTTTCTAAATTCAAATTAGTGTTGTTGTCTATATTTTTGATTACTTGTTGTGTAATTATATGTGTATACTCGAGTATAACTTCGATCACTGGCCGCGCACACCGGCGGCGGTTGTTTAGTGTCCCGTTACATGTCTATAACTGTGCTTGTAATTATATTATTAAACCTAGGATGTTTCTCGGCCGATTTCATTAATGCGTCTTGTGATATCAATTGAAAAGGACGTAAGGAAACAGGAAAAAATCTATAAATTATGTCGATAGCAAATATAGCAATATAACATTATTGCTGAAGGAAGGCTAAGCTAATATGCACATATATTGATATACTAGGCGCAATTTTGTGATCAGTCGTGCTGTTTTCTTGTTGATCTTGTATTGTTCTAATATGAAACTATAATATAACTGTTGTTATGCCTTCACTTAGTGTTTAGGACTTAACCTGATCTGAAAACTATAAGAACCAATATGTAAGTAAGATCAAAACGATTTAGCTTTAAAAATTAAGGATAACAATTTACTCGTTACTAAATAAATGCTTGTAATATATTAAAAGCGTTAAGTAAATATATGATTTTAGTTATTGATAAGCTTAACGTACAAGAAACTTCCGGCACACACTACGACTAAATTTTAAATGTGCACAACTTTTATAAGGGCCTAAGACGTAATATTTATTTGGAAATCTTGTGGCACTTATAGTACCAACTAAAGTTGTAGAAAGGTTTATAAGTTCTTACTTAGTTATATGTATTCATCTTAAAAATTAAATGAAGTGACTAAAATGTATATCATCATTACGTCACTTAATTAAGATGTAAAATAGAATAATTAGGATCACTTCCATTATCTTTGTTTTAAATAATCTCAAAAAAGTTTATTAATCTCTTTGTATTTTAGTATAGATATGTCTATTTTTGGTATAGATATGTTGTCATAGCACAGTGTATTGTTGATTATACTCCCTGAAGGTATACACCAGTAAGATTTTCTTCCTATGCTATATCAGCAATATTAGGATAAGGTATATCACTTCATATCAGAACTAGTCGACGTTAATTAATATATCAATTAGTATATAAGATCAACTTATGATAAAGTTGCAACCAAGTAACTGAGACATATCAGAATCTTTTGATTCACCGTAGCATAAGAAATATATTACTATCAAAATTGTATTTTTGTCTAAGTGTACAGCTATACGTAGTGGATGTGAACATGATATTATTCTAATATATTACATTAACGTAGTGGCTTTTATAATAACATTGTCTTTTATGTCGTTTCCATGTCATCGATATCTTATTATGATATCGTTCGGTGGGGTGAAAAATTTCAATTTCAAAACAGAGACGACTCGTATATCATGTTTATCAATTCATTTATTTAATCCTGTAGGTTTGATAATTCATATCTATTTAAGAAATTAAATATCTTTGTATTAAAGATATAAATAATTTTCTATTTATGCCTATACAAAAATATAATTAAAACTTATTTATTTTTAAGCGATCCTACAATCGCTATAAATTATTTCTAAAGAATGATTTAAATATGAAAAGAAATAAAAATACATTACATATATCTGAACACTTTCATCCTGCCGAATAGTCATTTATTTTGCAGATGACTGAAGAATAAATTATGGGTTGAATTAATAAATATTTTTAATCTAAAATAATTGTACAAGAAAAAAATGATACCCAACATGTCAATTGAAAGATTGTATAAAGTTAAAAACAATTATTGTGTAAAATAAATTTGTTAAAATTATATTATTATTAATTAACTAATAAACGAGAGCGCTGATAAATGTTTTATTTGCTGTCATGTGGATCTCCTGCTTTTATTCAAATTAATTTTTTGACTTTACCCAGTTTGCCAATGGTTGTGAGGTGGGTAAATATTTATTTTAATAGTAATGAGATAATTTGGTCGAAAGATTATATATTATCTAGCCTGCAGAGTACAATAGTCATTTGGTAGAACAAACACAATAGTGTTTACTACGCACAAATCTCATACATTTATCATTTGGCACAAAATAATGTTTAGTAGATGTTCTTTGGTAGAAGGCTCATTATTACTTTTAAGATTTCATAGAAGTAGATTCATGAGACTGCTTACGATGTTGGTTCAGTATAATTATATATTTTCAATGAAAATAAGTTGAAGATTCATATTTTCGCATCATTTTTATTTTGAGTACTTGGTGGATGTAATTGGAGATCAAAGACGTCTCTCGTATATTATATTCGTAAGTTTAGTGTCAATTTTCTTGTCAAATTCTCCCGAAATTCAATTACTTAGTAGCGTGTGAAATCAAAGTATTGATGTTTATGAATATTTAATTAAGGATTAGAATTGATTCGTGTATTTTGAATTGAACCACACTCAGTTCAATGGATTAGTTTAAAATGAACTATTAAGATGTCAATTGTCGTGATGAAGTTTATACTTTTATGTAAAAAAAACTCCATGATCGTCTTGTAATTAGAAAAAATCTAATATATATGATATTTTGAAATTAAAGAAATATTAAAGAATAACAGAAATATTCGCCATCTGAAGTGTACATTTTAAATCACGTCAATTGTCAATATATTCATTTGGAAACCATTGAACTGTGTGTGGATTAAATAAATTTTAATTATAATGATTACTATATCCTAATTATTATATCAGCAATAAGAAGAAAGCCATGTCAAATACATATCATTAGTATAAGTGTATACATAAATAGAACGTAAGATTACTTTTTATATTATTATATGATATTAATTATTATATTATATGCGATTTTCAAGTGTTCCAACGATATGCAACATTCGAAATTCAAATGAAATAGGTAAGGTCAGTGTACGAGCACGCTCGACATAACCCTATTATATATAAGTATATATTTTATAGCTCTTTTAATCATTATTTAAAAGCTATAATTTATGATGTATTTGTTTAAAATTTTATATTTTTGTCATTTGATTTATATTAATACCCAGTATGTATAATATATAATTATTAAAAATTGCCTTTTTTAAAAATATTATTTCATTGTATACATTACATTTTACATATTTATATATTAATATTTATAAGTGTATCACAGAATATATAGTAACATTCTGTGATTACAAATAAAAATTGTGTATGAATAGAGGACGAAAAAAAATGATTGCAATTTGTAAAATGTTCACATTTAGTGAAAAAAATCATCACAAGCATTGATTATGAAACGAAATGTTACAAATGTAAGTGGCGTCACAATATCATCGAAAGTGGAAAGAAAAAGAAAAGTAACTACTTCTATCCTTTTTGGAAAGATAATACTCTAATTTTAATTAATATTAACCAGTCTATTCATCTGATACGTTTTCCTCTTAGATCTAAACTAGCTATTTCTAAAGCCTTGTCTTCGTATCTAAAGTCTTTGCTATGTAGCTCTTGTTCTTAGTAGTTATTGTCTAGTCAAATACTTATAGCTACCTACTCATAATTTTTAAATGTTAGCTACTCTATCTAACTGCAAACATTTTACAAGTAGAAAACTCTAGACTTATTTCTGCATTACAGTACATACGAGTAGGTTGTCACAAGTATAAGTGATGACAAACAAAAAAGTAATTTGGCATACTTAGTTAAAAAAAAAAAAAAAGAAGAAATAGTACCTACAATCAGGACATTGTTTTTGAATCTGCTGATAAAAGTTATTCGTAAATTAAAAACTTTTTTTTTCTATTTTATTTCTTGATTCTGGATACATAGTCCTTAAGAGCCTACTAGTCCATGGAGCGAACTCATCGGTGGGCGCGGCTAAAATGCATGCTATTTCATCTAACATTCGTGGGACAAGGTAAGACTCTGCAGCGATGAGTAGTATGAGGCTAATGCTCGCACATACACAATTACACACTCTCGTAAAGTCGCGACGAAAACCGAAATGTCGAAAACCGGCGCGCAAAAATGTACGAATTGGCTTCTGGTGCTTGGGGTTTTACGACAAAACTACTGAAAGTATTTATTCAGACCAAACTTATTTGAAATGTCAATAAACTAAAGCTTGTTAGTATGTACCTTATTTTCGAGTTTTCGTAATCCTTTTGTAATTTATTTACGTCCAAACTTGCGTTAAAATACGTGCTAAAATACAGATGTTTGAAGGCTCATTACTTTTAAGCCATTTATTTTTTTTCTGTATAATTAGCAGGCTGACCTAGATAACGAAGAGATAAATCGATATTATTCTTAATTTTGGACTTAAAACGTCAAGTAGTAGAGTAATCACCCAAGTACCGTTGTATGGAGAAATGAACGACTGGTTCGTCCTTAAGTCGCAATATTAGAAACAATTTTCGAGTCGAAACGACGCTTCAGTAAAGCGGTGGATACTTTACTGAAGCTTCTATGGAGTTTTGGATAGAATACGAAAATACACGTTTTCGCCTTTGTACTATTTGCCTTTCACTCATGCACGTTTACGAACACTTAATGGTTAATAATCCACCACTCGATAAAACACAGGTTTTAGTAAATAACACAAAATCAACAACAGCACATTTTCGCATTCCCGCCAAAACTCAAAAACATTATCAAAACCATAGTGTTGCCAGTACGTGCAACCACTAAAAGTAATTTTGCTACCAGACTTGAATGTTTAATACTTATTGGTGTTTGCAGTCAGATTAATTATCTTCTTAGGTCAAAAACCCGTCCGTTAGTTTAGCATCTCTAATACTTAGAAACTCACTTCATAAACTTTTATTTCACTTTTATAAAATTTTATTTGTCTATTCGTTGAAGAACTGAGTTTTTTTGTGAAATGCTTAGTACCTTTAGAAGCGCGTGGGAAATTTTGTCATAACAAGATATTTTAGTTAGCGCTGTAACCTACTAGTCAAATTGTATTAGTTTGGTTAGACGCTGTTTCAAGGTCAGGCCGCAAAGCCTCCTTCCCTTGCTTCGTCTTCGATATAATTGTGCTGTAACTACCTTCTTTACTTGAGTCTTCTTCAGTTTAACTGAGTAAAATCATATTCTCCATGTTTACCATTCTAGCTCTAGGTAAAAATATATTTCTATGATATAAAATATGTATTTATTTGTTTAATGATATAGTATGTGTCTATTTTATATGTAGATATTTGTTGAATGTATCATTGGAATCATTGTAAAAACTATTTTTAAAAAAGAATGCCGAGACGAGTTTCTTGTCCTTCTTCTTGCTCGGCCGATACCAGTTTGGAACGGGCACTTAGAGTCATTTATTTTCACCTTCATGAGTTCTTCTTGAGGCTCATATGAATAAAGCCATTTGAATTTTAATGAATATATTGGTTTTAACATACATCATTAAAAAATAATGTGTTTTGTGAATATTTTGTATTATCACTTTTTTCCTTCTTTATACCTAATTAATTATGGTATAATATAAATATTAAAATATTTTCGTTCAAAAATGGTTCGTAATTTTTTTAATTTATTATGTAGGTAATAATATATTAAACTAGATATAAAAATGAGTGTTATAATAAAGCTTGTAAATATAGTAAAAGACGCCCACAAGAATATGAGTGATAGTTGTTGTAAAAGGTTTAAAATATATACCTCATATATGAAACGGTATACTTTGGCCTTAGGTAGGGGCTAACTACATATCTATCAGTAACTCATTATAAATATCAAATTTAATGTGTAGGAAAAATTGTTGTTGTTGTTATTAATTTGCTTAACTTTTTATTATTAAGCTGTTTTTGATTCAAATTTCAAATTATAGCCGCATTTTTGTAAACATTCTGTTTTAGCTTCTTGGCACGGCTGCACAAAAAAGGAGTGTCATGTATTCTATGAGTTTTTTTATTCCAACATAACATGTAAATAAGCCTGAACAGATTTGGACGTATGGGGTATCGTTAGAATCGTTACATCATCCCGAGTGGCACTGGCTAGGGCAGTCGTGTTTTTAATGTAACTTTCATTGCAATGACTTGTTTTAAAATAATGTCTTCGATAAATGAAAGTTATTAACATATTTTAAATCGTGTTATAAGAATTAAATTACAGAAGCACGTTTATTTAATACAATAAAAGTTGAAACTAAAAACCATTCTCAATACTGGTATTGTAAGTCATAATTATTTTATCATGCATTAGAATAAATAAAATTAACCAGGTTTTATCGCGTATATGTTATACTTTGCAACGGTTGTGGTCACAGTAGGTAGAACCTCCGCGAACACTGCAGTTTTACAAACATCTGAAATTGAAGTAGTGAGAACATACGTTAGAAAAACTTAGTTTCTATTAAATTTATTGTAAGGTAATTGCGATTATCTAAAAAAATCATAGTTAAGTTACTTTTTAAAACGTCACGTAGTGTCATCATACGCTCCCACTGCTGGGATACCGGCCATCTCTCAGAAAGTGATGAGCCCATAATCCACCACGCGGGCCCAGGGCGGCTTGGCGGATTGTCCTCGAATTCGTAGTGTAATAAATAAATAATACTATCCTTAGCTGTTAATACTGCTTTATAGATTAGTTGAATGAAAAGTTGGTAGATTTATCTTATAAAAATAAAATACCTCAATGAAAATTTAATTCCTAAGGAATCTCATACATACAAAATAAATGTTTTTTTAGTTGGATTTTTTTATTCGGGTAATAAATTTTAGACATAAAATTTTTAAAAATCACAAGATATTTTCTCAGATACTATCATTCTTACCATAGTAGTTTTTTGGTAAGAAAAAACAAAAAAAATCATTAAACTCTAAGACGCGAGAGTGAAAAATAACTTTATGTAGGTACTTACCAAATCCAATTATTATCAATGACAGCTAACTTTTTTCAATATAAAATACTTTCATGTTTTTTTTGCCACATAAGAAGAGTTGATGTTGAAGTTGAAGTTCATTTTTTTTTGTCTGCCATGTGTGTCGTAGAGTTAATCATAGAAATTAGAGAATAAATTTAATTTAATTTAAAATATCGATTTAATAAATTAGTATAGTAGCTTGTATTTATAGTCGTAACTTCGATATGATACTGGACATTAATTTTTAATATAATTACTATACATACTCATTAACTAACGTTTCACAATAATCACTTAATACAATATATCTTTAGATATTAGACATCTAATGTTAAAGTAGACATGCGTATAACAATCATGATTAAGAAATATTTAAAATAGAGTAGAATTAAAAAAAGGTGTTATTATTTGTGATTTATTTCTCATATTCATTTGTTAGTGAAATAAATGTTAAAGCTTTTCAAATAGCTATGCGAAATGAATTGTACTTGAAATAGTATTTTGAATACACCGGGTCTCTCTTGCCTATGATTTTGTAACAAGTCCGAAACCGGCTGCAGACCGCAAATTACAACCGCAAACAGCAAGCGACACTTTACACTTTGTTTCTTTTATTTATTTATAGATCATCAACACAATGTACATGAAATTTTCTATGAATTTCTACGAAATTGTCGCGCTCGGTATCAGTGTCATAGAAATTCATAGAAACCAGTAGTGTCGCTTGGTGTTTGCGGTTGCAGCCCGTCACGGACTTGTTCCTTTATCTTTTGGTATTCTAATTGAAATCAATATGATGTGATGTTTTACATCATTCTCAAAAATGTAATTAAAATATAATTTCAAGAACAATATGTAAAAGTTATATCTCTGATAAATAGTTATTATACCTTATAATCGAGTATATTGTATCTAGTTGTACGTAAATGGATATCAAGTCAGTGATCGAATAAATTGTTACAACAAAAATTGTATTATATCTATTAATTACCACCTTCCCAAGGAACACTGTGGTGACAATTTTACTTCACCTATAACATATCTCAGCCGAAAACAGTCCTATCACTACGACTTCAACAAGTTTGTTCTTTACTTGATATGAAATAAAAATAAAAACTAGTACAATATTTTTTTTTAATTTACGATTTAGTCTACGAAAGCTAAAACAACTCTTCGTGTTACAACGCTTCTAATACCGAGGTACCTACCTAAGTTGTGACTAGTCCCAAGGTGACAAACGTACACGCACAACCACTCTTCGCACGTCGCCGACTAGTATTGCACAGAAACATGCGTCAAAAAAGAATATATAGAACGAAGAAAAAAAAAATTATCAACAGTCAATTTATCAGTTCGCTAATGCACACTTGGTTCAAGAAATTGAATGTGTAACTCTCTTAGGTCTCCCCTATTAATGATTTAATGCAAAAATGTGTTTGTTGGTTTGTCATTTTAGTCAACAACAGATCGACACGATTTTTTTTGCAATAGAGATACTCATAATTTATGTGCTCGAAATGGGTTTATCCTATGTCACTATGTCCCCCGGAAAAATGAAAGGTTCTGGTGGGAATTTCCAAGTTGGTGAAACCGCGGGCGGTAGCTGATAATCATATCAAATTCAAATTCAAAATGCTTTATTCAAATAGGCCCCAAAGGAGCACTTATGAAATATACATTTCGCATACGAATGCAACTTATTTACACATAATAGATTTTTGCTTTAGATATAAGTATGCACGTTTTGGATGAATCCTCTGGTTTAAAGAAATTATGTAATCGAAGCTTCCACTCTATATTAAGTCGAACATATATTAGTGATCAAATGTTAACCTACAAAGAGAAAAAAAAACCCACAAAGGCAATAGCATAATGTCATACGTAAAGAAATATTTTATTATAGCTCAACATTACATAACTACAGCATAATAACAAAACATAACTCTCAAATACCCTATAACTACGCTCACTTGACCTTTACGGCGTAGGGCACCTTTACAGCTGATCGTATCGCGGCCCGCAGCGATATATATTTTAAGTAATTGCTGCGGAGTTCGAGCGCCCTTCACCAAAATACACGAGTACATTTGTGTTTCGAATGCAAATCAAACAATTAGTGAATTTCATCGATTTCTAACTGTACTTCAGACGAAAATCCACTCTATTGTATGTGAAGCAAAGTTCAAATTATTTATGGATAAAAATATTTGTCGATGAGTATTTTATCACGAGCTTCAGCAGTTTTGAGTCTTCTTCCCCAGATGTTATAGCATAAAATCGCTTACAGTTTTTTGCAGAGGGTAGTTATGATGTATACAGGGTGCGGTGAAGTTGTTATCGGTAGTAATTAGACAAATTAGCGAGGGCGGCGTGTTTGTGCGAGCATCGGAGAATAGACAGGGATGTAGCGGTTCAATACATCTATTGACAAAAAGAACTCCATCACTATTCAGAGTAGGTCTGTGTTTAACCACTATATAACCTATAGAGCCAGTAATAATCCTGTGGGCAAGCTAAGAATGTTTACTAATGGGACTGTCAACATGACATAAAATTGGCAAGTGCCTGCCGTTGCCTCTCTGTGGTGTCACTCCAAATATGATATGCATATGTTAGAAGACAACCCAATATACAAGTATTGGAAAAGTTCGTCGTATTCTTGTAAATGTATAACTAAGTTTTTGTTAGTGAAAGGAACTCGTTAAGTTTATTTTAAAACAAATCTGCAAAACTGCGTCTTAGGAAGTCTTTGAAAGGGTTAAGTTTAAAAGAGAGCGCGTCGAGAACCTCCTTGAAAATTCCTCTTTTAGAAGACACAAAAAAGAATGCAAAGAGATCCGAGTGAGTTCAATTATTTGCTATAACAAGTTTCAATCAACGTGTGTAAAGCTCAGCACAAAGCCGCACAAAGCACACACTCGAGCAATCGATAGCCCTCGACTGCAGAGACCGCAGTTTGTTTAGCGGCTCCGGGCCCCGGCTAAGGGCCCCGGCTCAGGGCCCCTGCTCCGGACCCCGTCTCCGGCGGCGACCGGGCTGGCTTCAATCAGACTTATGATAGCGAGTAATGCCTTTATAGTATCGCATTATGATAGTGAGTGAATTGTTGTGTAAAAACTTTGATGTTCCAAAGAAAAGGAGAAGATCTACAGAGTTAAGTCTGTAGATCTTGGAAGCCAGGACTCACACACGAGAAGGGAGGAAAGGGTAGATTTACGGCCAAATTAAAAAAAAAAATTTTTGGAAGCGTATTTGCATCAACTAGAATTTGAAGCTTATTTGAAGGCGGATCACACGATGTTGCATAGAAGAATGCGCCTGCTTCCATGTGCTTTTAGTATCACATTAGCTCACGCAAAAAGGCCGCTATACGACCAAATTGTAGAAAGAGCTCGCGCACCAAGTGTAAGTACCAAGTAGTATCGCATTGGTTTTTAAACAGTGTGTATTCATACCTTTAAATTGGCAGACGTAAAACTTGCGTGCAGATACAGGCCCCATCTATTGCAACTTATAAATCATGTTTCCTATTAATTCAAATTCTGTCCTCAAATGAGGCTAATGTATAAATCTCCTTCGGCAATCAAGAGATCTTTAGCCGGGTACGGAGATGTGTGTTTGTGTATACAATCGAGAGGGCACCTGTGTGCACTGCTCTTAGATGTTTTTTATTTGTCGGTTGAAAGAGATTGGTGTCAATTCTATCATTTCATACCTAAACTAATTTTAGTTTCGCTCTCTCTCTTTCCAATGCATAACATAAGAAAGAGATGGAATATATTTTAGACCTGTCAAATTAATCCACTTGTTTGTGTCTAGTGTAAATTTAATGGCAATGAATTCAGTGGCATCTAATTTATCAAAATCGAAAGATATTTGACAGCTCTAAAACAAAATTTAGATCTGTCAGACATCTTCCGTCTCTTTCTCATATTATGCATTGAACAGAGAGAGAGCGAAACTAAAATTAGTTTAGGTATGTAATGATAGAATTGACACCATTGGCTTTCTATTGTTGGATCAAATTATGAGCTTTTTTTAAAATTATGTGGTATTACAACAAAATAATAAATAAAAGTTATGTATTTATATATTTACGTTTTACAGTAGCTATACATTTTAAAAAGTTGCGTTCCACCCCTTCACAAAGAGCGTGACGTCACCCCATCACCCCCTCACCTGTCAAGCACGGCGCGACGCAGGGTGACCCCTGTAATGCAAATATGCATGAAAATTTAACAAGCATCGTATCATTGTTGGTCGTAGCTCGTTGCATTAAAGTTATAGCATCACGTCTAACCATAACAACTGCTTTTGCATCCAGAACTTTGAAAAAAAGCTGAAATTATAGTACTATACCAAATTTTTGCAAAACACTGTACTTGGCTCTTCAACCAGACCATAAGTTCTGAAGTCCCATAAACCTAAAAATGTTACTGACCAGTTTACCCTCCAACTCTATATGGTACGGACTACAAACATGCAAAAAACGAATAGTCACAACTAATAGATATATTACCATGTATATTTTCTGTTTTTATTTCCGACACGCAAAAAATGGACAGCAACTGGGACAAACTACTACTTCTTAATTAATTTCCCGTACTTCTACAAGTACAAATTGTAACGCCACTCTCGTTTCAAACAAAAGAAAAACAGAATTCATTCGCTATTAAAAACGACAGAAATCGCTCTACAAATCCGTAGCGAGTTCGTTTTTACGGCGTAGCATTCTCGTAGAGCTAATTGTGTTTCGTAGACTGAGGTCCTGCTACGGCGTTAACTTACGATAACTTTGTTGGGACCGCGCTACCCTTAGTCGGAGGGCTGTCAAGTACTTTAAGCTAAATAATATTATGAAATTTGAATACGGTGTCGTACGCTTGTAATTTCATTTTTGAAAATGTTTCTATATTGTGTGCCAATGAGTAAAAGGTCCAATTTTAGCGAAAGGGTTATTCAGCGTAAATGTTTCGTTTTTGCCGACCTCAAAATGTAATCGGGCGTGACGATTTTTATGCAGTTTTTTCCAAACCGTCTAATGAAAAATGTCCACATTTTTTAATGTTTACTTTTGCAGTATTGTAGATGAACTATCATAGGAGGAATTAGATTGTTATTGAAGATAAAAACCTTCCTTTAATGAAATCCAGTTTACGCGCAATCATATTTACAATTCAAAACAAAGTAAACCTTATAATCGTCGTTCATAAAGCCGCAAATTGAAACACATCTAGAGCTACAATGTCGAGCACATATACCACATTCGTTATACAGTCTACAGTGTAACCTTGTAGAACGTAGCGAACTCGTTAGCGGTTCCGTTGTAACGTCGTTAGTTTGTAACGGCGCTATTGCGGTTCAAAGTTTGGTACGTGGGTACGTGCTTTCGTTTATACCCGTTTTATATATACCTACGATGTTGAATTTATCTAACTTTAGTAAACATGATAGTGATATTACTAGACTCTTCCATTTGTTACTCTACCGGTAATCAGCCTTGACGATTGACATCTCGGCTGTTCGTAGATCTTATAATTAACGTCCTGCTTGTATCATTAAAAAGTGTATTACAATAGTCCATTGGTGGTTAATTGTAAAAAACTTCCGTTTCATAGTAAAATTTCTATACTGCTAATTTACTAGTATTTCATTAAAATAAATTAATCTTATTATGTACTTCTGCCGGCTACGTGTACTTTCTACTTTCCCGACTTTCCTTCTTTCGTAATTATTAATTTCATTCTAGCAAAAACAAATTTTACAAAAGTGCTTAAAAGCTCAAAAAAAAAGCTTAAAAGATCAAAGCTTTTTATTTTCAGCAACAAGTTAAAATTTTTCAAAGAAACTGTTGCTAAATGTTTAATGTTACTTTGCGCCCAACTGCTAATTAACTTTTCATAGCCGCGGGGCATTAATGTTAGATTAGTAACGTAAGAATAATGTTTCAGAACAAGAAGAATTAAAGTAACGTTGCCGTTGGTGGTAATAAAGCCGCCCATTTTGCAATCCTCATACACATCTATACATTTATACTTACTCAATACATACAAATAAATAAAATTGAAGTGTCTCTTTGTAATCTCAGAATAACAGCTTTTTACTAAATGCATATGAAAGTATATACGGTACCTATAACAAAACATCCAGTTTTCAAATTTTTGTCTGTCTGTCTGTCTGTTCCGGGTAATCTCCAAAACGGCTGGACCGATTCTGACGGGACTTTCACGGGCAGATAGCTGATGTTACAAGGAGTAACATAGGCTACTTTTATTTTGGAAAAATAATTATGGTTCCGCGCAAAAAAATAAAAACCATGTAATCCAAAATCTCCACGCGGGTGAAACCGCAGGCAGCAGCTAGTTACTAAATAAATATGCGCAAACATTGATAGATACAGCTTGCGTGAGTATACCCTACCATAGTACTTGAGCTTGTTGCGTATTAGTAGGATTACCTGCCAACCTATCTTACAAGCGATATCAAACATAGAAAATCCTCTTATTTTATTCACGCACGTTAGTCCAATACAAAATTCATAGCATTTCTTAGCCCAGACCCGACCCCGAAGTAACACATTAATAAAGAATGAGATATGGACCTGCACAAATCTTAGTTAAGGGTGAACTACGCTCTGTCGAGCTGATCCCCGGCAACGGAACAATATTTTCATAATAATAAAATAACATTTCAATTCAAGTGTTGTTATACCTACTGGGGCGCAATACAACTTTTTAGTCAAATTAGAGAGAGATGTATAAGATATCACAAAGCACTTACGTACAAGAATTCTGATCGCTAGATAATCTGATAATCTAATATTACTCTACTTATTTTACTTGTTTTTCTATGACGATGTGATAACTTCAAACCACGTGTATCCTTTTGTTTGTTATCTTCTTTGTTCTTTTTACCTATGTCACAGAATAAATAATAGTACAATTAGTGTTATTTTCCTTTTAATTTTGTTTTGTGTCAAATAAACATTTTTTTGATTAACTTTGTTTTTATTATATTACTATTATCACTCGATGCGCGTGTGTAAATTGTCTAAGTACCAGGCTCTAGGTCCCAGAGCTACGTTGCCATAAATATTTCTTGAAATAAAATGAAAGGCTCAGGTTAAAATTAATATTGTATACTTTAAAACTCTCCGTCTCGGCCTCTCAGTCTCTAAACAATTCATGTTTCTGATCACAAATGAAACAGGGTATGACAACGCTTATTTTCACATAAAAGTCACTCCCTATCAATAAAACCTACAGTGAAGTTTGGTGCGAAGTGCTACAAGCACAAGTAAAGGAAATATAGGAATAAAATGACTTAAAATTTTAGTTGTACTTGTTACATAAGCAATTTAAGTAATCCATATATTTTGAGTTATTTATCTCATTTTATTTTAATCATCGCAATTCAAGCCTCGAGCCTCGAAAAAGAAAAAGGATTATTCAAAGAGACACCGCCTCGAATATATCGTACTGTATCACATACAGGCTGATGTTATAGTAGCTCACCTGGCGGGCGATCGATCGCACCTGGTCGCCATGGCAACGCCCCCGCCCTCGCTCGTGCGGGTTGCAAGTGAGAACGGGCAGCGGGCGACAGCCAAATTGTGTTTAAAATAGGCTTTTGTTTTAGTCTTTTGAATTTGGAATGTGTTTATAGTGTTTAAATATTCACACTTATTGAGACTGTCGACTGCTTACCAAATGGGATTGTTTATATTATATAAAGAAATGGATACCACGTGACAAACAACAAACCGACAAAGTGATCTATTTGGTCGTTTGCGAGTGCCCGTTTGTGTTGGTACCACCGCTTTGCTCTTGAAGTCTGCCACCAAGCAGTAAGTGCAAGCATTACTGTGTTCACATCATAAGACTCAGAGCTTGATCAAATTTTAATTTGATCACCTTGGGAATATACAAACGAGACTGAAAAAAATGTAATTGAGATTTTCTTATTTTGCACTATATTAACTTCCAAAAAGCTATTGATCGATTGTTAATCCTGATTAACTGTACCTATATCGCTTGCAGTCCAGCCAGCGCCCGCCTGTAGCCAGGCTGCATGCATCACGTAGGGTTACATAATTAAGTTGCGGCTACTACGCCCGCGGGAAAGCGTTTTTATTCCATTAGTACCTCAGTGGCATGCTGGCCTGCCGCCGCCTCTAGCCATTTTTAATTTCATTTCGAGAAAAAAGTAGACTTGGTATCTTACAAAGGCTATTTCGGTCTTTTCAAAGTACAGTAAAATTGAAAGGGTTGGTCTGGTCATGCATGTGTTGCAGATGAAAAGCTATTTTAGTATTACATGTTCATTTTTCAGGTTATGAATCAAGTTATGTTTTAGCATTTAGTTTAATCTTGTAGTAATCCCACGTCTAAACTTAAATTACTTAATTAAAATGAAAATAAATACACATTTGTTTTATTCTCGGTAGGTTTGCCTTTAAGCACAATTTCACCTGGTCGTAAGCGACAAAATGGTCATAGATAGACAATGGGAATGTTAAATAATGACGCAGTCTTCTTACTTAAATACTATCTGGACTCCTTCACTACAGTCCAACTGTAAAGACTCGTGGTCAGGACGATGATCGATGAGTCATTAACGATAACAGAGTTAATATCGATACGAGTCGTTCAAACAGCTTGCTTCAACGTCGCACGACAACCCATCGTTAACAAAATTGACTTCTTTCGAATGTTAATTTCAACAATTATTTTACCAATTTTAATAGATTGAAAAAAGAAACAAAGTTTCAAGGCTTAATATAATGTCTTACGACCTACTTTATATGTAAACACCTACTATTTATTTATTTATACGGCTAGAAGTGACTGTGGGACAAAATTATGGGTTTTGATAACGTCGAACAGTCTAACTGCAAAGAGTCATATTGAATGATGGCTGTAGAAAAAAGAGCTTGAATACATTTCTCGTGTAACCACAACTGAGGCGAATAAACTAATTTCAAATTTGAATATCAAGTAATAATATTTTCAATGGAAAAAAGTAAAGAATGCCTTGATCGTACTAGTTAAAAACAAAATGATCACACTTATCGTGTGCAATATCACTTTCTAGAAGAACTAAAACTTTTCCTATGGCGATTCCTAGTGGAATTTCTATCTATACTATAGATATGTCGATAACATGTCTCTTCTCAATGATAAGGAAATACATTTCTTCAAACTGTATCACGAAGCTCACAAAAGCGTTTTCCAGAATAACCTGTATCGATTTGCCGTCGGTATAGCTGTATAATAGAATAACAACATAACAGGTCGGGAAGGAAGTTTGTGCAAAGGCCCGTGGGAAAAGCCAACTGTCGCGTGGGGGTCTGGAGTATTACTTATTGCGTGTAATATTATCCTGCATGTCTGTGTATGTAAATGTGTTTGGTTGTTAGTGTATTTTAAATTAGAAAACGGACCGAGAGTATTTTGTTTACAAAATAGCTCTGCCTGTGGGGATATCTATTATTTATGAGCACCAAATGATGGGGTTGGCTAAAATATCAACAAAGGAAGGAAAGGGACCAATATTATATTGTAGGTACCTAAACAATAAAAGGGCAAAGGCCTATACCAATTTGGAACGGGCTCGGTGGGTTTCTGGCAGGTTCGTTGACTTTGAGCATGGATTGGGTCTGTTGGTGTCTTTGTCATTTATTATGGTCTGATAAAGTTTTAGTCTGTGATTCGGGTAGACGAATGTTGCAAAGGCCCGCTGTTAGAGTCATTTATTTTAACTTTCATAAGTGCTCTGTTGTGGCCTATTTGAATAAAGCGATTTGAATTTGATAGTGAAGGCTTTGCTTGCTTTGAAGAGTTCCGGGTCATACAATTTTATTCAATCTGTAGTTTATTTATCGTCGTTTATTTATCGTCGTTTATAATTTACAGGCACACTCCTAAATATCGGAATTTTGAGTAATTCCACTTTGCCCTATAAAGCTATCCCACTAGTGGTGCAGAGTGAAATTTCAATTGGTATTACCGGAGAACCAAAATCCGATATTTTTTTATAAAAGACCGATGATGAACGGACGATAACTTTTAAAACGATATTTTACGCATTTTTTTATACTGAATAAGGCTTGCCTTTGACCGCAATCTCGCCAGATGATAATCGATGATACACGGTCGACGATGTAGCACACTCTCCAAAATGTATCCTTTGTTGCATTGTTTTTATAAAAATAAAAATAATGCCAATGAAGACTACTAACTACTAACAATTTTTATATTCATATATTAAATCCATCTATTCTATATTTTATTTATAGTTATATACAATATTATTCAGTTATTGATCTGAAACTCAAGATTTAAAACAAATTCCCATTTTTAAAAATAAATTAACTACCTTGTCAAAACTAAGTCGAATTCTGAAAAGATGTTTAATACTTAATTCGATTTCCTCTAACGGCCCCTGCCACCGATCGCTCACTGTCCACCCCTGACCTACTCCTAATTCCTTAGGGACCAATCAACAGATACAGCGCCGTAATATATCAGCGCATACATTTTGTCCCTAACGTATGAGCTCTTTTATCATCCGTGGTCACTGTCGGGTGCGAGTGACGTAGATAGGAAACGGTGCGTCAAATCCTGTTTGTTGATTAGTGAAGGGAGATTCTGGAAATGTCAATTAATTTGATAGAAAACTATATACTTGACTACATTGAACACACCAATAGGTGCTTGGCGACGGATTTTTATTTCGAGGATGGTAGGTAGCCAGACGTGCACTAGAAGAGCCCTACCACCGTATCTTACTATAGGAATTATTGTTCAGAATTAATAAATGAGCATGATTCACTTTTCGCCGCATAAGTGAAGCAGTCGTCAAACGAACACAATATACACATAAGTAATTGAACAGGCTTTTAATCTAAAATAATTAAAAACTTCTATCTAATTAAGAAATCCTTTCCACTCATCTTTTAATTACTCGTAGTTACGGAAACATTCACCAGAGACAATAAAATCTCTAGGACCGAGATAAGATCAAACCGTTGCGCTGTGATCACTAACAAATTAGATCACACCAAATTAAACTAGCTAATGGAAGCTAGTAAAGGAAACTCACATAAATATTTTTACGTCATAAATT
This sequence comes from Crocallis elinguaria, assembly GCA_907269065.1. Taxonomy (NCBI): domain Eukaryota; kingdom Metazoa; phylum Arthropoda; class Insecta; order Lepidoptera; family Geometridae; genus Crocallis; species Crocallis elinguaria. The sequence goes on from OU026068.1 coordinate 18,168,694, forward strand.
TAAATAGGTGACCTCTCTCAAACGAAAAACGTTTGTGAAGACGAGCAATAAAATAAAACGTCTAATATTTTGACAGCCCTGGCGAATGACAGCTGTTTTAAGCTTAGCTCCAACATAATTGAATATTCATCGTTAATTTCAAACGGGAGTCCCAAATAAATATTAATGCGTCATTCCTCCAATCAAACAAGCGTCCGTATTCAAATAAAATGTTTTATTACGTCAAATTTACCAGATTTTTAAGGTAAACATTGGAGTAAAGGAAAAAAAACGTTTTATTTAGAAGTTGCTCCGGGCAGAGCTCTTGTCAGGTCCCTTTACTACGTGCTCTCTTCAATTTATGGGTGGCAATTTAATCTCCATTCAATTTACCGTAAAACAAACCTTGGGAAGTTGTGTTAAGGTATATTCTCCTGCCATCGAATGCAACTGCATTTGCCTTCAGACAGGATATGCCTCTAAGTTCTAATACAACACACCCCACTCTCGCTGGGTGTTAATACAGCAGCTCGTACGTTGAGACAAATCGAACATTTTCAGCTATAACACGGAAAATTCAATTAGTTTGGTGATCCTGATTAATTCTACAAATTGAAAGCAGTTGTAATGGCAGGCAATTTTTATTAGCTAGGTAAGGTATACAAAGGTTTGCAACTATTTGTTGATGCTTGAAGTAAGTCAACTAAAATAACGTACCTAGAATAATGTTTCTTTTTTTAAATCACTTTTATTAATTTGACTTATAACTAACAAAAAATGTAATACAATCTTAGAAGTCAATTATTTTAACCTACTTCTGTCGTATCGAAATGAAACTTTGTATGTATTGTATATATAGTTCGGATAACAAAACTATAATTTGGTATCATGGAGCTGATCTGATGATGGAGCTAGGAGTTGGACGGTGATGTGCAAGCATTAGTGTGTTCCGGTTTGTTGCAAAGTAGATTTAATACCTAATATCTCAGGGTAACGAGTGCAATACAGTGCCATGCAGGCCTTTCTTTGTTTTTAAGAGTTCTGAGTGGCACTGCATAGGTTAATATTGTTATGGGCTGCCGTTATGCTTAACATCAGGCAAACGACCCGCTCGACTGGTTACCAAAAGTATAAAAAACGTGGTTTAATTGTTTTTTGTAGTGGTTGGTTATGTTCTATAATTTCTCTATATCTGTTTGAGATGCTTGTCTAAGCTACTTTTCTTCGCTCAATTACTGTTAATTACCACATATTACGTATATCCAATTATTTTATTTGTTACAGCATGGGGCGAGTCGCTTCTGTCGCTTCCGAAGCGATGGCTGAGCACTCAGGTCTACGGTTCCGACGAAGAGGACTTCCAGGTAGGTATAAGAACCGTGATGTACCAAGGTAGGGCCTTCACAAGCCAAAAAGTTACTTATCAAGATTACTAAGACTAGTCTCAACGACGAGGTATTCGTCTCGAAAGTAACGGAGTGGTTACGTGTAAACGCACCTAAGTATTGAAATCAATTAATGTCAATGTTGTAGATTCCGGTTGTCTACGGTTCTTTCTCTCTACTCTCGGGCATCGCTAAAAGTGGTTGTATTTTTCTAAAGAACAAAAATTAATAAACTAATTTTCCACCATGTATGGTTTCTGTTATGTTCCTATGAACACGTAGGTACATAATTAATTATAGAAATGACTTAATCTACAATTAAAAAAAAACTCAAAACTTTAGTAAGTAGTTAAAATGTGTCTTTCAGTTTATATTAGTTACATCAGTCAGCGAAGAAGGATGTGCGTTTTTCAGAAATTTTACCACCTGTAACAACTGATTTAAGTTAAAAAGCGTAGTTTAAAAACCTAAACTGGATTACGTATCTTAAATCCCTTACATAGCTAGTTCCTCCAAGCTGCCTTCTCAATACCTCGTCATTGTTCCTGCAATGTAACAGTGAGGATTTTAGATAGTTTATTTACTTGTATAGGCGCATCCATTTGTCTAACTATCGAGCGAAAGGGTCAACACGGACGATGCATCATTTTACAATCTGCCTCCATTTATGCATAATCACAGTAACACGCCTTGTCCAACAGAACCTCCAGCTGCCGAAGCTACCAGTGCCGGACCTGCAAACCACTATGGACACGTACCTCGAGCTGGCGGCAGTGGTGGCCAGCCCGCAGCAGGTGGAGCATTCCCGCGGACTAGCGCGAGGGTTTTTGGAGGAACTTGGTCCGCAGTTACAGGAGGTGCTGCTGGAGAGGCAGAAGGAGATGGCTAACTGGGTCAGCATTTCTGTAGATTTTATATACATACTATGAATATACTTATATTATAAGATCGCCGATGATTTCAGTCCGGTTTATAGCAGTGTAACATATTAGAAAAGGTAATAGTATTGTGTTGCTGTTAAACAGTGATTAGAAAAAGTAAAAATATATCAGTGAGTAACATTGTTACTAAGATTACCAATTGATTGTATTACTTGGTTAAAAAATAAATTAAAACGTCTTGAAAGATTTGTTAAATGTTAAACAGGCTTGTGCTTTTATTATTTGTTTACATTCTATTAAACAATATTTTATTGAGGATCATGGAAATTGAATAGTAAACTATCACACAATTGAATCTAACGCTATTTTCGCACCCGCTGCATTATGCATTATACTCTTATCGTTGATTTGAACTCAAAACACCGTTGTTATACAACACCATTGTTTTCCTAGTTCGATTTCTTATTCCACCAAGTCAAGATCGACAAACATGTCGCTCATGTACCTTCCCACTTAAAATGAAACCCAAAAAGTTTCAGATTCTGTTGTTTTTTATCCTTGGAACTGTGAAGTGCAACGTTTTATCCGCGAGTGACAGTCCAGTACTGATGAAAATACTGCAAGCAGTGGATGTGGCTACCAGTGACGAACATTTATTTGACGTGACGTTGCAATTGTTAAAAAGTCTTTGTGCCTGCATGCGAGAAACTCTCAAGGCGAAAGAAGAAAAATTGCTATTCAATGGAGACTCAAACTCATTGCCGATTGATGAACATCAAAACAGCGAAAAAGTGCTCGAAATTTATAAAAATATTTACAATAACACATGTTTTAATTTGCGTAAAGAACTTGCTGAAAAATTAGATATATTAAGCCACCAAGATGATGAAGATGATGATGATAATAGTATAGGTAAAAGTTGTGCTAACCACGAAAAGAATTACCTTAGTTTTGCACTCAAGAAAAAAGACAAAAATCGAACTAAGAAATCGAATTTTGAAAATATTTTATTCAAAACTTTGATGAAAACTAAAGACTTACATAATTACACAATCAATAAGGGTAACTTATTTCGACAACCTAAAATATTGAGTAATAATTTCACTATACAAAGTGTGATTGTTATCATTTCCATATTTCCCAAAACGAATGATAAACTTATCAATATAACAGAAGAAACCGAATATGAAGCTGCGGACAAAATGATTACCTCTAACGGAAGTCGTGTGCAAATTGATATATACAACACTATATTTTATGATAATAATTTAGAAAACAACAGTTACATACAAAATGTGACACATTGTAATTTGCAATCTCTTTACGTCTATTTAATAGAAAAGGAAAATCATAAGCAAATTAATGTCCTGAAAATAGTCAAGAAAATGGACAGCGTAAAATTATACATTGATGTAACAGCTAATAAAAGCCAAGATGACTTTTTGAATACATGCTGTAACAACAATACCCAGCTTTGCCAAAAAGGGACGATAAATAAATACTTTAACAACATTACCAAAGATCAGCCACACCACGTCATTCAAAATTACAAAGAAACGATTTCCAAAATTAAAATACTTGTAAAACTATACGGTGAAAAACTGAAAACCCGTGAACAATCCAGCAATCAGAGCAATAATATGAACAAAACGACAGATTCGGAGTGTATTGGTGTGTCTGATGAAAAACCTGGTAAAAAGAACATCAATTTAGAAAAAAATTACATCATAATAAATGAGCAACCCCAAATTTCCAGCACTGACAAACTCTCAAAATTATTGAGTGTAGCTGAAAATTTATTTGAAATTAGTAAATCAAATAAAATTAAAAAAAGAATTACTACACCTAGTATAATTAAAAAATCTGAAAGAATAATACCAATGACAACACATTCGCCTGTGATTTCGTTAGGCCTTCTACCACGAGACTTAATTTCACAAAGCCAAATGAGAGGAGATAATGATTTATCTTCATTAGATTCTCTGGAAGAAAATAATTGGATTAAAGTAAAAAAAAATCACATGAATGAAAATGGAATTACTATTAATAAAAAATCAAGATTTAAAAAACCTTTAACTTTAACTGAAGTTCCATTAACGCCAACTAACACGACAAATAAAACATCTATAACAATGTCGTTTTCAGTAGAAAAATCAACAAAAGTGACGTTTCCTCTAAATTCAAATTTATCAACTGAAACCGGAATGAATACAACAATAACTAATACAAATCAACAAAAGTATACACCGAATCTACCATCAAAGCCAACTTCGATAATTAAGCATTTTAAATTTATATCATCAAAGAACAGGACACTACGACAAAAAAATGTGATTTCCAAAACTAGCTCTCTAACAAACTCAACACATTCTAAAGTAAGTCAGGGGCCATTGCTTAAAATGTTTGAAAAACTAAAGTTACCAGCCAATGATCAAAAAATATATTCGAAAATTAAAACTGTAATTTCAACTAAATCAAGCGCGAGCACTGACTGGATAAAAACATTTAACAGTAACACCAAAACATATTTCGAAAATTACTTTACTGTAAATTATATTAAAACTGCAAGTATTTTAAACTCATCTAAAGATAATGGTTCTTACCATAAAATACAATTACAGCTAAATTCGAATACAAGGACGACAGTACCATCTACCAATCAAAAGACTAAACAAACTTTGAGAGGCAACATCTATATATCAGTGTTACCTATTGGTTTACCTAAAGATCCAAACACAAACCTAAAACAACAAACAATACCTAAAAAAGTAAAGATAAATCACATAATAGATGAACGCCTAAAACAAACAAACACTCAGAAAGCTCTTACACCTTTATCTTTAAATCTTAGACTTGTTCCAGACAATAAACAAAATGAGTTACCTGTATCTGCAGGTAATGCAAGGACAGCAAATGCAAGTCCAATTGTTGAACCACTGACTAGTTCAAATTTCAGAGTTTTCAAGTCAACTTTTACTAATATACCCAAACAATTTACGAATGTAACATCTGCTCATATCACAAAGAAATCTGAAAGTTCATTACCTTCTCACATCACAGAAAAAACTCAAAATTTTGCTGCTAATAAAATTACTGAGAAAACTCCAAAATTGAAATCTACTTTCATAGAGAAAATAACAATTCTGAAGTTTAATGAGATCACAGCAAAAGCTAAACAATCGACTTATACCAAAAAAAAACCTCCAAATTCAATATTTGTCGGTGTCATAGAAATGCTTCCGACCTCCACAATTACCAGTGAGATAAAGAAACCCCGAAGATTATCGTCTAGCGGTGACTTGCTGGAAACCCAAATCTCAAAGTTAGATAATAGTAGTAATATCTCAAACAAACCTAAAGGCTCAATGTTTAACAGTGACCGAAATGAAACCCGGAGCACAAAATTCACCAGTGCCTCAGAGAAACCACCAAGGTCTAATCGTGACTCAAAAAAAATCCGAAACATAAAATTCACTAGTATCTTAATAAAACTTCAAAGTTCCACGTCTAGAGGTGGCTTAAAGGAAATCTCAGAGCAAACCCAAAGTTCCAAGGAAACTCAAAGAAAAAGAATCAGTGTCTTAGAGCAACCCCCAAACTTAATGTTTACCGGTGACTCAAAGAAGACCAGAAGCACAAAATTTACCGGTGTCATAGAGAAACCTCCTATCTCAATATTTAACGATGTCTCAGATGAAATCCAACGGGCGATGTTCATTGGTGTTTCAGACAAACCTCAAAACTCAATATTTACTTATGACTCAACGGAAAACACAAGCTTAAATTTCACAAGTTACTTAGATAAACCACCAAGCGTAACTTTTGGCAGTGATAATTTGACAAAGAAAACTTCATACTCAATGTTTACTGGTTTTTCAGAGAAAACTGCACGGCCCGACTATGGCGATACCATACATAGTACACTTAGCTTGCCATCCACTGATATTTTAAACAAAACAGTAAGTTTGACGACTGATTCTCCAAGTTTATCGTTTACAGGTATCACTCGAAAAAATAAAAATTTGGTCCCTACTGACATTACAGCAAAAACTCCAAGGTTGGCAGCTCATATAACAGAAAGCTCAGTGGTGACTAATTATGGAGATAAAAGTTACACATCTATTGATAACACAGATAAAACTGCACATTTGACGTATACTAATATTAAAAAGAAAATTAAGAGTTCAAGTTCGACTTCGACATCTATGACAGAGAGAGATTCTTCCGATATAACGAAAAGAACTACACATTTTTCGTCTGTTGATAACAACAAAAAAAATTCAAATTTGTCACTTATTACTAGTTCAAAGAGTACAAGTGAGCTGCCTGTTTATACTTCAATAAACGATACAAGGAAGATGATTACTGATATTCCAATGAAAAGTGTAAGTTTTGTTGTTACTGATCTCACAAAAAAAACTCTGAGTTCTAAATTGACTAATGTTGCAGATAACATTCCAAGTTTAACATTTCCTAATATCACTCATGATAAACCTAGCTTGATTTTTACAAATATCACTGAAAAACCATCAAGTTCACCATCCACAAATACCATATATAAATCTTTAATCTTGACATTTGATGACGTCACAAAAAAAACTCGTGGATCAACTTTTGATATCGCAAAACAAACTGCAACGTCGACGTCTACTGTTATCACACCCAGTTTACTGTCTACTGACATCACAGAAAATACTACCAATTCGTTGCCTGCTGGTAGCTCACAGAAAATTATAAGATTATCGCCTACAAATATAACAGAGCAAAATACAAGTTCAACGTTTACTGATATCACACACGAAATTCCAAGAGTGATATCTTTAGATATCACAAAGAATACATCAAGTTCGGCAACTGATATTACAGCGAAAGAAATACTTTTCATGTTTACTACTCAGCAAAATACAAGCTCTTCTAAAACTGATAGAATTAAAAAATCACCAAACTCAACATTTACTAATATCACAGAAGAAACTGCACGTTTGACGTCCACTGGTATTTTACTTGACACTTTGAACTCGTCGGTTAATTATATAACAAAGAACTCACATAGTTCGACGTCTATTGGTACCATAGACAAAACAACAAGTTCACTGTTTGCTAATTTCGCCAAAAAAACTCTGAGTTCAAAAGTAGCTGGTGTTACACTGAAAACTGTAAGTTCGATAAATGATATCACAGAAAAATCTCCAAGTTCAAAACTTATTGATATCATAGAAAGAAAATCAAGTTCAAAATCTGCTGATAACAAAAAGAAAGTTCCTAGTTTGACATCTACTAATATCACAGATAAAATTGCACACTTAAAGTCTACTGGTATTTCACAGAAAACTCCAATATTATCATCTATTAGAATTTTAGAGAAATATCCACTTTTAAAACCTACTTGTGTCATAGAAAAACCACCAAGTTTACTACCAGATGATACCACACAGAAAACAACAAGTTCAACATCAAGTGGTATTATAGAAAAAACAACAAGCTCCCTGTTTACTACTATCACAGAAAAAACGCTAAGTTCTAATTTAACTGGTATCACACAGAAAATACATTATTTGTTGTTTAGTGATATTATAAAGAAATTACCAATTTCGTCTAATAGTATGACAGAAAATTCTATAAATTTGACATCAAGTGAAGCTGTAGAAAAAACTACAAGTCTAACGTTTTCTTACCGTGCCAAGAAAGTTATAGCTTCGATTTCTTCTAATATTACGGAGAAGCCTACAAGCTATATTTTACAAATACCTCATAGTTTAATAGCATTTAGAAATGGATTTTCTACTACAACAACTGGTAACTTTTTTTCAATGTTAACGCGTACCCCTGCCATGTCTTTCACTAGAATGAGAAGCATTCATCCAATAAGTATTGCTCTTGGCAATATGTCTGCTAGTAATATAACTGCTAATCCTTTTACTGCGATACCCAAAAATTCAACTGAAAATCGATTTCATGGTTCTAAGATGCCCAATGCTGAAAGTGTACTAACAGAAACATCGACAGAAACTTTATGGATTATTCCGACCACAAAGATAATTCCAATGTCAACCATAATTCACAAGGAAAAGAAAAATCTAACATCGATCTCCAATTCAACTTTTAGCCACATTGAAAAGCTTTCTATAAATGGTACAAAAACACGTTCAAGTTCTGAAACTGCTTTTACTAGCTTAAATAAAAACCAACATAAACAGTTTAAAATCAATAGACTTTCAAAAGAAATGACAAGTACACCTACAACAGAGAAAGTTTTTAATGTAACTAAAAGTCATAACACGTACATATCTACTTTAAACCTAAACCAAATCAAAAATAAATATGAAAATCGAACAGCGAATCATGTCATTAATAAATCTGTGAATTTTACAAGTAATGCCACACAAAAACTAGTCAATTCGAAAGCAAGTGATGTAACAGGCCAACTTTTAAATTCACCGATAAGAGAAGTCCGAGAGAAAATCATGACGACGGCAAGGATAGTTGGTATTACAGAAAAAACAGTCATTTCAAAACCGTATGATTTCAAAAAAATAACTATGAAAACAATGTACGAAAGTGATGTTATGAAAAAAACAAAAACATCCGGAGTAAATGATATTATGCAAGAACTTTTTAACATCTCGGTAGTCAATATTACAGCTCCCAGCTCAATGGCAGCTCATACATTAACTAAATTCATAAGACCAATAACTCGTAACACAACAAATCAGCGGAAAACAACAGAAAAACTTCAGTATCTATATTTAACTAAGAAACCATTAAGATTTGTTATTACTGAGGCTCCAAGACAAATGAAATATTTGCATAATTCGACTGCAACTCGTACGACCAAGCCATTACCAAGTTCAAATGGAAGTAGAAATACATTTTCAAATTTGAAAGCAACTTCTGTAACAAATATACCTGAAACTTCAACCTTGAAGAGCGTTGTGACTAAGCAAGCTATTATAATGGCAACTCATGCTACAAAAGTATCTGTCAAATCAAAAGCAAGTCGTAGAAAAAATAAATATCGTCATTTAAAAATACCATTTAACTCATCCAACCGCCAAGTGAATCGAACTGCAAATCATGTAACCAAAAAACCTTATACAGACAAACAAATTGAAGGCGTTTCATCCATTCATGACGTAAACCATTCTTCAAAATCACCTACAGGCGTTACTATAAATAATAAGTCCAGTTTGATAGCAATATTACTATCGAGCGAGGCAAGTAATATAACAGAGACACCACTAACCTCATCCCCGACTCTAAATAATAAGAAGACAGTACACAAAGATAATACATTTAATCAAACAACAACTATTATTGCAGAATATTTTGTGAATTCAATAACTACAAGTAGCGAAAAATATGTTGTAAATGCAACAAGAACTCCTGCAACAGAAAATATTAAAACTATAACAACTCCCATTATAGTCAATGTTCCAAGCTCTATAAAAAGTCACATTACTGCAAATGCTTCAAGCATAATAAGAACTCCCAAAACAAAGATTATTTTAGGTATAGCTTATGTAAAAGAGAATATTCCTGATTCAACAGATACTCGTGCTAAAAAAAATATTGAAAGTATAATGACAACTAGTATCATTGGTAATGTTCCAAGCTCTATAAAACAACTTATAACAATTGTTCCAAGTACAAAAACAACACTCCACAGGCAAAGTGTTCCAAGTGCAGCAACAGCTCGAGTAACTGAGGATATTCCAATTTTAACACAAATGCAAAATGCAAATAATATTGAAAATGCGACCACAACTCCTAACTCGGAAAGTATTCCAATAATATTTAATAAAGGTATGACAATACTGAATTCTCGAAGTGCGGCAACGACGGCCATTGCAAAAAACATTCCAATTGAAGCCACAACTCTAGTTACTAAGAATATTTCAAATTTAATCAAAAATCATACAACTAAGAATGTTTCAGGTCCAACAATTACTCGTGTCATAGAGAAATATTTAACCACAAGACAAAATGAGGTTACGTTTCCTACTACAACCACAAGTAGTGTTAAAGAGATAATTAAATTTTCAAATACTGCAAATGATGCTTTAAAGATGTTGAACAGTTTAGTTTCTCCATTTCCTGATAAAAAAATTCTTGAAAATACAATAACGCCAGTAACAACCACTAAATATTCAGAGCTAGCAGAAAACAAAAACTATCCAAATTCAGACAAAAATACCTCTTCAAATGCAAACACTAGTAGAATAATAAATGGTAGTAACGGTTTAACTGCATATGACATCACACAAATTCGTATAGACTCTAAATTACCGCATAATAATACCAGCAAAACTGCGGTAAATAATATTATAGTAACAACCTTCAGTACAGATAAAAATATGGACACCAATCTTAAAATTTTAAATGATAAAACAAAAATATACCGATTCAAAAATAAAACGGAGGAACAATCGAGAGTGGAATCAGAAAAAGTAAGTAAGACTTCAGAACAAAAAATTACTGTAAGTCCGTCCAAGGTTACTAAAACGAATAAAAACACGGATACTAGACACATAGAATTTTTTGACAATGAAATCGAACTATATGGAACAAGATACAACGACGCAAAAAGTGAAAAAAATAAATTGAGAAATTGGAACAAAAGTAAAGGCACAGCAAATAATCAAAGTAGTTTAACAAACATGAAAAGAAAGTATTTAAAATTAAATATAAACGCATCTATCAAGAGTGTTGTCTCTTCCAAAAATATATTAAACGAAGAATATAATACCCACAAGTATAATTTTGTAGCAACATCCAGAAATTCTGAAAATTACGTCACGGTTAGTATACCTGGTTTAAGAAATTCATCAACTTTAAATATTCAGTTACTAAGTTCTAAAATAGTAAACAAAGACAATAAGAACAGAATTATAGAAACGGAAACTGAAATAAACAAATTTTTAAACACACAAATGGTTAAAAATATAACGAAAATGCCAAAAAAGTCAAATGAGACAAAATTACAAAATGGCTTCATAAAAAGGAATAAGACGAATATTTACGATTCCTGGGCTAAGGTAACAACAAGAAATAGAAATTATATCTACGCTAGGCCAATAACGCAATTGTTCCTTTATTCCATTGGAACTGAAAAACCACGTATAAATAGCAAAAGAAATCCAAAAAGAAACAAAAAACTATCAAAAGATCATTCAGATGTTTCAAAAGAAATGAATGCACATAATAAATATACGCAGAACAAAACTAAAACCAAAGCTCCACTTAAAGAGAACATAAAACCTAGTGGCACTTCTATTACACGTTCCTTGCTACCTACGAGAGAAAAAACTATCAAATACAATACATACCAACCTACTGAATATGAAGAGCTAATTGATGATTTAATGATTACTGAAAATAAGCTTCGCTCATTGAAACTAGTTACTCAACGACTGAACTATCCAAAAAAAGTCACTAAATTGAATACACCCATTAGTATAAAGCAAATATCGATACGACCGGCTTACTTTTTAAGAACAACGGCAAGAAACAATAATAGACATACTGAAATGAAACACAAACTTACAACAACAACAGCAGGAGCAACCACAACAGCAACATCAACATCAGTAACACAAACGAAATTCAAGAAGAGCCAACAATTCCAACATATAATGAGACCAAAAATAGTTACGAAAAATTACAGAATGCTAAAAAACTCAGACGCATCTCACCTGCTAGATTTACCATTTACTAAAACTAATATGTACCCCGTGAAAATGATGCCACCAAAAAGGCAACAAGAAGTGATGAAAAGGATAGTAGAAATGTCAAAAAAATCGAGAAGTGAATTCTCTCCCCAAAAATTGTTTTTACATAATAAGAATAATATAGTAAATAGAAAACTACCTTGGTCCCCGGAACGTTACAAACCTGTATCTCCTATACCTAGGCCAATTGTTTTAAGGCCCAAGTTTGAGCCTTTTGATGCAGATAAATACTCACACACTTATTTTAGACCCAAACCTGTGCTTATACAAAATGTCAACGATGAAGATTTTTACAGAACAGATTATAAGACTTATGAACATCATCATCCTGAAAGTCTTACATTAAGAGAAAAAGTGAATTTTCTGCAAGAGACTCTTCACAGTCAATTTAAAGACGTACCAGAAAGTGTTCTGCCAAAACCACCACCTTACATACCTGAGCCGAAACCGAAGTTTCTTAGAGATAGAATTGACTCTATCAGAAACTATATCGCAGTTTACCCCAAACCTACAACGCAATCAGAAGAATATTTCCTTGAACAATCACAACATGAAGATTCTGAAGATGAACTGTTTATAGATCCCTCGAAGTTTTACTACCACAGAAGAAAACTTCCGAGAGTGACAACGCCGAAAGCCACTACAAAAAGACAGAGACGGACCCTATTCTTTTTAAGTCCTTCTGTACCGTATAATTATTATATTTGAGTTTTATAAATAATGTATAATAAAGATACCTAATTATACTAAAGTACTTAAGTGTTTTTTGTAGTACAGTCCTGGAATTTTTTATGGTGGACTATTTAACTATCATCGGGGTAGTAGGTACTTAACCTTAATAGAAAAAACATAAACTAAAAAAGTAAGTTGTATTCAATGATGTGTAGTAAAGAACTAATAATAACAGATCTTGTCTTCTCATTACAGTATTTTTCACTTTTCAGTTGACAGATTGGTGGCTGGATGACATGTACCTAAAGGTACGGCTGCCGCTGCCCATCAACTCCAACCCCGGCATGGTGTTCCCGCGCCGCCAATTTGCAAAGATGGAAGAGGTAGCGGACCTTGGAGCCTTGTTCATTGACGATCTGTTGGACTATAAGGAGATGCTGGATAGGTAAAAATAGGAGTAGAATTATAAGAATGTATGAATTGTCATACACATTTTTTGATCGTGTTTTACAGGACAATAAAGTAACCGAATCCTGTACATACCTATTTAAACAAAACTCTTTATTAAATCATATTAACGCCTTCATAAATTAATGTTTTATAGATTCCAACTATATTTTGGACTTGGAGTCAGGATTTCTTATTTGACATTTTCTTTTAGGGGAGAGTTACCTCTGGAACGGGCAACTAGCCGTGAGAAGGGCCAGCCTCTCTGCATGGAGCAGTTCTACCGCCTGCTCGGAGTGTGCCGCATCCCTGAAGTGGGCCGGGACCGACTAGAGTTCCCACCGATCAGGGGAAATGCTGACGAGGGTGAGGAACTCGTCGTAGCAGCTTGCAGGAATTACGTAAGTAATTACCATTAGTTAAGTAACTAGTTATTATTAAAACAAAAAGGAACAGGAAGGAATTTTTGTACGGGTTCTTGGCTCAACAATGTATACACTACGGCTTAAATGGAATATTTAATTTAGAAGCAATCACAATTTTGATTTTGTTAATGTGTACAATTTTTTTAACTGACTGATAAAGCTCCTTTTGGAAAATATTTTTTTAACTTGTCTGTTTTGACTTTAAAATGGCGTAATGAAAGTAGTAACAGGAGTTTTAGCGGGAACGCAAAAATTTGCTGTTGTCGATTTGTTATTACGTTGTATTTTACTGTCAAACACCAAAACCTGTGTAGTTTCGAGTGTTATAATAATATGTACTATCAACTTCTAGGTAAACATCAATCAAATACTTAACTAAAACATATAAAAGAATCCACCACAGCGAATTGTGAACTGAATTAGATTTAAGCCATTATCTTCTCATCGTCTTGTCTCCCGGCTTCACGACCGCTGGAAGATATACCCTAATTCAATGTCTCCACAACTCACTTAGTTCCTTGCATCCCGCTCAAGAATAACTTTCTTAAAACTTAGGTACTCTCCGGTTCTATCACTTAAGTTGGTGACAGGCTGACAGGGCAAGTTCGAAACTTCCTGCGCGACGTGTACAATGTACATGCCATCGGTTTATTTGATTGAAGTGGATTGGAGTAATCGGTTTTAGGTTTAAACAATGTTTTGGCTCGTATAATTAATTGAGTACAGTTGCATATCTCTGTGTTCATACTAGACATGTTACTCGTAGAGACATTCACATACAAAGTTATTCCTTTTTTTTCGATTGTTAATTCTAGTGACAATGTGGTCAAGAGTGGTGAATACACTAAACCAACGTAGAATTGAATTAGCTCTCAAGTGCAGCTGCTGTCACCCCAATAGATAGTCTACAAGTTTAACCTTGAAGTTGATAGCTGGCCAGGTGAGCGCTAGAAACCCTTCCACCAGACAATGTCAACTTCATCAACAGTTGCTTATGAAATTCTAATTAGAAGAACCTAGAATGCTTCGAAAAGTGAGAAGTACACATCCGTTTAACTATTATAATTATATACTAACAATATATAAGGATGTAATAGTCCGAAATAAAAATTTATTGTTATTATCATACATATATACTTTATGTATATAATTATACCTAATAAATGCGAAAGTGTGTTTGTACGTTTCTTGTTTTGTTGGTTTGTCCTTCTTTCACGCAGCAACGGAGCAACGAATTGACGTGTTTTGGCACAGATATAGTTTATGGATCAGAGAGTAACATAGGCTACTTTTTATCCCGGAACAATGCACAGTTCCTGTGGGAACGCGGGTGAAACCGCAGGTAGAAGCTAGTTAATATAAAGATTAACGTACCTATAGCCAGTCTGGTAACGCAGAACTGGTTCTCACGTACATATAGGATAGTGATGGCGTTATCTTGGTTGAAACCTGGCTGTCTATCTGATCAGTCCGTATAATGGGTGGATACCCATTATAGGGTATAAGGAAGCCTTATTTCTCCTATCATATAAAATTTTTGCTCTTTTTATTTTTTTGCCTCAGTTCTATCCAATCCCGGTAAAGGCTGCTGACCGCGGCCGTCTCACACCGGGTGAGATCCAAGCTCAACTGCTGCACTGCATGGTGGATGCTGCAGGAGCCCCACCCGCTCCCAGGGTTGGTCTTCTGACGTCCATGAACAGAGACCAGTGGGCTCGGACACGGGAAATACTCATCAAAGGTGAGCATAGTCCATCTTCGAGCTTATCATGTATGATTTATCAAAGATTTAATTACCTGGCACCGGATAGGATCTTAATAATTAATGAGTTTTTCACATAAACATGATTATCTGTTGGTTCGAATAACAACTTTTAATATTATTTCACAACGTATAATTTTAGTGCGTATAAAATCTATTACCTTAATTATTCACGTAATTTATTACGACTTACATAAACATTCATTATGCATAATTACAGGCGGTCGAATTTTCAGCTGCCCTATTTTTGACCATGACAGTTTAAAAACCTATGTTGCCCTATTTTTATTTAATCTATTTTTCATTTCAACTCATAATTATTTAATTGAATTTTCTTTTGGCTAAGTAAAGTACGGCTAACCTAATATTTATTTAACATGATATAAACATGCTATCTGCGAAAACAAAAAAGATTGATTCCATTTTTTTGCAACTTAATCTATCACAATTAGATCATAATCGTTATTCATCAGGCTATTTCTAGGCCGCTCACTCATTTAGATATTCGAGTGTTTAGAAACAAGGATATACCTACGTGTGGTTACACACGTTATACGTGGACGCCACATGACAGAGCACTGAAATAAGAGAAATAGGACTATAGTCCTAACTATAGATAGAAACCAATCATATGTGTATCTACATCCGACTAACGGGTCTGTAACGTTTGTTTAATATTATTACAGATTAAAACGAATGTTAGAGACTAGACTAAGTAGAACATAATAAATGACAAAGTCGTCAAAAGACCTAATTTGTGCTCAAAGTAATGAACTTTCCAGAAACCCACCGTATACCTGCTACCTACAAGTTTTTACAGATGAGAATAACCGCACCAACTTTGAGCTGATCTCCCGAGCACTCTGCTTCCTGTGCCTTGACGAGGGCGGGGGAGACCGAGCTGACATGGACGCCGACACCAACGCCATGCTCAGAGCCATGCACGGAGCCGGCACGAGGCACCACTCTGCCAATAGATGGTTCGACAAGACAGTTCAGGTAGACGATCTTCGGTCTTTTCGACTTGTGTTCATATTATTGTGTAGCGACAGAAATAAATCGACCAAAATTATTTTTAGCTGTATAATTTGTAAGGTTCTCGACTGGTGACCACGTAACGGACGAGGTAGTGTAGTAGGCCAGCCCCTCACTAGGTTGACTGGCGACCTGGTCAAAATGGTCTGGTCAAAAGCGGGCAACTGCGGTTGGAATGCGCGAGGCGAGTAGCCGATCGAAGTGGCGTTCTACAAGGGAGGCCTATGTTCATCAATGGATGTCTTCCGGCTGATGATGTACCATTTGATAAATTCAGATAGGTATCAAAGGTTAGTTAAAATTTCAACGCTTTCAATGCTTTCTGAAATTTACAAAAAATAAAGATCTGTAATAGGACTAGAAATCATGAAACATACACCGTCAAAAATTGCTGCTTATTATGAGTAGCAAGAGAAGAAGTAGGCAGCTAATCGAATTTTGAAACTGTTTACATTTCTGCAACAGCTGATAATCTCCCAAGACGGCACAGTTGGCATGTGTTACGAGCACAGCGCGGCGGAGGGCGTGGCGGTCGTGCGGCTGGCGGAGCGCGCGCTGGCCCGCGCCGAGGTGGCGGACCGGCCGGCGCCGCCGCCCGCGCTGCTGCCGGCGCCGCAGGCCATGCACTGGGCCGTGCCGCCGGACGTGCACAGAACTATCGAGCAGGCCGCTAGGGACTTGGACCGGTAAGCGTAGTCTGCAACAACAGCCGCACAGTGCGGCCTTCACCAAGTGACATCTGCATAATTATATAGCAACCGGGGGGTAGTAGCTAGTAGCCCACTGAGCTCCAGCCATGACAAGAACGTTGAACTTCGAAGCTCATTCCGGCTACTATATCGACAAAACTCCTGTTCGTTTGTTCGTCTAACATGTACAAAGCCAGAGACACAGCAGGAACTGCAATTCTGTACGGCATTGGTTTTTGAACACCGATCATTTACGATCCATTCCATATAGTACGTATATAGCAGCAAGAAATTAATTTGCCCCGCACCAATAGGTAGGTACTGCCTTGATGCAAAGCTTATCCTGGGTCTGCGAAGTATGTTCTAAGTACTTAATTGTAGCTTGAAGTTTGGTACTAGTTACTTAAGGGGCAGAATCCGGCGCGCCGCTATCTCCCTCGCGCATCTCAACATTTTTGAAGATAAACAATCACTTAATATAATTATGAAAAATCGCATTCGGTGAAATTGCTGACAATGACATTACAAAGATTACACAAAAATTTCATTTTGTTCCATTCAGGTTTTCAAACCTAAAAATGGGGTTTTTTTATTTTTGCCCATTTTCATGTCTGAAAACTTGATCGGATCAAAATGATACTTTTGCCGTACCTTTGTAATGTTAATGCCAGCAATTTCACCGAGTGCGATTTTTCATAATTATATTAAGTGATTATTTATCTTCAAAAATGCTAAGATGCGCGAGCGAGATAGCGGCGCGCCGGATTCTGCGCCTTAATAAAGCCGTGACTTGCGGAATGATTCCGTGTAGGAAGCGACTGTTTCTGATCGTTTATATCTGGGAAACGCATCCCGACTGAGAAATATTGTCGGGATTGAGACGGGATCCGATTCTGAAATATAGACGATCAAGACAGTCGCTTCCGACACGGATGTCATTCCGAGTGAATTAAAATAACCCTGCTGATCAGTCAATTCAGTCATACATACATGTTATTTCAAGCTGTTCATTTTCTTCCAGAGCCATATCTGACTTGGATCACAAAGTATATACATACCGCGGCTACGGACGAGAGTTTATGAAGACCTGCCGCACCAGTCCCGACGTCTACATCCAGTTGGCACTGCAGTACGCTTACTACAAGTGAGTGAACTAACTTCAAGAGTTCAACGTTTATGAAACGTCATCATCGAGTTAATGGGTGATTGCAAAAACCGGCTGTACTTTATATGATCAAAAAGAAAGAAAGAAGAAAGAAAATACATTTATTTAGACAGGCTCCAGGCGACGCCTATTGATGAAACCTGGTGCTTGTTTTATACCTACAAATATGAAATCTATTCAATTACAAGATTTCAAAAATGCGATGTTACAGTTGTTGTTAAAAGATTCGATTTTATCCTAATATCTAGGATGTACGGCTACTTGGTGACCACTTACGAATCGGCCTCGTTGCGCCGTTTCCGCAACGGGCGCGTGGACAACATCCGGTCGGCGCACGGCGCGGCGCGCGCGTGGGCCGCCGCCATGTGCGCCGCCGAGACGCCGCCGCCGCCGGGCGACGCCGGCGACGACGGCCAGAAGAAGGTCTCGTTTAATTTATATGGGGTGAATATGGTAACCTTTCTTACGTCTAGGCGCTTTTGGGACACGGAAAGCATAATCTGTTAATTTCAGTTCTGTCTTGCTCCTATTTTAACTCATACCTAATAATATATAATTGCAAGTTGCACGATGTTGATTTATTTTGCATTTACGGCCTCTTCGTTTTTATTTGCATGGCTACTTTTTCATCTGGCCTTTATGCTGAACTTGTTTCTGTATAATATTTTAAACAGTGCCTTCAAAGAGTTTCAGTTCGTTTTCAGCCATTATCACCATATTCTTTGGCAATGGACTCAATTGCAATATTCTATAGGAACAAAAGAAACTGGAGCTGTTCGAAGAGGCAGCCCACAAGCAGACCGAGATCATGGAAGCCAACATCCTGGGGCGCGGCATCGACAACCACCTGCTGGGGCTGCGGGAGGCCGCGAGGGAGGCGCTGGGGGAGCTGCCGCCGATATTCACCGATGCCACTTATAAGCAGATGATAGAGTTCAAGCTAAGCACTAGCCAAGTAAGTCTAAGACATTTACAAAAAACATGCACAACGGCCAGGATGCCTAAATCAACTCCTAATTTTGTAGAGTGAATTTTGACTATACTCCTCATTAGAAACGAGAGTCGACCTGTAACCGCTGATACTGTAAAAATCTATAATAAAATCATAGAATTCCCTATTCAGCCCGTCAAAGGCCCGTCACGTACAACTTGATGATATGAGGTACTGCAATGTAGTTTATTCAGAAAATACACACTGCAAAATCTAGCATCGTAGTCAAAGCCGTCGCAAATTGGGTTTTGAATTTGGTTTGTTGATTAGGATTACCTATATTAATGATTGATTTTTGGGTATGTTTTTTTTTTCAATGGCATCTATTTTTGTATATTATTAATATTGTGTTACCTATTATTGCACGCCATCGTTATGGTAGAATGTTCTGAACTTTTATGCACGAATTTGTCACCAATCTGTACAACATTCTCGCAATAAATGATTTTGACTTTGACTTTGACTTTAGGCGTCTATTATTTTACTAAGGAGAACTGATTGGGTTAACGATGGTTACCGTCCAGGTGGCGACCACCACGGAGGGCACGTTCATGGGCTACGGCGCGGTGGTGCCCGCCGGCTACGGCTGCAGCTACAACCCCAAGCGCGACTGCGTCATCTTCTGCATCTCTTCCTTCACGTCCTCCAGCGTCACCAACACAGAAGCTTTCTGCCAGTCCTTGGAGGAAGCCTTCAACTCGATGCAACTCATGTTCCAGGCGAGGAAAGTCAAAGGTTAATGGACATAGGAATGCTATAATGTATATAAAACACTTAATATTCAGGAACATAATAATAATGAGAGAATGTCGTAGAAACGAAAAATTGATACTAAATTGTAAATTTACCAAAGATTATTTGCATATCTAAAATATTATGGATCTAGGATAGATTTTTAATTAATAGAGATGAACGAAAGTTGAATTTAGAAAACGTTACTTGTATTTACTAAATAGTACGTAAAGCAAGACTTGATGAAAACAAAACATATCATGCGTTATTGTCGTAATCTTATATTGTTATTGTCCTAAGTCCTAGCAATGGACAAATAGATAGGTACTTTCTTTGTACTATATCTACTAAATTTTAAAAAGTTAAGGACTACACTATAAATTATATTACTTATATACAACTTATATACAATAATAACACTTATTATTGTTGATCTATTAAATATCAGCAAATTTAATCATTTAATAGACTTTAATGAAATTCATGACGCCTTTATATCTACTTACCTACTACTTATCAATGGGTAGGTACGAGTACAAATATAGGGAAAAGACGTACAAAATAGCATGCCCTCAGCTAAATCGATAAAAACATAATTTTTTCAAAATTAAAAAAATATCGTCCTTGATATACCTAATATTAGGTAAGTAATAAGTATATATCTGGTTTTCCAAAGACCTTTAGCTGGTTCGAAATATTATATCAATCATTGCAAATTGCAATAAATGTACGGAAAACCTGAATTTTTATCTAAAGAAAGGTCTTGCACAAGCTCGAGATTTAACTATCTGAAATCTCGAAATACGTGAGCGTTACTGGCGTTACCACGCCACGTTGTTGGCGTTGTGACCATCAACTGGCACAGCATGCAAATACCGTCACGTTGAATGCTGAAGAATTACCCGTGGTTTTTGACGCGTATCTGTGTCATTTTATAGGTACGCCTTTCCTCTATAACACAGTAGAGTTTTTCGCTGAAATTTTTAAAAGCTATACAACCTTTTCTATATTATATTTATAATCTTAATATTGTAAAAGAAATATTATATATACCTATTAAATAAGTTCTAAAAGCAAACATATCTATAGAAATAAGCATTAATGTAAGGAAGGGGTTATTTATCATTCGTCCACCCTAGGAATAATTTATTATATTTATTGGATATACCTACTATAAAAATATTATTGCCGTGTCCTTCAAGTCTTATGCTGATTAGTTGAGTAGTGACTTGGTCGTTAGTTTTCATATAACCTTTTGGGTTTAAAATACTTTCTATATTTTGCTTAGCCAAGCCATGTGGAACATCTGAGCAAACGCTATATTGTGTAGAACACGTTAAAATGACAAGGGATATTACCTTTGTTTTAGGATTGAGTATTTCAGGTGCTCGAAATATTATATTTACACTTACTATTATTACGCAAATTGTTATTTTTATGTCGCCGTAGTTGCCTCGTCCTTGGATGCCAATTGTAAACTTCGTAAGTGTTAAGTATCATATACATTTGTTGAAATTGTTTTCCAATAAAAGTTATTTTAAAATTTTGTTTCTTCGAATAATTAGCAATTTGATTGTTGTTTAGGTCCATTTTAGAATAGATTTATTTTTATTCCATGTGAGTTAGTATTTTAATCTTTGAATTTGTTTATTATATTGATAATTACAATTTACATATTTATGCTACCTACTACTGTAGAAGGTATATAAATTTACAAAATAATTTTCTGAAATGTCAATAAATCTTAACAACTAAGGAATATAATGGTAGCCTGTACACCCTCTACCCAATACTATTTTAAATTATGACAACTACCTAGATAGTAGTCCTCGTTGAAGATCCTCGTAGGGTTAGATTGAAATGGGTAAGGTATTTGATGTCTAGAACGCAATTATGTTGATTAATGTACGTTTAGTGTCTAGTGTGAAATTATATTCTTAATTATTATAGAAGAAAATGTCAATGCTGTGGTGATATCATAATTAGTAGATTTGTAAATAACAGAACTAAAACGCGTATTTGTGTCAATTACTTTTCAATTGATAACTCGTTATAGAAGTGGTATAGTTCTTATTTATATACAATATAGCTTTTAAAAGCTTTTTATGTACTTATTTTTGTATACATTTTTAATATATACATAATATATAAATAATTATATATATCGCGAGCACGCCTTGATTATAACATTTTGAAAATTAGCACTAAATTCCTAAAAACGTTATTTAATTTTATTAAGCTATATTATTAATTCCTTTACTTTTGTAATTGATATTTTGAAATCGCCTTCCGGAGATAGAAATAGAGTACCTTCTTATTAATAAAAAATAACATAGAAAGCTTTATAATATGGTGATAAAGCCTAGTATGATTCTATCGAATCATTTACCTACCTAAAAATATTATCTTTACTACAAAAACGTCACACCAAGCCCTTTAAATGTCTTTTCCTTATTGTAGATGTAGAGTAATTAAAAATATTTATATCACAAAAGTAGTAGAAAAACAAACAAACCCATGTCATAAAATATCAACTTGAGTACTACAGTATTATACAGAATTTACCTGCACATCATTATAAACAAGTTTATTATTGACCGCTAACCGATGCAGATGGGAAACAATGTCGCGGTCGACGAGCCCACCTATCAAATCTACCCAAAAAACTCCGGTATAGGTACATAATGATCACTGCTTAGATCATTTACGGGAGTAACTTGTCAAAGGATAACTTGATATTTTAATTTTTACAATATTCTAGTAAAAACTCTGACATTATTATTATTAGGTACTTGATTATTATAATTATTGTTATCTAATTCTCTCGTCATAAAAATAGATATAAGTTAGGATTAACAAACCAATGCATATCGAAGTCAAGTCTTCATGTGTGACATGACCAAGAATATCAAAAACATATCAATGTTCTAGGGATAACAATTTACTATGGTAAAACATATCAAATAATTGTCTAAGTTAGTATTAGAGTATTTAACTTAATGGCTATTATTATACACGTATATAATGGATGTTGTAAAAGTATTTAATTAATGTTATTAGTTACCTATAGGTACCTACTTGTTTGCGATCTCGTACGGTTTTATCGTATTCAAAGATTTGTTCACTATAGTAAATATTGTTGATTCTTGTAGTAAGTAGTTTTATTTACTGGTTGAATTTATTTAATGTTGTATTGAAATTTCTATTTAAGCAATATTCAACTTTATCTACGAATATTCTCCTTATTTCTAAAAAGATCTGTTACTTTATGTTGTGATTGGTAGTAAGTAAATATTTACACATTTTATAATTATTAATCGGTAACTAGGTATTTTGTTATATTATTATAGGAACTAATAAGTACTTAGGTTGTAGATTAAATACATAATTAACTTAGTGTAGATACCTATCTTGTATATGTCAATGTTTAGAAAAGCAGCTGATATACAACTCTGAAAAATTATATTTTATTTATATTTTACGTAACAAGATTTGGAAGCTTTTGATTCCTATGAAATGCTAGCTTAAGTTGTCTCAAGATCGATATTGTTGTTGCTTTATAGTCCTTTATTCTAGTCGAAATTAATAAACTAGTAAAAGCCATCAAAATAAACTAGTCCATAAAAGTTGCGTTGTAAAATAGAGAGTAAGTTAGTACCTACAATTTAGATATTTTAGATTATTACCTAGTTACATATGTAACTAGGTACCTTACTTTTTTTTTTTACGGGCTAAATGCCTTTATTAACTAGCTAATACATAAATAAACACTACATCTAACCTAGCTAGCTACAAAAACAGTTGGATAATCTACAAGCCCTAGTAGGCCTATAGATAATCCAAATGTTCTAGCCTTATAGGTACCTTACTTTAAATATTTCTGATGTCAAAAGTCGCACATCATAGACTGTAGCTACATGACATTAAATTAGATTTAATTAGACAGTAATACGTATTTATAATATATATTTATATATTATAATATGTATTTATATACGGGATATATCTACAGCGTGAGTTTGAATTGGTATGTTATACCGGAAGGGGGTGGGACTTTTGGTTAATAATTGGACTAAGACCATTGATTGTCGATAAGTTGTGAGAACCTCCTTTGGAAAAACGTCATAAATAAACTTCAGACAGGAAGTGCGCGGCATTTTCTGGATTTTTTAAAGTCTCTTCTAATCAACATTATCATTTGACAAAGTTCAAGATAGTTCATGTGAATCAGATGATCTAGTGCTGTCTGGAAGTTCATTAGTAGAATATTACCGTAAACTTTAAATGCCTCTTCTTCAATGAAAAATTCTTAGTTACAAGAAACTCGTAAAACAAATGTTGTTGACCTCCTTTCGACATACCGATTTAAACTCAGCTAAAAGAGTATTAAAATTGTTATTTTTTATTGTCATGTAATGATCAAGTTCACTTCTCATATATTTATCATGTACGACTTTGTTAACACTTCGACCTGCACTTGTTCCACGTCTTTGATCACTGAATTTTGATATCATAGTCGTTAGATAAAAACTAAAATCAATCGAACTCACCAAAAATTTTCATAAAAATTCCATTTCATAACATATGTACCTATTTATTGGATTTTAAGAACTAGCATTCACAGCCTTAATCTAAAAAAAAAACATTTACTAACATATATTTATCATATTAACTATAACCATATCATTATTATATTGTTAACTTTTAGTCAATTTTATTAAATAACGATGTACATGTAGCCCGTTAACATATTATACATATAAGTAAGAGTTCATAATAAGTTGACCCTTTCACCATGATGGCACTGTTGTACCTACCTACCTAACTCGTAGGTACTTTAATATAGCTACCTACATTACACAAGACTACCAACTAAAATTTAGTTTCCAGGCCTTTAATGCCAAATTATAATGAACGGAATGCATAATATTGATTTTAAGTTTAGAAACAATTAATTGGTCGGATCCAGTTTATTATTTCTATGATCCTGCATAAAATATTATACTCCTGTTATATATATAGGTACTTTATAATAATTTTATGCTCCTTATAGGTATTTATAGGGAGTCTTCAGAATGTTTATTATATTATTATCAACATTTTGAGTTATCGGATATAATACCGATCTTATTTATAAATGCTTATAAAATAAAATTAGATAAGGATTAAAAATAATGGCTGCTGTTGTAACACAAAATGTATTCCAAAGTAGCTATAGGTATATACCTAATAACATAAATATAACCCTCACTTATTATTAAAAATACTATCTATTGTAGTTATTACAAATACTTGCAAACACTTGTTGCACACGTTCGTGTCACTATACTATACCAGTGTAGGTGTTAGTTCTTAGACTATATATCCTATTGTATTAAGGATTCAAACCACTCTTTAAAATGAAGTATTGACGTATGATTGTTATTATTTATAGAAAGTTTAAGCCGTGAGAGAAGTTAAAAAGTAAATGTTAGGTACCTACTTATAACTTATATCTAAGCCACAGAAGGTTTAATAGTCTGTGACGTAAGCGGACTTCCAGTGTTGAAATGCTCGGTGCAATGCCCGCAGTGGCACTGAATTTTGTATGGGCGAAAATGATGCTTATACCTACTATCAGACGAACGAGCTGCTTACTCGTCACTTATTGTAAACTAAATCGAGCCAAAGTCTGTTTGAATAGGTACCAAGATCACGTATTTCATTCTTGAACAACGTGAGTCTAGTCAGCCTAGTGAGTGACTTAGTCAGTAGTTGTAGTCAGTTAAGTATATGTACTATGGTGACATTGTCCCAAATTCCAATGTTGATTAATTGAGCTAAGTACAAGCATTTTGTTTACATCGTCGCACCAACCAGAAGCTTTCGGCCCGCCTAGCTAACTACCGTCTTCAAGTTGAAAATCTGTCGCTCACCCACCGGTATACCGGCAGCACTTGAGCCTGCTTTAGGTAATCTAAGTTTTGCATATCTTCGACCACATCGTCGCTTCAAATCAGGCGAGATATTGGTCTAATAATAACCTATTGAGACAATCAGATGATTTTTTTAAATGTCAAATCATTAAATTCGATACTTTTCCGTTGCGACAACGCACACCTGTTGCCTTACCGGCTAACAATCTCGTGTTCGTTTTTAATTCCGAACCGATTAAAACCAGCGGTCACTAGTCTTCATGTGGAAGGAGTTGTCAATAGTTCTCGCTTCTTTTCGTTTTTTAAGAACTTGTTTGCTTAATAACGTTCGTTCTAGAATGATAACTAGTGAAAATTCTAGACAATTCCTTCCAGCCGAAGACCTACCGACGGCTGGTTTTAATCGGTTTGGAGTTGAAAACGAACACGAGATTGTTAGCCGGTAAGGCCCCTGGTTGTCTCAAAACATTTAACTACAACCAGGGTCAATTTGAAGAACCGTTTCAGCCGCTCAGCCCCTGTAACGGCGGCGTCAGTTCGAACTAAACATGAAGGCTGTACTATTATGTATTCTGTGGTAGTCCTAATTTAGGTACAGTGTGAACACATGACTCCGTTCAAGTCTTGTACTTTCCACGGCCACCGCCGCACATAGGTAAGAGTATTCGGTGAAAAACGATTAATATTATAGTTAATATTATGCTTCTCTCTTGGCTACACAGTGTGACTCGTTTGGTGTGATTGGTGGGAACCCACCCACCTTTGTTGCTTTGTTTGTGAAGGCGCACTATACAAATGTACGTGTTAAATGTTGATCTAAGAATGTTATCTGTAGGTATGTGATTAGAAAATGCATATCAGTAGTTAAGTGTCTCTATGTCAATTCAATGTTGCTCTGAATAAAAATAACTAAGAAACCATTGTTTTATTTACTAATAACGCATAGCGATATCCCCATCTAATAAAATATGTTTTCGCGATCATATTATCGTACACAGCATGCACGCACAGATACATAATAACACAAACATCCAAGACTATGTACGCCAAACAAACTGCCCCAGCCGGGGAACGAACCTGTGGCCCTTTGGTTTTCAGTTAGCGCTACGCTCGTTCTCAATGTCGGAATCACACCGAGTAGTGGGCCTAGATGATTTGCGCATATTGTTGAAGGATACAGTAGCAATTTTGTTAATGGTAGGACTAACTCTTCTGCGAGCGTCCGTCTGGGCTGTTACCACCGCTTTGTGAGTGAAGTCTGCCGCCAAACAGTAATGTGCAAGCATTATAACTGTGTTCCGGTTTGATAAGTGGAGTATCCAATGAAATTACTGGGCTTATGAGACTTAATACCTAATGTCTCAGGGTAACGAGCGCACTGCAGTGCCGCGCAGGCCTTTGTGTTTCAAAGTTCTGAGTGGCACTGCAATTGTTATGGGCCGGCGTTATGCTTACCATCAGGCTAGACCGGCTCGTCTCGTTACAAAATTGCAAAAAAATAATAATTGCTAATTGCCTTCGGCCAATTGTTCTGGATATTTGGAGGTTCAAGCACCAGTGTTCAATAAATAAAAAGAAAACAACTTTAATTTAAATTAAATTTTCAATTGACTTTATTGATAACCTTCTCCGTTGCATGAATGTCGTAAAATACATTTTATTCACCCCTTACTAAAATAGGTACATCTGACTAAACCACACGTGTGTTTAATAAACATTTTAAATTCATTTTTTTCCTTTTTTTTAATTTTAGGTAACATAACAACAATTTATTAGTTTTTGTCTATTTCATAAATATGCTTCTTACAATTCATTACAAATTTTTAAAGTTTTATTATTTAATAAAAAAAATACAAGTATACACTTGCACCAAACGATGCAAGATGAGTTTATCACTAAATTTCCTTGATTTCTTTTACATATAAATAAAAATAAATATTCACTATAAAAATTTCACTGGAATGTTATGTACAATAAGTAGAAGAAAATATATTATTATTATAATTCACATGTAAATATCAATCACATTTTTTAAATTTTTTTTTGCTATATAATGTATTTTTCTTAATGGCACATCTAAATGTACTAAATATACATCGATTATCACTTACGAATACATACATACATCGTGTCTTTTAATTTACTAAACATATTCATAGTTGTAGACTAAAAATTCAAAACCACAAGAACTAAATAACAAAAAATTTGTTTCTATAAGGACTATTTCTTATATATAAATTGATTCGATCAGTACATACATAAATCTGATGATGAGATGTCAAAGCACAGTTTATAAAAGCTACCAATGACTACGCGCAATTCACACGCGGATAGATCCATAACCAGTATCTTGCGTGATCACAACCGAAGATGTGATCGAAGATAATGAAAAAGTGCCCTAGATTAGGATTAACTCTCAAGTGCAGCTGCCGGAACACGCCGATAGGAGCTTGGCAACAGATTTTCAAATTGGGGGTGGTAAGTAGCAAGGCGAGCGCTAGAAAATAGTCTATCTAAATTCTATGGTAGCATCAAGATGTTTTCCTTCACCGTAAGCTCAAGCCCACAGGATTTGAACCGCCGACCTACAGATCAGCGGATGACGATACAACCACTGAGCCAACATCGCGTTTAAACGTTTTACAAACTTTTTTTTTAATTAATATGGCATGCAGTCACATTATAAGACATGGTTAAACTCTAATATATATATTTTACTCAGATAAGATTTGAAACTAAAATAGTATACCCAACTACCGCAAGACTTACTTTTGATCTAATGTGTTCTTATTACGATGGTACAAACGTGTCACATCAACTAAACACACATTAACTAAAATAACTTCGAATAGTTTCCTTATTAACATATCTTATTTCTATTTTAGAAAATGCAAAGGCAATTGATGAAGTTGAGACTTAGGCAGTCGCTACATTGACAAGTCTAACCTAACATAGATACCGTAAAACGGGGCGACTTTCAAATTAAGAGGCGTCTTTGATGATTACTACAATTTTTACTTTTTTATTTCGTATTTCACTAGTTTCAACATGCAGATTGTTAATTTTTTTGGGTTGGCTGCACTGACAGTTCTGCCATCTTTTCCCAAGAGCTGTGCGCGCTGTTGTTGTCAAACAGCCGGTAAAAAAATTTTAAACTTAGTATAGAATTCAGATAAATTTGTGACCTTTCTTTGGGGATACTATAAGAAACAGTCGAGAAACAGGGGCAATCAAAGCGACCCCTTTTTCAATATTAGGTTGATAGGCCACATTCTAGTTTTTTACTCTGAAAGTATGTCCTAAATTTTTTTTACTGTTGTATTTAAATTTACATATCAAGTCGTCATTATGGTATTTATTTCATAATTTTAACTTTGAAAATAAAGTAGTGAGACGCGTTTTAATTTTAAAATTAATCAAAGTAACCTCGTTTTACGGTACCATACCGTTTTATAATGTTCTTCTTTGATAAGAGACATAGTACTCGACTCGATTCTGTAGTAACAAATCTGAACTACTTTCAGTAACACTAAAACTAATTCAGGGGCCTGTTTCATAAAAAATATTAGTGTAACATTATGAGTATTAGACTCATATTTTATATGAAAAAAGAAAAAAAAGCTCATAATATTAAGACTAATATTTTTTATGAAACAGGCCCCTGAGAATAGTTTAACCATCTATTTTCAGTTGAGGTTTGACATATGGAAGCTTGAGTGCTTGGAATCGTCTCTGAATTTTAGCCTATGTCTCCTTCATATTGATAACACGAGAAAATGTATTTAATTATGTATGGTATTTAACAAATATCTTCCATCGTTTTTACGCAAATGACAAATTCGAGGCCACTAAATTCAGGGCCGTTAAATTCGCATTAGGTTAGGATTACACAGGTCTAAAATATATTTCATCCCTTAACTTTTGATTAATAACGAATCTATCCTGACTGAGAATATAGAACCGCCGCTGGACGCTTAGCAGACACCCAACATTCTAAAAACTATTTTATCTATTAGATGTCTCCGTCATTCATCAGTCCGGTCCGTCAGTCAGGTCATCGATATACTAACCTCAAGAGATGCAGTGACGTTAGTTTTGCACGAAATAAATTCCACCATTTTTGCCTAGACATAATTCTCTATGATTGGCTAAGCCATCGCCTCGCGCCAATTTCCCGTGCGCTGATACGTAGAGAGCTGATATTGTTTATAGCAAAATCAATACATTGTTGTGAGATCGGATAGTACAATATTTCATCTCTCGGAGTTGGTATCTCGATGTTCCAGGTAGTATCCTACAAACAATTACATGATTGTTTAATTTTACAGTATATTTTAAAATAAGCAGTTTATAAGATGCGACGTGTGTATGAGTGGAGTGTCTATAGAGTGTGTTGCTGAGTCTAGCGAGGTCGACACAGCTTCTTACGTTATCAGATAGGCCGGTTCGCATTTGCAGTCGTCGTCCGAGTTCACCTGTTAAAATAATACATATACAAACTCTTTGTACACAATAACAATTAAAACTAGTATAATTGAACACTTTGCGACTGCAGGATGTATTATATTTATTTTTCTCAATAGCAACACACCGCAGTTGAGCAACGTTGAACATTTGTTTTAGTATCATCAAAAATCACGTGTTGCTGTCGTTTGGGGGCATGAAAGCACCTCTAATGTTAGGTCCAACACTGGTCTGTGGGTCCAACATAAGTACCTCAAAATTAGTATTCTATCCTTTTAAACATGTACAATTGTACAATTATAATGTCTATTAACACCTCTACTTTCCGCTCCTTTTTCACCTTTTAAGAGCATAGAAGACAACATTAGTTTCATAGGATTGTTGAAACTGGATATAAAAACCTAATTCATTTGAATTATGTACTATCATTGTCGCTGCCCGGCACCAGCAGCCGCGCGCCCATGCCACGCGGACATTGTACTAGTTGTATAGTGCACACTGACCATGAGGTAGGTGTGCAGTATCAGTTCATGCGCTCTCGGGCGCTGCTCGGGCTCGTGCGTGAGGCAGCGCAGGCAGAACTGCCGGCCCTCCTCCGACAGCGCGCCCGGCACCAGCGGCCGCCTGCCCATGCCACGCGGACATTGTACTAGTTGTATAGTGCAAACTGACCATGAGGAAGGTGTGCAGCATCAGTTCGTGCGCTCTCGGGCGCTGCTCGGGCTCGTGCGTGAGGCGGCGCAGGCAGAACTGCCGGCCCTCCTCCGACAGCGCGCCCGGCACCAGCGGCCGCGCGCCCATGCCACGCGGACATTGTACTAGTTGTATAGTGCACACTGACCATGAGGAAGGTGTGCAGCATCAGTTCGTGCGCTCTCGGGCGCTGCTCGGGCTCGTGCGTGAGGCGGCGCAGGCAGAACTGCCGGCCCTCCTCCGACAGCGCGCCCGGCACCAGCGGCCGCGCGCCCATGCCACGCGGACATTGTACTAGTTGTATAGTGCACACTGACCATGAGGAAGGTGTGCAGCATCAGTTCGTGCGCTCTCGGGCGCTGCTCGGGCTCGTGCGTGAGGCGGCGCAGGCAGAACTGCCGGCCCTCCTCCGACAGCGCGCCCGGCACCAGCGGCCGCGCGCCCATGCCACGCGGACATTGTACTAGTTGTATAGTGCACACTGACCATGAGGAAGGTGTGCAGCATCAGTTCGTGCGCTCTCGGGCGCTGCTCGGGCTCGTGCGTGAGGCGGCGCAGGCAGAACTGCCGGCCCTCCTCCGACAGCGCGCCCGGCACCAGCGGCCGCGCGCCCATGCCACGCGGACATTGTACTAGTTGTATAGTGCACACTGACCATGAGGAAGGTGTGCAGCATCAGTTCGTGCGCCCTCGGGCGCTGCTCGGGCTCGTGCGTGAGGCAGCGCAGGCAGAACTGCCGGCCCTCCTCCGACAGCGCGCCCGGCACCAGCGGCCGCGCGCCCATGCCACGCGGACATTGTACTAGTTGTATAGTGCACACTGACCATGAGGAAGGTGTGCAGCATCAGTTCGTGCGCCCTCGGGCGCTGCTCGGGCTCGTGCGTGAGGCAGCGCAGGCAGAACTGCCGGCCCTCCTCCGACAGCGCGCCCGGCACCAGCGGCCGCGCGCCCATGCCACGCGGACATTGTACTAGTTGTATAGTGCACACTGACCATGAGGAAGGTGTGCAGCATCAGTTCGTGCGCCCTCGGGCGCTGCTCGGGCTCGTGCGTGAGGCAGCGCAGGCAGAACTGCCGGCCCTCCTCCGACAGCGCGCCCGGCACCAGCGGCCGCGCGCCCATGCCACGCGGACATTGTACTAGTTGTATAGTGCACACTGACCATGAGGAAGGTGTGCAGCATCAGTTCGTGCGCCCTCGGGCGCTGCTCGGGCTCGTGCGTGAGGCAGCGCAGGCAGAACTGCCGGCCCTCCTCCGACAGCGCGCCCGGCACCAGCGGCCGCGCGCCCATGCCCACGCGGAACATTATCTGGTAGTTGCTGTCGTACTCGAAGAACGGACGCTGGGGGAGAGAGAGGGAGGTTAGCAGATGATGCACTCAAATGTTGTCGTTAGAGCTTAGTTGCAGCAGCTCGGCATCTGTATGCTGACCTTCCCCGACGCCATTTCTGTGACGACACAGCCGACAGACCAGATGTCGGCGGCGCGCCCGTGTCCTGATGACTTCATGAACACTTCCGGCGCCATGTAAGCTGAAAAACAGAAAAAAACACAATTGTTCAATGTCCAGTGTGCGACGAAGGAAACTCAGCAAAACGTTGGGATGATAGACTCAAATGATAAAGCAAGACGAAAAGGTTTCGGGTAAGATCCTCACAAAGGAACAAATATTTGTATATGGTTCACGTAGCTTCCGACTTCCTATCTATGTATGAGTATGCGTGATTGTATTTCATGAATGCAAAGAAAAGCTACAAAATTAAGAATAACACAATTAACTTTATGCGTGATTGTATTTCATGAATGCAAAGAAAAGCTACAAAATTAAGAATAACACAATTAACTTTTTTAAACTGTTCTGCAAATTGATAGAGGGTCAGTGAGAAAAATTTGAATGTGCGTTAATAAGTTCCATGTGAGTGACCTTTTACTTTATACTGGGCTAAATGAGTACCTTGCGTGCCAACGAATCCTTGCAGTTCGTTGGGCGCCGTGGTATTGGCGCGGATCTTTACGGCACAGCCGAAGTCTCCCAGCTTCAGGCAATGTCCTTCGTTCGTTAAGAAAATATTGCCACCTGAAAAGAAAATTAGTTATTGTAATGGTGCTAAAAATATTACAAATTGAGTGCGGTACGACAAAATATTACGACGAGTTTTTGATCAAAGATGCTACAGTTTTGTTATTATAACAACGCCATCTAGCGGGCTAGTACAGTTAAATTGTATGTCAAAGCAAATGATATGTAACTAGCATTTCAGTTCGTATGAGATTCATCAGTTACGTGCCCCTATATTCAATACTCACTCTTGATATCCCGGTGCGCGATACTGCGCGCGTGCAGAGCCAGCACCGCACTGAGCAGCTGCTTGGTGTAGCGCCGCACCGTGTGCTCGGCCAGCGCGCCTGACGTGCCCACCAGCGCCTCCAGTGAGCCCTCCACGCACAGCTCCATAAATATCAGCATCTCTTCCTGTAACACACGCAGTTTTATATAAATGTTTGCATTGTGCTAGAATTAGTTTTAAATCAGCAGATAAAGAGTTGTTCTTCAAATAATTTGGATGAGAAAGGATGGCAGCATAAATCAACTTTAAAGGATATGCGGACGATATGGTGCTGCTCGTACCGTTGGGTCGTCGGCGAGTGAGAAAGATTTTATGAGACTATGAGACGTACGCGGAGATCAAACAGTCCATGATTATGCTGAATGGTATGGTTCTAGAACTTACTAGAACAACTTAGACCTTAGAGGCGCCGGTCGTTGGTTCACTGCGGGGTGGGTGGACTCACCCGGTGCAGCTCGCAGCCGTAGTAGCGCACGAGGTGCGGGTGGATGACGCCCTCGAGCACGCGCAGCTCGTTGGCGGCTCGCTGGAAGGCGCGCCGGTCGTTGGCACCAATGCTCAGCTCCTTCATAGCCAGCAGCTGCCCACTCTCGGTGTTTACCACCGTGTACACCTGCCCCAGAGAACAGGTTTATTCGGAGAAGTTCCAAGCTCCAGCAGCAAGAACTAGCACATATTATAACTTGATGGACTAACTCAAACCATGGCTACCAATCTGGTCAGGCGAGCATTAGAAAAAGCCCTACCACCAGACTATAGTTACGTACGTTACTTCAAATCCACCGTTGGATACAATTATAGATTTACGAATTGAAGGTCCTCACATATACCACATTATGAACGTTCTGTAAAATTTGGCAAAGATGTAAGCACTGACGTTCAGCACTGTCCAAGAAACAATGACCCAGCAACATAATCTTTCAACACCTAACAACATCAACGCCTCATCCTCACTCCACACCCTGAAAACACAATGCTAATGCTCACCTTCCCAAAAGTACCAGCGCCGATCTTCAGGCCGCGCTGCCACTTGAAGGTGAGCTGCCTCAGTTTGGGCTCGTAGCTGCTGACGGCGGCGGAGACCACGCGGCCCACACTCTTGGCCTCGCGCAGGCTGCCCTCGCGCGCCGCCTCCAGCTGCTGGATGGCCGACAGCACGCGCCGCCGGTGCCCTGGGAACGCGAACACTGTACGACGGGGGGAGGGGGAGGGAGACAGAGAGAAGAGAGAGGGAGAGGGGAAGAAGTGTTTCTTGTTAGTAAAAGTGTTCAAGATTATGTGTTAGCTAGAATAATGAAGAATATGAATGGGTGTCGGTTGCTGGAATGAAAACTTTTATTTTCACGATTCCTTCTTTACTAACGGCGTTAATTGCTGTTTCGGCCGAGACTTGTATAGTACTTTTGTCCAATTTGCGAGGAAACCATTAAATTAATCCAACAAAACATCCACAGTACTGTATTAAAATTTCATTCGCGCAAATTCGACCGCGCGTCCTTTACTTGTTTTTTTTAAACTTTTGAAAAGGACTGTGTATTCAGCCTCTAAAATAACACGTAATTTACATTAGTGTATGCTTAACAATCCTCGTTCGCAAGCCAAGAAAAAAATAATTTAAAAAAAACTGTCCGGCAATTTCTCATTATTGTCGTGTTTTACATTGCCGGCCTGTTACTTCGTTGAGGACCGAAAACCCCGATTGTGGTTTTTTATAAGTAATGGATCAAGTGGGAGAAAGTAAATAAATAAGAGTGGTGGCGCTTACCATTGGACTCTGGTCCGTTGAAGCAGAGAACGGGATCGGGCTCGCTGGGGGGCGTGGGAGGCGTAGGCACCTCGCGCGCGCCGCCCGCCGGGAACGGACTCTGATCACGGGAGATTATGTACTCATATATACTGTCGTACAGACACGTAGGTATCGTATAAAAAAGGACAGTAGTAGTGTGCACTCACGTGTAGCCGGGGGCGCGGGCGCGGGCTGGGCGTGGCGGCGGCGTCGGGCGCGGTGGGCCGCGACCCTATCACGTGGGAGATACACCCGTCCATTAGATGCTTCAGCTCCTATAACACCAATTTCTTTATGCACATGGACCCCAGACGCTCGTGAAAGTTAAACGACTCTAGCCCGATTCTAGTATACAACTTGAGCACGGCGAACAGACTACAAACTCATCGTTCGTGAAAGTTAAATGACTGCAAGTGCCCATTCCACCCTATATAACCGTTCGAAAAGAAGGACAAGAAAGTAGCCGTAATCTTGCGAAGATATCTCTTCTAGTTCTGATTTCGTTTCAGCGTTAAAAATAATATACTGTCTTCAGCAAATAAAACACAGGTAAATGCAACACTATATTATAATACTATTTATGATGTGTCACAAAGTTGTGTCATTTATGTAAACTAAATATAAAAGGGGGCCTAGTACGCATCCCTGCGGAACGCTTGTTTGTATGATTTTAGCTGGTTCTTACCTCAAATTCTTCCTCGCTAAGATGCTTCGTGTTACACGGATCACACGCCAGCATTAGGAACTCTAAACCTTGAGACGCCCATCTGTAAATAAGCAAAAACAAGTTCTCTTGAAGTGTACATTGAACTGAACAATTTTTAACGGCTACCCCGGCTTAGTCAACCCCCTGTCACGAAATCTGCAGGTTCGATAGTCTTCAAACGCTAGCCTGTATTGTACAAAAAGAACAAAATAATGCACACATGCGCGATAAAAACCGTCCAAATTGTTTATTTGTACTTTTATCATACTTTTGATATGACACTTAAATGTTATGCCCGGCTGGGCACACCTTTTTTGTTTCGGGTTGGAAATATCTTAATATTCTCGGCTGCCATGAGGAGCAGCCGGGTTATGTGGGATTTTTACTCACTAAAACCCCCCGTCCCGTTTGGGCCCTCCTTTGTAAATGCCAAAGGAGGGCCCGGGCTCTCCAAAGGACCACACCAGTGCCCCCCAGCAATGCGCCCTCCCTGCCAACCTCTATCCACGACAGCCCGTGCCCCACGAGCTCGCGTCCTTCCAGAGCTTGGTTAGATCCCCATCTCCAACCGTCCACAAGCCCAAAATGTCCCCTTTTAGGCGTCGCTTCGTTATATCATTTTCTAGGATTGTAGTAACCGAGCCATTATCGGGGCGCGCGTACCTGGGCCGGAGGCCGCGGCCGGCGTCACAGCGCTCGAGCACGAAGCGCATCCAGCACTGCGCGAACTGTATGACGGCCCGCGCCACGCGCGCCGCCCACTGCTTTTCGGCGCAGCTCGCCGGTGCCGCGCCGCGCAGCTGCACCGGCTCCTCCAGCGGCGCCGCCAGCCCCGTCAGCAGCGTCTCGATGCTGGCCTGCGTCTGCCGACACACGCTCACTTCAAAAAGGTACATCATTTTTTTTTAATGCTATTTGGTAACGAGACGAACCGGTCGTTTGCCTGAAAGTGGCCAAAATTACTACGTGCATTGTACAGCTTCTTTAGTTGCTGTCGCTGTGAGCGTCTCAACTCTACTGAATATTGAACGAGAAAAACTCAGAGAGAAAACTTGTAACTTATTTATGTGTTGGACAAAATAAGACATCGGTCAAAATACAGTCTTCAAAACTAAAGAATATAGAGTAATAAAGTAAGTGTGACCACAGTACATTTGCGACGTGTCACGTGACTAACCTGGTTATCCCCATACTGGTTCATATCGAACAGGCGATCGTCGAACACGTTGGCTTCGTAGTCATCAATGACGCTGTCGGTGCGTACGAACTTGCCACGCGGGGGGCGCGAGGGGGAGTTGCGCAGCGGGGGGGCGGCGGGGGCAGTTGGCGCAGGGGCCACACGCGGACCTGGTTCGTTGACAAACCGGTGCAGTTCCTTGTGAATCTGGAAACGTAGTTGCACTATACCATAACGAGAACAGCGCCACCTTTTAGCAGTTCCCGAAAAACTTTAAGGCAAGTTGCGCGCATGCCACTAGATGTCGCTAATACATAAAATATCTACATCTCAGGTAGTTTCAATTACTGCATAGAGGCTGGTTTACTACGGGTAGCACTCTAGCATGTATAGATTTCCAAAAATATAGTAACTTCATTATTGTCAAGTTCAAATTTTTGTGTTTTTATTTAGTGGAATATGATACTTCAAATACTTCAAATTAATACGTCTTGCGAAGACACTGGACGCCATCTATGAATACTTAGATGACATCAAATAATGCCGATTTTGCTATAATCGATCTAGAGATTTAATAGTTTGAAAGGATATATTTACATAAAAAAACAAACACGAACAAGTACACTTAGATATTTACAAAAGAACACACAACACAAAACCACCAAACTAATACAGCAAAGCCACACAAAAACCACCAGATAAGACAGTATGATTACAAAAGGAACGACGAAGCCGTATTGTTCCTGAAAAGATTACTCTTAAAAATCTTGTATTTTTTTATGAATTCCCAGTTTTGTTTTCTAATTTGAGCAAAGGGTTGCAGAGTTGTTTTCTTAAATGTATGATTGTTTGTAAGAGATCATAATGATTGGTTGTGTAAAAACAAGTGAGTGTAAAGATATATGTGGAACAAATATTGTATATTATACACACAATGAATCAGTCACATTTTTATGCAAAACTAAAAACATGAGCCTTGATATCAAAATCAATTAAAACCACAAAATGTAATGA
The DNA here is from genome assembly GCA_907269065.1 of Crocallis elinguaria. Classification (NCBI taxonomy): domain Eukaryota; kingdom Metazoa; phylum Arthropoda; class Insecta; order Lepidoptera; family Geometridae; genus Crocallis; species Crocallis elinguaria. Next base: position 18,206,688 of record OU026068.1, read on the forward strand.
AACGCATACTTTAAAACTCGAAGTCTTGTTATACTGACACCATTTAGTAACTACTTTAATAAAAAAATGAACGAAGACCAAAGTACTCCACACGTAAACCACAATAGCTTAGCACCCCAAAAAAGGAGAAAAAATTAATTCCCGCCAATCAACCCCCAAGTTAGGCACGACCGCAACACCGGGCACTGTCCCCACGTACCCCCACCACAGGGTTGAAGGACTCGTGCAGGCGCACGGTGTCGGGGCGGCGGCGGCGCGGCGCGCGGGGCGCGGGGGGCGCGGGCTGCGAGGCGGGCCGCCCCCTCCGGCACTCGCGCTCCAGTACCAGCTTCAACGGTTCCATCGCGAATAGGTGCAGCTCTTTGTGCAGCTGTGGACATGGCACAAGTGCCGGTGGGCATTTGTGGGCCGTGGATTGTCTGCTGACGATTTGGTGTTCGCGAGTCCTCGACTGCCGATTATTATCTTCTGGGATGATTTTGTGGTTGTTCAGATAATATGAGAGGCGTTTCGTCACGGAGAGGGGTGTTATAGGTATGCAGTTTTTTTTTTCTGTTGCATTGGAAGGGTAAACCAATTTCAACGGGTTTTGATTCCTTGATGTCGGTTGGGTCTAAATTTAATAGCCGATTCCAATGAAATCATGTAAGTACGAACTACTTACTACTTGAACTTAAAGTATATAGGTAAAATTGAACCTCTTTTATACAGTTACAGAAAACAGAACATTTACTAGAAGAGTAGAACATCGACACACCACCGCGTGCTGCACAGTGCAAGGAAAAAGATGCAGAAAAATGAGTGGCGACACGACTAGACCACACCAGAGATAAAAGTCAAACTTATGTACACAAGTATTCAATTTGCAGTAGATTATTTTGGAAAATGTCGTGCATACTGTCGCTGTTAAAAAAATCAGACTGTATATACATATTTGTCTATTCGAATGCAAAAGGACGCATCGAATGAAATCGTGTCATTGTGAATCTGTAGCGTAAGACTCTTGAAATGAACGAAGTGAACGAGTCCAGTGCGTTCACTCTTTCCGCCAAGTTTGTGTGGTTACCTCGAATCCCAGCTTGCAGGTCTGCAGCAGCAGTTCCCGCACGCGCGTGATGACGGACTCCGGCACCACGGCCTCCTCGAAGGCCACGCTCGAAGTCTTCAGGATGAACTGGACCTGCGCCACTATGAAGTCACGGATCGACATCAGCGCATTCTGGGAAACAACAGGGACAGTGGACACGTGTTATGAATTGAAATTAATATGTGTTAAAGGATTAGCGAGTTGACAGTCGGTGTAGAGAGGTTGAATCGTTGCAATCAACGCTGTGCGGAATAATTGCGGGTTTAAACCTCGCGACGCGATAGATACACGACCATAATAACCAGCAAAAATTCTAGACAATTCCTTCCAGCCGAAGACCTGGCGACCGGTGGTCTTAATCGGTTTGGAGTTGAAAACGAACACGAGATTAATAACCGGTAAGGCCCCAGCAGTGGAAGTACGGAAGTCGGTTCGTTAAATTTGTCGAATCGAAAAAACTGATAAATTTATCGAATGTTGCGAGTACCGAAGTCTGATCGTAGAGTATTATAGTAGCTCTATATTCTCTTTGGATTCGACCAAGCTATTCGATAACTTTTGTCGATTGTATCGAGGCTGGATAAATTATATAAAAAATCGATACAACCCACTTTATCGATTTGAACTGTCAATTTTATCGAATTTTATCGATCGAAAAGACCCGTACTTGCGCTGCTGGTCGTTTGCCTCATGGTAAGCTAAACTCCTGCCCATAGCAATTGCACAACAACCATGCGCTAGTACCGCAGCTTGCCTGCGACGTAACACAACCATCGCTTTTTCATCGATTCAAATTCAAATTGCTTTATTCAAATAGGCCCCAAAGGAGCACTTATGAAAGTTAAAATAAATGACTCTAACAGCGGGCCTCTGCAACATTCGTCTACGCGAATCACAGACTGTACTGTACTGTGTTGTGTGTGTGTGTGTTATTACAAAGATCTCGGTCCTCTCCGCGAGGTAGGCGGGCGGCGGCGCGCGGGCCAGCCGCGCCGCCAGCGCGCGCGCCCACTGCGCCGCTTGTAGCGTGTGCTCTCGCTCACTCGCGAAGATATTCTGCGCCGCGCGGCACACGGCGTACACGCTGTGGCTCGACCTGCACAGACCAAACGAAAACTGTCACCAAGGACCAACACAATACAATGGTCTTACTATAAAAAACTAATTGTATGCTATTTGGTAACGAGAGGAGCAGCTCGTTTGCCTGATGGTAAGCATAACAAGCTAGCCCATAACAATTGCAGTGCCACTCAGAACTCAAATCTTAGTCTTAAGTCTCATAAGCCCAGTAATTTCACTGGTAAGTAATTGCTTTTAAAAAGGCAGAAACTGACTTTGGTGAAGAAATCGCTGTGTATGATCATCTTACATTTTTCAAGCCCTAGGGGTGGTATTCTTTTATAATCATCATTAAAGGATAATTCTGTAACATTGTGGTATATTATTGGGGTGTGACATGGGCATTTTTAAGCTCTCATTTGACTAGCAAGATCTTTCTAGTATAAAACCTGCACCCGAGCTCCAATAGGACCACACTTGAAAGTCAGAGACAATAACATACATTGCAAATAAAGAAACCTGATTATAACTTTATACTTACGAAATACGAACACTTCTTTCATAATAAATACAATAAAAGATAAATCACAGAATTTGTTTCATTTAACCAATGAAATATAAATTATATTATGCCATAGACAAATATAATAGATACAAGATTTGTCTATGATTATGCGGTAGGTTAGATTGATCGATGTATAGTCTATGGCAGTACACCAACTGTCACTAGCTCTTTACGTATTTACCTGGAATTAAATTATATATCATGACTCTGTGAGCAAGTTTCTAACAATACGCGCCGTGTGAAGGAATATTGCTAAGTATGTATGGATATGGTATGTAGAGTTCAAAGCTCCCATTAAATTCTATTGTAACATTATGGAATGCAACCAACAATTGAATTGAATTGAAATTAGAAGTTTCCAAAAGACAACAACAGAAGACCATTGACAACGACGGCAAAACTGATACAACAAAACATCCAAAAAGAGTTTACAGTAGAATTAAAACTTGGGTGACAATGCGGCGCTAACGATCATGACAATATCAGACCAAAAATCATACTCATTCATCTGGAGGCAGAGGAGGCACCCGCTGTGAACAAATAGAAAAAACAGTTTTTCTAAAAGTTGCCTATCCAGTCTTACTTGAAGAAGTCTGAAATTTAAACTAACGGGATTACATAGCAGATCTTCATTTTTTTCATTTTTTTTTATCTGGTAACGAGACGAGCTGGTTGTTTGCCTGATGGTAAGCTTAACGTCGGCCCATAACAATTGCAGTGCCACCCAGAACTTTGAAACACAAAGGCCTGCGCGGCACTGCAATGCGATCGTTACCCTGAGACATTAGGTATTAAGTCTCACAAGCCCAGTAATTTCACTGGCTACTCTGCTCATCAAACCGGAACACAGTAATACTTGCACATTACTGCTTGGCGGCAGACTTCACGAGCAAAGCGGTGGTAACAACCCAGACGGACACTCGCAGAAGAGTTAGTCCTACCACTAACAAATTCCATTCATCCATTTCTTTAGCAGTTTGCGTAATGAAATAATGAAGATAAATAAGAACGACGCGACGAAGAAATGAAGAAAAGTGAAGAAAAACAAAGAGCGAAATGAAGAAGAGAAACAGAAAAAGACATTAAGGAAAGAAAAGATGAAAGTGATTGGTAAATAATTGAATACATAAGAAAAAAAATCTCTGCTCGCTATTGCAACCAAGTTTCACAACCAGTTTTACAACCTCCACAGTTCCAGGCATTGCAAAACAGTTAATATCCTAACAAGGATGGTATCAAATTAAAAGTGGAGTCTTACCAAGTGGGGTCCTCGTTCTCCTTCTCCTTCTTGATCTGATAGAACTTCTCGTTGAACGACTTCAGCAGCCGGTTCAACTGGTTACACACTATTGTCCTGTAAGCAGTACATCAAGTGTTGAGTTTACTGTTCAAATCGTAAATACTTTTTACATTGGGTCTAAAACTGTGTATTCGCTGCTAGTAAAGTTAATCAACTCTAGGTGCCCGTTTCGATTATACAACCGATTGATAAGGAAAAGAAACACGTCAGCAAATGTCTTTATATCCCAGTAGGTCGGAAATTGCTTTATCGCCTCCTTCTGACATCGTTGTCAGTACGCAGGGAGGACAGTACTTTTGTTAGTGGGAGGATTAACTCTTCTGCGAGTGTCCGTCTGGGTTGTTACCACCGCTTTGCTCGTGAAGTCTGCCGCCAAGCAGTAGTGTGCAAGCATTACTGAGTTCCGGTTTGATGAGCAGAGTAGCCAGTCAAATTACTGGGCTTATGAGACTTAATACCTAATGTCTCAGGGTAACGAGCGTACTGCAGTGCCGCGCAGGTCTTTGTGTTTCAAAGTTCTGGGTGGCACTGCAAATGTTATGGGCCGGCGTTATGCTTACCATCAGGCAAACGACCAGCTCGTCTCGTTACCAAATAACATTAAAAAAAGTACTCACGAGAAGGTGACGGGCGCCAGGTGCTGCGCACAGCGGATGCGGCGCGCCAGCCGCGCCGTGAAGCGCCACTCCGCCTGCAGCGCGCCGCGCGGCATCGCCTCCTTCTCTGACATCGTCGTCAGGTACGACAGGTACAGCTGGAACCGAACGAGGACAATCATATTATACTGGAGGGGAAGGTTCTAGTTTTCACGCCACAAGTTTTGTTCAGTTGCAGCGGCGCAATCGCGCAGATTATCCGCAAAGATCGTTCGCGCCGCTGCATGCCCAAGTGGCCGCGTATTTCTTGGTGTACCTTGAGCACGGTCTCGACGGTGGTGTCGAAGGTGCGCACCAGCAGCAGCAGGTCGGGCGCGGCGGGCCCGGCGGCGCGGCCGGCCAGCGCGGCGCGCAGGTCGCGCACGAAGTCCAGCCGCATCTGGGACGCGATGTCCAGCCCTTCCTTCAGCTCGTGCATGAGCTGGGGACGGGGGCGCGGGTGATACATTTTTTTTAATGTTATTAGGTAACGAGACGAGCTGGTCGTTTGCCTGATGGTAAGCATAACGCCGGCCCATAACGATTGCAGTGCCACCCAGAACTTTGAAACACAAAGACCTGCGCGGCACTGCAGTGCGCTCGTTACCCTGAGACATTAGGTATTAAGTCTCATAAGCCCAGTAATTTCACTGGCTACTCTGCTCATCAAACCGGAACACAGTAATGCTTGCACACTACTGCTTGGCGGCAGACTTCACGAGCAAAGCGGTGGTAACAACCCAGACGGACATTCGCAGAAGAGTTAGTCCTCTCACTAACAACATGATCGGGTCTGCAGTTTTTTGACGGTGCAAGCGAGCTACCACCTTACTGCGATTACACATGACGATGACTTCCTTCGTCGAATTCTTAAGAGGCTGCTACATGCCATACTTTCGATACAAACACTCGTACGCGATTATGGTGTCCTAATAAATTTAGCTTCAGATGTTTTGAGCAAATAGGTATCATGTGCTCAATATCTAGGATTCTGTAGGAGCAAAAATGAAAAATTTTGAGATTCCAAGTACAAGCCTTCAAAAATCAGCTTTTTTGGACAAATTTTACCTGACTTTGACCGTTCACAGAGTTCTCATAAATGTAAAATTCAACAAAACACTTCCATATAATCCTTGGACATGTAAAGGAGATTTACGTTTTAGGAAATTACCATGCACTAATTGTCTTCGCAAATTTTCTTTGGAAATTTATTTCCAAATTTTCAGAATGCCAACTGAAGGCTCTGGTGTTCTCTCCTTTTCTTTAATGCCTGTTTTTCTTCGATGAACAAAAAAGCCTTTAGGCCATTTTTGCATTCTAGGATTTTTGCGTTAGGCGGATCATGAAGCGGCGCCTTAAGCTCATTCTTAGATTTAACCTTTCGTATACCGGGAGCGAGGATCCGCGCGACGAACTATAGATTTTCTACTGTCTGGAATCTCAGCATACGAAAGGTTAACACCACTTATCCCTGATTGGCTCACTGTTTTGTATTCTTTTTCCTATAAAATGTGTTTGCTGTTGATCTTCCTTACAAGTAAATAAACAAACATCTTTGTGATAGTACAACGTACCTGTTTGACGGTGAGACAGGACGGCCTGTCCGGCTTGGCGTCGATCCTGAACGAGAGGTAGTCGTGCACGGCCTCCATGCAGATGGAGCTGAGCAGCAGGAAGTGGCAGCGGTACGACGGCAGCCGCATCGCACGGTTCTCCTCCGACCAGCAGCCGAAACTGGGGATCAATTACAACTTAATACACATAGTCGGTATTCCGACACCTTCCTCGATACGCGGAATTAAAATTGAGATAAAACACCTGAGAGTACCTGAGTCTTGGGTTACCACTCGCAGCCGCCGCCGAGTCCAGCGTCGACCCTGGTAAAAGACACGCTGCACGATATGAGCGAGGCAACCCCAACACATAAGCACTCAATAGATTTTATATCACACGCGAAGGTAGTCTCTCGCGGAACAGAACACACAAATTCCGCACTTAGTCCATACCGATTCACAAATCGCCCAAAATATAGCTCCCCGAGGAATATTAAAATCATCTGGACGCGGGCCTAAGTACGGCACGGGAATTCAACGCTCCAGGAATAACTCAAAACACGTGTCTCGCTCCTCGGTTGGAAGTAAACAATACAAAACTTGTTTTTGTCTTTTTGATATTTTTCTTTATTAATTATTAGTGAGAACCTATATTGAGGCACAGGCAAAGCTAATCTCAGATGGCACCACCATCGCTGGTACTAATTGTCATTGATGTTTAGTTTGAGGGTCAATGAATTAAACTATAACCAGTAAAAATGTTTACATCTTAAAAATCATTAAATTTGAAATGGTCACTACATAACCTAGAAGAATAATCGGTTCCCAATCATTTTAAATCCACAGGATCTGTTTTTTTGCGCCAGAAGGGAAACAGTGTAACTTTATTTTTACACTGAATTGCACTTTACAGAAACATATTTTAATGCAAAGACGATTTTTTGTTTCCTTACTAAAATTTTATAATGAGGTTTCATAATGAAACAACACCAGCGACAATGCGCCACCTAGCGGGATAAGTAAGCAGTGTGGTTTCCCATTGGTTATCTAATGTTGTGTTAGTTTTGTGAGTTATTATAATAAAGATGTTGACTCCTCTTAAAAGTATATTTACCGTTTGAGGTCAGCGCGCGCCTCGTCCTCGTCGGCGGGCGCGCGGGGCTCCTCCTCGCGCGCGTCTTGGAACACCTCCACGGGGGCCTCGTCCAGCTCGGGCTCCGACTGGACGCTCTGGGGGGGACCAAACTGTTTATAGATATATTTTTTATGTTATTTGGTAACGAGGCGAGCTGGTTAGCCTGATGGTAAGCATAACGCCGGCCTATAACAATTGCAGTGCTACTCAGAATTTTGAAAAATAAAGGCCTGCGCGGCACTTCAGTGCGCTCGTTCCTGCGGACACTCACGTCTGGTTTCTCGAGCGTGAGGTAGACCTTCTGCAGCACGTGCTGGCGCATCTTGTTGATGAAGGCCATGCAGCGCCGCACGCCCTGCGTCTTCAGGATCTCCTGGTGGTGCTCGCTGGAACATACGAACGCGCATTTTAAAAACAGAGAGACTAGAAAAAGCAGAATAGCATGTATGGGTATACAATACATGCTATTTTTTTTCTGCTTATAGAAAAAAAAAACATTTTTCACAAGTGAAAATTGTTTTGGACATCTGGCATGTCACTTTGACAGTGACTTTTCATGACATTTTTTTGTTTAAAATATCAAAAATTTTGGAACAGGGTATAAGATTATGAAACAGGTTATAATTATAGTAATTATGCATTATATTTTTAGACGATCATTTGCGTTGCGTGCAGCCGCTGTCGTCCGCGTCCGCCGCGCGTGGCAGTAGAGCCCCAGTAGCGGTGGAGCGCCACTCACCGGTAGAGCGACACGGCGCACTTGCCGAGCAGGCGCAGCTGCGTGAGCTCGTCGAGCGGGCCGACGTCGTAGGGGTCGAGCCCGAAGCAGCCGAGCTCGCCGCCCAGCGACGTGTAGCCGCTGTCGTCCGTGTCGGCCGTGTCCGCCGTGTCCGCCGTGCTGTAGCGGCTGTCCACCACCACCTCCGGCGTCGTCTGCCCCGTGTGTCCTACGCACACAGTGTACGATGCACATACAAACACACAACAAGGTGAAAGATTTCCCACGTCATCTTTTTAACCGACAATAGCGACTTACCAAGTAGCAATGAAGAGTTGAGTGCGCGAGTGGACAGAGATGTCCCGCCTACTCAACTAGCAACGGTGTAGCAGTTATCTTCAGTCAGCGAGATACTAACCCCGAGAGTTGAAATTCTGTACTATCCGATCTCACAACAATGTATCGATTTTGCAATTACAAATATCAGCGCTCAGCGTATCAGCGCACGGGGAATCGGCGCGATGCGGTGCTTAGCCAATCAGAGCGCATTATGTCTAGGCAAAAATTATGGAATTTATTTCGTGCAAAACAAGCGACACTGCATCTCTAGGGGTTAGTTCGTCGATGTCTTCAGTTAAGGCACCCCGAGGTCGTTCACCCTAACGTAAATGCTCAAGGTCGTTCACCCCGAGTGCCCCGCCATCAGCACTTTACGCCTCAACAACCTTTCGCAGTAGATTATGATGACCATAGAAGACGCTACTGTTTCCTTAGCCACCTCTTATGCATTTATCAATATACTCATATTGATATAAGAAATTATAAGCGTATTTTTATTCATGGCATTTTTTATAAGGGAAACAATTTAGTAAAAATAAATAATAGTAAAAAAGAAAAATAAAAGAAAGAAATTAGCAGAAAAAAGAAATGTTTATAATTTACACAAACTTACTCATACTGTCCACCCCGCTATCGACTTCATCTTCCCTCTCCAAGGGCTGCGGGAACTCTTTCCCGTGCTCTTCTTTCGCGTTCTCTTCTTTCACGTTCTCTTCTCCGCTCTCTTGCTTCTCTTCTTTGCCGTCTTGTTTCTCATCTTATTGTGGGAAAGTTAAGTTAAGTATTAAAATTTACTAAAATAAACCCTTAAAATAAATTAATAACTTGACACAAACACAAGCCGTAAATAAAAATTATTTAGTACAATACATATTCAAAGTGACTTATAATTTATTGTTATAATTTGAAAATCGCGAATACCCACATGTGGGAAATATATTTTTTATATGTTTGGATTATAATTTTTCTTCAAAACTAATTATAACTCAAAACATATAAATAATAGTCCAAAACTAATACTTGTAGTTAGACTGTCTTTAATAAATCATTTTGAGCCCACCAACCACTGTTCTTGTTTTACCTTCGTGCTTGTCCCTGGCGGCGCCCCCCCGGTCCCGCCTGTCGTCGTCGTCCCTGACGCCGGAGCTGTCGCTGTTGCTGGAGTCGGTGGGCGTGCGGCTGCTGAGGTTGAACCGCACCTGGCAGTTGCGGTGCGACTCCGACGATTGCCTGCGTTGGTTTACATTGATTGGTACAAAAAATATATTCTAATGCATTATAATATATATTCATTATTTATATTCTAATGCTGAAGCATCCTTCGTCTCATTCGTTTTAATTATATTCTAATGCTTAAGCGTTAGAATACATTTTCGGGCGCTACCCCGAGCCAATGACTTCACTCACATCAATTAAATACTCCATACGAATCGATTGCCATGTCATCGTCATCCAATTGACGATTGATCATATTCTACGCGGCCCGTAAATCTAAAACATGTAGTTTGTTGATTTGGCCACGAAAAACTGCGTTTAAGTACATAGTTGACATACATTTTTTTATTAATTGAAATGGAATGAATCCGGTTGTATCGAATAAATTACTATTGGATGATAAAAAAAAATTGAATACGGGAACTTTTAGATGCAGTATCTTTGTGGAAATTATTCCTATATTTTTTGTGAATTTAATTTTTAATGTGTTGTTCTGAAACCTGTATAAGGACAGTAATGATGTTTTTTGTGTTTCGTGCAACATCCCTGACGTGTAAATGTAGGCAGGCCCAGGCCGGTGTAGTAGTAAGTAGTAGTGTGCGACTGACCGACTGAGGTCGGAGTCCATCGAGGCACGCTTGAGGTTCCGCTGGCTCTTGAGCTTCATAGTCCTCAGCAGGCGCCGCACCGCCACCATTTTGAGCCGCATGTTGCGCGCAGTGTTGAACCACAGGCACATCGCCTGCCGACAGGAAATACTAAATTAAACACATTTTTGACATACAGAAGCAAAAGTCCACGCCTAGACTCGTCTCTTAATCTTAGTCTTAGTATACACTAGCCAGTGCATGCGCGGCGACCAGCCGGAGTGCGTGCGTGTAGCTCCGTGATGAAGAGGTACCGAATACCTTGAAATCTGCCGCACTCGCTTATCCTTCCTTAACTTACTTTCACTATTTGTTTTGTTAGAAATATAATGCGTGAATCGAGTTTTGATTCAGTACCCGTGATTCGAATATGTTGAAATTTTGTATTAATTTGTAAACTTCGTGACAATACGCCAGATTACGGTGCTTCATCACATTACGGTGAAAAGGCTTGTTTTTAAAAATATTTTCTTTTTATTATCTTGTTCGTTTACCTTGAGGCGGTTCTTGAACTGCGGCGTGGCGATGAGCGGGTGGTCGGCGGTCATGGCCTTGCTGGACGGGTACAGCGCCACCGCGTTGTAGAACGACTCCAGGATCGTGCTCAGCTCGCGCATGGCGCGCCCGACGGCCTCCGAGCACGGGTCGCAGTCGAACGTCAGGCAACCGAACACCAGCGCTGCAACCACACGCCAGGACAACTGAACATTGGGCTTCACAACCGAACACCAGCGCTGCAACCTCACGCCACGACAACTGAACATTGGGCTTCACAACCGAACACCAGCGCTGCAACCATACGCCACGACAACTGAACATTGGGCTTCACAACCGAACACCAGCGCTGCAACCTCACGCCACAACAACTGAACATTGGGCTTCACAACCGAACACCAGCGCTGCAACCTCACGCCACGACAACTGAACATTGGGCTTCACAACCGAACACCAGCGCTGCAACCACACGCCACGACAACTGAACATTGTGCTTCACAACCTAACACCAGCGCTGCAACCTCACGCCACGACAACTGAACATTGGGCTTCACAACCGAACACCTGCGCTGCCACCACACGCCACAACAACTGAACATTGGGCTTCACAACCGAACACTAGCGCTGCAACCTCACGCCACGACAACTGAACATTGTGCTTCACAACCGAAAACCAGCGCTGCAACCTCACGCCACGACAACTGAACATTGGGCTTCACAACCGAACACCAGCGCTGCAACCTCACGCCACGACAACTGAACATTGTGCTTCACAACTGAACACCAGCGCTGCAACATCGCGCCACGACAACTGAATATTGTGCTTCACAACTGAACACCAGCGCTGCAACCTCACGCCACGACAACTGAACATTGTGCTTCACAACCGAACACCAGAACAATCCTTCTTCATACCGCACTAGTCAAAAAGAGTGTACAGTTAAAAAAATATTGTGTGTAATTTTATTAGTATTTCAATTCAAATTCAAAATGCTTTATTCATATAAGCCCCAAGGGAGCACTCATAAAGATTAAAGTAAATGACTCTAGGTCTCAGTAATGTTCGTCTACCAGAATTACAGACTAAAATTAATGCTGTCTTTATCAGCAATAAAAGAGTTCTCTAAATATCTATCTTTAACGATATAAGAAAGCGCATACCATCGTCGTCAAGTTCAACAGACGAGCCCTCCGCTTGGTTTTCAGTGAAATCTTCGTGCGAACTCTGAGTCTCTACGAGCCTTTTGGACAGCCGTCTGCACGGGTCGTTGTTCACAAATCTGGAAGAAAGCAATTTTGTATTATTATGTTAATGGCAACTTATGGTTATCACGCTAATTTAAAAATCTCTCGCCATATAAAAAAAGGCGCGGTCAAACAGGCAAGAAACAAAGTAAACCCTAAATCATTATGCTAGACTCGAATATTCTATTCCATAAAATGCTTTTTTTAACTGTAACATTTTCTGTTATGAAATAAATGAATATTAATACGATTCCACGCGTGGGAAGTCGTGAGAAAACACCAGAAACTTCTACAATACCCACAGAAATAAGAGTCGACGCCGCAAAGGCATATTTTGCCCCACACTCTGCGGTCCATATCCCCGTCCTTCCTTGAACAAAACGCGTAAGCGCCGTGAAATTATTGGCGCTTACGACCTTTTGATCGCGAGAAAACAAACTACACGCTAGACGCAATCTAGCGCTACATGATTTATTTGATTATTTAGACGACATAATTATGGTATTAGCGCTGCAGCGCAGGACTTTAATATAAAAAATGGAACAAGACTTTTGTTTCACATCTCTTTTAGTACGTTAGTACATATTACCTCGATGACAGTACCTGTACTCGCAGATGTTCTTGATGACCTGGGGCACGACCCTCCGCTGCGCACACAGGTAGGCGTCCTGCTGCGCGAGGCTGCGGCCGGCGATCTTGGCCTGCAGCTCCAGCCAGATGAGGTCCTTGAGCTCGTTCTGCCACACTTGCTCCTCGCGGCTGATCTGCGGCGGAATCTGCCGTCACTCCGACGTGTTACTGCTCTTGTTGGACGGTGGGACACTTGGAAGCGGAAGGGCGAGTGATAGGATAGACGCATCGAGGAACTAACCCCTAGAGATTAAATTCCACCATTTTTGCCGAGACATAATGCGCCTCACCTCACGCCGTTTCCCCGTGCGCTGATATGCTGAGCGCTGATATTATTTATAGCAAAATCAATACATTGCTGTGACATCGGATAGTACAGTATTTCATCTCTCGGGATTAGTATCTCGATGGATAGACGGTTCGACAGGTTGATGTTTGAAACGATTGAATCGTAGTCTTCTTGCGTCTTATCTTCGGAATGAATCATCAGGTACCTCGTTCTTGACAGCGAATGTATCCTATCGTTTTAGATAGGAGTTACAGCAAGCAGGTAGCAACGCATCAAATAAGGAAATGTTATAGGTTGGTAATTGTTGACTTTAACTGTCGAAAAACTACCTCTCTAATGAATAAAATCATGATCGATTATAATACTTATTAAATAAACTGAAAGATATTTTTAAAAATCAATGTACCCAAAAAAGTTACAGGTATAATTCATACTAACTAAATAATACATAACAAGCTTTCGTCTTTTAGAACCCGTTTTCAGAATAATCCAATTTTTACGCGACAAAAATCAACATCAATTCTTTTTGTTTATCTCACAGCTGGGCAAAAGTCTCTCCATCATCCTTCCAACGTCAAAACTATCGAATTCAAAATATTAGTCGAGACTTAGGACAGAGTAATATTAGTTAGAAAACAAGGAAAGAAAAGCGCAGTAAAAATAAACATTGAACACTCACAGTGCGTCGGCATCCCTTATCAATATTGCCCATATTGATCAGCATGCTGAACGTCTTGTGGAACGTGACGCGGGAGGCGGGCAGGGCCTCGTCGCGGCGCCAGGGCTCCGCCTCGGCCTCCGCCTCGTCATCCGTCGCCCGGCACTTGGGCCGCGAGCTCAGAGACATGAAGCGGCTGCATGACTCCACCTGCGAAAGGAACTGATGGGTGTCTGCTGTAGTTTATCGTTGTTAGTAAAGGGGGTCGCGTTGTTATATGGTTACAGGCTTGGTATTATTGGTAGATTATTTATTAATTAGTCCTGCACAGATTTGTGTATAAGGAACCACTTGATGGTAAATACAATGTACCAATATTCTAGTTAGTGAAAGAAAAAAGGCACGTGCGGAACAGAAGCAGTTTGGAAAACAAAAGAGCGACAGATAACAAAATCCATACTATCCATACTAATATTATAAATGCGAAAGTGTGTTTGTTGGTTTGTCCTTCTTTCACGCAGTAACGGAACAACGGATCGACGTGATTTTTGGCATAGATATAGTTTAGGGACCGGAGAGTAATATAGGCTACTTTTTATCCCGAAAAAAGGCACGGTTCCTGTGGGAACGCGGGTGAAAACCGCGGGCAGAAGCTAGTATACACATAAAAAGCATAGACAATACATAAATTAAATGAGTATGACTGTGGGTTTTGGAAGCGATAGCGGCGTGTATGAGTCTCTTGATCTGTAGGTTGATGGATCAAATTGTACATTATGAGTTACAGCTTCCAGTGAAAGCAAATCTCGTGGATTCATGTTCCAACACAGCACGGGACTTGAACACGCGTTACTTATCTCATCTCTCTATGTAAGTCTTCGATTCTCGCTCTCGATTCAGACTTCGATTTATCCCTTCAATTCGAATGATATTCTAATGTCATTTAGCATTAAGTATAGTGTAACTAAAAACCATTTGCAAATTGGAGAATAACGATTTAAATCATTAACCGAAACGATACTTAGAAGTACTATACGATACATAATGTTAATGACGTGCGTCACGCAAAGAATGTTACAAAGAAAAAAAAAAGGTTAGTACGTTATTTTACAGCATACGTATGATTATGTAATCATTAACACACACGCAGAATTTTATCACAAGTTTTTTTATGTTATTTGGTAACGAGACGAGCTGGTTGTTTGCCTGATGATAAGCATAACGCCGGCCCATAACAATTGCAGTGCCACTCAGAACTATGAAACACAAAGGCCTGCGCGGCACTGCAGTGCGCTCGTTACCCTGAGACATAAGGTATTAAGTCTCATAAGCCCAGTAATTTCACTGGATACTCTGCTCATCAAACCGGAACACAGTAACGCTTGCACACTACTGCTTGGCGGCATATTTCACGAACAAAGCGGTGGTAACAACCCAGACGGACACTCGCAGCAGAGTTAGTCATACCACTAACTGATGAACTATGAAATACGCAAAAAAGGGTATTATCCACTCAAGCTACATCCTCAAGCCAAGGTCGGCCATTGTATTGGATATGCGAACCAAATGGTGAAAAATAATAGGTTACATAGATGTATAAAACAGTGTTTACATAGATGTCCTTCAATTGAACAATAAGTGCCGCACCGAGCCTTGACGACGTGACAAAATATTTGAGTCTCAGGATAAAATCTATAAGTGGGTGTAGAGTACTGAATTGGCTGCGCCTTAGCTTTTATGTCTACAATATTGTCTAGTAGGCTAGGTTCATGTGTTTGTGTAGATGAGTGGAAGGCGATCTTGTCGGAATGCTTGGAGTACTGTGAGAGGAACTTATGAACGTGTTGTGTATAACGAATGAAATAATTGTTATTTTTTAATTTTTATTTGACTTGTATTTGCAATTTGTGTTTGATATGTGTTTGGCCGAATTTTTGACATTTGTATAGTTACATAATGACGACATTAATTTGGTTTTAAAATGATGTTTACTATTTTAGTGATTGATGTAATTGGATTGTCCGACTGTCCGTGTCAATTGATTAAATAAATATTAAATAGATAACAATAATAATAATTTGAGAATGATTGTTCAGAGAATTTCATAGCAATACTGAGTTTGTTTGAAAGGTGGCTTTCATGCCACCATTCGTAAAAAACGACATCTCTTATGAAAAGAGAGCTGGAATATCACAATATCTAATTCTGAAATCAGTGGCGACTCAGGCTGACTTCTCCTTTATGGAATAATTGGGTGAAAAGGGTGACTAATTGGGAAATGTTTTACTTCTCGTAACATCAACATATTTTCATTAGATGTTATCGTAATTTTGATAACACTATAAATCTATATTATGTGCAATAAATAAATCTTGTTAGTGGTAGGACTAACTCTTCTGCGAATGTCCGTCTGGGTTGTTACCACCGCTTTGCTCGTGAAGTCTGCCGCCAAGCAGTAATGTGCAAGCATTACTGTGTTCCGGTTTGATGAGCAGAGTATCCAGTGAAAATACTGGGCTTATGAGACTTAATACCTTATGTCTCAGGGTAACGAGCGCACTGCAGTGCCGCGCAGGCCTTTGTGTTTCATAGTTCTGAGTGGCACTGCAATTGTTATGGGCCGGCGTTATGCTTATCATCAGGCAAACAACCAGCTCGTCTCGTTACCAAATAGCATAAAAAAATCCTTATTAGAGGTTAGGCGCAAGATGCACGTAATTTTGTACTAGTGCCTACATAATAATCCAAGCGGCATGATAGAATAAGTACTACAGTGCCAAAGGAACTACTAACCAGAGTGGGCACCGCAGTCATCGGGTTCGGCGAGGGCAGGGAGTCCGCCTTGTTCTGCTGCGCGAGGTCTTGCTTGCTGTCCCGCTCCTTTGACCTCATGAGCTTGAGGCTCGCGCGCTTCCGCAGCCGCTCTGAAACTGACAACACTATTCATTAGGCACACATCTTTAATTATATCGTGGTAAGGCACATTGTCGCCTGGCTAGCACCCATGCTTCAGTTAAAGATGGAGATATATGTTATACACGTCCGGTTGTATTTAAAAATAGTCCCTTATCGTCATAGCTCGTTGAACTGAGGTGGTATTCTTGAGGTGGAATTCTTGGGGTGAACGTAACCTTTACTGTCGTATAAGGGCTTCGAATGTATCTACTCGTAATGTACCATATTCTCGTGCGTAAAACACGTAGGCAAACTTATCTATTTTGATGGCTTCGATGTTAATAAATATAATTTGAAAGCGAATAGAAAGGTAGTAAACTGAAAACAGAAAGTGTCTACAGCTGTTATCCATTTTCACTCTTCAAATTTTACTCATATTAGGCAGAAAAATAGCCTAAAGCAGGCACGTATACAGAGGGGGGATACTTGGGATTTATCCCCCCCCCCCCCAAACTGAATAAAATAAACAGGATCATAACCACTGTGAAGTACGAAATTTCACATGGTTGTTAAGTTTGGATACCTGCCTGGCCTAAAGCCTGGACAATCCGCCAAGCAGTAATGTGCAAGCGTTCCGAATACCCCAGGGTAACGAGTGCCCTGTCGCGCGACTTATGTGTTTCAAAGCTCTGGACTCATGGGCTGGCGTTAGGCTTACCATCAGGCAAACGACCGGCTCCTTTCCTTATACAATAGTGTCTATAAAAAAAAATCAAGATGAGGCGCAAAGGTGAGAAACCTTTAAGGGCCAGAAACATTGGCAAGAAATGCAAATTATTTCATCATCCGGTTTTACAACAGGACGCACTTCTTTGCACAATAACTTACGATATTGATTATTACACTTATTTTATCTGCATGAGATTTGATTTTGAAAGTATCGGCGGTATTATAATCTACTATCTCCGGCTGTTCAGAATTTGTAGATATACTCATTGTAGTACATAGTGTAGATAGGATTGGGCACTTATCGGGGCTTAACTGATCGATCTATTGAAAATACATTAGATTAATTTGTATGCATAGGTTAAATGGAAAAAAACGTTTTTGATTAGTAACATATTTTTCTGCACACATGTTTCTTCGTAATAGAGCTGATGTTATATCCACACACATAAGACAGAGGCCTAGCTGCCAAGTTACGAGCGCTCCGGTTTATGAAAGTCAACAAATATGATAACAAATACTTTGGAACGAAACTGGCGGTGCTCCTTAATGTACATCAGCCATTCTGTGTGTTCCGCGGAACCCTAGGGTTCCGCGATACAAATGTAGGGTTTCCGCAAGTATTTAAAAAAAAATTAATGGTACTTTTATTATGCTTATTAATAAAGAATACACTTTTAATAAAAAGTATTGTTTTATTGTAGGGTTCCGTCAAGTATTTCGCTTTCCAAAAGGGTTCCGTCACCAAAAAAAGGTTGAGAACCACTGATGTACATTATATTGTGTTGTCAAGTGTGTCAAGCAAATTATTGTGACATTAGTCCCCTGAACGATTCACGTATGTAGACATGTCGCTAATTTGCCCTCTATAGATTCTGTACTTCAATGCGATTGTTGAGCGACGTAGTGCCTTCTAATGGCCCTAGTGTACTCTGTACTTCAAAGTGAGCTTGGCCTATTGAGCCAACAAACCAAATAAAGTCAGAAGAAAAACGAATTACAATTTAAGTTCAGCTTGGATCTTTAAATCTTGACTCAGAATTACATAGCCATATAAAATTATAAAGTTCCAGTGAAACTATATTCAAATTAATCCAGAAAGCAAATGTATAACAGCTACTCGAACCTCTTCGAAAATCGTTCCAAAATTATTAAACGCTTACCCATGACCGTTAGCCTTGATATCCAGCGCTTAACTCGCTCGATGCATGAACGCTTTACACGGGTACATCTCGAGCCACTTCACAAATGACTGGCCATTAATAAGCATAAACCTTTCAGTACTGCATTATGAAGGATGACACGCGGAAACACTAAATGATAGAGCAATCCGGGAACAGTCAATGGATTAGCCTCGTACGCCACCCACGTCTGAGATAGCGAAGGTAGTAGGCACCTATCAGAATTGGGGTTGTATCAGTACGCCCGTAGTACGAATGTGAATGACGAACAAATTATGATATTTAAGAAACTAAAAAAATTTCACTTGTGGTGTAATTGTGTATCATTGTTTATTCAGTGGGTGATATAAATTCTGATTTTGCAAGTCAACATCACATGAGCTTGCCATAGCATCAATCATTAGATGGTAGGACTAACTCTTCTACGAGTGTCCGTCTGGGTTGGTACCACCGCTCGTGAAGTATGCCGCCAAGCAGTAATGTGCAAGCATTACTGTGTTCCAGTTTGATGAGCAGAGAAGCCAGTGAAATTACTGTGCTTAAGAGACTTAATACCTAATGTCTCAGGGTAACGAGCGCTCTGCAGTGCCACGCAGACCTTTGCGTTTCGAAGTTCTGAGTGGCACTGCAATTGTTATGGGTCGGCGTTATGCTTATCAGGCAAACGACCAGCTCATCTCGTTAAAAGAGAGTATAAAAAAATTCTTTATTAAGACAAATTGTTTGGAAGCAGCAACTTAAATTGATGTCTCATGAGACGAGTGTAGTGTCGCAGAAAATTCATCAGTTTGAACAAAACTAACAGTCAGAAGACATCTGAAAAGCACATCTCTAAAACATCATCGCTTTACGAAACATTAAGTTATCTAATCTCTTCTCAATTGTTCAAACAAGTCATGAGTCTAAGAGCATGTTTATTATGTCAAAAAGATGAATAAATGAATTGAATTGAGTCTATAGTTCTATTCGCACAATTCCATCATCCACATTCGGTTTTCACGCCTATGCTATCCGAGCCACGTCAAATGTTACACAATTTTAAAACAAGCCAAAAAAAATAAAAAAAATTAGATCCTATAAAAATATACAATGAAAACAGAGAGATATAATATTTTAAGATCATTAAAAGTGTATGCTATAGATACTAAGCAGTTAATATTGTCCCTAAATGTGGCCCACGTTCTAGGAAAATATTTGGCATTTCATCGTATAAACAGTCAAAATACTTCATAAATATTTCTATATCAGGTATTAGACAATGTTATCGCAGACGACGTCGTCACTTGATGACACGTAAGATAACAACACCTAAGATATATTTTTACTTCGGTGTAATAATTTGTAGGTCAAATAAACCCAAAATTCTATTGCTCAACATTTTAGTAACACTATTCTGTATCAAATTCAAATTCAAAATGCTTTATTCAAATAGGCCCCAAAGGAGCACTTATGAAAGTTAAAATAAATGACTCTAACAGCGGACCTCTGCAACATTGGTCTACCCGAATCGCAGACTAAAACTAATGCTGTAGTACAAGCGCTCTTTTTTCACTATTGATGGAATAACGTTAGACAGAGCTATCACACCCAAAGGTGACAATGTGGCCGAAGTTAGTAGACAGAATAAGAACAAGTTTACAAATCCGTTGGAACACACCGTTAGGTGCTTGCTGGCGACGTATTTGTAACCTAAAAGGAAGTTACACAAGCGAGCACTAAAAATATCCTGACAGCTCCTTCCTTGCACCACGATGCTTACCAGGCGATTCCGGTGAGTTGGCATTATCCACCACGTCCTTCTTTTCCCGGATAAGGCGCTGAAGGCTGACGCCAGTGTCTGCATAGTTCCTGAAACAAGAGAATGTTATCATCGTCTCTTATCTTTATGATAAGTAATATCGCTGCCAGATAGTTAATGCGATCTTTTACACGAATACATTTCGGAATTTTCGGAGAGTGTGCGATGGTATTATATATAATTTGATTTCGTCATCATCATTATACCATCTAATGACTAGATGTAAGACATAACGTCACCCGCCCGACATTCCTCATGTCCCAGCGTTTTGCTTCTACCTTCAATAATATATCTATAGTAGACGAGCTTTATATAAAGTGACAATCTCGGCTAAGGAGTAGAATTTTTGCCAGCTGATCTCTGAATGTTAAGACGTCAGTTTGACTGAAAAAGATAATTACCACAAGTCACATTTTTTTTAAACAATTCAAAAAGATAAGCTACACCTTTATCTTTTCCGATTGCTTTGATATCGGAATTATTATTGGTATAGCTTTATGTGATCTTATTAAATAAACAATATAACATCATGTTAAATACCTATATTTCTATGCTTACTTCTGTAATACATTGTAGTATACTAGCTTCTGCCCGCGGTTTGTACCCGCGTTCCCACAGGAACCTTGAATTTTTCCGGAATAAAAAGTAGTATGTTACTCTCCGGTCCATAAACTATCTATGCCAAAAATCACGTCGATCCGTTGCTCCGTTACTGCGTGAAAGAAGGACAAACCAACAAACACACTTTCGAATTTATAATATTAGTAGGGATAACGCATGTTTTGATCTGATTAACAAGAAATACAACGAATATATAAAAAAGCAAGATAAACAGATATCGTTCAAAGAAATGGTATGTGCATTAGTCACACCGACAAACATATATATGAAATCCGCTTCGTGGGTAATGTTCGATTGATAAGATTGCACCTGAAGGAAGTCTATAATACATATCCTGCATTTTTTGTTGCTTGGTGGTAGGGCACTTCTAGTGCTCGCCTGACCTACCAAGCTAATCTCTAGTTAACCAAGTTAAAAATCAGTCGCCAAGAAACACCTTGGTGTGTTCCGGCAACTGCACTTGCCAATCCTAATCGAGGTCTATAGCGATTCTCCGTCTTCAACCCCACCGTCTTCAACTGCACCGTCGGCGTTGTTTGATATCAGGCGAGACAGTAATAAGGAATCGATCAGACGCTCCATACGCAAAAAATCGTGCGAATTGGCGGCTAGTTCTGATGTTTTCTAGTTTATTCCTGATATTGTTGTAACGCGACGTCACTATCGAAGATCGACGTCCGTATCTCAATTTCGTTTTATCTCCTTTTTTGGTAAGTTAAACGTCATTTTAGCCCTAATCTATTCCGAATTTCTAAAGATTTATATCTTCTCAAATCAAAAGAACGGACGGAGGAAAAAATGGACAAACTTCTAAGGGCTCCTTCTCTCTAAAGGATCTTTAATTGGCTCACTGTTTTGTATTATTTTTCCTATAAAATGTGTTTCCAGCTGTTGATCTTCCTTATAAGTAAATAAATAAATAAAGAGCTCTACAGACAAGCAAAATTTTGAGGAAATCCAAAACCCTCCAAAAAGCCTAAACACACTTTAAGTTACATTGTTAGTAAGGGATTGCTTATTGCGATAAAACCACCGTAAGGTGGTAGGACGAACTCTTCTGCGAGTGTCCGTCTGGCCTCTGGGCGGGTTCCTGCATCGCTTTGCTCGTATAATCTGCCGTCAAGCAGTAGCGTGCAAGCATTACTGTGTTCCGGTTTGATGAGCAAAGCAATATAGTCAGTGAAATTACTGGGCTTATGAGACCTAAGTCCTAATGCAACGAGCATAATGAAGTGTCGCACCGGCATTTCTGTTACAAATTTCCGAGTGGCACTGAAATTGTTATGGGTTTGGAGTTTTGCTTACTATCAGGCAAATGACCCACGTCGTTACCCAATCTCGAGGCTCATCTCGTTATACAATAGTACAAAAAAAAGAGTTTTTGTTTTGTAAATTTGTCCACCACAAACTCGACTCAAAACGTCGTCCACAACCGAATCGGCTCTATAAATAACCTAATGTTTTTCAGAGTGGTACGATAACAGTATCTCTCATTCAATCCCGACCTGATAACGGCCGATTAACGTATACAATTGTATATAGCAAGCGTCTGCTAAATGTGAAAAACAAAACGGGATGACTGATAATACCTAACAACAGTGGAAATAAAATAATAGATTGGTAATAATTTCAACGGGAAGATGTTCAAGCTGACCGATTCTCAGTCTGTTGATCACTTCTTTTTGACAAGAAGGGGCGGGGAGGGGTTAGATGCGACTCGCGCAAGACCGAAAAGAATGGCGTGCAAAGGACCTTTACTCAGCATTCGATGGGTAATAGTTGAAAGAAGGATGATAATAACGGCTAAGAATCACATAGACCCTGACGCCTAAGGATTCCTAAGGGAAATAGAATCTACGAGGGCCGTGTACTCACAACAACTCAACTCACCAGTCGCCAAGACACGAACTTCACTTTTGCGTACAAATATTTGTCCCGTTGCAAAAATCGAAACCTCTATGCACTACAGAAGTTACGTCCATCGACCTAACAAATACCTACTGTTACTGTTTATTGTGCTAGGGGCTGGAAGGAAAATCGATTTTATTTGCTTCCATATTTTTTTCCCCAATCTGAGTACATCAAGAAACTTGTGACAATCTCTTTTGACTTAAGCGACGCAACGCCTGAAACCACCCTAGGCCTATACCATATGGTTTTTCATAGGCATATTACATATTATGTCATTGACAAATTAACATACACGGACAAAACAGGTTGGACTAAGATGCTTCTCCTTTTTTCACTTCATAACTTATAATTTCATTATGTATGTTTTTGTTAGTGGTAGCACTAACTCTTCTGCGAGTATTGGTCTGGGTTGTTACCACCGCTTTGCTCGTGTAGTCAGCCGCCAAGCAGTAGTGTGCAAGCATTACTGTGTTCCGTTTTGATGAGCAGAGTAGCCAGTGAAATTACTGGGTTTATGAGACTTAATACTTAATGTTTCAGGATAACGAGCGCACTACAGTGCCGCGCAGGCCTTTGTGTTTCAAAGTTCTGGGTGGCACTGCAATTGTAATGTGCCGGCGTTATGCTTACCATCAGGCAAACGACCAGCTTGTCTCGTTACCAAGTAACATTAAAAAAAGTATCAAATCTGGTGCTGTTGTCAACCTCGAATGGGGACTGGCGCTTTGCGACTGAATTTCAGCTAGACGAGGTAACTAGCCAGGCTATAATAGTGATGATAAAACCCTTCACCGAAATCCCAAGGCTGAGAATAATTGATTTTTTACAATAGCAGTTTACAACAAAAAAGAAATAGTGCGTAATCACGTGCTTTCGTTTGACGTGTAATGTGTATTACATTTGACACCTCCAGATATAGAGGCGGCTACGCGGCGCCACTTTACGCCACGGACGCAAATAATAGAACCGATTGTGTTTTGAGTTGTTTACTGAAGAATACCGATCTGGATATTTTTATACTCTTGGATAACGGAACGCTGGGTCGTTTGGCTGATCGTAAGCATAATCCCGCGAGCGAGTGTGGCCGAGCGGGAACTTGTGCCACTTGCAATCCGACGCACCATAGTTCAAATCTCGACTCGGCCGCACCAATGACTTATATCAAGTTATATGCGGATTATTCACACTCGCACTAAAACGGTGTAGGAAAACATCGTGAGGGAACAGGCATGTTCAAGAACCACAATATTCGAGGACATGTGACATCCACCAAGCCGCACTGGGCCCGCATGGTGGATTATGGCCCATACCTCTCTCCCTGAGAGAAGGCCGGTATTCCAGCAGTGGGAGCGTAAGAGGCTGATAATGAAGCATAATGCCAGCCCATACCAAGAGGGATGCTTAGTCCATTTTTGTATCACGTTTTGATGTATTAAAACATCCACTTTGTTGATTTTGATCGTAAAAAAACTGCGTTTAAGTACATAGTTGTCATACATTTTTTATTCTTTGAAATCTAATGAATCTGATAGTATATGTAATTTAAATTCAATTCAATGAACAATTGTTACATTGTGTTTGAAATAAGCATAGATACACAAAACAAAAAATCATCAAAATAAAAAAATAACGACCGATATTTTCAAATCTTTTTTGATTTTTTCTTAAACTTTATATGTATAATGTATACATATAATGTGTATAACTGTATATATAACATTACTACTCTCATATTAGTGTACACAAATGGTGGTTAAAATCGATATAATGCTTTTGAATAATTAATGAGATCGAAAGCGACATCACCTTGTCAACGCTAGTATCTACACGTAGCTTTATAAGTAGGTACACTTACAAAAGATGTAGTAAAGAGCCGTTTATAAGAGACAGGAGCTCTCTTGACCTAATATTGTAAGCGTCAAAAATTGTCATTAAGTACACCAACTACAATCAACTTTTTTTTATGTTATTTGGTAACGAGACGAGCTGGTCGTTTGCCTGATGGTAAGCATAACGCCGGCCCATAACAATTGCAGTGCCACCCAGAACTTTGAAACACAAAGGCCTGCGCGGCACTGCAGTGCGCTCGTTAGCCTGAGACATTAGGTATTAAGTCTCATAAGCCCAGTAATTTCACTGGATACTCTGCTCATCAAACCGGAACACAGTAATGCTTGCACACTACTGCTTGGCGGCAGACTTGACTCACAAAGCGGTGGTAACAACCCAGACGGACACTCGCAGAAGAGTTAGTCCTCCCACTAACAAACTATACTTATACGAGATATCTATACAAATAAATAAAATTGAAGTGTCTGTTTGTTATATCAAAATAACAGCTTTTTAACCAAATGCACATGAAAGTATATACGGTACCTATAATAAAACAAACATTTTTAATATTTTTGTCTGTCTATCTGTTTGTTTGTAGTCGAGACTTTCACTGGCAGATAGCTGATGGTACAAGGAGTAGCTTAGACTACTTTATTTTAGAAAAAGATATAGGGTTCCGCGCAAAAAAATAAAAACCATGAAATCCAATATCTCGCGCGGGTGAAACCGCGGGCAACAGCTAGTTAACAGTATTTATGGTGAAAGACTGAATAGAAGCCGCCCGGCAACAACTCACGTCACGTCATCACGTCTGGTTAGTTACCAGCACCCTCATGTTCAAAGTCTGTCTCCCAGAACGTATCAGTGTTCCAGTACAGGTTTCCTTGAGCTAGCCCTGAACTAGGTCTACGGCATTTTCAACCACATAACGATGTGGTGGGGCCAATGCCGACGCCGCTCGCCTAACGTATGCATCTACAATAATTAGCCTCAACGCAACGTTCGGCGCGAGCGTTCGCAGTGCTATTTTCTAAATCCACACATTGGAGGAGTGGTATTCGGCCGACGTTGGGGCCAACGTATGGAGCCGGCCTTAGATCAGGCGATATATCAGATAGTGGTCAAACGCTAACCTATCGAGTGTAAAAAAGTCGGCATAGATCTGTTGCGAGTGTTGTATCGAACGACAATCAGACACCGACATGCTTAGCAAGACCTCATTCAATATTAATTAATTAAAAGCATATAAGTAATCAAATATTTACACATTTTATCTAATAGGTAGTACGAAGGTCGACCAGCTCAGACAGGTGCTTTCGTTTCGATAAATTGTTGAACATTTGACGATCCACAAACATAATTAATATTCCCGACGACGTAAACGTCGAAAGTCGAAACCCATGACGAGCGCACAATGGTTATTAAGTGTGCGCTAAAGATAGAATTGAAAGGTCGATAGAAACTGGAACGAAGTTCTTAGGAAAAGAATGCTGTTTTTGTTAGCTTTTTTTAGTATCTTTAGGTTGATTGCCCAATATCTCACTACCAAGAGACGATTTACTCAAAGTTAGCATATTAAAATGGCAATGGGCAGGCCACACCGCTCGCAGAACCGATAACCGATGGGGAAGAAAGGTTCTCGAGTGGCGACCACGAACCGGAAGACGTAGTGCAGGACGACCCCCCACTAGGTAGACTGATGTGATGACCTTGTCAAAACCGCGGGGAACCGTTGGATGCAAGAGGCGAGTAGCCGATCCAAGTGGCGTTCTATGGGGGAGGCCCATGTTCAGCAATGGACGTCTTCCGGCTGATGGTGATGATGATGAAGAGACGATTTGGGCGAAATTGGTTGGGGTAGTCGGACGCTAACGCCAGTAGGGGAACTAGCTCCCAAAGACGGCTGCCAGAACATACTGTCAAGTGCTTGGCAATAGATTTTCATATATTAAGAGCCATGGGAATGGGTTGCAATAAAAAAATGCCGTACCACGATGCGATGGCTGCTTTTTGATGATCTACTATACTTAAAACTCTACAACTGCATCAAACCAGCTTATTCATGTACAACATACGTACGTGTACCAACCACATTACCCAGTTTCTTTGGTACCTAAGGGGTAAAAACAAAATGCTTAAAAAGTATTTACTTATAAATAACTTAAAGATTGGTACATAAACTAAGAGTTTCGGGAATGATTTAGACTGAATGTCATAATTCCATAGAAAATTACGAGTTACGATGAGAGCAAGATAGATTTCACCGAAGACCGAGACGTGAGAATCAATGCTACAATGATACTATTTGCCCGTCAATTAGACGTCCGCATGACGACATTGTCGGAATGAATGCCAGTAACACCATCTTTCGCGTCTTCTGGTCTTCGTTAGTTATTTTAAGAATATCTTCAAGCTAACTTTATGGTCGACTAGCTTCTGCCCGCGGTCTTTACCCGCATTCCCACAGGAACCGTGCATTTTTCCGGGATAAAAAGTAGCCTATGTTACTCTCCGGTCCATATACTATATCTATGCCAAAAATCACGTCGATCCATTGTTCCGTTATTGCGTGAAAGAAGGACAAACCAACAAACACACTTTCGCATTTATAATATTACTAGCTTCTGCCCGCGGTTTTCACCCGCGTTCCCACAGGAACCGTCAAACAGATCTGTCAAATTAAATCAACTTGTCAACATTATACAACTTTATTGCCAGCTGTCAATGTCAATTTTATGTCTCACTAACTTCTGCCTGCGGTCTTTACCCGCGTTCCCACAGGAACCGTGCATTTTCCAGGATAAAAAGTAGCCTATGTTACTCTCCGGTCCATAAACTATATTTATGCCAAAAATCACGTCGATCCTTTGCTTCGTTACTGCGTGAAAGGACAAACCAACAAACCAACAAACACACATTCGCATTTATAATATTAGTTTGGATGGATATAGTATGGAGTATGGATTAGTATGGATAGTATGGAAATACAAAGGGCGCGGCGTTGCAGAAAAAGCGTTTATAAGACTATAAGCAACTGTTACTATGACCCACCTGCGCTTCTCCTTGTCCCTGATCCTGGACCTCGGGGGCGTGGTGCCGAGCAGGTCGGCCTCGGAGCCGTCCCCGCCGTCCGCCAGCAAGTAGCGTGAGGTCCTCGGGTTGCGCATCACGACGTCCTTGGTATCGCTGGAGGAGAACCAACTGAATGAGTGATAGGTCCGCAGTGCTTCGTGCACAGAACAAGTATAAACAATGTTTGAATTGAAACACTGGTCTGTTTCTCGCAACTCATTTGCATTGTGGAAGCTTGGTCCTCGTATATTTTCTGGTACTCTAGACAGGGGTGTAGTAAGGGTAAATTAAGGTCTGAAACGTAAGCAAACCGTTTCTTCCTTATTGAAAGCCGCCGTTTTGTGCAGCGTATTTGATTGGGAGATTGATTGCACTTAACGGATGTACAACTCGATTACCGCCAAGGACAATTTAGCCACTAAAAATATATCTCATTTACATACATGTTTCGGGTTGTGAGACCTTGGCCATTGTAATTCCCTAGTTCTTAGATATTGAGAATCTTATTTCGGGCCCACGATCGATAGAAGTTAAGAAATAAAACATTTCTTCAACAAAATCCAATCTGTGATGTTAACAGGAAAAAATAACTTTTTAATTGATATATCTAGTTTCTAATAGATTTACATGGAATAGTCTTGGCCGTAACCGTTATAGAAAGGCCAATGATAGCATTACGAAATGCTTCCGGCTGTGGCCTAAAGGATAACGGGCTAGAATTTAATGGCGTACCAGTCTCTACAGATAGGTGTAGAATACAGATCTTATAACTTGGAGACTCGTCTGACTATTGTATACAATAGGGAGCAAGCAGCTTTGATCGTATGATTTCTCTCATTATTTGTATCACTATAGGCATTGCTACTAACTAAACATATGTGATCCGCGGAGTGGAAGACTGGAATACAGTTATTTCTAATACCTCAGGCACCAGTCTTACACAAAGCAGGACTACGATGTCCTAGGTTGTGTTACGCATACCTAAACTGTATCATCATGTTTAAATGATTGTATCTACCATCTGCTGTTTTGTGACAAATAAATGACTATTATTATAACTAAAACAGAAATATATTATTTGAAATTATTGTATTATACTCCAACAGGGAACAGACAGGCATTTTCGTCGGTAACTATTATCTAATGTGATCACTAAGACGCCTGTCAATCGTGGCTGTATTATGGTATTGTACAGATGTCTTTTGGCTGATCACGATAAGGAGATATCAAGGTCGAAACGAAGCCTATCTATATAATATTTACAAATAAATAAAACTGAAGTGTCTGTTTGTAATATCAAAATAACAGTGTTTTATCAAATGCATATGAAAGTATATGTACAGTACCTATAACAAAACAACCATTTTTCAATTTTTTATCTGCCTGTCTATTTGTTCCGGGTAATCTCCGAAACGGCTGGGCGGATTTTGACAGGACTTTCACTGGCAGATAGCTGATGTTAAGGAGTTACTTAGGCTACTTTTATTTTAGAAAAAGATTTAGGGTTCCTCGCAAAAAAATAAAAACCATGAAATCCAATATGTGAAACCGCGAGCAGGAGCTAGTCTACAATAAAAAAGGCGGGGCCTTTATGTACCCAATGATAGTAGTATTTAGTAGACGTAAACCTGTTGATTCCTCATTCCTTTGTTAAAACCAACCGCGCTGTCTATTTTTGTAACTGTGATACTAACAAACCGAAACGCTGCTAGGCCTCAGAGGGGTTAACAGTTATTCTATGATTTACCCGTAACCGCAAAAAGAAAAACCCTTTAATTATAAATATCTCTGCGTAGGTATTTATTTGATATTTGTTATAAAATACTGCGGTCAAAGTGCAAGATCCTGGCGGAAACGAAACATGACAGTCATCGAATTTGGTAATTTTCTAAATTTGTTCAACATTTAAATAATACTTTTAGTTCAATGAAACAACATTGAAAAAAACACCGTTTCACGTTTTACCGAGAAACTTTTAAATAAAATCAAACAGTAATATTTTCAACTACGTTTTTGTATTTACAAGTCACACTTTATTTTACGTATATGATAATGATCCATTTACCGCGGCGCGGCGTCTGCGTGTCTGAGCACGCAGTGTTTGTGAAACATTTTTTTTTAATAGACGTCTTAGAAGCATAAGTTGAAGCGGGTGCCGTGCTCGGACTAGATTTCCATCAAGCCCTGACCACAACCACAATAGATCGTGGTTTTTCCATGGTTTTCTCGTGGTCCGCGATTGATGCTTATCCATAAATCATGAATTAGATGTGAGGGCTGCCTAAGATTCCCATTTGTCTTGTTACCTAGTAGTATAAAAATCTATAGTTACCACAAAAAAATCATTTTTAGTCCCCAGTTTAGCTAGACATCATCTAAAGAGAAACGTCAAAAATGATTAGAAATGTCACAACAGAATTGTGTTAGACAATGGTTAGACACTACTTAAATCAGGATTTGTGGGTATGTTTAACGTGTGTTTAATTTTTTGTGGTAAGACCCCTATTGTTTAAATATGTACATGATTTGCGTTAAACTGTACAAATTGTGACGGGGGTTTATATACACAATTAAACTTTATTGAATTTGGGATAGTGGGACATGAAATATGAACAGTTTGAACAGTCAACTGGTCAACGCCCACTACTTGTCAGGGGATTCACGAATGATTATAATATTATCAAGCACCATATTATAATTATTATATTATTATTTATAGCAGTCTGGGGGATACCTAACATGGGGGATATAACAGTCAATGACTAAGACTAAAGTGGTCTAAAGTAGCAGAACATTCCAGTGTTGTCAAAAATAAAATTGATAGAAGCTTACAAATAAATAATAAAAATAACAACAAACGATCACGTTCAGGAAAACATCGTGAGGGTCATCCTTAGCGGTACTCCAAATGAATGTAGAAGCATAACGCTTCGGGAGTAAAGGAGGAATATCAACTATACAGTATCGATGTCGCTTCGCCGTTTGTCTGGTGTAATTTCGCTAAAATGCCACCGACAAACAAGCAACTCTACGCCGATGCTCAAGGCTCTGCAGCCTAGCTTCTACCAGCGAGTCATTGCGGATGAGCTTCTTGGCTCGCCTCTCATAGACTCCAGCGCTTCAAGCTGGTACAAGGCCGAGCCATCACAGAGATGAGAACAATACTCTTGCCCCATCACCTTAGCTAGGATACCCAGATTTTCAGCGGCCAATTGATGCTTAGACTCAATACAGGAGCCAAAGTGATGCGAAGAAGCTCAATATCGTCAGTTATCGGTACGCCTACATCCCAGAAAATAGGAGGAAGAAGGAATTGAGTACAAATAAATTCGCGTGGTTAAAACGCGTTTTGTCTCGTTTACGCACGTTACATTATCACGTTGTCGAAAGGAAAACAACACATTTTTACTACAGGTTTGATTAGTTTAGTATGCTACTCGCATGTCAGGGAGGACAATGAACTCTCATGGGGCTTCCCTTCTACCTTTTCTAATACGATGACTCAAAAGCTTCCTCTTTACAATCATCAATAAAAAAAGAAAATCAAATTAAGCGGTCATGGTCGACCGCTAATCCGGGGAGAGACGGTTCGAAAAACTACAATGAGTTTCCAGTGAAAAAATATATGATGTAACCATAGCATAGTAGCTTAATATTCTTGTGCTCTTACGGTTATGAACCACCTTCCCAGGCATGGCCCTCAAAGAAGGTAGCACTCACGGTGAGCCTAAAATCGGCCAAGTGGGAGTCGCGCTTGCACCGTCTGGTTGGAAAACTGTCCCCAAACACCAAACGGTGTAATCCGCAGCACTTGAGAGCCAGTTCTAATTTAGGTTTCTCTTACCTATTACCCTCGATGACAACGTCGATTAAAGTCGGATAAGTAGTCGTTAAAAAATAAACTATCGAGAATAAAACAGCAATATCACGCTCACGACTCTGTGTTAATTCATAGGAATAAGGAAACCATAAAAAATATATAGGGTGTTACCACAAAAAAATTAAACACGTTAAACAATGTTTAACGCCTAAACATGCCTTAGTCACGCGATTAAATATATGTAACCACAAATCCTGATTTAAGTAGTGTCTAACCGTTGTCTAACACAATTCTGTTGTTCTAATCATTTTTGACGTTTATCTTTAGACGCTAAACAGGCGAGTAAAAATGGTTTTTTTGTGGTAACACTAATAGTATCTAATATTGTGGCTTTGCCATGAAACAACCGAGTAATAAAGTAAACAAATCGTTAAACTAATCAGCGAGGTTCATGGCCACTGCCAACGGAGCTGCCGAAATTACAGCGCTTGCATAGTCGTAAACCAGTTGTTATTTATGTAAATTGTGACTTGCTGGAATTGGACACGTAGATGACGAATGATTCGTTAGTTTTTTTCTCTTTAACGCTACCTATAGAGAATATCGACAGGTAAGGAACTGAGTAATTAGGTAATTTACATCTAAAGTAATGATGTGTGCGAAGTTGAAAACAAGTAAAAACCTACAATAGGGGGCGGACTAGAAAATTACCTATATATTATTCAAATTCAAATTTCTTTATTCAAATAGGCTCCAAAGGAGCACTTATGAAAGTTAAAATAAATGACTCTAACAGCGGGCCTCTGCAACATTAGTCTACCCGAATCACAGACTAAAACTAATGCTGTCTTTATCAGAACATAATTATGCTCAATAAGAGCGAAATAGGTGCCAAGACTCTAGCTAGGCTGAAAGGCATTTAATTTTGGGAGACCAAGAACCTGCCTACATTTAATATTGTCATCGCCTGTTCTAAGTTGTAATCCCACTGTGAACGAAATGTTATCCAAGCAGCCCAAAAGGTCAGCAAACTGACAATGCATTGGGCTGTCCCAGTTGCCGCAGAAGCGATAACCGTTTGTGTGCACGCATTCCACTAAGAGCAAATAATATTCCTTGGAGGAACCAGTTTTTTGAGACCTTGACTCGGAAAACAACGTGTATCTTCTGGAAGCGGCCGAGAGTTCTGGTCATCAATTTCAAGCAATAGGAGACGTCAAATAAGGAGTGAACTTCTCCATAGGCTGATCAATAAGGTTTGTCTATTACACTCTACATTGCACTTACAGCGATGTGTATGTACTTGTAGCTCTGTAGAACATTGACATTCAAACCACGCAATATCAAAGCACGGTGCGGCGCTACATTAGTGATGCATAAGTAGGTAAGTATCTAATAGGCAGATAAGGGTGATTGGCGGGGCGATAGTGCTATCGGCAGATTACAAGCGCTATGTTTGCACGGCACTCGGCGCTAATGGGACGCGATACTGTGATTGCCATGGAATTATCATTATGGTACTGGTTATGAAAAACTCATCAGCCTACGCTGGAAATGGACCATTAATTTATAAACATTGATTCAAAATTAAAATTCTTTATTTACATGGGCACTCGGAGATGATTACTTTATGTCATGTGCCTGTTCCACGTACACAACCGATCCAGAAGGACACGAAACTGACCAACATTCTTTATTCAAAAATGCTTGTAATGATAACAATTCAGGTGTAAAATTTAAGTCTAAGCCAATAATCTTCTAAGCCAATAATCTTCTTCTTTGAAAAAGTAATTCTTGTAAATAATATGTATACAATATATATTTTTTATGATATGATGTATATATAATATGTATAAATTTATTTTGCAATATGTATCTTGGAAATGGCTCTAATGATTTCGATGTTTTTATTTTTAATTTAGATAATGTTTCCTTTTTTACTTTACCTATATTGTTGTAATGCATATAAAAACCAATATTACACATAATAAAGAGTTTTAAACTTTCACGGTTATTTACTAATTCATACATTGTAACGGGATATTTACTGTGATTATTATTGAGCGATCAGCACCCAATATTTCGACGCTGTTGCAAGCATCATGTTCACGGGAATTCATGGTCAGGCCAGGAGGCTCCTTGATGAGTAAATCAATCTATATCAACTATAGTGGAAATTCCAACGGTACACTTATCTTTGAAGCCCAGTCTCCCAGCCTCGCAACTTTTTAACAAAACTATAATGTACCTTTCTTATCCCGCAGGTGTTGGAGTTCTAAAGGTAGAGGAATTAATTTTAAGTATATATACGTAATACAGCGAAAATAAAATTCAATTTCTTATATTTTTTTATGACTCTTGTACCTATTAACTGCAGAAGTACCAGGCACAATCTATTGAACAAACAACCTGCAATTTAAAAAAAAAAATCACATTTACGAAATAAATTAGTGTTATATAATCAGGTCTTAGCATCAATTAAGCCACATATCTGCAAGAGGGATGGGGAAGAACCCTCCTCCCAAAAGGACAGGTCCGGAGAACCATTCAAAATTGTTCTTTTACTTCCATTAATTCATTTTATGAGGATTTATCCATTATGTGCGGATTTAACTTCAACTTCTTCTTTGAATGGCTTTTGCAGGGTTGCCACAATTTCACCAGTGTTGCTTGGATAGATCAGGGATAAATGAAGGAGGTTGATCGGTGGAAGAGAGAAAATAAAAAAATTATTATTAAAATATGGACCTATCTTGCATCTGAATATATGTGTTTACTTACACTCACTCTAAAAATGGTGAAGCAAAACAACATGAGGAAACCTGCATGTTCAAGAACCACAAAATTCGAGGACATGGGTCTCATCAGTTCACTCTGCTCTCATCCAACCAAAAATAAAGAAAGATGCCTCATCTATCAGCTATTAGCTATAGATTAGCTTACAGGTGATAACATTATTCTGGAACTAAACTTAACAATATTGATTTATACTTTGAATCAAAGAGAATATAACCAACTACAACAATATAACACCAGTATAACATTTTTTATGAGATGATTTGAGTGTGCAAAATATATTTATTGCAAGGAGGTTATACCTACTGCGTTATGTTTACCATGATATCAGACATGAGATAACTTCAAAAACAACATATTATAAAAAATTAAGAGGCGATGTACCTACTTCATTTGATTTGTTTACTTACAGCATGTCAAGTTACACATCTACACACCATTCTTTACTGTGTTGTATTTAGCAATAGGAACATAATTTGTATGGTTGGTTGTATTGTAACCTCATAGGTCACACAAAACAGTAAACAAGCTGGATTTTTAATGGTTACACAATATTCAATAAAAATGCTAATTACTTACAAATCATCGTCAGAGCTCTGTCCCGAGTCGTAATTGATGGGAAAGCCCACATTCTTCTTCCAGTCGTTATCAAATTCGATATCCATTTTGGTATCGAAAAACACGAAAACACAACCTCAATGTGTAATTTCTCGCGGCACTAGAACATGATCATCAAGTTCACAACTCCACACCACAGTATTATCACACACAGTTTTCACAGAAGTCTCAAAAAATATTTCATCATGCCAAACATGTTATATTTTCGAAGGAAGTTTCCTACAGCGATTCGCGATTATTTTCTCATCAATTTTATTATGACCAATTGTACTCTACAAGACATGAAGACAACATCATATTTGTAATCTCTTTGCAAGACAACACTGGACAACACGTCCATCAAACAAAAACACGAAAATCGGAATTGGAAAACTGAAAACAACAAGTACCTATAGTAAATGTCAAATGTGCCCACGGGTGCCAATCTTGATACAAAATATACTCACCGTAGTGTCTATGGCTCACATATAGAAAATGACAGTCCATTGCCGCCATGTTTGATTTTTATGTCAAATCTTAATTTGTCAAACCTAAATAAGTAAATAACCGCCATTACAGTTTTAAGGTTGATCGAGTGAAGTTTTGCGTCGATTTAATTCCGTACCTTACCTCTCAATTTGTGAAGCTGTAATACAAGTAGCATTATGTACAACAAGTGCTGTGTTGTGAATTGTGCTAGTAGACGAAAGGACATCAATTTGCATAGATTTCCAAAAACTGAGATAAGACTCCAAAAGTGGTTACAGTGTAATCAATTGTGAAAATTTAGGAAACTTGAGCTTCGAAGATCTTCACAAGCTGTTTGTATGTGAAAAGAATTTTGAATAAAGGTTTTTCACAAAAGCACTGCAGAGGTCTCGTCTGCGTATCCACGCCTATCCAACGTTATTCATTGATGAAGAGATAACTAATGGAGCTCTGTGATGGAGAACATTGTGATGTTATTTCTGAATGCATTATTGATATGAATCTGCGATTAACTGTTTTTAACTGGTGCAGTGTTATCAATAGAATATTAAAAGGCACAGATGTTTTTAGGTTAAGAAATAAAAGTTTGCCTTGCATGCAAGAAAAACCATATAATAAATGTAAAACAAAATTGCAAAAATAAAAAACTAATGAATATACTATGTAGTTTTTTTATATTCTAATCCTAATTAGGGATATTACTATATAGCCAGTAGGTACCTAACATGGCAAAAATACCTGAACCCAAAAAGAAAAAAAATGTAATTGCATAGGTAAAAGACTATATTCTCATTCATACAAAAAAACGAAGCAGTTGTCAAAATCTATATGTGAGCCTCATTACGGCGATTTTTTCTCTATGAAAGTCATCCGTCTGATCCTCTCAGTAGTCTGTGAATGTGCCACTGGCCCACTGCCAAAGACACAAACTACTAAGGGGCCAAAGAGAATATAACGCTACGCTAGCTCTGTGCTGTTGAAAAATGAATGAATTTTAAATGTCAAATGAATGACAATTTGACATGACCAATGTTGCCAGCTCAGATTTTTCAAAGTTGTAGGCCTCACTAGGTAACTTTGTAAAATTAGTAAAAATTGCATGTGAAAAGTTCATAGATCTACGTAGCTTTTGTCACGCTCGACTCCAGTAATGTGATGGATAATTTAATGAAAACTTCCATACAATTTTGGAATAGAGTGCCAAAATAAACTTTTTTGTCATTTTATTACTTGCTTTACACTCGTGTACGTCCACGAACACTTACCTACTCTCCTGTCCTATTGGTACCAGACTATGGCTGTGCGCAAGTGCGATCGAACTGTTTTGTGAATAATAGTGTAGATTATCGTAATAAAAGAGGGGAAGACTGCCTAATACATATTAAGTGATATTTTTTATTCAATAGGCTCATAGCATTTAATAATTAGCTAATATATACTTATGTATATAGCAAGGTATGTAGTGCTTATGCACTACATACCTTGATACAAAAACAGTTGGTATCTACAAGCCAATGTAGGCTTATAAAGATAATTCAAATGTTCCATGTTCTAGCCCACTATCAGTTGGAAGCGTACCTACTACCCAGCATGCTGGTGGTATTGCCACGCTGATCCTCTGAGCCAGATAAGTACCAGCATTTTGATAACGACAATCAGTCAAACACTCTGACACAATTTTGAAAATATTACGAGCTCCCGACCCCCACGGACCCAATGTTTCAACACCAAACGGCTCAAATAAGTTACCGCTCCCAAGGTTTAACATATTTTTTAGACTGATTAAGTTCCTGGGTTTGTGAGAAAGGCCTAAAATCGTAGATTTACGAAATATACGTAGAGTTGGCAACGCTGATAATGACAGTAAAGACCAAGGAGTAGTAGGTAAAACACAGATAAACTATTAGTACAGATGAGTTAGAGCCGCCGAGAGATTAACGTTGAGTTTTTGGCGGGAATGCGAAAATGTGCTGTTGTTGATTTTGTGTTATTTACTAAAACCTGTGTTTTATCGAGTGTTAATGTGTAATAATGGTGGATTATTAACCATTAAGTGTTCGTAAACGTGCATGAGTGAAAGGCAAATGGTACAAAGACGAAAAACGTGTATTTTCGTATTCTATCCAAAACTCCATAGAAGCTTCAGTAAAGTATCCACCGCTTTACTGAAGCATCACTTCGACTTGACCGCGCTTAGACTAAACTTTAACGTGACTTTGACGAGTTTCATGCACCAAAACTAGAGAGTTAATATAACATATTATTATTATTAATTATATAACTTGACACTGGCTAAATACGCTAATCACGTGGAGCCAAAAAAAAAAAAAATTAACGTTTTGACATTTCTTATTTTTTTTTGTCTTGTTTTTGGCTCCACGTGATTTGCGTATTTAGCAAGTGTCAAGTTATATAAAATATATTAATATTATGTAATAAATATCTAGTTTTGTGTGTAAAAGTCGTCAAAGTCTAGGCGCGGTCGAGTCGAAGTGACGCTTCAGTAAAGCGGTGGATACTTTACTGAAGTCTCTATGGAGTTTTGGATAGAATACGAAAATACACGTTTTTCGTCTTTGTACTATTTGCCTTTCACTCATGCACGTTTACGAACTCTTAATGGTTAATAATCCACCATTATTACACATTAACACTCGATAAAACACAGGTTTTAGTAAATAACACAAACACAACAACAGCACATTTTCGCATTCCCGCCAAAACTCCCGACATTTCTTATTCAAAGCACAAACTATAATATAATATAGACTATAGAGATAGCGTCTAAAAGCCATAATCTGAAGAAGAAGAAGACTATAGAGATACTATCATACTACCCACAGACTAGGTAGTGTACTACGATACTACCCTTCTTTCCTTCGGTAGGTAGTCAGGTAAAAATGTACCTACAGTCTTTGATTTTAGACCCTACAACCTACAACTTATTTGTAGCTTACCAAACATTAATTTAAAATGACTAAGTAATTAAAAAATAGTTGAAAATAGTAAAAACAGTTTTAATAGAATACAAAAAATATTGCGTTACTTTTTTCACCCGCTAATATACAGTGGCCATATATGGTTGGGCTCATCCGGTTGGGTATCCGTACGCAGGCCGTAAGGGCCAGTATTTCGGGCGAGCTGCAATCATTTCGCACCCCACACAATTCGAATAGAATCGCTGCTGGGCTGTGCATGCTGACGTGACTATGAGAGCCAGTAGGACGTGACTGGAGAACATCTGTAAAATAATAATAAAACTAATACTAACTTTAATATTTTTTTACTGTTAATCACATAACTAAATAGCAAACCTGCAAGTTCAAGAACCACATGCAAATTGGTTTAAAAAAATCAGGAACCAATTTCGGCGAAGGTATCGCGGTCAATGAAATATCATCCACCATTATTCCACCCCTAGAAGTCGTATTCGTCCATAAAATTAATATGAATTAAGTAATACTATATAAAAAGAACATCTTTAAGATATATATACCCTACTCATGAAAAAAAGAATCATTAGAATCACAATCAAGGTAAACATACAAAAAAAAGAAGTAACAGACTTCATCGTTTCAATGTTAAACACCTGAACCGATTTTGAAGAAATTTCTATGGGTCCAATCTGAGACATATAATATCCTTTCAAATAAAGAATTTTTCAAATCTGTTTTATGACGGAGTTCTGACTTCTGAGGTAACAAACATAAAAATATGAGACCTTCAGGTATAAGGGTATCTTCTAGGTAAACGTGCTACATCGTCGACCGCATCGTGACTTACCATCAGCTAAGATGGCGGTCTACAGAATATATTATTATAAAAAACCATCCTTTTTCGGAATTCGGTTAAAAAAATACAGACGAATTGAGAACGTCCTCCTTTTTTCGAAGTCGGTTAACGAAATCGAACCTCCTTAGTCCATAAAATAATACAGCTTGGTTCAG
This sequence comes from Crocallis elinguaria, assembly GCA_907269065.1. Taxonomy (NCBI): domain Eukaryota; kingdom Metazoa; phylum Arthropoda; class Insecta; order Lepidoptera; family Geometridae; genus Crocallis; species Crocallis elinguaria. The sequence continues at coordinate 18,245,944 of OU026068.1, forward strand.
AAGTACTTTTCGGTACCTAGATAATTATATAATATAGGTTATAGGATATCCAATCTTTGAACTACCTTTAACGTCCGATCAACCAAACTGATTAGTAGAGCTTTGGCAACCAATCGAATTTTTATACTTTTAAATGCGGCTTTAACAGCTACATCATTGTTTCTCAAAGTGACCCACGTAATCTCGCTTTGTTCTAAGCAGCACTTAGCACAATAGTAGAGATTTTGTTAATCAATATGGTACTTTTCTAGCTAGCTATAATACAATGTTTGACGCCTAAAGACCTCTGAGGTTCTTATACATTAAATTAGATTATTAATTAATTAATCTAATCTTAATCTTTCTTACTAACCTTTGTTTATACTACTACTATGTATTTTGACTAACAACAAATTGTGACACCCACTAAAAGTCGTCGATCTTACATTATGAACTTATCCTCGATGTACATTTGTGCAAAATTAAATTATTTATATTTAAACGTTACCTCGACATCACCTCAATTCGACTCTATGGCTTTAGCTACTTACTTCGAAGAGAATTCGACCCTGGCTAATTTTTCTAATCCCGGAATTTCGGATATGACTATGTATCTTAATAATACTATAATAAACCCGGGATCGTAGACGTCGGATACCTCAGATAAGTAGTAGGTATAATGAAAAGTCAGAGCAATATATACACAGTTTTACAAATTGTAAAACTGTAAAACTGTTTTACAAATAGTAAAACTGTGGCGTGGGAGACACTCCTTCAAGTATTAGGTGTATCCCTCTCCTCTTTATGAATCACTACAATCCTACAATTATTTATTGTTTTTTTATGATTAGTAGAAAATGTAGAGGTTTGTAATAAAAATACAAATAGGTAGTGCCCTATAGTTTTAATGAGAGAAATATAAAAAATACCACAAAAAAAATAAAAAAAAATTTTAAACCTACTAATCCACATTCTTAAGTTTCATTCTTTTATGATGTAACATCTTCTGGAATTGTTTCTCTTCTGCGCTAGTGAACTCTTGGGAATCTTTTTGATTCTTATTCATCTCCAGCCATTCTTTAGCTTTATCTTTCTTTATTTTCTTTTGGTACACCACATACCCATCTTTGGTAACATATGAAACAACAGGTGTTAAGACTTGCCTTCTTTTCTTGCCACTCCGCCTGAAATCCAATTCACCTGAACCGGATTCCGACTCTGTGTCAGTAGGTATCCCAGGACTCATGGTATCTTTTGGGCTTCCTTCTTTTCTTTCTGTACTTCTTCGCTGGTCTGCTTCCTGACCTTGGGTAGTGAGGCATGACTACAGAAGATACCAGCTTTCGTCGTATTGGAAAGTTAATTGGCATCGGTGCTTGGAACATTGGCTGAGGTGCTAAAGGTGGTATATGTGCATTATGGGGCATGATAGATTGTCCCATCGGCAGTTGTTGTTGTCCCATCTGGGGGAACGGGAATTGCATAGGAAACTGGCATAGTGTGTTGGAGAATAGTTGAAAAACGATGGTAGCTTGAACAGACACCGACAGGCACATCTGTAAATAAAAGAATTTGTTAATTTTGTTACTTAGTCCACCAAAAGTAGAATCACTAATAGCTAAGACATTTTTTATATTGCCCACTATTAACGTAACCCAGTATTGATCCAGTTGTTCTGGATTTATTGTACAGATAGGTAGAGTTGCGCTACTTGCTGTTATTGTGATTGATTTAAATTAAATTATTGAAGAATTTTTGTTTCTAAATTTTTTTCTTTCTAATCTTACTTTATAGTTTGGAATATTCTCTGCCCAAAAAACAGGGTCACATTTTGTTTACGACGTTGGTACACGAACTGGGGTTAGTTGCGATTGAGTGAAATACTGAGTGCGCAGTCAATAAATACTAGTTCGGAACCGCTTTTATACAATGCTTTCCGAACAATGTTACATAATTTTCATTGTGCTTTATATAACTTTAGTAAAAAAATTATTTTACAGAGGGTTATGTGCATAGGAAGAAGGACATTTTATTACAAAAGTCTTTTACAACTGGTAGCCTAAAAGTCGTAAGTTACAAGTTCTTCTGCAAAGCCATAGAAGGTCCCTGTCGCGTATGTGAGTACATACGCGACAGGGACAGCATTAGGTCCATTTGCGTGGTGGCATCCAGTGGGTAGGTACTGAGAAGTGAAATGTTGTTAACCTTCAAGAGGTTAAAATTTATAGTAAGTAGTAAATTAGGCTATATAGGCTTTATAAATATTCTGTTAAAAATGAGTAGGTTTTTTTAATATTTTACGGTGTTTATAAAAAGATTTGGCTGTATCACAAACAAATATATATTACATAATAACTCCTCGCTACAGTTGTTAATAAAGTACATGGCTCGAAGAACAAAACCTATTGTAGCACGGTTACATATTATAACCATTGTAGTGTAACGCCTGGTACGACTGCTATTGTTTCCTTTTTTAAATTCTGTCTGAAAAGTTACAAAAGGAATTGCCTTAGCCAGCAGGCACATTCGAATTTCGGAAATCCAGACAAAAAGTAGCCTATGGCTACAGCGTCAGATACTTTCAAGGTATGGGTCTATGATAATCAATTCCTATTATTAGGAAAATATATTGTATGACAATAGTATATGACATATTATAATTTTACATTAATTAATCACGGAATTAATTATGTACGGAAAATCGTATCAATATATTTTAAACTCATTCATTATTATATATGTGTTTTCAGAGTACAATGGATACAAAACTGCTCTACATTTTTCTAAAATGTCTTATTGCTGTCCTAGCAACAGAGGATGATGATACACTACCCCTATGTCCAACCAACATTGAGTACCTACCACAGAGCCTCCCTATGCACTGCCGAATGCCTCGAAGTGCTGGCCCTGGCTCACCTCAAGATTCTCCTTCTCAACCGCTTCCACAACCTTTCTACCAAAGCCCTCCATTTGACAAACAACCAAATCCAATAGCGATGCCCAGTCCCCCTGGTGGTCCACCATTTCCTTTTCCGGGTGGTCCTCCAGGGGGACCTTTTCCTGTCCCCATGCCAATGATGCCAATGTCTGCACCGTCGCATAAGTTACCCGTCATCGTGATGCCATTTTACTCTCCCGATCCCGCATACAAGAAATCCGAAAAGTCTCACGGCTCTCAGAGTGACGGGCATGACAAACGACCACGGCGGCACCGAAGACCACGAAGACATCGAAGACACCGGCGACCCCGCTACTCCGATACCGATGACACTGATACAGATACCAATACAGACACTGACACAGATACAAGTTCTGACTGTTCTGATACCGATACATTGTCCACCTCTTCAGATACATCCAGTGACACCTCATCGGACACTGAATGGGTAAAACGTTCGAGAGGTAAAAAATACATGAAACAAAGTGGTAGAAGATTCAACAGAAAACAGGAACACAAATCTAAGAAGCATCATAAGAAAAAGAGAGGTCTGCTAACTCCGGTTCTGCAGTACGTCACCAAAGATGGATACGTTATATTTGAGAAGAAGATTTCAAAAGGGGAAGCGAAGGATTGGCTGCAAATCCAAAATGAAAATGTTGATCCCGATAAAGAATATGCTGAAGGTGAAAAAGGATATAATGAAGATGATGATAAGAACACAGTATATATTAATAAAGGCAAAGAAATGGAAGAAACAACGACTGAAAAAGCTTACGCGCATAAAAAGCACCATCAAAACAGTATGGATATTAAAAATAGAAGGAAAAAGTGACTGATTTAATCTAGTACTGTTAATAATTAGCTATTTTTGTTTAATTTTATAAATAAATGACGTAATTATACTTTTAAGAATTTTGTGAATTTTGTCTTACGAGTTTATTATAGTTTATTATTATACCCTATTTGATTTATTCGGGTATATGTAATGAGCCGAGATGGTTATTTCTTGTTATAACAGACCCATATATGCAATGTGTTTCTATTCTAATGTTTTTCTAAATGTTTCAATGTTGTCTTCAATAATTTGTAATGAATATTACAAATTAAGACAATTTTTAATACAATTTGTAATATTCATTACAAATTAGTGAAAGTGGGGAATTATGCCCCAAGGAAACAAAAAATAACAAAACAATAAAAGCCAGTAAATATTCAATAATCTTTAAACGCGTATGTATGCAAGCTAAATCCAACTACAGAGATAAAGTAATCAAATTTAATAATAAAATCAAAACCATTTGGAAAATAATTAACACAGAAATTGATCGACAAAATCAGAAAAGTAGTTTCCGATCAACTTAATGTAGACAATGAGTTTAAAAAGTTTTTTACAAACATACCATTGGAGCCTACTAAATCACTAGACTCTTCTCCAGCAAAATCAAAAATACTTTTGGGAACCAGCTTTTCAAAATTAATTCCTGATTTTAGTTTATAACCTCATTTAATTTCAATATTAGTTTTATCGGAGAGATATCTAGAGCTGATAAATAAAATCACAACAGATTGACTTTTTACTTACAGAAGAAGATAATTAAAAAAGTAAGAATTTATCAATTAAAAACAAAATTAAACAAAACCTTATAAATAAAAAACAGCATTAAGGTCGCCTTCTGCAGGTAGGGTGCCCAAAAAGCTGGCGACATTACCTCGCTGAATAGCTAAACTAATACGTTGACCGAGGTAAGCGCCAGCTCGTTGGTCACCTGTCACTTCTACTAAGCGTCGGGACAACTCCTTAAAAAACAGCCTCGCGTCTGGTCCCCAGGGGCCCATTGTCTCGACCCCAAAAGGAAAAAATATGTATCCGTCACCAAGGGATGCATATTTCCTCCGTTTAAGGATTTCCGCTGCTTCTGCTGCCGAACCCGCCGCCCTAGATGACAATTGGACGTGAGAAGGCGCTAGCGTGTCGACACAAGTTGCGTCCCACACCAGTGGCCTCCCACGAGTCCAAGGAATCAATGTCATACCATCAGGCCTCTTACCATCGTCACGTGAAATACCGTTCGGCTCTAAAGTAGCCGGCACGTTAACGGTGGTAAGGGCCCGACGTATGACATCATTCAAAGCGGCGTGACGCGAGAGACGCCCTGCACTGCGACGACAAGATAGACCGTGGTAGCCCAAATTGTCTACCTCGCCTCCACAGTGGCAGTGATGTGGCGTAGTCGTGGAGATGCCTAGACGCAAACTGTTTTAGTTTTCGTTACATAACAACCACTAGTATCAAAAAAGCTTTTCAACCTATCAATATGAAAAACACCGAAGATTTGTGGGGTATATCGGTAAAAGTAATAGCATCCTTAACTGATACAATTGGTCCCTGCTTAGTTATTATTTTCAATATTTCTATAGGCCAGGGGGTGTATTTCCTGATCTAAAGAAACACAGTAAAGTCACCCCTATTTTTAAATCAGATTGTAAAAATATGCCCTCTAATTATAGACCAGCTTCTTAACACCCAACGAAGCGAACAGCTAATTTCACATTTCAACGAGTATAGAATATTGCACGATTTTTCATGAAATGTAGATCAACAGCCGATACCGGAGCTAAACTCATATCTTTGAAGCTTGGGGGAATTCACAGGATGCTATATATTGGTTACAGGACGCTTATTCACAAGACGTATATCATTACGGCTTGCGTGGAACAGCTCTCGATCTTGTAAATTCTTACTTGATAGGTGGACAACATAAGTTTGGCATCAATATACATCTTATCATGTGGTTCATTTGTGAAGATAGGAGTAACGCAGGGATCAATACTGGGCTAATAAGTATATATAAACGACTTACCCATCTTGACAGAACATATAGCATTGGACATAGTTTTGTTTGCTAATACTCATTCTCTCTAATCACTCATTTTTAAAACTGATAGGAAAAGCAGTGAAAAAGGATTTAAATGACAACCTTCATAAAATCTCATAATTGTTTGCTGCTAAAAATCTACTACTAAACGCTAGTAAATCTAAATGTATTAAATTTTTCTTCCAAACGTGCCACATGTAGACTCTAACGTCTTATTATTATAAAACTTGGCCTTGTGAATAATATACTGTTTTCTTAGGCTTAACTATTGACTCTAAAATGCAGTGGGGTCCACACATCAATGCCCTTTCGGGTCGTTTGAGTTCCGCTGCATTTGCAGTGCGTAAAATTAGAAAACTGACTGATATGGCGACGGCACGGTTGGTATAAACTTTACAAATTTTCATAGTTAAATGTCTTATGGTGTCCTTACTTTGGGCATCTGCTGCTGATATATATTATACCATTTCATAGTTAAAAAAGCATTACGTGCCATGTTATGGGTCCACGCGAATTTCAGCTTTTTTTTAAAGAAATAGGCATACTAACCTTGTCATTGCTTTGGAAAATATAATGTATGTGCGGAAAAATATTAGTAAAGTGATGTAAGTACATGATTTAAATGTACTAGAAATAAACATAAAATTGTACTCCCCAGGTTAAGATTAAGTAAAAATAATAAATCGTGCCTGGCTGATAGTGTCAGATTCTACAATAAAAATCCTAAAACAATAACTGAATTACCACGAGGAAAGTTTATACGTATACTTAGTTAATAATATATTAATTAAAAAGCTTATTATAAAGCTATATAAATAAGGATTAAGTAGAAGACAAACATGCATGGAGGCAAACAGATCAGGAAACAAAACATTAGAGCCATTGTAAAAACTATGTATGCTGACGAGTTTCTTGGCCTGCTTGATCGGCCTAAGTATACCAATTTGGAAAGGTCACTTAGAGCCCTATAGATTAACTTCCATGAGTGCTCCCTAGGGGCCCATATGAATAAAGCATTATTTTTGAATTTGAATTTGAATAATACAAAATTCTAATTCGTCACGCTGGGTACAGGTGAGTGTATACCATGATATGTATACCTTTCACTTGCTGGTCCTGCGGCGCGAGTACGGATCTTTTCGATAAATTAAATTCGATAAAATTGACAGTTAAAATCAATAAAGTGGGTTTTATTCGATAAAATTGACAGTTAAAATCGATAAAGTGGGTTTTATCGATTTTAACTGTCAATTTTATCGGATTTTATTTATCGAAAAGATCCGTACTTGCGCCGCTGATGTGCTTACATCGTTCACATTTTCACGTAAAAGTTTTGTAACGAAGTCGTCTTTTTGTTTCGCGCCACAATGCAGTATTATGTAAAGAAAAACGCAAAATGTATAAAAGTCGATTGCAATCCAGCATTACGATGGATTAGCGAATGGAACAGAATGATTTTGGTGAGTTTCACGTTGGCTCTGATAATATTCTATGTAATTTTTGGAGAATATTTATTTATCCGGAAAGTAACTCCTAATATAGAGGTAGTAGCTATTATCTATAATTATGATTATGCTGCAAATAAATTATCAAAACAAGTTTTTTTAACAGACTAAAAGCCTTTATTTATCGTGAAATCGTCTAAATTGTTTACGAAAATAATTGTACAACAAACATATGAAAAAAAAACAATTCAGAATTGGATGTTACAACACAGTTAATTTACAGCAAAGACTAGATAGATTAATGAACTGTAAAATTGGTTTTACACCAAACAACAAAAATAATTACTTCCTTTTTAATAAAAAAAAAACTAGAATCGAAACCACCCTTTGTACTACAAGACAGTTTAAATATTATGTTTCTTTTTATTTATTTTTTGTCTTTCTCATTGTAGTGTGCAAATTAAGAGTTTATCTAGCTATCTATCTAGTTGCAATGAAATTAGTTGCATTAACGAGCGAAGCGAGGAAGACTGTCATGTTAGTAGCTGTATCATATCACGCAACGCTACAACATATTTTTATATTTTCTATCTCATAGTAGGTACTATAAGTATTAACATTTTAATGGTTCTCAAGAATTTTAGAAAACATGACATTTGTAAGAATTTAATAGTGCTTGAGTCTAATAAAATATTCAATTTTTGTAGTGAATCAAACAATAATTAGGTTAGTTACATTCAGATATGGTGGTCATTTTACTTAAAAGTTTTTCTTGACTCATTAATTATATCTGTGGTCAGTTTGATTTTTTATTAGTAAATTTTAAAAACAGGGATGTTCTGGTAAATTCTTAAATAGTAAATACTACCCTTTTCCCCCAATATATTTATAACAGAAGCTAACCAACAATATTTGTTTCAGAACTCTCGAAGACAATGGCTCTTCATGGTCCTTTCGTTGATTCCAACAGTGAATCTCCAAATACCAATGCCTATGTTTCCCATACCTCCAATGCCTCCAATGCCTCTAATGCCTTCAATATATGGTTATCCTCCTCCTCCTCCACCACCTCCTGTAGGCATGGCTTTTCCTGCTCCACCTCCTATAGCATTTCAAATAGTAGAAATTCAAGAGCCTACCAAAGCTACACCAACCACAACTGAGATAAATGTATTGAACAACGAATATAATAGCAAAACCGAAAGACAGAAAGAAAGAAAAACTATTGGTATCGCTGTTCCAATGGCTTTTCCTGCGCCAGTTCAATTCGCCATACCAGCATATCCCCCTCCTGAGTTTTGTATGCAGAACCCTCGTCCCACTAGTTGTCCCGTCTGCCCCCCTTGCTTGTGCAATCCTTGCACACCAGCGTTCTTTTCATACTGTTCTCCATGTCACCAAAAATGTAGATGCCGTAATAGAAACGACGTACCAGCACCTTTGCCAGCTAGGCTCAAGGATCTTGGACGCAAGGAACTTAGAAGAGTTTGGAGCGACGAAGGCAATGAAAGTTCAGACTCAAAGTCGTGCTCTTCAGAATGGTCTTCCAAAAAAAGACGCAGGAAAAAAAAGGCGGGACGCATCTTCAGAAAACATTTTTATCGAAGGAACATTAGGGCTGATATGAATGATAAAAATTTCGCAAAACCTGTTCTGTCTTATATTTCTAACGATGGAGAAATAAAGTTGGAAAAACCACTGAGCAACGACGAAGCTGTGGAGTTAATGGATGAAGGTTCATCCGGTAAACAGAAAGTGCAGGTTATTGCTGAAGAAGATTCAGTTAACCATAATCAAAGGTTGAAAGTTTTGTCTAACACTGATGAGAATAGAAATAAAAGTGACTTCTTGAGCCACCGTAGAAGACAAGTACAATTAAAATCTGGAACAGCACAACATGTATTAGGAGAAGGAAAAAAGGAGCTGGTGTTCAATCCTCCTATTGATAAGAAAATAAGCAATTTATCAGTATCTTTCCAAGTGGCTAAATAATGAACGCGGTATAGGCTCTACATACATTTAATTTAATATTATTTTTTTACTATGCAATTTAAATTATTTATCTTTACTAAAGATAGGTATAAGTTTTGTATGTTGAATAAATATTACTACAAATTCTTTTTTTTGGGTTTTTTAATCGTATCTTACCTATACACTTAAATCTGTATAATCTAAGACGTAAACCCACTGAATCATTGAAACTAGTGTAGGTAATTGTCCAGTAGAGTTCCTATATTGGTTAAGGGATCAGCCTGCAGCCAAAAGCCCAACTTGCGTTCACTAGTAGCCAGGAGACGAGCCCGAACTAAAAGGTTATTACTCTAAATTAGATTACACTAGCTTCTGCCCGCAGCTTCCCTTGCACGATTTATATCTTTATGGCCTAGCCTACCCATAGGGGTAGTTTTAAAATATTAAAAGAAAATACGTATGTAATTATTTATTTTAAAGTTTATTTGTACCAACTTTTGAACGATCCCATCAGGGGTTCCAACCCCTGATGGGGTTTCACTCAATAGTCGGTGGGGTTAAACGGGGTGGTAAATTTTCTGTAGAAATTTTTATATAGAAAATAAGACCAGTCTTCTGTCAGGATGACCAGTCATCTTGTATGAGTCACGCAATATAGTGCCATATAAAATTTCAACTTAAAATATAAAGTTGGGTCAGCGCTGTGGTATATGTGTTTATACGCGTATGTATTTTAATACACTATACAACTGCCATGAAATATTGATTGCATTTGGTTTTCACCTAAGCCAACATCTTTGTTACAAAATAAAGCAGAAATAATATACAATTCATGAATGTTACAACAACATGATTTTAGTGAGTGTAATATTGATTTGGAACTGATGATTAATGATTTTCTTTTATGAAGATACATTATAATTATCATCTTTTGTAATTTTACAGGGCTACGAGGGGAAATGGTTGGTAGAGATTTGTCTTCTAATGATACCAATAGTGAATCTTCAGATACCAGTGCCAATATATCCAATACAACCTCAGATATATGCTCTTCCGCCACCACCGCCTATCGCAATACCATTTCCAGTTCCCGTACCATATAAATATACAGACGATACTACTCCTACTACTACTGAGAAAACAACGACAACGACAAAATTTTATGTAGCAGTGCCTGCACCTTACCCAGTACCTGCACCTTACCCAGTACCTGTGCCAGTTTATGGCCCCCAACCTCCACCACCTTTTTCTCCTTCACAAACACAACCTCAAGCCTGTTTGAAGAATTCACGACCCGCAAATTGTCCAATGTGCCCTCCTTGTTTATCACCCCCTGTCTCAGCGCCCATATATCCTTTTGTACCTTTTCAAGTATTTAGACCTCCCTCTGTTTTAGTTTTGCCTTTCTCTCCGCCTATTTCGCGACCCTCGTACCAAAGACCAAGCTACCAAGATATCAGTTCAAAGATAATTTCATTTAGTCGTAACACTTTTGATAGTGAAAGTCTTGACAGTCGTGACAGCGATAGATATGATACTGATAATTCTGACTCCTATGGAAGCAGCAGATCTGGTGACAGCTCTAGCTCAAATTATGATTCTTCATCAAGGTCGGATTCTTCAGAGTATAAAAGAAGGAAAAGAGTGGGACATGCGTTTAAACGACCATATAAATCAAGAAGAAACGAACAGTTTAGAGGTGATGGTACAAAACATGCGTTAGTAAAACCCATCTTATCTTTTATTTCTGAAGACGGCGATGTCAAAATAAAACAAAAGTTAAGTAAAGATGAAGCGTTTGAATTGATGAATGAGGTTACAGTTCCTCGAGCGGTTCAAATTTTAGCTGGGGATAATTCAAAATATACATCGAAAGTTAAAGTACCTCAGCAAGTAAACATTATAACTGATGGAGATTCCGAACATAGACAAAGAATTAAAATCGTATCAAACGTGGCTATGAATAAATTAGCTGACAATAACGAGAGCCCGGTACCAATGAACGCTAGATCAGTGCCGCAATTATTAGACGAAGGGAAAAAAGAAATTGTTTTCAAGCCTCCATCTAACAAGAAAATTTCTAATTTGTCAATATCATTTCAGATTGTATAAGTAAATATTTTTTAATTGTATTGTTATATTAGTTTAATTTATTTTTTAGCAGAGACAAATGAGGCACGAAGACAAATGGGAGGTTAAAAATAGTTGACAAATAAATAATTGAACTTCTGGTTTCTTGTCACTACTCGTATTAAAATTACTGACGATTTGTTTCAATTTGTATTAGTTATATCTTATGTTAGTGCGAATAACGTGGCAAGGTATACAAAAATGGATTTACATCATCATAATTGGCTAGTGTAAGTTCTGGATCTTAATGTTTAAAAAAAAGTGTATAAAGTATTGTAGGTAAATTATTTTTATCACATAAAAATATTAGTAAGCTATGGTTTTATTGCTAAAATATATATGAACAATAACACCATATTTTATTGTTTTAGTAAATACAGAAACCGTAAAGGTGGATTGGAAAGGTACGCTTAAGAAACATGCGTTCTAAAACAGATAATAAAAAACACATCAATATTCTTATAGCATGATTTTAGTTAGTAACTATGTGTACAGTATTATTGGTAGTTATTACATTATTTTATGGGTCGTGGGGACATGTCTCTTTATAATACCAGTACTGGGATTGCAAAACTCTACCGCGCTGCACTTATCACTTCGAGGACCCAAAGTTAAGTCATTGTCCTATGTATTCCAATATCTTGGAAAACGGCGTGCATCGAACTGGATCTGCTGCTCCTCTCCACCACCGGCCGTCTGTCTCAGCCGCCCATGGATTAACAAATGCGCTAAATGCAGGTCTTGCTTACCTCCAGTGCCTGTTAAAGCAGGATCTTCCGTAAATGATCAAAGTTTGGGGAAGCCGAAAAGTAACACAACAGATCTGAGATTTTCTAGTGATTACTACTATAGCAGCACAAGCTATAAAGATTCCTCCGACACTAGCAGTACCTCTTTCTTATGGAACAGTTATGGTTCATCAAGTGACAGCTCTTCAAGTTATTCATGGATACACTCAACAGAAATGAAAAAGGAAACACCAATCAATATGAAAGAACAATTACAATTCAGAAAGAATCTAAACTTTCATAGAAATTACAAAAACATTCACTAGTCAGTCAAAGCAATCCTATATTTCTCAAGAAATAAAACGCATCAAGCAACGTCATTAGATACATTTGTAAGCTGACACCCGTAACCACAAAATCAAGATCAACACAAAATTATGAAGTAAAATGGAAGAGATTTTTTATTCAAGGACAGGAGAGACGTTACTTTTATTATTTTGTTAATTTTTGAAACTTATAATTATCTATTCTATGCTATACTTTAGAAATACGACAACGATTTGTCGTGTTTTACGACGACATTACTGCAGTGCTGCACACCTTAGTTTACTATAAGTGTATCACCGTCTTTAATCACATAATCACAAACGCTTAAACACTCGTGTTACAACAGGTGGCAGATACACAACGCAAACATTCAAGACCCGAGAACAAACTTTATGCTTGCCACACAATTCACAGTTTGTTTCGGCCGGGAATCGAACCCGGGGCTCATTGCTCCTTACTACCAACTTAGGCAAGAAGCCGTCAAAACATCTTTAAAACAGTTTTTTTTTGTTACATACAATTTTTGATTATAATATTTCATCAATCGCTAGAAAACCTCCACTGCTGAACTCTCCGCCTACAAGGCCTCCCCCATAATAGGGGAGAGGTTTACCATTACCATGCACCACACTTGACAGGCGTCTTGGTGATCGCAGTAGATTATCATGTTGAGAGAGGGGAATGCTGCTTTTCTTTCCCTGGATATATTCCCTTATCTGGCACCATCGACATACTAACCCCGAGAGAACAAAGACTGTACTATCCGATCCTACAACAATGTATTGATTTTGCTATAATTAATATCAGAGCTCAGCGTATCAGCGCACGGGGAATCGGCGCGAGGCGGTGGCTTAGCCAATCAGAGCGCATTATGTCTAGGCAAAAATGATGAAATTTATTTCGTGCTAAACAAACGCCACTGCACCTCTTGAGTTTAGGATCTCGATGGCTGGCATGAAGAGATGGGAGTGGTTCTGTTCATACGATGAGACCCGGCTTTATATTTACAAGCATACTATCAATAGTTACAGCTAATTAATCAGGGAAAGCGGTCACGTGCCAGATCTCTGCAGAGACGGTCGGACTAATTAAAAACTAACAAGACGCCCTGATAAGACTGTATTTCGGATGGCCAACCATGGAAAACAATGGATATCTCCTTATGCTTAAATGGAATATAAAATGTGGTGATCGGGATCTTCAGTCATGAAGAATCGGTCTGTGGGCAAATAAGTGGAAATAATCAAATTCTATTAGAGTGAAAATTTTTTGAGATGTTGTCGTGTGATTCATTATACCCAAAAAGTTACTAACTTCGAGTACTTGTAAGTGGCTACCTTTTTATCGAAATATTATTATAGTTATTGTTTTCGACGAATTCAGTTAAATCTGCGGCTACCTGTGTTTTGTTATTGGTTTTTATTGTTTAAAATCATAAAATTACAAAACCATTTGGTTCAAGCGTAGCTACATACAGCGCTGAAATAAAGAATATATAGAAAAAATGAAATAGTTTAATAGGAAATATTCCAACAAAATGATTTTTGTGAGTATAATCATATAGCACATCAAACAAACAATTCACACACAGACACATAGCCCCCGTGGTGACATTGATTAATGAAGGTCAATGGACAATTTCTGTAGCGTATAAGAATGGGTTGTATAAATGACCGTGATTCTTCCTGATTCTGGTTATCATGAACCAGGCGGTAGGTACAACGAAGTTACAATTGTTTCCTGATACAAGGAAGAATATGTGTCCTATTTTAGTGTTCTGAAAGAAAGAAAGAAAGAAAGAAAGAAAGAAAGAAAGAAAGAAAATACATTTATCTATAGTGTTATTTATTCTAATACTTAATCATCATTTTGACATTACAGAATTATGAATTAATTTGCAGATTTTGCACATTTTGCATTTGCAAGAATTACAAATACCTAGTCGACGACAACTTTCACTTCAGAGACCTGATGTGTATTCGCTACCGTATATATTTAATTATATCGAAAAAAATCGCGCATCAAACTGGATCTGCTGCGTCTCGCGACCTGCAGCCTCCTGCCTCGTGAACCCTCACTCCAGCGGCTGCTCTATGTGCAAGGCTTGTTTACCCCCACTTCCCGACGTGAAGGGACCATATCCAGATATTCTACCAGTACGCGGTAAAGGTAGTGCCAAGATAAAGCCTGGAAAACCACGAAGAAAAGCTTCAACTACTAGAAAACCAACTCCCAGAATAACTCCCAAAATAACTCCCAAAATAACTACCAAAATAACTACCAAAATAACTACCAAAATAACTACACAAATAACTCCCAAAATAACTACCAAAAAAAGGGCTGACTATGGTGAAGGCTTTACTATAAATGTTAATCCTGATATAAACATACATCCGCCAGGCGTTGAAAATGTCTGCCCTGATGGTAATTGTGATGTTGAAAAAGCAGCATCATCCACTGAAAACGATACGTCATTAATTTGATGTGGCAATTATTATGTACCTATATAAGTGCTTCGATTCTTTCTACTAAGGCGGAGTGGATAATATTATTAATTTTTCTTCTATTCGCCAAAAATACCTGGTTATTCTTGCACTTCAGCATGACTGGAAATTAGTTTCTCCCTGTACAATTGTACATATTTTTGTCTTCGAGGGTTGATAAATACATAAAGAAGTTGCTGTTTTAACTCTTTGAAAGTTGTCGATAATCGACCTTAAAAAGTTATACTACTAATACTATCTAGAAAAAACCTAGTAAATATGTATCTTATACCGCCCATTGTAGCACTTAGTGTAAAATATTTATGTTCCTTGTTTACTTTTCTTTGGTGTGTACAATAAAGCGTTTATCTATCTATCTATCTATCTTATTTGCATCCTTTCCTGAAAATAAATACAATACCTACATACTCGTACTTATACACGTTACCTATATAAAATATAATCTCGTACCCACCTATGCAAAGAGACTATACTACCCACCTATAATACCGATCCTACATCTGGAATTTGCCAACATAATTCGACCACTTCATATTTAGATAACCATCCTACTTCCTTCCTACTATTCCTATTCCGACTAATATTATAAATGCGAAAGTTTGTGTATCTGAATGTTTGTTACCACGTATCTCCGTGACAACTACACTGATATTGATGAAATTTGGAATGTAGTATATTATAGTTTAGGTTTAGAAACACGCATACCTATTCTAAAAAGATAGCGGGCGAAGCCACGGCTGGAACCTATATATTATAGAATGATGTAGGTATGTGTAATACATTATCAGTTGTTATATATTTGTAATAATAGTCACATAATGGTAATATCAAAGAAAAACAACAATCTGATCGGTAGCGTCCCACGAGGCACACACGAGTACAGGAAGTAACTATACCTACAATATACATTAAAATAATAAGTCACGTAACCAAATTGGAATGCACAAAAATGTAATCGAAGTACTTGTGAGTTTTCATCTAGGACCACATCAAATTGTTAATTCTT
The DNA here is from genome assembly GCA_907269065.1 of Crocallis elinguaria. Taxonomy (NCBI): domain Eukaryota; kingdom Metazoa; phylum Arthropoda; class Insecta; order Lepidoptera; family Geometridae; genus Crocallis; species Crocallis elinguaria. Next base: position 18,261,851 of record OU026068.1, read on the forward strand.
CTAATCCGACTTTATCGGTTATTTCTGTATCACTTTCAAGTGCAGATTCAACTACGCCACAATCATTGCCGATGCAACTGTTTTCTTCTTGTTCACTAGCAGCTCTTTTAGTTGTATGCTGTTTCGTGGTCGCTTTTGTAGTAAGCTTTGTAGTAGGTGCGGGACGCTTTGCTTTTGGCTTAGGTCTAAACCAGCCACGTATCCCACGAATTGGCTGTATCCTCTCCTGGTTTGGATATGAATCTTCCTCGACTGGTAAAGGAGGTAAACAAGCCTCGCATGTGGGGCAGCCGATTGTGTTCGGTTTTATAAGACAGACAGCCGAAGGTTTAGAGGAACAGCACATCCATTTAGAAGCTCGACCATGTTCGAGGTTATTGAATATATATGGCAGTGCATAGGTATTAGGCAATTGGAGCGAAAGCTGTCGCCGGCTCGGTGTTTGTAATTTCACGACTTTTATTAAAAATATTAAAGTCACTACCGTCCATAGGATTTCATGTTTCTGTAACATTAAAATATCAATAATTTTATGCTACTGACACTATACTGTATCTCCCATCTCGTTACCACGATCGGTCTAACAGGCTAATGCTATCGATAAACGATAGATCAATCATCTTTACGAAGCGCTTGGATACGGCGGCACCTTGGCATCTAACCACACTATGACCTAACGTTGTGTTCCGTAGCTATACACTTGAGAGCTGGTTCCAGGTCTAAGCTTATCATATTTACCATCTTCGAACGCCAAATTGTCACTAAAATTATTATCTGGCCCTCTCAAAATCTATACTCTTCTTTTACCGCTCACGCTAATACAGTGTTAAGAAAACTATAACTTTTATAAAATACTCACTAAAACCATCCTGTTAGAATGTTTTCTTGTATAGTAGCTAAAAGTATTTCTATATTTGATTTTATTTTTGCAATATAAATATGATTGCTACAATTTTATATTTTTCTCTTTGAATATGTTTGGTAACAACACAGACCATAAAACCTATAGACTTCGCTTAGCCGAGCACCCCTGCTCGTCAAGGTTAAGTATTATCACTGCTTAACGCCGCCCAGCCGAAACAATCACAACACGCTGTCTTCACTCGTCCCCTGCCAACATTTGACGATTGTGTTCTCATGCAAAACTTGTCTGTGGGTAACAACAAATGGGTCGCTCTTGATTTTTTTATTTTAATTTATGATATCATAGTCATGTTCCCTACAGGCTACCTAAGAATTACATCATGCCATCATGCGGAGGATGTAATTCTGAGTACTTTTTGGTAGTCTTCGAAAATTATGGATTAGAGACGGTATATTAAAGAAGTTTCAATTTCAAGCTAGACGAACGGTTGGATATACCATCCAAAGTTTCCGGAATTACCTCCTACGTTTAAGGGATTCTGGCTAAGATACACTCTAGTAGTTACAGACTCCAGCTAGCTAAACCGATAACCTACTGATCTGTAACAGATAAGTTTACGAACCTTTGAAACGGTTTATAAAAGCAAGTAGGTGCATTCAATTCCTAACCATATATTTTCTTAATTACATCATACTGAAATTGATACATAAACTAGCCAACCACATAACATAGTTTACGCAATCTAAATTCGCACTCCAACAATGGTAGAATTCATACTTTACGACCGAGAAATCTTAGTTTGCGTAACCCTAACCTTTTATAATCTTAGGTATACGTATTCGCAGAGCCAATCATGAAGGTTTTACAGTTGACGTTACTCCTAATTTTGTACACTGGAGGGTTTTCGTTTATTCTACCAAATGGAGTGCCAAACGAACTACCGTATAGTTATCTACAAGGACCACAGGATATCTTACGAAATGGACAACCGCATGGTTTACAGAATGGACTGCAAAACGGTCAGCAAAATGGATTGTCAAATGGTCTGCCCAATATTTTACAGAATAGTCTAATGAATGGGCTACAAGGGTTTCCGAATAATAATATTATACTTCCAAATTCTAAGTCAACCAAACAGCAAAACAACACTTGCTGCTTCGGAGGAACATGCCTCAACCCGTGTCCATTTCCACCTAACATGGCGGTTCCTTTTACCATGCCTATACCTCAAGCGCCGGTGATCATCCCGGCTAGATCGTACTACGAGCCTGTTGTCCACAACCACCCTCCACTTCATAAGATCCAGAGGATAATCAGAAGAGACAGGAGGATGAAACGCAAGCGCTATGACAATGCTTTCAGTGACACCGACACTGAGACAGACACGGATAGTAGCTCTGTTGACACGGATAGCTCCGTGGACTACTACGACGATGTCTTACATGTCAATGCGCGACGAAGGTCGTAATTTGAGTGAGCATGCTGTGATTTTTTAACCATGGGTTAAATGGCAGTGGTTACTACATTTGTTGCACATTGAGACCAAGTCAGTGTCCTCTAAAATAGTTTCTGACACGACCAGTATTCTCTCGGTCACTTTTTTATTCATGTAAGTGTTTTTAATTTGAGGTACTATTGGCTTATGATCTTTATACTTTTCAAAACTCTTAATAAAAACGAAAAGTTAAAAAATGGACATCAGTTTCACATTACTTTATGATCGGAGTATCTTGATATATTAGTATAAACAAATAATTAATTAATAATTATATATAAATAATAATATATAATTAATATTATAGTAAATAAACAATCTTGAAAGAAACTTAAAAATAAACGGCGACGTCCTTTTTAATAGATTAGACTTTCATTTGACCGCTAGCTAACAGAAAACTAAAAGGCTGGCAAGAACTTTCACTCCTTCGCTGGGGTGCAATTTTTTAATGTCACCGAGTGACTAAATATTAGCGATATGACCAATAGTCACCGATTTACAAAAAGTCGTATTTTTTAATCTCAGCAGGTGACTAAAATTATCATAGGTATCACAATCATAAGTTTGTCTATAATCAAAGCTGAGAAATAGTTGCATAATGGTGTACACTATACAGGGTATGACTTTCAAAAGTACGACTTTTGCAAATTAGTGATTTCAAAGTCATCGCTAAGAATTTTGTCACCGGTGATTTAAAAATCACTCGTGAAATTCTAAAATCGGTCCGCTGCTCGCGTGCTCACCTATTTGTAATTTTTGTAAGAAATAAAACACAATTTTTACTGTTAAGTATAATTATTTGTCTTTTATTATTACTATCAACAATAACTTGTCACCCGTTTATAGGATGCGGTATCATTAGTTCCAAATGCCACAACAAAATCAGTCAGAGATTACACCTAGCACCCTAACTATGCATAAACTATTCTAAAATTAGTTCTATAGATGAGACTAATGGCATTTAACATCTCGTCTTATAATAAAGTTCCTATTTTTGTTAAACATTGCCTACACCCACTGCTATTTTCTGAATGACGTATAGATTTTACAAATCTACTATTACATCATTTTATTGTTTTTTCAACGGGCTAAAAGCCTATATAAACTAGCTACTACATAATAAACACTACATCTAACCTAGCTACAAAAACAGTTAGATAATGTACAAGCCAATGTGGGCCTATAGATAATCTACTTGTTCTAGCTCACTATCAGTTGGAAGCGTAGGTACCCAGCATGCTGGCAGCATTGCCTCGTTGAAAAGCAATGCTGATCCGTTGAGCAAGACAAGTACAAGCATTTTGGTTACGCGTCGCATCAACCAGTTGTTTCCTTCTTGTTCGAATTAAGAACTTTAAAACTAGTTCGTAAAAAAAAATCATGACCCGGGACTCCGACCTACGACTTTTGGAATTAGTAATTCCGTTCCCTGTTAATAGATGGCGTAAGACGTCCTCGAAAGATACAATAATAAGGAAAGGATACATTTCTAATACGAAGTGTAACAGGACTTAGTAATTTATCCATGTTTCATCGATCTATTTACATTTAGAATATGACGTTTAATTCTGGACAATTAATGTCTTTCACAATACGCACTGTAGAGCCCTTAGGACCCTACACACATATCTGCCAGTTACTTGCACAAGCCATCGCTTTTTATCAGAGAGCTTACTATTAATACTATGCCGTAACCTGATCTACTCTAGAACTCGTCACCAAACGGTTACGCAATGCTTGCTCGTGTAGTCTGCCGCCATGCAGTAGGTAGTGTGCAAGCATTACTGTGTTCCGGTTTGATGAGCAGAGTATCCAGTGAAATTACTGGGCTTATGAAACTTAATACCTAATGTCTCAGGGTAACGAGCGATCTGCAGTGCCGCGCAGGCCTTTGTGTTTCAAAGTTCTGGGTGGCACTGCAATTGTTATGGGCCGGCGTTATGATTACCATCAGGCAAACGACCAGCTCGTCTCGTTACCAAATAACATAAAAAAAAAGATTCAGACGCGTTTTGACGTTACTTTCTTCCATAGCATGTGTAATTACGTCAGAATTATATTAAGAGTTTTGACATATAGAAGCGTGAGTCCACGCTTAGACTCGTCTCAGAATCAGCCTAAAACATCTACGTCTATTATATATACAAATTTACAATATTATAATAAAACCTATGACATGAGAGGTACTTGTTTTTCATTACTAGTCACAATGTACTCTTCGGTGCTAAGCCTGCTGTCCCAGTATAATTTGGCAGCTCGTATCAGGAACACTGCCCCCGTTAGGAACAGTATTATCTCTGTGCACAGGAGTATTACCGGTGCGTAGACGTAGGCCATTTTCAGTAAGGCCTTGAAGTTGTCGAACACCTCTGGCTGGACCTGGAAACAGAACATTACGTTTCTTTTGATAAGGTTTGATACCGTAGGTACGTACCAATAGAGATTCTTTAAACATTACAGTCTTCATTGTATGGTACGCTGCCAAATGGTTATGGGCTTGAACTTTTGGATTACCTACCTATAGGCTTACATTTGCTTGTAGATTATCCAACTCTTTTTGTAGCTAGGTTAGATATAATATCTAGTTGTTTATATAATATCTAGATGAAAAGGCATTTGGCCCATTGAGAAAAGAATCTTTAATTAAGTGTTAGGTGTACTCGAAACCAGTGAAAGTGATTTCAAATAACTCAACGAATGTCGAAACAAACCCCTTCATACGTAAAGGTAGAACAGTTCCTTATAATATATCAGTGTTGGCAAAAAGTGGGTGGAGGCGTTCAGCTGTGCTATTCCAAAGTAGCCACCGACTAGTCCCTACGCCGATGTTCAACTCGCTCAAGGCTGGAAGTAACTTAAAAACATCGGTGGTGGGCTTATGAGATTTAATACCTAATGTCTCAGGGTAACGAGCGCACTGCAGTGCCGCGCAGGCCTTTGTGTTTCAAAGTTCTGGGTGGCACTGCAATCGTTATGGGCCGGCGTTATGTTTACCATCAGGCAAACGACCAGCTCGTCTCGTTACCTAATATCATAAAAAAAAAAGTAAGAACGAATGATGCCCTGTTAGGATTGCATGGATAATGCTGGAACTTACCACTTGTATGTAGGCGATGGGCACTGTCATATTGGAGAACCGGTTGCCACTACTGCTGAAGCTGATGTCTCCGAGCACCATGTTCAGCTGCAAGGACAGCTGCGTCGCCAGCTCTAAGCCCATTTTCTTGAAACAATATTAAGATCATTCATGAGTTTGCCTCTAAAGTTTAGGATTTTGGAGGGGGGCTATAATTCTAGATACTTGTCCAAAGTTTCACCTGTTTAGAAATTGTTTATGGCGATCGAGTTCTGGTCATTGTACAACCATAATTTTGTTTTTTATTACTTTTAAGTAGACTGCAATTGTTATGGGCCGACGTTATGCTTACCATCTGGCAAGCGACCAGCTCGTCTCGTACCAATTTACGTACCGTTACCAATAAAATAAAAATAAATTGCAATAGAAATGTGTAGCAATCATAGAGATATAGTACCAATACTAAAACCACATAGTAAATAATATTACAGGCATAGATTATTTTTACTCACGGGGTCAACAACGAAAGTGCTGTCATGTTTCTTGGGATCGGGACGCATGCCATCGATTTTCTCATATAGCCTTGGATCCGAGTTCAAGAAATGTGTCCTGGATAGTGCTATAGGGATACCTGAAACATAAACAAGAAGTTTTGAAACTTACAGTCTCACACCTCTGCAGGTACGAACACCTTCAGCTGCTTTCTACTCGGCAGTCGTTTCATTATGTTTGAATTATTATGTAAAAAAGAATTAAGTAGGTACATACTTAAATTGAAAGCAAAATCGTGGCAACTTTGTATCCGAAGAAAATAACACGATGGAGAACATATTATGAACTCATTTAGTGACATACGAAATGCTAGAGTATAAACTTCTAAGGTAAGAGTTCACCAACAGTTTGAAACCGAAGTTCAAATATTCCAATAAGGTTAACTCATGAACTGAGGTCCAGGTCTTAACTTAACTGACCTTAACTTAAACTTTGGATTATTTTATACCAGCATTTTGACATCTGCTGTCAAAAGCTAGCTCTAAATGGACCGTGAACCACCGATTTGAAATTATTGAATCAACACATTTTAAATTATTTCAAATGTATGGTACTTCGTCTCTCCCGCCCGGGGAAGCCAAGGCCACTACTAGAATCTCCTTGTCTCCACCAAAGGAGACATCAGGGGAGCCAAGTCCACGTAGCCCGAATTTGCGGGGTGAGGAGGACACAAAGAAACTGAAGGTAGTCTATGATTTTTACATAGAATTTTTCATTTTAGTGCTAACACTTACCAAATGTACAATTGGACAGGTCTAGCATCCCACAGACTCCAAAACCGCAATCCCTGTTAAAGGTCTCGTTGCTGATCTTGTAGGCCCATGCCATGGGCCCATAGTCCATTTGCATCTCCTCGTGGAACTCCAGGTTAAGGACCCTGCAGACCCCTATCCTGTAAACGTTGAGAGGGGTCTGGCGGGTCAGCCCCGGAGGGAACGACGCGCCCTCGTATGTGTTGGTGAAGTTGTAGCTAGAAAGAGAAACCCATTATTGATTGAGTGGAAGGAGTACTGGTATATTTTTGGCTCTTTTACCTCTGATGATACTCTACGGTTACGCCGGTACACTTCCACAACGATAAAGAAAATAACATATACTTAGTTCTAAGTCGTGAAGAAAAAAACGTCAGAAATTTTTATTAGTCCATTGCAGTATCTGTGTACTATTCTACTACAATGCTGTAGCTGACAGATTTTGATTACCACTGGACGTCGTAAATATGTTCAACCTATTGGTTTTGTTATAGTCCGTCCGAGTCGTAGGTAACTAGGGTAAACGCTGGTAATGTCGTCAATGTCCCAATACTCGTCAGATTGTAAAAAAAGGCCAGTTACTTATTTCAAACGAGAGCTTAATAAAAGATTTTTAGAGCAATATATTTAAAATAATATACTTCATAATTAAAATGGCACCATTTAGTTATATCTATAATGGTTCCGGAGAAATGAGCTATCAAAGTTAGCGATTTTGAAATTTGTGTTTTTTGGGAAGTTTAGTAACTGAAAGTGTAGTCCTGCGCACCACTTATGTTTTCAAGTTTCATAGGACCAGGAGGCCGTTTTAGTAAGTGTGATATTTTAGTGAAACGCTCAAGTTAATTTTCTAACGATATAACCTATAAAATTGTGCTATTTTTATTATTAGCTTCTTATTTATGCGTATGACAGGTATTCGTACTTAAAATACCCTATCTGACCCAATACCCGTCAGTATTTATATTATTTTGACGGTAACTGGGACATAATTAACAAAATGTGCGTAATATCGTCATTGAGTATATTTTGAACCTTATTGTGCAGTGATACGGTTTACGGTTTTATTATAAGGTGGCGGTCAGATTTTTATTTGAGTATATTAATTGAGGGTTCGCAAAACTATTATTTTATTTAAAGATAATTACCTCTATAATCAAGTATGGAATTACGGTTACCGATAAGACCGCCTCTATTTTTTTTATATAAAATTATAGTTATAATAAGTACATACAATAAAAAGTTTTCGGTTTTTCTTTTTTGTATATTTTGTAGGGGCATGCCTTGTAGGTTGATATTTTGCAAGCGAGACAATACGCGCAATTTGGCGCTAGTCGTACCACCACCTTGCAACCGCGTCCATAAATCATGAGGTAGACGTGTACGAGAACAGGAGGGAAGACCTAAGCTTTTGCGCTGAAAACATTTGGCAGAATTGTCAAAAGACAAAGAACTGCCACCGGAACCGTTCAACAAGGCGGGAAATCGGTATCCTATTGGGGCGGTATAATGATTGGTGCTAGAACGACATTGATCCCGTATCGTGTCTGGATGACTGCAGCTTTGTACCAAACCATTGCTATTGATGGAATTGTCAGGTCATGTAGAATAAACCATGGTCCTCGATTCGTATTGGTTGACGATAATGCACCCAGCACATCGAGCTCAACAACTCAACGCTGCTCTGCGTGAATACGACATTACCAGGTTAGACTGGCCTGCCGGCTCGCCTGACTTAAACCCGATAAAACACGCGTGGTATGCTGTCAAGCGAGCTGTTTGGAACCGTCAGCCACCTCCCCGTCCCCAGACAGTGCCAGAGATCAGGGAAGCCGTTATTCAAGAATGGGACAGGTTACCGCAAGAAATGCTGAATAACTTAATTCTCAGCATGCCAAGAAGGATTGCCGCATGTGTTCGAGCCAGGGGAGGAGTTAACTTATACTAAATAAAAACAATTTAATAATAAATGTTGATAATATTTAGTTAAATCCTATATTTCTTACAATTATTTATCAGTCAAAATTGCACTAGGACTTTTAAATTCAATTTTAGTTAATAAAAATATTTTTTTTTATTTCAACAAGTGTATCTTTTTTAAAAAAAGATGTTACGTAAGCAACATTCTTTTAAAAAAGTAAAATTAAAAAAAAAACATCTTTTGCTAGTGATCTCAAACTTTATTTGACGTGTGTATGTAAATCGGATTACAATGCAATATAATTATATCACCGAGTTGGACTGATAACAGAGCCGGAAGGTAGTAACGTATAGTATAGTAACGTTGTAACGTAATGACATAACCCCATTGAGTATTTACAAGAATCAAACGAACCTTAGGCGATATTTAGGATGCCAATGATGGAGCCGGAAGGTGGCTACGAGACTACAGAACCCATTACGTATTTTACAAAAAGCTTTTCTGGAAAAATATATTTGAATATTTATTTATATTTTTTCACAAAAAAACTTGTTAATACAAAAAACAGCTTGATTAAATTGGTTTCATTTGGTGCAATAAATAATATTCTTTAATCTTTTTTTGTCCTAGGCATTCGACACGTTTGGTTATTCTGGGTATATTTTTGCCTTATATTTTTAATTTGAGGGTTATATCGCCAAAAAATAATTTAATAATGAACCTTAATACCAAGGTTGCAGAGTTCAAAATAGTGGTAAAAATTGACGAGCTCTGGGACAATTTGACGAAAATTAGGACAAATCTGACGGATACTGGTACAATTCACTTATTTTTCAGTTTTTCAATTATTTTAATAACTTATGGTTTTTTTTATCGTACTAAAAATATATTTACCGAAAAGAGTTATAAATAAGTAATCACGTCAAAAAATTTGATATTTCTAAGTAAACAAACAGAGACGAGGCAAAGCTGCAAAGACAGGTAAATTCAGAAACTGACGAGTAATGGGACGTTTACCCTACATCATATATTATTAGGCCGTCAAATTTATTGTATATTCTAGTTCAAGTTGAAAATCTATCGCCAAGCTGTTATCAGTACGGTCGGTCCAGCTAGTTCTAATCTATGTTTAGCAAATTCACCATCTTTGACCTCATTCTGGGTTAAGATCAGGTGAATTAGAGGTTAATTGTATAATACTATTATAATAACAGAAAAAGTAAACAACATAAACTAAAATAACTAAATAAAATACACACTAATTTATTTACAATTTTAATCTAATAATCCGCTACCAGTAGGCAACGTTCCCAAAATGCTGGCCGCATTGCCACGTTGAATGGCAATGCTTAATCTTTGACCAAAGTAGAGGCCAGCATTTTGGTCACGTGTGGCTTCGACCAGACGCCCTGAAAGTTCTTTAAAAATTCTATGAGCTCCAGGTCCCCACGGTCCAAGTGTCTCAACCCCAAAAGGCTCAAATATGTAACTGCTATCAAGACTACTATATTTGCGCCTTTTGAGGTTCTCAGCGGATTCAGCTGCCGCACCAGCCTTATTTTGAGTACCGGGAAGATGTGACGGCGCAAGGGTGTCAACACAGGTAGCGTCCCATACCAAAGGTTAATTGTTAAACTATCGAATATAATAAAAAATGTGCGCAGTAAGGGAGAGAGTTTTGGGGTGGGAATGAAATACGTGAAAGACAGAAATGGCAAACCGCAAGCGCATGACAAAAGAAGTTTCTGTACGTTCTTTATTGTTTCTTCACCAAAATTATAAAATCCCAGGTAGACCTACAGCCAGCTTGGGAGCTGCCTCTTGGTCTGCCTATTCTGATTCATAAAAGATCCCGATAGATTCAGGTCTACCTGGGTCTTTTATGAGTCAGAATCTGACAGGGGCTTACCTTTCTAAAGGCACCTGCAGTGCAAACGGCTTGGACCTCAGGTACATCTTCAGCAGCTTCACGCTGAACTTGTCCTCGTGCTTGACGCTCATCTTCATCCGATAAAGTGTATTGTTGTCGTAAAGCTGAAATTATCACAATTACAAATGAGCAGAGTTGTTTTAGCATGAGAGATATAAGTAAAAAATGCAAAAGTCTAGATAAGAAGGAAAGATGAAAAGCGGTATTATGCTTCTTCTTGATCGGTCTATACTAATTCGGAATGGGCCCTAATTTATTTTAACTTTCATGAGTCCGCGGCTCATGTGAATAAAGAATTTTGAATTGGAATTTGATAATTTTAAAAAACAAAACAAACGACTTTCGCTTCGAGTGATTTTCGCTGTCGATAATACAAAAGTTACTTTTCCTAATCACTGTACAACTTTTAAAAATTAAACATGTAACTTATGTTGCGGATACCATGGTAACATAAATAATATCTCAATTTCATACACACTGTGTTAAAAAAAACTGTAGAATTGGAATCGCTTCGAAACGGATGCCATTTTTTAGTGCCTAGGCCACAGATTATTTAGCCTGTTGATAGCTCATAAACACAATTCTTCATACAAACATATCTCACCGGCGCGGGCAGGGGGCGAGGTAATATTCTATGCTTGCAATTGGCCGATCATTTGGATGACGTAATTTAGTGATGTGGTACGACTACAACTGAACAGAATAATATCGATAAAATTGAATAGGTAGTTAGCATCGCATTCTTGATTCCCTGACATATACGATTAATAATAAATTATTATATGGAAAACCTAGACAATACATACTTACTTTATAAATTAATCTATAATACTACTTATAATAAAACTCCAGGTCACATTTTTTTTGGATGGCACTCCTATCTATACTGAAGCCAAAACTGTATTTTTATTTTTGTCTGTCTGTCTGTATTTTGGCCACGCATCACGTCGAAGCTACTGAATGGATTCCATGACTTGCGATCTATGGAACCAATTCTCTTTTCCTTTATTTCTGGGATGTCTGGAAATCTAACAACAAAAAGCAGAAATACTTTGACGGCTCCGTAGCTAAGTTGGTAGTAACCCTGCCTGCAAAGCGAGGGGTCCCGGGTTCGATTCCCGGCCGGGGCAGATTTTGTGTAAACATAAAGTTTGTTCTCGGGTCTTGGATGTTTGTGATGTGTATCTGTGTGTGTCCATGCCACCTGCGACACAGGGAATCCTAGTGCGGGGGTATGAGTGTAAGCGTTTATTTATTATTATTTATTTACTTTAAAAAAACTGGGAACCTACTTCGATGAAAATATCGCGATATATGAAAATTCAAGTACCATTTTTTCATCTTTAGATGTTCTTCCATAAAATGTATATGGGACCATCTTGAGATGATACACTTTCAAACAACAAAAATAATTTTTAAAATCGGTCCGCAATTGACGGAGAAATCAGTTAAAATACTTAAAAAAATACATACAGTCGAACATTTAACCTCCTCCTCTTTTTTCGAAGTCGGTTAACAAATCCAAACGAAAGGTTATTATTTTTCCAAAATAATTAATAATAGTATATATATTAATTGTAAAGTATACATTGAATATCGATAAGTTATAAGTCTGCACTCGTACTCGCAGTGGCGAGTAGTGCATTTAAATATGTCGTTTTCGCATGAGGGGAAGTTGTATCATTAGTCAACTGGATTTATAGTCTTTGGCCTAGGCCCTCTGATCAGTGCTTTAGTATGGTAGGTGCATAGATATATTGTATAAAGATAGACCATTATCACAAAAGTGGTTTCGAATCCGGTTTAATGGCATCATTTTTGTATTTACCTAAATATCCGGTATATTTACGTAAATGCAAACGAAAAAACATTAAAAAATATTAAATGTTAACGAGATTCAAAATCTCGTCGTCTGATAATATAAATCTGACGCTATAACCAACTAAATACTAGTTAGTGTGTTTTACTTTACAATCTATACAAATAAATAAAATTGAAGTGTATTATTGTAATATCAAAATAACAGCTTTTTACTAAATGCTTGTGAAAGTTTATACGGAACCTATAACAAAACAACCATTTTTTAAATTTTCGTCTGTCTTGCTGTCTGTCTGTCTGTCTGTTTGTTCGGGGATATCTGCGAAACGGCTGGACCGATTTTGACGGGACTTTCACTGGCAGATAGCTGATGTTATAAGGAGTAACTTAAGCTACTTTTATTTTAGAAAAATAATTAAGATTCCGCGCAAAAAATAAAAAAAACATGAAATCCAATATCTTCGCGCGGGTGAAACCGCGGGCAGCAGCTAGTTATATCCATAAACAATCTTTTCCTTGTCATTTTACGGTTTACTGAACTCAAAAATACTGGTTTCATTTAGGTTGATTAAGTATATTAAATCTAATACTATTTCATTTACATACCACTTCATCTAGTCAAACTAATAAAAAGGAAAGTCAGGTTCAGGTTTTAAACTTGGCTCTCCTTTTTATTAGTTTGTCTCTGTCTCTGATTTTCTCTTACACTATACCTCTTTCACGTTTATGCTCGCCTAGTAGGTACCATGCAAGTATATAATTAATTAACTTTATTCCAACGAAATGAAAATCTGACCGTGCGACATAAATAAAAATTGTATAAAAATTATGATTATTTTTTTTAAATAGGACATAATAGTCCTGAACTTTGCTGTGTTGTCTGTGCAAGTTTATACAAAATGAGCTAGGTAGTGTCATTAATTGTAAACAATACTACTGGTATTGCGGCTGGCAGTGTCAATAAACGAATTTTGTTGTGTTTTAATGTTTTTTTTCCTTTTACTGGCCGATTTCTTCCTCTCCAACCATAGTCAGTTTATTACGGCCGAACGGACACATGACAATGCTTCATCGAAATTTGCTACGTAGGTATACAAGTGTAAAAAAACCTCCATCGAAACCAGTTACGCACAAGTATAAAAAAGTCTAGTAACGAAACTCCGGTTTCGCAGGCGGCCGAAGCGGTTAAAAATAGGCGGTCTTTTCGATAATAGCCACCTCAACAACTTTTGACTGATTCAAAAAGCACTTTCCATCACTCACCCTATCAATAATCCCTAGTCTATCGAAGTATATGAGTCCCGGTGCGACCCTGTTGGCGAGGCCGATCAGAGGGTCCGGGTAGCCCCAGAGGAAGCTGTTCGCATCCAGGTTGGTGATGATGGTGGAGCGCAGCTGCCGCGCCAGGATATTGAAACCGCTGCGGATGAGGTATGGGTAGTTCCGAAGGAGGGATGTTGCGCTCTGAAAATAAAACGTTTGGTTTTTTATAGACGTGTTCGCAATTTTCTAACATCACACACTTTAAGCTAAAAATCTTCTAAAACAGTACATATATTTTATCAAGAATATAATTAACCTAAATATAAGAATATAAATAACCTTGTTATATAATTACTATGCAAAGAAGCCTGTTTTGTAATTCGTTATAGGTATTATACAGTACATATGTGTTGCTGCTGTGTACTACAGTAGTTTTTTTGTACCACTGAATTACGAGACGAGCTGATCGTTCGCCTGGGGGTAGCTAAGCATAACGCCAGCCCTTAACAATTGCAGTGCCACTCAGATCTTCGAAACACAAAGGCCTGCGCGGCACTGCAATAATTAACGAGCGCGTTAGAAATCAAGTCTTATAAATCATTAAACCGAAACACAGTGCCCTATGCTTGCACATTACTGCTTGGCGGCAAACTACACGAGCGGTGGAGTAGTTATCATAAATGGTCAAAACTTAGCATGCTGCGGATACTGATTGATATCAGCCCTGACCATTATTGTGTTAGATATACATGTTTTGTCTTTGTGTATTTTGGTCTATTTCTATTTTTGTTTATTTGTCATAATGTCTGTACCACTGTTGTTTGTTATTGTCTATTGTTGTTTTTTGTCTATGGGTTTTAGCCTGAAATAAATGTATTGTATTATTAAATTAAATTATTGAGTTTTTGGCAGTCTGGCGCAAGTGCCAAGTAAAAAACTGAGATTACAATATGTATGAAATTTGCGCTAGAAATAATGGCGGCTATCGCTGTCTTGCTCTCAAATAATATATTAAACTACCCCACGCATGCGCAGAAATATGGATGCGATGAAATATTTCTTTTTGCACGAGTGTTTTTCATCAAGATTGTGAATTCGTATATTTTATTATTATTGTGTGTGGAATGAGTGTGGCGTAATATATATTGTGAAATAATGCCTAATAAACCAGTAATGCATTATAAAACGTGTGAAATATGTAATATAAGGTCCGGCCGTTCAGATAGCCAGAAGCGGGTCTTTATGGCTAAATTTCCATTGAATGAGGATAGGTAAGCAAAAAATAATATTATTTAATGATTTAATTAATTTTGTAAAGCATTTACAGAAAAAGAAGTACGTGATTTACAGTTTTAGCTTAGATAATTTTGAAAATAAGCCATTAATAGTGTTTGACATTTTTTTATCGACTGTCGATATTTAAGGAGAAGGCATGATGGTGGCTAAACTTTCCTTTGTGGACCGTCGATTTGGAAGTTCACGTTTTTATAGTAGTTAGTACTCTTAAATAGAAAGCTTTTTACAAATTTTGAAGTTGCGGAGATTCACGGTTTACGAGATATAATTTTTTAAAGTTTCGATATAAATTGGAAAATAACACGCCATTTGCAAGTTTTTTTATGGATAAATTGTCATGGTAGACGTCAAAGTCGACATTAACGTTCCGTTGATGCTAGAGGTGTATTTTATTAAATTTTATGTCTTATTTTTTCTAAAATATAATTTTATTTTCAATTATTAAATTTGGTGTGTAATTAATGTATACAATAACCGCGCTGTATTACACAATTACAAAATTACGAGTGACCGTGCTTCGGCACGCAAGGGCGGAAGGGCTGCTCTTCCCGCAGCGCCGGAGTTAGGGCGGAGTCAAACTGTATTCTAACCTCAAAACTTTAATCATGGGTATCTTCATAACCATGGGGCTCCGCGGAGTGGGGATGTTACAGGGGGGTAGCCCTCCTCCCCCTCCCCTCCCCCCCCCCCTCACCCCCAAAATCGACGTTCCATGAAGGAAAGTTTACCCGGCATGGTTTTGTAAGGGAGGTGGTCCTTGGAAACTGACATTAATAAAACTTATATTAATGTTAGTAACAGGTTTCAGTTTTTTTTATGTTATGTTATTTGGTAACGAGACGAGCTGGTCGTTTGCCTGATGGTAAGCATAACGCCGGCCCATAACAATTGCAGTGCCACCCAGAACTTTGAAACACAAAGGCCTGCGCGGCACTGCAGTGCGCTCGTTACCCTGAGACATTAGGTATTCAGTCTCATAAGCCCAGTAATTTCACTGGATACTCTGCTCATCAAACCGGAACACAGTAATGCTTACACACTACTGCTTGGTGGCAGACTTCACGAGCAAGTTTAATTTTTATTCATCTTCTACACTTAGTAAGTTATAAGTTTTTTATGGAATACCTTCTCTTGTTATACTCAGTTGAATAATACAATTTATTTTTATTACAGCATCTTCATCATCAAGTGCAGAGGAAATTAAACCAGTCAATTATGTCAAGGATATAGGTAAATTGTCAAAGACAGTAATCCTATCTAATACCAGCTTATTTTGGATGTGCCAAATTCATCAAAATAAAATGACTGATCAGCTGTTGGGCCGACTAAGCCATTTATTAATACGTAACGAATGTGGAATGATTAATAAATCGTTCGCTTTATACGACGAAATGTCTGCAGATGCGGCGAAGAAAGCGCGGCAGCTGACCATATAAAAATAAAGCCCAAAGATTTGTTTTATTTTACCATCATCATAGTGTTCGCGATAGTGTAAGTGGGTCTACCTTGAATTTCAAATGAACAATTACTAGGAATCCTACATTTTTGTAGCTTCATATATTTTATCGACAAATAATGTAAACGCATCATCCCTAATTGATGTGATTATGTTGGCAGCTCTGCCGTGACGTCATACGTTTCATTTTTGTTTTGTTTTGTTGGTGTTGAAGTCTAGTGCACGTTTCATACAAGCGTCGTTTTCCAACTTTTTCTATGGCACTCCCGTCTCTTAAACGTAGTGATTATATTCTCTTTGTTTTTGGCGGGAATGCGAAAATGTGCTGTTGTTGTGTTTGTGTTATTTACTAAAACCTGTGTTTTATCGAGTGTTAATGTGTAATAATGGTGGATTATTAACCATTAAGTGTTCGTAAACGTGCATAAGTGAAAGGCAAATAGTACAAAGACGATTTCGATACGAAAATTTTCGTATTCTATCCAAAACTCCATAGAAGCTTCAGTAAAGTATCCACCGCTTTACTGAAGCGTCACTTCGACTCGACTGCGCCTAGACTAGACTAAACTTTAACGTGACTTTGACGACTTTTACACACCAAAACTAGAGATTTATTACATATTAATATATTATATAATTTGACACTGGCTAAATACGCAAATCACGTGGAGCCAAAAACAAAACAAAAAAAAATAAAAAAATTAAATTATTAGTAAAGTGAAAAAATGTTTTGACATTGTATTGTATTATATTATCTATACTGAGTAGGTAGCTGATATACAAGAACAGAAATTTGGCCAGATGTAACGCGTATTTATTTAGCTACATAAATACCAAATCGGTTGATAAGTTTAACAACTTGGCAGAATTACACATTTCTATTTTGGACTGACATGATGAACGACGTGTAGGTACCTACCTACAATCACAAAGAGACTTACGTACATACCATGCTTGCATTCATTGTGCGAATGAGATAGATGAACTTTTGTCTTAAATACCTTCTGGCTTCTAGTTGTTAGCATGCTTCAAATTTGTGTCTCATATCCCGCGTAGATTAATAATTATATGTAGTTTAGCTTTTTATAGACTGTTATGTGAGCACCGTCTCACGTAGCGTTAGGCACTTTACACACGAGAAATAGTGTCGTTTTTTATGCACAATAGGCTTGCTTGCGTTTGACCAGTACCTCACCTGTTGGTAACCAACGATGAATGAACCGAGCTACGGTATTGAATTATGTTTTTTTTTATGTTATTAGGTAACGAGACAAGCTGGTCGTTTTCCTGATGGTAAGCATAACGCCGGCCCATAACAATTGCAGTGCCACCCAGAACTTTGAAACACAAAGGCCTGCGCGGCACTGCAATGCGCTCGTTACCCTGAGACATTAGGTATTAAGTCTCATAAGCCCAGTAATTTCACTGGATACTCTGCTTATCAAACCGGAACACAGTAATGCTTGCACATTACTGCTTGGCGGCAGACTTCACGAGCAAAGCGGTGGTAACAACCCAGACGGACACTCGCAGAAGAGTTAGTCCTCCCACAAACAAAATGTTCTTTTTTTACTTTCCATAGGTACATTAATCCTACGTTAGCGTTTGATAACTACCTACCTATCTATACCTATCTCTAATGTGATCGAAGGTGTTTGAACACCCCAAGCGGTAGAGTGGGATATGTTGGATATGTTGATAGTAAATCATAGTGACGCACAAGACGTTTGTGGAACGCCTAAACCTAGAATAAAATTAAAATAAATACATAAAACGTTAGGATTACATGCAAAGACGCACGTTCCACTAAACAGCGGCGCGAGTACGGATCTTTTCAGTCGATAAAAATCGATAATATTCGATAAAATTGACAGTTCAAATCGATAAAGTGGTATTTATCGAGCCTCGAAACAATCGAAAAAAGTTATCGAAAAGCTAGGTCGAATCCAAAGAGAATATAGAGCTGCTACAATACTTTACGATCAGACTTCGGTACTCGCAACATTCGATAAATTTATCGAGTTTTTCGGTTCGACAAATTTATCGTACCGACTTCCGTACTTGCACTGCAGGATTCACTGATTTATGGAACGAGGAGCATGGTTCCACAACATACAGATAAGGGACAAATACTTGTGTTTTATTATAAGTATTCTATCTAATTTTTATTATCAAAACGTCATAAAAACTTTTGTCGGTCTTATTTCGTGAACTAGAGTAGGGTCTCTACTGTATTAGGGTCATGATTGATTTGCAGTTGTATACAGTCGAGGTTTGGTGCCACAACTTCAGATTTATTTATTTTTATTTAAATAATTAGCACGGTAAACCAATTACACTTATTTCACATTGACAAATGACTGAATAGGGATAGTCATCCTGAGTTTATCTAAAATTGTAAGTAATCTATTTAGAAAAATGTTGACTGGAATAGTGGTATTCTATATTATATAATATAGCGTTAATGTCTTGTGACTATCCCGACCCTCATCCCCCGGCGTCGCGACGGCCAAAGACGAGGGTAGTTCGTACCGCGTGGTTACCCTGGTGTTACTCGCCACCATTTTTTAGAACGGAGCGCCCTCTGCATTTTCCCACAGTTCGATGATGCTGTAAAGGTTGTGAGAACAACAGAACCAACCATAAAAAAAGGTTATCTCCGAAACGGTTGAACCGATTTTGACGGGACTTTCACTGGCAGATAGCTGATGTTATAAGGAGTAATTTAGGCGTAGAGTAAAGTCGGCGAAGCCGCGGGCCGCAGCTAGTTATAATTAAGAACACACTTGATCAAGTCACCTTAAAAAAAGAAACTAAGTAAAAAACGGTCCATCCGTTTAGGAGCTCTGATGCCACAGACATACACACATACACACATATTATGTTAAACTTATAACACCCCCCCTCCCCCTTTATTGCATCGTGGGTTAAAAATTAAACTTATCTACAACTAAAATTAAACATATTTATTTATTTATTTATTTCTTGCATACATACATTTAATACAATGGAGTAGGTACCTACTTTTGTATAAATCTATGCACCCTGTTAGGGCGTAGCAAACTTATAGTAATTAATAAAACTATGTTAAATTATGATAACTAACACTACACAAAAAAATTAATATTATTATAATATTCTATACCTATCTATACTACCTACTTAATACTTAGTATGAGATCACAAGTTACACTGATGGTAAATGTAAAATAATAATAAAAAGAACTAAAGTAAACGTAATTTTGTTAATAATTATGCATTTTATGAGACTGAAATATTTTTATCATTTAAGTAATCATTAATTGTATAGTAACATTTTTGTATTAGTAAGATTTTTAGTTTCCGGAAGAAAATGTGGTCTTTTTGTTCATTTTGTAATATGTTTGGGAGCTTGTTGTAGATTTTTATTGACATATAGTGTGGGCCTTTTTTGATGATTTCTAATTTGGGGTCAGGTAAAACTATTTTTTGTCTGCGCGGTTTTTTGTTTAATTCGTACAGCTCAGGATGTTTTCTAACTAGCATAGCTGCCTCCAGTAGATACACGCATGGCAATGTCAATATCTTGTGGTGAATGAAGTGTGGCCTACAGCTGTTCCGTTGGCGAATGTTTGTTATTATGCGAATGCACTTTTTCTGCATAATAAACAATTGCTCAGCGTCAGTGCTGTTTCCCCAGATCACCACACCATAACGTAACCACGCATATGCGGATGCATAGTAAGCAGCTAGTGTTGTTTTTAAATCAGAACTTGATTTAATTACAGCAAGTGCATAGATAAATTGTGATAACTTTGTTTTGATTTTTGCGATATGGCTTTGTCTATTTTTATACCTAGTAGTGAGAATTCTTTAACTTCTTCAATTTGAAGATGATTAGTTAGGGGTTTCAGATTTAAAATGTTTTTTTGGTAAGGTAGGAACTGGATTAATTTTGTCTTTTTGATGTTAAGCTCGAGATTATGTGATTCTAGCCATGTGTTTATATCTGAGAAGGTATCTTTAATGTGGTCTAAGGTACCTACTTGTGTCGGTTGTGCATCTAAATAATAGCGATACATCATCCGCAAATAAAATGCAGGGTGAGTTTGTTACATTTGGTAAATCGTTAATATATTATATAATAAATAAGATACATCCTAGTACGCTGCCCTGTGGGATTGACCAGTTTGTGACTTTTATGTCGGATTTAATAGTTTGCATTGTATGTGTTTCTTGGTTATAGAAATCTATTTCGACAAGTTGCTTTCTATTATACAGGTAGGATCGTAGCCAGTTTAGTGGTTTGCCTCTAATTCCTATTGCATATAATTTTGATAGTAGGATGTCGTGTGAAACTCTATCATAAGCTTTTTTCATGTCTAGAAGTAGTCCTACAGAGTAATATTTATTTTTAATATTTTTCAAGATTTCAAGATAATACTTATAAATGGCTAAAGTGGTAGAGGATATACTTTGCTCATGTAAGTACCCATCCCATGAAATGTCGCCAGGTCCCCAAGGGGCTGGCGAGGGGGGGGGGGGGGGAACAGTTAGCCTTTATTCACGGGGATGATAGGGTTCAACATAATTAGCAATGCAATTAGTTAAAACTATTTTGAACCTTATCACCACTGAATAAGGACTAACTGTTATTTTTTTACCGCCGGGCCTACGTGGTTCCGGGCGACATTTCATGGCATTTCAAGACTCACATGAAACACCAACATTCACGATTGCATTTTTTATTTATTTTATAAGTGATACCAGACATAAAAACTGTTACTATGTACGACCAATATCGTAGGTACAGTTACCTAAATGTTATATAATGACTTGTGAATTGTGAATAGCAAAAAGCATAAAACAACAACACATCACTATGGTGTCACTAACGCCTATTTTGTAACTAATTTCAAAACATGCTTGAGCAAAAATAACAACATACTATCACGGAATAATAACTGACTGTTGTTATGTGCTCCGTTATGGTTTATGTTTACATAGAACGTGGTTGCTATACCTATCAATAACAGTGAGAAAAGATTTGCAGAATGAATCAAGTGAAAGTGTCTTTACAGGTGTACCTACCCTCAAGTTGTAAAATCAGTCTTTTAGCACCGGCAGCTGTATTTGAGAGCTCTATTCGAGACCAGCTGTGCCCCACGGTTTCACCCACGTTCAGTTTAAAGAATCTTTATTTCTCATTTAAGACTAAATGTCACTTACATGAGAAAACAATTAATATTAGTAATTACAATATTATCGTCGTCCATAACAGGTGCGATGCTGCTTGGCGCCAAATCCAGTCGAGCGTTAGTGTGGTACATCCACAGATCTCTTAGGTTAGCCTAAGTTACTCCTTGTAACATCAGCTATCTGCCAGTGAAAGCCCAGTCAAAATCGGTCCAGCCGTTTTGGAGATTACCCGGAACAAACAGACAAGCAGACAGACAGGCAAAATTTAAAAACTGGTTGTTTTGTTATAGGTACATTTGTTATAGGACAGACAGGCAAAATTTAAAAACTGGTTGTTTTGTTATAGGTACCGTATATACTTTCATATGCATTTAGTAAAAAGCAAAATTCATTAAAACAAAATGCTGGTAAAAAAATGCAAAATGCTATTTGGCTCAACGGATCAGCATTGCGGTTCAACGAGGCAATGCCGCCAGCATGCTGGGTACGCTTCCAACTGGTAGTGGGCTAGAACATTTGGATTATCTATAGGCCTACTAGGGCTGGTAGAGTATCCAACTGTTTTTGTAGCTAGCTAGATTAGATGTAGTGTTTATTTATGTATTAGCTAGTTAATAAAGGCATTTAGCCAGTTAAAAAAAAAAGTAAATAGCTGTTATTTGGATATTACAAACCGACACTTCAATTTAACGATAACCTATCAATCCCTACTAATATCTTCCCTACTAATATTATAAATGCAAAAGTGTGTTGGTTTGTCCTTTTTTCACGCAGTAACGGAGCAACGGATCGACGTGATTTTTGGCATAGATATAGTTTATGGACCGGAGAGTAACATAGGCTAATTTTTATCCCAGAAAAATGCACGGTTCCTGTGGGAACGCGGGTGAAAACCGCGGGCAGAAGCTAGTAGAGTATAAAACGTATTATATTGCTTACAGTGAGGTAATCTCGGTCCATTATTCCGACACTGATTTTATTAGGTAATTTCAATATCTCCACTGCCATCCGACTTGATCAAAGACTAGACTGTGTATCATAATCATTGATTGTTCATTAAATGTGTCACTGAGCGTAGTAGGTACGTTAATCGATCAATGGCAGTATTGATTGGCACAACATCCATCAGCTCGAGATCTGAACCTCTAGGGATAGGATGTTACCGTAGGTACTACAGTGCCAGGAAGAATCAGGTATATGTCCATCCATAAGTTCATCTACTATACGCATAACTCTATGCAGGTGGTAATTGAGGTGGGAGGCAGTATTAGTTTTGTTTGACAATATTATAATGCAAAACAAACAGTCTAAAGAAATATTTTTTGTCTGTCATGTGAATCCAAACGCTTTTTAATTATTGGATATCGAGATGAGCGGGCCGTTCGCTTAATGATAGGTAAGCATAAAGCCAACTCATAAAAATTGCAGTGTCACTCAGAAATATGGAACACAAAGGCGTGCGCTGCGCTGTATTGCGCTCGTTACCCTAAGACTAGTGATCTGTGCCTAAGACATCAGGACTTATGTATTATGTCTCATAAGCCCAGTAATTTCACTGAAAACAGTAATGCTTGCACATTACTGCTTGGCGGCAGACTACACGAGCAAAGTGGTTACCACCTGGTTATTTAGTCTTGCTACCTGGGTATCGAGGTACTTAGATAAGTGTAGTATTTTTGTTCGACTTACCATATAGGCTAGGTTGGGTACTGTCACTCGCATTTCTTCAGGGTTGCCGATCGACTCTTCAGGAAGGAACCGGACTGTCATGTAGGGAGTGAACCATAGGTCTTCATCTTCCTCGTTCATTTCTATGTCTCCGTTCCTCCGAGTCTCCCTGAAAAATTACCCCGAAGTTAGAGGAGAAACATCTACATTCTACATTATATAGGTACATGTTTCATCATATTACAACGGACAGGACGCCTTTACTACATAACTACTACAATTGCATCTAATTACTCTACAATAACAGTTGGATCATTCACTGACCATTGTGTAGGCCTATATAAATAATAAATGTTTTATTATTAAACAATAACACTACGGAGAAGACCTTTACCCGCACCGGTGGAAAATCACCAGAGACATGACACAACCTAGTATCGTATTAACACTCACACTGATTTTATTCAAATTTTGATTAGCTACAGCCCTTCAAGTCACACGACTTCAAATGTTCGGACCACTCACACATAGGTAAAAGGCCCAACCTCTTCCATCTTCAATTTGGGGTCTACTCCTGTGATGAACCGCTCCGAGTTGGTGATGTTGAACACGAACAGCGACATGCGTGTTCCTGAGATTTCACTCTGGAATATGTTGTAGAGGAACGTGCCATTCTTCACTGCTGTGCCCTGGAAATCGTAACAAAATTAGACAAAAGGTTGCAGAAACTATTCGTAGTTTAGTCTCTTGGTTTAGTGTATTTACCACCTGCGGCGCAAGCACGATAAATAAAATTAACAGTTCGAATCGTTAAACATTTAAATTAGAGATATGAAGTTTTTGATTTTGTCGAAAACGAAACGAAAAATATCAGTCAAAATATATAATAGAAATAAAAAATGAACCAAAATTAAATGCATTTAATAATAAACTAAAAAAAATCCTAATTGTAAATTGTTTCTATTCAATAGACGAATATTTTGAATCCAGCAAAAATAAATTTATGTAGGGTTTCCTTTAAATAAGACTGGCATTTAATTTTAATTTTAATATTTTTATAGTAGGTATGTGCCATTTACTTTTAATTTTAATTTTTAAGCTTTAGCTGTTGCTATAACCATCTTTGCGATGCCTGAAAAGGGTAAATAAGTCAAAAGATCTCATATAAGTAGAATAAGACCTTTGTACATACACTGAGTTATGCAAAATAAATGAATATGAATATGAATCCGAATCTACTTTTTTCAATATGAAGTGAATATTCGCATCTCACCATTCGGAGATTGGTTTTTGAACAAAGACTATTTAACATAAAATATGTATATTTAATGGTTTTATCGTAGTTCACCACGGTTTTCACACGAAAATCACTTCGCGAATTTAGTTATTCGGTCAATGCAATGAAAATTGAACGTCATTGTGCAGGAAATGCAATCGATACTAACAGATTACAAGTAAAACTTGTCGTCGTCGCAAAACTAGTTTCGAAGATTAGTTTACGTTCTCGGGAAAAAGGTTATGTTTCGTTTTTGACGAAAATCAACAACGTCCTACCCATTTTCTAATTGTATCTTATCGAACTGTCAATTTATCGATCGACATAGATTGCAAAAATCCGTACTTGCGCCACTGATCTGGTAAGATAGTGGTTGACTGCTATGCTCAGTTGTGGGGATGGTCTCTCAATTGGTTGGCGATAACTATACGTACAGAGGCTCATGAGACGAGGAGGTAATTCTTGTTTACCCGTGACAAATTACTTTAAAAAAAGGATTCATCTAAAATGTGGTAGGTGAAGGACTAACTCTTCTGCGAGTGTCCGTCTGGGTTGTTACCACCGCTTTGCTCGTGAAGTCTGCCGCCAAGCAGTAGTGTGCAAGCATTATTGTGTTCCGGTTTGATGAGCAGAGTAGCCAGTGAAATTACTGGGCTTATGAGACTTAATACCTAATGTCTAAGGGTAACGAGCGCACTGCAGTGCCGCGCAGGCCTTTGTGGTTCAAAGTTCTGAGTGGCACTGCAATTATTATGGGCCGGCGTTATGCTTACCATCAGGCAAACGACCAGCTTATCTCGTTACCAAATGGCATAAAAAAAAATGTTTTTTCATAGATGAGGAGTAGGCGAACAAAACGTCACTTTTCCACTTTTAATTTTTTTACAGAAACTAAAAAAGTATTTTGAAGCAGTAGTTGTGTTTTGAAGTCGATTTTCTACGATAAAAAAAATCTTTTTGTCGAGATTTTAACGCATGAAACGATGTGTCTCAGGATTGCCAACACGAATCAATCAAAAAAATAAAAACGTTAAAAAATGGAAAAGTGACGTTTTGTTCGCCTACTCCTCAGATGATCTACACGTATCGTGTAACATGATTGTAAGATTTATATCAGATCGACAGAATTGATAAGATAAATGTATTTAGGTAGATATGTCTTAAAGTCATGATAATGAAGATTTTTGTAACATAATATGATTGTATATTTATTTTAAATGTGTATATTATATATAAAATATGAAGGGCAAGGGTTAAGGCTCGAGGAGTTATTTTAACGTATTCCTATATTTATAAGTATAATAGTATAGTTTATAAGTATAGTAGTATAGTTTAATACCAAGGCAGTTACTAGTTCATTAACACTTGCTGTTGAATAACTTCATGGTGATTACTCGTTCCTAAACAATATGATACGTTTAGAGTCTGTTACTCGTTCATGAAGCAATCGCTCGATTCCACGTATTATAGAAATAACAAATGGTGAAGAATTTGACGTGCCATTATGTTGAAGGATATTTTATCATGAAAATATGAGCAATATTATCCCAAAAAAAAAACTCGACATGGGTCCCGCAGCCTCGCTATCCCGGCTGCTTCATCAGTGACGGTGGTCCGTCGCTGCTGAAGCACACAATTCTACAATCCTGGTGGATTGAAATAAACAACACGGTGTAGATTTGTTACGATGAATATAATCATTTACATACAGTTTCTTCCACTTGAATTTGTAGATAATAGTGAATCACAAGACAATATAAGGCACAATAGAGATTTATAAAAATACAATTTTCAGAAACTAGCTGCTTGTCCAAAAGGGAGTAAGTATAAGAATCAAATGTAAGAATACAGAACGAGAGAACGAATAGAAGAATATAACCCGAAAGAAAAGTCAGACGTAAATTTAAAATTTGAATTTAGATAGCGTGAATACTGTCCATTCACACGGAATGAGAAAGAAGGTGAAATAATGACGAAGAAGGATGACATCGTTACACATGGAACAACTAGGTGCTTTCATTTTAGAGCACTGGAGGGCAATCGCGTTAAAAATTATCAACCAAACCGCTACTAAATCACAACCGCATTAACAGCTTTATGACCGTTTCGTATCGTGCTAATAGTTTTACCAAAAGTTGAGACGTTTCTCGACAACAACTGACAGTTAACGCTGTCAAATGAACGGCAATATCGAATTCCACACGCCTGAACCGAAACTAAACAACAGTTGGCATCAAACCACAACCAAACCATAACTGTACGCTGTCATTTCAAATTAGCGCGATCGGGGCCCACGTTCTGTTGCGTTTTGGGAATCGCACCTGCAGCTTTTTCACGATACCTATGAGAGCTAAAGCCATCGACTGAATTACAACACAATGGCGCTGTCAACCTAGCTACTATCCTTATGGTGAAGGTAAAGATGTTGATTATCGCCAGTGAGCCTTTACATTGTAGTTGGTCATTTTTCAAAGCTCGTCGCCTGGCAGTGGAAAAACTGACTTATTACATGAGCTCTCATTTGGAGATCATCACAACCATCTCGTCCGATTTGAAGTTACGATTTAGCGTGTTAACTTTGCTCATCAAAATGGAACATGGTAATGCTTGCACATTACTGCGGAAAACTACACGAGCAAAATTGTGGTACCCACTTGCAGAACTTGCCAGCGCTTGCAGAGGAGGCAGTCCTACCACCTTGCATCGCAATGTTTATCTATAAATTAAAATATTTTTGAATTGAATAGGTTCTTTCTGGAGATTTTATCCTTGAATTGTCAGCGTTTCATCACTATCTCACTTCATTTTAAATGACGATGTAAACGAAAAGTCTCTAAAAGTACCTACTATTAAAATTTCTTATATATTGCGATGATCATCTAAAGAATCGCTCGTAGACATGGACATCTAATCTTCTACTTACATATCTGAGATACTTGTACTTACATATCTGATAGCCATGCCGATAGGATCAAGAATTATGGCCAGAAGTGGTATCAAAAGGAGGAGAATTCCAACACTTGCGCTGCTTATTATCGTACCTGGAAATACATAACATGTTCAACATTTTTTTCTATCAATTGGCTTTGAATTATTCACGCACGATATCCTTTTTTATTCTTAATTAAAACCCTTTTGATATTCATGTTTATATAGATGAAAATGCAAATTAACTGTGTTTAAATTTGAATTATATTATTCTCAAATTCAAACAAGGATACTTTATTATACAGTTTTTTAACTACTCTTAATTAATATTCTCACATTAAACACCATGTGATTTAATTAAATATAATATATAATGTCGCAACACTCATTTAAAATCTTTTTCGCAATGATTGGACCACTCAGTACTCCAGTGGCTACAACACAAATCAAATCAAATCAAATCAAACAATTTATTTTCCAGAATACAGTAAAATTTCAAGGTCATAATTAAAATATAGGGTCTGTGTATTAAACAAGCTCAACATCAAATTAAAATCCTCAAAGAACCACACAAATAAGTTTTGTGTTCGAACTAGGCTACATTGTATGTAAAGAATCAGGTATGAAGAGGATCATTGACCAATGAGGTTTCCCTGAGTATACCGCTTCAAGAAAGAGCAGAGCCAAAAAAAATTAACAATGAAATCAGTTTTTCAACTTTTATTCACTTCTCCCTTGTCGTTTTTTTTGTGTCTTTCATTTCGTTAGCTAATTAAGTTTTAATTCTTTAGAATAGCAATAAATTATTTACGTCAATCTTCACCACATATATATAGTATGACTGTGATGACTCAGAAAATTATCTAACAGGGCTCCTACTCAGCGTTTTTCTAATTAGGGACCACTAACCTAAACTAGTCCAACAAATATATTTATTTACAAATTGGCCTCATTGCAAGTATCGAACCCACCAATTCTATGCCCCGAAGGCGATGAGTCTATCAGCCCAAACACTACTCATACATGACTGCTGAGGCTAAGCAAGTACATACTGCAGAATACTGCACAATACACCCTAAGCGGGACGTCAGTGCAGGCCTTATCGCCCCCACTTGAATAAGAACTGCAGAGTAATATACTAACATTTCACTTTTTTCTGACGCTTCTTTTTATCTTCTTTCTTTATCAGCAACATCTTCACACCTTTTTGAAGTAATGCCGAATTCTGAAACAAATGAAATTTAAACATAGAATTATTTAGAACAGCAATGTCTCGTTTTGCGATATGTTATCGTAAACCTTGGAAAAAAACTTACTTAACTTAAGTATCTAACTTCTCCTTAACCTCAACCTGCATTCTACTTTTATCATGGACGTAATATAGCAAACAAAATCCATGACTCCTAAACATTTATTTATTCAATTCGTTCAAATTTCAAGAGATTCGTTTTAGCAGTAATTACAGTTGTTATACCATGATTTATTGTTTTGTTCCTCTTTTCGTTTTTGTACTTTGTACCTATGTATTATGAATGTTCCATTACTTACACTGTTTTTTTATGTTCGTCTAGTAATAAAAGTTTTTGGATCGTATTATGTATTTCAGGAGGTACCTACTAACAGTTATTTATTTATTAAAAAATCAATTGCAAACTTACAGCAGTTAGTGTTAGGTATTGTTGAACTTACATGATAAGTCTAAATAACTGCCATAGCACCTTTCAGGTGTACCTACCATTTTCGTGGTCAATCGAGTGGGATGCAAATTTGGCGTTAGTCCAGTCAAGCTCAGAAATATCAATTCTGATTGGCAATCTCTATTCAAAACACCTAATGATGCCAAATTATCGTTATAATTATTGATAACGAGACGAGCTGGTCGTTTGCCTGATGGTAAGCATAACGGTGGCCTATACCAATTGCAGTGTCACTCAGAACTTTGAAACACAAAGGCCTGCGCGGCACTGCAGTGGGCTCGTTACCCTGACATTAAGTATTAAGTCTCATAAGCCCACTAATTTCACTGACTACTCTGCTCATCAAACCGAACATATTACTGGTTGGCGGCCGACTTCACGAGCAAACTATAAACTTTTTAGCATTTGTAGATACTAATTTTAGTCTAGTACTTTCTTTGACGCCCCGTACCTACGTAGTACCATCTAGTTAGAATAGCTAAAATTGTATTATCTGAAGATCTCAACGGTGCATAGATGTTCCAGTGCTTTGTAGAGGCGTATTTAGCTGTAGTTATTATTAAAGTAGGTAAGTAAGTATTGCTGATATTTAGGTAGGTTTGTTATGGGCCGGCGTTATGCTTACCATCAGGCAAACGACCAGCTCGTCTCGTTACCAAATAACATAAAAAAAATATATTTACAATCGGTACAAAGCGAAGTCTATACCAGATGGAGCTACGGCTTGTAAGCCGAAAGAAGCCATCATCTCAAGAATTTCGGAGTCAACATCGATCTCTTCCATAGCCTAGTTGGTTAAGGCGTCTGGTCTAGATAACCAGAAGACGCAGGTTCGAATCCTGTTGACAGCGAAATTTTTGAGATGTAAGCATTTATAATTATATACGTGAATATGTTTAGCAAATAAAAGAGGAACAAAACCACGACCTACTGTAATATAAACGGCCTTATCTCTAGCAATCTTTTACCTACGTAACGGACAACTGTTTTTTTTTCGTTTAGATCGATTCTAAACATTTAAACTACTAGAAGGTCATGCACAACAAATTAAAAATATTACATCATAATTGTTAAAATTGTGTAAAGATCTGTACACACATCATAAGAGCCTAATAATATATTGGTAAAATGTGTTTAGGATATGCTAAAGAAATGCGTCAATCTACATACAAATATTTACACACAGTGACTTACGGCTTTCAGAAATACTTCAGTATCAATTCCCGATCAAACCACTGACACAAACAGCATACGAAAATCTTTGGCACTCGCAAGTACAGTCTCTGAATTTAGAATAAACTTTAGGAAAACAACTATAGAGCACAAGTGCAGCGGAAGAGTCAATAATGTTATAAATGTAGAGGAAGAGTCTTCTCATAATACGCGACGCGCGGGCACTCAGCTGCCTCGGCGCTCGGGTCGTCGGGCACTGTTCTGTGAACGTCGTTCGTATGTACACTTCCTGCTAATCTGTGATCTATTAATAATCCTAGTCACAGAATGCGTATTAGTGCGAGATAGTGCAAGATGTATGGACCCTGTGTCACGACGTCATTGTCTTCTGGTGATACGTCATGTATTTTCGGTGAAATCCTTGAGACTTAAGAGGTGTATAGCTTTTAGAGTCATGAGCTAAGCGGTAGCAAAAACAGTGTTTTCTTTAATAAGATACTTTAAAAAATGGCACTGGAAGATTGAACATTTTATTTTATTGTTTTTATTGCAATTAACAAACATTATTAGATTTATTTTAAATTGTTTACTGACACTTGTGGATATTCACGTATATATCTATATACGTGAATACTGAATATATATATCTATGTATATTTTACGAAATTTTTAAGATGTATATACATCTTAAAAATTTCGCTGTCAACAGCATTCAAACCCGCGTCTTTTGCTATCTAGACCAGACGCCTTAACCAACTAGCCTATGGGAGCAATCGATGTTGACTGCGAAATTCTTGAGATGATGACTTCTTTCGGCCTACAAGCCGTAGCTCCAGCTCGTAGCAGACCTCGCTTTGTAGCGGTTTTCTACTTCTTTGTGATACGTTAACAAATATTATTTTGTGTTGGTTCAGAAGTGGTGAAGATGGCCACTGATCGGAGGTCTGTGCTCGATAGTTCCAATCCTACTATGTTGTTAGTGGGAGGACTAACTCTTCTGCGAGTGTCCGTCTGGGTTGTTACCACCGCTTTGCTCGTGAAGTCTGCCGCCAAGCAGTAATGTGCAAGCATTACTGTGTTCCGGTTTGATGAGCAGAGTATCCAGTGAAATTACTGGGCTTATGAGACTTAATACCTAATGTCTCAGAGTAACAAGCGCACTGCAGTGCCGCGGAGATCTTTGTGTTTCAAGGTTCTGGGTGGCACTGCAATTGTTATGGGCCGGCGTTATGCTTACCATCAGGCAAACGACCAGCTCGTCTCGTTACCAAATAATATTTAAAAAAAATGTGAAGGAAACCATCTCATGTTGCAACCACAGCATGAAGGTGTAAGTAGGTCTGTTGCCGTCTGTCGATGTGTTCCGGTAGCTGCACTTGATTGTCAATCGTAAACTAGATCTGTAGGGCTAACATGCGCACCGTGACAAAATTTACTCGTGGCGTTATCTCGTGGAAAGAAGAGATAACTAGTCTTCTCGACAACCGCTAACATGGCTTAGCGAGTTTGTCGTTTCGTTTTGTCATATGACGACAAACACGAACGGTTCTATTATCTTTGTCTCTTTTGTCGACAAACGCTAACATGGCGCATCAAGTTTTCTCATTATTTGTCTACTTTTGACGAGTAGTTTGTCGTCGAACTTTTTGAGGACGAGTAAAACTGTAACACGGTAACTAGTGTTCTGTGATACCCTGATACCTATATAATTTGTGTTTCTGTTCTGTGACTATTACTGCCAACGACTATCTCCGAAAGCATACATACTGATCTGTGTCCGAAAGCGTGATAATGGCAGTACCATATTAGAATTATGTTTTAACTATAAATGAAGAGCGCGAGCGACGCAAAATTCAAAGGAAAGTAGGTAGGGACGAATAAAAAATTAAAAATGTTACTATACATATGTACTATAGCTGAATTTTTAAAGTAATTCATTTGACCACTGAATTTCTAGAATTCTATTTAAATTATTGGTTTTATTTTTTGACACTTTAGTATAATTAATAAGAAAAATAATAACATTTGATATTACAACATATAAGTACCTATAGGAAATGAAATATGAATTGTGTTACGATTATTGTGTCATTCGTTTTTTGTAATATTTTCAATTCAAGGATAGTTAATTATTCTAATATTTGCATGTCACAATGAGCTGTAACAGTTGTTTATTTAGATATTTGTTTGGTTTTATTTACAAAAGAAAACATTAAAATTTTATGGACGACATCGAGACTACATTTTCTATATGTACTGGGATCTCGGACATAGTTTAACGATATTATTTACTTAGTAGTGTTTACTTTACGTTTTACTCACATTTTTCTGCCTGGAAAAATGCAAGCAATTTTTAAAGTAAATAACTATAATAATCAAATTAACTCAACTCAATTCTCATGTGGAATAATCTAATACTTCTTCTTTCTTTATTTCCTATAATGATAGTGTGTAAATAAAATTCAAATTCACAACAGCCAGATAAGTCACATTCCCGGAGTTTTGGCGGGAATGCGAAAATGTGCTGTTGTTGATTTTGTGTTATTTACTAAAACCTGTGTTTTATCGAGTGTTAATGTGTAATAATGGTGGATTATTAACCATTAAGAGTTCGTAAACGTGCATGAGTGAAAGGAAAATAGTACAAAGATGAAAAACGTGTATTTTCGTATTCTATCCAAAACTCCATAGAAGCTTCAGTAAAGTATCCACCGCTTTACTGAAGCATCACTTCGACTTGACCGCGCCTAGACTAAACTTTAACGACTTTTATTTACCAAAACTAGAGATTTATTATAACTTGACACTGGCTAAATACGCAAATCACGTGGAGCCAAATACAAAACAAACAAAAAAAGTCATATTCCCGATATTTACTTGTCAACTTCACTAAAATGTCATTGTTATGAACGCGTTCACACAGCAAATTAAATAAAACTATAGTAAATAAGACAAATTGAATGAACTAAACCGGTGTTGCTAATCACATGGCAGCACTGGTTTGGCGTCCATTGTCTTCGAAGAGATAATAGTCTCTCGTGTTTGCCATGTTAGCATAATCGACTAAAACGTCGTCCGCGAGAAATCTTGTCGTAGCGCGCGCGCCATATTGCTACTTTGCCATGCTAGGCCAGCTGGATTAAATCTAGATTCAGCATATTCACCATCTTCGAGATCAGGCAAGATATTGACTAAATGTTAACTTATTGAGAGACAAAACAGTAGATTCTGATGTAGCTCTACCAATTGTATCCAATTTTAAAATATTCAAATGTGCCCCAGAAAGTGCTCATGAATGTTAAATGACTACGCGCCAGTTCCATTTATACAACCGTTTGGGAAGAAGAGCATCATACTTTACTAGGTAGTAGGACTAACTCTTCTGCGAGTGTCCATCTGGGTCGGTACCACCGCTTTGTAAGTGAATTCGGCAGAATTCACTTACAAGGCGGCAGCCAAGCAGTAATGTTTACTGTGTGCCGGTTTGATGAGCGAAGTAGTCAGTGAAATAGCTGTGATGTGTAGACTTAATACGTTATGTCTCAGGGTAATGAGCGCACTTCAATACCACACAGGCCTTTGTGTTTCAAAGTTCTAAGTGGCTCTGCATTTGTTATGGGCCGGCGTTTATCATCAGGCAACGACCAGCTCGTCTTATTATCAAATAGTATAAAAAAAGGACAAGGGACTCGTCGGCATTATTTAAAGATCTAAGAAATTACTATTTATCTAATCTATCCGAAGCAGGTGCGTACGAAGTAAATCCCAAGACGGTCACGTTTAGTCATTTAGTAAATAGCTTAGGTAAACAATGGTAGTAAATTCTGAAATCTTAGTCAGTGCGAAATCGTCATCGTTCAATGACCTTTGAACACTATAAGATAATTTTCTGTTTTTGAAGGAACAGCAGAATACACTATCCGTACTCACACAAATATATACATCACAAAAAAAACAGTCGCAACAGTTCGTAGTCAACATCGATTGCTCCCATAGCCTAAGTAGTAGGTTAAGGCGTCTGGCCCGGTTTGCCAGAAGACGCAGGTTCGAATCCTGTTGGAAGCGAAAAAATTTTTGTGATGTATATATTTGTGTGAACATCCGCTAGTGTCGGTTAACACTATAAAATATATTTCATACTATCCATAGTAGGTATTGTTACGGAGACGGGTTAAAGGAGAACTCGCAGAAACATTTTTTTAATTTTCCACCCTTTACAGGCGTTTTCAGCAGGCTGAAACATGTTTTCGGGTCGTTTCGGAGGAAGACCTAACACATATCAGTTAATCACAAATTACTCCTACTTAACGCCGTTTTCAGCAGACTGAAACATGTTTTCAGTCCGTTTCAGGACACAAGCAATTACATAGCACCATTCCCTGAAAACCCATTTTCAGGCCGTTTCAGGCCAAGTTACACCCCTCCGGTCCGCGGAACTTTCTCGAAGGTGTGTGAGAGGGACAGCCTATACGAGTGAAAGAGAGAGACGATTAGGCTCGATCATGTCTCTCGAAACTTCCAGAAGAAAGTGTGAGCAGGATGGCTATATGCGCAAAAGAGAGGAACAATTGTACCTATTACCTAACCGAATGTTCCAGAATAATGCGAGAGAGAGATAGCTACACGCGTGATAGAACGAGATGGACATAATCTACTACCATCTGGAATGTTCTCGATGTGTGTACAAGGGACGGCTGTATGCGTAAAAGAGAGACGTCCATATTTGACCTTGAACTAGATCATTCGGGAACTTGGTAGCACAATTTGCGGCGCATATATAAGCGGATCGGGACGCGGCCAGAGACAGTTTAGACTGAGATACCAAGCGATACACATCGGAGTGAGTTTCGATTGAGATACCAAGCGATACACATCGGAGTGCGTTCAAAGCGACTAGTAACTGCAGTGATTGTGATATATGTGACTAAGTGAAATACTAGTGATTGTGATTGTGATATCTGTGACAAAGTGATATACTAGTGATTTTTGTAGTGAATAGTGTTGCAAGTGATTCCTTTTGAATTCAATAAAGTAACTGTTTGTTTAACGGCTTCTTTCTATCAAACGTTACCCTATAGCTCGTAACAGTATTATAAATGCAAAAACGTGTTTGTTGGTTTGTTGGTGTGTCGCTCTCCGGCCAATAAATTAAAAAAAACACGTCTAATAAAAACTTAGCTCCATTGCTGCATAAAAGGACGAACCAGTAAGCACAGTTTCACATTTATAACATAATTGCTGCAGCGTAATAAGTTTCTTGAACGAATGTTTGTGAACGAACTGGCTGTTACGTTATTTGGAACAAAGCGAGCCTGTGCGGCACTGAACGAGAGTACAGTGTGGCACCGACCATTTGCTTATAATAAATCAACGAACGAACCTAGAAACCAATGTTCAGTCAGACATTTGGTTTAGTTATTAATTGTCTACTCTAAATAAATTATTTTGATTAATTGGCGTGCTTAAATTGCTTTATGACATTAATTCATTAACAAACAAAACTTAAATGAATACATACAGCCGTTTAACTAGCTAAAGTTTTAAAAGTAGACTTATACCTATATAAAAGTTCTACAGATACCAATTCATCTAAAATTTGCTCAAGATATCCCTAATTATATGTTCTGTGCCCTAATGTAGATATACCGTGCTTATCCTCCCCGTCTGGTTGTCTGGAAGAAATCGCCATAACCGATAAGACCGCTCTTTATAGGTATTGCTAGACTAACTTAACTACATTTCTTTTTTAATTTTTTGTTTAGTATGCAAATATACAAGAGCATTTTTATGTTATTTGGTAACGAGATGAGCTGGTCGTTTGCCTGATGGTAAGCATAACGCCAGCCCAAAACAATTGGAGTGCCACCCAGAAGTTTGAAACACATAGGCCTGCGCGGCACTGCAGTGCGCATCAAACCGGAACACAGTAATGCTTGCACACCACTGCTTGGCGGCAGACTTCACGAGCAAAGCGGTGGTAACAACCCAGACGGACACTTGCAGAAGAGTTAGTCCTACCACTAACAAAACCTAACCTTATATCCATACATAGACTGGAACCACAGAACTCTTTCAACGAGAAACGGACTATCATCTCTGTCGTCTCCACGTGTAGTCGTGCGGTGCGTGGACTAGCATCACTAGTAAGTCTGTGGCGTGGACCTTATCCATTAGTTCTAATTAATATGGTCTTGACAACTGATAATTTGACTTCATTCGTCGAACTCACGCGTGTCGACATAACTTCTTATGCATACTTATATAATAACAACACTTTCCTGTGTGAATGTACACCTATAATTCGAAGAAGGTGGTAGGTACGTACGGTATATAGGCAATATAAAGTAGCCTATCACAAGCTGGCATCACGTCTTTCTTCTCATTTTGGATTTGAGTTCTCGCCTGTAGATCGTAAACTTGCTAACACCGCAGAGTAAAATATCGATTGTAATTTTTAAGTAATTTTTTTTTAAAGGTTTCTCAATTCTTCTGATTTTTTTGAGGCGATCTTATTCGACGTTATCAGCGTTTTTTCCGAATTATTTTGCTCCATATTTTCTCTCCCAGTTGGCTACCAATTTGAACGAATCTTTTCTCATAAGTAGGGTATTTAACTCAAAAGTGGTCCTTTCATTAATTTCATAAAAGTATATCTACGCGTCTATCCGTGCAAAAATTAATATCCCTACTATCCCTACTAATCCCTACTAATATTATAAATACGAAAGGGTGTTTGTTGGTTCTTTCTCGCAGTAACGGAGCAACGGAATGACGTGATTTTTGGCATAGATATAGTTTATGGACCGGAGAGTAACATAGGCTACTTTTTATCCCAGAAAAGTTCATGGTTCCTGTGGGAACGCGGGTGAAAACCGCGGGGAGAAGCTAGTGTAATTATAAAAAAAGGTTTCAAGCGGTCTGTCTATGACATTCTGTTTATACATGTTTTAAACCTACTCGTATAACTATAAATTGTAGTAGTTAACAATTAAACTAGTCAGTCAAAAGATACCAAATAACCAAAAGATCTCGCATTCTGCTTTTTTGCCCATTGTAATCATGGGTTATGTCACTTCCGGTTCAAATATTGCGATACGTATTGTTTATAAGTACATCATTTTTATCTTGAGGCATTGCCTCAGTAGTAGTAAGGTCACCTGTATATATGAAATGCGCTTGGACTTTCCGTAAAGGAAGACGACGTGATGCAGTCGTATCATGGTGTTAAAGCCCTTTTAGACGAACAGTTCTGTACCTTCAGTTTCACTTGCCCAGATACAAAATTTTATCATGTTTGGGTATTCGCAGTCAGAAGGCTGACGCGCCGAATGCCGCCTGATTGACTGAATTCAATTACCATAAGGATTGACCAGATTGTGTATGTAGAACAGTTTGGCCTGTTCAGTGTGGCCTCTCTGTGTATTTTTTTTTTATGTTATTAGGTACGAGACGAGCTGGTCGTTTGCCTGATGGTAAGCATAACGCCGGCCCATAACAATTGCAGTGCCACCCAGAACTTTGAAACACAAAGGCCTGCGCGGCACTGCAATGCGCTCGTTACCCTGAGACATTAGGTATTAAGTCTCATAAGCCCAGTAATTTCACTGGATACTCTGCTCATCAAACCGGAACACAGTAATGCTTGCACACTACTGCTTGGCGGCAGACTTCACGAGCAAAGCGGTGGTAACAACCCAGACGGACACTCGCAGAAGAGTTAGTCCTCCCACTAACAAATGTCCCAGCTCCCGCTTTAGGGCATTTTCTATGCTCACATGGTCAACTGCCACCATCAAGTTCAAATGCTAAAGGGATGGGAATTGGCAACGTGAATAATCGCTACACTATAACAGTGATTGTTACGATTCATAAAACATATAAAATAGCAAAAACGTTTGCCTTAGGTATTATTATTTTTTATTACCTTCTATGTTTTCGCCCGACGCACTGATGCATGGCTTTGCGGCGTGGTCGTGCAAAGAACGCATGGCACAGCGTCACCTACCATCACATCTACCATTCACATAACTGGTTTCACACAAAATAGGGTCGAGCAAATTTAAATTATATTCTACATATTTGAATCTATCCGTATAAATAGAGTGCCATCAACACAATGCTGTTTTGTTGTAGTTCAATGGAAACTAGACATGGATCGTGTTCTCAAACATCATGCGGCAAAAAAGCTCCACGTGCGAGTTGGTCTCGAACATCTGTGGTTCTGTACAGTGATTATTTATTTACAAAAGAGGCGATAGACACAAAAGCTAAAGTTTCCTTTACTGTAAGTTTGGTTTTAGTTATTAAGACTGTAAAAGGTAAATGAAAAGAAACTAGGATGTATCTGGTCATATCAACCAAACAAACACTAATACACTCATACCCTTACACTTCCTAGACTCCCTTATGTCACAGGCTGCATGGACATATATACAGATACTTTGCTTTACGGTCGAAAAAATATGTTTGCTATAATAACACGCTCTCATGGTCTTGGTTGATTCCACGAAGCCCCAACTAAATAAAACTGTATATAGCAGCCGTAGCATAGAGGAAGAGTATTTTCTAAAACTCGTCTGGTCTACTCTAAAATGATTAGTTACAAAATCGTTTACAAATTTAGTAAAAACTAGCTGCTGCCCCGCGGTTTCACCCGCGTGGAGATTTTGGATAAATGGTTTTTATTTTTTGCGCGGAACCCTAATTATTTTTCTAAAATTAAAGTAGCCTATGTTACTCCTTGTAACATCAGCTATCTGCCAGTGAAAGTCCCGTTAAAATCGGTCCAGCCGTTTCGGAGATTACCCGGAACAAACAGACAGACAGACAGACAAAAATTTTAAAAATGGTTGTTTTGTTATACGTACCGTATATACTTTCATATGTATTTAGTAAAAAGCTGTTATTGTGATATTACAAACAGACACTTCAATTTTATTTATCTGTATGGATATGGATTTAAGACTTTCAATTATTATATTATCACGCGGCTTTGATGTGGTAGAAAAACGATTATCTTTTTTTAAATGGGTTATCCTTTCATCTTGGACCCTAACATACGTGAGAACTTGATGAATAATGATATCCTATTCAATATGTCATATGCAAGCATCATGTGCGATGCATTTGTTCGTCTTCTGACGTCACCTCGAGCTCGTGGGACATTTTCTACTACAGCGACACTTATAAAAACTTTAGCTTTGAATATTCTTCAAATAATTACTTTTCCGACTTCGTTTCTGGCGATACTTAGTCGCTACATGATTGTGTTTTTAAGAAATGCAAGTAATTTTTGCATTATGTTGACCATGCTCGGCTTGGTAAGAGTTGCATCTTTTGAGTTATCTTTTAATAATCTGGGTGGCCGAGTTTCGTCCGGTGGTTTTAAATTTTTTTTTGTGTATATTTGCGTTTTTACGAGAAATAAAAGTAGGTAAACTCAGGTAAACTTAAAAGCAAACCTTTATTAGAAAATTTCACCCAAATCGTTAGGGCCGTTTCCTAGATACCCGAAATAAATGTATATAAGTATATACAAGAATTGCTCACTTAAGTTATTAGATAGATATATTTTGCCAAAACTTAAAACAATTTTTTGTTTTAAATGTACCAGTATCATTTTACATTTTCCATAGGAAAACATCGTTGTCTCTACCGAAGCGTAGCAATATGCTCCGACCAAGGATCTTGGAGCGACCTCGGGGCCCCTCGGGGATCTAACACCTGTCGAATCTTTTTATCAACAATTTCTACTATATCGGGTCGATAAGAAACAGATGGACTCCACCGTGATGAGTTAGCAGGTTGGCAGCGGACAACTTGGGTCCAAAGGCATTGAAGCTTTTATTTTAGCTGGAGGCATACGGAGCTGACGGCTCCGTAGCTAAGTTGGTATTAACCCTGCCTGCAAAGCGAGGGGTCCCGGGTTCGATTCCCGGCCGAGGCAGATTTTGTGTAGCATACAGTTTGTTCTCGGGTATAGGATGTTTGTGATGTGTATCTGTGTGTGTCCATGCCACCTGCAACACAGGGAATCCTAGTGAATGTAAGCGTTTATTTATTTAGTTGTATTGTGTACATGTTACTGTTTATTTTTTATTTATTTGTAACTCAATCACCGTGTGGCACTGCAATTGTTATGGCGGTATCCAGTAGTATAAAAAATGTCTTGGGACAAAACCTCACAGAATGTTAACCTTCTATTCATACAATGGTTACTGAGCAGCGTTGCGCCGGTCGGCGGTCCGTCGCCAGTTTGTTGATAAAATATCTCCTGTTTATGCTTGCGCCGTTGTTCATTAATGATTCATGTACATTTTCAAACGATTCCTTTGGTCACGGAATATTGAATGTAGAGTTGATACGTTTATGTTTTGGTTACGTATCTCAAGGGCGTGTACCTACATATTGGGAGGATGTCAGATAAGTGTATTGCAAATGACCAGTTTTTTTAGGTGCTGAGATGAGTAGGTATATAGCAAGAACCGCCTGTCCATAACAATTGCAGTGCGAATAAAAACTTGATAGACAAAGTTCTGCGCAGCACTGCTATGCGCTCTCCACCTGATATTCCCTTCATCCATGAACTCTTAGGTTCCATGAATAAACCCATGTTATTCCACTGGACAGAGGCCAGATTTCAAGTTGTCGTGTTCGTTCCTAAATATCAGTAGCTGTTAGTAGTAGGTAAGTACTAACAACTACATTTATTTATTTACAAAAGACATCATCGTTGTTATGTTATCTAGTAGTTGTTTAATCCTAGGTCTCGGACGAACTTGATGAACTACTGAAGACTG
This sequence comes from Crocallis elinguaria, assembly GCA_907269065.1. Taxonomy (NCBI): domain Eukaryota; kingdom Metazoa; phylum Arthropoda; class Insecta; order Lepidoptera; family Geometridae; genus Crocallis; species Crocallis elinguaria. The sequence continues at coordinate 18,302,994 of OU026068.1, forward strand.
AGCTCTTTTTTATGCCATTTGGTAACGAGACGATCTGGTCGTTTGCCTGATGGTAAGCATAACGCCGGCCCATAACAATTGCAGTGCCACTCGGAACTTTGAAACACAAAGGCCTGCGCGGCACTGCAGTGCGCTCGTCACCTTAAGACATTAGGTGTATTAAGTTTCATAAGCCCAGTAATTTCACTGGCTACTCTGCTCATCAAACCGGAACACAGTGATGGTTGCACATTACTGATTGGCGACATCTTGATCCTAAGATAAGACAAAATAAAACTAAAGTTGTTCAAATAGTGATGTTGAATTACAATAGTGTTTTTGTGTTCAATGACGTAGTTATATATTTTTAAGAACTTAAAAAAGTCAACCATAACGCAACACCACCACACAATAGAAAATAATTTACGTAATCCATAATTTTTTCTTGATACAAGTCTAACCTTTAGTTACGAAGGCACACGCACGTACACCATCGCACTACTGAACCCACGTGGTGGAGTAACTCTAAACAACATTCCTCATGCGTTATTGAGTTGAAAATAAATTTGAAGAGGATCGACAGTAACTTTTATAGAGATAAGGCTTCGTTTACTTTCAGCCGAAGCCATCAGAGACATGGGCTGGCACAGGGAAGTGGCAGCCGGAGTATGTACATAAACACAATGCTGGCTCTGACATTGCTTCGGCTAATCCTCCTTGCTTCTGTCACTGCCGCTGCCTCACGCTCCAAGGCAGCCCGCAAACACTCGCCTCGTTGCTACCAATACATTTGTTTTTGCAAAATGATATTTTTCCAGATAAGCAAACTATCATTAGGACCCTGGACATCATCTTGGATCAGAGTACTTGCGGAATTATGGCAGCGTGAGAAGCAGCTAAGCCATAATAAATGAGGTACATGGCCCACAGGGAAGTTTAATTCGTTTTTGTAAAAGTGCTGAGGCATATAATACCTACTAGACATTGTGATTCCTAGATTCTATCCTATCTCTATAGAGATCGGTAGTCATATATCTGAAGGTATAAATATTCAATTATATTAGAATATTAAATTTCGTTTACGTTTATATAGAATGAGTGGTGTTTGACCACTATCTCACCAGATTTTAAATGACGATATTGTCAAATTAAAACAACACACTAGTCTAATATAGGTTTTTAAACTGTCATGGTCATCAACACTAGTCTAGAATGGAACTGGCTCTCAGGTGCAGCTTGCGGAACACACTCTTTTATACTGTTGGGTAATACTTGTTGACAGATTTTAAATTTGAAAGGGATAGCCAGATAGAGCAACTAGAGAAGCCACCTACCACCATGCCGATGTTTTTTCTCACCGAAAACTCAGGCTCTACAAGATTTGAAACATCAACCTATGGATTAGCGCTAACTGTGACTGAGCTATCGTCGCTTCAAAACAGGTTATTGGTAACATACATATTACATATGTATGTGCGCGAACGTGTCGCACTCCACACAACTGACTCAGTCTTCAGCAACATATTGTCTCCCGTGTGGCCTAGCACGACATGATAATTAGTCTCAATTGGCATCATATTACCGTTAATTGTTTTAAATTCCGTCTATCATTTCCTTCGTGACTTGATAAAACTATTAATTACTAACGAACTAACTGTGTAAGTCTAGTTTTCTTTCAAATTATTTGGTTTGAAATTACTGGGCTTATGAGACTTAATACCTTATGTATGCTGCTGGAACACGTCGATATGTGCATGGTGACAGCGTTGGTAGTTATATTTGCTCACTTGGGCAACAAAATATATAAATTAGTGATGAGCTTGAACATGTATCACATTGGTGTCGATCCTGCCGTCTCATAACCTCAACTTAATTTTAGTTTCACTCTCATACTTTCTAAATAAGAAAATTAGATTAGATTAATATTATTATTTATCGCCTGTCATCACCCGCAGGGTTTCCCTGAAAATCAGCGTCGAGTGTTTTATGCACACGGCATTTATGCTGAGGTGAATCCTTTTCGGCGCCACATCACTGCAGATGTTCTTTAAAATTTTGGATCTTGTCATTTTTTGTATCCTTGTTAACCGTTTATTTTGTCATTTTCTCCTTGTTCTATTTACTTTGCAGACTGGAAAGTCCCAGAGCTATCATTGGGCCTCATATGTCTCGATTGACCCATAGAGCCTTTCTCCGAATCAACAGAAGTATAAGTACAGTTAGGGTACAGTTATTCGCTTATACGCAATTATTCAGCCATTTTCCTTATATGCCCAAGTCAAAAACCCAAGAGTTACGAGGCAACGGTGAAAATTGGCAAAATTTGATGTTGAGGTCTCCTGTCAAATCATTGCTAACTACTCTTATGACGAGCAAGAGCTATTTGTTATTTATAAATATAGTAGGTACTGATTTATTACTTAGGTATATTATGTATCGATCACAGATCAAGTGAGATTCGGCCAAGAGCTAAAACAATAAATGAATACGTCATCGTAATATTTGGCTAGAATAATATGTCACTGTAAGTAATGTTATCTCGTTACTTCCTCGTCGCTCTGGAGGGCAATCGCGTTAAAAATTATCAACCAAACCGCAAGTAAACCACAACCGCATCACAGCTTTTTGACCGTTTCGTATCGCGCTAATAGTTTTACCAAAAGTTGAGACGTTTCTCGACAACAACTGACAGTTAACGCTGTCAAATGAACGGCAATATCGAATTTCACACGCCTGAACTGAAACTAAACAACAGTTGGTATCAAACCACAACCAAACAATAACTGTACGCTGTCATTTCAAATTAGCGCGATCGGGGCCCTGTTTCGGCAACATTTTAGATGGGTAGGTACCTATACACACAAAATAGGTACCTACGGTACGATGTTCAGCGGGCGCAGTGCCAAATGCCTACAATTGTACGATGCAACTCTAATAATAATCTAATAATAAACATGTACCTACTTGTATTCTAAATTAATCATTATATTAGGTGAAGAAGAAAGAAAGAAAACATTATTTATTTGCGACTACTTATTCTAAAAACAAACATCATCATAATTATGTATACAAAATCAAAATATAGAAATGAACATAATCTAAAATGTAAATAAAAAGAGATGTGTCGCAAAAGGGTCCCAACTCAGCATAAAGCGTGCCTATAACCAGCGCTGATCTTCCGTTCGGCCGCTTGGCGGCGCCACGTATACTATTACACTACAAACAAGAAAAAACTAACAAAGTAACCGTAAATAAAATGTACAAATAATAACAATAATACAAAAGCAGCAAATTAATTGAATACCTAACATAAAAATAAACATAGATAGTACCTAATCATCTTAAAGAGAAAAAAAATTAGATTAAAATAACAAAAAAACCAACATCCTACTAATAAACGTGAAAGTTTGTGGGGATGAATGGATGTCTGTTACTCTTTCGCGCAAAAACCACTGAAAGGATTTAGGTTAAATTTCGTTTACCTCAGAACAACACTTTACATACCAAGCGAGAAAAATAACCCACCACGGAAAAATACACGGTTCCTGTGGGAACGCCGGTGAAACGACGGGCAGAAGCTAGTATTATTAAATATATGTAGTCACAATAAGTGAATATTAACAAGCAATCTTGTGGGCGATAGGTAAGAGGTTGGAACTCTGTTTTTAAAATGCCCTAAATGTAGATTACCAAGGAGATGCCAAGATTCATGGTCTAACTTTAGCATGTATCTTTACGTCATGTCTTTCCGTGTGTTTTATGCACACACAATCTTATTTTGTTTTTTTACGTAAATCTTAACGCCTCACATAAGGTTTTTGCAATTTACTTTATGGAACTTCCTATGATACATTTGTGAGGGACGTCCTCAGGTTTTCTAATCATCGTCTACTGAGTATAATATTTTCTCATTTCATTTTGGTATGCTGCATCGGCATCGTAGATAGGCTTTTTGTTTGGAAAGCTAAAGGCGGACATAGGTACAGTATAATATTATGATAGAACTAGCTGCTACCCCGCGGTTTCACCCACGCGGAGATATTGGATTTCATGGTATTTATTTTTTTGCGCCGAACCCTAATTATTTTTCCGAAATAAAAGTAGCCTATGTTACTCCTTGTAATATCAGCTATCTGCCACTGAAATTCCGGTCAAAATCGGCCCAGTCGTTTCGGAGATTACCCGGAACAAACAGACAGACAGACAGATAAACAGACAAAAATTTTAGAAATGGCTGTTTTGGTGTAGGTCCCGTATATACTTTCATATGCATTTAGTAAAAAGCTGTTATTTTTATATTACAAACAGACACTTCAATTTTATTTAGTTGTATAGAAGAATAAAGAAGAAGCAATCTTTTCCAGTCGCTTTTCGATGGAATGAAATAATGGAGTGAGAGAATTCGCTGCTACACTAACCTATTTAAATCAAACTAAAAACAAAAAGATAAATGATTGTTTATTAACATTGTACCTATATTTATTTAACAGTTATGCACAAATTTGTGTACATTGAATGACTTAAACCTATACATATTTATTAGAATTAACTTAGTTTATCATCGACCGGAAGACGTCTTCTGCAGTACATATAGGCCTCCCCATAATGGGTTGCCATACACTGGACGCTTAGCAGGCGTCATGATAATTACAATTGAAGATTTTGATGTTTAGGAGCATGCTGTCTATTCCGTAGACATTCCCTTAGAAGTGTCTTATGGCACTCGCGAGAAGAGATGCGGTGGTCTTATTGTCTCGGCCTATCAGGTGGTAGTAATAACGACACCAGAATTCCACCTGAAATCGTAAAAAAGAAACCTTTTCATTCATTACTAAGTAGTAAATCTTATTAATAAGGCGATGGTGATACAAGCAGGTTTCCGGAATACATAGTCCACCTATAGACAAACAACAAAGATTTAGCTAAGAACTAGAATTACTTGTGTTGTAGGTGGCAAAGATACCCACACACACATACACATCAAAGAGCAAGTTTTATGCTGACCATACTAAGTTTACCTATCTATCATTTGAAGATGAGTGCCTCTTTGCAGGCAGGGACAGCACAGCTCTGCAAGAAACCTGAGCAATCTCCGACTGAGCCATCAAACAAATAGACACTTATAATCACCTAATGGAGAGAGAATGGAGAATACAGCCTCATTTTATTCATTAGACTTTTGCTGTTCTCCAACTCCTTTATATAAGAATTCAAAATTGTTGCTCGTTCAATTGCATGAAGCACCTGTAAATTTAGCCCTAAAGCTAACATGTTTTCCAAAATCAACTTATGAACAGTCGTTTTAGCGTAAAGGACCTTTACAGTCTTGTTGACGTAGATACTTATTTTCATGCTCATCACGAGTATGAAAATAAGTAAAAAGTGAAATGTAAACTTCAGCCAAATACTTACAAACCATCAGCGCACTGCATACATAAAACGTGTTGGCACAATACGGCGTCATCACATAAAATCCAAACAGGTTGATTCCGCCCAGAGAGCTGGCTCGAGCCACCATCGTGCCCAGGCAAGCTGCCATGCCGCTGAAAAGGGAAGTAGACCAATATTAAATGCACACGTAACTCATTCAGTAAGTAATTTTGACGTGAAGTGGTAATGCGTCAATGGTATTGACGTTGCCGCGGCCGCCGGTCTGTACCTAAGTGGTTCAATACTACAATGATAAGCTTTTGGTGAAGGAAAACATACTGATGCAACCATAGAGCTGGTGTTAAGGCATTTTCTAGTGTTCTGGCTATCTTCTTCATTTGAGGTGAAAATCAGTCGCCAAGCTGATGAAGCTGATGAGCAATGTGTTCTGGCTGCTGTACTTGAGACACAGATATATATTTTTTTTATGTCAACGGTTGGCAAACAAGCAAACGGCCCGCCTGAGGGTAAGCGGTCACCGTCGCCAATGGACATTTACAACACTGGGGGTGTTGCCAGTGCGTTGCCGACCCTTGAGAACTCGTTTGACACCCATCTTGAAGGACTGCATTTTGTACCACTGCGGAAAAACCTGTGGAGGGAGCTCGTTCCACGTTTTGCAAGTATGCGGGAGAAAGGATGGCATAAATTGAGTGGTATGAGACTTTCAGGACTCGATTATGTGTTGATGAGCTTTGTTCCGATGGCGTGATGTTCTGTGATAGAACTGCGATCGTGCGATGAGATGAAAAAGGTCTTCTGCGCATTCCCGTTGTATATTCGGTAAAATATACAGAGGGAGTCAATGTCTCTGCAAAAAACAAGCGGCTCTAGGAGTGTCGTCGACAATTCAGATCGCTTTACGTTGTATTGCGTCGAGTGACTGGAGTTGATAATTAGGCGCACCCAGGCCCGTATCCAAACTAAACAAACCAAACTAAATCCCAACTATCCCTCCCCTGTATACGTGCCTGGGCGCCCCGATCCAAAGAGTGTACAGTATTCCATATGAGGACGAACTTGTGCCTTGTATAGCAACATTCTTCGTAACATACTTCACGTATACTACGTTGTCATACTTCGTATACTAAAGAGCCCGTCCTAACACTGGATTAATCGTATTTAGCACATTCCACCACATCCATAGGCTCCTGTTGAACAGTAAACAATAACACTCACCGATGAGAAGTGGGATACAAGTCCACAAAGTATGAGTAAATGAATCCAATGACTAGCTCATTGGTGAGCTGCCCGAAGAACATTACGAAACTGACAAGGTTGTGCGGGATCAGGACGGCGCCCAAGCCGCATACGCAAGAGATGAAGAGGATGATGATCATCAGTAAGCGCTTCCTGGGGAGAGGTTTCATAGTTTCTTACAAGCATTCTTTTTCATACAAACTAAGGTTTAATCATGTCATTTTAGCCATCTTCAAAGTTACTATATTGTGCCAATTTTTGTAGTGATATAAGTGCGTCTTCTCAAAACTCTTTCTGGTGACTATAAAAGGGATTTTATTAATTTAAATTATTGAGATGCTTACCTGTGAGCGATCTTTGCGAATCCAAACAGGATGGCTACGAATATTACGCCTTGGCCTAAAGTGGACCAGACCACGTTGACTTCCATTTTGGGTGAGCACTTCCCCTGAAACTCCTGAAAGGTATACAAAATTCCACAGATTTGGACGCTGAACTATTTGGCTTTTCTGTTTTTAAGAATGCTATAGCACAACTTGTAAGTACTAAATTCCTTTACAAAAATTCAACAAAAACGCTTTACTCATATCTTTACGTACGACGTAGTTTATATAAGGCACTAATAATTCAAATTCAAAATTCTTTATTCACATGGGCATGGAACACTCTCATGAAAGTTAAAATAAATGACTCTAATAACATGTTTGAAATAGCAGTATGTTGACTGACGACCTGTTCAAAACCACGGGGAGCCAATGGATACCAAAGGCAAGTTCTTAAATATGTATGACAGTAGAAGTCTTCGGGCTGGTGATTACGTTTTAAACGAATACTTACATTGGTCGTGACGTTGCTATGTGAACTAATGATGAGGTCACATAGCCCCATCTCCTGATCTTCGTTGGAGATGATGCCTTCGAAGAACTTCTGAGCCATGAGCGGGAACCAAACGAAGTAGGCGTTACTCCTAGAATTGGTAGAGTGTGTAAAATTAATTTCAATCATTAGGCATATTACCAAGTATTGAAAGATGAGCCGTAAGACTTAATGGCAACGATACTCTGGTTGACGTCAGGCTCCAGAGCCTAGAACATCGACACAGGGTTCGCATATAATTCAAAATGCTTTATTCAAATAGACCCCAAAGGAGCACTTATGAAAGATAAAATAAATGACTCTAACAGCGGGCCTCTGCAACATTCGTGTACCCCAATCACAGACTAAAACTAATGCTGTCTTTATCAGAACATAATAAATGACAAAGACACCAACAGACCCAATCCGTGCTCTAAATATTTTTCCGGAACCCTAAATATTTTTCTAAAATTAAAGTAGCCTAAGTTACTCCTTGTAACATAAGCTATCTGTCAGTGAATGTCCCGTAAAAATCGGTCCAGCCGTTTTGGAGATTACCCGGAATAAACAGACAGACAGACAGAGAAAAATATAAAGAATGGTTGTTTTGTTATAGGTACCGTACTTTCATATACATTTAGTAAAACCTGTTATTTTGATATTACAAACAGACACTTCAATTTTATTTATTTGTATAGACTAGCTTCCGCCCGCGGCTTTGCCCGCGTAATATTTATCTTTATACCCTATGCGTTATTTCAGAACCTACATTATCTTCATTCTAAACTTCACCAAAATCGGTTCAGTAGTGACGGAGATACGTGGTAACAAACATTCACACACACAAACCTTCGCATTTATAATATTATATACGAGTAGTAGGAGCCTTTGTGTATCTTACATTAAAAAGTGAAAAGACATGTTCAACATTAGGTATTTTAATTGCAAAAGATAAGGTTAAATTAATTAATTCTACAAGTGCTGAATTTCTAATTTGAATGCCTTTGTTACCTACAAACCAGTTGTTCCTTTCTAATTTTTACATTGGGAACTTAAAAAATATGGAAAATATCACAGGAATACCGGTATAACCAAGTTTTAAATTTTGCCAGGTTTAGTTAATATATTATACGTATCTATGCCCACTTTAGAAACTTACGTGCCGTAGGTAATAGCAATCAGAAAGAACAGCTGCATAGACCGCCACAGTAGCGGCAACTTGAACAGCGGAACCGCCTGCTCCCACAGGGACTTCCACAGCGGCCCCTTCAGTGGAGCACTGTTCCCTTCCTCGTTGAGATATACTTTTTTCACCTGGCATTTGAAGAAACACCTTTAAATCATGGGTTTTTTATTCTAAGTTAGTCACGCAAAATAGAAATTGGATCTATAATGCTGCTTCTGCAACACTGTGATGTAGAACGGGTTTTAGATGTCAAATTTTCAGTTTGTTGGGCAAGCCACAATACATAAAACGATGTGACGATAAAAGAAAAACAAAATAATACTAAACATTATTTTATTTTATTTTTGATTATTATTGTAGGAATTACAGCTGAAGCTGTCGTAATGCATGACCAATTGACCAGTTGTTTCTCGTGTCAAGCATATATAATTATATATATGCTTTTGCTTGGAACCATTTTCTTAAACCTGCTTTTTTTTTGTTCAGTATAAATTATGCTCACCGGGTAATCCTCAAGTTTTCCACCATTTCGTTTCCAAATTCCTTTCAAAACGTCCAAAGCCTCGTCTTCTCTTCCAGCACTTAGCAGGTACTTGGGGCTTTCGTAGAAGAACTGGATCCCCAATGCTGCGAGCCCTAAGGCTGATCCAAGCACTAGTGCCAGCAGCCTCCAAGGTGTGAAGATTAGGAAGGAAAGGTTGTAAGAGAATTCGTAGTTCAAGATACCGTAAGCTATTGCTGGAATGGGTTGAACGATTGTTAACATCACAGAACATAAGAATACTTATTTTTATGATTAACATCCGAGCAGCTGCCTTACCGGCTAACGTCTTCGTTTTCGATTCCAAACCGATTAATTAAACCGGTGGCCAGCGGTCAGCGGTCAGCGACAGAGTCTTCGGCTGGCAGGAATTGTCTAGACTTTTCGCTAGTTTTCGTTTCAACTTGTTTCTATAATAACGTTCGTCCTAAAATGAAAATGAGTGAAAATTCTAGACTAGAATTAGCTAGGTCTTTACCTAGCGACCGCTGGTCTTAATCGGGTTGGAGTTGAAAACGAACACGAGATTGTTAGCCGGTAAGGCCCCTGTTCAGAAGTTTAAAATGTGATGATAAGTGTCGCACTTAACAGTTTAATTACCAATGTAAACTGCCAGCATGAAGTCCAGAACGCTGGTCATGACCAGCATGTAGGCGTCTCGAACTCGCTGCGGTAAGCTCTCTCCTAGAAGCGTGTACGTCGCTGACTGAGCGCAACTGGAACTGGACATTTCTACTGTGAGTAGCAATTCAAACGTTACTAAATTAATAAACAGGGAAATAATTATAGGTCATCCTTGCAAAGTTGGCATTTTGCTAAGACTGACTCTAAATATTTTTTAAAAAAAAAATGGATTACTATATTTGTTGATTTGTAATAGATCTTTAAATGGAATTCAAATTCCAATTCAAAATGCTTTATTCATATATTAGGCCCCAAGAGAGCACTTATGAAGGTTAATATAAATGACTCTAACAGTGGGTCTCTGTAACGCTCGTCTACCCGAATCACGGACTAAAGCTAATGCTGTCCTTATCAGAACATAATAAATGACAAAGACATCAACAGATCCAATCCGTAGTCAAAGTCAACGAACCTTCCAGAAACCCGCCGTGCCCGTTCCAAATTGGTAAGTATAGGCCAAACAAGAAGAAGGGCAAGAAACTCGTCTCGAATGAAATGAAATATTTATTATTTTTCAGAGAATACAATGTTCGGAATCTTACAATTTCATCCGATTTTGGAAGCATATAAAAGTAGTTACTTACAAGCTTGTGCTGACGAATTTTAGCACAGCCAGCAAGGTCCAGTTCGGGGAGAAAGCTCCGATAGTAGACACTACGAAGCTGACCCACAACGATATGAGCAGGCTCTTACGGCGACCCTGCGTGTCAGTGATGTAACCCCAGGGGTACGACATTACTATGGGACCTAAACACAATTAAAAATACATATATACTTAAATATACCTTTTAACTATTAACTATATTACATTCTAGCTGCTGCCCACAGTTTCACCCGCGCGGATATATTGGATTTCATGGTTTTATTTTTGCGAGGAACCCTAATTCTTTTTCTAAAATAAAAGTAGCCTAAGTTACTCCTTATAATATCAGATATCTGCCAGTGAAAGTCCCGTCAAAATCGGCCCAGCCGTTTCGGAGATTACCCGGAACAAACAAACAGACAGTCAGACAAAATTTAAAAAAATGGTTGTTTTGTTATAAATACCGTATATACTTTCATATGCATTTGGTAAAAAGCTGTTATTTTGATATTACAAATAGACACTTCAATTCTATTCATTTGTATAGATATAGTATAAAATAAATGTATATAGTATAAAATTAATACACCACCGTCGCTTACCGTTTCTTAATTCCTCTCCACCCAAACGTTGTCTGGAAGAGATCGCTATTTAGCGATATGACCGCCCATTGTACTTACTATACTATATTTAGTTATATTACCTTTGTAATTCTGTTGGTGTACAATACAGAGATATCTATCTATCTACATACCTATAAGTATAGCAATTCCATTTATAGCCTAACGTAACGTAACGTAATTCAAATATGGCCGCTGATTTGAATTACATATTTAAGGATCTACAATGATTTATAAATGACTCGACCATTTTCATAGCTTACTTTTTTATTTGATAACGAGACGAGCAAAATACCTGCCCATAACAATTGCAGTGCCACTCAGAACTTTGAAACAGAAAGTCCTGGGCGGCATTGCAGTGCGCCCGTTACCCTGAGACATTATAGGTATTAAATCTCATAAGCCCAGTAATTTCTCTGGCTCATCAAACTGGAACACAGTAATGCTCGCACATTACTGCTTGGCGGCAGATTTCACGACCAAAGCGTTGGTACCAACCTAGACCGATACTCGCAAAAGAGTTAGTCCTACCACCTAGTATAGCTTAGTTATATCTCTATGATCTTAGGCTAAGATTCAGAGACGAATCTAAGCGTGGACTCATGCTTCCATACGTCAAAATTCTACACACTTTTGACATACGGAAGCAAAAGTCCACGCTTAAACTCGTCTCTGAATCTTAGCCTTAGTGAATTTAGCTATACTTAGTACATACTTACCTATTTTATTTTGTTTTATTATTGTATAGTATGATTAATGTTTTTCATCTTCCACTTACCAATAAAAGGCATTGACAGCAGCAGGCTGGTCTGTTCTAGGGTAAGGTGTAAGTCGCAAGAGGCTCCAGCAACCACTACGGTGAAGCCAAACATATCCATGCCCATGGCCAAGCAGGCCAGACTGAGTATGGCGAGAAGACTGATACCATAGAAACCATTTCCTGTAAAATAATAATAATAATAATACTAAATGTTAGTGGGAGGACTAACTCTTCTGCGAGTGTCCGTCTGGGTTGTTACCACTGCTTTGCTCGTGAAGTCTGCCGCCAAAAAGTAGTGTGCAAGCATTACTGTGTTCCGGTTTGATGAGCAGAGTATCCAGTGAAATTACTGGGCTTATGAGACTTAATACCTAATGTCTCAGGGTAACGAGCGCACTGCAGTGCCGCGCCGGCCTTTGTGTTTCAAAGTTCTGGGTGGCACTGCAAATATTATGGGCCGGCGTTATGTTTACCATCAGGCAAATGACCGGCTTTACCAAATACCATAAAAAAAAAAATGAAAACGCCAAAAATTTCACAGCCATTGGAGTACAATAGTGCCACCCAAACTTTGAATTATCTTTTGAGATAGGGTAAAACTTAATTAAAGCCTACATTTAAAAGAATCATTCGAAAGTTCTGTAATAGAAATTTGACGTAAACTTTAAAAGCCTTTTCTTCCATGAAAAATTCCGCATTTCAAACATTCGTAAAACAAATGTTGTTAACCTCCAGGAATAAATTGACCCCCTTTCGAGAGAACATACCGATTCAAACTCAGGTTGAATACATATAGGGAGTGTGACCTAGCGGAAACTTGTGAGACTTTTAAATTATTGGCGTACCTGAGTTAAAAAATCCACCAACGATTTATATCACGCTGATTTAACACACTCTAAAACTGTGAAGGAAAACAACGGGAGGAAAACCTGCAAACCACAAAATAGACATGTGAGATTCAACAAGCCGCAAGGGACCCGCGTTGTCCTTTTTGAGACAATCTTTGAGATAGTGACTGTGTCCCAATAGTGGAAGCGTAATGGACTAATGTCTGAATGATTATTATCCTGATAAAACTAACCTTCCATATTGATAGATTCATCGAAGCTGTACACTCTGTCATCTTGATCCTTGCTCGTTGGATTCCCTGTTTCCTCTTTTTCAACTTCCGTCACTGTATACGCCCTGTTCACTAACATTTTGTCCACTTTCAAAACAATCCGACTTTGTCTAACATTTTAAACTGGTTTATAGATGTTTTTGCCTTTTAATTTGCCGTGGCCTTCAGTTGTTAGGTAGGTAATTTAAATTAGAAACGGAACGAGTTACAAAAGAAAAATACTAAGATAAAGAAACATTTTCTACGCAATTATTACCTATTGAAATTCTAATAAGGAGTAATGCAGGGGCAGCGAACTCGACTTTTTTCTTCACATTATATAGGTTAGCGTTTGAACACTATATCGCCTGATCTTAAGATCAAAGCGACGATAAGGTCGAAGGTGGCGAATATCCAAAGCATAGATTTAGACTGACTCTTAAGTGCAGCTGCTTGAACACTGATAGGCAGCCCTCACACCTAATTCATGATTTATGGATAAGCATCAATCGCGGACCACGAGAAAACCATGGAAAAATAACGATCTCCGCTTGACGCGTATCGTTTGTGCTTGTGGTTGGGGATTGATGGAAATGATCCGAGCACGGTACCCGCTTCTACATACGTTTAACCGACCTCTGTTCAAAAAAATTGTTTCACAACCACGGCAGCTCAGTAGAGACGCGGCGATAAGAAGCGGTGGTGCGCAAGTGATGTATGTAGCGTAAAGCGGAGCAGTCGTCGCTTTGAACCAAGGCAGGGCTTCGAAACAGCACTATCTGGCCGTAATGCCGTTCTTGTTTCATGGTTTTTTGATGGTTTTGCATCAAGCCCCGCTTGCGCGTCTATTATCTCGTAATCCGCGCTTGATGCAAAAGCATGGTTATTTTGACAGCAAAACGCATACTTGCATAATCGTCTATGGTTAGCAATAGATGCTTTGCGTACCTGCAGGAAAAAGATTTTTTCTTATTTGGTAACGAGACGAGGTGGTCGTTTGCCTGATTGTAAGCATAACGCCGGCCCATAACAATTGCAGTGCCACCCAGAACTTTGAAACACAAAGGCCTGCGCGGCACTACAGTGCGCTCGTTACCCTGAGACATTAGGTATTAAGTCTCATAAGCCCATTAATTTCACTGGCTACTTTGCTCATCAAACCGGAACACAGTAATGCTTGCACACTACTGCTTGGCGTCAGACTTCACGAGTAAAGCGTTGGTGACAACCCACATGGACACTCGCAGAAGAGTTAGGCCTCCCACTAACAAAGTGCACGGTTCCGGTGGGATTCACACGCGGATGAAACCGCGGTCACTTGTCACAATGTTACTTCCATCCCTGATATAGGCGTATATAATTCTTAAACACAGCCTTGCCACACATAAACGTTTACAATGTACATGTTAAAGAGAAATAAGTAAAAATGATGATTTATATTCCAAGGTTTTTTATAATAAATCGGATAATGAGTCAAGCAAGTCCTTTGCTTGATGGTAAACCAACACCAGCCCATAACAATCGCAGTGTAACTCAGAACTTTGAAATACATAGGTGATATTATATAGGTAAAATTTACTAGGTGGCAGGACTAACACTTCTGCAGGTTTCCGTCTGGGTTGGTACCACCGCCAAGTCTGCCGCCAAGCAGTGATATGCAAGCATAACTGTGTTCCGGTTTGATGAAGAGAGTAGCCAGTGAAATTACTGGGCTTATGAGATTTAATACCTCAGAGTACCGAGCGCACTGCAGTGCTGCGCAATGCGCATGCCTTTGCGTTTCAAATTTTTGAGTGGTACTGCAATTGTTATGGGCCAGTGTTATGCTTACCATTAGGATTTACTACGTATGTTGTTTTCGGCTTACATTTACTTCAATTTAGGGAACTGTTTCATCAGAACACGTTCAGATAGTTTAAAAGATATAGACCAAAATGTTAAAATGTAAAACTTCTTTTTAAATTATAAATTAACAAGTTCTACGTCACAACCACTGAGTATTATTTTTATCCGCACACTATTTACTACGCAATATATTGTTTTTTGTGTAAGTTACATTGATCGCGGTCACGACAAGACTGGATTAGAGCTAACCAGTATCTTTTGCGGAGAACATTGTAAACTACCGACATTAGTTTTTTAAAACTGGTCTAATACCTTCGATGCACAGTAGTAACAGTAGGCATTGACATAGTAGGTATTACTAAATGTTCTGTGTACAGATGAGAGGTTTTTTTTTTATTTTATTTTACATGGACAAGATAATGAAAACTTGAAAAGTAATACAACGTTTTCACTGAAACTATGGTGTCGATTCTGTCGTTTCTGGCCTGAACTTAATTTTAATTTCGCTCTGTCTCTCTCTTTCCAATACATAACATAAGAAAAAGATGGAAGAAGTTGACAGATCTAACTAAATCTAGTTTTAGAGCTGTCAAATATCTTTCATCCTTGATAAATAAGAGCATATTAAATTCATTGCCGTTAAATTTACACTAAACACAAACAAGTGGATATTTGACCAGTCTAAAATATATTCCATCTCTTTCTCGTGTTATCTCGTTTAGAAAGAGAGATTTAAATTAAAATTGGTTTTAGATATGAGATGACAGAATCGACACAAATACCTATGTAAATTCTGCTGCAACTTGGTGAAAATGGCAAGAAAATGTGAAGTGTGCCTAAATAATTTAGATAAATCGCGTAAAAACATTGCCTTCACAAAGTCATCAGGCAATTTTATGAGCAAATTATAATTATATTTCCCTATCTTTAATGTGCGTACATCGAGAAAACTTCCTAAAGAATGTGTACGTACGAAGCTACAACTTAAATACGTGAAGGTAGAGCACTTGAGTGCTTTTTACTGTACGGACCAGCTATCATGATGGCTGGTCAAAAGAAATATTGATTCCCATTTCTCAAGTATATTATCACAGCTCCACTGCACATATAGCAATTCTTGAATAAAACGCCTTACGCCACAGGTGACAGGATACCAGTTACCAGCCATTCCTTACAGTATCAGTAATGCTAATATTAAGTTCTCTATTGAAAGTATTGAATAATTACTACGCTATTGTTGTTGTTTGGGCCGCCTTACGCCATAGGTGACAGGATACCAGTTACCAGCCATTCCTTACAGTATCAGTAATGCTAATATTAAGTTCTCTATTGAAAGTATTGAATAATTACTACGCTATTGTTGTTGTTTGGGCCGATCCCGGCGGCACTGCAATGCCGGGCCGACCCGTGACGGGAGTGGAGCGAGCCCCGAACATCCCGTCGAGTTAAAAAAATCAGTTTAATATACTGGTCCCTCAATGAGGGAACTTTCAGATATTAAGCTGAAAAGAACAGATACTACACTTTGATCTTAGCCAAAAGGCCGAGAAGCGATACTGTTTACAGCCGCTGACAACGAGTCATTCGTGAGCGGGGAAATCTTGTCACCGCGATTCAGAATTCTTCGGCTCGTTTATCATCGCCATCTAGTTATTTGGATCGGAACTAATTCATCTTCCCTGTACTACCTCGGTCTCCTAGCACTGGCTTGCACTCATGTTCTAAATATAATAACACAATAATCTTACTAGCAATGTTAGTGATTGTAAATTATGCTAATTTACATTTCCATGCCATGATCTAGTTATATTTTTTCTCTGTAGTTCCAGTAAACTAAACATATATTACTATAATTAATGTGAAAAACTGACATCTAGTTAAAAATGTCGGAACTACTACTTGAGCTTTAAAATCCAATTTTAATTCATAATTCATAAATATTACTTTCTAATTTATTTCTATTGAAACACTTGTACAATTATGAATTGTCAAAACACATTATAAATTAACATATTATACGTTATAGTATAATAAAAATAATAATATTAACCAATATTACCATATATGTCAAAAAGGTATGCACTATTCAATGAAATAAAGAATCATCAAAATCTAACTACTACTTACTCTGTAAAAAGTTATGCGTGGTCAATGGTCATACATTATATAAAATATATACGACTCGACTCGAATCAACCTCGGTCGAAACCTCCAAACTTGATTTTGCTGATGGGATTTCTGAATAGCTGTGCTGTCACTTTTTAGAGAATTAAATATAATATTATTTATATTAATAGAGTGAGTATTTTTACTAAAAAAATCCTAATCTTTTCCCAAAACACATTGATGTTGCCAATAGAAGCTGTCGTAATCCCAATAAATTATATGTTTCTCTTCAACGCCTCACACTACATAGCCAGAACTGTTACTGCATGTCATTAGGAATATATAAATAATTATTAAGATGATGGACTGAAATGATTTAGGAACAAATTGTTAAAATGGTTATTGAGTAAATTACTTTATTTACATAATTCATTCATTATTAAATTTTTATAAGTAACAATAATTCTGACGTTAAAATACAATAAAATAAGTGTGTATTTTTTATGACTTTTTTAATACTAATTTACTTTTTCTTACCTAATAACACGTCAATTTTATAACATGACGTATGCAATTTATCGATGATTTTGATTTATGATTGTATTATTTCGTAAAAGTGATAATTACTATTCTTAGTTTATTCACCTGATCTGATATTTGTATCTCCCTGCGGGCAGATTTAGTTGGAAATACCCTGCTGTAACACCATTGCTCA
Organism: Crocallis elinguaria; assembly: GCA_907269065.1. NCBI lineage: Eukaryota > Metazoa > Arthropoda > Insecta > Lepidoptera > Geometridae > Crocallis > Crocallis elinguaria. The sequence goes on from OU026068.1 coordinate 18,320,597, forward strand.
TACTTACTACCTATAGGTACCTAGCAAAATTCTCACAAATAAACTAATTTCATTTCATTTAAAAATACACTGTTTCCGAAGGAAAAGGGGACAATTTGTAAGTGAAATGTGGGCATAATGTTGCGTATTATGGTGAAACCATTATCAAGTATGATGAAAACTGTTTTTGAATTATGATACAAGTGAATTCTATATAGCATACCTTTATTGTCACTTGGTAACATAATATGACACACAGTCCCAAATATCTTTTTATTCATTTAGCAGGTATGCGATAAAAATAGCTTTCAATGAACGTGAAAACTTTTTTATGAGTAACCTGCACAATACGATAAATTTACTGTGGTGCGATAATGATAACTAAAAAGATAAAGTGATAGAGATAATACACGCGTACTATTAACTAATGTTAATAGTACGCGTCTGCTATGTTAGTCAGTACACACTCGGCTCTTTTATCACGCAAACAATGACACCTTCAGTAGGGCTAACATGCGCACCGTGACAAAATTTTCTCGATGCTTATGTCGTGCATTTGTCTCATGTTCGCGAGAGAAAGAGCGAAACAAAACAGTAGACAAAATTTTGTCGTGGCGCGCATGTTAGCCCTGCAGGGCGGCATAATCGCATAAGCGACAAACCCTTATTTTCCTTCTGTGTAGTGACCAACTTAGCACACTTGTATCATACGATGTTCTTCAATACACTTGCGAGGAAAGAAAAGGAAAATGGCGCGCCGCGCTAGCGATACGCGTGCAAAGCGAAGGCGACATATTATATACATATACAAGTCTACATAATACAACAGGATACAAGTCTGTTTATTTGCAAGTGTGTTGAAAAAGTCCGCAAGTGTGTTGAAAAACGTCGTATGATACACGTGTGCTATGTTAGTCAGTGCCTACACACTTGGCTCTCTTATCGAACAATGACATCTCGTGTGTAAAGACCGACTTAGCAGCCATGTATCATAAATATCATAATGTACTATTATGCATCTCTGCTTGAATGGCAGTGAAATCATCATTGCCAGTCCAAAATAAAATGTTGATTAGAAAACATCAATAAAGGTTGTCAAGTACAGTGTCTGTGATAGGAGTTTAAACTCCGTCGAGAATGATTTGAGTATTCTGCGTGCCGCTGCAATGGCGACATATCCGGTTTTAGGTTTTCAAGTTTTGGAGATATATTTGATTTATTAAACGTTATCATTTATCGAATTATCCTCAAGATTCTAAAATTTTATGTTGAAACAACTAAAACGTTGAATTATTGACGTCATCTGCTGGAATCACGATGATTGCAGTGCATAAGTAAATGAAATTAAAACGAAAAATGAATTGTGTATGTGTGTGTGTGTGTGAGTGTGAGTGTATGAGGATAAATGTGTTGCCCGCAAAATAGAGAAAGTAGTAATTCGTTAGTATCACAGATTTGTATTAAGTCTGTGGTTAGTATTGGTTAGTATTTAGAAGTTAAACTAGTAGTAGTTAGTTAGACTAGGTCTTCAGTTTCGGCATATGTGAATTTAAGCAGATATTCCCTTATGGTTTTTTTTAAAGAAAATAAGGGAAGGTCTCTAGTGTCGCACCGTCGCGTTATAAAATGATAAAGTTTATACATCTCTTAACAGAAGTGGTAGTTAGTGAGTTTTAGTTTTAAAATAGACTGCTTCCAACAGTACCTATTCCTATTATGAAATGCGGTGTGAAATATTTAAAAATTATGTATAAACTGTTCCTTAAGTTGAAGTATAAGTAAACCAATAAAACAGCCACAATCTGGAGAAATACGTGGACAAACATACATACAAATAACAAACACACATATCTATAAAATTTTGTATACTTATTTGTTTGTTCTAATAATATTACATACATACGTATAGGTATGCATTGATAACCTCTTTTTTATAAGTCGGTTAAAATTGTGAAAATATTACAAATAACAATAACTATAAACATTATTAAATCCAATTGTATTTTGAATTATGAACAACTAGCTTCTACCCGCTGTTTCACCCGCGTTCCCACAGGAACTATGCATTTTTCCAGGATAAAGTAACGTTTGTTACTCTGCAGTCCATAAACTATATCTATGTCAAAAATCACGCCGACCCGTTGCTCCGTTACTGCGTGAAAGGACACACCAACAAACGTACAATCACACTTTTGCATTATACTGTAGTAGGTATATACGGTATTATACGAGTAGATTAGTAGCGCGCCGTGATAACGTTGACGCTTATAAGTAATCCATTTTAATTGCCTAATTGTATTTAGGAGTAGGTAGTTGAATGTCTTAATTGTTATTGATCATCGGTCAAACGGTAAAGCGTGCGACTTTTAATCCGCTGATATCGCTGTTAATTGTTATTCTGCCGCTAATCTAGCTTCGCACCAATCATTTACTCTGAAAACGAATACCTAAGCAATAGGTTGGCATGCTATACTACGCCATAAAGGCTTATTGCACCACGCGAAATTTTCAAGTCTGTCTTACTAAGACTGTCTCACAGTCTATTTAGACAAGCTCGCTATCACACCGTGCTGAATACCATGCACCGTAACGACACTGGCGATTTTGCCTTGTGAAATTGAGTTTCTGTGGAGTGGAATGCTTCTGTGGAGTTTTGGCGATACCTAAATACGAACATATCCGTTTTTCATCTTTGTGCTATTTGCCCTTCACTCATGCACGTTCACTTCCTATTCCTTCCAGCCGAAGACCTAGCGACCGCTGGTCTTAATCGGGTTGGGGTCGAAAACGAACACGAGATTCTTAGCCGGTAAGGCCCCTGTCCCATGAACTTCAAACCAGATTCTTCAATCAACTCAAAACAGAACAACATTTATAGGTTGAAAACTACCATTTTCTTAGTCTTGGGAGACTTAGGAATCCGTCGTCAGGGGTGGGAGCAGGTCCCGTAGTGTTTGTATTGGCTTTTATAAAGGCTTCAGACTCATTGTAATCCAGCGTTAGAAACCAAGGTATTATCTTGCGCTTACAGATGTAACGTGATGCTTGTAGAATGTTAAGGGTTCTGTCCAAACGCCGGTACAAATGTGGACCTCTGTATGAAAAGGAAAGCTTCGCTTGTAAGTTTTTTAATGAGGAACTATCCGTGAAGATCGTGTGTTAGTAGAAAGAGATTCTAGAGCGGTTTTGAGGAATCGCAAAGCCACTGCCAGAATTAGAGTCATATATTATTTTAACTTCCATGAGTATCCCTTGGGGTCCAAGTGAATAGATAATTTTGAATTTGAATTTAAATCTTACGCTTGGCAGATAGGTACTTGGTGCACTAAACGGTCATGAATCTGCTTGACCCGTGTCAAACTCGCGACTGAGTTCGTTTGAAACCGTCTGATATTTTCTGACGCAGGTGACGAACTCAATTTAGCGCGCCAAGTACTAAGCGTCCCTTTGGCTCTATCTATTTGGTAGAGGCACCCCTTTTCCAAGGCTTATCATATATCAGTCGGTTTGCATCGCGATCATACGCACCCACGTATTACTTGCCCGAGTGGAGCGGACCCGATCTCACATCGATAAATCAACGCGCTTGAAAATAAAATCCGGAAAAATAAATGTGATCAGTTTTAACTTTTTGCGAATTTTGTGAAGTTATGACCTTGTGAAAGTGATATAAAACTGATTTAGGTGAGTATTTCTTTTTTAGTTTTTATTTTCAGAATGATTTTATGATGAATTGTGATATTATGTGGTACCTATAGAGGTACTTTATGTGCTAAAAGATTTATATTAGGAACTAACTGAATCTACAATCTTGTATCTTTTTACCTAGCTGCTGCCCGCGGTTTCACCCGCGCGGAGATATTGAATTTCATGGGCTTTATTTTTTTGCACGGAATCCTAACTCTTTTTCTAAAATTAAAGTAGCCTAAGTTACTCATTGTAACATTAGCTATCTGCCAGTGAAAGTCCCGTCAAAATCGGTCTAGCCGTTTCGGAGATTACCCGGATCAAACAGACAGACAGACAGACAGACAAAAATTTTAAAAATGGTTGTTTTGTTATTATATATATATAGGTACCGTATATACCTTCATAAGCATTTAGTAAAAAGCTATTGTTTTGATATTACAAACAGACACTTCAATTTTATTTATTTGTATAGATGAAACGAGTGTGTCGTTAAATTTGCAGTGCGCTCTTCCCCAGAGACATTAGATGTTACGTCTCATAAGTCCAGTAATTTCACTGACTGCTCACCATTTCGGAACACAGTAATACTTGCACGTTACTGCTTGGTGGCAGATTACACGAGCAAAGCGATGGTACCCACCCAGACTAACACTCGCAGACAAGTCAGTCATACCACCTGGTAAAACCACATTTACGCGTTTATAGTAATATTAATAGGAATTGTCGATTTGAATAGTTTTTCATGCCTGATAAGTTTATGATTTGGTAAGGTTTAGTGAGTACCTGAAGCATAGCGCTGGCCCATAACAATTGCAGTGCCACTCAGAACTTTGAAACACAAAGGCCTGCGCAGCACTTCAGTGCGCTCGTTACCTTGAGACATTAGGCTCATGAGCCCAGTAATTTTATTTATCAGTGTTTTGGGACTGTAATTATCTTTCAATACTCGTAACATTTATTATGGCACCGGCTATGACATATTCATAACTGTAACGTTACACTTTCGTGTAACGCTGCAAGTTACTAAGAAGATAGCCTTCACCTACCTACGGTCCTAAGGGTGAAGGAAAAGAACAGGTTAAAGTATAGGTACAAATTTATTTATAACTAATTTAAAAAAAAAATGAAAGAGACGAAAATAAAATAAGTACCTACTTAAAGGGTAAATTAAAAAAAAAAAAGAAGGAGTCCAAATGTCGGATGATAATTTCCAGTTATGATAATTTCCAGTTATGATAATTTCCAGTTGTGATAATTTCCAGTTGTGATAATTTCCAGTTATGATAATTTCCAGGACTATGCTGAAACGATTATAGGCTCGTCTAGCACCTCTTGCCAAGTTATAGGTCCGGCTCGCCAATTTATAGAGTCCAGGTAATTTGGCGGAGTTATGTGGTGACAGTGATACTGAATTACAATGTATAACGTTATACTTGAGGAAGGTTACTGACCTTGAGATATCAATTTCCTCCAGGTTCTAATATTTTATGAGTATCAGATCAAGACAGTCCCTGAGGAGTTCCTTTTTTTTTCTCTCCAGTTTTTTAGTTCCCCATCTTTCAAGTTGTCATCTCTCAGTTTGAATTTTTTTAATTAAAAGTAAAATTTAGTATAGTTTGGATAACAAATAAATGCAACCTCAAGAATTTCACAGAAAAAGAATATAAAAGTATCATTTAGGTACAGATTTTTACTGTGAAACACGTATTCTCTACAGCAATCTTTAACATTTCTTATGTAGCTACATAAATTACTAAATTATACAAATTAAAATTACACAATATATTATAATAAGTAGACAAGATGTTGAAGATGATAATCTTGTGTAAGATCGGCAATTTGAGTTTTGTGTATTGTCAAAATTTTCTCATCTCCAGACGTGAGTATAGTGTGACGTAAGTAGGGATTTTTTCAATCAGCGTTGTATAAAAAAATACTTCTTATTCCGTGGCATTTAATAGACAATGCGTCATAAAAAGCTTTATTGAACTATTCTAAAGATTTAATAAAGATTTGATGTTAAATTAAACGCTGTACAAATAAATGATAGGTGGTTAAAAGCCTAGAATAAGAGGCAATTTAAACTTTATGATGCGATTATTCATTGAGAATGGTTGTTGGAGGAGGATAATACACTGGAGCGATGATAGGTGAAGACACTAGCAGGCTATAGGCCTCAGAGTGTCAACGGCATTCAGAATTCCTCCCGTGGAGATCTCTCGCGATCATGGCGATTGCAACAGTTTCGCTTCCAACAGGTTCGAACCTGCGTCTTCCTGCTTGTCGGGCCAGACGCCTTAACCACTAGGCTATGGGAGCAATCGATGTTGACTGCGAAATTCTTGATATGTTGTATTTCTTTTCGGCTTACAAGCCATACATCATATCAAGAATTTCGCAGTCATCGTATTTATGTGAACATCCGCTAGTGTCGGTTAACACTGTAAATTATATTTCATAAAGATTGCAACAGTGCAGTGTCTAAATATCGGAAACTCAACAAACTAAGTTTGAATTGGTATGTTGTCCCAAAAAGGGAGGTCAACAACATTTGTTCTACGAGTTTCTAAAATTCAGAATTTTTCATTGAACAAATTGCATTTAAAGTTTACGTCAAATTTCTTCTGCAGAATTTACGGGCACCACTATTGATCAGTTGATTCACTTTTGAACTATGTTGAACTTCGTTAAATGATGTAGTTGATTAGAAGACTTAGAAACAATTCCAGAAAATGCCGCGCACTTCACGTTTGACGTTGAATTTATTTTTTTGTATGGAAATTTGGAATGACGTATTTCCAAGGGAGGTTCTCACAACTTGTGGACAACCATGGTGACACCCCTTCTGAGATAACATACCAATTAAAACTCAACCTGTATACATGACATTCAAAATGTGCTTTTTATATATCATAATTTCTTCACAAAATTCATCAGCAACAACTTTACCTATAAGTAACATTTAAGTCCCCTCATTGTTGTAGTTGATAGATTAGGTATAATTAATTCATTTTGCTTTGTAAGTAATTATAAATTAGTAAAGTAGATTTGATGATATTGTAATTTTCTGACTACTGAGCGAAGTTGATACCTAAAATTAAATACGCCATGCGCGTCTAATCTCGGCGTGTTCACGAAACTCATGACAATTTTGCCACAAGAACTCATCGTGTGCCATAAGATTTTCTTTTCTTTTTATCTGTGTATATTGGACAATATTTCGGTTGTGTCTCTATAATTGCCACCTTTACCGTCTCAAGTTATAGATTCCTCAAGGTCTAAAAATTGGGATGCTTGCAAAACGGGTCGCTCAATCATCTAAGCAATTCAAAATACAGAGTAACGACGTTTTTTTTCTGAAACATAATCGCAGTTCTTAAATAATCTCCGTAACCTGATTTTTTAGCAAGCCTAATCGTTATCAGTTCTGTATTATCATCTTGGCATACAAACGTGTAACGTTAAATAAAAAGTTCGGGCGCCATTGTATGTACGTTACAAGAGATAAGGCCCAATGTTGCAAAACTGAGTTTTAGGAATTTCGTGACTGAGTGGGAAATTTGTAAGGATATTATCGTCCCATCCGAAAGAGCACAAAAAAACTCAATGTTACATACATTTGAAGCCCTATTTCGAATTCAGAGTTTAGGAGATATCAATGAAGTTACCTAGATAGTATTCAGTGGACAGCAATGTCCCTTTTGTTCAAGGACCGTCCGTTTTGGCTGGCTAATGGGGTTGCATTGTGGAGAGAAAATAAACTAAATTATTCCCAACAATAACATATATTACATAAACCATTCAAAATATTCATGAACCAAAAATAAATCAATATTGTTAATACTACACACTATTGATGCTTAAATCTTAAAACTAAGATATACAAGTATTGTTTGTTATCCTACAATACACGATTCTGCACACATAACAAGTGGTGTCCACTTTAAATAAATCTAATAGGGTTTTACCCTGGTAAAGTTAACCGTAGTCCAAATAGTTGATTAAATGAAATCTTGATATTCTAAAAGCTGAGTTATAACACAAATACCTTCATACACTAGATTAGCTTTGCAAGAAATGTCCGTAGAATCCCTTCCTAGTTTTTCAATAGTGTAGTAACATACAAGGAATTACACTTGGGAGAATTGTACTAGAACGGTGGACATCAGCTAAGCAGGTTGTACACTCCGGAGCTCACCGGGCGGGTTGGATGGTTTGAAGTCGAAGATTGTCCGTACGGTGAGTCAAGATATTAATGTGAAATATGGTAATTTGTCATACCATTGCGCAGGAATGTTTGTTACTTGTTGGGAAATCGGTGTGGCGTTCTCGGGGTCCTACGGCGGGAGCCGGCCAGTCGCGTCAGCTGGTCCTATTTGGTCTCGTACCGGAAAACCCGCTGTGAATTAACAGACAGCGTCTTATGATCGTGAAATGACACTATGGGACATTTGTATTAAGAGAACACTTGTCCGATCCAACTTGCAGTCGGTGAAGTAAAAAACAATAAAATATGGGAAAATTTCTCGCCTTTTATCGCGGATGATAATAGTAGCAGGGAGGCTCACCTTTTTACGGGTTTTGAAGGAACTCCAGAGATAACGCTCAGAGCAGGTGCACCGTCGTCGGCAGTCACTTGCAGGAAAAAAACCCATGACCGTTGATTTCGTTCGCAAGAAGATTGGATTCAAAAACGCTCGGTCACTGAACTCCTCACGCTTCAATCTACGTTTTTCGTACTACGAAGTGCTCACATTCACTACTATAACGATTTAATTATTTAATTCCACATTATAATTATTTCTGTAGGTAAACACTGTGGCTTGATATTTAGATGCTAATAAAATACCTATATGAAATGCAAAATGTTTTCTTAAACACTCACTAAGTTCTATTGTATATTTATTAATGAAAAATCTACGATCCCAACTACGCAGATAGCAAATAACAAATGTATCATGTCAATGACAAGCATCAACTGACACTCGACATTGACATCAATGAAAGAAAAAAAAGAAGGACCCTCCACACTATATCGATCCGAGCTTGACGAGTCACGCGGCTGACAGTCAAGTTTGACACAACGCAGAATATGCAGTCAACGTCAATGCCAGTGACAGCTGTAATCAGTTCGTGAGTTCTCCTATCAAATTAAAATACAACAATTGTTATGCTTTTTTTGCCGAAATGTGTATGAAGTGATTGTGAAACTAATGTTCTGCGGTTTGTTAAGTAGCAACGCTACAATACCCCCGTTTTTGAAAAAAAAGGTTAACGTAGTTAACCGGAAAACAGCCGAATTAACCGTTAAAAAAAAGAATACCACTACTCTGTTAGAAAAACACGTAAAAGAGGTTAACGCAGTTAACCGTAATATATATAGCTGAAGTAACCTTAACAACAAAACAAAGAGGTTACTTATTGCAAAAAACACGTAAAAGAGGTTAACGTAGTTAACCGTAATATATAGCTGAAGTAACCGTAACAACAAAACAAAGAGGTTACTTATTGCAAAAAAACACGTAAAAGAGGTTAACGTAGTTAACCGTAATATATAGCTGAAGTAACCGTAACAACAAAACAAAGAGGTTACTTATTGCAAAAAAACACGTAAAAGAGGTTAACGTAGTCAACCGTAATATATAGCCGAAGTAACCGTAACAACAAAACAAAGAGGTTACTTATTGCAAAAAAATTGAACATCCTAGTAATTTCTGAACCCTCGTTTACCAATGGATTGATTAGCTTGGCCACAAACAAAACGCTATATTCTTTCTTGCTTCATCTTTCGCTTCATTCAACCTAACTGTCATTCAATCCTCAATCATCCTTACATACATCTTCTTTCTAAAACCAAACTGCACTCATGACAAACTAACGCCCTCCAGGAAACTTAAAGGAAAATCAAAGAAACTTACTGATCTCCATATTTAGGTACATGGCCACTAAAAAAACATCTGACCGATCTCACTCAATGCAAAAGCAGCCTTATTTCCAGCCCCTATCGTGATATCATCAGCTGAAGCAGGTATATTCCTCATAATAGAATGGAATGGACCGTCAGTAACAATACCCCAACCTGTAGTCAGAAAATAGGGAGTGTGACCAATGGACAGCATGTGGGTCATGCCTTTCATCTACGTTCGCAAAATATTGTGGTGAAACAAAACCAACCTCTTCGTCCGTAGGTGCTCCAGAATGAACCGACATTGTACAGATTTACTGTTACTAATTTATCTAATATAATAGTCAATATCTTTATAAAAACTGGGTGAGTACCCTTCTGTTCACAATAATATTCTTAATAATACACCAATGAGGTAGACTAAGTAGTCTCAAAAAAGTTTGCAATTTTAATTTTATCTCCGCAAAACAACAAAACTCATTAGCCAATTAAAATAAGTTCGGGCGCCATTGTAAGGCGCTATAAATAAAAAATTCGGGCGCCATTGTAAGGCGCTATAAATAAAAAGTTCGGGCGCCATTGTAAGGCGCTATAAATAAAAAGTTCGGGCGCCATTGTAAGGCGCTATAAATTAAAAAGTTCGGGCGCCATTGTAACGTTATAAATAGGGTGGGGGCGTTTGTATGCTTACGTTATTGTATATAACTATTTTCATTTTTCTATACTAACTAAACTTAGACGAAAGCTAAAACAGATTATTCATTATCTATATACAAGCACACGGAACTGTTTTTGCGTCTGCCAACTAAAGATCAGGTACTGATAACAATATTTTGTGTGTCAGATATAAACCGATATTATAGATATTTTATCTACCAATCTTTAGTTTACGATACATTTCCTACTTTATCGTCAATATCTATGATAAATAAAATATTTCATCACTTCTCTTTACTTATAAAAAAGTGTAAAGTATGGTTTGCTCAATTAAGTTTTATTTTAATGTTATTTGGTAACGAGACGAGCTGGTCGTTTGCCTGATGGTAAGCATAACGCCGGCCCATAACAATTGCAGTGCCACCCAGAACTTTGAAACACAAAGGCCTGCGCGGCACTGCAGATCGCTCGTTACCCTGAGACATTAGATATTAAGTCTCATAAGCCCAGTAATTTCACTGGATACTCTGCTCATCAAACCGGAACACAGTAATGCTTGCACACTACTGCTTGGCGGCAGACTTCACGAGCAACTTAAATAAGTGGTAGTATATCTTATGTTCTTAACTTCGCCCGCAGTTAATTACCTACATAAAATATCATAATTATTCTAGACCATGTGGATAATGACAGAAAGTACAAATTGCTAAATCTTATCATCAAAATTATAACGAACTGAGCATTAAATTTGTACAAATCATGAAATTGTACAAACTGCTCATACTTAATTCATAAATCCGTCCTACACAATTTTTTCGTGAAATAATAGGTATATCCAAACAGGGCAGATTGCTACACCCTTGACTATTATCCACATTCCACATGCAACACTTTAGTTCGTTCCGATATCATGACGCTTGCAACAGCGCCAAAATATAGGAAACTAGCTTCTGCCTGCGGTTTTACCCGCGTTTCCACCGGAACCGTCGTAGTCTATGTTACTCTCCAGTGTATAAATTATATCAATGCTTAAAAACACGTCGATTCGTTGCTCCGTTGCTGCGTGAAAGAAGGACAAACTAACAAAGGTACAGCCACTGGTCAGATTCGATACTTCACCTGTTTTCATGGCCCAACAGCTCCAAAATATAGTAAACTCAAAGCAAATAATATAAAATGTAGAGGTAGCATGTTAATAAATTCCGTTCATTGTGATAATTACCACAAGTGAAAACAAGTTTGTTAAAATTGACATTTACCTTAGCTTACTTACTAAGATTATAAATTCTAGACTTCTAGAGAAAGGTCACCGTGGAATATGGTATGCGTTGTCAGACGATTTAAAAACTCCAGTGATATAAAAGTGTTTAAATATAAAAAAATTGCTTTATAAAAGCGAAGAACCGACTTCAGTGAAAAACTACTGAACCGATTTTGATGAAATTTCTATAGGACCAATCTGAAAGTATACCCTTTCAAATAAGAAATGAATTTTTCAAATCGGTTTATAAATTACCGAGATCTGAGGTAACAAACATAAAAAAAATACCCGACGAATTGATAAACTCCTCCTTTTTTGGAAGTAGGTTAAAAGTATTTAATAGTATATATTTCATATAATTTGAAACTAACTTGGTTGATTAATGTTATTGACAATTTTTTTTATATAGTTTTGAATAACGAGACAAGCGCCAAGCGGGTCGTTTTCTTGATGGTAACCCTAACTCCAGCTCATAACAGTTATTGTGCCATTCAGAACTTTGAAACACAAAGACCTGCGCGGCACTGTATTGCGCTCTTTACCCAGAAACATTAGGTAAGTATTGAGTTTAATAAGCCCAGTAATTTTATCATCAAACTGGAACACAGTAAGGTGCAAGCATTAGCTTGGCGGCAGACTACACGAGCACGACCTTAGCTACTTTATAACAAGACTAGCTTCTGACCGTGGTTTTCACCCACAGGAACCGTGCATTTTTCCGGTTTAAAAAGTAGCCTATGTTACTCTCCCGTCCATAAACTACATCTAAGCCAAAAATCACGTCGATCCGTTGCTCCGTTACTGCGTGAAATAAGGACAAACCAACAAACCAACAAACACACTTTCGCATTTATAATATTACTATTAAGTATTATTATTATATATAATAATACTTATAAAGTACTATATAATACTTATGAAGTAGGATAGTAGGACTAGTAAGATTACTTTCAAGAGCCTTTCAACTAGGGATAAGAAAAAAAGGGAAATTATTTTTTCTGAAACTAACATGTAATTATTAGCGAGCTGGCTTACTTTGGCAGCTCCATTGCGGTTCCAAGCGCTCCAATATTTTACTGTGTTTAAATTTAACCCGGTTAAATCGAAACCATTTATCAATTAATTAGTTAACAATAATTATTGATGTACACAAATGAACAGCTTATTAATTTACAATTAATATTGAATTTATGAACTATACTATCTTATTATTAGTGAACTATTATAATTATATTATAATAGTTTCCTCCTATCTACGGTCTTTCGGGTCTTTGCCCGGCCCTTTGATAGTAGCTGAGAGGCCTTGGTAGTGAGTTTGAGAGGCAGTGATGACATGAACTATTGTACTATTTTTTTTATGTTATTTGGTAACGGGACGAGCTGGTCATTTGCCTGATGGTAAGCATAACGCCGGCCCATAACAATTGCAGTGCCGCTCAGAACTTTGAAACACAAAAGCCTGCGCGGCACTGCAGTGCGCTCGTTACCCTGAGACATTAGGTATTAAGTCTCATAAGCCCAGTAATTTCACTGGATACTCTGCTCATCAAACCGGAACACAGTAATGCTTGCATACTACTGCTTTGCATTACTACTTATATAAAGTGTGGTTAAAAAGCCTGAAATATTATAATGAATTGTTGATATATCTCTAAGCCGGTCTATACAGCTGCCTTATCAGCTAACAATCTCGTGTTCGTTTTCAATACCAGACCGATTAAAACCAGCGGTCACTAGTCTTCGTGTGGAAGGAGTTGTCAATAGTTTTCGCTTCTTTTCGTTTTGTAAGAGCTTATTTCTTTAATAACCAGCGAAAATTCTAGACTATTCTTTAAATTTTAATGAATAAAAAAGTGTATGTCAAATATTACGTAAGCTTAAACGCAGTTTTTGACGGCCAAATCAACAAAATGCATATTTTTAGTACAAAATTGCGGCCCGCGTTGAAAATGTGACGTCAGCGTTCAGCCCAGTTTGTATGGGGCGTTTTAGTTTTGATGCATCAATTGTGCATTTAAAGCGTTTAATATGCCCCGTAGGCAAAACAAGAAAGCTAGCCCGATGCTATGCTTGGAAACCGGTTTCATATCATTCTGAAGAGTTTTTAGAGTAAATAGGCTTTTGTATTCATGCATTTATGCAAGCTACATCTATAGCTTATGTATAGCTTTTTGATATTTATAATAATTATTAGGTATGTTATAAGTATGGTTTCGTTATAATGTGATATTTGGAAAGTATCAAACAAGTAATTAAAACCGGTCTTGCTTCACATGATCTGCATTGAAGCTAGATGGTAACAAAATTTTATATAATAAAATTGCTTTGCAAATACCGGGAACCGACTTCGACTAAGATATCGTGGTAAATTAAATTTTTCCCCCATTTTTCCATCATTTGACTATTCTTTCATATAATTTATTAAAGGATCACCCTTGAGATACACCCTACTTATAAAAAAAGAATAATTATAATCGGCTGACAATATTGGCGGAGAAAACCGCTTCGGTCGCCTATGAAACCGGAATTTTGCAATCGAGGAACATTTCACCAAAAAGTACAAATTGCCCCCAATTTGTCTTCCTCCTTTCAAAGCCAGTTAAAAATACTTAATGGCTGCTTTATCTTAAATCAGTGGCTTGTTGCATAATTTTAATTAGCCGTAAAATTTTAATTTTATCTTAATTTTGATATTTATCGCCAGTAATTAAGCTAAGGATAATGCTTGTTCAGTAATTATTGTAAAACTTAACACATTACGATGGTAAATAATATATAAGTTGGTTATGATGATTTACAAATATAGTGATACCACGAAAAAACATTTTTAGTCGCCTGTTTAGCTAGACAGCGTCTAAAGATAAACGTCAAAAATGATTATATATGTCACAACATAATTGTGTTAGACATTGGTTAGACACTACTTAAATCAGAATTTGTGGTTGCTCATATTTAATCGCGCGACTAAGGCATGTTTATGTGTTAAACTGTGATTAACACAGATTTAACGTGTGTTTAATTTATTTGTGGTAATACCCATAATGTTTTCGGTGCACTACCGCTATTTTGTGACTGTTGTCATTTACAATATGCAACCATCCGTTCCGTCTAGTTGTCAGGAACAAAATATGGCTCCTGATCAGCTATAGTTTTAATATATCGGATGTTCCATTTGAGCGTCCGATTAGTTTTATCTATCTGATATATCTATACAAATAAATAAAATTGAAGTGTGTGTTTGTTATATCAAAATAACAGCTTTTTACCAAATGCATTTGAAAGTAAATATAAATGTAATAGGCGCCAATAAAATATAGAAGCAAATATAAATGTAATTAAAAGAAAAAAAAAAAATTACCGTGTTCACTAATACTCAGTGAGAACGCACCTTTACTTGTTGCCTGGCCGCTTGGTCTTTTGCATTGAAGGTAATTAATGGAATAGTTTTTAAAATATACCCACTTTTGTTTTGTGTTGATGCTCGTTGTGAAGACTATTATAATGTTTGTATACTTAGTCATACCTAAGTCATAAGTTTATTTCTCGTAAGTGATTTTATAATCTTAAGAGAAATGAAATAAAGATCTTAAACCAGAAGTATATACGGTATCTATAACAAAACAACCATTTTTAAAATGTTTGTCGGTCTGTCTGTTTGTTCCGGGTAATCTCCGAAACGGCTGGGCCGATATTGACGGGACTTTCACTGGCAGATAGCTGATGTTACAAGAAGTAACTTAGGCTACTTTTATTTTCGAAAAATAATTAGGGTTCCGCGCAAAAAAATAAAAACAATGAAATCCAATATCTCCGCGCAGGTGAAACCGCGGGCAGCAGCTAGTGTATCAATATATTTTATGGCCTCTACTTAAGCTCGGCATAAAAATAGAAAAACGAAGCCTCTGACAGGTCATGAAATGCAGACTAATGAATTTGAGCTTTCTGTAGTTTCTAAGGTTGTCGTCCATGACTTGGAAAGTGCCTGGAACTTATTTCAGGCGTTTACAAATGACTCAACTATGACCGTCCGTGGCAATTAGAACAATTTTTCAAGTAGAAGCATTGAAAGACTCCAGAATGTTGGTTGGATTTAGACGAATATCTATCGAGCTTTCACTGTGACGCATCTATGTAGCGTGTTGGAAGAGTATTTTCTAGTGCTTCCCTGGCTAGCGAAGCTGAAAGTTCTGGCGCCGAACACCAACCACTGTGTTTTTGTAGCCGCAAATCAGAGCCAGAAGCCATTCTAGATTTTTTACTCAATATGTAATTAATGGTGTACATTTATATACACAACTAGCTTCCGCCCGCGGATTTCAGCCTCGTTTCCACAGGAACTGTGCATTTTTCCGTAATAAAAAGTAGCCTATGTTAGTCTAAACTATATCTATGCCAAAAATCACGTCGATCTGTTGTTCCGTTACTGCGTGAAAGAAGGACAAACCAACAAACACACGCATTTATAATATTAGTATATAGGATTATAAGACAAAAATTAATGCTATCACATAAAAAAACTACACCATCCGCGTATCTCTAGTAGTTAGTACACTCTAATATAAATTATATTAATAGTGTTTGTACACTCATACTTTTTTAATTACTTTGAGCGTCACGACGAGAATCTGAGGTAAGTATTGTGCTAATAATGAATACTACTGTACTTATGTGTCAATCAAATTATTTTTGTAAATTATTACGTGACAGCACATTCTATGCGGAAAATCGAGTTCTTCGGAGAGTAAAAATACGCAGCATTTGACCTGACGACCTTTGAAAACCGACATAAATATGTATAATATAATATAATAATTATTACTGTTTATAAAATTAACGATTCTCACATAAAATTTATTGCTATTTTATTAAAATTAGTTACCACGTACGTCAATTAATCTTATATTGAATTTTATTTTAATTAATTTAAAATGCCTAATCCTTGATTAATTTTTAGTATTTTTTGCATTAATGATTAAAAAATAAGCATTAATGTGCAATAAGGTTTGTAAATTTTTTTTTTTACGGGATGAAAACAGTAATATATTTATTTATTTTTATATATTTATTTATTGATCACCAACAACATAATGTACATTTTTAAAATGCAATAGGAGTAGATTACAAAATGTTCCAAGGTTAATGCCATAGTAATTATAAGTGAAGACTACTTACAAAATTTAATTTAATAATATGGCGAGTAACAAAAAAAGTTAACTTTGTTTTAAAAACTTACAATAATTAGTTTGAAACAAAAGCAAAGTTGCTGTTCCTTAGTAACTTACGAATACAATAAAGATAATAAAATCAATATGCAAAGTTAAATTGTAAAATATAAAATACTAAAATTCATGATAATTCTATCCAAATTTAACTTTGTAAAGAAACACTAAGAATATAAAATCATTTCTAATAAATTAAATAAACAATAATAATATATTGCGTATAATATATATAATTATATATATGCACGGGAGGCATACGCAGCTGGATCGCGTGTCATTGACCGACTACCGTTAGGTGTCCATATTCTAAAGTCTAATGACATTTTAGTAGATGTTTTTTATTGAGATGGATTTATAAGAAAGAAAGAAAGGAATTATTTATTTCGAAAATGTCTAATGAAAATCTCTTCATATATTTTTTAAGCAATTAATACAACAATGTGTTCGAATATTGAGCCCGTTTATATTATACAACCTCTATAAGCAAGGATCTGAGACACGTGAATACGAACTAATTGTGTTTAACAGTTTCTGAGACGCGCTAAAAGGAAACATCACCAAAAATACAAAATAAAATAAATGTTCTTTTTTTTTCAATCCGATAATATCTACTTTATCAGTCTGTCTAATCCTATCCTTAGCAAAACATATGGAATTTCCTATGCGACAGTGTTGTTTGTCATTCTACCGTCTATTATGTATCTTTACTGTCCGGATTATGTTGGGCTCTGTCTAATAAGGCCTACTGAGTAGGTCTCAACCTTGAGCTGTTCCTTCCAACCCTCTGGTCCATCCATGTGCCTGAGACCCGCCCCGCCGTGTATCTGTCTTTGCACGAGGATTATATTGTCTGGGTTTTCTAGGAGTATGATATTCACAGAATCTGATTCTCTGGACATAAGACAACTTAGTGGTCAACGTCTATATGCACCTACTGTTGTTAGGTAACTTAGTACCTATTATGAAAAAGCTCATCAATTTCACTTTCTACTCTAGTCTACTCTGACAAGGAACAAACTCCTATGAGAAAAAACAATGACTTATACCTGTAACGACAATGATTTATAACAAAAGTGCATAATAATATGCAACAAGTATTCGTTTTTTTAATCATCTGCCAAAGAATATACAGGAACTTCCTTATAATAAATTTAAAGTAGGGTTAAAAAAATGGAATGTATTTTATGATTTAAATGATTTTTTAAAATGATACATGACATTTGCTTTATTTTATTAAGCTTATTTTATGTTCTGTATTAATTATTGTTGACATTTGTATATGAATTGTTGAAATTTATTTAAAAAAAATTGTTTATGACCTTAACATTGTAAAAAATAAAAATGGGGAAAAAAAAGGAGTTCGACTATTTGCGACACCCGAACTGGGTATAATGTACGTATTTACTTGACTATTTTATCTGTCCACCAATGTACATTTATGCAAAATAAATTATGAATTATGAAGGGAATATTAGTTAGCAGATTCAGACAGTTCTTCCCAATAAAGTTAGTTCTATACGACAGTTGTTTTTACTTGGATCTTCTGGCTTGCCGGGCCAGACGCTTTAACCACTAGGCTATGGGAGCAATCGATGTTGACTGCGAAATTCTTGATATGATATATTTCTTTCCGGTTTACAAGCCTGTTGGAAGCAAAATTTTTGTGATGTATATATTTGTGTGAACATCCGCTAGTGTCGGTTAACACTATAAAATATATTTCATAAAGTTTTTACTTGGTTTTTGTGAAACTGTAGCCTATTAGGTTTTTTATTTCTATTTGAAGACGAGACGAGCTGGTCGTTTGCCTGATGGTAAGCATTACGCCGGCCTTAAAACGTGCCTAAAACATGATTTCCAGTTGGTGTAGTATCCGTGGGGAGGCTTTATGTTTTATTTATTTAAATACATACATTTTAACTTGTTTTTAATTTCAGATCAATAATTGCGATCAGTAGACTCTAGGGTCCGTAACAGGACTGACCGATTATTACTTGGCGATAGACATCTGCGAAGTTAAAAATGGCAGCTGTAAAAAGGAAAGAAATCGATCGTAAATTTTTGGAAAAACGTGAGTACCTACTTAATGAGTTATTGTTTTATGTAGAAGGTACAGATTACAATAACCCAGCATCAATACGAATTCATGTACATAATCTTATTTAATAAACGTAGGTTTTTTGAATAAAATTATAATTTTTGGGATTACCCATTGTCACTCAGATTTCAATAGGTATCAAAAACTTGGCCAAGAGTTTAGTTTTATTGGTTTTACTACAGTGGTAAACTTGACCTTCAGTTAAAGGAAAACATCATAATGTACCAGGTGGTAAGACTAGCTCTTCTGCGAGTGTGTGTCTCGGTGGGTACCACCGCTGAGCTCGTGCAGTCTGACGCCAAGCAGTAATGTACAAGCATCACTTTGTTCCGCTTTGATGAACAAAGTAGTAGAAGTCAGTGAAATTACTGGGCATAATTAATGGCAAATTCAAATTAAAAATTTTTTATCCACAAGGGCCCCAAGGGAGCACTCATGAAAGTTAAAATAAATGACTCTAAGTCCTCGTTTCAAATTGGTGTAGACCGATCAATAAGAAAAGCGAGAAACTTGTCGGCATTCTTTTAAAAAATAGTTTTCACAATGTTTCTAATGTCCCCAGAATGCTCCTGAGCTATAACGAACGTACTGTAGCACAGCGCAGGCCTTAGCGTTCCATTTATCTGACTAGCACTCCAATTATTATATGGGCTGGCATTATGCTTACCATCAGTCACTATTATCTATATAGGTTTTTAAACTGTCATGGTTATCAACACTTTTCATTTGCCTGATGGCACAGAATAGATAATCTATCGATAACTACTTCACAGATTGATATGAACACTAGTATGTTTGTTGTATCCTAAAACAAACAACAGTAATTTAGGAAAGTAAACCAAAGGCCCCTTGGGCATTGAAAGATACTCAACAAAATTGATTGACCGTAACGGTAATTGTTTCCAGGGAAGTTCCTGACCGTCACTGCCTTAGGAGTATCGTTTCTGCTTATACCCATCATATTGATCGTCGTTGATCCCATGTTCATAATTGGGAAATATGTAAGTGATTTTTATTTATAGGAAAACAACCTTAAATTATATAGGTTTGGATAGAATTCCAATCTAAAAATTCAAATTCAAATTTCTTTATTCAAATAGGCCCCAAAGGAGTACTTACGAAAGTTAAAATAAATGACTCTAACAGCGGGCCTCTGCAACATTCGTCTATCCGAATTACAGACTAAAACTGTTGCGGTCTTTATCAGAACATAATAAATGACAAAGACACCAACGTCCCAATCCGTGCTCAAAGTCAACGAACCTTCCAGAAACCCACCGTGCCCGTTCCAAATTGGTATAAAGAGCATAATTTCATTCAATTTAAAAGAAAACTGTTTGACTTCCTATTGGATAAATGCTATTACTCAGTAAAATACTATTTAAATGATAAAATTAACCCCATTCATTAGTAATTAATGTCTCAGGGTAACGAGCGCATTGCAGTGCCGCGCAGGCCTTTGTGTTTCAAAGTTCTTGGTGGCACTGCAATCGTTCTGGACCGGCGTTATGCTTACCATCAGGCAAACGACCAGCTCGTCTCGTTACCATATAACATAAAAAAATAAAAAAATAATTATGTTTATAAATCTGATATTAATTTAATTCCCCTCTGACTTCGTTAGTGGTAGGACTAACTCTTCTGCGAGTGTCCGTCTGGGTTGTCACCACCGCTTTGTGAGTGAAGTCAGCCGCCGAGCAGCAGTGTGCAAGCATTACTGTGTTCCGGTTTGATGAGCAGAGTAGCCAGTGAAATTACTAGGCGTATGAGACTTAATACCTAATGTCTCAGGGTAACGAGCGCACTGCAGTGCCGCGCAGGCCTTTGTGTTTCAAAGTACTGAGTGGCACTGCAATTTTTATGGGCCGGCGTTTTGCCTACCATCAGGCAAATGACCAGTTACCAAATAGCTTAAAAAACCTATGAATGTTAAAAAAAACGATAAACTTCCAGAACTTTCGTTTAGCTAACGGCACCGTCCTCCACGAGATATTCAGCTTGGAGCTGGAGTGCGGCCGGTTCGAGGTGTTCCTCTTCAATATCTCCAACGCAGAGCGGTTCCTCGCTGGGGAAGACTACAAGTTGCAGCTGCAGGAAGTTGGCCCATTTACTTATATGTAAGGTACTTACTTTCAGTTTTGCATTTATATTTGTTATACAAATACACATAGCACACACTACCCACATACATAATAGTCCTTCACAAACGATTACTACAACAATAATTACGAACTTTTATTTATATTTTGATATATGTTTATATTTGTGTTTACCTATTCATCTGCGTGACTACGACGAAAGTGGTCTGGGTTCCATAGTATGGCTCTCTAGTCTAGTGTGACAACCAGATGATCATCTACCATCTACATCTTTAGATGTACTACAAACCATTCACCAAATAAACATTTATTTTTGATTTTCATATAGGTACACCCTATATCTTTACTATACTAGGTAATATGGTTTAGTCAAACTCATATAATTAAGTATACATATATAAAATCGTAACAGAGTAGGTAACTAATTTATTTGACTTGTCTCATCGTTTTTTCAATCACAGTCACAGGACACAGGACAGTCTGCAAGATTATTGATTAAATGATTGCCCAGCGCCTCAATCTTAAGTTTCAAGGAGCTTCAGCTCACGAATAAAGAAACCTTCAAACGTCAAAGTTCAAACATTGGTCGTATTGTTTTATGAATTACAGTTAAAAGCACGACTATATTGTTAACTGTTAAACAAATGTCTTATTGTCGTGAAACACAAAAAACATAATTACTTTGGTCACACAGGTATAAAAAAAATCACATTTCAAAATTAAAATGAAATCCACAAAAAATATATAATTAATACTGCATTTAAATATTTCCCTATATTAACGTTTTATTTTCATCCAATAGTTATTTAAATGATAGTTTCAGAATCTTTACATTTCAATGAATATTCGTTACAAACGCAGTTTTTCACGGCCAAAATTAACCAATTGCACATGTTTAATACAGCTTTACGGCTCGTGCTTGGTATGTGACGTCACAAACCATAAAACATTGTATGTAGCGTATTAACCATCAGTAGGTACGCCTGACTTTTGCTCTCATTTTTGACGATTTTTAGTGCTCGATTCCAGTTTTTTCGACTAGCAACCTTGCGTCGATTTATTATCATTATGTTATTGTTATTACTGGTTACAGAGAATACCGAACGCACAAAGACCTGCTGCTAAAAGACGGATTGATGACGTACACTCCAGTGCTGAGGTCAGTCTTCGTGCCTGAAGAGTCAATTGCTAACCCAGAAGACTTAAATGTCAATATGCCAAATATACCAATGTTGGTAAGTACACGTCGTTTTATTGTCTCATTGATTAGGTCACTGATATGGCAATACTATTGTATTTCTCGTTTGTATCATAAGTGCTTCATGAAAGCTTATACAAAAAATGACTTTTGCAGAGCGCCACAACTCTCCTAAGCAAGTCGCCCTTTGTCGTGCGAAGTTTGTTCAACATCATGGTCTCCCAGTTCAAATCCAAACCAATAGTGAACAAATCCGTCCAGGACTACCTCTGGGGCTACCACGAACCAGTCCTCAGTTTCGCCAACAAGCTGGTGCCGGGGCTAGTTCACTTCGAGAGCACTGGGATCATGGACCGGGTAAGTTTTTTGGCCGGCGATGCTTAGGGGGTGCACCACCTAAGATTCGGCAGTGGAGGTCTTCCAGCTGATGATCATGTTTTCAAAATCATCTCCCAATGCTTCTCATCTCACGGCGACGGCCTAAGCCGAGATCCGTACCGACGTGGTTCGATCCTACGCTTTTTATAGGGCTGAGTGTCTTCTGCGCTCTCCCACAGTTCAGTGACGCTGTAAAGGTCAAAAGACAAAAGGACGACCCTTAAAAAATATTTGAAATACCTGGTTTAAAATCATTTATGAGTGTCAAATAAATAACTTTTTTTTCTTTTTTACATTATGATGCCAGTTTTACTCGGGCCTTGACTTGCCGATGCCTTGAAAAAGGGTATTTCAATTGATACAAATAATTAGTCAGAGTTATTTCTGTTTTACGGCGACATTAAAATTTGTTATTTGTTTACAGATGTACGACAAAAAGACGTATTATCATTTGGAGCTGGGTGCTACGGACGCTGACAAGTTTCGCATTAAAACCGTGAAGCAGTATCGTATCATCACGTCCGGCAACCAAGAGATGATCTCCGAAAGGTAAGCCAGGACATAAGTGATGGAAAGCTATAATGACTTACTGACACAGTGAGGTTGCCTAATGATGTGTTATGTGTAGGTAGAAGTTTCTCAAATTCTACGAGATTAAGCAATGGTGGGTTTTAGTGACGTCAACCGTCGATCTGTAGCTCGAAACCTACGATGATTTAGAGCTTTTGTAAATGGAAACATCGTGATGTTACCATAGTTTATACGTAGGGCATCGTGCAACTATAGTGCCCACCTGGCTACTACCCTCAAGTTGAAAATGCGTCACCAAGAACCTGTCGGTGTGTTTCAGTAGCGTTACTTGAGAGTTAGTTCTAACCTTTCACCATATTCATCGTCTTCGACCACCTTCCCTAAAGATCAGGCAAGATAATGATCAAACGCTAACTAATCGCGTATAAAAAATGTGAGAAGAAATTTGTTTGGTGGGTAATAGTTTGGATTAAAACATAAGGTGATTGATATTCATTTCAGAATACGCTGTTAGTAGTCAAACTGCAAGTGAAACCGCCGGTTGTAACTACTATAATTGACACTATAGTTTTTGCTCGTAAACTCCGTTGAATTACGGACAAAAAGAAGATTGCATTTTTTGCGTGTGTCAATGAAAAAAAATCGATGCCAAAATGACGAGATAAATGCTTTGATCATTATATCATACCGCGCATGATAACCGTGGGTTAAAAGGATTCGCAATATTCAAAGCCATTTTAATAATATTCTAAGATAAAAATAAAAATTGTAGAGGTTATATCATTATTGCTTGGTAAATATATTCAGTCATATACTTACTTAATAAAATTGTAAGATAAAAAAAAATCATTAGTGGATGTTATCATTATTTCTAGCTTCAGCCCGTGGTTTTCACCCGCGTTTCCACAGGAACCGTGCGTTT
This sequence comes from Crocallis elinguaria, assembly GCA_907269065.1. Taxonomy (NCBI): domain Eukaryota; kingdom Metazoa; phylum Arthropoda; class Insecta; order Lepidoptera; family Geometridae; genus Crocallis; species Crocallis elinguaria. The sequence goes on from OU026068.1 coordinate 18,344,537, forward strand.
TTCTGAGATGAAAGTAGCCTATGTTACTCTCCGGTACATAAACTATATCTATGCCAAAAATCACGTCGATCCATTACTTCGTTGCTGCGTGAAAGAAGAACTAACAAATCAACAAGCCAAGAACCACACTTCCGCATTTATAATATTATTAGTTGGTAGTAGGACTATAGTCTTTATCACATAGCAAGTCACCTGGGACACTTCCAAAATCTTGTGTCTTTTGCCATTTAATTTAGTAGTTTTTCTTGTACGTTTGCTTAATGTTTTCACTGCTAAATAGAAAATATATTCGCCTATTGGTGTGACGTCACAGGAAATGTTTACGTAGTATTTTACGTTCTATGTACCTGTCCCAGGTGACTTGCTATTTGAAAGAGTATAGTAGGATTAGTAGGATAAAATATATACAGCCTGAGTTGAATTGGTATATTAGGTTGGGGAAAAAGTCTTTTCGCATTATAGTATGTATGAACTTGTAATAAAATCTCTTTGGCTATACTATTTGTATCTGGCTGGTTTTGGTATCATATGAAAGTTTAAATTTTAAAGAACATAATTCCAAATTCAAATTAGGAAAATGTGTGATTTTCATTTGTTTTTCGTACTGTCAAAATGAGTGAATCTAATGAAGAAATTCGATACATTTTAAAATTTTACTACAAAAAAGGTAAAAATGCAACGCAAGCCGCGAAAAAAATTTGCGATGTTTATGGACCTAGTGCAGTGTCTGTGAGAGTAGCACAAATTTGGTTTAAGCGTTTTCAATCCGGAAATTTTGATTTCAAAGATGCACGTCGCTCTGGTCGCCCTATTACGGATAAAATGGATGCCATTTTTGAAAAAGTGGAACAAGATCGGCATATCAGTAGTTACGACGTACCTGAAGAACTGGGAATTGACCACAAAACAGTTTTGGCGCATTTGAAAAAAAAGAGTACACAAAAAAGCTCGATATTTGGGTACCTCACGAGCTCACTGAAAGAAACCTAATGAATTGCTAATGAACCGTGTACTCATTTGTGATTCTTTACTACGACGTAATGAAACCGAACCATTTTTGAAGAAGCTGATAACTGGTGATGAAAAGTGAATCACGTACGACAAGAACGTGCGAAAAAGGTCGTGGTCAAAGACCGGTCAGGCTTCACAGACTGTGGCGAAACCCGGGTTAACTCGCAACAAGGTGATGCTGTGTGTGTGGTGGGATTGGAAGGGCATTATTCATTATGAGCTGTTACCACCAGGCAAGACCATCGATTCTGAACTCTACTGCGAACAACTGATGAGATTAAAGCAAGAAGTTGAGAGAAAGCGGCCGGAATTAATCAACAGAAGGGGTGTGGTTTTCATTTTCATGGTTTTTCATGATAACGCTAGACCTCACACATCTTTAGCCACTCAGAAAAAATTAAGAGCGTTTGGCTGGGAGGTGTTAATGCATCCGCCGTATAGTCCTGACCTTGCACCTTCAGATTTCCACCTGTTTCGGTCTCTTCAGAATTCTTTAGGCAGTGTCAGGTTAACATCACGAGAGGACTGCCAAAACCACTTGTCGCGGTATTTTGATCAGAAGTGCCAAAATTTCTATAGCAATGGGATCATGTCCCTACCTACAAGATGGCAAAAAGTTATCGAACAAAATGGTACCTACATACTTTAGTTAAATGTAAATAAACTATATTAAAAAATGTTTTGAATTTTCTTAAAAAATGCGAAAAGACTTTTTCCCCGACCTATTATTATCCCGAAATGGGGCCAATCAAATCCTGGAGGTCAAAAACATTTGTTTTACGACTTTACGAAATTCGAAATTTCTCATGGAAGAAATGGCATTTACAGTTTACGTCCACATTCTAATTAATAAATTCCGGGCAGCCCTAGATCAGCTGTTTCACTTGAACTATCTTGACCTTTGTTAAAAGATGACGTTGATCAGAAGATACTTAAAAAACCCAGACAATGTCGCGCATTTCACGTTTGAAGTTGAATATTTTTTTTGTATGGAAATTTGGAATGACGTGTTTCCAAAGCAGGCTCTCACAACATTTCGACAACCATGGTCCTAATCACCCCCTTAAAGGATAACATACTAATTCAAGCTCACCCTGTATATAAAACATCTCTCATAAATACCTAACACGATCATTAAAAAATTGATCTTAGCACTATTATAATTGATAACATTAATATTTGACTGGAAGACAACAGCTGTGTATTACTATTTGATACTATTAATGCTTGTTTTATTGGCTGTGTCTTAATTCTTGCCTAAATTTATTACATTTTTTTCAGTATAGCCACTTTCAATGACACTTACGAGGGCATCGCGTACCCTCCAAAGTTGCCGCCCGATGCCCCCATCAACATCTTACGAGTGGGCATCTGCAAGTCGTTCCCGATGACCCTTTGCGGCAAGACCACGTCAGAATACGGCCCTGATGCGCTGGTGTACGAGATGAGTGAGTCGGCGTTTGGGAACAGGACTCTTTGTAATAGTAAAGGGTTCTGTCCATCAGGACTGATGGATATGTCACCGTGTTATTTGGGTAAGCTGAAAATTGAGTAGCATGAAACACAAAATATATTATTACTGTCGTTACAGGTTTTAGAATATCACATCAACACAATAAATTCAAATTCAAATTATTTATTTGCGTAAATCATGGTGATATAGTACAGTTGTTTAAATTACAAGGGTTTTGTGCAAACATATTTTTTGCCATAATGGCGTGCAAATAAAATTAAAATTAAATTAAATTTACAAAAAATATACCTGTATAATTACATAAAGATACTTAATCTAAAAGTTTCCAGAAGTCAGCGATCATCCAATAGTAATTTAAATAAAGGTACCAGATTTTTTACATTTCAATGAATAAAAAAATGTAAAAAAACTGTATACTTATACGCAGTTTTTCACGACCAAAATCAACAATAGGTATGCATATTTTAGTACAACTTTACGGACCGCGTTGAATATATGACGTCACGCGATTTGTATGGGGCGTTTTATTGCTCAGTAGTTACGCCCGACTTAGATTCTCATTGTTGACGTTTTTAGCGTTCGATATCCAGTTTTTCGATGTAAACATTTGATTCTCATTAAAATCATAAAAAAAATGGAGTCAACATCCCTATTAAAAAGTAAAAACATTTATTCGCACTTGTTCGGTTTCGCAAAATAAATAGTCGGGTTCTCAATTTGGCGGATTAAATACATACAATGACATAAACATATCAACAACTAGCTTCTGCTCCTGGTTTCACCCGCATGGAGATTTCCACAGGAACAGTGCATTTTTCCGGGATAAAAAGTAGCCTATGTTACTCTCCGGTCCATAAACTATACACGCCAAACTAAATCAAGTCGACCCGCTACGCCATTGCTACGCGAAAGAAGGACAAACCAAAAACCGTACAAACACACTTTCGCATTTACTATGTATAATAATCAAACTTTTGTCAAAGATAATCCCCGAAAAATTGAAATATAGGTAATAAACATTTTATAAATGTCAGTAGAGTAGTATCATTATATGTTGTATAATTATTATTTTAGGTCTGCCGCTCGCACTGTCCAAGGGACATTTCCTGGATGGAGACCCTGGGCTGTACGACAGGATAGACGGATTGAAACCTGACAGGACGAAACATGCCAGCAATATAGTGATAGAACCAGTAAGTGTTACTCATAATCATCTAGTACTAGATGGAGGGACATTAAACTCAGGTGGTAGATAGTCTTCCGGCAAGCAGTAATGTGCAAGCATTGCATTATTCCGGTTTGATGAGCAGAGTAGCCAGTGAAATTACTGGGCTTATGAGACTTAATACCTACCTAATGTCTCAGGGTAACGAGCGCACTGCAGTGCCGTGCAGGCCTTTGTGTTTCAAAGTTCTGAGTGGCATTGCAGTTGTTATGGGCCGGCGTTACGCTTACTATCAGGCAAACGACCAGTTCGTTTCGTTATCAAATACTATTAAAAAAAAATAGTTGCCTTACGAGAACCGGGATGGGCTTATTTCGCCAACAATGTACTAGATTGTGCAATTTCACTCTGCTGCAGTTATACTCTACTTCCTTCCTTTTCGCATAAACATGTGGCCAGCCTGGGAACGCCATGGCATAATTGCCATTGACATTCAAATCCTGGAATATTCTTTATTCGAATTAGATCCACGAGCTCTTACCACTGAGCCGTGCTAACTTTGACGGCGTATTTTACTTATTCAGAAAATCGGCCTCACATTGGAGACAAGGCTGTCTCTCCAAGTGAACATCGTCCTCGGGAATCTCAACTACAACTCGGAAGCTCGAAGATTCTCTGACATTGTGTTACCAATAGCGCATTTTAAAATTGTAAGTATTACATATACAGATGTATATTATCTAGTAAAAATACGGGGATTATGAGGATTAACTCGTGTCTCAGGGCAACGATCGCGGCTTTCAACGCGGGGCGTAAAGTTGTACTAAAACATGCATTTTGTTGAGTTGGCCGTGAAATACTGCGTAAACTACTTTAAGTAGATACGAGTAGTTGTCATATATTTTTTTTATTCATTGCAATGTAAAGAATCACAATTACTATTGGACGATAAAGAAAAATCGTTGATTTCAGGAAATTTTTAGATGATAGAACATCGTGGAAATTATGTATTTTTTGTGAATTTCATTTGTGATGTTCTTAAACCTGCATAACGTCAGTAATTATCTATTTTGTTTTTCATGCAATATCCCTATTTTTACGTAGGGAAGCAAGAGTCTACGCTTACGCAAGTTTTCACCAACGCTTGGAGACGTCTAAATCGGATGCCTAAATATTTAGAAGTTGCCTAGGGCAGAAAAACGTTTCATCAACCCTTAGGAGCGCTGTAACGGTTTACTTTTAGGAATTGGCTTACTTTACGAGTTTAGGAGTATAGGAATTACTAAGGAGTTAGTTAGTTAGGCATCACCTAATTCGCCGTTGGTGAAAACGGGAATTAGACTCGTCTCTGAATTAGTCATTTAGTCTTAGTCATTTAATTTTCATGAGCGCTCATTAACGACTTTTTTATTTAAATTTATTTTGTTTCAGAGACAACCTCGGTTACCTGAAATAGCAATAAGAGCACTTAGACTGATGTACATCACCACGCCCAAGATATTACTTGTAGTAGAAATAGGGTTCTGTATAGTAGGAGCTCTTCTATTATGTTATTCCATTAAACTTTTACATCACATTAAGGTAGGAAGAAATAACATAGCAGCTATAAAAACATGTGAAAAGAACTTCAGTTCGAAGGTTGATGTTCCTCTTATTAAATGATATTAGAAAGTATAGTGTTAAGTTTGTAAATACAATTATTATTTAATAATATAATTAAGGGTCCGCACTACCTCATGTTGCTTAGCATGATCCTTAGTTGTATCAACATTAACTGCAACATTTACTTGAAATAAATATAAGGTATTCAGAATTTATTCTAAAGATTACAAGATGCCAAAACACAATTTCATAAAATGATCTCGTTAGAAAAAATTTAAAAGTTACCTCCAACGCGAACAACAAACAATACTTAAATTAGATCTTAAAACTTCGCATTTTAAATGAACTATGTTTAAAGTAGAGACTTTAAAAAATGAACTGTTATAATCACTTTCAAAGGAAATTACCTAAACTATCACGTGTGATAATCATTTTCACTGAGATCTTCTCTGCAGACCGGCCCCCGGCCGGGGGATAGAGGGGCGTAGAGAGGTGAGGAAGCGGGTGTAAAACTTGGATTCGAGCTGACGTATTTACTTTATGTAAATCACTTCAAGAAGCCATAACCATCCCTGTCGGATCTCTATTGAGTATATAACTGTTTCTAATCAAGCCGAGTGCACATATGTTTGGGTTGCAGAATTGGCCGAATTTTTAAGTCATGATTTTATCTAAATGTTTTTTCTGTAATCTGTAATGTGCACCTAATAAATAAATAAATAAATAAATAAATAAATAAAATATAAGTTATCAGTTTAGCAGGTGGTAGGAGTAACTCTTCTGCGAGTGTATATCTTGGTGGGTACGCTTTGCTCGTGAAGTCTATACCGTCAACCGGTAATATGCAAGCGTTACTATGTTCCAGTTTGATGAGAAAAGTAGTTAGTGAAATTAATGGCGTTATACCTCACGTCTCAGGGTAGCGAGCGCAATGCAGTATTGCGTCAGGCCTTTGTGTTTCAAAGGCTGGCGTTAGGCTTACCATGGCAATCGACCCGCTTTTCTCGTTATCCAAAATAATAAAAATCACTAGTATTCTACGATTCCCCATCGTGCCTAATTTCACGAGGTCAAGGGGTAGTACTTACAGGTGTTGATGACGGATATTTGTACAAAAATATTTTTTTTTATGATGTAAGTACAAATGTTGCATTGAGATAAAAAATTTCTCTAGATCCTGACAGGATCTTTTTTCATTCATAGATAGATACACTCTTTATTGTATAGCACCATAATAACACAAAAGTGTAGAAACTAAAATATAACGTATAGCAATTAGAATAGGCGGTCTTATCGTTCGATATAGAACACACAAGGTCTAACGTTATTTCTTTATTAATAGCCTAAAAATCTTAGTTAATTTAACTACTCGTGAAAGCTTGTTTTTTCTATTTCCTTATCACTTGTTGACTTCATGGATTTATCCGACGGTAGAAAGCAGGAAACTACGACGCCACCTGCAATAGATTAAATGGGTCATCATCAGATCATTTTGACACCGACTAATAAGAAGAAAGAAAGAAAGAAAGAAGAAAGAAAATACATTTATTTCGCTTAGTAATAACGCTTAGTCAGAATCCGTCCAAAGCTACCAAGCCATCTCAAAGTGTCAATGGTAACTTAGCAGAGGTATAGTTTAAAGCTTAGTGACAAACATAACAGTAACAGAACATAAACATAACCGTAAGTGCTCGTGATGTTGCCCCCAAGCAGTATTGTGCAAGCATTACTGTGTTCCGGTTGATGAGCAAAGTAGCCAGTGAAATTACTGGGCTTATGAGACTTAATACCTAATGTCTTAGGGTAACGAGCGCACTGCAGTGCTGCGCAGGCCTTTGTGTTTCAAAGTTCTTGGTGGCACTGCAATTGTTATGGGCCGGCGTTATGCTTACCGTCAGGTAAACGACCAGATAGTCTCGTTACCATAAAAAACAGCTGAAGTAATAAATGAGAAAGACGAATTAAGAAACTTCACAAAATCTGTGATAAAGGACATGTTTGACAAAAACTTGTAAAAGGCAAACAAAAAAAAACATTTACAAAATTCATCTTAGGTTTAAGTGGTGACTTACTGAAGAAAATAGCAGAGATCGAGTAGAAGGTGGTGTGACAGTGGTCCATGATGTAGGAGCCAACGACGTTGATCATCACAAGGTTACTAAGCCGCCCCACCATTACCGCCAGGCAGGCGGCCATGCCTCTGTGGAAGAACGAGAGTATGACTCACATTAGAACAGGCATAGGAATGTGATACTTATTCCTCAAATAATATATGACATCTATACTCTATACAACTAAACAAAATTGAAGTGTCTGTTTGTAATATCAAAATAACAGCTTTTTACTAAATGCATATGAAAGTTTATATACTTAAGTATTACAACCAACAACCATTTTTTAAATTTTTGTTTGTCTCTCTGTTTGGCTGGGCAGATTTTGACGGGACTTTCACTGGCAGATAGCTGATGTTATAAGGAGTAACTTAGAGTACTTTTATTTTATTATAGAAAAAGAATTAGGGTTCCGCGCAAATAAATAAAAACCATGAAATCCAATATCTCCGCGCGGGCGAAACCGCGGGCAGCAGCTAGTATTATAATAATGAAGTTCATGACCTACAAAAAAAATATAATTAAAAGTTGACAGCATGATGCAGAAACTGACTGTATATCAGTCCAGGCTTCAATCTTTATGTATTTACCAGATTACTCACAGATAAGAAGTCGGATAAAAATCCACACAGTAAGACATCACTATGCCCATCGCCACTACACCCAAGCCTATCGTGAAGGAGGTGATCAGGCTGACGAGGTTGCTCGGAAGGGTGGCACTACCCAGCGCAGCCAGGCTGGGGATCAGCAACATGGCGATCATGAGTAACTTTCTCCGACTCGCCAGGAATCCGATGCTGCAGTTGAAGATAGCTAAGACCACGCCCTCGGTTAAACTCGCCCATACTACTGTGAGATTGGATTTGGGAGTGCAGGAAACCTGAGAATAGAAAAATAAATATTATGGTTAACTGCAAATAATGTTGGGCGAGTGTGTGTAGTAGTGTATTGTATATGTGGTCGCCTTGACGTTAGTGACGTGACGTTACTAATTGACCGAGTGAGCGAAGCGAATGAAGTCTACAACCACTGGGGCTAATTTTGGTTTCATCTATCCGGATGTTGGTCGATACGGACCGTATTTTTCAACTAATCTTGATGAATCTTGGTTTACATGTTCTACAATTTCATAATTTTTTTTCGTCGGTGATTGTTAATTGTTGTGCCAAGTGGTATTTCTCATAAAAAGGAGGGTAGTATGCTGTAGCACTATTTACCGATTTTGATAATATTTAGCAGAAACATTCGGTTCTCAATTTTAAAATCGATATTGTGATAATAATATTGAGATTATACAAGAGAGGAATTATACAAGATGCTCAGACTGAACACAATTCTTGCAAAAAAGTTTAGGTACGCTCACGTTCGCAGAACTAATAGTATTAAATTAGGTATACCTACATAGAAATGTTAAAATCAGCACCAACATAAAGTTATTTCACCCTAAACTATACCTTTTTTATGCTATTTGATTACTAGACAAGCTGGTCTTTTGTCTGATGGTAAGCATAACGCCGGCCCGTACCTAACAATTCCAAGCCACTCATAACTTTGAAACACAAAGACCTGTGTGGCACTATAGTGCGCGTGCTACCCTGAGACATTAGGTATTAAGTCTAATAAGCCCAGTAAATTCACTAGCTACTCTGTTCAAACCGGAAAACAGATATGCTTGCACAATTACTCCTTGGCAGCAGACTTCACGAGCAAGCCGGTGGTACCAACCCAAATGGATACTCGCAGAAGGATTAGTTCTACGCGCCTAAATTGCCTCCATTTCGTAATTCACCCCTCTCGAAACGCCTCCTTACGATAAATGTGGCTTACGCTATTATCTCCAGTGTTCTTTTGAGCCACGTATTGGCTAATCATGTTACACAAGCCCTCGGTGCTGTTGTGATCCGCCATCGCGCCGGTAATGAATGCGTCTGCCAGAAATGGAACCCAAATAAGTAAACACCCACAACTGAAATAAAGAACATAATTGTTAAAAGGTGGTTTTATTATCAAAACTTGAATTGCTTATATCGATTTTAGTCAACTAAAATGAAAAGCGACTGCACTTACCAGCCGTACATGACCATGATCAAAAAGTAAAGCTGCAAAGTCTTTAACAGCAGTGGCATCTTGAACAATGGCATTGTTTGATTCCATAATGATTGCAGGAAAGGGTCTTCTGAGCGTCTGACGCTGCACTCCTCATTAATAATTAGCTTCTCTGCCTGTAATTAAGATTTAAGATAACAAGAATGTGACATAACTTAAATAGATCAAAAAAATATATGAAGAAAATGTAACTTTTCTAGCGACCAATTCAAACTCAGAGCAGAGCTTGCAAATTAAAAGTTTTCAGAAGGATCTGTTTATAATCATATCAAAATTAAACAGCCACAGAGTACATTTCCTTAACCATCTAGTCACTTAATATGCCTCTTAGGACTTAGTCTGTAGAATTTATAAATAGAACAGCAATTATCCTTGTATTACCTACCGGATATCGTATTCTGTTGCGTCCATTCCTTTTCCAAATCTTTGCCAAAATATCTATGGCTTCATTTTCCTTGCCAGCGTTTGCTAAGAACTTCGGACTTTCGTAAATGAAAAGCAGGCAGATAGCACTGGCACCGAGAGGGAGAGCTACCATGATGGTCAGTAAACGCCAGGGCACGAAGGTCAGAAGTCCAAAATCAAAAGAGAAGTCAAGGGTTAAAGTGTAGTAGTGGAGACCTAAAAAGGGGGTAGATTAATTTTAATGGAGTATAGATAATTTTGAATTACGTGATAGAACATAATCACAATCCACGGTTGAAATTGTTATAAGGTCAATTTCCATTCGTTCTAAACCTAGGCGTACCCTATAAAATGTTAGAAATCTTACCAATCTGAACTGGGAACCCAAGATGTAAAATGCTCGTTAGTATATAAAAGTATACTGCAGTCACCTTCGCTCCGCAAGATTCACCAAGTAGCGTGTAGCTAGTAGACTGAGCGCAGCCTGAACTGCTGCGATTGAAAAAAAAACAATTGAGAGAAAATCTATCACCAAGCACATAATGGAGAGTTCCTCCAGCTACAATTGAGAGTCAGTTTTATTCAGCTTTGGCTGCATCATCACTTATATATATATAAAAAATTGATTATTGAAAATTGCAAGGAAATTGACTACCCAAAAATGTATTCCCAGCAAAAATTAGTTTCCTGTGTTATCCTATTTTTAAGATACTTACCAGCTAGTACTGACAAACTTCAGCATGGCTAAAACGATCCAGTGTGGAGAGAAGGCAGCCAGACAGGAGGCTAGGAAGCTGGTCCACATGGCCACTACCATGCACTTCCGGCGGCCGTAGATATCAGACATATATCCCCAAAGATACGCCGTCATTATTGGTCCTATAAAATATCAAATTGCCAGCGTTATTAAGACGATTATAACTTACGAAGAATTATAATAGCAAGAGGATAATTGTAAAAGTTACAAAAAGTAATCTTTAATTAGTCTTTCAGTCAGTCAGGTTATTGTATAATTTGTATTTACCTTTATTATTTGAACTATTAACCATTTTAAATTATTTAGTGTTCCATGGGTTCGTAAATTCGTATTACGTACAAATTCTATTATCAGATTTTTTGCAGACTTTATCTCAGTGTAAAAATTCTATGTTAGCTTAAATCGTGTGCCCCGCGGTGCTCGCCTCTGTAGCTACCACTGTGACCCAACTGCAGATCCCATGCCAACAGAGGTCTGAACTGATGTACAAAATAACGTACAAATGGTACTTGATAAGTTGATAACACTGTCATACCCACGCTGTACTTTATGTCAGATACACGATCTTACAATAATTAAAACATTTAACAACAGATAAAGAGAAGTAAAGGATTCTGCACACTAACGGTACCTGTTATATATTACAATCAAATTGAACTGTAAAACCGTTTGCTAAATATATTGTTAGAGCATAAACAGTCAATTGGTAAAAAATAATTGCAAGATTTGAAGAGCATAATGACCTCAATTCTCTTGCACATAAACATGCACATTGCACATGTCATTACATTACATATTACTTACATCATTTTCTAACGTTTTTTCATGTTCATGACAAGCGACAAGATCCATATAGTAAAGCAGAAATTTTGTGGACATCAATGACTTACCTAGAAAAGGTATCGCAAGTAGTATTTGTTCTTCTCTCATGCCTATTTGAAGGTCGCAAGCTGCAGTAGAGCTGATAGCTGATAATGCGAACAAATCCAGCGTCATGCCCAAGAGGGAGAAGCAGGCCGTAACCAGCAGTCCCACGCTGTACCATCCATGACCTGCATAATGTTTATAGTGAACAGCTTCGATCAACGTGTTTTTAAGATGCGATCATAAGGTCACCAACCAGTTCGTGAGACTCTTCAATGAATTAGAGCTATAATTGATGAACAACTTTTATAAAAATTTCACTTCGTATCTATAATTTCAGTACGTTTAAAATCAGTTACCTAAATACCATAATTATTCAAAACATGATACATTTTTTTTTATTATTTATTTTACACTCTGCAAGCTCGCACCCTTTTTTTGCTAATAAAACTATTTCTTGCAATTTTCACATCACATCATTAAATTAACAAAAACAATACTCCGAATGCATGACTATGGTGACATACATACATAAAAATAACTTTATATAAATACTTCTAAATTCGTTTGTGAAGAGTTTAGTTGAGGTATCCAACTATAAATATTGCAATTAGGACTAGTTTATTTACAGTAATTTATATTAATAGTAATTGTATTTAACTCTTCTGCGAGTGTCCGTCTGGGTTGTTACCACCGCTTTGCTCGTGAAGTCTGCCGCCAAGCAGTCGTGTGCAAGCATTACTGTGTTCCGGTTTGATGAGCAGAGTATCCAGTGAAATTACTGGGCTTATGAGACTTAATACCTAATGTCTCAGGGTAACGAGCGCACTGCAGTTCCGCGCAGGCCTTTGTGTTTCAAAGTTCTGGGTGGCACTGCAATTGTTATGGGCCGGCGTTATGCTTACCATCAGGCAAACGACCAGCTCGTCTCGTTACCAAATAATATAAAAAAAAGATAGATAAACGCTTTACTATACTGACTAAAGAAAAAAAACGTAGAAACTTAAAAAACTCTTTCTCTTAAAAAACCTAAAAACTATTTGCATGCAGTTTTCTAGCAACAGGCACGAATTGGCAGAGCCGTCTGAAACAGTTGAAACATCTCACTTACCAGTCAGGTCTACGGCTTCCTCGTACGTGTAACACTTGACATGACTTTCCTGCTGGCTGGTTTCAAATACTTTACTATGTTTGCACTCATTGTCGAAATTTAGGTTATTTACAACATATAACTCTTTTTTTGGAAACATTCAGACACCTTTACAGTTCAAATACTCTTCTGATATGTGCGTAATTCATAGTGTTAGCATGAAAACTTGTTGCTTAAAATTATGTGTATATCTAATATGTTTAAAAAGTGGGCCGCACACGATTTACAACGCCTTATATCTGCAGATTGAAATAGACGAAGCGCCTGAAATCCTGTTAGTACCTATAGCTGTTATTGTAGTGAGCCCGCTTGTTATCCCACGTAAGACTAACTCTTCTGCGAGTGTCCGTCTGGGTGGGTAGACCTATAAGCCCAGTCATTTCACCGACTACTTTTCTCATCAAAGCAGAATACAGTAATGATTGCACAATACTGCTTGGTGACAGACTACATGAGGGGCGGTACCCACCCTGACGGACACTAACAGAAGAGTTAGTCGTACCACCTGGTAATATTATAATATTTTATATTTAACACTGCCACACGTGAACTCACGTGAACCTGCAATTGTTATGGCCCGGCGTTGTGCTTACCATCAGGCAAACGACCAGCTCGTCTCGTTACCAAATAACATAAAAAAAAAACCGACGACCTACACTACGTCTACCGGTTCTTGGTTGCCACTCGAGAACCTTTCTTCCCCATCGGTTGTCGGTTCTGCGAGCGATGTGGCCCGCCCGTTGCCATTTCAACTTGCTAACTTTGAGAACTATGTCGGTGGCTTTCGTTCTCCTGCGGATCTCCTCCATTTTGTTGTGCCATGTTTTGTTTTTATTTTCGGATTTATTTGTTTTCTACCAAGGTGAACATCAGAATCTGTGATTTAGTACAAAACACTAGATGTTATGAAATGGACTGAATTTTATAAGATAGGCACTAAGAAACCCTAAAAATAATAGAAGTAGATTTATAAGCATCTGTTTATTTTATTACACTACTTATTGTGTAACGAGACGAGTGGGTCATTTGGCTGATGGTAAGCCTGATACATAAGCCCAGTAATTTCACCGACTAATCGCTCATCAAAGTGGAACACAGTACAATGTGTGTTTAAGTAAACACTTTATTTAAATACCATAACATCAATATGGATACCATAAGATTTGTATTTATAAAAAAACTGGCATATTTTCGTGGCTTCACTACCAGGATCACGAGCCGTCTATTATGTTCTGTTGATCTATAGACTCTATAGCCTCTCTTTCAATGCCAGCTTTACCCGCAGCTATATCTGTCTGTACTGATAAAACTATACGTACTTGAAATATTATGATATATTATTGATCGAAGTTTAAAAAACCATCGAAACATGATTGTATAAACGTATGTTCCGAAATAAGATATAAATGTTACGAGAAGTTTTTTGAAATTTTATTTATTTATTTATTGGATAGTTGCATCAAAATAAACAAATAAATAAATAAATTACACAATGCCGAGTGACACCTCAATTAAATGCAAACCTCAAATGCGACTATTCTTTATTTATTAGGAATAAGTAAATTACACAAGTTATATTTTATAGGTACATAAATTTAAAAATAAAATAAAGATAGAAATTAAAATACAATGTAACAAAATATTGAGTTAAATAAAGAGAGAGAGAGAGAAAAAAAAAACTGTTTACACAATGTAGGTACTATAACATCAGCCCCATCCACAGACCAGTAAACCTAGACGCCGCTTACTCCAAGTTTTGCATGAGAACACAATTTCGTCAAATGTTGACGGGGGACAAGGGAAGATGGCGTCACTTTAAAACTCATACATAAGACGAGTAAAGACGGCGTGTTGTATTTGGTTCAGTTTATTTGACATGTGAAATGTGACCTAGATTGCAATAACGAATCTATTGATGTTGACGCTTAATTCATCAACATACAACATACATACGTATATACAAACATACATATATATATATAGACTGTACGTGTTTGGCTTTGAGTTTTAGTTAGGTTTAGTTAGTGGTAGGGCTAACTCTTCTGCAAGTGTCTGTCTGGGTTGTTACCATCACTTTGCTCGGGAAATCTGCTGCCAAGCAATAATGTGCAAGCATTACTGTGTTCCGGTTTGATGAGCAGAGTAGCCAGTAAAATTACTGGGCTAATGAGAATTAATACCTAATGTCTCAGAGTAACGAGCGCACTGCAGTGCCGCGCAGGCCTTTGTGTTTCAAAGTTCCGAATGGTACTGCAATTGTTATGGGCCGGCGTTATGCTTACCATCAGGCAAACGACCAGCTCGTCTCGTTACCAAATAACATAAAAAAGACATATCTAATATTGGAATTTTTTGAGTTTGTTTGACACTAACAAACCGTTGAGCAATGGTTTTGTTTCACCGATAGTTTTCATTTTAAAACACTGTAGGTACCTATTTAGGTTTTCCAAATAGATTTACACTAGTATGTATGGATTTATTTTAACGTACTACCAGAACTAATTTGTGTATTGAAGACCTCGCCTACGATTTAGCTTGTAAATAGCAATGAATGCGTCACAAATGCAAATACGTTCTTCTGTTTACGCTTGTTCGTCTATTTAACCATCAAATTCAAATTCAAAATGCTTTATTCAAATAGGCCACAAAGGAACACTTATGAATGTTAAAATAAATGACACAGCGGGCCACTGCAATATTCGTCTACCCGAATCACAGACTAAAACTAATGCTGTCTTTATCAGAACATAATAAATGACAAAGACACCAACATACCCAATCCGTGCTCAAAGTCAACGAACCTTCCAGAAACCCACCGTGCCCGTTCCAAATTGGTATAGGCCGAGCAAGAAGAAGGGCAAGAAACTCATCACGGCATTCTTTTCAAATGATAGTTTTGTACAATAGTTCTAATGCTAACAACTGAGCTGTTTGCCTCCATGCATCTTTGTCATCTACATAATCCTTAATTTTATAATACGCTTTTTCAATTAATACTATCTTCACTATAGGTACGTTTAAACTTTCCTTCATTTTCCATCGTTCCGAATACCACTCGTGTGCGTGGAGTTTCAGATAGATTACGTGAAGTGATAGAAATACATATTAGAAATCCAAACGTTCCTAATCAAACGTTCTAACTCATTGTTAGTGGCCGATACAACGATCTATTTCGCGCTAAGTTGGCAGTACTAGAGACGCAGAATGACAGAAAAATGGAGCGATGGCGCGCTTGGAATGGAGTGACCGTCTGTGTGGCCGAAATTGGACCTGTTCCACTAAATCCACGACGCGCGGAGCGATGGATTTGGAACGCTCGTGTATGGGGGCTCTTACAATAATACTATTTAGTGCCCAGGGGCCTGCTTCATAAAAAATATTAGTCTAATATTATGACCTTTTTTTTTCTTTTTTCCATATAAAATATAAGAGTAATACTGTACGGTTCTACGTACGGTTGAAAGTTCTGTCGTTAATGAAACTAATTAATTTAACTAATTTATATATTTAACTGATTTATGCTATATGATTTCTGATATATGATTTTTGATATAATATGATGAGCACGAGCGATCGAAGGCGCGATTACGAACGAACTCAACTGTCAATCCGCGGGTCGCGGGCGCGATCGGTATGAAAATGCTGATGATGTACAAAGTATAAAATAGCCAATATTACAAAAATGTACGATGGCTCGTACATGCTCCCGAACTGAGAAGACATGAGATGAAGATGATTTTACAAGGTGATGCCATTTTTAATTTCTTAACCTAAATGATGCGAGTCCATATTCTAACGAATCACTGATATAAACTAAAGTAAGACGGACAGACAATAAACGCACACATCTTATTTAAATACTATTGGGGACGAACACTTGTCAATACGCGCACTTTTTAATTGTATAATTGGGGAAGAACACTTGTCAATACGCGCACTTCTTAGTTCAACCATTTCGATATCACTATGCACTGATTGAGGAGCTGGGAGCTCCGATTGGTTCAATGATCGAGAAGCTAGAGCCGGGGGCTCCAGCTCACTGCAGGCTTCTACTGCTGCCGGCACCACTGTTGCTGGCTTCGCTGTTGGCGAATAACGTTTACGAAGATGCTGCCAGAGAAAAGCCACTCCTGTGACTCCTCCCACCACCAAAATGATATACAGAAGAGAGTATTGATGCACATCGTGAACTGATAGCTCCGTCGTTGTTGATGTTTGTTTCAATATATCGATACTTTCCTTTATCTTTTCCAACTCTCGTTCGTTACTGCTACTGATCTCGTCGTTGCTGACCTCGGTTGTCGGAACAATTACGCTTATGATGTTATTGATTGGATGTATTTCTAGAGGTTTCATATCGGCATGGACTTTAAGTAGGCTTTTGTGTGGGTTATGAGCATATATTGTGAAGTCATTACTTATGATAGAGCATCCAATATCAATGGCTATGATACCGCTTGCTGTTAGAGTTTGGAATTTCAAATCATCTTGGCAGATTATCTTTAAATTACATTCTTGATAACAGAAGAAAAAGTAGTTATTCGGTTTGCTTAGTTCTATCCATTTGTTTTGGCATGGCTTTTTCGTGAACTTGCATTTTTCAGGCTGTTCTCGCTCGCATAGGCTTTCATCTGATTTCATATGATACGTTGGTTTGGCTAGCTTGCATAAATAAATATCGTGAGGTATACACGATTCGAGTTCATTGATGCTCATAGGTAGATAAAATTCTTTTTCGATATTGATAGCAACATATTCTGATATCGGCGATGTAACGATGCAAATACTCGTATCACCGTTTCTTTGTGGGACTTCAATTATTTTGAAAATTTCATAAGTATCTCTGGTTATTAAGGGTAGTCGTATTTCAAATATTAAGTAATCTTGTAGAGTTCTGGTTTTCACTTTCAGTAGTTGATATATATTTCGAAGGTCAGCTTGTATATTCTCCACAGGTAGAGATAACTGTTTAGGTAACTGACTCGAAATAATACTAAGTTCTTGGCGAAGCTGTTCAGGCGTTATCAGATGTGGGTTTATGTTCCCATGATACATATCTGTGATGGTGTCTAGTAGAGTTTCTTGCAATTTTTCTAAGTCGCGTAACATGTTGCTGGTTAAAATAGCTGCTAGTGTAAAATCATTAATTACTGCAAGATTCTGGACATCTTTTTTATAAATACTTAATGTCTGCTGTAATCGTATAAAATGCTGATTAATTAGTTTCTGTTGTTTGTTCATAGTATCCTCCGTTCTCTTCAATAGATTATATTCGGCTTCAATAACAGAGGTTTGATTCTTCCATAAAGTACTCAGATGGTTTTGATTTATGTTTATAAGTTTAATATCTTGTCTATACTGTTCTGCGAATCGCTCGTCTAATACGCCGAACAAATTATTAGCTAGGTACCCGACACCGTCGATAAGGCCACGACGCTGTCTGGCGTGCACCGGAGACTGCTGACATAAAAGATGGTTGTAGTACTCAAGTTCCGAGTACCCGTGACGTAGCTGATAAAGTAATGCGTCACACGGTGTCTCTTTCATAACTACACACATTTGTTCTAATTGTTTTACGTGTTTGTAATACGATGATATGCCTTGCCAGTAGGGTGTCATATCAAAATATACGACGATTTTCCATTCATCTCTCACTAATTGCATGTTCGTAACTTTGTCAAAGTAAAATCCTTGCTCTTCTCGTAACTGTGTATGATTTATAGCGCAATGGGACGTCGTGAATAGACTCATCAAATAAAGCACGTATAGTATCGATGATAATATGCTGAATGGTTTCGACTTTTTACAACTTGGCTTATGTTTTTGCTGACTTTCAGAATCGTTTGTTTGCCTTTGTTCTGTATTTTGTACAGGTAATATAGATAACTTCGTCACTGGTCGTTTCATGAATCCTGATTTGGTTTTTAAGGTAACAACTCTCACACATCCATCGTTTCCTGGGTGTAACTCAATCACTCTCCCAAGAGCCCATTTGCCAGCTGGCAAATTCGTCTCGTGGATTACTACGACGTCATTAAGTTTAATATTTTCTTTCTTCTGCTGCCATTTGGATCTAGTTGTAAGCTGGTTTAAGTATTCTGATTGCCACCTCTTCCACACGTTTTCAAATATTTTTGCTGTAAGATACCATCTCGTTCTTCCATCTCGTTCCGATTCTAGTAAAGTAAGGTTAGGTCCTGATGATAGGAAACTAGATGGAGATAGATACTCCAAATCATCGGGATCCTCTGTAAGCGCGCACAGCGGCCTGGAATTTAGAACCGCTTCAATTTGCGACAACAGGGTTGCATATTCTTCGTATGTTAATTTTTCTTGACCTATCACTCGTTTCAAATGGAATTTTAAGCTTTTTACTGCTGCTTCCCACAACCCTCCTGCCGAAGGCCATGACGGGGCGTTAAAATGCCACTCTATTTCCATGTCGTTGATGTTGGAGGCAAATTCCTCATTAATCATCTGTTGAACGTTCAAATATTCCGTTTCTAGTACCTTGCTGCTTCCTATAAAATTTGTCCCGTTATCGCTATAAAGATGTCGAGGCGTCCCTCGTCTGGCAGCCATTCTTCTCAGCGCTGCCAAGAAGGTGGACGATGTAAGGTCTGAGACCAGTTCTAGGTGCACGACTTTAGTCGCCATACAGACGAAAACAGCAATATACCCCTTGCTTGTTTTCACACCACGTCCTTTGTTAGACTTCACTTCAACGAATCCTGTAAAATCTACCCCTGTATGATAGAATGGACGCGACATGTTACATCTAGATGAGGGTAAGTCACCCATAATTTGTTTTTGATTTTCAGCCTTAAATTTTCTGCATGTCACGCATTTTCGTAGTTCCGTTTTTACCACTCGATTCCCTCCAACTATCCAGTATTTTTGGCGAATCGATGCTGATGTTACTCTTGCCCCTCCGTGTAGGGTAAGTTTATGATTATGCTGAATTATAAGTTTCGTTAATTGATTATCACCCGGTAAGATTGCAGGATACGTCATCTCGAACTCCAGGTTAGCTTTGTTCAATCTTCCCCCCACTCGAAGAACTCCCTCTTCATCGAGGTAAGGATTTAAGTTAAGTATTTTGCTTTTTGTAGATAGTTGCCTATTTTGCTTTAAGTTTCCAATTTCTTCGCTAAATTCTTCTGCTTGTACATGCTTAACTAACATCGTTTTTGCTTGATTGATTTCTTTTAGTGTAAGTGTATTTTCTTGCTTTCTTTGCTTTTGTTTGCTTGATATGATAAATCGCTCAATCCACGCCAGTACTCTCGTTAATAGTGTGAACGAGCTATATTTTAATATTAATTGCTGTAGAATGCTTACGTCGCGGTTTTGCTTAACAGCAGTATTGACAATTTTCACCGACCTCATTTCTACGTTCGTTTCATAGTTTGTTTTTTGATTTGATAACTTTTTATCATCAATTGTTTGTAGCCAGGGTGGCCCTTGCCACCACAACGTGTTTTCTGATAGCTGCGTGACATTCGATCCTCTGCTCGCACTGTCCGCTGGATTTTCGCTCGATTTTACGTAATGCCAGCACTCAGGAGGCATTGTTTCTACTATCTGATTAACTCGATTTGCTATAAATTTTTTCCATTTATTCGGTTCGCCGTTTAACCAACCGAGGACGACCATTGAGTCTGTCCAGCCGTATATTTTTATATTAAAGTTACTAAAACATTGTTTCACCTTATCTATTAGCTTCGCTAATAATACAGCACCACATAGCTCCAGTCGTGGTAGGGAAACATCTTTACCCGCCGGCACTAGTCTCGTTTTGGCGCATAGTAACGTCACAGCTGTTTCATTACGTCTGCTTACTCTGCAATATATGACGCAAGCGAACGCATGGGTCGACGCGTCACAATATCCATGTAATTGGATCTCTTCGTGTTCTTCTGTTTTTATCCATCGTTCAATTTTAAGTTTGTTTATGTTTTTGATATCATCTCTGATTTTATTCCATTCTTTAATGATCTCTGCGGGTAACTCTTCATCCCAATCGATATTTGATAGCCATGTGCTTTGAAATAAAAGTTTCAGTTTTGTGCACAAGGGTGAAAGCCAGCCCAATGGGTCAAAAAGCTTTGACGCGTCTGATGATAACGACCTTTTTGTATGCTTTTTAGGTTCGGTGAATTCCAGTTGAAATGTGAAGATATCTTTCTCTGGGTTCCATTTCAGTCCTAATGTTTTCGTCGACTCAGCATATTTAAAATCAAAGTCGGCTGTTTTATTCGGTTCTTGAGTAAGTTCCGGTACGTTTGACGCCCATTTTCGCAAGTGAAATCCTCCTAATTTCAGTAAGTTAATCAATTCATGTTTTAGCTTTTTTGCAGCATCGATAGAAAAAGTACCATGAACCAGGTCATCCATATAAAATGAATTTTCAAGCACCTGTGCTGCTTCTGGATTTTTGTCTCTCTCGTCATGTGCTAAACGTTTCAGGGTCATCATAGCTAGGAACGGCGCTGCTTTGGTTCCGTACGTCACGGTTGCAAGTTGGTATTCCTGTAAAATGTGATCTCTGTTTTCTCTCCATATTATTTTGTGGTATTTTTGATCGTCTTCGTTTAGCCAGATTTGACGGAACATTTTTTCGATGTCCGCCGTGAAGGCATATGGAAATTGGCGCCACTTTAAAATCAGTGACTGCAGATCTTGTTGCAAGTTTGGACCTCTGTACATGACGTCATTTAAACTGTTCCCTGTCGAGGTCCTTTGAGATGCGTTAAAGACCACTCGATGCTTTGTTGACGTAGAATCTAATCTTTGCACGCAATGATGTGGTAGGTAACAATCATTGGGCTGTTCATTAATAGCTACTTTCATGTGACCAAGGGCCATGTATTCGTGTATGAAATTTTTATATTCGATTTCAATCATTTTGTTTCGGCAAAACTTTCGTTCAAGTTGTAAAAACTGCGCTACGGCTCTTTGCTTCGATTCTCCTAAATTATTTTCTAAATTCGGTTTCAGCGGGATCCTAACTTCGTATCTACCATCTTCGCATCGTTTCGTCGTTGTATTATAAAATTCTATACATTTTTGGTCTTCCGATGATAATGATGTTTGATCTATGATATCTTCTATTTCCCAAAACTTCTTTATCTCTTCTAAATCGTTAATGATTACATTGCACTGGAAACTAGTTTTTATATTTCCGCACAATATCCATCCTAGTCGAGTTTGTTGCGCGACTGGATGGGATACCTGATCTGATCTACAAATACCTTCGAGAATGATAGTGGAGTATATATCAGCTCCAAATAAAATATCAACAGGTCGACTTCTGTTGAACTCCGGGTCTGCTAATTTAATATCGTTTAAAAATGGCCAGTTGGGCTCAGAAAATGATGTGCTTGGAAGGTTTGATATTAAATTGTTCATAATAAATACATCCGTGTTGAAAACAAAGTCTGATGTAGTTGATTTGCATTCTATATTGAGGAGTCCCTTACAGCTGGTTTCCTTCGTACCAACTCCTGATATAACGCCGTGGCATCTACGGCGTGACAACCCTAATGACTGTGCCGCTTTTTCTGTGATAAGGGAAGCCTGAGATCCTTGGTCGATAAGGGCACGCATCGTTATATAATTATTATTCATTCCTTTAACTTTAATAAGTGCGGTCGCTAAAAGTACTTCTGATAAGTTATTTCGTGTTGAAACATTCGCGTTTCCGCGGAAATGCTGATTCTGCTCGTACAAAGTGGGTCGGTTCAGTGCTCTATGCTGTGACGCAAACGCCTCATGCATAAGTGTATTGTGTTTAGCATTGCACTTTTTACATTTACTTTCCGAATAACAAATTTTACCTTTATGGTCGTAAAGACAATTACTGCACAAATTATTTTTACTTATAAAGTCCTTCTTCATTTGCGTCGTCATGTCATGAAACTGCTGACAGTAAAATAATCCGTGGTTTTTATTGCACAACGGACATAATAATAACATATTTTTTGTTGAATTTTGTTCTCTTTCTTTGAATGGTTGCTCAATTTTATTCGAATAATTATTGCTGCGAAAATAGTTATTGTTGTTGGGCACGTGGTTTTTCGTTTGTTTAGAATTGGCATGATAAGGTTTCGGCTGATAATAAGGTTCCTGTCTTCTTCTATATGATTCCATTGCTATAAATTTGCCTTCAAGAAAATCTAAAAACTCCTGAAGGTTTGCCAACTCGCGGGGATTTTTCAATGATTCAGCGTAATCGTTGTGTGTATCGTTATCTAGTTTCTGCGCTAAGATGTGGACCAGAAGTGGGTCCCACGTGGTGGTATCTACGCCTAGATTCTTTATGGCGTTGATTGATTCTTTCGTAGTGTCATGCATTCGTTTTAAATGATTAAGTGAGGGCTGCTGGGCTGTTGGTATATTAATTAATGAATTAATGTGAGAGGTAAAAATTGATTTCTTATTATTGAAACGGTGGTTTAATATGTCCCAGCAAACGACATAATTTTCCGCGCTTATTTCAAGATGTTGAATTAATTTTTCAGGATCACCCGTAACTTTCGTCTTAAGAAATTGCATCTTTTGTGCTTGTGAGAGTGATGGATTCATATGAATAGTCTCCATAAATAAGTTACGAAAAGGTACCCATTGCTTGTAACTGCCGGTGAATACGGGAACGTCTACCTTTGGAGTTGATTGATCTCGATGTACCATTGACCAGATTTTGCTGTTTATTTGCTTTTTCATGGTGTTGTACCTCTGTTCATATTCGGAAAAAGTTTTAACGTATTCAGCTTCCGTACCATCAAGCTCGCTATCTAACTCCCAGTGTAATTTATCAATTATGGACCAACGATTTTGGATAGTTTTCAAAATATCATCTAATTCCCACTTTTCGGAAATAAAAGCCAAATCTATGCTCGATAAAGTATGTTTAAAAGCCTTAAAATTGCTAGCCTGCCGTTTTAACATTTCGTCAACTTTACTGTTCACGCCTCGACTGACGAGCTCCTGCGCGGCTCGCGGCATCATCAGCGGCGTTGCTGGTTTGAGTAGAGGAGTAGAAGGTCTACTGGATTCCTCTCTGCCGTAGCTCTCCATAAATAATTTAATCTTTCCATATTTCTCTCTCACTACCTCATATTGATTCGTTGTAAAATATGGATGAGTTTGCACTCCAAACCCACACAATTTTTGATGGTTAATTTCAAATGTCGACCAATAACTGTCCAAAATGCCTACCTTGCGCTTTATGTAGTCGGCAGTCTTTCTATCGGCGCCATCCTTTTTAAAGTTTGTTAAAATAGTATCAATTGCTTCGATGAGTTGTTGTTGGTTGGCGAATATATCTTCCATTTTGATGACCAAGATAAAAGGAAAGATCTTACTTGAAAATCCTCCGGAAAGTTCTTCCACACTGTAATCCAATTGATATCTGATACTCTAAATGCCGCACTAATTTTTAAACGTTTTATAGAGTTAGTGGACTATATCACTGCACACGTGTCGCTAACTCGATCGATCCGGTTCGAAGGAGCTTTATGTACGGTTCTACGTACGGTTGAAAGTTCTGTCGTTAATGAAACTAATTAATTTAACTAATTTATATATTTAACTGATTTATGCTATATGATTTCTGATATATGATTTTTGATATAATATGATGAGCACGAGCGATCGAAGGCGCGATTACGAACGAACTCAACTGTCAATCCGCGGGTCGCGGGCGCGATCGGTATGAAAATGCTGATGATGTACAAAGTATAAAATAGCCAATATTACAAAAATGTACGATGGCTCGTACAAATACTCATAATATTAGACTAATATTTTTTATGAAATAGGCCCCTGCACTAAATAGTGAGGCATTCTTTTTTAATGTAACACGTTTTCTTATACTAATGCACTGAGCCTTAGACACGAACAATTTAAATAATAAATGGACAATATACAAATAAATATTAAAAAATATTATCCAGTGTTTCCTGTGCTGCAATGAACATTTAATATTTAATTCACATCTTTCATCATGATATCTGGGGGTAGAAAATATGCCACTAGTATACCACCTGCAACAACGAAAATAGTCATAAATTATGGTGATTAAAAAATAACTAACTTTTAAACCTTCTAAACGGTCTAAAATCAGGTGGTGACACACGTCACACGAAGACTAGTGACCGCTGGTTTTAATCGGTCTGGTATTGAAAACGAACACGAGATTGTTAGCTGATAAGGCAGCTGCTTGTAGAAGCGACGCGTGACCAAAATGCTGGCTTCTATCTCGCTCAAAGGATCAGCCTTGCCATCCAGCGGGGCATCGCGGCCAGCATTTTGAGAACTCTGCCTGATATTAAAGGTCGTTTGAACTATATTTAGACCATTTTGTTGTCTGATAGTTCAAAAGTTTTTTTTTTAATAATATTATTAATTATTGTGTTAGTTTTTTATTAATAGGAGTTGTAGTTCTACTTAAAATGTATTTATTATACGAGTATGTAGTTCTCTGTATTTTCTGTTTGGGTGTAATTATTGAATACATCAGATCGATCCATAATCAATATAAGTAATTATTTAATCCATTTCGGATTTTTCTTGTTTAGAATTTTTCGAATTGTTCTTGTTTAGAGTATCGAATGTTTCTGCTAAATATTATCAAAATCGGCCGGTAATCGATTTCGTAGCAAACTTCCCCTTTTTAGAGAAAATACTCCTTCAGTCAGAAATGTCCGACGACAAAAAACCAATAAAATTGTTGAACCTGTATACCAAGTTAGTTTCATAAAAATTAACTGAAAAAAGCGAATACCAACATCTGCCCAAAAATAATTATAAATACCTATTTAATTTGTTAATTTAGAATTAAAATTGACTAAGCTCTTTATACAACCTAGACAAAAGGTCTTGTAGGTCTGGACTCTACTTACTTAGCAAGTAGATGCTGAATCCATAAAACGTCATGGTGCAGTGTGACATGACGAAGGCTCCCACGAAGTGGACTCCCCCCAGGCCCCCAAGCCTGGACATCATCACACCGAGGCACGTTGCCATCCCCCTGAAACCACACAAATATATATGCAAAAAATACTAGACAAAAGCTATAATAATTATAATTATGTAATCAGTAATAAATTTTTTAGTGATTAAATTTGAGGTATTTTTTGTTGCCACTGAATGATTTAATTATACAAGTATAACTTTGTTTCTGGAACTCCCTTTGTGTTTTTGTAAGCTAATAAGAAAACTTCGATTTAAATTCACACGTTTAATTTTTTTACCACCTTGGTGACTCTACTCTATTTATTTTATACCCTCACTTACCTATAAGAAGTAGGATACAGATCCACGTAGTACCCAAATAGGAACCCCATGCAGAAGTTGGTCATCATCATCCCCACGTACAGAACCAAACTGGCTACATTGTTGTCGTTGTGTACCGCTGCAAGACTGCATAGCAGCGGTATGAAGAGGAAGCTCATCATGACGAGTTTCTTCCGGTGCGCTACTCTGGAGATGCAGAGAGTTACAGTAGAGAAGATCAACCCGTGGGCTACTCCAGACATGAGGGTGCGTGTGTCAATTGTTGAAATGCAACTTATCTGAAAATTAAGACGGAAAACTTAAAATAAAGAGAAGAGAAGAAGAGAGTTTGGAAATAACACTTATCTTAGAAGATTGTAATTAGTAGGTAGTTATATATAGTATTTCTACTACTTCAATAGTTTTTAGTAGAGCTGTAGGGAATCTTGAAATAATAGTATTCTCTCTTTAAGGAATGATTTTTCTTTTGTTACTCTTTGTAAAAGAAATAAATGGATCATGTATAGCTTTAGAAGACAGCAAGTTATTCAAACTCTAATATGAAAAGTGCATGATAAAACTTAAGTTACTGCAAACACAGAAAATACAGCCCTAGAATATTGTGCACCACATGCAATACCTAGATTAGTATAATTGTTGTTGGTAAATAAACCGCGTAGTTGCTGCGTAGTAGGTGGACTTGCATTCTGTAGTGCACGACGGTTGCTGGTTTGATTCCTTCGACTTTACAAATATTTGTGTATTTAAAACAAGGCGATGTAACAAAAGTTACATAAAAAACACGACTGCCCTAGCCAGTATCACACGGGAGGATGTAATGGTTCTAACCAAAGACTATACATCCTAATCTGTGGTTCTAACGATACCCCATACATGGAAATCTGTTCAGGCATTTAAAAGTTATGGTGGTATAAATAAACTCACATACATACACATACAAACATACATGATACATGAACTCTAAAATCATTACACTTCTTTTATGTGCAGACGTGTAAAATAAAAAGCGTAAATATATTTGTTCTGTGTTACTGATATTTTGGGACCATGGTCGTCGTAGTTTCTGATTTTATTAGGTACATCATAGATAGGTATTAAGTACAAGGAATCCTATTAGAGATCAAAGTATAAACGCTGAATCCATAATACGTAGGTCGAAGGTATTTAAAATTGATCTTTGGGCGTCATTTGTATGACACACACCGTATGACTATCGCCGGTAGTATTCTTTGAGTTGACGATGATATCGCAAAGACTTCGGGATTGTCCGTCAGCAGGAGACTTCAGACCGGCGGTGAACGCTTCTACAATGATGGGCATCCACATTACCAGGCCGTTGTTACTGGAATTTAATATTATAAAGGCATTTTAAAAATAAATAATGGGGCAAGTAAAATTAAAAATGAAATTTTTGAAATAAATAACGAGGTTTTTAAAATAATTAATAGACTTTAAAAGTAAGCCACTAAATGGCTTCTAAAAATAAATTTATATAATTTATCAGAGACAGTGAGCGACCTCATATCTCAGCTGGCAGTCACCACACTGTAGGTCAATAGTTCGTAGAATCAGCTTGAGCTTTTGATCGAAAGCTTCGTTTTGCAAACATAGCATTTAAGAACATATGAGGTAAAACATTTTCTATTACATGTCTGGCTAGCTACCAAACTAATTTAAAATCTTTTGTCAAGCACCTGCCATTGTGTTTCGACATTTTCTTTCTAGGTCTAGCGTGCTCGCGACGTTTGGCATAATCGTAACTTCAAAGAAATTTTTGTGAAATGGTTTATTACCATCAGCCAGAAGACGTCCACTGCTGGACATAAAAAAATAAAACTAATAAAAAGGAAACGCTAATAAAACGAAAAAACCTCGTGAAACGCTTCGGTTACTTATTGGAAAATGAAAATCTCGCCATCATTCGCAAAAAAACGGCATCTCTGATGAGAAGAGTTCGAGATAGTCATAACACCATTCTGAACACAGTGACGGAGAGGCTGACTTCTCCTTTGTGGAAGCACTGGGTGGAGGTGGTGATCAAGTGAGAGGTATGTCCTCTCATTTGGTCGTATCTTTGCGCAGAGTTTTTTCTTCCTAGTTAATTTAATGTTTTTCTTTAAGTTGAGTCGTTCTAAATGTAATTTACTAACAATTAAATTAATGTAATTTTCATTTTACTAACACTATGGATCTATGGTATCTGAAATAAAATTTTTGAATTTGAATTTGAATTTGAATATATTTGTTTTCTTACATTGCATAAATAACAGTAGTCAAGTAGAAAAGCTGCAAGGTACTCCACAGCAGCGGTGGCTTGAAGAGTGGCAGAATCTGGTCGAAGAGTGACACCAGGATGGATTCAGTTTTACGCTTTATTTTGATCGCTTCGTGAAGCACCACTTTTGTAACCTGAAAATATATTTTGTAACTTCTAGATTTTGGACTTCGATATACCGTCTGGATCTGGACTATTCCTTCCTGGACCTTCAACGATTTAGGATCAGGACAAAAACAATCTAATGTCGTTTAGCTTACAAACAGAAAAGCGTGAAAGGTCTAAATATAGATAGTACGCTCAATTTAACGCTCTAAAGTAATTAAAAATGATTACTTCCCGAAACTCGATTACTCTTCACTGAAGATAAATCTAAATGTATTGTGCTATTGATGAAAGGAAGTGCTTGGAAACTTTGTTGAGTACCTATTATTGGAGCAGAAGATGAATGCAAGAATAGGGAGAAGGCGTGTGGTGTCTTCGATGAATGGGACGTCTTTATAAAAGCGTAGCATGAGAACTGCTACTTCCTATTTTACCTTCAGGTTATAGGATCTGTTCTAAGAGTGTTCGTCTCGGTGGGTACTTAACACCGCATTGCTCATGGAGTATGCCGCCCAGCAGTAATGTTTTTTTTTTATTTGAGATAGGCTTACGTTTGACCACGATCTTACCTGATGTTAACCGACGATGCGGTCGACGTTTTAGCACGCCTGCCTAGAAGAAACTATTCACTCTCGTTTCGAAAACTCCCAAACAGCTATGGAGAAAATTGCACTCCTCAGCCGTCCGTTTTAATGAAGATTGAAGCAAAACTTGTTGCGGACAGGAGGGATATTAACCATATACGTGTGATGCAGTGCTGTATCTCTAATGGTCCGATGGTAAAATAGAGATGCGGGAATCAAGTTTTGTGATTCCATTGTGTAATGTGCAAGCATTACTGTATTTTGATTAGCAAAATCGCGAATCATAGCGAATCAGTGAAATTACTGGGCAAATGAGACTTAATACATAGGCCTTTCCACTCGCCTCGTTGTTAAAAAGATTAAAAAATATTAATATTATTGACTCTTTTGATCCATACCGGGTATACATCCAGATTCCCGTTCCTCCTCCATATCGTGCTAAGGTGTTCCAACGCCAAGTCTTCTTTCCCAGCATTGATCAGGAACTTGGGGCTTTCACAGAAGACGTGCAGTGCAGAAGCACTGATGGCGAGGGGGGCTGCGATCACGAGGGTCAGAAGCCTCCAGGGAGTGAATGTGATGAAACCCCAGTTGTAGTGGAAGTTGAGGTTTAAAATGAAGTAAGCAGGCACTAGAAATATTTTTGAAAAGCGAATTATAAATAAATTAGTCTGATGAATCAGTGTTTTAATATGTAATTAAAAATCTGAATCGTATTACTACCCTTCGTTCTTAGCTAAGTATATCTTGGCCACAATTTCAACTTAATTGATTCTCTATAGTCGTGAAGAGGTCACAGATCATTGACTTTATGATCCCCTGTAACAGACAGACGAAGATTCAGACTTTCAGATTTAAAATATTAATACTAATCCAATCTTACCAATTGAGAATATGACGTCTATGACGAGTTTCTGACCCTTATTCTCAATTGTATATGTACAACGGTCACCAAGAATAATTCGATACTTTAAATTTGATGAGCGCTCTCCTGGGATCTATTCAGCTATAGTCGATTACATTTTAAGGAAATTTACCTATTTTAAACAATAATTTGACCAATTAGGAACCAACCAAGCATGTCAGAAACAATCACACTGTTCAGTTGATGTATTTACTTTCAATCGTACGACCTTCACAAGGCTTAGTTCTAGTTGAGTGCTTTCATTGATACAGATGACATATACCAATTGTCTCGAAGGCTACTACTACATTAAAAGTTCGAATATAGTATTATACTTAGTCCCTCTTCGATTTCGATGACGGTAGCTCCATGATATACCTTTATCTAGAGCGTGAGCTCGAATGTGGCTCCTTAAACTGAACTTGGGTTTAAGCATCCGATCACACGTCTGGCAATAGTATCCTATAAGCAACCTATTTCCTCAATTCCTTTTTATAATCCGATGACCAAACCCTGACCATTGCGTGACCCATTTATGGTTGATCTGTAGTGCCTTCTAACCTCGATAACTGCTGCGACCGTTATAAGGTGTAGTGCTAGGAATTGAAATTATTTGCTACCATCTGTGTTTCTTGATTTCTATACGAAAGTGAACAGGTTTCTTCTACTCGTAGATAAGCTTATTACAACGTCGATCAAAACTTTGCTTACCAATGAGTGAGATTGAGTCAAGAAATCGTTAAAATCATATATTACTGAGGTGAGTTTTATAAGAAAAACTAACCGTCGTAAGCAAGAATGAAGAGCATCAGAACGCTAACCATAATCAGCATATATTTCCCCTTACATCTCTCGGGGCAAGACTCTCCGAGGTAGGTGAATGTAGCTGACTGGGCGGAGCTCGATCTGGAACCAAAATATTAATAAATGAGAAAGTCTAACTGCCGGAAATCTGATCTTTCATCAGTAATTTCTACGTAGATTTTGTGGCTACATGTATTGTACAGTGTTCGAAACGAGAGTTATTTTTAAATAATGCTAAATAACATGTTTTACAATTTAACAGTTCTCATGTTGTTTGTATGGACTTATATAATATACTTATAGCACATAATGGTTGGTACAACCATTTTATGATTACACCTACTGGCCATCCCTTCGCGTGGGTGCCGTAAAGGCCGGCTAAGGGAATATTCAGACAATAGGCAGCAGCATTCTCCTCGATCAACTTTATAATCTGCATCATCAGGACGCATGCCAAGCGTAGTTTATTATGGCAAAACATTTTCCTGTTGATGATGATGAACGGTTGTGTTTAATTCCCGCATCGAAACAAGTATTTTACCAGTAAAAAAATCACAAGTTCAGAAATTGAAAACGAAAATTTCACTCACAAACTTGTCCCAATAATCTTCAGTGCAGCCAGCATGTACCAGTGCGTTGAAAAGGCGCTGATGATGGAAGCTACGAAGCCCCCCCACAGCCCAACCAGCAAAGTCCACTTCCGACCCCGAGTGTCTGACAAGTACCCCCAGAAGTAGGACATAACTATTGGACCTGGAAGTAGGAGACGAGGTTTAGTAACCTGGCCTATTTGCAGTCGACTTCATCGTTTGCAGTAACGTCTGCAATTGCGATTGTACTCCACGACTGTAGTTAGTGCTTCTTGGTCACATCAGCTCAAATCTTTTCGAGATTAGACTTTTTTTAGGTGGTAGGACTAACTCTTCAGCGAGTGTCTATCTAGGTGGGTACCATCGCTTTGCTCGTGAGTTCTGCCGCCAAGCAATAATGTGCAAGAATCAGTTGTCTTATCGATCAGTTAAATGTGGCCTCACTTGACCAATTTGAATTTACTCACCAACAAAAGGTGTGGAGATCAGGATGCTCTTCTGCGAATGGCTGAGGTTGAATTCACACGCGCAGCCGGTCACGACTACTGAGAAGCCGAACATATCCACGCCCATGCTGAGGAGGCTCAGACTGAGGGTTGCCAGTAGACCACGTGTGTACCACCCTGTACCTATTCGATAGCAGAAAAGGATTTTAGGTGGCTTCCAAATTTAGGTTCGCGCGCTTCAATTGAATAATTGGGATGTTGACTGATTTTGGGAAAGTGTTTAAAACGATGCGAATGGGCCTAATATAACCCAAAATATTTAAAATTACTTTTTGAATACAGCTAATACTTTAATTTCATGTATTTTAAATGCCATTTCAAGTTTTGCTTCAAAACACCAATACTGGTCACGTGGTCGATGTGAAGTCACGTGCTTAATACAATTCATGGCACAGATAACTAAATTCACAGAAATCTATTTAAAATACTAGGCCGAAAGAGCAATATACTAATTCCGATTGAGCGAGTGACGTCACACGCGTTTTATATCACGTGACTTCAGGGTGATGTGATTAAATTTTGATTATTAAATTAAATTATTAATAAGTATTAAATTCCTTCTAAATAAACAAAAATATCGTGTATCCGATTTTGACGGGACTTCACTGGCAGATAGCTGAGGTTACAAGGAGTAACTTAGGCTACTTTAATTTTAGAAAAAGAATTAGGGTTGCGCAAAACAATAAAAACCATGAAATCCAAAATCACCACGCGGGTGAAACCACAGGCAGCAGCTAGTACCTAATAATTTGAATTGTAATCTACATTATAGTATACTTACCGATGAAAACTAAGTGAAAAATAACTGAATTTTACATTACGTAGGTACGTAGGTACGTACCTTCAAGCATAAAGTGCGTTCACTATAAGAAATAAGGAACCATGATATTAGGAAGTGCATAAAGTGTAGTGCTCAAGTATCCCGACCTACGTCAACGCTGAATGTACGTAATTAGTATTTCAAAGAAGGACAGCCTGTAAAGGGGTTACCCGGGAAGACAGCCAATGTAGACTCTGGACCCCGGAATTGGGTCAAATTAATGAGACATCCCAATTCATATGGAAAGGATTGACGCTAACTGTATCTTGTTAGATAACTATCAAAACTGGGTATTAGATAAATAAATTGACCTTACCCGCCAAGTTGATCGCCTCATCCCAACTGTAAACTTTTTGAACACCATTTTTATTCACATCTGTTATTTCAACTTCCGTCACGTAAAAACCGTTATTTACAGTCATTATTAAACTATAACAATATTATTACTAAATTCCTAATACAATTTTTACTTTATTTAAAGTAGGTATATCTTTTCTTCGGCATCTGTCTGTCCTCTGTAGAAAACTAATCGAATGCCGATATGAAAGTAAATGCTAAGCATAAGTCAGTTAATCTTTTTACTGAACACGAAGTTCATTTCCATGAAGGCCACTACGTCGCATACCTAGTAGTTGCAGAGGGAGGAGTGGAAGATTACAGGAGTGCTGAAGTGACGTGAATTTGAACGCACATTTACTTAGAAACTCGGTTATGTTAGACAGTGAAAGCACACGAATGAAGCTCTTGATAGTAGCCGTTGCTATGGACCCGAATACTATAGAAATTAGATGATATAATATATTATAAAAAGTATACTTTTCCTTGTATATCTGATTATACTTACATACTACTAACACTTATATGCTGTTATACGTCTGACAGAAATCGCTATAAGCGTTAAGACCGCCCTAAGCGCTACCATTTTAAGTTACTGTTTTCTTTTTATTATTTTCCTGTTCTTTTCGTGTTTTGGTGTGCAATAAAGTATTATTGTATTGTATACATACAATACTAGTATATATCATTATAGTGGCTTCGCCTTGACAAAAGATTTATTATTTTTCGATCAAAGATATTTCCAGAAAACCACAACGTCATTTGTGCTGTGGCTTATCACTCCACAGTATTCCTCGTGTCACACGGGTCATGAACAAACAAGACAAACACCCAAGACCCGAGAACATACTTTACGTTCACAACACATACTCCGGCTAGGGATTATACAAGGTTGCCTTTGAAATAGGTTAAAGGATAATAATAGTCAATAATTCTTTATTAACACCAAGATACAAAAAGAAATTTCTTAAAAAAAGGTTCAATAGCAGTAATCTTATCGCTAAAAGCATACCAGCAACATTAGCATTCCAGTCAGCATTTAGATGGATTCATAGCAAAATTCATTGAGTTTTTACATCCATGGCGTAATTACTGATAACATGCTTCTAAGGTGAAATTACAGAAAAGGGAACTGGTTATTTTTTATGATATTTGGTAACGAGACGAGCTGGTCGTTTGCATGATGGTAAGCATAACGTCGGCCCATAACAATTGCAGTGCCACCCAGAACTTTGAAACACAAAGGCCTGCGCGGCACTGCAGTGCACTCGTTACCCTGAGATATTTAAATTCAAAAGTGTTTTATTCCAGCATTAAGCACAATGATACAGTTGACAGAAGATAAACAAGGTAGAAACATTTAATGTTGAGCCTAACGCTATAAATAATAATAAACATTATGAACGATATATCTGTGATCATCACACTAGGCAAGCCTGTATCGTGAGGACCGATTACCGATATAGTTTGGGCAGGGCGTTTGAATCACTACCATCGTTTTCAAAACCAGTCCAGCGGCCTTACCGGATACCAATGACTCTATGCCGATTAAAACCAGTGGTCGCTTGTCTTCGGTTGGAATAAATTGCCTCGCTAGTTTTCTTTCTGGAACTAAAGATATTAAGGGAACAAGTGGGAGGTGGATGCTGTTGCCCGCTCACTGGATGTTCTCTTAGCCAACTCTAATGGCACCAACGGGAAGAGATGGGGTGGGACCAAACGGGACCCGGTACCACACGGCTCGTAATTTAATTTCTTAAGAGTACAGCCATCTTATTTTTATGTACGTACTAGAAATTCAAATTCAAAATTTAAATGGATAAATATTTATTACATCATTAAGCACAATATTATATTTATCAGAGGTATAACAGAATGAAAAATATTAGGCTTTTGAGCCTAGCGCTGTGAGATAACAATAATCACGGTATGTGACCTATATACATACTATATACAATTTAAATAAACTCCTAGGATATGTAATTGTATTCTTAATTAAGTAATTTTTAGAACTTTACAACTAAACCAATTAATAACGCCGATCACATACATAACAGACCCTCACTCCTAACTAAGATTCGATCTAGGGAACCAGTACGTACGAGGACTATGCTCCCACAACACCTAAACACAGTACAACATTAAATACATGTATTTTTTATAAGCACACACACAGGGAATCGAACCCGTACTATTACGAGCTACAGAAAGCCTATCAACTAAACTCCAGGATCTGTCGTAGTTCAATTAAGTTTTTGGATTCCTTGGTTTATCCTTTGGTAGCAAGAACGCGGCGATGACTCCACCTGCAAATAAAAAAAATAAGTTTTTTTTTATTTCGTGTTCATATATTTTCCTCTAAATGAAATTGCATCACATATCAACTTTATTTAAATGAAATGAAATGAAATGAAACGAAATGAAATGATCGTTTATTTGCGTGAATATAGGTAATTTAAAGTACAATACAATACAATACAATAACTCTTTATTGCACTCCAAGATGTACAAGTAATAAATAAATAAAACAATGGTTACAGTAAAGGTACAATGGGCGGCCTTATTGCTAAACAGCAATCTCTTCCAGGCAACCTTTGGATGGAGAGGATTGCACGGAAAGAAACATTTTCGGGTAGTAGTGCATTAACATATATAATATTATGTGAAAAACCAAAAATATAATTACATATTAAATTTTGTTTATAAATATATAATAATAAATATGATATACTTACCTAAAATAAATAATGTATATATACAATATTAACATAATATATATAAAACTAAAAGAAAGTACTGATCATCAACCTGCGAACCTATTATGGTTTTAAAAAATATTGGCTCCAACTACTCTTATCATCAGGTCCATTACCTAAAGGCATCTTTAACGCCTTGAGAAGCCTTGAGTAATGATAACATTTATCAGGCTTCGCTCGATTAATACTCGTTGATTTACGTCTACGTCAAAGCGTACGTAGCACTTGTGTAGCACGACTCGAGGTTCAGCAGAGTGCAGTCTGCATTATACTTGAATGGGTGGCGCTTTAAGCGGCTACTGACCACTGGTCACTATTTTACTAGGTAGTAGGACTATCACTTCTGCTCGTGTATTCTGCCGCTAGGCTACAATGTGCAAGCATTTACTGTTCTGCTTTGATAAGAAAAGTAGTGACTGAAATTACTGGGCTTAAATGTCTCTGGATAGCGAGCGGATTGCAGCGTGACGCGAAGGCCTTTGTGGTTCAAAGTTTTGAGTTGTATTGTACTTTTGCAGAGGATGCGTTTGTCTCATTATCTAATAGTACTATATAAAAAAATAAGTAAATAAATATATATCAAATATTTCATCGCTAATGGGATTCGAACCCGCGTCGTCTTGTTATCTAGACCAGACGCCTTAACCAACTAGGTTATGGGAGCGATGGATATGTGTGTTTCAACTGCGCGCTAACGCATTTCCAGGGCTTGTGAAGCTGTTGTTCCCAATTATCCCAACAGGGCTGGTCAAATGCCTAGGTACATGAAAAAGAAAGAAAAACAAATGACGAAGAAAGGAATAAAAGGAGTACTCACACAACATCAAAATGCTGGACACATAGAACGTAAGAGCGCAGTTACTTAACAAGAAGTCTCCGAGCAGCGTGACCCCACTCAAGGCACTGATCCTAGCTACCATGGTGCCCAAGCATGCTGCCGTACCGCTGAAAATAAAATTTTACTAGATTTATTAATTTTCTGCCCGCGGTTTTTACCCGGGTTCCCACAGGAACCGTGCATTTTTCCGGGATAAAAAGTAGCCCATGTTACTCTCCGTTCCATGAACTATATCTATGCCAAAAATCACGTCGATCCGTTGCTCCGTTACTGCGTGAAAAAAGGACAAACCAACAAACACACTTTCGCATTTATAATATTAGTAGGGAAGTAAGAATAGTAGGAATCAAATTTGTGGTAGGGATTAGTTACAGACATAAACACTCACCGAAAAGAAGTAGGAAATAAATCCACGTAGTATGAAAAAATGATTCCGATAATCAGCTGGTTACAGAGGAAGCCATAGAACATTACGAAACTCGTTATAATGTCCTTGAAGAGAACTGCTCCGAACCCGGAGAGGCCGGAGACTAGCAGGACTATGACGCTCAGCCAGCGCTTCCTGTGCGCTATTCTGGCAATGGAGAAGAGTACTGCGACAAAGGAAACTCCTTGGATGATGCTGAACCACACCAATCCAATATCAATCTTAGTTGGACATTGCATCTGAAAACAGAAATATTTCCTTAAATAATATAAATGTGTGGTCTAACTGGTCAAAGTGATATCTATAATGAATAAAAAACAAAATTAAAAGTTTTGAGAAAACCCACGACGGATGTAAACATTGTAATCGAAAAAGAATTAAATAATTTTCTTGAAAACCCCCCAACTAAACGGGAAAATAACGAAAGATAAGTTAAATCCAAGAAAATTCTCCGGGGCTGCAGTTGCCTGCCCTGAAATTAACTGAAATTTTGCAGTTTTATGAGTTTTCTGCTTTTCTGTACTCCTGCATTTTAAGAAATTGGGACCACAGATGGCATTGGATTGGTGGTGGTGGCAGTGCCGTGCAGGACTTTATGTTTCAAAATTCTGAGTGGCACTGCAATTGTTATGGGCCGGCGTTATATGCTTACCATCAGGCAAACGATAAGCTCGTCTCGCTATCAAATAACATAAAAAATATACGTACATGTATTATAAACGTGTACACGTTTCTAAAACGGGCTAAACACTATAAAATTTCGAAAAACGTGAGACGCATACAAATGAATATTTTTATATAGTCACGAGCATTTTTTTGCATTGGAAAAGAAATGATATTTAATATGAATGATAATTATATATTATTACTCGTATCATGGAATCGCGCAACATTACGTAGTGTTATATTTACTTGGTGTCTTTTGTACTTTGTCAAAATGTCAATCATGTTAAATCTGTAATATTGTATGATGTCCTGAAATGTGTATTTTCTTTCGTTCTTCTATCAAATTATTCTTAGCAGTGTCCATAACAAGATTTATCAAGATTCGACTCACATTAGTACTGTCAGATGAGGTATTGTTAGCGTTGACAATAATGCTGCAGAGGCCTGTCTCTTCATTCGTGGCGTTGAGTGTCTGTGACCCTGTGATTAACTTCTCAGAAAGGTATGGCAACCACATGAAATACGCGTTATTTCTGAAAATTCGAAAGAAATTTATAACGTGACAGAAATTATAACAAAGAAAGATAAATATCTCTATTTGAACAAAAAAAAATATATTACAAAATAAAAATATTATATATTTTCACATAATCTAGCAGTATGAAAGGTGGATCTCGCTCAAAATGTTAATTAATATCTTACAAGTACAAGAAACGTAATAAAATTTGGAAAATTAAGTTTTCAAACTCAAATAAGTTTTCTCGTTCTCTCGCCCTAGAAGATCTTAGATGGATTAAATTAACTTTAAAGTTACGCAATAATGCACTTTTTGTATTATTTTATCCATTGCTGCCGTTTCCTACACGCAGGCATAAATTGCACGACGTGCTTATGATGACGAAGGTGTATTATGACTACCTTACATTAAGTAACAGGTTAATTCCCTTGAACGCAGCCAATATGCTGTGCTGTAATATTAACTTGGCCCATGCAACCATGGTCTGACCCAAGTATCGACGTGCCACCAATAAAGACAGTTAATAAACTGAAACCAGTTGTATGTTTCACGAAATAAACTCGTGACTCCAACGTAACATATCAGAACAAAGTTCGAACACCTATTCAGAATGTAAGAGAGCATCATTAACAGCCTCTTATGCTCCCACGGCTGGGATACCGGCCTTCTCTCGGAAAGAGGGAGGATGTGGATCATAATCCACCACGCGGGCCCAGTGCGGCTTGGTGGATGTCACATGTCCTCGAATTGTGTGGTTCACATGGTGAACATGCGGGTTTCCTCACGATTTTTTAAACTACCGTCTTTAGAGCGAGTATGATAAAGAGAGCATAATACTGGTGATATGAATAACCTAACTAAATGAGATCAGAAAGTTTCGTAAAAAAAAAGGCAAAAATTTATGAGACGCTGCGTCTAATTATAAAACTAAACTTTACCCTTTCGTGGCTGTCAAGAACGTAGAATGCAGTATGGCTGAATTGTCCATCTTATAAGTTTTAAAAGTGTACAGAAGATTATAAAAGTTTACATACGTGCCGTAAAGAATTCCAGTCATGAAGTAGAGCTGAAGGGATCTCCAGAGTAAGGGTGGCGTGAAGATAGGCACTACCTGCTGCCAAAGTGAGCGCCATATAGTTGTATCCTTTAGCCTTTCATTACCGACTTCGGTTAGGACCACTTTTTGAACCTATAAGAAATGGAAAATGTTTTTGGTTCACTAAAGATGTAAAATATTTATAGTTGTTTAACTCCATGATTGACTTATCATACTCTTAGTAAAATACTTACGGAAAATTCTTTCTTTCCTCCATTCCTTCTCCAAATTCCAGATAGCGCGTCTAGAGCCTCGTCATGTCTTCCATCATTCAGCAGAAACTTGGGGCTCTCATAGAAAAACATCAATCCGAATCCTCCGGCACCCATCAGCAAAGACAATACGAAGGCCAGGAGCCTCCATGAAGTAAAGGTTATGTAGTAAAGATCGTAAGAAAAATCCATGTTCAATATTATATAAGCGAATCCTGAAATGAATATAATGTTATGATAATGCTGTCAAATCGTCACTCAATGGCATGAAATAGACAAAGTAGTTAAATCCACTTCTTTTCTCTTAGCAAAGTCGTATATGAAAACAAATGTTGTTACGGTGATTTTCTTATGACGTTGTCCTTATCGTCTGTGAAGCGCGTGACTCACCCACGTAGACTGCAAGGCTAAAGTCCAGTAACCCAGCCATGATTATCATGTAGTTATCACGGAATCGCCGAGAACATGACTCGCCAAGGAGGGTGTACGTCGCTGATTGTGCACAGCTTGAACTGTAGAAATCAACAGAATTTATATAGGAATTTTCATGTGTATTGGTTAACATTCGACCGTCTCATCAACACCAGGTGTGCTGAAATGGTCCAAGGACACGCTAAGACTTCTGGTCTGGGCATGTTTTGGGAGCTGGTTTTCAAGTTAGATACAGTAACGAAACTATAAAAAACACTTTAACTGTTTGAAGCATTTATCTAGTTTAAGATTTAAAGCAAATTAAATCTTATACTCACAAACTAGTGCTGAGCAGTTTGAGAACTGCCATTGTGATCCAGTTAGGGGAGAAGGCACTGGCAGCGGACATCAAGAAACTCATCCAGAGGGAGATGAGAAGACTCTTCCGCCGACCCTTGGTGTCAGAGAGGTAGCCCCATGGATACGCCATCAGTATTGGACCTTCAATAGTAAAAAGCATATTATATAGTATGGGTTAAAGACTCCCATGTTAGCGCAGGACGAGTTTGTGGATATGACATACGAGTATGTTCTTTACAAAGTAGCTAAAAATCTCAGGTTGTAGGACTAACGCTTTGCTGGTATAGTCTGATGCCAAGCTATAATGCTTGAAGCATTACTGTGTTCCGGTTTGATGAGCAAAGTAGTCGGTGAAATTACTGGGCTTATGAGACTTAATACCTTATGTCTCAGGGAAACGAGCACAGGGGTGCTATAACGGGTAACCACAACGTGATGCTCCCTGGGTATTTGCAAACCACCTCTCTGATCACCTGGAGAGGTTGGTGTTAGATAGCAGATAAAACGGCGGTCTCCTCCACGTGCCATTCTGAGCCTTTGCTGTTCTTCGCCCGTGCCGGGGCACGGGCGAAGACCCGCCGACCACTGAGCCAAAGGGCTCAGCGTGGGAGCAGGAGTAAAAGAGCATCCCTGCTCCTGCTGGCAGCGCACCATTGCGACCACGATGGCAGGTAGGGGTTATGAGGATGCTCTGAAGAACATGGATATTGGGGCGTGGTATTCTTCGCTCCCCATCTCCACTGGAGGCGCCTGCTGGATGCGGGGGTATCTAGCCCTCCCGAGGCGGAGGTGATGCGCTCGTGTCCCGGCGCATCGCCTGAGCCGCGCGAGGGATTTTCAGATAGTTTCGGGGACGTTCGAGAACATAGAGGTTGATGGCGGGGTCGCGGGGAGTGGGCCTGTGACCCCGTCCGAAGGCTAAGCCGACAGGAAACACCCTGGTGGTTTTAGTGATTAGGTCGCTGTGCAGCGGACTAGTGGCGAGTCGTCGTCCCCCCCCCCCCCCGCTCCCTCCGAGCGCGGGGATGTGCAGAGAGGCATTTATCCGGGATACCAAACAAGGTAATGAGCGCAACGCAGTACCGCGCAGGCCTTCGTATTTCAAAGTTCTGAGTGTCACTGCCATTGTTATAGGGCAGCGTTATGCTTACCATCAGAAAAACTGATCGTCTCGTTATCCTATAGTAAAAAAAAGTAGATGAGCTAATATAACTGGCGCATGTACGGAAGTCTTACTTTTACAGAAACATGCGTAATTATTTACTTGAAATTTTGCAAGAGGGCGATGACTCAAGGTACCCACATATATTAACTGCTTGCACAAAAAATAATAGATAATAGTCGATCGATCTGTGTTCGTTTTCACAAAGTATTTGTTCAGACAGGTCACAAAATGTTACTCACCAATAAATGTGACGGACAGGAGAATGCTTGTCTCTTTTATCCCTAGCTTGAACTCGCAGGTGGCTCCAGACACCACAACCGAGAAGCCAAAGATGTCCACCCCCATGGACAGGGTCGCTATGCTAAGGACTGCTAATAGTCCTAAACTGTAGCCTCCATTACCTACAAGTGTATCGACATATTATATATACATAGAAATTATAACAAACTAGTTTCTGCCCGTGGTTTCATTCGAGTTCCCACAGGAATCGTGGCTTCTTTCTGGATAACAAGTAAACTATGTTACTCTCCAGCTCATAAACTATGTATATATATACCATAAATCACGTCGATCCATTGCTCCGTTACTGCGTGAAAGAGGGACAAACCAACAAACACACTTTC
This sequence comes from Crocallis elinguaria, assembly GCA_907269065.1. Taxonomy (NCBI): domain Eukaryota; kingdom Metazoa; phylum Arthropoda; class Insecta; order Lepidoptera; family Geometridae; genus Crocallis; species Crocallis elinguaria. The sequence goes on from OU026068.1 coordinate 18,386,476, forward strand.
GCATTTATAATATTAGTAGGATAATAGGATTAGTAGGGTGGATAGCACTATACAGAGTCATAAATTACCTGCCAAATCAATAGCTTCGTCATAAGTGTGAATCTGTTCCTCCCTGGCTGTGATGCTGGTACTCCACGGCCTCCTTCTTTGCTTGTCTTTGTTCTCATTCTCAAAATAGGCCTCAGTCACAACGTAAGATTTGTTCACGGTCATGTTTATTTAAACAGCTGCAAATAGGTGATGCTAACGTTGGTATTTTCACGTTTTGAGGCCAATGAATACGTAGCAGTAAGTATTACCTGGAACATAAAGGTCATAGTTATTGGTAAAAACAGCTTAGTAATAGGTAGGTCCTTTAGTAGTCAAAGCAGGCTCTAAATATTCTTTGTGTGAAAAGGTATGGTCAATTTCGTAATAGTAAGCGCCGGGCTTGGCTAGGTTAACCTGGCTAACAGATTTTCAACAAGTTCGAGTGAGATAGCTACATCAGCAGGCGTTTAGAGATGCTGTGCTGGTGCTGACGAAAAGCTGAAATCGATGACTGCACATCCGAGCAGACGTGCCTTATTACACTTGTTCATAATCTAGTGGGGATATACCTTAGCTTTTAAAGTAATTAAATTTGGTTCAATTTGTTTAGAAAAGGCCATGTGGTATTCAACCACAAATAAAGAAAGCCGAAAATTATTCGTCATGTTGATTCGTCAAAGTATTTAGCACAAAAATCAGTTAAAAAAATAGTAGACTGCTTGAAATGCTCTAAAAATAGTAAACAATATAGTAACAATCGTAAACAATTGAAATCTTTTACATTTAAAAATAAAGCACAAACAATTTTTTTACGTTACAAAATGTGATAAGAATTAGGTACCGTATCAAATAAAAATAAAATTTTAGCCTCAAATCTCTATGTTTTCAGGTTCTCATTATTGCTGTTATCGGTCGACTTGAACGTTGATTAAACTCACTTCACTATTCAACTTTTTTAATTAACCATCGATTTGTCGAAACAGCTGGAAAACCGGTCAAACGACCACGTGACCAAATGACCCATATGACCACTTGACCAGTATAATTATAGAATCTCCGGAGCTGTGCACAAAACATATCCACTGTATACCACAACCATTATATTAGTAGAAGGAAGTATAACTTTTAAAACAATAGTAAAAGCCAATGCCCCACACTGTAACAATCACAGACCAGTAAACCACTAGTCTATGGTAAGAATAAAACTTAGACACATTCAATAGGGATGTTACTCCATTTTTTATGATGTCAATTAATTCTTAAACTCGCGATTCGAACACATTGTTTATTTTTAAGAACGGGACTTAATCGCGATAGAAACACAGGTTTTTATTTACCTCGACGTTTCGATCAAGTTGCTTTGATCGTGGTCACGAGAAGACTGGAGAATACGGGTGTCAGCATCAATATAATGTGAGCGACTGAGCGGTGTCACCAACTACCCACATTTGGCGTTATAAAAGTCTAGGATTGTCCCGCAACACTACACTAACTATATCCACTGGCTTTTCCTTGAATGAACCGCGACGCGAACGTTTGTCAATCACTGCATTCCATGACGCTGGCAATCTGAATCAATTTTCCCGGTTGAAATTGGTGCAGTTCTTAATTTCAACCGCTTCATGTTCAATCCTGGAGTAGTAATGTCGTTCTGTGGAGAGGATTTTCGGTGCATGGAGCTCAATCCAATGGTTAGGACCCGATTCTAGTAGGTGTTCAGCAATGGCAGACTTATTATTGACGAATTAACCCGTATTCTCCAGTCTTCTCGTGACCACGATCAATGCAACTTGATCGTAACATTGAGGTAAATAAAAACCTGTGTTTTAATCGCGATTAAGTCCTGTTCCTTAAAATAAACAATGTCAATTAATTCGTTTTCTCATTAGAATCAAATGTTTATATTGAATAAACTAGAAATTGAACACCTGGAAACGTCAAAAATGAGAGTCTAAATATCTATTGAGCACTAAAACGCCCCATACAAATTAGGCAGAACGATGACGTCACTTGTTATAAGCGAGCAGTAAGCTGAACTAAACACAAACATTGTTGATTTGGCCGTGAAAAACTGCATTTAAGTATAAGGTTGTCATACTTTTTATATTATTTTTTTCATTTTATTTTAATGTAAAGAATCTGACGGTTTCACAAATTAATATTGGATGATAAAAAAAAATCAATGAATTCGGGAAACTTTCAGATGCAGCAGGTATCTTTGTGTAAATTATATATTTTTGTGAATTTCATTTGTATTGTGTTAATGTGATGTTCTTAAACCTGTACAATGACAATAATTACGCATCTATTTTGTGTTTCATGCAATATCCTTATTGATTCAATGTCTAATAATAAACCTATGTATACGGTACTCCTGAACTAAGTGTCTCAATATCTCAAGAGACGTGGACACACACAGATACATAACACAAGCATCCAAGACCCAAGATCAAACTAGGGGCTATTCGCTTTGCTGCACGATTACTTGGTAATATGGCAGATCCGTGAGGCCTTTCTCCGAAAATCAAACGTCGAAATTTAGCTGACGGAACTCATGTTTTCGTACCACGAAAGTGTAGAAAGAGAAAATGCCAAGTTACGAATATCGAATTGAACATCACATCCAAAACGCTTTCATGATAGGATTTAGGAAAACTGCGATGCGACAGCTGAAGCTATGACGTTCTATTTTCGGAGTAACGCCCCAGATCCGCGGCTAATTTGCTACTTATACGACCACGGATATATTTGGTTAATAATACGATTGACAAAACTTTATTGTATTTCACATTTACACTCGAAAATGCAAAGTTTTTGTTACAAAAATTCACAAAATCGACAGCAGCATATTTTTTTTATTATATTTGGTAACGAGACGTGCTGGTCGTTTGCCTGATGGTAAGCATTAATGCCGGCCCATAACAATTGCAGTGCCACTCAGAACTTTGCAACACAAAGGCCTGCGCGGCACTGCAGTGCGCTCGTTACCCTTAGACATTAGGTATTAAGTCTCTTAAGCCCAGTAATTTCACTGGCTACTCTGGTCATCAAACCGGAACACAGTAATGCTTGCACATTACTGCTTGGCGGCAGACTTCACGAGCGGTGGTAACCACCCAGACGGACATTTGCAGAAGAGTTAGTCCTACCACTATAACACATTTTTACGTACCCGCCAAAAACGCCTGCTTATACTATCTTCTTCATGTTTTTACTTACATGCCACTTTTCAACAATCCCACGGATTTGTCCGGTACCAGGATCAGATTTTTAAAATTATGTTAAATCCGGAATATCATATGAGTTAATAAACAGCATCAGCAGTAATTGAAGGTTAGTGAATCTACCAAAACAATAATTATATTCTTGACAAAATTATTCTATGTTAATTAAATTGTAAAATTAATTTGTGCTCTTTATTTTATTACTATAAAAGACACGACCTCTTTTTAACAACTAGATATTAAACTACTAGATAGGTACTACAACAATATACTTAGCTATTAATACATCTAACAACCCAATCAAGAAAAACCTGTTGAAAGGTCGTTATTAGCATTTTATCTAGAAACAATAAGAATAAAACCAGTTAATTGCTTACACAAGTGCTAAATGAGGAGAAAGAAATTTAGATTACATCTACTTATTATAAGTAGTTTTGAAAATTTTACTCAAGTGTTGCTATTGAGTTAGATAAGGCTGTTAGGGGCAGCTTAGACGCTCAAGCAAACGTACGTTTGCTTGAGCGTCTAGGGTGCCTCTTAAGTGTGATCGCGGTGTATGAATATGAAGCCTCCCTCCCCCTCCAGCTCTTCATTTTGGTGCCGTAAGAATCGGCTAAGGGAATATGCAGGGAATGGGCTGCAGTACTCTGTTCATCAATGGACAAATTGATTTTAATGGTAACCCATAACCACGGTATAATTCGTTTTTTTTATATATTTAAACGAGTGTCTAACAAGCAAACGGCCCGCCTGATGGTAAGCGGTCGCCGTCGTCTATAGACATTGGGGGCAACACTGGGGGCGTTGCCAATGTATATTTGGGTACATATTAACCTGAAATAAATTGATTTTATTTTATTTTTATTTAATGCATTGCCGATCATTGATAACTCGTTTGACACCCATCTTGACGGACTGCATTTTCTAGCGCTGCGGTAAAACCTGTAGGAGGAGCTCGTTCCACATTTTAATTGTTACAATTATGTGGGAGAAAGGATTGCGTAAATCGAGGTTTACGGGATATCCAGCCGGGATAATGTCTTCGCGACCAACTTATCGCGCTGAAGTGTTCCAAATTCAAAATCAAATAGGGGTAACAACTCTTCATTTGGCATAACGAGAAGAGTTCTTTGCGCTGCATGTTAGCACCAGTAGATATAAAGAGATATATCTCTACCTCGACAAGACAAAAGGAGCACTTCTTAGACCTGCAGGGCTCGATCATGTGTGGATGAGCTTTGTTCCAGTGGCGAGATGTTCGGTGATAGAACTGCGACGGTGGGATGAGATGAAAAAGGTCTTCCAAGCAACCCCCGTTGTATATTTGGTAGAATATACAAAGCGAACCAGTGTCTCTGCGAGAATTAAGCGACTTTAGGATGTAATAATATCTAATAAGTCTAAGACAAAGCTGTGAAGCTCCGGGTTCAATCAACGAGCGTAGAGAAATGGAGAGCGTAGTTACTTGGGCGGCAGAAGTTTGTTCTCAGGTCTTGGATGTTTGTGCGTAATAAATATTAGCGTGTGCTCATACCACCTGCGACACAGGGAATCCTAGTGCAAAGGTATATACGTGTGTAAGTGTTTGCGTAAGTTTTACCACGGTTTCACCTGTTGCTAAGCGAAGATGCGGTTGACGTTGCACCTAGAAACCTGTTCACTGTCGTCTTGAAAACTCCCGGATTATAGCTATTGAGAAACACACAGGCTATATTATTTACTCAAAAATACGTGACAAATTATGTTACGTACGTACTTTTGGAATGTTTTACTAGTTTTTCTTTTGTTCTTGTGCTGTTTCTGCATAACACAAACCGTGAAAATTGCGGCAGGAGCTATTTATTCCGTAGCAGACGAGCGCGGCGCTGATAGCACTAACTGAAGTTAATAAGTAGTTGTTCAGTAACAAAAGCGTCGTCTTTACCTTGGCCTCATCTGAAGGGACGTATTAGGAATCTCCATAATCCATAATACATCCAAAATCGAAGGCCTTAACGATCTAAGCGACTTATTGAAGCACATAGATCAGCCGCTTGTATAGTTGATATCTGTGTCATTTTATAAGTCACTAGCTGATGCCCGTGACTTCATCTGTCTATTGAATCCCGTGTTATATCGCCTTGAGGCCTGAGAGATGATGTTTCAATGACGCTGAAATGTTATTTATCCTTACCAGAAGCATTAACCACGATACAGATAGATTATTCTGCCATTGATGTAACTAGTTTCATACAAAGATTGATCATTGAATACTATATTTATACACATCTATAGTTAAAACTCCGCGGTTAAACAACATAAGCATAGTAGTAACATAAGCTTTTATCGCGGTTTCTATCGCGGAAAACTGGACGGTTTATGTGGAGTTCTCCACGCGGGTGAAACCGCAGGCAGAAGCTATAGTTTTACGAAATAAAAGAAAAAAATTTATACGTCCTTGCATGTGCTACTAGATACGCACATTTGCATATACAATATATAAATTTTTCAATTCTCTCCGTTGATTAAAAAATTTGTTGCGGTAGTCCACAGACTTTATTAAAGTCTGTGCGGTAGTCACATGTTCAATTTGTTACAGATCAAAGTAGAGCTCTACGAACAGCTTGGAAGATACAGGTCTTATAATGTACAATTATAATATAAATCATAGGATCACGTTTGACCACAATCTCATCTGATGGTAAGCGATGATACGGTCAACGGTGTTTGCTTAGAAGGCCGTACGCAACGCTTTTCAATATTTTTTTCGTTATGTTTATACCACTATTTTCATCTGATGCCTTTTTTTTCAGCTTCTGTAATACATATAATTACACGATACACGAAAATTATGTAAAAAAAAATGAAAATAAAGGACAGACAAATATGTAGATAAATAAAAACCCAATGTTGCGTGATGCCAGTATGAAAAGGGTTGGGACTGAGCATGCATTTAAGGTCCAAGGACCTCTGATTTTCAGTCGGAACCCACACCTATGACATAACGTAAGAGGCTGGTATCTGTTCATAGCGGCATCCAGCAGATGATAGGTATAGTTAGCAATAAAACGATTACGTAATAATAAATATTTAATCGACTAAATATTGTACTATAGGTGTGTTACTTATCACAGCTGCACATCATCTCCATAGTCTATCAGGCGGTAAGAATAATGCGGCAACAGCACCGCCTGAAAGAAAAACACATCCCGTGTTACCTGTCTTATTTTAGCTTTAAAATGTATGTACCTATCTATATTTTGGGCAATGGCTACAAATAAATGTATTTTCTTTCTTTCTTTCTTTCTTTCTTTCTTTCACCAAGTTAGATGAATGTTTAGCTAGATATCTAAAGATAAACGTCTAAAATGATTAGAAATGACACAACAGAATGGAGTTAGACGAATATTAGATACTTCTTAAATCAAGATTTGTAGTTGTTAATATTTAAACACGCTACTAAGACATGAGTTAGACGCTGTTCAACACATGTGTATGCTTAAGATGTGTTTATTTTTTTGTGGTACTTGTTGTGGACTGTTAGTGCTTGTACTTCATCATCTACTACCTATTGTCCAGATTTTGCTTGTTTTTATTTGAAAGATTAATTTTTGAAATACGAGGAGATCCGCAGGAGAACGAAAGTCACCGACATAGCTCTCAAGATAAGCAGGTTGAAATGTCAATGGGCAGTCCACATCGCTCGCAGAACCGATAACCGATGGGGAAGGAAGGTTCTCGAGTGGCGACCACGGACCGGAAGACGCAGTGTATGACGACCCCCACTAGGTGGACCGATGACCTTGTCAAAACCGTGGGGAACCGTTGGATGCAAGAGGCGAGTAGCCGATACAAGTGGCGTTCTATGGGTGAGGCAGTTCATTAGTGGATGTCTTTCGGCTGATGATGATGAATTTTTGAAATGCTTTCTTACGAAGGCGAAAGATGAGTTGAATTACTTGGACATTACTTAGAACAATGGCAGCAGCGCTGTAGAGTGCGGTGGAGCAGTGCTGGGTCATGGCGCCGCCGACGATGTTGGTGCCGACAAATGCGCTGATCCGAGCTACCATCATCCCGAGGCACGCCACCATCCCTCTGGAACATCAACCTTATCTCTAATAGACATTGGAACTTTACAGCTGTGGTGTCACATGCTACTAAAATATTACTACCGCAGCTAATTGAGCGAATGCTTAGGCACCGCGTGGAATGAACCATGAACACCTCGAGCTGGACCGTCAGCGTCGCCGGGATACGAGGATCGGGAGAGAATAGACCCGGCGCAAGAGTGCATCCGTTCGAAGTGTGCCCTAACCTAGATAAAGATGCTGCGCGCGAGGCAAAGGTGGCAGCGGAAGTTGTAGTAACTCTAGTTGCTTCGTTCCAAAACCTACACCATCGAGAACCAGAGCAAAAAACCCGAAGGCGGAGAACATGTCAGGGATCAATAACAGTGCCTTAATATTTGTCCGTTGCGGGAATAGGTCCCAACGTATTATCAGCAGCTACTTACGTATTATCAGCAGCTTTCTCCTTTTGATCTGCATCAGTCTTCCTATTGGAGGAACCCCTCCGAAGGTCTGAGTGGCGCCTGGCAGCAGCGGCGCGATGACGCCTGACAAAAACACAATAGCAATCACTTAACAGATTCAATTCAAAAGCTCTGTGAGATTAAAGAGACAACCTTCCTTCAACCGATTACCTATACCTTGTTCTAAATGCAAAAATATCTTACAAATTTAGTATAGAACTAAGAAGTAGAATGTTAATTAGTAGGCACTTCAATTTCACAAATAAAAAGTAAGGTTGCATGATAACTTTATATAGATAAAAAAACTTTAAAGAATAAATTTGCTTACATGTTATTAGACAGAGATTTCTGTGAGCTATAAGACCTATTAACATACATATTAACTGAATTACCACAAGAAAAGTTTAAACGTATAGTCAAGAGTGTATTAATTAAAAAAGCGTATTATAAAATTAAGGATTATGTAGATGATAAGGATGCATGGAGGCAAACAGCTCAGGAGCCTCCTGGCGACTACTAAACTTTAAATTGTTAGTTGTTAGCATTAGAATCATTGTAAAAAACTACTTTTTTTAAAAAGAATGCCGTGACGAGTTTCTTGCCCTTCTTCTTGCTCGGCCTATACCAATTTGGAACGGGCACGGTGTGTTTCTGGAAGGTTCGTTGACTTTGAGCATGGATTGGGTCTGTTGGTGTCTTTGTCATTTATTATGTTCTGATAAAGACAGCATTAGTTTTAGTCTGTGATTCGGGTAGATGAATGTTGCAGAGGCCCGCTGTTAGAGTCATTTTAACTTTCATAAGTGCTCCTTTGGGGCCTATTAGAATAAAGTCTTTTGAATTTTGAATTTATTACTTAATTTTAAGATATTTTGTTTGTATGTGATCAAATAAAGTTGGTGTTTTGATAAATGATTGTATTATAATATATTCTTGTGTTTATTATGAAAATGCGTGATCAGACATCAGGTTGATGAGAGAACCCAAAGGTAACCTTTGGGCTTGTGGATGGTTGGAGGTGGGGCTCTAACCACCCATCCACCCCGTGGACGGACGGCAGCTCGTTGTGGCCCAGGCTGTCGTAGGGTGGAGGTTGGTAGGGAAGACGGAGTGCCTGGGGGCAACGGTGTGGCCCTTTGATTAGCCTGGGACCCTCCTGTGTAGCACCGATGTAAATAACCGTGCAGAAAAAAAGCTTTTAGTATTAAAAAATCTCACAACCTGGCCGCCGATTCTATCTCAAGGAGATTTCCTCCTCGACAATAAATCAAAAGGTTGATGATATGCATGCCTTATTTACATTCTTAGTTACTGTCACAATACGTCCCATGCCACCCTGTCATCTGTCATATACTATTTTTGAAGGTCGATAGTAGGGAAATAGTAGTCTTTAAATAGCAATCGGCGGATCACCAATCAATGACATAATTACAGTGTACTTAGTTTCATATGAAGTTACACAAAGGATCTTACAAATCTAGACTTACTTCCTTTGTAAGTCGACATAAGTCTTCAAGCGGGCCGTGTACCGTGCAGCATCGGTCTTACTGCACTTACTTATAAAGACCATCACGTCATCGGTCAGCTTTTTTATCTCTTCGTCGGACTCCATGGCCGCTGCAGCCAATGGTCACCGACTCCACTATATTTTATCACAACAGAAAGCCAAAAACCATTCTGGAAATACACTTAAAAAACACAAGTTTAAGAACTCGTGATGACAGAAAATTTTGTTTCAAATGAATACTCTGTTCTTGATTTGAAATGACGTCAGAGGTAAAGAAGTTTGAAAGCCATATAATTATACTCTTTGTTTGAAAGCTGCCAGTTGACAACCTTTACGGAAGGTTTAAACCTTTTTGGGAGTAAAAAGTTTCATGGAAAATTTAAAAAAATATATAAATGCTGGAAAGAAATGTAACGGTTATCAATTTCGTTTAATCCGTACTACAATAAACCCGAAAGTGTGTTTGTATGTTTGTTGGTTTGTCCTTCTTTCACACAGCAACGGAGCAACGGGTCTGCCTGATTTTTAGAATAGAATAGCCGTTCACCGCGGCTTTACCCACGTAGCCTAAGTTACTCCTTGTAGCATAAGCTATCTGCCAGTGAAAGTCCCGTCAAAATCGGTCCAGCCGTTTCGGAGATTACCCGGAACAAACATACAGACAGACAGAAAAAAATTAAAAAATGGTTGATTTTCTTATAGTTTCCCTATACACTTTTATATGCATTTAGTAAAAAGCTGTTATGTTGATATTACAAACTTCAATCACTTCAATTTTATTTATTTGTATAGATATCTAGATATAGTTTATGGACCGGAGAGTAACATAGACTACTTTTGTAACACAACATTCAGCGCAAACCAGATTTATACGGATGAATACACGTTTCGTGGGCGCAATTGTTTTTAGTGCGTTAGGGCGGATCTTTCAAGAGTGAGATAACGTCCTTATTCTAGCGTTACAGAATCAGGTAAGACTTATTGCTCTGATAGAAGAAATTTGAATCTTTCAAGTGACAGTTACGAGTTAACAGAGGAATAAAACACGTATCGGAGGTATAACTTTATCGGACTGTTTTATGACCAGATAAGGTTGTTATTCTCTAGTTAACTCGTCATGTCAAAGCCAAACTACCTAATCCTAAGTGTGTTTGTCTGTTTGTTAATTTGTTGGCTTGTTTGTTTGTCCTTCTTTCATGCAGCAACGAAGCAACGGATCGAGGTGATTTTTGACATACTTATATATAGTTTATGGACCGGAGAGTAACATAGGCTACTTTTTATCCCGGATAATACTCGGTTCCTGTGGGAACGCGGGTGAAAACCGCTGGCAGAAGCTAGTAAGGTTATAACAGTTTCTATAGAAGTTAAATGGTTAATAATTTAGGAATAGGATGATTACTGATTAGAATATTTTAGTTGTAGGTGCTGGGTGGTATATGTCCCTATAGGTATGTGCTCACTCTACAAGATAGGAAATCACAAGCCCGAAGTCACATTAATTAATGCTCATTTATTACGACACACGTAAACATAAAAGCGAGGGCTGCCGGGCACGCGGTTGCAGGGTGGTGGTGCGACTGGCGCCAAGAGCGCGTTTTGCCTCGCTTGCTAAATATCAACCTGCAACGCATGACCCCACATCAACACTCCTCATTTTGAAAAAAAGTTTTACAGAAAAACAAATTGTTTACAATTGTAAAAAAGTATAAATATAATTATATACAAAACACTGTAAACTTATAAAAATCTAACATTATAAATAATATGTGGAAGCTGAAGTGATGTGACTGGCGCCAAGTGCGCGTTTTGCCTCGCTTGCAAAATATCAACCAGCAACGCATGCCCCCATAATATATTGTTCGGAATCGCACTGATCATTGGGAAGAATGCAAATGGGACGAAACTTATTTTGTTCATTGAGGAAATTTACAGCCCTTTTCTTTTCGTTTTGGTAATTTTGCGTTCAGTTTTTCACTCATTTTGAATCTCACGGTAAAAGCGATATTCTTCTTTCTTTATTTCCTGGCTTCTGTGGTATGTTCGCCACAGAAAAAGCGATATTTTAAATCCAATGAAAAAACTCAAAAAAACAACAAGTAACCAAGGAGAAGCGGTCGCTATGCAAATAACAACACCTAGAAGTGACATAAAAACGACGTTTAACCAGATATGTTCCGGGCTGCCTCGCTCGCTTGACTACAGGATGGCTATATGTATTTATTGCAAATAAGAAAAGGATTCCAACAATATAATGCCAAGAAAAAAACTTTTCGTAAATTCTCTGAATCATCAGAGCTATAGTAACTTTGTGGTGAAGGCAAACGTAAATAAATTGTTGCCATTCTAAAGAAATAAACCTTAGGTAGCTAACGGTCCGTTAAATTCGTATTGAAAGACCCGAAAAAAAATGACAAGCACATAACGGATCAATAAAATTTATCGGTTCACTAGCAATCAGTCCACTAACGCTGCAATTGAAAGATTGGCCCTTAATCGACTAAATATTGTACTATAGGTATAGTATTACTTATCACAGCTTCGCATCATCTCCGTAGTCTATCAGGCGGTAAGAACGATGCGGCCACAGCACCGCCTGAAAGAAAAACACATCCCGTGTTACCACCAAGTTAGATGAATGTTTAGCTAGATATCTAAAGATAAACGTCTAATATGATTAGAAATGATACAACAGAATGGAGTTAGACGAATATTAGATGCTTCTTAAATCAAGATTTGTAGTTGTTAATATTTAAACACGCTACTAAGACATGAGTTAGACGCTATTCAACACATGCGTATCCTTAAGATGTGTTTATTTTTTGTGGTAAGACTGTTAGTGCTTGTACTTCATCATCTACTACCTATTAACCAGATTTTGTTTGTTTTTATTTGAAGGATGGATTCATTTATTACTAATATTGTTGAATAATAAATAACAGAAAAAGTAAACAACATAAACTAAAATAACTAAATAAAATACACACTAATTTATTTACAATCTTAATCTAATAATCCGCTACCAGTAGGCAACGTTTTGAAATACGAGGAGATCCGCAGGAGAACGAAAGTCACCGACATAGCTCTCAAGATAAGCAGGTTGAAATGTCAATGGGCAGTCCACATCGCTCGCAGAACCGATAACCGATGGGGAAGGAAGGTTCTCGAGTGGTGACCACGAACCGGAAGACGTAGTGTAGGACGACCACCACCAGGTGGACCGATGATCTTGTCAAAACCGCGGGGAACCGTTGGATACAAGAGGCGAGTAGCCGATACAAGTGGCGTTCTATGGGTGAGGCAGTTCATTAGTGGACGTCTTCCGGCTGATGATGATGAATTTTTGAAATGCTTTCTTACGAAGGCTAAAGATGAGTTGAATTACTTAGACATTACTTAGAACAATGGCAGCAGCGCTGTAGAGTGCGGTGTTGCAGTGCTGGGTCATGGCACCGCCGACGATGTTGGTGCCAACGAATGCGCTGATCCGAGCTACCATCATCCCGAGGCACGCCACCATCCCTCTGGAACATCAACCTTATCTCTAATAGACATTGGAAGTTTACAGCTGGGGTATCACTGCATGCTAGTAACCTTTCCTTTCTAAAATGAACATACTTAGCTGCTTTTAGAATTAGAGAATTTATATTTAGATATTTCTTAACATTCAGTGATATTACTGGGCTTTAGGAGACTTGATACTTAGGTATTAGTGTTAGTTAGTTATACTTGAGACATTAGTGTCTCTGGAAAAGGAGCGCAATGTAGTGCAGCGCAGTCACACTGCAATTGTTATCGGCTGGCGTTATGCTTACCATCAGGTAAACGATCAGCTCGCCTCATCATCCAATAGTATACTGATGAATAGAAAAGGGCCACTGCTGAACCTGCAGGTTTTCCCTATAATATGGAATGACGGTGTAGGTCGCCATTATTCTAGTACCTTAATTTTATCATTGAATTTTGATTATAAAATTTTATTTTGTGCATAGATTCCAAATTTATTCTCAACATAAGATAAGAAAACATCTTTCTGACTATAGACGTGGTGCTCCGTGAATATCCTCGACAGAGAAAAGTGCACTAGAAATTCTTCGAGGATATCATTTCTTTCTTTATTTTTTGTAAAATTTTGACATCCCAATGTCGACTTGCGGTCACGTTTGTGCTCAATAATTCTCTGCTTGGGACCAGATCATACTCACCGGTAAGAAGTAGGATACAGATCTACAAAGTACGAAGACACGACTCCGAAAACCATGGCGGTGGTTAAGAAGATGTAGAACAGCACCAGGCCTGATATGGGCTCTCCAGTGTTGTCGATCCCTATGGCTGCTGCCGCTGCTATGACGAGGATGGTTATGGTAAGGATCTAGAGGAAATTATAAGTTGTTAGTTTTCAAAGACTTTTAATTTTTCTAAATAGTTGCTTCACCCAGAATATTTAGACATTTTTTAACAGCTGAACTTCTTGAATGAAATTGGTCTACTTTCGTAGAAAGAACACACAATTGCACCCTTTGGCCACTTTTAATATGACTAGTTACTAGACACACAAATAAAAATGCTACCTCAGTACGTCCCCGCAAGTGGACCGCAACTGAGTAAGCATTGGCAGAGATAGTAAGCAAGCTGAAATGTTACTTTAATTCGTCTCGGACGGGGTGACGTCGCATTTAAATGTAGGTACTAAGAACACACAAATTCGTGACGCTCACGTGACGTATTGGAGTTGGCTTTCTGTATAAGTACGTCACCAGAATACTACAAATCACACGGCATGTCAAAGATTCTTCACTTACTTTCCTTTTCCCAGCACATTGAGAGATGAGCGCGTTCAGAATGAAAAATGACAGACCATGCGCACAACCAGCCCAGATGGTGTTATCATTTATTGCGCCATTGCACGGCGTGGCTTCCTGTAATTGAACAGAACAGAATCTGTAACCGATTCATAAACTTATTTTTAACAACACTAAGCTTAACAACAACAATGTTTAACCACATCCGATAGGGGATACTTTTGCGATAAAAATCCTGTTGTGATGAAAATTGGTCTCTTATAGTAATGTTGAGGACTAATATTTATTGACCAACTGCCAAGCTGTAGAGCAAGTTTATTTTAATAATGTTAATGGTGTTTAGTGTTCGATGACCACGTTTGAGGTTTGGACTTCATAATGCTATATAAAACTCAGAACGCATATTAGAAAAAAAAGATAAAGAAAAAAGATTAAGCATTGCCATTCAACGTGGCAATGCTGCCAGCATTTTGGGAACGTTGCCTACTGGTAGCGGATTATTTAGATTGTAAATAAATTAGTGTGTATTTTATTTAGTTATTTTAGTTTATGTTGTTTACTTTTTCTGTTATTATAATAAATTTAATTTTAGTTAAGTAATAACATTAATATTATGTTCATATTATATGAAAATAACTTGTGAAAAAGAACGCATATTTTCTTGAATTTTAACATTAGTATTCTCTTTAGAAGGTACGTCAGTTATAAGTCAGGTAAGTATTTTGACAAGTATTTTTATTTGTAATTTTTTTTTTACATGTATTTAGATAAGCCATTCTCTTGCATTTTGTACGCCTACTAGGCAAAACATGTTGACAACATTATTATAAAAAAAGATCTGCATGCATGCACGGATATGTGTGTAACCTCACAAGTTTTTGACAAATAAATTTATCTTTATCTTATCTTTATCTTTATCTATAGAATTGTATATCTCCATTTTTTAATATAATAGCGTAATTATACCTCAGTAGCATTTCCCGTGGTAGTATTGCTGCTTATCCTGAAGAGATCACAGAAGCCAGCGTCAGCGGCGCTGGTCGCGTATGACGTGAAGAACAGATTGAAAATCGTCGGCAGAATTATTGCAAAACTGTTGTTTCTGAAAGTTTCAATAATATTTTCAGTAACTCATTGACAAACAACCATTTAAAATGATGCTTATTAGCTGGCTCAATTATTAATCAGCCTTGGAGTTTAATGAGGTAAGCCGCCAGCTAGCTGGGTACGGTACTAAACTAATTATTATTGAATGATCAAACGAACTTACTTGAAGTGAAGACGAAGTCAAGATAATTATCGTTATAGTTTCTCAGTCAGGCTTGCTTCATTTGCCATTACCTAGCCATTTATTCTGCTTCATAGTATATCTGTTTACCTCTCTCACATACCAGTTTTAATCAAAGTAAAGTATTTCTGTGTTGGCAAATAATTATGCTTCGCTCCAATGGTTTTTTTATTTTAATGGTCTAAATGCTTTTATTTACTAGCTAGGGACTTCACAGATACTACTTCATATACATCTAACCTACATAGCTACGAAAAATAGTGTTAGTGGTTTGGTAAGTGGTAGGACTAAATCTTCTGCGAGTGTTCGTCTGGGTTGGTACCACCGCTTTGCTCGAATACTCTGCCGCCAAGCAGTACTGTGCGAGCATTACTGTGTTGCGGTTTGATGAGCAGAGTAGCCAGTGAAATTACTTGGCTTATCTGAATACCTAATGTCTCAGGGTAACGAGTACACCGCAGTGCCGCGCAGGCCTTTGTGTTTCAAAGTTCTTGGTGGCACTGCAATTGGTGAGAGATAGTACAAGATGTTGATGATTGAACTTACGCAATATAAACGACAAAGGTGAGGTAATAGAGCAGCAGTGTGCGAACCAGAAGAGGTGGTTTGAACAGCGGTGCTATCTGAGTCCAGAGAGACCGGAGGGAGAACACTCCGACTGCTTCTTTGTTGTCTTCTTCGAGAAAGATCTGCTTTACCTGGACAACCATAGTAAATTGTATTAAGTAATGGAGAAAATAGTATATTACCGTCCAGGCTTGAAATAAAGCAATTGATAGTCAAGTAATATTGCCTTTAAAATAATATATAACTATCGTACGCCTAAAAACACCTAATTGTAGTTCGTACTTAACCTCGTTAGCACTTTATATAATATATAAAGTGCTTTGAAATTTTCAATTATTGTAGTTGTTTTATTTAGAAAACTTTCTGAGCAATTTGGGCACACAATTGTTTCTTCTAAACGTATTTTTAAGTAAAAAATATATGCTACTTCCTTATCAGCCTCTTACGCTCCCACTGCTGGGATACCGGCCTTTTCTCAGAGAGAGAGGTATGATACACCACGCGGGACCAGTGTGGCTTGGTGGATATCACATGTCCTTGAATTTTGTGGTTCTTGAACATGCGGGTTTCCTCAAGATGTTTTCCTTCACCGTTTTAGAGCGAGTGTGAATAATTTACTTTATCTTGTACTACTTCATGGCTATCATGGAAACTGGTAACAAAGGCACCCAAACACAAAAAATATATACCAAAGTCTTACAGGAAATTCCTTCTCCGTCTTTCCATTGACAGTATACATTTTTCTTAACACTTCAACGGCCTCACCGCCCCTGCCAACGTTGACGAGAAACTTGGGGCTTTCACTGAAGTAGTGTAGCATCAGAGCGCCGGCTCCAAGTGGCAATGCCATTATGAGGGTCAGAAGACGCCAGGGCCGATATACGATGCCCAGGCGAGTGACGGAGAAATCCAATTTTGTTATAAGGAAGCCGGCCACTGAAAATACATAGATTTGGACCTGGTTAACAGTTTTAGAAACAAGCAACAATGTTCGCTGTAAATTTTTTCAACTAATTACCTTTAAAGCTATATGAGATAATGGTGTCGATTCTGTCATCTCATACCTAAACCTAATTTTAGTTTTTATCTCTCTTTCTAAATGAGAACATGAGATAGAGATGGAATATAGTTTAGATCTGTCAAATTAATCTACTTGCTTGTGTCTAGTGTAAATTTAACGGCAATGAATGTAGTGGCGTCTAATTTATCAAGGACGGAAGATATTTGACAGCTCTAAAATTAAATTTAGATCTTCCGTCTCTTTCTCGTGTTATGTTTTGGAAAGAGAGAGAGTGGAACTGAAATTAGGTTTAGGTATGAAACGACAGAATCGACACCGTTATGTCTCAGTTTTGGAATGCTGAATCTACTCGTAAGAGGTAAAATGATAACCACAACAACATGAAGGTAAATAACATAGACTAGAACTAAACAAACTTATTTAAACCTTCCAATTAAATCATATTTCAGAGCTACTTTTGTATGATTACTTCCATAGAAGGCCCTCTGTTAGGCTAAAACCATGTTGTAACTTCGTAGGACATTTACTACAGCACGCCTGATCTGTCAATCTAAAATGTAACACCTAATGGTATGATCAGGTAGATGCACATGCACAGGTAGGTACTTGGGAGCTAACTAGCTAAGAGACTTCTTAGCGTATTCTTGAAATTCATAATTCTTTACTCACTTGAGATGGGTCTCAAGAGAGGACTTATGAAAGTTAAGTAAGTCTTAATTCCCGTTTTGAATTATACAACTGATCGATAAGAAGGGCAACAAACACGTCGACACATTTTTTTTTAATTTTTGTTATATAATGTGTCTTATATTGAACATGTTGATTTTTACCCGCGACTGAACGGAGACGGTATATGCGTTTAGGGTGAGAGGTTGTTTGTTTGTTAGTGTGTGCACACATGAATGTTCCCATTTATCTCCAGAACGGTTTGACCGATTTAGATACGGTTTTCTGCATAAGGTTTGTGACACCTCGGCGATGGTTCTTAGATACATGTTATGGCATAAACTCGCCAGGGGGCGCTGTAAATAATGTTTTAGTTAATATGAATGTTCCCGTTTATCTTCAGAACGGTTTGACCTATTTAGATATGGTTTTCTACAAAGGGTTTGTGATTCATCGGCGATGGTTCTTAGATACATGTTATGGCATAAACTCGCCAGGGGGCGCTGTGAATTGGTAATATTGTTCGTTTCCATGAATGTTCCCCTTTATCTCTAGAACGGTTTGACCGATTCAGATACGGGTTTCTGCATAGGGTTTGTGATTCATCAGCAATGGTTCTTAGATACATGTTATGGTATAAACTCGCCAGGGGGCGCTGTAAAAATATTTTTCGCTTATTTCTCTATGTTTTACCTTAACTTCAGGTGGCCATGCACTTTATTAATAGTACAATATGATTTAAGTATGATATATTGGTCATTGCACACGAGGCGTATTTATTCGCGCGAGCCGAAGGCGAGCGCAATAAGTAAGCCGAGTCTGTAATGGACCAACATAGCACACGCGTTTCATAAGACGTTTTTCAACACAATTGCGAGAAAATAAACAGACTTGTATAATTGTTATTAGCTTTTACGGAAAATTGCGCGCCGCAGGTTTATTTCCCTGCGCGCCGCGCTAGTGATGCGCGTGCAGGTAAAAGCAAAGGCGCGAACAAAATCAACAAACAGCCAATATTAAAAATATAATAAACCGCATATTTTTGTATCTATAACATAAGTTATTGTGAATACTAGAAGAATAATTAAAGAGGAACGATTTATTCATTAAAAAAAATGTTTATTCGAATGCCTGACACCGATTTAAGAAATTTTGAAACGATTGGTTACGTATGTAGGTGCACTAGGGTCATAGACAGTTAAGAAGAAATTCTCTAAAAAGATTAAAATAAAAACAAACTTAAAAATTTTGAAAAATCCCACGACGGATGTAAACGTTGTAATTGAAAAAGAATTAAATAATTTTCTTGAAAACCCCCGACTAAAAGGGAAAGTAACGAAAGATAAGTTAAACCCAAGAAAATCCGTCGGGGGCTGCCAATGCCATCTGTGTTCCCAATTTCAGTTAAAATGAAGCAGTACAGAAAATCTATTGAAAGAGATGCAGCAATTTATATTTAAAAGAGACTCATTTGGTCACAAACTCATAAACAGCAAAATTCCAGTTCATTTCAGGGCAGGCAACTGCAGCCCTGGAGGATTTTCTTGGGTTTAACTTATCTTTCGTTACTTTCCCTTTTAGTCGAGGGTTTTTCAAGAAAATTATTTAATTCTTTACAATTACAACGTTTACATCCGCCGTGGGATTTTTCAAAATTTTTAATTTTGTTTTTATTATATAATATAGTTTAAGCCACTAAAAGGCTCATGAGCTGTTTACAATCTATACTAATATTATAAAGCATTAAAGTTTGTGTGTTTGTTACCGCTAATATCTGGAACCATTGCTCCGATTCTAAAAATTATTTCACAACTAGCTTCTGCCCGCGGTTTTCACCCGCGTTCCCACAGGAACCTTGCTTTTTTCCGGGATAAAAAGTAGCCCATGTTATTCTCCGGTCCATAAACTGTATCTATGCCAAAAATCACGTCGATCCGTTGCTTCGTTACTGCGTGAAAGAAGGACAAACCAACAAACACACTTTCGCATTTATAATATTAAGTAGGAAGTAGGATACTAGGTAACTACATTATTCTTGAGTGCTATAGGCATTTCTGATTCTACACGTGTGAAGCCGCGGGCAGACGCTAGTAAATAATAAAATACTTACCATAATAGATCGTAGGGGTGAGCATAAGAGCGCTGGTCATGAGCAGCATATATCGTGCCCGAACCCTGCTGGTGCAACATTCTCCGAGCAGTGCGTATGTCGCTGATTCGGCTGCACTGGACCTGCCAATGTCCACTTTGAATTATTGTTTTTGTTCAATGTATCGATGACTGGATCTCATTATTCTATCTCAAATATTTGCTTGGTAATGAAATTATATAAAAGGAAATAGGTACATATAGTAGGTACAGTTAGTATACCAGAAATAAATCACAGAAGTTTCACAGGTTGTGAAATACTTCTCTGAAATTCTTGAAAAGGCCCTTTTCCACCTACCGTCCTAGTGCATTTCTAGCTCTCAATATAATGAATAAAAAGCCGAATTTTACTGTTTTCAGCTTTCATTCAAGTTTAGCATGTATAGTATACACATCGACACATATCATGGGCACAGAATAGGCATGGGTGAAATACTAGACAATCGCTTATATATCAATGAAATTATTCAGTAACAATTGAAGAATAAACATGACATCGGTCAAATCAAGCGGGCCGATGAGGTTACCCCTTTTTCGGATTAATCAATAAGGAAGTAATAAAGAGTAGTAAAAAGAAGAGTAGCGTTCGTACTTCTCTGACAACTACAAACACTTTTGATCAATGTAGTGTTAAGCAATGTAGGTAGGCATCAGTTTGTCTCTAATTTTATCAAAAACACGAAAGACCTCTACGAAGAGTCTGATATAGAGTTACATGTACATATGCGTGGAGTCTGACATGCATGTGACCAAAATGTGTTGACCGAGATTCGACAGATAAATCAGATAGGAAACGATACGGCACGAGACTCGATGCAGACTGTAAGATAAACCAGTCGTTGAACTCAAACTTAAAAACCAGTTTTAGCCGGTTTTCATCGTCATCAAATCCGCTAGCTTTCTGATAGCTGGGACCAAAGCCATAAAGACAAGAGTAGAAGACTACTATTACTAGGTTCTTCTTTCATAGAATCGAGCATCTAAATAACTGGAACCAACTCAGTAATTGTTTCAGCAACTTTTAAACTTTCGCGATTAGAAAATATTGTTTACTTTAAGAACGGGACTTAATCGTTATAAAATGTACAGGTTTTTTATTTACCTCGAAGTTTCGGTCAGGTTGCATTGATCGTGGTCACGGTCTTCTCGTGTTCACTGATCACTGATCAAGACCAAACCTGCGTTTTATATTAAAGTAAACAACGTAATTGCTTTTTCCTAAATGAAAATTCCCGTGCTGATCTGAGGTATTTACCAGTGGGTCAAACCAATGGCACCACGTGTAATAAACAGCAAAATTTAAATTAGTTGGTAATACTCCATTTATTACAGCTTTTTGGTAATTTGAATAAAAGGGTGGGTGAACAATAAATTCCTAGATTTAAAATCAGACAGCCTTCGATGAGAAATAAGTGTTGCTTTATAATAAAGCATCGCTTAAGAGCAATATGCTATTTAGATATTTTAGAACTATTTTTTTTAGTAATTTTACTGACTACTCTTCAAACTGACTCAGAGAAGCTACTTACTTATGTTTATAAAATATTGTGGGCATCATGGCAGCCAACATGCAAAACGAAACTAAATAAGAAGAAGCTATTTTCATTTCAGAGACAAAAAAAAAGATAAAATCGAAACGGGTAGAAAGAAATGTTTTCCACACAAATAAAAAAAGAAGACTAGATCTGTAAAATTTGCCATCATGGTGACATCTGACTGAACGGTACTCACATTGCTGAGCTAATAAACCTCAGCGCTGCCAACGTCTGCCAGTTCGGCGCCAGGCTGCTGAGAACTGCGCTGACGAAGCTGCAGCACATAGCCCACATCAGCACCAATTTCCTGCCTCGGGTGTCAGAAACGTAGCCCCAGGGATACGACATCACGATGATGCCTGAAACCGTTTACAACCAAAAATAGAGCAGTTACAAACAAACTAAGTGGTAGGGCTAACTCTTCTGCGAGTGTCCGTCTGGGCTGGTACCACCGTTTTGCTCGTGAAGTCTACCGCCAAGCAGTAATATGCAAGCATTACTGCGTTCCGGTTTGGTGAGCAGAGTAGCCAGTGAAATTACTGGGCTTATGAGACTTAAAACCTAATGTCTCAGGGTAAAGAGCGCATTACCGCGCCTTTATGTTTAAAAGTTTTGAATGGGACTGCAATTGTTATGGGCCGTCGTAATGCTTACCATCAGCAAATGCCATAAAAAATAGAAAAAACAGAATCAATTTCAGACCTAGAGTCTATCTATCTCATAGATCCCCTATTACAAATGACGTTTTCTGCTCGTCGTTTTATTTTTGCCTTTTGTCTTTTACTCTATCTCTGCGCCCCATTTTGACCGTACCTACATACATTTCAAACAAACATGGTGAACTAGTAACTATAATCATTGAAAAATTTACCATGGCTAGGAGAAAAGTCTTGCAAGCATCTAAGAAACGTAACACTCACAAATGTGTGTGGTACCCACAAATTTAACTACCTACCTAAATGGCGTTGCACTATACTGTCCGTCACTTTCCGGCATCATTACATGTTAGCAGTATGTGGTGGTACACCATAATTTGGCCGTACAATTCACGATCAAAATGGCGACTCACTTTACTCATGGATTCTAGCCAAAAACTACATCTTGACCTGTACGCCAAAACTCCGATGTCAGTTTACCAACTTACCAGCAAAAGGCATGGAAGACAGTACTCCAATCTGTGCCAAAGTAAGCCCCAAGTCGCAGGTGGCGGCGGTGACGATGATGCCCAGACCAAAGATGTCGATGCCCATCGCGACTATGATCATGAAGCAGGCCAGCAGAAGACCGATATTGTATTTGCCCTGACCTGTTAAAGAATATACATCTTATACACTTGTTGTTCACCTGGCTAGCTACTATCCTTAAGTAGAAAATCTGTCACGAAGCACATATCGATGATATGTTCCATCACGTAAACATGAAAGATCCTTTAAGTAAAAATAATAAATAGTTCCTGGCTAATGGTGTCAGATTCTATAGTATAATTTCTAACAATAACTGAGTTACCACGAGGAAAGTTTCAATGTATACTTAAAAATATATTAGTTAAAAAATCGTATTTTAAGTTAGGTATTATGTAGATGACAAAGATGCATGGAGGCAAACAACAAGGTCAGTCCCCATGGTAGGCTTAGGTATATTATTTGTTATAGCTTTATATTATTTTAGGCGATTTACCAACTGCACCACACTGCAACGTCGCGTCACCTAACTACGTACATCTGCAGGTACTCTTTGCTGCAAGCAAAACTTCGAAATTTACAAAAAATAGGCGGTCACCGCCAAGTAGTCATCAGTTCTAAGCAACTATAGGATGGAGAGGAAATTTAGGGTAAGGATAGGGTAGCATCACTTCTCTCAATGTCTTACTAGTATTATGATTTACTAGGTATGCTATAAAAATAAATAGCTAGGTTAGATGTAGTTTTTATTTATGTATTAGCTAGTTAATAAAGGCATTTAGCCCGTTAAAAAAAATTGTAACTTACAGAACTATTTCTAAATCAAAGAACGTATTCTATGTGGTACGAAAAGCTAATATCTCAAGCAAAACTAATTAAGTATGTATAGCTAATCCTTTTCTTTATGTCTAAAAATGTTTGGTGATCTCACGTCTTTATCTTTTCCGTAGATATTATTGTTATTGGAAAGAAGTAGAATTTTCAATGATACGTTTCTCTTGAAGTTAAACACATACGCATAACACATCACCTGCATGTAGTACGCCGTCTCTGTTGATAAAGATTGGTTCAATCGTACAATGTATGGTACCTACGTGTAGTAATATGATTTTGTGTTTGAAGATTGTCGTCAAATAATACTGCAAGAATGAAGATGCTAAAAAGGCGAGGACTATAAATATAAAGTACGTTCTAGTGCACCATTGTGCAGTAGTTTTATATAACATTGATTTCCTTCAAAACCTAATTTCTACACTTTAGGATCCGAACCTACAACTTTCACGGTATTGTTTACTATTATTGTTAAGCCGCTGTATCAACTTGACCCCTTGGCCTGGTCCCTGACGTATTTTGTATAATGGAATAATTATATTTATTAGGAAAGATACAATGAGCTATTTATTTTTTAACACCCTCTCTCGTAAAGCTGATATAATTCCACCGGTTTTAAATATATAAAGCGGGTCATAAAAAACGCGTGTGTTATCAAAGCAAATAGTTAAGTTATAGTCCATACAAATTCCATAACAGTATTATTTGCCATTTCAAATATGGAACTGATCGCCGCCGCACCACTCCAGCTAGTGAGCAGCGCGCTGTTGCTATTCAAGCGCGCTGGTAAAATGGCGGGAAAGCAACAGTGTGCATTCACAGATTGAGTTTATTTAAATGTTTTTTTTTCCTGTTTACTCGCAAGTGTGTTAAAAAACGTCGTACGATATACGTGCGTATTGGTTATAACATCTTTACGCACTAATATCGTAATGTACTATTACTGATCTATCTGGTAAAGCATCAAATTAGGGTGCTTGTATTTTGTATTACACTCAGCTCAATTTCAAACGATATCTGAAAAACACGGTTTAAGAACCAACGAATAACCCATGAACACCCTTATTTGATGCTTTGCCAGAAAGATCAGTAAATAGCTCAGTGTATCCTTCCTCATAGCGGTTCCATGTTATAGCTTATGGCTTGGTACGTAATCACTATGTTGCTCATGACTTGGCTTCATTATGTTCAAGATAAACTTCTCTATATTTTAGTTTATAATAAATGACATACCTGTGAGATCCAACGCGTCTTCATAGTTATATCGTCCAGCCTCACCCACAGTACCATTTGCCCCACCTTTCGTTTCTCTAAAATCCAGCTCTATGTCCTCTATATTATTTTCAAAACTAGCATTGCTCACGGCCATCTTTTTCTGACTAAGCACAATGGAACTTTCAATTATCCATAGTGCTCCAAGGTGGTCTCTTTCTTTACACTCTTTAATATTGCATTTAACAACATATGTTTTTGGAGTATTGCTTTATAAAATTGTTTTTGTTTCCTCAATGTTGTACAAACGCTACAAAGTAAATAAAAAACTGTAAACCAGTCTGTATGCTATAAGATCGTGTTGTATACTGGTTGTTTCGCAGATGAGGTCACGTTATCGGCCAGACACGATAGCTCAATGAAATCGTAGAGACGGAATATTCAAGTAGTGATACTAACGTCTTTAGCCTCCTGCGCTATCCTCTATTACTATAAGTGCAGATGGCGCGTAATAGGTATATCATATCAATCCCACGTCAACTGTGTGCGATTATCACCTGGTACATGTAGCGTCAGGTCAATGCCCGCGTCTTTGATTACCATTATTGGAGCCGAGGTCAGTATTAAGAGGCCGTTGTGGTTTTTGTTCGAAATCTGACTTTTTACGGCCACTTGCGCTGTTTTTAATCAAATCAAATCAAATATTTATTTATTTCTAGATATCTTAGATCCATTTTGTTAGTATACACATATAAAATCAGTAATGGGGACTGGCTCTCAAGTACTGCCCGAACCCATCATTATTACTGTTTTAAGCAGTATAAAATAATTATAATCTTGTCAGACTTTGAAATAAGAATTGGTATAGATGCAAGATATAGCCTAGTTACTACATAAACACTAGTCTAACCTAGCTACAAAAACAGTTGGATAATCTACAAGCCAATGTACCTATGGCTATTGATAATACAAATGTTCTAGCCCACTACCAGTTGAAAGCGTACCCAGCATGCTGGCGGCATTGCCTCGTTGAACCGCAATGCTGATCCGTTGAATTTTGTATTAGTTACAATAGCGGCTTTTAGCGCGTTGAAGATATAGTTTAGTGTAAAAACAAGGGGTGTTTTTCAATGAGAAAATCATATCGATTTCTTGGTATTAACCCTTGAAAATAGTGCCAGGCTTAGATTTAGAGACTGATAATTATAATTATAGACTGCACGTTCGTAATGAAATCTGAGTAGACATGATTGAAATTGAAATAATAGCTCTTGATATAATTTTGTTTCCATTCATTAAACGATTTTCGGAAAACGGTCGAAAATAAAAAGAAATGCATGTATGTATAATAACTTTATTACTTTAAACATATAATTAATATAAAAATAGCACTAAGTGTTATAATACGGATTTGCCTCACGTGGGCCGCGCCGGCCGGGTGCTCTTCGGTATGAATATACAAAGCAGGCCGCTCGCTGGAACATACAGATAGACAAATTAGTACGAAATAACATGTAACAAATAATAGGACTGATATCCCTACTAATGATATAAATGTGAAGGTGGGTTTGTTAGTTTATGTTTTTTTCACTTAGTAATCGAACATAGAAACGATTTTGCAAAGATAGGGGCGGAGAGTGATATACCATAGTCTACTTTTCCCGGAAAAACGCATGGCTACTGTGGAATTCTCTACGCAGATGTCCTTAAAGCCGTGGCTTCTTGAACAGGACGCACAACGCAAAACGCTGCGGTATGCGGTACCGGACACGTTTTGCTCCTCAGCTCTGACGCATACTGCGATGAAACAAAATACCATTCTTGACGTTTTCACACGTATACAATTACATGTCCGACACAGCATACCGCAGCGTTGTGCGTCCTGATCAAGAGGTGGTTTTTATGACGTCCTCATACATTTCACAATCAATAGCGTTACGTTAATAATTTCAGGCGTGACCAGTCCTTCCTCCCCTCCGCACGCAAGCTTTAATTTTAAGGTTTACTTACTTATAAGAAAGGTCCCGAACATATAAATTGGCACCACGCAGTGCTTATCAACTAGGGCGCCGAAGACCACGTTCCCAACTATAGCGCCGATCCGTCCGCACATAACGGTCACTGCCATGGCCGTAGCGCTGGAACACAAGAAGATAATCTAAAATCGGATTCAGATTACTATGTGTCGTGGCGTGACAGAACGATATCGAATTAGTACATTTAGTATGGACACGACAAAATGCACCCCGATACTACCCAACACCTGTGTGAATCTGATCATGGTATACTCTAAATCTGGCAAATCCATCAGGCAAACAGACTCGCTCGCCTCGTTATTTAAAAGTATATTTATAAATAATAAAAGTTATAATAATTGACTGACACTTACGCAACTTTAGTTGGGAAGATCTCGCAAATGACGCAGAATAGCACAGCCTCGGTGCAGCTGACGATGGCCTCAAATAAACACGAAAGGATCAGGTTCTGCAACGAGGACTGTACCAAGTTCAACCCCAGGGCGGCCAGGCCGGAGCTGATGAGCATCATTACTGGAAACGAGATGGAAAATTACATGAAGATAATGTAAATCTGTGAGAACGGATTCGTCTTAAATTATATCTGTAGTCACCGAAACCGCAGTACCACGCTTCATGCCGAGACGGGGTGAGAAAATACAGAAAATTGGAGGTGGACTGACAGAGCAAAGCAGCTCACCCCCTTGTCTTGCCTAGCTCTCACCCAGGCGTGGTTTAGCCGTTTCTGTCAACTATACATAGAATGTCTGTAACACATCCACGACAAAATATTGAAAAGTTTTAATTGTTGTTGTGAAGCTATTAAGATGACTCAGTAGTAGTGATGTCCGCACTTCTTCATATTATCTATGGTTCGAACCTTCTTAGCTTGATCTTTTGGGGAATGAAAACTTCGTGATTCGTTTGCTAGCACAACCCTGGCTAACTTGGTAGGTGGAGGTTTAGGGGGTCACCATAGCGCGTGACAAAGGGGAAAACTGAAGGTTATTCTCAGAATTTTAGGCTTCTGAACTTTTGCAGGCGGCGGCGTCCATCTACGCAACTGTATGGTTCGAAAAGACTCCTCACTCCCAGCCGGTTGCACCCGACCATGCCTCTCACGAACAGACTCGGCTACATCTGCGGCTAATAAGGATAGATCCCGAACTCTTTCAAATATAAGTAACAACTGAATGTATTCTGTATTTTTTCCACCATTAGGCTACGTTAGCCTCGTGGATATTCCAAATCAATTTGTTTGTGTTTTGTGAATTCCGAATTTCGAAATCCACACCTAAGAGCTAGTTCATTCTAGTTTTAGCATTATACTATTTAATAATATGATTATATTGCAATTACGGATGGGTATCAAGCCAACTGTTGAGCTGGATTCCTTACTATACCCACTACCGTCCACATACCACAGACATATCGACAATGACTGCTACTACAGTAGTAGTTGAACTTACCTAACATAATCTTCTTGCCGATAATGTTGATGGTGAGGCCGACGGACAGCGCCGTTGGCACACAGCTGAGAGCTACCACCAATGTGTGGATGTAGACCTGGTCATCCAGCGTCTGCAAACCTTCCTGTAAACATAGGGACTTGATTGACTCCGTACTATAATAATAAATGCGAAAGTGAGTTTGTAGGTTTGTTGGTCTGTTGGTTTGTTCTTTTGTGATTTTTTGCTTACATATATAGTTAATCGACGGGCGAGTAACATACGCTGGTTTTTATCCCGGACAAATGCACAGCTCCTGTGGGTATCGCCACGAAAGTAAAACCGTGGGCAGTAGCCAGTATAGTTATATATTTAGCTGTATTTTTTACTTTTGGATAACGAGATAAGAGGGTCATTTGCTTGATGGTAAACATAAAGCCATCTCATAACAATTGCAGTGGAACTCAGAACTTTAAAATAAAAAGGCCTGCGCACCACTGCAGTAATCTCGTTACCCTGAGTCCTTAGGAATTGCCTCATAAGCGTAATTTCACTGACTACTTTGCTCATCAAACTGGGACACATTGATGCTTCTACATTATTACTTGACGCCAGACTACAAGCAAATCGATGATATCCACCCAGATGGACACTTGTAGAAGAGTAAGTCCTACCACCTGATAAAAAAGCTTAGATCACAGCTGTCTTAGGAAGGCTGTAGAAAAGCTAAAGTTAAAAATGCAAAAAGAGAATTTACGATGCGTTTTAATAATGACAACCATAACTTTTATAGATGGACTTGGACCTGAGTGGATTGATGTTTATAACGTGGACAATCGTATTAAATTTCATTTCGACTGTTGACGGCATTATGTTATAAATCTATGTGGAGATCATTTAATATATTCTTGAAATAAATGTTTCTTCTAAACCTGTAGGTGCGCTATTATACTGGTAATTTACCGTCTCGCTGGTTTCACTGCTAGCGTTGGTGAGGTTGTAAGACACCTCGCAGACGCCGGCTGACGCATCAGGGTACAGCGAGGCGAACTGGCTGAACCGCTCGAACAGATCGGGGAACCACATCATCAAGGTGTAGTAGCTGGGGATCAAAATGATAAAAATTGAAAAACGATGTTTTTTTGCACTTTTGTTTTAATTGGTTTGTGTGTTTTTTTCGCCTGTTTCTTTTGTTTCATCTACAAAATGAATCCTTTATAGTATAATTATATTCGCCGGTTGATTTTTTTCTTTACTATGCCATTCTTGAGTATACGTTGTATGGTCTTCATAGCCTTATTTGGTATATTTTTCTAGTTTTGTTTACCTGATGATATAAGCACAACGCCTGCCCATAAAAATTGTATTATCTATTAAAACTAAAGCCCCCGGCACTGCAGTGCTTTCGATATAGTGCGTCAAAAGTAATTAAGATTAATTATGAGATATATCATATCCCTAGTAATATCAGCGGAATCTTCGATCTGAAGATCAGTGAGCAAACATGCTATTACTAAACCATTATCGCGCAAAAAAATTAGTCCCTCTGTTTATATACCTGAACATCAGCCCAAAGTCCACGAAGCAGCATAGGACCAGAAGTCCAATATAAGGTGGAGTGACGAGCATTTTTTTTCGGTTCCAGAAGTTTTGCCACCGCTGGTTCCAGGTGAGAGGTGCTTTCGTCTCATTGCCATTATTATCTGCGGAGACGACTTCTTCTTCATCACCATCTGTTGCACTTATCATGGATTCCACCTGGGAAGAAAAGGTGAGTCTTTTTTGCATAGATTAAACCAAAAACAGGCCAGAAATTACTTTTACCCAAAGTCATTTATAAAACACAGCTTCAGTGGTTTTGCGGCTGACTCGATAGATTCTTCCAACACATCAAGGGTATGGGCTCAAAACCCACAACTGAACAAATATTATTATGACGAAAAATCAGTCTTTTTGTCTGCATGTATTGGGGTGGGGTACTATGGCTGTAGTTGCTTCTGATTTTCTACTATGTAGAATGTTAGATATCATCTGAAGTGGCATGGTTGGTGAATTTACATACCAAATGAAGCAAGCTTTCTTTGATTTTTACAAAAGATGTAGATCGTTACTTCAAGTTAAGGATTTAGGGATCAGCATCTGTGTTTACCGACATTTAATCACTAGTGGTACCATCAGTGGCAATTAAAGCTACCTTGGTCGATGAACTAAACCCTGTAGCATGTGTACCTACGCACATATAAGGGTTGAGGATCCGATAGCAGAAAATAAATATTTGGTAAAAAATATGCAAGTATTTTTTCGTGCCTGGATGTTGTGAGACTATTGGCCGCATAGTTACTGTTTCAACAAACAATATAATAATAATGAACAATAATTACGAAACCACATCATTTCACGCCATCATAGTCGACTAACAAGAGTCAAGAGATGCGAAAGCGATAACACTGTCAAACTTACAGGGAAATCCTTCTCAGGAAGTTTTGAGTTCACTACAAAGATCCTCTGCAAGACCACCAGGGCCTGTTCAGTCTTGTTCGCATGCAGCAGGTATCTTGGGCTCTCAGGGAACGGGAATAGCAGCAGCACTACCAGAAGACTTGGAATGCCGCATGCAGCCACGAAGACTCGCCAGGAGGTGTACTGGAAATCGGCGCCAGGGTATGTGATGTTGAAGCGAGGGTCTCTAATGATAAGAAACGCTATGCCTGGAAATAGAAATGGAAATTTCAAGTGTTATTACTACAAATTATTTAAAATGAAGTTCTCAATCTGAGAATAAATTATATGTACTTATTGTCCAATGCTAATTATTACAGGAATGGGTTTTAATTGGTAATACCCTACTTTAATCGGCATAAAAGCATAATCAATGTAAATAAAAGTTGTTTTTGGATCGATAAGTCAACGTTTGGCTATTATCTCACATGATCTGAAATGACGATATGGTCGAAGAAGTTTCTCGTGTCTCTTGATCGGAACGCACAACGCTGCGGTATGCGGTGTCGGCACACATTTGCACCTCACCGATGACGCATAATGTGACAGAACAAAAGAACATTTTAGACGTTTATACTCTATTACGTGTCCGACACGGCATACCGCAGCATTGTACATTCTGATCAAGAGATCACGGCTTAAGGCAGGCGTGTATGACTGCACCACCGTATGATGAACTATTCTTATTTTGACATACATCTTTCAGCATTCCTTTAAACCAAGTTCTAATTTCATTAACCCACTTTGATTCAGCTGCCAATGCTAATCCAAGGTTTACGACATTTGACGAGCAGATATAACGGAAAACAAAAGCAGAGTGACTTTTATACGTGTCGTTGGCTTACGAAGGTCGGAGATAACACCGAAACTGAATTGGCAACTGTTCGCGAATGTGATGCGAAGTCGTGGGTGGAGAGATCATGATACAATAGACACTGATTGAATAATATGAGATTGTTGGTTGAAAGTTCCTGGTGAAGACTTTTGCGGAATTTTAACAAGGTTTGTGTATGCCTGGTTTTTTTAGCTGCACTTTTTTTTTTATGTTATTTGGTAACGAGACTAGCTAGTCGTTTGCCTGATGGTAAGCATAACGCCAGCCCATAACATTAGCAGTGCCACCCAGAACTTTGAAACACAAAGGCCTGCGCGGCACTGCAGTGCGCTCGTTACCCTGAGACATTAGGTATTTAGTCTCATAAGCCCAGTAATTTCACTGGATACTCTGCTCATCAAACCGAAACACAGTAATGCTTGCACACTACTGCTTGGCGGCAGACTTCACGAGCAAAGCGGTGGTAACAACCCAGACGGACACTCGCAGAAGAGTTAGTCCTCCCACTAATATATTTGGTGTTGAAGTGATGATAGATCAGTGATAGTGAACTCTCTTCATTCGGAGGTTGATAGTTCTATCTTATGAGCTTACGGTGGAGAAAAACATTATGATGCAATCATAGCAGGACATTTGGTAGTGGCCAGTTACCATCCTCAAGTGGAATATCTATAGCCAAACACGTATCGGTTAAATCCGGCAACTGCATTTTTGTGCCGATTTTAACAGTAGCTTTGATTCACTACCTTCGACCAAAACGGTAAAAAAAGCAATTTGGTTGACACTACTAGAAATGTATTGAAATGAGCTTTCCTAAGAATAAAAGGTAACACACCTAGTTCAAAAAAACAGTGAAGGATGCAACAACATTATATCCTTTCGAAGAAAACTATTACTTCAAACTTTCTTAAAGGCGCTTTAAAAAAAACAATTAAACGCCAGAATTGCCATCCTAATTAAATTTTCTTGACAGCCAATTCCCATTCGAGATAACATACCGCTCGTAACCGAAGTCATCACTCAACATCTGGTGAGACGATTGTGTGAGATTTTTAATGCTAAAATTTCCAGAGTAAAAGAAATCGGTCCTACTGACAATAATGAAACAAAACATGTGATTTTTATGCACCTCGTGGTTAAAACTCATACCTGGAAGCAATATTGTTCCTAAGGTCCAGAACACCTCCAGCCTGCAAAGCATCACGTCTCGATGCCTTACCGACAGGAAATCTCCAAAGTACGGGAACACCAGCCCTGTGGCTCCTATGATGCCGAAGCCGGAAAAGAATCTGGAATATCACCAAGTCTACAACGAATGGTACATCTAAATTGAAAGAAATTGAACTTGAAGTGAATAGAAGTCAATTATGATGTCATTATATAACTTTAGCTTTTAAAAAAATTAATTCGTTTTTCACTATTTTTTATCGAATTCAGCAGTTTGAGCGTAGCCAAGAAATCAGACAAAAATCTTTATCTAAAAAAATTTATGGCCACTTTTTGTGTACTCGCGATTTCAAGCGGTGCTAGTGCCAAACGGAAAATTAAAAAACCACAATATTTCTAGACTAAACAAAAACAAAAGTTCAGCACTTGCAGTTTTATTTTAGAATGGAGAACTGTTAAATAGCTAATGTAGGTGCTTTTAACTTGCTCCACCGCTTTTTTTGTAAACACAGACAGACAGGTGCATTGCTTTTAATGCATATGTTCGCAAATCTTTGGATGCTAGCTGATGATGTATTTAAGCAGCGCAATTGTAACCAGCATAGCGAACGATCTTCTCACATTGACTACAAATAATAGTTGTTAGTACCTATTTCTCTTAAGCAATGTAAGATTTCGTTTGACCACTATTTAACCTGATGTTAAGCGGAGATGCGGTCGACCCACAGATCTTATATCTATATCTCTATGGGTCGACTATATTTGTCTAGAAACTACTACTGTGCGATTTGAATATCTAATATACATTATATCGAATCGAATTTCTTCCTTTTTTCACGATAGATAGACGGGGTAGAACATATTAATTAATAATATGGTCAATTGAATAAAAAAAATGGAAACCGGAGCGCTTTATATTAGAAACAGTAGCTCATGCAAGATCTAGATCACTTAGGCGTTGACTGTTATGATTTAATAATATGTCAAAACTAATTACAATTT
This sequence comes from Crocallis elinguaria, assembly GCA_907269065.1. Classification (NCBI taxonomy): domain Eukaryota; kingdom Metazoa; phylum Arthropoda; class Insecta; order Lepidoptera; family Geometridae; genus Crocallis; species Crocallis elinguaria. The sequence continues at coordinate 18,419,967 of OU026068.1, forward strand.
CACACGTCGAAGTAAAAGTCCTCGCATATACTGAATATTAGCTTTTCGTGTGCGCTCTCCCGGAGCGCATGTGAATTAAATAATTTGAATCACGACCAAAAGTTATATAATTCAAGACCTAGATCCAGGTTAAATTCAGACCAACTTTGACGGTTTGTATTTATACATCTGTTTACGTGTATTGTATAGAAGCCCTATATTAAAATCTACATACCTGCAAGCCAGGAATGCCGGGAAGGACTGCACCAAGCTGGACAGGAAGGCGGCCAGCGCGTCCAGGAGTAGAGCTCCAATGATGGCCTTCTTCCTCCCTCGGGCATCGGCCAGGTTCCCCCAGAAGTAGGAGCCTACGCACATTCCTGCAAAATAAAAATACAGGTCAAATAAACGCTTACACACTCATACCCCCGCACTAGGATTCCCTGTGTCGCAGGTGGCATGGACATACACAGATACACATCACAAACATCCAAGACCCGAGAACAAACTTTATGCTTACACAAAATCTGCCCCGGCCGGGAATCGAACCCGGGACCCCTCGCCTTGCAGGCAGGGTTACTACCAACTTAGCTACGGAGCCGTCAATACTTGTATTGGTTTGTTGTTTTTTGTTTATCTCGACGTTTCGATCAAGTTGCATTTGTTTATATTCACTATTACACATCCTCCTCTTTTGAAGTCGGTTAAAAAACAGAATATAGCCAATAAGAGCATAGAGTTTAAAGTTGTGAACCAGACCATATTCCTAACATGTGTAATGTGTATTGATACAACAGAAGAAACTAAACTAATTCAAAAGTTACTATTTATAGGTTAATAAATTACAAATATTATGTCCGGTTTGATGAGCAGAGTATCCAGTAAAATTAATGAATAAGTCCATTATGAGACTTAAGCCTAATGTCTCAGGGTAACGAGCGCACATGCAGTGCCGCGTAGGCCTTTGTGTTCAAAGTTCAGGGTGGCACTGCAATTGTTATGGGCCGGCGATATGCTTACCATCAGGCAAACGACCAGCTCTTCTCGTTAACAAATAACGTAAAAAATAATTATACATATTTGAGTACCATCATTATAGACATTGATCGTTGTCACGAGAAGACACGAAGACAAGTAGTCACCATCAATAGAATATGATCAGAACGTCCTAAAAAATCTGTGTTCTTATCGCGACTACCTATAAGTGTTTTTCTTAGAGTAAATGTTTTCGAATCAAGTAACTTTAAAAAAGAATTTTCTTACCAATAAGCGGTGTGGCCGTGAGCTTTCCCTTGTCGCTGGACGACAGGGAGAAGTCGTACTCCGCTGCTGGCAGCACAAAGCTGAGCGTGGTGGTGCTGAGAGCACACACGGCGTACACCGCCCCGCAGGACATGAGCAGCATCCATTGGAAACAGCCGTACCCTGGAATAGAATAGGTACTATATTTAACTTTTGCGGCGCTAGGTATATGACGCTAGCAGTGCGATGTTAACCCAGCAGTACGCTGCCATCTGGTAGTAGGCTATAGAACATTAAGATTTTCTATAGGCCTACACTATAGGTTACAATATAGATGAAACTAGCAGTTTTGAAACATGCTTTTACGTTTGTACATGGTATACCTGCAGCTTAAGGCGCTCTCTAAAGCATAACTTTCTATTTTTCGTCGCTTAAATATTCGTTTCCATACATATTACCAGCAAAAAAAAACAGTATTACTTATAGACTAATTCAAAAATAATTTATAAAAAAATGGTCCAGAATCTTAAAAAAAGAAACGCAAGAAATCACAAAGAACCAAAAAATAGGACATTTTGTCACCTAAGGAAATAATATGTAAAAATATTGAATTATAATGGTGTCTCTATTTCTTAAATTAATAAAAACTACAAAATAACGTTCAACTAAAAGTAGACCCATCGCCATTCCTACCTACCTTATTTCACTACAAAAGGATTATACCTAAACATCGGCTTATTACAGGCCCTTAACATTATTGTTTTACGAGTATAGGTGACATATCTCTGTACAGTCGTGGGAAGAATACCTTCGTCAGTTTTCAAATTCTTTCCTTTGTCACGTAAGGATGCATAGTACGTTTTGATCTTACGGCAGTTAATGCAGTGATAACAAAGGTTAAAATAGCATTCACCTTTGACCGGTGTCTAGTTTACATCAACATAAAACCTTCTTAATAGCCTGGCTATTTTGAAAAATAAATCTAATTAGTTTTATTCAACTGTCAAAGTCAGTCCCCATTAATTTTCTTTGTTCATAAATCTTATTATAACAGAATCGTAGTCACGGTAATGCAATCCTGGCATAGACCAGACAAATATGTTTAAGTAAGGAGTCTTAACACAAAACAACTACTGCGCAAACAAAAATACACCTTAAGGTGACTAATCTTTTCTTACTATGACTGTAGATACGACTTTATTTAAAAAAAATATAGTGTTTCTATACGAGTTATTACTCATTACTCTAACTAGGTAAACTGTAGATATTCCTACGTTGGTTATACAAACCTTCGAGCCCTTATATATTCCAGCAATTCAATGTAACAAAATTACATAAAAAAACAAGACTGCACTAGCCAGTGTCACTCGGGATGATGTAAGGATTCTAACGATACCCCACACATCCAAATCTGTTCAGGCATTTAAAAGTTGCTGTAGAATAAAAAAACTCACATACATACATGAACCCTGAATGAAAAACATTACACTCCTTTTTTGTGCAGTCAAGTAAAAATAACAACCAACGATTTCGATCCAAAGAGGCAACATGCTGGGTACGATGCCAATTGCATGGCTTGTAGATTATCCAACTGTTTTTATAGCTAGATTATAAGTCTTAATTTAGTAGCTAGTAATATAAAGAAGTAAACAACAGATATAAAATTACTTTGGCCCCTCAGGTATCACAATGCACACACACCAGCTCCATTTCTAATAACACTCATTAACAAGTCAAGAACCAAGGGTACTGGAGCCATAATTTTTCATTGTCTTTTTAGAATCGATTGAGTCGATATTGAGAGCACTTGCCTGTAACGAATCTCAATAGACTCAAGTGCATCTCTCGGATGCGAATTGTTTTGCGCGTGCCGATTTATGATCGATATAGATCGACTTGTTTACTAGTCCGAACCGGTGTGTTACCAGTTTGGATACAATGTTGACGTTGTAATATATTTCATTTTTATCAATGGGCAATCATCGATTGAAGTGATATTATGTCGGTACGGACTATTTTTGAGGTTTTTTTGTCATGATGGCTGAAACTGCCTAGCAAGGGTTTTGTTGTGCCACCAGAAAATTGTATACTAATTTATTTATTATATTTATAGTGTAGTTGTGTTTGCAGTCGAAGTATCACGTAATCGAATATTATTTATTCACATCAGCACCAGGTGACTGCTCTTGAAAGTTAAATGACTCTAATGCCCGTTCCAAGTAATACAATTATGGAGTATTCCACTTTGCCCCACCAAGCTATCCCACTTGTGGGGCAGAGTGGAATGTTATGACCATGAATACTATAATTACCAATAAATATGAAATGTACTAACGTAAAATTAACGTAAATTGACTAGAATTAGTAAAATTTCGAATATCCTTACAGGGTCCATGTATTTACCTACTAACCATAAGATTAAGACCTGCTTAGATTAAAGAACCTGTTTCTTAGGTTTAAGGCTTTTTTGTAAGTGCATGTTAGCAATAAATAAATAAATATAGTTTGTGTTGTGTATCCGTGTGTGTCCATCCAGTGCATGTCAGGGAATCCTAGCACTCGCCCTACACTATGAATGTGTAAGATGTTATTTGAAAAAAAGTTTACGTACTCCAAATTCGCGATTTCAAAGCTCGCACGTCTACCATATTATGCCTACCAAGTCAAGTTGAACGCATTAGCCGAAACATGACTGTCAAAACATTAAACAAAAGCTCGAAACAGTCTCCAAGCCTCATCCAAAATCAATACACCATAAGGCAGTGTCACACTGGTAGGTAGGTACAAGGGTAGGTATAGTGGAGTGGTCGCCACAGCGGCGCCTCGATTAATTGGATAGATTCGTGAGTACTATACCTAAATCTAATTTGTGCCTGACAGATTAGGCAGGCTTTGGTTTACGAAGTTATGTAATGATAAGCCAAAGGTCATGGATAATGCGCTAAGCGCTAACTACGTGACTCGTGAGAGATTGGAATCCGTATCAGAAATGAATAGGGTAAAAACCATCTAAAAGTTTGTTTTATCATCCATTAGTAATTTAAATGAAACCATCAGAGTCTTTCCATTTCAATGAATAAAAAAATGTATTACTTAAACGTAGTTTTTCATGATCATATCAACAAAATGCATGTTTTTAGCTTTACGGCCCGCGTAGAACAAGTGACGTCAGATTGTATGAAGCGCTTTGTAGATACGCCCGACTTTGTCTCTCATTTTTGACATTTGTAGCGTACAATTTCCAGTTTTTTCGATATAAGCATTTGAATCTCATGAGAAATAGAATTGAATGACATCAAAAAAAATGAGTCAACATTGTATTTATATCCCTTCTCCCTATTCTCGTCATCGCTGCCCTCATAATGTCTTCGGTTGGACATATCGAGAGAATCTATTTTAGAAGAACCGCGTGTTGTTATTGTTTGTGTCGACTTTAGACTTTAAACTTTCTATTTCAGTGATAATATTTCAATGAGCTATGTGATGGAATAGCTACTTATGACATTTTTAGGATAAAGTTATATTTAAACAGGGGTTAAACAGTTAGACTTATTTTTTCTATGGACCGATTTGGTTCTTTTTCATTTGAAGAAGTTCCTTGAGATATAATAGTCGAACCGTTGATGGTTTAATGGTAGTGAGGTCATCCACTGAGCCGTCGGTTGATGGTTTGAATCCTACAATAAGATTTATTGCCCAATTTAAACACACATCTAAATCTATACAAATAAATAAAATTGAAGTGTCTGTTTGTAATATTAAAATAAACAGCTTTTTACAGTTCATATGAAATCTATACAAATAAATAAGCATTACAACATTGTTCCGGTGGTGCGCAAAGATATAGTTTATGGACCGGAGAGTAACATAGGCTAATTTTTATCCCGAAAATTTTTTTAGGTTCATAAGTTATATCTATGCCAAAAATCACGTCGATCCGTTGCTCCGTTGCTGCGTGAAAGGAGGACATACCAACAAACACACTTTCGCATTTATAATATAATATTATAGTAGGAGTAGGATGTTACAACTAACCATGCAGTCAAAATGCATCAGGAATTTCACGAGTACAAAGTGCAGCATCATACTATCTGGACTTCGTACTTAACTGTTTACACTGTTGATTCTCCGTCGTAAACACTACCAAACAACAACTGTGATAAGTTGGTCTAACGCCAGAGAATGTCTACTCAGCCACGTGAGACCAACCGCTGACGTGTAACGTCTTGTTTATTGACTCGGCTGGTAATGGAGTAAATTGAGAGTAAATATGGTAAATAGACTCAGCTGAAAGATTTGGTAAATAGTTCAGAGCGTTTTTTGCATTGTTTATTTAATGGTTATGTCCGTTTTGTTGTTGGTATGGTGGTATTCTAGAGACAACAGGTTTGAACAATTGACTACGGTCAATTGAAGGCAGGTTCAGACGATTTTTTTCTTCTAAAGTAAAAAAGCTCATTTCATACAATATACGTTATTAAAATAGTTCAGTACAATACAGTACGTTAAAAGGGTGATGACTTGTAATCTCTATGCCTGTAATGAAGCGAAAAAAGAAATGAAAGACTAATGTAAAGTGTTAGAATAAATTCAATATAGGTGCTTCAGTATCGCGTCCAGTCCACTTCATCCTGATAAAGCTACTTTATCTTTACATCACCAGAAGTAAAGCCACCCTTCAGTTGTTGGCGAGTGGTGAGTTTTTGCATACTCGATGGTGACGTAGATTTATCTTTTTGTATTTTAGTAGGTAATATAGGGTATATTTATCTGACATTTCCTTATACAGTATTTTAGTAATATAGGGTATATTTATCTAACATTTCCTTACACAGCGCGGTGCGAAGAGATAGCCCCTTCTCCGAATTTTCGAAACTCATAGAAAGTAAACAATATTTTCCTCCTGAAGTTCCCTGCTTCCCACTCAACACAAAGCTCTTTCCCCGCACTGCTTTATACCTATCATAAAACATCTTGACAGATTAGATTAGAATTTTATTTCTTTTTCATTTTTTTTTTCAATTAGTCTCCTCTTACGTTATGATCAACCACGTAATCATCTTCAGATAAAGTCCAATCAAATCTGTTTGCGTTACCATCACGTCATCCCAGCATTGGGCAATAGACCCGGCACGAGCCATCAAGAAGCTCGTAAACGTAGATGGGCCATTAAATGAGCGGTTTACGATCATAGACTGTTATCACATCACAGGTCGAGCGATATCTAGTGCGACGTTGGACCTGGCTCGGCTTACAAAGAGATTTTATTATTTAGATTCGTATTCTACGAAGTTTTTAAATCAATAACAGGTAAACTGAACTCATTCAATAAAGTATTTCCACGATGAACACGATGTTTGCAACAGCGTTGAAATATCGGAAGCTCATCGTCCCGATTATAAGTTTCGTTAGTGGTAGGACTAACTCTTCTGCGAGTGTCCGTCTGGGTTGTTACCACCGCTTTGTGAGTGAAATATTCCGCCAAGCACTATGTGCAAGCATTACTGTGTTCCGGTTTGATGAGCAGAGTATCCAGTGAAATTACTGGGCTTATGAGACTTAATACCTAATGTCTCAGGGTAACGAGCGCACTGCAGTGCTGCGCAGGCCTTTGTGTTTCAAAGTTCTAGGTGGCACTGCAATTGTTATGGGCCGGCGTTATGCTTACCATGAGGCAAACGACCAGCTCGTCTCGTTACCAAATAAGATAAAAAAAAAACACGGTAAATATCCCGATGTATGTATTGGTAAATAAACAAATTCATAAAATTAAGCATCCATTATTCACACCTCCGCTACCAATAAGTAATGTTCTACGTTGAATGGCAAAGGTTAGTCTTTCTGCTAAGTAGAGGCCAGCATTGTAGTCACGTGTTAGGCAGACGCCCTCATCCCCATTTTACTACATTGGACGACCAGAACCTACGACATTACACGTCATCTCTGTATGGTAGACTTCCTTCTTGTCCGTACCAAGCGTTTCACATCTAAAATATATTTCAATAGCCTATTAAGTTTTAAAGAAGTAGGTTGATGGACTTTTCCGCAGCTTGTTAATAAAACCGCTGGCAAACTTATGAAAGGAACTTTCAACATCGCACTAATATTTTACTTCTTTATTACATTTTAAATATAGCATAACGGTCCCATCTGACACTTTCTCTCATAATTATTGGCTAGACGCGGCAGCCATTAACTCTGAAAAACTGTTTTTAATCGGAAATCATGATTCCATCTGCTGTCTCTAATAATAAAACGAGATGTCTGTCTTTCTACTCATTTATGACTAGCGAGCTTGACTTTATTATATGTGATGGGTTAGCTACACTACAATAACCTAGAATTATCTATAGACCAACAACGAGATTATGCTTACGAAGTTTGCCGCCAAGGAGTAGTGTGAAAGCATTACTGTGTTCCGGTTTGATGAGTAGATTTTTTTATTACTTGGTAACGAGACGATCTGGTCGTTTGCCTGATGGTAAGCATAACGCCGGCCCATAACGATTGCAGTGCCACCCAGAACTTTGGAACACAAAGGCCTGCGCGGCACTGCCGTGCGCTCGTTACCCTGAGACATTAGGTATTAAGTCTCATAAGCCCAGTAATTTCACTGGAAACTCTGCTCATCAAACCGGAACACAGTAATGCTTGCACACTACTGCTTGGCGGCAGACTTCACGAGCAAAGCGGCGGTAACAACCCAGACGGACACTCGCAGAAGAGTTAGTCCTCCCACTAACAAACCTTGTTTTGTTTAACACTAACAAACGTTGTTTAACCTTGATAAGACTATTGTAACAACAGTATTCTAATCCGGGTTTTACTTTTGCGTTTAATACAGTTTAATGTTACTCTACTGTCAGAAATGCGTTTAATGATCTTTTGTGCTCACTGTGATGTTTAGAAGAAATATAAAGAAAAAAAAATGCTTCAGGGTTCCATATGTTTGAAGAACTGTGGAGTTTGTTGTTCTCGATTGGCCAAATTAATCAACCTGATCTTAAATGACTATGGTCGATGACACACTAGCAATTGGGACCGACCTTCAACTGTGACTACTGCAACATACCGCTTGGCGACAGTTTTCCTAGTCATCGTGAATGAAAAATATTGTTTCGAACGTGGATTCATTTTTCAAATTCCACAACGAACTTTCGAGGAACAAAAACATCTTCATGCTACTTTAAATACGATATAAAAATATTATTTTAGTTAGTGGGAGGACTAACTCTTCTGCGAGTGTCCGTCTGGGTTGTTACCACCGCTTTGCTCGTGAAGTCTGCCGCCAAGCAGTAGTGTGCAAGCATTACTGTGTTCCGGTTTGATGAGCAGAGTATCCAGTGAAATTACTGGGCTTATGAGACTTTAATATCTCAGCAGTTGCACTTCAGAGCCAGGCATGTGCTAGGTTTTGCACTTGCTCCACATTAGACCACATCGTACTACATCATCATCATCATCATCAGCTGGAAGACGTCCACTGCTGAACATAGGCCTCCCCCAAATGACGCCACTTGGATCTGCTACTCGCCTCGTTGTACCTGCGAGGGGCTGGGGGCCATAATACATTTGTCATAATTGGTACACCATGCTTGAAAGGCGTCTCAGTGATAGTCTGTAGACTACGATGTTAGCCAAGGAGAATGCTGCTGCCCATTCCCTGGATATTCCCTTAGCTGGCTCCTTAGGGCAGTCACAGGAAGAGATGGTGTGTGGTGAAGTGGTGGTGGTTCTAAAGCCGGAACCACACGGTCATGCTTAAAATCAGGCAGTCAAATTTTAATGCAGACTAATTACTGCTTACACGTCACTGTGAATTAAGTATTTACTTACCCATACTTTTTACAAGCTAAGAGAATAAAGTCCTCAGCCCCAGGAAATAAAAAGTAATCGATTTTTCATCACAGCGAGGAACCCTGATCCTGTTTACATTATCCGGTAATATCCGAACTCTGAAAAAGACCAGAGCCGACGTACGGCGTGTTATTGTTCTGCCATTGTTATTGTATGTCAAGTGCATTTTATGTGTTACCGTTTTAATTAAATTTACTATGTACATAATTACTTTCAGCTTTTAAAATAATGCTGGAGAATAAGAAAATTTATTAAAAAGTGGTACTTCGGTTTTCATTGCCTTACCTTTGGAGAGCAATATCCGATTCATGTGCCGTAGTCCTGACTTTATACCTTTTTAACCCTGGACGGAAAAATGAAGGGAGTGTTTTAAGTTTAACGTATGTATCTGTGTCTGTCTGTGGCATCGTAGCTCCTATCCGATTTCGATTTAGTTTTTTTTTATTTGTGTGACTTGATCGAGAGTGTTCTTAGCTGTGATTCTAAAAGAATCTGTTCAGTCATTATACATAGGTTTTTAATTTTTTTAATATTTTCTTGTTGACAAATCAGGTTACTGTCAAGAAGATGAAAAAACTAACACAAGCTTTCATTTTTTTAAATATAAACATCACATAAACGCTATGATTCTTTCATTCCAATTGAAGCAAATTCCAATTTATATTGTCCTAATAGTCAGTTCCTTTATTTACTAGCTATTTTAATAAGCCACATATAACTAACTAAACTACAATAGTTAGATCATCCGCAAGCTGAGTCGTAGACGTGAGTTAGAAAGAAAGAGGAACGAAAGAATAAAAATGTAAACTTAGCAAATACAGATGTTAAACCACTACATATCCTAATAGAAACACCGTCCATGGTGTGTGGACACGCCATACTGAACGCCCCTAGCGAATTCCCTGAATACCCAGCAACGATCGACGGAAAACCCGCGAGATTCGGGAATACCATGGGGTGATGATCGAAACCCAAGATAAGAACCCAGTACAATCCAGTTGGGTTTGTTCACTAAAAGCAAATGGTTTCAGTGAGTGATGCAGAGAATTCTGAAGTTAGGTTTTAAGTGAAGATAACACCATGACGTAACCATGGTATGACGGTACGATATTTTCTGGAGCTTGTCTTGTAACGCCAGGCCTTACTAGTTCACTAAGAACTTTCAAACACAAAGGCCTGCGTAGCACCATATGGCGCTCGTTTCCTGAGACATCATAGGTATTAAGTTTCATTAGCCCAATTACTTCACTGACTACTTTGCTCATCAACCGTAACACTGTAAATCTTTGCACATTACTTGTTGGCAGACTACACGAGGAAAACAGTGGTACCCACACACACAGGCACTCGCCGAAAAGTTAACCCATACGCTTGGTGTTCCCAGCTGCACTGGGAAACCAGTGACATTCTGGATGTATCCACCACCTTCGGTCATATTGTCGTTTAAGTGCAGCTGGTGGTGGTGAAATCCTTACCTATTATTTCTTTTACTATTTATTACCAGCGTTTGAAAAATTTGGTATACTACCTACCCATTTTATTTATTTTCCAAAATCTCGGCGCTCAATGAGCAAAAATGCTTCCGCACACATACCCCTGCATCAGGATTCGCTGTGTCGCAAGTGACCTGGACTTGCACAAAAATAACGTATAGATTGGCCTAAAGTCGGTACTCTGGGTAAAATCAAATGCTCTTTTATGACTTCCTTAACGATCTCGCCCTTCACGGGCGCACCTTAGTGCCAATAAGGTAAATTGGTAGGTAAAAATAAAAGACCTTCGGTACACAATTGACCTCCTATCCTCCTAAAGACATCTATCATGGCGCGATTAGAGCATCCCCTCGCTCGTTATGGTAAGAGTTCAGGGTTAGGGAGGGGACATAACAACCAGTCTTAAAATAGATTAGGGTCTTGCCATGATATTTTTGTACCACCTGTACCCCAATTGTACCAACTGAGACTTTAAGGGCAAAATCCAGGTCATCGCCGCCTTTAACCATCCAGGTTTTAAATCCAGAGTATTTTTGCTGGTGAACAACCTTATACAAAACCAAACACACTTTGCATAAACTGTCTTACAGATTTATAATAATTATTTAATAAATTATTATTAAAAAACACTTGTAAAAATTCTGATCTAACCATAAATTCTTTATTTGGTGTTGCAAAATTACTTAGTATAATTTGTATTATGCATTAAATTAATAATAAAAAGTTAAATAAAAGCTTGATGGAAAATATCAAAGAATTTTATATTTATAAACTTTAAATAATAAAAAACAACGACTAACAATATAGTCTAATAATCAATTTTGAAGTAGGAAAAAGTAGTTCTTAGTTCCTTAAGATTTTCAGGGGTCGTCTATGGTCACCTGTGAACATCTTCCAACTAAACCAATGTTTTCCATTTAATTTTATTTTATGAAGATTCTTTACAAAATTATTTCGCAGAACCAAAATAAGAACGATTAATGAACATCATTCCAAAAAATATTTATTTCCAAAAATATTTTTATTTGGATAAAAGATATAAAAACACACAACTAAAAGATCACCAAGAAGCTATTAGTTCTAAAAACGGATCAAGGTCCGAGACTATTTCCGTTCCCATCACTAGTTTGTTGTCATTGCCATTAACCTCGTATTCCTTGATAGGGCTTTTAGCTAACAAGGGGCGCTGGCCGTGACGTCACTGCAAGGTTGGACCACAAGGCCGCCTTATGTGACCTTTGGAGATAAGATATACACCTGATCCGATTCAGAAGACTTGGTGTTCTAAGATAGAAGTGAGATCCCTACTTCCCTTCCCTACTATATTATAAATGTGAAAGTGTCCTTCTTTTACGCTACTCACTTGTGTCTTTTCTTCACGCAGCAAGGGGGCAATAGTTTTTGAATATTTTCCCGGAAAATGCACGGTTCCCATGGAATTGAATCTGTGAGCAGCATGTTTTATATAATGTATTATTTGGTTGAGTTAACTGTCCAAAAACGGACTAAAAAGTGATTTTGTACTCTTATGTTTATTCCGAAGAGTTTTGACTTTTGCAGATTTTGTCATCATACTATTATTGCCAAGAAATGAAACACTCTATTACAAAATATGTTTTTAAATAAATTACTGTTATAGACGCATACGCATGCAGAGGAAAACGTAGGTAAATGATTTTTTTTTACTCTTCAAGGTTCTTTAAATACTAATAATTCAAGTCTAATAAGTTTAATTTTCATTCTCTATCATCAAAAGGCACTTTTGCATCAAAAGAAACAATAAAACATCGCAGATCCTTTGATCGCCGTGACATGGTTTGTTTTGGCGGGAAACCTTGCTGACGTCAGACGCCATTTTGTTTTTCTGCAATTCTGTAATGAAACATTTGGTTTCAGCTCTTAGCTAGAAATGTTTCATAATTAGCTTTCGTAAACATCTATTCATCATTTTATATATTCACTAAAGCAAGTAGGTACCTATCCTATTAAATTGGAAGTACCTATTTAATCCAGTGCCGCGCGTCCTTTGTGTTTCTAAGTTCTGAGTGGCACTGCAATTATTATGGGATGGCGTTATGCTTACCATCAGGCAAAAGGCTCGTCGCGTTATTCAATAGTATAAAATAAAATTAAGGTACCTTGTTCTAGAACGGTTTTGGGAAGCCAGTTGCCGTTTACTCTGACGCTGGCGACTGCTCAACGCCCTTTTGCACTAAACCAGCATTTGGATTTGTTTCTTAGTTTCCACTCAATCTTATATTTTTTTTTATATTATTGAAAATGGGCTAGCATTTCACCTCCATCTTATACCTGATGTTAAGCGACGATGCGGTCGACGGTGTACCACGCTTACATCTTATACCAACTCCCAAAATTGTAGTGTTCAGGAAAAACAGATGCTGACAAAGAGTTCCACCTAAGAGATCTGTGGTTCCATCCCTTAGCTGTCCGCATGATGAATGTCGAACCAAAACGTTTAGCTTGGATAGGAGGAATGTCAATCATAAATAAATGACGATCTATAACCATACGTCTGGTTGTTTTCTGATGGGGAAACCAAGTTATGCAGTACCATTGCACACTGAAGAACTCTAGAACACAGAAAGACTGGCGCCATGTTTTAGGCTCTGTGGCGTCAACCAGTATAATTGTTTCCAATGAGCTTTGTGTGAGTATCAAATATAGGTCAATGTCTTTGTTTTTACATTAACAACATTATTCACACGACATTTTTTATAATAGCGAACCTTGACAACAAAATATATTTAGATTTAGTAGTGACATGTTTTGTTCGCTCTATTTTTATAGCCATGGAGGGAAGCGGAAAGGCCTGCACTATGGTAGCATTCTGCTTTGTCTCGTTATTCATTAGAATAAAAAAAAAGCACGGGTCGACTCGCTTTTTTTTACGCAGTACGACGCTTTAACCGTTGTAGGACATTTTCTAAAGCCACTTTTCATGCTTTTTTTCTGTATCATATCACAACCATACGTATGAAGAAAGAAATAAAAAGTGAATAGAACAGTGACAAAATACAATACAACTATTCCACTATTAAAATCTTAAGCCTTACAGAAGATAATAAACATGGCAGTCCTCCTGAACGGCCAGCCACCCAAACAGTTACTCGACCCGGCGACACCGGTTCGCGTCACTCGTTGTAAATACAATTGGGTCGAAGTATCTTTCCATCGTTTACACGACACACTAACGCTGGAGACGAGTCTTTCTAAGCATGTATCTGTGAATCTTAGCCTAGCGTTATGTTTAGTCGAGCATCCTGCCGTTATCAGGATTAACTCTTCTGCAAGTATCTGTCTGGTTGATACCACCATTTTGCTCGTGAAGTCTGCCGCCAAGCAGTAATGTGCAAGCATTGCTGTGTTCCGGTTTGATGAGCAGATTAGGCTGTGAAATTACTGGGCTTATGAGACTTAATACCTAATGTCTCAGGGTAACGAGCGCACTGCAGTGCCACGCTGGCCTTTGTTTCAAAGTCCTGGGTGGCACTGCAGTTGTTATGGGCCGGCGTGCTTACCATCAGGCAAACGACCAGCTCGTCTCGTTACCAAATAACATAAAAAAAAACTTCCGGAGCACAATAAAGGTATTCTACAACTGCCATTCCACTAACCTTAGTATTTTGAATGTAACTCCAATTAATTCAGATCTATAGGTACTCGAGTCTGTCTCCAAAGTTTGGTATCTTTAATTACTAGACTGAGTGCTACCCGAGTACTTACTCTAACGTTAGACTAATATATAGGAACGTATAGTAAAGGTGGAATCAAAACGTATGGTACATACTGGATGGAAGTCAACCGTATATACATGAGTATTTTTACATACTCCATTAAATACATAATTTCTTTTATGTCCCTCTAAGTATGTAGTTTTTTATCTTAACATCTTTGCACACACAAAACAACCTTGTTCAAGTCAGAAATGGAGAAGGCAAGCGAGCTACACATACGACCGAAAATTCTAGTATTATAGGCAAACAATCGCCATTGAAACCCTGGATGAATACTTGACGGTACTTTATGTACAGTTATCGCTACTAAAATGATAAATGCGAATGTGTTTGATTATTTGTCCTTCTTTCACGCAGCAACGGAGCAACGGATCGACGTGATTTTTTTGCATAGATTAGATTATGGGTCGGAGAGTAACATACATAAGCTATTTTGCCTAGAAAATGCACGGTTCTTATAATAATCTCCATGCGGTGAAACCGCGGGAAACAATAGTAAAAATCATTATGTTCTATGTAGATCGTGATATATAGATTAGGAAGACGATTCAAGGATTAATTAATAGGTAATTAAATATAATCCCCATCGCATGGCGTTTAAATAAACAGATCCGTAAATAACTCAAGCTGTACTATTACTTATTATGTTGTTAAGGTTAACAATGTACCAGCGTGTTTGACGCCATTTGTCAAAATGTGACCTAGAAACAGGCTGGGAGCGGCCGCAGCTAAATATGAATTCTATAAATCAAGCAAATTTTTAGCGTACTCATTGCCTCATCGGTCTTAACGCAGCAACATAGGAACGGATCGTCGTGATTTTTGGCGTAGATATAGTTTATGGACCGGAGATTAACATAGGCTACTTTTTATCCCGAAAAATGGACGGTTCCTGTAGGAATGCGGGTGGGGAACCGCGGGCAGCAGCAAGTTGTTTTGTATTTTGCACACACTACTTTAAACAAAGGTCGATATAAATGATTATTTAGTACTTTTTAATTATTTTGATATCTGTCCAAAGGTTTTTTATAAGGGCGTCTTGATTGTGCTACATGATCAAAATATTCATATTCAAGTTCAAAATATTTAGCAACTACCGTATTTACTTTAGTTGCTTATAAACAACGGGTCGGACAAATATTTGTCAAGTTGTCAACTTATTTGTTAATTAACAACAATAAAAAAAATACAAATAAATCACATGATGCGGACCGTAACGAACTAGCTCAAAGAACTTTGATAACAATAACGAAACGGAACGTAAAATTAAAAATGTATCTATTCATTAAAGTCAATTATTTAAATTAGTTATTATTTAATTATAGCGAACAATTTTTCATAGAAATAAAACAATAGTGTGTGCTTGTGTTTTTCAGTGAGTAAAATAATAAATACTGATTTTATGTGCCGTCGTGAATACCTTCAGAATATGTTCTCGTCCTTGGTTATACCATTGTCTTAATTTACAGCAGAATAGCAATAAAATTGCAGATGCGAATGTCATGTCTGTCTGTCTTTTACATGAAACGATGCCAATTCGGACAATTGCCGTCGTAAAAATTTGTTATTTTGTATATTTTTAAGATAAGCACTCGTCAAAATTGAGGTTAGAAATGTGGCCAATAAAATAGAATTAAAAAGTTGCCAAAAATTTAAAAATGTTTTTTACGATCGGTACTCGAAAAATTGTTTCATTAAATTAGAACTTTGAGAATAAGTAAGTACTTTGAAAGAATAACTTTATTACAATCAACAATCATTGAAACAAATACTTAGACTTAAATTTTAATCATAATTGTTAGCATTATAGACTATGTAAAAAACCTTTTTGAAATGATTGCCGGTGAGTTTATTGCCCTTCTTCTCGATTAATCTATAGATATCATATATGTATAGAGGATCATTCATTTTAAAATTTCGAGCTGGTCGTTTGCCTGATAGCAAGCATGACGCTGGCCCAACAATCGCCGGCAAAACAATTGCCATTTACATTTGTAAAACACAGAGGCCTGCGCGGAACTGTATTGCGCTTGTTACCCTGAAGACTCATAAGCTCAGTAAATTGACAGTAATTTCACTGACTACTTTGCTAATCAAAGTGGAATACAGTAATACTTGCACATTACTGCTTGGCGACTTCAGTAGGAAAGTGGTGGTACCCACCCAGACCGACACATGCAGAAGAGTAAGTCCTACCTCCAGGGGCGTATTTACCCTAGGGCCAAAAGGGCCATGGCCCGGGGCGGCAGGCTGCGAAGGGCGGCGCAAGCAGAAGAAATTTAAAAAAGCCTACCTACCTAAGGCTCTTATTAATAAACAGTGGAATAGTTAGTTCAACTGTGTTTTATGTCTCTTTCGATTCAGTTTAAATCTGTCAAAGAACAACAAAGACAAAACATAGTTTAACTAAACCACCGTTTAACACTGTTAATTAATAAGAGCCTAATTCTCGTTAGGTGCTCGTGGGTGTAAGTTTGATACACATCAAAACGTGGGTCTTTCGTATTATACTATACATATACTGACCGGCAGGGCGGCGGGGCCTGCAGGCCCAGGGCGCTGAATCCTAAAATACGCCAGTGCCTACCACCTGGTAAAGTTATATGTGCCTAGTAAAGGTATAAGTATAATACATAAATAATAGATATAATTAAATACAATTAATTTAACGACAATTTCTTTGGAGGTAGAATGCTTCTCATGTGTTGACGTCATTGATAACGACGCATCTCAGACGTAAGCGACATATAACTTTCAAACAGAAAACAAAACTCTATCGAATAAAATGACTGGCCTCACTTTGACACTGGCAGAAACACGTCAAGCAGCGTTTAAAAGCCATAATCTGAATAAGAAGAAGAATAAACTGACAGTTTGACATACAAACGAGCAACATTTCAAAGAACATTCGACTTGATGGTTTTTTGTTCTAATTACCTCGATTCCTAAAGAATGCGTTGATGGCATACTTTATAAAGATTTTTGGCTACTCGATTGTTTTTATCAAAGATCTGTTATCTATTCATTTGTTTATATACGTGTCAGGTGTGTTGTTTCTATTGTTGTTGTTTCCTGTTTCTTCCCCGAAGCCAGACTTTTTTTGAGTGAATCATGCGTCAGGAACGTAAATAAGAAGAAATCCAATAACAAAGCGTAAATTTTCGGGAACGATTTAGTAGAAAAACATAGTTTTATTTTGATGCTTAGACAAATGTTTTAATGAAAGCGTTAACTCGTTTTTAGGGTTCCATACCTCAAAAAGAAAAAATGAATTCTTATACTTTCACTTCGTTGTCCATTTGTCTGTCTGTCAGTCTGGAACACGTGAAAGTATCATAAGTTGAAATGAATATCAAATATCAGGTCTGCAATCCCTTGGAGCTGTGATAAATCAAACTTCTAATTCAACACAATCAAAAGATACGTCGCGTATTTTGACGCTCGTAAGGGAATGAAAACCTATGGGGTAGGTTCTTCCCGTAGACATAGAAGCATGATATTTAGCAAGAATCAGTGTCTTATAGTACAAGTAAAAGAAAATTCCGAAAACCTTAAATTAATTATTTTATTAGTCTGATCTTGGTATGTCAGCAATCCATTTCCTCTTCTTTCTCCTCCATAATACGTTATTTTTCAGCACATAAAAAAATAATCTATCAAATCCTCATCACTGTCGTAATCGCCCATCTTTCTACGTTGCTCTAAAGCAAATAGGCAAAGAAATGACACGAGCTGCCGCCTTCTGCAGAAATTTATTAGTGCGATAGGTGCTGTGAAGTGACGTGCAGCGCAGTTCCGCGCAGCGCCGCTCAAATGCGGTCAGATCTTTAGAACTTTGTACGCAGGAAGTACATAATATCCAAGTACTTATATAATACATGGTTACCGCTATAACAGCATAATAAAATATTTCAGACAGCGGTCACTAACAACTATTCGCGTTATTAAATAATCATGTGCGTAAAAGAGCAAGGGGCAACTCAACCTTTGTGTTTCCGATACGAAAATAACTACCCTGGTGCCTGCCAAAAACAGAGGAGTTCATTTGCCTACACATTACAGGAAGACGCGCTTGCTATGGCGGTGACTGATGGCAATATTGACGGGAACAAACAGAAGAATTCGACCAGAAGAATGCTACCAGAAGTTGCAAACTCGGGACAAATACTAGATCGTATTTTCAGTTTTGTTTGTTTTGTGAATGTAACAGTATAAGGCTTGTACTGGACCACTATCTCGCTTGGTAGTAAGCAAGGATGCCGTCGATGAAGCAGAACGCTAGTCTAGAAAATACCTATTTACTTGCTACTTGGAAGGAACCCAGGTTATAGCTCTGATGGATATAATACTGTCTCAGGCAGAGGTTCATTCCTTTAGCGGTACCTATGCATAACGAATGTAGAAGAAAAACTTCCCAGCAGTGGGAGCGTAAGAGGCTGATAATGAAGCGTCTTGATGATGCAGTAGATTATGATACTGACCGAGGAAAATGCTGCGGCCCATTCTCCGGATATCCACCAGCTCTTAGGCCACCGGCATGGGAAGAAATGGAGTGGGTAATATGAGCCCGGACCGTAAGGTCCGGGCTCAGAATATTGCTTAATATTATATATATAAATATTGCTGAATAGTGCTTATGCACAGAATATACCTACTTATCATAATCAGATATAGTATAATAGACATATTATAATATACAACTTACCGGCATGGTGCAGGGCTGTCTCGAAGGGCGCGCGCTGTAGTCGCTCCTTATTCTCTGCCAACAACATATAAATAGATTATATTCGGAAGCAGCTGCCAAAGCGCGGCGTCTACCACCCATACATGTTGTCGTGTTTATATAAATTAATATTAACTAACAGGTTCGATGATTCTCTCAGGCACTGGCGAAGTTGAGAATGTTCGTTTTTTCGACAGGCTCACATTAGACCTCAATCTTGACTGGTGGTAAGCGAGGATGCGATCGAAGGTGTAGCACGCTTGCCTAGAAGGTACCTGTTCACTCTCGTTTTAAAGACTCCCAGATTATATTTGTAGGGAATCATAGACACTGGCAACGAAATCCACTCTTTAGCAGTGGGTGTTATAAAGGATGAAGTTTAACGCTTAGTTGTATAGGAGGGATATCAACCATAATAGGGTGGCGCATTGCTGAGCGTCTGCTCGTCCGATGATAGAATGGAGTTGAAGGACCTAAGCTATGTAATTCCATCGCACACTCGCCGAAATGTATTCTGTAAAATACAGGCATACTGGCAACTTTAAGGCGAGGCACACCCAAAATTCAAAGTTTTTTGAAAAGGGACCTTTACCTAGTATTTTTTTCTACTAACAGATAACAGATAATAGAGAGTTATCTAGCATAAGACCCTGCGTGGCACTGCATTGTACTCGTTACCCTTTTTTTTTTTTTTTTCTTGGGGAAATCCTCTTGGATACCTCTCTGCGGGGGGGGTTCCACAGAGACGTTATGCCAGATTCTTACTGGCTAAAACCCCACGTTTTCCTGCCATACGCCAATTGTCGGAATTGCGGGAACGGTTCGGAATCTTCCGCGGTCCCGACGGTGCTTGTCCGATGGACTCAAACCCCGGCGACTTTGTACTCCATGTACACCATCACTGACATTTGCGCACGCGTCATCTCGAGGCCCGACACTGAAAGGAAACACCCCCGTGGTTACCTCCCGGGCCTCACAAGTCCAAGGAGGAGTAAAACTCCTCCCCGTCCTCATCCCGCCTGCACATCGGCATCACGGCCTATGTGCAATGCGGGGTTGCTCCTCTGAATGTCCCCCAGAGCTCCATGTGAGAAGGGAGAAAGGGCGACTCTACACCATTCACCAACACTTCCGTGTTTATGCTCCTATTCATCCACCACGGTACTCGTTACCCTGAAACATCATTGTATTAGTCTCATAAGCCCAGTCATTTCACTGGCTACTCTGCTCATCAAACTGGAACACAGTAATGCTTGCACATTACTGCTTGGCAGCAGACTTCACGAGCACAGCGGTGGTACACAACAACCAGGCACTCGCAGAAGAGTTAGTCCCACCCCAGAAAGGTGAGAAATGAAAAATTTGAACCCTCATTCACTTGACTGTTTCAGACACTGTCCACTGATCTGTTTGTCAAAAACTTTTATCTATAAACATCGATTTAAAACATTCAACAGTCAAAAGGGTCATGAGTCTAAATTAAAAGTTAAAAAAATTACGAGTATACAATATCGTTTGATAATTAGGACATTTAGATTGCTATTTCCACGCGCAAAACTCAAATATTTACAAACATTCACGAAAATGTTATTTGAAAAATTACAGATGCAGGTCATTGAACTCGCCTAAATACGATAATATACTAATACCCGACCTAGACGATCGTCATTGACAAAGAACTGAACGTTCGAAATAGCGCAGCCTACGTGTGACAGTTTTGTAGCTGAGGGCCTATAGACAAATGGCGTTCGCTTCGAAGCGATTCTAATTCTACGTTCTTGATACATTGATCCCATGACCATGTCATGATGAAGTAGGGATTTGACTTGTGTCAATACGGATGTTGCATGAAACACAAAATACATAATAATTGCCTTTATACTATAGGTAGGTTTAAGAACATCACATTAACACAATAAAAATGAAATTCACAAAAAATATATAATTTTCTCAATGAGAAATCCTACATCAATAATGATAATCCTGCAAGTTTCCCGATTTTTTATCATTGAATTATAGAATCCAGCGCGCCGCCCGCCATCTCGCTCGCGCATCTCAACATTTTTGAAAATAAACAATCACTTAATATAATTAGAGAAAATCGCAAATGTAATATAAACTGGTTGAATGCACTGTGCCAAAAACAAAAAAAAACGATCTCAAAACAGCTACTACTGATAAATAAAAAAAATACGAACTATTGTGTAATTAGGTAACGCTAGTAATTTTGACTGCTTATAAACACTGAACTAATTAACTATAATCCAAACAGATGCGCCTAATTTATGTGTTAATTACTACCATACAGATGTGCCTAATAATATTTAAATTAGGTATTTGAGCCGCTCAAGCGGCGTAAATATTCTACTGATGAGATGTTAAACTAAGCAGTGAGTCGCATATTTGCCATTCGTTGTTGAAACATTGAGTCCATGGGGGCAGGATCTCATAATATTATTTAAAAAAATATATCGAGGCGCCTGGTTGAAATGACGCATGACTATAATTATATTGGTACTTATCAAAAATATTACGGGTAAATCTGCCATCACGCTGGGTATGCTTCCAACTGGTAGTGGGCTAGACATATCTATAGACTTACAATGGCATGTAGATTATCCAACTGTTTTTGGAGTTTTAGTGTTAGTTCCATGTAATATTTTGGCAGTATCTGTATGATAAATAACTATTAAAGGCTTGTCTGTTTAAAAGTGTAGTAAGGTACAAAAGTATATACAATGTTAACTCGCAGAAGAGTTATTCCTACCTCCGAGTAAAATATATGTTTTTATTTATTGAGCGTCATTATTAGTAGATACATAAAATATTATTGTGTCCATCCTAAAATCGTTGGAAAGAAATTGCAATAAAGTTAGTTCATTGTTACAATCTAAAAATATTTTTTGGAAATCTTTCATCGTTTCAAAAAAGCGTTACTGTGTGTATCTGTGTATGTGTCCGTTTATGGTATCGTAGCTCCTAAACGGATAAACCGATTTTGGTTTGGTTTTTTTTGCCTGAAAGGTGACTAGATCGAGAGTGTGCTTAGTTATGATTAAAAAAATCTGTTCTGTTTGAAGAGAATCAGATCTATTGCTTTATATATTTTTCTAAAATTTGGTGCTGGTATACAATCTTGAAAATTTTCCATGCTCTCAGAGGCCTTTTAAATATGACGGTATACCTATTCAAAAATGTCAAACAACAAATTATTATAAGATCACGAATGAGCGCAGAAGACCACATTAAGTCGGAGCACCTTCACAAACAGTAATAGCTTCCTGCAAAATGTAGTCCAAAGAATATCACGGCGTAGACATAACATTTCATAGTTGACGAGTTGTTTGGAAACATATCACTTGAACTGGAGGGCAATCGCGTTAAAAATTATCAACCAAACCGCTACTAAACTACGACCGCATAACAGCTTTTTGACCGTTTCGTATCGCGCTAATAGTTTTACCAAAAGTTGACACGTTTCTCGACAACAACTGACAGTTAACGCTGTCAAATGAACGGCAATATCGAATTCCACACGCCTGAACCGACACTAAATAACAGTTGGTATCAAACCACAAACAAATCATAACTGTACGCTGTCATTTCAAATTAGCGCGATCGGGGCCCTGGCCGGAGCGCGGCGCTTCAACTTTTTTTTTAAATTTTTTGATGCTATTTGGTAACGAGACGAGCTGGTCGTTTGCCAGATGGTAATCATAACGCCGGCCCATAACAATTGCAGTGCCACTCAGAACTTTGAAACATAAAGGCCTGCGCGGCACTGGAGTGCGCTCGTTACCCTGAGACATAAGGTATTAAGCCCAGTAATTTCACTGGCTACTCTGCTCATCAAACAGGAACACAGTAATGCTTGCATATTACTGCTTGGCGGCAGACTTCACCTTCACCTACAGCTACAGACATCAATTCAACTTTGAAGTGGTAGCTAGCTGGACGAATCTAATTTTCGTCTAGCTACAGTACTTAAAAAAAAAGGGTTTTTTAAAATTTTGTCTGTCTATCTGTTACCGGATACTCAGGCTCATTGTAGGATGCGAACCCTCTATACTCGACAAACAATCCACTTCCACTGACCTGCAACTGTCTCAAACATAACTGTAAGATTTGACTTAACAACATACACTATGTATACCTATTTATTAAATCCCATGCGCACATATCAACAAACCAATTCTATTCCAGTCCAATTATAACAAACAAAGGAATGCACCGACACATCAATAACAAAACACGCGCGGATCGTTTCATCTTAGATTAATCCAACCACACCAATCAACATTAATTGTTACCGATCTACCCAAGCTTACCATTGACAATGCTTTTTAAATGGAACGAACCGGATTTTTCGGGTTGTAACCGGTTTGTGCCAGTTCGTGCGAGTTTTGTGTTGTTAGTTACTGTGGTAAGTTGCAACCATGTTGCAACTGTCTTGGTGTGGAGAAAGCTGGAATGTTCCAGATGGAGTGGGCTCTGATCTGGATAAAGTAATTGATGCAATGAATGTGTTGGTTAGACATTTTTTGATATTAATGAAGATTAAAGTAAGAAGGTAGGTAGTTTAGTTCTGATGATACTCTGTAAATTCTGTACCTATTATAGATATATTTACAGTTAAAGAATTTACGGTTAAAGAATTTATTTCTCATAAGATTTAAGTGGTTTTATCTACTAAGTTTTCCCGATTAGCTTCTGCCCGCGGCTTCACACGCATAGATTCAGAAGAAAAAGAAGCCTACGTAGCCCTCAGGGATAATATCGTCTCATTATTCTAGAAGAAGGAATATTATAGCTTCTTATTAGAAGAAAAAAGGTGGCGAGAGTGAAAGATTTTAGACTCGGATCGATGGTCCCAGAGATTGATTGCAGAAAACAAACTTCACCTTAGTAATATCAATGTTTATATTTTTGCCACATTGTTACATAGAGATTCTGTATATACTGTATTTTTAGTATTTACACTCTCTTCTTATTCATCAGTCGAGTATAAAAACCGATTTTCAGAGATCACCTCGACCATGACTAACAAAATTAACCTCATATTAATCTCATATCGTAGAGACGGCTCAACAATAAATGGCCGCGATCGATAACATATGACGTTGATCAGTATATTTTAATTGTGATATTCGGCAGAGTGGCCGATATTAGATAGATAGTTATTAGTGGTTGGTTAGAGAAAGTGCTGCGCACTATCCTAGATAACATTATACACTATAACAATTCAGGAGCGTATCTACCCTAAGGCCAAAAGGGCCATGGCCCGGGGCGGCGGGCGGCGAGGGGCGGCGCAAGCAGAAGAAACTTAAAAAAGCCTACTTTACTGAGGCTCTAATTAATAAACAGTTATAAACGGTTGAGTATACTTAGTTAAACCGTTTTGTCTTTTTCAATTCAGTTTCAAATTGTCAAAGAACGACAAAGACAAAGCATAGTTTAACTAAACCACTGTTTATTAATAAGATCCTAAATCTCGTAAGGTGATCGTGGGAGCTCGTGGGAGCTCGTGGGAGCTCGTGGGTGTAAGTATGATAGACACATCAAGACGCGGGGCTGTCGTATATACAGATCAGCGCGGTGACAGTATGCGGCAGGGCGGCGGGGCCTGCAGGCCCACGGCGCTGAATCCTAAAATACGCCACTGATTAACATTAGAAACTGTCACTTTTAACAACCGTCTCTGTTCGTACACGACAGCAGCTGCCTACTGGTTATAACATTATCAATAGTTCTTTTAGGTCTCAGCTTAGCTATTTATAATATGTGTTTATAATTTTTGTTGATTAGTTTGTGTGGTATAGTTGTTCTTTCATTCTTTGCAGTCTATGGAGGTGATTACGGATCGTGAAGTCGTCCGCCGATCGGTGAGTTAAGATCTCGAATTCCCTTGTAGGAAAAAATACGTAATGGAACCTTAAGTTCACCATTCACGATCACTCCAATTCCATCGCTCCGTGCGTCGTGGACTGATAGGTTCGCCATCGCTTCATTTTTCGGACATTCTGCGTCTCAGGTATTGCCAACTGAGTTGTTGTATCGGCTACACACCATGAGTTGGAATGTTATGGAACGTCAGATTTGGAACGTTTGGAAATCCAATATTTCTATCACTCCAGGTTGCCCACACAAGGATGGTTTTTCGAACGTTTGCGTGGAATATTGTGGAGTGCAGCGTTCGTGAATGGTGAACTAGTTCTGTGGTAGGAAATTTTGTAATGGCCTGGCTAATCAGTAACCTAATAAATAGTGTGTTCTGGGGTTCCAGCAGCTTATCTATGTCATAATAAATCTGAGCATATCGGTTTTTTAAAAGAGATGATCAAACTCAGGCGCGCGTCACATAGAATGTCACATCAGTTTTCAGTCAGTCACTACGCTATACCTATAAACTATAGTACGTAAGTGTGTGTTAGTTTGTAGTTTTTGGAACTTTATTAAAGAATCAATTTTAATACCTATGTATACAATATTGTATAACTAACTGTCTAGTGTATTATATGTGTCACCAGAGTCCGTTATTTTATTTTGCAAGTATTTTATGTCGCAATATTTTTCTTTGTTGAATACTCCTTATCGAATAACGAAAGAGTCGAGCGGCGGTTCAACTCGAGCTGTGACAAAATACCTATATCTATCATTATACCTATTATGCTGCCGATAACTGGAGCATTATGTCAACATAATTACCTATGTTTATGTTTGGGTGACTTTTTGGCGTGATTATGTGGTTTACTGACCGCGGGATCTTTTGTTTGGACTGAACTTGACAGAAATAAGAAGGTGGCGAGAGTGAATATACATGTATGTATGTAAGACGGAATGGAAATAATGATTTACATCCTATAGTTGGTAGTAGCCAGTTCTAACGCAGTAGCAATTGATAGTGTACCCGCCATTTTGTTAGTGGGAGGACTAACTCTCCTGCGAGTGTCCGTCTGGATTAGTACCACCGCTTTGCTCGTGAAGTCTGCGGCCAAGCAGTAATGTGCAAGCATTACTGTGTTCCGGTTTGATGAGCAAAGTAGCCAGTGAAATTACTGGGCTTATAAGACTTAATATCTAATGTCTCAGGGTAACGAGCGCACTGCAGTGCCGCGCAAGCCTTTGTGTTTCAAAGTTCTGAGTGGCACTGCCATCGTTATGGGCCGGCGTTGTGCTTACCATCAGGCAAACGACCAGCTCGTCTCGTTACCAATAAAATTAAAATTTTTAAAAAATCCATGCTGATGGCACCCGATAGCAAAGGTGTTCGACCTTCTATTGCCTATTTTTAACTAGACAAAGTTCAATAAAATACCTCATAGGCCCTTCGATTTGAAAGCAGAATTACTACCTACTTAGCCAAGGATACTTCTCACTCACACATCTTCGCATTACCACAGGGTACATAATAGTACAAGCATTACATACTAATAATGACTCATCAGTACTCGAACATAACTGACCGCGTAGAGCCTCTACGTAATCTGTAGCACAAAAATACGGACCCGTTGGTTATCGTAGCTCGTAGCAATTTTTTGTGTCTACGAATGTAGCCATAGATTTCGACTGAGAGCTGACGACCAAAACGGTCAAGTAATTTTAACATCGATTCGACAAAAGTCAGGATTCATCTTATTTGAAATACTTTTATGAAAACCGTCGATCGTTTCTATATATTTTTTCTTTATTCTTTACATACTTAACCATTATCTAACCTGATGTTAGGCAACGATGTGGTCGAAGATTTTATGTGCTAAAACAGGCTCTCAAGTGCAGCGGAAAACACTGATAGGCATAATTTACTATCGGTCCTTTGATAAACATTTATTGGATCCGCAGCCAATACTATTAGGATCTATTTTATGGATGAGCGTAGTAGGCTCAAGTTCACTAAGCCACTAGCAGTATTACTATACTTGAAATTTAGAAGACTTATCGTCATAAAAAAAATGATCCCATCAGAGAAATATTTTTTGAATAGATAATAAATTAAAAAGCTGGGTATATAAGAATGATTGAATGAGCTTCAAATGTCGAATTGTTGATGAAAGAAAAATACCTAACCACCACAGATTCAAACTGTAACAAAAATTACTAAACCTGTCTCCTTACCACCGTGCCATGTTTGTTTCTGTTTCCTAGTTATGTACCAATGACGTGTTCCACAGAATAAGAATAATATATGTATATTAAACAGGTGATAACTCTTCTGCTAGTGTCTGGTTAAATACCACCGCTTTGCCCATATTGTCTGCCGCCAAGCAATAATGTGCATGCATTACTGTGTTCCGGTTTGACGAGCAAATTAGTCAGTGAAATTACTTCTTCTTCTTCAGGTGCCTCTCCAACTAATGAAGGTTGGCAGTCAGCTCCGCATATCTTAATCTGTTTCGAGCAATGCGAAAGAGTTCGGCGGCACTCCGAATCCCAGTCCACTCTCTGACGTCGCGCAACCAAGACTTTTTTCTTCGGCCGGGTTTCCTTTTTCCGGCAACTTTTCCCATCATTATCAGTTGCAGGAACTCATATCTGTCATGCCGAAGCACATGCCCCAGATATGCAACTTTACGCTGTTTGACGGTTTGCAAAAGTTTGCGCTTCTGGTTAACCCGACGTAGAACTTCCTCGTTAGTTACTTTCTGAGTCCAGGATATAGACATCATCCGTCTGTAGGCCCACATTTCGAAAGCTTCTATACGTTTCTTGAGTTCTTCCTTTATAGTCCAGGCCTCGCATCCGTATAGAAGTATAGGCCAGATGTAGCAATGGAGAAGACGGATTCGAAGTGGGATCCTGAGATTTCGATTGCAAAGTACCTTTTTCATTTTTCCAAAGGCACTGCGCGCAATTTCAATGCGAGTTTTAATCTCCACATCGCTATCCCAGTTTTGTGTCAGCCAGGTTCCAAGGTACTTGTATTTATTCACTTGCTCAAGTTTTTGGCCTGCCACAAATATACTTGGTTGAAGATTGGAATTATTAGAAATTACCATAAACTTTGTTTTCGTTACGTTCATTCTGAGGCCAGCTCTGACACTACAAAGGTTAACACAATTGACAATTTTCTGAAGGTCAGCTTCTGTAGAAGCTATGAGAACTGTGTCGTCGGCATACCTCAAGTTGTTGATGAGGCGTCCATTCATTTTCACCCCACAATCCAGACCTTCCAGAGCTTCCGCCATAATTGCTTCCGAGTAGATGTTAAATAGGGTAGGTGATAAAATGCAACCCTGTCGCACCCCTCTCTTAATATCGATCTCTTCAGATTCCTCCCCTTCAATTCTGACAGTAGCACGTTGGTTCCAGTACAGATTTTGTATTATTCGAATGTCTTTCTCGTCCAATCCGATATCGTTGAGGAGTGCAATTAGACGGTTGTGCTGCACTCTATCAAATGCTTTCTCATAGTCTACGAAACAAAGAAAAACATCTTGCTGCATGTCTTTACATTTTTGCACCAAAACCTGAACTGCGAATAATGCTTCTCGTGTACCCACTCCGGCTCGGAATCCAAATTGACTGTCGCTAAGTTGTTCATCGCACTTTGTTCTTATGCGCTCATGAATCAGTGAGAGAAAAAGCTTTAGAACTTGGCTCATCAGGCTAATCGTTCGAAACTCATCACATTTTTTAGCGTTTTTCTTTTTGGGTAGTGTGTCAAATGTAGACTTCAGCCAATCCTCAGGTATGTGGCCCGTTTTGTAAACATGGTTGAATAAGTTTACTAGTACTGCAATGTATTCTTCATCAATAAGCTTGAGAATCTCTATGTGGACATCGTCTGGTCCAACAGCTTTTCCGGTTTTAGCCCTCCGCATCATTTTTGTAATTTCATCTTTCAAGAATAAGTGGCTGTCGTCAGTATAGGTAGCAGCTGTCGATGCGTCACAAACTCTCGAATCGTCTGCAAATAGACCTTTAATGTACTGTTCCCAAAGTGTCTTCTTCTTGGCTTTGTCCAAAATGGGTATGTTGTTTTCATCCACTAATTGGTGATGTGTATGTGTTCTATGTCCAATCATCAATTTAATTTCCTTGTGTAAATTGAATGCGTCATGTTTTGCGTGAAGGTTTTCTACATACTCACATCTCTTTTCGTACCAGGAATTTCGTGTAAATCGCACTTCCCTCCGTATTTCTTTATCCAAGCTCTTATATTTCTCAGAGTCTGTGCTTTTGTAGAGTCTCCTTTCTTCCATGAGGTTGTAAATTTTATCCGTCATCCAATTTTGCTTACCTACCCAATTTCTAGGCCTAAGATACTTCTTACTTATTTCAGAAACCTTGCTCTTTAAGTCATCCCACATATCTTCCACAGTTTTTGGTATCTTTCTCCCATCGTCCAGTGCCCATTTGTTTATCTCGCTCGCTACTTTTGGTCTTATGTTCTCGTCATTGATTAGTTTAATGTCAACCTTGGTCTTCTGTTTCTTCCTAATTTTCTTAAGAGTGTATGACAAGTCAGCGATTACGGGATTGTGGTCCGATCTTATATCAGCCCCAGGATATGTCTTCACGCTCTTGAAGCAGTTTTTAAATCGACTGTTTACCATGATGAAGTCAATTTGGTTTCTCATTATATGGTCAGGTTTGTGACGTGGGGAAGTCCAAGTATACAGTCTTCTTGGTGGTAATTTGAAAAATGTGTTCATAATGACCAGGTCTTTTTCTTGGCAAAACTGGACTAGTGTGTCGCCCCTGTCATTCCTTTCCCCCAGACCGTACTTGCCAACGACTCCTTGAACTTCTCCCTCTCCTACTTTAGCATTTAGATCTCCCATAACTATATTGATTTCATGTTTCTGAGTAATATCCATTAGCTGCTCCACTTCCTTATAGAAATCTTCCATTTCCTGGGGTGTGCCATCTTGAGTCGGTGCATAAATCTGGATGACATTTATGTTCCTTGGTTTGGCCTGGATTTGAATCATCATGGCACGGTTAGACTTTGGCACGAAGGTGACGGATGTGCTAAAATTTCGTGTGCAGATGATACCCACTCCGTGTTTATTCGAGGACTCTTCTGATCCAGAATAGTACAACACATGGTCTTTATATATCTCGTGCTTTCCGCACCCCTTCCATCTCACGTCACTGATTCCTAAAACATCAATGTTCAATCGTAGCATCTCCTTTATCACGTTGTACACTTTGTCAGGACTCTTGAGACTCCTAACATTCCAAGTTGTAATTCTTAATGATTTCCGCCCGGGGATTCTTCGCACCCCTGTCCCATTGAAGAGACGCCGGGCACTCGGGGCCATTGCTTTCTGAACTTTATCCATATGAAGCTGATTACTAGGGAAAATAGTGCAGTGGTTTCCCGTTGCCTTCTGCACCAGACATTTCGGGGAGCATTTGACTCCCCAGGCCGCTGTAGCCTCATCCAGGTGGTTGCCCACCTAGGTGTAAGGTTATACCGCCTATGCTCGGTCGCCAGAGCCTCGTCCGTTATCTAGCAGGGAGCACCGCGGCAGCCCCAGGGCCGCCACCGCCAGTTGGTCTGAAAAGATCAGCCAGCGCGTGCAGGTGAGGTTGACTGTTGGGACGGATTCGATGTTATGTCCGTTCTCCCCTTACTCCCCTGTCCGTTCTCCCCTTACTCCCTTAGTGAAATTACTGGGCACTGCAATTATTGTGCGCCGGCTTTTATGCTTGACATCAAGCAAACGACTGGTCGTCTAATTATTCAATAGTATAAAGAAATACAATCAACAAACTTGAAGTACATTAACCCAGAAGACAAAGTAGATGCTATTTATTACAACATGTAACACGGAGTAGTCGAACACTCGAGCGCTACAGCGCTACAAGTGACAATTAATTCATATTCATTGAGCAATCAATAAAGCAAACCATTACTGGATTATTCTGAAATGTTCTGAGATATTTATTTTGTCAAGAATGTAATAAATACCTACAGTTATTTAACTTTCATGGGGACTCTCTTGGGACGGATCAGTGAATAATGGATTAATAATTTGAATTCTGAATTTGTACAATCATTTATATGTTTGTTTTAATTTGCACCTCCGAAGCTTCACGGTTCAATAAGTTTCACGAACCGATCTGCAGATTGATTGGTAGAAATCTTTCCAGTGATAAGTTTTTAGTGGTAAGACGTTACGGCAAGGGTATGAATGTGTGAGCGTTTGTTTAGTTTAAAATGGTTGATAGGACGCTTGACCAAAATGTTGGCATTTATTTAGATTTACAAATCAGCATTGTGATTATAACGGTCCTAGGTATTCTGGGTACGCTGGAAGCTGGTAGTGGGCTAAAGCATTTGGATTACCTGTAGGCCTAAACTAGCTTTTAGATAATCCAACTTTTGTCGTAGATCACACAGCTGTATTATTAAACTGTAGTGTTTTATACTTAGTAATTGTATGCACAACAGCTGTTATTTTTTTAAATTAATGATATAGTGATAAAACCTGTCTTTATTACGCCCAGTCCTATGTATACAGGGCATTAAAGATTATATCACTGTGTATATGCAAGTCATTAAATTCGCGCCTTAAAGTTATGCAGCATAAAACTTGTAAGCAGTTCATAAGACGTATGATATGTACCAAGGGTGGTTCTTTCATAAATTTTTTGAAAGAATAAAAGTCCTAAGTTTGGAAAAAGTGGACGAAATTTTATATCTATAGCGATATTTTAATCGCAATCGGATTTTTTTATACGTTTGAGCATACCTGATTTTAAGCTACGATATGTTCAAGGCGAATGGAGACGAACCCACCAATGTATATATCCCACCGAGAAAAAAAAATAGTTTTGACATTTTGTAGTCGGCTAGCGGTGACTTGAAATTGCCCTACCACCGCACCGTGCTTTGTGGATATATCACGATGTTTTCCTTCGCCAAAGGGTAGCGCTGTACACCTCCTGGCTGGATTATCAGCTCCACGATTCGAATGTATTGTATAGTCATCCAAACTACATAAAAAACTACAGCATCATTTCGATATGTACGACAATTAGAAGTAGGTTAAAATTGATTTCCAAGATTTGATTACATTGTTAGTCAGTTATAAGAAAAGCTAATAAAAGCGTGGTAAAAATAAGACTGTATGTGTCCGCATAAACAGATTCTATTTGTTTGAAACACAGTTTTCAAAAATAAAACAGTTACTTAAATGTAAAGTTGAATTATAAAATCTCGTATACTTTCAAGAACATTATTGTGTCTGTGTCTAATTATAAACACTCGTCTATATTCACCACATCGATAAACGCGTCACATTATCACAAAACTACCTTAACATGGTCATCGATTTATTGTTGACATTCCTCATATCCTCACTACGCGTATTGCTTCGACCTTCATCATGCGGATGGCTGAGTGGAACTCCTCCAGCGGCATCTGTTTCCCTGAGTACTACAATTTGGTAGTCTTCAGATACGAGAGAACGGATATTCTGAGTAACTGTGCTAGACCTAATGGTCTAGCACAGTTTTGTTTATCGTTTAGTCATTTTTGTTTACGTGACTGTGGTCACGGTACGATGTTTCAAATGTGACCGTGTCTTAACGACTACCCTTACACGTGGTGTCTGTGCCAACGACAGTTATGTAGTCTAGCACTACATGTATACTTATGTTTATAAGGTGTGGTGAATTTGATCCGGGGCAAGGCCGATTTGGATGCGGCATCTCGCAAGTTATACCATGGCATGGTGGTAAGGTAATTCTAGTGTCAGGCTGGCTACCATTCTCAAGTTGAAAATCTATAGCTAAGCTGTTGGTGTGATCTGGCAGATTCATCTGAGAGCCAGTCCTGATTATCTAGGTTTAGCGCTTTCTCCATCTTCGACCAAGACGTATTCTCTTAATATCAGACGAGATAGGGAGTCAAAAGCAAACTAACCTTATTACGAACCTTATTACTAAGTGTATAAAAGTGAGATAACTTCATTTTAATTACAAAAATATGTTAATCTTTGTACTCGACTGTCTACTAGAATAAGTCCTTAAAATAATATATTTTTATCATTTCTTGGTAGAAAAAGAAACTGAACCAGCAAACTGCCACGCAATGAGCTGTTCAGCTGTTAAATGTCATAAATAAACAAACTACCAAAATAACAAAAACTGCGTTCAAATCAATTCATTTGTTCTTAAACTACCCTGTCACAAACTTTTATTTTTAGAAAGATTAATAAGACTACATTGTAATTTCTTAATTACTAGAAAACATCAGTCATACAAAGTAATCTTAACAAAAGCGATGGTTGTACATAAAAAAGTTGTATATTCACCTCCGTTTTCTTCCATTCTCGTACACCAGAAAAACCTACTAAAGTCACGAACCACTAATTCTATTCACACTAAACTTAGACACTAATATCACACTGAAAGAGAGATATCGTCTTTTATTTATCACTAACAATTCCTATCGCATTTACTAATTAACAAAAAAATAATTTGCTTTCACTGCAATTGTTTTCCCTATAAAAAGTCAATGGGTTTTGTTTTTTATCAAAATGTCTTTTTCAATTGTTCAAGGTTTTTTATCCCATTTGTAGTTGATTTTTCAAACGGAAATGTTCACTTTAATTTGACTCGGACGCGGTACTTGGGCGGCATTGGTTGGGCGGGTGGCCACCGGTCTGGGCGAGGCGACGACGACGACTGGGCGGCGAGCGCGCGCTCGCTATCCGTATGACTAGGGCGCGCTCGAGCGACAGTTACACGCAATATGTTGGGGAAATAACGAGTGAAATAAATAAACGATTGATTGGTAAATTGGTACGACAGTAACTATTTTTTATAGTAAACAGGCTTGCGTTTAACCGCAATCTCATCTGATCGATGGTGCACGCTTGCTTAAAATCCCAGACGAAAAAAAACAAGCGTTCATTTATGAACAAAAAAATATGGGAAATAACAAGAACTTCAACAAAACTTTTTATTGCCTTTGACTACGATCACCCGATGTGAATTTATGTTGCAGTCGAAGGTGTAACTCACTTGCACACTCAGACAATGTGACGATGATATGTTTTACTGTACGTACATGTATATGAGCGTAATTTATATACAGTGGATTTCCAAAACTTTAGCAGCAAAACCAAACCTAAATAAGGTAGGTCGGAAAACACGACACCTGCTCACTAATAGATAACAAACATTCTTTAACTACTTACACTCATTCCTTTAGGGGAGCACACATACCCACAAGTAATCTGTTTGTATATCTTTTTATACCACACTTATTTAGCTATTAGTAGGTAAGGATTTAGCGGTTATTTCAAGGTTCATTAACACGTCTGCATTTGGAAGGGAAAAGTTTCTTTGCGGGTTTCCGGTTCCGATTTTTATGTGTTTCGGGGAATTTGTTTTTGATGAGTTTCAATGGTTTCGCATGATTTTTGATTGCACAACGTTCGGTAACCTTTTGCAGGAATTTTATGTTGACAATTGACATCTTCGCTTATAAACAGATAAGGTTGTGTGTGGGTCAGACTTAAGCCTTTTCAGTAGAAAATTTAGTTAATTTATGAAATACTAGATGAGCTCGGCGGCTTCGCCCACGTAATTTTCTAAGATAAAAGTACCCTAAGTTGCTCAGCTTCTGCCAGTGAAAGTCCTATCAAAATCGGTACAGCCATTTCGGAGATTAGCCGAAATAAACAAAATTTTTAGAAACAGTTTTTTGTTATAAGTACTGTTTGTACTTTCATAGCGATTTAGTAAAAAGCTGTTTTTTTTGACACTATAAACAGACACTTCAATTTTTTTTTTTTTTATTGAATTATAGCGTTTGGACGATGTCGTTGAAGATTATTAATATGTTATGGACCGTATATCGTAGAACTGTCGGAACACACCGTAGGTGCTTTTTGACAGATTTTTAACTTTATAGGTGGTAGTAACAAGCGCAGACCTTTGTGTTTCAAAGTTCTGAGTGGCACTGCAATTGTTATGGGCCTACGTAATCCTTACTATCGGGCAAACGACCAGCTCGTCTCGTTATCCAATAGAATAAAAACAAAGCGGGCTACAAGGATTTCTTGCGTTTCTGATCGTAATTTGTACCCCAGAATTGTGCGTGAAACGATTGAAATCAAAAAGTACCATAATTTCAAACGGGAAGATGGATTTTAGTTGTCTTCTTCTTGGAATACGGTGAGAGGGAAGTGTTCGCGTCGCGTTTTGCCTTCGAGCGCATCTGCCCATACTGTTAGTATTGTGTGTCGTGACCACAGTGCATGTGATATTTTACAAGACCAAATGCGGGTAGATGATGACAACGCCCGCCGTTCAAGACGCAGACACCCGCTTTCTTCAGTCTTCTCGTAACCACGATCAATGCAACTTGGTCGAAAAGTCGAGGTTAGTCAAAATTATTATTTTGATTTTATTTGTGCCCGAATATACCCGTTTTTGTCTTAATACTATGTGTATTCAGTTCGCCAAACTTGAAAACGTAATATTCTTGCGTTTCTTCTACATGTTTTGTTAGTGGGAGGACTAACTCTTCTGCGAGTGTCCGTCTGGGTTGTTACCACCGCTTTGCTCGTGAAGTCTGCCGCCAAGCAGTAGTGTGCAAGCATTACTGTGTTCCGGCTTAATGACCAGAGTAGGCAGTGAAATTACTGGGCTTGTGAGACTTAATACCTAATGTCTCAGGGTAACGAGCGCACTGCAGTGCCGCGCAGGCCTTTGCGTTTCAAAGTTCTGGGTGGCACTGCAATTGTTATGGGCCGGCGTTGTGCTTACTATTAGGCAAACGACCAGTGAGACTAGTTACCAAATAAAATTTAAAAAAAAATACATTATCTGGCTACGCCTCAAGCCAGCCATTTATGCTTGAAAGATTTTTCAAAGAAAAATATCTGACTGGACGTCGTCAATGATAATCTCGGTGTTGGGTATTTCACCTGCAGACAAAAGCTGCTATATAAAATTAGACAGGTAAAAAACACACTACCAAATATTCGTAGCTATATTTTTTTTAAATATAATTAACGTATCATACAAGTACACAGTGACGGTCCAGGGCCGCCAAGTTAATTAAATGGCTTATCGAGTACGAGTGGAGCGGAGCGGGAGCGACCTTACGTACGGAGAGATAGTTATGCTAAGTATTTCACTCGATTGGAGATAAGGGCCTCATAAAAATTTTAGCAGTTAGCGGGTCGACTTCTAGAGAAATGATTGTATCATAACATCACGAACACACACAGACGTACGGCAATTCGTTATCCATATGGGTAAGTATTGTAT
The DNA here is from genome assembly GCA_907269065.1 of Crocallis elinguaria. Classification (NCBI taxonomy): domain Eukaryota; kingdom Metazoa; phylum Arthropoda; class Insecta; order Lepidoptera; family Geometridae; genus Crocallis; species Crocallis elinguaria. The sequence continues at coordinate 18,456,254 of OU026068.1, forward strand.
TCCACTCGTCAAAGATCTTTGTCCAAGTGGCATTTGACCAAAAAATTTAGATGCCTTCATCAATCTTTCATCAAAGATTATGACAACGATAATAGTAGCGAATAAGGTCGAAATTCCTCCATTTTATCAAACTTCTGTTAGTGGGAGGACTAACTCTTCTGCGAGTGTCCGTCTGGGTTGTTACCACCGCTTTGCTCGTGAAGTCTGCCGTCAAGCAGTAGTGTGCAAGCATTACTGTGTTCCGGTTTGATGAGCAGAGGATCCAGTGAAATTAGTGGGCTTATGAGACTTAATACTTAATGTCGCAAGGTAACGAGCGCACTGCAGTGCCGCGCAGGCCTTTGTGTTTCAAAGTTCTGGGTGACACTGCAATTGTTATGGGCGTTATGCTTACCATCAGGCAAACGACCAGCTCGTCTCGTTACCAAATAAATTTTATTTTTTTCAATCTTCGTGATTCACTGTTCCAAGTTTACTGAAAAAACTTGGACAAAGATCTTGGATGAGTAGTAAGTATATCAGCATATGACATACGTCCTACCCGCACGAAGCATTTTGCTTTAACCTTCATCGCACGACTACACATACGGCAATTCGTCCTTATCCGCACCGCGTTTGGCTTCGACCCTCATCTGCTAAAGAGTGAAACTCTTTACCAGCATCTGTTTTTAATTAATACACTTTTAAGCACACTTTATTAGCGTCACTTGTAACAAACTAACAAACAATGTAATAAAATAATAGAAGTCCATTTTAACCTACTAGTAATTATTGTCGTATGGAAATGACACTTTGTATGTATATGTAGTTTGGATGACAAAACTATAATTTGGTATCATGGAGCTGATGATGGAGCCAGGAGGTGGTAGTGGGACTCTTCAGTGGCTACAAGTAAGCCCTTCGAGTTTGGGCTCATATTATGATTCCTTTTGACGAGTCCAATAGATGCGATTGGGTATCGCACTCGTTATTCTGCTGTGCGATCTCGATTCGCTACGCGACCCGTTCTTTATATCATCAAAGAACTCATCTGTAATATGCTATCTACTAAGCAAAATAGTAAAATTGCTCGTTGCACCGCAGGATGACGAGTGCGGTGCAGTGCCGAGCCGAACTTTTGCAGTCTAAGTGGCGCTGCATTTGTTAGGCGTGGCGTGATAACCAACATGAACACTAACTAGCATAGCAATCCGTCCTTTTATGTAATGAACGTGATACAATTATTTACGAAATTACATTTTCAGGCCACGTGAACATAAGACATAAAGACCAGAGCCAAGAGGCCAAGGCCACGAGGGTGGAGTGAAACTGCGAGTCAACATGGGGTGTGTACTAGTCATTAAGCTGACATGCCCTCCGCCATACAAAGTATACAAGTCATATTATGTTTGAGTTAAGAAAACTTAGTCGCCACGCAGCTATCGGTCTATTGGCGATTAGTGACGGCTCCGTAGCTAAGTTGGTAGTAACCATGCCTGCAAGGCGAGGGGTCCCGGGTTCGATTCTCGGCCGGGGCAGATTTTGTGTAAGCATAAAGTTTGTTCTCGGGTCTTGGATGTTTGTGATGTGTATCTGTGTATGTCCATGCCACCTGCGACACAGGGAATCCTAGTGCGGGGGTATGAGTGTGTAAGCGTTTATGTTTAAGCGTTTAGCGTTTATTGGGGCAGGGTCACTTGAACATCAGTAATTTCTGACACTTCCCGTGTCTTATCCTCGTTTGATCCGGGTGATTTGAATTTGATCCTTAAACAAGTTACTTAACAGTATCGATTGGCATCAAGAAACTATTTGTGTAGGTAATTGGGCAAGTTTCTTGCTGATATTATTTTTTTTTCAAACATCTATTTCAGAATGTGTTAAAAAATTGAGGCCTTACTGTCCGTCTAAAAATACATCCTGTATTGAAGCTAATCCACTAAACTCTTCCATCATGTTACATTCGTTGAGGCGCTAAACTATTTCAGTTTATTGAGGTTGGCGTTATAATATAAATTTAATCACTTTTTGTATCAGTAAACCATTAAACTCCACTTCAAAGGTGTCCGTTTACGAACTATCAGAAACTGTCAGCGGACGGACTGTAGGTTGAAGTAAACCGAGCAAGAGCGGCGCGACGTGTTTAGTCCTGGATTTTTAACTTGTCTAATAATATAAACAAATATGTCGCACGCCAACCAGTAACATAAACAGTGCTCTGATCGGCAATCAATGGCATGATTTGTGATGGGATTTCTATCTATGTCATTAGTTGGTAATCCGCCATATTTGTTTACATTTCTAGACAAGTTAAAATACGTGAACCTTCAGTCTTACAGATGACGGATGATCGACTACGAAAAACAAAATGCGTGATTACTGATAAAATTCGGTCCAGTGTAGCACTAACCAAATTTTTTTTATCTTTCTCTTGAGTACAATAAAGCTTTTATCTACCTATCTAGTCAGCCTATGAGAGTCGCTTATATACATCGTATCAAGTATCAAGAAAGAATTTAATATCTCCAATCTAGTCCGTGTTAGGACTAACGCGACCTCGTCTAGACACTCTAGTCTTCGTGACGCAGTTTAACGACCCCCATTGGGAAGTCCATTAAAACCCCATGACGCCATAGTGCGCTTCATAGTTAAAACCTAGCTAATTTAGCTGAAGTGTGCAACTGCAATGAACGATAGAATAGCAAATATATATCAAAGCTTCTATGTAGTCTGCATATCTGTCTGTTTAAAACGGCTTCAAGTTGACCACTAAAAGTAACTTCACTGATACTTCTGGTGTTTTAGCACTTTAATTTGAATTTCTCATATCCTATTAGGTACCTCTTTCACGTTTGTGCTCGCCTAGTACCTAAAAATGCCTCGTATAGTATACATTTTAGGACAGAACCGATAACATTAATAAAATATTTAAGGTGATTCTACACCCGATCAGTAGTTCCAACGCCCATACAATATTATCATATTTTTTTTATTATTACAGTCCTAAAGGTAGAACCACGGGCAAACGAAATGATACGACCTGTAGGACGCACGTACGCAGTAGGACCACGGGCAATAAGCGGCCAGAGGCGTTTAATTAGCGGAATAAGTGATCTTGATACCGAGACAGACAATACTTGTTTTGTAGTCTGATAAGTGCCCCCGTTCTGGTAAATGGAAAAATCTAAATTACCGGGGCCGTTGTAACTGTTTCTTGTTTCTTTTCGGCCCGGTTCCGGGCAAGCGGATGGCACGAATCCTTTAGAGACGATCGACCATATTGTTTGCCTGGTGGCACTGGCGGCGTAACAGGGGCGACACGGGCGGTCCGCCCCGGGTACCAAGCCGGGTGCCAAAATCACGCTTTTTTAATTTCATAATTTTTTAACCTTCTTAGGTAATACCTGTTTCTATAGGTGAAATCCTGGAGCTTGCAACTGAAAAAGCCGCCCCGGGTGCCAGCAATTTGCATATAACAATAGTTGTGTCACCCAGAACTGCCTGCACAGCACTGCAAACATTCAGTGACATATCACGTTCATTTTATTGAGTCTCATATTTTTTTTTCCGTTGTTGATATCTTTTTAAGGTTTTCTTTTATATTTTTAAGGATTTTGTCCTATAGCATCTGGTAAGAGATGAATGAGAAGTATGGTTTACACATGCATCAGGTAAGAATGTAGCTCATCATCATCATCATCAGGCTATGGCCTGCTCGTCCCATCGCTCTATAAGTAAAAACTCTTCATGGTGTCACAGGTCCACGTGATGGGAACGTGACCATTATCAATTCAATCAGCATTCGTGCGGCTTCGGGTACCCTCGGAGCAGGGCTGCCCTAACCTCATTTGTGTATTTGTTTGTAGGTGTTATTTGAATTTATATTTTTTAAAGTAATTTAGTCGTGGAAATTGGAGAAATGTAAGACTGAGCTTCTATTTGCTCCGAATTTTTATATTAGGTACTACCACTGTGTCTCTTCCAATCAACGACACGAAGCATGGCATGTATGGCGTAGGTACTAAATAAACATCAAATGTAATTTAGGTAACTCGTCAACCTCATTTATGTTCTAAAATCATCGAGCTATCCTATAACTAACAATCATGTATACCTATGTATAACTATGCAGATAGAAATCCACTGACACAAAATAATGATTAATTTCCTACTTTACAACGCCTTAGCAATCTAAGCACGGTCCGGTAACATTTTTGTACTTATGTCAAACGCGAATCTCATTCTTACAGCCCTATCGATGGACTTTGTACCCGAGTCCAAAGTTTCCTCTCATAAATGAGGACAAAGTACAGAGAATCTTGTTTTTATTCAATTACATGAAGTACTTTTACGGCTACACAAAAAATTACAACTGTTCACAATCTATAAGTGATTGAACATTTAAGCACATTGATTTTTTTATAATTGGTTTCTGAAACGGAAAAGATACTCAATTCGAAGACTTCTTTTTATTTATTCTTCCTTATTTTGTACGTACTCATGTAAACATTTGACCTTTATCTGATGAAGTACAAGGGCCTGCGTGGTACTGTAGTACCTACACTCGTTCCCCTTAAATATCAGTCTCATAAAACCACTTACTATGGTAATAAGGCAATTTCTAGTGCCCGCTCCACGACAATCATCACCAAGCACCAACAGTTTTGGGCTGGCGTTGTGCTTACCATTCGGCAAACGTCCAGTTTGTACATTACGTTTGTATTCTACTTCAATCATACATTAAAACCATGAAATAAAAACTTAAAATAGAAACTGAAAAACTGACACCAGCGGGCAGCGTTCCCAAAACTGCTCCACTGATTCGCAAAATTGCCACATTGATTGGCAATGCTTCGTCTATGTGCCAAGTAAAAGCAAGTATTTTGGCCTCGTAACGTGTTCATCTACACCAGCCGGAAGACGTCCACTGCTGAACAGGCCAGGCCTCCTTCATAGAACGCCACTTGAATCGGCTACTCGCATCTTGCATCCCACGTGTTGTTCCACTAAACGTCCATATATATAAACTTTAAAAAAATTAAGCGCTTCAGCACGGTCCAGCACGTTTCAACCAAGAGAGAACTACTAATCAAACCCTAAAACCTCAAGAGTTTAATCTTTAAGCATTACATCTAATAGTTCTTGGTAAATACCAAAATAATAATGTTTCATTTTATTTATATTTTCCTACATGTAGTAGGGATTATATAAACTCAACACACGACAAGCTATTGTTTTGACGTACTTATATAAAACATCCAATTGCACAAATGTTTTGAGAGAACTGCACAACCGACATTTTGTAATCAATAAGCGACTGATATTGTTATAAAAATAGTAGATATTGTTATAAACACAATTCAATGACATATATTTGTAACGCATCCTAATGCGCATCTTACGTTTATTATCCTATTTCCTAAGACATTATTATTCAAATAGGATGAAGGTGAAGGAAACCATCGTGAGGAAACATGAGCAATTAAGCATGTTCAAGAACCAGAAAATTAAGGGACGTGTAACATCAACTAAGCCGCGCCCGTGTGGAGGACGGCCCATGCTCTCTCTTTCTCTCTCCGAGAGAAGGCCAGTATAACAGCAGTAAGAGTGTAATGATGATGATGGTGGAGTAGGGTATCTTGTGCTCGCCCGTCTATATTTGCCCCAGACTAAATCTGTCGCTAAGCACTGAACACACCGGTCGTCCTGTTCTTGAAGCCCAAGTACTCTAAGTTTGGTATGTTCACCTTCGACCACAATATCATCAGTTAAGATCAGGTGAAATAGTAGTCATCATCAGCTAGAAGCATCAGCATGTTCAGCATCCATTGCTGAACAGCTTAGGCCTCCTCTATGTAATGGAGAATCTCCCATCGTGGTGCATTATGGCGATTGCGATTTTGCCTGCGACGCTTGGTTGTCGCTGCAAATTTTGATGTAGGTAAATTTAAAAGAATTATGCTACTTTTTCCCTGGATACTCCCTTAGCCGTCACTGATGGCGATGGAAAGAGACGGGGTAGTCAATTTCTCACACTGGAACTACACGGTGAGATAGTGACCAAACATCAATTCTAACATAATACAACTACAGTTAGAGTTATAATGATTTGAGGTTATTATTATTATTTTGTACACGCAACCTTCTGATGCTAGGATACTACTACATTATCGATACTAGGAAAGTGTAATTACTGTCGAATTGTTTTGACGAATTGCAAGGGCGATGCCCTTCGGGGGAACAGGTCACATTAACCAAGATTCGCCACTCGGGCATTGATCTATTATCAGTTGCATATTGGTCGCTCGTCACTTGCGCAACAATCTTAATAAAAACCAGCTTACGTACTTCTTTCATTCTGGGAAAATCCGGAGAAAACCACGCATTTTTTTTAATATGCAAACCAATTAAATTAACAAAATAGGACGTATAGAAACGAACAACTTATACATTCCTAATATGGTCTCATTGGAGCAGGAAGTTGATTGATACCTACTTTTTATTCAGTACTGGGTGGGTACTGGTTTTCCTGCGCACCTACGTATTTTTACGGGAATTAAATTGAAATTCCAATTTCTTTATTCACATGGACCTCAACCAACAGATTTAGGAACAAGTAAATCTGTGCCCCAACCCCTCTCATAAAAGTTAAAACGACTCTTAAGTGACTTCCAAGTTGGTATAGAACGATCAAGAAGAAGAGCAAGAAACCTGTCGGAATTCTATTTATTGACTTGAAATAGGTTTCACAATGTTTCTACTGCTAACAATGATGTTTAAAATTTAAGTCTATAATTAAGTATTTGAGTAGTCGCTACGAGGCTCCTGAGCTGTTTGGCCCCATGCATCTTTGTTAGTAATAATCCTTAATTTTATAATATGCTTTATTATTTAATACATACATATCAACTTTCTTTGTGGTAACTCGATTATTGTTAGCTTATAAACTTATAAACTTGAAGATTCCCTGACGTCACAGATAAAGTTCACCATTCACGATCACTTTACTTCCATCGCACCACGCGTCGTAAGGTGAATGAAGGTCCAATTTTTGAACATACAGACGGTCACTACATACCAGGTACGCCAGGTATCGCTCCAGTTTTCCACGATCATTCTGTGTCTTATGTCAGTACATAAGTTACAGTTAACTGAGCGTGAAATGGATCGTTGTATTATAGATAAGTCAGGCGATCATGACGCGCGTCACCAAGCTATCGTGGGAAGGCGCCTCAATAAAACATCATAAACATCATGAAAATACCACGAAAATTAGTTACCACAGGTGACAATAAAAACACTATCAATGCCACATCCATGATGAAATACCTTCACAACAACGATAACCTCAAACTACGAGTACAAAACAAACCCGTAACTATGCTACTATTATCCACATCCGTATATACAAAAATGTAGTACGTGATATGTTTGTTAAAGGTAAAAACTGCGCTTTAAACATATTATATAAACGACAAACGTATATGTAAACGGGCTCAATATACAAACACTATGTCGTATTGGGTTCTTAAAAAATATAGGAATTAATTATAAATCCATATCAATAAAAAATATGTACTAAAATGTCATTAAACTTTGCAATGTACCTAATTACGAGAGAATATGGACACCCTAACGGTAGTCGGTCAATGACACGCGATCCAAAATCTGGAAAAAATATTTCCATTGTCTTTTTATTTTCGGAGCGTATCATAATATTCTGACCACACTTGAATAAGTTCCCCTACTCACCTGGGGATCAGGCAAATCAGCAAAAAAGTTTTTTAAATTGTATACAGTTTCCTCCATTTTGGATGAACATGCTCTGTATGTTGTCCAGAACGTTTACATTCCATTATGATCTTCTGAACTGACTTCACCAAAATCTACAACCATTTTGGCCGTTTCTGAATGTTTTATTTAGAACAGTTGACCAGGCAGATTCGTGTACAGTAAGCTAGTGCATCACGCGTAAAGAACACGCAGACACACGCTAAGTACACGGTGTCTCCTGAAATTGTGTATCTATCACAACTGACACACCTCCTACTGCTACAGTGGGATTGCTCTGAGCAGTTTCAAGAATACGGATATTTCTTATACCCATTCAATACTGAGGATAAGACTGCTTTTGTTTTTGTCGTGTACGGTGTGCCCTTAGTTTTTTTTTCCAGCGTCAAACAATTGCAGTATATTTACCTGAATTTCAAGTTAAAATGATACTATTTAAAAGAGATACAGCACAAAAAATAATGAATGTAATATGCGCCAGTCAACATAATAATATAGTTAAATTATTATTGAGCCTAAAATTATTAAATAGTTACGTTATTAGTGCTTATAAACTCTTCATCATTACAGAAGATTTTGTCGCTAAGCCTTCTTCAGCTGATTTTGAAGCACCCGAGTCAACCGACGCGAAGCCTATGACGCTTGCTGGTAGTTGATTGTACATCGCCGGCGCCGGCTCCGTGGTATGAGTCAGGTTTAGATCTAGATTGGTCTAGCATCCGGGATAGTCCTAATATTTTTCCCACGGTCTGGTCATGTCTTCGGTAATGCGATAAATACTTGGTATTTTTTTAAGAAGTGTTATAATTCGTGGATCTAAAAATCCTAGCTGTATCTTGCCGAATTCACTTCATTGCGAACACAAGTGGCACTTTCTTCCATATCTTGCATTACGAACGGTAGTATGATAAACTATAATCATGTTTCTACCTTATTCAAATTAGTTTCTAATACCAATTTCATATAAGTAGTTAGGAAGGAATATCATGATTCATGATTGATGTTTTGAGGCCACTGAAACCGATAGGTACGTGTATGTAAACCGATCAAATTGCTCCACAACTGCTCAACGTGGTTGACTTACGCTAGATATCTCAAAAAAGAACAAAACGAGATGAGATGGTAAACATCCCATCACCTGTTCAACAATAGTGCAAATATTTGCTAAAATATATTTATAATTTTCCTGACGTTAGCTCCGATTGTTTAGTACCAATAGCAAGTAGTTTACTGTTAGATAATAAAGATTGTTATATTATTTGCTGAGCACACCAGTTTGATCCCAGAGCAAACTCTGAAGATATCTGGCCCGACACGAATCTATTATATAAAACTGTTTTGCATGCAGCTACCTCATTGAAGTCAACTATAGTACGTTAGAATGACAAAGTGTTACTCTGTGCGCAATAAGTCCAAAGACGTCGGGTTAAATTTTAGATTAGGCATTTAACCGTTTTAACTAGTTGTTTATTAAAATTTTCAAAATGGTAAGAAACGACGTGGAAGCCCCAGCGGCCAGGGAAGAGATACCCCACGACCATTTGTTTAAAGTGACGGGGCTATCAGCGACAAATCTGGAAAAATTGTCCCAAGGTACGTAAACACTAATTTCAGAAGCTGGGACGTCTTTGTGATATATCAAAGGTAATATGCAGTTCTGGTGACGCACAACTTAAGTTATTTCGGAATGTATTTACGTTTTGGCATCCACCTGATGGCTTTCATCTCTGCCATTTTGTCGATGTTTCAGCAAGTTGAAGCTTTTTCATTGGAGTTGTGGATTTTAGTTTTTGAATATTAAATAAAACATGCGTCACTCTTATATAGCCTGTGACCACGAACTAGGATTCCCTGTGCTTGATAATTTAGAACTACGAGAGCCAAGCTTCCAATCTCAGACTCCATTAAATTATACCTAATCATAATTTATCTTAGCTGTAATTTTTATTTAGACAAAAATGTCTTAAAATTTATTTACATAATACATAATTGGTGGAAGTACTACTTATTTGTTGTACAAAAAACAAATACAACAAACTTACTATGGTGCTCTGTGATCTATACAAAACCTATGAAGTCAAAATACAATACAATACAAAATTCTTTATTTCATACCACAAAATACATACATTGCATACTACAAAATATGTATGTCGGGAGTTTAAAATAACCTAAATGAAACATTGATCGATATCAATTTTTAATTGTTAACCAATCCTTCTTTATTATAGAAACTATGCAGACCCAATTTAAATTATAAAAAACCATTATGATTATTATGGAACCAAAGAAACTAGTAGTGGGATTTAGTTTATTGTTCCTACCTCATTTTATTTTATAGGGCATCGATTGTTTTCATCAAAACCATTGTGTCAATCGCGTCCGGTCAGACTTAAAAATTCCAAGTTCAAGGCTGGCCACACGCTCGTGCCAAAACGAGCTCCATTAGAGTATAATGCTATAGACACAAAACTGGTAATATCTCGTCAGACGCAACAAGTTAACCTATTTCCACTCAAACAGATGGTCACGAAACACGACGCGAAACTGTGATCAAAACAAAATACGTCTGCAGCTGGTCTGGTTTTAACCGCATCGCTGGCACACAGCCAGCCGCACCTTGAGGGTTTACTGTGAAATGTCACTAGATTTTATGATATTTCTTAGTGATGGTTATTTACAGGTCTATTGGAGGATCGGGCCGTGGTTCAAAAGTTCATAAACGTTATAAACACAAATGTAATTTTTAGAATCCCACTTGATAAATAACAAACTTTTTTGACGGCATGACAATATTTTTTTATTTAGGATCGTAGACTCGATTACCTTTTATCAGGTGGTTGAACTAACTCTTCTGCCAGAGTCCGTCTGGGTGACTTGGTCCTTGGTGCGCGGGCTCTTTTCCGTACCTAGGCCGTTTATCGGCCCTTTTTTGCGTGAGCGAGTGGTGGGCCTGTGTGAATACCTATACCACCGGTTTGCTCATGAAGTCTGGCGCCAAACAACAATTTGTTAGATAAGTCACGACTTAGGGACTAGGGACTAGGACTTAGGGAATAACAAAGTTTGTATATAATTGAAGTATACTTTACCATGGCAACTATAGTGGCATAACTCAATCCCCATTTTTGACTTTTGTACTATCGATAGCGATAATTGCTTCGAAGCGAATGCTTTTTGTCTAGACAAACAGAATTCGCTGAAAGAACTGAGGGGGTAGCCCTTCGGTTCTTTACAGTTCTAAATAACAACATCCCTCAAAACCTCTTTTTCCTCCAGAACCACCAGTAAACTTCGAAGATGCTATATCTGCCACGGGCTACGGGAAATTCAACGTGACCCTCATGCTGTTCAGCCTGCCAGCATTCTGGACCGCCTGCTCCATCACCACCTCACCTTCCTTCATATTCACTCATGCGCAATGTGACATGAACCTCAGCATGTTGGACATGGGGACGGTCTCTGCGATGACTTATGCTGGTAAGGATCATGACAACTACCAGTAGGTAGGCGGAGCGAGTGTGTCCGAGCGGGAACTTGTGCGACTTTCAATCCGATGCACCATAGTTCGAATCTCGACTCGGCCCCCACCAATGACTTATATCAAGTTACGTGCGGATTATTCACACTTGCTCTAAAACGGTGAAGGAAACCATCGTGAGGAAACCCGTATGTTCAAGAACCGCCAAATTCGAGGACACGTGACATCCACTAGGCCGCACTGGGGCTGCGTGGTGGATTATGGCCCATACCTCTCTCTGAGAGAGAAGACTGGTATACCAGCAGTGGGAGCGTAAGAGGCTGATAATGACCAGTAGGTACCTATGTTATTGTATTGGTTGGTGTTAAATCGATATCTTGAGACGAGGTTGTGACTTCCTCAAGCCGGCCACTTTCTATCTTCATGCAAAAATGTACGTCAAACAGTTGCACGATGGGAATGGCAGTGACAGAGTAACGGACGCATAAGATAATAAAGCACGTGTGGCGCAGGCGCCTATTCTTGCAATCGTTTCGTTAACGTAATAAGGAAAACATCTTCATTGGGCAACACATTACTTAATAATGACGCAAGATTGGCCCAATATTTATGGGATACAGACATTATATTCAATGGTGATGGAATTATCCTTTCATACGCACTCCACAGTTATAGGTATGCATTCGAATTATTTTGATAAAATATTTAGATATATAAATTGTTCCGTATGTGAATGGATTATTACTCCTTGTCCTTCCTTGTATGTAAGACGTTCCTGAACACCATCATGGCACCACGAGACGTTGGGTTAGATAGTTTTCTCGAAATACCACATCTAGTGCGTGATTTAATTTTTATGTGTTGCAGAAGGCTATACTGTTTACACCGTTAGTATATTTGTTTGTCACTTTCTTCTAATTTCGTGCAGATTTCAATTGGATCATGTTAATAGTTTCACATGTTAGTAATCAACATTAGAATTAAACCAACCATAATAATAATTACCCATGTAGTATATCTTTGTATATAACTGACCATCATAAATATCTGCTGGCAATTATTGTATTTTAAAAACATTCTTGAGCCAATGTTTCTGTCTTCTATTTAATATATATAGCTGACATTAAAGATTTGTTGTTTTTGTGGTTTTCAAATTTATTGTTGTTGTGGTTTCCTCAAATCATGATGTGTTTTGTTTATTTACAGGCATGCTCTCATCGGCCATGTTTTGGGGTTTCCTCTCAGACACTTTGGGACGCAAGCAGATCATGGTATGGGGCTTTCTCGGTGCAAGTTTAGTTGAGATAACGGCCTCTATGACTCAGAACTTCCCTATGATGCTAGTCACGAGATATGCTAGTGGATTTCTGTAAGTTTTCTTTTCTATCTTTGTCTCCTTACTTACTGGAGCCACCTTGAAATAAACTCATTAAGATATAGTTAAGCTAATCAACTTATAATATATTTGATTATTAACTTATTGGCTTCCTCAGGTTCAACGGCCCTTTCACGGTACTGATCTCCTACATCGCAGAACTGCACAGAACAGAACTACGAGCGAAAATCATACTGTTAACCAGCTTGTTCTACACGCTTGCCAATTCCACTATACCATTGCTAGCCTGGGTCATGCTCAGCCATAAATGGGACTTTTACTTCTTCGGAAATAGAATTGGTAAGATATTTTATTATTTGCGTGAAATTTTCTCGCATCTAAAACTCACATTTTCAAGTGAAACCGGACTTGTGAATTAAATAATCTATATTACGTGCTGTATATGCCTTGTAAAGATCAGCTGAGGATACAAAATATGGTGATTTTAAACAGAAAAAATAATATGATTTTAAATATTAAGTATTCATGATATATATACTAAATCAAATGTAATCCTAGTATAACGTGAAACAAATAAGACCTTAGGCTTAGGATGACTGCTAGTTGTATGAAAAGTTATAATATCCTGAATAACACAATGTTTCTCTTTCAGTAATTCACTCATGGAACCTGTTCCTCCTCACCACTGCCCTTATGCCTTTGATTGCGGGACTTTCATTTATCTTTATGCCAGAAAGCCCTAAATTTCTGATGACCAGGGGGAGGAACCAAGAAGCTATGTCTGTGTTCAGGAGGATCTTTTCTATGAACACTGGAAGACCTGCTGATGAGTACCCAGTAAGTATAGTTAGATAAAGGTTGTATTCTGTAATATATTATTGTGTATTATATAAAATACCTTCTACATCTCCCAACACCGTGTATACTATCCTGAATACCTACTTCTTTGTTTTATATTTCATCCAAAATATTCATGTACAATGTACATACATTTAGAATCAAATGTTCAGTGAAATATTATTTCTACTTGTAGATCAAAACTCTTGTCGAAGAAAGTTCAGTGGAGCAAGCAAGTGGAATGGAAGCATTACGTGGTGGCTACGCGCAGCTGAAGCCACTCTTTACACCTCCTCAAGTCAAGTGGCTTTTGCTCATCTGTGTTATACATGCTGGATTTATGTTCGGGTTAGTGCAAAACAAATAATGTTTTTATAGGCAAAACTGATACCAAAGGTATCCTCTTAAAATAAGAAGTTTGAGCTCATAGACTATAATAACATTATTTTGACGGACATGATATAACATAGGTACTAAAAAATGCTAGTTAATCCAAGTCTAGTATTACCAAGGGATTGTGTCTTTATTTTCTGATTTTTTTTTCAGCAACAACACCCTCCGTCTCTGGTACCCTCAAATGGCTGCCATGATGAGCTCAGGCCAGAGCCAGAGTTTATGCGCTGCCATAGCTCCCACACCAACCCCGGAGGTAGTCACAGCCTGCGCGAACCTGGAGCCTGATATATTGACGTACCTCCAGAGCGTAACGATCGGGATAGGGTCGCTGCTGACATATGGGATTGGAGGATTACTTGTTAACAAGTGAGTATTCTTACCAGAGGCTAGTGGCAGTCCGTAGTGTAGGCGTACTGTGAACGTTGTAGACAATGGAAAAGAATTATGATCCCAACCTTACTACGACTATCTCTCTGCCAACCTAATATTACATCAAACTAAACAGTTTTTGGTTGTGCTAACAGCACTGCTACTTTAAAATAATAATATATTTCATATGTTTGTTTTTACCAGATGCGGTAAGAAGGAAGTTACCGGTTTCTGCGGGATCGCCAGTGCATCTCTCGCTTTGGTTGTGCCGTTCGTTGGCAACTCCTCGGTAGCAGTCATGCTCGTGATGGCCACGATTCTGGCGTTCACCGCGCTGGCTGGTGCCGCTCTCTCCAGTATTTGTGTTGACCTGTTCCCAACTTCTCTCAGGTAAGAAGTGGTCAATTATATTATTCCAGTTCATACACATATTTTAAAAAACATGCTGGCCTTTTTGGCGAGAAAGCATATTTTTCTGATGGATAAGTAGATAGTGAACTGGTATGGCTAAAGATCTGTTGGTATCTTGTCACTTGTATGTAGGTTTTTTAATGATATAGAATTTAACCCTTTTTCTGTCTTTATATTTACTATCTTTAAATGGTTTATATGGTTTATGTAAGTTTATCTATTAATATTTAGGTATTTTTAAATAATTTATATATATTTTAATTATTGGAAGCCACCGTCCATGTGTATCTATTGTTGTTCCTCTCCATGCATGGTTGTCTGGAAGAGATTGCTCTGCCACTTGTAACACTTTTTGTTAAATAGTTTTATTTTTAAGGTTCTTGTATTGTGGTGTTTCTATAAAGAGTTTATTTATCTATCTTTTTTTACAGGGTGATGGCACTAGCAACGTTCATGATGAGCGGTCGAGTCGGTACTGTTATTGGCACTGTGATCTTTCCTGCTCTTATGGACTACGGCTGTCTTCCGCCTTTCATCACCATAGCATCAGTATTGACGGGTAGGATTTTTCAACCATATAGCAAAATATTCAAAGAAAAATAAGTAGGTAAGCAGTTGTTAACATTATTTATAAAAGCGTCATCTGTAGCAATTTTTTTAGATCATTTTCACCACGTTCATCAAAATGTTTTATTTTGTTATCAAGTTCTAAAACCATAGACCAGATGGCGCTAGTAAGTAGAAAAATATTACATTAAATAGTGCACACAAATGCCGCAAGATGGCACTATTTAAATCCTCAATTTTTATAAATCATTAGAATCTGCAGCTGCTGAACCAATTGAGTTTAATTTTCGCAAAAATGCAGCTTAGAATAGGAACATAGGGTGATAGTAAAATATAAATGTAGATTGACCGTAATTAGGGTATCTTTCTCTCAAGTTTTGATCTTTTCTAATTTTGTTCTTTTTAGTGTTTCATGTAATAATTTTGACTATTTTATTGTTCCAGTATGCGGAGTAGCCTGTTTTTTCCTGCCAAATACGACGCTAAAGAAACTCGAATAACTTATTTATCTTTCATAATCCTAATTTGTGATATTTGTTATAATGGCAGTTAAAATTGTTTGATTAAACATCTTTCTATACTTATTATATTCTAACTTGCAAACATTGTTGCATTCCTAAAAATGTCTAAGTACCTTATTTATTGCTTATGTATGTGTGTGTCCAGTACTTAATTTAGCCAATTAATTATACCTACTGTGTTTATTTTTATAAATGTTGTAATTAATCTCGTCTTTTTGTTAATTCTAAGAAAAAACCATTAAAAATGGCAATAAAATATTACGTGTATTTTTTTAATCTACTATGTTCAATATATTATAAGTTAGCATTATAAAGGTAAAAGTAATGATTGATAATATAATTGGTTATTGATTCAGTCCATACCTAACTAATTATTAGTAAACTAGAATAATTATGGTCTAGTGTAGAATAGAACAATGAAAAACTATAGAAATACAAAATTTTAAACATTTCACATACATACAAGTAACAAAGCAGTGCTGAAAATGTCGTGACTCAGCAATATGCTGATTGTAAAAAACATTCAGCGCAGTGGCCTAATTGGGAAATATACACGACTTATCATACCTACATGAAAGAAAACAACTACACATAATAAATACATAGTTATCTAAAAACCAACCAGAGCAGTAAAAAATCGTTATCAAAATCAATAAGTAGTTTATTTTCAAGAATACAGTGTCATTATCTAGGTCTTATAGAATAAGTCCAGTAGAGCAACTACCCTTATTCTCGATCGGTTGTATAAATAAATATAACTTGGAACGGATACTTACTCTTGAGGCCTAAATTAATAATGATTTTTTTAATTTCAGTCAAATCAAAACCAAAATAAATTATTAGACCCCAGTTTTCAGAAAGTTCACGCTCCAGCTATTTCAGCAATTGTTTGCAAACAGATATACCTCATACTTATACTAACTGAAGGAACACCGAGCAATGTTTGCACTGCACACCCACCAAATCCCACGGCAAACTTGCGAGATACGGCTGCTGAAACTCCGCGTATAAAAGGTATCACTCCAAATTACCTCATGAGTTTGGTTTGGCTCGCGAGAATGGTTGGCAGTCACACATTTTTATATAACAAATCAAGGACTGTCAGGTCGATTTATATTTTTAATTAGTTTTGAATTTGTTGTAAAAATGGTGAAAGGTAATGACATGGAAGCGGCGCCGCCAACTGCGCTGAAGGAAGAGATCCCGCACGATCATTTGTTCAAAGTGACGGGACTTTCTACGACGAATTTGGAAAAATTGGCTGAAGGTACGTGAAAACGTTTTAGTAAATTAAAAAAATTAATAATAACGTCTATTTGAAAATGTACATTTGATGAGGCTTTTGTGGTATATAGTAGAGTTATCTGCTAAATTATTCGTAGGTCGAAGTTATAATGAGCTTGAACTTGGTGAAGGAAAACATCATGCCACGTGGTGATTTTTTTTACCATTAAGTGATGATCTTAAGTGATGACGTGGCGAAGGACTTCAACATGCTACATCAAGAATGGGATTGGGTTGTAAGTGAAGTTACTGGAACATACCTATATAGGTGTTTGGCAGGAGATTTGAAACTTGAGGATGGTAGCTAGCCAGTCTCATATATATTGTAAAACGTCTACACAGCCCAGTACAGATACGCGGTCCATAAATATATTAGATCAGGTCATAGATTACATAATAATAGTAGTAACAAGATAAAAAAAACATCAACACGGGAACTGTGGTCACAACAACCATGATGGATGTGTTCCATAGAACGAATCATTTTAGTTTGCTAATAAACAAGTATTTGCTAGAGAAAGCGCAGAAATAGGAACAGCTTTATATTTGAAGTGCAGCTTTATGTTTGAAGTGAATTTCGCTCTTAAATCTACTTTTGTTATTGGTTATTTATCTTTGCTTATGATCTCTCTATAATTTTTATAGTAAATACACCACCGTCTGTTGTCGTTTTATCCGGAAGAGATCGCTTTTTAGTGATAACACTGCTCATTTTGTTTTCTCAAGACTTTTGTATAATGTTGATAGACAATACAGAGATCTTTCTATCCATCTCTATCTCTGTATTTTATAACTTTTGAACACATCCCCAGAACCCCATGCCGCAGACTTTGAAGAAGCGATAGCAGCAACGGGCTACGGGAAGTTCAACATAATTCTAATGCTGTGCAGTCTCCCAGGGTTCTGGTCCGCGTGCTCTGTCACCAGTGCCATCTCCTACATCTTTACGAGAGCGCAGTGCAGCATGGACCTCACCTTGCTTGACATGGGGACCGTGTCAGCCATGACTTACGGAGGTAAGGAAGCGATCCAGGAGGTCTACTCACAAAATAGATAAACGATGAGGAAGCCCTTGTCTACCCAAGCTCTAAAAATGGTGACCGGTCAGACCCGTCAACACCCTATAGCGATAATTTATCTACTCTATAAAGTCATGGAGCGTGTAATTAGCAACCAGCTCCTTGGTTACTTAGAGGATCACCAGATGATTAGTGATCGTCAATACGGTTTCCGTGATGGCAGGTTGGATGGTGATCTTCTAGCTTACCTCGCACACCACTGAGACCAACACCGAGGCAAAGACCGTCCTCACATGCAATATTGCCCAAACCATAAGTTGGATACAGTATTTCATATCTCGGGGTTAGTATCTCGATGAATAAAGTGACTTTGTATATACTTTCTTTAGACTTAGATAGTAGAAAAGATAAAAATGTATGAAGATAGGATGATATAAGTAACCGAAAAATGACATGGTAGAAATCCTTCTGTCAATTCCATACATTTTTATCTTTTCTACTAGGTATAACGATTGTGGAATGTCACTTTCTCTCAACCCTCAGCTCCCATACCTTTTACCGTCATTTCGCTAACTTTAATTTTTATCTATTAGTTTTGTATGTTAATCAAAGATAAAATCTGTTGGAAAATCACTGACTAATTTATCCAAAGAAGTTGATAAATATTTGCTTTAAATATATCCTGCTCTATAGAAAGGAAAATATAATTATCAGTAGGGTGACGAGAAAATCTCTGTGTAAACTTTCCGAGATGTGTTTCTACTCGTATGTATCTTATGACGCAACAAATGTTACGTTAATTTAACCACTGGTTGTTGCCCTCGGCTTGTTCTTGAAAAAAACCAATCAAATATGCATATTATTATAAACTAGCTGCTGCCCCGCGGTTTCACCCGCGTGGAGATTTTGAATTACATGGTTTTTATTTTTTTGCGCGGAACCCTAATTATTTTTCTAAAATTAAAGTAGCCTATGTTACTCCTTGTAACATCAGCTATCTGCCAGTGAAAGTCCCGTCAAAATCGGACCAGCCGTTTCGGAGATTACCCGGAACAAACAGAAGACACACAGACAGACAAAAATTTTAAAAATGGTTGTTTTGTTATTGGTACCGTACATACTTTCATATGAATTTAGTAAAAAGCTGTTATTTTGATATTACAAACAGACACTTCAATTTTATTTATCTGTATGTATATTTATTAATTACACTAAAAAAAGTAGGTACAAAAGGAGTAAGCATAAAGCATTTTATATCAATTATCTGCTCTTTATACAAGAGAGGGGGTTGTAGGCGTGCATCAACAACAGGTAACAGAAAAATCAAAAGGAACAATAATTAATTGCAACCATAGAAATTATCACACGTGACTGACGGAAAAACTTGAATATTAAATTCAATTTTACAGCTGCTAAAGCCTAAAAACGAAGAAACTGATAATAGATAGCCAAAACTTACGAA
The DNA here is from genome assembly GCA_907269065.1 of Crocallis elinguaria. NCBI lineage: Eukaryota > Metazoa > Arthropoda > Insecta > Lepidoptera > Geometridae > Crocallis > Crocallis elinguaria. The sequence continues at coordinate 18,475,707 of OU026068.1, forward strand.
CAAAATCATAATGTACGAAAACAATAATAATGCTTGCATAATATTTACCAAAATTATATTATTTGTATGGTGATGACAGTTCGTTTAGCCACTTAGTAGGTACACAGAAAAGTCAGAAAATCAACACAAACAGGTTACCTTCATGCTGACTCGCATCCTAGCAGACTTACTGTAGTAAGTATGTGCTCGCGTCCCTAACCACCGGGTGGTGGTTAGGGACATCAATAAATTCCATGATAATGTCACTCACAAACTACGCATACCTACTCTGCATAATCTATTGAATGTGACGAGGAACTCTTACAAGAAGACCTACAGCGTTGGAGCTGCGTTCTATAGAGAAGCGGTTACCTTTCCACCTAGATCCCAACTAGAACTTAGATCACACGTATTCAGGGACATTGTAGCAAAAAATATTTTGCTAATGTTAATAAGCGAAAGAATTTTTAGATTTGGATCAGTCTGGCTGCGTTTTATCTTCAGAAAATACAAGGATCATATAAGATTCTCCCCGTTTTTTATAAAATTTGATATGCTGAAGGTCGTGAGAACCATAAAAATTCTAGATAAACCAATTGTCATTGTAGCTGTTATCTTCACGTTATATTCAAAATATCGTAATAACCAAAAGACAAACATTAAATTAAACAATATTTGTTTAAAGAATGCAGCATAATCACGACTAAACAGAAGTAGTGAACTCGTAATAAGTGTTGTACATCAGAAGACAATACACGTACTTTCCATCAACAACAAGACAACGGTACCATGAGGACCATATCGCAATAAATATACCGACAGTAGTTCTTTATGTTCTCTAGAAACTGACAAATATTAAAGAGATATGACTTTAAAAAACATTTGTTTTAGGATAGCGTATAAATATTTGATTAGTTACAACATCTTATGTTTGAGGTAAATCTTGGGCTTGTAACTACTATCAAAAATTTGTTCAAATGTATACAATGAATAATAGTGCTATGAATTTACACTATTTTACAGTGCTTGATCAAATAATGAGGCTTAATTTTACTGTCTGTCAAGCATGGTGTGATAATGTTGTGTCGGACGAAGATTTCCCTATCAAAAAATTTAATAGTACCTTAAGCTTCTAAACAAAAAACCGGCTAATCCATTCAGAAGCTAGTTCAACAGACTTTAGTCATTGTAAAGCCGGGACGTTATTGGTTGTCTAATCTCTGTCGTAAATGCTAGCCAACAGGGCAATGCCTTGGCTTCATTGCCAATCCATCCATGCCTACAATTCACTGATAGCTTATAGATGTTCAGCATAAAACCATTTTTGCGTTAGGGGTAGTTATTAACAACTTCCATTTTTCATTCCAATTCCAGGCATGATCTCATCAGCCATGATGTGGGGGTTCCTGTCTGATACTTTGGGCCGCAGGCAGATCATGGTATGGGGCTTCCTGGGCTCCGGAATTGTCGAGATTTTGGCAGCGATGAGCCAGAACTTTGCGATGCTACTGGTCTTTAGATTTGCAAGTGGATTTCTGTAAGTATTTATTTTATTACCTTCCCGTGACTTTGCCTTCGTGGTATATATATATTCACTAGCTTCTGCCCTCGGTTTCACCCGCGTTCCCACAGGAACCGTGAATTTTTCCAGAATAAAAAGCCAATGTTACTCTCCGATCCACAAACTATATCTATTCTAAAAATCACTCCGATCCGTTGCTCTGTTGCTGCGTGAAAGAAGGTCAACCGACAAATCAACAAGCGTACACCAGCGACGAAGTGCACCAGCTACCTTCATAACAATAACGACCTAACGTTCATTCATCGTCAACACAATTGGAGTATATAGCTTTGTCGGGGACCAAAGACCACGCTCCAGAAAAACAATAGATAAATCAATAAATAGTAACCTAGGTACGTGTTTTAATTCCAGAAATCATATTTTTTTTCCAGATTCAATGGCCCTTTTGCAGTTCTAATTTCTTACATAGCAGAGCTCCACCGAACAGAACTGCGTGCAAGAATCATAATGCTAACGAGTCTGTTCTATACTATCGCGAACATCACGCTGCCGCTTTTGGCTTGGGCCTTCCTCACTCATGATTGGGACTTCCACTTATTTGGGGGCAGAATTGGTAAGATTTTATATAAATAAACTTTTTTTACAAGACACAGAGCATTCACAGCAGGGAATAAGGTTGTGTTTCGTTTTAAAAAAAAATCAACTACGACCTACCTATTTCTAATTTTAACTTATCGAACTGTCAATTTATGGATGGCTATGGATCGCAAAGTTTCGTACTTGCGCCAGTGATCCAATATATACTTAATTGAGGTTTGATCTAGGCTGTATAATCTCTCAAAAAATATGCAAACCAAAAAATGGTATTTCTTATTTTACACCGTTTTCCCCGTCTTTTCCAGTTATCTACTCCTGGAACCTGTTTCTACTGACAACTGGGCTAATGCCGTTCCTTACTGGCCTATCTTTCATATGTATGCCTGAGAGCCCCAAGTTTCTGATGTCGAGAGCACGAAACGAGGAAGCCATGGCGGTTTTTCAGAAAATATTTGTTGCTAATACTGGAAAGCCGGCTTATGAGTATCCGGTGAGATTTCTAATATATATCTAATACTTGTACGTGACTGCATCTGTTGTTGCTACATTAGTTCATTAGTCTTGCAGCTGGCAAGTTTTTAGATATTTAACAGTCTAATTTTCCAGATCAGCGCGCTCGTGGAAGAGAAGAATGAGCAGCAAGGGCGCGGCGTGGCAGCCCTGAAGGGAGGAGGGGCTCAGCTCAAGCCTCTGTTCACACTGCCGCACGTCAAGTGGCTGGTACTGATCTGCATGATTCATTCTGGATGTATGTTTGGGTTAGTCCTTAGTTTGTTTTTATTTCATTTTCAAAGGTACTATATAATACAATATACCACGTGATTTGTTGTCTTGTTATAGGAGTTCGGATCTGTTTATCTATTTCCTACTATCAAATTAGATTCATAGGACAAAGAGGAACCACGGATTTTCGGAGTCACGGACCGACTCATTGAACTACAAAGAAATCCGAACGAGGCGTTCTGTTTGGCGTGGAAAGGTTCCTAATTTAAATATACTAGCTTCTGCCCGCGGTACTTTACCTACTCTCCCGTCCATAAACTATATGTATGCCAAAAAACACGTCGACTATGCCAATTAACCAATCTAACTCCACAGAATAAAGAAGTGGCTTTCTTACTACTTACTTAATTTAAATTACAGTCCCTTGTGATTTTATCGTAACCTAAAACTAGAACAGTTACAAAATATCTTCCAGAATCTTGCTAATCTCGTTTTCATTTTGCCTAAATCCAGCTCCAACACCCTTCGCCTCTGGTACCCTCAACTAGCTGCCATGCTTGGCGTCGGCAAGGATCTGTGCTCTGCCATTGCACCAACATCAGCTCCCGACGTGGTAGCTGACTGCGTAGCGATCAAGACTGATATGCTGACCTACCTTCAGAGCGTTGCTGTAGGAGCAGGCTCCGTGCTAACGTATGGCATTGGAGGAGTCATTGTCAACAGGTAATTATGGTACCAGCTTCTTTTCCTAAACTTATATAAGATTTGCTCGTGAGGTCTGCCGCCAAGCAGTAGTGTGCAAGCATTACTGTGTTCCGGTTTGATGAGCAGAGTATCCAGTGAAATTACTGGGCTTATGAGACTTAATACCTAATGTCTCAGTGTAACGAGCGCACTGCAGTGTCGCGCAGGCCTTTTTGTTTCAAAGTTCTGGGTGGCACTGCAAATGTTATGGGCCGGCGTTATGCTTACCATCAGGCAAACGACCAGCTCGTCTCGTTACCAAATAACATAAAAAAAAAGTCTCAGGATCCCTATTAGGTGATATGATCATACCTTTCTCACACTCGACATCTCCGTCAGTGATGCTCTAATGTCTCCCGTCAGTGGAAATAGATTCTTATACACATATATAAATAAATATATTCTGTTAAAGCCTTCAAAATACAAAAAAGGTGTGTTCGTGTCATAAATAAAGCTTGGTTCTTGGATAGTTGCAAACCATTGTTTAAGAGATGTAATATCCTTCCACTCCCTTGTATGTACATAAAAGACGCATGTATTTTTACTAGAGCTCATCCACATTACTTTTCAAAGCGTAGTGAGGTTATTTTAAGACAAAAAAGAGCAAAATTTCAAAATCAACTTTATCAACCAACTTGCCATAAAGAGATTTATAAGAAAAATGTGTATAATATGTGTATAATTATTTATAATAATTTACCAGAAAATATTAAATTGTTGCAGGGTAATAAATTTAAGTTACACCTACATAAGTGGTTAATGCAAAATTGTTTTTATAGTGTAAAGGAATACCTTAACTTTAAATAATGTTTGACAATAATTTTATTTTAATAGCTAATTAATAACTTAATTTTAATAACTGATATGACATGCACTGGAATTAAAATGTATAACAATATTTGCACACCTGCCTGCAGGTTGAATACATTGATCAAAAATATTGTTTAAGACCTTACGCTAACATGTATTCTAGCAAATAAACGATTTGATTTGATTTGATTTGATTTGATATACACCAAAATTTTTAACTCATGTGAGGATTGGTGCGACTGCGACCCGTCATTAACGATGTTAGCAAACAATTAGTTGTGTTTTCTTCGTCTCACACCTGCCAATTTAGGTACTGTTACATTTTATGAAGGTTAGGGTAAGTTACGCTTAAATCTCTTTCAGTTACATTATTGACTAGGAAATTGTGCAGTGTACTTATATCTAATTGAGTCAATACATTTTTTTGGTCTTTCAGATGCGGCAAGAAGTTGGTGTCAGGTTTTTGTGTCCTCGCTTGTGCCACCACAGTAATTCTTCTTCCGTTCCTCGGTAACTCCTCTCTGACTGTCATGGTGATGATGACCACAGCCCTGGCTTTTACATCTTTGAGTGCTGCGTCACTCTCCAGTATTTGTGTGGATCTGTTTCCTACATCTCTGAGGTAACTGGTGAAGTATTGTGAACAAATAAAAAAAGTTTACCTAAACTTGACCAAAATGGATGTTAGCGGCTAATACAACTTATCCTGTTAACTGTCCGTACTTACCTTATAAAAATTAATTCGTGATCCATTCGAAATTCCATTTGAAGGTTCAAAGGATGCAAAACCTTTTCCAAAGATGACGATTGATTTTATTAGCAAATTATCTGTATATTCTTTCTGATAAATATCAATGATTTAGTGTTTTATTCCCTTTATATTTTATTTCCTTTCTATTATGTAACTTTGAATTTTGATTACTTAGGAAGTGTTTCCTACGTTACATAAGAGGTTGGAGTAAATAGCTATAACATTTTATAAAGAACATCAGATCTTAGAATAGGTACCTATCCTGAGATACAACTAACAATATCGATAAGTTCTCATTATATACATCTGTTTTACAGAGTTATGGCCTTAGCAACGTTCCTGATGAGTGGAAGAATGGGCACAATCACTGGAACGGTGGCCTTCCCTGCGCTTATGAGCTACGGCTGCTACCCGCCTTTCATTACTATAGCCTCAGTATTAGCAAGTAAGTTTGTTTCTCTCCTCGGACCCTAATAATTATAAATATAACCTACTCTATTCACCACCTTTTTTGTTTCCTAGTGGAACTGTATCGACATCATATTTGATAAAGCGCCATCTGCCACTACATTCGCGAACTTGTTTGAATGCCTTAACTTACTACTTTATTATCATTTTGCTTGTTAATATGTGTGAGAAGTGCAAAGCTTTTTACCTAGATGGCGCAAACAATCACACGGTACGGTCAATGGTCATAGTACGGTAGACGAAAAGTTGGTAACTTTATGTTGCTCGTTGGTTTGATTCCTGCTACGGACAATGAGGTTAAGAAGAAGCTTTCGTTTCTCTATTCTATGAAACCTTAGGTCTCCGGTTGACACGGACGAATATTAAAAAAAAAGCGTCAAATCTTGCAATGTGGTCCGTAGGTATATTGTGATCAATACATACGATATACTCTTTGTACATACGTACTACTTACATGAACAATACTTTTTTTCCAGTTTGCGGCATTGCGTGTTGGTTGATTCCAAACACAACTTTGAAAAAACTAGAGTGATTTATGTGATAAAGTTTTGACTTTTGAAGATCCTGAAACTACGTTTAAGAAATAGTGATGTACATTGTGGTGTTATATTTTAAGAGCTTTTTGTTTTATATATGAAGAGATGGGAAAAAAAACACTAAAATATGTGAGATCTGTAAATGAAACGTCAAAAATAAAAATATTTCTCTTTAATTATTTATAATTTATCATTTCCTATTCTAATCTCATCCATCTTCAGTCAGACTCACGACAATTACATCGGCGAATCAGGGAGAACAAATTAATATCTACATTAACAATCATATTATTTTAGATTTAAATACATTTTCCAACAATGCATATTACAATATTACAAATTATACTTACACATGTATATAATATACATACATGCGTAAATGTATATATGTGAGTGTATTATACTTACATCACATTATGTAAGTATAATACGTTGCTCCAAATTATATATTTGTAAGGCGTTACTTCAGTCTAATGCGATGACAAACCAGCTTATTATTTCAGAAATAATAATTGTAACGGAATTATGCTGAGATGCTTTTGTGACTGTATAACTTTTATATAATTTTAGTGTTTTGAGGTATATTGTATATCAACGACTTTAAGTCAAAAGCCAATGAGAGAATGAGTACAACGTCATTAGAATTATGTTCTTTTCGGGCATTGGCATCTCGGGTCACATCCAGGGCCGGATGGACCATAAGGCACACCGGGAAAAATAATTGAAAATGTTTCTTTGAGTGAAAATTAAATTTGAAGATTTGTATGTAACAAACCCTCAATGACAATGTTATTAGTATTGCGTTGTTTTTTATATTATATCGTCATATTTCACTACATTTGAGAACGCATTTAAAATTATTATAGCATAATTTTATATTATGGTTAGAAAAGGGGGCCCGAGACGTGCATTGCCTAAGAGCCTCGACATGGCTAATCCGGCCCTGGTCACACCTGACGGCATTCGATATACACTAGAGGTATTAATAGTTCTCAAGCTGCTTTATATACAGTGAATACAGACAGAAGGGCAATTTGTATAACTTACTCAATTATTTTTTATGTATTTGTTACCCAGATTCGTTAATTATCCTCAAAACTAGCCTTTCCACGTACCATCGAAGTATTATTCTAATGGATAATGACAAAGCAAGATTTAAAAAAAGACTAGAATGAATGAATCTTATTGTCAACTCACTTTGTCTAAGCGATACACCCTTAAATTCGAGGCTTTTTTTTACTAACAATATTAATTTGTATAATAATGTATAATTATTCTTATATAGGCCAGTGGAATTGACTGCATTACCTTACATAAATTTTGGATTATTTTTATATATTATTATATTATTTGAATACAACTCAAGGCACAATGTTTTATAATCTGTTACTTATCTAGTTTTAAAATCATTTTGATTGTACGATTATTATATAAAAGTTCTTTATTGGCAGATCTTTTTTCGATTATAAACTTAAATAGAAATATACTGTGTCTAAGATTGCGTCTTGTTTTGCTCCCGTGCGCTTCCACGACTGAGATACACGATAACCCATTTTTTCGAAGTCGGTTAAAATGCTTTTCACACAGCCTTCACATTTTTAAACTCGTGAATACAAAAATCGATTTAAATTATATAAGTTTTGTACAAAATTGAAATAGCTATAAACTATAAATCTTAAATTAAATTCTAAATTAAGGCATATTTTCATTATAAATATTTAATTACAAGTATTTATAGTACATTATTGTAACGTTTATATACAGTCTTGCGTTGTCTTAAAGCCGAGTTTATACAATTACTACACAATTATATTTATATATATAAACTTCACGGTCAATATACAGAGGAAGGCCTCATAACATGATGCCGGTAAATATACACTTGAAAGTATGATGAAGAATGGATGCACTCCACAACTAAATTGGCGAGTTCCAATTCGAGAGAGTTACTAAAATCATTAAAATAAAACTGTAAGAGCCCACATACACGAGCACTCCAATCCCACGTTCCAAAATCTGCCCGTGTGTGGGGAAACACAGATAGATTAAATGGAGTGATAGAAATATTAGAAATCCAAACGTCCCAAATCAAACGTTCTAATTCATCGTCAGTAGCCGATACGACGATCCATTTCACGCTCAGGCGCACGTAAACTCAGAATGACCGAAAAATGGAGCGATGGCGCGCCTGGAATGGAGTGCCCGTCTGTGGGCTCGAAATAAGACCATAGTTCCGGAGCGATGGATTTGGAACGGTCGTGTATGTGGGCTATAAAAGATCCCAACAGATGAGATTGGCCAGGGTGAAGAACTGATCAAATTGTCTTTTGTAAGAACGAAAACAGAGTCTAGTTCACTAAGATCTGTTTGTTTTTTTATTTGATGATGTAGTGAATACATACTTTTGCGCATCTCCTTTCATATCTCAAAATATATTTTCCGACAGATTCATTTTAATAAAAAAGCTGTACAATTCTTCAATTTTAGAATCACTTTTATAAGGCCTCAATAAATATTTCTGAATTTCATCATTGGAATATTTACATCTATTGATACACTGATCACGTTGAATCGAAAAAATAAATAAATAAGTACTTACCACATTTTTTTAATTTACATCAAATAAGTTTATGCCATGTAAAAATTAATAATGATTAATAGAACTTCACATAATTTTATGTATAGGTAAATTAAATAATTATAATATCAATTATGCCATCTCAAGTCTTTGAAATTATTATAATAAATTAATCATGGCATATTCAATTTTAAACAACATGTAAGTAAGTATATATTTGTAAGATTACCTAAAAAATTGGGTATATTGTGCAACGCAAGCACTATAATATACCATCATGCACAAGAAATTGAAAAAATTTGCTCACATATACAATATATATTATAAATAACAACTTTTATACACACTGGGATCTTACTAAAGTAATAAATATGTAAACAAATTTCCTCAATCCCGAATGCATTTAAAAATAAACCTTTAAACAAAGTTCACTGAATCCAGTTTCATATCAATTTTTTTTTGCACTGTTCACTTCATTTATGGTCCGTTTTCCACTTTTAATAGTCTTTTGATTTTTTTGAAGTGTGTATGTTTGGTTTCGGAGACGTTGCAAGGCAGTATAATTTAGTAATAATCACAAAATATTAGTTGTTTCAAATCATACTGAATCTACTGTTCTTAATCGTGTAAGGTCTTTCCTTTGATCGTTGTAATAAAGGCTGAATATGTTCAATCGATTTTGTTGTGTTATGGTTGCTTTAGTTTTGACAGAATAAGAAATTGTTCAGCACTCGCCTCCGAAACCAATCATGCACGGAGCAGTTCCTCTCAGCGTCAGCTCGGCGGCGCCAGCAGCACCTCGAGCCAACACGGGCAAGCCGTCACATCCCTCCTCGAGTACTTGGGTCCCCAACCTTTCGCAAACGAAATCCTCACAGATCTGGGGTCCACCGGCCCTATGTGCGGCAGGGACACCGCGGGGGGCGGGCACGACGGGTCGAAGATGCACAGGCAGTGGCCTGGAGCCACCCTCCACACTAGTAAGGCCTTGGCAGCGGCCGCGTCCAGCGCTGGGGAGCTGACGAACACGGGCTCTTGGCTCCGGTTGTAGAGCCACACTCCGTCTTGTTCCAGAGAGAGGGTGACGCCGAGGCCGATCTTTGCACGCGTCTTTTTCACCTGGAATGAAGAAAAAGTTGTTAAGAAACCAGTTCAAAAGAAGATGATATCAAATACAGGAGCTGGACAAAGATTTATAAGACATTAATTTATTATTGAAGCTAGTTAAAATTTAGTGTAGATCGAGCGTTTTTGAAATAGCTGGTCCGAATAGCTTATAAGAATAATGCGTATAAGTTAGTTGTTCAGGTATCAGACAGTTCATAAGCTATAAACATTACATTCAGAAGCTATAAACTTATCACGTTTTAAAAGCACACTAACTTCCGTCCGCGATTTCGCCCGCGTGTATATCTTTATAGTCTATGTGCTATTCCAGAACCTAAGTTATCTATATTCCAAATTTCATCAAAATCGGTTTATTAGTTACGGAGATACGTGGTAACAAACATAAACACACACCACAAACACACCAATATTCACATTTATAATATCAGCAGTAGGATATATAGAAACAACTAAAGTTACGAAAAGTAATGATTTTTACTTTAGCTTAGACCTTTTCAAATTTGAAAGCAAAACCATATGACTCTAATGTTACTATTTGATGCCACTGTTTTATGACCATAATAAATGTTGATTCACTCTTATAAAACCAGAACATACGCCTCAAGATCCATAAAAAGAGGTTAATCACAAGACTCCATCCAGCGATCGTTAGTATACTCGCAGTCGTTATCGGGCGGCGCTATCGGCGGCCTTATCGCGGCTCGCGGGGTTATCTGTCAGCGCTTCGGATGCTAAATCAATATGTGAGACGATCGTACTAATCAGGCGACAATTAACGCCCCTTTTGCACAATTGTGTAGCTCTTGATTTAATTGTGGAGTGGGATCTTGATTTATTTGCTCTGAGAACTGTGCTCTCATCGTTCTAGACAGAGGCAGTTAAATCAGACTCCACTTATCTGTCTTTACCCTGAGATATTAAGTCTCATAAGCCCAGTAATTTCACTAGCTACTCTGCCCACAAAACCGGAACACAGTAATGATTGCACATTACTTCTTGGCGGTAGACTTCACGAGCAAAGCGGTGGCACCAACCCAAACGGACACTCGCAGAAGAGTTTGTCCTACCACCTAGTAAAGCATGTAATAAATGCGATGTTCTTCTCACCTGTTCAGCCTGAGGTGCATCAGCTCTTGTCTCCAGCGCGTCCAGACATAAGCCATGTCTTCCTGAGCCACAGGCGCCACCTCCTCCTCCAAACACATCCACTGCCCGGACCCTGACTCCAAACTGCCTTCCGACTCTCTGCGCCAGCTCCCAGTACGCGAGTCTACACCATTCAGACTCCCAGCTTTGACGCTCTGGAAATAAAAACAAATTTATTACATAACTAAACATATTATTATTAAATACACATACACATATATTAAATATACAAATGCTCAACGGATCAGCATTGCGGTTCAACGAGGCAATGCCGCCAGCATGCTGGGTACGCTTCCAACTGGTAGTGGGATAGAACATTTGGATTATCTATAGGCCTACTTGGGCTTGTAGATTATCCAACTGTTTTTGTCGCTAGCTAGGTTAGATGTAGTGTTTATTTATGTGTTAGCTAGTTAATAAAGGCATTTAGCCCGTTAAAAAAATCAGGTCGTGAATACACATATTGTTTCAAGATTATTAATTTGTTATTGACATACGGATTTAGGTAGGTACCTATATAAGCAACTAGTTATATACCATGAGCGAGCCCATGTCTGACGTGACCTTTCACAATAATAATCCTTCTGAACCTATTGTTACTATGGTATATATTATTCTGAAACTTTCCATAGTTTGTTTCAAATGCATTCTGCAGACGTTTCATGTAACCGATGCATGTTTGGGATCCATTGGTAGTCGAATTTCCTTTGATGCAATAAATATTTGAAAGAACCTTGGTTTGTATAAACATAAAATACGTCTACAAACGTATAGGTCTGTATTTATGGGTTTAAATGAGATTGTCCTCTTTGTAGAGAAGATTCATTGATAATTATTGCTATTCAGTGGATGAGCCTTGCTTGGAAAAGTCGGAACGAGAGGTATGAACGAAAAGAGATATACTCAGCAGTGGGGGATACGGGCTAATAAGACGCAAAGTCCAGAACGACAGTCGACACTGAATTTTTCACCAGGTGCAGCATTGCACCAGTTTTTATATTGACAATAACTAGCAGTTAGTGGCTATAGATAACTTAGCTTTCCACATATCTAGTTTTCTTGATATTTTCGCACTGTTACATCATTCCAGACTTGGCTCATTCTCTGACAAGCATTGAAACAATCGATGCCAACAAACCAGTGTATATTGGGAGCTTCAGAGTTCACGAAACATTTTAACCATGCCTTTGTTTCACCAGTAACTCGACACCAGAGGAAAGTTAGCTAAATCAGATTTGTATTATTTTTTGGAAGACGTGCCAAGATTTCAAAAGTGGAGGTGAATGATCTTCATTATCAAGGAATCTTCTGGTATGTATTAGCAATTAATCATAGTTTTAGTGATTATGATTTAGAAGCGTTGTCTGTCGTTTGGCACAATAATTAGAGTTTGGAATTCGAAGGTAGACTTTGGCAACAGGAATTCTATTCCGATGTTCGCTAGAGATACAGTGTATGAACTTCTTTCACGTTACGCCTGAGAAGTGCTGGTGTTGAAGCTTATCCTAGTAACAATTCTTTGAGGCATTCTCTGCCTGGATATAATTCCAATCTAACTACAATTCTCACTCTCCACTTTGAACTCTTTTTTTATTTAAACTATTATATAACGACACGTTGGTAAGCATAACACCAGACCGTATTACTGAATTATCGGTTTTCTATCGGTTACATTTCAGAGAGTTTACATCGGAATTATATAACATAATTCTCCCTTTCCATCATCAGACGACCAGACAAACGACGAAGCGGCATCGATACATCCTCCTACGACGCGACGATGCGATTTGATTCTACCTTCATTATGCGTACAGCAAAGGAGTGGGATGCCTTGCCTGAGTCTGTGTTCTCTGATGCCCATAACCTGGGTTTTTTTCAAGTCACTTGTGACCAGGTATCTTTTGGAAAAGCTTACCCTATCGTCGACCGCATCGTCACTTACCATCAGGTGAGATAATCAAACGCTATACAGTATAAAAAAAGACTTCAAGTGCGATCGTTCCAATGCGCAGAAACTTAGTGGACTACTTAGAGCATACTTTGATTTGAAGCAACCGATCCTTATAGTGTAATACTGAAAACCCTGTCTGTTCAATTATGTCTACTTTTCAGTCAGACAAACTGGGCTAGTATTAGCTAATAGCTAGCTGCTAAAGGTCACGGTGAGACACGTCGAAAATAAATAGGTAATAGGTAATACGTAGGTGGTACCGTCGCGCCGGTGGTGATGGCGATGCGACACCGTAAAAAAGCCTTCGTTGTGTTGTTTATGGGCACTATAGATTTGAATTATAGGCGCACTGTACTCAACCTGGACTCTTCGGTATATTATTTTTTACTAACTTAGTTTTAGTGTTAGGTGCTGCCTAAGTTACATTTTTTAAGAAATATTGGTATGAGAAAATAGTTGAGTTATTTGCATGGTGGCCGCCTGGCTAGCTACAACCCTAACGTTAGAGATCACTGGCCAGGTTATCAAAACCTAGTAGCCCACCTAGTAAGGTGGCGCCAACATTTGACGATTGCCTTCTCATGCAAAACTTGCATTATGCGGCGTCTAGGTAGTTACTGGTATGTGGTGCCAGATTACACGAGCAAAGCGGTGGTGCCTACTACCGTAGACGAGACCCCATCAGGCAAACGACACGCGCGTCTCGTTACCCAAGTGTAGTATAAAAAATCGGTAGCTAAACATGTATGTACTTATGTCTTACGGCAGCGCACTTCATAGATAGTACAATTCTAGATTTAGCGTAAATCTATGCTATGATGCCACTGAAGTAAATACCATAAGAAGGAGGCGTCAGATCAGATCTTGACTAGTATATTATAAGTACATCCTGATATCACTTAGCACTCCTTACATTTTCTCGCACAGTAAACATAAAGAAGGTTTTAATCGGGAACCTTTTCCTTTTCGTAAGTTGTATCAGACCAAATTTGAAAAAAAAACATTTTAAGACTTGGCAAAGTTCTAGAATATACCACGTTGGTAGTACACCAATGAAAAGTGGTGTTGCGCCACGCGGCGCCATGGCGGCGGGACGCCATCGATCGTCAAGGTTAACCGCGCTACCTGATGGGATTACGGCCTTAAAAGCCCACCAGCCCACCACCATGGAATTGCTAATGTTTTTAGTTGGATCATCTTTTTATGGTTTTGGAAGTAGGACATGGTTTTATGATAGAGCTTGAAAGTAATTGGTGCGTTCTTGGAGTTCTTGCCTTGAGTAGATATTTTAAAAAAATCCTATCTTTAGGAAGCAATTCAAATTCAATATAGGCATACAATCAATAAGTCGTTCAATTGGCAGTGAGAGGAGGGGACCATAATGTTCTAATAAGGTATTTTACGTGCAAATTTAAATACTCATCGAACCGAAGAGCCTGGCTATAATATTAATCCACTCATCGAAAAAAAATAGGTACTTAATAATTACAAAATGTATGTGAAGATCTTGCGATTTGCACATTTTAAACAAATGCCTATACTATTAGGTTGGGGAAAAAGTCTTTTCGCATTATAGTATGTATGAACTTGTAATAAAATCTCTTTGGCTATACTATTTGTATCTGGCTGGTTTTGGTATCATATGAAAGTTTAAATTTTAAAGAACATAATTCCAAATTCAAATTAGGAAAATGTGTGATTTTCATTTGTTTTTCGTACTGTCAAAATGAGTGAATCTAATGAAGAAATTCGATACATTTTAAAATTTTACTACAAAAAAGGTAAAAATGCAACGCAAGCCGCGAAAAAAATTTGCGATGTTTATGGACCTAGTGCAGTGTCTCTGAGAGTAGCACAAATTTGGTTTAAGCGTTTTCAATCCGGAAATTTTGATTTCAAAGATGCACGTCGCTCTGGTCGCCCTATTACGGATAAAATGGATGCCATTTTTGAAAAAGTGGAACAAGATCGGCATATCAGTAGTTACGACGTAGCTGAAGAACTGGGAATTGACCACAAAACAGTTTTGGCGCATTTGAAAAAAACTGGGTACACAAAAAAGCTCGATATTTGGGTACCTCACGAGCTCACTGAAAGAAACCTAATGAATTGCTAATGAACCGTGTACTCATTTGTGATTCTTTACTACGACATAATGAAACCGAACCATTTTTGAAGAAGCTGATAACTGGTGATGAAAAGTGAATCACGTACGACAAGAACGTGCGAAAAAGGTCGTGATCAAAGACCGGTCAGGCTTCACAGACTGTGGCGAAACCCGGGTTAACTCGCAACAAGGTGATGCTGTGTGTGTGGTGGGATTGGAAGGGCATTATTCATTATGAGCTGTTACCACCAGGCAGGACCATCGATTCTGAACTCTACTGCGAACAACTGATGAGATTAAAGCAAGAAGTTGAGAGAAAGCGGCCGGAATTAATCAACAGAAGGGGTGTGGTTTTTCATCATGATAACGCTAGACCTCACACATCTTTAGCCACTCAGAAAAAATTAAGAGAGTTTGGCTGGGAGGTGTTAATGCATCCGCCGTATAGTCCTGACCTTGCACCTTCAGATTTCCACCTGTTTCGGTCTCTTCAGAATTCTTTAGGCAGTGTCAGGTTAACATCACGAGAGGACTGCCAAAACCACTTGTCGCGGTATTTTGATCAGAAGTCCCAAAATTTATATAGCAATGGGATCATGTCCCTACCTACAAGATGGCAAAAAGTTATCGAACAAAATGGTACCTACATACTTTAGTTAAATGTAAATAAACTATATTAAAAAATGTTTTGAATTTTCTTAAAAAATGCGAAGGAACTTTTTCCCCGACCTATTATTATATTCTGAAAAATATTCCATTCTGCTTTTCCTTGCCAGTTGGAAACCACCCGCGTAACTCTCTCCGCGTGAAAATGAACTCGCATAGGTAATATTTGTTTTAATTTTTGTTTACCATTTGACAACAAGACGTTTGCCTCATGTTGTGCATAACCCCACCCCATATTATATAAAAAAAAATACTATCTTGTTGTTATTCTTATGAAATTTAACGACAATGCCGACAACATTGTTGGCTGGTTATCGTTTTTAATGTTTGAAGTGTTGCCAGTTTCTAGTTCAAAAAGATTTCGTTTGAAATCATTAAGAGCCAATTTGTCGATGAGTTTTTTTGGAAGAATTTCGTTGAAAAGTCGTTTTTCGTCGGCTTTCCGAAGGAATGTAGGTTTTAAAATAATACTTTCTTTGTTCTCCTGGAAGGTATTTTACAGAATAGTTTTAGGTAAAATGCAAAAAAGTATTTAGTTTTCTGCTTGTATTTTTTTCTTTTTACTTCGCTCCTACCATTTTTGTTACGTGCTCTTTGCCACGTCCATGGTGATTAAATAACTAATTAACATAAACGCCCGTACTCTTAAATCTAACTATACATTTTATAATTAGGTAGGTACCTACCTACTGACTTACAGTGCAGTATTGTGTATGATACGTGTAGAGATGCTTGATATAGCTCGATCGCTCGATTTATGAATAGTCAATTTTTTGTGCTAAACATATTTTAATTGCGTGTTGTAATTTTTTTACAAATCTGTAAGTTTTATTAGATTTTAAATTAGTATATTTTAAGGCCTACATTCAATTTAACTTACGTATTTTCGGTAGGATTTATAAGGCTTTTAAATTGAAAGTTGAATGACATAATGACTTACGACGTGTTAACTATAGGCTTAGATTACTGCACAGATTACAAGTGAATAATTTATAAACAAGAAATATTATACTTATTTTTAGTTCATCAACTTCGTTTGCTACACGCCTATGCGGTATGCGGACGGCCGTGGCAAACAGAATACAAATACTTCTTGGAGGCGCGGATGCCAGTTCTAATTACGTTTCAAGCGCACTTCAAGCCCACCAAAACTGCACAACGCTAATACCGCTGGCGTGTTGTGAAAGAACGACTGATGAAACTCGATGATGGTGCTTACCTTCGCCATCAGTGGCGAGAGAGCCAGCCCCAAGCCGCTCGTGGTCTGTCCTTCTTGCATCTTCTGTGCTTTCACCTTGTTCTGTGGACAATAGAAAAAATCACATTTTAGAACTCTATACCGATCACATTCGATTATGTTTTATGTTGTATTTAAATAAATATTACGAATGCGTTTCTACCAGATTCAAGGCTTTTTATTTGCAGAGAAAAAGCAGTAATTTCAAGAATTTTACTGTTCAAATCGCTGGCTCCCATAACTCAGTTGAAAAACCGTCTGGTCCGACAAGCAGAAGACGCTGGTGTGAGTCCTGTTGGCACCGACATTTTTCATATATATAACATCAGGCCAGTTTATCCTCGACTCTCCAACTGTTAGCCATGGAAGACTGGCGGCTGGGCAATTTAGTCCAAAAGATACTTATGTTTTGTGAAAGGTGCTGATGGATAGAAAACCATAACCTTACTTTTCTTCTCACTTACTCTACTATTCAATTAGTCATCTCGGGTATCGACAGATAACAAGCGGAAAACTGCTGTCGTTGTGTGACCTTTGACACTTCATATGTCACGTAGATTCATAAATTCATGCAGGATCGCCAGTTTTTTTATCAGTCTAATACTTAACATAGTAATGAGCTACTATCCATAGCCTACTGTATACCTAATGTCAATAACTCCTCCTGAAGTAAAACTCCCGACCTTGTCTTGTAATGAAAGCAGGTGGAAGTAAATAATTAGATTCATCTTGTCTAAAATACAGAAATATAAAGCTTACTTATATTTTGAGGCTCTTATTAATAAACAATGTTAAACAGCGGTTTAGTTAAACTGTGTTTTGTCTTTGTTGTTCTTTGACAATTTTAAATTCAATCGAAAGAAACTAAACATAGTTTAAATATTTAACGTTTAACTCTGTTTAATAAGAGCCTGATTTCTTGATTGAAACTGAAGAGTAAAAGTCCTAATCAAGTATGAAAAGCCTGCTAGAGGCTAGAGCACACAGCTAATAATAAATAGAAAAATTAAGAGCAATGGCTATTTGGCTAGTTCCTATTCTAGAAATAGGGTACTACCAGCTTCACCCGCATCGTCATAAAGCATCAGTCATACGATAAACTAGAATAAAAAACACTGCTCGCTGTAAAATAGGTACTCTAGTTATCAAAGCCCTTCTGGAAAAAAAAACTAACGTTGAAGCCATCCTAAAAAACCAATCAAGTAACCTGCAGAAACTAAAAATGGCAACTCTAAGGACCAGTCTGTCAAGCTCGACTATGACATCATGTCTGGACACCTGCATACGCACACACTCGCAGCACACACAGACACGCGCGTCATAGGTGTGGCTTAATTTATTGAGAGGCAGGAAACAAGTCTAAAATACTTATCATAGGTTATACCTATCTGTTGACGATTTAATTTAGAAGTTTGGAACTGCGGTTCCTTTGTTAGACATGTGAACGATTTGCGGCTCGTCGAATTTTGATCTATTATAAGTTAACGGCAGATTGAAAATCTGCCGTAGGTACTAACTACTTATTTAAAAATAAATGTGTCTAAACATTGGTTTATCACACCATAAACTACACTAATTAAAAAAAACATCAAAATAAACTAAAATAATTATAAATTTATTTTACTACTTTATATGAGTAATCTTGTATTCAAATATGTATAAATTCATATTATACAGGATGTATATGTGAACGGGCTCAATATTCGAACACGATGTCATATTGGGTTCTTAAAAAATATAGAAAGTATTTATAAATCCTTATCAATAAAAAACATCTATTAAAATTTCATAAGACTTGCAATGTAAAGAGAATATGGACACCTTAACGGTAGTCGGTCAATGACACGCGATCCAGCTGTCTATGCCTCCCGCATAGCTCGCGCCCGCACTTCATGCCTGTGGGAGCCGTGGTGACTCTTTGAGGATATTAGAGGTAAAAAAAAAATTTTTTCTATGTTTTCGTTTCTAATATCACCTGTATATTCACCTCCTTAAAAATTGATACCGTTTACGTATACACCTTGTATATAGATTTATAAAAATAATACTACTTACTTAGCTAAGTACGAGTACAGGCCAGCATTTTGGCCCCGAAGACTCTTTTGCTCAGTAATATAATATATTAAAAACCTATTATGGTTGTACTTATTATATTGCGAAGGTATTTTCACGGTATATTAGCATATTGGCGATCAAATCAAGGTCGATACTGAATGTACCTACATCATACATAAGTATATAATTATCACGAAGACCACACTCGTGGACACATACAACGTGATAAATGTAATTTGATATCTTACAAATGAAAACCAAATATATTTGCTCTAAAACAATGTAAGTAAATGCACGGGACAAGATTTTCGATTTAAAAAAAGACCTTTACACAGTACACACTTTTATCTTCTTTTTCGATCGATAAGATGACACTTATGTGAATTTTAATAACATTTATTAATTATTTTTTGAACTGGTCGTAATATGATATTTCTTATTCCAGTTTTTATTAATTTATTCTACAATTTTGCCTCTTATTATTAAGTTATTATGAACGATTTTCCTATGTGTACCTCTTTCTACTCTAAAAATCACATCCACGTGTAAGGTCTACTTATTATTATATATTACGTGTGTTGGAACAATAATATTTTCAAACAATATTATGAGATTCCAGAGCTACTGTTTATAGTTTACACGCGCTTTACCTAGTCTGCAGATAATTCAGTTTAAACTCGCTTAAGTATGCTATTATTAATTGTTCATCTTTACTATTAGGTATTACATTACGTCTACCATTTAGCGTATCAAAAGAAAAATATTCGATGCACAAAACAAAATACACCGATTAATTTATTACTACTTGTTTATTACTAAGACAGAAAACCGTATCTAAATCGGTCAAACCGTTCTGGAGATAAATGGGAACATTCATGTGTGCACACACTAACAAACAAACAACCTCTCACCCTAAACGCATATTATACTGTCTCCGTTCCGTCGCGGGTAACAAAAGAGATAGTAATATTATATATCTAGACTAGCTTTTGCCCGCGGTTTTCACCCGTGTTCCCAAAGGAACCGTGCATTTTCCGCGATAAAAAGTAGCCTATTGTTACTCTCCGGTCCATAAACTATATCTATGCCAAAACTCACGTCGATCCGTTGCTCCGTTACTGCGTGAAAGAAGGACAAACCACTCAACAAACACACTTTTGCATTTATAATATTAGTAGTAGGATTTTTACGTTTATTTTATAAGGATTGCAAATTTGTAATATTGTAATACTTGTTGATTAGGAAACGCTTTACATACAGAGTTAATATTATTCTTCATTAAAATAATTTGGGGAAACCCTATTAAGTGGTTCTAGATACCAGTTTAGATCCGTAACACAAATTAATACAAATTATGAATTAATTTACGCTAATTAGTATAATAATCAGATATTACCACATCACTTGCATTTATTGTCATTTACTATATTATAGTCATTTGTCTGCTCAATTATTAGAAATCATATTTTCCTAAAATTTTAGAATAATGTAATACGGGACTTGAAAATTATAGTAAATCTCACGCTAGACTAAGTCCGTGTTTTATAATCCTAAACTTTTATTGTCCATGTTAAAATGAAGACAAAATAAGCAATCAATTAATGGCGACAAAAGAGTTTCAATAACGCCTTATTAAGGCGCCTCTCCGAGCTAAAGACCTTTAGCATTTTTTTGATATATAGACTTATGTTTGACCACGACCTTTATATTTTGATATTAAATTTTCAATATTGATAATAAAACAATAAAATCATTTTTACTCTAAATTGTACGCAAAATTTGTAGCAATTGTTACAGATAAGGAAAAGAGGGGCCAAAGAAGAGGTTTTAGGTAAGTAGGTACTTGTATCTTTGATAAGGTTACTTACCCAATTTCCACACCAAGTAAGTAGGTACAGTGAAGATCTAGTGAGTGTGTTTTATCACACACGTTTAAAGTGTAGACGCAGGCGCTCACACGAGTCGACGCCGAATAGCTGTAAGCTCAATGACACCGCCGATGTCTTTTCACATGGTACGACACGACTGACGACAGTCTGTGATCGGCGAGAAGAGAGGAGTTGTTGTTCTAGCCGTTGTTGAAACAAAAACATGACATGTGCCAGAATCATTTCGAATTTGATGTTTAAAATTTAAATACCTGGCATAATTTTGGTGGTATCTTTGTCTTCATTCAAATCTTAGTGAGATAATAATAAATATAAAAAAACGTAGACATATCTGAAAATGGTTAACAGAGTGGGCGTTACTGAGACTATTCGACCTTTCCGTGTTTAATTGATGTTCTAGATTTCTTTGAAGGATTCATAAAAAGACAAACCACATTCCTAATTGGGGTCTAAATTGATATATTTGATTCTGAATGGGTAAAGTTAAGACTAACGGCATTATAAATAATTGAAATTACAACACTGCATTTTGTTAATTCCAACAGTTTTCATTACGACATTTACATTTATATGGTTATTTTTCTTGTAAATACACAATTTTACACAAAAAAAGGTTTTTCGCTCGTTTATTTGTTTGTGTTTACACAGAGCGAAGTTCGGTCGTCTAGATAATTCATTTATCTGTATCATTAGGCATATTCAGGTATCAGTAAAAACGCAATATTATCCAAAAAAACTCCGAGTGTAGCTTGGTCACTCAGATATTACACGTTTGATTAAACGACTTATAACGTGTTTTGAGTATACCCTGTTACCACGAACATTGAACAGGATTCGAAATGTCGCTTGTCTCTTTATCCAGTTAGAGTACATAAAAATTTTTTTTAAAGATGTTTAATTCAACTTTTTATCAAATTTTTATAAATCCAATCCATATTTCGTCAGTAAAACGAAGTTTAAAAGCGTAAAATTAATATGACGAGGTAATTTTTGTCTGTTTAGACAATCATCACCCGAGTCAAGCACCATCAGACTCATGATCTATTATATTTTTATCATTATACAAAGTTATAATATACCGAAGTGAAATGATAATAAGCTCTAACATTAAAAATTATTCCAAAACATCCGACGATCCGAATTTTGTAGGTTTTATGCACTTCTTGTTTAGAGGTAAAATGAGATTATATCGCGTGGTGTAAATATCCTCTAATGTGACACACTAACACTGGAGCGCTTGTTTACAACCGCAGCTCAAGCTCTCGGAATTGTTCCCGACAAACAAACAACGCTGTTCAGAATGCAACAAAACATTCTCAAATGCAACAAAATGTGCTCTAAATGCAACAAAGATGCTTGCAAAGCCTCGTTTTATTGCCATTTCTGTAGCTGTAGGTACTTGATACTCATTAGACAATTGAATGGGACAGCTTGACGCGCGTGGAATGAAGGCATTCCAAACATTAAGAACTCTGTAGTTTTATCGTTTTGTATTAACCGTACTTATCAAAATCCCTAAAATCCCCTTTTTCTATTTTATATTCATGAAAATATTTACATTCTCTTGGCCAGGTGTTAATCCTGATAATCTACTTGGCGCGTGCGAATCGAGAAAGCTTCAACAATACGAATAATAAATCAATATTCAAAACACCAATTTCTTGAATAATAAATCTTTTTTGTTGCTGCTAATTGTGTCGTCTATTTAACACCAAAACAGCATTAGTCACCCAAATAGATAGTATGGCGTAACAATGAAATAGTCCACGTATATAAAACACCAATAAATCATAGAATGACGTATAGAAGGCACACCAATAAACTTGCCACGAGCCCAAACACCTCCAACTTAAAGCTATTTAGTCGAAAAGCACTTTAAAAACTTGATAAAATCCTCATGTATTAACCCAACGAGTGCCCAAAAGCAAGTGACTATAACCTCTAAAATCACTTTTCAAGGTATCAAGTCCCGTACACCGGTTAAATTGACGTAGGTGATGAAGAAACGGTCTCTCAAATCACTCAGAATTAAAGAAAATATGTGATAATAAAAGGTAAGTTTAGTGGCAATTGATGCTTGGTTTATGGAAGACATACTAAATTATACAACTTAGGAGGTACTTTTGCTGTATTATCATTAAGAAATTCCAACGACAGAAGCTAAGTTTTAGAGAAGAACACTGAGCTAGTGGAGCAAGAAATATAAATTAAGGTGGTGTCGAAGCGGCCAGAGAATAAACTAGGTTCTAAATTAAGTACAATATTAGCCGCGGAGTAACAGGAGGGAAGCGAGCACCTTACAAGAGCGAGCAAAGACAAACACCGACCGTTTATATTCGTGTCAGCCTCGCGGCGCCGGCGCCACGATAACTCCACGATAACGTTAATGCATACAGTCGTTATCACCGAGCCAATACTCGAGAGATCCTCCGCACTTAACAACACAAACGACGTGCCGCATCCGAACCTAAAAAACTCTACCGCCACCAATTAAGAACCAAATTTCGATGACAAGGAACCGAAATCACCCGCAGATAAATTTGTAAAAGGAATGAATGAATTCGAGGAAGCACATGAGAAACACCGTAATGAACCCGATCGGAATGTCAATGTCAACCGTATCTGAAAAAAGGGTCCAGATTTTAGCCGTTCATTCAGTAATCTGAGAGGATACAGAAATTGATGATGCTACCCAGCTAATCTATAAAATAAAACAACGCCTAATGGGATGAATTAAGAGTTTTGCGAATGTGAATTCTATAATCTGATTTTGTTTTACCTAGACAAATGTATGCTAAGAATTTCTGATGCAAGATGAAAATTAGCATGCTAATGAGTTAAATTTGAAGGAACGGAACATTTAAAACACAAAGCTTAAACTCTTCCTTGAAATCAGATCCCAATCTAAAATCGGCGACGCCACCTCAGGGTATATTAGCGACGATAATTGCAGGCAAGAATGTAAATAAGAGGGGAATGAGACAATGAAATATGGCGAAGCGCAGACAGGCGCCAAAGTGCAATGAAAAAGGGAAGGGGAGTATATCGTCTACCGTCGAGTCGAGAGTCATGGGAAATCCTTCGGGAAAGCTGGAAGGGAATCCCACTGGAATAGAGCAAATTTGCACCCTCTGTATCGTAAGCATTGATTGTAACAACGGGATTTCCTATTCGTGCGATGACCATTTTTTAATTTACAGACTTGTCACTTTAGCTGACTAGAAACCGTGGAGGCCGGGTACCGTATTTAGATACTCCGTTTTTATTACTAGCACGCTATATTTTGTATGAAAATTAAAGTTATAAAGATTGTCACTATATTATGTTTATGTATCTATGATTTAAGCTAAAACTATTCAGATCTTTCTTGTGAACACAACAACGTCTTATTTCGGTTCAAAATCCTGATGCACCAGTTAAATAGAATCAATTCACCTAGGACCTAGGTGAATTTAAATAATTTCTAGGTGAAATGAAGACACTAATATAATTTTCACTTTGTTCATCTGGGTGATATCACCCAGGTGCACATAGTGGAATAAACCAATCGAATCAACATCTATTATGAAAATTTCATCACCAGGTTCTTTATTAAAAACAAATATATCGTGAACGCTGCGTGGTGCCAGGTTCTGAGTGAGGAGAAAAAACTCTAAAAACCAGTGATGTTCGCCGAGCGGCGCCGTAAGCATTAATAATGTAGTTTAAAGATGGCGGCTGGCTGCGGAAGGAATGTGCTGGGACCAGGGGGCCAATTCTACTAACTAAATAGCGTTCCGGTCGACAACGAACCGCAGCTGAACGATGGCTTTTAGGCGTTTTCTTATTCTGCTATTTGTAGAACGATCCAGCTAAAGTTACGGTTCAGCTGAAGGCAACGTTCGATTGAAAATTTTTAAAATACCATTCTGGTATCTCGATAGAAGTTCAACGAAACGCTGGCTACTATTCCGCTAACATTTTGACACATGTGTGAATCGACGCTCAGTCGCACCGAAACGTAATCCAAGCGGTCTAGCCGTCATAATAACGGTTTGAGATAAGCTTACGAATTGATACTTTTTGTGGATTGTTCCTTGGCTGTTTTCTTTAGTAATTGAAAATAATCATGTTTAACATGAATTTAGTTGAACTTGCACACGAGGTTGACGTCGGAAGAGTCAGATGAAGAAATTTAAAATCAAGACAAACCTACAATGCTTTTAATCTCATTGACCGCGAATTCGTGAAGTCTGCCGCCAAGCAGTAGTGTGCAAGCATTACTGTGTTCCGGTTTGATGAGCAGAGTATCCAGTGAAATTACTGGGCTTATGAGACTTAATACCTAATGTCTCAGGGTAACGAGCGCACTGCAGTGCCGCGCAGGCCTTTGTGTTTCAAAGTTCTGGGTGGCACTGCAATTGTTATGGGCCGGCGTTATGCTTACCATCAGGCAAACGACCAGCTCGTCTCGTTAACAAATAACATAAAAAAAATAAAAAAAAATTATTAGAACATACAGACTGCAAAAACGTCGCCAAGCGGTTAAAATTTCCATTATGGGCCATCGATTTATGGGGGGAGGGGAGGGTGGAGGGGTGGAGGGGAGGTGGGCTGCCCCCCTTGTACCATCCCCACCCTGCGGAGCCCCATGGTTATGGAGATATCCATGGTTAAAGTTTTGAGGTTAGATTTCATTTTTCCATAAATATCCATCGATTTATGGGGCGGGGAGAGGAGGGAGGGGGTGGGGGGAGGAGGGCTACCCCCCTGTACCATCCCCACCCCGCGGAGCCCCATGGTTATGAAGATACCCATGATTAAAGTTTTGAGGTTAGAATACAGTTTGACTCCGCCCTAGCTCCGGCGCTGCGCCTCCGCTTTTTTATAAACACTAGGGGTAGGGCAGACAAGACCACGTGGAAAGTGGGGTGCTCTGATTCGGTTTTGGGTATTTTTCGGATATTCATGTAGTGAGAATAAAACACAACAACAAACGATGACTGACACTGACGGCTAACAGAAACTGATAAAAAGACGCTACAAAACAAAATGGCGTCGCTTCACGTTCTATTCCGCAGTATAAACATAAATTCGTTATTTTTTGTGTAAAAAAAAGTCAATGTAATTGTGTAATGAAGCACGGTTATTGTGCACATTAATTACACACCAAATTTAATAATTGAAAATAAAATTATATTTTAGAAAATATAAGAAATAAAATTAATTAAAATACACCTCTAGCATCAACGGAACGTAAATGTCAACTTTGACGTCTACCATGACAATTTATCCATAAAAAACTTGCAAATGGCGTATTATTTTCCAATTTATATCGAAACTTTAAAAAATTATATCTCGTAAACCGTGAATCTCCGCACCTTGAGATATTTGTAAAAAGCTTTCTATTTAAGAGTACTATTTACAGTAAAAAAGTGAACTTCCAAATCAGTGGCCCATAATGGAAATTTTAGCCCGCACACGACCCAAAGCAAGGTCGCGGTGGCCCTCCATAAATTGGATGAGGAGTTCCATCTGCCTCAGGGATGTAGTGCGTCTTCGGTTCTCTTCCATCTTCTTTTAATAAATCTTCGAAAACTTTTACGTTTTATCGCACCTCAAGAACTTTTAAAGTAAACAAAACCTTTTCTTTTGACTTTGACAGCCAATTTTTAGTCTCTATGTTTGCAACTTCAACTTCTTCTTTGAATGGCTCTCTATGTTTGCATTTGACACTTAATTTGACATAAGACATTTTTTTTTCCAGAGAGTTGCGTAATTTTTAATTAAAAAATGAACAGAATCGGTCTAAACTTTGATTTATTATTCAAATAGTTGATATTCGCTTCAAACAAACGTTTAGAAGTATGATTTAATGATTTCGGCACCAATGGCATTAACTTCACCATTGTTATGGTAACATTAGAACAATAGTTTTTTACGGCTACGTTCCAGCTATGTTTTGGGGTTACGATTGGTTTTCGATTCGGCTCATATTATCGTTGGGAAATAGTAGAATGGCTTTTTTAATAAACATCGAACGACGATAGGAATTGAGCTGTTATTGCAACGGAATAGATCGCTAAACGATAGATATTAGTAGAATTGGCCCCCAGGTCTGTAGGGACGCGCCGGAGTCGATGATTAACTCATAGATCGTAAGTCTATGGATTAACTATACCTTTTTTTTACAACCGTGGTTGACAAATTAGAAACTTAACATGTTTAAAAAATAAGACGATTAATGCGTATGTATAGGTACTTCTATATGCCAACATATTTTCAAATTTATATTGTTGGGAGATAAATTGTCTCTTGAAGCGGCAAACTCATACAGTTTTAAGTATAATTAATACAATGATATGCTTTTTTCGTTTTTTAAACTTTTTTTTAACTTTGCTTATAGTTTTTTTTTATTGTTTTCGATAAATAATTTTGTCAGTCACGAAATTTTTACTCGATCATTAATTTGTGGCGGCGTTGGGCGTCTGAAGATCTCCTATTTAATGAGCGAAGATAAAAGTTGTGTTTGCGTAAAGATATCGTTTTTATCTGTTTGTGGAGACAGTAAACATGTAATTTTCGTGTGACTCCATATCTTGGTGTCGTGTTAATGAATTTAAACTGAATGGAATTGTGCTGAAGTTTTGGTATCATATATTTTAAGCAATATTACAGATGAACATAAAAATAATAGTGAAAATTTTAAGAGCATTGTTAAAAGTTATTTGTGCAACAAGAGAGCAAAGTTGTTTTTTGCTGCGAGTGCTGATTTTGAATCCCGGCGATGTATGCGAAGGATCATAATGTAATCACAAGCGAGTGATTCTAAGTTAGAATCCTGACCGTAGTGCGAGGGATTGAAAGGAACGAGATGAAAAAAGCTTTGGTCTCGTGTGGCATATACAATTTTTTACCTCAGCAGCGAGAACATATTATAGGTAAAAAAATAAATTACGTATGTAATAGCTTGAGAGTGTCCAAAAACACAAATCGCATTTAAAATTTTAGCAAATGAATTTAA
Organism: Crocallis elinguaria; assembly: GCA_907269065.1. NCBI lineage: Eukaryota > Metazoa > Arthropoda > Insecta > Lepidoptera > Geometridae > Crocallis > Crocallis elinguaria. Next base: position 18,503,597 of record OU026068.1, read on the forward strand.
ATTTTTAGTTACAATTCGTTTCGCGCCTTGAAGCATCCCAGATTATAGCGAACGGGGAACACAGACTCGGGCAAGGTATTCCACTCCTTAGCGGTACGCATAATAAATATCGAAGCGAAAAGCTTCGTGCGTAAAGGTGGCATATCCACCATGTAACGATGGCGCTTCGCCGTAAGTCTGGTCGACCGTAGATTGAGGGGATCAGGCTGTGTAATTCCAGAACACACTCGCCGAAATGTATCCTATAAAAAACCAATACATTGGCGACTCTACGGCGATGCTCTAGGCTCTGAAGCCTTGCCTCACCTCACGAGTCATTGCTAATGAGCGGCTTGGCTCGTCTCTCAATTGTCTCCAACGTCTCAAGCTGGTATTTGGCTGAGCCGTCCCACAGATGAGAGCAATACTGCACACATGAACGAACTTGTGCTTGGTTTAAGTTTAGCAGTTGTTCCGATGTGAAATATAATATTTGAAAAAAGGAATTGAAATTGTTCAATGAAATGTATTTTCCCATCCCTATTCATCCCTAATTTCCAGGAAGGTACGCGGGCGCCGCGCCGCGCCGGTCAGCGGCCGAATTCCACAATCTCCCGCCTTTTCCTGAACGTATAGCCAAATACCTAATCTGATCTATGACCTACGGATCCGCTGTTTTTATTCCAACGATAATTAAGTTATGGCTTAATCGGCTTGTTTGCCTTTAAAAAGGTTAGAGCAAAAAAGCTGTTGATTAATAATAAAATTACCTACAGTAAAGAAAACCACTTTCAAATCGAAAGACAAGTCAAATACAAAATATGTAAGACTTCTAGATGGTGTATCCATTTTTCAACTTTACTAAAGATCAGTGGGAGGACTAACTCTTCTGCGAGTGTCCGTCTGGGTTGTTACCACCGCTTTGCTCGTGAAGTCTGCCGCCAAGCAGTAGTGTGCAAGCATTACTGTGTTCCGGTTTGATGAGCAGAGTATCCAGTGAAATTACTGGGCTTATGAGACTTAATACCTAATGTCTCAGGGTAACGAGCGCACTGCAGTGCCGCGCAGGCCTGTGTTTCAAAGTTCTGGGTGGCACTGCAATCGTTATGGGCCGGCGTTATGCTTACCATCAGGCAAACGACCAGCTCGTCTCGTTACCTAATAAAATAAAAAAAATAAATAAAAAAAGGTCTGAAAGTACTTAAACGTGAAAAGCATTTTTTTTTAATATTACTATCACTGTCAAAATTATTCAACGGCGATGTCATATCAATAAAGACAAATATTTTGCAAATTTGACATATTTTTTAGTTTTTTAAAATAAAGTGTCATGTGTACTAAGGTTATGATAAAGTTTGTTGTAAAATGTGTAGCTGATACGAGTTGCATTTTCACTTGATATTGATACTTATACGAGTATATATTATCTATTAGACGTGTATTTACATAAGTAAAAAAAAGTTTCTTACCTTTGCCTTTAGGTTTGAGGTCGTCCATTGCGATTCTACTGTACGGCGGGGGAGGAGTTTCTGAAAAAGAAGGAAAATATCATAAGACGCTTCATCAAATAATTAGTAGATTTTTTTCTATTCTATAGATCATTTATACATATAACATTTACGATGCCGAAATTAAAGCAAGAATGTAAAAAAACGCTAAGGAGTTTTCAATCCACTAATAACCAACCGCATTACTCGAAGAATAAAACAAAAGGGAAAAGGAAGAAGGGTTAAAACAAACAGACGAGAGGCAGAGCAGGTAAAGCCGGTGCCCAGACCGCCCGCAATTACCCGCTCGGTGTTTCATTCCCTGATTACCGACTACGGAATCACTAACCTATATTTTATCCTCATATAAAAGACAATTTTATGAGCACCCCCAACAGGCATTCGGATCAAATACGAACGTAATTTAGGACAATCAAGAATCAGTTCCACGTTTAAATTGATGCGCCGAATTGGTCATTCTAACCGTTACGACATATAAAAATGCTAGTAAATATGCCGTTAGTAGGTATATAATTTAAAAATGTACTCATTAAAGTAATAGCGAAAATATATCAAATAATATTATTCACACTCGCTCTAAAACGGTGAAGGAAAACATCGTGAGGAAACCGGCATGTTCAAGAACCACAAAAAATCGAGGACATGTGACATCCACTAAGCCGCACTGGGCCGGCGTGGTGGATTATGGCCCATACCTCTCTCTCTTTGAGAGAAGGCCGGTATCCCAGCAGTGGGAGCCTAAGAGGCTGATAATGATCAAATAATATCATTTGAACCCGGAACGCGAATTGTTCCATTTACGGATAAATACACATGCACCATTTGACATTCCTAATTTCGAACACCATTAGTAGTTTTAAATTCAGAATGTGAATTGTGCTATTGTCATTTGCAATTCGGCGCCAGACGGCGGCGGACGTGTCAACATTGTTTTTCAACCAAATCAATGCCGGTGGACAGTTTGAATACAAATTATCGAACATTACGAAGATTATTATACTGATTTTATGTGGTGGCCATAGAGGTGCGCGCACTTCACCACGTTCCCAGAAGTGTTTAAACTGCGTGTTTGAGCAAGAAATGTCAAAACAATCGTCAGTGCATGCACCTGCATGCAGAGTGGGAGATACCGCGGGAATTTCTGATGATGAGACATAAATCAACGCCTGATTTTATAGCGGTTTTATTACGCGATACAATCGTGTGCTCTTAAGGGAGAACTAGTCGTTCATTTCTCCATACAACCGTACTTGGGTGATTACTCCACTACTTGACGTTTTAAGTCCAAAATTAAGAATAATATCGATTTATCTCTTCGTTATCTAGGTCAGCCTGCTAATTATACAGAAAAAAAATAAGTGGCTTAAAAGTAATGAGCCTTCAAACATCTGTATTTTAGCACGTATTTTAACGCAAGTTTGGACGTAAATAAATTACAAAAGGATTACGAAAACTCGAAAATAAGGTACATACTAACAAGCTTTAGTTTATTGACATTTCAAATAACTTTGGTCTGACTAAATACATTCAGTACTTTTGTCGTAAAACCCCAAGCACCAGAAGCCAATTCGTACATTTTTGCGCGCCGGTTTTCGACTTTTCTGTTTTCGTCGCGACTTTACGAGAGTGTGTAATTGTGTATGTGCGAGCATTAGCCTCATACTACTCATCGCTGCAGAGTCTTACCTTGTCCCACGAATGTTAGATGAAATAGCATGCATTTTAGCCGCGCCCACCGATGAGTTCGCTCCATGGACTAGTAGGCTCTTAAACGTTTTATTATTTCAAAAAACTGCATCGATGACAGGAACTTAATACTTGCCAAGTATTTAACCGATCTTCAACATGAGAGTGAAGATTTCTTAAGACTCCCAAGATGCTAAACAGCGTTAGTCATAGATGCTGTAAGGTTCTGACATTCCCAACGACAATATAGATGAAAAAGAGCTAGCAACGCGAAAGTAAATGACCCTAAACGCCTAACGAAGCATCTAGCAGTAATAAATAATATCAGTTGTTGACTTTTAATGTTTGTATGTGTCCGCGCGAGATAGATACAGTCATGTCTCGTCCACAAAGGATAGCTTTAATTTGCAGCCATAAAACTGATGTTTACACTGCCGTCATAGACGATATCGTACCTTCTTGTAACTCGAAAGCCGTTCATATGAATATATGTGTAGTGGCGTGACTGAAATTTCTTCTAAGAGAATTACGTCATACGCGCCGCCAGTCATTGAAGCAAAAAAGACTCTGTTTTGGCTATTATAAAGTGCAATATCGTAACAGCGCTAATTAGAAATCATTGGTTCATTTGCTTCGAAGCTTTAACTTGCACCGCGTGCAATTTAAATTGTGTCTAAAATTTTCTACATTTAGAGTTGAAATTCCAGTTTAGTGCGGTGCTATATCGTGTTTCAATTATTTAAGATATATCAGGCAATGGATAATGGGTCGTGTACAAATATCGCTAGAGTTGAAGTCTGATGGGTGCGCGATGGAATGTCATGTTGCCGGCTGATGAGGTAGATAAGTATTACAGTAGGCGCGTATGTAGCACTAGAGTACTGGAGGACTGGCATGTGTAATTAATCTGAACATTCAATCTATAGCAATAAATACCGTAGGCTGTCAGTCAGTTTGTCCTTCGATTACTATGTAACTAGTGAACCGGTCGGTCTGGCTAGCTCCCTTGCTATATTAATTGCTCTATCGCAGGAAACTGCTATTTTAATGTTATGACCCATAATCCAATACTTTATCAATTTCAAAACCAACCGGGTATAAATCATAACAGGTCTACCGATCTATAGTATATTATTATAAGTACATATAACATAATCTATGTGGATTAACTTCTTGATCAAAATGTTTTGCACTAATCCAAAACAATGATGAAATTTGACCTAGATAAACTAGTTTCTAATACAAATAAAGTGGTTTAATATTGTGTTCTATTTTAGAAACCAATATTTCGCTTTCAAGTGCCATGATTATAAAAAAGCTGAAGAAACTAAATGTGTCAGTATTCTAAGAGGACAATGTCTTTATAACCAGGACGTCCTCACTCAAATATAAATTCCGAAAGCGCAACACCATTCCGCCAAAGTAATATTTGAAAAGTTCCACAACAAGTTCCTCCAGACCTATTCCAGTGCACATAATAGCGCCGCGGCGCCGACGCAAAACGCTAAAACAAAGTGGCAAATATGCACAGTGAATCATCGGTATGTTTAGAGAATCATTGACTTAGTTACTGGCGAGTATTTTGATGTCCTATTTTGTGAGCACAGCCTTGAGAATCTTGTGATTGCGATACTAAGGCTGATCTCTAATTAGCAATATAGCAATAAGTAGAAATATGCTTATACTTAATAAAAAAGCTTGCAGTAGGTAGGGGAGACCAGGGATGAAAGTAACGCGGGATGAACGTAACAAATGAGTTTCTGAACAAACTATGTTAGCTACATTGATGGGTGGTACCACCGATATGTTCCAATTTGAACCACCTATTGCCTCAGTTGCCCTCTTGGCACTGTGCCGTCAGGTTGTGGAGGTAGCAAGCTGGTGCTGCAAAAGTACCCCCAAAGTAAGGTTTGACCGTTTTTTCAACGGTGTTTTTTTTATTATGGGAGGTTTCTTGCTTGCGTGTCTAGTGACAGTAAAGTAGCATAAGTATTCGTCTTTCTATTTTGGCGTTCAAAACGATAGTTTATTTAGGTTATAGGCATGTATTTGGCAAATTGAGGGAAAATTTATAGTTAGGGATGAAAGTAACAACTTGTTACTTTCATCCCGATTATGATCGTGATATCTCGAAACGATTTTATTGTGTTTTTTTATATTTCAAAGTAGTACAGATTTATTTTCTTTCTCCTGAATACCTAACATATATAAACGAACGACTAGCAGAGGTTTAGTTACTGCAGAAATAATGGATTTGGCTACAGAAGTACTTTATAGAAATGTATCATTTTGAGACGATGTGAATTCATATCAGCCATAAGTAAAACCACCATTGGTAGCTTCACCGGCTTCGGTAGCTTCACTATTACTGCTAAGAACCCCTCCTGAATTAACTTTGCCACCAGTAATGGCTTTGCCATTGAAAATTATTTCAGAAATAGACATTGTTTGATAATTAACAGCTTAATTTGACTCCAAACAAGCTTGAAATTCAAGAACAAGAAGAAAGAAAGCGTAGAGCCAAAGAAGTTAAGAAACCTATTTTACAAACTGCTAAACAGACAAAAAAGCCGAGGGCTGCAGTTGATAATAAAACTAGTGAAAAATTGAAATAAAAGACTAAAAAAGAATAAATAAATATGTACTAAAATAACTAAGAATAGTGATCATTCAGACAGCGAAGATTGCTTCTGGTTAATTTGTATGAAATCCTTTTCTAACAGTAGGTTAAATGAAAAGTAGGTAGGCACAATGCTTAGTTAACGATACTAAGCATTGTGGCTACCTGCTTTTATATTCAACATATATTAATTTCTAATCAGCGTTTTAGATTTTACCTTAGAATAAGAACAATAAAAAATCTAGGAAACAACAATCTTCTTTATTTTTAAGTAATCAACATTATTTAAAAATGAGATCTCAATCATGAGAATGCCCACAGCTGATAGTCTATGAAACTATCAGCTGTGGGCTCAAGAAGATTGTGCTAATAACGAAATAAGTTACCTACGCCTTAATTGTTTACCAGATTGAGATCTAATTTTTAAATAATGTTGATTATTTTTATAAATGAAGAAGATTGTTATGTTTCCTAGTTTTTTTTAATTGTTGTGATTCTAATGTAAAATCTAAAAGGCTGATTAGAAATTAATATGTTGAATATGTAAGTAACTTTGGTTTTATTTACAATGTTACAACCATCCCCTTACACTGTTACAACCAACCCTAGGGGTAGGGATAGTTGTAACAATTTCCACTTTTTTTGTTTGGTCGTATTTCTCAAAATCTGTAATATAGGTTACATTTAAGCTGGTGTTAAAAGATAGTTAAAAGACCAATCTATCATGTGTACGGATTAGAATTTTGATATTCAAAAAGCTTTGTGAGATATTACGAGAAATATGAAAATTGTTACGTTCGTCCCTGGTCTCCCCTACTTAATCATTTATTTTAAAGACTGCAATGTGAAAGAAACTGGCCCAAGAAAGCAAAGAATGACTAGTGATGAAAATAGTCATAAACTTTAGGTATTAACTGAGAATATTTTTGAAACTCCTCATGAGCAATTTAACTGACATCTTGACAAGCAATTTATCTTAATTTAATGGAATCCGGAGCAATTCAAAGATATGTAAAACGATGAAAAGGTGACGGGCATTTCCGGTAGCGCTGCCCACATAAATATATCCAACGATAAAGTAAATTGCGAAATAGTTCAATCACTTTCGTAAACAAAACCGTCCGATCCACAAATCTCAGTCTATTACTTTAGACAAATAGAAAACCTAAATCCAAAACAATAAACAAACTATAAATCTAGTTTAAACGCCCTATAAATATGCCAGGAAAGTGTGGAAATACTTCAGGAGCCGAGCTAAGATCTCCCAGTCTCAAGGACGCAAGTAATGGGATATCTACATGAGGTTAGCAGGGAACAGAGTGCACGAAGTCATTCCAATATGTGGGAAAGTCACAAATTATATATTTTTGTCCACTATCCTTGACGAGACGATATTGTTATTATCTTAATTTATGGTCTTCCTTGTGGCAAAATGAAAATAAATGCTAAGACTAAATGCGTACGCGGCAAGATATTGTTGCGCAAATACACAAAATTAATTAAGGCTTCCTAATTAAATGGCGTCGGAATTAATTATGATAGCATCACGGAACTGGTGTTGGCGCCAGACAAGTAAACATTATTTTTTGCTTCCATGTGAACAATAATAAAATTTGCTATAATAGGACAACCTCGAGTATGATAATTATGTAATAGATATAAAAATAATCATACATGACACCACATTTATATCAACAATTTAGGCACCATCGTACAATAAGCTTTGCAAATATAAATTTGCTTGTAGGATCTAACTGTCCTGTGAGTGTACCAGTAGTAAATAAATGAATCTTAAAAAATCGTTAGAAAAAGGAGATGACCAAAATGCAGCAGGTAAGAAAGTAATTCACAAAACTTGTGGTACATCCATTCATGCTTCAATCTTCATGTTACAATAAAATTAAGAAAGAAGCATTAAAATTGTATGATTGTAGAAACCGATGATATAGTGAAATAGGCTTAGTTTCCTATATATAATGTTGTTGGTCCTAATTATGTGGTTGTCTACGTAACTATAGGTAATTAAGGCTGACCTTCCTATCATATAGCATAGATACAATAAAATATTGAAACATAATAGCCAGATAGAAAGGTGAGAGCGTGAAATAGATAACGGGTATATAGCAAGCAAAATAAGGGTAAAAGTATTCGTTAAATATATTTTCTGTGCACTTAAGTAGGAGAGGATAGAATACTTAGCCAGGAAGAAAGGAAAATGAAGGAGGAGTATCCTAAAAATCGATGTTTTCTAAAAAATTGTAAAAAACCGTGTGTGCTGGTACACATGCGCGTGCGCGTGTGAATCTACAGAAATAGCGCGCCCGAATTATAACACGTCGGATGGCGCCGGCGGCGGCGCCGGCTCGCCGCGTGTCTCGCGCCCACGCAGCCGCGCACCTAGCCGTATGGAACAGCCTTTATTCACTTATCGGATACATTTTTAAAAGCTTCCTGCAAGAACGCCTTGCACGAAGCCTTTTTACTTGTGGGCTTTAAAACTTATTTGATGCACTTCATGGCTTATGAGTTCTCTGGTAAAGACAGGGCCGTCACTGTCTGTGTCACTGTCACCACTTATTAGAAAAAATGATTCTAACTACTCGTGTATTTTAAGAGAAAATATTTATTTATTATTCATAACCTCAGAGTAAGTAATATGAACGTTATTAAAATTCTAACTGAAAAAAATTCAGTACTCTGCCAGTATTTTATCTTTAGAATTGGAAGGGCAACATAGGTAATCGGGCAAAGGAAGTCGTAAATTACATTTTCCTGTGGTTCCTCTTTATCTCTTAATTTAGTTTGATTCATATTCTTAGAACGTTTAGCTTTTCTTGGGACACTAAGTAGATTGATGTCACCGAGTTCATTGTCACCTACAGATGACGTAACCCGATTCTGATGAAGTTTCAGTGTCATATCTGCGAAACAAATACCGATCGTAAGTGCCTCATTAAAATTTAAGAATTATTAAGGATCACTTCACGAAATGTTTCATCATGGTCGCCGTCGGCGCTAACGCGTCGGGCGCCAGACATAATAATCAGAACGAAAACAATTTTAACACTCACACACATTTGATGCCCTTTTTATTGCCCTCTGACCACAATAAAGTTTGATAAGGAGTTATTGCAAAAATAAATAATGTGGAGTTTATTGGGGAGATAGCGAGAGATAACGACACCCATCGCACTGACGTAGACGAAGTATTGCGTACGCGGCATGGACCTTGTCTGTCGACGCTCTAGGCGACCGTAATACCGGAAGGCATGCATGACGTACTTAATATACGGAACAAGAACGTAGCTGCCAATGTTCACGATGACTGACATCTATGTACAAAAAAGTGAACTTTGCTCTCGACCGACGCGAGTATTCAATTAATATTGAAAAGGAACGGAATTTAAATAAGAAACTCAAATAGAAGTTCAAAGTGACTCAGGGAGCGATGGAAAATATAAAAAATAAATTACGTCCAATTACGCCGATCGGAACTCGTTGATAATCGTATATCTGATATAATACTTTACTAGTTTATTAATATCGATGATCCTGAAGAGAATGGCTCTCATTATGAAAACATTAACCAAAGCGATGATGTTACAGAAGAGATTTTAGAATCTCGTACGGATTAGAAATTAAAAGCTCACCGTGAGTAAACCACTGTATATATACTATTTGATAAGAATGCTACTGGAACATTTTTCTACAGCGACATATTTCAATAAATTGTATATTTAAATGGTAACGGTGCGTCTGAATCCCCCTCGGGCCCCTGTCGATAACTTGACTACGGACCGATGAAATTCTTACACATTACGAAACCATTTGTGTGACCTAAGTTACCAAAACTCAATTGTTTTAAAAGTTTGTGTTCCTAGGAATAAAACTTGATAAATTAGAGAAGCTGGTGATCCTAATTAACTATGTGGAAACTGTGCCACAAAGAACAGTCTTCCTATTTGATAATTGTCTGTTGTGGTATCGCGTCAGAGATGATACGAGTGTCACGTTGATAACAATAGAAACATGATTTTGTAATAAAATCTTAGAATGTTTTTGAAGTCGTCGCCTTTGTTTTGAATTCTGAGAAAACCTGTACGGCCAGAAACATGATCAAGCTGCTTTTCATTTTATCTTAGGTTGGTGAAAAGGATTTAAAGAAAAGTGATAGTCAAAAGAAATTCTTAATAAAGGAGGCGTCTAACAAGTGTAATGAACGATTGCCGACACGTCGTCGGCCGCGCCAGTAGGTGTAGGTAATAAAAGACGACAATTTTTCCAGTTTCGCAAGAGCCGCTGTCGGGAGCAACCGGTTCTGTCACAGGTGCCGCCGGTGAATGGGCCATTTCGTGACACACTCTTTGCCAATAGACATTTAACCGATTATATCGAGTCGCAATTCAAGCCATATTTTATATTAAAGATTCCCGTTCCGAACAAAAATGTAGAAGACGAACAAGTATCTCTGCAGCTCCGAAAACCGTTTACTACCAATAGCCTTATACAAAAGCGTTCGCAACAAACAACATCCGTAAATGCGCGCCTAGTCTCCGGAGCATATGACAAGGGAATCATTCACAAATTCAACAAAGCAACCCAAAAACATGACCAGACTACAATAAAACAAGAAAAAAAACCGATCACGAAAATCGAGTTGAGCTTACGCAGTGCGGCGGGCGTACCTGCGCCGGCGTAAGCCGCCCCCTGCACCCCTCCCGCCCCGCGCAGGCGCGACACGGCGGGCGCCGGCGCCAGTCAGCCGACAAGCAATTATGGCTAAATAAATATCGGCCACGCCGCGCCGCCGCCTCCGACGCGTCGCTAGCATCGACAGATGGATGCCCGTGTATCTAGACGACATCATTATATTTCGGACCCCACTCGAAACGGTGCGGCGCGGCGTGGTGAAATGGTGTGTGGGCACCGAATCACTGGTAATGGTAGTTAGTATTCTTCAATAATGCGTGTCCGTCAACGATGTGGGTTTAATTGCCGGATGTGGGTGACTGATTTCCGTAACGGGATCGAGAATTCCAAGATGACATTCAGCTGCGGCAGCGCCCGCAGTGATCTTGAGACCCGCGGGTGTTTGGCGTCGCGTCGAGGTCTGCACTTGATAAGATAAGGATCCCCTTGTCCCCGTGCCTTGCTAGGGCCCTGGTTGCCGCGCCACCACACCGGGCCGGAGCCGAAACACGACGATTCGCATAAAAACATTTACAAATAAAGCCCGGCGGCGGCTCGTGATTGGCGCCGATCCTCGATTGCGGCTCGGACACGTACTACGCTGTAAAGATTAATGTGCATGAACATATCGGCTCGTAGTTAATATTCCTCGATTTAGAAATCAAGGTCTTCCTGTAAATAAAACAAAGTAATCACGAATCAATAGTCGGACTACGTTTAATCAACGCGACGAAAAACGTGATGAAGCAAATGAAACAGGTGTAGGGCGACGAAAGTCGATGATTAAATTTACGATGAACTGTACGATCCACAACATCGTAAAACTGAAGCTGTAACGGCGACGGTGGCCGCTCCGCGTGAAATACAATCACCGTGAAATACGACCGATCATACTGATGATGAATGTCATTTATGAGTTTAAAAACGACATCTCGGAATTGAAATGGAAGTGGAAATCGAGCGTGGAAATGCAGACGAAGGAGCAATAATGTAAGCCTATGTTTATTTAACGGTAGGAAACAGCCGTGAAAGTTGGACAAAAACTGTGGCGACATGAACCCGTCGAGACAGTCGCCACGCCGCCGCCGCGACCCTGCAAAAAAACTCCAGGTGAGGTCTGAATTCGAGGCTCATGCCCAAAGAAACCAGGTGTATTGACTATTTTTGGAAGGCTGATTTCTTCATTTCCTTTAAGTTGATAATATGTTCTAAGTAAATGCCAGCAATGGTATTTTTTGTTTATACAGGTTTTACAATTTTACTGTCAAAAACCATACTTCAAATAATCTTAGAACTGAAATTTATTGTTTTAGAATTGAGTTTGCTTTAGTTATATTTTGAGATAAATGTTGTTGCGGAGACGAATTTACTTATCTTTAAGTTATCAGATCTCCTCTCTGCGGTAAATCATCAAATCGCTTACGAAAATCAAGATGTGCACGCGGAGCCATTCAACCAAATTACCCAACCAGTAATGCGTGCTCGCAACTGATTTGACCAATTTGAAACCCATTTAAGGCGATACAAGCGAAAGTGAATGGCTAAAGAACCGCTTGCGAACACATTACTCATGTTTCAAGACGTGGTTTAAGATACAATTCAACTGGTATTTGACAATCTTGGCCAAGGCGTGAGATACTTGAAAAATCAAGATGAGGTAGGTGTCTTTTAGCCTCAGACAATGATTTTAGGGAGCAAAAGTTGGTCGATAGAAAGAGTTGACGAAGTAACATCTAACCTTTCATAAAGGACAAAAAAAAAGTAATTGGTCAGACGACACTAGGCCCTGAACACCAGAGGTCTTTACCACATAAGGAAACATTAATATTCATGTTTTTTCGTGGCTTTCTTCTTAATTAATATGCTAACAGGCATTGTCAACACACCTACGTACAAGCCTCTTAGTAATATACTACGGCGGAGTGGGCGGCAGTTTGTAGGCGATTGACTGCGCGTGAGTTGATGTCATGGCCATTCATTGCTTTGGAAACTACGGATTTAACTAAGAGATACTCTTCGAATTTAGTGTCCGACTACTGTGCGTAATTCTTGAACTAGGTATCAAAGACATTAGAAATCCAGGAGCCGCGATGGCCCCAACCACGAATGTAGAGTTGAAACCGAAGTGTTTCCTGCTAAAATGACTAATTTACGCACGTTAATCTTGATTACCACTGAACGAATAGTTATCATGATTAACAACACTGATAAATTGCCAATTGTGCCTGGTTACTACAGGTAAACATTTAATTTGCTCGAAGAATGACCATTAGCGGCACTACTAATTATAATTTCAGTTTATAGTTCAACAAAGTCGTCGTAGATCGAGAAAAATTCATTTTATCATCGAACAAATACCTACTAGATACATTTTACGTCATCGCTATAAATAGAAAAACGAGATTTTCGGAGATGGGTATGTTTCGATTCCTGTTCGGATATTAGATTCCTTTTTTGAAAGCGGTCCTGGTAAGGGTCACGGGGTCAGGAAACGCAGAAGGCGGAATGTGGCCGTTTACCTAACAAAGGCTGACGGCGGTAGCGCCATTGCCTGACGAATTAAAAAGTTAACGGGCTTGCGCGCGGCGCGGTGGCGCGGCGGCGGCGCGGCTCACCGGCGCCAGCGCCGTGACCTTGTCTAGTTATCGCGAGCAAGTGACCCTCGCGCACGCAGATTAGGTGATAGCCACTTTTACACACCCGCCGTACCCACCCTGAACAAAACAAATGACGTCAAGAGTTATACTCCAATTGCAAAACGGAAACTTTTACTTTTCATCTCTGCATACCTGACGATCGCGTTCAGAATTATGTGATCTTTTATAAAGAAGTTGATAAGGAAGAGGACGCTGTTATTGAATAAGATAATGAAAACGAAAGCGCGACTAATGAAATTTAAAAGTAAAAAGACCTAGGAAACAAACACGATGTCACGACTAAAAATAGATCTCCAAAGTCGAGTGATACTGTTTACATTGCAAAACTAATGCACGGATGAAAGTTTGTAGATTGTTGACAAGTATGTGAAGGCACGAGGGCTACTGGTGACGTCAGGACTCACGCAGAGATACAGAAACAAACAGTAGCGATAAACACTCTGATAACGATTGGCATTGATAACTGGATGCAACCCACGTGAAGTTGGTCGTGGAATAAAAGAGGATGAGAAAGCAGATGATACTGCTTTATATGTCATTAGAGCTAAAATGGAGAAAGTACACTACTTTGAAGATTTGACAGATAATACACACGCGCTAGATCCTCATAATTGGTTTCCAATTGGCTGTTGAGGTTAGGTTAGGTTAGTTTCATTCTCAGATTAACTTTGTTCGTGGAGACTCGTTGGGTTAGATGCACAAGAAGAATAGAATATCGAAAGCAAACACGTCATTTGAACCAAACTGATAACCGAGGAGATGGTTCATGATGCGAATCACAACAAGAACAATCATTCCAACCACGACCATTCATTTATGTGAATGATATCGCTAGATCACATTCTATATTGAAAATAACATCAGATCGAAGCACACCGAGATTCCGAATACGATTCGACGAGCGGTGTGTTTACTTCATGCACTTGTTGCGCGGGTCAACGGCCCCGTCACGTACCGGGCTTGCAGAGGCGGCTCCAGTGGTAGGGGTTGCAGCACTGCTGGTCGGAGCACAGCGGCAGCCGCCGGAGCTCACTCAGCTCTCGTAGTTCGGAGAAGCGGAAGGCGCGGATGACAGCGAGGCGAAGTTGTGGGGCGGCGTGGCCGGCCGGCACGCACTCGAGGCCGGCGGCGCCCGCGTCCAGCGCCCGGGCCAGCCGCCGCAGCTGCTCGTCGGCCACGGTGGGCGCACCAGCCGCAGCCAGCCGCCGCCGCAGCGCGCGTCTCCGGAACATCACATGCCGCCGACGGCGTCACAAGTCGCGCGGCCTTTCGCGCCACGCGACACTTACACGCTGACGGCGCGACATCACTCGCCGCCTGCGGGCACTCGACTGACGGACTGAAGGCCCGCTCGCCCGGTGCACTGACGTGCTGCGGTGAGAAGCCTTCGCTTGCTTTTCTCCCGTGTTGTTTATGATTGTAACTTCGGGAGCCACAATTTCAAATATTATTATTTCATTGGAAGTTAATTATGCCTGTTTACGGTTTGAAATATGTCTTCTAGCCTTGACACCGGTGGATGCTTTGTAACAGTGAAACTTAAAAGTTTTGCTATTTAAGAAAAATACACATTTGCGAAGATTAGTCTACTACATCACTGCCAAATTAAAAGTTGAGCAACAGAATAATATATAATCAGCTCTACTAGACAATTAATACATTTTATTTCAATCAAATTTTTATCTATCCGCTTCTTCATCTGTGACAACTGATAATATTTATTTATTCAAAATTGAAAATTCTTTATTCACAGGGGTCCTAAGGGAGCACTCATGAAAGTTACAATAAATTACTCTTAGTGCCTGTCCCAAATTGGTATAGACCGGTCAAGAAGAAGGACAATAAACTCTTCGTCATTCTTTTCATTGCTATTACCTTGTACTGGGTGGAATATTTACTTAATCAAACTTGCTCGACATGCATTAACAACCTGTCAAGAGTCAAGATCAGACCGCCTTCCGAAAAACTCGGCAGTTTTCCAAGTACTGGCCACCCCATAGCGGGTGGCGGCGCGACGCGCGGAGCGGGGGGCGGCTGGCGCCACCAAACGCGGCGTCAGGTGCGCGCGCGTGTGTGCGGCCGGCGCCACCGCACCCACACACACGCACACCGAGCACACGGACACGCATGCACTGCCAACCACGCAGATACGACGATCGCTATCTCTCGGTTCTGCCTACGAGTGTGCATGGTGATTGTGGATTTCCTTAATATAATTAGAACTGATAATAATGAGTCAATTATGACCAGTGAAACCGGCATTTTTGATAATTACAAAAAAAAACAGTTTTCCATTAATCGATATAAGTCGAATCAAAATTAATACTGCATAGTACTCTCGTACCATATAAGCTACACAAATCCACCATACCTAAAAATTAACATAAGATGTTTCAAATTCATTTATTCATTGCGAATACCTATGGGTACAATAATCGTTAACGGTGGTATAAGAAAAAAATACAGAACGCCATATTCAACCTTTCGGCATGCAATATATAACAGAAAAATAATGTTAGTCATGAATTATGATTATACGGTAATCAATATAATAGATTGTTTATTAATTTTTATACATTAATCTATACAAATAAACAAAATTGAAGTGTCTGTTTGTAATATCAAAATAACAGCTTTTTACTAAACGCATATCAAAGTATATACGGTACCTATAACAAAATAACCATTTTTAAAATTTTTGTTTGTCGTCTGTCTGTTTGTTCCGTGTAATCTCCGAAACGGCTGGAGCGATTTTGACGGGACTTTCACTGGCAGATAGCTGATGATACAAGGAGTAACTTAGGCTACGTGGGGCACAGTTAGTTATTAATAAACCTAATAAAAGGACCGTTGTAGCACATCATTATCAAGTCAATAAGTTAACAAAATTTTAATGTCACATCTGTCTTGTTAGTCTTTGTCGATTCATCGTTCGGAATGTGCAGAGCGAAAAGACACATCAAGTTCATAAATAACTACGCTGCCGCAAGATAGCAGCCGAATCTTTGCATCCTTACCGCGCTACAATAAGTATCACTTACCTACTGCATAACTCCATGCCGGGAGTAACCAACACTGAACACGACAAGACCAATCGAAAGCTTGTTCTATTGTATAACACCATCCTTACTTGGAATGTATACTAAGTCGAGCTTACAAGTCGAATCTCTGCACTAGTGCTGTAATTATTGTTTTTTTTTACTTTCTTTCTAAAAAAAAGAATAAGTAATAAAACATAAATTGACGACAGTTCATATCCTTAACCAAAATGCTTGTAAGTAACTACTCATCTGTCTCAACTAATCAGCGGCGCCAGTACGGAAGTAGGTTCGATAAATTTGTCGATTCGAAAAACCCCATAAATTTATCGAATGTTGCGAGTACCGAAGACTGATCGTAAAGTATTGTAGTAGCTCTATATTCTCTTTGGATTCGACATAGCTATTCGATAACTTTTGTCGATTGTATCGAGGTTCGATAAATTATATAAAAAGTCGATAAAACCCACTTTGTCAATTTGAACCGTCAATTTTATCGATCAAAAAGATCCATACTTGCGCCGCAGTATTGCAATCCGACAAGGCAATGCCGCCGGCATGTGGGGTACCTAGCGTACGCTACCAACTGGTGAAAATTTTGACTATTTATAAACCTACAACGGCTCATATCTTTCTTCTTAATATATATAAATTACGCGTCACGTTGTTTGTCCGCGATGGACTCCTAAACTACTTAATCAATTTTAATCAAATTTGCACACCGTGTGCAGTTTGATCTAACTTAAAAGATAGGATAGCTTACATCTCAATTTATAGCCGCAATATTATTATATTGCAAATTCTATTAAGGTTCCGCGCAAAAAAATAAAAACCATGAAATCCAAAATCTCCACGCGGGTGAAACCGCGGGGCAGCAGCTAGTAGATTATAAATTGGTAATCTGTTTTTGCTAGTCACGTGTGTTTAACAATAGGTAATAAATAATAAAACGGGTTAACCAGAAACGCAAGCTTTTGCAAACCGTCAAACAGCGTAAAGTTGCATATCTGGGGCATGTGCTTCGGCATGACAGATATGAGTTCCTGCAACTGATAATGATGGGAAAAGTTGCCGGAAAAAGGAAACCCGGCCGAAGAAAAAAGTCTTGGTTGCGCGACGTCAGAGAGTGGACTGGGATTCGGAGTGCCGCCGAACTCTTTCGCATTGCTCGAAACAAATTAAGATATGCGGAGCTGACTGCCAACCTTCATTAGTTGGAGAGGCACCTGAAGAAGAAGAAGAACAATAGGTAGTTATTTATGTAGTTAGCTAGTTAATAAACGCATTTAACCCGTTGAAAAGAAAACTTGCTAGCAAACAACGTCAAGCTTATAAGTCAGATCTTACAAGTCTGCACTAGTGTTGTTATTGTAATATGAAAGACAGAAAGAAAGAACATTCATCGATGACAATTAATATTAGAAAAAAAAATACAAATCTGATTACTTACATTGTTTTTGAGTTGCAGTCCAGCTTTAAACGGTAAATTTCATGTATTTCATTATGTTTTGTGCAGGCTTTAATTTGTTTATAAATATAAAAATAACTAATAAGTAAATAAATCATTACAATAATATGTTCAACGCATCTAATGTTAGTTGTAAACTGGTAACAAAACCATCTCAACTGTGATTATTCTTGAATAATAGGTACGTTATAACCAAGTTAAAAAAATGTTTTTTTTTTCAAATGACAAATGTTATTTTTATATGTAAATAATATAATATATTACTAATTTAATTATTTTTTTAAATAGTGAGGTCCAAATGATGGTAGGGTCATTATAATGTATAATTATTAATGTCTTGTCCTAATAAAATATTTCAGTGAGATCGTTAATTAGAAAAAATCCTGTGTTAAAATAATGTTGATTTTTGTTAAATATTATAAAATAATTGTGCTTAACAGTTTGTAATCTTTTCAAACCTATAAATACACAACGTTAATTCGTGTACATGATCATTTCATTGGAAAGCTAAGTGTACAAAGTTATACAGGATGATCCAACAGGAGAGGTCAGTGGGAGGAAGTCTGAAACTATAAGAGATAGAGAACTGTAAGAGATAGAGAAATTGGTTCTTAGGAACGATGTCGTCGATTTTAGATTTATCAAAAACATTTTGGAAAAATATCATACATGCTTGGAACGAAAATAATTGTAATTACTGATAATCTTCTAAAGTTATAGAGTAAACCGTATACATATTATATTCTTCAGGATTCAATTATTATTTATCATTAGGTCTACGTGTACGTACTAAATAAATTTATCACAAACTTAGCGCTAAAACACCGACAACAAGCGCACAACAAACAACAGAATGTCAACGACTGCAAGCAAACTTTGTAGTGCAAGCGTGATGTGCAAGCACGCTGAGAATTTTTTTTAACGACCAGTGCTACTGCAGTTTGTTAAAAAAAATAAACAAGAAAAACCGGACTGAACCGATTAGCGAAAAGTTATTATATGGGCGCATATATAATATATAAAAGCTTGTAGATATACATAATTTTCATATTTAATTTTTTAAATTAGTAGTAATTTTTGTAATGTAATTAAAAATTCACACCCGCAACAACTCTTTCCGGCATCCCTGAGAGTCATTTCCAAACTTCCACTACACTCGTTCAAACTTGTCTTAAGATGTCTTATTCATAATGTCCTTAAAATTGTTATTGTTGTTTACACAATTAATTCACTGAGTCAAAAATGACTTAAAAACTCGTCCTATATAAAGTGTTTGATGTTTATTTATTGCGAAAATCGAAATAATTTCAATAATTTTCCGAAGCTTTTCTGCATCATAAAACGTCAAAGTTTTTGCGCTCTCGAACACTTTTCCGGAGTTTTCGCGCAAAATGGCGACGGCTGTCATGCGGGAGTTCCGCGCGCGAATGTGCGAAAAGTGAGAAAAGCGTAGTATTTATGCGTGCGCAGATTCTTCTTGGCGCCAAACTGTGAATGAAACTGAATGAGGCTGTGCGTGGCCTGATTGTGAAGTAGTTTCCCGTTTTGTGAGTTCACTGCTTTATATTAATTATTTGCATGGGATCAGTGTAGACAAACCCCTATTTTATAGTGTCCATTAGTATATTTTTGGTAGAAATTATAACAACCACATTAATAATTGTTTGCGCACCCCCGCGAGTCGAGGGTGCGTTTGGGGGGAATGGGTACCCCCGGGCAAAAGAACAACACAGAAATATAGCTCAGGGAGAAATAGAAATGATGCAAGCCAACTCACCCACTGTACAGCTCCGTTCTCCGCGATGACGGCGCCGTCAAGTCCAGAAATCCCGTGATAGGCACAATAACCACCAGTATCACGGTTCCAATAGGGTGTTGGATGCACAACCGAAGAAATAGTCCTCAAATTCAGACCAAAACGGAGATTAGGCAATACTCGAAGCCTTCGCGTCGCCTGCACGGTTGAGACTGGCGGGCGGTAGTATCAGCGGGCAGTGAGAGGCAATACAAACAAAACTACCCTCACTGAGCATAAAAACAAAAATTAATATGTGACTACAACATTCCGCCCACCAAAATGCGAAGTATTTTCTATGAAAAAACGAATAAACGAGATCGAAATAAGCTAAATAAGGCGCGCCGGGCGCTACTTAACTATAGTAAAAAAAATGCAAAATTACAACAAGAAATGGTAACGCGACACTAAGAAAAGTGAGCGCGAAAACTAAACTAAAGGGTAACGCGAAAGTACTATGAGATTACGCGAAAACTAAGCTAACTAAACGAGACTACAAAACTAATCATTATTTGGTAAAGGGCAGAGCTTTACCAGCGGTCTTTGTAAATGACCTGTCTGAGTTTTAACAGTCGCGACGCGACATATACCGTCCTTAGCACGATGCAATTGAATGATACGTCCGAGCGACCAATTAAGTGGTTTGGTTTGTTCATCTTTGATCAAAACTAATGATCCTAATTTAGGTTCGGAAGAATCCGTTAGCCATTTTGCACGTTGGTTTAGTGTATGTAAGTATTCCATATGCCAGCGTTTCCAGAAATCGTGATGGAGTCTCTGCACAAGTTGCCAGCGACTCAAATGGGTAAGTTTAACGTTCGAAATATCAGATTCTGGAACTGACGACAGAGGTTCGAGTGTGAGGAAGTGCCCGGGCGTTAACACCGACAAGTCATTGGGATCGGATCCCATTTCACACAATGGGCGAGAATTTAACACTGCTTCGATTTGAGTTGCCACGGTCAAAAATTCCTCATAAGTCAAGATTTGACTTCCAATGACGCGAGCGAGATGAATTTTAAAAGATTTTATGTTAGCCTCCCAGAGGCCACCGAAATGTGACGCTGCTGGAGGATTGAATGAGAATTGTATGGCTTCATTTGAAGCTGCTTGTTGTATAAGAGGCAGCATATCGTTATAGGCACCAACGAAATTGGTTCCCTGGTCGCAGTGAATGCTTTGACATCGACCGCGTCGTGCAACGAATCTGCGAAGCGCGCCGAGAAACGCTTCACTTGTCAACCCAATAACGAGCTCAATATGAACTGCTTTTGTGGCGAAGCAGATGAACAAACAAACGTATGTTTTGAATGTCCTTGACCCACAAAAACGAACTATGTGGGTGGGAAAAGGACCCGTGAAATCAATTCCAACAACGGAAAACGGTTTTACTTGTGAAACTCGAAACCTTGGAAGATCTGCCATGCGAGGCGTGACAGGCTTCGGGTTTGTGCGATAGCAACGTATGCACTTCGACAACCGACTGCGAATGGCACGACGAGACGATAATATCCAAAAGTTTTGAGCGAGCAGAAAACTGAGCGTACGAAGCCCAGGATGCAAGTTGGCATTGTGACATTGATCGATAATGAGTGAAGTGAGTCGATGTTGTCGAGGCAATAGCAGTGGATGTTTGCGATCGTAGTCGAGCTCCGAATGAGCCAAACGACCGCCCACCCTGACGAGACCATCTCTGTCAAGGAAGGGGTTTAGTTTTTGCAAAGGTTTTGGCAATGCCAAACCTCTTTTCAAATTGGCAATTTCAGTCGAAAAAATAGAACTTTGAGCAATTTCAACAAGAGTGTACAGCGATTGTTTCAATTCTGAAGCGACAAGGTGACCGGATCTGCGATCAGATCGGTTTCGACAATTGTATACGAAGCGAAGTAAGTATCCCATGATACGTTGAATCTTGTTCAGGCTAGAATACTTGTCCAAGAAATTATCAAACTTGTCAACGGTAACAAACAGCGATGTTTGCGTGCTACGTTGCTCCTCGATTGATTCAGGAGGTTCCTCGACATTAGATAAGATCGGCCATTTGCTGGCGTCTTGCGACAACCATGAAGGTCCATGACACCACAGGGGGTGATCGATGAGCTCCGGGATTGTAAGTCCACGGGTGGCACAATGAAGAATCGAACCTATGTCCGATTGTAAGCGAGGACCTACAAGAAGCTGCTCGTTCAGAGCAGTACCGTTGACTTCCGGTTTTGCCGTTGCGTCAATAAACATGCGAAGAGGGCTCGAGGTACTGCTAGGCTTCAGCTCGCAATGTTGCGGTATGTGATATGAATGGCCCGAACCCGAGTGGTCGGCTACATCCATAAGTCCCGATGACAGATAGTCTTTCATAAAACTATTGTAACCTTCACGAAGCTGAGGGTCACGTGAAAGACGTTTTTCAAGAGCAAACAGACGACGAAGAGCTAAAGAGCGAGAGTCACCGAAAGCTGGTTCCGGTGACTTGAAAGGTAAGCGCACTACGTACCTTCCATCGACGTTCCTGGTGTGAGTAGTATCGAATATACGCTCGCACAGGATCTCCTCATTAGTGAGAGGCGACGACTTGGGAAGTTCATCGATTTCCCAAAATTTGCGAATTTGCGAATCTAAACTGTCAAGTGAACAGAATAGCGACGATGATGTCGAAGAAGAATGTGCACCAGAGATTTTTCCCATTACTACCCAACCAAGTTTAGTGTTGAAGGCCACGGGTCCGTTAGGTCCGTAATCGCGGCGTTCACCTAGAAAGATTTGACAGAAGATGTCAACCCCTACTAGCGCATCGATATGCGCAGGTACGTTGAAATCAGGATCAGCCAAATGCATGTCACGAAGTTGTGGCCACTGAGCGACGTCAATCCTATCAGTGGGCATCTGACTACAAATTTTGGGTATGACGAGAGCATTGATTTCAATATCAGGAGACCGATCCACACAGCGCATACGATACACGGTGGAATCAGTCGCGACCGATGATGACTGACCAATACCTTCGACCGTAGTAGTGGTCTTCTTCAGTACAAGTCCAAGACGATGTGCACATTTTTTAGTAATGAAATTTGATTTGCTACCGCTGTCAATAACGATGCGAATCTTGCGATAAGTGCCGAAGTTGTCCAAAACTTCGACCGAAGCAGTAGCTAAGAGCGAGATGTGCGTGGCGGGCTCAAGGCCGGCCACCAAAGTGACAGTCGGTTGACTGTGTACAAGTGGTGATGATTGCGATGATGATGAAGAGTCAGGCAGATGCGATGATGATGACGCAACATCCGAAGCGATAAGATCTGTCGACGGAGCGACATTTTCGAAGTGTAAAGATGTATGATGAGGTAAATCACATTTGTAGCAGCGAACGCTAGACTTGCATGATTTAAAACCATGACCTTGACGAAGACAATTTATGCAAAATTATTTTCCTTTACAATAGCGTGTCGATCACGTGGTGTTTTATTACGATATGTGGGACAGTTCCACAAAACGTGATTCGATTTACAAAGAATGCAATTATTAATCGATCGTTGCTGCGAATTAATTACAAAAGATTTTGTATTAGGCGCTTGATAACGCGCGGCATAAGCGCCAGCGCGTGGTTGCGCGTTCATGGGTTGCGGGGCGAGCAAGTGTGGTCGTGCGACCGAAGCCGTCGCGCCACGCGAGTATTGCGGCTCGAGCGGAGCGCGGGCGTCCGCCCTAGCGGCGGCGGCGGCGTGCGGCGCTCGCGAGGTCTCAGGCTCGGCTAGTTCCAGTGCTTGGCCGGCCTTGTTGAGGTACTCCAGCAGGGAGTCAAACGAAGGAATGTCTTTACTATCATTTTGTAGTTCGAAACGGCGGCGTGTGTCTACATCGAGTTTGTTTATCAGCAAGTAAAACAAAGGAAAATCCCAATCTCTAACTGGCAACTTTAAGTTTCTCAAAACGGCAATGTTTTCTTTAAACGTATCAACAAGGCGACGTAACTCACGCGGAGAATTGGATTTTAATGTGACCTTCTGCAATTCTTCCCAGTAGCGAAAAGCAAGTTTACGTTTACATTGATAACGATCAATAAGAGCCGCGTACGCATCTAAGTAGTTGTGGTCCGATAAAGGAAACCCTTTCAAAAGTTGTAAAGGTTCACCTCACCAGAAAGAAGAGAAATTAAAATCGAAAATCTTTCAATGTTTGACAGTTTCCTATTTTGATGCACATTGTACATGTCATAAAAAGTACTCCATGTGGTGATATCACCATTAAAGTTTAGAAGATTCAATCGAGGCAATTTCACAGATAAATCAGTTCTATTCGATTCTAGTTCCGGTCCGGAAGTTCCGGAAGCGGAGGTTAATGTGGAGTGAATTTCTACAATTTGAAAGTATTTGTTGTCAACTTGTTGTCGAACTTCATCCTCATCATCTAATGCAGATGTATCCGAAATTTCAGCACAAATTTTCAAATGTTGTGATTCAAAACTAGTGCAATAATTTTCTAGCCGACTGTACCGCGACAAGAAAAGCGGGAGTCGGGAGCTGTCTTCCTGCGCCTCGCAGGCAGCTGATAAGCATTCATCAATCCGTTTTATAGCAATGCTGCGCTTTAGTTCCAAAGTACGTCTACTCGCGGCCTTAGACATTTTTAAATAAAATAAAAATAATTTTAAATAATAGTAATAAGTAATAAATATCAACAAAGAAAAATGATTTTATGATATTATTAAATTTTGCAATGGACTGTATTTGATAAGAACGATAAGAAGTGCTATGCTTCTTTCAAAGTTACGAAAATGTGACAAACTATAAAAACAATTCAGCTTACGAACAAAAATGTAATACGAACTAAAATAATTCACTAATATTATTATTATGTGATTATCAGGTAACCAAAACGTTAAATGTACTTATAATCTACATAATACAACGAAATAATGACTTGGCAATTATATTCTACTCGTAACTAACGAATTGCAACGAAGTTATCCGACTAAACTCGGCGACACAATATGGCTAACGAATTGTATCGCGTTAACAAACCACTCAATTCACTCGTATGTAATTATTGCATCATCCAAACGCATGGTACGAATACGATAATTATGGCGAAAATAAGCGAAATTACACAAAATATGATTAGAAATGAGTCTCAACCTAATCAATAACGATGTATAGCGCGGAACACAATATCCCGGCAGCACAAAATAAGTAATAAAGATACGCGAATGCGACACGAAATGCTTACGAGTTACGAGTTGTATATACGGCTAATTACTTTACGACAAATAGGTATTGACAATTTACTAATGATTTACGTTACGATAAGCGCTTGATTCTATGTCACTCCTGGTGATGAGACAGGGCCGCTGTCCTCACCACAAGAAGGATCCCGGTTCGATGGACCAATGTTTGCGCACCCCCGCGAGTCGAGGGTGCGTTTGGGGGGAATGGGTACCCCCGGGCAAAAGAACAACACAGAAATATAGCTCAGGGAGAAATAGAAATGATGCAAGCCAACTCACCCACTGTCCAGCTCCGTTCTCCGCGATGACGGCGCCGTCAAGTCCAGAAATCCCGTGATAGGCACAATAACCACCAGTATCACGGTTCCAATAGGGTGTTGGATGCACAACCGAAGAAATAGTCCTCAAATTCAGACCAAAACGGAGATTAGGCAATACTCGAAGCCTTCGCGTCGCCTGCACGGTTGAGACTGGCGGGCGGTAGTATCAGCGGGCAATGAGAGGCAATACAAACAAAACTACCCTCACTGAGCATAAAAACAAAAATTAATATGTGACTACAACAATAATAAATCGTCACATTTCATCTAGGCTAACTTAACGATAATTTTCTTTAGCATTGGATTGGCCTGTATACCTATAATTAAGATTATACAATAAATAATCCTTACTTCCTTACTGTCCTTACTTCCTTACTAATCCTTACTTCCTTACTATCTTTATTAATATTATAAATGCGAAAGTGTGTTTGTTGGTTTGTCCTTCTTTCACGCAGTAACGAAGCAACGGATCGACGTGATTTTTGGCATAGATATAGTTTATGGACCAGAGAGTAACATAGGCTACTTTTTATCCTGGAAAAATGCACGGTTCCTGTGGGAACGCGTGTGAAAACCGCGGGCAGAAGTTAGTGTGACATAAAATTGACATTGACAGCTATCAATAAATTGACAGCTGTCAATAAAGTTTTATAATGTTGATAAGTTGATTTAATTTGACAGATCGGTTTGACGGTTGCTGTGGGAACGCGGGTGAAAACCGCGGGCAGAAGCTAGTCTTCTATATATTAAGTACCTTTTTAAGTGATTTTGAAGGACGATGCGTTCTAAGGTCACACTCACAGAAAGGACAAACTCACGCTGACGGTACATAATGAATGAGTGTTTTTTTAGAAAACAAAATTGCAGTATATTATCATGCCATTATTATCATCGTAATCAGGCAAGGGATAACATCAACTAACCTTGCAAATTTTTTCGGTTCATGAATATTTATGAATTTTGTCGTGAATTTCGATCGATTATTGACTATGTTTGTACTTACACCATATTTACCTAAGGCACAAGTTTCCAAAAAGATAATTATAGTAAAAAATTGCTTGGTTTCGTTTATCGCATCGATTAACCCATTTATGGCTGGTACAGTGTAGCGCCAAAAGATCCCGCCGTGCAAAAGATTTCAACGCACGCTCTCGCCGGAGCTGGGATATATTTATGTATGATATGATACATTTATGTATTTTTAAGGGATATATTTTGCTTATATATCATGTACTGAGAGTTTTTGCACATTTTCTCGATCGGTAAATAATTACTTGGAAAGGGTATTTAGAGCACAACGTGCTATGGAGAGGGCTATGCTCGGGGTTTCTCTGCATGATAAAACCCGAAATGAACGAAACCAGGAGAACGAAAGTCACCGACATAGCTCTCAAAGTTAGTAAGTTGAAATGGCAATGGGTAGGCCACATTACTCGTAGAACCGATAACTGATGGGAAATAAAGGTTCTCAAGCGGCGACCACGAACTGGAAGACGTAGTATAGGCCACTAGGTGGAACGATGACCTTGTCAAAACCGCGGGAAACCGTTAGATGCAAGAGGCCGAACCAAGCGGCGTTTCTATGGGAGAGGCCTATGTTCAGCAGTGGACGTCTTGCGGCTGATAATGACGATGATGATGAGTCGATAAAGTAACAGGCTAAACCTATATTGTAGATTTTCTTATTTGTCCAATAAGCAAAGGAAGCAAACTTGACAGATCAACAACTTATGGCTTAGATCTTTAGAAACATGTGATTGGTTAGCAGTCGGATTACTATACTTGCTGTCATTATATTATAATTGGCCCAATTTTTTGACATTATTGGATAAGTATAAAAAATCAGACTATAGGATGAAATCTAGCTCTCAAACTTCCGGAACACATAATATCTGCAACGTATCAAGGTTATTGACCAATTCTGTAAATTCATTTTCTACATAAATATTATTCACATAACGTACAAAAGCAATCGCTTCAAATCTGTGACGAAATTAGTTCTATCATTTATGATCAGAACTTTTACAAGAATTCTTTGGAAAAATAAGCTCGCTTGTAAGTCACCTTTTCTCCTCCAAGTTTCAATAGAATTAATCAGAGTATTTCATTACCTATTGCCCAGTAGGTATCAACGGCTATTATCTCTGCGATACCTAAATATGTTAGGGCATGAATACATCGTAAGGAAATTTTTTTTAACGGTTTTCATCACTTTTGTTCTTCTCTTGACAACGAAAGGATTTGAAAGGGGTTTAAAATCGTTCCAAATTATCTAATTGAATGTGTTATGTTAATATTGAACGTAAAAATTTGCTACGTTTAGTAAATATTATTAATGGAACGACGTTACCGCATTTTTACCAAACGAAAAGTAATATTGTGGTAAATATCCTATTTCTAGTGATAATATTCGAGGTACAAACGTATCTTCTATCTTCCAGATCGTGTATATCCATCTTACAAGCGATTGGCAGCGACGCAGCGAGGTGGTAGGTGTCCGCCGTAGCGGCGGCCGCCCGCCGCCCGCCCGCCGCCGCGACGTCCGCGCCGCGCGCCGGCTGGGCGGACGCGCTGCGATCGGATACAACTACTGGGACGGAAAAATTTTTTTAGTCGTCTTTCACTTTGATTGTGCTTATTAGTCACATCCTTGTGCTCTGGAAGGGACGTTCGCAGCGATTGTGCGCACTGAATATTATCTAGCTTATCTACGAGTACTATTTTCACACCAAGTCCATTACGATAGGGAGAGAGAACGGAATGTCACTATTTGTTAGGGTAGGGTTTTTCCTTAAATTTTCTTGTCTATTTCTTAAGCACCTGCAGGTTTTGGGGTGGATAGAGGACGTGGTTAACGAACTAGTAGTGCTTTGCATTCGCGCCGGTGATTCACGAAAAATCATATCAACTTATCATTCGACTCTGGCAGAATAAATAATACCAGTTGAGTATACCTACTATCTAGTACTCCGGTAAACAAACCGCCGCCATAGCGCCGTGCCGCCCGGCTGCCGGCCGCGCGGGCGCCCGCCGGACGCGGCCGCTGGCCAACGAAATGACGTTTGATTGGCTGCCGAAAAACTTGAGACTCTTCCTTTAAACTAGTCATATGGTATTGAATGGATTGGGAAGTTGACTGTATGTTTTCAGCTTTGTATGTGAAAGAGTGAAATATAGGGGAGGAACAACGAGAGGCATGTTACAATAAATGCTAAGATTTACATAGTGCGTTACGCGTGGGAAAGCTGGTTGTTACTACGGCACCAAACGGCACAGAAAGACACTAATAAACAAGTAGATAACAGTTGTATGACCAATATCAGCCATGACCGTTTCAAAAGTTATCTAGGTACCTATCTATTTATTAAATATGAAATAGCGCCTATAAAAGACACCTTCAACCGAGTTTAAGTGGAGGAGCTGAGGAGCTGGAGGCGTCTAGGGCCGCGACTGATAGAAGGATGATGGAACAACCTTAGCCCAGCAGTGGGATACAATTGGTTAATTAACAAAAAAAGTTAAATAGAATTGTAGTGCAGTAATGCAAGTATAATTATTGTTAAGTAGGTACTAATTTATTGCGTACAGAAACTGTGCTATCCAGATATATTCACAAATTTGCTATTAACAATAAATCATGAAAATAAAGCAAAACAAACATCCTAGCCATCATCGACTTGCTAATGAGCATGCATGAACGCTTATCCAGCGCCGACGTGATCAATCATTAAAGGTACAGCAATCAATCTTACAGTTTCAGTCGATCATTCGCGCTGAAAATCAAATGTTTCGGAAGATGTATAATTCAGGACTGATGTTATAAACGAAATATAGAGGTTAGTTATTCTATCTAGTTTCTTATTAAACATAGAAAATGCTTTCTACATAAATAAAATTTGTGACTTTATATAAGGATCCCTTCAGCTACAATTTAGCCATCTTCAAGAGAAGGGTGATGAAATTCCTCTCTGAGGACGGTAGACAATAACTTCTGGTACCTAATGCAGCTGATGTTGTTATAGGCAGCGATAATCACATAAAATCAGGTGGATCGCTTGCTTGTCACATATTTCTAAAAAAACTAAATATTAAAAATGGCCAATCTGTAATTTAAAAAAATTTATAATCTATATTGAAAAGAAAGGTCAATTGATGGACAAATGTCAAAGCAGGTGGAATCAACGATCTGTGAACTCCGACTCAATGCAATATCAACTCTATCAAGGTTATTCCCCATCAATTAACTTAATCAAATATATCAATCAAAAACACAAAAGTATTGTAACGAGGCTGAATATTGTTTACGTCTTGTGCCGCGGGCCGACCGTCGCCGCCGACGACGACAGTGCGTCGCACCGACGCTACTTTTTGGCGCCAAATTCTAGGCGCCATCTTGCCACATTCACATGATTCTTGACAATAAAAATAATTTCGTTCGGCTATGTCCGCTCATTGGTGTTTAATAAGTAGCCGAATAGTTGTTTGTGTGAATATTGTGTGCTGATTTTAATAAATTATGCTTTAGTTTTGGTTGGTTTATTTTGATATCGGCCAATGCTAACCCGATGAATAGGTAGACAGGTGATTCAAAAACTAAAACAATACCTACCTACTACACTCGATTTATAGTCTGTTTTTCTGTGCAGGTAAAAAAGTTTGTTATCATTAATAAGCATGTTTTTGTGGCAAGTACCTACATATTGCGAGCTTTTAATTAATTATTCTTGTTTCTTAGAAACAAATCTAGCGATGGATTTTTCGACTTCTATCCGATATTCAATTACTGGGTTCCTGCCTGCCAGCACCACGCGCACCGGCGGCGTGGCGACCCCTACAGGAACAGTGCATTTTTCTGGGATAAAAAGTAGCCTGTGTTACTCTACGGTCCATAAACTATATCTTTACAATAAATTACGTCGAGCAAATAGCCAGTGAAATTACTGGGCTAATGAAACTTAATACCTAATGTCTCAGGGTAACGAGCGAAATGCAGTGCCGCACAGGCCTTTGTGTTTCAAAGTTCTGGATGGCACTGAAATTGAGGGCGGGCGTTATGCTTACCATCCGACAAACGACCTTATCTAAATACAAATTTCAAGCCATTTCCGAAATAAATTTAATTATAAGTATTAAGTACCCTACAAACCTACAAAAATTGCTCGTTTATAGTTATAAGATATAAAAAGTAATTATAATATTCTGAAAGATTACTTACTTAGGTACCTATACTTTTAATGGAGGTATCATATCATATAATCTGAATATATACTTAGGTATAAGAGGTTGTATTATACAATGAATCAAATTCTATATCGGTACCCATATTAGCATTACGTTTCCTATCTTGAGAAACGTGTAGGTACAAGAAATATGTACCTACTCATCTGCACACCTTATCCCCGTCTCCCTTGTAGTCACCACAAGAAGGCATTATGTCAAGGAATCAATAAACATTCGTCCTCCCCTAATTTATATAATAGTGACACTGTGCAATGCAAACACTCAAAACTGTTGGGCTGTTGTTGGGCCAGGAATTGTGAGATTTGGGAAAACCTTTTCGATTATTGCACTTTTTTGGAAAGGCTAGACCTATTATGCTGCAATATGACAACTTTACCAGCTGTAGGTACTTATTAATTTGTTGTTAGTTTATGCTAAATTTTACAGAACACGTTGAAATTATCCTTTGTTGTCATAAAATTACTACTAATTTACGCAACGCAGGAAGTTGTTTCGTTCTCCTCTCTAATAACGTCAAATGATCACAAAATTACATAGACTAGTGTAGACATAGTGTGTAGGCTACACACTATATACTTATGTATGTACATCTCGTTCGGTGTTATGGGCCTATCATGGTAGTGTGTACCTACACACTACCATGTATATAGTATATAGTGTGTAGGCTACACACTATATACTTATGTATGTACATCTCGTTCGGTGTTATGGACCTATCATGGTACTCGCAGTTCCGGATAACCTACCTAGATTTAGGAAATCCTGGTTATGACCTAAGTAGTGTAAGTAGTCTATGTAATTTTGTGATCATTTGACGTTATTGGAGAGGAGAACGAAACAACTTCCTGCGTTGCGTAAATTAGTAGTAATTTTATGACAACAAAGGATAATTTCAACTAAGATAAATAGGTACTTAGATAAGCCAGTGGATTCATTGTAGGCACTTATATCGAAATTATTTGACATCGTAGGTGTACTTTAGGTCAACGAAGTCACGGTTGCTGATTCAATTTAGGAAACGGAAAAATATTTTGTGACTTTAAAAAAAAGTGCAAATAGGTACATAGTTAAATAAGTTTCCGAGTTCGGGTGTTCTGGTACAAACATGGTCTTTGTAAATACCGATTCTCTACAACAGACAAACTTTCAAAAGGTGGTGTTCGTAAAGCTTCAACCACTTATAAAATAATTAGGTAGGTTACCGTTAAGTACCGTAACCCCAATAAAGTGCTCTCTCTAATCTCTATCATTTTATCAGCTTTGTCAATTTGTCAAAGCCAATCAACGAAGCCAAAATAAACCAATGTCTTACAAACAAGACAAGCGATGACAGATCTATAGCATTCCCGCGTTTTTTCGAGTAGTCCCGCTGGTCCCGCACGCCGGAGTCGTGGCCACAGATCAAAGCGGCCCGCGTCGCAGCAGCGCACAGGCGCCCGCTCCGGCGCCGCGCCGCCGCGACGTTCTCATCCCATGCCCCACCGTTTATTATAAACAACTACTAATATTGATCTATTTTTACATCCACGGCATGTGGGATACAAAGTTTTTGGGGAAAAAGGGATTTTGTTGGTCGGATGTGAGAAATTACGTTAAAACTCTGTGACGCTGGTTTTAAAATTGCAACTTTTTAGCACTCAAAGCTGCTCACACATTTCAAAGTTTTGCTTGCCATTAGAGTTTAGACTCATGAGTAGGTGGAAAATTAAGGTATTCTATGTTAAAAAAACCGGGAAATTAAGAAATTCAGGTGGAGAATTCAGCAATATTATTTTTTTTATCCAAGAAGAAACCCGCCCCTTTGTTTTTTTATCTTAATATTTAAGTAAGCTAATAAGACCATTTCAAATTAAATTTATTCGAAGGATCAAAAGATACCTAAACTCCACTTGCATCACCCTCCGTGAAGCATCAATGAGCAACGTGGCATCCTGTCGCCTCGTCGCGCGCCGTCCCGCCGCGCGTCGCGCCGGCCGGCCGACGGAAGGTCGACCGCCCTGCATGGAACAACGAACTTCAAAATATAATAAGTAGGTACATATTATAACAATTATTAAAGTGTGCAAGAGCTACACAAACATTTGTGTTCAAAATTTGTCTTCTTCTTCTTTCTTTATTTCCTGGCTTCTGTGGAATGTTAGCCACAACTTCGCCAACAAAATTTGTTTAGCCAGTTTTACAATTTTAAAGTAGCAACTGAGAATGACATCTTCCAATGAGCACTGTCACTGCGCCAACGTGATTGTATTTGGTTCTTATTCTGCCCTTATAAAAGCCTGGCTTTCAACAATGAAAACGTAGATACTGGTACTATATTATAGACGCATGATGATCACTAACTAAATTTAAGTTTCAAAGTTCAATCAAATAGTAATACCAAGCTTATTAGTTGTGCAGGTTACCTAAAATTGGTCTGACGGGCCAATCTTAGACCTTTTATAAAACCTAGAGGGTACCTAGATACTTAGGTACCTACCTGCTACCATATTACCTGTGTAGGTATCGATTTTTATCTAGCTCATTTAGAGAATAACAACGATTTTAGAAGTTTTTTCTCTAAAACCAATATGCAGACCGTAGACGCTTATGCAAACTTGCGTTTGCTTGTCAGAATAACAACGCTTTTGCATCAAACGCGGATTTCGAGTATCTCGTAATCGACGCGTGATGCAAAAGCGTTGTTCTTCTGACAAGCAAACGCACGTTTGCATAAGCGTCTACGGTCTGCATTAAATAATAAGATAATTATCTTTTATCTTCACAGTCGCCCTTGTCATCCTGTTGGCTCGCTTCCTTACGATTCCCGTCATGCAGGGCGGCCGACCGACCATCCGCCGGCCGGCGCGGCAGGACGGCACCGAGGCGACAAGAATCAGGAATTTCAGGATGCATTGCGACTTTGGGAGTGAGACTATCACTGGGGGATGATGTAATATAATTATGATGGGTACATCATATATTACCTTCTTATAGGTATCATACCTACTTAGTTGATTAGCATGATGGTACAGCGGATGTTAAGGTTAAAACTTTTGATGACATTATTAGTGTATTGGCCACCAATAATAATACATCACCAGCTTGTAGCTACCTACCTACCTATATACCTATTAGGTAGTGATGAATTATCGGTGACCGGAACAATGTGTTCTACTACTACCCAATTTCTTGTTCTTATGCATTGTTAACTTACTACACAGGAAAGCCCAATGCATGCTGCTTCTTACATGTAGGATGCAATTGAAGCTGTTGGGCATAAAAACTTAGGTACCTACCTAATTACCTAAACTACATGGCTTTAATTCAGCTGCCACGTCATATGGAGACGAGTTGAGTCACTGAATACATCATAAATGGTCATTTGTCTACCCATGCCAGTCTTAATACTTAATTGACAAGTAGGTAGTAGTACAGTGTGCCTTAGAGCAATTATGGCAGCTCCACAATACATAATTTGTTAAACAGTAACCAAGCATACCTACCTACTTAGTAACTGGAATATATTCCAACAAACAACATTAGGTACACCTATGACATCAGCTGCAGGCGCCTGTTTGTGCGACGCGGAGCCCGCCGCGCCGCCGCCGCTGCCGGCGCCCCGCGGTCCAACCGAATGCCAGGGTGAGGGATGGTGACGAGCGGACCGGGCAGCGTGATAGCCTGGTTGGCGACGCTGGGACATGCATGGACATGGAGTGCATTGCTTTTTTCTTTCTTATTTAGATGGTGCCAAGTTAATCTCTATTACTCTCCTGGCTAGCTAACCACAGTTTTGTAGAAAATTGGTCGCCAAGCCTGTCTACGCACTTGTTTAGACAGCTGCACTTCTTCTTCTTCTTCTTCTTCAGATTATGGCTTACAGCTGCACTTGAGAGCCAGTCTCTTTATTTGAGGTCCAGTCTCTATTAAAAGACTAACGTGTCACCACCACTTTTATTCTTTTGTCTGATAGCGTTTAATTAAAAACCAAGACATGAAATGGAAAACTCATGATTTTTGATTTAGCCGTTTGAGCTTATTGTATACCTAAAGGTAAAAAAAATCTTGACATCAATTCCCATTACCGGTTAAATTAAATATGACAATACATTACTCTTTCATTAAAATTTTATTTTAATAAAAAATAATATGTTGCCATGACTATGTTAACAGCTTTGGATTTTGCATTATTCCATAGTAAAGACTAGGTCCTAGGACCTACCTGTTCGCTATAGTACATTACGATATTAGTGCGTAAAGATGGTTATAACATGCGAGGCGGAATTTCAGCCCGAGCCGAAGGCGAGGGCGTAATTGAGCCGAGCATGTTATAACCAATACGCACGTATATCGTACGACGTTTTTTAACACACTTGCGAGAAAACAGGAAAAAAAAACATTTAAATAAACTCAATCTGTGAATGCACACTGTTGCTTTCCCGCCATTTTACCAGCGCGCTTGAATAGCAACAGCGCGCTGCTCACTAGCTGGAGTGGTGCGGCGGCGATCAGTTCCATATTTGAAATGGCAAATAATACTGTTATGGAATTTGTATGGACTATAACTTAACTATTTGCTTTGATAACACACGCGTTTTTTATGACCCGCTTTACATATTTAAAACCGGTGGAATTATATCAGCTTTACGAGAGAGGGTGTTAAAATAGTACATTACGATATTAGTGCGTAAAGATGGTTATAACATGCGAGGCGGAATTTCAGCCCGAGCCGAAGGCGAGGGCGTAATTGAGCCGAGCATGTTATAACCAATACGCACGTATATCGTACGACGTTTTTTAACACACTTGCGAGTAAACAGGGAAAAAAAACATTTTATATTTTATTCATTTTTAATTATTGAAACAGTTAGTGAAATTACAATTATTAAAATGATACGTAGTTGTAGTTGGTTTTTTAATTATGTTTTTATTATTATTATTACTATTCATAATGTCATTGTTTTGTGTTAGGGTAAATGTTGGAGACGACGAAACTTCTTGAAAGGCGGCAGAAGAGCATTGTAATTCGTCATTAGTTGTAAATAAAAAAGTATCATCAGTAGAAGTAGAGGGGCGCGGCTCAGGGCAAAACTTCTTCGTTTGTGGCTCCAAATTTATTGCCTGCGTTATTTTGGCACTTATATTTGCTTTGTTTTGGATGGAATCTTCTACATAAGATTCTGCTACTGCGTTAGAACGCCACCCGCCATGCCGCTTTAAAGTCAATATATCGGCTCCCGAATCAGCAAGTAATGTAGCTGACGTTCTTCTGAAACTGTGCCCTGTATAACAATCAGCATCCGGCAATCCTAAAAACTTGGCGACTTCCTTTGGCATGGTACCGAATTTATTTATGCCAATAGGTTGCGCAGTACATTTACCTTTTTGGTAATTCTGAAAGAAATGATTATTTTTTGCCTTAGTCGTACGCAGAGCTTCATATTTTTTGACCACGTCATAAAATGGACCGTCGATAATAAAAGATCGGGGTATTTTGTTTTTAGTGTTTGGGATTTTAACTAAAAGCATTTTGCCTTGATTTTCAATGTCTTTTGTGGTAATATTGTGAAGCTCTTGCCGTCTACATGCACCATTAATACCAAATATTAACGCAACCTGAAAAGAAATAAAAATGTGTTAAATAAGGTATAGGTACTTAGCTTACAGACGGTCGTTAAAAAATATGTAAAAGAGTATGTACAGTAGGTAGATCAATACATAAAAGAAGGAGGCAAACTGACCTTTGTTGCCAGGTACTGGCTATCTGGAGCATCTTTTAGAAACTTTTCGACGTCATTTGATGACAGTACCTTAGATTTTTTCTTTATAAAACCATCAGAGCGTCTCTTTAAAAATGCAATGAGATTTGAATATAAATTAATATCGACACCATTTTTCATCTTGAGGGTACTTTTCAGCATAGAATATGTTGTCCACAACGAGCTAGGCTTATATTTACTAGCTAGTTCATTAAAATACGCCAAAACTACATTTTCGGAAAATGACTTGGCATTTTTCATGTTTTTCCACTTCAAGAAATTTTCATACGTGGTTATGTATCTGTCCTTGGATATTGACGGCAGCAAGCTGTCGCATGCGGTTCGCGCTTCTGTTAGTATATCCGGTGGAGTTGAAGTAATATATTGCTCATTTTCATTATTGAAAGTTGTCATTTTTAGATATTCACAATACAAGTACAAAGAAAAGAAAATTTGAGAAAAATGGCGCGAGGATTATTTTCTGCCGTGGCTGCCTGAAAATGTTGGCAAAGACGCTAGAGCATGCAGCCAAGTTTCTAAATTACCGAATAAACTGTTTTTTTATTTTAAATAAACTCAATCTGTGAATGCACACTGTTGCTTTCCCGCCATTTTACCAGCGCGCTTGAATAGCAACAGCGCGCTGCTCACTAGCTGGAGTGGTGCGGCGGCGATCAGTTCCATATTTGAAATGGCAAATAATACTGTTATGGAATTTGTATGGACTATAACTTAACTATTATATTTGCTTTGATAACACACGCGTTTTTTATGACCCGCTTTACATATTTAAAACCGGTGGAATTATATCAGCTTTACGAGAGAGGGTGTTAAAAAGATAATAACATTATACAAAATAAAATATCGGCCCAGCTATGTTAAAGCATGCTATAGGTACTTAGCTACCTATGCTTTAATATAGTATAGCTACCTGCTAATATAGGTAAATTAATATTAAAATAACTATGTCTCTCTATTTGTCACATCTTCATGGCTAACTGTACCGAAGGAATTAAATTTTGCAGAGGCTTATAGCTTGGAGCCGACAGGACACAACAGCGAGTATATCTAACGTTAAACCGCTTGTTGCTCCGCTCACCACCAACCTGTTACATCCCAAATGCGCTACTAATGATTGCTCATGATTTATTTGGTAAGCTTATTTTTATAGCCGCCTGATTCCCGAAAGATGGAAAGGTGTACAAAGAGGACGATTGTTTATATTTCTAGTTTTTGCTTTTCTCGCCGTATTTAGATAAAGATGTTAATGATGTCTTCAGACATGTTTTTGTGGGAGTAATAAAACTCTTGGCTTTGTCTCTCGTCCTTTATCTTTGCAATTGGCGACTTGACGGCGACCTCAAATAAAAATAAGCCAAAACGTAATTGTAGGTAGGTTATAGTACCTACCAATTTCAGCAGATTATGTTTGGGTTCTTTTGGGAGATAATTTATAGAGGTATTAGAATATAACATTTTAGATTTGATTTTGAGATTGATATTAGGTACCTAGGCCTAACTATTTAACTAGTTAGGTAGAAGAAAATGAATACTTATTGTTTTTGTTGGACATCCCAGATTTCTGTGGATGTTTTATCCTTGCCGTTGAACCTAGGGGAGACCAGGGATGAAAGTAACGCGGGATGAACGTAACAAATGAGTTTCTGAACAAACTATGTTAGCTACATTGATGGGTGGTACCACCGATATGTTCCAATTTGAACCACCTATTACCTCAGTTGCCCTCTTAGCACTGTGCCGTCAGGTTGTGGAGGTAGCAAGCTGGTGCTGCAAAAGTACCCCCAAAGTAAGGTTTGACCGTTTTTTCAACGGTGTTTTTTTTATTATGGGATGTTTCTTGCTTGCGTGTCTAGTGACAGTAAAGTAGCATAAGTATTCGTCTTTCTATTTTGGCGTTCAAAACGATAGTTTATTTAGGTTATAGGCATGTATTTGGCAAATTGAGGGAAAATTTATAGTTAGGGATGAAAGTAACAACTTGTTACTTTCATCCCGATTATGATCGTGATATCTCGAAACGATTTTATTGTGTTTTTTTATATTTCAAAGTAATACAGATTTATTTTCTTTCTCCTGAATACCTAACATATATAAACGAACGACTAGCAGAGGTTTAGTTACTGCAGAAATAATGGATTTGGCTACAGAAGTACTTTATAGAAATGTATCATTTTGAGACGATGTGAATTCATATCAGCCATAAGTAAAACCACCATTGGTAGCTTCACCGGCTTCGGTAGCTTCACTATTACTGCCAAGAACCCCTCCTGAATTAACTTTGCCACCAGTGATGGCTTTGCCATTGAAAATTATTTCAGAAATAGACATTGTTTGATAATTAACAGCTTAATTTGACTCCAAACAAGCTTGAAATTCAAGAACAAGAAGAAAGAAAGCGTAGAGCCAAAGAAGTTAAGAAACCTATTTTACAAACTGCTAAACAGATAAAAAAGCCGAGGGCTGCAGTGGATAATAAAACTAGTGAAAAATTGAAATAAAAGACTAAAAAATAATAAATAAATATGTACTAAAATAACTAAGAATAGTGATCACTCAGACAGCGAAGATTGCTTCTGGTTAATTTGTATGAAATCCTTTTCTAACAGTAGGTTAAATGAAAAGTAGGTAGGCACAATGCTTAGTTAACGATACTAAGCATTGTGGCTACCTGCTTTTATATTCAACATATATTAATTTCTAATCAGCATTTTAGATTTTACCTTAGAATAAGAACAATAAAAAATCTAGGAAACAACAATCTTCTTTATTTTTAAGTAATCAACATTATTTAAAAATGAGATCTCAATCATGAGAATGCCCACAGCTGATAGTCTATGAAACTATCAGCTGTGGGCTCAAGTAGATTGTGCTAATAACGAAATAAGTTACCTACGCCTTAATTGTTTACCAGATTGAGATCTAATTTTTAAATAATGTTGATTATTTAAAAATGAAGAAGATTGTTATGTTTCCTAGTTTTTTTT
This sequence comes from Crocallis elinguaria, assembly GCA_907269065.1. Lineage (NCBI taxonomy): Eukaryota > Metazoa > Arthropoda > Insecta > Lepidoptera > Geometridae > Crocallis > Crocallis elinguaria. Next base: position 18,542,556 of record OU026068.1, read on the forward strand.
TAATTGTTGTGATTCTAATGTAAAATCTAAAAGGCTGATTAGAAATTAATATGTTGAATATGAAAGTAACTTTGGTTTTATTTACAATGTTACAACCATCCCCTTACACTGTTACAACCAACCCTAGGGGTAGGGATAGTTGTAACAATTTCCACTTTTTTTGTTTGGTCGTATTTCTCAAAATCTGTAATATAGGTTACATTAAGCTGGTGTTAAAAGATAGTTAAAAGACCAATCTATCATGTGTACGGATTAGAATTTTGATATTCAGAAAGCTTTGTGAGATATTACGAGAAATATGAAAATTGTTACGTTCGTCCCTGGTCTCCCCTACATGTACTGTATCCTGTATAAATATATTCAGTGCTAGCACAGATTATATTACGTATCTGTAATATGAGCATTTTTATTGAAATGCAGATAAGTAGGTATTTTAAAGTAGGATAATCGGAAACATTAAGTAGGGGTATCCCACAATGTTTATGGAGAGCATAACATCTTACTTCGGGAGCGGAACCTGACTCACGCCGTTTTTATGCTATAAACTGCTTCATTGCGCGTAGGTTTTTTTTTAATGTTATTTGGTAACAAGACGAGCTGGTCGTTTGCCTGATGGAATACAAAACGCCGGCCCATAAAAAATGCAGTGCCACCCAGAACTTTGAAACACAAAGGCCTGCGCGGCACTGCAGTGTGCTCGTTACCCTGAGACATTAGGTATTAAGTCTCATAAGCCCAGTAATTTCACTGGATACTTTGCTCATCAAACCGGAACACAGTAATGCTTGCACACTACTGTTTGGCGGCAGACTTCACGAGCAAAGCGGTGGTAACAACCCAGACGGACACTCACAGAAGAGTTAGTCCTCCCACTAACTACCTAAATGATAGGATGAACAAGTTGTTATAATAACCAGGGCCGTCTTTGAGCTGTTGGAGGTACTATAATTATAGTGCCCAAACTATATAATATGGGGCGCGCTTTTCCCTATTTAATTATGATATTTATGATATTATAACCACAGCGGACCCTCTGTGCCGGGCCTGCATGCTGGAGAAGGAGACTGTGGAGCACGTAATGTGGCATTGCGAGGCCACAGAAGAAATAAGAAACACGACCGGAATGCGCGAGCAATTGACGCAAATACAAACAACTGACAATCATACCACGACCCAAGACCGCACTCCGCTACATAAAGGTGAGCTGGCAAATACCCAAGTATATACACAAGCTGGTAGGCAGGGGTAATGCACAATACACCCCAAGTGGGATCTCAATTCAATCCTTATCACCCCCACCACAGAATAGACCCCCCGTATAATAAGAATACAGAGGACTATTTTATTAATAACATGCAAAAAGGCGTGTGGTACCATCTATTAAGAATAGTACCACTCCATCTCTTTCCATGGGTGTCGTAAGAGCCGTCTAAGGGAATATCCGGGGAATGGGCAGCAGCCTTTTAATCTACTGCTATCACGGCGACGCCTGCCACTCGTGCTGTATATTATGTTCAGCAGGGTGGACATTTTCCAAGTGATGATGATGCAAAAGGAGTAGGAAAGCAAAATTCTAGTTTCATTTTTATTTCTTAAGGCACATTAAATGAACAGGTAGCAACCTACATATTATTATAATTTTTATCGCTATACTCGTATTGTCGGTTCATCTGACAGTAATTGGAGGCCCATGGATCGCGGGGCCCTGGCCTGGGCACTTGCCCAGGGAGGCCAATGTAAAAAGAGGGCTATATCGTGATGTCGACCAGAGCTATAAAGGAGTCTTGTATGAAACTGCAACGACGCCGACGTCACGCCTGCCGGAAATATTAGTCCTCATGGGTTACTATACCTACACCCAGCTTTGTACTACAAACAGGTAGGTATCTACCACAGAATAGGGATTCGTATTCCTTATTCTGTGTATCTACCAGAGATCTGTGGTAGGTACGAGATGCGGCTCGTATCTACCTTCTACTAGACAAAGTTCCATCTAGTGATTTGTTAGATCTTTGATGTGTTTATCATACCGTAGGTACCACAGATATTTTTTTATGCTATGCACACCTACTTTATTTTAAATTTGGAACACTTAGATAAGTTACTCTGAAGACATTAGCCCGTTTTCACCAACGACGAATAAGGCGACACCTAACTAAGTAACTCCTAATGTACCTACCTAAGCAAAGTCTTACGTATAAACCGTTAGAAGACTCCTAATTGTTGGCGAATCGTTTTTTTGCCCTAGGCAACTCCTAAACATTTAGGCATCCGATTAAGGAGTCTCCTAGTGTTAGTGAAAATGGGCAATATTATAATATCTCACGGTGCGCATTTTAGCCCCGCAGGCCGTAAATCTTTATTTCACACCGTATATTGCACATCCTGCGTTTTGCACATTCTGCGTATTTAACAGCAGTCTGCGTTCTGTACATTTTTAGTTTTGACCATTCTGCTGAAGCAAATAAACAGAAATTAAACTATCTGTCTTATCACAAAAAACTTAAAACACACCTGAAACGTGTCAAACACCTAAGCATGCCTAAGTCACGTGTTTAAATATTCACAACCATAAATCTTGATTTATGTAGTGTCTAACCTTTATCTAACTCCATTCTGTTGTGACATCTCTAATCATTTTAGAAGTTGATTTTTAGGCACTAAATAAACAAGCTTCTAAAGGTGTTTTTTTGTGGTTACACAGTCCAATTTTATATTATACGTAGTATTATTATGTTCTGTGTCTGTACTACTCGTGGTATAAGCAAACGCTTACACAATCTCATACCCATGCACTAGGATTCCCTGTTTCACAGGTGTCATGGACAGTACAGACACATAGCATAAACATCTAAGACCTGAGAAAGGTACCGAAACTATGCTTACCACACAGTTAGCCCGGCCGGGAACCGAACCCCGGGCTTTGACGCAGTGTTACTACCAACAGACCACTACTACACACGGAGCTGTCAATTAAAGCAACAATCTTTATTACTTATATTGTTGTGTTTAGTAAATAAAACCAATTTAAAATATTAATTTAATTTATTAAAGTAAAAAGTACCTAAATCTATCATTCACTATCTACTCAAACAAAATACTTCTCCATTAAAATAGACAAATAAAATTAGGAATTCTCGTGATTAGATGCGGTGACGCTGGTCGTACGAAATGAAAACCTCGTATTTATAAACAAAATTGGGGCTCATTGGGGCGCTACTGGATCCCTTACCCGCTAGATTTGCCTGCAACATTTTGGGCAATCATAACTCGTGAATAAGCCAGTAATTACCGGTTTTCATAAAAAATTATATAAACTAAGCACATATATAAATAAATAGCCCCAATATACAACTAAAAATACATAAATAAAAATAACAGTAGTTTATAATTTTAAACATGTTGCATATTATAACCATCAACTGCAATAATTAGTAGATATTCCACAAATTTTTAATTCTTGTCAGGGTGACTGTTGTGATTTTACTGCAGATTGATAAATACTACACAGGTTTATTTTCGAAGTAAAAAGAAAAACAGTCTGTATAGCACAAGTTATGTTTACAATATTTTAGATCTTCTGTGTACTTAATACTTTGACATTTTAAATTAAAAATATATAGAATGTTCACGTATTATTGCAGGCGACTGTACATGACACTTATGGACGCTTCTTATACTCTTGAATCATACTTCATATTATAAATCTGAAAGTAACAATACTTGTTTTGGCAGAGATGTACCTAAGGGCGAGTTCACAAAATTCCGGCGCGACGACGCAGTGTAAAATACTACGCGGAACGCATCTTGGATATTTCTGATGCAGTACCGCATCGAATTGTAAGGTTTCGCATTGCGATGCGTCGTCGCACGCAGTATTGAAGCCTCGCCCTATAGCTTTGGTTTCCTCCAATAGCGGTGCCATCATTTAGCGGTCGCTTTATATCAAACTAAGTCGGTTCGATAAATTTATCGAATCGATGAAACTGATAAATTTATCGAATGTTGCGAGTACCGAAATCTGATCGTAAAGTATTGTAGTAGCTTCTCTTTGGATTTGACCTAGCAATTCCATAACTTTTGTCGATTGTATCGAGGCTCGATAAGTTATATTAAAAATCGATAAAAACCACTTTATCGATTTGAATTGTCAATTTTATCGATCGAAAAGATCCGTAATTGCGCCGCTGGTCTACCTCAAGACATAGATGTGAATGTATTATTGCACAAAATTCACTTTCTTACAAGTGTTGTAAATTGCAGATGGGTTATAGAATTCCTTGTAATAAGCTTTTCAACACACTTGCTCGTATAGTGATTGCCTCACTCTTTAGGCTCATAATCCAAGATATCGTGCTTTTTACTTTATATTACCGCACTCGTGTTTTTTGAATATGTCCCGACTAAGTAAAGTGTGTTAAGTTAACTATGAATTACTTAATGTAACATTCAAAATACTGTTCTATACTAATAATTGATGATCACTAAACCATAGTGATAGCACTTCGCCCCTGCTGACATACGGTCCAAATTTACTGACAAAATAGAAAGAAACAGTTATACAGGCTGTATAGCCGCGTCTCTTTCCATTTGGCATACATTTACCAAATGAGAAGCACACCTATGGTGCCAGCATCTGATGATTTTCTAAGATGCTATACTAGAATGTACAGTTGCTTATTAGCGCAAAACGGTCCCAAGTAAATCAGCCACGGCTGGTTACTTCAACGGCAACGCAAGCGAGCGGTGTGACCAAAGCAAAGGCTTGTGTACTGTATAGGTATATCCAAACGCTTGCGTAAATACATCCAAACGCTTGTGTAGGTATATCCAACCTTGTTATCTGGTGTGAATATTGGCCCTGCCCAGTAGCTAATGTAGGTCCAGCAAGGTACAAGGCTGAGGGGGAGGGGGGGGGGGGGGGTTTGCGCTAACTGAGACAGAACATAAAGTTTGTCGCGAATAATGTACCTGGTAAGATTATTCTTCCCAAATCTATGTAGCCACTAGCCGCTGTCACCATTGGCAAACCCTTATAACTGTAGCCATAGAAAAAATACAACTCTCTACAATAGCTAACAATTTTTACGTTGTACAACGTGATATATCGATTCCATAAATCCCAAACATCTTTAAATGCCTTTGCTGTTAAGAACGTTTACGCCTAACAGCTTTTCATACAATACAATTATCATTTAAATTAAACATTTTAAAAATGTTCTCTATTAACTATTTAGATCGATGTATCTTGCTTATGTGTATAAAGTTTCATTAAAATTGGTTCATTCATTTTGAACATTAAGACTTGAAATCTTGTCTGAATAGTCTTAGGGCGTAAACGCTCTTAACCGATGTAGAAAGTTTCTTTGTCTCGACCGTTTGATACAGTTCCCTGGTAACAGTGGGTAGAAAGTTAGTAAGCTAGTAATTTCTGAAGTTCCTGTTGCCTTTGAAGCCACCGCCGCCCCCGGGGGCGCCGCCTGGCGACGAGTTGAGGAACAACTCGATATAGCGATGGTCCATGTTGTTCTTGTCTCGACGCATCGCCTGTAATAGGGATGAGTTACTTGAAAAAAAGTAAAAAAAGGAGTATCGTTGCTTACTTTAACTCAGTTAACAAATTTGACCACTAGGTATTGCTCCGTGATCATTCTAAGCATGGAACGGGATCGGGCACCGAAAAAGTGGCTGCTGGAACACGCCAAAAGATTTTCACCTTGAGGGTGGTAACCAGGCGAGCACTAAACAATATCGTGCTAGCATGCGCACCGTGATAAAATTTTGTCGATGCTTACATCGTGCATTTATCTCAAATTCGCACGAGAAAGAGCGAGACAAAACAGCAGACAAAATTTTGTCGTGGTGCACATGCTAGTCTGGCTGATCGTAAGGTCCCGGCTTGTGAATAGGACCACCACACCACTCTTGCCGTGGGTGCCAAGAACCGACTAAAGGAATATCTAGGGAATGGCAACTCTCCTCAGTTAAAATCAAAATCTACTGGAATCACCAAGATGCCTGCCAGGCGTGGTGGATTACCCGCCTCCCATTACAGGGGCCTAGACTCAGAAGTGGATATCTTCTGGCTGGTATTGATGCTGTGTAAGCACCCCATACACTCCAAGCGGGATGTCAGTGCAGGCCTTGCCACCCCAATGAGATACTGTTTAAGTTGACTTGTTCAAGTTGTTAGTGGTAGGACTAACTCTTCTGCGAGTGTCCGTCTGGGTTGTTACCACCGCTTTGCTCGTGAAGTCTGCCGCCAAGCAGTAGTGTGCAAGCATTACTGTGTTTCAGTTTGATGAGCAGAGTAGCCAGTGAAATTACTGGGCTTTTGAGTCTTAATATCTAATGTCTCAGGGTAATGAGCGCACTACAGTGCCGCGTACGCCTTTCAAATTCAAATTCAAAATTCAAATTCAAGTCTTTATTCAAATAGGCCCCAAAGGAGCACTTATGAAAGTTAAAATGACTCTAACAGCGGGCCTCTGCAACATTCGTCTACCCGAATCACAGACTAAAACTAATGCTGTCTTTATCAGAACATAATAAATGACAAAGACACCAACAGACTCAATCCGTGCTCAAAGTCAACGAACCTTCCAGAAACCTACCGTGTCCGTTCCTTTGTGTTTCAAAGTTCTGAGTGGCACTGCAATTGTTATGGGCCGGTGTCATGCTTACCATCAGGCAAACGACCACCTCGTCTCATTACCAAACAGCATAAAAAGACGAAAAAAAAAGATGACTGGTGAACATTGTTTTATTGCTCGTGAAGTGTGACATTGCATCCATGCCACTACTATTGCTTAGCGTTCAAGCTTTTTTATTTATAATTTGTTCAAATCTCACCCGCATAGCATCCTCGTGGCATTCAAAGTCAACATCGGCCTCGCCGGAGGGCCGACCGCTGTTGTCGAACAGGATGTTGATATTGATCGGCCTGATCGGCTTGAAGAACTGGAATCAAAAACAATGCGAGATATGAACAAAAAAACAGGAAGAATTGTTCGAAGTTGATTCAATGTATCTTTTAACTTGCACTAATGGTAACTTCGATGAAACACTAACAAACAACTGCTTATACACTCATAACCCTTTTAATTTATTTAAAATAGCCTTTTGTTTGATCGCTACCTCACCTGATGTTAAGCGACGATGCTGTTCACAGTTTAGCACGACTAGCTTGCTTGCCTAGAAGAAACCTATTCACTCTCGTCTTGAAAACTCCCAGATTTGGGAACACAGGCAAGGCAGAGCATTCCATAGCCGTCCATATAATGAAAGTTCTCTGACCACAGGTGATGTGGACATAACCGAAACACATTATCGTTATATATGTTTGCCTTGTATATCCAAGATCCGACAAACTTTGCTCACTGCTCAAAGTTTACTTCAGTTGGGGATAGTATCTGAGGCCCTTCGTTTTGCAGGCGCTACTAACTTAGCCATTAAGCTGCAATATAGGTACAGTAAGACCTTAGGGCGTGTGGTTCCGGATAATAGTACCATCTCATCTCTTCCCGTGGAACTCCAAAGAGAATTCCAAGGAAGGTCAGCAGCGTTCTCATCGATTAACAATATAATCTACTACGATCACTGTGACCCAAGTGTGCTGTATTATGGCAAAATCTTCCCTTCATGAAAGGCCAACGTTCAACGTGTTCCGAGTGATGGTGACGACCTTACATATGCGATATCCTGTGGAGAAGCTTTGAAGGGCAGGCCTCTCATGTGGACGGAGTGCGAGCCACCACCACCGCCACCGCCGCCGCCGCCACCACCCAGCCCGCCACCGCTACGGAAGCCACCGCGGCTGCTGGCGAAACTGCTGCCGCCTGAGGCCAGTGTTCGGTTAATAATTGCCCGGTTACAAAATATGAAACATTGAAATATGATTATATAAAAAAAGGTTTAAATGCATAACATTTATTTATAAACTTCAATATGAACCAAACTGTTGATGAAACTGTTGATGTATTCTATGATGTAGTTATCCCTATAATCGCCAACAATACACCATTAACTCGTAAAGGCAATAACATATATCCATTTTGGTTCAGTCGATCGTTGCTTAAAACTCTAAAAGAAAAATCCAAATTTCATTATAGATACTTGAAGTACTGCAATCCTAGAGATCTGTCAACATATAAAATGTTACGTGATCGCTGTGATGGGATGATCGAGGTATGTTGGACCAAATTCAAAACCGAAGCCAAAAACTATATAAAGAAAAATCCCAAATATTTCTGGACTTTCATAAAATCTTTGAGGTCTAACAGCAGCGAAATACCGGATGAAATGTTTCTCAGTAGTCATCATGTCCAGGGTGGACAAAAGATAAGCGACCTTTTTTCTGACTATTTTCACTCAATTTACAACAATCAAACAACAGTGACTATTGTTGCTGACGCTCATGAGACTACTAACTCTCGACCAACAATGAGTTCATGTGCATTCTCAGAATCAGACATTTTGGAGTCGCTCCAAATTATTGATACAAATATAGGCGCTGGTCCGGATTCGATACCTCCAGTATTTCTTAAAACATGTTCACCTCAGCTACTTAAACCCTTGTGTCACATTTTTAATAAGTCCCTTACTAGCGGTGTTTTTCCTACTAAATGGAAACTCGCTCACGTTACTCCGATCCATAAAAAGGGTGACCTTAGTGATGTTGTAAACTACAGACCCATTTCAATCTTGTCTTCCATCGGGAAATTATTTGAGTCAATGGTCCAGAAGAGAATTCACTTCCATTTGAAACCATTTTTTGACCCTTCTCAACACGGATTTCTACCGGGTAGATCAACCACATCAAATTTGCTGAACTACGTGTGTGACATCTCAAAAGCTCTGGAAGAGAAATATGAAGTTCATGCCATCTATACCGATTTTTCCAAGGCGTTCGATGTGGTAGACCATGGTTTACTTATACAAAAGCTAGGTCACGCAGGGATCTGTGGCTCCCTCCTCAGATGGTGTGAGTCATATTTACGTAATCGATCTCAGCTCGTAAAGATTCGGGGTTTCAAGTCTGCGGCCCAAATTGTGCCATCCGGCGTTCCTGAAGGCTCTCACCTTGGTCCCTTATTCTTCTTGGTATTTATTAATGACTTGTGTACCTCTGTGGAATCCAGATATCAAATGTTTGCTGACGACCTTAAACTGTACAAAGTTATTCGCGTTCCCCAAGACACTATCTCTCTGCAAAGAGACATAAATGTGGTAAGCAAATGGTGCTCTCAAAACAAAATGATTATTAACACGTCTAAATGTTTTCATATAAAATTTACGAGGAAGCATAATCCAATACCGGCCGTGTACTACATTGATGGTTCTCCGATCAGTGAGGTATCTAGCATACGCGACCTGGGTGTCACTATTGATTCAAAACTTGACTTTCGTGAACACATTGATTCCATCTCAAATCGGGGAGCCCGATTAGCTGGATTCGTTATAAGGCAAACGAAATTTTTTAAGGATTTTGAAATAGCAATTCTTATTTTTAACTGTTACGTTCGATCTCTTCTTGAATATTGCAGTCAAGTCTGGAGCCCTTCGTACGCCATTCATATTCTACGATTGGAAAGACTTCAAAAGAAATTTCTTTATCATCTCTCATATGCCAACAATCTTTGTCGCAGATTACCTTCTTATGTTGCTAGGCTTGCACATTTCAAAGTTACTCCACTGGAACTAAGGCGTAACGTCGCAGATATTTTGTTTTTATTCAAAATAATAAATGGGAAGATTGATAGCCCCGATTTAGTGGGTAGATTTGAACTATCGGTGCCTCGTTCATGCAGCCGTCTCCAAAACAGGAAAACATTCTTTCTTCCTTCATGTCGCACTAATTTTACTCAACACTCTCCTCTGTACCGAATGTGTTCGGCTTACAATAAAATTAGTCACGATATCGATATTTTCTCAGTTTCTACTACAAGTACAAAAAAATATTTTTTTCAAAATTTAAAGTCTTAGGTTCTTATATATATTTTTTTTATTTTGGTATTTCTTCAACGTATGTAATTTTTATTTAGCGTAGTAAATTTTTAACGCGTATTTATTATTTTGTTGCATGTTGTGTTCATCTCGAGAAGGTTGTGCACTTTCCTGTTAAAATTTTATTACTTTATTTGTTAATAGTATGACATAGGTGTAATAACCAGTTTGATGAACCTAATAAAAAAAAAAAAAAAAAAAAAAAAAAAAAAAAAAAAAAAAAAAAACGAATATTATTAGACTTACTAAAATTACATAAAATATATACAAATGGACTAAAGACATATGAGAGCAGAAATTTAAAACTAAAAAGACGAGGGATATCAGGACTATGATATCATATAGGGAAAATGATAACTTAGGACAGCAGAAGAAATATCTCTAATTTAAATTTTTAACGATTCGAAATGTCAATTTTAATTTCGCAAAGATCGGTACTTGTACTACTGCTGTCATAACCCAACCCTTACGGCCTTATTACAAAACGAGTTTTAACGCTAAACTGTAGTTTAAACCGTAGTTTTGTCAAATTTCTTATTACAAAAAGCAGATTAGCACTTAGGTCTTGGTTGACTATGGTGTCAAAGTTAGTCTTGCCGGGCACCTAGTTTAGCGACGGTTTAAGCATTTATTTTAATGGCGGCCACGTATTCTACTTGTCAAATCGTAAAAAAATTAATATATTTTGTATTAAAGTAAGAAGGGGTGGTGAGGTATTAGGAAGCGTGGATGAGTAGAATAATAGCTTTTAGCAAAATATATAGGAAATACTTATAATATCGAAAGTATACATAGTAAAAACAGAATATATTACAAGAATTGACAGTACACACAATCAACAAAACATGTTGCTATGGTTACTTAGCCATAGTGTGCCATTGTATAGGTTGGATATATAAGGAGTATCTCCTTAACATTTTTTTCATATACGTAAATACCTAATTAGGATGTTTTGAATTACTCGCAATGATCAAAAGTCATTTAAAAATTACCTACAATATTTTTCGATATTAGAAAATAGTATTGTGTGACAAAATAGCTACTTATATTCCAAAATAAAAAATAGTACATTGTGTCAATTCTACATTTCGTGTATCCGTAGCATAAAGACATTTATTATCTGTGGAAATAATTTCTACCATAGCTACAGTTTGGTATTAAGTTGTCTTGGCTTTATTCATCTTTTGTAATAAGGTTTGGTTTATAGGTCGACTCTAAAGATAGTTGAAGACAAATTGGTTGTCGACCAAAGTCGAGTTTAACGAGTTTTTTGTAATAAGGCCGTTATAGTTTCGCTCTCTCCTTACAATATACAACATGACAAAGTGAAGGAAGATGTTTGACAAGACTAAATTTAGGTTTAGAGCTGTAAATATTAGGTTGGGGAAAAAGTCTTTTCGCATTATAGTATGTATGAACTTGTAACAAAATCTCTTTGGCTATACTATTTGTATCTGGCTGGTTTTGGTATCATTGAAAGTTTAAATTTTAAAGAACATAATTCCAAATTCAAATTAGGAAAATGTGTGATTTTCATTTGTTTTTCGTACTATCAAAATGAGTGAATCTAATGAAGAAATTCGATACATTTTAAAATTTTACTACAAAAAAGGTAAAAATGCAACGCAAGCCGCGAAAAAAATTTGCGATGTTTATGGACCTAGTGCAGTGTCTGTGAGAGTAGCACAAATTTGGTTTAAGCGTTTTCAATCCGGAAATTTTGATTTCAAAGATGCACGTCGCTCTGGTCGCCCTATTACGGATAAAATGGATGCCATTTTTGAAAAAGTGGAACAAGATCGGCATATCAGTAGTTACGACGTAGCTGAAGAACTGGGAATTGACCACAAAACAGTTTTGGCGCATTTGAAAAAAACTGGGTACACAAAAAAGCTCGATATTTGGGTACCTCACGAACTCACTGAAAGAAACCTAATGAACCGTGTACTCATTTGGGATTCTTTACTACAACGTAATGAAACCGAACCATTTTTGAAGAAGCTGATAACTGGTGATGAAAAGTGAATCACGTACGACAAGAACGTGCGAAAAAGGTCGTGGTCAAAGACCGGTCAGGCTTCACAGACTGTGGCGAAACCCGGGTTAACTCGCAACAAGGTGATGCTGTGTGTGTGGTGGGATTGGAAGGGCATTATTCATTATGAGCTGTTACCACCAGGCAGGACCATCGATTCTGAACTCTACTGCGAACAACTGATGAGATTAAAGCAAGAAGTTGAGAGAAAGCGGCCGGAATTAATCAACAGAAGGGGTGTGGTTTTCATTTTCATGGTTTTTCATGATAACGCTAGACCTCACACATCTTTAGCCACTCAGAAAAAATTAAGAGAGTTTGGCTGGGAGGTGTTAATGCATCCGCCGTATAGTCCTGACCTTGCACCTTCAGATTTCCACCTGTTTCGGTCTCTTCAGAATTCTTTAGGCAGTGTCAGGTTAACATCACGAGAGGACTGCCAAAACCACTTGTCGCGGTATTTTGATCAGAAGTCCCAAAATTTATATAGCAATGGGATCATGTCCCTACCTACAAGATGGCAAAAAGTTATCGAACAAAATGGTACCTACATACTTTAGTTAAATGTAAATAAACTATATTAAAAAATGTTTTTAATTTTCTTAAAAAATGCGAAGAAACTTCTTCCCCAACCTATTATTTTCAATCTTTGACAAATTAGACTCACCTAAATTCGTGACGTTTTACACTAAGGACAAGCAAGTGGATTAATTTGACAGGTCTAAAATATATTCCATCCCTTTCTAATGTCCTTATTTGAAAAGAGTGAAAATACAATTAGGTTTAGGTTTTAAACATCTGAATCAACACCAATATAGTGTCTCATTGGTCTTGGGTACATAGCCCTTAAATATCTTTTTAAACAATAGAACTATTTATAGAACAGGTATAACATTAAATTAAAGAAATCTTCTTAGTGTATACAAATAAATAAAAATTGAAGTGTCTGTTTGTAATATCAAAACAGCAGCTTTTTACTAAAATCATATAAAAGTATATACGGTACCTATAAAAAAACAACCATTTTTAAACATTTTGTGCCTGTTCCGGGTAATCTACGAAACGGCTGGTCCGATTTTGACGGACTTTCACTGGCGGGTAGCTGATGTTATAAGGAGAAACATAGGATACTTTTATTTTAGAAAAAAGAATTAGGGTACCGCGCAAAAAAATAAAAACACTGAAATCCAATATCTCCGCGCGGGTTAAACCGCGGGCAGCAGCTAGTCTACCTCTATTACTAATAGTTACAGACTTACTATTTACAATATTCAACTTGTATATGCATGATTTAAATAAACGAAAAAAAACTACAAATTGGCTTCCTTATTATAGTGTGCGGTGCGAGCAGTTAACTACTGTCAAACAACATAAGTGCTGTATTAAACTTACAATCACCTCTTCCTATGTTATAGGTATTAGCTCTGCCTCGACCAGAAAACCTCCCGGGGAACCTATCGCCTCTGTCATAAGGGGTGGGGCGGTGTCCCCGGGAAGACCTGAAGCCGCCCTCCATACGGGCGCCGTAGGCTCGGACCTCGTCGGCGGAGCTCATGAACACCTCAATGTACCTGTGGATGAGAGGACCGAACATTGAAGTCAGTTGAAATCGCTGGTTAACGTGGACTAATTGAATGCATGCTTTCAATCATTTCATGGCCTAAGCAAACTAGCTACTTTTAGCATCGGTGATTTAATTGCTCGTCGGAAGGTCGATGCAGCGACTGGGCGAAACGTCGCACATATGTCAGAGACAGCCATTCAGTTAGACTTTGCATCTAGAACTGGTACGCGATGGTTCTTGAAAAAGCTGCATCGTTAGAATGGATTTTGTGATTATATCCTCCCGCTCTCCCCTTAACCGCTCCGCCACATTAACCGATGGAACATTAACAGAATCGCAAACCCGCGTTTTTGACACCACGATCAAGGGCAGTATAAGACACCAAAAATTTGATTATTTGATTTGATTGATTTAATTTTTTTATTTCACATTTTTAATACTATTGGATAACGAGACGAGCTGGTCGTTTGCCTGATGGTAAGCAAAATGCTGGCCTATAAAAATTGCAGTGCCACTTGGACCACTGAAACCCAAGGCCTATATGGCTCTGCATTGCGCTCGTTATCCTGTGACATTAGGTATTTAGTTTCATAACCCCAGTAATTTCCCATTGAGGCCTGCAAGGCACTGTATTGCACCCATTACCATCAGACATTGGCTATAAAGTTTCATAATTCCAGTAATTTCACTGACTAAGTACTTTGCTCATTAAACCGGAACACAGTAACGCTTTACTCCATATGTTAATTAAAAACTGTTTTATTTTAATTATAATTACAAATTGACACCGCTACAGCATACTATCAGCTATCATCCTCATAATATCATCATTTAACATCTCAGTACACTTAAACCTGACTTTTCTATTTAAAAGTTTTACCAAAAACTTCAACAACAAAACATACCGATAATTTGTTCGTATTTACATAAACAAAATGTAAATATTAAACATAGTGTGCCTTTGTACAACATTGGCATTGAGTTTAGTAACAATGGTTCTAATGTTTTAAAATAAAACTTGAGTTGATAGAACTGTTGTAAAATAGACAAACAATAAATGGTGAATATTGTGATATGTACATAATAATACACGTTCAATATAAATGAACATAATAATTATTATTATTGTTGCACTTCTATCTTCAACATCAGAAGAGCAATAATTTTGGAAATATTTTTGGCTGTATAATAACAGCAACCGATTTCATAAATCAGTCCGAGACAAAAGCTGGAAAATCTTAACAACTAAACAGGATACCATAGACAAACAAAAATTATTCGTTGTGCCGCCATCTTCCCCTCTTCGTCTTCCCCGCCGTTTTCCCGCTTCCCCTCCTCCCCGCACCCCGCACTCGCCCTTTACCTTAGACAACTCAACAACCAATCAAAGCGCACTTTCGTTAGGCTACAATATGACACTTATTTTTAGCTTGTCTTGTTAAGTTGCACACTAGATATTATGCAAGTGGTGAAGCTCATTCAGAACTAGGAATAGAGCAATACTTTACTCGTTTCTGCTCGAATGCTTCTCCGTGTGGATATCTTAGACACTTTGTTTGCCTAACCAGACAAACATTAGAAACAAAAATCTCCAGACTCTTTTGATTCAGGGATTCAGAGTAGCATTTCAATATTATAGTGGGGCATTCAGTCCTGATTATTTTATACGCCCTTACTACCTCCACGTGAAAATAACAAATCACCTTCCAGGAAATCTTTACGTTCAAATGGGTACCAAAGATGACAAAAAAAAAGTCTAAATAAAAATTTGATTAAACCAAAGGAGTCTGAGAGCATTTATTGCTAAACATCCGTGTCTTATTGAAGCAATATGAAAGTGCAGTTATACAAACTTTTAATAAAATATCTTCTCCGTTCCCAGAATTACAGTAAAAATCCCTGTGGTACTAAATCTCTCATTTGTTATTGGTCAATATGATCTGAAGTTTAAAAGTAAACAAATAATATACATACTGCCACCCTCAGAATCATTCATTAATTTAACACTAACGAGCACTTAACTAATGGTCTTTAAATATCCTAATTGGCCTTTTCTCCCAGAGACAAAATTTAAGGATTCATTAACTAACAACCACTTTAAGGGATCATAAAACAGTGCGTGGAAACAGCAAATTCGATAAAATAATGATATTGCCATGTGTAATGAGCTTCAGAGTTTTATAAAACGTTGCAATTTTGTGTACAATAATTCCTATACTAATTAAAAAAATATTATGTAGCCTCTCTTGCCGTATTTATCATATTAAAATATGGATAATTATTTATTTTATAATAACATTTCACCTTGTACTTATACCATTTCTACAATGGCAACGCCTATAGTCAATGTTGCCAGTGAATGTCAATCTATCAGTGTATCATTCTGTCAGTATTGCATTGTTTACTGCAAATGCGTTATTTGTTTACATAAAAATGAAAATCGAATTCTAGCACCACACAACATCATTGAATTCTATCACCACATTTTGAAAGTCAAAATCTATCATTAAACAATTAAGGGTCCAGCTATCCAACTTTAAATGCCATTAGCGGTTTCTAATGGACCGTTAACTGGCTCCGAGAGGTAGCTTTTTTAAATCTAAACTAAGGATTTGCTTAAGTAATCACTAAACAACTCTGAGTGTGGCAGTTAGTAAATGCATGCCAAAACCATAAAACCAATAACTTTGGAGGTTCCTTACTTAACCCACTACACCAAATACGATAGCATTTGTGGTTTGGATTTAGGCTGGTGAGCGTATTTGGCAGTTTGGACTCTACCTAGTTTGTACCTACCACTACTATATATACCACTATTATATAACATGACTTTGAAATTGAATTTTTTAAAATAATTCTAATTTGTAGCTGTTACTAGTCCTTAGAATTTCTAATTCTCAGATTCAACCTAGAAGATACTCCTCTTACTAAAATATTTATCAACACCTTTTTTTTCTTTCAGCTAACATTCAAATTAGAATTGTTAAAGAATAAAAGAAAATTGATTATATAAACCTAATTATCCCTGTCCATAACCACCAGCATCACCAAGCCGTACCAAACCAAGTGCACAACCAAAATGAGCTTACGCCCCCCACCTGTGTCCTATTTTCTCCCTGTCCCGTGTGAGCGCCTCCTGCGCGCCCCCCTTGTCATTGAAGTGTACGAACGCCTCTCCCGAAGCCCGCCCCGTCGCGTCCGTTAGCAAGTGCACACCGTCCGGTGACAGGGTGATCCCTGGAGCCCCATTATACAATTTTAGTTTGATCGGTGGATGGTATGAGTGTTGCATTGTGGCAGTGTAGACTTTAAGAACTAAAATTTTAACTTGGCATAAAATAAAACCGATTTTATTGCTATTTTTTGCGCCACGTGAGATTTGTGTGATACAAATTGTTAATAGCTTGTACATTTATTGTAATTTTTTTTTTGTATTGAAGGATATGAAATGTGAAATCAAATTACTCTACATGTTTTCTGAAGAAAAAACTATGTTATGCCACAAAACAACAACCTTCTATCCTACACATCCCCATAAACAACACAATTCTAAAACTACATCTAACTAATCCAATTCTTACCATCAAAGAACATTACAATCTCCTCTTTGGAGCACCCGAAAGGCAGGCCTCTAAGTTTGACAATGCCCATTTCATCAGAGACATATGGGATGCCATCAAAACCGTTCTCACTTTGTCTCATTGCATTCAGTGCCCATTCCATGTCTTGGCGATCCGTTGAAAACACTGAAATTTAATAATAGACTTATTAATAAACCATATTACATATTATTAACTTATAGTTACTTATATTATGTAGCTTACTTACTACACATTCAGTTTTTTTTTGGCAGATAGCCTAGAATATAAGAAGCCAAATTCCAATAGTGCAAGGCCAGGAGTTTAATAATAATAGTTTTAGAAATACTGTATTAAGTGCCTTTTTTTATACTATCACAATAATTCCAATCTAACCTAGCGCACAGGCCACTAAATTATGGTATTGAGAATTTTTTTGTAATATTGTCACAGTTCCAACCTAACCTAGGTTGGAAAATTTCAAGTGTTAAAGTTAGAGTTTTTTTTATTCCCTATTTTTTTGTCCTCACAGAAGCTGTGGGATCAACCACACTGCAACCTAGCATGGAAAGGTCTTTTAGATATGTGCCCTAATCTCGCAGATTGTGCTTGTCTTCTAGCAGTTTCTGTGTGGGAATCAGGGCTATGGTTGCAGGCTGTCCTTTCTTTTGAAACAGGTAACCTATTAGATCCATCTGCTTTTCGTCCTTGCTGTTTGCATACGTTTGGGTGCAAGGTGCTATGTTGCCCATTGCTGCCAGTGTGGTAATACTGTCAATCGTCATCACGGCCTCTCTTTTTCCAGAAGTGCTGGTCGAATTTCCCATCACACCAGCCTTAATGACATCATGTATCAGGCTTTTAATGAACCAACCGAACCGAATGGTCTTAAGAATGCGTGACTATGGTAAAAAGCCTGACGGAATGACGCTCGTTCCTTGGAAATTGAGGAGGCCCCTAGTGTGGGATGCTACTTGTCTCGACACTTTGATATTGTCTCATATTTCTGAGGCACAAATTAGGGCTGGCGCCACAACTTCTTCGGCTGAGCGACTCGAGCGGTGCAAATATGCTAACCTTGGGAGCGGTTACATATTGGAGCCGTTTGGTGTTGAATAATTGGGTCCATGATGGCCGTAAGCTCATAATATTTTCAAAATATTGTCAGAGTGTTTGATTGATGCAAGGCGTAACCAAAACGCTGGTACTTATTTGGCTCAACGGATCAGCATTGCGGTTCAACGAAGCAATGCCTCCAGCATGTAGGGTACACATCCAACTGGTAGTCGGCTAGAACATTTGGACTATCTATAGGCCTACTTGGGCTTGTAGATTATCCAACTGTTTTTGTAGCTAGGTTAGATGTAGTGTTTATTTATGTATTTAGCTATTTAATAAAGGCATTTAGCCCGTTTTATTATATTTGTTATGGTTGTTCAAGATTAGTAAAAAATTGGAGCCAAAATATTTGTATACTTGTTCTAAAAGCGAGCCTAAGTTGCAAACAGTTATTCATTTTTAAACATTACCTATTTATTATTATCTCACTGTTACATGTTAACCGCTGTCTAGAGCTATGGAAAGGTACGTTTAACTTTTGACTCACCTTCAATGTATCTTTTCCCCATATTTTCTTTGTCTTTTTTCAGGGCTTCCTCTACATCAAACTGGCTCTCCACTTCCACGAAACATTCTCCTGAGGGTCTGCCAGGGCGGACCTCAGTCAAATGTACTCCTGAAAATATAGACATGAAATTGAATGGACTGTTTTGACCAATTTAATTCATTTATTTCATCTTTTGACATAAAAACCTGTGCAATTTACTAGTAGAGGCAATGAATTCTAAAGACCATCCTTTCCCATTATCAGCTAAAGCATACGTCAAGCCAAAACGAAATGGAGCCTTGTTACTCTTGTTAGGATTTTTTTTAAAACAACTTTTTGTTCAAGAATGCGTTAGCGTTTGTCAACATCTATATTGTTTGAGAAGATTCATAGATCACCGATGTAATCAAGAGATATTACCATTTTTTCCGTTCAAGATGTTGACGCCACCGAGAAAGCGAAGCACATCATCGGCGCTGGTGGAGAAAGGCAGCCCGCGCAGCTTTATGACGTAGCTGTTGTCTCCCGAACCGTGCATTTTGATTACACCACAACGATTATTTGTTAATAAAAGAAACAACCACAAAGTAGCATGCGTATTGTGTTTTATTTAGAATTATAAAATTCCAATTATTTTACAAAGCAAATTGAGGTCAGTGTTGCCAACTTTATTTTAACGAACCCACTAATTGTGGTGTCGTAATCCACCAAAAACCACTAAATTTGGCGATCCCTCAAACCACCAGAAAACCACTAACATATTATGCCAGGCAGACATGCTTTAAAATATTATTTGGAAATAAAACATCAATTATCGGCTGTAATTTATACTACAACTAGCTGCTCCCCCGCGGTTTCACCCGCGTGGAGGTATTGGATTTCATGGTTTTTATTTTTTTGCGCGGAACCCTAATTATTTTTCTAAAATTAAAGTAGCCTATATTACTCCTTGTATCATCAGCTATCTGCCAGTGAAAGTCCCGTCAAAATCGGTCCAGCCGTTTCGGAGATTACCCGGAACAAACAGACAGACAGACAAAAATTTAAAAAATGGTTGTTTTGTTATAGGTTCCGTATATACTTTCATATGCATTTGGTAAAAACCTGTTATTTTGATGTTACAAACAGACACTTCAATTTTATTTATCTGTATATATATGGATATTATAGTTTATTTTTGTTAACAAAAAATAAATCCTTATAGACATTAGTCAGACATTAAAGACAATCATCTTCGGAAGAATAGGCTTCTTCTACAATTTTTTGAATAGTAAATTTCTTTATTCCCTTATTTTTGTACTACGATATTTGGTAATAATAATATGTAGTTATTGCAGCATTTTCCCTCGCGTTTTTAAACTAGTACGGACTGTGAGAATTGAAGATAGCAGATATAATTTCATTCGGTTTCTGATAAATAATCGCTAATGCATAGGAAATAATCACGAACACACCTTTTCAATTCTAACCAAACTTGACGCACGGCAGTATTCAGACGAATAAAGTCCCCCATTAAAATTATTCAAGAAATTGACAAACGGTTCTCGGGGAATCCCTGAAAACCACCACCTCAGTTCTGCACATCAGCCTACACATCAAAAAATATACACTTGTTTTGTAATGTAAACGGTCAAGTAATTTCCTATATTTAATTCATTTTAGTGGTTAAATGGGGTACCTTACCACTAACTGAAACAACCTAAGCCACTAGAAAAATCCACTAGCCACTAAAACCAAAATTTGTCCACTAAACGGTAAGCCTAAACCACCAGATCTAGTGGAAAATCCACTGAGTTGGCAACACTGATTGAGGTATCAAAAACGCTCAAACGGCGTTTAATTTGACAGCCATTTTGTTTTCTTTTTTTTAATTTTTATTATTTTTTACCCCTGCGCTGGGCCCTATTCTCGGCAAAATGATATTTATGTGAAATATGAATATCATAATCACTCCCTAGTCCCTATGTCTATGAAAAATATCGATTGCAGGTCAAAATGCGTAGCAATCGAAAATGTAAATTAAAAATAATAATTTTTGTAACTAAATTCACTAGATATCACAGATTGCAATATTAGAGATGTAAGAAACCGTATGCATTCGTTACTGAGTAACGAGTACATCGCCAGATTCGAAGTAACGAATCGTTACTTACAAATTCAATTCTTTACTCGGTATGTTTCGTATCATGTCAGTTTGATTCGTTATCCGTACGAAAACAACGCATGATGCGTGAACTGAAACGGTTTGTCCAGCGATCGAATTAATGCGAGTGAGAAATATAAGCATCGTGGCTTCGTATTGTTCATATTTTTATCCAACTTCAAAATAATATTTAGCAGAAGGGTCCTCAATTCGCCTGTATTTTTTTTGTGGCGATGTTACTCTTTATCTCCGCCATTTATCGATCAATTTGAATGATTATTTTTTTCATGAGTAGGGTTCCATAAATTTTTATGAAAGAATACCATTTCTAAGGGTGAAAAAATGGGTGATAATATTTCATATTTCACGACATTTTCGTTAGTCGGTTCCCGCTTTTTCTTAAAACAAATTTTTATATAATATTATGAACCAGGGATTGCTTTCCTTATAATACCTACTGTTATTTTCAAATTTTTCATATCATTATTTTATTAAGGATTTTTTATGGTGTTATTTTGTGCCAATAATGTCATTCTAGTATTCTAAATGTATAACAAGACGATAATAGTTCTTACATTATACAATCTAAATAATAAATACATATAACAAGACGAGAGTAATTATAAATAACAGTTTTTACGACAGTACTTAATACGAACGAAATCATACCAATGAATACAATGATACCAACCAACAGGACTCGATGCGATGTTTCATGCTAGTACTCGTTTGTATCAAAAGTATCGAGAAAAGTAACGATACGAAAGTAACGAGTGCTGACGATTGCAGTAACGAATACATACGAGTACTCGATTTCTCGTTACTTTTCAGCTCTATGCAATATCGGGTGCTCCGGATCGCTCTATACATATCTGATGGTTTTCGATAGGTATCTATACTGGTTTCTTACCACTATGATCAGTAGTGGGTTATAGTAGAGTCCGCGTCACGCAAGAAGTCTCGTAGACGGGGCGCTGTAGTAGCTCAGAAGTATGAGGCCAACAATATTTCTCTTGCACGTATTTATTCAAAAGCAAAAAGCTTTTGTATATTTAGTATTATTTATTTTGTATCAAGTGTTAAAGAAGTAATCTCAAGATTTAATAATTATGAATGGAGGCGAAGTGGGCGATTTTAGTTCCTCTTTATTCCGTGGGACTTCAGTCGTGGCCCGGACTCTAGTTCCGACTTTTTTTTTTGTTTTGTTTTTGGCTCCACGTGATTAGCGTATTTAGCCAGTGTCGAGTTATATGAATAATAATATATAATAAATCTCTAGTTGTCGTGAATGAAAGTCGTCAAAGTCACGTTAAAGTTTAGTCTAGGCGTGGCACAGACTACTGAGAGGATCAGACGGATGACTTTCATAGAGAAAAAATCGCCGTAACGAGGCTCACATATAGATTTTGACAACTGCTTCGTTTTTTTTGTATGAATGAGAATATAGTCTTTTACCTATGCAATTACATTTTTTTTCTTTTTGGGTTCAGGTATTTTTGCCATGTTAGGTACCTACTGGCTATATAGTAATATCCCTAATTAGGATTAGAATATAAAAAAACTACATAGTATATTCACTAGTTTTTTATTTTTCAATTTTGTTTTACATTTATTATATGGTTTTTCTTGCATGCAAGGCAAACTTTTATTTCTTAACCTAAAAACATCTGTGCCTTTTAATATTCTATTGATAACACTGCACCAGTTAAAAACAGTTAATCGCAGATTCATATCAATAATGCATTCAGAAACATCACAATGTTCTCCATCACAGAGCTCCACTAGTTATCTCTTCATCAATGAATAACGTTGGATAGGCGTGGATACGCAGACGAGACCTCTGCAGTCCTTTTGTGAAAAACCTTTATTCAAAATTCTTTTCACATACAAACAGCTTGTGAAGATCTTCGAAGCTAAAGCTTCTTAAATTTTCACAATTGATTACACTGTAACCACTTTTGGAGTCTTATCTCAGTTTTTGGAAATCTATGCAAATTGACGTCCTTTCGTCTACTAGCATAATTCACAACACAGCACTTATTGTACATAATGCTACTTGTATTACAGCTTCACAAATTGAGAGGTAAGGTACGGAATTAAATCGACGCAAAACTTCACTCGATCAACCTTAAAACTGTAATAATGGCGGTTATTTACTTTACTTATTTAGGTTTGACAAATTAAGATTTGACATAAAAATCAAACATGGCGGCAATGGACTGTCATTTTCTATAAGTGAGCCATAGACACTACGGCGAGTATATTTTGTATCAAGATTGGCACCCGTGAGGCGTGGTCAAGTCGAACTTCGACTTGACCACGCCTCACGGGTGCCAATACTGCCAATCGACTGTCGAAGTAATGCTTCAGTAAAGCGGTGGATACTTTACTGAACCTTCTATGGAGTTTTGGATAGAACACGAAAATACACGTTTTTCGCCTTTGTACCAATTGCCTTTCACTCATGCACGTTTACGAACACTTAATGGTTAATAATCCACCATTATTACACATTAACACTCGAAGAAACATAGGTTTTAGTAAATAACACAAAATCAACAACAGCACATTTTCGCATTCCCGCCAAAACTCCGTTCCGACTTTGAGATCCATAGCGTACGATAAATTGACAGTTCGATAAGTTAAAATTAGAAATAGGTAGGTCGTTGTTGATTTTTTTTGAAAACGGTGTGTTTCGGTTTCTTTTTTCTCTAGAACAAAAACTAATCTACGAAACTAGTTTTGCGACGATGCGACGGTGAGCGACCAGTTTTACTTGTAATCTGTTATCGATTGCATTTCCTACACAATGAAGTTCAGTTTTCATTGCATTGATCGAATAACTAAATTGGCGAAGGGATTTTCGTGTGCAAACCATGGCGAACGACGATAAAACTATTTATTGTTTAAATAGTCTCCGTTCCATAAACCAGTCTTCAAATTGTGAGAGATTCACTTTCAATTGTAGAAAGTAAATTAGGCTTCGTTTCGTTTTCTAAAAATTAAGAACTACCTATCTCTAAATGAAATTATTCATTCGAATTGTTAATTTTATTTATCGAAAAGATCTGTACTTGCACTGCTGCCATACTAACTTGTGCAACAAAATTTTGTCTACTATTTTGTCTCGCTCTTTCTCGTGCGAATACGAGATAAATGCACGATATAAGCACAGAGTACTTACGGATATAAGTATCGATATATGGAACGGGCACGGTGGGTTTCTGGAAGGTTCGTTGACTTTGAGCACGGATTGGGTCTGTTGGTGTCTTTGTCATTTATTATGTTCTGATAAGGACAGCACTAGTTTTAGTCTGTGATTCGGGTAGATGAATGCTGCAGAGGCCCGCTGTTAGAGTCATTTTAACTTTCATAAGTGCTCCTTTGGGACCTATTTGAATAAAGACTTTTGAAGCGTTTGAATTTTGAATTTGAATTTGATAAAATTTTGTCATGGCGCGCATGTTAGCACGGCTGGTCACGTTTGTAGAAGAACAAATCTGAAGATTGGGTTCAGTGGCACTTATTGGGAGAGGTCTATGTCCAGCAGTGGATTGATGCAGGATGATGATGATGATTATCGATATTATAATAAAGATATTTTCGACATTAATATCGATATTTCACTAATATAGATTATCGTTATATATGTTGCTCAACTTGCTCATCTCTGTATAGTTTGCGCTCATCCCTAATTTAACTTGACAGCTTCAAAATGAGAAAAACGCTGTAAAAAATATTTTTAGCATATTTCTGGAATCGTTTCCTAATTTCCTAGTTTTCCAATATTTTGTGAAGTGCTGTGAAAATGACTGTAGATGGTGATGAGAAACCGGCTCGGGACAGGGTGTTCATGGACATTGCAATCGGCGGTCTACCATCGGGACGGCTAGTTTTTGAGTTGTTCAATGATGTCGCTCCAAAAACTGCGGAAAACTTTCGGGCTCTGTGTGCCGGCGATATGGGCCTCGGGAAGAACACGGGAAAACCTTTGACCTACAAGGTTGATAGAAAAAAATAGCCTTTTTATATTCCGGACTAATCCACATCACCATATTATTATTACCTTCCTATACATACAATTAGTAGGAATAAATATGAATGTAACAATGTTACCTCTGCAAGTCTAAACTACTGAACCGATAATCTTTAAATTTGGCTCTAAAGTAGGCTGCAAGAGTTTTACTG
The DNA here is from genome assembly GCA_907269065.1 of Crocallis elinguaria. NCBI lineage: Eukaryota > Metazoa > Arthropoda > Insecta > Lepidoptera > Geometridae > Crocallis > Crocallis elinguaria. The sequence goes on from OU026068.1 coordinate 18,567,675, forward strand.
TAGCTAGACTCAACATTTACAATTCTTAATGTTTGCTACAGTGTGCATTGAAAGAATAAGCATGCGTTTCATTGTTGTAGTAGCATGGTCTAAGATTGTTTAAGATTACTCAAACACAGATAATCCTAGTTAGGTTAGGAATGTTGATGTACCTAGTTAGTATAATTTTAATTGTTTTGCTATCAGGGCATGGTGTTCCACCGGGTGGTTAAAGACTTCATGATCCAAGGTGGTGACTTTACAAATGCTAATGGAACTGGTGGAGAATCTATTTACGGGGGCACTTTTGAAGGTACCTATTGACCCTAATTAATTTATCAACAGCCATCTTGAAAAAATGTTATACTGACTCCAGATTTAATTTGTTTCCAGATGAAGTATTTGAGCTGCAGCATGACAGGCCATATTTGCTATCAATGGCCAACCGAGGCAAAGATACCAATGGCTCTCAGTTCTTCATGTAAGTTGGGTAAATTGAGATGGGTAAGAATGAGTATTAATAGAAACAAATTAAAATCTCATCCCTTGTACCCAGATTTCACTTATTCTTTGATGTTGTGTATCTGTTGTGTTTGTCTCAATTTGGATATTTGACCTATTTTGAAATGTGGCTCTAGCACCAAAAGATGCTGCTTACTATTAGATCATAACATACTAGTGTAAAGCACTGACTTTTCACTAGGATAGATCCTATTAAACTTTCATTTGCAGTTGGAGAATTGACCGTGATAATTAGACAATGTATATTGATGTATAGGAGATTATTATCTCAACTACAAATCCTTTTTATTGCTTGTATTTTGTATGCAAGTTCTACTGTGTGAACATCTTGTGCCATTGTTTATCTTCTGCCAAGCAGTGATATGCATTTGTTTCTATGTTCTGGTTAGAAGGGTAATCAGTAATATTTACGGGGCCTAGAAAACATGTGATGTTTAAGAGTGTTGACATCAGTGACAAGCAGAATTTATACTTGAAAGGTCGAAAGGCACTGCAATTGTTGTAGACTGGTGCTCGTACACTTGATAGTCATCTTGTGACCTAATTGCAAATAAAATTATTCATCTATAGTTTCTAAAATGCGCAATATGGGAGTCTTCAAGACAAGGTTGAACACCTGTACACTCTCATTCCCATCTTGTTTATCTTCTAGGCAAGCATGTTACACTATCAACTACATTGTCGCTTGACATCAGCATTATGGATGGTGTGGCATTATTGCCAGGCAGGAGAAGTTTCTTAGTCCAGATTAATTCCACAAGCTACATAACAGTCTTTAATTTGCAGCAAAGAAAAATTGGATGTGCAGACACATCAGCATGTTTGATAGATTTAAGAGAGGGTTGTTTAATCATAAGATTACTTGCATCTTTAAAAATGTCTATTAAGAGCTGGAATGGCAAGGTCTACTTTAAGAAAGACCTAAGTGCACTGTGGAGTGTGGAAACTGTACAATATACATGCTGAAGATGGCAATTTAACCAAAAATTCATCGTTATGTTATACATAGAATGTAAAAATCTGTTGTTCCATTCAGTTTGTTTGTTACCACTTCACACCTAAACTACTAGACCAATTGAGTTTAAACTTGGCAGAAATGCAGCTTAGATCCCAAGGAAAAATGTACCTACAGTATTTTAAGTGTTTGATTGTACTTCTCTCTAATAACCAGTTTTTTTACGAAGGATACATTTGTGTGTGCCGTTGTTATGAACTGTGTACAAAGTGTGTGTTGTTGTGTAGAGGCCGGGACGACGCGCACACGACCCGCTATCATTGTTGTTCTGTTCTGTGTGTTGTAGTACAACACAGCCGGCGCCGCATCTCGACAAGTGAGTATTGTTTTGTATTTATTACTATTTTCTCCTCGTCTTTTCAAAACAATAATGAATCTTCATTATCTTCTTCTTCATTTTTACTCTTTCAATCAGGTGGGATAGTAATTTTGATTAAATCAAAATACTAAGAGTATACAATGTATGTCAGTCTATATTTCCATCCTACTTACGACTATACTTAGTTCCCGTTTTGATGTTTTTTTTTATCAATATCGATCGTTAATTTCTATTAATATATGACCTAATCTTATAAGAGTATGGACCACGTGTCCGTAGAAAGCAATGTAATAATTTTAAAAAAAAAATTCGAAGTTCCACTTCATTTGGACTCGTTTTTGCGAATAGACCCACAATAGTAGTCAAACGCTAATCTTTGAAGTGTAAAAAAATGATGTAAATTAAACGCATTCTCCGTTGGGGCGCAGTGTCCACGTAGTGTTCGGTCACGTGGTCGGCGGCGCGGCGCTGCTGCGGCAGCTGGAAGCGCTGCCCGTCGACCGCAACGCGCGCCCGCTGCAAGACGTCACCGTCGCCAACTGCGGACAACTCGTCAAGCTGAGAGCCGGTAAGAAAGGAAGAATAGCTACGTGCAGGTCCGGGTTATCCATAAGGCAAAGTAGGCAACTGCCTACGGGCCCAGCACAGAATAGGGGCACCGCACCCCGGAAATAAAAATGAAAACGTTTCTTCGAGTGACAATTAAATTAGGAAGATTTGTATGTAACAAATCCTTAATGACATTATTATTAATATTGCGTTGTTTTTCATATAATATCTTCATATTTCATTGCATTTGGAGGAGCTAGGTTCAGCAGTGAACGTCTTATGGCTGATGATGATAATGATGACGATAGTAAGTAGAGATAAGGTTTATTTGTCTAAGGTTGATGGACAAACACTCAGAACTAATTAATAATGCAATTTGAAAAACAATAATATATAGTAAGTACATGCAAACAAAATGCAGTTGTAGAAACAGCTGTGCCTTTGCGAAGGCAGGGCCAGATAACTATACAAAGTCTGTTATGACTATTTATGTTAGTGTGATCTTTCACTATAACGGTAAAAACAAGTGTGACAAGGTATATTTTAATCAAAGAAAACTCGTGATATTATACGTTTGAAGAAGGTAAGAAAAGCTTTTGAGGTGTAAGGATCCATCAGTCGACAAATCGACTAATAAAATTGGCAATTCCTGGATCGTCAAAAATATTATTTCATCCCTTTTGCGTCACTGTATAATATATCCGGTTATTCATAAAAAGTATTAACTTCTCATTACTGTTAGTTTTTTTTATGTTATTAGGTAACGAGACGAGCTGGTCGTTTGCCTGGTGGTAAGGATAACGCCGGCCCATAACGATTGCAGTGCCACCCAGAACTTTGAAACACAAAGGCCTGCGCGGCACTGCAATGCGCTCGTTACCGTGAGACATTAGGTATTAAGTCTCATAAGCCCAGTAATTTCACTGGATACTCTGCTCATCAAACCGGAACACAGTAATGCTTGCACACTACTGCTTGGCGGCAGACTTTACGAGCAAAGCGGTGGTAACAACCCAGACGGATACTCGCAGAAGAGTTAGTCCTCCCACTAACAAAAGTTCAGTTCAGTATAACAGTGTTATTTTTTTATATTTTTAGCTAAAAAGCGCAAAGACAAGGATGTGAAAGAAGAAAGCGAGTCTGAAACGGAGAAGTCCTCCAAGAAAAGCAAGAAGAGCAAGAAAGAAAAGAAAGACAAGAAGAGGAAGAGGTAAGGCAAACTAAAAAATCTAAACCAAGTGCTAAAGCTAAGTGCTGTATTTGTGAATATAGTGAGTTGGTATTAGTGTTTGTTACTACGCATTTTACTTTATTATTTTTATTTTATTTATAAAATTGCGACCGTCCCTGTTTCGCACGGGTAACAGTTTAACACTCATTATAATGTCATACTTATTTTGATGAGATTCTGGAACATGCCAATTCCGCCTTATGTAAAGTAAAAACTTTTGCGTTTTGGTGTAAACTGTGAACTATAGATTTAGAAATAAATCTAAAGACATCCATCTCGTGCAGGCGTCACTCATCATCAGGCGAGGAGTCCACCACCCCGGATGCCCCGGCTCACCCCCTCGCGCTGACCTCTAAGATAGACCCTAAAGAGATACCGGACGTGCCGACCAATCGGTTCCTCATGAGGGGAGGGCGGGATCAAGACCGGGGGAACGATCCGAGAAGAGATAGGGAAAGGTATGATGGAGGTTTCCTTGGTTTAATTCTGAAAGGACAAAAACCTTAAAAAAGATTCATTTTCTAGCGGTCTTCTGGTTAGTTAGAGCTCTTAAGTTACAGATCTATCGCCCAGCACCTACAAGTATGGTTCGACATCGGCACTCTTGAGATCCAATTATATACAAATATTAATAAATGCTTCTATACTATTCTTAAATATTAGCCGTGTTACCACAAAAAAAAACCACTTTTAGACATCTTTTTAGATAGACAGTGTTTTTAGAGATAAACATCTTCTAAAATTATTAGAAATGTCACAACAGAATTGAGCATGACAATGGTTAGACTTAAATCAGGATCTGTGGTTGCTCATATTTCAACACTAAGGCATGTTTAGGAGTTAAACGCTGTTTAACACAGGTTTAGGCTGTATTTAATTTGTTTGTGGTAAGGCCGTAGAAATGTAGGGTCTTACCACAAAAAAATTAAACACTCGTTAAACCTGTATTAAACACTGTTTAACGCGTAAACATGCCTTAGTCGCGCGATTAAATATGAGCAACCACAAATCCTAATTTAAGTAGTGTGTAACCGTTGTCTACCACAATTGGGTTGTTGACTGTATTCAAATAAAAATATAATTTTGCCGCGAATCGGTAGTTTTTGTGACAGAAATCCTATTAAACACAATATTTTTGTTTATTTTTAAGGAATTTAATTTAAATTAAATAATCAAAATGTAATCACATCAATCCGAAGTCACGTGACCTAAAACGCCCGTGACGTCACGGTTTCAATCGGAATGAGTATATATATTTTTTTTGTTTTTTTTTTTGGCTTCACGTGATTTGCGCTTTTAACTAGTGTCAAGTTGGAGTTTTGGATGGAATACGAAAATACACGTTTTTCGTCTTTGTACTATTTGCCTTTCACTCATGCAAGTTTACGAACACTTAATGGTTAATAATCCACTATTATTACACATTAACACTCTAATCTCTAAACTCTAATAAAACTATAGGAAATTGAGCTTTGTGGGCAATAAAAGAACGTGGTTTAAGGATTTATAAAGTAAGATGCGAAAACGTATATTCTCCTTAATTCGTTACTAGGAAGTGATGCGACCGACTCCTACCACAGATAATGACAGACAGAGACTAAACTAAGATGGCGGTTCTCTTGAATATTTAAAATCGATATCTGTAATCGAGTTGACAGATTAATTTTTGCAAATCGAATGAAATAAATCAACAAAAACAAAGATTTTAGTAAATAACACAAAATCAACAACAGCACATTTTCGCATTCCCGCCAAAACTCCAATGAGTATATAGCTCGTTGCGCTTAACTGCTTAGTATTTTAGAGTGATTTCTGTGATTATTTATCTGTGCTGTGAATTCCGCGCCTATTTTTCTAAATTTATTTCGACTCTTGAATATTCTCCCATGATGGAAAGTGGCTTCATAAAGGCAAATAATTCCAATTTGCCGAGAATTGATTGTTTTACGGTGGCCAATTTCTTCTCGACAAACGATAATTTCTGCTCTGCTGAATTTAGAAATGTGAAGACCTCCGTGTAAGTAACCTACTTATTATACCAAAAATCATTATTTCTATAACCAACAATGAATATATAACAGTAATCATAGATTCTAAGATCCAAAGTGTATTAATTAACCAAAGCATATATATAAATCAATAAGCTCAAAAAACTTAGAACTCATATTTTAATACATAACAATACATACACAGAAAGCATCGAATGAACTTGTCACTAAACGTAGCACAGACTAGGTAGTAGTGGTTATATTCTCTTTGCTTGTCACTTTACAGTGTTATAGAAAATTACTCTGTGGTAATTGAACACGTGACGTCACTGCCGTTTTGGAGCAAAATTTAAAACGGCATTTTAAATACATGATAATTAAAATATTAGTTGTTTTAAAAAGTAAATTTAAATATTTTGGGTTATATTAGGCCCATACGCATCGTTTTAAACACTTTCCCAAAATCAGTCAACATCCCAATTCTGTTGTGACATTTCTAATCATTTGATGTTTACCTTTAGACGCTGTCTAGCTAAACAAGCGACTACAAATGTTTTTTTTGTGGTAACACTAGTAAAATTTCGTATTTAAAATGTTTTTACGCGACTACCCAAAAAGGAGTGTGATGTTTTCAGGGTTCATGTATGTATGAATTCATAAATGAGTTTCTTTATTCCACCAACTTAACATAAATCGCTGATCAGATGTATGCTGGGGATCGTTGGAATACTTACATCATCCCACGTGACACTAGGTATAGGGCTGTCGTGTTTTTTAATTTTTTTAATTATACTTGTTACTTATACTTTCCTCATCTGTTCACAGTTTTTGTCGTTTTCTAATGTAAGTTTTACATAGTCTACTATTTTTTCAAGATAATTTCTGTTTAATACATATATTATTTACCTGAAGACTAAAGTGCAGAATAGTTTCATAATTGCTTTGATTTTGTCATATTATTTTCAAATTAAACTTATAAGTATGTATAATGTATATGTACTGTAACATGTTCGTGTTTTAAACAATAATAGGTAAAACGATGAATCTAGAAGGACAGACGAAGGCAGTTACTTAAAAAAAACTCCATTATACTGAACCGGTCATCGTGGTGCTTATGTCAAAGGACTTGTACCAAATTTGTATGGAGCTTGGTACTTTATTCACACCTCAAATTTTTTACTAGATATGTGCCTGAAATAAAGAGCCTCGCAGAATAATAAAAAAATTTCGAGGCCTGTTTTTTTTAAAATAGTTTTAAAGAAAAGCGTAGTAAAAATTCAAAATTAATTAACAGCAACACTACATTCCTAAAAATATCCAAAAAGCAGCAACATTACAAAAGTATTGCGACATCGTCACGTCATTTTTTGACATTGACATTGACATTTTTGTAACTATGGGTGCTAAATACCTGAAATAAATGAATTTAATTTAATAATTTAATTTTTGACAGTTTTGGCAAATAATAAGCTGTGTTATCATCTGTTCTGTCAATGTTTTTTTATGGTCCTTGGGTGACCAAAGGCCATAAAATTGGCTGAACGTGATATCATTATCACATTAAAGAATTGTCGTTTTAAAAAGAGGCTGAAAAAACCGTTCCGTTTAAGAAATTCCGTTTCACGTTACGTAACAAAAAAAACACTATGTATTTTCAGGAAATAACAGGCCTATAAAATTGTAATTTAATTTCAGAATATCTAGATTTCGAGGGCTCTTTCCAAAAACCAACTGATAACCTGGTTAAATTTTACATTTAAGTACCAAAACGTGTTTAAAATAATTATCTTTCTTTTATTCAGGATGAGGTTCCGAGAAAGAGATCGTAACACTTACACCAGGAGCGGCCGCATCATCAAGGGCAGGGGAGTTTTCGTAAGTTACTTTATTGTATTTAGTTTTGTTGATGCACTAGCGACCTGTCCCGGCTTCGCACGGATAATAGTTTAAGACGTTCTATAAACTTATGATAGCACTTAGTGGCACACAAGCAGACGGTCAGACAAATTATTGAAAAATATCGCAAACGACTATCTAGTCAACTTTAGTGTTAGACATTTGTAAATAGTCTAGTAGAACTAGACTATTTACAAATGTCTATGATTTTAAAGTGGTTCTACTAGATGCTGCTTGTAAGCGTAAATTAATATTAATCCGAAAGAAATTATCTTCTCACGAATTTCGCAGCTAATATCATACGTTCCCATGGCGTATTTGGTCAAAAGCGTCTGGTTCGCCAGAAGACGCGGGTTCAAAACTCGTTGGCAGCGATAATTTTGATATGTTTATTCCTACTATTAAAAATGCGAAAGTGTGTTTGTTGTTGTGTTGGTTTGTCCTTACACGCAGTAATAGAGCAACGGGTTTTGTGCTTATATGTAGTGAATTATAATGGTCCATGGATCTGCGAGTAACATAGCCTATTTCTAACAAGCTTTATATAACTAAAAAAATTAAAAAACATGGTTGCCCTAGCTAGAAACACTCGGGATGATGTAAGATTCTAACGATACATACATCCAACCATTCCTGAACCATTGTTCAGGAATTTAAAAGTGAATGAAGAAAATCACTTCATACATATGAACCCTGAAAATATTACTCATTTTTTAGGCAGTCGCGTTATCAAAAGATTTTTTTACCGGAAAATGCATGGTTCCTGTGTGAATCTGCACTTTTCCGGGATAAATAGATGCTTATGTTGCTTTCCGGTCGATAATCTATATCTATGTAAAAAAATCACGTCGATCAGTTGCGCCGTTAAAGACGGACAAGCCAACACACCAACAAACACTTTCGCATTTATTATAGATCACGGATCCCCGTGTGTTTTATATGTACATGTATAATATACAGCTTTTAAAGAGTAAAAAAAAGTATTTGAGCTTGAACGTCGAACTTGTTTCCGTTCCAGCGGTACCGCACGCCGTCCCGGTCCCGGTCTCGGTCCCGCTCCGTGACGCCGCCGCACTGGCGCCAGGCGCAGCGACGGATCATCAAACTATCAGAGTTTGAGGTAATATGGACGATAACTACATCACTACCTCCGTGGGCTCTAGTCTATACACCCCTATACAGTCAAGTTGGGTAACTCTGAATATTTTTCTCAGGTTTTTACGGATATCAAAATAAAAATGTATCAGTGTAACTATGTCTTATCGATTAATGAGTGTTCTTTCATAACCAAATTTAAAATAAATTAATTAAGGTGCTACTAAAAAAATACATTTTATTGGCCGTTGAAAGTAACCATCACTATTGGGTTTCTTTGAAATTAGATATTTTGGACAGCGAAATCTCTTTTTATCGGCAATTTAATCGGCTGGGGTAAGAGCTCATAATTTGAATGGAAAAAAATCATCTGTCAAATTAAATCAACTTGTCAACATTATAAAAACTTCATTGACAGCTGTCAGTTTTATGTTACATTTAACACTCAGAATATTTGGTCTTTCCGTTTCACGCAATTATCAATGTTTTTGATGAAAAGTATTTTGAAAGAATCTTCAAACCCGTTTTATTCAAAGTTACGAGGACATTCAAAGATACCCAACATGACTGTAGTTGTTTTATTCTTTCATTTTTGCGTTTGAACCTACCACATAATCACTTAAGATGGTCCTAGACACTAGACATAGCTAAAATGTATGGAATTGACATAAGGATTCGTTAAGATGATTATCAAACCAATAAATGTTTGTTCTTACAGCGCGCTGAGCAGGAGCGCTCCGAATTCCAACAACACGAGGCGGCCAAAGCGGCAACAGACCAGCAACACTCCTATGAACGTAAGTACTAAAAATTCGCACAAAATTTTATAATAGGGATATTGCATGAAACACAAAATACATAATTTCTAGAAACGGGATATTTACCATGTATATTATTTGATTTGAGTTTCGGTTTTGATTGATTTGGAATCGGGCCCAAACCACTGGATTGAGTTGTATAACCCACAGATATTATCGACAGAACGCCACTACATACCAAGACTGGTTAGAGAAGCGATTGAAATTACCAAATTCAAGAATTTCAATCGTGAGGATGGGTTTAAACTGTCTAATACCTGGCATCCAGTGGTTCGGTTATGTAAACACTGACATAATACGGTTCCGAGTATGCGGGCTGATACGGTCAGTATTGTGTGTCGGAATCCAGTTCGAGATAGTGAGGACAATAGTAGTGGCACGCGTAATAAACGAGTGAGGAAAATGGTAGATCGCTACGTCTGCCCATAAACACCATCTACCCGCTGTACTTCAGTTCTCCCGTGATCATGGCGTTTGCAACAGCGCCGAAATATCGGAAACTCAAATCAAATAATATACATGGTAAATATCCCGTTTCTAGTAATAATTTTCAAAGTACATAATTTCTGTCATTATACAGATTTAAGATCACAATAACACAACAAAAAAAAAATAAAAAAAAATACTGCCAAAAGTTTCCCGAATTCAACATTTTTTTTATCATCCATTAATAATTTAAATGATACAAGCAGATTCTTTACATTTTAATGAATAAAAAAAATGTATGACCACTATGTACTTAAACCCAGTTTTTCATGCCCAAATTAATAAATTGCATGTTTTTAGTACTTTACGGCCCTTGTAGAATAAGTGACGTCAAATGTTCTGTCCACTTTGTTTATTTTTGCGCTCAGTAGATAAACGCCCGACTTTGACTCTAATTTTTGACGTTTCGAGCGTTCGAGCGTTCCAGTTTTTTCGATATAGACATTTGATTATCATGAGAAAAGGTCTTTTCTAAGACACTGGTAGCTTCCTAAAAAAATTTAAACATAATCGAAAGTAATTTCTACTTTTAAATTAACTTTTTTTAGAGTGCACAAATTTTTTTAAGACATGGTATTGTGTTCATCAACATATCGCCACAGACTATTAATTCTTTAAAAGTTGCTATCTTAAAAGTAGTAAAAAGCTATATTACCAGCAATTTGGTCCTAAGTTGTCTGATGGTAATGGTTTTAGAGTATAGTGTAATTTAGAATTTAAAATTAAATTCCTATATTAGATTTTAAATAAAATATGGTTTTTGAGAGTTGTTTTACCAATTGATACGTTTTTCTGAATAGGTAATGTCGAAGGTGGTACTCCTGAGCCTAGAGAGAAAGAAGAAGGAGAATGTGACACAACTTTCGGTATGTATTCATTTATTTATAACCTTTTTAAACGACTTCCAAAAAAGGTGAAAGTTCTTCATTCGTCTGTTTTTTTTTTTGGTGGCGACGTTACCTGGGCCCTATTTAATAAAGCTGACAATCCGACAAGTCCGACATATGTCAAAAAGTGACAATTCGACAATTTTTCTGTTTAATAAAACTTACAGGCGACAAAATTGTCATGGTGTAAAATTGACAAATTTGTCACGACAATTTTCTTATTGTCAGATTAAAGACTGCGGTTTTTTGACATATGTCGAGTTTTATTAAACGCGTTTTTAGATGACAAATATGTCAAGATTTCACCGGTCGATTTTTGACATATAATTGTCACTTTTATTAAACAGCCTAAGCGCGACAATTCTACAATTATGTCATTTTTTGACATATATGTCGAATTGTCAGCTTTATTAAATAGGGCCCTGCCCCCCTATTCGCTATCTTTTACATTTCTAGTGATCAACCGAGTCTGGTTGTACACCGACATTTGATGTCAACTGATTTATCATAACTTTGGTATTGCGTATCACATTGAGTGGATAACTGGTTATAGTGACTAACGGTGTCTTTCAGGACGTCACTAGCGCAACACTATGTTTTATCGACTATTATACGACTAAGTTATTTAATGCTTTTTGAGGGTTGTGCGTGGAACATTTTGAGGACATTTCATTTTAGGCGGTGTATTTAAGATAAAGTGGCGGTAAAATAAAATCACAGACTATACTATAACTATGTATGGTAAAATATATGTAAACTCTTTGGGTAAAATTCATAGTAATTCATTACGTAGGTAATCTTCATTCCATTCGAGCAACATTCGATTAATTACTGTTTAAAAGTTAGTTCAATATTAGAAATTTGGTGATAGTAAATAATGTAAGTAGGTTATGATACCGAATTAATAAAGGAGGCAAATTAAAAACTCATACAAATAAATAAAATTGAAGTGTCTGTTTGTAATATCAAAATAACAGCTTTTTACCAAATGCATATGATAGTATATACGGTACCTACAACAAATTAACCATTTTTTAAATTTTTGTCTGTCTGTCTGTTTGTTCCGGGTAATCTTCGAAATGGTTGGACCGATTTTGACCTGACTTTCGATGGCAGATAGCTGATGTTACAAGGAGTAACTTAGGCTACGTGAACGAAGCCGCGGGACACAGCTAATATTATGTAAAATTATTTTTTATACTATTGGATAACGAGACGAGCGGGTTCTTTGCCTGATGGTAAGCATAACGCCGGCCCATAACATACAGTGCCACTCACACTTTGAAACACTAAGACCTGCGCAGCACTGCAGTACACTCGTTACCCTGAGACATTAGGTATTAATTCTCAGCGTAAGCCACTGAATTTCACTGGCTACTTTGTTCATCAAAAGGGAACACAGTAATGCTCGCACATTACTGCTTGGTGGCAGACTTCACGAGCATAGTAGTGGTACCAACCCAGATGGACACTCGCAGAAGACTTAGCCCTACCATCTAATCATAAAATATATAACAATAAACACTCCAGCATCACAATCACAACAAAATCGTTGTTGTCGATCGACGGGGTTAATCACTCGAATTTATAAAACACTGCTTTTGGGTAGTGTCTTTCACAAACCTCGGTGATTATCAAATTTGATGTCCACTATGCTTACATAATCGCAATTTTAAACTATCGATACAGAAACATCTGTCAAAATGAGTTATGGTGACTAACAAGTGACTAACCGCGAAACTCGGTGCTCATGACGTCATCCAAGTTGATAACTGAGGTTAGCCAATACGAAACTAGCTGTTTGACAGTTCATCGTTGTACACTTTGCCAAGTGATCATCATTATGAGTTATCAACCGAGATACGGAATAGCCCTGCTGAGGTTAGCCAATACGAAACTAGCTGTTTGACAGTTCATCGTTGTACACTTTGCCAAGTGATCATCATTATGAGTTATCAACCGAGATACGGAATAGCCCTGCTGGTCTTCGACAATTCTCCACAGATTTAAAAATTTTTTTTCGTCATGAGTATGTTTCAATCTTAACTTCTTAATCTGCAGCATCAGATGGCCACCTCACAATATTTTTGTTTTATTATTAGTGCTTGAAATTAGTGTAAAATATTAATCGATGGGGCTGGAATTCACTGACAAAGTTCTATCAAAATTGAGACAGTTCTGCAGCCGGGGTTCGAATCTGTATGTTATCTCGAAGGAGGTCAATCTACTCAGAGATCAACGATATTTGTTTTACGAGTTTTTGAAATTCGGAATTTTTCATTGAAGAAAATACATTTAAAGTTTACGTCAAAATTCTACTACAGAACTTCCGGACAGCCCTAGTTCAGCTGATTCACTTGAACTATGTTAAATGATGATGTTGATTAGAAGAGACTTAGAAATAATTCCAGAAAAAGCCGTCCACTTAATGTTTGAAGTCAATTTATTTTTTGTATAGAAATGTTGAATGGCTTATTTCCAAGAGGGGTTCTCATAACTTATCGACAACCATGGTCCTAATTACCCCCCTTCTGGGATAACATACCAATTCAAATGCACCCTGTATAATTGTTGCTTTTGTTTTGTAGAGCGTTCGCGTCATGAGAGGATTGATTACAATGCATTGGACTTTGAAGAGGATATTGAGCATGATGGTAAGGTTTTTTTTATCCAAGATAAGTTTAGCGTTTGACCACTATCTCTCCTGATTTTAAGCCACAATGTGGTCGAAGATGACGTGTATGCTAAGTCAAGATTAGAACTGGCTCTCAAGTGTAACTGTGGAACACATCTTGGCGAGAGATATTCAATTGCGTATTGCTACACTATTCTGTTACAGATTGTATATTATACGCATTATGTATTTGCATATATATATCCTGTTCCAAAATCTTAGATATTTTATGCAAACAAAGGGGTTGATGGAACGAAAAAAATGATAGAAAACTGTGCATTCCGTAATTTGATGATAGACATTATATTAGTTGATTTTAAATTATAACATGATAAACTTGAATTATTAAAAAAATTTGAATGGATCGTTTTTGTAAGATTGTTATTTTAAACAAAACTATGATAAAAGGAAGTTTTTTGGAGCAGTTATTTTTCTTAGACTGGGAACACAGCAGAGATTTTAAACATTTTGTGCAAACGGCGCCATTTTCTTTTTCTGTCTATTGATCTGCTCCAATCTCCGAACTCGAGTATGTATCTGGCTGCGTATGTGTTGTTGTTAAAGATCTTGTTAATTTGTAGTGGTTTTGTTTAAGTTGTTGTTGGTTCTTTTTATGTGTTTCTTTATACGTTGTAATTGTGCCGCGTGAGAGCAAAGCCGGGGGAAAGAGAAACAAAAATATTTTTGACAAGTGAATAACGTTTTGGGCAACCGGCATGTCACTTTGACAGTGACTTTTCGTGACATTTCTTTGTTTACAATAAATATCTAAGATTATGGAACAGGGTATAGATCGGGCATGTAGTCAGACTTGGGATTAAATACTGTCTGTTTCCATAGAGGAGCCCGCGCCCCGGCGCGCGGCGCGGCGGCGCGAGCGCCCGCACGCTTCCCCTTCCAGCCGCGCGGAGATACTCGCGCGCGCGCTCGGAGTCAACCCCAAGCACGACCAGAAGTGAGCCGCACAACAAATACCCCTCACACACAATTAACATAACAAATAACTCTTACACACTCATACCTTTTACTAGGTGGTAGAACTAACTCTTCTGCGAGTGTCGGTCTTGGTTGGTACCACCGCTTTGTGAGAGAAGTCTGCCGCCAAGCAGGAATGTGTGAGCATTACTGTGTTCCGGTTTGATGAGCAGAGTAGCCAGTGAAATTACTGGGCTTATGAGACTTAATACCTAATGTCTCAGGGTAGGCGCACTGCAGTGCCGCGCAGGACTTCGTGTTTCAAAGTTCTGAGTGGCACTCCAATTGTTATGGGCCGGCGTTATGCTTACCATCAGGCAAACGACTAGCTCGTCTCGCTAACAAGTAACATAAAAAAAATCCACTCATTAATGACCGCTTCAAAAAATTGTATTCTAATAAAGACTTGTCCTTCGTAACCCGTCCGTAGCAGAGAGAGGGAGCAAGCACGTGGGCGTGGGCCTGTGTCCACGGTGCAGGCGCGTGGGCCCGCCTCCGCCGTGGTGGCGGCCCCCCGCGCGCCCCTCGCCCCTGCCCCTGCGCTGGGGGAGGGGCTGGGGGCCCGAGCCGAAGACACCTCCCAGGGTGGATACGACCCCTTCTCCATACTGAGGAGCACCTTCAACCGCGGACAGAATCAAATAGTAAAGTAAGAAGTTTTTGGGCCCTGTTGAGGTCATTTTATGATAATAATTAATTTTAAGTGCTATCTACACTTATTTTTTAAGTGAGTGATCGTTTCTATGTAATCGTGGATTGGATAAAGACATTGGTCCAGTTTCGTGGAATTCACAGGTTTCAATTGTTGTTGAAAATAGTTATTTGTTATGCAAGGCTGCAAAGTTGTTATTTGGTGCGAGTACTTGAATTGAAATCCGAGAAAGTAAAAAGGATAAGACAATCCTGAGCGTAGCAAGGGTTTTAAAAGTACGAGAAGCAAAATCACTTTTCTGCCGAGTTAGTTTTATACTAGCGTGGAAAAAGCACTTGCACGCAGATTTCGAATGAAAAACAAAACCTTTCCTCGCTATAGTGAGGTGAAAAATTGTGTGTTTGACTCGGCAGCAAAGTTATGTGTGTATCGTACCTCTGAAACCTTCGCTACTTTCTGGATTCTATCTTTGATCTACTCGTTTCGGTCATAGTTCAAAAGTGATTTAAATTTGTAATAATCGCGAAAGAAATTGCTAAACAAGGTTGATTTTAAAACAAACTTTTGTTGCAGGAAAGAGGAACGCCCTCCTCGCTTCGAACGACGCGACAGGGATCACCACGACAATCGCCAAGACAAAGAGAAACGGGAGAGGGAACGACGACATTCCGATCGAAGGGAAGAGAGCCGATGGGACGACAACAAACAGGAGAAATCTAAAGAACCGAGAATCGAGTCTAAAGTCGAAGAGCCCAAAGTACCGGGAGACAAAGCAGAAAGGCACGCCAGAAGCAAGAGAGAGAGCATGTCAGAGATCGATCTTAAAGGAGACAAGCGAAAGGAAAGAAGCAAGAGCAAGGAAGAACAACGGTCTGGAAGACGCTGGGACAGCTCTAGTAAAGAAGATGACAGTAAACACAAACGTATACACAGAAGCAGTCATAAAGAAGCTGAAAACGGACAGACTAAGGATAAAGGCCGCGACAAAGAAGACGACAGACACGAGAAGCGTGGCAGAAGCATGTCCAAAGACAATGACAAAAGAGAGAAGCATCGCGACAGCAAAAGCAGGGACAAAGAAGGTGAAAGAAGACGCAGAGACAGCAGCAGGGATGACGAAAGACGAGAAAGACGCAGATCTTTAAGTAAGTCAAAAGAAGAAGACAGAAAGGAGAAACGACGCGAAAGAAGCAAAAGCAACCAGAAGGAAAGACGAAGGTCGAGAAGCTATGATAAACGCGAAAGATCCAAATTGAGTCGCAGCAGGGAACGGGAAGACGATAGAAAAGAAAAACGTCGCGAAAGAAGCGGAAGCAAAGTAGATATCCGACGTAAGAACAGCCGAGACCATGACGCAGAAAGAGATAGGCGTAGGGATAGCAGGGATAGAAGCGAGAGGCACAGAGAGAGAAGCTTGAGCAAAGACAGAGAAGGCGATAGGAGAAGGCGTCGGTCCCACTCGAGGTCTAATTCACGCTCAGATTCGAAGCAAAGAGATAAGTCTCTTGAGCGTAAACTGTCTACAGCAAAATTGGCATCGGAAAATGCTGAGAAGAACGTGGGAAGCTCTCCTCAAGATGAAAAAAAGAAGGTAATTCAGGGAAGGAATGTTTGTCTTGAGTTTTTCAGCAGCCAAATCAACAAAATGCATGTTTTTAGTACAGCTTTACAGCCCGCGTAGAACAAGTGACGTCAGGTGTTCTGTTCAATTTGTATGAGGCGTTTTAGCGTTCACAAGATACGCCTGACTTTGACTCTCATTTTTTACTTTTCTAGCGTCCGATTTTCAGTTTTTTCGATATAGATATTTGATTCTCACGAGAATGTCATAAAATTGTACGGTTTTTTTTCTCAGGAGGAAGAACGCGATGAAGCGCGCAAAGAGTTGATGGAGATAGTTCGTCTTATCAAGTCCAGGCAACGCGATCGAGAGACCAAAGCGCAAGGTAACTTATTTATTTTGGTGTCTGTCAATTCTATACAAACTGTTTCCTTGGTTAGACAGTATGGTATCCATGTGAGATCCGTGTTTTTGTCCAACTGGTCGGCAGCCAATGACATGATTCGAGTGGGAATCTATTTAAATGGAATTGAATTTTGAATAATCTATGTCGATTGATGATCCGCCAAGACATTACTAGACAATTTAAAAAAACTCGTGATTCTATAGAATTCTTCAGTTTCTTTTAGTATTCCTACAACGAAAGTGTGGAAAAACAAAATGTGAAGTACGAACATCGAATCAAACAGATAACAAAACACACACCAAAACACTTTCATGGTAGGAAAACTGCGATCCGACAGCCGAAGCTTCGACGTTTGATTTTTGCGGTAAGGCCTCCTGTGTCGATGCTAGTGTTTCAAATCTAAACTTTACCCACTGTTAATTGTACACTTGAACAGAAGCCAAGAAGAAACGCGGCTCGTCGGCCGACTCGGGCGACTCGGAGCGCGGCCGGCGCCGCCGCTCGGACGAGCGGGAGCGCCGCAGCAGGAAGAGGAGCGCCTCGCCTAGGTAAGTGCCCTCCTTACTGACGAACAACAGACATAAACACGACTTGTTCCCTTAATATCGTACGTTCCAAAACGAAAACTATACCCTGTTCCAAAATCTTAGATATTTTATGTAAACAAGGGGGTTGACAGAACGAAAAAATTTATAGAAAACTGTGCATTCCGTCATTTGATGATAGCCATTATTATTAATTGATTTGAAATTATAATATGATAAACATGAATGATTGAAAAAACGTGAATGGATTGTTTTTGCAAGATCGTTATTTTAAACAAAACTATAGTAAAAGGAAGTTTTTTCGTGCAGTTATTTTTCTTAGACTGGGAACACAGCAGAGATTTGAAACATTTTGTGCAATCGCCACCATTTTCTTTTCCAGTCAGTTGATCTGTTCCAATCTCCGAACTCGAGTCTAATCTTGGAGCGTATGTGTTGTTGTTAAAGATCTTGTTAATTTGTAGTGGTTTTGTTTAAGTTGTTGTTTTTGGTTCTTGTTATTTGTTTCTTGTTAAGTTATAATTGTGCCGCGCGAGAGCAAAGCCTGGGGGACAGATAAAAAAAATATTTGTCACAAGTGAAAAATGTTTTGGGCAACTGGCATGTCACAATGACAGTGACTTTTTGTGACATTTCTTTGTATACAAAAAATATCCAAGATCATGGAACAGGGTAAAACGAGAACTCTACTCTTGTTACTCTTGTGTAGCTGGTATTTAGTAACTAAAATGTTTTTTTTTGTTTCTCTGTGGAGGTCTTATCTGCTCTTAAAATGACTATGTAGTCGAATATAGTGAGTATTTAAAAAATGGCTTTCAAGGCCAGCGGCACCTACAGATGCTTGGCGACAGGTTTTCTGAGCCGTCGTTAAAAACATAAAAGATAATCCTACTTAATACTATAAATGCGAAAATTTGTGTGTGTGCGTGATTGTTACCACGTATCGTAACTACTGAACCTATTTTGATGAAATTTGGAATGTGGATAGTTTAGGTTCTGGAATAACACATAGGCTATAAATATATACGCGGGCGGAAGCAGTTATATAAGTAACAGAATCTTGGATTGTTTTCCTTAACCTACTGAATTGATGGAGTCAGCCGAAACTGCGTAAATTCATACTAAACAAAAATATAGAATTTAGGTTTTTTCTGCGAAATAGTTATTATTAAATAAATACCTATATCTATATCTTGCTTAACCTATAGGTTAAGCAAGATATAGGTTGTTGTAGATGTTCAACAGTGGACGTTATAACGTCCACTGTTGAACTGGGTGGCACTGCAATTGCTATGGGCTGGCGTTGTGGTTACCATCAGGCAAACGATCGCCCCGTCTCGTTACCCAATAGTATTAAAAAAAATATGTTGATCGAGCAGATTGCTGTTGTCCACACCCTGGATATTCCCTTAGCCGGCTCTTACGGAACCCATGGCAAAAGATGGGGTGGTACTATTGTTAGCCTCGACCACACGGCAAGAATAACTATGTATTATAAGTTAATGTATTTTACAAGCATCGTCCATCTCCCTCAGACGTCGCCGCTCTCGCTCTACCTCTCGCCGCCGCCGCTCCCGCTCTCGCTCCCGCTCTCGCTCTCGCCGCCGCGACGAGCGCCGCGACAGGCGACGCTCATCTTCTTCCCGCTGAAAAATGAAACCAGATGTGACGTCATCGTCACGCACCGAGGGGGGTATGATTACGTGTAATTAGTACTGACGACCCACCCGCGCCACGTCTTGTGGTTTAGTTTAGGAGTAAGTTTTATCTTAGTTGACTATTAAAGTGTTTTTTTGTTAAGGTCAAATCTGTAAGCAGACTTTTGTTCAGCCACACCGCAGTTGAGTATGAATAATCTTGAGCAATTGAAACTGGACAAGACTCAAAGTCAAGATTTTTTTCAACCTGCTTCATTTCTATAACTTGTCCATTGTTTATTATATAATATATTATATAATATATATGTATAAGTTGTCCAATAATGTAAACAAACTTGACGGCTCACTAACCAGTGACATAAATAAAAATTCGAATCATGTCATTGGCTAGCAATCGGATCGCTATTGCTGTCATTGTTTGGCATGCACCGAGTTTGTTTGAATTATTGGACAAGTATAGAGAACCAGACCAATATAACAAAATTATAAGCTACAAAAAAGTTATAATCTACAGGAGGCCTACCAGCGTCAAACAACAAACGATTCATAAGCAGAGCAGTTCAAAAGCAGCTCTTAAAATGAACCACATTTTTTTCGTACTATTGTCTGTTTAAAGCAGCGCTGACTTTAAACTAACTCTCAGCCGAATGAATGAACTAAAACATCCTCACGACGACTTGTATACGTCTGAGCGAAAGGGATAAATGTATCGCGTGCGTAATGCTAACTCGCTCGCACGGTGTGTTTGATTTCTTCGTTCAAAATCTTAATTACGCTGCTATTGGACCTATAAATTAGCGTTTTCGATGGTTTTATTGAAACTAATTTACTCTCAAATATATTATGAAAATATTACGCTTGATTGATATTTTCACTATCGAAACAACGATCGTTGTCTAATTATGACAAAACGGTAACATTATAATTATATAAACTGGTGGTAAAAAGTTTGCAATGCAAAGTTGAAACATTTAAAAAGGTTTTAGAACGCATAGAATAGAATCGATTTCACAATAAGAATGTATACCGGTATTACATTCTCTTTGGAATGTAGCGTCGATTATGCATGTAAAAGAAGGCTTGTGAAAAATCTTAGGAGGTTGTGTGAATTACCCTGACTAGCTGCTGCCCACGGTTTTATCCGCGTGGAGATATACAATTTCATTTTTTTTTGCGTGGAATCCTAATTTTTTTTAAGCCGGAACTTGTTTTTTGTTCATAGTACCGTACTTACATAGTTTAGTAAAAAGCTGTTATTTTGACATTACAAACAAACATTTCAATTTTATTTATCTGTATAGATAGTAATATGCCTAAGTAAATAGATGTGAAAGCACTGTACAAAATAATATAATAATAATCGAATGAAAATTAAATATCGAATACAATTGCGCGCGCAAACCTTTGCATGCGAAAAACTCCAAAATACTTTAACTTTCGATTAGGACTCTCCAAAACACAATAAACGTAGTATCCCTTAGTAGTTTGTGCAATAAACTCTAAACTAAACGTAGTGATTATATACTCTTTGCTCTAAACGGTTCACAAAAAGTATGTCTGCGAGTAACTTTTTATGAACCGCAAACTTTGACTGCTAACTGTCGAACTAGAAGTTGAGAAGCTGTCAATTAACAGACGATAGTACGAAAATGATCACAAAATGAATGAACGAATTCCTTAGCAGACTACAAGCAGCTCTGCTTTTGACACAACGGAATATAAAACGTTATGTCATAAAACGGAGAGACCATAGTACGAATTTATAAAACGTTTCATTTCAAGTCTTAAACTGAGCTGCATTTAGAGACGCTGGTAGGCCTGCTGGTCATTGTAGGCCTAATAGACCCTATAAATGATCCTATGAAATCGAACAACATATTCCATTCCTCTTTTTTTTGTTGCCGTTTAGGATATTACGCCTTTACGCACACCTCCGTGTCCTGGATGTCGCGGAGGTAGTGTGGGACCATCGAGGCACTCGTACTAACTTCGAGAGACGATATGCTGTACTATCCGCGGCGCAAGTACGGATCTTTTCGATGAATAAAATTCGATAAAATTGACAGTTAAAATCGATAAAGTGGGTTTTATCGATTATAACTGTCAAATTTATCGAATTTTATTTATCGAAAAGATCCGTACTTGCGCTGCCGATCTCACAACAATGTCAATACAACGTTACCAAAGTTCGTATACCAACATCAATATTTTGCTATAACAAATATCAGCGCTAAGCGTATCAGCGTAATCAGAGCGCATTATGTCAAGGCAAAAATGGTGGAAATTATTTCATACAAACCAAAGGTCACTGCAGCTCTGGTGCTTAGTTCCTCGATGTGTGGGACTCCACCTCCTGCCCGCTACATCCCTACCCACTAAAAACCAACGGGTTGTATCCTGTCGGCTTGGCCTTCGGTCGGCGTCGCGGCTCGTTCATACACGTTACACTCCACGCGACCCCATCAGCCGTCGTCCGTCTCCTGGCACGGGCCCGGCTCGAGGGGACAACACTTCCCGCACGGCTCACGTGATGCGCCGGAACCCGACCCCACCTATGAAAGGTGCGGCACGCCAAATGACTGCCCATCCGACGCCCCAGGCGGGGGAGCGATTGGCATCACGCCCCCGTCTCCGTGCTCCACGGAGCACCTCAACCCCACCCATCGCGGTGTTCACTAATACGCGTTATTTTGTTAGTGGTAGGACCAACTCTTCTGCGAATGTCCGTCTGGATTGTTACCACAGCTTTGTGAGTGAAGTCTGCCGCCAAGCAGTACCTAGGGTGCAAGCATTACTGTGTTCCGGTTTGATGAGCAGATTAATAGCCAGTGAAATTACTGGGCTTATGAGACTTAATACCTAATGTATCAGGGTAACGAGCGCACTGCAGTGCCGCGCAGGCCTTTGTGTTTCAAAGTTCTGAGTGGCACTGCAATTGTTATGGGCCGGCGTTATGCTTACCATCAGGCAAACGACCAGCTCGTCTCGTTACCAAATAGCATAAAAAGTAAAAACACCGCTTCGAGTGCGGGTCTTTTTACTCTTGGTACGACCACAGCGCACCTCACCACAACCCTGTTACCCCTTTTAGTCCCTGGATGTGCAAATACCTACCAGTTCAGGGACC
This sequence comes from Crocallis elinguaria, assembly GCA_907269065.1. Classification (NCBI taxonomy): domain Eukaryota; kingdom Metazoa; phylum Arthropoda; class Insecta; order Lepidoptera; family Geometridae; genus Crocallis; species Crocallis elinguaria. The sequence continues at coordinate 18,590,058 of OU026068.1, forward strand.
TCTCCTCCTTTATCACGTTCGATACTGGTGCGCTGCCAGCGAGAGCAGGTTTTTAATCCCTCTGGTCCCACGCTGGAAGACAGCATGATGATCGTAGTTCCGAATTCTCTTACAGGGAATCCTAGTTACAGGTTAGGGTTGTTTCCTGCGATTGAGCGAGTACTGCGAAATCTTGCTCAAGGGAAATCGGCTCAATTTTGGTTGAGGCATCTGCCACTATATGTAATGTAATAATTAGTTACTTCGTGCGTGTCATCGTGTCTACAGTAGTGATATACATTGATATATAAATTGGGAAAAGCGAGGCTTATACTTTGTTGTTCAAATGGCGCTGGTTGGTTAGTCAACTAAGGTTTAGTTTAATTTCTTTATTTTGTTTTCACATCTTTATAAAAGCCTCTAATCACGGTCCAATCTGTCCAATTTGTCGTTACAATGTGCGAACTAGCAAATCGGAACGTAGGTAGGCGTAGTGACGTGTACAACACGCCTACTTGATACTTACTACTTTGCAATTTGGTTTGGCTCGCAGTAGATTGGGATAGCAAATGGTTGGATTGAACCTTCGTCTAGGGGCTTTAACTTGACGACTCTTTGAAACGATAAATTTCAAGTCAAACACAATACTTTATTGTACACTTATAACTGTTAATGTGTGAGAAATGAGAGCAGTCCGTGTGCGACTGCTGTATTTATAATTTTGTTTGGTGTATCTGTAGGCTTCTTAGTAGCTTATTTTTTACAACTGACGGGTTGTAAATTGGCTTCTAGTTATTATTATAACAGCATAAAAAACGAATTTTAGAAAAAAATGGTTCAATGGATTCAAATAGTTTGTGAATGACATCGTCTAAAATTAAATATTATGTATGTTTATAGTGATTGTTCATCTAATTCATGCATACATGTTTTAAAATTAAGGATTTGGATGCATTCGACAATTTTTTGTTGATCCCACAAACTATTCATTATGTGGAGAATAGATAGATTTAAGATTTATTTTACTTTTAAGCGTAGATTTAAAATAAAACAAATTAAAAGTTATACTGTATAATAAATGTTTAAATTGTCTAAAAACAAAATATAAAAAAAAAATTGTGAACTATTGCATTTTATGTTTTTTCCAAAGGAGCGTTGGCGTCAGTCTAGTTTCTAGCACTGCAATTTGCGCCAGTAACTTTTCAAAGTAGTTTTAATTGTACTGTACGGTGTCTGTTTACTGATTAAATTGAATAATACCAAAATAAAATTGTTTAATTTGTCCTTGTGAGGATCCTTTGGTGCCGCGTTCAACCGCATGGTAGGTATAATTAAGGAAGTAGGTCAAACGCGCTACGTACTCCCGTAACTTTATTTAATTGCTTTTTAGGTCAAGTTCAGAAACCATGACCCTTTCAATCGCATTTACTGCGTGATTTGTAAGCTGACTCTTGAGCCGTGTATTTGCATAAATTGTTTTGTTATTGATCAAATGTTTCTCGTTTTGTTCTGGTGTTTATTCGACAGTGGTAATTTTAGTTTCCGAGTCTTACGTTGTGTTAAAGCATCAAACGCGTAATATGTGCAAGTAAACAGAATCATTATCTGACGAGTACGCAGCGCACGCCGCTTCGTTACCAAAGTTCGCACAATTTGTGCGAGTTCCGTCGAGCACAATAAACAAAACGGCATGACAGCGATGCGCGATCCCGCCTCCGTACTCTGTCTGCGTGCGCCTCGTGACATAGTTCGGATGCATCGCGCGTGCTTGAAAGCGGAAGTATAATGCCATTATCGATTTGCTTATGACAGAAAATGCGTTGAATGGACAAGGCTTCGGAGGGGGGGCGGGGGGCGGGGCGCGGCTCGGGCGCGTCAGTGCGCCGGAGACAGCGGGCTGCGCTACACGTCTCGCGGCCCGCCTCTCGCGACATCCCGAGTGTTGTGCAAATGATTGTGTTTTTATGGCGGTCAAATTACTGCAAGTGTTGGTGTTGGGTGTGATCGCGGCGGCGGCCGTCGACGGTGCGTTTGTATACGTGTTGTGTCACTTGCAGCGGCCCACGTGCTCGCCCGGGCTCTGTTTACGGCGGCGGGCGCATGCGCGAGCCTTCCCACCGGGTCAAACACCGGCCTAACCTAAAGCCTACGTATAACTACATGTTTTCGGTCCGTCAAGTAAGTCTAGATGTAGATCTGGAGATGCGGCTGCGACGAGCCACGGTAAGTGATCGATACGGGCCCGCACGGCCGAAGGCCTGATGCGGTCGTGTTTACAATCCTCGAAGCGTGGACCATTCTTCGCTCCATTGTAAACTGGTTTCAAGGTTATCCCCTAATTAAGTCTTTTTTTCTCTTCCGCACTTGTATTCCGAGTCCGTAGCAGTTCTTCTTTAAATACAGTATCGCTGTTTCTGCCGTAGACTGGTAGTTTAGATTGTTTACATGTCGATTTGCATAATTATTCAAGTTCTAGTTTGGTCTGTGTATAAATTCGCTGTAGTATCGTAGTAGTGCGTAGTTAGAAGGTTGAAGTAAAAAAAAAAACGTAATTTGAAAGGTGTAACAATGGATCAATGGCAAATGAATGTGGCGAATTAAATACAAACAGGTTTTGCCAGGTGGTCCGCCGAGCTCGGTGAATAAGACGAATTTGGCCAGCGTTTAGTGCGCAGTAAGGATTGCCCGCGGTGGCCCCTAAAATGAGAACTCGCATCTTATTAGACAAAAGTTTTGATTCAACTTTCGCATACGATATTGAATAAGTTCTCATGGGAAACCGATTCGATTGCGGACTTGCTGTGGAAATGTTGAATGGAAAGTTTGTTTAAGATTCTACATTTGAAACGAATCAGAGGTTGGGTCAGATAAGGCTTTTGGTGTATAAATATATAGTTTAAACGCTACGGTATGCTTTTCAGCAAAAGACTACTAGAAATAATAATCTGAAAAACATTGCAAGTAATAAACTCAAAACGAATGACCCAGGATTAATTAAATATAGCCTTTCCGAGAAGTTACAAATTGTTCTTTGACAAAATTCCTAGAAACTTTATTAATATAGTATATTCCTAGTAACTTACCGCAAACTGGAAATATATCTAAAGGACAATATAATTATTTACGTATCAAATTCACCTCGTTATAAAAACCCCACATGTATGTGATTATTTCAACTTCATTTATCTTAAATGTGCCTGTCAATTTAACGGAAAAAGAAGAGATAGTATAGAGCTAGACAGAGATAACCATATCGCCCCTCTTTGGGCGCCAATAGTAAGACTATAATAGACAAAAAATAGGAACAACCACCTAATAAGAGGCTTAAAACTATTCTTTAATCTCTAAATCATGAATCGTACAAGACTACAATGTCATCATGAAACATCTCTCACTCTCAAACCAGGAACCAAAACTCCGAAACACTTCCATGCCTCGATACAGAAAACAAAACTGAAACCCCAAACGAAGAGCTTTCTAAATGCGTAATAAAGAAATTGTTTACGAACGAGACTTCGTTAGGGCACTAGATAAAAATACATCCAGGCTTGTTAATACCTATTTACGTAATGGTTGAGATAGGTCATTGTTGAGACCCAAATTAAAATACCTACGAGGTGACCTCACACTGCCTCGGATACGTTACAATGGAATTCTTTGAGCATAACTGGTGAATTTGCTAACTGATGTTTTGTCTATTGTTTTTACTGACAAAGCTGAGATTCTAACTTAAAGGAAACTGTTTTTAATCAATGACTACGAGGATGTTAAAATGATGAAAACTATGATGATGAAAAAATAATTATAATAAACCACTATCATAAAGTACTACATTCCTGGGAAAAAAGTTCACATTGATATTATTTGCTATGGAAACAATTTCTTTTGAGAATCTGATATTCCGACAGTTATAACTTTAATCCCACAGTATCCGATGTCCTTAATAAGTACGTTCATTACTGTAATTGGATTAATTGGGCATTGGATATTGGATACGCCACTCTCTCAAAGTTTAAAAATGGTGAATTAGCAATAAGTTGAAACGACGATGTAAGTGTATAACCAGCGCTTATAAAGCAGTTTCAGAAAAGATCCAAAGGATCTTAACCGGATAAAAACTTGGCGTCTTTTGTAAGAATTATGCGCAAAAGTAATTTTGCCAAGTTTCTCTACATTTCAGAAACCTGTAATCCAATCCCTTCGGTCAACTCAAACTCTTTTAAAAGTTTTAATAGCGGGAAAAGAGGGTCAAGTTTATCGTGAAAAGGGATCAAAAAGCAAAAGCGACTCTTTGAGGATTATTTGAAAGTGACCCCTTTCTATTTAATTTACTTGAACACGCCGAGGACTGATGAAATTACGGAATAAATAAATACTAGAGAGTTAGCGACAAAGATGCCGTCCCAAAAAAATGGTCCTTCGATCTCCGGAACCGGTGATACTAGATCCCTAACGTTTGTTACGGATCGGCCCTGAAATGCTTGAAATCCAATTATAATGAATAGGTTCGACAAATGCGTGGGTGGGGTTTATGAAAACGATTTGTTTGTAACTACAGTTAGTTCCGATCACGTTTTGTATAACTGTCGTGGTCACATTTTGGAGAAGTATCGACAATTATTTGATACCAAAATGTTTGTCAAAATGTGCATGGCCTTGTGTAAGAAGGATTAGGGTGTTTGGATTTTAAAAATTCAACCGAGTTGGACCAGTTGCTTTTTGATTGACATGACTGTAGCATGTCGAAGGGTAAATAGAGCGTCGTGCAAAGCACTATGTAACTGTACAAAAGCTCTTTTTATAAAGTCAGACGATGTCTTGCCGAGACGAGATAATACCATAGCAATTATGTGTTTAGGAGAAGCTTAAAAATCATTTCCAGACATAAAAAAATGATAAATATTATAGCCGAGACGTTAACCCTTTCAAAATCCAATGATATAAATTTGAACATCGTGAAACAGAAAAAAACTTAAACCTGGATGATAAAATTCAAGAAAAAAACTTAAAACTGGATGATAAAATTTATTAAAGAAGGGATAAAGATCATTTTTTCTTATTAGAAAAATATTAAGTTTTATTTATTATTATAAAACTTAATATTTTGATGAGACGGGAAATGGAACGTATGAGAAATATTTAAAGAGGCGTAAATAAGTTATCCACCTATTATTTATTTATTTATCATCAAGCTGATGCAAATATCTTTTAAACTGTCACAAATTATTTGTGAAATCGGATAAGGTACCACTGAAAAACTGTTTTGTTTATCATGAATTGTTAAGTTTTTACGTGTCTATAAATTAAACGATTGTTAACTAATCGTTCGACTGAGTCTGGGTGGTTTCAATCAAGACCTGTGAATCCTATAAGATAATGATTCAGTCTTCACTTCGACCCAGAATTCTGGATTTAGTATCGCACCTCTAAATAATTGGGGCTATCGTATTAAGCCGAAGATTGGCTATTTGCACACATTAAAACAACTGTATATTCTAACCGATTTGTTTTGTATCTTCTGTTTTGAAGGATTTAGCAACTCTATGACAGCAACTGGGACCGAGTTTTTCCTGCCTTTCGTGGATCGAAAGCATGCTGTTGTACTTCTAACGGATATTCAAGGTGCACGCGTTGCTGTTATCAACTTCATTATGGTTTAATTACATGTTAAATGACTTTAACATGCAAATAAACCAATTTGCACAAAGTTAGCTTTAGGTTTCGTTATGGCTTGGCGGCAGACTTCACGAGCAAAGCGGTGGTAACAACCCAGACGGACACTCGCAGAAGAGTTAGTCCTCCCACTAACACTAACTTCCTATTATCTGGAGTTTTTATATCTCTAGAGCACTGACTAGATACTAGAGAGTTTAGAGCCACACGAACCATGCCCTGTTGGGGGCGGCATTCTAGTTTTAGGTTTTTTGATAATAATAATATATTAATTGTTTTTGAATGAAACAACTCAGTGCCGCATTACCTGCTGATAAGAAGTAATGAATGTAAACATGATTATAATTTTGTGCTCCTACTTTGTGTAATATTAGTTGGATAGTTACGCACTATATTGTTAATAAAGTATCCTGGTGATTCCCAGTGCGGATAAGGATACATACATTACAAATAGCTTGAACGAGAAAAACTTATAGTCAACTGTGTACTTATTTATTAACAAAGAATCATGCAATATGTATCAAGTTCAATAGCAGGATACAGGATAGTATTAACCTAGTTGCGAAATGAATAAACAAATATATACTACCTATTATTATGACGGCTCCGTAGCTAAGTTGCTAGTAACCCTGCCTGCATGGCGAGGGGTCCCGGGTTCGATTCCCGGCCGGGGCAGATTTTGTGTAAGCATAAAGTTTGTTCTCGGGTCTTGGATGTTTGTGATGTGTATCTGTGTATGTCCATGCCACCTGCGACACAGGGAATCCTAGTGCGGGGGTATGAGTGTGTAAGCGTTTATGTTATGTTATTTAATTTTATTGTGTACAAGAAATTGTAGCCACTGAAGAGTTTCACTATGCACATTCTGGCTCCATCAACAGATCAGCTCCATGATACCAATTATAGCTTTGTCATCCGAACTACATATATACATAATTGTTTGTTAGTTAGTTACAAGTGAGACTAATGATTGTGTTAAAAAAGGGCGTGGCGCCCGCGTGCCTTCACCTAATTCCTGTGGGGTTATGGAATATTTACACCCTGTATAAAATAACTAGCTGTGCAGCGCGGTGTCGCCCACGTAGCCTAAGTTACTCAAAATCGGTCCATCCGTAGAGGAGCTACGATACCACAGATAGAACATATACAAGTTAATCTCATAACACCCCTCCATTTTTGCGTCGGGGATTTAAAAAACACAGTCTAATTACCTAACTACATATTAAGCTATGTAATCTAAACTAATTTGAAAGTATCGAGTAAAGTAATTAACGTCTATCGTATATCAATCATGATTACTATGAAAAGTATGAAAGCCTAAACTTGGAAAGTAAACATTTGTTTTGCCAATCTGCGCGTAATCCATGAATAACGGAGGTATCCCTCAGGGGCTGAGTAATAGGTTATCCCCTCCAAATACCTCGAGGCGAGAAGTTATGAGGCTCTTCTGGAAATTAAATGTAATAAAATATTAGGGAAGGGAGCGGGTCAATCGGATAGTAAAGGTGGAAGAAACGCTAGAGTTTTGCTATATTATTTGAATAGACCTCAATACCAAGACTGGTGATGAACCGGAGGTTAATCTGGGGTATAATCCTCACACCCATTGTCTCGATATTTAGGGATTCCCAATAGTGGGATGACATGGGATAAAAATTATATACTTACCATTTTTATGGCGTAAGGTGACAAATAAACGTGCGGTCCAGGCGTGTTTTTTGTTTAGAAATTGCTATCCTAATTTTTTGCGGCAGTTCGCCTTGTCACCTTGGTACCCTTTCAGATATGTCGCCACCTTTTTCAGTAACCCATTGAGGCACCTTCACCCACCGACTGAAATTAAAACCGAATTGCTGACCGACTGCCTCTTGATGATGATTGTGCTCTGTAGTTAGAAAAGCCGCTACCAAAAGCTAGGAATGCTATAAATGAAAGTGGTTTATGCATTTGCGATAATCTTCTTTAGACTATACTTCTTTTGGCTGATGACAGATGACCGCAAAACACCTTTTGCCACTGGATATTGCAGTTAATGAAACTTTTTTATTTATTCCCCGAAACAAGGAACTGCACGATAGTCCAAACAAAAAGCTTGCCTTACACAACGTAGAATAGAGTGTTCATTAGCACCTACGGTTTCTTACGCCCTTGACATTCACACAGAAACCTTAAGGTCGCTTTTATACGAGACGTTTCAATAGCAACAGTGTGGGACATTCAAAGCCTTTTGTATTACTGGTGGAATAACAAGTGATCCATTGTTGTGACGCTGAGAACTATCTTGATGTAAGGTTGACGTAAGAGATACCGTCTAGGTGTTCGACGGTTTCTTGTCTAGCCGCTTTGTGACGGGAGATTATCATTAGCCGCCCAGACGATTTGGCTTCATGACTACCGTTATTCATTGAAGTCGTTATGTGATTTGGCTGTGTGTTCAGAATCGGTCTATTCAATATGTGTTTGCTTATCTTAGTCTGATCATCTAAGATGTTTTGAACGGCTTCAATGTCAAACTTAACTTCTTGAATTTCAAGACGAAATGGTTAGGTTAGCACCCACATGGGTGTGAAGAAGAAGGCTGATTTTTCTGTATCAGTTACAAATGATTGCATATTATACCTACTACCGACCGTTATGTACCAACATTCGTTACAGATTGTTACCATTTTATACCTGACATTTACTAGCCCGCATTGGACCAGTGTGATGGATTATTGCGCATACGTATGTTTGTAATCTTCCATTTCTCTCCAAACCTTCCTAAACCCCCACATTCTTCTTCAGCTGTACCTGCCTTTCAACTTGGCAACTTTGACTCGTTTCAGTGCCCAAATCAAAAGTGACAACGCCTCAGCGCTCGAGGCGTCTGCCACCGTTTTGGTTCCTGTAAACACTTTATAAATATTGATATACCGCTTGCTCGCTGGACCATATACTCCAATTGTTTTCATGAATCCATTAATATTTACGAGGTACTTAACTTTGAATAAACATCTCTTTAGTGGTTGATATAATACTCAGAATCTGAGCGATGTGAACGACTGTCCTATGTGTGAGTGGGTTGGCGAATTTGGTAATTATTTAGTGATAAAGAGTTTGGACTTACTACGCACGAGTAGGTACTAACTCGTACTAATAGTACTGATGATGGTAGGTCTTATTACCTTGACTTTAATAAAATCAGAAAAGTATTTATCAGTCTATGTACGCGTTGACCATTTTTACTAGGTATGTACATCTTCACCACCTTAACTAGATATACATCTTCACTTAAGATCAGCCAAGAGTGGATCAGTCAAACGTGTGTAAGTGGACTAACCCATTGATATTCGAAAGAAAAAGTTATCAGGTCTTATCTTCTATCACTATAGTGACCGAATAATTTTGTCACCAGACTATGTTTTCAAAACTGCCCGCAACTCCACTTAGAACCTTAATTCAATGGACGCTCTTATGACTCAAATCTATCACTCCAATTGTAAGTATTCAAGAAGTCAAAACTCTGTTATCTTAAGTGTTCATACACAGTGTTCTATCGACATGGGCTCCCACGAGAGCGCTCAGGAACATATATTATTTTATTTCCATCTATGTACCTAGTATATATTATAAACTTGGCGTAGAAGAGCAAATATTTTATATAATAAATGCGAAAATGTGTTTGTACGTTTATTGGTTTGTCCTTATTACACGCAGCAACGGATCGACGTGATTTTTGGCATGGATATAGTTTATGGACCGGAGAGTAACATAGGCTACTTTTTATCTCAGAAAAATGCACGGTTCCTGTGGGAACGCCGGTGAAACTGCGGACAGAAGCTAGTTTAAAATAATATGTAGGTACCTGCTTATCTACCCACGTATGGGATTCTAGTCAAAGTTAGGCAAGGTTTAGCTCGTTTAGGTTTATCTATTTATAGTTGTACCTAGAAGACCTAGACGTACAGAATTTTCCATAACATCTGCCGCTAAACCTCATTACTTATCTATTGAATCAGATTCCTTGAATAAACATCAAAATTAGGGCATCGCAAGGTCGCGGCAACCAAACAAGAATAAAAAAGTAATTTAGGTCTAGGCATAATTTGTTAGCTCTAGACATACAAGCAGGATCGTTGCCAGGGGCATATCTTACGGGTTCCAAAACTTCCGAAATCTTCGAGCTTATAATGCGAAATATAGAGATCAGCTGCCTTAGAACTTCTGTTTAACCTGTGTCTACCCTCAAAATTGTAGATTTTTAATGGTAATATATGCCCTGTATGTTCATCCTAGATACGTAACTGTTTGTATAGAAATCCTACACAGTAAACAATTTTAAGATAACCCATTTCAGAGTGCTTGGCTTTTCGCTGCTTCTAAGAATTAAATAATATCGCTCAAATGGGTAAAAGGAATCTCTTTTATGTATTAAATGTATTGGACAATTTGTGTTTATTGTTCGTATATTATTCGTTTGGTTACACATTTTCAGTGTCGGTAATTCCTTTATTGTGAATTTGTATCTTGAGCACAAAACTTACCTACAGCTTTCTATCACATTTTGTGGGAAAGAGTGGGGAACAAGCATTTGACTTTACTTATGTAAATTATCGGCTAATAAGAGTAATTAAAAAACATTACTTATAATTGGTTTTAAAAAAGTTGGAACCAACTTCTATGAAAATATCGCGATATATGAAATTTCATCCCACATTTTCCACCTTACCTAAGGGGTGGTATTCTTTTATAAAAATCGGTTCACAATATTGACGGAGGAATCGAAGAAAATACGTAAAAAAATACATATAGTCAAAGTTCTGAGTGGCAGGCGTGGTGGTATGATTAGCATGAGGCAAACGACACTCGTCTCGTAATAGTATTTAAAAAAATATAGCTTCTATGTAAGTACAGCCTATAAATAATACACGTATACCAGAAGAGTACCTACAACGTTTATTATAGGGCTGTAAAGTGCGCATTAACACTTCATCCTTTAATCGATTACCTACGAATACGTTTTGACTGTGGAATCCTTCAAATCCCTCGTTGAATTACTCAGCTTTGGCCTTGGCAGTACGCTTTTTTTTGCGCGTGTAAAAATAGGCTTATATTTGGCATTAGAAGTGGTAAATTGAGATGAATGGAGCGCACAGGTTTTTCAGTAAATAAAACCACTTGACGTGCTGCTATCTCGTGTGATGTTTTGGAAACTCAATGTTTTTTTATTTGTGGTCTAGGATTGTGTAATAGTTAATTATTATCTATGAAAAAAATTGCGACGACTGTTTCCACCCTTCTTCTCAATCGGTTTTGTATTTGAAAGGGCATTTAGAGTCGCTTAACTTTCTTGAACGCTTTCCTAGGCACATGAGCACGGGAATAAAGAACAATTAATTTGAATTTGTGAGACATTTATCTCTTCTAAAAACAATGTGTATATACCTATCTAATAAAAGCAAAATAAGTTTATAATTAAGATACCAACAACTTCTTCGTAGAGCTGTCTTCTTATATTCGTATTTTAGTAGGATTATTTTAGAGAGCCTACAAAAGTTATTTTATTGTGTTATGCTGAAATCAAGACTTGATTCAAAACTGATTTCGGGAAAAGCGAATTTTCTTATCAAAACTTAAATATGATTACTAACGAAGCTTAAGAAGTTATCTGTATTATAATTATAGTAAACTTTAAGTTTTGAACCGAAGAACAGAGATTTTTCGGTCTTCAGAAAACAAAGTAAGTATAAATCAAAAGAAAGTCTTTCTTACATGTTTTTCCAAACTTTTTTGTTGGTGGTCGATTATCATGATGCTTGATGAACGTGGACATAATTATGTATTAGTTAATTTCGTTAAACCTCCTTTTAAGGATCAGGACACCCAATGGTCCAAGCTCACTGCTGTCTCCCCACTGCCATAATGGCAGCTACTACATCTTAAGTAATATAATATCAGACTGCGTGTTAGGGAGAAAGGGAATAAGATTTTCCATATACCCTTTCTTTCTTGGGGAGAAAGGGAATAAGATTTTTCATATTCCCTTTGTCCCTACTGCCCAAACATTATCGCCGTAGTGGGGAGAAAGGGAATACACTTTTTATTTTTCCCTTTCTCCCCACTGGTGGGAGAAAAGGAATAAACCTGTTTATCTAGGTACTCCAGGTTTGCTAATATCGTCAAACAATTAAATTGTAATTTTGTTTTGTGTTACCTTTTACCTTATGGTATCTCTGGTGCGAGAGTGAACACATTTACTGTACAATTAACAGATAATGTGAGCTGTTGGGGTTGGGGTTCCAGCTGACCGCAAGTGTGCCGAACTTTACACAATGTTTTTAAAGGCGTTTGTTTTTGTTTACAGGGTTGTTCAAACAAGCGTTCTAATTGAAACCAACCTTTACATTTCAACTTTGAATTTAACACTAAGTTTATCAGTAATTTTCAGAACTTCAGCTTCAATTCATATCATCCGTCTGATCCTAATTTTATTGCTAAGTAAATAAAGGAACAGGAAATTTGGGAAAGTTCCGAGATTAGGCTCGAGTTAAAACCCTTTATTTACGGCTTAAATCAATTTGCCACTACAGGCTGATGTCACGAAAGTAGGGTAGTCTTTACCAAGTCGGTTAGTCCAAAAATCGTGTTTCCATTTTATCATACTTTATTATAGTATCAGTTCAAGCCTGGCAAACGGATTAAAGAAAAAAAATAATGGAACGGTTGATGAATTTTAGCTGGAATGTAGTAGCTAGGCCAAGCAATCAACAGAATGGCCCTACCACTATGATACGGTTGCTTGCATCGTTACATTTTAAGTGCAGTGATCAAGCTTATTGCCCTTATCTATCCCAATGATTTCTCAAGAAGTTCTCCTGCAACGTCATTGGACTGGTTTAAGTAAAATACAGTTTGTATTCGTCTATAATAGACTTTAGTGTCCCATGATACACGGATGATCAACGGACGAAGTCGCGGGCGGGCAGCAGTTAGTAAAAAGATAAAGGTGATACGTGATAAGTAATACCTACGTCAACAACAACGATGAATAACATTCACTGTAACCGATAGTCGAGAAGAGGAAACCCTTCGAATGAACTATTTCTTATAAATTAATAGCTTCTGCCCGCGGTTTTCACCGCGTTGCCACAGCGAATCGTGCATTTTTCCGGGATAAAAAGTAGCCTTAGATGTTACTCTCCGGTCCATAAATTGTATCTATGCCAAAAATCACGCAGATCCTTTGCTCCGTTACTGAGTTTTTTATTATTATTTTGTAACGAGACGAACCGGCCTGATGGGAAGCATAACAATTGCAGTGCCACTCAGAACTTTGAAACAAAATGGCCTGCGCGGCAGTGCAGTTCGCTCGTTACCCTGAGACATTAGGTATTAAGTCTTATAAGCCCAGTAATTTCACTGACTACTCTGCTCATCAAACCGGAACACAGTTATGCTTGCACATTACTGATTGGCGGCAGACTTCACGAGCAAAGCGGTGGTACCAACCCAGAATACCCAAATGTGACATAAGCGGAACTCAAGGACATGTGAGTACTTCTAGTATAACCAGAGCACGTGCAACCATTGGTATATAGCTACTTACTATGGTAATGTACAAAATATACCCATAGTCTAAATACAAGGCTAACGGGAATTGGAGCGCAGCATTTTGTAATTGTTGTCCAAAACACGAAAGTAGCGGTTTGAAGCGAAGGCTCAGTGGTTGCCTACTGGTCCATAAGACAAAGGTCCGGATAAGCTTAAAGTGAAGAAAAACATCGATATGATAGATAGATAGATTAACTCTTTATTGAAACACCACAATACAGATACCTCAACATGTTAAGGTGGTTTGGACTTATTTTAATAAATAGGTACCAATTCGAGGTAGTGAAAGAGACGCACGACAGCCGATTCAACGACCTCTACTCAAAAAACAGTTTCATAAACACTGCTTGTTTAGTGCAGAAGCCGCGGTAAAACGAGGTGATGCGCAAGTGATGTATGTAGCGGAGCAGCCGTAGCGTTGCTTCGAGCTCAGGTAGGGTTTCGAGTGCAAGAAACATCACTATCTGGCCCTATTGCTGTTATAATCTGTTTCATGGATTTTTGATCGATTTACTTCAAGCCGTGCGTGAGCGTGAAATGCTTTGTTGTGATGATAATGACCGAACCATGGTTATTTTGACAGCAAAACGCAAACATGCATGACCATGTAATGGCGACCTCTCAACTTCATTTGCCAGCACCTAACGGAGTGCGGCGGCGACGGCTTAGCGTGTTTACCACCTTCAGACATATCACTGAAGGTGAGACGACGTCAGTGGTAGCTAACCTATCGATAATAAAAAATAGATACTTAGTAGCTGTGAACTTTTTTGAAACACCACAATACAGAAACCTTAAACTACAACAATTTAACAAGGAGTGTTACAGTAACTATTTTATCGCTTATGACTCTTGTGTACTTGTGCTGACCTGAAATAGGATTGGAGACACATCTGTCCTGTACTGATTGGCCAAGACTCACCAAGAGACGTGCCTCAGAGAAAGACAACGGTCCAAGATGATTAAACCGATTAGCTTTGCATGCCTCAGAGAAAGACAACGGTCCAAGATGATTAAACCGATTACCTTTGCATGCCTCAGAGAAAGACAACGGTCCAAGATGATTAAACCGATTACCTTTGCATGCCTCATAGAAAGACAACGGTCCAAGATGAACCGAGTACCTTTGCATGCCTCTAGAAAGACAACGGTCCAAGATGATTAAACCGATTACCTTTGCATGCCTCAGAGAAAGACAATGGTCCAAGATGATTAAACCGATTACCTTTGCATGCCTCAGAGAAAGACAACGGTCTAAGATGATTAAACCGATTACCTTTGCATGCCTCAGAGAAAGACAACGGCCCAAGATGATTAAACCGATTACCTTTGCACACTAGTTCTTGAACGCTGCATGACTTCCACGCGTCTTATTGTTCTAGTTAGAGTGGTAGGCGTTTTCTGAAGCCCGCACACGCTGTATTGTGCTCTTACCAATGTCAGCTTTTAACCCAAGACATCCCGACTCCTTTACCGCAACTTTATTGTGCACACGCCCGCGTCACGAAGGCTTTCACCCAACCTTGGGATACTCCAAGCAGTAACAGTACCTATTGTAAGCCACTTTATTGTCTAATCAACCAATTTATTGCCTTAACGTCTTTGTCTTTTTTTTATTTAAGGTCATCTCAAACTAGCGAATAAATTCGGTATCAGTTTCTGAGAATTTCGTCGGCTATTATAGTGTCTTTGTTTTCTCAAGTCTTTATTTTAATTGTCTTTAAATATTTTCTATGTTCTGTTCATGTTATCTCTTGACTGTTATTCACGTACATACTTTTTTTTGTATAAAATTGCGTGATATTGAGTAAACAAAGTTCTTAATTTTGTTTGACTTTTCTGGTCTGGAATAATTTTCCTTGTTCTTTGAGAGTAGATAATATTTTATAACAGTTTTTCCTTTTTGTTGGTGTTATCAAATTAATGACATCAGTTTGAGTTCGAAGCAGAGATTTTTATTTCCAATGATAGCATTATTGTTATAATGTACTTTATGAAGTGTGTCTCACTGTACCAAGTTAGTACCCACTCAGTATTGCGAGAAGAATGGTTCGTATCGCTTATAAATTCTATTTCAAGTTTCCCATTCTACTCTGTTGATTTCTCAAATAAATAGAACATGAAAATGTTCGCATTTTATTGCTATTTACAAGGAAACTTATGGCGGAGGCCTACTACTTAGGATAAACTGGGCGCCGAGCCAAAATCTTACGATATTAGGGTAAGTACGGCATGGTAGTGTGGGATTACTCCTGAAATACGCGTATGAAAACTTTTTTCCTCGACTTGTGACGCCTTCCTCAATTATGAAAAAATTAAAGAAGTAACTTTTTCATAATTGAGAAGTTACCCTTACTCTAGTTACTTAACTCTGGAGGTGTTACTGTGGATGTTTCATTGCCCGTCTGCCTACATATTGTTACCGTATTTAGAGACGTCTCACAGTTTTAATAGAAGCCTTGCTGTCTTAATCTCAAAGTTGTACAAGAATGGTTAATTGTTAAAGTTACTTTAGCAGCCGGTATATGTCAAGTATGCAAAACTTTTGTCCCCACGCGTAGCCTTAGTATTCACGACAACCGTTTAGAATCCTAGAATAACTCTGTCGTCATACATACATGCACAAGCGTATTATATTCCGTCTAAAATTAGATCATCATGCTCGACTATTCTTATTTACACGAAAAAATCCTGATAATCTCCGAATTATATTACGTTGATTACATAAAGTTGTGGAAATCAGAGTGGCGTGTTTGGCGCGGCTCTGGGGGCACAGGGGCGGGGGGGTACGGCGTGCGCGAAACAAGGTCAGGGGCCCAGGCGCGCGCGCGCACCTTCGCTCGCAAGCCTCGTACGATTGTTTATATATTGACCAAATTCGGCAACGCGCGGTTTAGCGGATCCGTGCGATGCGCATCTTTCCGTTTTCTCACGGTCGGGTTTTTGCGAGGCGTGGGGTGCGTGTCGCGATTTCGAGGAAAGCTCTCACGCTATATTATGTCTCTTGCTACATGACGCTGGGATGCGTGACGATTCGATATTTGAAAGTACAATTTTGTCTTTGCCTTTTTGTTCTAACAGGTACCTACCTACTTTATAGATGGAGTAAAAAACTTCAAATCAATTTAATCACGCGTAGATTCTTGTGACTATGTGAACTTCATTATTTTGATTGAAACGTCTAGGTAGGCAAAAAAAACCGCTAACTTTATTTATGTCCCGTTCAAATTGGAAACTGTAAAAGAAATATGTAGATATTTTAGATTCTTAAAAAGCAATACAAAAAGATACAGCCTGAACTAAAAATATTATTTTAAAGTAATACACACCACGTTCTCTCAGATTACTAGGAAATCTAAGAATAATTTCTTAAAAGACCCCCATACATCAAATTTTCATTTGACGTATGGGGGCTTATTTTATGACTTGTATAAGCTAAAAATAAAATTGTTTTGTTAAAATATAATGTCTTTCTTTAATATGTTTTTTGTGTGATTTCTCTTCTGTCCTACCTTATAGAAAAAAAAACCATAAATCTTATTAAATTTAATAATCCGTATGTCCTCCAGAGACTAGTTAGCTTTCGGCACCTGTCGTTCATACTCAGAATGAGATCGTCTAAACTGTGCTCTTCTAATACAATCACTAAAGAAACTTCGTAACTATACGAACAATAATTAATTTCGGTTACATAGCGTACATTCATTTGTTTTTATGAAGTGTTTTTTTATTTTCAAATTTCGAACGAGTTAATCTAAGGAGATCATTTTTCTAAGTTATCAAGATACATTCACACGACACAACTATTGATTTATATCCACCAGGAGTGGCGTTTACCATCAAACGAATAGCAGGCTCGTCTCGACATTGGTCAGATAAAACTGTTTGAGAGTCGTCAGTAAAAAACAAATAAGAATCAAGTCATTAGATTATTTTCGCAAGCCCGATTGGGCGTTGACCGTTCAACCTCTTGATAGATGGCTCCATTGTCCTTTCGGATCCTTAGAAATGAGAGATGGGTCGTTGCTCAAGATTGCTCATTGCTCGGAATTGCTCGAGGCTCAATTAAACAATTTGCGTGACATCTGAAAGTTTGAGGAGAGCTGCATATTCATCAGTATGTATAATTAAGATAGGCACAAGCTTCTGCCCGCGCCTTCTCCTCATGGTATAGAATAGAATAGAATATTTTTATTTGATGGCATGTAAACACAATTAACATAATATTTTTAAACAATATCTGATATGTGAGTCACGTCATCTTTGTAATCTATGTGGTTACTGAAGATATAAGTATCGGAATAACTGATGTATATACATATTTTGTTTAATGTTATTTGTAACGAGACGAGCTGGTTGTTTGCCTGATGGTAAGCATAACGCCGGCCCGTAACAATGGCAGTGCCAATCAGAACTTTGAAACAAAGGCCTGCGCGGCACTGCAGTGCGCTCGTTACCCTGAGACAATAGGTATTAAGTCTAATAAGCCCAGTAATTTCCCTGGCTACTTTGCTCATCAAACCGGAACACAGTAATGCTTGCACATTACTGCTTGGCGGCAGACTTCACGAGTAAAGCGGTGGTACTAACCCAGACGGACACTCGCAGAAGAGTTAGTCCTCCCACTAACAAAAGCTATATTACTGTAAAGTTTTAGTTAAAATCCACTCAGTAGTTTTTGCGTGAAAGAGTACGTAACAACCTTGCGTTCACCCTTACTAACATTCGCGGTTTTAATATTAGTAGGAAGTAAGATAAATTTCGATACTCCTCTAATACAACTGAAGATTTCGACGAAAACTTCGATATAAATAAATATAAATATTCAGTCTGTCAGTCAGCGTAAATACACAGTCTTCTTCCAAATTGAGCCACTCAGCCATCATTGTTCCTGCTTTAAGCACATAACTGTAGGTTTAAATACGCAATAAGAACTGGACATGGACGAACGCAACAGGATTGACGGCGCGCCATTCGACCTGCAAGTGAAGCCACCGTGGTACGCCAGCTATTATACAAGGCAACACCAGTTTGTATAGATACTAGAATACAAATTAAGGGCCTCACCAACGCACACGCTTACATCAAAAAACACCGACACAGTTGTCAATTTTAAACTTAGCAATAAGATTTACATATATATATATAGCTTCTTTATTCATGGCAATGGTTACATTGAAATATTAAAGTATCTATACAAATCAATAAAATTGAAGTGTCTGTTTGTAATATCAAAATAACAGCTTTTTACTAAATGCATATGAAAGTATATTCCGGGTAATCTCCGAAACGGCTGAACCGATTTAGACGGGACTGTCACTGGCAGATAGCTGATGTTATAAGGAGTAACTTAGGCTAATTTATTTTAGAAAATGAATTAGGGTTCCGCGCAAAAAAATAAAAACCATGATATCCAATATCTCCGCGCGGGTGAAACCGCGGGCAGCAGCTAGTTCACTAGTTTGAAAACCTGGCAAATTTTTTCCTGATCTTTTTTTAAGACTAATTAGGCGTAGCTATAATTATAAAGTGATTAAGTTGATAACAGTATCGCTGCGCTTTTTACGTGCGCTAATCCGCCTATTTACATAATAGGTCGGGGAAAAAGTTTCTTCGCATTTTTTAAGAAAATTCAAAACATTTTTTAATATAGTTTATTTACATTTAACTAAAGTATGTAGGTACCATTTTGTTCGATAACTTTTTGGCATCTTGTAGGTAGGGACATGATCCCATTGCTATATAAATTTTGGGACTTCTGATCAAAATACCGCGACAAGTGGTTTTGGCAGTCCTCTCGTGATGTTAACATGACACTGCCTAAAGAATTCTGAAGAGACTGAAACAGGTGGAAATCTGAAGGTGCAAGGTCTGGACTATACGGCGGATGCATTAACACCTCCCAGCCAAACTCTCTTAATTTTTTCTGAGTGGCTAAAGATGTGTGAGGTCTAGCGTTATCGTGAAAAACCATGAAAATGAAAACCACACCCCTTCTGTTGATTAATTCCGGCCGCTTTCTCTCAACTTCTTGCTTTAATCTCATCAGTTGTTCGCAGTAGAGTTCAGAATCGATGGTCCTGCCTGGTGGTAACAGCTCATAATGAATAATGCCCTTCCAATCCCACCACACCACAGCATCACCTTGTTGCGAGTTAACCCGGGTTTCGCCACAGTCTGTGAAGCCTGACCGGTCTTTGACCACGACCTTTTTCGCACGTTCTTGTCGTACGTGATTCACTTTTCATCACCAGTTATCAGCTTCTTCAAAAATGGTTCGGTTTCATTATGTCGTAGTAAAGAATCACAAATGAGTACACGGTTCATTAGCAATTCATTAGGTTTCTTTCAGTGAGCTCGTGAGGTACCCAAATATCGAGCTTTTTTGTGTACCCAGTTTTTTTCAAATGCGCCAAAACTGTTTTGTGGTCAATTCCCAGTTCTTCAGCTACGTCGTAACTACTGATATGCCGATCTTGTTCCACTTTTTCAAAAATGGCATCCATTTTATCCGTAATAGGGCGACCAGAGCGATGTGCATCTTTGAAATCAAAATTTCCGGATTGAAAACGCTTAAACCAAATTTGTGCTACTCTCAGAGACACTGCACTAGGTCCATAAACATCGCAAATTTTTTTCGCGGCTTGCGTTGCATTTTTACCTTTTTTGTAGTAAAATTTTAAAATGTATCGAATTTCTTCATTAGATTCACTCATTTTGACAGTACGAAAAACAAATGAAAATCACACATTTTCCTAATTTGAATTTGGAATTATGTTCTTTAAAATTTAAACTTTCATATGATACCAAAACCAGCCAGATACAAATAGTATAGCCAAAGAGATTTTATTACAAGTTCATACATACTATAATGCGAAAAGACTTTTTCCCCAACCTAATATTTAATTTATTTTTCACTTATTAAGGGGCTACTCCAGATATTTCAGGGTTTTTCCACCAAGATGCTGGGTCAACCACATACGTGATCAACTTGAAACTAACATGTATGTTTTATGAGACCTTTATCTCTCTATGATTGAAGACAAAAACACGATTGATACATTTTCATTCGATACATTTTCTTATCAAAAATTATGCTTTTTTCAGTGTAAAATACACTTTTTTACTCAACGGCTTAAATTTTATTTTCAAAATAATTACTCACACCAAGAAAATATATTGTACTATCTACTGACGAAGACAAAATTTACCTAGAAAAATTATTAACCTGTTAATAAAATAAATTAGATTTGAGACTTACGTCATTTAGTTCTGAGTTAAAGTGTGTTCAAACAGTGCACACTAAATTCGACCTTATTACGCTGGCACCTCGCGTTATAATAGTTATCCGAAGCGAGCAGTCCTCAGTATAGCGCCGTGCGCCGATGCGGGTGGACCTGTGATTGTTTTTGTCACAAGCGAGCATGCAACTTTCGATATTACAATAGGGAACAAGGACAATAAGAAATTATATGTTCGCAAAAGAGAGAACCGTTTGGTAGATTGTGCAAGAAAAATGAGAGAAGCAAAGATGTAATTACTCGGAGTTATGGTCTGATTATTTTTCTTGGCATATATACCTATTACCCAGTCATATTCCTGGCAATTTTTATCCGACTTCAAAAAAGGATGAGGTTCACAATTCGTCCGTTTTTCGTATTTGTTTTTTGATGATACTCGATTTCTGTCCTAAAAATTGTCAAACGATAGAGATTCTTTTACTCATGGTAAAATATTTACCCGACTTCAAAAAAGGAGGAGATTGACAATTCGTCCTTTTTCCTATTTTTTTTATGTTACTCGATCTCTCTCGTAATAAAATAGTCAACCGATGGAGATTCTTTTTCTCATGAGTACAATTTTAACCGACTTCAAAAAAGGAGGAGGTTGTCAATTCGTCCTTTTTTCCTATTTTTATGATGTTACTCGATTTCTCCCCTGATAAAATTGTCAATCGATAGAGATTATTTTTCTCATGAGTACAATTTTTACCCGACTGCAAAAAAGGAGGAGGTTCTCAATTCATAGTTTTTCGTATTTTTTTGATGTTTCTCGATTTCTCTCCTAATAAAATAGTCAACCGATAGAGATTCTTTTTCTCATGAGTACAATTTTAACCGTCTTCAAAAAAGGAGGAGGTTGTCAATTCGTCCTTTTTTCTATTTTTTTGATGTTACTCGATTTCTCCCCTGATAAAATTGTCAATCGATAGAGATTATTTTTCTCATGAGTACAATTTTTACCCGACTGCAAAAAAGGAGGAGGTTCTCAATACATCGTTTTTCGTATTTTTTTGTTGTTACTCGATTTCTCTCCTAATAAAATTGTCAATCGATAGAGATTCTTTTTCTCATGAGTACAATTTTTACCCGACTGCAAAAAGGAGGAGGTTCTCATTTCATAGTTTTTCGTATTTGTTTGATGTTTCTCGATTTCTCTCGTAATAAAATAGTCAACCGATAGAGATTATCCTCGCTGCTTCGTCCTCGAGATTACCAATAACTATTAATACACATGTAGTTACACCGTACGGTGACGCCAGTTTGCACTGATAGTTGAGAATATTACAATTATTATTATTTTTATTTGGGTACTTTATTTTCCTCCTTACTCCAACTAGATAAAACTTCATTCACAGTGCAGTGCTCCGCCAGTTAGTACATTTTTCAGCATTAGTCAGTTTTCCAGGTAAAAAATGGGTAAACGGAAACACTCGAAAGACGATAATTACGAGTACATTGCAAAAAAGTTAAAAAAAACTGGAAAGAAAACTTAAACGTAGCCGTAAGAAGCGGCATGTCTCCTCGTCTTCTACAAGTTCTGGACCTAATGTCGACGACACAATGTTGGCAGACAAAGAAGGTTAGTTCTCCATGATTTGATACAAAGAATGTCCCTTCAGACAGTTACATGATAAGTCAGTGATATGATTAGACGATCCTCGTAGGATTATCATTTCGCTGACAATACGGTAACAAGGTCAATCGAGGAAGGGTGGCCTACACTTTACTGGAATAAAATTAGTATTAGTAGGCAGTTACATGATAAGCCAGTGTTATTGTGTTATCACTTCACATCATTGGCAATACGGTAACAGAATTTAATTATGTATGTATACAGTTAGGTGATATAATCACGTTAACTAATAGCATACCAAATTATCGGCGTAACAGCCTAAGCTCGCACCGCGCATCCAGCGCGTAGGCGCTGCACCGTCCTGGCGGCGGCAATGTAGCTAGTTATTTTTTAACTTTAAAAATACAGCTACTTACAGTATCATAGGTTATCTACCTATCTTTTTATCCAATTCTAAGAACAGATTGCTTGAGATCGGCTCCATATTTATCTATGGCTTTAGGTGTCATAGAAATAATTTTGTATACCTTTATGGCTTATAATTCGATATCTACCTACATATAATACACATTGCAGCGGTTATTTCGTATAACTCAAAATTTCAGACGACTCCACGGTCGAAATTGATCCTCTTGTGAATGAAGAAGTGGAAATTTTCGAGTCTGCGCCTACAGTTATAAATACTGACCCCGTCCCTTCAACAAGTGCCGAGCCCACGCCGTCTACGAGCGCTTGTGTGCCGGCTGTGCCGGCCCCGTTTATCGAACCGGAGGAGGAATTGGCTGTAGAACCAGACGCTGACAATGGTATTTTCGAGTTACTAGGTGATGACCCGTCTATAACTACGTCGTATGGTAAAGAAATTAATCCCGATCTCGCAGTACGGCTTCAACACTTTGTGACGACAGGCCTATCAAAAGAACTTCGCAAAGACCTGCAGGGTAAATACTTACCGCCCAGCAACTGTACTCTTATTGATGCTCCGCTTCTCAACCCGGAGATTAAAACAGCTGTATCGGATATTGTACTTAAAAGGGCTTACACCAAAAGTTTTGAAAGATGTAAATTTTAAATCTATTAAATGACCCAGACAATTACTACAGATATATGTATTTACCAACCACACTGCAACCCGATTTTGACTGGTTCTCTCGGGCTTTAGATAAACCTGTTAATAGCATTAAATATGATGAATACTCGTTGGAAATTTTCAGTGATGCTTCAACTACTGGGTGGGGCGCCGCGTGTGGTAGGGAAACTGCAAGCGGTGCTTGGACTGAGTTAGAACGTGCAAAACATATTAATTATTTAGAAATACGAGCAGCATTCCTTGCTCTTAAAGTTTTTGCCAAGGACTTATCTGATTGTCAAATTTTGCTTCGGATTGACAATACTACCGCCATTTCGTACATAAACCGTATGGGTGGCGTACAATTTCCACATCTTACGCAAGTTACACGAGACTTATGGCAGTGGTGTGAATTAAGGCGCATAATAGTTTTCGCTTATTACATAAGTTTGGCAGAGAATTCGATTGCAGATGCAGAGTCTAGACGAATTCACCCAGATGTTGATGAGTGGGAACTTGCTAGCTTTGCTTTTAATAAAATTGTCAATGAACTTGGAACACCTAAAATTGATATATTTGCTACTAGACTTAATAAAAAGTGCAGCAAATACATCTCATGGAATAGGGATCCCGACGCGTTCGCTACAAATGCTTTTACTGTATCTTGGTCGCAATTTTTTTTATGCTTTCCCACCTTTCACGATGATACTTAAAAGTCTACGTAAAATTAAGAAAGAAAAAGCTGTTGGTATTGTTGTAGTTCCTTGGTGGCCTACGTAGCCGTGGTTCCCTTTATATAAGAAATTTCTAGTTTCAAAATTAATTTATTTTCACCCTAGTGTTAGTCTTATATTGTCTCATTCCAGCAATCGTCAAGTGCACCACCGGCTTACACTGGTTGCCGGAGTCTTATCAGGGCGTCCATTCTAAGGAGACAAATTCCTCAATCGTCTGTGCACGTAATAATAGCGTCTCTATCTGATAACTCAATCAGACAGTATGACACGTGCTTAAAAATGTGGTTTGACTTTTGTAAAGTTAATAATTACGACATTCTTGATACGTCTATTTCTAATGTGATAGCCTTTCTTACGCAACTTTTTGATTCAGGAGCTCAATACGGTACACTGAATACTTGTAGATCAGCATTATCATTAATTCTTGGCCCTCAAATTGGCTCTGATGATAGCATCAAACGGTTCTTTAAAGGAGTATTTCGATTACGAACCCCCTTAGCAAAATATAATTTAACATGGGATACATCATTAGTACTGAATCATATGATTAACTGGTATCCCAACGAATCAATAAGTCTAGAAAATCTTTCTAAAAAATTAATAACCCTTTTTGCTCTGGTCACAGCACATCGAATGCAGACGTTCTCTAAAATTGATATTAATAATATTGAACGTTTCTCTGATCACATAATAATTAAAATGCCTGATCTCATTAAGACATCCCGTATTGGCTCATCACAACCTATTTTATCGTTACCTCTTTTTCGCGAGAAACCCGAAATATGTCCAGTCGAAACTTTGCAAGCATACCTTAATGCGACTGAGTCCTTACGAAAAAATCATAGTAGCCTCTTCGTGAGTCTAAAACGACCACACCATAAAGTAACCTCGCAAACTTTGAGTAGGTGGGTTAAAAAACCCTTGATGAATGTGGTATAGATGTGTCAACTTTTACAGCACATTCTTAAAGACATGCAGTTACATCTAAGGCTAAAAAATTAGGTATTAATCTTGATTTGATTAGGAAGACCGCTGGCTGGAGCGGTAGTTCCAATACATTTGGAAAATTCTATAATAAGACTATTGTGTCTGAAGGTGATATGTCTTTTGCAAGAACAATTATATCAGAAGTATTACAAGAACACTAGTTCAATATTATGATTTTGGCATATATATTTTAAGTTTCATCATTAGCAGGTAGTCTCTACCAATAACATAATTATTTGGGGTAAATCTCAACAAATGTTATAATAATTGATCTATTGTGTCAATAAAACCAGATTTTTCACAAAGTAAACGGATCTTATATATTTCTCTCAAAATCTACATTTGTATTAATAGTTATTGGTAATCTCGAGGACGAAACAGCGAGGATAATTAATGATTAAACGAACTTACCTGTAAGTGAAGTTCTATCGTAATTATCCGAGCTGTTTCGTCTGAAGAGATTACCAACCCTCCCAACCCTAATAACCCAGTGTCAAAAATCTCAAAACTCTGAACTAAATGACGTTTTATCTAGTTGGTGTAAGGACAAAAATAAAGCACCCACATAAAAAAAAATTATTCTCAACTATCAGTGCAAACTGGCGTCACCGTACGGTGTAACTACATGTGTATTAATAGTTATTGGTAATCTCTTCGGACGAAACAGCTCGAATAATTACGATAGAACTTCACTTACAGGTAAGTTCGTTTAATCATTAATTCTTTTTCTCATGAGTACAATTTTAACCGACTTCAAAAAAGGAGGAGGTTGTCAATTCGTCCTTTTTGATATTACAAACAGACACTTCAATTTTATTTATTTGTATAGAGTACCATCAGTAAGTGTGGGAAAATGGGGGATGTTTCATATATCACGATATTTTCGTCGAAGTCGGTTCCCGCTTTTCAATTTTTATTGATTTGATTTACCTAATTATTTTCTCCATCATTTAAAACGGCGGAATATATGCGTTAGCGTAAACCATCAAACATTGCATTATTATTGAAATTAAAAAATAATATATACTATAATAATAAAGTATTCAAGGGTAAGGAAACTCTATTATGACATCTACGTTCCAGCGCGCAACCGAGAACGGCTCACGCTATAACGGCTCGGGCCGCGGCGATCTAGCAGTGGTCTATCGCCGCGTAATATTAGCGGGGTGTGAGCTCCGGCGCGGCAGTGCTTGTTGCGCGTTGCGGGGTGTGGAGGCGGAGCAAACGTGGGAAAATTATATTGAGAGCCTCGTCTTAATACATCAATCTCAATTACAAAAGGTTCAATATTTTATAGCTATTTGAAAACTTGCGTCTTTTTTATTTAGCAAATGCTCCTAGCCTACACTACAAGATTTTATTTCGCGCCGTGTACCTTTTTGTCTTCGTCTGTGCCACTACAGGCACGTTAGCAGGCAGCGGTCTCCACTCAAGAACACGTGTACCCATTGTATAATCTCCCAAGAATGTGCTCCAATCTGGAACATTAAAACAAAATGAGACACATAATCACCGCCACAGCAAACTCCAAATTATTGCCGCTAACTGCCATAATTATAGCACTTAAGTACGTAACTAATGTTTATTTGAAACTTTGAAACATTTGTTTTGTGGCACCAATCAGTCTCGCTTGCCTAGAAAAAAAAACGTAGAACAGATGAAAAAACAGCTTGTGTAAAAAATGCCTACGATCGATGTTGGCAAGATTAATTAGTATTTAGTAATAGCAAATGTCTGTGTGTAGTCTACATGGGTTACTACGAGTGTTTGCAGTCTTTGATCTGTCAAAATATTGTTTACTACGACGTGATTGAAAATGATTTGATTGTTGATTCTCGTGGCACGAAATGTTCATTCATTTTCAGACTTTCAATTTTATTAATGACTATCAAATATGTTGAATGTCTTTTCGATACATTTTTGTTTCTATTATATTTTCCTGCCGTTTATAAATAGATTTTTTCTTCAAATAATAAACGTTCTTACAAATCTATAAGTATTATTTTCTAATAAGTACCTATCATAACTTAATATGGATCAAGGCTTAATATGAAACACGTTCATACACTGTTCGTACATACATTGACATGAATGATCTTTAGAAAGTGTTATAT
Source organism: Crocallis elinguaria (assembly GCA_907269065.1). Lineage (NCBI taxonomy): Eukaryota > Metazoa > Arthropoda > Insecta > Lepidoptera > Geometridae > Crocallis > Crocallis elinguaria. The sequence goes on from OU026068.1 coordinate 18,617,063, forward strand.
ATTTTTGCATAAGTATCGATAACCTATCTGAATATAATTGAGTAGGTACTTACCTAGTTTTTTTTCTTTTATCACAGAAAGTATCATTTTATTAAGAGAAGTAGGCGATATAAATACTCGTAAGTAATTCAACATGAACGCAAGACGTTTTCAGTACGCCGAATACTGCTATAAAGGTGGGCGATGTCTGATAACGAAATAAGAGTGGGCTTACGAGCTTATATCGTGAAGAGCGAGTGTGGCCGAGCGGGAACTTCTGCGACTTTCAATCCGACGCACCATAGTTTGAATCTCGGCTCGGCTGCACCAATGGCTTATTGATATAAGTTATGTGCGGATTATTCACACTCACTTTAAAACGGTGAAGGCAAACATTGTGAGGAAACCCGCATGTTCAAGCACCACAAAATTTGAGGACATGTGACATCCACCAAGCCGCCCTGGGCCCGCGTGGTGGATTATGGCCTCTCTTTGAGAGAAGGCCGGTATCGCAGCATTAGGAACGTAAGAGGCTGATATTGTTATATCCTGCAGTAAATATAATGAGTTGCTGATGATGAAATATAAAGTAGATTTTGCTCACCTTCGCTTAGTCTGAGAGGAAGAAGAAATCTAACTATTCAGGTCGGAGTCGCTCTTGAGAGAAAGTTGTCATTAGGTATATGCTTAGCTTGTTCACCACCATCGACATCTTCACATAAAATCTTGTGATATCACTAGGTATATCACATCATTTGATGCGTCTGACTACTATTATGGAGACCGTAGACGCTTATGCAAACGTGCGTTTGCTTGTCAGAATAACAACGCTTTTGCATCAAGCGCCGATCAGGAGATACTCGAAATCCGCGTTTGATGCAAAAACGTTGTTATCATGACAAGAAAACGCACGTTTGCATAAGCGTCTACGGTCTGCATTATGTTAGGTGTCATGATAAAAAAATGCTTTAAACATGCGTAGATTCTATCATGTTTTTCTTCCCTGAAAGCACAAGCGCAAGGAATGAGCTCCCTACGGACGGTGGACTAAGCGATCAAGCCACAATCGCCTCAATCCATCCATGCTAGCTATCCAACAATCGCTTTACAGTTCAGCTGCCTTGTCAGCTAACAATCTCGTGTTCGTTTTCAATACCAAACTGATGAAAACCAGCGGTCACTAGTCTTCGTATGGAAGGAATAGTCTAGAATTTTCGCTGGTTATCATTTTCGAACGAACGTTATTAAAGAAATAAGCTCTTACAAAACGAAAATAAGCGAAAACTGTTGAAAACTCCTTCCACACGAAGACTAGTGACCGCTGGTTTGCATCAGTTTGGTATTGAAAACGTTCACGAGATTGTTAGCTGATAAGGCAGCAGGTTCAATCTGTCCGATAACAGAGCTATTTCAAGTTGTTTATCGGATCATAACCACTTGTGATATCAATAAAACATAAGCGCACTTCAGATTACCTATGGCGCCAATTTGTGTTTTCTCTTTGATAACGCTAGCTTTATTTTTTATCATTTGTTTACAGTATTTTAGTGTTATTATCATGTCGCACTTATAAAACATGCATTTTTATAAGAGTGACATGTTATTTTGTCTTCTTTAACTGACTATAAATGTATTTAAAGTATTACATTGTGTAAACATACTGTTTTGTTTTCAAGTCATACAACTTTTTTTTTAAAGTTTTTAGTGTTCATTGATAACGAGACGAGCTAGTCGTTTGCCTGATGGTAAGTGTAACGCCTGTTCATACCAATTGCAGTGACAGTTAGATCATTGAGATTCAAATGCCTGCGCGGTCCTGCAGTGCGCTCGTTAGGACCAGTAATTGCGCTGAATAATACTTCGCTCATCAAACCGGAACACAGTAATGCTTGCACACTACTGCTTGGCGGCAGACTTCACGAGCAAAGCGGTGGTAACAACCCAGGCGGACTCTCGCAGAAAAGTTATAGTCCTACCACTAACAAAACTTATCGAAAGTAAAATAATAGTCCAAATAACAATACGCCTAAACATATAATTTTCATGAATACATTGAGGGTTTAAGATAATTGTGTATAAATAGTCATGAAAAAGGGACAGCATATCCGTAACCCGAAGATTGGAGGACTTTGTAAAGCTCTAACTCGACCTAAAGCTACGATATTTCGAAACTACTCTGGTACAATTTTGGCAACTTTATTGTTACTATACAAATAAAAAGAAACAACATAAGAAAAACTCTTTATGTTGCTATAAACGTGAAGTGTCATAATGTACTTTGTCTTTTCGCCGAGAGAGATATCTTCCGCCGTGCGGACGACCTTAGGAAGACGAGGATATAATTATGTAGAGACAGTAATGGGAGATCATTTCTACGGTGTCCAGGACTAGTGGTTTATGGAAATAAGGTTTATTTGGATATTGAAATGTTTTTCCTATAAGCTAAGTTATAAAATTTTTGTAACTCTACTTTAGTAGAGTCTAAAATATTCACGGTTCCTAACGTTATTAACTCACTAACACCAATATTTATGGTTTTTGCAATCATGAAACATATCGATAGGGCGCAGTTATTTTTTTATTAGTGTTTCATGTTAATATAATATTAATGCAACGTGTTTTTTGTAAGGTAGGTCAGTTTCTATTTAATTTAAATACTAAACTTTTGACCTACAATTTTGTCGTGACCGAATTAAATGGTTCTTAAATCGAGTGTCTAGTTTGTTACTAAAGGTAAGTTCTTTAAAGATAAGACTACTACTTTTTTATGTTACTCACTTCTGCCTGTGGTTTCACCCGCGTGGTGATTTCCACAGGTACAGTACAATTATCTATGCAATAAACCACGTCGATCCGTTGCTGTGTGAAAAAAGGACAAATCTACAAACGGACTTTTGCATTATGGATGCAGTGTGGAGCCGAGCAAGGCGTTTACTTGATCATCACAAAGTTTAGCATAGCAATACGCTGCTCATGCTACACTAAGATATCTCTCTAAATATGCCCAGTAATTACACTGATTATGTACTTTGCTTTTCAAAGCAGTGGCACAGTAATATACATAGCTGCTTGTCGCACAGTAAGCTGTTATACCCACAGATCTCTAGCTCTACCGGTACTTATGGTACAGATTAATATTTGTTCCTTATTTTACGTAGTAAGTGCGATTATAATAAAATAATTTGCAGTCATCACCTTGCTTTACAAGTAGCTATATCACGAATCCCTTTAAGCAATATTAACACCTACCACTCCTTACTCCAATAAATTATTTTTACCTTTTTACTTAATATCTTTATATTATAATGTTAGAATAATTCATTTATTAAAATTTAGTAAGCAGTGTAGTAAACTATGAACCCACATACGGTTTGCTCAGTTCAGTAAGATACCGGTTTTCAAGTCGCTATATCCAGAATTCCAACACAATACATTTTTAATTCTGAATGGTCCAGCTACATTTCCGCTGTGTCGAGAATACAAAACACGCAAGCATTCGTTTACAATTTAGAACCATCACCTCGCTCAACATTTCGATGGGCCCAACTCACAAGGCTTCCAATTCCAACTAACTACATTTTCACCCCAATTTCAACTAAAGAAATACCTCAAAAGGAGCATCGGATAGCAACAAACCAGCATCGACTGGACAAGGATCCCAACATCAACACAAAGGATAACACAAAACCTGACCTTCCACAAGCGTGCTTTTACAACCACCTTTAAAAGGGGTCTAAACGGGTCGGCAGAACCAAACGTTCCTGAGAAAGGGTATCCATAGTACTTTATGATTTGGACGTTTGAATAACGTGCATAGTCTGAATCTGAAAGAAACAAGTGAGGGACAGATGTAGGTCGGGATTTAAGATTCGATTCGACCAGTTCAGAGATAGACAGATGTCTACTTAAAAATGTTGGGACATGATTTAAAACATCTGTTCTGAGGGTTACCGGTTGGTAAACTGTCACCTTTCCGTACTGTGGAAGTAGCAAGACATCTTGTGACATTAGATATTAAATAATAAATAATAATAAAGTTTTATTTTGAACTAAGGATAAACCTTGATAGATCGAAGATGGTCAATGTAATACAATAATATTGTACAGTTCTATGAAGATGGTCAATGTAATACAATAATATTGTACAGTTCTATGAAGATGGTCAATGTAATACAATAATATTGTACAGTTCTATGAAGATGGTCAATGTAATACAATAATATTGTACAGTTCTATGAAGATGGTCAATGTAATACAATAATATTGTACAGTTCTATGTATAAATAGGTTAACAACATGGTAGTTACTGGCGGCTTATGACATGATTATTTCAACATTATATGTTACTTATAGTATTTTACTGTTATGTAAGAGCCCCCATACACGAGCGCTCCAATCCACACTACGCCAACGTTCAAAAAACTAGACGTGTGTGGGGAATCTCAAATGGACACTGTTTTAAACTCTCACGGATATTCATTACTTTATACATTGTAACGGGCTATTTACCGTAATTATTATGAGCTATTATTGTAATCACGGTAAATAGTCCGTTACAATGTATAAAGTATCTCAAATGGACTACTATAGATGGAGTGATAGCAATATTGGATATCCAAACGACGTCTAGTGAGAATTGTATCTATTTGAGTTTAGTTATTAGCAGACTCCCAAAAACAAACGTACACCTCTTTGTTTTTGGGAGTCTGCTAATAACTAATTTGATTAATAAAATTTGATTTACTTTTTAAGAAACAATGTTATTTAAAAGTTTCGGTATTTATTGGAAACTATTTTAACCTTGGATGGGAATTGGCTATCAAGAGCGCCTGCTGGTACCTACACCTAGTTACCACAGCACATCGATAATGCATTTCGTATATAAGAGGATGGCAGGCGGTCTTCGATCAGGTTACAATGACCGGGAAACGGATCGTGAAAGAAGCATTTATTGTTCGTGAAAACAATAAAATGCATATTACTATTACGATGTAACATCGTACGCATCATAACGTTTTTCGGCATTTTATTAGCTACAACAAATACAGAAACAAACCCCACTTCTGTCTCGTAAAGGCTTTTACGATCCGATCAACAACGGTCATAAAAAGGAAAAAAATAGTCACGCGTACCAGAACGATATACTCAGTATTGTTTCGACTAGTAGGTACTTAGGTAAGGTATCGAGTAGGCAGTAGGAATGTGACTAACATCCGCCCAACTAAATACTAACAATAATAATAAACGCTTACACTCATACCCCTACACCAGGATACCCTGCATCGCAGGTGACATGGACACACATCACAAAAATCCTAGACCCGAGAAGAAACTTTAGGCTTACACAAAATCTGCCCCGGCCGGGAATCGAACCTGGGAACCCTTGCTTTGCAGGCAGGGTTACTACCAACTTAGCTACGGAGCCGTCTAACAATAACAAGTTATCAAGCCGTACGTTAACTATTTTATGGAGTCCTCTTTAGAAATGTCAAAAAAAGCAACTTGATTCTATATACAGTAATGTTTCATCACTACCGGATAAATTTTATCTAGCGAATAGAGGAGAATCGATTTTTTCGCTTATTATATTCATCGTCCTGCGTTCTACTGCTAGATGTAGGCAACTAGGCATAAATCAAAATCCACTTTGAAATCAAAACACATTGCTAAGCCCGAACTCCGTTTGTCTTCCATTCGCTACCAGCTACTTTACTAAATAGCCACCCTCAAAGGAAAATTTACATAACATTAAAGTTATACATTTTATTTAATATTTTACTCCTTCAACAATTTAATTAGCATGAAGTCTAGACCTATAATTGTAATAACACTAAGTTTTTATCAAAATATTCTTCTCTGTGTAATATTACAGTGTTTATATGTTAGTGTTCATTAAATAAATAAATTAATATAAATTACATGTTAGTGGTAGGACTAACTCTTCTGCGAGTGTCCGTCTGGGTTGTTACCACCGCTTTGCTCGTGAAGTCTGCCGCCAAGCAGTAGTGTGCAAGCATTACTGTGTTCCGGTTTGATGAGCAGAGTACCGATCCAGTGAATTTACTGGGCTTATGAGACTTAATACCTAATGTCTCAGGGTAACGAGCGCACTGCAGTGGCGCGCAGGCCTTTGTGTTTCAAAGTTCTAGTTCGCACTGCAATTGTTATGGCCCGCCGTTATGCTTACCATCAGGCAAACGACCAGCTCGTCTCGTTACCAAATATCATTAAAAAAACAGAATTGTTAAACTGACATCAACATTTAATTCCTATCAATTTTATAGAAAACGGATTATCCATAAAGTACTAAAATAGCGATAAATATATTTTGGTACGTCAATAAAATTCACAGATGGACAGAGTTTAGAGAGGTGGTTCCGAACGCCTATAAAATACCAGTTATTTGTTGGAACTAATCTTATATACGTGATAACAGCTTGTTTTTGTAAATGTTATCCGTTAAATAAGAGATGTCATACTATAAGTAATACAAAATTCTACAATTATTCTTTATCTATTGAACCGGATATTAATATCTTTACGGAGTCAATTCTATTTCATAATAAGTTTTTGAATCTTTATTAATTATATTTCGTAACTAATTAACTTACCCCCTTTTAAGTCTTTGAATTTTAATTTGACCAGGTGGTTAATTTACATATACCTAGTGGTGATTTTTGGAAAATTATCCTAATTTTCGTTTTGGAAATCGCTTGTTTATGTATGTGAAACAGGATGTATTATCGTTATGGAGTCAATTCTGGTTATTAATTATAGTTTAATAGTAAATAATTAATTTAATAATGTAGTAGATAATTTCGTAATTAACTTACCCCTTTGAACGACGGGTTTCAAATTAAAATATATCTCACAAACTTGTTATTTTCTAATTTGGTAATATGTTAAGCCGAGCAGAATAAGGCCTGGCTCTCATAATTATATGCAGGAACATTCTGATAGGCTCTTGGAAACAGATTTTCAACTTTTATTGAATAAATGTAATCAAACAATTTAATAATATAAAAAACTCCACCAATGTTTTAAATCGAATATTTAAAAGCCAATCAAAACTCAATAACTGGCTTATAGAGAAATGTTTCTATGACTTAAAAGGAATTGTTTTAAATGTAATACAAAAATCTAAGTTTCTTTGTGCTGTGTAAATCCATACTAATATTATAAATGCGAAAGTGTGTTTGTTGGTTTGTCCTTCTTTCACGCAGTAACGGATCGACGTGATTTTTGGCATAGATATAGTTTATGGACCGGAGAATAACATCTAAGGCTACTTTTAATGCACGGTTCCTGTGGGAATGCGGGCAGAAGCTAGTTAATAATAATTATCAAAAATTGCGGGTGTTGACATTTTATTAATAATTGTTACGTATCTATTTGTATTTTAGTTTAATATACTTAATTGAATGTTGTTAATTAAAAATATCGTACGCCCATCATTAATTGGACAAACTGTTGAGACACGTAATTACTTTAAGACCTAATTAATACAACATCTTATGTAACTACAAAGTTGCTACGTTAAATTTATTTCATTTTAAAGTAGATCTTGTTGGTACGAGAATCTTTGCACCAGAACTTCTGTTGGATAGCCCATACACTTAATTTATACAAATAAATAAAATTAAAGTGTCTGTTTGTAATATCAAAAAAGCAGCTTTTTACTTAATTCATATGAAAGTATATACGGTACTTATAACAATACAACCATTTTTAAAAAATTTGTCTGTCGTCTGTCTGTCTGTCTGCTTGTTCCGGGTAATCTCCGAAATGGCTGGACTGATTTTAACGGGACTTTGACTGGCATATAGCTGATGTTATAAGGAGTAACATAGGCTACTTTTATTTTAGAAAAATAATTATTGTTCCACACCGTAAAATTAAAACCCTTCAAATTCAATATCTCCGCGCGGGTTAAACCGCGGGCAGCAGCTAGTAATATTGATAGATGGGATCAGTAGGTACCTCCAAATCCGATACTATGTATTACGCTACCTGTACAGTACACATACATTATACAAGCTTTTCTTTTCTATTGGATTGGATTCGTACCACAGACTCTACCAGCTACGTGCGCCGTAAAATGTACCTACTCAAATTTTGCGAATCCATATATAGGCACGGAATCCGTTATCCATTCTGGAAAGTCACGAGTGAATAGGAATATCTTCTAGGTAAGCGTGCTCCAACTTACACTTCATCATCGTTTACCATCAAGTGAGATTATGCTCAAACGGAAGTCTACGCAATATAAAAAAAGTAAGGCCTTGCTCTCTAGACAAAATATACCTACACACGTTTCTTTTTCCGCGTGGATTTTGTCTAGAGGTCCTTGCCCGATGGGTCCATTTAAAAGTGAGTTTGCTAGTCTCAGACACTGAATAGAAGTAAAAAAATGTAGTTTTTTTAGTGTGGGAATGTTACTCGTTAGTTTTGAATCCTAACGGCACACGGATTAGGATTAGTTTTTATCGTGTTAGTTTTGAGTCGACTAATACCGGCTGGCTAATAAACTAAATATTGAAACTTATGTTAAAAACTTCTAAGCTGTATTGTAAAATACCAGTTATATATGTAGGGTATTGATAAATTGTTTGTCGGCAAGTAATTGTGTGAAGTTTGTTTATTGAAGTGAATTTTTATTGAACTAAATCCTGTAACTTCACTGATGTCTAATAATAAACAAATGTGTATAAAAGTAAATATAAATGCGGGTAAAAATAATTTTATGGCTACAGCAAAGTAATTAATTTAAAATATAAAATAATTTAGAATAATAATACTTTTTTTTACATTACTTACCTTATCCTGTTTTTTTTTATTTGGCGTTCTTTGGGAGGCCTATGTTCAGCAGTGGACTGTCTTCCGGCTGATGACGATCATACAATAATTTTAAAATCGGAATAGCCTTATCGCTTGTAAGCGATAAGGCTTCACGATTCACGATGTATAAATATATTGTGAATCGTGATCTTTTCTAGACAACCCTAGGAATAGATTTTTCATAAGTAGGTATCTATTTGTTATTTTTATTTAAAACTCACTTATTTGATAGATTCAATTCGTAGCCAAATACGAGTATATTTTATGTAACATTGTTTTCCTTGTAGGTAAATGCAAACACAGCACTTAAATATTAATACATATCGTAAATATTGAAAAAATATATCAAATTAACGATATCAGTAAGTAATACCTATTTCATATTATTCTAAGCAAAAGGAACTTCAGCAAAACTGGCTAAGTTTTGGCCTTCACCACTAGAAAACTTGCCGAAGGCTTGTATTTCAGGCATATTCCAGCCTTTAGGTCGAATAGTTAGAAAACTATTTATCTTGGACAGCTGTTACAGTCATTTTCGGATAAACTTCGGACCCTAATCTAATAGGTAATAAAGTGAAAGTTTTTGGGCCGTTTTAGATAGGTAACTATTGAATACTTACTTATAAAAAAATCAGCAAAAAGTTCATGTAATACATACCTTCAATTTCACCTCTGAAAAAGCTCTACATTTTCTCTACCAAACAAAAATTGCATTGATCAGCCAACTTTAGCAACATTGTACTTTACGGTGCCAGTAACTCCATACAGTGGGTGGTGAGACTGGTGAGTATAAACACTTGCCTAAATATTAAACACCACACTAAATTTTCAGATGATTCTCATTCAATAGTCAGGTTTTGAATGTTCACTAATTCGTTACAATCCAGGCTTTTTACATACATCCTATAATACAGTATCATGTTAAAGCCTTGCTAACCCATAGTGCACTTAGAAAACTAAAAAGGCATATATACTCAGTGTTGGCTTCGGCTGCACTAAAACCTCTCAAAGGCCTGAGCATAGGACGCAAGAGTTAAGTCCAAAAAAGAAATAATACCTGTACGTGCTATTCTATAAAAACGAAATGATAAAAAAACTTCATTTTTCTCTTCAAGATAAATCTGAAACTCTAAATTACCCCAAAATAACATGGGGAGTTTGCTTAGGGTTGTCCCAAAATGTTTTTTGAGATAACACGGTTGACCTACAAGCGATGAACTACATGAAATTCAGCAAAATTATTATAACAGAAAATCGAGGAAAAAGCTGTGTTTATGAAGGTATCCTGAGTAAGCAAGTAAAGAGGTAGCTTTGCGGGAAATCTTTGAAAAGTTAGGTATGTAACTATAATTATTTGTTAGTAAGTACCTAATTTATGTTAGTAATAAACCTTTTGTTATGGATTTTAAATAATATGCTTTTGAATTATTTTTCATCACAAGTATCTATGATTGGCGATACGCGTGCGGCAAATATATTAGCTTTGCTGGTGTATATTGTCGCAGTATGCACTCCTGAACCTTGAATATTAACGTGTTTTAATTGCGCAGATCAGTTTTAGAAAACAAACGACAGGCTTGAAAAAAGCTTCGACGTTCGTTTTACGGAGTAAGGCCCCTGTATCGGCTGTACTCTTTCTTTCACTTAATCCATTCAGGCATCCTGTTTACGTTTGATATGTACATTGTACGTGTACCTATCTAATGAAAGTTGAAAGTACCCATATCCGTTGATTTGCTGTAATTACTATCTTTAACAGTTGAAAAAAAAAACAAGAATTTGTGACATCTAATTTATTCGAAAAATCATTTGATAGAGCTTATTCGTAAGTAGCAACCCTAAGAAATAAAATGCTGCCGCTACGTAGCACGCGGTGGTAAATAGTCTGCCGGCAACAACTTCCAATAATGTTCAATTTCGAAATCACACATATCACAGCACCCTTTCGTAAAGTTACACCTTAGTACCTACCTTCTTTTAAATTTACTCTGCGGTCTTAGAAGTATAGGATTAGAAGAATAGAGAAACAGAACCTGAACAGAAGAGACGCGCAAAAATTAACCTATTTTCTATTCAATGTGTTTTTATGAAATTTTAAATTAATTTCCTGAATTTAATGGTAAATGTAACTTATAAAATATTTTCATTTTCAAGACGATGGTGTTATTGTTAATGTGTGCGCAAATAGACCTGATTATTTTATTAATAACAGAATAAGAATATTTTAAACGGTACGAGATCTAGACGAGACTAGAATTACGCATGCATAATATATTACATAATATGTGTATTTTAATGTAAATCCGTCTGAAAAACAGGTGGTCTTAAAATAAAGCTCAAATAGTATTAATTTTATGACATCAGATAATAACTGGCGGCAGTGTTATCTTTAAATTATTAAAAAACAATCGTGTTTTCATTTTGATATCATCAAGTAATGTTTTTTATGCGACTATATTGGTACTTTTTATTGTTACTATAAAAGTGTTCAAATAATAAAAGAATAGATGGATTTTAATGCCATCATTATATATCTGAGTTTTTAATCACCTTAATAGCCAATTACGTATGTATTTAAAAAAAATTATACGTATTTTATAGCGCTTGGCCAATATGTGATCTGTTCTGGTGAAGCTCTAATCTTAAGTTGTAACAATGTCACCTTTGAACCACCAAGCAGTCCACACTTAAGTAAGAACAGACACTACTCCGAAAATCGATCGCCGAAACTTCGGCTGACGGATCTCAGTTTTCCTACTATGAAATTGGTTCGAATCGTTACATTATATTCTATATTTCGTATGCCGACCATACAAGCTTATGCAAGTTTGCGTTTTGCTGCCAAAATAATCATGATTTTGCAACAAGCGTGGACTACAAGATAATACACGCGCAAGCGCGGCTTGATGTAAAACTATCAAAGATATACGAAATAGACAAGAACAGCAATACAGCCAGATAGTGCAGTCTCTTTCAATCCCTACCTTGGTTCAAAGTGACGACGGCTACGCTTTACGCTACGTACATCACTTGTGCACCACCGCGTATTTCTGCACTGTAACTGCAGTGGTTATGAAATTATTTTTTTGAGTAGATATTGTAGAAGTGACTGCGGTTCCTAACTGCACTATCTCTAACCGTGGTACGTACGGTTGGCGCTCGGACGTTATTTCTACCAAGCTCTACCTTAGACGATACGATATGCGTCAAGCGATGATCGTGGTTTTCGTGTGGTCCGTGATTGATGCTTATCCATCAATCGTGCATTGCTGTACGTGCTGCCTTACTTGCCTTTTTTTCTTTCACGGTACGAAATCTACGATTCATTAGCCGAAGCTTCGACGTTCGATTTTCTGCGTAAGGGGCAGTGTAGATGCTTATGCAAACGTACGTTTGCTTGTCAGAATAACAACGCTTTTGCGTCAAGCGCGCATTTCGACTATCACGAAATCCGCGCTTGACGCAAAAGCGTTGTTATTCTGACAAGCAAACTTACGTTTGCATAAGCGTCTACGCTGTCCCTAAGACCACAGGACCGGCTTGCAGCTGCCGGAACACGCCGATTATTCTTAACGACGGATTGAATAAGATAGACAGATATAGATTATAGATAAATGTTACTTTTTATTTGTAAGCTGATAAGCTATAAGAAATTATTAAAATAGTTAAATAAGTAATCAACATTCAGGTACAAAAATAAATTTTGAAGGTGTTAATTAAGCGGATAAATAGGCTCGAATTCTTTTGTCACAAACCAACACTATCTTCAGTATCACTAAGTCTCTTTCTAATTAAGAACATGAGAAGGGGATTAGACCTGTCAAATAATCCACTTGCGTGTAACCAGTGTGAATTTAACGTGTAACATAATAATAAATTATATCCATCATAAGACACTGCCCGTACCTTTGTGAAAAATCTTCCCTTTTGCATAGGTTTGAAAAGCGTTCATAGGTTAGGTTTAAAGAGCCTGCGCAGCACTGGTAAGCGCTCCTGAGATATCAGATATAAAAGCTAAAATGCCTATACTTTTAACTTAGCATCCTACAAGGCGCCTGAATATCAAATATACAAATTAAATATCACATCCAAAGACAAAATTGAAATTATATTAAATTAGTGTCATGAAAATACAATTTTACTGATCCCTTAAATTTAAAACAGTAATAGTTAGACGCGATTTTAAATCTCATACTTTTAGGCTGGGCTAGAAAATGGCTTTTAATAAATCCAGGTTCAAATTTATAGGGTGAACTTTTAGTCCTCCAATGTGCCTGGAGCATTGATAAGGGTTCACCGCTTACTCGTGAAAGGTTTCATGTTTAATTTCGCATCAATTACAAGTAGATTAGGAAACTTTTATGAAGGCAAATACCCTACAGATATGTAATTTAAATGTTTCCCTGATTTTATATTACATGAATGTTGTGCGAATATGGTAATTGAGAGAACAAGGTCGATATTTACCAAATCAGTGAATATTCGCAAGTTTAGGTATACTTGATCATTTTTTCGTATAGATCTGGCTAGAAAGTACTAAGTAAGTAGACTATAAAAAAACCTGTTTAATAATTTTTTTGGATGCCAGACTTTGGCCACTATCTCATTTGCAATGGTTGTGGATACACTATCACTCTAGACTGGGGCTGACTCCTACCGGATCAAATTGAATGTAGTAGCTGTTTTTGTGGGTAAAAATGCAAAATTCCGGTCCGTTGTCATTGTTCAGAATCTCAAGCTATAATATTTTAAAAATTGATAACACGCCACCCCCCATCCATAACCCAAAAGTTATTCCACTTCCCGACTTCCCTCTCAGCAGAACTAAAACATAAATATGTTTTATTAAGATACTTGTAAGCTTACGAAATATCTATTTCCATCGGCATCGTCGTAACACAACGAGGAGCGCGTTGTGTTGACTTTCGGAACCCAGCCTGCTCGCGGCCCCGGTCAATGACCCTCGACACAGACTAGAAAAACAAAAATATGCTAATACATCTACAACAAATTATACCTAATACCTTCGGACGACAACGCATCGGCGCGGCGACGCGGCGCTCACGTAATCCGGTCAGCGCTTTAAAGAAAAACAAATGAATTCACTTTTATACCAATTTATCTCGAGACACATTATTAGTTAAAAAATGAGTGTGTTTAGTTTATGTTTTTATATTTGTAAAAAAGGTCAAATAATTAATTTAAAAAGAGTGGTTTTTATTATTGAATTTGAAATTATTGAAGTTTGTTAGAGTTTTAATACAGATTTTGTAAATTAATAAAGTCAGTCCACCTCTCAATTTGTACGCCTACATATTAGGCAAAACTTGATGATTCTCTAATGATTATAACATCAATGTACCTACTTATATAATTTTAAGTTGGCATAATACTCATGTTTTATACAAATAAAATCATATCTTATCTTATCTTTAGTTTTATGAAACGAATTATAATTACTTATAATATAATTAGTTTCAACCATAATTTTGTGGTAAACTTTTATATTTTATAATTTTTTCGCGTTTCATAAAACCAATCAAAGTTTATTGCTGTATCTAAATTGCGCGGGAATCGTCGCATCTGTGTGTAACGATCTTTGACCGAAACGTCACGCCATAGCTCTATAATGAAGAATTTTTTTCTGGTATCTTACGCATGAGCGTGTTGGAGCGAGTGACCTTGTGCGGGGCTGCGTAGACAAATTCGGACGTAGCAAAATAACGCAGCTAGTTAATTCGGCCGGGTATTCTTAATTCGGCCGGGTAACGAGGCTCGGAAGGGTGTAGGGCGGAAAGCACGCGAGTGCGACTTTCAAATGTTAGAATCGATTCCGATGACGCGATTGTTTATTTTAACTTGTACGTTTCAATTAACGAGTGCAATTCAACTGGTTTTGTAACATTGTTAATTGTAATGTTAAATGAGAGCTAAAATTAACTCTTTCATTAATCTATGTAGTAAGTAGGTAGCTACCTACATAGTTTGTAAATAAGTTAGTGTTGATGTACTATTATCTAACATCGTAGGTAAAGATGGTCATCACTTTAAAACTTCAGTGAAACTAGCTTTGAAGTGCAGCATCACTTTCCTTCAATGTGAGAATATTAACTCTTTCATTAATCTAGGTAGTAAGTAGTAGGCTACCTACATATTTATAAATAAGTTAGTGTTGGTGTACTATTATCTAACATCGTAGGTGAAGATGGTCATCACCTGAAAACTTGAATGAAACTAGCTTTGAAGTGCAGATCCGGATCACGCCGGAAGGTACTTACCTACTTGGCGACATATTTTCAACTTGACTACCACCCGTAGCTAGCTAGGCAACACTAGAAAATGATCTACCACAATGTAGACACGTTGCATACTCGCATATAATACGAGGTATGGTGTGTATAAGTTTGAGGTACAAATACCTCGCAATAATGCCGTTGTTACCAGTTCACCATCTTCAACCACATCGTTACCCAATATTACGTGAGATACAGGGCAAATGGTAATCCATTGAAAAAAAACGACTTACGCTCATAACCAATGGTTTCCTAAATCAGTGCTCGTGAGCGCAGAGTTTTTAAGTGATATTTTAGTAGTAGTTATGTTTGGTAGTGGGAATTTCCTTAGCAAAATTTATTCCGGCACAAGTAAATAAGATAAACACCTTATACTCGTAGACTTTAATGGTGCAATAGGCAGGAGGTAGAGCAATGAATATAAAAAAAACCCTATCCTAGAATGGTTAAAATTTATTTACGACAATTATTGATCTTTGAACAGTTCCTACAATTTAAATAAAATAACATTCCGTTTGAATTGCTTCTATTTAGAGTACCTATATTAGCTATTCATTCGGGGAACTCTAGAGAAACAGTAGATAAACCTTTATACACATTCAAATCGGCTTAATCATTTAAAATTCAATTCAATTCAAATATCTATCATGAAAGTACTTATTGTGAAGTGTTTACCCAGGCGTTTGATCTTACACAGCTTTTTGATGGCTTCTCAGTCAAATGATAGAGTTATTGTAAAATGGTAAACAGCCATTAAGATGAACAATGAACATTGTTGTATTAAATTCTAGAAAGAGCTTGAGTTTTGCCGAAGGAAACTATTGCAATGAATGGCGTAGTTTTGGAGCATTTACTAGCGCTGTAATTGCTAGCTCGCACTCTCAAATTAAAAATATTGCTCGCAATCCTTGCTCCTTCACAAGACCTCGGTTTAGACGTTTGTGCGAGAAGTGCTTAGGATCAGCGGCGCAAGTACGTATCTTTTCGGTCGATAATTTCGATAATATTCGATAAAATTGACAGTTCAAATCGATAAAACCCACTTTATCGATTTGAACTGTCAATTTTATCGAATTTTATCGACCCGAATAGAACCGTACTTGCGCCGCAGGTGAGAATGTTTCTCAACGTTAAGTTAGGTATTGACACTAAAAAGAAATCATGTACATATGCAAAACCCTATAACATATTATATGGCCTCTTTTTCGAATAGGCAAATGGGACATGGAGCCTTCGACAACTAGTAAACCTATATAATATGTAAGCTTTGCTGCACAGAAAACCCATTTAGGTATTAGAACTTGACATAAACTAATCTAATATATCAAAATTAGCACTGAACCCACCTATACCCCTACTTTGCCCCTAGTATACTATACCCACCTGGATATTCTGGCCAATATTACAGAACTTGAACAGTTAAGTGACAAAATTTATACCATCAATATCATGACGCAAAAGACTTTCAAGCCGTTGAAGGTAGGCTGAGAGAAGATAACGCCTTTTTTCGACCCTTGCATACCTACTTCTTATATACGTTTCATCGACGTTCATTGATCTTTCCTAGCATTTCCGCTTATTTAAGTAAGCATAGGTGGGTATCGTGGTGCTCTGTTACTTTCCTGTCCTAAATTAAAAAAAATCATTGGCACCCTAATTCCAAGAAACCTGAACCCGTTTGAGGGATTAAAATATCATGTTGATTGAAACAAAGCGAACCCACACTAAGTATATAGGCCTGAGCAGAACTGCCACACCCTCCAACATAAGTATGCCTAAGAATTAAAATATACAAACATGTTTTCAGTCGGAGTCATAGACCTTTACCCTTATCTGAAAGTTTCCTCTTCAGCCCTGTAGAGGGTCTCCAATTAATGAAGCCCTGCGGTCAGCACTTTGCCGCGAATGCCTTCAGGGGGTTGTTATTTTAAACATGTCATGTTCTTGTCCAGCTGGTTAATGGATTCGACCGTTTCTTTACTTTTATATTTGTAAATAATGTAGAACTTTCAGTCGAATTTTCCTGCTAGCGATCGTCAATAGGTGAAGTGACGCATCGTTCGAAGCATTTTTATGTGTAATCAAACTGAGTCTTAATTCATAATGCCCGTGCTGTCACTACTACTGCCTTATGAAGCTTTTTAGGTATTAATGTGAGAGTAAGTCGTCTGTATTTGTTTTTGTAGTAATAAAAAGTATTTTCGTTTTCATATTCTGTTTATAAATTCATAAGTGTGTTTGTTAGTTTGTAGGTTGGTTGGTTTGCCTTTCTTTCACGAACAACGGATCGACATGATTTTTTTATCCATAGTGATAGTTTATGGGCGGGAGAGTGACCATATTTTACGTTACGTACCATTTTATTTTTAATGTTACGCTTGGTTAAATTCTACATCTAGATCGAACTTGGCCATTAGACATTCTTTATCGCGGAATTAAAACTATGGATTACCCACATTATATAATGTCTTAGCTAACCTATCTTTAAGTGCAAATTAGATAAGAGTCGAGTTCAAGTCCTAAAACCTTCGCAGTTCTTGGGCACCTTTAGCTATGTCAGTAGAATTTAGAAACAGAACATATGTTTTAGCATTTTGGTTAAAAATATTTGCTTGAAAAATGTCATCAAAATTGTTAATATCAGTTAACTGATGTAGGTTACATTAGTTGCTCTCAGGCGTATTATTTTGATAAATTTTCTTGACGAAAGTTATCATATTTAAAGGTCATTTGTGCCATTATTCAAGTACTCACTAATACGACGAAATCTTTTGAACTAGAAGAATACAGACAAAGTAAAAGTAAACAGTTATTGCACAAATGTTATTACATTTACAGGTAGAATTTGAAAATATTGAAAGCAAGTAACAGTTTACCCAAACTAGATACTCTTGCTTTGGGCTTTTAGGGGAGCCTGTTAAAATATAAGCCTATAAGGGCTTTGAAAAAGACTCGGGGTCTCTATCCAAGTCCGAGTCCATCTCTATCCAAGTCCGAGTCTCCACGCGGCGAGGTGGTAGGATAATTTCTAGTGCCCGTCTGGTTAGCAGCTACCATCACCTTATGACCCTCATGTTAAAAATCTGTCTCCATGCATCTTTCGGTGTGTTCCAACAGCTGCATTTGAGAGCCAGCGGACCAGATATTAGGTCTTGCGGACCACTGGTGGGAAACCAATGCTGTTGTAGACTCTATTCTATAATAGAGTATAGCTATGTAATATAATCGAGTCCCCAAATTTTCTCCGTCTTACACTATTCTCGATTTCCTTCATACACTGACAAAATCCTTAAACTTTCCATGACCCAAACAAATAAAGAACATACATATTTGTCTTGTAGTTCTACCCAAACACGAATCCTAGCCCCTTCGCCCGGCAAAGGGATAGCGAAGTTTTTATAATTAAATTCTGATGAAACAGGGTCTCGAGAAGTATTAGTTGCACGCGCGGAGTGCGTGACAGGAATTGAGGAGGCAGCGGGGACAAAATGCGGAATTTAGTTATACCTAGACTCTAGATTCTGATTGTGCCTAATCTTTGATGGAATACATGTAGGAGGGCTTGGGCAATTTGATATTGTCTCATATCAGGCGGCTCCGTAGCTAAGTTGGTAGTAACCCTGCCTGCAAGGCGAGGGGTCCCGGGTTCGATTCCCGGCCGAGGCAGATTTTGTGTAAGCATAAAGTTTGTTCTCGGGTCTTGGATGTTTGTGATGTGTATCTGTGTATGTCCATGCCACCTGCGACACAGGGAAGCCTAGTGCGGGGGTATGAGTGTGTAAGCGTTTATGTTTTTATGTTTATGTTTTTTATGTTTTCATCATAATCATCATAATCAGCCTACATCAGTCCACTGCTGGACATAGGCCTCTCCCAAGGCGCGCCACTGAGCCCGATCTTCGGCTCTTCTTCTCCAGTTGCTGCCAGCAACCCTGCGTATGTCGTCACTCCACCTAGTCGCAGGACGTCCCACGGCACGTTTGCCAATTCGCGGTCTCCACTCAAGAACCCGTCTCCCCCATCTACCATCGGTTCTACGACAGATATGACCAGCCCACTGCCACTTCAGCTTACTAATACGCTGAGCTATGTCGGTAACTTTAGTTCGATGGCGAATAACCTCGTTTCGGATTCGATCTCTCAAAGATATACCGAGCATAGCTCTTTCCATAGCTCGCTGAGCGACTTTAAATTGGTGGACTAGTCGTGTCGTGAGTGTCCACGTCTCGGCTCCATATGTCAGGACTGGTAGGACGCATTGGTCAAAGACCTTCGTTTTTAAACATTGTGGTATAGGCGACGAAAAGACCTGACGAAGTTTTCCAAATGCTGCCCAGCCTAGCTGTATTCGTCTCTTGGCCTCACCCTCGAGATTGTTTTTCCCTAGTTGAAGCACCTGCCCTAGGTAAACATATTTTTGAACAATATCGAGAGTGACACCGTTAACGGCTACCGGTCCCGGATCAACATGCTCATTGAACATGACCTTGGTTTTGTCCAAATTCATTCGTAGACCGATGCGTAGAGAGGAATCAGCCAGGCTGCTCACCATCTGTTGCAAGTCCTGTACAGATTCAGCCAAGATGACAATATCGTCTGCAAAACGCAAGTGAGAGATGTACTCGCCGTTTATATTGATGCCACAATTTTTCCAGTCCAGCGTCTTAAACATATCCTCCAAAGCGTTCGAGAACAATTTCGGGGAGATGACATCCCCTTGTCTCACTCCGCGACGCAGGTTGATATGTTTAGTCTGCTGGTTCTGTACTTGGACGGTCATCGTAGCGGCGTCATACAGACATCTCATCACCTCGATATATCTCCAGTCTACTTGGCATCGCTGCAAGGACTCCAGAACTGACCAGGTTTCGATAGAGTCAAAGGCCTTCTCATAGTCCACAAAAGCTAAGCACAGGGGCCGATTATACTCTTCGGTTTTCTGTATAATCTGCCTCACTGTGTGGATGTGGTCTATGGTGCCATAACCACTTCGAAACCCAGCCTGTTCTGGAGGCTGAAAATCATCAAGTCTACGCGCAAGACGATTCGTGATGACTCTTGAAAACAGCTTATAGACATGGCTCAGAAGCGCAATCGGTCGATAGTTTTTCAAAAGAGTCTTATCACCCTTTTTGAAAAACAAAACGACTAAGCTTTTGGTCCATGCCTCCGGAGTTCTCCCAGAAAAGAGGATGGAGTTGAAGATGCTCTGGAGTTCCTTTAATACTGGAGCTCCACCTGCCTTTAAGAGCTCTGTGGTTACTCCGTCCTCACCCGGGGCTTTTCCGTTTTTGAGCTGTTTAAGAGCCAACTCGATTTCATCTATACTGACCTCAGGCAGCTCTTCTGTGTAGTGGCGGGTTAATGTAGCTCTTGGATCCTTTGTACTGGATATAGACCCCGATGCGTGAGAAGCGTACAATTTGCCATAAAAATCTTCAACTTCGGAGAGAACCTCCGACCTAGAGGTGACGACTGTTCCCGTTGATGTGGTCAACTTTGTCAGATGGCTTCTTCCAAGTGGCTGGACGAACACTTTAGAACCTCTATTCTTCTCTATTGCTTTTTTAATAGAGAGCGTGTTCGAGGATCTAAGGTCACGTCGTACCAGCTTTGCTACTTTTTTATCTTGAGCCCGACGCTCTGACAAAGTTGACGGGGAATTTTCCCGTCTTTCCTCCATAAGTAAAAGAGTCTCCCTTGTAAGCTTAGATTTTTTGCCCGTACGCTTCTTTTCGCAGAATTTTGTGCCTTCTTCCCTGAGGATATTAACCACATGGTCGAGTTTCTGGTCAACGTCATCTGTAATTTCCAAAGCAGCGAATCGATTTTCCAGCTTTAACTGAAATGTTTCGGATCCAACGATGGTTTGGAGTATATTTGGCCGGAGCGTGGACTTCATCAGACGGGTTCGCTCAAGCTTGAAATTAATATTCAGAGAGCCTCGTAAAAGTCTGTGATCACTTCCGGTTTTGAACCTAGTAATCACTGAGACATCCCTGAATATGCGCTTTTTATCCGTCATGATAAAGTCAATCTCGTTTTTTGTTATACCGTCGGGGCTTTGCCACGTCCACTTTCTTTGGGGCTGCTTTTTGAAGAAGGAGTTCATCAGGAAAAGCCCTTCCTTCTCCAGAAAGTTAACTAGCATTTGCCCCCTATGATTCCGGTTTCCGAAACCGTGTGGTCCTATTGTCGAGTCACTGCAAGTATGTACTCCTACTTTAGCGTTAAAGTCCCCCATGACAACGTTGAAGTGGGCCTTGGATGTGCAATGTAAGGCCTTGGATATGTCTTCATACATCGTTTCCACTTCATCATCCGAGTGTGCGGAAGTCGGTGCGTAAACCTGCACAACTTTGAGGCTATATCTCTCGGTTAGCTTGATTACGAGGTACGCAACTCTTGTCGACACACTAGAAATTTCAACAACGTTGTCAGAAAGGACTTTATGGACCAGAAACCCAACACCGCCTTGGGATTGTTGATCTCCTTCTCTGAAATACATAAGATGGCCTGATTCAAGGGTTATAGTGTCCTCTCCCTCTCGCCGGACTTCACATAAGCCCAGAATGTGCCACCTTATATTATTCAGTTCTTCTTCTAACTGCACAAGGTGTTCGTTAAGCCGTAACGTGCGTCCATTATACGTAGCCAGGGTCAGTTGGTTTTGGCGGCCTGCCGTAGCCCGGGGATTCTTAGCACCCCCTGCCTCACCGTTACCATGACCGCCGCCGTGGTCAGGAATAGCTTGGCGGCCGGGAACTAGGGGCCGTAGTATTTCTTGACTTGCCATGGAGAGTGTATTGCCCATAGTCGCCACGCTGGGCATGCGGGTTGGCGACCGCAGGACGTAACTTCTTGCACCGATGGCGCTGCTGCCCGTCATCGGTCTGTTGAATTTAGTTACGCCAATTTCATGATGGATATACCGCCATTGATCGGTCGTCAGAGCCTCGTCCGTTGTTTAGCAGGATGCACCACGAGCAGGTGAGGTTGACTTGGAGCGCTGAGATGTTGTTTGGCTCCCTTGCATCCCATTTTATGTTTTAGTTACGTATTACTATTTTTGTTTTCAATAGATACATTTATATTAAAAAATACATGTTTTATATGACAAATAGTGGCTTGTGTCGGATTTAATTTTACAAGTACTACGTTTATTTTTTACTTTGAAGCCTTATCGAATTAACACGTCATTGATTAACCAATCTCCCAATCTATCCATATTTTCAATTCGAAGATTGTTTAATTATTTACAGGGTTTTAACTCAATAATAGCTTTTTGTGGGAAGGTAATAAAATTAAGATTTGAGCAATATTTAACCATTTTTATAGCAATTATGTTCGTTTTGAAACGTCGCTCGGTGATTAAAATAATGTAAAATGTATACGATAAAAGTTAAAAGTTATTTAATTCGGTGTGTATTAGGAGAGCTGATGTGTTATGGTGACGCTATGCATTACTGCGCAAAATTTCATTATTGAAAATACTGGGATACACTGCGATTGTTAAATGGGCGAGAATGTTGCTTAATATCTCGTCAAAGAAAAAGAAATAGCACATCTAAAATTACAATCGCAATCATGATTAACAAAAATTGTATAAAAAATAAAAACAGCACCATTCTGTAATGAAACAAACGCCTACGCAGCCACATATCAGCCGCTCATTGAGTCGGCGGCGCGGCGTATCGCGAAATGTGCTAAATTACAATCGGCGCATGCGTCATCGTGAGGCCCGTACTACGCACCGCGCCGGTGCCTCTGTGAGGCCCGCGAGTGTCGCCTCTCAAGGACCGCGTTTTCATCATCTTTGACGTAATGTTGAAGCGGTTCGGTAGGTACTTTTCTAATTCCGTGGTTTGAATTTTATATTTTTTATTATACTTACTAGATTTTAGTCTTTGTCTTTTCTTGGGTTTGCTTTATGCTGGCTCATGTATTTGATATCGCTGACATTTATACATTTTTGGTCACATTGACGATTACGTACGCGTATTTCTTCATACCATTGTACAATTCCCTGGTCGTCTTAAAAGAAAAAAAGCAACATGGGACACGGACATGTTTATTTTATTCTTTTTACAGCTCTTTTACAAACTTTTATTTAATATGCAATGTTTGTATATCTGTTTGTTTTGGTCAAATCTTGCAAGATAACTTCCCGGGTTTCGATTAAGCCGAAATTTTAATACATATGTATATCGGATGACAATGCAATACAATGATCTCATAGACCTGGTCTGATGATGGAGCCGCAAGGCGCCCATAGGAACTCTGTAATGAAACGACGTAACCCCATCGAGTTTGGGCTCATTTGGTTTGTCTTTACTGTAAGTACTCTGATCCTAGATGATGTCCAGGCTTCTGATAATGGACGGAAGGTGGCCACAAGATCACAGTACGAATTACGTATTTTATAAAAGCTTGTTAGGAAAATTATATTTCTTTTATTATAAACTACACACATGTTAATAAATTGTACTTGTAGGTACTTTTTGAAGAATTAGTACTGGTGGGCTCGATTAAGAAAAACGGCCTTGAAAAAAGAAAATGTAAGGCTTATAACGATAATTATTGTGTACTGTTGACAGCGAATTAATGTAGGTATATAAGTATAACTTGTCTTCTTTTAGTCTTTCTTTGAAAATGGAAATCGAAACGTTTCTTTCATCAAGCATAATGATCAATATATTCCCAAACACGGGTGACTGGACTCATATTTTTTTAAATTATTTCTATAAGTAGGTCGAAGGTGGTTCGCTTCGCTTTTTTAAGTTAATTGTAACGTTTACTACTTTTGGCATAATAAACACGAGAGATTAAATAAAAAATGACGACAGCATAGGCTTTGACGAGTCCATGTCAACCTTGACAAGCCTCATTAGGGATTCAGTATTCAGTAGTGCGGGGCAGCTCTACTCAACGCTGAGCTGTCGATGTCGGGCCGTTAGAACCACAGAATAACAAACGCAAACGTAAGAGTGCTGGGACAGCCCTTTATTTTTAATTCTAGGTAGGCATGCGTTTGAAAAGACGCCTGCCAAGCGTAGTACCCCCTTCTTGAGGGAGGCAGAGATTCAGTAGTAGATGTTTTACGGCTGATGATGAAACGTTTTACTGCTGATGATGAAACGTTTTTTTTGAAATGAAATGAAATGAAAAATGTTTATTACAAAAAAGTTTGTGCTTGACCATATCAGGCGCATTTTAAATTAAAGTGAATAAACTTATGTATGCTATGTTAGTAGGGTTAGTACAGTCTAATAATTAATATAGAATAACGATTACAAAGTAACAACTTACATAACATCAATAGTTTACAATGTGTATTATATGCTTCGAAATATGCGTAGGTAGATAATAAAAAATAAAAATATGCCCGAAAGTAGTCACACTTGTCAAAGACAAATTACTACTACCCTCCGAACTAGTAAGAACTGTATGACGGCAGGGCAGTGTTCCTCGTCCCGCAATATGAGCTGTGTTCATGTTGCATGTCGTAACATAGTATACGCAGAAAAAGTAGATGTAAATTTTGTAATTGTTTTTTTTTTCTTTTTTTTATTATATATCGAGATGAGCTGGTAATTTGCCTGATGGTAAGCATAACGCCAGCCCATAACAGTTATTTACAATTAGGTATTTTAGTACAGTAATTATGTACTTTCTTAAATAATAAAGCCAATTTTAGCATATTACTAGAGTACATTTAAATATCACATATATAAAACCTAATAAACACAATAAGACAAGATAAATATTAAAAAATATTAACAAATACTACTTAAAGAATATAATACTTTATGTTTAAAAATATTGTAATAGGTTGGTACAATATAATATAATTAGAATTAGACATTGGAAAATTAGATAGATTTAGTTACATACAGTGGTGGTCATATAATTAGAAACACAAAAGTCACTTGATAATGTTAGTTACTTTTATGTTATTATTGCAATTAATTGAACGTCAAGGATTCATTTATCACATTAATATGTACATTCATAATTCGTAGTTTAAAAATAATCATTTAACATTCAGTCGATAGGTTAAAAAAAATAAAAATAAAATAACTTGAATCAAACTATCAATATCTATAGTAGTGGCAGTCGGACAACTAATTAGAAACAAAATGTGACTTACGTTTTAAAATTGAATTTTGAAACTACAATACATCTCTCATTATGTTATCACTAAGGCTGTTTTCCGCCTGTTCTTATTCACTTCGTTAGGTAACATTCTGAGTAATTTAATTATTTAAAATGGGTAAAAATACGAGCTGTAATACAGCATCAAGAAAAATTATATTGAATTTCCATTTCAAACGAAAATGGACTTACAGAAAAATAGCCACACACTTAGAGTGTTCCGTAAAGATGGTATTTAACGCCATTTCACATTACAAACAGCATGGAACATCGGATAGTGTGGCTAGAAAAGTTCGGCCAAGGAAGACCACAATTCAAGAAGACAGGCTTATGATTCGTATTGCTAAGGCGGACACCTTTAATGGTTTTAATGTTTTTCAAAAAGAAGTATTTTCACAGGACGACCCTCGAAACATCCGCAAGACTAGTCCGTAGGCGGTTGCACAAATTATATTGGGCGGTTGGTTTAAGGGAAATTGTTTGGAAGGCTTGCAAGGAAAGTACCACTTCATACCATGAAGCACAGAGAAAATCGTCTATCCTTTGCTAAAATATGGCAGTTGGACTGTTCATCAATGGAAAAAAGTTATATTTTCGGATGAAACTAAAATAAATTTGGTAAATTCTGACGGAAAACGATATGTGCGACGACCAATTAATGAGGCTTTGAATAACAAGTACACCAATAAAACAGTTCAGCACGGCGAGGGAAATATTAAAGTGTAGGGTTGTTTTTCGTGATACGGGGTTGGTCCCGTGAGAAAGATTGAAGGGCTAATGGATCAGTCTCAGTACAAAAGCGTCTTAGAGGAAACAATGATCCCATATTCCGATGAAAATTTGCCAGTGACTTGGATATTTCAACACGACAATGATCCAAAACATACATCAAACAGCATAAAAAAGTTTCTCAGAGGACAATCGGTGACAATGTTGGAGTGGCCTGCTTATAGTTCGGACTTAAATCCTAGAGAATTAATGGCACATCGTGAAGAAAACACTGTCGGATAAACATATCGCTAACATCAACCAACTTTACTACGCATTTGTTGAAGTTTGGAGAGGTATTCCATTGGAAACGTGTGAAAAAATTGATAGATTTGATGCCACGTCGTTGTAAAGCTGTAATCTGTCGATTAAAAACAATAGAGTGCCCTGGAAAGTAATAAAATAAAACTAATCGGTTATGAATAAAGCATTCATAGCATTCATTTCACGATTTATCCAAATTGTTGGAGTTTTGTTTCAATTTTTAGTGTTGATTTCTGGTGTTTCTAATTAATTGTCCAGCTCAGTGCATTGTATTTTAACGCAATTTTAATAAAATATTTTAATTTTTTTAAATTAACATTGTTTGTATTTACTAAACTTATATTTTTATACTATAAATGAATAGATACATCCGTATAAATACTAGTGAACCCTCTTTTACCAACTAAAAAATGGTTAACAGTTTAATCTTTAATGTAAAACTGGAAGTGAAGGCCGGTGTTTCTAATTATATGACCACCACTGTATATAGAATAATATTTCTACATAAATACATACGTATAAATACCTATATAACATAACATGATAAACTAATATGTACTCTAACTATATTATCGTATTGTCCCATACAACGCAGTTTCTGTGCTTACACTTTTTTTACTGCTGATGATGAAACTTTTTACTGCTGATGATGAAACATGTTACTGTTGATGATGAAATGTTTTACTGCTGATGATGAAACGTTTTATTGCTATCACATATAATCTTAAGCGACGATGTGTTCGAAGATGGTGAACACGCTTCAAGCTAGGAAGAGCTCTCAAGTAGAGCTGCTGGAGCACACCAATAGTTTTCAATTTGAGGATGATAGTCAGGTGGGTACTAGATACTCCTACCAACATACAACACAATTACTATTTCATTCACCGATAGCTCAAGCTAATTGTAAGATTCTAACCTCTGACCTACCGATCGATGGACGATTTCTTTACTACTAAGCCCTTAGTATAGTCTTGCAAAAGTGAGCGTCAGTATACTTTTTAGGTTTTCATACAAGCTGACTTCGTAGGAGGGCTTCACTAACGGGTCTCACCCGCTCGGTATTCACTGTTCGTCTGTGACTACCATAGACTCAAGGAAAGTACAAAAAGACGTCAGCAGAACCATCTCTCATCAGCTACCATTATTTTTGTTTGTTTCTCGCGTGCCCTCCGCACTTTGGGGCGCGATCGATGGAGGGTGGGCCAAATTACCCCCACAGTTCAAGGACGCCGGATGATTGATTTCACGAATACAATATGAGGACATGAAAGGAGCGAGCCTTCCGGGTAATTTAAGCTCCGTTCTGTCATGGTCATTGTGTTTATGTGTATGTTTTTGGGACAAGGACAAGCCTTGCTCCATTGTAATATCTTGTTTTATATGGATTTGCATTGACCGCTATCTTTCTTGAATTTTAATGTTTTTTTTACTAGAAAGAAAATTGAATTGATACCCTGGGATTAAAAAAAATTTCTGTGTTAGTGGTAAGGCGTTTTCTAGTACTTTGGGTAGGTCTGCCACCCTCAAGTCGAATATCTGCCGAGGACTTCTCAGTTGGTTCTCTTCGTTGGCTGTCATTACCAAAGATGATAAATACGCTAAACCTGGAATAGAAATACACGAGTGTTCACCTAGCTGCTTTGTAGCCAGAAGCAGAAGTTGAACTCGATCTGAGATACAGCAACTAGTTTCCCGAAACACAATGTGGCTGTTAGAAATTCAAATTATTTAAACAATAATTGGCGATCGTACCTGCCGGAGCCTAGACTGGAAAATTCATAAAAATATTAAATTATTTATTTAGGTTACAATCTCCGAATCCAAGGCGATGAAGTAATCTGACGCTAGACACAAACCCTGTTCTGTAAAATCTAGGACTCTTGTCGAATTAATCAAAAAACAGAATGCCTTGTACATATAATAAGAAAAGGTCTTAGATATTTTTAATTATAAGTGAAATGGAGCTTACCACCCCTATCGACCTTGTACATAGTGTGAAAATATTTTAGTTGTATCGATTAGGGTTATAATAATATATTATCTATATGTATAATGTAGATGGTACAAACTTCTTGTTCATTAGTCTAGGTACTATTGTTTGAAGTGTTGCTTCTGGTTACATAAATATTGCTGGAAACTGTACTCGGACACTGACAAAAGCGTCTGAAGATATATCGTCTTCTGCTATACCTTCAGACACTTTTCAGCTACTTTTCTGACACCTAAAGGCTAGGGACGTTATTGAAGACGTTTTTGAAAAGTTTGTTTTCGCTCCTGCTAACAAACCTTGACCCTATGTGTTAGAACTCCTTTACAGCGATAGACTATTTCATTTGTGATATTTCGATATCAATCAAGGGATGTTGCACTTTTTTAAGTAAGGCTGGTTGCTTCAAATGTGCATTCATTCCAGAGCGAGTGTGGTACTGCTACCTTTCAAGTCCAAAAAGTTCCATTTAATGGACGCAACAGACAGGGCAGTGGTCATGGCCATTTATTGGGTCAAAAAGTATAAATTTATATAGGTCTAATTGTCGACACAAAGAGAAGAAGAGCCACAGAAGAGTATTAGCTATACGATAATTATGGCCTAATCTTTTTCAGTGTACATGAGCTCAATTCATAGTAGACGATACGATACCATGTCTGTGCGGATACCGTCATGTCTTGGTTGTTAGCTTTGAATAAGCGATTTACAAAGCAGTTTACCCTTCAGGTGTCGTGTAATGGCTTATGGAAAACGCTTTCATAAAGCGCTTTTATAGAGGTTTGGAAACGAGTCTATTCGTTTCATTTAGCTTGAGAGGATGATAAAAAGGCGTGTTGCTCTTCCTGTGGAAAGCTTCTGAAATTTGACTACCGTGATCAGTACCTATCTCTTTACAACAACATTATTATCTTTCTATTGACTTAAACTTAAATTTTTGAATGTTTAACTCCTTTGCTAACTCTTCTGCGAGCGTCCGTCTAGGTTGTTACCACCGCTTTGCTCGTGAAGTCTGCCGCCAAGCAGTAATGTGCAAGCATTACTGTGTTCCGGTTTGATGAGCAGAGTAGCCAGTCAAATTATGAGACTTACTACCTAATGTCTCAGGGTAACGAGCGCACTGCAGTGCCGCACTGGCCTTTGCGTGTCAAAGTTCTGGGTGGCACTGCAATTGTTATGGGCCGGCGTTATGCTTACCATCAGGCAGACGACCAGCTCGTCTCGTTACCAAATAATATTAATAAAAAAAAGGACTTATAACCTATTTTTGTTCGTAATTTTATGATACTTACCTATTAGTTTTTTAAAATAATGTACATAATTTACATTATTTACTGAACAGTTTCATGTACCTACTATAGAGGTATTATACCTATTGTTGTTACTGAATAAAATAAATACAAAAATATAAAATTCTCTATTTAGGTACATGGGTCCCAAAAAATCGAAAAGGAGGTTATTAAGAAACTCGTCGACATTTCGGCACTGTCACACTTCTACTAGCATTCTATTCTATTCATATATTATTTAGAGATAAATTTGTTTGTTTATTACTATTGAGTACGATAATCTCTGGAATAGTTTATAATTACAGAATTGCAGCAATGAGGTCTGATTCATTCAGGAAAATTAAGAAAATGGTGTGATAAAGTAGGCTTTATTTTTCGGTCGAAATAAATACAAAATTTTCCCACCTTCGCTCCGTTCCGCAAAGGTAAAATTTCTAAGGGATATCGTAAATTTATATAAAAGTCTTAAACTACATTACCCGCGTAAAGCTAGTCTATACATACTACATACAAATAAATAAAATTGAAGTGTCTATTTGTAATATCAAAATAACAGCATTTTACTAAATGAATGTGAAAGTATATATACGGGACCTATAGCAAAATAACCATTTTTAAAAATTTTGTCTGTCTGTCTGTTTGTTCCGGGTAATCTCCGAAACCGCTGGACCGATTTTGACGGGACTTTCACTGGCAGATAGCTGATGATACAAGGAGTGACATAGGCTACTTTAATTTTAGAAAAAGAATTAGGGTTCCGCGCAAAAAATAAAAACCGTGTAATCCAAAACCTACACGCGGGTGAAACCGCGGGGCAGCAGCTAGTAACAAATAAAACACACCAATAATAAGTAGTAATAATTACGGTTTTTCGATTTTTGCGGTTCGTGTGTAGAAAATGCAACAATACACAATTATTTGACATAATATCCAGTCTAATTTGCGTGTTTCTAAACTGTATATTACTGCTCACTCGTAGATAACAGTTTTATTTAGGTCCACTAACTGCTCATTATAAGATTATAACGACTGGGACTCTGATGATACGGTGATTAGGACCTCATTTTGTAGCCCGTGTGTAGGCGACAGATAGGCAAATAAAATAGTGAATATTTTGGACATTTATTTTTGGTCCTGAGTTAGACTTTCGTAGAATTTGCGGGACGACTGTAGTCCTAAAATAGAAAAAGAAACTAATACTGAATTTGGAACATTGAAATTGTGATGTAAGTTATTACTAAAATAAAGGCGGCTCTACTCTTCTTTTACACGAAGTTGCCCAACGAAGTATATACGACTGCAAATCTAACATTTGCAGTCCAATCATATAGGGATTCACACCCGGAAGCTAGAGCTTGCCTGGCTGGCTACCACCCTCAAGTTGAAAATCATCTAACATTATAATTATTATACCATATTTAATTACGTCAAGCATCTTATTAGTGTAATCCATTGCACATGTTTCTGGCTGTTCTTGATCGCTTGTAGGTATATATACAGGGAACAGGCACCTTACAAATAGGTATAAGTAATAGTAAGCAGCCTATCCTTTCATAGGTATATCACGTTTATCGTCAGGTTTATTTATCGGCGAACCTGAGAAGGGTACGAACCTAGTCTTAGGCTATTGATAAATCACTAGACATGGACAATACCGGTTGATAAAGATGTTTTATTACAAAATATAGTACGCGTAATGAATTTACGGCGCCGTGGGGTTTGCGCCTTTTTTGGTCATTAACTTTTTTGCTGAAGGTAGTAAATGCCTACCTACATTAAACCTAGTGGCAACTGTTGCGCAAGTACGAAACTGCGATCCATGGCGATCGTTAAATTGACAGTTCGATCAGTTAAAATTACAAATAGGTAGGACAGTGTTGGTTTTTTTCGATAACGAAACAACATTTTTCCCGAGAACGAAAACTGTGATTAGTTTTCGTTCTCGGGAAAAATAGTTTTGCGACGACAAGTGTTACTTTTTGTAATCTGTTATCGATTGCATTTCCTGCACAATTGAGTTCAATTTTCATTGCATTGATCGAATAACTAATTTCGCGAAGTGATTTCGATGTGTAAACCGTGGCGAAAGGCGATAAAACAATTTATACATTTATATTAAAATAGTCTTCGTACTATTAACCAGTCTTCGAATTGTGAGATGCGAATATTCAATTCCTAATGAAGAAGACTATTTGGTTTCGTTTCGTTTTCGAAAAAATCAAGAACTACCTACCTCTAATTTAAGTTTTTAACCTTTCGAACTGTCAATTTTATTTATTGAAAAGATCAGGTACTTGCATTGCTGGTTCGCAAGTACAGCTGTAGACCTATAGCGATATACCCTCAGATTTTCATCGTGATGGTGCAGTGGTCATATTCTCTTTGGTGATTGTGGTGGCTGCCATAAAGGCATTCACTATTAATGCTCTACAATGCACCATGTAAATTAGACTAAGACCTGCTTAGATCTAAGAACCTGTTTCTTAGGTTTAAGGCATTTTTGTAAGTGCATGGTAGCAATAAATAAATAAATAAATTTCCCCTTGCCGTCTCTTTGAAAATCGTGTTCAGCGCATATAGGTACTTTGATGAATTTCGTTATTTGGTTTTGTAGTCATATGACGGCTCCGTAGCTAAGTTAGTAGTAAACCTGCCTGCAAAGCGAGGGGTCCCGGGTTCGATTCCCGGCCGGGGCAGATTTTGTGTAAGCATAAAGTTTGTTCTCGGGTCTTGGATGTTTGTGATGTATATCTGTGTGTGTCCATGCCACCTGCGACACAGGGAATCCTAGTGCGGGGGTATGACTGTAAGCGTTTATTTATTATTTATTTATATTAAGCATCTAATTTAAGTAGGAGATGCAATACGTACTTACGTAAAAAATATAAGTCTACTAGGATTACTAGGTAATGTAATTTAAAAAAGTGTCTTCTATAAACCTACTTTACTTCGATAAAACTACTTATAGTAATTTGCGTGTTTTTGTCAGCTGTACCTGCAAGCTAAAAAATATTATTCGTGATCTAAAATTATAAAATAAGTAAAATAAGTAAGTAGGTACTAGTACGAGTAGATATATTAATAGTTTTACTTACTATACTAATTGGATATATTATGTAACAAAAAACACGGTGAACAATTTAATATGTCGAATAAATAACTTACCTATCTAAAAATAGCAAAAAAAATACTACCACCGTATACTCTTGGATTCTTCAGAGGTAGCTAACAATAAAAATAACTAAAACCACAAGCTTACTATTAAAAAATAGAGAGGCAATCTGAATAAGTGCTCTTGGGTTTCCCGCGCCTGGCGGCCATGTTGTTACAAAAGTCAAAAGGTCGTCGACCTCGCATGTCACTGCATTTCGATGGACTATGTACGAGTACTTATTTGTTTAGAATGTAGATCCATAAGTGCAATAAGTATTGGTTGTCATCTAAAAATTATTCATCGAAATGCAGTTCCTTCCTTCCCCGCTGTTTCAATCTTAACATTAATGTTTGAATTGAAACAGCGGGGAAGGAACGCTATTTTTGTTTACCTAATAAGATGAAAAGGTTAAGATTCAGAGAAGAGTCTTTAGTGTAGACTTTTGCTCGCATTTGATATGAAAACTAAGTACTTGTAGAATTTTGACACAAGGAAGCATGAATCCGCGCTTAGAGTTAGACTCGTCTCTGAATCTGGCCTGCAGTTGTCTACTTGTGTACTTTTTGTGAGATTTTACTGTATTTTTGTTCTTTGGGTTGCTAATTCAATCGTTATTCAAATATATCTAATTTAAATTCTTACAAAAAAACTGTATAAAGTATATTAAAATTATAATTGTTTTGCGCTGTTTTTTCACTTAACTTACTATATTTATGAACGAAATATGCTGATGTGATGCGTGGGCAAACTGGGCAACCACTACGACGCCTGTCAGCAAAAAAATACAATGGCCGCCTCTCATTCTTCATTCACCAGAAAAATTCGTTGCGTAACAATAAAAATATTGTTGGTCGCGTCTCGCGCTTTCGTAAACCGCTTACTTATTATTCATTCAGAGAAATAAGTGTAGGTATACGTGCAGTAGGTATACCGCAAGGTTTTTGTAAGGCGGTTGGTATGATTCATAGCGAAAAGCTGACCGGCTAGCGCTTTATAGATTTTTGAGATTTATATATTTTTTAGGGATTTATTCATTGAGGACCGCGAGGGTGACGGCTCTTATGGATATGTTTCTTTGTGAAAACGTTTGTGCGATTTCTTAGAAAATCAAGGACTAAGCTTTTGGGTCTCTAGGGGAAGGTCTATTGAAGATTCTTATTTGGGAATCTCAACCAATACGACAGTCGATTATACCTCTAAACTATCGCTTCAGTAAAAATAACATTCGTAGGGCTGTCATACAGGCCGCTTTCCCCATGAAACGTTAGGCGCAGATCGATGCCTTACAAAGGTCCATACAACGCCGACCTTGAAATATTGATTTCCTTGTTGTATAACCATTACTTAACCGTTTGTTACCATTTTTAGCCTTTGCCTTGAGTTAAAATACTTGGGAATGCGTCATAATTATGAAGCCTCAAAAGTGTTTGCGGTAGAGTATTAAGTTCAACTAGTATGTGGTGTACATAATTAATTTACGGCCTTAACCTTTTATAACATGCTTTGGTGAGACATCGTAATATTTTTATATACACTGAGACTTATATATGCTCTTTGATGTTTTGGTGTATCAGGCGCACCGTGTCATCAGCATCGCTTGGCGAGATAGTGTTCGAAAGTAAATCATTTAGTGAAAAGTAGATCAAGTAGAGTTGGGTCACGTCAGTTATCATAATATGTGAAGTCTTAACAGCAGGTGTCAAACTTGTCAGCAGTGGTCAAGCTGATCAAAGGCAAACCTATTCGGAATAAAAATATGTTTTATTAAACTCTTCTTTTTCATCATTATCAACTTCCAAAGCAAAGTAAACAGCAGGCCCGAAACGAAAACACGTAGTAAAAAGATTACACCTAATGTAGTACTCTACTGAGAAAAAGGTACGTATCTTGCAGATCAAACCATCGTGGATTTCTTTGTATTTTACTTTCTTACCTGTCTAGTCAAAACACATGTTTGGTTTATTCATTATTTCGATCTTTCATCGATAAACACGTTAGATTTTCCAAAACCTCGTAAGTAAAGGCAATCTTGAGATTGTGTCTTGATACCACAGCCTGACACATACAGCCTGCATGTGCTATTGGGGTGTATTCCCCTATGATTTCTAGAGTTCTTCCTTTTGTGTGTGTATTTGTGTTTATGCAGTCAGGAGCCGAGTGATTTATCCAGCGTAGATCGTTTTGGGTCTCTCTTTGTGCTGGAGAATGTTATCAGAGAGGTGCCTAACTTCAACATTTCAGAACTCATTGTGTTGTGTAAAAATCGATATTATTGTTTGCTTTGTTTCCTCTAGTCTGTACTCCTACTATAACATGTGAAGGTGGGTGGTGGAGGAAGGTAACATCTCGAAGGTATTACCGTATAAATACAAAACTTTGCAAAATCTAATAGTTAGGCAATGCAACAATGTCACTTGTTTTTTGTGAAAAATATATTTTCCCAGACAAGCTTTTATATAAATTGTAATTGGTACCTACTGTATTCCTGTGACCACTTTCCGGCTCCATCATAACGATCCTGGACATCATCTAGGATCAGAGTACTTGTAACAAATCAAATGAGCCCAAAGTATAGATGGGGTTACAAAGTTCCTATGGCCGCCTTCTGGCTCCATCGTCAGACCAGCTCTGTGACATCATTATATTACATTGTCGTCAGATTTACTTAAATACCTATGTAAAATGTCGGCTCTATCGAACACCGTATAAACATACACTGCAAGGTTAATAAGGGCTTGTAAAATAAAAACAGAATTTCCAATTGAAAAAAAATAAACTAACACAGAAAGACAGATAGTTAGATACAGATATTATAAATTGTTAAAAAACCGGCTATAACTCACGTCATTTTTCGATATTGTCGACCTAGGTTTCGAGCGTATCCGACGCTCTTCCTCAGGGAGTGCACGCGGCGAGATCGCAACGACCATTAATAATGTGTGATACTCACGAAAATTTTAATAGTAAAATAGATACAGATAGTTTGTGGGAGGACTAACTCTTCTGCGAGTGTCCGTCTGGGTTGTTACCACCGCTTTGCTCGTGAAGACTGCCGCCAAGCAGTGCTGTGCAAGCATTACTGTGTTCCGGTTTGATGAGCAGAGTATCCAGTGAAATTACTGGGCTTATGAGACTTAATACCTAATGTCTCAGGGTAACGAGCGCACTGCAGTGCCGCGCAGGCCTTTGTGTTTCAAAGTTCTGGGTGGCGCTTACCATCAGGCAAACGACCAGCTCGTCTCGTTATAAAATAAAAAAAAATAAAAAAAATAATTTGCAAAGATAGCCATGATCGTGATCGGGCGATCTCTTTCACCAAACTGCCAATGACGGCACCCGTAGTAGCAGATGGGTCGATGGTATTAAAATTCTGTAGCGCACCAATTAGTTAGGCACTTCAAAGTTGCATACACATCTGGGTGCGGAACCATGGTCCGCATGGTTTCCGATTCCTTAAATACAAGGAATCTTACTTAGGGTTAAGAGACTAAGTTACGTTTAAAAATGAAACAGAGAGTTGACACATTGTGATGAGATGTGTACTGTATAATACTGCTCGGTGCACGTCTACAAACGAATTTGATATTCAATGATTGCTTCATTTTCGTGCTAAACTCTAGCAGAAGACTTGCCTGCAGCCAGCCTCGCCCCCCAGTCTGCTAGTCGAGTCTAACCCGTGCATTATTCGAAGGTAACCACAAACGCTGCGCACCGCGCGGTCGTCGACCGCTGCTGTGCCCACTTTCACTAAACTATCTCGTTTTTCTAGATGTACTTACACGAAAACAAAACACGCCGCGACTAATCTTAAGTTTAGCTGTATATATTTTATTGAAACTTTCTATTTCTATATTTACTTTGTCTAATTCCTTACTACTGGAACTAGGAATAACTTCTTTCGGTTCAGTAAGAATCAGCTAACGTTTCATACATTTTCATCAGTGTCGTGTACCGGCTGCCTATATGATTTAGGTACCATACTTTGGCACTCGTTTCATTTGGTCTCCGTAAGTATAAGTCTTGGTCTTCCTCAGCATCTGCTTCCATATACTCCACAAAGTATATGTTTTTCGCAAATATATACATCACAAAAATTTCGCTTCCAATAGGATTCGGAGTGGAGTAGATAATCGCTACAAAACGGGTCTGCTAGATGGAGCTATGGCTTGTAAGCTGGAAAGAAAAACAGCATATCAAGAATTTCGCAGTCAACATCGATTGCTCCCATAGCCTAGTTTGTTAAATCACCAGAAGACGCAGGTTCGAATCCTATTGGAAGCGAAATTTTTGTGATGTATATAATTGCGTGAACATCCGCTAAACACTATAAAATATGTTTCATAAAGTTTTATATGTTTTTCATCATTATTTTTCAACATGTTTCACATATTTGACAACAACTAAATACTATAGGTGGCATAGTTGTTCCAGTGATGTGTTGTGTCTGCTCACGCCTGTAAATAAAATCATTACCTCTCTTTTTGACAATTTTATATTATATTATATCAAATTACAATGTTTTTATAGCCTCAAAAGCCCTAGCAGAAAAAAAAGGTAAATGTTACCCCAGTAGAGGTTCTTGTAGCTCTGTCTTTTGTCGAGCGTATATTTTTAAAGCACCAAGGCTGGAGGCAAAAAGAGTGTGTTTTTCTTTTTGTACTGTGCTAGAATTCGTTTTCAATAAAAATGGAAAGTAAAATACTCTACCATTTCAATGATTAGTAAGGTCTACTTATTTATTATCTGCCTATATATAAGCGAAGTCAGTGTCACGAAATTTCGAAAACTACTTGACCTATGAAGTTGAAATTTTGCAGGTAAGTAGTTTATAGCCTTTCAAATCGGTGTACCTAATGCATATAGGTAGGAGACGTTAGCTAAGAATTTTGAAGAACGGATTTGGTGACGGCCGAATTAAGTCTTAAACTATGTGCGAAGCCGGGACAGCTTGCTAGTTCAGTATAACATTAAGACGTAAAATGTCACGTAAAAATGCTAAAAATAGCCCATTTACAATAAACATTTGAGTTTTGAGGTGTTAGGTAATAAACTTCCTCACTTCATAAAAACTCCAAAGTATTTAAAAAGAAAAATTTAAGTTTTATACTTAAATAGACCCAAACTCTGCGCGGACCCAAAAGCCTCAAACAAAAGTGTTGCCATTAAGAAAATTAAAAAGTCTTGAATACATTTTGATAGATGGCTGAGATAAATAAAATAAAGTTCGCATTTAGGACACATTTACGAAATTAGCCACTGCGTTAACGTGGCAATTTTCGTCTCTGTCGCGATTAATTTTGTCATGGAATAATAGTTAAACTATAAATCGTTTGTTTGTTGGACTCTAGGGTAATAAATGAATATCTTATTTGCAGTTTAAACAAAAAGATCGGATACCTTGGGAAATTACGGATGGTATAATATTCCAAAAAATAGTTTGGCCTATTTTTGTCTCAAATTATCTATATGTAGTGCTACATTTATTTTATTCTTTCTTTGCCACATTCTTAATCTATACAAATAAATAAAATTGTAGTGTCTGTTTGTAATATCAAAATAACAGCTTTTTACCAAATGCATATGAAAGTCTATACGGTACCTAATAACAAAACAACCATTTTTATTTTTTTTGTCAATCTGTCTGTTTGTTCCGGGTGATCTCCGAAACGGCTGGGCCGATTTTGACGTGACTTTCACTGGCATATAGCTGATGTTATAAGGTGTAACTTAGACTACTTTTATTTTGGAAAAAGAATTAGGGTTACGCGCAAGAAAATAAAACCCATGAAATCCAATAAATCCGCGCGGGTGAAACCGCGGGCAGCAAGTGTAATCAAAGGGTTTATAATCAGCTTAAGCTTTCAGCAATAAAAAATTTCGTGATGCAGTTATAGCTTAGTAGTATGGCATTTTTCTAATTCTCAGCATCATGTCACATCATGTACGGGAATACTTACATGATACTTTTTTTTCGCTAAATGTCCTGGCGGGTACCATCCGCCATGGGGGTAGCGTAGTGGTTATGTTGGACTCCGGCTAATGAGGCCGACCTACCAAATAAAAACCCGTGTATGTTCCTCGTCTGCGCCATAATGCTGGGCTGCAAACCCATGTTAGTGGCCAACCGCGGCCCCGCCGACGCACTGGTCCCATTTATGAGACCCCTACCTCCGGCGACAACGTCCACTCCACGTACGCCGCCGTACCCACCTCCTGAAGGGGCGCGCGGGAACACGCGCTCGCCACCGCTTACAGCGTCGAGATATCGGGTGCCCATCACTCAATAATAATCATGGTAAATATCCCGTTACAATGTGTGAATCAGTCAACAACCGTGAATGTTTAAAACAAAAATATCACATTTAGTAGTAAACTAAAAGTTCAACAGTAATTAAGTACCTAAATGTTATCAATCATTTTATCATAAAAATACCTAACAAGCTAATAAATTACAAAAACGTACAATTTTATTAAATATTAATGGCAGGGAATTTATAATGACTAACATTAGCTGAGACGAGAAAAATGTCTTAATTACCTTCTGTTTACAAGCAGGCCATGTAAATTAAAAAGTAAGTACACATTTTTTTTCACGGGCTCAATGTTTTTAGGCTTAGAATAAATACTCATTAAAAGGTAGTTTCAAACTAAACTCTCATTGTATGCTGATCTTTTTTGTAAGCTCGTCACTTCGCTTCCTGTTTCTCTGTTTGTTACGGACAAATCTGGCAATCGATTTTGCGACCGCTTCCCGATGCACATTCATAATATATTCTGCCCAGACCTTTGATTTTTAAAACAGGTAGTAGATACTATAAAATAAGAATTGTTTAAAAAAATATTATGTTGTTGCTGATTGATAAAATAATCTATGCCCCGCGACAGCGCCCACGTAATTTTATACAATAAAAGTAGTAGTTAGTCCTTATAACATCAGCCAGTGTTATCAGCTATCTGCAAGTGAAAGTCCCGTCAAAATCGGTCCATCCGTTCTGGAGATCAGCCGGAAGAAACAGACACACACAGAGAGAGACAAAAATTTTAAAAATGTTTTTTTTAAAGTACCTTATCTGTATACCTTCATATTTATACACATTTAGTATAAAGCTGTTATTTGGACATTACAAAAAGACACTTCAGTTTTAATTATATGTATGTATGTATAGATATATTCATTTGGATTTTCACATAACCTTTCTTAGCATCTGTCACTTAACATAAAACAAAGCTCTTCAACCCAAACCACGTAGCTCAAGCAAGTAGTACCAGCAAGTAGTACCTGGCAGCGATGTCAACAGGAAACGTAATACAATTATTGTCCTAGGTTCCCAACCGTTAAAGCTATCACTGGAAACGATACCCTCTAGTAGACTAGAGGGTATCGTTAGTTAGCTAGATATACATACAACACACCAAAAGGTTCATTCGCTTCGAGCTCTTACACTAACTGCATAGAGTTCAAAATTTACACTTACAAAATTTTCACTTTTTGTTATACTACCTGAACTACCTGCGTCAATTTATCGGCCTGGTTTAAACCTTATTCAGTTGATAATAAAAGGTGCTTTTCTGTGATAGGATGTTGGTAACTAATCGGAGAATGTTCTAGCCGCAAAAGAGTGTGTAAGGCAAAGTAATTCAGCAATTAACTGTTTCAATGAAGCTGCACACAAGCGGCGTCTTAATTACATAAATTCGGGTATGGAAAAGGAAATTAATTTTATAAGTATGTTTTGAAGCGATGGTGGTTTAGTGCGTGGTATTGAGCTCAACTGCCGTTTTGTATATAGAGGGTTTAATGACCTACATTGAACTTGACCTCTCGGTGAAGGAAAATATCGCGAACGGCTATAGTGTTCCGCTAGGGCAGACTGAACTACTAAATAAAAAACAGAAAAAAGATTACTGGCCGATCGAGTTGAAATTTAACAGATGTGTAGCGACTTAAGAACTACGACGACTGCGACTTAAGAAGAAGACTAGAAACTTAAGAAGGACAGAATGTAGTCGCTAGTATATACTTAGAATAAAAATGGTTTATCATATTAACAAAAGATGTCTTGGCCGTTCTTGGCAATATATACTATCGCTTACTTTCAGAAATACGTCTATAATTTCTGGTACCTAAATGAAATTAACGAAAAGTAAATGATTCCTAATTCTTCATTGTAAAGTCTCTTGACGGAAGGTTAAAGAATTTCGATTGAATGAGGGCGTTACTCGACCCTATCACACCAAGTTGCAACCTTAGAATAGATGATTTCAAACGGAATATAAACGTATTGAAGTTATTTTATGTTAGTTCTGCGAGATTTGCTTGATTTATCATTTAATTTCATCTTTCTATACTAAAATTACTGAAGTGTAATTTTAACTTTAGAAATTATGTAATCCTGTTTGTGTTGCCTTTGTGAATCGATAGGTAGTATAATAATTAATCGCTTGGGTTGGGATGGATATTGATGAATCAATCGCATTCATAAGACAGTAAGTCACTCTTATTTCTTAAAAATCGTCAAGCAATCGGGTGGCTATGGCTTAACAAATATTATATAGTTCAGGCAATTCGGCGAAGCCTACCATGATTGGTAAAACATTTTTGGCCTTACTTTCAAGCGCAAATAAGGTTTCCATGCGTGTCTATTCTAAGGTTGCAACTTGCAAATATATTAGAATTCCTCCTGTAACGTTAGATAAAGTCTTATATATTCTGTGGTAGGTGCAGAGATCGTGACCGGCTCACATACCGCTCGCTGGGAGAACGGTGCGCCTTCGACTCCTAATGAATGGCATTCCGATATTCCGAGCGGTCGGAATTAGCCTCGATTCGAATAACGCATGCAAATCTATTGGAGTTGCATTGCTTTTCCAATGCTGGGAGCCGGTGCAGGTGCCGGGATTAGAATGTTAGTTAGGAGTCACGGAGCTGGGTGCTATATTGTTAAGAATCGTTTAAAGGTAAATACGTCCTAATAAGACTTCTTTACTAATAGATTGGTTCGCGTCTTT
Source organism: Crocallis elinguaria (assembly GCA_907269065.1). Classification (NCBI taxonomy): domain Eukaryota; kingdom Metazoa; phylum Arthropoda; class Insecta; order Lepidoptera; family Geometridae; genus Crocallis; species Crocallis elinguaria. The sequence goes on from OU026068.1 coordinate 18,658,799, forward strand.
TAATTGTAAATAGGCTTGCGTTTGATCTTTTACCTGAGGTAAGTGACGATGCAGTGGACATAAAACAAAGTTCAAGTAATATGACAATAACAAGCCCAGGTTCCGAGACTCTCCATTTCGACTCTCGATAATATTGTTGTAAACCGAGATTGCTACCTGAGTCCACTACCGGTGCACCCAGTGTTCCGTGTGCACATTAAAAGCCTCTACCTACTCACAATCTTTGAGCCAACAAATTGGAACGTAACGTGTACAACACACCTACTTGCAAGGCTTTTTTTAAACTATTTGGGGCCCCGGGCAGTGTGTAGGCATTATCCTAGATAATGGGGGTCCTATGATTATGGTACGACAGAGGACTATTTTAACGGAAAAATGCACGGTTCCTGTGGGAACGTGGGTGAAAACCGCGGGCAGAAGCTAGTATTATACGAGTATAAGGCTTACTCAGTACAGTGGAATAGATAATACAATACTCACAGAGGAAATAATACTACAATACTAAAGTAGGCAAAGTTATATGAGTAAACTGTCAATCTAGTCTTTACACTTAGATAGTCTGTCGTCTCTGACCACAGATTACATTTACATAGAAATCATAGAATAAACCCTCGGCAAGGAGTTCTCTAATAATAGTTGCCCATGTAAAAAAATCCTGAGCGTGGTGTTAAAATGTTAATACCTGATTTCTCGGAAAAGGGGCACTGGTACCCGCCTGCTTACAGAATGAATGAGATGGCCGTCGTATCTACCTGAGAATGTTAAATTCTTTACCGTTCACCGTGGGATAGTGGCGAATCATGCAACAAAGAAATTAAACTATGGTTTAAAATCTTGAAAACTGATTAATTTTAACGATCTACGTGTAGTAAAATAATTAACAGCGCAATTAGGAAGTATGGCTATAAATACTAGATATTACTTTTAGCGGATTAAAGTGAAAACTTTAATCTGATGTCGTTTTTTATTGCTACTCGTAAATTGTAAATACCTAATTAGGTAGGATTCACCAATTGGTGAATCTATGTATTTTTGCTGTTTTCATCGCGTGTATTTTATACTAACTGTGTCCTGCGGCTTAACCCACTTTAATCGAAATGATAATTATGACGTAGTTTATACGAGTCTGTGTCACTCCATGGTATAGTCTACCTCCATACTAAGTTTCATAATAGTCATAAGGGTAATAGGTATAGCATTTGATCCCTCAGATTGAGATGGACCACATCATCGTGCTAGAGCATTTGATCCCTCAGATTGAGATGGACCACATCATCGTGCTAGAGCATTTGATCCCTCAGTTTGAGATGGACCACATCATCGTGGTAGACCATTTGATCCCTCAGTTTGAGATGGACCACATCATCGTGCTAGAGCATTTGATCCCGCAGTTTGAGATGGACCACATCATCGTGCTAGAGCATTTGATCCCTCAGTTTGAGATGGACCACATCATCGTGGTAGAGCATTTGATCCCTCAGTTTGAGATGGACCACATCATCGTGCTAGAGCATTTGATCCCTCAGTTTGAGATGGACCACATCATCGTGGTAGAGCATTTGATCCCTCAGTTTGAGATGGACCACATCATCGTGGTAGAGCATTTGATCCCTCAGTTTGAGATGAACCACATCATCGTGCTAGAGCATTTGATCCCTCAGTTTGAGATGGACCACATCATCGTGGTAGAGCATTTGATCCCTCAGTTTGAGATGGACCACATCATCGTGCTAGAGCATTTGATCCCTCAGTTTGAGATGGACCACATCATCGTGGTAGAGCATTTGATCCCTCAGATTGAGATGGACCACATCATCGTGGTAGAGCATTTGATCCCTCAAATTGAGATGGACCACATCATCGTGCTAGAGCATTTGATCCCGCAGTTTGAGATGGACCACATCATCGTGCTAGAGCATTTGATCCCTCAGTTTGAGATGGACCACATCATCGTGCTAGAGTATTTTTTCGGTACTAGCTTGGTTTATTACAACCCCAAAGTTTAGAAAAACAGAAAATACTATTTTCGTGTTCAGTGAAGTTTGATATTATATACTGCATTTATATAAAAGAAACAGTATGGCCATTTGATTAAGTTCTTGAGAACGTTCCGGTCGAGTGGTTATTTCACATTTTTATTATTATGGCACAATAAAATTATATTTTACTCGTCGGATCGGTGAAATGGCGTGCAAATCGGTTAAATTAAATTGCTTCGGATACCTACCAGAATTTGAAAACGAATTTAACGGACGAAGTGTGAATTTACAATCTCGTTGTGATCGATTTTTTGCGCTCTTTTGTTTTTCAGTGACAATCAAATCTTAAATTACACGATGGTTAGCATTTTAAACTGATTTCCGTATTTATTATTATTTTATTCTTACGAGGAAATTAACAATAACGATTCGAGAAGAAGAGCAAGAAATTTTGTGGGTATTGTTACTGTAGTCGAGTTGTAGTGCTGATCGCAAAGGGGCAAATATACCTAAGTGTACTTAATGCTTTAAAAAGCGACGAACCGACTTCAGTGAGAAATTACTGAACCGATTTTGATGAAATTTCTATGGGACCAATCTGAAAGTATATCCTTTCAAATAAAAAAAGAATTTTCAAATGAGGTTTATAAATAACGGAGATCTGAGGTAACAAACATAAAAAAAAATACCCACCGAATTGATAACCTCCTCCTTTTTTGGAAGTCGGTTAAAAATTGGAAATATTGTTCCTTGTCTGGGTGTCGTTGAAGTATGGACCTTGATGTTACTGATATTGCAAAATGAATCCTTATATAATTGACTATGTATATAGTGTAGCAAGGGTCTATGTGAGGTTGAGAAGACCACCTTCGACAAAGCACCATCGGTGGGTTAGTGAGCAAAAGATAACAATAAATTACAAAAACTCTTGATTGCTCATCAAATGGATATACTGAATTTACAATAGGCCATCTCGTCGCTAAATAGCTATCTCTTTCAGATAGATTCCAGATAGCCTACCAATAATAAAAAACCTATCATATTAAAGCCTCTCTATATTCTTGCGCTTAAACTTAACTTTTTTTTATAGTGTGTAATTCATACAATCATCCTTTCATTCATGGTCAATGACAGTAGGACACTACATAAAACTTCAAAAAAAATTACATTCATTGTTTCGCCAATCACACTCGAATTATAAATAAATATTTACCGCGTTTGCTAATTGAAATTAATTTTATAACGTAAATTAACGAAGCTTCCTTAAAAATAAATTAGTACGTCAAAATATACAATAAGATAAGAATTATGAGCAAGTTAGTATAATTTTATACGTTACATAGTTTAATAGTTATATTTTTTGTAGAAAGACGTTAAGTACATAGTTTAATAGTTATATTTTTTGTAGAAAGATGTAAGAGCGACCTATAGTATGCACGTTACCCAAATTTCACGTTTTATCTGATCTACTTCTTCACCGAGTCCGTGATTTTCGATCATATTCAAAATAGGTACCTTATTTGTGATCCCAAGAAGGTGCCCAAGCAGTGCCCAATAGGCTTCTATTGAACGTAAAATTACTCCAGGTGGTTTTTCTTCTTACTATAACATAATAAACGCGAAAGTTAGTGAGGATGGATGGATGTTTATTATTTTTTCACGCCAAAACCACTGAACGGATTTTAATGACACTTTCCAGTAATTATAGCTTGTACATCAGAATAACATATATAGAAGGTGGTAAAACAGTCACTTGCTTTGAAGTGCGTCTGCCGAAACATACTTGTACTTGCTTGGGGAAAGATATTTAGACTTGTACTTAGCCAGGCGTGAATTAGAAAAGATTTCCTTTAACGGAATCTTTAGCGCATCGTTTCATCACATTTTTTCTCAAACCAATCGCATTATACGGCTCCGTAGCTAAGTTGGTAGTAAACCAGATTACAAAGCGAGGAGCCCCGCGTTCGATTCCCGACCGGAGCAGATTTTGTTTGTTGAACATAAAAAGTGCAGGAGTAGGAGTGTGTAAGTTGTTTATTTTTATAATATGAAAATAAAAAAATATAGTAAAAAAACAAGAATTATAAGAGTCCAGAATAAAGCTGTTCGCTTCGCAATGATGCATGCTCTATTACTATCTCTGGAATGTATTCATTTCCGTCCAATCGTCGTTTTTATGTAACTATCGGATATGAGTCAGGACAGGTATGAGTACATGACAAAAACAAGGCGACAACCTGACCGTTGTGAGGAATGCCAGCTATTTCCGAACCCTCTGCGCCGAGTGCATTCACCCTGTGGCTAGGCTTTGCATGCCCGCTGCGCCTGCGCATTTCCGGAGAGGCGGGGCTTAAAGAGGGGGGAGGGGTTAGGGCTGGTAAAGCCTTTTTAGTGGGAAATCAAATTTATACGTGATAGGTTAGCGTTTGGGGTATTATAGACGGTTATACCTCAATCACGGACCACGCACAAACCATGGAAAAACAACGATCAACGCCGGTTCTACGACCTCTACTCAAAAAAATAGTTACATAACCACTACGTGTTCAGTGCAAAAGCCACTGCAAATACGCGGTGATGCACAAGTGATGTATGTAGCAGAGCAGTCGTTGAAATAGTTTTTAATGCATTTAACTTTCCAGATTCGCAATAGCTTAAGTTGCTAGTCTACCCCGTCAAACACATCTGTTAGTTGAAAATGGAAACACAATTATTCCTCCAAATGTTTCTTTTTAATTTTTCGTCATCCCTGCTGCAAGGGTGTAGTGGGAGGCCTAAGCGTGGAATGTCAAGTGCCCGAGGCATGCGACGTAACGGGTACTTATCCCAACGGGATTTAGAAAGTATCCATAGGTCTTGAATGTTAAACATTTCAGTTTGGACTCGTGAAGATCCGCACCATGCTTCCCGCGGGACTAGCTTGGATTATAGCCGTAGATTTCGGCCGATAGTCTTTTTGGCAAGGCTTATCAGCTGAAAGAATTGTAGTGGAGATAACTAGTGAAATTGCTGGTCATATGATACTGAATAATGTCTCACCACGCATGACTTTGTTTTTGTTAATTGAAAATTCTGCAATGGCTACCCACTGAAATATTGTTCTGCTTACCAGCAGACGACCTGCTTGTTTCTTTACCTCGTAGAACATAAACAAACTTACTAGTTCATGCAAATCAAAGCATACACAGAGCCAGTCCTAATCTAGATTTAATAAATTTACTATCTTCAACCTGTTCGACGCCTAAGATCAGGGATAGAAGGGTAAAACCGCTAAGCTTTGCTTTAAAAATATGCTTGAATATTCAAACAAATAAATTTACTTACGAGTTTATTGAAAAATAAATAAATGCAGATATTTAGAACAACTGCTCTTGGCTCTCATAATAAAATTTTAGGCCGTTTTCGTAATGGGCAAGCTATATGTATAGGTAATTGCCAGAATAGGCTTCCAGAAATCATAGCTTATTTAGCTAGTATTAGTAATCCCCTGTGGAGATAGTTGATAGTTGATGGACTGCTCAAGTAGCGTGCCATTGTAACGGGTTCAGTTTTAGCAAGAACAAAAAATAGGAGCATCAAAAATGCGTAATTTTTTTTTAAATATTATTTGGTAACGAGACGAGCTGGTCGTTTGCCTGATGGTAAGCATAACGCCGGCCCATAAAAATTGCAGTGCCACCCAGAACTTTGAAACAAAAAGGCCTGCGCGGCACTGCAGATCGCTCGTTACCCTGAGACATATGGTATTAAGGCTCATAAGCCCAGTAATTTCACTGGATACTCTGCTCATCAAACCGGAACACAGTAATGCTTGTACACTACTGCTTGGCGGCAGACTTCACGAGCAAAGCGGTGGTAACAACCCCGACGGACACTCGCAGAAGAGTTAGTCCTCCCACTAACAAAGTTAAAATTATCCGTATCTGACTATATTATACTTACTTGAATCAAAACCACCGGAGAAGACGGCAAGAAATTCGAAAATATCGATCAGGATTCTTAATCGTACGATGAATTGCGGTATTGGGCTATATCGATTTAATTAGTAGCAGGTGCTTGTACATCTGCCGGATAATCTGCGGACGGTTATGTCCGACTGATTAGGGTTAACAGTTTGATAGGGTCATTGATTAAGGGCCGATTTTTCAATTGCACTTTAACGAACCGATTGCTATCCAATCGATTAATTTTCGTGTTTTTAGTGCGTTTATCGGGTCTTTCATTTCAAAATTAATGGACCGTTCGTTAGCTAACTAAGGTTTATTTCTTTAGAATGCCATAAAATTTATTTACGTCTGTCTTCACCACAGACTTAGATATTCAGGGAATTAATTAACAGGACGCTATCTGACTATTGAAAAATCGGCCCTTAGTGGAAGTAATGTATCAACATGGTACTAGCGTCTGACCACTAACTCAAAAAAACAAACATATTAAACTCATTCTAAATCCACTTTAATTAATATAGATATTATGTAGCACCATAACTATATGTATAAACCTTGGGCATGTATGATTACATCCAATTTACATAGAACTATGTAGGTACTATTGTCATGCAAATCATCGCAATTATTTAACAGTTTTTTGCAATGTCGGTTAGAAAATTGCTGGGAAGCGATCGAGCGGAGCGGGAACTTTTATTTTTATTTCACACTTTAAAAACTTAATTAGTACTTCATTAGACTCGGAGTTAAAGCGAGGACCGAACACGATAATATACCAATTTACAATATTCACTGAAGTGAAGGAACATTACTCTTATTTCATAATTAATTTTTTACATTTTAATTGTATGTTTATATTATTATTTTATTTTTTGTGTTACTCAATCAAATTCCTAAAAAAGTAAAATTGCTTTAAAAAAACGGGAACCTCCTTCACTGACAAACTACTGAACCGATTTTGACCAAATTTCTATGGCACCAATCTGAACGTATATTGATTATACCTTTCAATTTTCCAAATCGATTTATAAATTACAGAGTTCTAAGGAAACAAACAAAAAAAAAATTACAACCAAATTGAGAATCTCCTTCTTTTTTAAGTTGGTTACAAATATGTGTAACTCGGATGGTCTTACCGCTAATAACGATATCCTTCAGCCAACCTTTATATAGACAGATTAAAACAGAGCAACAAAGATTTCATTACTCAATTTTTCTTAAAACACTATCTTAACATTTTACTTTATACGCAACTATTTTCTTTAGTTAATTAATAAATATAGGAGCAAGAATATTAAGCAAATTCCGACATCAATTGCTTAATTAATGTAATTAAAATTGAAATTACCAAGTACCTAGGCATCAAATATTAATTACTTGTAAAAGTATCGTTCATTAATGTCATTAAATTACTACCTAATTAATACAGGGCTTTTTAGGAGCTTCGAGTTGGATGAGTGTGCTAATTATACAAAAGTTGATCAAGTTCGTACGCGTACTCCTGCGCCTAGCAGCTCAACAATCACGACAACAATTTGACAAGATTGAGAGCTATAACTCATTATGATCCATGGAGTTATTGTTGTTTATTTTTGTCATCTTTTTTTTTGTTATGTTTTTGGCTCCACCCGTTTTGCGTATTTAGCCAGTGTCAAGTTATAATCTTCTTCTTTCTTTATTTCCTGGCTTCTGTGGGTCAAGTTATAATAAATCTCTAGTTTTGGTGCATGAAAGTCGTCAAAGTCACGTTAAAGTTTAGTCTAGGTTCGGTCGAGTCAAATTGACGCTTCAGTAAAGCGGTGGATACTTTACAGAATGTTTCTATGGAGTTTTGGATAGAATACGAAAATATACGTTTTTCGTCTTTGTACTATTTGCCTTTCACTCATGCACTTTCACGAACACTAATTAATGGTTAATAATCCACTATTATTACACGTTAACACTCGATAAAACATAGGTTTTAGTAAATAACACAAAATCTACAACAACACATTTTCGAATTCCAGCCAAAACTCCTATTGTCATCTTATTCATTTGCTCTGGGCAGAGCAGGTGTGGTCAAGCTGACGGCTTGGAGGCGCGTAGCACTTTTTTCTTCAAAAAGCTGTCTCGTAGCCCAAGATATGCTATTTTTATCACGCTCGCAGCACTATATGGTCGCCTACAAAATACTTGTAAAGGAAGAAAGTAACAGCTTGTATTGACACATTTTTTTATTCTTGATCGATTAGCGTTTGACCGTTTATAATATAACTAGCTGCCGCCCCGCGGTTTCACCCGCGTGGAGATTTTTGATTACATGGTTTTTATTTTTTTGCGCGGAACCCTAATTATTTTTCTAAAATTAAAGTAGCCTATGTTACTCCTTGTAACATCAGCTATCTGTCAGTGAAAGTCCCGTCAAAATCGGTCCAGCCGTTTCGGAGATTACCCGGAACAAACAGACAAAAATTTTAAAAATGGTTGTTTTGTTATAGGTACCGTATATACTTTCATATGCATTTAGTTAAAAGCTGTTATTTTGATATTACAAACAGACACTTCAATTTTATTTATCTATATGGACTAGCTTCTGCCCGCGGGTTTTCACCCACGTTCTCACAGGAACCGTGCATTTTTCCGGAATAAAAATTAGCCTATATGTTACTCTCCGGTCCATAAACTATATCTATGCCAAAAATCACGTCGATCCGTTGCTTCGTTACTGCGTCAAAGAAGGACAAACCGACAAACACACTTTCGCATTTATAATATTAGTAGGGAAGTAGGGGCATCGTAACTGCTTTATCACCGATTTTAAACACCTAATAATCATAATAATTTATTGATAAAATACATTTACAAGTCAATTTAAAAATAAAAACAATGAAAACAATTAAAGCATACAATTGTATACAATCTTTACATACGTACGAAATCGTATTGTAATACGTTCTTATTATTGTTATTATCAAATATTATCGTCTATGTGCGTTTAGCATTAATTTTAATTATCAAAGGATATCTGTAATATATTATTTTATAGAGACAAAATCACTCAGGGAATCAGTTTTTAAATCGTCTTCTACAAATTTTTTAAGTCTACGAAGAGATGTTTAAGAGTTTATAATAGGACTTCGGGTGTCAAGGCGACTTCTATGATACCAAAGTATCGCTACCCGACTCTGCCACACCTTGCCTATTATATTTAACGGCAAAAACCGTTCGTGGTAAGACAGCATAACACTCATTACTGCTCTCACATTGACATTTAAGTTAAAAACATTTTTATCACCTCGCGTGACTCTACGCCTCTATGGTAGGAGGGAGAAGAGGAGGTAATTAGAGGGTCAATGCTCTACACCCTGGTGCAATGAGGGTGAAACTAGTTTCGTCTCTATTTTTAGGGTCGTAGAGTACGTATTTGAATGGAGGTAGTGGAAAGGTGTAGAATAGGTTTGGTGTGTAGTAAAATTGGAAATTCACAGGAATATTGTGTTATAGGTGAAGCAGAATGGGTTAAATGTATTTTGAGTAAGATATAGCTCGAATTCTTTATTCACGTGTGCCCCAAAAGAGCGCTCATAAAAGTGAAATAACTTTAAATACCCGTCCCAAGTATACAACCGATCGCAGAGATGGGCAACAAACTTGGCAGCATTATTTTCTAAAATGTTCTTACAATGTTTCCTATGTTAACAATATGTTATTTACGCTTCAAATTTAACTCTATTAGAACAGTAAATTTATATTAGTAAATGTAATAGTTTACACATTAGGTAAGTGTTCTACTTCTAAACAGGGGCGTATTTACCCTAGGGCCAAAAGGGCCATGGCCCGGGGCGGCAGGCTGGTAGGGGCGGCACAAGCAGAAGAAATTTAAAAAAGACTACCTACCTAACTAAGGCTCTTATTAATGAACAGTGTTAAACTGTGTTTTGTCTCTTTCGATTCAGTTTAAAATTGTCAAAAAAAGGGCGGCGGGACCTGCAGGCCCAGGGCGCTGTATCCTAAAATACGCCACTGCTTCTAAATAATCACTACATCATCAAGACGACTAGCAGATAACCTTTTTCTGTTTTATATACTATTTAAACATTCTTAGGGTATTTTGGGGTAGGTAAAAAGAAGGGATACTATACACTAGCATTTGTTCACTAGCACTTCTTCGAAATTCATCTATCTTTTCATTACTTCCTCTGGTTTAAAGATATCACGGAATAAATTGCTTTCAATAGCAATATCATACTAAGTAAATAGTACGTTCACCTGCACGCAATTTCTTTTGTCTTGAGAGTAACTTTTCTATTTATCTAAGACTTTCTCAACATTTCCCAAATAAACAACAGAACAATCATAAATAACACTCACAAATTTATTATTTATTATCCTTATGCTAATGATTACCAGTTTCTCACTCAATCGGCAAGTTATCAAACAACTTCAAGTTACGCAAAGTCTAATTTGTCAGTTCTGTGTAACGGATCCTGTGTACAGAACCCAGCAAATTATTAGAAAACTTTCTCTAACAACCGATCATTCGGGAGAATTCTCGGGAATTTGTAATGGTCGATTTAGGCGTGTACACACAGCATCCGAACCGTTTGATCTATCCGAGCCGATATTACTAGGCAATTTCTGTAACCACCTGGTTTTCAAAATGTAAGTTTCAATACAATCACCTCTCGCAATCGCGAGAAAGTTCATCCGCATGTTATAGCGATGGGGAATGGGCTTCCGCTCGAGATTTTCACCCTGTTCTATAATTTGGCCATCTATACGAGAAGATTAAAGAGATTTCTCTCTGAGAATGGTAAGGAACGCGCTGATAATACCTCTGGTATAATTGCAGACGTTCATAGGCAGCGTTAACCATTTGTTTATCATCTAGGTATTTCTATAAAAAAAATCAAAGCCTTTGTGATTTTGTTATATTTGTTAACCAATTGGTAAGGGTAAAGTTTTCTAAATGTATGGACGTTACAATTGATTGTTCATTTCATCTCCTGCCATTTGTATCCGACGGATTCATTCCAGTCTCGCTGATTGTCTACGACAAGCGATAGTCTGTCCATAGAATTCTAAGGTAAATAATCAAAGAGTCTGTCCTCAAATCTGTGGTGAACATTCAAGATTCTTTAAATCCAGTTGTTCCACAACTAAATTTTAAGTGCGAATAGAAAACCTTGCCAGCGGAACGGATCGCATCCAGCCCGTGAGTACCGGCCCTTACAACTTACTCCTAATGTAATAAAAGTTATAGCCGTTCTTGGAGATCAGGAAAGGACAGATATGTCATAAAAACTATATAGGGCTGGACTAATAAAATTGAGATCACAATAAAATACAGGACTAAGAGTGCAGTAAAATGGAAGGGTCAAGAGTGGGGAGAGTCCGAGAACATTTTTCCTTAGTTTTTACAAGTTTGCGTTTTACTTTTGTGGCTTACCTTAATAAGTCACAAAAGTAATAACGTAGTAAGAAAATTGCAAAAATAGCGAAAGATAATTCATGAATATTGATTTCTAACTACATAAAAATGTTGCAATAAAAATAGCTCTTTACGATTCCACTGCAGGGATACCTAGGCCTTGGGACCTAGGTAGAGAGGTACTGCGGGCCTTCTCAGAGCATGTGAGCCAGTATCCAGAACGCGGCTCCAGTTCGGCTTCTTGGGTGTCAAAAATGTTGACATGCGCGTTTCTCCACAATGTTTCACCGTTTTAGATCATGATAAATCTGTATGTAATTTGCTATTCTCACAATAGTAACAACTCTAACATAACATCTCTAGAGAAAACAACTTATTATGGATGAGTTTGTGCTTGCAAGTGCTTTGAATACACGATATTCAAGAATCTTGTATCTTGTATCACAGATATATAAACAGCAATGTTAAAGTATATATTATTAAATATATTCCTTAAGGAATTCCCCGAGGCAAGTTTGCGCTCGGAGGGATAGCACAGTTTCGTGCGACCCCCACCGGAAGGCGCCCCTCCCACTTTGCAGCGCTTCCGGTCTGAATATTTCACGAGAGGCTTACGTAACTCGTTTATTATTGGCTGAGCCGTTTTTAACCGTTTTCCGTTTCGCTGTAATAATTTTGTTGAATTAAAAACGACAGCTGTGTAACGATGCTTTTATCGGCTTCGCTTTGTAATGTTAAATTTTACAGTTTAAGCTAGAATTGGGGTGGTAACTTAATTTTATTTTGAAAACCTGATATACCTAATATAATTTTATTTTGACATGCTGGTACTTATCTGGTTCGACGCATTGCAATTCAATGCGGTCACGGGGACGCTGCCAAAAGGTAGTGAGCTAAAATATTTGGAATATCTATATGCCTGTACAGTGGCCTGTAGGTGATCCAACTTGTTGTAGATACTACACTGACTACTGCCGGGCTTACTAAAGATATTGTCTCATGATTCTGAATGTCTAATGATTCTGCGAGTGTCCGTCTGGGTTGTTACCACCGCTTTGCTCGTGAAGTCTGCCGCAAAGCAGTAGTGTTCAAGCATTACTGTGTTCCGGTTTGATGAGCAGAGTAACCAGTGAAATTACTGGGCTTATGAGACTTAATACCTAATGTCTCAGGGTAACGAGCGCACTGCAGTGCCACGCAGGCCTTTGTGTTTAAAAGTTCTGAGTGGCACTGCAATTGTTATGGGCCGGCGTTATGCTTACCATCAGGCAAATGACCAACTCGTCTCGTTTCCAAATAACATTAAAAAAAATCTTGTGAAGTATCTACACATATTAAAAGTTTAAATAGACGCGACTACGGTAAAAACAGAAACCCGCACTTTATTGGATGTAACATCCGTGATAATGATTTTAACCGTATAAAATGTAGCCCATATGTCACCCGGATTATAATAACGATTCGATTGGCACTCCCTCATTAAAATTGAATGAGTAGGTAGTTCAGGCGCTACACTTACATACAAACATGCATAGACCGCTAACCTATCACATAACGTCATCATCATCAGCCTTATTACGCTCCCACTGCTGGGGATACCAGTCTTCTCTCAGAGATAGTATTGGCCATAATCCACATATCATGAGTAGGATAAAAAAGTCTTTATAAACATGATCCCAGGCGAGTCTGTTTATTATTTTATTTAATACTTTACGATCAAATACGTTTTATCCGGCCCACCGCTTTCTATCCGTGCGAACCTTTTACCACGTGGATGTAACATTCAAACTTTCAGATTTTGAGATATTAAATACCCAACTTCGTTGATTTACCTAATCCAGCGCACGTGTAAAGCCGTCAACTTCGTTCGGAATACGCCTGCGATAAAAGCACGGTGAAAGTGCGGGAAGAGCTTTGCTATCGCAATTCAGTTTGGTGGGGACAAGAGATGCAGAGAGAACTTTGCTAATGGTCTCTCCTGATCACGACGGTGTAGTTGAAGGTGATGAAAGTGATGCACATGGAATAGGACTGGAGGCTCTCAAATGTAGCTGGAATACGTCGATAGGGGTGCTTGGTGACATATTTTTCCAACTTGAGGATCGAGCACTAAAACAAAGAATATAGAACGACTAGTTTCTACCCGCGGTTTTACCCGCGTTCCCGCGGGAACCATGTATTTTTCCGGGATAAAAAGTAGCCAATGTTACTCTCCGGTCCATAAACTATATCTATGCCAAAAATCACGTCGATCCATGGCTTCGTCCGTTACTGCGTGAAAGAAGGACAAACCAACAAACACACTTTCGCATAATTATAATATTAGTAGGATACGGATAGTACTTTATCTTACAATAAAAAAGTTACAACGGTTTTATGAATTAGCAATTGGTGGCTTTATTTAACCAGCCAACTTTTCCAGGCAACGGACTATTATAGTTTTTATTTTATGTTATTTGGTAACGAGACGAGCTGGTCGTTTGCCTGATGGTAAGCATAACGCCGGCCCATAACAATTGCAGTGCCACCCAGAACTTTGAAACACAAAGGTCTGCGCAGCACTGCAGTGCGCTCGTTACCCTGAGACATTAGGTATTAAGTCTCATAGGCCCAGTAATTTCACTCACAGTTTCAGTAGCTACGACGTTTGCTTTCATCGGAAACACAAGCTACACTCAGCTTCCTGCAAACAGGAATCTTATTGAATCCTGCAATTAGGATTCAATACATTGACCTATACAAACCGACCTCGTAACCCATGAGTCATCGCTTCAAATCAAATCTTTGTATTCCCCAACTAACTTTAAAGTACTAGAGTTAGGATTTACTTTCATTCATGAAATATATTTTATAGTGTTAACCGACACTAGCGGATGTTCACATAAATATATACATCACAAAAATTTCGCTTCCAACAGGATTCGAACCTGCGTCTTCTGGCTTGCCGGGCCAAACGCCTTAACCGCTAGGCTATGGGAGCAATTAATGTTGATTGCGAAATTCTTGATATGATGTATTTCTTTTCGGCTTACAAGCCGTAGCTCCATCTAGCAGACCCGCTTTGAAGCGATTGCCTACTCCATTGTGATACGTTACAGTACCAATCAAATGGCGAGAGATTTTGCATTATTTAAACTTTATGAAATATATTTTATAGTGTTAACCGACACTAGCGGATGTTCACATAAATATATACATCACAAAAATTTCGCTTCCAACAGGATTCGAACCTGCGTCTTCTGGCTTGCCGGGCCAAACGCCTTAACCGCTAGGCTATGGGAGCAATTAATGTTGATTGCGAAATTCTTGATATGATGTATTTCTTTTCGGCTTACAAGCCGTAGCTCCATCTAGCAGACCCGCTTTGAAGCGATTGCCTACTCCATTGTGATACGTTACAGTACCAATCAAATGGCGAGAGATTTAGCATTATTTAAACTTTATGAAATATATTTTATAGTGTTAACCGACACTAGCGGATGTTCACATAAATATATACATCACAAAAATTGCTGCGTTTGCTTTAAAAAAATAGGGGGTTTCAAGTTTATCAACAAAAAACACGTTCAGGGTGATGATGGGGATAATAAGTAATTAATTATTATCAAAGAAAATTTCCTAGCAAGCTTTATCGGGAAACAGCTATGAGCTCAAGTGACTTAAATAACAATATAATTTTTTATTTTACTGTAACAATACTCAGTACGCGAACCTAATCAATCAAGACACTACTTTTGGCCGCAGTAGACTGGCCAAATTGAATGTAACGTACTGGCAACACAAAATACAAATTTTGTTGTGTTCTCAGTTCGCATATATACTCTTTGGTTTTTAGGTTAGGTTAGTGTTTGTATTTTAGAGCATAATGTTTGTATTCATCATCCAGCTGTTATAACAGCAAAATTAATAGACCTAATAGATCAAAACCGTGTTATAAAACTCATTCTGTCCTAAAAGTAAACCGAAAATAGGTTCGTGGTCAGCTCAAGCGTTTCCATGGCGACGAAGTTTCGTAAGTATTGAACCTATGTAAACAAACATGGAACAAATTTTTTGAATTCTGAGATACTAAGCAGGTACTTATTTCATTTTTACAGACGGGAAGACGCCTGGCGAAAAACATCTTAGCTAAGCTCAGCTTAGATTTTTTTGTCAAACCCAGTTCAAGTTCTGAAGTGTTACCTTTGACAATAAAAAATGCTAGAAAATCAAGACGGATCCGTGTTGAGGTTGACTATAACACAAAATAGACCAGTTACACAGCAAACCATGCCTGAAAACGTCCAAGAAGTAATTGTCAACGGATATGGTGTTCGGTCAGCAAAATGAATCTAAAATGAACTAGTTTTGCTGAAAATTTTCAAAAGCAGTTCGTCTTTCTGGATTCTATATCAACGAGGGATATGGGTTTCTAGGAGCAAGCCCAGATGGCGTGATTACAAATGAAGAAGCGATTTTAGAAAGAAAGTGCTTTCCTTCGTTGATGGTTGATCGAAGATATCGAAAGCGCTGCCAAGGAAAATAAAATCCACTGGTAATCAAAGAGGGAAGATAAAAAAAAATCACACTTTATTATTACCAGATACAGAGCCAGCTAAGAGTCAAAATGAAGAGATTTTATTTGGAGTGCTTTATCTCATCAGCCCAACCCACAAGAGTAGTAGAAATTGAGAGAGATGAAGAGTTTATCCTGGCGGTGGTTGTCTCACTTATTCTAAAATCTATGTAATAAACTAAATAACAATAAACAACTTTTATAGTAGCAAAAGTAGGCGACATGCTTCATCTCCAAAGTAGACACACGTAATAAATCTTTTTAAATGTTACCTAGTCTTTCATTTTACTTTTCAATCTAGCACAAAAACTAGGTAATTGTTATTATTACTAAGTGCAATAGATAACCAAAATGTCTAAAAAAATATTCTTCAGCACAAAATGAGACTATAGTATTCCAGATTCGAACTCTGGTTCTTCAAATCGCAAGTCTGCCGCTGTGACAACTGCGCTAAGTCGGCCAATTTTAGTATATGTACCGATAATACTGTTTTCCCATTTGCATGTGTGTGTGTCGTTCATTTACATATACAGGAGTGCGGTTTTGATTAACATTTTCTCAAAAGTGTAGTTATCAATGCGTTCAACTATGTTTGATATGTGCTAAGAACAAATTGATAATACGGCAAAATCACCTAAAATGAGTTTATTTCTCGCTACTTAGAGTAAAATAAATAAAAACATGTTTTTGGAGAAACAGCGCCATCTCGTGGGATAAGTTGCTTAGCGACACGAGATGTTTGCCCTTAAAGGACTTATGTTAAAAGAAAAAAGAACAGCAGATGCCTGTATTTTCTTTCGGAGATTTTTACGTTCCATACCATTAGCAAAGGACGACACGCACTACACAAGGCAGGAACGAGGCCATATGTAGATATAAATATAGGTACATATATGTACACATTGTACACGTTTACGTAAGTACATGATATTTACGTGGTTCCGCTCCACTTGCGTTACTTCCGCACTGCTGAGAGCGTATCTGGGAAATAGGCCAAGAGCTAAGCCGCTTGCTGTTTATATGACGCTGAAAGTTGTTTGTTTTGATTATCGATATATTTGTGTTATTGTATGATAGAAAAACTATAAACCTCAAGTGGTCGCCAAGCACTTATTGATGTGTTCTAGCAGCGCTTGAGATCCAGTCTTAAACAAGGTTTGGCATATTACTTACCAACTTCGACCTCATCGTCTCTTAAGATTTGGCGAGATTGTGGCCAAATGCTAACCCATAGAGTATAAAACAAGTTTTTTGTGGAAAAATATATTTTTCCAGACAAGCTCTTACGTAATTGGTACTTTTGGCTAATTGGTAATCTCGTGGCCACGTTCCGGCTCTAACATCCGGACCCTGGACATCATCTAGGAACAGACTACTTGTAAAGACGAATCAAACGAGCCCAAACTCGATGAGGTTGTCTTTTTGTTACAGAGTTTCTATGGCCACCTTCCGGTTCCATCATCAGAGCAGCTCAGTGACATCATTAGACAGCATTGTCAACCGATTTACACATGTATGTAAAATTTGGAATCAATCAAGCGCCGGGAAATGAGTCAAATTTAGCTTGCAAGATTTGACCTAAACAAACAAACAAACATACATACATTGCCAGTTAAATAAAAGCTTGTAAAAGCAGAAAATACTGGCAGCCCTATATTAAGTGTCACTTCTACTCTATGTTTTGTGCTTTTATCAACATTTTAAATATATACTCCATGTACGGTTGTCTGGAAGAGATCACTTAAAGCGATAAGACCGGCAATTGTAACACATATTGATAAATTGGTTTATTTTTAAGGTTTAAGGTTTCTGTATTGTGGTGTTTCAATATAGAGTTCATCTATCTATCTAGGTAGACGATACGAGCAGGTTATTGCCTCATTTGCCTCATAGTAAGCATAATGCAGACCATAGACGCTTATGCAAGTATGCGTTTTGCTGTCATAATAACCATGCTTTTGCATCAAGCGCGGATTACAAGATAATACACGCGCAAGCACGACTTGATGCGAAACCATCACAAAACCACGAAATAGATAAGAATGACAATACGGCCAGGGCCCTGTTTAATAAAGCTGACAATTCGACATATATGTCAAAAAATGACATAATTGTAGAATTGTCGCGCTTAGGCTGTTGAATAAAAGTGACAAATATGTCAAAAACCGACCGGTGAAATCTTGACATATTTGTCATCTAAAAACGCGTTTAATAAAACTCGACATATGTCAAAAAACCACAGTCTTTAATCTGACAATAAGAAAATTGTCGTGACAAATTTGTCAATTTTCCACCATGACAATTTTGTCGCCTGTAAGTTTTATTAAACAGAAAAACTGTCGAATTGTCACTTATTGACATATGTCGGACTTGTCGGATTGTCAGCTTTATTAAATAGGGCCCGATAGTGCTGTCACGAAGGTCTGCTTGGGCTCAAAGCGATGACTGCTCCGCTTTACGATACATACATAACTTGCGCACCACCGCTTATTTACCGTGGCATATGTACTGAGCATGCAGTGGTTGTGGATCAATTTTTTTGAATAGAGATCGTAGAAGCATCGGTGGAAGCTGGTACAGTGCTCGGACTAGATTTCCATCAAGCCCCAACCACAACCACAATGACGATATGGGGCAAGCGGGGATCGTGGTTTTTCCATGGTTTTCTCGTGGTCCGCGATCGATGCTTATCCATCAATCATGAATTAGATGTGAGGGCTGCCTAACGCTTTATCGCATCTAGAGCGATTGAACCCAAACAAGGCATTCAAAATCACTATCGGAACTCATTACGAGACAAAGTATTTCTTGCCCCAAAACGGACACAGTAGGTACTTCAATTCCCCTCACGTTCTCAACCATTGTCTAAATTCCGGAAGTCTAAGCTGGTTCCTCTTTTACAAGAAATGATATTAATTCTAGACCAAACTGTAGGTACAAGTCTAGTTCTAGGAAGGTTGATGCATTTCCTTTGTTATTCAAAACGTCTGGAGATTGCTAATATGTGAATGATAGCTGATGCTTTCGCATGTTGTACATACATTTAGTGTTCCCACAAAAAACCCATTTTTAGTCGCCTGTTTAGCTAGATAGCGTCTAAAGATAAACGTCAAAAATTATTAGAAATGTCACAACAGTATTGTGTTAGACAATGGTTAGAAACTACTTAAATCAGGATTTGTGGTTGCTAATATTTAATCGCGTGACTAAGGCATGTTTAGGCGTTAAACAGTGATTAACACAGGTTTAACGTGTATCGTTCATGCACGATCGTTTTATAAATAGAATAGTATTGAATATTGTTTTATTGTTAAACTATTTAAGTTACAAACTTTGTTCCAACAGTTTTGTCCGTTTAGAACATGCAAATACAAAAACTTTTTATGGCATTCTAAGATTTACAAGTTATAATAGGATAATAATTAATCATGACATTAAAGGTTCAACGGGCGGCCTTATTGCCATAAACATCATTTTATTTTCGACATAAAATATTACAATAAATATTAAGACAAACAAATTACCAATAATAAACGGTTGATATGTTTGTTTGGTAAGATATTAACGTCTTCAAAATTTAATGTTAGTTTAAATGCGTAGTTAGATCATTCTCAATGAGAAGTAGTTTACATAATACTCAAATTATTTTTTATTGCTTGGTTTATGGGTTTTGCACATTAGAGGTTTCCTGTTTTTCCGTTTTCATATTCTTTAGATGATTAAATTTATTTACGTGCAAAGGTTTGGTAAATTACAGATATTTGATGGCTCATAATTTACATTTCCATTACATTTACATAGAACATAAATTGTCTCTTTTGTTTAATTACAATTCTAGATGATAACACCTATAGAAATAAATTGATAGTTGCTTTAACCTTTATATAATATAACCATAAGTATCTTAGGAAGCTTAGTGATGTCTCCGTGGGAAAATGAACAAAATCTATACAAATTATATAAATTTTTATAATATAAGTAGCTACTAGCAAAGACCTCATAGCGGTAAGAAATACAAAATTATTGTTATTTTCATATTACTAAACTTTATGTAATAATCCCTACTTCCTTAGATACTTAATCCTACTAATATAATAAATGTGAAAGTGTGTTTGTTGATTTGTTGGTTTGTCCTTCTTTCACGCAGTAACAGAACAACTGATTGACGTGATTTTTGGCATAGGTATAGTTTATGGACCGGAGAGTAACATAGGCTACTTTTTGACCCGGAAAAATGCACGGTTCCTGTGGGAACGCGGGTGAAAACCGCGGGCGGAAGCTAGTAATATTATAAATGCGAAAATGTGTTTGTTGGATTGCTGGTTTGTCCTCCTTTTAAAAAGCAAAGGAGCAACGGATTGACGTGATATTTTGCGTAGAAACAGTTTACGGACCGAATAAGATAACATAGACTGCACGGTTCCTATGGGAATCTGCTGAAACCGCGGGCAGAAGCTAGTTCTATAAAAAAATACAACGTGTACGCTTTCGGTTAAATATTTACCGCTGCCGCAGTAAGTGAGATGTTAAAAAAAACTACGCGATCAGTCACACTTACACGCAAGACAAACACGCACACAGGCACAATGAACTCTTTCTAAAATAGCAGTGTACGTAGAGAGATTACGAGATGAACAGGAACGGATACGAACCAAAATCTGATTAAATTGCATCGGTGACTGAGACAGCCTTGGACGAGGCCGTTACCGCCTCGTAATACATGCGCCGGCGCAGACCAAACACTCACGCTGTAGCCGCGTGCCAGTGACTAACATTCGTAGATTATAATTAATATTATTATGTAAAGTAAATTTTTTAAGTGTCTAATAATGTGTATGAAGTAATTCAAATTCAAGATGCTTTATAAGTATAGGCACCAAGGGAGCACTCATGCAGGTTAAAATAAATGACTAACAGCCGCGGGTCTCTGTAACGTCCGTCTACCCGAATCACAAATTAAAACTAATGTTGTCTTTATCAGAACATAATAATTGATATAGACTCCAACAGACCCAAAAAACAGAGGTTATAAACTTTAGCGTGATTGCGAGATGTTTTAGATAGACTAAAATCTGATTAAATTGAACTAATGAATGACTAAATTTTACTCTCCGGGTTACTTACACAGATAACTGGTTATTTATAATGTAATTTATTTCTGCATCTACACACTTTCACAGTAGGTGAGTATTGGAATAAAATAACTAGTGACCGACCGAAAGCTCGGTTTCGGTTTCGGCCAGTTTCGGCCAAAACATGGCCGAAACTTTCGGTCGCGCCGAAACTCAAGTGCTCATGAATTATCGTGGTCGTTCGGCGAACTTCGCGGCTAACACGTGCTCGCCCGCCGTGCCTTTGTTTAGTTTATATAATATATTATTCATGACATAAAAATATATTAGTTACGTACTTTATCTTACATACTTTATTTTTTATTTATTATACAAATAAATGTATAAAAAATACACTAGATCTCAGTATAAAATAGAAATTTGAATATGTGTGTGTAAGTTTCGTTTTCGGTTTTGGGCGAAACTGGGAGGCTGACCGAAAGTTCAGTTTCGGTTTCGGTTTTGGCTGAAAAACCTGTTTCGGTCGGACACTAAAAATAACACGATGGAATAAAATAATGACAAGCAATTTGAAGCAAGCTGTTTTATCATCGCCTTCAATCTGTCTGGCGCTCTAGATTTTTACTTTACTTATTTTGTTTATTAATTATCTATAGAAATGATAACAAAATACAGACAAGAATAAAAAAGATTTTTTTTTCATAGCTTTGTTCCTTTTCATATATCCATTTGTTTACATAGAGTATCTTTCTTTCTAGTTAAACTTAAATACTGTTTGACAGTTACATTGTGTAACCGTTGTTTCCGCGTCTGTATGTTACTGCTGTCTAATCTATGACGGGCTGTTACACAATCTGTGTTTGTCTGACGATAGAAATGTACCAGTCGGATGGAAATAGACTGGATTCTCTTTGTAGACTGGTCGCGTCGAAGATGAGGTATTTGGAGATCGTCCCCTTTCCATTTCGTAAGACTAAGAAGGGACATGGAACGCGACGCGTTAAATTTTTATTTTTATTTTTGTACATTCATTCATTCAAATATTTTTTGTGTACTATTGGGGAATGACACGAGCGGATTGTTTGTCTGATGGTAAGCATAACGCCAGCCAGTTAACAATTGCAGTGCCACTCAGAACTTTGAAAGGCAAAAGGCCTACGCAGCACTGCAGCGCGCTTATTACCCTGAGACATTACCTATGTGTTAATTCTTATAAGCCCAGTAATTTCTCTACTTTGTTCACCAATCCAGAACATTGCAGTAATGCTTGCATATCAGTGCATGGCGGCAGACTACACGACCAAAGTGGTACAGGTACCCACCACCGACACGGACACTCGCAGAAGATTTAGTACCATATGGTAAAAATTTAAGAGCCTTGCTCTTGGTAGAGTCACGTAGAGGGCTTTCGATCTGATTGAACTGATCTGTGATCTGACCCGCCAAATAAGCAACGACCAACCTGATGTTAAATGGTTGCACCGCTGCTTATGAAAGTCTGCAATACCAGAGCCATTGTCAGCGCATTGCTTACCCTTCTTATAGAGGAATCTCTTCACCCTTCTCATAAAGATGGCCAAATTGTAGCACAGGGGGAAAATCTCAGGCGGAAGCCCATTCCACGTCTTGCAGGTACGAGGCAGAAATGATAGTGTGAAACGAGCAGTTTTGGGACGTCTACGTGTCTACAATATGCGGAATAGCTTTCTTGCGACTGCGAGAGGTTCTGTGATAATTTGAGAGGCCGGAATACGGTTAAAAAGCTCATCAGAGCATTCCCCATTGTACCTATAAAATAGGCAAAGTGAACCGATGTCTCGGCGCATTATCTCGGTGTATTAGGGTACTGACCGAAATGCAG
Source organism: Crocallis elinguaria (assembly GCA_907269065.1). NCBI lineage: Eukaryota > Metazoa > Arthropoda > Insecta > Lepidoptera > Geometridae > Crocallis > Crocallis elinguaria. The sequence goes on from OU026068.1 coordinate 18,681,626, forward strand.
TGCCGCGCAGGACTTTGTATTGCAAAGTTCTGACTATAGCGCTGGCATTTGTGATGGGCTGGCTACTATCAGGCTGGACTTACTATCAGGCAAACGACCCGCTCGTCTTGTTATGCACTAGTATTAAAAAAAACTTATGTATTATGCTGTTTTACGCATGCAGTTACAACAACAAACATCTATGAATGAATGAATTGAATTGAATCTAAACTTTCGCGTTTATAATATTAGGTAGTAGAATATTACACGTGCAAAATAACCTCAGCCTGCGACATTCTATGAAAATATTTACTAGTTTTTTTATGCAGCGGCGCGGCAGTAGCGCGCGGCTTCGTTTGCTGCGCTAGCGGATAAAAAGCGCTTTTGCGCACAGATTTCGAATGATAAAAATACTTTCCAAGCTTATTGTGAGGTGTAAAATAATTTAATTTTTACGTGTTATTAAAGACTAGCTAAATTGGATACTAACTGTAACCCAGGGAAGGCTCCAAGGGGCTTGGACCTTTAGCTACATCTCTACCAAATCTTCTAAGCCATGATGCCTCCTTCCTTCTCGTATGAAGCCAGCCCTCTTCTCTGGTAAGCTAACCAAAACCTTCTGCCAGGGCTTATAACGACTGCTTAAAACCACCGGGACAGACTGCAATGAAAACCCAAAGTGGTTGTTGATTCAACCTTTTTTTCAACCTATTTTGAGCACCTAACAGACATGATTTATTAAATCATAACTTGCCCTCCGCAGGACTACAGCGCTCCGGTCAATACCACATACCGGGCACTCATACTGACCGCAGGGAAGGTTTCCCAACTTTACAGATCGGAGAGTCGAGCTTGCATTTAGCATATAGAGGTAACGCAAGCATATCAAGAGTAAGAAATAACAAACAGAACGACACCGGGTGATGCATATTTCATTCAGGACTGACCGGGCGGGTGGTGTGACTCCGCAGGATGTATTATAATGGCGTCATCGCCGTGGGATGTGACGTCACCAATTATGAATTATTTATTTATTCAGTCTTGTAGACTGACACGGCGGAGTTTGGTTTCGGTGGAAATTTTAGGTACACAATCTATACTTACAGATAAAACTGAGAATGGCTGATAACCTAGATTTTTGCTAATTATTCATATATAGAAAGGATTATAAATTTGGTATGTAGCCATAAAACTATAAATCTAACAGTAATGTCTATCCACGGTTTAAAAATATAATTATCCCTATACTAAATATTATAAATGCGAAAGTGTGTTTTTTGGTTTGTCCTTTAATTCTTTTTTTCAGCAACGGGGCGTATAGTTTATGCTACTAGGTGGTAGGACTAACTCATCTGCGTGTGTTCGTTTGGGTTGGTACAACCGCTTTGCTCGTGGGGTTTGCCGCCAAGCAGTAATGTGCAATCATTACTGTGTTCCTGTTTGATGAGAAAAGTAGTCAGTGAACATACTGGGCTTATGATACTTAATACCTTATGTCTCAGGGTAACGAGCGCACTGCATTGCCGCGCAGGCCTTTGTGTTTCAAAGTTTTGAGTGGCACTGCAATTGTTATGGGCCGGTGTTATGCATACCATCAGGCAAGGGACAGGCACGTCTCTTTTTAAAAAAGTATTAAAAAAAATGCTTATCAAATCAAATCAAATCTTTTATTTGCTAGAATACATGTTAGCGTAAGGTCTTAAACAATATTTTTAGTCAATGTATTCAACCTGCAGGCAGGTGTGCAAATATTGTCATACATTTTAATTTCAGTGCATGTCATAATCAGTTATTAAAATTAAGTTATTAGCTTAGCTGAAGATTGACAAGAACTTTTTTCCCGAAAATACTCAGTTCCTTTTGGAATCACCACGCGGGTGAAATTACGGTTAGCAACTAGTGATAACATAAATATTAAAAACTACAAAGTACTCTTTAGAGGCAGCCCTAATCTTTAGCGTTTTAAGTTACATAATGGTCACAAAATCAATCGTCAACCTTCAAGTAGGTACCTACAAATAAAAAGTAACAAAGTTCAAAACATTAACTAAAACAGCTAGGTAACGCTTATTAACTTTAACGAGTCTGTGAAGTAAACATCTGTTATAGCAGTCGAGAGTTATAAAAAGACTACTGCAATAATAATTGATGGCATTCAAAGATCATTGCACCAAGCGGGCAGGATTGCGTCACCTCCTCGCATCCTTTCGAGAAACGCACTCGCATATCTTTGTTACGTAGCTTACATCATTATTGGTCCCACTGTAAAGAATATGTACATTGTACGTACTAAACAGAAATAATAATTTCTAAATGAAAAACAGTAAACATATTATTACAAAAATTGCTTTAAAAAAGCGACGAACCGACTTCAGTGACAATCTACTGAACCGATTTTGATGAAATTTCTATGGGACCAATCTGAAAGTATATCCTTTCAAATAAAAAAAGAATTTTCCAAATCGGTTTATAAATGACAGAGACATGAGGTAACAAACATAAAAAAAAAAATACCCGACGAATTTATAATCTCCTCCTTTTTTGAAAGTCGGTTAAACATACGGAAAATGGAAAAAAATACGGATGAACTCTTTATTTGCATACTACAATGAAAATCATTATATAAAAGATGCTTATTTAAACTGAGTCTAGTAGTCAAAGGGCAGTAGCAGCAGCAAGAATCTCTGAGTGGATTTGTGATTTCTCCACCGATTTGGATGTTTAAAATTTCACCAGGTATCTATTGGTGTGATCCAAGAGCTGTTCTTGAGAGACTGTCTCTTTTAGGTTCAATGTGACCATCCTCGTACTTATCGTCATTTAAAATCAGGTGAGATAATATACAGACGCCTATTCAAGAATAATGTCGTTTACGAGTAGTACTGTTTGTTATAAAGTCTTAATAAAAATAATGTTATTTTGTTTATGAAGGTGTTTTTAAGGGAAATAAGTGCGTGGTTAGGGGTAGGAGGTAGGGGACGAATCCGGAGGGATGTTTCGTTTCAATATCGCGTTTTTAAACGCCCCATTTTGTGGAAACCCTTTTGACCTTGGGAAAAAGTGCTCCGTTGGATTAAACGAAGAACAAACGTCGACAGAACACTATTACTTTTATTTCGGTACCTATAATGAATCTTTTGGGCATAGTAAAACGAAATTGGCTGTCAATTTCACTCAGAGATCTATAATAATGTCAATCGTATAGAATAGTTTAATGTTTCTGTCCTTAGTTGAAAAATATATCCTGAGTTTAGAACCTTCATACAATACAATACAATACAAAATTCTTTATTGCATACCACGAAATACATACCTACCTACATGGCATACTACAATAATTAGGCCTTAAATATGGTAATGCAATGGGCGGTCTTAAAGCGATTTCTTCCAGACAATCTTTGGACGGACAGTATTGAACTAAAAAGGTAGTATACGGCGGTATACAATAAAATATATAAATGCAATTCAAATTTTTAACTTAAATATAACACATAAACTACTAAATATATACGTAATAAAAATAAATATTAAATACTTATCTCATATAGATACTATGTTTTATACATTATAGCAGTTACAGTTACTGGGTTGACAAGTAGTGATTTTTAACCATTCATAATATACGAGCACAGATTACAGAATGTATTTTTAGACGGGGTTTTAAAAGGCCCTAACCGTTAACTATACAGACTATAATTGCAGGAAAAAGTTTTGAAAAGATCGACTTTACCTTTTCTCTAACATTTCAACATGCATTCACAGATTTTGAAAAAAAAGAAAGATGTAATAGATCCCACGAAATCTTACGATTTTATACGAAATCTATTTCTGATGCCAATCGATCCGCTTTCTCATAAGCAGCAACATACTCTACGGGACCAACTGAGATATGAGCACTTAAAACGACAGAAATCGCCAAAAACATGTCCCATACATTTCGTAAGAAATCAATGTACTTAGCTACCGCAAAATGTTCCTAACTATCCTTAAACTTTTGAAGATATTTTCACCTGCATCCACACATTTTGGCAATCAGCACGAAAATGGGTAGTTTGTATACCAAATTTTTGTTTGGTGCCTATATCTGTTTATTGGTGTTTTTATAACGATGAAACGACTCTGTTGAACTACTTAACTGAGGTTAGGGTGCCCGCTAGAAACGGTTTTTTAAATATTTCCTATTCCGATTTCTGTCATCTATACAAATAAATAAAATTGAAGTGTCTGTTTGTAATATCAAAATAACAGCGTTTTGCCAAATTCATATGAAATTATATACGGTACCTATAACAAAACAACCATTTTTAAAATTTTTGTCTATCTATCTGTCTGTCTGTTTGTTCCGAGTAATCTCCGAAACGGCTGGGCCGATTTTGACGGGACTTTCAGTGGCAAATAACTGATGTTACAAGGAGAAACTTAGGCTACTTTAATTTTAGAAAAAGAATTAGGGTTCCGCGCAAAAAATAAAAATCGTGAAATCCAATATCTCCGCGCGGGTGAAACTGCGGGGCAGCAGCTAGTAATATATAAGTTGGACCAGTTACTCTTACATGCTATTGAATTGTATTAATCTAACAATTACAAGCAGCCTTTGAAGTTCCCGAGAAATATATTCCGTATCATTTCCTTGTACAGAATTCCACAGCAAAGAAATGACAACATAAAAACAGCCCCAAGCAAAAATAATACTTAATGTACATAGTTGGGAAAGGCACTGTCTAAATAATATCGGAGAAGCAAAGGGTTTGCTCCAAGGTCGACCTTGCAATCCCTTTTTTGCCCCTTTGCCGACCGCAATATATTTTTTTCAGACTTTTGCCGCATCTCTTGAATACCTTCGGCATTATTTAATGAAATTCGTATAAAATGTGCTTACAGTTCTGTCGTAAGATGTTTTCATTATGATATGAGCATTGCAGTTTGAAGGGCAATGCTGTCAGCGTCTTAGATAAACTATCGATTGATGTTTTTTGGTCTTTACTATAGCTACGCAAGTTATGAACAGCCAACTTAAAAATAAATATATAATTTTATTTTAAAAACTAGTTGCTGCCCGCGGTTTCACCCGCGTGGAGATATTGGATTTTATGGGGTTTTATTTCTTTGCACGGAACCCTAATTCTTTTTCTAAAATAAAAGTAGCCTAAGTTACTCCTTGTAACATCAGCTATCTGCCAGTGAAAGTCCCATCAAAATCGGTCAAGCCGTTTCGGTTATTACCCGGAACAAACAAACAGACAGACAGACCAAACAAAAATTTAAAAAAAATTGTGTTTTGTGACAGGTAACGTATTATATATACTTTCATATGCATTTAGTACAAAGCTGTTATTTTGATATTACAAACAAACACACTTCAATTTTATTTAATTGTATATTAGATAAAACTTTTCTCAGATAAACACAAAAAGCAACTGACCATGCATCCTACTCATATAACCCTTTGGCGACACAGCTAATTAAGTAGGTGCTATCAACTATCCAAAGAGGCTACTTAGACAACACATCACGGAAATAATGCATATATAAATAAAGGAGATAAGCTCACTAGATCACTTCTCCTACACCCCAACTGCCTACAACAAATCTGCTCTAAAGTTGACCATACACGTGCGTTCCAAATCCATCGTTCCGCGCGTCGTTGATTGGTTGGGTGGTCCAATTTCAAGCCTACAGACGAACACTCGGGCTGGAGCTCGCCTGCGCTCCATTTTTCAGTCATTCTGCGTCCCGAATACTGCCAACTGAGCGCGAAATGGATCGTTGTAATGGCCACTAAGGAACGTTTGGATTTCTAATATTTCTATCACTCCACGTAGGTAATCCATCTGAGATTCCCTACACACCGAAGGTTTTTGGAACGTTGGATTGGAATGTTGTGGATTGGAGAACTCGTGTATGTGGACTCTACTATGACTCTTTTGACCACAGAAGACTGGTTGCAGATAAAATCAAAACAAAAAAACCATAGCTACGCCTTTGGCACACCTTTGGTTAGGTATTTGAAGTAATAAAATTAATACATTTTAATCTACACTAATCCCTCTACTATTATACATGCGAAAATGGTGGGTTCTTCCTCGTGGTCAAACTCGATAGTCTAACTGATTTATCCAACAGGCAAAAAAACCTTGTGGTTCTTTGACACATAGTACAGTAATTAAAACAATAAAATTAAAAGTAAGTACATAATTATTGTGTAATACATAACTACAGAATGATCTAAGGCTAACTTCGTAAACCAAAATTCTATACGAAATTTGTTATCTACATATCTAATGTATTTGTTGGCTTGTCCTTCTTTCATCGCCGCAACGGAGCGGGGAGATCAAACGTTTTTTTCCATAATACATAGTAGTTTATGGACCGGAGAGTGTCATACATTTAACTGGTTTTTATTATTTTATAGGCTACTTTTCATCCCGGGTCCTGTGGGAATTTCCACGTGGGTGAAACTCGAGAGCAGCAGTTAGTAATATAATAATTACAAATAACATTGACCCGACTTCTAAATAAGATCAAATCATATCATTATGTATTCTTGCAAATAATGATTTGATTTCATTTGATCCCCTGTGCCAAAGGGATCAGAAACTATGATCCAGAACATATTTTTTTCATTATTTTTGCCAAATGTTTAAACTTTCTAAACACCAATCAAATAGAGCTACTAGTTGATACCTCACTAGCTATAGAGCCCAGCTCATAAAAATCTGGTTTATGAAAGCTAACTTTACGATCTCATATAAAAATATACTAATCATAATATTTTTTTAGAGATTGTATGATACTGTCGGCCTCCGTTAACACACGTGCTATTTAATTGCTTTGTACGTTGAATAAGTATTGAGGGATTAACTCAAAGTCGAAATTCTTATTTATTCACTTGGTCCCAGGAGATCGCTCTTAAAAGTTAAGTACCTATCGCTAAGGTTTAGGCGCATGTTCAATTTATACAGTCGTTCGATAAGACGATATTCTTTTCAGAAAGGTCAAACTTATTGTAGGACTTGCTGCTGCCCCGCGGTTTCACCCGCGTGGAGATTTTGGATTACATGGTTTTATTTTTTTGCGCGGAACCCTAATTATTTTTCTAGAATTAATGTAGCCTATGTTACTCCTTGTAACATCAGCTATCTGCCAGTGAAAGTCCCGTCAAAATCGGTCCAGCCGTTTCGGAGATTACCCGGAACAAACAGACAGACAGACAAAAAATTTAAAAATGGTTGTTTTGTTATAGGCACCGTATATACTTTCATATGCATTTAGTAAAAAGAGCTGTTATTTTGATATTACAAACAGACACTTCAATTTTATTTATCTGTATGGATTGGAACCCTTGACCAACAGACTGGCCGTCGCCGCGTCGCGGCGGCTTCACTAACACTGGGACATATTTACAGATCTTGGTCATAATCGTTTCATTATTTGGTTTTTCATTGTATTTAAATTTCATAAATAAAATGCATTTGAATGCCTTACATTTTGATTAAGTAAATCAATTTGAGAATTTGTTTCGTATCTAATATCCATTTATATTATGTTATTCAGTCCATAAAATTATTTAACTTCTACAATTCTACATTTAACTCGATAATGCACATCGTTATTTTGTACTACCCAACATTCCATACACACATGCACACAACATTCGCAGTTCGCACACAAACTCCGAACGTTAATGCAACATTCTTCCGTTCGGTGCAAAATGACCACTTATTGATGTAGGTCAGTGCATCTGCACTCTTCGCTTTAGAGCTAGCTTCGCAGTGCGTTCCTCTCGCACACATGAAGGAATTTATTGGACAATTTGGCTTGTTAGAACTAGCTATGCACCCAATGGGAATTATTTTATAGAACCGCTATGGAATAAATTGCTCCTTTATTGCGATATAGTGGCAAAATGAATAATGCAACGTATTAATCACTTTTCAGGGTTATTTAGCTGCTTACCTACATATATTATTTATACGAGTTTAAACTGTGTAATAAATTGAGTAGGTATGTATTTGGTCCTGATGTTGTATTTTTATACTTGATTGGCTTACGTTGAACCATTACTTCGGTTGGACTACGATGTTGTTGACTTCGATTGTTGTAGCGAACGGGGAACAGACTGGCAAAGCGTTCCACTTCTTAGCGGAACTCCTTTTGATTCCCAGGTGGGATAGTGATCAAACTCTAAACTACATACGTTCCTAAGATTTAAGCTTTTAAATTTCCTTTGTACTGGGGTCTTTCAACAAACAGTTGATCTGTCTATCTATCTACCTATATCGAGATATTTTGAAGGTTTTTTAATGCCGTGTAAAACATAAATTTGTCACATAGATGTGCATAAAAATTTCCTGCCAACGAAATTCTTCTTATCTAGACCGACTATAAATAAACCAAAAGCTGTGTGTTCTGTTGTTTGCAAAATTTTTGATACAACAGTCGAGTATGCCGGTCCAAGTGGTACCAATTATATGAGGTGAGGCCTATTTTCAGCAGTGGACGTTTTCCAGCTGATCATGATAAAATATCTATATGTATATTTACGTAAAACATGCGTTAAGGTCTTAACCTTAACGTGCGTGACTGGAAAATTTATAATCGCGTAAAAGCTTACTCAGACTTTTGACAAAAACTTACATTATATTTAACCGAAATTTAAAACCCCCTGTCCATTGAATTACTTATTAGCTTTATCTCGAGTACGGGGCCATAAAAAGCCCTATTATGGGGTCGCAAACTTCGTTATGGGTAATTACGGTCCCCCTCCTATGGAAAAGCTAGTTACCAACCTTGACCCGTGCCCTCTGCTCCTTCCATTTCGTTACAACCAATGATTGCATCTATGGTGCCGGTGGGGACATTTTTATGCTGTCTACAAAGATGTAACTTCCTAGGTAAGGAGGTATGTAAATGGATACAAAAAAGTGGTACATACCAGCCCACCAATGGTAGTAATTGGAGCCTCTCCTTCTAGATCTAACTAACTGCTCTATGCCAGTTAGTTTCAAAATGATAGCATTTGTGTTTCCTAAGTTTTTAAATTAACACTTGAGCGGATTTTTTAAAAAGTAAATACTGTTACATTTGACCGTAATCACAGTGACGTGACGTTGCAATGGCACGCTTGCCTTGTGGAGGTACTTGATACTTGTTCACTCTGGTCTTGAAGACACCCAGAGCTTTCAGAATACAATTGCAGATGTTACGTAATACTAGCTACTGCCCGCGGTTTCGCCCGCGTGGACATTTCCATAGGAACCATGCATTTCTCTGGGAAATATAGCCTGTGTCACTCTCCAGCCCGGACCACGGACCCGTTGGCGATCTGGGGGAGGCATATAATTCCTCCAAGATGTGATGTGTGAGGATGACGAGTCCTGGTGTCAGATCTTCAAGCCACTCGAATGCTTTTTTGCCTTGGCTTGACTGTTATCTTAAGGCAGGCCGCACACATTGGCCCCAATGTCGGCACACACGTTGGACGAATAGCATTGGGACTAATGTTGGGGATAACGTGTAGAGCCAGCCTAACTATTAAGGGGCCCTCCGAGGAACAGTGTGAAGCAATAATTTGCACCCACATAGCGGTCCCATCCAAGTTCTCGCAGCAGCTGATGTTGGTTAACTTTACCGATTAAGAGTGTGATATTGGAAGTCATAGTAATATGAATATGAACTCGGTTTGTAAGCATTCCCTGGATATTTGAAATAACTGTTCCACTGCAAAGCCTATAAATGTTTACACGGCGACAAAACGGTTACGGTCGGCGTTAGACCTTTATTTTTATGGAATACGAAACCCAATAATACGACAATTGTTATATGTAGTTATAATATCTAACATGAAAATATTGTTATACGAGGAAAGGAAACAATGATATGATTCTCAGAATTCAAGCTGAAAGACGAATAGAAGAGATAAAATGGAATTAAATCGATGTAGGTTCCTATCCACGCTTAGATACAGTCGCAGTACAGTGTAATAAGTAGGTATTCATTGACGGTTAAGTAGCTAAGTTGGCACCTTGCTTGCAAAGCGATAGGCCCCGGGTTCGAAACCTGGCCGAAGCAGAAGTTATGTGGTGAGTGTATAGTGTGTTCAAAAACTTATTACACCACGTGATATTCAAACTGTCTTACTAAGACTGGCTGTTAACTTGTGTGGTGTAATAAAAGTTAGCCTATTATTTGGTCTTAGTAAAAAAAGTAGATTGTAAGACAGTCTGAATTAGTAGATTGTCAGACAGTCTGAATAACGCATGGAGTCCTTCCGGTCTTGGATTTTAGTACTGTTCATTTGTGTATGTCCATGCCACTTGCGACATAGGGAATCCTAGTGCAGAAGGGTATGAATGTGTAAGCGTTTATGTGAATAAAAAGTAATGTACGTACCTGTACGAATTAGGTAAAGGTTTCATTTTGGAGAAACTTAACCCTGAAAAGCATAAAGTTTACAAACATTTATATAAACACGCAACACCATAACATGCTACAATAAACGTAGATTTGCTCCAATATCTAAAATTACAACTTTTATGCCCCCACAAAAACAAAGTTGAGCCGTTTGGGCCAACTTCGCCGCGTCAACAACTAATTAAATTTATTCCAATGCTGCCAACTTGAACCTTATTACGCTTCCAGAAGATTTACGCAAGTTTTATTTCTTAAATTACTTAATTGACTTGTTTTAATGTCTGTTTCTTTTTGAAGTGATTAATTGTAAGTAACCGCTTCGCGAACAACGGCTGAGACAGAAAGCCTGGCTTTATGGATTTCGATCATTACTTAAACGTGCGTGAGATACATTATTATACAGTGTGTTTACATAACTTAATTTTATTTAACAAATTTATTACATACCTAGGGAAGTAGTTACTTTTTTATTTTGCTCTGGCAATTTTAGAAGGTTTAGTATGGTTGCCAGGACAATAAAAAAAAATTGTATGCTTCACTCGTTTCTAAATTCTAATATTGCGATTTATAAATCCAGGGGCTGAAACAGGCCCCAGGTCAAAAAAATTGTTTAAGAAATTCCTTTCTCAGGTTTTTCCGCTTTATTATTTTATTGGAAGATATCTTCAGGTATAAATCCATTCTCTGCTTGTCTTTTTTAACGTCAAAAGCTAAAAGCTTAATTATAGGTAAGTAATTAAAAACGTACGTAACCAATATCAAGTGTACATATAATTTGCAAAGTGCCCACTATTCTGTCTCCTGAGAACTTCCTTCTGGCGGCACCATAATCAAAACCTCGACATCAAGTGCAATCTGTTGGACTCGTCAAAACGAATCATATGAGCCCAAACTCGAAGGATTTACTTGTAGCCACTATCCACCTCCTGGCTCCATCATCACATCAGCTCTATTACTAAATTATAGTTTTGTCATCCGAACTACATAGGTATACATAAATAGTTTAATATGGATACGACAATTATTATTGGAAGTAGGTTAGGTACTTAACTAAGATTTTATTAGGTACATTGTTTGTTTGTTAGAAGTAAAGCTAATAAAAATGGACCATCCTTCCGCATTCCTTCGCAATACTACAGACTGTTTAAGATGTGCGACGACACCCACGGACACCGTCATCGTAATTTTACAAACATGACTGTGTGAGTACCTATGTTTGCTTTTCGACAATAATGAAACGAGGGACAAGGAACCCTATTATGCTCACAAATAAAGACCAAAATCATGTAAATAATACATCTCGAACGACCGGTAACAGTGACAGTAGTGAAAACGGACACAGTCATCACGTGGTACTACTAATGTGCGAGAAAGACAGGGGATGACGTAAGGTCGAGCGATAAGGACAGAAGTATAACCTTGACCTGCGCAGTGGATGCTCGCAGCGCCACCGCGGCCAGTGTTGGATTCCGAATTGAAAATGAATAAATAATAGCGCGCAAAATGTATAGTGTTTTTACGGAGGTCAATACGAGATAGATGGCGCTATTACCAATAATGTGCCATGTGGAAGGTATACGGCGATTTTACGATGTCCGGGTTCACCGGGTTGATTACATAAAAGCTACGGAAAGGTAACAATTTGATCGCCTACGCTTGATGGCTTTGGAGATTAGTGTAGAATCAGATCCAACAGAATTCTTACTTTATTAACAACTATCTTGATATATGTACTTAGCTTGCGGAAAGAAAATAAAACAAAAAGTGGAATTGGTCTGTTTTAGGCAAACGTCCTAAACAGCTAGGTAGGTACATAAAATGTACTTACATACTTACCTCTGTCTGCTACACCATTTCATTTCGACCAGCCATTTTTGAGATTAAGGCCCTTAACAGATAGATAGACGTACGTATACGTCAAAGAATAGTGATCCTTATACCTAATCCATTTTTTCGATTTTGAAGTAATGCTAGTTACTATAGGTACCTATTCAACCCACTGGGTTCTCAAACGGCATAACAAATCAAAAGTAGAAAAACCTGAAAGTAAATAAAACAAAATTATATTGCCCAGGGATATAAACAAAACCAATCCTTGAAAGAATTCTTGACTTTTTTTTTTATTACTTTACAAAGTGGAAAGTAGGTACTAGGTATATTTAAACTTCCTTAAATTATAATAGTGTATTATTATAATCCAAAAGATCACAAGATTCCTATGGCACTGAGACTTGGTCTCGTACATGAATAAGCTCAAAATCGCTTAACAAGGCACGGAGAAAGCTCTGTCCTCGGGGCTTCCTGCTTGATGAAATCCGAAATGAAGAAATTCGCAAGAGCACGAAAGTCACCAACATAGCTCTCAAAATTAGCAAGTCGAAATAGCAACGGGCAGGCCACATCGCTTCGCAGCACCGACAACCGATGCGGAAGAAAGGTTCTCGAGTGGTCACGAACCGGACGACGACGTATAGTGTAGGCCAGGGCCTTGCTAGGGGGCGAGAAACCCGCGGGGCACCGTTGGATGCGCCAGGGAAGTAGCCGATCCAAATGGCGTTTTATAGGGAAGGCCTATGTTCAGCAGTGGACGTCTTCCATCTGATGAAGATGATGATAATAATCCAAGCGAGCTTAACTTTGAAGCGATGATGAAAGTGGTAGTGATCTCGACCACTATTGGGCCTATGCATCAGCATAGGCCCAATAGTGTTCGATTACTGCAATAACTTGGAGCTATCGGTAAAAGAAAACATTGTGATGGACGCTTGATGATCATAGTTCAGAGTAAACAGCTACTTTTGATCACGTACCTATATAATAATATAATAGATACCTAATTAGCCACAAAAAGCCCACGTGATGGATTATGGCCCATAGTATCAGAATTCCTAAGGAGGGCCTCAGGAAGGCGGCTGTAAAAAAATGTACGAACCCAAAAGCAGTGTGTTTGTAAAGACGTGCTGCGTCGACCTCATGCAGAAATAGGCCAAAGAGGAAGTGGAGGAGGATTTGATATCATATTTTCAACCGTTCTCAAGGCCAAGGGTCTAAACGGACAAACATATAGACGGACTAAAAATTGTCCTGTAACGGTTTAGAGACCTCTAAAGGTTCCGCCTTTGTAATTAAGTACGGAGTCCCAAAAGGGAACGTCAAAAAGGTTTTTCACGGCCACAATAACAAACTTGTAAGAAAGGAAATTGCCGGATCAGCCGCGGGCTTTGTAGGAATAAGCACGCTAATCTATTCCGCTCGTGTAATTTCTATGGTAATTCGCCTTTGTACTGAAGTGGTTCTAACTCGATGGTACCTACATGTGTGATCAGAGCTTGTTGATGTTGACTAACACGCTGATGATTCTGGAACTGGAGCTGAGAGATAGTGTTTTGTAATCTGTTTCTAAAAACTGTCAAACGATAAACTACTTAATAATGACATGCAAATAGGTTGAATTTTACTTGTAATTGGCGGAATACACAAAACGAGGCTGGCCACGAAAGAAAAATAAACTTTTTTTTAGAGTGGGAGTTTTGGCGGGAATGCAAAAATGTGCCGTTTGATTTTGAATAAGAAAATGTTGAAAAATTCTATGTGTACACAAACACATTGATTAAGAAGTAACGATGATTGTACACCATTTTGCGAGATTAATATCTATACATTGAAAAATTTAAAACGTTTCAAAGCTTGTGACATCCTCTTGTGAAGAGGAATGCTGATGTGACTTCAAAGGTTTACCAACCACGCCGTGTCTAACAAATCAGTTGACAGATGGATCCTGGGGCTATCAATGACCTTTTATTCTGTTAGCCTTTTCTCACAATAAACCTATTTATTTCTCTCTTGGAGAAGGACTTAGTGTGACTATATATACACATATCAGTACTTAATTAAATTGAAAATGGTGATACTTAGCAGGTTTTAAACACGTGGCAGAACTCTTCTGCAAATGTGCGTCTGGGTGGGTAGGTAGGTACCTACCACCACTTTGTTCGTGTAGTTTGCCACCAAGCACTAGAGCGCATGCATTACCGACGGAAGAAAAACACATCCGCAAAGAAGGAGTATATACTTAATATAAAAATAATATTATCAACAATAATTACCTATTGATAGTTGTAATGGCTTAGCGCGTTTCTTTCAGCCACTAACAAGTAAAATATTAATTTAAGGCGCTATCCCGAGCCAAAGATTAATCGTTCTGTCCTCTTTGCACAAACTGTCGGTTTGCGTTGATGTAAACGAGAAGGACCGCGCGGGCCACTAAGATTGAGTAAAACTCCAAAAAAAGCGAGCCTAATCGAAAATATATACCTATACCACAAGTTTTTTGTCATTATATAATACGTAAGTCTTTTAATTTTATCGATATGCATTTATAAATAACAGAGCTATTTCATTGCAAACTTTTTTTAGAGGTAGCTTTGTCATTTCAGTAAATTTGATAAAAACTTGTTTTGAACACATCAAGATTATCAGTAATAAGATGAATAATTACATATATTTTTCCCTTTAGGTACCGGAATCTAATCTGATTTTGCTAAAAAAACCTTAAAATGAAGCTGCTATATAAACGCCTTAATAAGTACAATTATTCTATCCACGGGGCCATGGGCGAATGTGTTACACCAGTTTTTAACTACGCAGTTGTTTACTAACCTTGTTATTTTGTTTACGCCAAATATTTTATGGCGTTCAGTGAATGAGCTAATTGGCGTTTTCTTTTACGGTTAATTAATTTTATTATTTTTACTATTAAGTCCCGAGGACATCGACTGCTTCAGTTCGTAAGTGTCTTATTTTTCCACTTACCATCTTACTTCACTAGTAGGTATCTGTGGCTGGTTGGTGGTCTGGACATCATGCTACATCTACGGTAAGATGGTGCTGGTGTCAAAATGGTACTTTACTCCTTTGATATAATAGCATTGTTCTAGAAGGAGGTACCAGGCTATCATAAAGGAGTAGGTAAGTCTCTGACTTTTTTTTACCCTAACTACCTCTTTCACGTTTCTGCTCGCCTAGTAGGTACCTACCATGCCTCGCCATGTGGACAAACCTATAAAGTGTAAAAAAAATTCGTTTAGTAATAGCTCCGGCGGTTTTGCAAATCAATTTGTTCAGTTCTTTCTGAAATACATAAATGAATATAAAAGTACGTAGATATACATTTTTGAAGCAATATCCTCATACACAGAGAATGTATTAGGTACTTTTGACATGAGGCATTGTTCAGTTGATTGATATACAGGCCTGTATGAAAAGTTATTACAATTTTGATATGTGGGCATGGTGCGTAAATGAAATGTAGGTTTTCACAAAAAAGTCACAATGTCTGACGCCAGTTTGTCAGACGTAGGCAGTTCTGGCGAAGCAATTTGCTGAGATTAGGAAAGTCGTAATATTAAAATTATTTTCAAAAGCTTTTGAACTAACCTGTTCCCTTTTACCCTCAGATGTCCCGGTAACATGGGTGCCGTCGCCGCGAGCCTCGCTGCCGTGTCAGGTGCCTGACGCCGATAGGATCTCCTCGCGGCGCCCCCCGCCGCCCTTGGAGGGGGATGAGAGGCGGAGGCCGAAGTACGTGTGGCGACGCGATGGCGAGGACTTGAAACGGTGAGCATGTGGATGATAGGTGTCTTTTCAGGCAGGTTCGTAGCAAGGCGTGAGTGTGATTGTCTGTTGGTAAGCATCACGGCGCTTGCCCAATTACGGAGCTAGTGGTAGAACTAACTCTTCTGCGAGTATCCGTCTGGGTTGTTACCACCGCTTTGCTCGTGAAGTCTGCCGCCAAGCAGTAGGTAATGTGCAAGCATTACTGTGTACCGGTAAGATGAGCAGAGTATCCAGTGAAATTACCGGGTTTATGAGACTTAATACCTAATGTCTCAGGGTAACGAGCGCACTGCAGTGCCGCGCAGGCCTTTTTGTTTCAAAGTTCTAAATGGCACCGCAATTGTTATGGGCCGGAGTTATGCTTCCCATCAGGAAAAAGGCCAGCTCGGCTCGTTGTGAAATAAAAAAAAAGCAAAGCTTAGCGAATTCCTACACCGCTTCATTTCACTCAAATATCAGCATACACATCTGATACGCTAGCTACATGTAGTATAGTCTGTAAAATAACTGGGCGTTTAGGACTAACAGATTATCTCAGGATAACAAGCGCACTGCAGTTCCGCTCAGATCTTTGTCGTAAAAACTTCGTCAAAATTTTGTCGTGACGCGCATGTTAGTCCTGCTGGCTTCATAATCAGATCAGCTCCATGATACCAAATTATAGTTTTATCATCCAAAATAGATATACATATAAAATTTCATTTCTAAACGACTTATAGAAATAAGTTAAAATTGACTTCTAAGATTTTATAACAAGTTAGTTACAAGTGAAGCTATAATAAAAGTGTGTTAAAAAATGAACGAACAGTAGATAACACAACGTGAACATACCACGAGTTGATATGTCACGATTAGAGATCCCCAGCATGAAATTAGGATCGGTGGGTCAGTCTACTTGGACTTAATAGGGACCTATTTGCCGATTTCTGTCAGAACCCTAAAGTAAACTGCGACCTTTCGAACCTCAATTGCGTCGTACATGTCGACGGATTGTTGTCTATGAAAGGGGTGGTGTCATGACGATCTTCTATTTGTCTTGTTGATGTTGTATAGCTAGCTACATATATAGTAATCTGTGTTGTATAGCATTACATTAGAAATTCCTACACGCACCCTTCGAAATTTGACATATAAAAATATTTTAAGAATACTAGACAAATACTTTGCAGTGCCACTCAAAACTTTGAAACTAGCGTGGTGATGTGTTCAATTAATTAAAACTTGTTCATAAGTAATATTATGTTGTAAGAAATCGAATCGATAACGCAATAGGACATCACTAACCCGAGCTGTCAAAAGTTAAATAAATGCTTGGACTGCTAAGATAGGGCGTAATTTTTGTTGTTTCAACTTCTTCATCGCGAATGTTCCAGATATTTGATGAACGGGACCCTGGAGGTGTCCCGCCGCAAGGACCCCGATGGGCTGTACCAGTGCGTGGTGCGGCACCACGGCGGCCTGGTGCTGGGGTACCCGGTGCATCTGAAGTTTGCTTGTGAGTACCTTCACTTTATTGGAACATCGGTTCTATCAGAACTATTTTTTTGTTTTATTGTGTTTGGTAACGAGGCGAGCCGGTCGTTTGCCTGATGGTAAGCATAACGCCGGCCCATAACAATTGCAGTGCCACTCGGAACTTTGAAACACAAAGGCCTGCGCGGCACTGCAGTGCGCTCGTTACCCTGAGACATTCCCAGTAATTTCACACTATAAATTCGAAAGTGTGTTTGTTGGTTTGTTGTCCTTCTTTCACGCCGTAAAGGAGCGGCACAAAAAGGAGTGTAGGGTTCACTTGAATCCTAAAACATTACATGTACACGTATTTTTGTATGTATGTATGTGAGTTTCTTTATTCCACCATAACTTTTTAATACCTGGACAGATTGCGAAGTATGGGGTATCGTTAGAACCCTTACATCATTCCGAGTGACACTGGCTGTAGGGCAGTCGTGTTTTTTATGTAACTTTATGTAACTAAAAAAAAACACGCACAGATACACAGCATCCGAGACTTGACAACTTTGTGCTCACCACAGAAAGTTTGTGGGTTGATGATGATTCCTCGATCTGGACCACATTCATGTCCAGTTCGAAGAATCGTTACCATAGGTACCTACCTTTCTTGCGCAAAAGAAGTACATCGACCTTTCACACCACGGGAACTATATAATATGTATAGACATATACAGAGTTACACATATACTTGGCATATTCCTTGTCACAAGAATAATAACATGCCAACTTGTAGGATTTCTCCTACATCAATAAGGAATCGGAATAATATTTTATCTTTATTTCTCGGTTAAAATGAAAACGGCCCTTGTGTTAATACTTCTACGTTTGCAATAAAACGTTATGTACAGACATATTGATAATATTTGTTATGATATTGTACTAGGATATGTGAGACGTTAGGTCTTATTGTGATACTAGCTGCTGCTGCCCCGCGGTTTCACTCGCGTGGAGATTTTGGATAACACGGGTTTAATTTTTTTGCGCGGAACTCTAATTCATTTACTAAAATTAAAGATAGCATTACTCCTTGTAACATCAGCTATCTGCCAGTGAAAGTCCCGTCGAAATCGGTCCACCCGTTTTGGAGATTACCCGGAACAAACAGACAAACAGACAGACAGACAAAAATTTAAAAAATGGTTATTTTGTTATAGGTACCTACTGTATATACTTTCATATGCATTTAGTAAAAAGTTGTTATTTTGATGTTACAAACAAACACTTTAATTTTATTTATTTGTATAGATTTTTTAGCTTTGTCAGTGAATAACTAGCGTACAATGTTACATAACCGTCGGACAAATTTTCTTTTTCAACACGCTTTTGCCTTTTTGTCTAGCTAATATAACAACAAACACTACATCTAACCTAGCTACAAAAACAGTTGGATAATTTACAAGCCAATGTAGGCCACGTTAATGGCACTGCAATTGTTATAGGTTGCTGAGTACCATCAAGCAAAGTACTATCTCGATTTACTAATAAAAATGTGGTAGAGAACAAGTAACTACCCCGCATGTGAATAGCTCATGCATAATAATATAATCATTCCTCCAAACACATTCCAAAATATCCCGTAAATTCAAATCAATTCCGCCGAGCAATTTAGTAAATATTAATTATACCTAATAACCAAGTTTCAGGAATAATTCATGATATTTCGTAACGCGGAGTAAATACATTAGATGCTCAGTTGGTACTGAGTTATTCATCATCAATCCCTAATGATATGAAGATGGTTGAATAACAATGAGCCGGGTAAATATACATGACATACATTGTGTATTGTATGTGCGTAGGTTTCAGTTATTCTTGAAATACACGAGTCGGCAAAGTAAATATGGATTTTAGAAGTTTTGCCTACATCAACCTACGTTCTGATCAAAGTAAATAAAAAACCGCCAAGAGCGAGATAAACTTAACTACCGAGAGTTCTAAGGAGCGATCCTACGGTTCCTTTGAGATAAATTTATTTGTGAAACCTGTGTTTACATGCCAATCAATTCGACGTGTAACATTATTCAATCTAGTTCGGGAGTTATGAGTGCTGACAAGACGTCTTAGAAAGAGATTTTATGAAGGTTAGTACGCAAAAAGCATTCTTTTTTAATATGACTAATCACCAGTACGACCCACCTCTGGTTTTTACTCATCCCTACTGTAATATTATGCGAAAGTGTGTTTGTTGGTTTGTCCTTTTTTCACGCAGCAACGGAAGAATGAATCGACGTGATTTTTGGCATAGATATAGTTTAGGGACCGGAGAGTAACATAGGCTATTTTTTATGCCCGGAAAAATGCACGGTTCCTTTGGGAACGTGGGTGAAAACCGCGGGTATGGAATGGTAGCCATAGACAATAAAAAAGTTTGACAGGTGAAAACCCAGCTTATTATTTGTCAAAACTGCCAAAAATGACGTGCGATGACGCCATACTTTTATAATGTTGCTGCTTTTTGGATATTTTTAGGAACGCAGTGTTGCTGTAAATTAATTTTGAATTTCTACCATGATTTTTTTAAAGTAGTAATATTATAAATGCGAAAAATGCACGGTTCCTGTAGTAACGCGGGTGAAAACCGCGGGCAGAAGCTAGTAATGAGATAAAAATAACAGATTTTAGCCGTCGTTTGACGCTTGTCGTAGATACAATAGAGGCGTATCGGAAAAAAAAACTAACAATAAAAAGAGAATGTCAACCTATCGTTCCAAAAATACCATAGTATATTGAACATACAAAAACAAGTACTCTTTACACAATAATATGAAAACTTTCTCTGATTGATGAAAATAAGTTCACTGCCAGAATGCCTTACAGATTAAAATCGCTTATCGATGGAATGGGGATTTGTTTTCTGATAAATAGCAATGTACTTAGTAGTTTTACTTAATACTAGCTGCTGCCCGTGGTTTCACCCGCGCGGAGATATTGGATTTCATGGCTTTTATTTGTTTGCGCGGAACCCTAATTATTTTTATAAAATAAAAGTAGCCTAAGTTACTCCTTGTGACATCAGCTATCTGCCAGTGAAAGTCCCGTCAAAATCGGCCCAGCCGTTTCGGAGATTACCCGGAACAAACAGACAGACAGACAGACAGACAAAAATGTTAAAATTGATAGGTACCGTATATACTTTCATATGCACTTGATAAAAAGCTGTTATTTTGACATTACAAACAGACACTTCAATTTTATTTATTTGTATAGATAACTTCTCGGCATGTGGCCAGCCCCGACGTCAGTTGTTTCAATTCGCTTGAAGCCTTCTGACGCTACTTACCGATTGTTGTCTCATAAGTAGCGGTTAGTTACAAATACCACAAGCGGTCACCCATCCAAGTATTGACCACAGCGAATGTAGCTTAACTTTGCCGATAAACAGATAGACGATGAACGTACGAATACGATATAAAAATGCGTCCGAAGGTGGTGACCACGCTGAACCTACAATTTTTTTTTAATTTGATAACGAGGTAATTTGATAACCTACAATTTAGTTTGTCTGATGGTAAGCATAACGCCGGCCCATAACAGGACACAGCAGCGCAGGACTTTGTGTTTCAAAGTTCTGGGTGGCACTGCAGTACACTCGTTACCCTGAGACATTAGGTATTAAGTCTCATAAGCCCAGTAATTCCACTGGCTACTCTGCTCATCAAACCGGAACACAGCAATGCTTGCACACTACAGCTTGGCATAGAATTTGGTCAAAAATGCAGCTCTTGGAAGACACTGATATAGTGCTTGGCCACTAAATTCAATTTGAGCAAGCTTGGCGAGCATTAAAAATTCACCACAACAATTACTCTAAGGTCATCATAATGTCTTCATAATGAGGGATCATAATCAGGGAGGGAGAGATTTTGTGTGATGCTCGCCACTATATAGTTTGTTTTCGGGTCTTCGACATTTCGTTTGGGTTGTGTATCTGTGTGTCCATGTACATGGTATGAGGTGTAAGCGTTTTTTTGTAATCATAAGCTCAAACAAACTATAAGATTCGATAAATCGGTGACCTCACATCCTAAGCCACCATCATCTCTGAAGAATACTGATTATTACGCGAAAAAGAGAAGCTTTTTTAGCCAGGAAGCTAAAAAGGTAAAATTATGTTAATACCGTGAGATCAAAGGGGCTATGATTTTTTGTAAATTTATCACGTTTTATTTTAATGGCAGTGATCCTATTAAAGGGATTTATTTACTTCAAAACGTAGGCGGGTACTAAACATTTTTCGTATTTCATAGATAACTACGACAAAAGAACAAATATTGCTTTTAGATAAGTATATAGTGAGTATATAGATACGCGTCGTAAAAAGCTCGTGATTGAGGGTAACGAGTCCTGCAGTGCCGCACAGGCCTTTCTATTTTATAGTTCTAAATGGCACTGCAAAACAATGCCGCATCGCAATACAAAAATTTACAAGAAAACTTTGAACGTCCGGTACGACAATTCATCGGAAATTGCCACGATGCGTTTTGCAAAGTACTAAATGTTTTACGGTGCATCGCACCGCAGTGTTAAGGCCTCGCCCGAGATGAAATTCCAAACTAAACTGTAGCTTAAAAAAAACACCAGAGACGTTCTGAATGTACGTAACAAGCAACAGAATTCCCAGTTAGTTTATCAAACCGGCATCCTATCCCAATGTGGGTTCGATCCATCCATCTCGCTGATACAACTTGATTGATTACTGCTCCGTGTTTAGGGAACACGTGAAATAAGACGTTTATATCTTGACTAGCTTCTGCCCGCGGTTTTCCTGCGTTCCCACAGGAACCGTGCATTTTTCCGGGATAAAAAATAGCCTATTTTACTGTCCGATCCGTTGCTCCGTTACTGCGTGAAAGAAGGACAAACCAACAAATCAACAAACCAACAAACACACTTTCGCATTTATAATATTATTATGGATTAATTTATTGTGTACACACGATTTATTAACTATGGATAGATAGATAGGTAGATTAGTATAGAGCGGAATGGAAATATGATTCGAAGACGCTATATTATTCTAACAGGTACCATCAATGATGATCAGATAGTCGAAATAAATTTTCTGGAAAACATCTCATATCACCCAAAAATATATAATACGCCAAATCAAATTAAACCTCACAAATCTTTAGTCCTTCGCTTGACAACGTTTTGCGGATACTTTCAAAGCGTACCATTTCCTTTATAATGACTGGGACAAGGTACCATAACAAGTACCACATTTTCAAAACAACTATTTGGTACGAGGTTTTATTTTAAAATGCTAGCCCACACCTGACGAGAGCCCTGCGGGTAGTGCCACAGTTTAAAAAACGGTTGGAAATGACCTACTGAAATGGACTTGCTAGGCAAATGGAGTCGTGTATTATGTGAGATATTTGGAAGTTTTACCAGTCACAAACTAGCAAAACTCAAAATAAAATAGTGTTTGTTCTAAAATTAAATATTTAGTATACTTTTACAAGTTATATCAAATTGTAATTTATATAACAAAAGCTTAAAGATATTATAATAAGTAGGTAGTTTGACTTTTGGGAAGGATAATTTTCTTCTTCTGTTGACTTAAAACTGATATTACACAACACAACACAAGGAAAAAAGCTCCGACTCTATCTATAGCGACTTGCAACCACATCTGATAGGCGTAAATATTGATTTATGTTTATTTTTTCTGTTCATTAGAATATGCATTCCGTAGGTAAACGCTAAAACTAAAATCCATGTCGAATACATTGAATAGAGTTGTGAAGTCTCTGTAAGTTTAAAGTCTAAACTCTAAGGCCAGGCGAGCGAAAAGTTCGATATTAATCTTGTCACACGCGTCGTCATCTATTACTGTGTTGAAATAGACTACATCAGACTATAATAAATGCGAAAGCGTGTTAGTATATTTGTTCGTTTGTCCTTTTTTCACGCAGCCACAAAGCAACAGATCGACGTGATTTGGCATATATCTAGTTTTAGACCGCAGAGTAACATAGGCTACTTTTCATTCAGGAAAAGATAACGGTTCCGGTGGGAACGCGGGTGAAACTGCGGGCAGAAGCTAGTAATACAAATACGCACTTTCTCTACTGCGTCGCTAATATACACTGTGGTTACGTCCCTTCTGTACCTGATAAGACTCAAGGGACAGAGTTCAAAGGGAGTTTTACACAAAATTAAACATTATCCGAATTTGCCTCGTGTTTCATTCGTTTAGAAATGATACATTATTTTGTAACACGTCTCTTTGGTAATAACCCTACCATTATTTGCCGCAAGGACGGTGTGTAATATGTAATGATGCAGGTCCAGTTGATAAACCTAGATATTTTTTTTAGTTTCAGTCGGTTGCAGGGCCGGATTCACCATGTCGGGGCCCCTGGGCAATGCACGTCTCGGGCCCCTTTTTCTAACCATTATAACATTATGCAATAATAATTCGAAATGCGTTCTGAAATATGAAGATATATAAAAACAACGCAATATTAATAATATCGTCATTGAGGGTTACACACAAATCTTCAAATTTAATTTTCACTCGATAAAGTATATAAACTTCGAAATACAGCCAATAATAGGTCTTTTTTATTTATTGTTGAACATTTTAAAAACATGCATGTATGTATCTGTGAATGTGTGCGTGTGTGTGCGTGCGTGCGTGCTTGCGTGCGTGCGTGCGTGCGTGCGTGCGTGCGTGCGTGCGTGCGTGCGTGCGTGCGTGCGTGCGTGCGTGCGTGCTTGTGTGTGTATGATATGTATGTGTAAATGGAAGGAGTTGTAGTAAAATAAATTTACTCACATACCTATTTACGTTTAAAAGAATATCCAAAAGAGGTCATGCCGTCACAATTCACCGGGTGCGGATTGGTCCGCACCCAGTAAATACTGGATAACCTTCCTTTTGAAGCTGTACCTGGTTTTTATTTTTTCTCTGAGTGCTGGGGGCTCTAGTCGGTGCTGGGGCCCTAGGCAGTTGCCTACTTTGCCTTATGGATAATCCGGCCTGGTCGGTTGGTGTTTCACCACAATCCCACCTGATCTTAAGTAGTCGTCACTTATGACGTATCGAAATGTGCACGCTTAATCTGGAACATATTATCTAGCTGGCTTTCAAGTGCAATTGCTGGAACACACCTGCTATCAGTGCAGTGCTATCGAGCACTAGCCGACAATTTTTTTACTCGAGAGCGGTTGATAGCCATGTGAGGACTAGAAAATACCCTACCACAACACTACGATTGCATACGATGTTTTTCTTCATCGACAGCTTGTCGCTCATTGAAGGCTTCACTATCGACTCAACACGCGCACTCATTACAACTGAAACCTTGACGTATATTCAATTTCGTGTCCAATTCATCAAAACTATCCAGTCTAGTGATCTTTCTATTAAAGATTCAAGATTGAAGTCCCCAACATAGAAAGCGTATTTCCCGGCACCGGAAGCCTGGGAAGATTAAATCTTGACACGGGCCTGTCTTCAGCGGCTTCCGTGATGGATTATACTCCTTGCATCCTTCCAAAGGGCTTTATCTTGCTCCGGGGTGGTTATAACAGAAGGCTATCATTAGTAAACAGTGATAATAAACTAGTCTACGGTTTTGTTTGAGTGGAGATTCCTACAGAAAGTATGCATTTTTCTACATTACAAAGCCTGTTTCAGTTTCCGGCCCATAAAATATTCCTAGGCGAGAAAATCACTTCGATCCATTGCTCGTTTAGTGCGTCAACGAAGGACAAACCAACTAACACACTTTCTCATTTATAATTTATGAAGGGTTAATTGAGTAATCCTTTCAAATGAGGACTAGGTGCTAAGCCAGCTTATGCGTGAAAACTTAAAACCTGTCGTTTACGCTTTTGATTAATATGGAGTAAATTATTTTAACTAAGATTAGGTAATTATTATTATTCAGAAGGCTCTAACAAGGTGTAATGTGTAATAAATTTAAACAGGATGATGTTTTGGATAGGTTTGTTCCGGGAATTAAAAAAAAACTTTAAATGTATACTATATCTGGAAGAGGTCGCTTGTAGCTTTACGACAGTCCATATAGGTACAATGACAGGTAATTTCAAGTAATTAAAAGCAACAGTTTATTATTCTATTGAAGTTAGACCTAGGTATATTGTAAGATGTTATCCATACAGATGAATAAAATTGAAGTGTCTGTTTGTAATATCAAAATAACAGCTGTTTACTAAATGCATATGAAAGTATATACGGTACCTATAACAAAACAACCATTTTTAAAATTTTTGTCTGTCTGTCTGTCTGTTTGTTCCGGGTTATCTCCGAAACGGCTGGACCGATTTTGACGGGACTTTCACTGGCAGATAGCTGATGTTACAAGGAGTAACACAGGCTACTTTAATTTTAGAAAAATAATTAGGGTTCCGCGCAAAAAAATAAAAACCATGTAATCCAAAATCTCCACGCGGGTGAAACCGCGAGGCAGCAGCTAGTTAATAATAAGTCTGGCATTGTAAGTTTATTTTTCCCACTAGAGGGCACATCTATATCTTCCACACCGCTTAGGGCTTTTGTTCCATTAAAAACTGTAAGAATCCAGTAGGTATGTGATGTAAAAAATGTTATTTTGCTAACACGAGATTCCACTGTTTGAAAATCCTCGTCTGTGTACATAGGAACACGTTTACTTTGATACACTCATGCCGCTATCTCAAAATTCCACCTTGCCTAAGCTTTTTTAATTTTTTTTAAACACGCTTCATAAATACGCAAGTTACGTAATGGTAAATGTTCCTGCTTTTTTATTTATGCAGCTATTTTACGTGTTACTTATTATGCGTTTCACATTGTTTTATTCTGTCCTCATCGTCGTATTTTTCTGAGTTAAATTTTTCGAAAACATACAAATTCACAGGCAATAAGAAACGTCTCGCGATTATTTTCACTTGTGTGTTTTGTTGAACCATAGATCCTACAGCGTTGCCGGTAATGAGTCGCAAGAATTCTGCTTAATTGATGTTCAGACCTCGATAGTCTGTTTTTTACTCGATGGTTCGTATTTGGCCACTGCAGTGGTAGTGAGGTAGACTAAAGATCCGTAGGTCGATGGTCCGTACCTACAAAGTGCAATAAAGGAAGAAGGTGAAGGAAAACTTTGTACTAATGCAAGTCATGGTGATAGGACATTTTTAGTGCAGCCACAACCCACAAGTTATAAATCGGTTGCCAAACACTCAACTCTCATTCACCTATCGGTGTAATTCAGCAGATGCATTTGAGAGCCAGTTCTATTCTATCATGTACATCATATACATGATTACTTAAGATCAGGTCAGATAGATCGTCAACAGTTTCATAGTTAACCGATATAGTTTCGTAAAAGTGCACTCATTTATCTGAAATCTAAGAAATGATATGAAAGACTGATTCGTTTTCAGATTCCTAAAACTCATATGTTGAAAATATTATACATACAAGAATGTCTTCTTTAGTACTATAGTATAAGTTTTGAAGAAATGGAAGAATAAAATAAGTTAGCTTACGAAGTTGTAGGCATACTTGTGTGTTTCAAGCCACAGGCCCCTCATTGGTACCCGGCACGCGTGGCGCGATGTATCACGAGATACGGCCCTGCGGCAGGACATGTGGCATCATCACAGGATGATGCCAGCCTTTTGTAACGCGAGGATATCGACTTCCTCTGATGGATTTGACGAAGGAAGTAATGAGTGGCGGTAGCTTTGGTGCGCAAGTTGCTTTGGTGCCGATCTTGCGGTATTTTTTATTCAGTTTAAAGAATCTTTATTTCTCATTTAAGACTAAGTGTCACTTACATGAGAAAACAATCAATATTAGTAAGTACAATATTATCGTGTATTACTCTTCGTGTATTATCCTTTGATTAAACTAACACACACTGATAGGTGCTTGGCGATAGATTTTCATCGCGGTAGACTAGCACTGTTATAAAAGAGCCATTAATTACCACCATGGAATGGTTGTGTGACGATGTTTTTCTTCATCGACAGCTGAAGTAGGACTCGAGTTATTGACCTACAGATCAGCTGCAAAAGGCCAACTTTGGCTAAAGTTGGCGTGGTTGGTTTCATCCTGGCGAATAGTACGACGAAAACATGAATCGCACTATTTCTCAATAAACGTCAATCACGTCACGGCATCGCAAACTTTGCGATGGAAAAACGTCGTAAAAAAGCGTTGCGATATCGCGAAAACAAAGTGACGTCGACGTCACCACATTTTCGTCACACGATAGGACCATTCTCTCGGGGATCGTTGAAGCTTCGCCCTGTTTTTGCCAATCGAATTTGAATAGGAACTGTCAAGAACATTATTACAACAATATGTTACAGTCTCCGAGTATAACGATATGTCGCATAAATGGTGTTGTACATCGCAATTCAATCCCGCTTTTTCCTACTATTTCAAGAAACGTTACAATAACCTTCATATTTCAAATCTTTGATCAGCTACCGGTTACTAAAATCATCTTCGATTTCGACCTCAACCCGATTAAAACTAGTGGCCGCTATAGTTTTCGGCTGGAAGGAATTGTCGAGAGTTCTCGTTAGTTTTCGTTATGGAACATCTTGCTTCCTTAAGAGGTCCCAACCCGCCATACTTACTTATACGTTATACGCTCGTACGTAATTATAGTGTTGTATCAATTTTTTTCTTTGAGTGTTTTGAACAAATAGGTATCTTGTGCATTATATCTAGGATTTTATGAAACCGAAAAATTAAAATTTTGATAATTCAATTCAGTAAATGCTTTAAAAACAGCGTTTTTAAACAAATCTTACCTAGACTTTGGCCGTTCACAATATTCTCATAAATTATGTAAAAGAAAACAAAACGCTTCCATAGGATCCTTGGTCAAGTAATGGAGATTCTAAATAACAAACTTGTAAGGCATTTTCAAAAACACGTAATTCCTGGAACAAATTTTAGGAAATTACCACTCACTAATTGTCTTCGGAAATTTTCTTTGGAAATTTATTTCAAAATTCTTCACTGGTCTTAATCGTGTTGGTGTCAAAAACGAACAAAATTTTTTTAGCCGGTAAGGTTCCTGCTTTCTATGTGCACCTTCTCACTGTTTTAGCGACAGTACCAAGATAACTTCTACTTTAGTGTTCAAAATATGTGTGTTTTCATATAATTTCTATTGTTCTAGACATAGAAAAGCAGTTCTCAGTGCATCCGGCGAACTCGACCGCCTGGCGCGGCCAGCCGTACGTCCTGACCTGTGACATTTCATCAGGACCCGCGGCCACAATCTCCTGGCTGCGCGATGGAGCGCCTTTGCTTGAGGATAGCAGGTAATTTTTTATGCTATTTGTATCGAGACGAGCTGGTCATTTGACTGATGGTAAGCATAACGCCGACCCATTACTCAGAACTTTGAAACACATAGGCCTGCGCGGCACTACAGTGCGCTCGTTACCTTGAGACATTAGGTATTAAGTCTCATATGTTTTTTATACGGTAATAAATAAATAGATAAAAAATTGCAGGTTCCAAATTTTACCAGGTTGTAAACAAGACTTAGAAACCAAATAATAAAGTTGTTTCAGTCCCGCAATTTCTAGTGCTTGCCCTTGAAAGTGCTTGCACTAGCTACCGTTCTCAAGTTGGAAATCGATCACCAAGAATCTGTTGTTGACGTTGTTGTGTTCCGGCAGTCTGACTTGAGCGCTTGTTTTTATGTTAGCTAAGTTCACATTCAAGCAATTTTTTTGAAAGACAGATTTGCTTTCGCCTCTATCTTACTATGTTCTCACGTGACCTTCGTCAAATACCAGATAAAATAGAGATTGTACGTATGCTAATTAATCTCATGTGTAAAGCCTGGTTAGTACTAATAAAGGAGTTCTATGTTAGTCCTACTTAGAATTCAGTTTTGGTGCGTAGGTTTCATAAAACCCTGGCATCTTAGACCAAACTTGGACAAAGCTAACAGTTTTGGGTTAAGTTATAAGTAATACAGTCCGTAGACAGCGAAATTTTGGAGATATTTATATTTACATAAATATATACATCACAAAGATTTCGCTTCCAACAGGATTCGAACCTGCGTCTTCTGGCTTGCCGGGCCTGACGCCGTAACCACTAGGCTATGGGAGCAATCGATGTTGACTGCGAAATTCTTGATATGATGTATTTCTTTTCGGCTTACAAGCCGTATCTCCATCTAGCAGACCCGCTTTTTGTAATGTATATATTTATGTGAACATCCGCTAGTGTCGGTTAACACTATAAAATATATTTCATGATATTTATATTTATCTTATTAAATACATTTTACCTTACAGTACTCATGGAAATTTTGCACTTGTGATAATAATAAAAATTGTGTTTCCGATAAGTCGATAAGTTAAGGTTTTATGAAAACACTCACCGAATGATAGGATAGTGCAAAAGGTGCTCAGCAAGACATTAGTTTGCGAAGTATGGTTGAGGGGGTGAAGGACGGATGGTGGGGCAAAGAGGATTGAATGCTTAAAGTCTTTCTCTCCAGAAAGCGCACTAGAACAATGGTGTTTATCTACTAGCTAATGCGTGCTAAGTAGAGTGCACAGTGCAGAATGAAACCTCGGCTTATGATGCCGTCGCTGGAATGCGATAGTCAAAAGGGCGATGACCAGTGTCCTTCAGGTCTCAGTAATCATAAATTTGGGTAGCACTGCTATTTATAAATAGGCTTATAACGGGATGATTACCGTTTTAGACATCGAGATACAAACCCCGAGAGATGAAATACTGTACTATCCGATCTCACACCAAACTATTGATTTTGCTATAACTATATCACCGCCCAGCGTATCAGCGCACGGAGAATCGGCGCGAGGTGGCTTAGCCAATCAGAGCGCATTATGTCTAGGTAAAAATGGTGTAATTTATTTCTTGCAAACCAAACGTCACTGCTCTTGAGATTAGTATATCGATGCCGTCAGATGAATATGTTGAACATTATTTACAAAATTATTTAAAAAAGGATCTTAAAATACAAGCTAGAGATTATAATAGGTGGACGAGTAGATTTGAGAATGGACATTTTTTGTGACCAAAGATACTAAAATTTTTTCACAAAATGCAGGGTTTTGTTACATTTATTTATGTACTTGTACATTTTAATTTAGTTATACAAACAAAGTTTCAAAGTTTTAGCTTAGTTTTTAGAAATACTGTTTGTTTCAGATACCAGATGCTTAATAATCAGCTCATCATAACTGAAGTGAGAAACGAAGATGCTGGCTTGTACAGGTTAGCTTTATGAATAAATATATCAGTACTTATCTAATCATGTATAAAATTTATTCTGTAACACTTATACAGTTCAGAATCGTCCTTTTTGGTAAAAAAAGGCCTTTAATTACATATTTTTTGTATAAGTATATTTCTTGGCTACTACTTCTTACTACAAAGATCAAAGAGAGACTTGTAAATGTAATAAAGAAAAATGTATCCAGGACAAATTGTTGTTGAATGTTGATGAGTTTTCCTATGGAAGTAAGAGGAAATTCGTACCTTTTTGTGTTCTAAAAAGGTTTTATTTGATCTCGAAGTATGTTTGATCATTTTATGCATAGATTTCAGGAAGAAGTGTCACTTTTAGACCAATTGCTTTAATTAATTATACGTACATGTAGTATAATATGACTGATTATATTTTAATTACTTACAATTAGAACATTTGGATTATCTATATACCATATACTTGGGCTTGTAGATTTTTTTATCCTATTTGGTAACGAGACGAGCTGGTCGTTTGCCTGATGGTAAGCAAAACGCCGGCCCATAACAATCGCATTGCCACTCAGAACTTTGAAACACATAGCACTGTTGCTAACAATTGTTATGGGCTGGCGTAGAGCTTACCATCAGGCAAACGACCAGCTCGTCTCGAAACCAAATAGCATAAAAAAAACTTCCTTTCTTCACAGATGCAGAGCAACAAATGCCTACGCGAACAAGAGCAGAACAAGCCACGGCGGAAGGCTGCAGGTGGAGGACTCGCCCGCAGACCTGGAGGCGGCCTTCCTGCCGGTGCACCACGAGAGCTCCATGCTCGTGCCGCGGGGGAGCCGGGTGGTGCTGCCTTGCCCCGTGTTAGGAAACCCGAAGCCTGCGGTATGAATTACTTTTGATTACAACACTTTTGGCCGTGAAAAACTACGTTTAGGTACACAGTTCTCATAATTTTTTTAGTCATTAAAGTATAAAGACTGATGATGGTATATCATCTAAATTATAATATGATAAAAAAAGTCGTTGAATACGGCACACTTTCAGATGCAGTATCTTTTTGAAAATTATATAGTTTTTGTGAATTTATTTTTTATATTACATAATTTATTTTTATTTTTATATAAATTTTTTTATATTAGTTATTAAACCTGCATAACGACAGGAATTATGTAATTTGTGTTTCATGCAACATCCCTATTATTTGATTTGTGTTTCCGATATTTCGACGCTGTTGCAGACCATGACGGAAGAGCTTCCGTTCAGAAAGTCGCCTTTAATCACGACAAGTTTAATCATCTTCCCCATATTTCCAGCTCATCTGGGAGCTGACCCCGCCGGGCGCGCGCACGGGCGAGCTGGAGCCCACCGACGAGCTGCTCGTGCTGCGCACCGTCGAGCTGGACCAGGCGGGGCTGTACGTGTGCCGCGTGGAGGGCGCTGGGGACCTCGTTAAGGTAGCACAATAAGACTTTGTCCTTGGGGTCCAATAGCTTACACGGAAAGAACATAACGACCATTTTTTTTGGCGCCCCTGCACGCATTTTTTAATAGAACATTTTAGTTGTAATTTCAGTTTAAAAATTAAACAATTAGATCTTTGCTAGATATATATACACATTTCAGTATTTCTACACTTGGCTACACCCTGTATAATAAGTAGATATTATAAACAATCTCTCACCTAATTAGAGTTTCGGCATTAAGTGTTATCCGGCACGTGTAAGTCCCTTAGCTGTAAAATGTTGGTTTAGGTTGTTGTTACAGACTTGAGAGCCGTAAATTATTCATTGAAGTAAGCCTTACGGACATAAAAGTAAATTAAACACGGCCCTTCTTACTGTCTTACTCAGGTAAGAAGTTTTTGTATGTAGTAATAATATTTGAAAATGGGTGACCTATTTCTGCTACGTTGGCCTGTCGTGCAATATGAAAAAAATCGTGCGATTTTAATTCCAAATATCTGTGTCATAAGAACAACAAATTAAAGTACGCGCCGCACAGAAAGAATCACATGCGAAAGCGCATAAGAATAGTTTTCGTTTTGTGATTTTATTTCAAATACTTGTATGTTTTTATTTCATAATTAGCTTCTGCCCGCGGTTTTCACCCGCGTTCCCATAGGAACCGTCAAACCGATCTGTCAAATTAAATCAACTTGTCAACATTATAAAACTTTATTGACAGCAGTCAATTTATTGACAGCTGTCAATGTCAATTTTATGTCACACTAACTTCTGCCCGCGGTTTTCACCCGCGTTCCCACAGGAACCGTGCATTTTTCCAGGATAAAAAGTAGCCTATGTTACTCTCCGGTCCAAAAACTATATTTATGCCAAAAATCACGTCGATCCGTTGCTTCGTTACTGCGTGAAAGAAGGACAAACCAACAAACCAACAAACACACTTTCGCATTTATAATATTAGTAGGTATGGATAAAACGAAACGCAGTGCGCGTTTTGCCTAAAAAACTTTGGTAAAATGGATGCCTGCGAGCATGTAATAGGTACCTATAATTATTTCCTGTTTAGCGTTCTACCGCTAACTCAACTGAAACATCAAATGTGTTGCACAAAGTGCCGATTGTAAAAAGCTGTTATTTTGATGTTACAAACAGACAATTCAATTTTATTTATTTGTATAGATACATATGAAGTTTCAAATCGATACGACACAGTTAGAAATAGAATAAAATTTACTTCTATGATTTTATTACATTGTTTGTTAGTTAGTTGCAAGTGAAACTAATACAAGCGTGTTAGAAATAGTATACTCGTAGTACGTTCAATAAACACACGACACGCGTTGAACTCTTTTGTACGTGCGTTTTCAAAAAGTACGTACACCACCAATTTTTTAGTCAAATAAATAAACGCTTATACTCATACCCCTGCACTAGGATTTCCTGTGTCGCAGGTGGTATGGACACAAACAGATACACATCACAAACATCCAAGATCCGAGAACAAACTTTATGTTTACACAAAAGCTGCCCCGGCCGGGAATCGAACCCGGGACCCCTCGCTCTGCAGGCAGGGTTACTACCAACTTAGCTACGGAGCCGTCAGTCAAGCAGTTATGAATACTAAAATTGCATTTGGAAGAGAAATGACATGCTGAAGAATCAGATGAGATAACAGATAATGCTGTTACCTTACCAATGTTACGCAGTGTCGAAGCCGACTACCCAAATAGTATTTTTTACTATCTCATCTATGTCGAAGTCGGTGAATATCTAGGTTCTAGATAAAAACGGCCTCTCAAGAGCACCTACCGGAACTCACCGATGGGTGTTGTTGTTTGATGACATGTGTTCGGTCTTAGGTATCGAGATACTAACCTCAAGAGGTGTAGTGAGGTTTGGTTTGCTCGAAATAAATTCCACCATTTGACATAATGCGCTCTGATTGGCTAAGCCATCGCCTCGCGCCAATTTCCCGTGCGCTGATATTAATTATAGCAAAATCAATACATTGTTGTGAGATCGGATAGTACAGTATTTCATCTCTCGGGGTTAGTATCTCGATGATCTTAGGATGGTATCTAGGCGAGTGACAATGTCTAGTCACCATGATGTGCTTCCATCACTGCAAGCTCAGGTTCATTATAGGTATTATATCGATGGATTATTTCAATAAACCATTTCTGCTTCAAAAAATAAGCTATGTGAGAAAAACAAAATAGAAATAAAATTGGGACCATTCCATCAATCAGTAAAACACAAGAAAATCTCATACCGCAACGCAAACTTCCACAGGCTAAATCAATTTTAACGCCGTGTTTTCTTTCCAGACGTTCAACGTAACTATAACAGTGCCAGTCAACATCACCTACCCTCCCGAGTCTAAGCAAGCGGTGCGAGCCAGCACTGTGCGGTTCAACTGCACCGCCAGCGGGAATCCACCCCCGAAGATCACCTGGTACAAGGATGGGGAGAAACTGAAGCTAGCTGGGAGGGTAAGCTTCCACCTTTATGCCTTTCTCTAGCTTGCTGTCCCAGGTTAATTAGCGAATCCAAAAGTTTTTTTTAAATTTTTTTTTTTGTTATTAGGTAACGAGACGAGCTGGTCGTTTGCCTGATGGTAAGCATAACGCCGGCCCATAACAATTACAGTACCACTCAGAACTTTGAAACACAAAGGCCTGTGCGGCACTGCAGTGCGCTCGTTACCCTGAGACATTAGGTATTAAGTCTCATAAGCCCAGTAATTTCACTGGCTACTCTGCTCATCAAACCGGAACACAGTAATGCTCGCACACTACTGCTTGGCGACAGACTTCACTCACAAAGCGGTGGTAACAACCCAGACGGACACTCGCAGAAGAGTTAGTCCTCCCACTAACAACCACTCATGTATGTCTTGTTAAAATGTTTTCTTGTTACAGATTGAGGTGGTCCCAGCGGCCGATGACAAAAGACTTCAACAACTTTTAATAAGAAGTGTCACATCAGAAGATGCCGGTAAATATTACTTACTTGTTTGAGGGAGACGATTATATGACGACACTACGAATTTTAATGCTCCTATGTATCTAATGGAAGTGAACATATTTTTAACCACACACGATAAAGTGTATTCTTATTTAGTTGTCGTTTGTTTTGATTATTGTCATTTTAAAACAAATTAACAAAATAGGACGCCAGAATGTCTCACAGCGCTACGTTCAAATTTCTGATGTGGTACCGAGCTGAATTTTTGACGTATGCGAAGAAATTTTAGCGCTGCGTCATGGTGTGAACGCATCGCAATGCGGCGCGGGGTCGTTTATTGCAATGCGTCGTCGCACCCGTAGTTTTATTGAGCGGGTGCATCGAGATACTAACCTCAAGACGTGCACTTACGTTTGGTTTGCACGAAATAAATTTCACCATTTTTGCCTAGACATAATGCGCTCTGATTGTCTAAGCCATCGCCTCGCGCGGATACGCTGAGCGCTGATATTTGTTATAGATAGTACAGTATTTCATTTCTCGGGGTTAGTGTCTCGTTGAGCGTGTGTGTCGTTATTTCATCTCTTGGTATCTTGTGGTGTGCGCGTGTCGTTATTTCATCTCTTAGTATCTCGTTGAGCGCGTGTATCGTTGTTTCATCTCTTAGTATCTCGTTGAGCGCGTGTGTCGTTATGTCATCTCTTAGTATCTCGTTGAGCGCGTGTGTCGTTATTTCATCTCTTAGTATCTCGTTGAGCGCGTGTATCGTTATTTCATCTCTTAGTAGCTCGTTGAGCGCGTGTGTCGTTATTTCATCTCTTAGTATCTCGTTGAGCGCGTGAGTCGTTATTTCATCTCTTAGTATCTCGTGGAGTGCGCGTGTCGTTATTTCATCTCTTAGTATGTCGTGGAGTGCGCGTGTCGTTGTTTGATCTGTTAGCATGTAGTTGAGCTGGTGTGAGCTTGTGTGTGGTTGCAGGCGTGTACCAGTGCTTCGCGCGGTCGGCGGCGGGGGCGGCGGCGGCGTGGGCGTGGCTGAACGTGACGGGCGGCGAGGCGGCGGCGCCGGGCGCGCTGCGCTGCGGGCCGGCGGGCGCGCGCGCGGTGGCGCTGCGCTGGGCGCGCGTGGCGGCCGACGTGGTCGCCTACACCGTGCAGTACACGCGCCCGGGTGAGGCACGAGGGCGGGGGGGACGGCACTAGTGTAGGACTGAGTCTTCGGCGAGTGTCCGTCGGGGCTGGTCTCACCGCTTTGTGAGTGAAGTCTGCCGCCAAGCAGGAATGTGCGAGCATTACTGTGTTCCGGTTTGATGAGCAGAGTAGCCAGTGAAATTACTGAGCTTATGAGGCTTAATACCTAATGTCTCAGGGTAGCGGGCGCACTGTAGTGCCGCGCAGGACTTTGTGTTTCAAAGTTCTGAGCGGCACTGCAGTTATTATGGGCGATATGCTTACCATCAGGCAAACGACCAGCTCATCTCGCTATCAAATAACAAATAAAAATTAACGCATACTTTTTTTATTTCTTAACGAGACGAACTTGTCGTTTGCCTGCAGGACTTTATGGACGCTACAAGCAACACAGTCGATATTGCCAAGTTCTGAGGCGAAGATATTTTATTGCCCTCGACACGCTAAGAAGAAGAAGCCACATCACCATTCTAGTGATTAGCGGGCGTCTTTTCAGCGAGGCGAATGGTCAACGTGCTTGCCGCGTGACCGTTAGTGAACACGTTGCGCACACGCAATGAGCTCGCTACGTTCACGCGGCGAGCACGTTGACCATTCGCCTCGCTGAAAACATGCTCGCAAATCACTAGTGTGATAATGTTCTTAAGGGTTTTTGTTGGCTGCTAATTGGATATATGGCAATGGAATATAATCCTTCACTGTAGCATCCCTTAATTTTCCAGTTAGTTTTAGTTCTAAGTTCTCATGATTCTATTTATTTCAGACGGAACTTCGTTGCCCGGACAACCGGTTATCAGTGCGGAAACCATGATCAATGTCAAGTCTCCGTTGACACCTTACACCTTCCAAGTTAGTAGACGTAAAATTTTAAACCTTATTATTCAATCTTCATTCAATCGTCATGAAATTGAGCATCATACATTGAGTGTCACTCGGGATGATGTAAGGACTCTAAAGATACACCATATATCTAAATCTGTTCAGTCATTTAAATGTTATGGTGGAATAAAGAAATTCACATATACATGAACCCTAATAAAAACATTACACTCCTATTTTGTGCAGTCGTGGAAAAATTGACAAATATCCAATTACTATAATAACAAGTTGTTTCCAGGTACGCGCCTACATCCGCTCGCCCACCGGCAACAAGAACACGGCCAGTCTGGTCAGCGACATGTCGGAGAGTGTCACGTGTCAAGGACAGGGAGGTAAGACCAACTATAAGGCAGCCCTCACACCTAATTCATGATGGATAAGCATCAAGCGTGGACCACGAGAAAACTATGGAAAAACCACGATCCCCGCTTGACGCATATCGTATCGTGTATTGTGCTTGGGGTTGGGGCTTGATGGAAATCTAGACCAAGCACGGCACCCGCTTCTGCCTATGCTTCTTCGACCTCTATTCAAAAATATTGTTTTCGCCATCTTCGTCGATTTGAACGAAAAATGCAAATTATAAATATTAATTTGGTGAAATCCTTATAATACATAGAAGCACCTGGTTCCCACGCTAGGCTCAAGACGCGTATTATGGAACCCAGGTCTTCGTCGGAATTCGTGTACCTAAGTGTGTGTGTGTGAGCGCGCGCGCCTGTGAGTCAGGCGAGATAGCTGTCAAACGATAATGTATCAAGTATAACAAAACCTAACATATAATTACTTATCCTTCATATTGCATTTTCTTCCTCAGTGCCTATAAAACTGGCAAAAGTTGGCAACGACTCAATCCTGGTCTCCTGGAAAGGGTTCTACGAGGATTACCCGGGGGTGGTGCAGTGGATCCTGCAGCACAAAGCAGAGAACAGTACAGATGAGCACAACGTCACTCTGGATGGATACGTTTACAACTATACATTGACCGGTGAGGCATATTCATTAGATCAAGTAAGGTTGTCACTTCTGTTGTTAGAATTTTCAACCTTCAAAATTAATAATGGAAGAGAGTTTGGTCTGTTGTTTATCTATTTCAGTTCGCCATTATGTTGAAATCGGGTATGAATTGACATTCGAAGGTCGATAGCATCTCGAAAGCACCAATCAGCAGCATGGATGAGCTTCGCCTGTTACCCAAATTAATTACATCTTGGTTATTGCAAAAAAAAAATTCAAAAGCAAATTTCTTTTTTCATACCCCCAGGAGGTATGCCCAAGGAGGCTCATGGATTATTTCCTTTAGTAACGTGATGGTATTGTTCCAGTGTCTCCGCTCGAATCCCTGCAGGTACGAGTGCTGGGCACCCGCTCCCTCCCCTGGCTGCAGCAGAACCTGACCCTCGTACCGTGGACTTCCAGCTCGGCAGCAGGACAATACCTTGGACCTGGGTGAGGTTCTGTTGGCTCTAATGGCCTGTTCTTTTTTAATTTTGTTGTATTAAAGAACTCGTCTTGTTGATGTTTATATTGCTCGGGGTTTCAATTTCAAATCATGTCGTCATATCCATTTTTCTTGTACATCCAGGGTCCAGAATGACTGTTAGAAAATGATACTTAAAATGAAGTCCCTCCTTGTACATATCTTTTTAGGTGTTATTTTATTTTCTCCCTAGTTCTTCGTTGTTTTTTTTTTTATTTGCCATCTGTGACCCGCTTGCTCATCTTTCTCGGCAAAGAGCAGAGACCGAGCAAAGGGGTAGGTCGAACAACAGCGCTGCGTGCACACGAAAATGTGTATACAGCACACGCTGAATCTACTCCCATTGATTGAACTTTATATATCATTTTTTTTAATGTAAATTGTGAAGTATATTGTATGGCGTACAAATGTTGTGATTTGAGGTAGCAACGAAACCTCAAGTGAGCAAGCTATTGACAGTGCGTTTGTGTGCCGCAGCTTGGTGCGCGCCGTCCCCGAGGACGTGGAGGTGACGGAGCTGCACGCGCGCAACGCCACGGTGCGCTGGCGCTGCGGGGACGACGCGCCGCCGCGCGCCTACTCCTACCTGCTGTGCGCGCGCCGCCTGGGCGGGGACGACGACTGCCTCGAGAGGTGCACCCCACCAACACCACCACCACCACCATCATCGTCACCATCATCAACATCATCGCCAACAGCACCACCATCATCTTCATCGGCATCATCATCATCACATAACCATCACCACCACCTTCATCACCATTATAACCTCACATAACCATCACCACCACCAGTGTGGGATAGTAGTAGGACTAACTCTTCTGCGAGTGTCCATCTGGGTTGTTACCACAGCTTTACCCGTGAAGTCTGCTGCCAAGCAGTAGTGTGTAAGCATTACAGTGTTCCTGTTTGATGAGCAGAGTAGCCAGTGAAATTACTGGGCTTATGACACTTAATACCTAATGTCTCAGGATAACGATGGCACTGCAGTGCCGCGCAGGTCTTTGTGTTTCAAAGTTCTGGGTTGCACTGCAATTGTTATGGGCCGCCGTTATGCTTACCATCAGGCAAACGACCAGCTCGTGTCGTTACAAAATAACATAAAATAACCATCTGCAACATCATCACCATCATCATCATCAACATCGTCTATTTAGGAGTTGTGCTGTGAAGTTGTGGAAGACTGACAGGAAGTGAAAAGAGCTTTATCATATTTATCTAAACACTTCGCTTTACATAACCACGAAATTCTAGAAAAACCAATAAAACATTGTCAAATGATATTCGGAGTCCAGAGCAAAGCAACTGGCACTCTTCGAATTGTAAATGCTTTTGCGTGTTTGACAGCTATTTAAAATGAAATATTTCTGGTTACGGGCCCTAGAAGCTTTTGTCTATATAACAGACCCACACTGTCAAATTTAGCTTTCAAACTCGGCCTCCATCACAGCTAATAACGCAAAGCCTTTTATTACAACAGCT
The DNA here is from genome assembly GCA_907269065.1 of Crocallis elinguaria. Classification (NCBI taxonomy): domain Eukaryota; kingdom Metazoa; phylum Arthropoda; class Insecta; order Lepidoptera; family Geometridae; genus Crocallis; species Crocallis elinguaria. The sequence goes on from OU026068.1 coordinate 18,721,839, forward strand.
ACGTAAACACAGCTCGTGTGTTGAATCTACAACCTGACAGCGAGTACGAGGTTCGAGTCCAGGCGAGGCTGCCGGGACAGACCCTGGGAGGAGACTTCAGTGCGCCCATACACATCACCACACCACCTGAAGGTCAGTAGAATATCAGACTACCGGGGTAGGTAACTCAAGTGAAGGTTTTAATAATCCAAGAATTCCGAGTTAGAAAAGAATCGGAGCAGGTGAATCCGCCATTTTGGATTTTTTGCCAATCAGAAAGCGTGTAGTTTTCTCGCGATTAAAAGGTCGAAAGCGCCGCTAATTTCACGGCGCTTACGCGTTTTCTTCAAGTGATAGTTGAGGTCAATGGACCGCAGTGTGGCGGAAAATATGCATTTGCGGCGTCGACTCTATTATCTCTGTGGCTGTTACAGGTCAACAAAACTTCCGTGACCTCTCGTACAAGTACATAAACTCGACGACAGTGCGGGTCTCGTGGAACAGTGACCTCAAGGAGTATACCGTCCGGTACTCCAACGAGTACAACCTGCCGCTCACACAGTGGACGGCGGCGGCAGCCATCGGGAACACTGTCTTGGTGAGTACACGACGTCTTTTATTTTACAACTAGCTGTGCCCCGTGGCTTCGCCCACTTTACTCCTTGAAACGTCAGCTATCTGCCAGTGAAAGTCTTGTCAATATCGGTCCAGCCGTTTCGGAGAATACCCGGAACAAACAGAGAAACAGACACTCTAATTTTATTTAATTGACTAGATAGTTGCGGCCTATGGTTTCACCAGAGTGGAGATTTTCTCAGGGATCGTGTATTTTTGAAGTTAAAAAGTAGGTAGCTTAATTATGTCACTCTCTGGCCCACTAACTCTACCCAAAAACTCACGTCATTTGATGGAGTACTTAACAAATAATAGTGATACAACTTTTTTGTTCTTAAGTATATTTGATTGTTATCTCGCTTGATGTAACGTGATAATTTGGTAGAAGGTGATGAATTTAGAGTTGGAACCACTTTCCAAATTTAGCTGCTTTAGCTGCTTATATCGCCAACTGCCAATATGAGATGAGATATACAAAACCTCTTGTTGTAGTGCGCGATGCAATACCAAACAATTTTGACCACTGTAATTGCAACTGAAGGTTTTAATGCCAGGCTCAAACGAGCATATTTTTTTTTTTTTAAACGCTTACACACTCACACCCCCGCACTAGGATTCCCTGTGTCGCAGGTGGCATGGACATACACAGATACACATCACAAACATCCAAGACCCGAGAACAAACTTTATGCCTACACAAAATCTGCCCCGGCCGGGAATCGAACCCGGGACCCCTCGCCTTGCAGGCAGGGTTACTACGAACTTAGCTACGGAGCCGTCTCGTCGGTGACATTTCGGTATCGTAATTAAAAAAAAAAACAGTAAAAACTCCTTCTTCTGACAACGACTTCCGTCCGAACTGACTTCCTGAAAACGGAATATTTTTGGCTAGGTTTTGATCCTCTTTAGCCACTCGTGTTCTTTTATGGTATCTGGAGCAAATCATATTTTATCAAACTGGTACAAAACACCGTTAAATTTTACAGCTAACGGGACTCGACCCTACGAAGAAGCTGTACGTGATCGTGGAAGGGTTGCCGCCACTGGGTCACAGCCCGCTGCTGACTGTACCTGCACAGATACCGGGTCAGTACCACGTCTATAATTGTGTATTTAATTTTTCTCCGTACAATCGGGGGCAGTGGATGATGGTCGTTTCTCTGTCCCCAGAGGCCCGAGACCTGCAGTACTCGTACACGCGCGGCGGCGTGTCGCTGTCGTGGGCGGGCCGCGGGCCGCGTGTGGTGCGCTACTCGCAGAACCTCACGCAGCCGCTCGACACGTGGCCCACCATCAACGTCACGCACACCAGCGTGCAGGTACTGTACGCGACTACATGCACACCAGCGTGCAGGTACTGTACGTGACTGTACACGCACACCAGCGTGCAGGTACTGTACGTGACTGTACACGCACACCAGCGTGCAGGTACTGTACGTGACTACACGCCATCGAGATACTAACTCCGAGAGATGAAATACTATACTATCCGATCTCACAACAATGTGTTGATTTTACCATAACTAATATCAGCACTCAGCGTACAGCGCACGGGGAATCGGCGCGAGGCGGTGGCTTAGCCAATCAGAGAGCTTGATGCTCATTATCTACTGCGAGCACGACAACGCTTACACCTGCTAACTGTGCAGTATGGCAAAAATACTTTTCAAAATTACGTCCAACTAATATCATTCGTTCTTATTGCTGAGTTGGAAATGCGACCTAAGAGCAAAAGAGTCTGGTTTGAATCCCGTTGACAGAAGAAAATTACCCAAAATTATTATTACTTTCGAACGATAAAAATGTCGTGCCAACACCTCTGGACATCCCTATATTCTCTTTGATTTATCTTTTTAAAGCAAAATGTTGTATAACAGATCACCGGCCTGGATCCGAGTCTCCGCACATTCGTGATGGTGGCAGCCCCCGGGCCCAGTCCCCGGAGCGAGGTCCTCACCATCAAGCCTCAGCCCATTGACAACTCCAACATATACCTCGGTAAGGGATTGATGCGATTGAAAATTTGATATTGTATTTTGTGTTGTATTAATTTGTTTGTTTCCTCGCAAGTTGGAGAAAAGTACTACTTATACAAGTCTCGGCCGAAAGAGCAATCAACGCCCTCGTTTTTTTAAAAATAACATTTTCACCTAATCTTGCCAATATTGTTCGGTACAGGTATATTCAGGGTATATTTTTAGACGGGGCGTTTTAGTGCTCATCAGATACACCCGAGTTTGACTCTCATTTTTGACGTTTCTAACGTTCGATTTCCAGTTTTTTCGATAATAGACATTTGATTCTCATGAGAAAACGAAGTGATTGACATCATAAAAAAATTGAGTCAACATTACTATTGATCGATTTCCCTAGGGCTGGGCATCGGTGGCGGGGTGGTGGTCCTGTGCGTGGTGGCAGCCACCGCGGTCTGCGTCTGGCACAACAGGAAGCGAGCCAGGTCTCCCCTGCGCGCGCGCCGGAGACACTCGGCCGAGGGCGAGGAGGACGGGGAGGAGATGACGGTGCGTTGCTATTGTAGCAAAGCCAAATTCAAATTCAAATTATTTATTTATTTGCATAAAACATGGTGATATAGTACAGTTGTTTAATTATAAGTAATGGTTTTGTACAAACATGTTTTTTGCCATAATGGCGTGCAAATTTTAAACAATCTATATAAATAAATAAAATTGAAGTGTCTGTTTGTAATATAACTTTTTACCACAACTTTTTACCAAATGCATACGAAAGTATATACCTACGGTTCTACCTATAACAAAACAACCATTTTTAAAAAACGAAACGGCTGGACCGATTTGGTCGGGACTTGCACTGGCAGATAGCTGATGTTATAAGGAGTAACTTAGGCTACTTTTAATTTAGAAAAAGAATTAGGGTTCCGCGCAATAAAATAAAAACTATAAAATCCAATATCTCCACGCAGGTGAAACCGCGGGCAGCAGCTAGTAGTACTATAAATCTTTAGAATTAATGACATTTTAACGTATGATTAGAGATAAGATTTACAATAATAATTATATTACATAATGACAATACAGTAAAAAAAATAATATAAAAGGTCAAATTTGTATTACTACGGTCATGAATGTCAATTGATCATTAACTGAATTATAATTATATATGTCAAGTAATTATGTATGTATATTATGTCAAAAGGAAGGGTAGCACCGCAGATATAATATAGTTGACGCCGGAAAGGCATATTTTGCGCCACTTTGCGGTCCATGGACCGCAACTACCTTCCTTGAACAAAACGCGTAAGCGCCGTGAAATTAGCGGCGGCGCTTTCGACCTTTTGATCGCGAGCAAACTACACCTTAGACGCAATCTAGCGCTACATGTTTTATTTGTTTGGTTAGACGACATAATCATGGTATTAACGCTGCAGCAGTGATCAGTGCTCCCTCAGTGGACAGTTTCAAAATAGACTTGATACAAATTTAACAAGTGCATCAAAATAATATGCACGTTTATTATTAATAATAATACACTGCTGGACATATACAGATTTCTTACTATACTGTACTTCCTCAGAACATCGGCGGGCGGCTCGCCAACGGCGGTGGTTCCAAGGACGCGGGCGAACCACTTCTCAACGGCCACGTGCATATTACAGAAAATCCTACTGTATGTATTAAATATTCTTCAAATTATGTATATATATTGTATGGTAAAATTATGTTTTGATTTTATTTTGTGCGTGAATATACCCGTTTTTTCATAATAGGTACTGTGTATTAAATTCGCGAAAGTTTAAAAAGTACTAATATATTTCAAATTACAAAAATATACCCGTTTTATACCTGATAGGTTAGTGTTGTCCTCTATCACATATATGTGATCTAAGGCGGTGTGCACGTTTATAAGTCCAACTATCTGAAAGTGGTTGGCGATAGTATTCAACTTGAGGGCGGTAGCTAGCTTGGCTAGCAATAGTAGATGTCACTGCTTCGGTTGCATCAGAGTTCTAGCTCATCGTAACATTCAAGCCATCGACCTACAGACCAGCTCAGAGGACCGATTTTTGAAAATCAGGAGTGATTTCGAAATCACCGATGACAAAATTATCAGCGATGACTTTGAAATCAGTAATTTGCAAAACTCATATTTTTGAAAGTCATACCTGTATACCAACATGCAACTATTTCTCAGCTTTGATCATAAATAAACTTATGATTGTGTTCTATTTAATTTAATTTTTTAAGTTGGAAATTGTTTTCAAGTCAAAATTGGCACTAAATACTCGTATCTATGATATCATTTACGAGTGGGGGTACCCATTCGTAAACGATATATCATATGTATGAGAAGTTTAGTCATCCGCTGAGATTAAAAAATACGACTTTTTGTAAATCGGTGACTATCGGTCATATCGCTGATATTTAGTCACTCGGTGACATTCAAAAATTGCACCCCTGTACCTAATGTATAATCCTATATAAATAGAGATCACCATTTGTTTTGCATTTGAAAATGTCTGTCTTCCACGATAAAACGAAAACTATCTGTTTGAAAATGGAGCTCGAGTGGATAAAATAGCCTCAATTTTCTCCATTTACCTATACAATGTAAGATAAAATCTGCTTTAATATTCCAGCAATCAAAGACACCGAACGGAAAGGTCCGCAAGGGGCAGCGCTACGACGACGCTTTCGATGTGACACGCCACGACGCCGACGCCACACTCGACACAACACTCGACACGACGCTCGACACGTCGCGCCCGCCCCCCGCCCCCGCCCCCGTCGACCCCTACAAGCTCCCCGACGACAACATGAACTCGGAACTGACCCGCGGCCACTTCCAGCTCGACAACAGCAAAGTTCTCCCCACCCTCCAGCCCAACGGTTGACCCCCCCCTAGCTCGACACCCCCCGGAACTACACTAGGGGTAGGCGGCCCCTGCGATCGGTCCCCGATTTCGTGTCAATTCGAGTCTTGGTATAGTTAAGGAAAGATTGAGATTTTGTACAGTTTATTCGAGAGGATATACGACTATAATAAGGGTGTTTAAAGTTGTGATGAGGCTTGGACGATCCGGTGCGTCGGCTCGGCGGTAGCTCGGCGCGGTTCGTTCCTAATTATAGACTTTATTTTTAATGACGTAAGGCTGATTTTTTGGTAAACAATAGTACGGGTACGTAATAATTTTAAGTGAAAAAATCAGGTCGGAAATAATTCTCGTTTGACGCGCGTGGAGTTATTCTCGCCGAGCCGGCCCGGACGCCTAGACCCGCCTCCGGTATACATACATACATACACATGTTGTATACAGTCAGTCAGTTTAGAGAAACACTTGTAAATAGCGTTGTCGTATCGGATCGGCCTGAGAGTTAAGCGTCGAGACAATAAATACTGTGAAGGCGGCGATTGGAACTCAAAAATATTATGTATCAATGAAATTGAGTGCTGAATCAAAACTACGATGTTAAAAACAGTGCCTCGGAAAATAATACACCAGGAAAAGAAAATCTTTATCTAGATTTACAAAATAGTTTTCACCGTTAGTGCAATGTAATCGTACAAAACATAGACCAAAATGAAATTCCAAACACCCCCTACTATATTATCTAAATTCGTAATGTATATACAAATATTTATCGATGTTGACAATTACTATTTATTTTTTCCGATTATTTTTTCATAGACAATTCTAGACAAAGCCTCAGATGCTATAATAATATAAATAGCCTTAACCCATTCCAACCTAACACCTGTTAAATTTTTTTTTTAAATTCTATTTGATTACGAGACGAGCCGTTCGTTTGCCTGATGGTACTAAGCATAAACGCCGGCCTATAGGCAATTGTTATAACAATTGCAGTGCCACTCAGAACTTTGAAACGCATTTGACTGATTTGACTTATGAGTCAAATCAGTCTGCCGTCAAATTTGAGACAACAGATAACTATGATCATTTTCGCAGCTAGATTTTTCTTTTGTACGTTTCACAGTTAAAGAGTATATTTGTCAAACACAAAAAGTGGATCGGTTGGTTTTGAATACTTAACACGAATAGGTATTACTATACTCGTATAATTCAGAAGATACTTGAATGCTAGAGCGTTCAATTTTTTGCATCAACGAAATCTAGATTATCATAGTATTGTTTTTCAACAACAGCAAACATTCAATAAAACTATAGTGGCAAGGCATTCAGTGAAACTATAGTGGCAAGACATTCAATAAAATTATAGTGGCAAGGCATTCAATAAAATTATAGTGGCAAGGCATTCAATAAAATTGTAGTGGCAAGGCATTCAATGAAATTGTAGTGGCAAGGCATTCAATGAAATTATAGTGGCAAGGCATTCAATACAATTATAGTGGCAAGGCATTCTATAAAATTGTAGTGGCAAGGCATTCAATGAAATTGTAGTGGCAAGGCATTCAATGAAATTATAGTGCAGCTTTCTGTTTTGTGGTTAAAATTTGTATTGAAGAAATATCAAAGGTTCCAAATCAAACGAATTATAAACTCTAATATAACAGGCCGGTTGGAAAGGGTTAAATAACATTCCAATTTTTAGTAAACATATATTTACGCATCACAATAGCTCCCAATACGTATATACGCCATTTTAAACGCACATATTACCACTCATTGTTATAGTAAAATTAATAGTTTTATCCTACATGAAAATACATTATGTAGATATTTAAAGCCTAAGAAAACAAGTAGATAGTATAAAGTAATTTGTAAAAATAATTAAAATTATGTATTTAAAATAAAAAATAATTTATTACAACGAATTACTGATAATATTGAAAGTAAACTAATATAAATAGTATATATATAGAAACTTTCGACTATATACCTATATGTCCTATACGTTATTGGTTCTCCTTTTTGAATGAGCTTCGATTTGTTCAGTCTAATTTTTTTCTATAAATCCCTAGTTCTTTATTCCATATCACAATTTATATCTACCTCATTTTATACGTTATAAGGTTCTTTTAGATTATAATATTTGGATGTTGTTTGGGACGTTGAGTTGGAATTACGCCCATCGATCCTTGTTGGTTCAACTCTAGTTATTTTTATCTAGATGGCACCGTTGGTTAGTTTAGTTATATTTATTGATAGGTACCTACTTCCCTTTATGCTAAGTATGTATGAATTTATGTTTTCGTTTCTTAATTTTTTTTTATTCGGGAGATTAACATATATCTGCAAATGAGTACACCTCTTAGTAATTACTTACCTTAAAAATAGATATTTAACGAAGTCATTATTTTTCTGAAAATTCAATACACAATAACTTTTCAGCAATATCTATATTTTATAAATATAGGTGATCATATTATCAAACTTTGTTTTCCAAAAATCTGATAGTATTTGTTAGTAAATCATAATCTCTATTTTAATTTCCTTCGTTTTTTTGCAGCTTGTATTATTTTACACGGGTTTTTTTCTACTTAATTAATTGTAAACATTAGTGCTATCTGCTTTCTTTGCACAGTTTTGTTTTCGCTGGCTATAATGCTCTTATTTTTCAGTTATAATTGTTGCATGTTCTGTTTCAAATAAGTATTACTTATATCATACAAGGATTTAATGTATTTCCGCCTAGTTTATGTCTTAGTTATAAATCGTTTATTATACAATTTTGATCAGTTCTCTTTCCATTAACTTGTTTACAGTAAGTACGATGGACACTAACACTCTTTTTTATTACAAATATTAAAATAACAAGTCAAATAACAATCCATTAAAATGAAGTTATTTAAAAGCACCTAGGTACAATAATTATATATAAACTAAGGTTTTGGGACGGCTGTGTGCTTGAAAATCAAATATACAACCTGAGTTTAAATTGGTATGCTATCCCAAAAGGGAGTTAATCTACTCCTAGAGGTCAACAACATTTGTTGTACTAGTTTTTGAAATTCGGAATTTTCCATTGAAGAAAAGGCATTTAAAGTTTACTTCAAAATTCTACTACAAAACTTCCGGACAGCCCTAGATCAGCTGATTCACTTGAACTATGTTGAACTTGATTAGAAGAGACTTAGAAAAAATATGCAGAAAATACCGCGCAATTGACGCGAATAACGTTTTTCCAAGGAATGTTCTCACAACTTGTCGACAACCATGTTCCTAACCAACGTCTTCCGGGATAACATACCAATTCAAACTCATCCTGTATAATTATAAAAAAAAAAGTTTAAATAATTCTTGCAAAAATTTAACTTCTAAATTATTTGAATTCTACGTATTATTGTAAAAATAAATCGCCTATAATTGGTATTGTAAATAATTAAAAGCGTTAAACTCAGTTTAGAATTTAAAACGGGAGGGTTAAGCCGACTACCTATGTACCTGAAACTTCAATTACAATTAATATAGGCGACTTAGTTGTAGAGTTAGGTAAGGTAAAGTTTTAGAGTTTTATCGTCAACGCTGGGTTTTGTCACAGGGTCTAAGCTCCTATAATAACGTATCTGTTCACATAACAAAGGCAAAACAAAAATGCAACGTGCTTTTATCCACAAAACCTTTAAATTTCACGTTATCATTTTATTCGTTTATATATTTTATTAATCGTATCTGTAATTGTGTTCTTTTCTTTACAGTATTTTTATTGCGTGGGAGAATTTTGCTGTTAATTTTAAGTCTAAACTTACTCGAGATATTACTTAACGGTTATTTGTGCGACCAAATGTGAAAGTACCTACCTAATTGTACCAAGAAACGTTTTAACAAATGAAGTGTGACATTGAAATATTCACAAACAAATCTTAAAAAAATATTCAATAAAAATTCACTAGGATCTGAAGGATCTGGAGGATATAGAGAGGATCCTGCTATCATACAAAACTATATTGTACCAATATGTTCAAAATAGTCCGTATATAGTATTATAAAATACATAAATAATTATAGGTAGTGTTTACCGTAAGATAATAAAATTGTTTATGCATTAACATGTAATTTATAAAAAAATTATTTCTTTACATACACAGTTCGCTCAAGGTTGTGTTTTATATTGCATTACATACTTATTTAAACTAGTTTTGTTTATCCTGACATTGTTGTTATTGACTTTTTATAACTTACATTATGAAACCAAAATGTTGTTTGTTCATCGCAATAATAGATACCTGAACGATGTACAATGTTTTATGATAAAACTTATTTATTATTATTATAATAATATAAGCTTAATGTACCTACTTTTTAACATGATTACTAAATATTAATTAACATTAGTTGCATAATTTTACGATTTGATGCAGACGATTTTTTTATTATTAATTATTATCAGGCTAAATAACAAATAATTGAGTAGTTTACTTAATGGATGGATTTTTAATGTTTTTTTTATATGTGAGGGACGTTTTTATCTTACTTTTTTAATATAGGAGGTTATTTTAAATGTACTGGAAATACGCTGATATACATACAACAACCAAAGTTGTTAAAGCATATTGTATCATTTATATTTTGTCATCATATTTAATTTATTCTTGTTTATTCTTTTCTTTAGATTTTATCTGGATCCTGAGTACCTTCATTATATCCTGATCATTTGAGTACCTTCTACCTACTAGTAAATTGTAAAGTAAAAGTTAACAAAAAAGTTGCTGTTTTCTTACAGTTTTTGTTATTTTTTTGTATGATGTTAGTTGTTTTTTACTGATCGCTTACGTAGGTAACTTCTCCGTGTTTTTTTAGAATAACCTCGTTTATTGCGTGGCCCGTCCTTGGAATGAAAAGTAAAGAGAAATTAATTAGAAGCCTGATATTGTGCCTCGGATTATTTCAAATCTCCTTTCGCAACATCAACAGAATTCAAAAACATATGAGCATCTTCAGTAATTTTAATCTGCTCAATGGGGAGCCACACTGCTTACTTATCCCGCTAGGTGGCGCATTATCGCCGGTGTTATTTCACTATGAAACTTCATCATAAAATTTTAGTAAATACACAAAAAATCGTCTTTACAATAAAGTATGCCTCTGTAAAGTGCAATTCAGTGTAAAATTAGTACACACGTTTCCCTTCTGACGAGAAAAAACGGAAACTGTGGATCAAAGCATTGCTCATTAAAAATTATTGGAAACCAATTATTCTTCTAGGTTATAATATAGTGACCATTTCAAATCTAATGTTTTTTACACGCGAGCATGTTTACTGGTTATAATTTAATTCATTAATTCTCAAAGTTTGATGACAAGCATAAGCGATGGTGGCGCCATCTGGGATTAGCTTTTATTTTATTTTTATTTTATTTTTCTTAGGGCACAAACTGTATACAATATACTTAAAATTATATCTAACTAAAAATACATACACCAATCAAGCTGCCACTAATAGATACATTATATAAATTTTGCATTACGGTACTACTCAAACATCAAATTTCACTGCCTCCCCATTGAAGGATTGTTGCTTCAAATCTAGTTTTTTTTCTGAAACGGAGTCATTCAACGGGTATACCACTACCATTCCACTTTACAATTTTATACATTATACAATATACAATAGTTATTTTTGTTTATTCCACAACCACACATTCCATATCTGCTGCAATAGTTTCTTACCTATATCACACAGTTTATTCAATTGTTGTATTGTAAATATACCATGTTAAAAATATTTAGTTAATCTTTTAATATTATTGTCCGTAGAAGTTTCGTGATACAGAAAACACAAAGCAATAGAAATAGTTCAATATAATTATTATGATGTACATAAAATGTATCCTAACTGTTGTTTCGAAAAAAAAAACTGTTTTTAAATTTTATTCTGTCATATAACGATTGTCGTGTAAAATAAAATTAAACTAGTAATTTAATAAGTATTGATTTTTGTAAATATAGCCTAAATTAACTAATTACAGTTTTGTAATTTGAATCGAAAATATTTTATGGATTGTTAATAAAACGGTTTACCATTTAAAAAAAACTAAATTTAATAATATTAAATTTGCTTCCCGATAGCTATCTCTGTGTAATTTTACATTTATTTTTAATTATTAATTAACATTTTGTGTGACTGCGATGTCTAGCATGTACTTATATAAGGGCGTCCAAAATATATTTTTATTTAATTATTTTGAGTATGTAACTTAGCGCGAGTTTCGTTTAAGTTTTCGTAACTTAGCTTCAATATTTTATTTGTTATCCGGTTGCAATTTATGTTGTTGGTTCACTTTGCTACGGTTTATAATTATAAACTAACAAGTTGTACTTATAATCTATTTATTCAGATCATGTTTTAAATACGCAATTTTTATTATAGCTTAAAAGATTATAATAATATTCAGGGGACCAAATTGACCTCTGTAGTTGCATTTGCATATTTTCCTATCTTCCTCGTTTTGATTAAAAATAATTTAAAAAAAAAGCAATTTCATTCGATGTTGTATGTGAACATTGATAAAAATTGTGTCGTTTTTTCTATTACTGAATTTTGTTGCAAAGCAACAATGGCGCATGATTCTCGCTGTAGTACCTATCTATATACCTACTTCAATTATAGCTGTAGCGAAATAAACACAAATACACAATTTGACCAGCAAATGGCGGCTCAATCCTACCCACCATGTAGCTACAAAACACGCTGTCTATAACTTTAACTTTTAAAAATATAAATTTGAAATTGGAGCTGGTATATTAAAAAAAAAAGTTAAAAAGGTAAACACACACTCTACACATTTTAAGAAATTCTGATCAGAAAATGTAATAGTCAGTTACTGCGGGATAAATAATTAGAATTTATTCAACGTATGTTGTGGGAATACGAAAAATAAAACTAATACACAAATAAATAATAACTCTTAAAAAATATGGTTTTGAACTTGCTCAAATAATAGCAAATAGAAATAAGCAAACTTATAATTATTATACATGTGTATAAGTTTAATTATTTTTAATTTAAGTAAATACGCAGCTAAATTTCAATATGCTAACAAATAACGAATTCACATTTGTAAAGTTCAATAGCAAGGAGATTACAGACTGAGTTTCAGAAATTCAAATTATTATTTTATTTGATACCGTATTCCCACAATAAATTAAGTATTAGTTTATAAAAAATATGAATCTACCTCAACCAAATTACCCATTAATGTTGTTTGTAAGTGTTCTTTTGAGTCTTATTATTACTAATTAATTACTGAACTGTAGTGTTTTTTATAATAAAAATTATTATTAGTTCCATGCATCCCCTTTTGATATGGTAATTATTGTTACCAATAATATTGAATGTGGCTGGTGAAGTGTTGTACGGTATTGTCAAGTTCGAAATGATATTAAATTTGAAAAATAAAGAGAGAATGAGAAGTTTTATTTTAATTATTTCGTTACATACTAGAACCCTTGAATATAATTATAATTTATAAAGAAAATCATAAAGTGATACGGTATAGATATGACTAGTGGATATCGCTGGATGTAAAAGCTTAAGATCGAGCTCAGTGTTGTGCAGAATCAGAATCCACAATTTATTTTCAAGAATCCAACATAATATGTGTACTATAAAATAAATTATAAAAATATATTACGCATGGTATTCAATCTGCATCATGCGCGTAGGCATCCAAATGTTCACAATCTTATGATTGTTTTTTGGAGCATGACGCGTCTACCCACTAGACTTTCCCACTGCAACTGGTGGGATACTTGATATTTATGATATCGTTTAACTACAATCTCGCCTGAACCGAAGATGTTGAATACGCTAAATCTAGGCAGCGACTTGTTCTTAAGGCGTTGGTCTAATAATGGGCTCTGGATTTAATAATAAAGAGTCTCATGATCGTGTCATAATAATTTAGCAAACCCATTGTTAAGTACGCTTAACAGTAGAAAATGTTCGAGTATATTCTAGTAAACTTCAAGTTTATTTGCTAAAGGATTTGGTCATCTTTATCCCATCTTGTTTTTTTTTATGTTATTTGGTAACGAGACGAGCTGGTCGTTTGCCTGACGGTAAGCATAACGCCGGCCCATAACAATTGCAGTGCCACCCAGAACTTTGAAACACAAAGGCCTGCGCGGCACTGCAGAGCGCTAGTTACCCTGAGACATTAGGTATTAAGTTTCATAAGCCCAGTAATTTCGCTGGCTGCTCTGCTCATCAAACCGGAACACAGTGATGCTTGCACATTACTGCTTGGCGGCAGACTTCACGAGCAAAGCGGTGGTAACATCCTGTTAAATATATCTTTTATCTACATAGCTACAGGGAATCATTAAAAACTCAGGCGCATAGAGAATAAATATAATTAGTGCTTATTGATTAGTTGCACGAGTAGGCTCTGTCGGCAGAGCCTTGAGACGGCGCTCTCGTCCTTGCGGCGCAGCTTGGCCGTCAGCCGCGCGAGGCTGAAGCGAGAGCGCGCGCGGGGCTGCCGGCGGGCTCCTGGGAACCACGGTCACGAATTGTTAGTGATTATGCTAGCAATGATCATGAATTCTTGTTTAAGGACCGATCTTCCAATTGCACGTTAACGAACTGATTGCTATTGAATCAATAAATTTTCGTATTTTTAGCGTGTTTTTCGGATCTTTCATTTCAAAATCAATGGATCGTTAGCTAACTAAGGTTTATTAATTTAGAATACCATAAAATTTATTTACATCTGTCTTCACCACAGACTTAGATGATTCAGGGAATTATCTAACAGGACTATTGAAAGATCGGCCCTAAGTTTCGGTCAGGAACTAAGAAAGTAATGGTAGCTAAGGGTTAACTATGATAAATTAATTAGGCGAGTGCTGGAGACATACCTACAGTACCTAAATGATGCGTACAACATTTTTGTTCAGCTGCATGAAATTAATTTTATTGGCACAGTAGGTATATAGGTATTTTTACAGTTCGGTACTATTTTATCGAATTGACAAAATAAATTTTTCAGCAAAATAAAATTTATTTAGTCAGCAGCGCAAGTACCGCTCTTCTCGATGGATGAAATTAACAGTTCGAATGGTTAAAATTTAAATTAGAAACACTGAAGAAATATTCTTGATTTTTTCGAAACGAAGCCGAATTTGCTTTCTTCAGTATGAAGTAGGTATAGTGAATATTCGCATCTCACAATTCGAAGACTAGTTTATGGAACGAAGAGTAGGTACAACACAAACATAAATCTAAAAACGGTTTTATCGTCGTTAGCAACGGTCTTCACATGTTCTTTCGCGAAATTAGTTGTTCGGTCTGTGTAATGAAAATTCAACTTCATTGTGTAGGAAATGCAATCGATAACAGATTACTAGTATATAATTGTCGTCGTCGCAAAACTAGTTTCAGAGACTATATAGTATATATACAAGAAAAAGACTGTGTTTCGTTTTCGAAAAAATCAACAACGACCTTTCTACTTCTAATTTTAACTTATCAAACTGTCAATTTTATCCATCGTGAAGTTCCGTACTTGCAGGGCAGGTAAGATCTAATTTGAGTATGTTTTTTTCATAACAATCGAGATGCTCACCTTCAGCAACTCTCTGCCAAGCTTCCCTGTCCACATTGACCATGCCAGTGGAGGCGCTACGGCCCAAACTGGGCTCCTGACTGCTGGAGCTGTGGGGCTCCATTACATCGCTGTCGCAGCTTATCCTGCTAGACCTGATGATGAACAACATTATGGTGCAGTTTGGTAAAGATATAAATCTCAGTGGCTTAGATAGCTTCAAAGTACATACCTGTCTCCAGGTCTCAAGTCACTAGCAGAGCTCGTGCCTTCCCTTCTCATTGGAACAGTTGAGGACAAAAACTTCTCCCTGGCTGCTCTTATCCTAGCAGCTCTTTCGGAAAGTTTAGCTGCAGTCACTTCACACTCAACAGCAAACACTGGCGCTTCAACATTTGACACTGATCTTGCGTAGTAACTAGGGTTTTCAGATACCAACCTAGAAATGCTGGGAACTACGGTATCTGACATTTGTCTCAAGACTGGCAGTGACTGCACTGTGGCTGTACTTCGAAACTCTGAATGGTGTCTTGTTACATTTGGGACTATTGTATCAGTGCTGGCAGTTGTAGCTCCAACTATTGTCTCTTGGCTATCTTTGATCTTTTTCTGGGTTTGCGACGGGGACTTTTCTCGTTTTTGTTCAGGATGTAAAGCATTTGCACTATGTGATTTCAGGACACCGTCAAGGCTTGTTGAAGGTGTAGGAGTCAGTCGTATTTCCGCTGATGTCTGATCACGTCTGGATAACTGACATGCACTAGCTGACTTTTGGACTTCCCTCTCGAGAAATGGGTTATTTCTGCAAAAAATATTTTAAACGTTGATGATATGCATATTCCTAATGGCATCATTCATGTTTGGCGTATATCTGTGTCTTTGAAAATTTACCTAATATTAACCCCAACAGGCATGTCCGGAGGTCTTCGTCTTTCAGCAGTAGGCGATCTCCAAGCCGGTGATGATGTACCACTGTTCTCCCCTGATGTTTGGCCTGAAATTTAATAAGGCTCTTAGTAACTTGAAAATGAATCTATATAAATACAGTACAAAAACTCTTTACTGCGCACATTTATAACATAATAACTTAAACATTTAAAGTACAATGCGCGGTCTTATCGCTAAAAAGCGATCTCTTCCAGAAAACCCTAATATGGAGATGAAATTCAGGGAGAAGATATTACAGGGAGAAAAACAGGGCAGATGATATTCATTATAATATATTATAGTGTTCGGTGGTGCAGCAATATAAATAATAGGTAAGTGTCGCCTGTTACATCGTCGACCGCATCGTCACTTACCATCAGGTACCCATCAGGTGACATAGCGGTCAAACGCTAGCCTCTATATAAAAAAGTCGTATAATTCATTTGACCATAGATCACAGAGTTGTACTTAGTCTTACCTTCTTCATTAATTTTCTTATTGTATCTCTGTATCATTATCCGGATAGATGGTGCTGTCTCTTTTGTTTGTGGTTTCCTCTGAGATGACGGTGATGATGGAAGAGGGGGTCTCGATCGTTTCCTCTTCTCATCGCCCTCTTGTAGGTCGCTAGCACTTTTAGTACGACAGGTCTTATCCTTTTCCGTTTTTACATCTTTCTTTTTATCATCATGTTTGTGGTGATAATGTTGTTCTGGCCGGACGTCATTTAAGTCTTCTACATCTACTGGTATCACTGCTCTGGGGACTGATTCTCCGTAGCGAACTATAGGAGAGAATATTTTACGTGTGGTTTTAACTATTACTTCTGGGGAGCCATCGCGCATCTCTGGTGCTTTTATTTTGAGAACGTAAACCTGTAAAAATGTAATTGAAATTTTATTACTCATCGAAACTTGTGCCAAAATCAAAGAGAATATCAATTACATACCTACTTCGCAAAATATCGAGGAGAAATAAAATGCTATTGTAAACTTTAACGGTTATTTACTAATTCCTGCTTGCTAACAAATTATAAAATCAAAGCATTGTGAGTATTTTAGGCCTTCTCGTAACACTTTGTTAGATTACAATTGTATAAAATTTGTGTTTCATAATAATAAATCGATGCCTATTCATAGTGAGTACCAATATATTAAAATTTAAAACCCACTACGTTTGATTTGTAATAACACGTATTAAGTCTTACAACTAAGTATTGTTACCGATTTCCAAAAAGAAAGTTCACGATTTAACTCATTCGTCATGTATGATATATTTTTTTCATCTGACATGTGTAATCCCAAGAGTGATCCCATTGTCTAGACTTGAACAAAAAACATAATTATAAGTAGTGACGCTTTAATCTGAAGATTAAGCAATAGAAGTTGGTTATTCGCTTTTTATGTTGTTTATTTCGTACAAACAGACGTGATATGATGTGATCCAACAAACATCTATATATGAAATATAAAAGTCTATCTTATACGTACTTCTCCTTCTGAATCTGAATGTAATGACGTAGGAGGTGTTCTAGGCTTTTCTGATGCACGCCTTGGCCTTTTCTTTCGTCTTGGAATCTCTACTGTAACTGTATCTACTTCATGGTCTGTATCACTTTCCGAAGGCTTAGATTGTTCTCTTTCTAATCTAGCCCTCGATTTGATTTTCTTTTTACCATTACTTTTATCTGCGTCTTTGCGTTTATCGTCTCGCAAGTCATCAAAACTGTTTTTTTCTTTGAGTAAATTGTTAACATTGTTTATTTTCGAAGATTTCTGGATAGCAAGTTTACTATTAGGTGGTGATTCTCTCTGGCTCAAATCAATCGGACAACTGGTTAGTTCAGATTCAGTAGTTACAACTTCCTCTTCTCTAAATCGACTTGAACTACCTCTTTCAATTTCTTCAATTGTTTTTCTAATAAACTTAGCATCTTCTTCAATACTCGTTTGTCTGCTTATTCTTCTTCTATTTCTACTGGACGCTTTCGTCTGTAAAGTTAAATTTCGTCTATTAGAAGACTTCAGCGAGTGTGGCCCAGCGGGAACTTGAGCGAATTTCAATCCATCGCACCATGGTTTGAATCTGGACTCGGCCCCACACTCATGACTTGTTAGTCATGAGTGCGGGGCAGTTGATGTATCAAGTTATGTGCGGATTTTCCACACTCGCTCTAAAACGTTGAAGGAAAACATCGTGAGGAAACCCGCATGTTCAAGAACCACAAAATTCAAGGACATGTGACAATCATCAAGCCGCACTAGGCCCGCGTGGTGAATTATGACCCAAAACTTTCTCTCTGGGAGAAGGCCGATATCCCAACAACAGTGGGCGCGTAAGAGGCTGATAATGATAATGAGAAAATTTACACATTATTAGTGCACAGCTGAAATGTTTTCAAACCATTACCTGTTCACGAGTAGTCTTTGGTCTAGCACCAGTTTCCTTTGGTTTTGGTGATTCTTTTGGACGGGGTTCTGAAATAACAACTATTTGATTTTAAACATTATGGTTAAATTTGTAAACATCTAAGTATTTATAAAATAAATAAATAAATGTTTAGAATATTTCATAACAGGTACCTAAACATAGTCTTTTTATGTTTGCTTAATCTAAAGTAATATAGGATACATAATAATATAGATTAACATTCTTTTGAGTAAAATCCTAAATAGTTGGTTACTAGTAGTACCTTATTTACATTTTTTTTAAAAAAACTATGGTGGCATAACATTAAATATACGAGTACCATTAGGCTGAAGCACAGCAGTTCCAGTCACAGCAGAGCTGGTCTCACACAGTAGCCGCGCCTCCGCTTGTCCGTACGTGTAGACTGGCTTCTGAGGAGTGTGGCGCGGGGAGACAGCCATGAGAGGTGCGGCTGTGCACACTTCTTCAGCTTCGACTTCCACGAGAACTGCCCCTCGGGTGTGGATACCCATGTCGTCGGGGTCATCAAGCTGAGGAATTATAATGATATGATATAATATATAGGCAGCGCTAGGAGGCGCGTAATTGAGATCTTCAAGATAAGAGAGAATGGGTAGGTTACCTTACCATACCTTCTAGGCAAGCGTGCTACATCGTCGACCGCATCGTCGCTTAACATCAGGTGAGATAGCAGTCAAAGGCAAGACTATTCAGTATAAAAAAAACTGCTCTAAGCCCTCTGAAAAATATCTTCACATATATCACAGTAGGTATAAGCCAGGTGCGTCTATTTCTTTCATCAAGACACTGTTGTCGTATATTTTGGCTGATGTTATGGAAGGCAAGATATTATTAATAGTGGGTGCTTAACATAGAACTGGCCTGGAAATACATCATTACATGATTGGCACCAGTTTTTCAACTTAAGGCAATTCACGAGGTTTTAAGGATAAATTGTTCTTGAGGTTTTAAGGATAAATTGTTCTTGAGGTTTTAAGGATAAATTGTAAATCAAACTCAAAACAAAACACTCACCGAATGTTCTCTACCGTACTCCGAGTCGAAATCATCCACATCATTGACACTTAGACTGGAAGCATGTAGCCTCCCAGAGCCTGCCGCAGACGGCGCCACGCTGCCGTCCGACTGGGTCCTGGTCAGCTGAGCCTGAGGCATCTTCCCCCGGGCTCGGGCGGCCTGGAGAAGTGCTGACGTAGACGCTTCAGGAGCGATGCCGCGGGACTTTTCCCATTCGTGTAGCTTGCGGGTGAAGGAGCGGGATATGCCTTGGAAAGTGTAAATAGTAATTAGTTGATGCTTTACATAGATTTTGCTTTTAATGTTAATGTTCCAGTATTGTCCTATTTTATAATATCTCATTGTATCATGATTAATTTTATCTATTTTGTATCATTTATCGTAATTTATTATTGTTTTCTTTTGACATTTTTTTCGGTACTTAATTTGAATTTTTATTATTTATTTGCGTGTTATGTGATCCAAGTTGGTTTATATAAATGAATTTGAATTTGAATTGAAATAATTTTAGTCCGTCGATTTTATTTGTGTAACGAGAGCTACGGGACTGGGAAGAGAAACCAACAGGAATGATGACGATATCACAGGCCATTTTTTATACTAGGTTTTTGATAACGAGACGAGCTGGTCTTTTGGATGATGGTTAAAATAATGCCAGTCCATAACAATTGCAGTGTCACTCAGAGCTTCGAAACTCTTCGAACTGTCATCCGAAAGACGTCCACTGCTGAAAATAGACATAAATTCTGATATCATAGTAACGAAAAAGAATTGGGATGTTGACCGATTTTAGGAAAGTGTTTAAAACGATGCGTATGGGCGTAACATAACCCAAAATATTTAAATTTACTTTTTAAAACCAGTAATATTTTAATTATCGTGTATTTTAAATGCCGTTTTAAATTTCGTTCCAAAACGGCAATACTGGTCACGTGGTCGATGTGACGTCACGATTCCTGGCACAGATAACTATATTCACAAAAATCACTCTAAAATACTAGGCAGAAAGAGCAATATACTCATTCCGATTGAGAAAGTGACGTCACGCGCGTTTTATGTCAAGTGACCACAAGTGACTTCGGAGTGATGTGATTACATTTTGATTATTAAATTAAAATTATGTTCCTTAAAAATATACAAAAATATTGTGTTTTATAGGATTTCTGTGACAAAAACTACCGTTTCGCGGCAAAATTATATTTTTATTTGAATACAGTCAACATCCCAATTAATATTAGTCTTTAATTATTATTAGTTTCTCGATGATTTACCACAGAAAATAACATAATTAGGGATAAAGTTGTGGCTTGTAACGTACCTTGGAACTTGAAGAGTCCAGTAGAAGTCTGCACGAGGACTTCATCAGGTTTTGCTTCTTCTTCCCAAGCTGGTACGGAATTTGTTTCTTTCATGCGTTTCCATTCATCTTGAGATGTGAAATGAATGAATTATTATAAAATTTCAAAATTCATGGTGGTAGTGTTATTTCTATTATATTTTTTTATTTCAATCTTTTGACAAATATTATGTGCTTAGACCGGTCATATTTTACACCATAATTATTCATATTCTTAAATTACAATTACATAACAGTCCTAAATACAATGTTTAAACAATAATACTTTAATAAAATAAAATAAAATATTTAGGAAACATTAAATAAATCTGCAATATAATTATTATTAAATTAGAATATCCGATAGTAATAATTGCATATTAAAAACCGTATTAAAATATAAATAAATCATTCAAAATTAATATTTATCAGCAAAAGCATCGTCAAAAAAAAATAAATAAAAAATTATATCAGTTGATAACAAATATGTTATTATCAGCAAGCGCTTCGTCAAGATTATAATAACTCTTAGCTAGTAGAACTTTCTTCATATGTTTCATGAATTCAAGGTTATTCCTTTATTATATTTGCCTGGATATCTAACATCGCCCAGAAAAAAATTTCACCAAGCAGCTATCGGTGTGTTACGGCAGCCTAATTGAGAGCAAGTTCTCGTTCTAGGTTAGGAGTAACCATCGCCTACCGTCATTTAAGATCAGATGAGATATTGTAAACGTTTTGTTAGTGGGAGGACTAACTCTTCTGCGAGTGTCCGTCTGGGTTGTTACCACCGCTTTGCTCGTGAAGTCTGCCGCCAAGCAGTAATGTGCAAGCATTACTGTGTTCCGGTTTGATGAGCAGAGTATCCAGTGAAATTACTGGGCTTATGAGACTTAATACCTAATGTCTCAGGGTAACGAGCGCACTGCAGTGCCGCGCAGGCCTTTGTGTTTCAAAGTTTTGGGTGTCACTGCAATTGTTATGGGCCGGCGTTATGCTTACCATCAGGCAAACGACCCGCTCGTCTCGTTACCAAATAAACAAAAAAAAATCTATAATGACTAAAAAAAGTTGCACTGCACGATGGATAAAAAATTTATCATCAAAGTTAATTAGCCTGTTATGTACCTGGAGAGGGTTATGTCCGGAAGGGACTTCTCTACTCGACCACTTATTGCACCAATTATACATATAATAAATAATATTCAAGATAACTCGTCAATCAGAGGCCAGAATGTAAAAGCTGTAACAAAAAATCAGCCTTTTCTTTGAAAATTATCACAAGAAAAGGGTTAATTTTTTTTTAAATTTTATTTGGTAACGAGACGAGCTGGTTTTTTGCCTGATGGTAAGCATAACTTTTGCGATGCCCATAACAATTGCAGTGCCACCCAGAACTTTGAAACACAAAGGTCTGCGCGGCACTGTAGTGTGCTCGTTACATTAGGTATTAAGTCTCATAAACCCAGTAATTTCACTGGCTACTCTGCTCATCAAACAGGAACACTGTAATGCGTGCACGCTACTGCTTGGCGGCGGACTTCACGAGCAAAACGGTGATAATAACCCAGACGGACACTCGCAGAAGAGTTAGTCCTCCCACTAATAATAACAAATTCTACCATGTATATTATTTGATATGAGTTTCCAAAGTGTTGATGACCAGTTTAAAAGCCTTTTTATTAATTGTCAATTAATAAATATGACTGTTTTGTCACTCCTACAAGTTGCGAAAATGTATTTTCAAGGTCTCTAAATATATAAGCTAATATATCTAATAATATAAGCGACGAAGAGTCTTTTATTATAAACATCATCAATCATCGCTTATATGTTGAGTACAGAATTGCAGACATGAAGTTGGCTATCACACAAGTCTCCTCACCCCATCTCTTGAGGAAGTCTTCGCTGAGGTCTTGTCTCGCGGGCACTGGTAGAGGTTGCTTGACTCCTTTCTTGAGCTGCCATTCCGCCAGTTTCTTACGGAAGTCAGCAGAAAGTTGTTCTTCTGTCGCTACCGGTCGAGTCGCTGCAATCGTAATTAAGTATATCAAGTAGGTAAAGAAAATCCAAAAACTATAAATGTTCACATATCAAACAAAGTAACTAATGCGACGAATGGTTATCAGTTCCGTTGTCACAGCCAACAATCTATGAGCAATGTATAAGACACCTTTATATAGTACTATTTTAAGTATATAGTGTAGTTAAGTAGGTAGTAGGTACAAATGCTACCCCTATAGAACACATGAACATACCATGTCTTTCCATTGGAGACAATTTGAAAAGTATTATTGTGGACACATTCTTAATAGTTGTAAGATGTAGTAAAAACAGACCTGGTATTATAGGAAAAAAGATGTCTTTGGGTGGTCTCCAAAGTCTCCAACACCAGGCTTGGACCTTGTACATACCAGGAAAGGATGGATACTTACCAGCATGCAGTTTCCCTCTCCTGTCAGAGAACTCTCTGCCCAGCCTCGTCTGTAAAGCCGCGTAGTCTCTAGCTATCTCTTCTCTCACTCCATTCGCTTCGCATCCACTGCTCAGACCTTCTGTATCTGGAAGGGATTATAACTTTTATTGGTTTCGTATTCACAAGAGCGGAACCTTATGTCTGCGTTTTAGGGCTGCTCATACGCATCCATGTTAAATCCTCCTCTTATCAGTAGAAGAATATGATTACAAAAGTAATTGCAATTTTTTAATCTGTGCAAATTTTAAACATAATTCCCTATGAGAATTGGATTAAGACCTGACGACCAAAATGACCAGGTAATTTTATCAGCGATTAAAGTCAGAATTCATCTTACATTTTTGGGAGCCTTTTGTGGAAAACGTCGATATGGCAGGATGCACCTGGTGGATTCAGGAATTATGGGGTGAGGAAAAAAAATAGGTAAAAGCACGGTAAAAGCACAGATGGGTAAAAGAATCATTATTCGTTCTTGATGCAAACTGTTTGGCTATGTTCGACAAAATTTTGTCTACTGTTTTGTCTCGCTCTTTCTCGTTCGAATATGATATAAATGCACGATATAAGATAATAAATCAACAAAATTTTGTCACGGCGCGCATGCTAGCACGGCTGGCCGTTTTGATCGTCAGCTCTTAGTGTAAAAGCAATAAAGTGGTGGCCAATGACGTGGCAAAACGATTTAAAAAAATGCGCTGACTTTTCTGTTATCTGTCACGCCTGTCATAACTTTAGCAAAATCGAGGAGACCACGATAAAATGAAAATAAAATAAAAATGTGGACACCGGGCGACATTTGAAGAAAAAATTCTATGAAAATGTAAGGATATGTATAGGTTTCTACTGTTTTCAGGATTACCGCCATTCTACAACTTAAATAACGCGCAGGTTATCCGTGATAATAATCAGTGATTCCTAGATGTAGGTAGGTTATAATTTTCACAACTAAAACAATTGGGCACCCGAAATGCAAAGCTAATGGAAAATCACTGCAAGATTTATAAGCTCCAAAGTAAACAATTGTCATGGTTTACGGTGATAGGTAATGTACCATAAGGTCTCGCTTTTTATACTTGTCCAATCATGTAAACAAACACGGTGGATGCCAACCAACAAAATCAATTTATAGCGATCTGATCGCCAACCAATGACATGATTCGAATTTGAATTTGAATCTCATTCATTAGCTGTTGATGAGCCACCGTGTTTGTTTACGTTATTGGACAACTAAGAACGTCTCCACCATGCAAACAAAATATGTCATCGACAAGTTTCTTACCATTCTTCTCGAACTATTTGTATGATAGGAAAAAGGAACTAGAGTTACTATAAGAGGAGCGATTCCCGGGGCCCATGTGAATAGTGTAAAAAGTAGAGTGCACAACTGGTGCACAAAGAAATGGTAATAATTTAAGTCTGTGCCGCCACTAGGTACTTTTTTGATACGTTGATAGATCAATGGATTTTAATAACGCATAAGAGTTTTGAGTCTGTTACCTGTAACGAGATAAATAATAATAATTATGTATTTGCGCACAAGAAAAAGCTCAAGTATTCTGTGTCTGGGCGTCATGGGTCCACTTAGTTCGTGATTACCGATGAACAAGGAATCCTCGTTAAGGTTCAAGGTCTATATAGCTTAGTGATCGTAGAGCTTTCTTTATTTAATTTTATTGTCGAAGTCCGGGAAACAGAATCTTCTTGTCCGGACTTCGACACACTCTGTTAATGTATTAGGGACTATTGTGTACTTTTAATTAAGTTTAGCATTAGTTGCCAACATTATGAACAATAAAGATTTATTATTATTATTATTATTATTGTTGATGTTGAATATTTATCTCTACTTTCAGGTGGCCACTAGCTCCAACCAAATGCCTCCAGACTATATTATCTTTATAGTTTTCTTTCTAGTACTACTTTATGTTTACGTACGTATGTAACTGTAATTAGTTGATTATTTATCTATTTTAATCCTTACTTCCGTACTATATCATAAATGAGTAAGTGTGTTTGTACGTTTGTTGTTTTGTCCTTCTTTCACATAGCAAAAGAGCAATGGATCGAAGTGATTTTTGGCATATATATAGTTACGACATTGACGTTGGCCACTATAGCTCTTATTAAGGCGGTACCCCGAGTCAATGACATTCATCATTATGTCCTCTTTGCGCACACTGTCTTTTTGCGTTGATGTAAAAGAGAAGGAAGACCCGCTCAGGCCACTAAAAATTGACTAACAATCCAAAAAAAGCGCAATAACTTCAAAATAATACCTAATCGAAAATTTAATGCAGCCAAGTTTTTTGTTATTATATAGGTAATGCGCAAGTGTTGTTAATTCTATCAATATACATTTGTATTTCATTCATTCAAACCTATTTTTAGAGGTCAATTTGTATTTTTTTTTTGATCTAGTAAATTTAGTAAATATATGTTTTGATCACAACAAGATTATTGGTATTATGATGAATAAGGACATACTTATATTTTTTCCAGTGACGGAAGCTCATCTGATATTGCTAAAAACCTTTTACTTGAAGCTATATAGCTGCTATATACGCGTTAATAAACTGAATTTTAACAGTTTGCGGTTGAATAGATAAATTAGGTATCTTTCGAGTTAGATTAAAATTGTCAAAGACGAACAAAAATACAGTCTAACTTTATAATTAAGGGCCTAAATGTTTAGGCCGGTGGTACTAATCGAACATTTATTAGAATATTTCAGAAAACCGTGCTAAACCTGGCATTCAAAGAAAATTCCCGTTTCCAGTCACAGCAGACCTCCGACTTGACGACCGCCGCGGCCACCATCCGCCAGATTTTCTCCGGCGGGTGTCATCTCAACTGCCAAAACAGTGAATTTCGTTCATACAGCTGTCTCCACAGCACCACCCAAGCTGTGAACTTCCAGGCCGGGACCAGCCGGGGCTGCATGTGCGAGACCTGCCCTTGCGCATTCATTGAGAACGTGTACATGTAAGACTTGCTTCAAAGAAACAAACATTTTTGAACTGATGAAGAGTCAGAGGTAGTACATTAGCCGCCGATTTGCAGGTTGATGGTGGGAACCCTAAAATAAGCCTAAACTTTTTAGCTACTACTCTCAAGTTAAAAATCCGTTGCCAACCTTGCGCCACCTGTCGGTGTGTTCCGGTAGCTGTAAAGTACTTGAGAGCCAGTCAATCTAGGCCAGCGCATTCGCTATCTTCGACCTGCCAGACTAACATGCGCACCACAATAAAATTTTGTCTACTGTTTTGTCTGCCATTAAACAGTACATGAATTGTTGTATTCCCGATTGATCAGTAATGAAGTTAGTGATATTATCTCTCTCAGGGTAACGAGTGCGATACAGTGCCTTTCTGTTTTAAAGTTCTATAGGTGGCGCTGCAATCATTATGGGCTGGCGTTACGCTCACCGTCATTCAAACGACCAGGGGCCCAAGCGCACTAAACCATAATGGTCAAAATTATAATGGTTTGTGATCATTGTGACGACAACTGACACTTTTGGTAACGCACTAACCACAATGGTGTCCAACCATCACCATTGCGCTAATTTGGCAGTTTGATATATCATTATGATATCATTTTCCCTACTGCAATAACAACATAGTTGACAGACATGACATTATCGACAATTGGCACTATTGCCAGTTGTTATGGATAATGGCACCACTGCCATCGCAATTTCAGATGTTTAGCATGCTTGGCCCCCAGGTCGTTTACTTAACTTATTGTTCGTCAATCGTTCCTAATATTTGTTTCAGAACATGCAATCCAGCGACGCGGCTGTTCAGCATCATCCAAGGAACTGTGACACAGTTCTACTACGAAATTCTGGCAGCGGTAAATAACCAAACCTGTAATTATTATCTGACTGGAGAGGAAAACTAATCATTTCCATTCAGACAGCCACACTATGACGACTTAAATAAAAGCTGGTCTAGACGTAAGAAAATTAAAAGTATCTGGACCAAATCCAAGTATTCTCCCAATGTTTAGGTGGTAAATCAACGGGGTATTTAAGAAATGTCTAGTTATTTTCGTTATTTATGTCTGGGGGTTAATTGAAAGATAATTTTATAGAAAGATATTGGTAGTCTACTTTTTATATGTCAACGACTTCACGCCTTTGTTATGATGTGTGAATCTCAGATATTGGGGTTAATTAATGTTTGAGTGCTGACTTGTATATTTATTATCAAATGCTCTTATAAATAACTATCATAAATATTAATTCTAGTATCTTGAAGACTGAAAACTAAACAAGTTTTGTTTGGGAACTATCTTGTTTTTAACTTTAATTTAAAATGATCCCACTCAAACATATATTATGATTTGTATGCGTTTAAGAAAAGACTTCGACCACAAGCTTTTGTAGGCGTAAAGATAATACAAATGCCTAGGCACTAGAAATCATTGGTACCGTGGCAGCATATCCAGCATGTTGGCTGCATTGCCCCTTTTAATAGCAATGCTAATTTGCTGACCGCTTACAATTAGCAGGACTATTTGTACTTAACAATATTACTTGGATATAATTCGAACTACTTTTGAAGTATTTCAGCCCCCTTATATAACAAATGGTTTTCAGATCAACGGCATATTTGATCGCCTTACAACGATCATCCATTGTCAGATTTCATGCCAAAGACAAGATCAGGTAATAAAAGTACGTAATTTTTTTTTTCGTATTAATTGAATCCTATGTTTAAAGATGGTGTTAAGGATAACCGCAAAACAAAAGTTGTTTAGTTTTTTGATACCAAGCATGACCATTGACCACTATATCGGAGTAAGGGTATTTACAACGTATGATTGGCACACGAATTGTACACTGAATTATATATTTATTTCCAATAATAAATACCACGATTTATCACGATAAAATTTATGTTCTAATATCTACAAAATTAAATGAAACTAGATAAAAGAGTTCGAAATCGAATGAGATAGCAGAAATTTTTCAATTTATGGGTTGTAAGTAATTTAAGAATTCAAACGCAAATTGAGTTACCTATTGTTAAAATAAAATTTTAACCAACAAAATTTTAATGACTGCCCTAAAAATACACCAAACAGCTCTGTTTCTGTTGAAAACGTTTAGGATGACAATCGACATAATTATTGCAATACGACTAACAAAACAGATTATTTTTATGCTTCTTTCAGGTAGGTGGTAGAACCAGATGTGATGATCCAACGGAAAACTTCACTCTCGATGGTGGTATGACTGTGACGAAAGAAGAATGTGCGAACCAGGTATCTAGTCCAGGCCCATCTTTAAGGAAGTCCAGTACTGCTGCACCTTCAAAAAACAACGAATCTAAAAGTAAGGAGACTGACAGTGATCAAAAAGTGACGACGAGTGATAGAGTGAATCAAAGTGACACAGTGAAGCCAGATACTTCCTGTCCTAAATGTGTTGAAAAAGGCAAAATTTGTTTGACGGAGTGCCCCAAAGCCAATAAATAAATATATCCTTAACATATAGTGCTTCACTCAGTGTTTTATATCTTTTAAAACTCTTAGGTACCCTTACCCTTGTCAGAATTTTGCCCATGTATAAAAAAAGATTACAAGTAGTTAGGTAAGTAGAAAATAGATTTTCCACTTAGACCCCTGTGGAAAAATGATATTTACAGAGTAATAATTTTGGTGAAAAATGAAACTTAACAGTTTTGTTGACTCATAACAGAATCAACGCAAATCCATAATTTGGAACTTCTCAGTTTGTTATTAGGTACCTCTGTGTCTCTCTGGGTTGTTTTTGTTTGACTTTGTTTATTTTTTCAAGCTTAGGTATTTCATGGCAACGAGAACTTGAAGGAGTCCGTAATTTTCTCAAAACCAACCTTGTGTGAAAAATTTAAGGAACTGGTTCAAAATTCAGTTGCAAGATTAGATTTATACATGTCAAAAGGTGAAATTAAATAAAAGCTCGTAAAAACACAGCTCATTATAAAACTCCATGACATACGAGACGAGCAACTGGTTCGTATATTGTAATCAGTGCCTCATAAAATTACCCGAATTGTCATCAATTGCTGCGGTCAACATGTATATAAACTACATTTAAAGATTTTTGAAAAATGTCACATGATGCGGGTATCGAACGCATTCTTTTTTGTGGGTGTATGAGATTTTTCCAAAAGCTTTGAAAGCAGTTTTTTTATAATTTCAAACTTGCAGTTATGATTTCTAAGACGCCTTGATAGATCACCCTGTATACTAATAGGTTTTAGAATAGACACCCTGCTTTTATATAGTTTCTTAGTTTGCAAATAAATAATTTGACTTTGAATTTAATTTTGTATCATGGAATGATACAAAATTGCCTACATTATTTCTTCCTAGTAGGTACTTCTATCAGGGTGAGACCAAAGAGGTGACCAGTGACATGTTATTTCTGTCCAAAGACAATAACTTTTACAATGTCTCTGTCAAAATCACAAAAAAACAGTTTTGGTCAAAGAGCGACGGTTTTGGTATTAATTTGTGGTTTTGGTTGCAAAAGATGCGAAATTGAAAGTGTATAGATTATTTATTATCAATGGGTGATAGTGAGATTAATTATATTAAATAAAACGCAAATGTGTCGTTAACGGTTGCCATAACATATTTCTACTTCATGTGAGTACCAGTCGGTAAATAAATAGTACCTACTAGCTTGATTTTGGTCCATTACATTGATTTATTTACCAGATTGATTTTACCAGGTAGTAGTTCTAACTCTTATGCGATTGTCCGTCTATGTGGGTAGTCTGCCGCCAAGCAATAATGTGCAAGCATTACTGTGTTCCGGCTTTATGAGTAAAGTAATCAATGAAATTACTGCTGGCCTTAGGTCTCAGGGCAATGAGCGCACTACAGTGCCGCGCACAACTTTATGTTTCAAAGTTCTAAGTGACCAATTGTTATGGTCTAGCGTTGTGCTTACCATCAGACAAACGGCCAGCTCGTCTCGATATATGTAGTATAAAAATAGTTCCACAAGTTGCACCACGATGAAAATATAAGCTACCGGCATTATAGATCGGCGAGCGACCTCATTACCAGTGGTAACATACTGAGCCATCATAGATCCGAATCTAAAGTTATTGTGATATTTGATGTAACATCATCAGCCGAAAGGGGTCCACTGCTGAACTTAGGCCTCCTAGAGGAGGTTTTTGTTCTAAAGTAAGTGCAACGCACGCTTGGCATGGACTCTTGGTGATCGCAGTAGGCTTTGTTGCAGAACGTGAGCAACGTTGCCACCTATTCCATGGATATGTCTCTTAACCAGCTCTTACGGTACCTACTTACGGGTAGGGATGGGGTGGTCTTGTTCTTCCGCTGTGGTCACCCATCCAAAGGAAACCACACGGGATATAATGTAATGATTGTTTTAATTTCCAGCTGTGAGCTGTGATTTAGTGGTGTACATAATGAAGTCCATTGTTTTCGTAACTGTCGCAATGTTTGTTATGGTGAGTCAAATGTTCATCTACACACTGATGTATTAAATTGTAGATTGGGACAACGACCGCAAACTAAGTGGCGTCTTTAACGACGCATAAGAAATAAAAATAAATAAAAAAGTCTATCTCTATCCAAAAAATACATCGCTCCGTCTTACATGAACGAAGGACAAGTCACAAGCCAAATACATATTTATAATATACGTACTTATAGCAATATTAAACAAAACCTTGGCATATTATGCTCTCATAAATATTGTAAAATAATAATACTTGCTGTTATATAATCAAGTAGTCATGATGTGTCCCCAATGCAACAAGATCTCAAAAGGATATCATTGCTCAATTGATATTTTAGTCCAAATATATAGGGTCTTTTGTTAAATACTACTAACTAAACCTAACCTAACATCAGGTTTACAATAAAAAGATCATTTTCTTTCAGTATTTGCCACTAGGCGATCCCGGTAGTTTCAAGTGTTCTGGTCATCCCACCCGGTATAGTGCCATCTGCTGCTGTATCGGTGAAATTTATAAGATGATCGTGAGGTAAGTAAGAAAGTAAGAAATAAAATATCGGAGGTCTGCCTTGGCCCGCAGGCACAACTATTCTAGTAATGGAGTTGCAAATGGTGTTTTGATGGAGTACGAATTTTTTTCGACTCTTGTAACCACAATCTATACAAATAAATAAAATTGAAGTTTCTGTTTGTAATATCAAAATAACAGCTTTCTACTAAATGTATATGAAAGTATATACGGTACCAATAACAAAACAACCATTTTTTAAATTTTTGTCTGTCTGTCTGTCTGATTGTTCCGGGTAATCTCCGAAACGGCTGGACCGATTTTGACGAGACTTTCACTGACAGATAGCTGATATTACAAGGAATAACTTAGGCTACTTTTATTTTTCAAAATGAATTAGGGTTCCACGCAAAAAAATAAAACCCATGAAATCCAATATCTCCACGCGGATGAAACCGCGGGCAGCAGCTAGTGTGTCATAGAATTTGGTTTGGAATATTCCTCTAACTAGACGCTCAGGTTATTTTGGCATCACTTTTACGGCCATTTTATTGTAGTACAGTAGGTAATAACTTCTGTGAATCACTTTTAAATGTACCGTCGAAAACATATAATACGCTGTGGTTACGACCGGTGTATATGAGATATGTAGTGACTACAGAACATGAAAGTCCACGGGGACGTTAATTATATTGCAACGTTTGATAAGACAACGTGTGCGTAAATTGTAGATAGCCAACAAAAATACAAATAATTTCGTAACTAATTTGCGAACTTACATGCGATCGTACTTACTATGCGATCAAACAGACAGCCAGGGGCTTTATTTTGTATTTTACAGATTAAAATACAAATAATTCCGTATTTTAATCTCTAAAATATAAAACAAAGTTCCCGGCTCTCTGTTTGTTCGCACAGTTCTTCAAAACGACACCAGATATTTTGGTGTGTTTTTACTATATTATAGAGAAATTCCGCAAGGTTTACAATTATAAATAAGTCATTGTGCCAAGCCTGGGCGGGTCGCTGTAAGTAAGTAGGTGCAGGTTGTTTGCCTGTAAAAATTGCATCCCCACCCAGCTCTTGAAACACAAAACCCTGCCCGGCACTGAAGTGTACTCGATGCTCTGACCTCAGAATACATAATAGTACAAGTATCCTGATTCCTGACGTAATATCAGATATTGGCGACTCATATGCCCGGTGCTACTTTTGAAACAGAAGCTATTTTGATTATTTTGTTGTGAAAATGTAAATTTCGATTTGCCATTGTATAACTGCTACTTGGACTGCTATTTGGTCATTGTATAATAATTGTTATATATTAAATATTTGCATGCTTTTATAGCAAAAAAACATGTGCACTATAATATAGAGTCACAAAACATCTATTTGACTATTGTATGTAAAAATACCGTGTTTTTTCTGCAAATAAATTATTTGATTTGATTTGATTTGAATCTTTTCGTTTACTTCCAGGGGGATGTGGAAAATTGGTAATGCTCTAGAGTTTTTTACCTTTGCTTTATGTGATGTTCTTTACGATGCGAAACTAAAGGTACGTTGAGACATGATTCATTAACCATCATATACATGAGCAAAAGGCGTTAAAGTTTGCACTCCCTTCATATAACCACGGTAGTCATAATTTACCAGACATGTGATGGTAATCCTTCTGCTAATTCGGCTATGCTACGTCGGCCGTACGGCGCGTAAATCGCGAAATAATAGTAGAAAAACACTTGCATATAAACCACCTAAATGTAGTTATAAGCATAGTTAGCAGATACGCCAAAAGGTTCAGGTGGGCACCGAAATTATTTAGTATATCTAGTTGTATGAAAAACCAGTAATAAGTAATCTAGTAGGCACCTATTACTTACTTGAAAACATCGCATACATCTTTAATATTAACATTCATCATGATGGTTTAAACGCGTTTATATAAAACTAGGTATATTTTGGCATAATATCTTGGCTTGATATAGATAAGTTTTGGCCTCCGATAATGGGAGCCACTACTTCGGTCTGTCTTGCGCCATCTTCTGTCAATTCTCGAATTGGAGTTCGCGCAAGTCCTACTCAACTTCATCACTTGAGTGCAAAGACTATAAATCCTGTTGACTAATGATACAACTTCCCCTCATACGAAAACGACATGTTTAAATGCACTTCTCGCCACTGCGAGTACGAGTACAGACTTATAACTTATCGATATTCAATGTATACTTTACAATTAATATATACTATTATTAATTATTTTGGAAAAATTAAAACCTTTCGTTTTGGATTTGTTAACCGACTTCGAAAAAAAAGGAGGAGGTTAAATGTTCGACTGTATGTATTTTTTTAAGTATTTTAACTGATTTCTCCGTCAATTGTGGACCGATTTTGAAAATTATTTTTGTTGTTTGAAAGTGTATCATCTCAAGGTGGTCCCATATACATTTTATGGAAGAACATCTAAAGATGAAAAAATGGTACTTGAATTTTCATATATCGCGATATTTTCATCGAAGTAGGTTCCCAGTTTTTTTAAAGTATTTCTGCTTTTTGTTGTTAGATTTCCAGACATCCCAGAAATAAAGGAAAAGAGAATTGGTTCCATACATCGCAAGTCATGGAATCCATTCAGTAGCTTCGACGTGATGCGTGGCCAAAATACAGACAGACAAAAATAAAAATACAGTTTTGGCTTCAGTATAGATAGGAGTGCCATCCAAAAAAAAATGTGACCTGGAGTTTTATTATAAGTAGTATTATAGATTAATTTATAAAGTAAGTATGTATTGTCTAGGTTTTCCATATAATAATTTATTATTAATCGTATATGTCAGGGAATCAAGAATGCGATGCTAACTACCTATTCAATTTTATCGATATTATTCTGTTCAGTAGTAGTCGTACCACATCACTAAATTACGTCATCCAAATGATCGGCCAATTGCAAGCATAGAATATTACCTCGCCCCCTGCCCGCGCCGGTGAGATGTGTTTGTAGGAGGAATTGTGTTCATGAGCTATCAACAGGCTAAATAATCTGTGCTTGAGTGATACTAGTGATCGGCGACCACTCGTCCGTCTTAGGCACACTCGTTTCACAGCTCGATCGTCTCCCATTCTTTCGAAGTGCTCGCCGCAGTTAATATTTCAATTCTATTTTTTTTTCAGTTTTATAGATTCTTGGAGAAGGTCGACGGGAGGGATTTATGCCGCTCCGTTTGTTGCGAAGGCTCGGTAAGTTGTATTAGCAAATTAGTGCCAGAAAGAGTGCATAGATGCCGGTCTCACGGACACATGTTACTAGACTGAAGTATCGGAGTCTACATCGTCTCGGCTCAATATATTTTTTTACTGGCTAGGTTAGTATGGAACCACTATCTCGCCTGATCTTAAGCGACGATGTGATGGAAGTTGGTGAATACGCTTAACCTAGATTAGGACTGGCTCTCAAGTGCAGGAACATCCCGATATGTGCTTGGCAATAAAAATTTAACTTGAGAGTGGCTGACGTTACTACTACTGAGCTCCTTCGAAAGTTATAACATTCGTATTCTTATTTTATGTGGGGGCAGTAAGGCCTGACGTCCGCTTGGGGTGGAGGCTAGATGAGTTTTTTTTTTATTTTTTTTATTTGGTAACGAGACGAGCTGGTCGTTTGCCTGATGGTAAGCATAACGCCGGCCCATAACGATTGCAGTGCCACCCAGAACTTTGAAATAGAAAGGCCTGCGCGGCACTGCAGTGCGCTCATAACCCTGAGACATTAGGTATTAAGTCTCATAAGCCCAGTAATTTCACTGGATACCTACTCTGCTCATCAAACCGGAACACAGTAATGCTTGCACACTACTGCTTGGCGGCAGACTTCACGAGCAAAGCGGTGGTAACAACCCAGACAGTTTTGATTTTGTGTATGCTCCACTGAAGGAATGCCGGAAAAACACCGTCTATTCCCGGAGCCTTAAAATGTTGGAAAGTGCTAATCGCCCTTACAAGAACTTCATCCGTGACTACAGAGTTTGCAAAGTAATAACATTTTTCATGTTATTGAATCTTTATGAAGTTTGAATTTGATTTCATTACTCGTATACTTAGTAGAGACGGTGACGTAGAGATGGTGGCAACCGATATGTGAGCGGTGTCCTTTACCAATTTGATAACTCAAAAAGTTTTTTTTTTATCCTAAAGACGTATTACAAATATGTGCACGCCAAGGTCAAAGTCAAAGTTCTTTATTTGCCAGAATGCAGGTATACATAGTATGATGGTAAAATATAAAAGACCCAAATACATTCTACCACTACAAATGGTGTGCAAATGTTTGCAATAACAAATAATAATAATAGTTAGAACAGCATAAAAGTATTTTACTTGGTAAGATACCACCATTATCTTCTCCCATGTTAACGATTCGATACTAATGAGAGCTTTTTGCCTATTTTTAGGTAGTAGAAGCAGGCGACAGACCCAACGACCTGGGCCTCAAAGGATATCGATCCCATGTCGATGCATCAAAAAGAAATGTAACCAGCCAAGATCGTAACGACAACCGCAAGCAACTGAAAAGGAAAGAACGACAGCGGCCGGGCATTACTACAAGAAGATAACTAAGAAATTATTACGTTTATGTAAACTATCATGTTCATCAACACTAATACGAATATTATAGAAACGGGATTGTTAACATGTCGTATATTTGATTTGAGTTTTCGATATTTCAGCGCTGTTGTAAACGCCATGATCACTGGTGAACTGGTAATATAATTGGTAAATAGCTCTTTGCTTGTAGTACGAAAATAATGTCGTTGAAAATTTATTTGAGACTAGCTTCTGCCCGCGGTTTTCACCCGCGTTCCCACAGGAACCGTGCATTTCTCCGGGATAAAAAGTAGCCTATGTTACTCTCCGGTCCCTAAACTATATCTATGCCAAAAAAATTTCGATCCATTGTTCCGTTGCTGCGTGAAAAAAGGACAAACCAAAAAACACACTTTCGCATTTATAATATTAGTAGGGTTAAACCGTGCCGCGCCCTTAGAAATGTTTCTCAGGATCCATTGTTACAAAAAACATGTTTCAAGCGATCCGTTTTTATGTCATAACCCGTTGCGCAAACGAGATGTTTCATGTGAAACAATGCATATAAATGCGTGAGGTTGTTTTACATGTCGATGTTGTTTTACATGAAATGTTTGCACTTCCTTGCCAAATGAACAGAATCAGGGCAGGCTGAGACGTAGCATGCATATTCAAAAATGGCAGCATTTATTTTGATTAGTTAAGACAATGATGTTAATTTCAATCGGAGTCCTTTTTTGCCAGATTTTATATGAATTATTAGTTTAAGAGCAATTAGATATAAGTTAATGATGAATCATTTTTTTCAGAAAAATGACGTTCATGTAATTTGACAGTACTTATGTTGCAAATGTTCACTCTCCCTCTTGAAACAAAAGAACAGCACCTTTTTAAAGTTAGGCTGACGTTTGACCACTCGTGCTTACTAGATGTTAAGAGATGATGTGTTTAAAGATGACAGTACACTAATCCTATAATCGGTACCTACTGACTTTTAGCTGCGTTTGCCGGAACACATCGATCGGTGCTGGCGAGAAATTTTCAACCCATTAGTGGGCGCTATCCGCGGGAGCTCTACAAATTTCCCTACCAGCAAGCCGAATTTATAGTGTAGGTATGTTTATCTGAACCATTTATAATTATTGCAACCGACACGCGTTCATTAATGGCGACCCTGATCTTGGCTATTCAATTCCTCTACGCGACGTGGGCGGGCGCCTGTGGGAATCTTAGCTGAATAATTATTTGTTATATTTTTATTCGAATCTATATTTGAACACTCGTTAGCTAACCGCAGTTAACAACACTAGGTACTGTGCAAATTTATTTAAAGCTAGCGTTAGACTGCGTCTTCGCACTTGAGGTACGCTCGATCGCGACTAGACAACGGTTAGGTACTGTGTCTAGGTATACTGTTCAACAAGACGTTTATAACGTAAGAATAACAACTCATAGCAATTGCGATGTCACCCAGAACTTTGAAATACAAATATAAGCAGGTAGGCCTGTGCAAGTGTGCAGTGTGCTGATTGTCTCATATGTACCCAGTAATGCATGAAACTTGGCGGTATAAACACGAGCAACACGGTGGTATATATCCAGACTTACACTCCCAGAAGAGTTATAACTACCATCACAAAATATAAGGTGGTATAAATACCACCACATAGAGATATAAGAGATCTGTGTACCACCGGTACTTGTTTAACTTTAAACTGAAGTAAAGAAATAATATTGAAACTCAGCCCGTGCATTGGCACTTTCCAACCACCCAGATAAAACCCTCACTTCAAAACCAATAGTATAAAATAAAATTTTATTACAATTTTCATCGTAAACATATCGGCGCATATATTAGTTTCAGTGGCTATCGTTGTATGTATTTCTGGAGCGTAGTTATATTTTTTTTAGAATTTTATACAAGTCTGCGTGATGAGGAATGTCAAATGCTTAATAGGTGTTTACATGTTGTCTGCTGTGGTGGTAAGTGTGAAATTTATAAGTGTTTATCGCTGGTAAGTGGCAATATAAGTATTATTAAACAAGACGACGCAATGTGAATAAATGACTAAAGCCACAGTCAAGATGAACTGCTTGTAATTTATCTTTCATTTAATATAATATATTATTATAATATTAAATAATCTCTGGATTTTTTTATCTCTCACTGGTGTTTGATGGGTATCTTGCCTGATGTTAGGTGATGATATGAAATTAAATTCAATCTTACCATCAGGTGAGGTCGTTGTCAAACGTTGCTATGCTACTGTCAGTAATATAAAAAGGCCACTAAATGTAGCATTGATGGGCGCTCAGCGTTAGATTTTCGATATGACTGGTAGCTAGCTAGACAAGTACTTGAAAATACGTACCATCATGCTATGGGTGTTACAAGAATTTTATCTTTTCCAAATACTCGCTCTCGCTATAATCTCTTTCAAGTTCCAACACAGATATGTTTACCCTTCAAAAAGCCAAAATATATATTATTAACTGAATATTGCCAACTAAATGCATTTCAAAACCAAAATCCGAACTTCAATAAATATTGCATTTGAATTCAAAGGTCGGCTCTCTAGACTTGCCGAACGATGAACTGGACAAGGTTATAGAAGATGAAATAACTGAGAAGCTCAGCAAAGATCTGCTGCAAAGCATCGAGAGGAAGTTCCAAGTAGACTTAGAGAAGTATAAACCCTTTTATAATGTACTAAATATCATCGAACTCTAATTTTAAAACGTTAATAAAGACGAGCAATTTTTCTAACGCGATTATATAGAAACTAGCTTCTTCCCGCGGTCTTCCCACAGGAACCGTGCATTTTTCCGGGATATAAAGTAGCTTATGTTACTCTCAGGTCCATAAAATATATCTATGCCAAAAATTACGTTGATCCGTTGCTCCGTTACTGCGTGAAAGAAGGACAAACCAACAAACACACTTTCGCATTTACATCAAGTAGCATGAGACATTCACAGATTCACACATTCACAGAATCCAACCAAGAATATGTTATTCTGAATGTCCAATCTTGTCGTGACTATTACGACTATTTTGACTAAAATAGTGTTGTGTTGAGAAGATTTTTTTTACAATAGTTCTTATAGTCTGAAAGAAATGGTAGTTCAGGTGTGGGCCGGAACTTCATCAAATACAATTTTTTTCTAATAACTTAAAAGACCTTGCATCGTAGTGAATAATTTTTAAATTACTAAATTAAAATGGGAACGCTGCAACAATTTCAGTCTTCCTTATTTTATTGAAGACTATGTTCAGTAAAATCTTTACTCATGTCCAGATTGTGGTGTAACAGGCTCCATGTCAGCGTCTATTCGACTCATTCCATCTCTAGCACTGTCTAAGGTCGCAGGCTCTGCTATTCAAGTACCATTAACATCGTCATGATCACCAATGATAATAATCCTTTTATTTTTAAAACAATTTCGATATAGGTCTGTAGACACGGCACTAATGAAAATTAAGCTGCTGCTGCAGAACGGATCCACCCATATCCAGGACAAAATGGTACAGCTCCAGGGAATGATGGAAATTATCAAAAACGAGGGAGAAAAAGAGGTATACTTATTACGCCTATTGTATTTTGCCCATTACACCAAGTGGTAGGACTAACTCTTCTGCGAGAGTCCATCTGCGTGGGTACCACCGCTTTGCTCGTGTAGTCTGCTACCAAGCAGTAATGTGCAAGCATTACTGTGTTGCGGTTTAATGAGCAAAGTAGTCAGTGAAATTACTGGGCTTATGAGAAGACTAATGAACGCAATGCAATGCTGCGCAGGTCTTTATGTTTCAAAGTTCTGAGTGGCACTGCAATTGTTATGGGCTGGCGTTATGCTTACCATCAGGCAAACGACCAGCTCCTTATGTATAAAACTACTTCCTCTATTAAGATTGTGTCATTATTAGTAAAATTAATAATAATACCTATTATCTTGACAAAAAGTCTTTGATACGAGTGTTGACACAGGTATCGAAGACTTTTTGTTTGAATTTTTTTTCCTGTAAATTGGTTTTATAGTTAGAAGATTGTCTAGAAGAACGCCAAAACGAGACGACAGCCCTGGCTGAAAAGGCACTCCATCAAATGGTAGTCTGTGGCTATGCTTTAATAGGACATGACCCCGGCAAGGCTGTCATTAAGGTCATGGAACTGAAAACTATGATCGGAGATGGAATCAAACCTGTAAGTTTCAGTAAACATAATACATGATAAAATTGCTTTAAAAAAGCTAAGAACCGACTTCAGTGACAAACTACTGAACCGATTTTGATGAAATTTCTATGGGACCAATCTGAAAGTATACCCTTTCAAATAAAAAAATATTTTTTCAAATCGGTTTATAAATGACCGAGATCTGAGGTATAAACATAAAAAAAAAATACCCGACGAATTGATAACCTCCTCCTTTTTGGAAGTCGGTTAAAAATAAAATGGAAATTATATAATAGCATCAATATTTTAAGACACAGAGAACATTCGCGTTTGTTGATCTAGTTGATCTGATATAACACTACCCACCAAAACGCTGAAACGCCTGTTAGTTTTTCATCATCATCATAATTAGCCATTACATCCAAACCGTTTGACCGAGATTAAATCTTCTATACAAATAAATAAAATTGAAGTGTCTGTTTGTAATATCAAAATAACAGCTTTTTACTTAATGCATAATATGAAAGTATATGCGGCACCTATGACAAAACAAACTGTTTTAATATTTTTGTCTGTCTGTCTGTCTGTTTGTTTGTTCCGGATAATCACCAAAACGGCTGGACCGATTTTGACGGGACTTTCACTGGCAGATAGCTGATGTTACAAGGAGTAACTTAGGCTACTTTAATTTTAGAAAAATAATTAGGGTTATTTAAGGTTATTGAAGAAATAAAACCCATGAAATCCAATACCTCCACGCGGGTGAAACCGCGGGCAGCAGCTAGTATTTTTTATTTATTTATTTGGTAACGAGACGAGCTGGTCGTTTGCCTGATGGTAAGCATAACGCCGGCCAATAACAATTGCAGTGCCACCCAGAACTTTGAAACACAAAGGCCTGCGCGGCACTGCAGGAGACATTAGGTATTAAGTCTCATAAGCCCAGTAATTTCACAGGATACTCTTCTCATCAAACTGGAACACAGTAATGATTGCACACTACTGCTTGGCGGCAGACTTCACGAGCGAAGCGGTGGTAACAACCCAGACGGACACTCGCAGAAGAGTTAGTCCTCCCACTAACAGTTAGTTATATATCTTTCACAAAAAAAATTACAAAGTAGGATAACGCACGAGTGCAGACTGTGTTAGCATACAGTCTCATTTTGATACACGATTCAATAAAAATAGACCAGATTACAGAAACAATAAATTTACAGCTTCAGTTTATCTGATGTTTAACGTGAATTGATTACTGTGTCGAAATATCTCAGATATTCCCCAATATTCAAAATTATGAAGGCACATTGGCGCCGGCCTTGTAACCGTTAGTACTAAAATACTTCAAAAGCTCGGTCCAGGTGGTTAAGACTACATTAAAACTTGCAGATATATGAGGAAAAGAAAGAAATTTACGGCTTGCTCAAAGTCTGCGGTCATGATCACGAGACTCTGAAGAAGGTCATCAAGTGCGTCATCTCGAAGGTGAGAGACAGAGCTTTTAGCGTGGCTTTTACTATTACATGATCATGTAAGCGAGTTAGCAGTTCCAGACCTACTAAGTGCTTTGGGTCAGACTGAGCCGTTACAAGAGCATCTCTTCGCCCTGAGTACATACGAATCCTACTAATATTATATATGCGAAAGTGTGTTTGTCTGTTTGTTGGTTTGTCCTTCGTTCACGCAGCATGGAGCAACGGATCGACGTGATTTTTGGCTTAGCTATAGTTTATGGACCGGAAAGTACCATAGGCTACTTTTTATTCCGTAAAAATGCACGGTTCCTGTGGGAACGCGGGTGAAAACCGCAGGCAGAAGCTAGTTATTTGTATATTTTTGAAGTGTTTTTAAAAGTTTCAAAAATCTCTCGAGAATTGTTTATAAAATGAAATGGTTTGTCAAACAATATGAATTTATATTAATGATGATTGGTGACATAAAATAATTATAGAAGCATATTATGTTCCAAGTGGGTTACAAGATGAAAATAATGGTAATGATGTTTAATAAGGTGTATCAATAAAAAGAAAATATATACTTACATTAGACAGTCATTACTTTTTTTTAATAAAATGATTAGTATCTATGTATCTTTTAAACATAATTTTAAATCAGAGAGCACACGTGTCACTTAAATGAATGGTTTCTTCAGATCATTTGAAAAGATTGACAAATTCCGGAAACTATAATTTCAATAGCCGTGGTGTGAATTTGGGACGAGATCAGTGAAAATATTCGAAAATTCTACGGAATCGTTAGTCATATCCGGTGTGGAAACACGCCTTTGTGAAATATTGTGCGACTTCTGTACTTTTACAAAATATTCAGAGTCGTTTAGGTCAAGATGACAATTTTGCAAAAAAAAATTATGTTCCAATAAAATCTAGCTCTCTGATCTAATATTCAGTTGAACATTTTTAATAAAATATAAT
Organism: Crocallis elinguaria; assembly: GCA_907269065.1. Taxonomy (NCBI): domain Eukaryota; kingdom Metazoa; phylum Arthropoda; class Insecta; order Lepidoptera; family Geometridae; genus Crocallis; species Crocallis elinguaria. The sequence continues at coordinate 18,764,273 of OU026068.1, forward strand.
AGTCGTTATTAGGCAAATGTTTTCCAGTATAAATATTTATGTCATTTACACAGCACCATCAAGTCGCCAACTAGGCAGAGCTTGTACTATGGGTACTAGACAATGGATATGATACTTATGTACATTTTTTTTTGTAAATACGTACATATAATACGTATAAGAAACACATATACATAACACATACAAAAACAGAGTAATTCAATTGACTAGTCTGGTTAGTAATTAGTCTATTATTTTTGCAAATAGTGTTAAATTTGAAAAGCTGAGAATTTTTATTTCAGTCTTCAAAAATAAAATCAGCCATGATGGAAATTACTAGCAAACTTATCGAAGGTGTAGTGGATCTAACAAAGTTGATGGCTCATGGAGCCATGCACGAAGCATGTCTCATCGAAGTTATTCGAACAACTGAAGACGAAGTGTTTGAAATTGTTAAAGATATAAGACGCTGTACTCGCAGAAATGAAACTACAAGTATTGAAGAAGTAAAGAAGTATATAGCAAATAACAACGCCACAGTTATTGAAGTAAATCTTAAACAAAATAAAACTAATAACGGTGATACTGAAGCTAAAACGGAAATTGATATGAACGCTTTGATAAGGAGAATGCTTACTGAAAATCAAGCTCAAGACTTGGACAAAAAGTTTACAAAAAAGCTAACTGAACTGCAAGAAGATTTACGATTAGTCGACAACAACATCATTGCTGGTAGCAAGGATGATAAGACTAAAGCTAAATAATAAAATATTCATTAGCATTATTGTTTTATTGGGAAAAAAGATAATTTTAGAACAAAAAACGTTATATCATAGTTTTAAAGTAGTTACGACGTTATTTTAAAGATTGAGGTTTGAGATACATAGGTAAATACCCCTACTAGTTTACATTAAAATTAATTAACAATTTTGTTTCATTTGGCTCGTGTTTTGACCACAAATCTGATAGACAGAGCTTTTTACGACACTTAAAATAGGACGTGCTTGCGAAACACCAAGTGTAAACGATGAGGGTATACATATCCGCGCTGTTTACTTTGCTCTTTTTGTTTATGTAATCGTAAATACGCTGTGTACGGTGAGGATTGATCGGAGGAATTAATGTGTGTGATAAACCTTGGGTTATAGAAACTCCTATCATTAATTTTGGAAATGCGAGACAGAATAATATTAAGACTTAAGGAAATGAGTTTCACTCTCTTTGAAGACATAAAGATTACCTCCATGATAAAGAGTGACATTAAAATTAGATTGAGGTTTGTGACGCTAGAATTGAGACACATTATCTAATAGAATTATGTACATATCTGTTTTTCTAATATTTGTTTTGATAACCTTCACTATCCAAACTAATAATAATTATGTTAATCCTGTCCATAGACTAATGTAATGTTCAAATAGGTGAATGCCCTTTTTCGTAATTGTTTAATTATCTTTTTTCTTCTGGCGAGTTGCCAGCATTTAATGGACGTACATACAGACAAGCAGACGGATGTCAGTGGAAGCGTTCCCGGTTTTTGTGTTTGTACCAAATGGAAAATTAGGTTATTGGTTGAGAAGAATTGTTTATGTAGGTGCTTTTTGGTTCAGTAGAGTTGAAGGGAAACTCGTTTTGTAACTAACTGCGTAATATGCTGAAGTGTTTATAAATACACAATGGTGTATTACTTGTGAAATATCTAACATTTAGAAATGGTTTCTTAACTGCATCCACTATTCTGCATACTTACTTACTACTCTACTTTAGAGACTACAGAGTTCTGAGATATTATTCCTCTTATATGTTCAGTAAACATCTGATATTTACGTATTTACATTATTTATTTACACGTTAGCAGATATTCATTGTAATAAATAAGTATTTTAGAAGAAATGTTGCGTAAACAATATTTGAAAAACATTTATTCATTCAGCCATGGGGAAAATTCATTTCAATACATATTGTTTTTAAAAACAATATTTTGTCGGAAGCCAGTGATTTCAAAGCTTTCTAAAACGAGAATCTGTCATCATAATATCTTTATACATGGATAGATTTCTAAAGCATTAACTGAATTACCAATTAGGAATGTTTAAATGTATAGTTAAGAATTTATTAATGAAAAAAACCTATTATAAAATTAAGGATTACGTATAGATGACAAAGATGCATGGAGGCAAACAGCTCAGGCGCCTCCTGGTGACTACTATAATACTTAGACTTAAATTTTAAACATGATTGGTAGCATTCGAACCATTGTAAAAACTATTTTAAAAAGAATGACGAGCCTATACCATTTTGAAACGGGCACTTAGTCTAATTTATTTTAACCTTCATGAGAGCTCCCTTGGGGCCAATATGAATAAAGCATTTTGAATTTGAATTTGACAGTCTTCAGTTAAACACTAAAGTTCTGGTACTTTGAAACCGTCAATAATCTAAAATATTATATATTATCGTCATATCTGTGCCAAGGCTCGAGATGACGCGCGATCGGCGATAATATCGACATAAGATCTCACTTAAGCACATGAGTAACGACTGGATGCGACCGGTAGGTCAAAATTGATGGGACCACGAATCTAACATCAGAATACTACGTTTTGGGTAGAAGTGTGCATAACTGCTTATTGTATCATTGCTATTTTTGAGTGTACACATAAGTTTGTGTGAATAATGACATAATATAATTACACAGCTGATCTTATATAGCTTATCTGGTTGTGGTATAGTAGAAGATGCAAAAGAAGATATTAGGTAGTTTCTGAAGCTTTATCAACGTAGCAAACATACCTAATTGTTGTGTTTAAATCATAATCTAAAATGACGTAAGATCTCAAGAAATACGAGCATTCAAATTCAAATTCAAAATGCTTAATTCAAATAGGCCCCAAAGGAGCACTTATGAAAGTTAAAATAAATAACTCTAACAGCGTGCCTCTGCAACATTCGTCTACCCGAATCACAGACTAAAACTAATGCTGTCTTTGTTAGAACATCCCGATCCGTGCTCAAAGTCAACGAACCTTCCATTTGTTTTCTTTAACGCCTATTAAATAGGAAAATATACTTATTGCCAAAATTAGGAGGAGCGTCACCAATTTTAGTTCATATTTTCTTTATTTTGTAAATTTTTGCCTCAGTTATTTAGTTTAAAATGATTGATACCAATCTCCATACAGAGAGAACGCGAAATGTCTGGCAAGGTGCAGAAGCCTTGGCCATCACTCGTAATTATGGCAAGGTGCTGAGAGATGGCTGGGCGAGACGGTCTATATTAAAACCTGGTTATGTTTAGCCGTTACTGATCGTAGCTATTGTTACTACGGAAGAATAACTGACATTCCTTATTTATATCCTATTTAATTCATCTCTGTTACAGAAGTTGGCTCCAGTCATTACTTCTGTGGACGCTGCTTCTGGGTTGTCTGAAGACGCTCAAATGATGTCTTATGTTTGTTGATCTTTGTTAACAAATAACTTTGCTGTAGATTCAATTCCTCAAAGATATCCCAGGACTCGTTGTTCGACTGTTGTTGGACGAGCCATACCATCAGTACTTATTAACTCCGAAATCTGCCGACAGGCAGTAATGTGCAAGCATTACTGTGTTCCGGTTTGATGAGTAAAGTAGCCAGTGAAATTACTGGGTCTATGAGATTTAATACGTAATGTCCCAGGGTAACAAACGCACTGCAGTGGCGCGCAGGCCTTTGTGTTTTAAGTTTCTGAGTGGCACTGCAATTGATATGGGCCAACGTTATACTTACGTCCAGGCAAACGACTAGCTCATCTCGTTATAAAACAGTATAAAAAAGTTATTTATGATCAGTGTGTGTTATGTGTGATATTTACGTGTGATAACGGTTACAACCAATTACAATAATTAAAGACATATAACAAATAATATTATTAGATTAAAATGGATAAAAGTTAATAATATAAAAAAATACAATAAAAGAGTAAATATGCAAATAAATAACCTAACGAAACAATCATAAATTCTCGCAGAACCTCAAACACTCACACAATATTACCGGCCACCCATCCGCAAACGAATCACATTCGCTATTGGCGGCAAGGAGAGAGTTGAGCGCAGAGAGTGTTCGCGGTATCGGGGAGTTGGCACGCGCTAAGGTGCGACACGATGGCACGGCAAACAAACTATGTCTCCTAGAGCGGAGATAGTGGTTAGGGGTGAACAATCGACACAGCTCATCATGCAGATTTGGAGCATCAATTTTCCCCCTAAGGATTTTACACATAGTTATCGACTGGTGCCTCTCCCGTCTGACTTCCAGTGAATTATATCCCATACAGCCCAGTAAAAATTTCGTGGGGTACCTATACGGATAGTATCCGTTCACCCGCTTGTAGAGATAACGCAAGAAGGCTTTCTGAACTTTTTCCAGTAGAAGAGCGTATGTGCTTTCGTATGGGTTCCATACACACATTGCGCTCTCCAGTTTGGAGCGAACTAGGGCTCCTAAAATGAGACGCATAACACCCGGACTCTTAGGATCATTAGAATTTTTCAAGATGAAACCCAGCCGTCTAAAACATTCCTTGGCTAACGCGACTATGTGGTCATGGAATGTTAACTAATAAATGTAACTGCTGATAGCGCATTTGCTATTGCTCATTTGGCCAGCTACTACTCTCAAACACGACAAGTGTGTGTGTGGATCTGGAGATCCTGTTCTATTCGTCTATGCTCTTGCATGTTCAACATCTACGACCAAAACGTTACTTAAGATCAGATCAGGTATAATGCGTAAGAATAAAAAATGTATTTTTCACGTATTCCTTGGCACACTGTAAAGCACTTATTTGGAAACCAACCAAATACTACTTCTATTAAAAATGTATTGCCTCGTAAAATGAAAGTTATTAAATATATCAGTCACTGTGAGAATGAGTTACAGCTTTTCAAATTTCTGCGAAACACATTAAAATGAGGTCGAGATATTATTACTTTATCTAAAAAGTTCTACGTAGTAAAATATCTTGGAATAACAATAGAAGTAGACCAATGGCCTAGACTTTTATTAGCTCAATCAAGAAATAGCGTTAAGAATACATCGGAGTGAATCAATGCACAGAAAAATGTACAGTACGAGTATAATGCTGGTGACGATATTAGATTCTTTAGGGATATATCTGACATTTCGAATTATTTCTATGCACTTCGTTTAGGACGACGTAGATTTCGTTAGAGTATGGTAACATTTAGTTCCAAATTATTTAATAAGATAGCGTTAGTGTCGCAGGAAGATGTTTTTTCGAGAACAATATATTTCGTATGTGATTTTAAACAGACAACGAAATAACGTTTACTTTTTAACTGAGCTTGAAAAATAAAGCTTGTATTACATCCATCGTCATTGTTCCACTTCTGTCCACTCTCGGGCTAAGTACTTTCTTGGCAAAGTTTTGTCGAAGCATCTAAAGCTGGCTCTTCATTTTGTCACCCATTTTAAAATTGAGATTAGTGGGGCTAAAAATGACTCTTTGTCCGAATGATATGATCATATTATGATACATTTCAGATGAGTAACTTCATAAGATTCTGCTATATTTGACGCTTAATCAATTCCTATTTTGCGACCTATTTTACGAAGTTTCATAGAAAACTGTCAAATAGGTCAATTGTTGAAATAATTCGGCACGAAAGCACATTATGAATTGAAATGGATCAAAATATGGTCATATTATGATTCGGGTAAAGTGGCCTTTATAGCCCTGCTGGACGCTGCTTCAGGTAAACAAGCTGCATAGCGGTGAACCATTTTATTGAGAGAATTAAGAACCTACCTATTACCTATCCTACATCAAATTAGTTAACAATGTTTGAAAATGGAACACGAATTGGAAACCCAAAGAACCAAAGAGAATATAACGCTACAAAGGACTAAAATTGTCGTCTATTGCAGACCGTAGACCCTTATGCAAACGTACGTTTGCTTGTCAGAATAACAACGCTTTTGCGTCAAGCATGGATTTCGTGATACTCGAAGCGTCTACACTGCCTCATTTACGCCAAGTACCGCCATAAAACAATCCCTTCAAAAAAGCAAAGTGGCCGCACTTTTTCCTGTCTTTCTCAGATAGGTTATTAAATAGGTCTTCGTACCTGCATCAGTAAAGAACGCAGAATGCCGGTTAGGGCTGGAGGGCATCGAAGCCGACGCAGACGTCAGGAAGGCCCGTTTCACTTTGGTCCACTTGGAGGCCCGCGGCGGCCGGTGCTGCGGCGCCCGGGCCCCGAGCTCCAGGGAGCGCTGCTTGCGGAGGATTGGATGAGGATCGGATTCTGGAAGACATTGTGACGTTTAAAAGTTGACTATCATTACGCTTAGTTCTCTTGGCTACCCTAAAATGTAATAGAGAAGGGAACGATACTTCATACCTATGCAATTTGAAATGAAAATATACAGCCGAATTTAAAATCTCCTTTTTGAAAGTTGGTTAACAACTTTTGTCAATTCTAATTACATTCATTAATGAATGCTCAGTTCTAGTGACCTCAGCCTCCGATCTGTATGTAAGTCAGTGGTTAAATCCTACAATGAAATTGAATTTTCGGTGAAGAAAAGCATTGTGATGCATCATACAACCTTAGCATTGTGGCAGGTAATTTCCTGGTGCTTGCCTGGCTAGTTACCACCCTCTAGTTGAAAATATGTTACCAACTACCCATTGATATGTTCCAGAATCTGTACTTGAGAGCCGATACAAGTCTATATGTAGGTTTGGTGCATCCACCATCTTCAAACACGTGGTCAAGCGTCAGCAAACAAATTATCAATTACTCGTGCCTACTCAAGGGTGCAATCCTTGAGTACACGTTTTATTTGGTCTTTTTAGATCTACACCGGTCTGCTTTGGCTTCTGCAAGGTAATATTTTATAGTTTTTTTTCCAACCGATGACTAAATTCAAATCTAAATTTTGTAGCCAATGTCAATAAACTTGACTTACCCAACTCCTCAGAAGAAGGAATCGTAAGCGTCAAAACGGGTGGCGCATCACTGTCCCCACCATCGCTAAAAGACCTTCGTCTTAGAGGCACCACGTCAGGTGAGCTCTTGGACCCTCGGTTTGTCTTCTTCTTGACGGAGTCGCGATGAGTTTGGATGATGTCCCGCATCTTGCCCCAGGGGGTCTTATGCAGCTTGTTGGGAGAAGTGGAGGTGGAACTATCATCCTGAAAATAGTAACTTTTGTTTTAGGTGACCTCTAAGAGATGGAGTAGCTTAATTTAATAGTTTTTTATTCTATTACGTAATTAGAAACAAATGAGTCGTTTGCCTTTAAGCGTCTCACCTGTCAGCAAAAATAATGTAATGCCATTTAGAACTGTATACTACAAATCCCTACGTGGCACAGCACTGGCGGCGCTTGTAATTGTAAGACATCAGATTTCAGGTCTCATTTACCAAGTTATTTCACTATATAATCTCTACGAACGTTTAACCATTGAAAACCTTAAGTATGTATTCTAGTTGTGTAATCCTTTCTTGGCCTTATTGTTGTCTATGTTGTTAAAATATAAATAAATTGTAATTAACGCTGTTGGATTATCGAAATAAATAAAATAAAAAATAAAAAAAATAAAATAAGAGCAATAACATCTCAGTGATTTTTATACAAGCGCTACCATAAAATAACATAGCTCTTCAGGGCTTCTCTTATCAAGGCGGTGTAGTATAATGCGATAAAATTGCAGTGATACTTTTGCATATGAAGACAGAAGTCCTGGCATTGGTGCAGTTAAGGACATCAATGGCAAAACGATTGATGGATATTTTTAATGTGTATCCTTTCTTATCAACGGCAGTATATCTTCGCTTAGAACAAATTAAAGTGGACATTTTCAAGAGAAACTGTAGAGCAAAACGGTGGTATAATAAACATTCTAAATACCTGCGAGTTTAAATATGTAATCTCTGCTCAATTTCAAATACAACCGGATGTTGGAAATACAACTAAAGGCACAGCTACGACATTGCACGAAAATGCTGTTACACAATTTTGGATCCTAAATCCTCTAATATACAGTCGAATTTCATATCACACCTCTCAATCTAGATGTAGTATATTGGTGTAGCAAGATCTTCTATCTTTGAGACTCGGGTTTTGAATGAAAGTTATTAGAATAGAGTAGGTATTTCAGAATTGGTATGTGATTACCTGCGTGGGCGCATGTAGGAATGTGTTGTCGTTCTCATCGCATCGCATCAAGCTCTTGCGGTCTATACCTGCAAATATTAAATATTAAATATATACTAGAGATAAAGAAGTAGGTATATACTTTATCTTATTGTATGTAGCTACACTCTGAAATAATTATATGTAACGAAATGAACTTACAAATTTAACATACGTTATACATTCTTATATTTCATTACTAGCTTCTACCCGCGGTTTTCAGCCTCGTTCCTACAGGAACCCTGCATTTTCCAGGATAAAAAGTAGCCTATATAACTCTCCGGTCTATAAACTATATCTTAGCAAAAAATTACGTCGATCCATTGCTCAGTTACTGCGTGAAAGAAGTCATTCTAAAAAGAAGGTTTGTAGATTTGTCTTTCTTGAAAGAAGGACAAACCAACAAACATACTTTCGCATTTATAATATTAATAATAGGCGGTAGGATTAGTAGAGAGTAGGATATAGTAGCATATTAGTAGGATTATTGCAGCTGACTGTATATATCTTAGAAGCGTCAGGAAGATTTTTGACTACCTGCATCAATTCTCAACTCCTCGCAGGACGAATTGGGAGTCAGAGATAAAGCGCTGCCTGGTGTCAGACTGGCCGAGTCTCTCGGTTCAGGGTTCGTTAGGGTTGCTGATGAAGAGGACCCCGCCAGAGCCAGGGTAGCCGATGATGGAGAGGATCCTGCCAGAGCTACAGCGCCTACCATAGCACCGGCTGCGACGGTGGCACCGCCCATGGCACCCATGGTGGGAGGCCATTGGGCTTTCTCCCATCTGTCAGATGAAAAACATTTGCGTTGCAATTTTCATACCTACATCTTTGTGATCCTCCTTGATCTAAGTAAACAAAAATATACTACAATAAAGAACACTAATAGTATGGGCATCTTATACTGAAGATTGAAGCCAGCCAATAGTTGTGAGGCAATCCAACAATCCGTAGGTCGTGAGTTTGAATCCTATAATGAACCCGAGGTTTTGGTGAAGGAAAACATCGTGGTGCAACCACGCGTGGTAGTCAGGATATTGAGCTATACAGTTTACTTAATATACATTTTTGAGCATGTGTGCCCTTTTGTTTCTATTATTTAGGACCTATTAATTTTGCTTGCATGTTTTGTGTCAAAAACACTTATTCTAACTTTCTTTCTTTAATTCAAAAGTTTGACGGCAAATCGGTAACGAAAAAGCAAGCCGGCACTTATGTTAAACCGCCGAGAGCCACCTATGAATATCTGCAATACCAGAGGCATTGCCAGCGCGTTGTCTACCCTTTTCAAATAGGAAAACCTTCTATCCGCACCAAGCCTGTTGCTTCAACATTCGTCACGCGGCCAGCGATGGAATGGAATTCTTTGACGTCAACTGTATTTCCTAAATACCACAATTTGGGATCAATTTTGGGATCACCATCTTAAAGACAAGAGTGAACACGTATCTTCTAGGCAAGCGAGCTACATCGTCAACCGCATTATCGGTTAACATCGGGTGAGATTGCTGTGAAACTTGCCTAATCAGAATAAAAAAAAACCTTCACCCTTCTTGAAGATTCTTATGTTTGCGTTATTATCCGTTTGTTCGTATGTTTGCGTTATTACCCGCGACTTATTCTTATTATTCTTATTCTAGATGGGGGCGATAAGGCCTGCACTGACGTCCCGCTTGGGGTGTATTGTGCATTTCCCCCTGCCAGCGCTTACCCAAGCCAGCCCAACTCCTTTATATAAAGGAGTACGGCCTTGGGGCGCTGGCAAAGTTGCTCCAGTAGCGTTGATGTTGATTTTGTATTATATTACCCGCGACGTAACGGAAATACTGTGGCTTGGTGTACTTGGTACTTGATGCGCGGGCTCTTTTCCGCAACTAGGCCGTTTATCGGCCCTTTTTGCGTGAGCGAGTGGTGCGCGTTATTCCAACCATCCGATGTCCGCCAGGAAGGCCAGCAGCTCGCTGACGCCGGTGCAGGCTTCCCGGAGTGTTCCCGGTGACCCGAGGAACAATGTTCGTTGAGACGCCAAGCTCGTGCACTCCATCAGCACATGCTTGGCCGTTTCTTCCGCCTCCATGCATCCCCTGCATAGTGGGCTGTTGGTAACACCTATGTTAAAGAGGTGTTTGTTTAGTGAGCAATGTCCAGTGACTATCCCAACTATCAGTCGGAGTTTGTCCCTGCTTAGGTTGAGGAGTTTTCGGGAGTACCTCCGGTTCAGGACCGGAAATGCCTCCCTTGACTGCCTGCAGTCCTTTAGATTTGCCCAGTATTCTTGATGATGTTGCATAGCTACCTGGCGGATCCAGAGGCGGATTTGGCTGAAAGGCAGAGGGATCATTGGCTCTGGCCCAACGGGGTGCATGCTAGAGCCTCTTCTTGCCAGTTCATCAGCTGCGTCGTTCCCTCTGGAGCCACTGTGCCCCTTGATCCATTGGAGGGTAATGGTATTTGATTTACTCACCTCATCCAGGAGATCATGGCATTGTAACGTTAGCCCCGTTGTGTGGACGTTGCTGTTGTGGCTTGGTGTATTTCAAATGTCGATTCGATTCCTGAACATGTTTCAATCAAATCAAATTTGTGATTCTTGAACATGCGAATTTCCTTGCGACATTTTTCTTTAACGTTTTAGAGCATGCCGGAATTCGAATTTATGGTGCACCAGATTGATTGTACAAGTTCCCGCTCGGCCACACTCGCTTTTGTCATCGTGCTGTATATTATAAATCTAAATTCCGTTTAGGGCGAAAAACGAATAGCTCTCTGAATGGAAACTAGTATCATAGAACTGTAAATAAAGGAAAATAGGACTACATTTTGTACAGCAGCAATACAGGAGGCTTGATGTGGTATTTTGTATACGATATTAATTTCTACCTGATACATTAAGCCTTAGTTTTGCAGATAACCTTGAGAGGTAGTCTTCATTTTACTGGCAATATTATTAACACACATTTTGTTGTGAAAATGAAAAACATTTCTTTTTAATATCTGTTAACGAGACGAGCTGGACCTTTGCCTGATGGTAAACATAACGCTGGCCCATAACAATCGCAGCCCACTCAGAACTTAGAAACAGAAAGGCCTGCGTAGCACTGCAGTGCGCTCGTGACCCTGAGACATTGTTGCAGCATAGTTGGATAATACATAATTAGCTCATCCATTTCACTGGTTACTCTGCTCATGAAACTGGAACACAGTAATTGCACATTACTGCTTGGCGGCAAACTTCACAAGCAAAGTGGTGGTACCAAAACAGACGGACATTCGCAGAAGTTAGTTCTACCACCTAGTAAACATTTACAATAAACAAGCGTTTAAGTTGCATTTTTGACCAACTAAAAAGCGGAGGAGCCTCATGCTGATCTGTTTTTGTAATAATATTTTATGTATGATCTTTATCATACATAAAATATGTTGCAATGTAGGTAGAGATTTTAATTAGGTAAAAGGGGCTCGACTCTCCTAGTGAATGTGATTCGGGCTTTTGGTTGAAGGCTATTCTTTCAGCCAATATATGAACCCTACTGGATAATACTAGTTTTACTGTTGTAGTGGGTTTACGTCTGGGCATCTCCACGACTACGGCACATAACTGTCACTGTGGAGGTGAAGTCTGGGTCACTATGGTCTATCTTGCCGTCGCACTGCAGGGCGTCTCTCACGTTACGCCGCTTTGATAAGTCGGGTTCTTGCCACCGTGCCGGCTATTTTAGAACCGAACGGTATTTCACGTGACGATGGTAGAAACCCTGATGGTATGATATTAATTCCCTATAGCCGTGGGAGGCCGCTTGTGTGGGACGCAACTGGTGTCGACACGTTAGCCCTTCTCACATCCGAGTTACATCTAGATTAGTCGGTTTGGCAGCTGAAGCAGCAGAAAGCCTCAAACGGAGGAAGTATGCATCCCTTGGTGATGGATACATATTTCTTCCTTTTTACCGACTTTTTTGAATGAGGGGTCACAGTTTTAAAGTTATTAAAAAAAGAGACGAAAGTTGTCCATTCCCCCTTATCTATCTCCGAAACCAATTACGCTAAAATTGCTACCACCTTAAATCGGTCACCCATCGGAGCATACCGACGGGTTCTTGATGACATATTGAAGGTAGTAGCACTAGAAAACGCCCTACCATGAAGCTATAGTTGTATTACGATGCTTAAAACTTACTAAAATACTAATTTGAAACATACTATTTGGTTTACAGACAACGTTTGTCTAGACCGGGCTCTAATCGATACCTACACAAAGCTTTTCCTTCTATTCTTAACATCGGCCTAGTTAGAGAAAGGTGAAAATATTTTTGCTCGACCGATTTAGCTTTGGATAATGGTATAAACAATGCACCAGATGTGGACACAGATGCATTCATTGGTATTTCATTGAATCACGCTGTTTTGGAATTTTATGATTTGGCAAAACAAACTGTAACTGCTGGTACTGAAATGGGTCATGATTGTTTATGTCGCTGCAGCAATTTCCTTATTTTCAATAATTGTTGCCTTTTTTTCTCCTGTAAATACATAACGCAATCTATAGCAGGTACAATGGTTTTCCTTCGCAATAGATAGATTAAACTTGAAAAAAAAAACATTGGAATTATTCAACCATTGTCTAAAAAGCTTTTCTATGTAAAACATTCGTTGTAACTTACTAACCTGAACGCAGCTTTTACTCTGGTCCATTTCGAGACCTTAGACTTCTCGACCTCCTTCAAAAACACGCCCTCTGACCGTCTTCTCAACGGCGTCCCCGGGGCTGCGTCACTGTCATCACCCCCGGCCGACCTTGACCTTTGCTTCCTCAGCAATGACCCTCCAAACCTAGCGTGATGCTTCCACTTTGAACCCGTCCGCTTCATAGACCTCCCACTCATCATCGAGTCAAATAACATCTGTCCATATTCACACTCAAACTCTGCATCTAAAGCCTCATTGATCTCCTCAATCTCTTTGCTTTCACTCTTTAGTTTCTCATTCTCAATTTCTATCCTTTTATACGCTCCATGGAGCCTCTTTAGATGAGTCACGTCTTTAATCTTTCGGAGAAGACGTGCGTTATACTCTTTCAGAGTTACGAACTGATCTAATAGGTCGAGGAGTTTTTCTAGCTGATCCAAGGCTTCAACGGTTTCTTTTGTGTGTTGTGCGGTTTCCTTGCCATGATTGGAGAGGTCATCATCACGGTCTTTCAGCCGTTGGAGCATGGATTCACAAATTGCTTGGGGATCTGGAGCATAATCGTTCCAGTCTTCGGGAGTCGGCCCTGCTGTGCAGGGGGAAGAACCTTCTGGGTCGGAAGGCGTTTGAGGAGTTTTTACCGACAAAGAAGCCGGTGGCTCTCCTCTTCTTCTTTTATGAAGAGAAGTCCCACTCGGGGGAAGATCTGCCAAGTCTTTTTGATCTTTGGTCTCTTGGCCACTATCAGTGGCGTCACCGGTTTCTTCGAGTGACGTCATCGCGGTGCTAGTGTCGGCAACTGTCTACGCTATTTATAAATAAAAAAATAAACACACGTGTTGTCGTCGCGATGTGACCAATTTTCACGGAATGCATTATTATACTTAGGTACGAGTGTATAACTTTGTGGAATATTTTGAAAGAAGTATAAATATATTTTAAGTCTAAACAGCACTATCACATTTTACTTTCACAGGCACTCAGTTTCGCTTCCACAGACACCTACTGTTGAACTTCCGAATGAAATACTATTTTAAAGCTTATAACATAGTTATGTTTCTAGCTAAAGCTTCTTTGGTTTACGTAAAAATAGACTAGAGCTTTCACTGAAACCGATTCCGTTTCACAATAAAGAAGTCTTTGATTTTTAAAACAATTTATCACATAAAAAAATGAATAAATATAATGTTTGTGTAAGAGTTCTGAATGAAAATTTTCAGAGCCGCCCAAGACGCGTACGCATGTCGGATTGGGCGGGCGGCTGGCCGTGTACTGGCGAGCTTTCACGATCTCGGGCGGAAATAAACGAACGCTTCCGAAAACGTATTTTTAACTTCCACATTATTAACATCGCTTTTTAATGAATAAGTCTTTATTGCTTGGGAATAGAGTTGAAAATTAATCATTTGAAAAATGTGTATTTTCAGTATACTTTCTTTCGTTAAGACATAGCTTCGGAAACTGTGATCCCATTAACCCATTTTCGAAAACGGTAGTTAAATTTTGCTATCCAAGTCATTCATGTTTTTCTAGCTGTCTCTTATTGATAAGATCTATTTTCAATTGGTGTTATACAACTTCTTATATAATATTTAGTATATTATAAGTACCATTTGAAATTATTTATATACTTCCTTACTTCCGACGTTATTATAAGATAATAATAATGTTGCTTATATTTTTTCTAGACCTAGTCCTTTCTACAGGCTTCATATGGCCCGTGTCAAGTAGTATAAATAAATATTAAAACAATAATATTGTTACGGAGACGGGTTAAAGGAGAACTCGCAGAAACATTTTTTTAATTTTCCGTCACTTACAGGCGTTTTCAGCAGGCTGAAACATGTTTTCGGGTCGTTTCAGAGGAAGGCCTATCACATATCAGTTAATCAAAAATTACTCCTACTTAACGCCGTTTTCAGCAGACTGAAACATGTTTTCAGCCCGTTTCAGGACACAAGCAATTACATGGCACCATTTCCTGAAAACCCATTTTCAGGCCGTTTCAGGCCAAGTTACACCCCTCCGGTCCGCGGAACATTCTCGAAGGTGTGTGAGAGGGACATCCTATACGTGTGAAAGAGAGAGACGATTAGGCTCGATCATGTCTCTCGAAACTTCCAGAAGAAAGTGTGAGCAGGATGGCTATATGCGCAAAAGAGAGGAACAATTGTACCTATTACCTAACCGAATGTTCCAGAATAATGTGAGAGAGAGATAGCTACACGCATGATAGAACGAGATGGATCTACTACCATCTGGAAAGTCCTCGATCTGTGTACAAGGGACGGTTGTATGCGTAAAAGAGAGACGTCCATATTTGACCTTGAACTAGATCATTCGGGAACTTGGTAGCACAATTTGCGGCGCATATATAAGCGGATCGGGACGCGGCCAGGGACAGTTTCGATTGAGATACCAAGCGATACACATCGGAGTGAGTTCAAAGCGACTAGTAGTGATTGTGATATCTGTGACTGAGTGAAATACTAGTGATTGTGATATCTGTGACAAAGTGAAATACTAGTGATTTTTGTAGTGAATGAATAGTGATTCCTTTTGAATTCAATAAAGTAACTGTTTGTTTAACGGCTTCTTTCTATCAAGCGTTACCCTATAGCTCGTAACAATATTTCACGTACAATAGATGTAACTATGGCGTAAAGCCGGGTACTGATTATTTTTTTATTCTATTTGGTAAAGAGATGAGCTGTTCATTTGCCTGATGGTAAGCATAACGCCGACCCATAACAATTGCAGTGCCAGAACTTTGAAACACAAAGGCCTGTGAGGCACTGCAGAGCGCTCGTTACCCTTAGGTATTAAGTCTCATAAGCCCAGTATTTCACTGGCTACTTTGCTCATCAAACCGGAATACGGTATATTAATAATGCTTGCATCTTACTGCATGGCGGCAGATTTCACAAGCAAAGCGGTGGTACCAGCCCAGACGGACACTCGACAAAGAGTTAATCCTACCACCTGGTGATTATTTGCAACATAACATTTAAGTAATGCCACATCACTGATTATTTAACTTTTTTCTCTATGTGCAACATGCAATTATTTTCCATACATTGTAACGTTTTTGTTCACTAACGCACTAAAAACAATTGCGCCCACGAAACGTGTATTCATCCGTATAAATCTGGTTTGCGCTGAATGTTGTGTTACAAAAGTAGTCTATGTTACTCTCCGGTCCATAAACTATATCTAGATATCTATACAAATAAATAAAATTGAAGTGATTGAAGTTTGTAATATCAAAATAACAGCTTTTTACTAAATGCGTATAAACGTATATAGGGAAACTATAAGAAAAACAAATGTTTGTTCCGGGTAATCTCCGAAACGGTTGGACCGATTTTGACGGGACTTTCACTGGCAAATAGCTTATGCTACAAGGAGTAACTTAGGCTACGTGGGCGAAGCCGCGGGGCACGGCTATTCTATTCTAAAAATCAGGCAGACCCGTTGCTCCGTTGCTGCGTGAAAGAAGGACAAACCCACAAATATACGAGTACAAACACACTTTCGGGTTTATTGTAGTACGGATTAAACGAAATTGATAACCGTTACATTTCTTTCCAGCATTTATATATTTTTTTAAATTTTCCATGAAACTTTTTACTCCCAAAAAGGTTTAAACCTTGCGTAAAGGTTATCAACTGGCATCTTTCAAACAAAGAGTATATATGGCTTTCAAACTTCTTTACCACTGACGCAATTTCAAATCAAGAACAGAGATAATTTGTGAACAGAGTATTCATTTGAAACAAAATTTTTTGCGGTCACGAGTTTTTAAACTTGTGTTTTTTAAGTGTATTTCCAGAATGGTTTTTGGCTCTCTGTTGTGGTAAATTATAGTGGAGTCGGTGACCATTGGCTGCAGCGGCCATGGAGTCCGATGAAGATAAAAAAAAGCTGACCGATGACGTGATGGTCTTTATGAGTAAGCGCAGTAAGACCGATGCTCTACGGTACGCGGTCTGCTTGAAGGCTTACGTCAACTTACAAAAGAAGTAAGTCTAGATTTGTAAGATCCTTTGTGTAACTTCATATAAAACTAAGTACACTGTAATTATGTCATTGATTGGTGATCCGACGATTGCTATTTAAAGACTACTACTTCCCTACTATCGACCTTCAAAAATAGTATATGACAGATGACAGGGTGGCATGGGACGTATTGTGACAGTAAGTAAGAATGTAAATAAGGCATGCATATCATCAACCTTTTGATTTGTTGTCGAGGAGGAAATCTCCTTGAGATAGAATCGACGGCCAGGTTGTGACATTTTTTAATACTAAAAGCTTTTTTTCTGCACGGTTATCTACACCGGTGCTACATAGGAGGGTCCCAGGCTAATCAAAGGGCCACACCGTTGCCCCCAGGCACTCCGTCTTCCCTACCAACCTCCACCCTACGACAGCCTGGGCCACAACGAGCTGCCGTCCGTCCACGGGGTGGATGGGTGGTTAGAGCCCCACCTCCAACCATCTACAAGCCCAAAGGTTACCTTTGGGTTCTCTCATCAACCTGACGTCTGATCACGCATTTTGATAATAAACACAAGAATAGATTATAATACAATCATTTGTCAAAACACCAACTTTATTTGATCACATACAAACAAAATATCTTAAAATTAAGTAATAGGTCTTATAGCTCACAGAAATCTCTGTCTAATAACATGTAAGCAAATTTATTCTTTAAAGTTTTTTTTCTATATAAAGTTATCATGCAACCTTACTTTTTATTTGTGAAATTGAAGTGCCTACTAATTAACATTCTACTTCTTAGTCCTATACTAAATTTGTAAGATATTTTTGCATTTAGAACAAGGTATAGGTAATCGGTTGAAGGAAGGTTGTCTCTTTAATCTCACAGAGCTTTTGAATTGAATGTGTTAAGTGATTGCTATTGTGTTTTTGTCAGGCGTCGTCGCGCCGCTGCTGCCAGGCGCCACTCGGACCGCAATCACGAAAAGAGGGGTTCCTCCAACAGGAAGACTGATGCAGATCAAAAGGAGAAAGCTGCTGATAATACGTAAGTAGCTGCTGATAATACGTAAGTCCTTACGTATTAACGTAGGGACCTATTCCCACAACGGACAAATATTACGGCACTGTTATTGATCCCTGACATGTTCTCCGCCGTCGGGTTTTTGCTCTGTTTCTCGATGGTGTAGGTTTTGGAACGAAGCAACTAGAGTCACTACAACTTCCGCTGGCGCACACCTTTGCCTCGCGCGCAGCATCTTTATCTAGGTTAGGGCACACTTCGAACGGATGCACTCTTGTGCCGGGTCTATTCTCTCCCGATCCTTGTATCCCGGCGACGCTGACGGCCCAGCTCGAGGTGTTCATGGTTCATTCCACGCGGTGCCTAAGCATTCGCTCAATTAGCTGCGGTAGTTATGCCGCACATCAATTTCTAGGGCCTCTCACCTTCTGCGCTCTCTCCTCGCCGTTAGTTGACGCTGTAAAGGCCGGTAGACCAAAAGCATGGTCCATAAAATAAAAAAATTCGGTGAATCAATCAATGTACATTTTAAGGAACACCCTCAAACTGTACTACTTATTTTTATAGTTTAACCTACACCAATTCTGCTTATATTTCCAGAGACGCTCAAGGCCAGGATGAAGATCGCATGAGCAGAAAGTAAGTCAGATAATTTTTTAACACCCTCTCTCGTAAAGCTGATATAATTCCGCCGGTTTTAAATATGTAAAGCGGGTCATAAAAAACGCGTGTGTTATCAAAGCAAATAGTTAAGTTATAGTCCATACAAATTCCATAACAGTATTATTTGCCATTTCAAATATGGAACTGATCGCCGCCGCACCACTCCAGCTAGTGAGCAGCGCGCTGTTGCTATTCAAGCGCGCTGGTAAAATGGCGGGAAAGCAACAGTGTGCATTCACAGATTGAGTTTATTTAAATGTTTTTTTTTCCTGTTTACTCGCAAGTGTGTTAAAAAACGTCGTACGATATACGTGCGTATTGGTTATAACATCTTTACGCACTAATATCGTAATGTACTATTACGCAATACTATAAGCAAACTTTAATCTACAGTTAAGATATACGCTCACCATCATTCAAACGACCAGGGGCCCAAGCACACTAAACCACAATGGTCAACATTGTAATGGTTTGTGATCATTGTGACGACAACTGACACTTTTGGTAACGCACTAGCCACAATGGTGTCCGGCCATCTCCATTGCGCTAATTTGGCAGTTTGGTAAATCATTATGATATCGTTTTCCCTACTGCAATAACAACATAGTTGATAGTCATGACATTAACGACTATTGGCACTATTGCCAGTTGTTATGGATAATGGCACCACTGCCATCGCAATTTCAGATGTTTAGCATGCTTGGCCTCCAGGTCGTTTCCTTAACTTATTGTTAAAAAAGTAATCGTTCCTAATATTTCTTTCAGAACATGCAATCCAGCAACGTGGCTGTTCAGCATTATCAAAGGAACTGTGACACAGTTCTACTACGAAATTCTCGCAGCGGTAAATAACCAAATCTGTAATTATTATCTGACTAGATAGCAAAACTAATAATTTCCATTCAGACAACCACACTATGACAACTTAAATAAAAGCTGGTCTAGACGAAAGAAAATTAAAAGTATCTGGACCAAATCCAAGTGTTCTCGTAATGTTTAGGTGGTAAATCAACGGGGTATTTAAGAAATGTCTAGTTATTTTCGTTATTTATGTCTGGGGGTTAATTGAAAGATAATTTTATAGAAAGATATTGGTAGTCTACTTTTTATATGTCAACGACTTCACGCCTTTGTTATGATGTGTGAATCTCAGATTTTGGGGTTAATTAATGTTTGAGGGCTGACTTGTATATTTATTATCAAGTGCTCTTATAAATAACTATCATAAATATTAATTCTAGTATTTTGAAGACTGAAAACTAAACAAGTTTTGTTTGGGAACTATCTTGTTTTTAACTTTAATTTAAAATGATCCCACTCAAACATATATTATGATTTGTATGCGTTTAAGCAAAGACTTCGACCACAAGCTTTTGTAGGCGTAAAGATAATACAAATGCCTAGGCACTAGAAATCATTGGTACCGTGGCAGCATATCCAGCATGTTGGCTACATTGCCCCTTTTAATAGCAATGCTGATTTGCTGACCGCTTACAATTAGCAGGACTATTTGTACTTAACAATATTACTTGGATATAATTCGAACTACTTTTGAAGTATTTCAGCCCCCTTATATAACAAATGGTTTTCAGATCAACGGCATATTTGATCGCCTTACAACGATCATCCATTGTCAGATTTCATGCCAAAGACAAGATCAGGTAATAAAAGTACGTACATTTTTTTATTTTTTTTTCGAACTAATTGAATCCTATGTTTAAAGATGGTGTTAAGGATAACCGCAAAACAAAAGTTTTTTAGTTTTTTGATACCAAGCATGACCACTATATCGGAGTAAGGGTATTTACTGTTAGAGGTTGTAATAATCAATTAGTACTGGCACAAAAATATTTATAAGAGTGTTTTTAAACATACATAGAAACCGTTCTTGTTTATAAGATCTGTCACTCTCTATTGTAACTGCATTGTCATGTGAAAGGTGAAAACGGGTTAATTATATTAATAAAGCTAGTACAAACATATATGGTACCAGTTTTCCTTTAGGTTATGGGCAGTTTACGCTGATATTGTTATGAGATAGTGAAAGATTTGCAAGTTGAAGAAAAATGGCTGAAATCGAAAGTAGCCATGGTGTATGTGGAATACAAAAACTCCGCGGCACGGACAACTTTGCAGATTGGAAATTTCAAGTAAGGAATTACTTAGAGAATAAAGACATAGAGATAAAGAGATAGTTGCAAGATCGTTTCAGAAAACTAATGATCGTAAGCCAAGGATTTTTAGATGCTACAGATGCCATCAAGAAGGTCATAAAGCGTCGGAGTGCAAGAAGAAGCAAACTGCATCTTCGAACATTTGCATGAATACGGGAGAGAAAAATCCATTTAACAAGAACTGTTGGTATTTAGACAGTGGCTGTTCTAATCACATGACCCACGATAAGAGTAAGTTATCTGACTATAAAACTCAGAAAACTAATATGAAAATTAAAGTGGCGAATGGAGAAGAATTGTCAGTTCGAGGTCGAGGGACAGCTGAGCCCAATGTGAGCAGAAATGCAAAGTTAACATTAGAAAATGTTTTGCATGTTCCCGGACTATCAATGAACTTAATTTCTGTGAGTAATCTCGCTGCGAAGAATTATGCGACGAATTTCAACAAAGGAGGTTGCACTATACAAAGAAATGACCAAATAGTTGCGACATGTCATGAAGTTGGTGGTATATACGAATTAAAAGAAAAAGATAATCATTTGGCCAACTTGACAATGTCAAATGATATTTTGTCAAATCTTTGGCATAAGCGTTTAGCACATTTGAGCAGAAATTACATGAATTCTTTGAAAAATCTTGTTATTGGAACGGAATACAAGATTGGAGATTTAAGCGAACCGTGTATACCGTGTATTAGTGGAAAGACGAGCAAAAGTCCATTTAAAAATAAAGGCACGAGAGCAAAACAGTGTCTAGATATCGTTCATTCAGATCTCTGCGGCCCAATGGAAGAACCTTCGTTCAGTGGTAATGTATATATGTTACTGTTCATCGATAATTACACACGAAAGACACATGTCTATTTTTTACGAAATAAGAGCCAGACGTTCGATAAATTTCGTGAATACAAGGCAGAAGTAGAAAAAGAGACGAGTAAGTCGATACGCATTTTTAGATCCGATAACGGATTAGAATTTTGTTCGAAACGGTTCGATGATTATTTAAAGTCCAGTGGAATTAAGCACCAGAAAACGGTCACTTACACTTCACAGCAAAATGGTGTTGCTGAAAGGGCGAATCGAACGATTATAGAGAAAGCGAGAACATTATTATGCGAAGCAAATTTAAGTAAGAAATTTTGGGCAGAAGCAGTTTATACGGTTGTATATTTAAAGAACAGAAGTCCCACAAAAGCTGTGATGAACGCTGTACCTGAGGAATTGTGGACAGGACGAAAAGTGGACCTCAGTCACTTGAGGATTTTCGGCTGTTTGGCATTTGCGTTGATACCAAAGCAAAAGCGACGAAAACTTGACATGAAGACTGAAACTTTGATATTTATAGGTTACTGTACTAATACAAAAGGTTACCGATTGATGCAACCAAATACTGGTAAAGTTACAGTTGCTAGAGATGTCAAATTTTTGGAGAATACTTTTCCTGGTGATCAAGGTACACCGAAAAGCACAGTTGTTCCTATAGTGCTTGAGGAGGAACAAAGAGAGCCTGTGCGTACCTCATTCAATGGGAATGATGACAGTGAGGATGAGTTCTTGGAAGCTGGAGATAACAGCGTAGAGTCTATTGATATACAAACAGACGAAAATATACCTGCGATAGTTTCTGAGCCAGTTTGTGAATTGGCTGAACCAGAAAATGTTACTGAACTAGGTCATCTGGAGAGAAGATATAATCTTCGAGAGCATAAACCTGTTAACTACAAGTGTAACGCTGTTGCAGAAATTGACGGCGATCCTGTGACGATTGAAGATGCGCTAGCGAGACCCGATCGTGAGATGTGGCAGAAGGCCATAGACAATGAGCTACAATCATTGAAGGAGAACGGGACTTGGACTCTAGTAGAATTACCACTAGACAAGAAGCCGATTCAATGCAAATGGGTATTCAAGATTAAGCGAGACAGCGACGGTAAAGTTAGCAAATATAAGGCTAGATTAGTAGTTAAAGGATTTACTCAGGTACGTGGCGTTGATTATAACGAAACATATTCCCCTGTAATTCGTAGCTCAACCTTACGATTGCTATTCTCATTAGCGGCAGAATACGGTTGGTTTATTGATCAATGGGATGTCACTACTGCATTCTTATACGGCAAACTTAAAGAGGACATTTACATGTTGCAACCGAAAGGGGCAGTGGTCAAAGGTCAAGAAACCAAGGTCTGTAAATTACAAAAGTCGATTTATGGGTTAAAACAAGCTTCAAACGCTTGGTTTAATGAGCTAGATAAGGAAATGTTGAATTTAGGTTTCCAACAATCTAAAATTGAGCAAAGGTTAGAAGACAATAGTAAAATTATTGTCGTAATCTATGTTGACGACCTTTTTGTCTTTGGAAATAATGAATACGAAAAGCAAAAGCTAAAAGCCGGTCTATTGAATAAATTCAAAGTTAAAGATTTAGGACCAGCTAGGCACGTCTTAGGAATGCGACTGCGACGGGAAAATAACATCATTTATCTCGATCAAGAGCAGTACATTCATAACGTGTTGGATAATTTTCACATGACAGACTGTAAACCAGTCACGACCCCAATTGAGGTAGGTTTGATATTAGAGAAAGCACCCGCCGATACCAAATGTTCGTTACCATATCAGAGTCTAATAGGTTGCCTCAACTATTTAGCAGTCAACACTAGGCCTGATATAGCACACATCGTTAGTGTTTTATCACAATTTAATTCATGTTACGATGATTTGCACTTTAAGTGCGCTAAAAGAGTGCTTCGATATTTAAAACAAACGATGAACCTCTGCCTTACATTTAAAAAGTCGGGTAAATTAGACTTGTGTGGGTATGTAGATAGCAGCTGGGGTGGTTCTTACGATAAGAAGTCGTTTGCTGGTTTTGTTTTTAAAATAGGTAAAAATATTTTTGCCTGGGAAAGTAAGAAGCAGCAATGCGTATCTCTTTCTTCTACCGAAGCAGAATACGTAGGGTTGTGTCAAGCTTCAAAGGAAGCTATATACCTAAACAACATATTGACTAGTATAATAGATGACGATGGTAGGTTTAGTACAAAACCTGTGGTTCTTTATAATGATAACCAGTCGGCGCATAAAATTGCGAGCAACAAAATGAATCACAACCGAACAAAGCACATCAACATAAAGTATCACTTTATTCGAGAGGCTATAATTGATAATCTTGTTGAGATTAGGTACATGCCGACCGAAGTAATGATTGCAGACATCATGACTAAATGTTTGCATGGCCCTAGAATTAAACAATTTATACCGGAACTTTGTTTAGAGAAAATATTTATTAAGGGGGCAGGTTGATAAGATTTTAGAACGATTTTGTTTATTTGTGTGATGTGTGCAGTTAGTATTGATAGTTAATAGTAATAAATATTTTATACTGATTTGATGTACTAATAGATTAAGGGTGCGTGTTAGAGGTTGTAATAATCAATTAGTACTGGCACAAAAATATTTATAAGAGTGTTTTTAAACATACATAGAAACCGTTCTTGTTTATAAGATCTGTCACTCTCTATTGTAACTGCATTGTCATGTGAAAGGTGAAAACGGGTTAATTATATTAATAAAGCTAGTACAAACATATATGGTACCAGTTTTCCTTTATTTACAACGTATGATTGGCACAAGAATTGTACACTGAATTATATATTTATTTCCAATAATAAATACCACGATTTATCACGATAAAATTTATGTTCTAATATCTACAAAATTAAATGAAACTAGATAAAAGAGTTCGAAATCGAATGATATAGCAGAAATTTTTCAATTTATGGGTTGTAAGTAATTTAAGAATTCAAACGCAAATTGAGTTACCTATTGTTAAATTAAAATTTTAACCAACAAAATTTTAATGACTGCCCTTTTTTTTTTTTTTTTTTTTTTGTTCCCGGTGGAAAAACTCCTTTATGAGCTTACCCCTCCGTGCCTCGGGGGAGGTCACGGAGAGAGTGTGGGCTTCCCGCTCGCCCACTGCGCAGCGGACTACCCACCAAAAAACCACCGGGGCGTTATACGGCTCAGCTTCTGGACGGGGTTGCGGTGCCACTTTCGCACTACACGCGGAACCCCGTCAGCCGTCGTCCGCCCCCCTGGGGCGGACCCGCCTCGCGAGGAGCCTAGCCCCCCCGCTCAGCTCGGGCGGTGCGTCCACGCTAGACGTACCGCCCCCGCCTCGGGAGGACCGACCCTACCTATAAGCAGGTGAGGGACGCCGAATGCCCCCGCATCCGACGCCCCAGGTCCTCCCGGTGGAGACGGAGGGGTTAGACCGCACCCCCGTCTCCGTGCTCATAGAGCACCGTCGTGTCCCTCGCCTGCCACGGCGCTCGTGTTGCAAGCGCCGCTTAGGGCGGGGGCCATCTCAGTGGCGCGCGGTCGCAGAACACGGCCGCGCGCTCCGCCTCTTCTTAGTCAGGTGCAGAGGGGGGTATCAGACCCCCCCTCTGAGTCCAATCCAGTGTTGCCCCCACCCCGAATATGGCCAATCAGGGTGGGGGCCCTTCTCCTACTGTGTCTCGTCCGGTAAATTTAGCGCGCTGCCAGCGGGAGCAGGGGGAGCTCTCTTACCCAATAAGGTAACCCCCTGGTCCCACGCTGGTAGCCAGCGCGCTCCTCCTCGTCAGCCCCCCCAATAAAAGAGGGGCTGTCCGTTTCCTGTGTCTCGTCCGGTCGCGCGCTGCCAGCGGGAGCAGGGGGGGAATTATACCAGGGTATAATCCCTGGTCCCACGCTGGGAGACAGCGCGCCCCTCTCTATCACCACCGGTGCTGCGACGTCGGATGGTCGCACCGACGCGCCCGTCCCTCTCTGCGGCCTTCGGGTCCCGCTCAACCCCTCTGCCCCATCCGCTGTGCCCTCTGCTGACCCAATCAGAGGGACACGCGGAGGGGCCCACCTCGCCGGAGCATCAGCTACCCGTCAGCAACCCCTCCGGGACCGAAAGGTCAACCAGGAGATGTTGCTGACGGGTACCCAGGGTGCACCACGTGGAGGTTCCCCGGCATAGCACCCCGCCCTAAAAATACACCAAACAGCTCTGTTTCTGTTGAAAACGTTTAGGATGACAATCGACATAATTATTGCAATACGACTAACAAAACAGATTATTTTTATGCTTCTTTCAGGTAGGTGGTAGAACCAGATGTGATGATCCAACGGAAAACTTCACTCTCGATGGCGGCATGGCTGTGACGAAAGAAGAATGTGCGAATCCGGTATCTAGTCCAGGCCCATCTAGTACTGCTGCAACTCCAAAAGACAACGAATCTAAAAGTAAGGAGACTGACAGTGATCAAAAAGTGACAACGAGTGATAAAGTGAATCAAAGTGACACTGTGTTTTACTTCCGGGCCTAAGTGTGTTGAACGAGGAAAAAATTGTTTGACGGAGTGCCCCAAAGCCAATAAATAATTATAAGTATCATGTAGTGCTTCATTCAGTGTTTTAGATCTTTTAAAATTCTACTCTTACCCTTGTAAGAATAATTGTGCCTATGTAATAATTTTGGTGTAAAATAAAACATAACAGTCTTGTTGACTCATACCAGAATCAACGAAAATCCATAATTTGGAACTTCTCAGTTTGTTATTACCTTTGTGTGCTCTCTGGGTTGTTTTTGTTTGACTTTGTTTATTTTTTCAAGCTTAGATATTTCATGGCAACGAGAAGTTGATGGAGTCCGTAATTTTCTCAAAACCAACCTTGTGTGAAAAATTTAAGGAACTGGTTCAAAATTCAGTTGCAAGATTAAATTTATACACAGGTGAAATTAAATAAAAGCTCGTAAAAACACAGCTCATTATAAAACTTCATGACATACGAGACGAGCAACTGGTTCGTATATTGTAATCAGTGCCTCATAAAATTACCCGAATTGTCATCAATTGCTGCGGTCAACATGTAGTTGGCATCATACAACACACGACGCATCAGGAATATTCTTCGTCTTGGTATTAAAGGGACAGGGTGAGCCATCAGGACTCAGGAAGAGTCAGTGAGGGGAAGTATAAAAACTTCAAGAGACAGAGAAAGCTGTTCTTAGTAGTCGATTTTAGAACTATATAAACTACATTTAAAGATTTTTGAAAAATCTCACATGATGCGGGTATCGAACGCATTCTTTTTTGTGGGTGTATGAGATTTTCCAAAACCTTTGAAAGCAGTTTTTTTTATAATTTCAAACTTGCAGTTATGATTTCTAAGACGCCTTGATAGATCATCCTGTATACTAATAGGTTTTAGAATAGACAACCTGCTTTTATATAGTTTCTTAGTTTGCAAATAAATAATTTGACTTTGAATTTAATTTTGTATCATGGAATGATACAAAATTGCCTACATGATTTCTTCTTAGTAGGTACTTCTATCAGGGTGAGACCAAAGAGGTGACCAGTGACATGTTATTTCTGTCCAAAGACAATAACTTTTACAATGTCTCTGTCAAAATCACAAAAAAACAGTTTTGGTCAAAGAGCTACGGTTTTGGTATTAATTTGTGGTTTTGGTTGCAAAAGATGCGAAATTGAAAGTGTATAGATTATTTATTATCAATGGGTGATAGTGAGATTAATTATATTAAATAAAACGCAAATGTGTCGTTAACGGTTGCCATAACATATTTCTACCTCATGTGAGTACCAGTCGGTAAATAAATAGTACCTACTAGCTTGATTTTGGTCCATTACATTGATTTATTTACCAGATTGATTTTACCAGGTAGTAGTTCTAACTCTTATGCGATTGTCCGTCTATGTGGGTAGTCTGCCGCCAAGCAATAATGTGCAAGCATTACTGTGTTCCGGCTTTATGAGTAAAGCACAGAGTAAAGTAATCAATGAAATTACTGCTGGCCTTAGGTCTCAGGGCAATGAGCGCACTACAGTGCCGCGCAAGTCTTTGATTTAAAGTTCTAAGTGATACTAAGCTAAGAACTACAGCTGTGAATCATCATGCCAGCATGTATTGAGAAGTGGTGCAGGAGCAATACTAGATTTAAATGTCCAGGGATCACTTTTCACTAGTAAGTACCTAGTAGCAAAATTATAATTATAAAATATGTCCAAATACGTTATCAAACCGAAATGGTCAATACTATGCATAATGAAGTCAGTAAATTTTTGACCTAATTTAGAAGGTTTTTTTTTCTTAATGAAATATTGAAATTGAAATTTTGCTTATTTTGTTTTCTTTAGCTTCCCTGATGATCCAATTCGGCAAAATAAGTGGATAGCTGTAGTTAAGGACGAACTAGTCGTTCATTTATCCATACAACCGTACTTGGGTGATTACTCCACTACTTGACGTTTTAAGTCCAAAATTAAGAATAATATCGATTTATCTCTTCGTTATCTAGGTCAGCCTGCTAATTATACAGAAAAAAAATAAGTGGCTTAAAAGTAATGAGCCTTCAAACATCTGTATTTTAGCACGTATTTTAACGCAAGTTTGGACGTAAATAAATTACAAAAGGATTACGAAAACTCGAAAATAAGGTACAACAAGCTTTAGTTTATTGACATTTCAAATAACTTTGGTCTGACTAAATACATTCAGTAGTTTTGTCGTAAAACCCCAAGCACCAGAAGCCAATTCGTACATTTTTGCGCGCCGGTTTTCGACTTTTCGGTTTTCGTCGCGACTTTACGAGAGTGTGTAATTGTGTATGTGCGAGCATTAGCCTCATACTACTCATCGCTGCAGAGTCTTACCTTGTCCCACGAATGTTAGATGAAATAGCATGCATTTTAGCCGCGCCCACCGATGAGTTCGCTCCATGGACTAGTAGGCTCTTAAGCTAGAAAGCTACTGCAAGCGAAAATCAACTGCCCAGAATGCTTATCGTTGCTCCCTGCGCATTAAAAATTGTATTTTCACAAGTTGATTAGCTTGAAAGATTTCGGTGGACTCTCGTATCCATCTCCGGTTTTGTATAAAATATGCACACGCATAGAGACACTACTAAGACAGATAATAAAAATACATGATAACATAAAATCACTTACTCGAGCGAGTAATCTGTCAGTTATATCACACACACAGTGTTTTTCCCAAATAATTGATAATGAAGATATTCTGCTCCCACTAAAAAACATTCACCAGACAAATAACAACTATTACATTTTTTTGATAAAATGTATAATCGTCGAATTTCTGAGAATCCGTCTTCACTACATTGCGAAGAAAGATTCTCTTTTACTATCCTCTAGACAAACATTTAGTAAATTCATTATATATCGCGGGACCTAAGTCCCGCGATAGTTTATAGTAGTAAACTCTATAGTTAGGTCATTGAATTGTAAAATGAAAAAAAAATATATATATAGTAAAAAACATTGTACAATATTATGTTTTTTATAATTGAAAAAATATCCACTTATTGCATAACATCGTCCACGCCGCCATGACTCAGCTGTCATAGCAGACATTGCAGCTCGCGTGCGAACCAATCCCTGCTTTCGTTTGACTTTAAACCAATCACCAAGCAAATCTATTTTTTAACGGAAATCTATTTTTTGAAACCTCGGAAGCGATTCGTATTTTGGCACAGATATGTTTTACTTTAAAGTCTGTGGTTCATACGTCGTTTTGGTTTGAAGTAGGGCCATTTTTTGTAAGGATTTTGTTCTGAATTACACTTCCTGACTTATTATTTGTTCGTAGTTTGCGCTGAATGTTGTGTTACAAAAGTAGTCTATGTTACTCTCCGGTCCATAAACTATATCTAGATATCTATAAAAATAAATAAAATTGAAGCGATTGAAGTTGTAATATCAAAATAACAGCTTTTTACTAAATGCGTATAAAAGTATATAGGGAAACTATAAGAAAAACAACCATTTTTTAAATTTTTGTTTGTCTGTCTGTATGTTTGTTCCGGGTAATTTCCGAAACGGTTGGACCGATTTTGACGGGACTTTCACTGGCAGATAGCTTATGCTACAAGGAGTAACTTAGGCTACGTGGGCGAAGCCGCGGGGCACGGCTATTCTATTCTAAAAATCAGGCAGACCCGTTGCTCCGTTGCTGCGTGAAAGAAGGACAAACCCACAAACATACAAACACACTTTCGGGTTTATTGTAGTACGGATTAAACGAAATTGATAACCGTTACATTTCTTTCCAGCATTTATATATTTTTTTAAATTTTCCATGAAACTTTTTACTCCCAAAAAGGTTTAAACCTTGCGTAAAGGTTGTCAACTGGCAGCTTTCCAACAAAGAGTATATATGGCTTTCAAACTTCTTTACCACTGACGCAATTTCAAATCAAGAACAGAGTATTCATTTGAAACAAAATGTTTTTTGCCGTCACGAGTTTTTAAACTTGTGTTTTTTAAGTGTATTTCCAGAATGGTTTTTGGCTCTCTGTAGTGGAGTTGGTGACCATTGGCTGCAGCGGCCATGGAGTCCGATGAAGATAAAAAAAAGCTGACCGATGACGTGGTGGTCATTATGAGTAAGCGCAGTCAGACCGATGCTCCACGGTACGCGGCCCGCTTGAAGACTTACCTCGACTTACAAAGGAAGTAAGTCTAGATTTGTAAGATCCTTTGTGTAACTTCATATAAAACTAAGTACACTGTAATTATGTCATTGATTGGTGATCCGACGATTGCTATTTAAAGACTACTACTTCCCTACTATCGACCTTCAAAAATAGTATATGACAGATGACAGGGTGGCATAGGACGTATTGTGAGAGTAAGTAAGAATGTAAATAAGGCATGCATATCAT
Organism: Crocallis elinguaria; assembly: GCA_907269065.1. Classification (NCBI taxonomy): domain Eukaryota; kingdom Metazoa; phylum Arthropoda; class Insecta; order Lepidoptera; family Geometridae; genus Crocallis; species Crocallis elinguaria. The sequence continues at coordinate 18,794,752 of OU026068.1, forward strand.
CAACCTTTTGATTTGTTGTCGAGGAGGAAATCTCCTTGAGATAGAATCGGCGGCCAGGTTGTGAGATTTTTTAATACTAAAGCTTTTTTTCTGCACGGTTATCTACACCGGTGCTACATAGGAGGGTCCCAGGCTAATCAAAGGGCCACACCGTTGTCCCCAGGCACTCCGTCTTCCCTACCAACCTCCACCCTACGACAGCCTGGGCCACAACGAGCTGCCGTCCGTCCACGGGGTGGATGGGTGGTTAGAGCCCCACCTCCAACCATCTACAAGCCCAAGGGCTACCTTTGGGTTCTCTCATCAACCTGACGTCTGATCACGCATTTTGATAATAAACACAAGAATAGATTATAATACAATCATTTGTCAAAACACCAACTTTATTTGATCACATACAAACAAAATATCTTCAAATTAAGTAATAGGTCTTATAGCTCGCAGAAATCTCTGTCTAATAACATGTAAGCAAATTTATTCTTTAAAGTTTTTTTTCTATATAAAGTTATCATGCAACCTTACTTTTTATTTGTGAAATTGAAGTGCCTACTAATTAACATTCTACTTCTTAGTCCTATACTAAATTTGTAAGATATTTTTGCATTTAGAACAAGGTATAGGTAATCGGTTGAAGGAAGGTTGTCTCTTTAATCTCACAGAGCTTTTGAATTGAATCTGTTAAGTGATTGCTATTGTGTTTTTGTCAGGCGTAGTCGCGCCGCTGCTGCCAGGCGCCACTCGGACCGCAATCGCGAAAAGAGGGGTTCCTCCAACAGGAAGACTGATGCAGATCAAAAGGAGAAAGCTGCTGATAATACGTAAGTAGCTGCTGATAATACGTAAGTCCTTACGTATTAACGTAGGGACCTATTCCCACAACGGACAAATATTAATGCACAGTTATTTGATCCCTGACATGTTCTCCGCCGTCGGGTTTTTCATTCTGGTTCTCGATGGTGTAGGTTTTGGAACGAAGCAACTAGAGTCACTACAACTTCCGCTGGCGCACACCTTTGACTCGCACGCAGCACCTTTATCTAGGTTAAGGCCCACTTCAAACGTATGCACTCTTGCGCCGGGTCTATTTTCTCCCGACCCTCGTATCCCCGCGACGCTGACGGTCCAGGTCGAGGTGTTCATGGTTCATTCCACGCGGTGCGTAGTTATGCCGCACATCAAATTCTAGGGCCTCTCACCTTCTGCGCTCTCTCCTCACTGTTAGTTGATGTTGTAAAGGCCGCTAGACCAAAAGCATGGTCCATAAAATAAAAAAATCCGGTCAATCAATAAATGTACAGTTTAAGGAACACCCTGAAACTGTACTACTTATTTTTATAGTTTAACCTACACCAATTCTGCTTATATTTCCAGAGACGCTCAAGGCCAGGACGAAGATCGCATGAGCAGAAAGTAAGTCAGATAATTTTACGCAATACTATAAGCAAACTTTAATCTACAGTTAAGATATACCCTATTAACTTAGTGTCCTTAATTTCAAAAGGGGTGCTATCAATGACAAGTATCTCAACCGATCCCGGACCATCTCCCGGTCAGGATCACATGCTCCATCTGACGCGTGCTGCAGGAGACGAAGGAGGCGCCGACGATCTGTAAGTACCCAGCTGCTGTCCGTGGTATTACCCGCGCAGAGATTCCTACAGCAGCGTGAAGATACCGCTTACCAAGCGCTTATACACACGGGGTGTTTCATCGTGTTCTAACTAGGTTTCCGAACTGATTAGGCTACGAGGAATGATTTTTCCTCATGGCCAAACTGGTTGTCAATAATCTATTGATACAACCTGTATGAAGTACTGTCATTTGGTTAAGTACAGTTATAAGCATAATAACATAACAAAAAACTACTCTTACAACAAGCATCACCTATCAGACTCACATAAAAACGGTGTCTTAATTCATAATGTACTAGCTGCTGCCCGCGGTTTTACCCGCGTGGAGATATTGGATTACATGGTTTTAATTTTTTTGCGTGGAACCCTAATTATTTTTCTAAAATAAAAGTAGCCTAAGTTACTCCTTGTAACATAAGCTATATGCCAGTGAAAGTCGCGTCAAAATCGACCCAGCCGTTTCGGAGATTACTGCAGTGCGGCACTGCAGTGCGCTCGTTACCCTGAGACATTAGGTATTAGAGACTTAATACCTTGTTAGTGGTAGGACTAATTCTTCTGCGAGTGTCCGTCTGGGTTGTTACCACCGCTTTCCTCGTGAAGTCTGCTGCCAAGCAGTAATGTGCAAGCATTACTATGTTCCGGTTTGATGAGCAGATTAGCCACTAGGGTTACGGCCCAGACGGACACTCGCAGAAGAATTAGTCCTACCACTAACAAGGCACAATATGAGGCATAGTACTAGGCGACCATAAATGTGAAGTGAAAGAGGTAGTGTAAAAGAAAATCAGAATCTTACTCCTCTATTCTATGATAGCCTGGTATTTCTAGTTTTAGAACAGTTTTAGTTTATACGTTTTTCTACTCGACAATACTCATATCAAAGGATGAGCTAATTATGTGCTATCCTACTGTGACGCAATTCAAATTCAAAAGTCTTTATTCAAATAGGCCCCAAAGGAGCACTTATGAAAGTTAAAATGACTCTAACAGCGGGCCTCTGCAACATTCATCTACCCGAATCACAGACTAAAACTAATGCTGTCTTTATCAGAACATAATAAACTACACTAGGAAAAAATATTCCCCGTAGCCTAATCAGGTAGGAAACCTAGTAGGACACGAGGAAACACTCCACACACGCACGCACACATGCATCAATTCCATCATTGATGCGTCCTAACTTATAATGTGAACAGTGCCGCCGCCGCCGCCGTCGAAGCTGCCGCCGCCGTCGAAGCTGCCGCCGCCGCCGCCGCAGCTGCAGCCGCCGACGCCGGCGTCGAAGTTGCCGCCGCCGGCGTCGTTGCCGCCGCCGTCGTCGTCGTTGTTGATGACGTACCCCTCATCCGTAAAATAATATAAAAGAAATTCCAATAATAAACAAATATTCACATTCCTGTATGCGTTCCTTTTGGAAGTTAATCCGTTATTTTAAATTTATCTTTGTAGATTTATCTCAACCAACTTCTTATTTGTAAGAAAGTTACAAAATTTGATTAATTCTTGTTAATCTAGATTTTTGGTGAGTTTTAGTGTTTTCGAAATGAACTTTAAATAAACTTTTGTTTTTTTTTAATAAGTCTTTTATTGAGCAGTCATTGAGTTAGAATAGGGTAAAAATTACAAAATAAATGCAGCTTCACATTAGGCCACTTAACAGCACCGGACCAGCTGTTGTACCATTGAGAAGTACCATTGATGGTATTATTGGCACCTATTTGTCCTACTTGTACCACGACACAAAACTGTTCGTCGTTTGACCTTCTATTGACTTCTTTCCAGGTACTTTAAAAATCCAAAAGCCAATTTTTTTACTTCATTTTAAACACATACTAAACATGAAAAGACAATGATATTGATACTCGTAATAAATATAAAATTTAACACTCTTTCGATCACATTAAAAAAAATATTTCCGTCCACTTGCATCCCCTAACATGGGCCCCCTGGGGATACTTCGACTCTTGATTCTACAAACCCCTGGACACTGGGCATAATTTTTCATTATTTTATTTTCTTTTTCTATTTTACTTTTTGAGGAAAATGAGTGAAAAATTATTATACGAAAAATATTGTCCGCAGTTTATAGTCGCGAATGGCAGCGTTCGGTAGCCCAATGTGCTGGCTGCACTAAAATCAGTTGGGTACAATTTTAATATCATTCAGGACATTATTAATCCATCTGTGGTGGTCATGGTTTAAAAATATTAACAAATACAGCAGCCAAACCCAATTTTTTTAAATATATTTTATATACTAAATATCACAAGCAATTATATCCTAACAATAATTTGCTCCAAAGCCTTCCTCTGGAGGTCAGGGACGGTGGCATCTTTGTGCGGTCTTCCGACTGGAAGCAGCAGCTCCAGTCTTTCATTACTAGGTCTGGAGAGAAGTTCTTTGAGACGGGCGTTGCAGTTCAGAGGAGTTGACGTGAGAGCTACAAGTCCACAGTACTGAAAAAATAATAACACCAAGTCAGCTAAAAGCAAACCTGGTTATAGAAATGCTCAAGATCATCAACAGCAGCTGTGTGCTGATATTATATCAGTCTTAAATGAAGTATGTATGTGGTATGATTATAATATAGGTAATATTATTATTACGTCAATTACGTTACGTTAATTATGTTAATATATTTACTAGGTGCAAATGGTAGGACTAACTCTTCTGCGAGTGTCACGTGTTCATCATCTTCTTCTTTCTTTATTTCCTGGCTTCTGTGGAATGTTAGCCACAATTTCGCCAATGTCAAGTAGGTTCACGTGTTCATTTGCACAGCACTCACCGTAAAGGTTGTCACCATATCTAGTCATATTTGTCACTCGTCAACGAGTGATATGGTAAGAGACAGGTACAGAATAATAGATAGACTGAAGAGGCACAAGCAAAGCTAATCTCAGATGGCGCCACCATCGCTGGTGCTTGTCATTGAAGTTTACTTGAGGGCAAGAAAGTGATTGGGTATAAATTCCTTGCATGAGGGTTATATGAATTAAACTATAACCAGTAAACATGCTCGCGACTTAAAAATCATTAGATTTGAAATGGTTACTATATATAACCTAGAAGAATAATTGGTTTGCAATATATTTGATCCACAATTTCCGTTTTTTCTCGTCAGAAGGGAAACGTGTGTTTACTTACTAAAATTTTATAATGAAGTTTCATAGTGAAACAACACCAGCGATAATGCGCTACCTAGTGGGATAAGTAAGCAGTGTGGCTCCCCATTATAGGGAAGGCCTATGTTCAACTGTGGTCGTCTTCCGATTGATGATGACGATGATAGATTTTGGCTATTGGTGAAATTGTTTACCTGAATAGCTGTCAGTAGTATACCAGCGGCAATAGCTGTGCTGACTTCACTGTAATAATGCATTCTCTTCCTTCCGTCATCTCTCCAAGAATGCGTCTGCCTGAAGACTAACAGCAATGCTGGTGCTTCCGATAAGTATGGTTTTATAGGCCTCGTCGCAAAGGGCTTTAGATCCGTCACCCACTGTCTGGACATTCGCTTGCTGTAGTTCAGATCTTCTTCCTGCTCCACAATTTCTCGAATGGCTTGTTTGGTAGCTTTGTCTTGGACGACCACGAAGGTCCAAGGCTCAGTGTGGGCACCTGATGGGGCAGTACCTGAAAAATTGAATGAAAAACTCTGAAAAGTCTGATTATGAAAATTGGAATTAACGATAATTCTAAGAATTAATGTCTACCTAGATAACGATTACATATTATACTATAATATATAATGCCACCAGCATGCTGGGTACGCTTCCAACTGGTAGTGGGCTAGAACTGCATTTGGATTATCTATAAGGCCTACTTGGGCTTGTAGATTATCGAACTGTTTTTGTAGCTAGGTTAGATGTGGTGTTTATTTAAGTATTAGCTAGTTAATAAAGGGCACAGATTTGTAATAAAATTTTCACAGAGATAACCAATAATCTAATCCACCCAAGGAAGCACTCATCTAATATAGGTTAACTAAAAGAATCCTTAACGCGGCCCAGTCTATGTGACATATGTATGTGTGCGTACTTGCCCCGCTATTCAATACCTAATGTTTGTTCTGTTACTGTAAGTCTGTGCTAAAGGGATTAAGCCCGTTAAAAAAAATTGTAACAGCACTTTTTCCGATATTGGCAACTTGGCTACAACACTACCAGCCGCACTACTATGTACTTTATAATATAATTATAATAGGTACTGAACTACTACTACTCATGATATATTCTCATTCTATTTAAATGCTCTTTGTTGTCTTTGATATAATGCCATTTTTGGCCAAAGAGAATACAAATACTAGTTTTTGGCATCTTCGAAATTCCGATCAGTTGTTTATTCATTATTTATTTTATATATTTAATTTTATTCGAAGTAAAAATAGATACGATGTTTAAAATGAATATCAATCCCAGTTTCCTCACAAAACCTTTTGTTGGTGTTGTAATTATGGCCATAACATTCTCAGCGTTGCTGATTGTAATGTTTCTAAGATTTTCCTACTACAATAAAATGCGTTTAGAGTCAGATAATCACTATGATGATACTGGATATTATTTCTACTATGACGAAGAAGCAGATAATAAACACTTAGAGATTCACAATATCATTTCTATGAAGCATAAAATAAAGAATATTAATGAAGGTCAAATAATTCATAATGAGCATCGATATGGTCCCGTGAAAAGCATCATATTTGTTATCGTGATCCAGGTACACGATAAAATTACCTATCTTAAAGGACTTTTGGAATGTTTAAAGTATTCGATAGGAATAACAAATTCACTACTCATATTTTCCCATGATTATTATGATGATGATATAAACGCATGCATTCGTAACATAAGTTTTGCAAAATATATTCAGATATTCTACCCGTACAGTACCCAGCTTTACCCGGCTGCCTTTCCCGGAGATGATCCCAATTTTTGTTCAAACGATTTCGTTTGTGAGAAATCTATACTGAGATATGCACCACACACTCAGAAGAAGCACTTCTGGTGGTGGCAAGTGAATCAGGTCTTCGACCGCTTAAAGGTAACCGATAAGTATAATGGTACCGTATTATTCTTAGAAGAGGATCAATATGTTCTAAAAGACTTTCTATTTATCCTTAAAGTTATGGAATCAACGATGAAAGCGGAACGTCCTGAATGTGAAATCATAAGTTTAGGCGCATACGCTCCTGTGAATACTAAATTTCATATCAACGACATTAATTTAACTGTTTCATCCTGGAATTCAAATCTCGATAGTTCAGGTATCGCTTTTAACAGAACTATTTGGAATTCTATCAAAGACTACAGCTACTACTTCTGCCACTTCAATGATTTCAGATGGGATGAGTCCCTCAGACATTTAGGTTTCAAGAGATCAGATGGACAGTTCAAAGTAATGTCAAGCGAAGCTCCAAGAGTTATTCGACATAAATCTTGTAATGGTCATATTTATTGCACTGCGGAGAGTACTATAAGTGGCGCGAAAGAGTTTGTCCAGACTATACACAGAGGGTTGTTTCCTCGAAATGTGATCATCAATACCAGTAACAACACTGAACCTGATGTGACTGCGATTGGTGATTGGGAGGATGTTAGAGACCAGGGTTTGTGCATGTATTTTATACAAAAATAATACTGTATCTTTTGATTATGTGTTTGGTTTGAATTAAGATTGTAATACTGAGCGGGCGCTTTTATAATTTGTCATCAAATAGCACGTCACGTTTTTACAGGTTCATTATAAACCTTGCACGTCTTTAGCATAACGTGCCATTGCAGAGGTTTACTTAGGTTTTCTTTAAAACCGTCGTTTTCTGTCACACTTTTTAGATTACGATCCTACGAAACGTATTTATATGAAACTTACCAACACTATTCCAAAGCACAATAATTATTGTGCTGTGGAATGCTTTTATGTTTCGTTTTTTATATTTTTTATATGATATTTTTTATAACGTCATTCATTTAATTCACATGTCCACGTTATTATCGTCCATAACGTGCTTTGCCACGGTACATTATAAAAGCGCGCTATATTCATTAGATTCAATTCAATTATTTTATTGTTCTTATGATGTAAGTATAGTCGTGGTGTAAATATGAATTATTATTGTGCCGATATTAAAATTAATTCACTTTCTGTTTAGTCTTGCAAATTTTTTATCCTGACTTGGCTGGCTTGATGTTACTTTGCATTCTTTAGTTTTTTATAATTTTTTGCTTATTTTTCTTACAGTAATTAACCTCTAATACATTAGTATTTGACATTAGTCAAGATTGTAAAATTTTTGTAATTTGTAATTTTGTATAAGTTTAACAAAACAAAGTGTAAAAGTTATCAATACTAAAAAACAACTCTAGTGCATTGAAATTTGAACCCAATGCTTGATATCTAAAATATATTAGCTCCAGTATCTGTACATACAGTACTAATAAATTATAAATAAATATTCTAATTAAAGATGTAGTAGTTTATATATTATTGTTTTGACAGTTTGATAAAATATTATCTTATTTTATGTCTTATTTTTATGCTGAATAATTTATTTGGTAAAATTATATATAACCGTACTATTATAAATTGAAAGAATCTACTCTTATACCATCTGCTTTATTACTTATACTTATTACAATTAACTAACTGCGGATTGCTGTATATAGGAACTGCAATTTCTGAGATAAAACGTAACCCCTGTCGCTCTCTGGCCCATTATAAATCTCTACGCAATCATTGCTTTGTTGTTGCGTGAAAACAAACAAATCAATAAACACACTTTTGCAGATATAATATTAAAAATTAGGGATTCTTACCAGCAGTCTTAATAATATTATCGATGACCTCCTGAGGAATGGCTTCATCGCTAAACTTCCTTATCGTTCTTCTTTTGGCCATCAGCTCATAGTAATTTCTCGACCTTTCCAGAGCCTCTTCGTCGGTCCTTCTGGCAGGTTGGTACGGTATGTGAGGAGTGTCTTCCGCGATTGCTGGTATGAGGCAGTCGGGATCATCGTCATCATTGTTAGGGAAATCTCGTTCTGAAAGTTAAATTATTAAGCACAATGTTAATAAGTGGCTCAAGCCCATTTGGTTTGTTTAGGTTTCAGGCTAGCGTTTGACTCTCTACCAAATATTAAATGATGTTGTGGACGAAGGTGAACATGCTTCATATACGCATGAATAGGGACTGGCTCTTAGGTCATTGTCTCAAGTGAGGACATCGAAGTACAAGGTGACACGTTTGTCATTTCTCTAGACATCTCGAACACCTATGAGTGCTTAGGGTCTAGCACGACAATGCATCTATTGAGCACAAAAAACAACCAGTAAATACAATTCGTTTTTTGTTAAAATTTGTTTATCGAAAGCAGATCCAATGAGAAAATAAAAATCTCATTAGATCATTGTGGATCTGACCCATTACTGAAATGGAATGTGGTTTATCAGCAAACTTCCATTATATTGCTTGCCCTATCCCTATATGGAAATAATAGAATTATCTAGGCAAACGTGTTTCATTAACTATCAGATTCACACTTAAAAACAGACCGGAAAGTGGTCAAACATAAGTTCAGTGTAAGTAAAGTGAAATGAAAATCTGTCGTCAAATACCAAGTGCATAGTATGTTTTAGGATCTACACTTTGCTGTAAATTTAATGTGATTACCACCATCGACATTGTCATAAGATCAGCGGCGGATCTTTTCGATAAATAAAATTCGATAAAATTGACAGTTAAAATCGATAAAACCCACTTTATCGATTTTATCTGTCAATTTTATCGAATAAAACCCACTTTATCGATTTAAACTCTCAATTTTATCGAATTTTATTTATCGAAAATATCCGTACTCGCGCCGCAGGTGGGATGTAGTCAAACGCTAACCAGCCAAGAACAAAAAAAAGATGTATCGATATAAGATTATATAAAGTGAGTAATTTATAGTTTCAATTCCGCGATAAAGAATGTCTAATGGCCTAAGTTCGATCTATACTGAATGACGGCTTTGCCAACCCTTACTGGTTATACCCAGTTACTGATGGCTTTGCCATATACTGGTTAGTCCCAGTTACTGATGGCTTTGCCAACCCTTACTGGTTATTCCCAGTTACTGATGGCTTTGCCAACCCTTACTGGTTATTCCCAGTTACTGATGGCTTTGCCAATCCTTACTGGTTATTCCCAGTTACTGATGGCTTTGCCAACCCTTACTGGTTATTATTATTATGTATCGATATCAAAATAATAGAGAATTGTTTCGAAGATGAGCCTGAGATGGCTACCGTGGTCTAATACCTTATAGTGGTTAACTAAACAGTAGAATTCATCACATCTGATGCAGTGAAGGATCATATCGTGCATCATTAGACCACGCGATGTTGCGTGATGGCAATGAACGTGATACATTAAGCAGTTACAATTTACTATTTGTTCTGGCTAGTACTGTTTGTTATTATATGGACGAGTGCGTTAGTCTGGACCTTAACAATCACCTTTTCATTGCTTTCCTGGACGGACAGGCGCTTAGTATGAGGAGATATCGTAGGGAACCCTTTTGTATCAATACTCCAGTCCTGTTGCCCTGTGGTCTTATAATAATGGTATAGTACAAATTAAGTTTCACTTTTATCCATCAACTACGTCGGTAGCCTGCCGCATGTGACGGGGAGTGGAAAATAACACTTCTCTAACGTTACCATAATAGCAAATGTCGCTCTCCTCGTGCCGCTAGACTAGGCTTATCACGAATGAAATTGACGAACAAAAGATGGTAGGACTATCAAACCTTCCGCTTTCACTATCCATCTGGGTGGGTACCACCGCCTTGCTCGTACAGTCTGCCGCAAAGCACTAACGTGTAAGCACTACTGTGTTCAGGTTTGATGAGCAAAGTAGTCTGTGAAGTTACTGGGCTTATGAGAGGTAACGAATACAATGCAGTGCCGCGCTGGCCATTAAATTGTGTTTCTAAGTTCTTAGTGGCTGCGATTGTTATGGACTGACGTTAGGCTTACAATCAGGCAAAAGGTATGCTCGCCTCGTTAAACAATAAAAATAAAAGTCTTAGGGCCAAAATAGCCCAAAACACAATGACGTCGGGATTTACCCATAGGTAATTATTATGGTTGTCCACGCGCGCGTAAGAATAATATTCCAAAGTATTCATTGTCTCAATGTTCACCATTCACTCATTTACAAATCAAATTTATCTGTTACATCGCTTGATTGAATTATTCAGGTTCATTGAACCGGTTGTGTATAACGTTTGACTGATGTGTTTGAATCCTGCAGCGAAAGAAAGTTGAAAATTGCTTTAGTCAGTTCCATGGCCCTTATAATTATTGTTTCTTTAATGGTAACACTATATTACAAACGATCACATAGGTACCTCCAAAGAGTTCCTGATTATCAACTCGTGGTCCAACCAATTTTGCCACACTATTACTCATAGTCCGACTAGTCTTGAAAAAGAGAGCTCATGGTCCCACGAGCTTAGCGGGACCACCAGTCATCAGTATAATGTAGGACTCATGGTCCTACCTATGTACAGCTTATTTAATCACAATTTATCAGGCTAGGTTCTCGGAAGATGTTCTCAAGTTGATCAAAACCAATAACAAATCTTGCTGATGTGAAAGTTAAGTTAAGGCGTTAGATATAGAATTGCAATTTTACCAGCGGTAAATTTTGTATTGATTTTTTTAAAGGTGGTTCGAGTATATTAATCGTTACAACACATCTGCGAATGCGTCCGCCTCGCACGGTACCAGTCTCGCTCGTGTAATCTACCGCCAGGCATAGATTACTGTGTTCTGGCTTGATTAGCAAAGTACCAGTGAAATTACTAAGCGTTTGATTAAGGGGCAGAATTCGGCGCGCCGCTATCTCGCTCGCGCATCTCAACATTTTTGAAGATAAACAATCACTTACTATAATTATGAAAAATCGCATTCGGTGAAATTGCTGACAATAACATGACAAAGGTTATACAAAATTTTCATTTTGATCCATTCAAGTTTTCAAACCTAAAAATGGGATTTTATGTTTTGCCCATTTTCATGTATGAAATCTTGATCGGATCAAAATGATACTTTTGCTGTACCTTTGCAATGTCATTGTCAACAATTTCACCGAATGCGATTTTTCATAATTATATTAAGTGATTATTTATCTTCAAAAATGTTAAGATGCGCGAGCGAGATAGCGGCGCGCCGGGTTCTGCACCTTAATAACGAATGGCATGCCGCGCCGGCCTTTTGCTTTCAAAGTTTTGGCTAGTGCTGCAATTATTATACTCAGTACCAGGCGGGCGATCTGATAGCCGCGTTATTTTACTAGATATAGTATAAAAAAAATCTCGAATTTGAAAAGTACCTTACTACCAATAAAGAGAAATTTCTTATCTCAAATTCGTCGTGCTATTTGTAATAAGACGCAACATACTAACCCGGTTGGAGCGTAGGACGCTTTGATAAGGTCACTTTGATAAGGAGAGAAGTAAACCACACATGTTTAGTTATCATCATTTTATATGACCCCAGTTTGGGGTCACAACCGTGATTGATGTAAATTATATTAGGACAGATGATACGCGTTCTGTATTTCCGGTAGAGTTTTTAGGCTTAAAAATTTTATTGTATTCTATTTGTATTTATTGTTTGTTATTTACAAAATAGAAGCACATCTTACTTAGCTCTTTGTTCTATTTATAAAGACCCAAAGGTCTATGAAGATCATTAAAATAAATAAATAATGACTATATACAGGGTACATTTTTGAGACGGCACAGTGAGGATAGGTACTTTAACCCCGTTAAAGTTGATCCAGTGGAGCCTCTACTATTTACCATTTATTTGGCCGATGGTGTCGGCGAAGGATAGTACTCAGTGCTACCCCTTGCCGTCGGTATCGTTATAGATCCGGCTAAGGGAATATCATGGGAATAATTGGCAGCAGCATTTCCCTCGGTCAACATCATAATCTACTCCGATCACCAAGACGTAAGGTATATGACAAAATCCCGTCTTCATGTGGAAGAACGACGTTGAACAGTGGACGTTTTTTCAATAGGGATGTTGACTCCATTTTTTGTACGATGCCAATCAAAACTTTTTCTCATGAGAATCAATGTCTATATAAGTCTAAAATAAAAAGTGTCTAAAATAGTGTCAAGATCTATAAAGAAGTAAAAAGTAACACCAAATTAATTTATGTTTTATTATTTTGTCTTTCATCCGATTACTTAGTTAATATTGAACCTTGCTCTATACTGAGTCTATAGTGATAAAAGTACAGCATATGCAATGATTAATTAGATAATTTGCCGTAATTAAACAGTTAACTAACTATGCAGTGAACATACGTAATGGTCTCAGTGCTTGAGCACTCGCTGTTTATATGAGGAAACTGTATATTTATCGTGAGTACGCAGGAAAAAACACATTGCGTCGTGCGTGATGGTATGTGTAGGTATAGGTGAAGTATAAAGTTTGTCTGTATGAGTGTACTAGACTCCAAAATTATAAGTACGTAGTTTGAGTTTAGTAAAGCAATGTACGGTTTCATATGAGTACAGTCGCGAGACCCGCGAGTCTTTAAACCATCTGATTTTTCTTTGATGCGGGTGATGTCGGATCACATCACTGTTTAGCACGCCAAGAACTAAGGGTAAGAATCCGAGACTAATCTAAGCACGGAGTCATGTTTTCAAATGTCAAAGCTCTATATAATTTTGACATATGGAAGCATATATCCTCGCTAAGGCTAAAATTCAGAGAGATACAGATTCATCTGAATCTAAGTGTGTTCTCATGCTTCCATATGTCAAAATTTTATACAGTTTAGATATAAGGGAGCATAGAAGTCCACACTTAGGCTGATATTCAGAGACGTGTCTTTAGCGTGAACTTTGTCTTCCTTATGTCAAAAAGTAGTGCTTACGCTTTAATTTGTATTCAGAGACCTTTGGAACACTACTTAAACTAAGCGCATACTAAGTAAAGCCTGAGTAGGCAATATCGACTACTTGAGCCGCTCTCAAAAAAGAAGTGGCTTGGAAGTGGCGACACCAAATGATAACGGTAGTAACCATAGTAACCAAACATTGAAATGTCAAACTTCAAAACTAAAATGTTTCATTTATTATAATATCAATATAGATTTATACCATTAATATTGTTGTTTCACTCACTCCAGTGACATTTTGTATATCGCTATCTTTGTTGTATTGCTATTCATACATAAGTGATAAAACCGATAAACGTTCCGGTGAAAAAATTAAAAACTTAACAGCCATAGATAACAGAGTGTAATCTTAGCATAGACCGTACATGAACTTTCATTTCTGAATACGAATTTGATTGAGCGGCTTTGCCGATGCTTTGCTAAGACAGTTCTTAGATCGTTTTAAGCTGTTGTCTCTGAATATTAGTCTTAGACTAGTCTCTGGATCTTAATGTAAGCGTAAGTTCTTTCTTCCATATGTCACAATAGAGAAGTTGACTCCATTTCTTTATGCCAATCAATTCTTTTTCTCATGAGAATAAAATAAATGTGTTACTACAGTAATGAGTGTCAATTGATCTTTATAATAATCAAGAAAAATAATAAAAAATAATAACAATTTAGTATCAAATATTAAATAACCAAACAATGTCAGGAGTGCCGGATCAACCAAAATAAAATTCAAATTTACTTTAAAGACATTTTTTTTCTAGTTCCGTAACTCATGCCCAGAGCATTTTTCGAAGTCTAAACACGTTAAAGGTCAAGTGTTTCAAATCTTCTGGAAAATTACTATATACCTACTTTAATTACCATAAAATGAGCACTTTTTTGTGAGAGCGAGTATGGTCGAGCTGGAGCTTGTGCGACTTTCAATCACGCACCTTAGTTTGAGTCTCGACTAGCCCACACCGATGACTTATATCAAGTTATGTGCGGATTATTCACACTCGCTCTAAACCAGAAAGAAAACATCATGAGGAAACCCGCATGTTCAAGAACCACAAAATTCGAGGACATGTGACATCCACCAAGCCGCACTGGGCCCGCGCGGTGGATTATGGCCCATACCTCTCTGAGAGAAGGCCGGTATCCTAGCAGTGGGAGCGTAAGAGGCTGATAATGAGCATTTTTGAAGAGAATGTATACAAACTGATAAAAACAAACAATTATTAATTTTATTACGTAACTGACAGTAGCGCGTCTCTTCGTGCTGGAGTGTCGTTTATGGGATAGTATGCTTGGGTCCCAAAGAAGGACATACCTAGGTGGCTAGTGAAACTGTGATTGGGATTGTGACTCGTAAAAACTTTTACTGAACACGCAACTTTATTGCGAAATGTCGGCCGATGACCTAAAATAAATATATTTTTTACCTACATACTGTCAAAACTAAGAATAGAGAAGCTGTCTACGTGAGAATCAGCGGGAGAACTTTATCTTTATTGGCGTTCGTTATGGCGTAGTGTTGGAGTAGGTTACTTCTACTATTTCTTACTCAAATATAATACGTAAACTCAAAAAAAATATTTTTTCATGGAAAAACTTTACGCAATTGTGTACGTAACTGTACCCCAGCCTGATTGACAAGGAAATAAATAGATTTCTTTCAGACTCAAAGACAATAATAGCACAAAAAATAACACATAAGTACGTATTAAAATAACAATAAAATAAAATAAAAATACTTATAGAACGAAGATTCTAAATTTTAAGTCCAACTTGCTTTTTTATGTTAGGTATTATTTTTATTTCTATCAACAATGAACGATATTTTTTCATTTTATGATTTTTTTTTTCGATATCGTCATATTATTGCTGATTAATTTTGAGTAGACCGACATATCGTAGACCGACATATCTTGGTCGAGATCTGAGGAATCTGCGGAGGCACTCTGAAGAGTCTGACGGCACGAAAGAAGCCAATTTTTGTTATACCTAAATCATCAAAAATTCGTTGTGTAATCGGAAAATCTAGCCTCGGCATACCAAAAAATACAGACACAGACATAATAGTATTTACTTGTACACGATAACATTCAATCGAAACAATATTAGTTTTTGTATCGCACCTGTTCTAACACAACCTCGTTATTTTATAAACATTTGGCGAGTCAACATACATCACCAATGTTGCTAACAGTGCAACTACAATTAAATTAAATTTAAAACATTTATTGCTAACAGGAATAGCTCTTCTTATAGCATGTGTTCTTTGATACAAAAATACGTAAACACAGGTTGATCCAAGGCTAATTTAAAAAAAAAAGTTATCGCTACTAACCTTTCCTACTGTTGCCGGTTCGCGCCAATTTGTCTTTTTTTTCTTCGACTCTTCTATAACGTGTCTCCAGTTTATTTTTGTGAAACATCGTGAACATAACAAAACAGACTATGAGAGCTATGTAAACTATGAAACAATTTTTTTCTAGCGTCCAAACTGCTAGTGATATCACGTTCATTATTGTTTATTTATAATTTTTAAATAATCGGTAAAGGCAGACATGCGCCGGCATTCGCGGTGCGCGAGTCACTGCACCTTAGTGCTGAGCAAATACTAAATTACCTCAGAGCTGGTTCAGATTACGAGCTAGGACTCATTTGAGCTGCAACTTTACGCAGCTTCATGGTGTTACAACTACATATATTGTGTTTTATTTTATGCCATTTATAGTGATACATACCTACACAAGTTAAATTGATTTTAAATCATTATAAATTTTATAACCATGAAATTGTGATTTTGGAATTCAAATAATGACTTATGCCATTTACTTATATTGATCACTGTACTAAATTAAAGTAATTTAATAAAAATATTCAGAACATTCCTAAACTGTTTATTTATAACATTTTTAGTAATTTCATATTTTCCCACCTTTGTAAAATACAATTTAATTTTTCCTCCCCGACAGGTTATATGCAAAATTTATATCACCGCCCTCTGTCACTGTACATTCGACTGCAACAATGTTATGTACATATTTACACTTTCAAATTTTCAAATGTATGTGATTGTGACTAAATGTATTTACATAAATAAGTAAGTAGGTACCTACTTGCTTTGGCAATTCAGATTTTCAATTTAAAAAATAAGACATTATGTTTACCATTTTGCAATATAAATTTGAAAATCTGAAAGTGCTGTTCACATTTTTTTGCAGAATACGTTGCAACAATTTTTTGTCTCTTTCTATTCAGTCTAAAATAGTTAAAGAACAAAGACAAAACATAGTCTAACTAAACCACTGTTTAATACTATTCATTAATATGAGCCTAGAATCCTTCAACTTGGGATCAACCGGCAATCCCGCTACCACTGAGTCTAATCACTTCTTTGTAATGCAAAAAACTACACACACAAAAGTAAAAAGATAGTTTGGTCATTGACCGTTGAAGTGTACACGTTACAGATATAAAATATTGATCAAATTATGATAAAATGTACTATTTTAGGCCACCATTCGACTTATTTTATTAGATTAATGTAGCCAATAGTGTTGAGCACGATAAACTGCAAATGGAACTGGCTCTCGAGTGCAGCTGTCTAAACAGACTGATTGGTCCATGGCGAGAGGCTTTCTACTTGAGAATGATAGCTAGCTAGGAAAACACTAAAAATGACAATGCCACTATGCAAAATCAATAATTTAATAATTATAACAGAATAAATTAATAATACTTTATGTATGGTAAAAATCCTCTACCAGTGTACCAGCGTTTATTCAATCCATTTTCTGTTGAACGACTTGCTTGCTTATTCATCATTTAATTTCTTCAATTATCAAAACTATTATGCGTAAGAGTTGGCTCACACATATCTAGCTCATTCCTTCAGTGACAATTCAGCTCCAGTAACTTCTGACGCGGTCCATCACTAATCATAGTCACCGAAGTGGATGTTAAAGATGTCAACAAACCGTATGTTCTTCTGATCAATTAATTCCGTATCTAATAATCGTCTTAATTCGTTAAGACATAGAGTACATTGTATTATGTCATTTTTTAATAGTTTTGTTGGCACGGGACTGGACATAGTATTCTATATTTTTTGCGAGTAGACGATACCTTGAGTTTTCTTATGGTAAGTGACAGGCTTGAAGGTGTCATTTTAAATCAGATAAGATCATGACGGTTATTCTCTATTATTTACATGTCTCTCTTGGAAATACATTCCTCATAAAGACCGGTTGCCTATTAGAATGGATAGACATAAATACAGTACTAGAAATAAAGAAAAGCTACAGGTACTTACCAATAACTAGACTAAAATGTATAAGCCAGGACGTAGTCCGAAAATAAATATTAATTTTAAATTGCCTCTGGATTTAACTAAACTAACTATCTTAGAATTTAAAACCAGATCTAAAGCTTTTTCCGAAACACATCCATTTATGAACTTATGACGAATGCTGGACAGCTGGAATGTTCAATTTCTAAATAGCTTTGTGAGATTGAAAAACAATTTGATTCAATAACCTGATTTGGAAAATTAGTTTTTTTTATTAGAAAGGATACACTTTCAGATTGGTACCTGCCATAGAAACAACATTAAGGCAACATATTTTGTAATAGATTCTAAAACACTTCGACCAAGGTAAACCTAGAACCACAGCTGCAGCAGCAGTTAGTTAAGCTAGAACTAGCTTTTCCATAAGTTTTATAGCTGCCAGGAGTCTTGTGAAATGATGCTAATTTCTGATTGAGACAGCCGAAGGAACTTTGGATACTGGGCCAAGGAGAGGTACTTATTCTCTTACAAATTTAGAATATGGATGTTATACCACATCTTTTTAATCATAATTATAGACAATGTGATTTTAATAACTGCAGGTGATACCGTACACTGGTCTCACTTTGACACTGAGTTGGCAGAAAAACGTCAAGCAGCGTTTAAAATCCATAATCTGAAGAAAAAGAAGAACTGCAGCTGGTAGGACTTAAGGTTCAAGTCTGAGACCTGGGGACCGATTTTTGAATGTCACGAATGATTTCGAAATCACCGATGACAAAATTCTCAGCGATGACTTTGAAATCACTAATTTGCAAAAGTCGTATTTTTAAAGTCATACCCTGTGTACCAATCATGCAACTATTTCTCAGCTTTGATCACAGATAAACTTATGATTGTATTCTATTTATTTTTATTTTTTAAGTTGGAAATTGTATTCAAGTCAAAATTGGCACTAAATATTCGTCTGAATGGGTACCACTCGTAAACGATATCATAGGTATGAGAAGTTTAGTCACCCGGTGAGATTCAAAACAGCAACCGAAAACAGCAAGCGACCGCAGGCTGCAATGTCGCCGCGCTCGGAATCAATTTACCTTGAACTGTGGTGAACTTTGTTAAATGATGAATGTTGACTAGAAGTGACTTAAAAATAATTACAGGAAATGCCGTGCCCTTCACGTTTGAAGTTAATTTTTTTTTTTTTAAGTATGGAAATTTGTAATGACGTATTTCCAAGAGAGGTTCTCACAACTTGTGGACAATGTTTACATATTTATATTATTAGCCATTTAATTTTAATTTTTAAGCTTTACTTTGTCTATATAACCTTCTTTGCGATGCATGAAAAGGGCAACTAAGTCAAAAGATCTCATATAAGTAGAATAAGACCTTTGTACATACACTTAGTTATGCAAAATAAATGAATATGAATATGAACCATGTTCCTAATCACCACCATCCGGGATAACATACCAATTCAAATTCATCCTGTATTGGATATGATGTCACAACAGGAGCATAAAGGCAATAGGAACATTATTAATCCTCGTGCTCCTTAGAACCCAGTTGCCATGAAACTGTTGCCATGGACCTACTGGTGAAATCAGGCAGTTACACTTATCAGCCCGTCATATTATAACTCAGTTCTATTAAGTTCAGGTGAGAAAGTGCTCTATCACACTCGCTCTAAAACGGTGAAGGAAAACATGACGAAACCCTGAGATGAAGGAACCCTAAAATGATCAATTTGATGAAAAGAGTACGAAAATTAAAAATGGTTTATTGATGACTGCCATTGTCATAGGCGACCGTAGAAAAACTTATTCTGCAGTAATGTGCAAGCACAACTCTGTTCCGGTTGTATGGGCAAAATAGTCAAGAAATTACCACCTGCCGTGCTATTCTCTAAAGTCGCCGTTGCGATCGTCGACGAGCTCACGGATGTATCATCGTTATATCGTCCTTGCAAACAACGTTACTTTTTTTAGAATTCAGTAAGCGTTATTAGCTCGTCGACGTAATTTCACAGAACTAATGTCAAACATTAGTTCCACTAAGAGTATTATTTCCTCTGTGCCACTAAGCGCAGTCAACATCGTAGAAGCGCTAGTTACGGTTTTTTTAGCTTAGTGAATACAAAGTTATAAACTCGTCGTTGTTACCGTTGTAACAACCGTTGTACCGTTGTACATCGTTATGTAGTCGAGGTTGCAAGGATGTTTGTACTTAGAGAATAGCACGGCTGGGCTTATGAGAGCGATGCCTGATGTCTCAAGCGCTGCAGCCCTTGTATCAAAGTTTTAGGTGGCATTGTGACTGTTATGGGTAGGCATAATCATGTCTGGTGGTAACGCATAATTATTATACAAGTCAAACATATAATTGTACTAGGCAAACAAAAACATTGTACAATAAAATTGTACTTGTCTCATTATACTGTTGAATAAAAACAAAAGGGTGTGTTGAAAATGTTAACAGATATAATATTATTGTTGATGTTTCTGAAGTCTATTTGTTTTAGTTTTCAGATTTTGAGTTGTATGGTTTACATTATCTTTGTTGTACCTACTATATTTATGTTTGATAAGGACAAAACTGTTAGCACTGTATTTATAATACCTACTTATAAAAACAAATGGTACACAGTTTCAGAATAAAAAAAATATTCTATTCTGTAATTAGAAAGTAACCTCAAAGATTCTATTCTATCAATAATCGGGTATAAGTAATTATTATTATAGCAACGCCTTCCTTGCGATACAATAATTATTGATAGATTTTTGGAAGGCACTTGATGAACATTTTGTGATATCACTACTTTCAGTTACACAATCAGTTATTGTTTAAATTCTATTTATTCCTAATTTAAATGTTGTTTGATTTTCCTAATGGGAAGCGAGAGTGAGGCTGACATGCCGAACCTGGATGTGGCATGCTTACCGAAAATACATTTTAAAGACCTTTCCCAAGGGTCAAAGGTGAGCTTTTACTTTACTTTCACCGAAGAGTGAAAGAGGGAAGAAAGCCCTCAGCCCTCAAAATCGTGTTTGGTAACTACATAAAGGGCACTTTATAAGGTGTACCGTAAGAGATCTGTGGTGTACCGAGTAGATACCATAATCCATACTACAGATAAATAAAATTGGAGTGTCTGTTTGTAATATCAAAATAACAGCTTTTTACTAAATGCATATGAAAGTATATACGGTACCAATAACAAGACAACCATTTTTAAAACTTTTGTCTGTCTGTCTGTCTGTTTGTCTGTTTGTTCCGGGTAATCTCCGAAACGGCTGGTTCGATTTTGACGGGACTTTCACTGGCAGATAGCTGATATTACAAGGAGTAACATAGACTACTTTAATTTTAGAAAAATATTTAGTGTTCCGCGCAAAAAAATAAAAACCATGTAATGCAAAATCTCCACGCGGGTGAAACCGCGGGGCAGCAGCTAGTATCATATTATAAGTTTTTGTTTTTGATGGACCGTTTTATTTGTTCAACATTACATACATTAAATTACATTACAGCGTCACCGAATACTAAGAGAGAGATGATGACGGTAAACGGTATGTGCATGTGAGTTTGGCCAGTGTATTGCTCTTCTATTTTTGATAAAAGATTCTTGATATTTTTAGTTATAAGGAATTTACATGATGAAAATAAATAGGTACCGTGTTCATACAAGTTTAAAAATATCGTCATACAAGTTTAATATGTATGTTTAATATGTATATGTTCATACAAGTTTAATATATATAAAATATATTATAACAATAAAAATTAAATGTACAAAAATGTATAATTTCCACAAATTATTTTTGTGGCAATTATACATTTTCTAACTAACAGTTTCCCGAATTCAACGATTTTTTTTCATCATCCAATAATAATTATAATAATTGTTGTTGCGTTGTTATTCTGACAAGCAAACGTACGTTTGCATAAGCGTCTACGCTGCCCCTAAGCGCTTCAGAAAGCCTGTAGCCAGATATGGCTTGGAGTTTGATTGAATCGTAGCTTTAATTTCTTTATTATTATACATCACTTTAGCCGTTCTACAAATATGTTGTTTAGGTTAAATGTTACCTTTCCCTACTCGCAGATCACAGGCCTGATGTCATAACATACGGTACCTAATGTGATAGGTTAGGTTTCATAATATTATGAAATATTATAGTTAACTAGCTGCTGCCCGCGGTTTCACCCGCGTGGAGATATTGGATTTCATGAGTTTTATTTTTTTGCGCGGAACCCTAATTCGTTTTCTCAAATTAAAGTAGCCTAAGTTACTCATTTTATCATCAGCTATCTGGCAGTGAACGTCCCATCAAAATCGGTCCAGCCGTTTCGGAGATTACCCGTAACAAACAGACAGACAGATAGACAAAAATTAAAAATGTTTCATTTGTTGTAGGTACCGTTATATGCTTTCATATGCATTTAGTAAAAAGCTGTTATTTTGATATTACATACAGACACTTCAATTTTATTTATTTCTATAGATTACTAATTATGCAATATTCATAGTTGAAGAAGTTTGTGCTTTACCTATATAAGTAGTGCTGACAATGTGTAGTTACCTTGGAATTTAATATAATTTATTTATTTTATTTTATTTTATTCGGAAAACATACAGTGAAATAAAGCTTAATGAATAAATATACTTAAATCTATACACCATTTACAACGTTTTCGCATATTGCATCTAAACTAAATACTTGCTTGCCTACCGCTATCCATACAGTACTCATTGTTTATTTACTTAATTATTAATTATGAATACCAATACTATTAGTATACCAAGCAAAACAGTCTATGGAGTCACGCCAAACCAGTTCCTTGCAATAGTAGCCTTTAATGTTCTTGACGATGTGTTAAAAATGTCTAATTCAGGAAAGCCATCCAATTTGTTTACGCTGCTGGCTGTTCTTATAAAAAAGGAGTTTTGTCTGTAATTTGTAGAACTGTGTGGTACCTGTAGATGAACAGCTTGCCTCACAGATCTTGTTGGGACCTTAAGGCCTATATTAGAAAGCAGATGTGGTGAATCAACTTCACTCTGTGCTATTTTAAGAAACAAGGATATATCAGCTATTTTACGTCTTTCTTCAAGAGGCAAAATGTGGTGCCTTCTGCATCTAGATTCGTAATCAGAATCGTACCTTCCACACTTATATTGTAAGTGTTTCATAAATCTACGCTGTATAGATTCCAGCCTTTTAATGTAAACATTATACTGTGGGTTCCAGATTTGTGAACTATATTCCAGGATACTACGCACGTAAGAGCAATAGAGAATTTTAATGATTTTAATGCTAGTAAATTGAGAACTCGTCCTTATAATAAATCCCATGGATCTATTGGCTTTTTTAGCGATGTGATCAATATGTTTTGCATACGTCAATTTTGAATCGTGAATCACACCTAAATCGCGTATCTCTTCCACGGCTTGAAGCACTTGCCCTCTAAAAGAGTAATCATAAGCAATAGGTATTGGTTTTCGCGTGAAAGTGATTGAAAAACATTTTCCTATATTAAGGTCTAATTTATTAATGCGACAATAATCTTCAAATCTACACAAATCTTGCTGCAGAACGTGACAATCTCCGACGTTATTAATTTGTTTAAATATCTTCATATCGTCAGCATAAAGTAGGAATTTAGAGTGCTGGAAACAAGAAGTTATGTCACTGACAAATATGTTAAAAAGCAATGGTCCTAATAACGAGCCTTGAGGCACGCCAGAGGGCACGTAATTCCAGGAAGAAGAGCAGCCATTTAAGACAACAGCCTGGGACCGGTTTTGAATATATGAAGTAAACCATCTGTAGAGATTACCATGGATTCCGGCATTGAAAAGCTTTTCAAGCAGCATAGAGTGATCAATTCGATCGAATGCTTTACTATAGTCAGTGAAAATGGAGTCCACTTGTCCACCCGAATCCATGCTATGGGTCACATAGTCAATAAATGATAGCAAATTGGTAGTTGTTGAACGATTTCTGATAAATCCATGCTGTTCAGGAGGTAAAGAGGAGGACGACAAGCTATTGTAAACCTGGGTATATACCACTCGCTCAAAAATTTTTGCGAAAATACATAATTTTGAAATGGGTCTGTAATTTTTGATATCATTTCTTGTACCACACTTATGAATTGGAGTTATAAAGGCAGACTTCCAAATTTTGGGCATGTTGCCTTCACTTATAGATCGCTTAAATAAAATTGAAAGAGGTATTGTTAAGGTATCTGCTAATTTAGTTATAAATAATGGTGATATTTGATCAGGACCTGCTCCTTTACTTAAGTCGAGTGATTTAAGTAACCTATTTATAGTCTCAGGATGAATTTCTATGTCGCTCAGGATGTTGGTGTAGTTAGAAGGTGATGATTTGTGAACCCTTGAATGTGAATCTCTACTGGCGGAGGACGAAAGGAACGTTGAATGAAAATAGGTCGAAAAAAGACGACATACCTCTTCTCCTGAGTTGGCTGATTGTCCTTCATAAGAAAGAGTTGATGGAAGAGTGTTTGAGCTATTTTTACAATATTTGACAAATGACCAAAACAGTTTTGGGTTTTTTATTATAGAATTTTCACAGCGTTTAATATAAGTTTTATAACACTCATCCTCCAATAATTTAGCTCTTTTTCGAAGAAGGGAAAACGTGTCATAATCTGCCGTATTGCCATAAGTGTGGTATTTGGAAAGAAACTTGAACTTCTCTTTAAGAGCCTTTTTTAGCGACGCGTTATACCATGGTGGATATCTAGTGGGGGTAATTAATTTGTGTGGCACAAATTTATCAATGACGTCATGTAAACATGTATAAAAATAATTTATAGCGTCCTCTAATGGAATAATTCGCAAGCACTCCTCCCAGTTCACTTCATCTAACGATGTTCTAATACTATCGTAATCACCTGATTCGAAAAAGTACTTTTGTCTAGGGTTTTCTTTTAGTGATTCAGAGCTGATAAAATTCAAAGATATATTTAATGATTTATGGTGAGCATCTTCGGGCACTAAAGGGTAGTCGCAAATAGATACCTGTAAATCGGTATTACACAACACTAAGTCCAAAACCCTGTTATTAATATTATGGCACGAGTTAAATTGTGTTAGATTACATTCCAACAAAGTATCAAAGAAATATATTTGTGTTTCACCAGTTACACCCGAATGTTGCAGTTGGTTGTTACAGTCAATTGACCACCGAACATTACTTAGATTAAAGTCTCCCATAATAACAAACAAATCATTCGGACAAGTATTGACTATAAGCGAAAGGTTGTCGGTAAAGTTTTGGAGTTGCAAATTAAATGAGTTACCAAGTTTTTCACTACAAAGGTAAATTGTACAAAAGTGAGTTTTTATGTAGTTTCTATTTTTATCCTTGTGAGTAACAGTAACCCATATATCTTCAGCCGACGACGACCATTCTGGGCGACGTACCGCTGTAAGGTCGCGATGTGTAGCTAAAAGTACCCCACCACCAAATTTCTCCTGCGTAGCTTCGTAATTTCTGTCCCTTCGAAATACGACATACCTGTCGTCAAATAGTTCGCAATCGTTAACGCCGCTAAGCAACCAGGTTTCTGTTAGCAAAACAACATGATACGAACTAAGTAGCAAATTTCTTTTAAATAAATGCGTCTTCGTGCGTAGCCCTCGAGTATTTTGATAATATATATTAAAAACATTGGAAGCCATCGTTAACAGGTGATTGTATATAACTCAAGAGAATCAATGTAATGTTATACCTATTATCATTACATAATAGAACATCAAAGTTCGTATTACAACTAGGTACGTAATAAACTATGGGCAATTGATAGTATTCGGACCGATTTATCCCAGAATAAAATGCAGTTAATAAATATTTTGTAGTACTAAATACCATTTTTAACTCGACGTTGACAAAGTAATAAATACAAATTATATAAAAACAGCATAATGGCAATTTATAAATTAAAAGGAGGGTAGTATTCGAATCCGTACATAACTTTCTCAAAAAATAATATTTAAATTGCTCGTCATACAAATCTAAACTTGAGCCCGTGAGGGTGGCGCAGACAATAATGAGCGTTACGGCAGCGCGTGCGTATGCAGATGCGTGCGAAAGTTGTACAACATTATAAGAATGCAAACTTACGTGTGCGCGTGCTACTTGGGTGAATGACCTCGTTACGTTCAGATAGCGATTAGACGAACAAAAGGCACTGGTTTGGAATGTATTCCACAAACAGCTGATGGACGTTAGTTTATATAATTGATGCACTGTATTCAATAATAACTTTATGTTATTTTTAACAAATCGTTTTCGCCTTTTATAAAAAATATTGGTGAAGTGTCCGACTTCCTCGCCATTATTTTGCAATGTTTGACCCAGACGTACTGGAAGTTTTTTTCTTTTGCCAGGGATCTTGCCTTACTCAATAGGGTTTTATTCCGCTGCGTTAGATGATCATTTATGTAGAAATTGCTCGCAGTTTTAAACCCTAGGTTTGTTAGGCAGAGCTGCTTACTCCTGCGCGACGATGATATTAACTCTTCTTTGGTGTAACGGCAGTTAAAGGCTATTACAATGGACTTTTCTACATTAGGCACTCGAGTTGGTATACGTGCAATATAATTTATAAACTCCTTTTTTATTGGAAAGTCACATAGTTGGCCAATTTTGTGAGCAATATCATATAGATTCTCGTTTTTCTTTTGCGGGATTCCTCGTATTTCTACATTGTTCGCTCTAGCCCACTGATCCCTGTCTTCGAGTTCCCGGCTTAGCCTAGCGACATCTGCCTGCAGGGCAGGAATCACTAGTGCCGCTTTCTCCACCTTGCTGACACGAGAATCCAAGGCTTGGACTGTTCCCGAAAAACTGGCGATGAGCTCATGTGCCATTTCTTGCGACTCCTTCAGATTGCTGACTTCACTTTTAATAGTCTTGATATCTTCCATCAATAAGGCAAGTGGTGCCAGCTGGATCATGACCTTGTTGAGTTGTTCCTGTATTTTGTCAAATTGACTTTGTATAGACGGGGTTGGAACTGGAGATAGGCAGGACTTGCATTTAGGACACTTCCAGAAATTCTTCCTGTCTCCCAATTTACGGTAGCCCGCCTCAGTGACTCCAGAACACTGGAAGTCATATTGTTGTTTGCAGTTGCTGCAAACTGGTCCCTCCGTATGTTGTGATCCACAGCTAGCACACGTAAACATCGTGTAAATAACAATTTGCGAACTAAATAATGTAAATCCGGCGGACGGCAAACAAGCGTGCGTCTCCTAATGACGCCGTGCGCTGACTGTAATAAGTGGTTAGGTATTAGTTTTTAATGTTTAGATTTAAGAGTGGAGGATTTTAGTGTTTGTAGATATAAATATTAGGAGGGTACACAAATACGTGCGTACCACCAATAAGTAATAAAACCAGTTATACCCTGTTCCATAACCTTAGATATTTTTTGTAAACAATGAAATGTCACGAAAAGTTACTATCAAAGTCAGTGGCCCAACACATTTTTCACTTGTGAGAAATACGTCGTCAGCGTACGTATTTCAGCCACGTCTTTTCATACGAAACTAACAAGAAGTTAATTATTTTATTTTATTTTGACGATGTTTATCAATTTACGTTTTCTTTTCATTTTCAAATTAATAAATGGTTATTTTGAATCATACTGTAGTTTGTTTTATGCATAATTAAATTTTCTTTCAAATATTTTTTAATCTAAAGAGCTAGCTTGTGTGGTTTAAAAGTTATTTGGAGTTAACTAGGTGACCCTTTATTTTGGCGGGCGAGTGTACATTAGCATCACCATCTGAAAACCATTTACAATACAATACAATAACACTTTATTGCACACCAAAACAAAAACACAGTATAAGTAGTGTAAGAATAAAGGTAGAGCATGGTGTGGTGCTGGGTGCTACGCTATGACGTCATGAAGTCAGTGCTACGCCGTAGTCGTCCCAGCACTACGCAAGGGGACGACGCCGACGCGGCGAAGGACAGCAGTCCTCATTGAACTACGAGCGATAATACACGTGTCAATTATTCAAACCGAGTGTCTCATTTCTGGACCTAACAGTAGTCAAATTGGGACGGCCTCAGGACGACTTTTTAAAAACACAAATTTTGATTAATTTTAAGTGTCGTTTATTCGACGGATCGCTTATAATCTAAAAACATCCTCGACAGTCAGGCCACCCAGATCCATCCGCTTATCTCATGTCGTACGATGCAATTTCTAAGAACACACTCAGATGCGCTGACTAAGTACGAATAGTGAACGTAGCAAGAAGGGGCCCAGGTTGCATGACTAAGTAAGTATAGGAAAATATTTTTATTAATAATGTTTTTTATTATTAATGCCGGGGCAACGCTGTTCTTGCTCCAAATTAAATATATTCTTGTTACATATCTGATGCACGAACCAGATAAGTATAGTGCTGAGATCCTGTCACTTAGGGAGGCCATGGTCGAGTGCTAGAAGTTGTCCTTAAAGGCAGTCTCTGATTCGCCGATGCCAACCTGGTTAAATTGAATGCTGCAAAGACACAAGCGTGTCTGTTCTCCGAAAAACGAAGTAAATTTCCACTTGCTCCTACTTTCCGTTATGTGGCCGTACCGATAAATGACCATCTCGAGCTTTTTAGCGTTACTTTAACGTCCACTCTCAATTTCGGCTCTGAATTTGAGTCTAAGGGTAAATTGGCGGCTAAACAGTTGGGTATCCTAGCGAAGTAGAGGCAGTACCGGAACAGTTTCACACCATAGTAGTTGCTCAACTTATATCAAGCAAGTTCAAAGAACTTGCACCATGAAGTATTGCACCAATACACCATGAAGTATTGTTCTCATCTCTGGGATGGCTCGGCCAAGCACCAGCTTAAGGCGTTGGAGTCAGTTGAGAGACGTACCAAGAGGCTCATCAGCAACGACTCACTTGTTGATGCTAGGCTGCAGAGCCTTGAGCACTTGCGTAAAGTTACTGGTTTATCAGATTTCTACCCCTTATATTTCAGTGAGTGTGCCGTGGAATTACACAGCTTAGTTCCCTCTTCCCTTTTTCATCGTCGGACAACCACACAAACCGC
This sequence comes from Crocallis elinguaria, assembly GCA_907269065.1. NCBI lineage: Eukaryota > Metazoa > Arthropoda > Insecta > Lepidoptera > Geometridae > Crocallis > Crocallis elinguaria. Next base: position 18,823,734 of record OU026068.1, read on the forward strand.
GAAGAGACGCCGTTACGTTGTGGATATTTCTCCTTTACACACGAAAGGTTTCGGTTCTACATTCATCATGCGTCATCCGTACTGCTTGATTCAGTGTTTCCCGATCGCTATAACCTAAGTTCCTTTAAGTCACGAGGGAATAGTATCTTCTAGGTAAGCGTGCTCCATCGTTGACCGCATCGTCATGTACCAAGAGGGGAGGCAGTGGTACCAAACGCAAGCGTATTATTGTGCATAATAAAATTGGCAGAGTTGATTTGAAATCCGTAAACAATATGAAATTGTTGGATAATTACTGCTGTGAGGGTAATGAACTTCGGTGTTAACTTTTTCACATTACTGAGTATGAAAGTATTTAAAAACTGTCATGGTCATCAACAATATATATATATGGTCATGTACATACATGGTAAATATGCAGTGTTGTGATAATGTTCGTAAGAATGAAAATTCCTTTGTTACTAAAATGTTTAAGAATTACATGACGCGTCATTGACGTCATTTTACGGATAGGTCAGTTTTAAACTGTTTATGTATAATGTAGGTACTGAGTGCTTCTTTCCGCACTGTACCTTTATTAGTAATAAATACGTCAGTTACAAACCTTCATGATAAATCTCGATTAACATAAAACCTGTTAACAAAAATTACCATTTTTTTCTTCACCGTAAACAAACAGACGACCCCTCATTTGCATTTTCACACCTGCTACAATTAGCTTTAGGGAAAACCTATAAAGACGCATACGCCTGGCAAGCTGCTTCATGTCCTTGATATCCTGTTTAATAAAACTTGCTTATTAAACTAAACAACTATATAAATACGTTTGCCAAAGCAAGGCTTTTGAAAAAAGGCCTGCCTAAATATATTCACTCGGTTTTCTTATTATGGTACCTACGTCGATGCCTCGAAACCGATAACTTGAGCTTCCTGTGAAAACATCGTGATACACAATTATTGCCAGTGAAATTACTGGGCTTATGAGACTTAATACCTAATGTCTCAGGGTAGCGAGCGCACTGCAGTGCCGCACAGGCCTTTGTGTTTCAAAGTTCTGAGTGGCACTGCAATTGTTATGGGCCGGCGTTATGCTTACCATCAGGAAAACGACCAGCTCGTCCCGTTACCAATAACACAAAAACAAAACATAGCTTTGTGGCATCACGCACACCTGGCTAACTACCATCCTCAAGTGGAAAATCTGTCGTCAAGCACAAGTCTATGTATTCCAGCAGATGCACTTGAGATCCAGTTGTTATCTTTGTTTAACATAAGCACCATTCCTCGATTAGATCTTCGCTAGGATCAGGCGAGATGATAACCTAGCAAGAATAAAAATAGGTAAAAGGAAACGCGTTGTCCTACAGTTTACCAATAAGGAGTTCTTGTGCGAAAGTAGATGATTCGTAACAAAATTTTGAGCTTTTGTTGAAAAATGATCGTAAATTATAATTCAACATAGATAGATATAAAACGCTTTATGTTACACTGTAAAAGATCAAACGAAGATACAAAACAAAAAAAAATACAGCATTTTCTAAGTCGACATCTGGCATTTACTACATAGATTACACCCAAGAACTCTAGATGGCTCTATCGCCAAGCACGTGTATTCCACAGCAAGCGCATTTGAGAGCTTCCTTCTTAGTTTAGAGATAGGTACTTACAATCTTTCACTACATCGTCAGTTAACAGTAGAGTAGTGGTCAAACGCTATCTGTTGAGAACAAAAAGTATAGCTCACATTATTCAGATGTGTGGCAAGTAGTAGTCTATAATGATGATGAATGAAATGATTGATGGATAAGCATCAATCGCGGACCACGAGAAATCCATGGAAAAACATCGACGTATACCGTCTATTGTGGATCTTGGTAGAAATATAGTCCGAGCGCTAACAGTACCACTGTTCGAGGTAGTGCAGTTAGGCACCGCAATCGCTTTTACAATATCTACTCATAAACATAGTTTCACAAACATTGCGTGGTCAGTGCAGAAATCGCGGTAAATACACGGTGGCGCACTAGTGATGTATGTAGTGCAAAGCAGATCCATCGTCACTTTGAGTCCAGGCAGGGAGTGAAAGAGACAGCACTAGCTAGCTTTAATGCTGTTCTTGTCTATTTCGTGGATTTTTGATGGTCACGCATCAAGCCACGCTTGCGCGTGTATTATCTCATAATCCGCGCTTGTTGCAAAAGGATGATTATTTTGACAGCATAAGAGTCTACGGTCGGCATGATAAATGCCAACGCTTCTTGGATGTTCACGTATGAAGTCCAGCTTTTCTTTGAAAAAACTAACTAACGAGAGATATAAGTACAAACTGCAAAAAATATAATTTAAAAAAAAAAGCCAATCAAATTGAGAACCCCCTCCTTTTTCAAGTCGGTTAAAAACCAAACCAAGATACAACACAACGTGTTGATCATAAATTTACATTAGCGTACTACTAAATTGATATATTGGACCTACTTATGCAAAATTAAATTATATTTTTATAAAAGCAAGAAATATCACTAGAACTATTATTAATAATTATATATAATCACTTTTTTGACGATAACTCGTTGGTATTTAACCTCAGTAACATGCATGAAAAACATGTTTCTTTTTTTGTCTTTTACTCTAATAACCGTCCAAAACAATTTTGCATATTTAATAAATTGTTAGGTATTTTGTCATAAAAGAAAAATGTTTTATAAACCAAATATAACGTGTATTCAAGGATGCCAAGCCAATGCTTTTAAAGGGCAAGCTTAGGCATTTGACTTTTACTGATCTTGAAATTACGCGGGTTTCAGACGTCGAGTTCTACCGTGTTTTTGAGTTTTTAATTCTATTTGGTAACGAGACGAGCTGGTCGTTTGCCTGATGGTAAGCATAACGCCGGCCCATAACAATTGCAGTGCCACTCAGAACTTTAAAACACAAAGGCCTGCGTGGTACTGCAGTGCGCTCGTTACCCTGAGATATTAGGTAGTAAGTGGCGTAAGCCCAGTAATTTCACTGGATACTCTGCTCATCAAAAACTGGAACACATCAGTAATACTTGCACATTACCGCTTGGCGGCAGACTTCACGAGCAAAGCGGTGGTACCAACCCATACGGAAACTCACAGAAGAGTTAATCCTACCACCTAGTAACAAATCAATCTTTATTTGACCTGCTGTTCCACAACTGGGCAAAGGTTTCTCTCTCTCATCCTGACATTATTCTCGGTCCCTAGAGGTTTCTATAAAACTTCGGTTGACGGCGTCGAGATTATCCCTCACATGCTTCCACGCGCTTTTTGGAAACAGAAGTAGGTACCTCTATTTCTCTATTCTGTAAATAACTTAGCGTTGATAGAAAATCTGGTTATTAATAGGAAAGTGATGTTTTGATTAATATCTACATTTAGTGAAAAAAAACTATGAATAATGTGAGGTTTAGAAAGTACTTGTGATTCATCGAGAATAATCAATGGGTTGATTGGTATAACTTTTAGTTTTATGGTATACGGTTTTGCAGGTCAATGGTTGATTGGTATAACTTTGAGTTTTATGGTAAAAGGATTCGCAGGTCAATGGTTCGAATCCTGCGATGAGCTGGACCTTTCGGTGACGAAAAATGTCGTGATAAAACTATAGCAAGGTAATAATGTATGAGTCATAATAATGAAGTGCTCTTTATTTGTTTTTCTATGAAACTTGGTATCGGGAACAATGAATTCCAAAGTAGGTCATTACCTCGAATCTTTTGGCAGCGTCGACCCGTGCGCATTATTATTTGAGACATGTCCACAGTACACGATCTACGTTGCTTAATGATAATGTATAAAATTTCTCAATATCCTACAAAAGGTACAGTTGGTACTGATTGTAAAGTCAACATGTTCACGAAATTCTTCATGAGTAAAAATTATTCTAGTTTAATCCTATAATTACACGGTCCACGTCCCTGTTGCTTATTGGTTAGTTAAAGATATTATTGATGGATTTTCATTGAAGAGTCAATCAAACCAGGCTGACGAGTGTGACATAAGCCACATTTTATCGCAGAAATTGAAGGGGAAATGAAAGCGTCACGTCAGCGTCATCTCTTACCAATATTATACAATGTAAGTAAAAACTGTACATGTTGACTGGCAGTCCAATTCAAAACGCGAGCAGAACCACTGGTTTACCTGTGGACTGGAAATCTAGTCGAGAATATTGACATAAAAAAAACAAGTTACTTTCTCTTTTTATTATATGTAGCGATTAGGTTTTGAGAGTAACTTTTTGATTACTGGTTTTTGTAAAATGTTTTTCTATTCTGAAAAGTTATTTAGCTGCCTTATATGAGATGTTTTTTTATTACAAGCTTTTATTTAACTTGCAATGTTTGTATGTATGTATGTATGTATGTTTGTTTGTTTAGGTCAAATCTTGCAAGCTAAATTTGACCCACTGCCCGATGTTCAATTGAACCGAAATTTTACATACTTATGTAAATCGGATGACAATGCAATTATAATATAATGATTTTACAGAGCTGATGATGGACTCGGAAGGCGGCCATGGGAACTCTGTAACGAAACGACGTAACCCCATCATCGAGTGTGGGCTCGTTTGATTTATCTTTACAAGTACTCTGATCCTAGATGATGTCCATGGCCCTGATGATGAAGGCGGAAGGTGGCCACAGGAACTGTGTAGCGACACTACGTAAACCTATCGAATTTGGGTCCATTTGATTTGTCTTTACAAGTATTCTGATCCTGCTGGGGGCTGATGATGGAGCCGGAAGGTGGCCCTTTCGGCTTCATCATCGGTACGATTACAGTACCAATTTTTGTTTGGAAAAATATATTTTTCAGATTATTTACGCTATTGCGATTGCTGCAGACAGCACAGGGGCAGCTTACGTTGCTCCCGAGGCTTATTTCGCTGGTGCCCCTAATGCTTACGTCACGTGCCCCCATTGCTTGTCACCGGTGCCCCTGCCACTTAATTGCAGGCGCTCCAGCGGCTCATGTTCCTCCTACAGTTGCATCTGCGGCTTAAGTTGCTCCCCATGCACCATCGTACTCAGCTCACACAGCAAACCATGCGATAGCTGTCCCTTACGTCACTTCATCTTTTGCACCCAAATACGTACCTGCCCCAGATGAAAAATGAATAAACATTAAGAAAGTTTTAACTTGCTTTTTAAATAAAATGTGATCGAAATGAAATGTTTTTATAGCAGAAGATTATTTGAGTAAACGTTCACGTAAGTGATCAAACAGTTGATTATTTTAATTGTAGGAAAAATCAATAATCACCGAATATAAAAAATTAGCTTTATAAAAACAAATTTATTTTAGACAAATGAGTTTCTTCAAACATTTAGGTTATTAGGTATAGTACTAGCTAAACATTGATGCGCTTTTGAAGTTCATTATAGTTCTTGATTAAAACTTTCATAAGTATTACTCATATTTATATGTATTTAACCGGATTCACTTATATTCATTACTAGCTGCTGCCCCGCGGTTTCACCCGCGTGGAGATTTTGAATTACATGGTTTTTATTTTTTTGCGCGGAACCCTAACTATTTTTCTAAAATTAGAGTAGCCTATGTTACTCCTTGTAACATCAGCTATCTGCCAGTGAAAGTCCCGTCAAAATCGGACCAGCCGTTTCGGAGATTACCCGGAACAAACAGACAGACAGACAGACAGACAAAAATTTAAAAAATGGTTGTTTTGTTATAGGTACCGATATACTTTAATATGCATTTAGTAAAAAGCTGTTATTTTGATATTACAAGCAGACACTTCAATTTTATTTATCTGTATGGATAGTTGCATAGATATTTTAGAATACGAAAGAAAAGAGCTGAAAAGACATACACAATACACAATAATGATCTTGTGTCCTTCCCCTATTATATACAATCATGCTCGTATCATAGAATAAAAAGCAGCGTTGATAATTGAAAGCGCGTTAAAGTATGGTGACGACCATACAATTAAGCTGATTGATGAATTGATCGAAAACGTTTAAAAAACTTTAAAGATATATCACAAATTAGCGTTTGGTCTTTTTAAAGATTTTTGTAACGTTCTCATGGTGTATATTTAAACTCATGTCATAATTCATATCTTATACTCGTAGTATAGCACAAAAAAAAGTTACGGCTGTTTAACTATGAAACTACCATCTTATCTGATAATAGCTGACTACATCCATACAGATAATTAAAATTGAAGTGTCTGTTTGTAATATCAAAATAACAGCTTTTTACTAAGTGCTATATACGGAATCTATAACAAAACAACCGTTTTTAAAATTTTTGGCTGTTTGTCTGTCTGTTTGTTCCGGGTAATCCCGGCTGGACCGATTTTGACGGGACTTTCACTGGCAAATAGCTGAAATTACAAGGAGTAACATAGGCCAATTTTTTCTTTTTAGAAAAAGTAATAGGGTTCCGCGCAAAAAAATAAAAACCATGAAATCTAATACCTCCGCGCGGGTGAAACCACGGACAGCAGTTAGTATAGTTTAAAATTAGCCGATCTTTAAGTAATAATCCTTTTGCATTGAAATAAGGTTGAAAAAAAATTACGATCCGTTTGCGTTGAACGTTATTTCGTAGCTAAGAGACACCAGCAGGGTGATTTTAATTCACTCGGAATGATATCCGTGTCGGAAGCGACTTTCTTGATCGTCTATATCTCGGAAACGCATCCCGACAGAGAAATATTGTCGGGATTATATCCGTGTTAATGCAGCTGAGTTAAGGAATCTAAACGGGAAATTTGTCAGACGGGATGCGATTCCGAAATATAAGCGATCAAGACGTCGCTTCCGAGACGGATAACATTCCGAGTGAATTAAAATGACCCTGTAGTAGTTTTAAATATTTTCACATAAATATCTCTTTAGATTATTAAATTTCCTTTTTTTTTGTTACAATAAATATGGGTAGTCGCTCAAAATATTGAGCATTTTGACAAACAACAATTTTTTTCATGGTCTTTTTTGTGATTTTTTTACAAGATTCTGGACCATTTTATTCTTGTACTAGCTGCTGCCCGCGGTTTCACCCGCGCGGAATTATTGGAATTCATGGTTTTTATTATTTGCGCGGAACCATAATTCTTTTTCTAAAATGAAAGTAGCCTAAGCTACTCCTTATAACATAAAAGAAAGAAAGAAAAGAAAGAGAACATTTATTTAGACAACACTGCACAAAACAACAAAATACACAATAAAAACACAAATAATACAAAGTAAACAAAAATAGAACAAAATATAAGCAAAGAAACAAAACATAACAAACAATGAACTATCTATGCCTACATTATATTAATTACTCAGGTTGCTGCAATGTACAGTGAGGTCTAAAATGGTCAGCATTATGCTGTGAAAAACACAGCGCTGATTTTCAGCTCAGACCTGACAGTGACTTACGAACTTTTTTATAAAACATGTAGGTTAGTTACACTGTAATCATAATAACATATAAATAAAAAGAATATATTATGCAGTAAAAAAAAACAAAGCGAAATGTATATTAGTGTATAAATGTTTAAATGTGTATAAATGTACATTGTAATATGTATAAAATCTAATAAAAAAAAACAATTTCAAATAATACTTATCTATCTATACTTAGTTGCACTTAGTGCTGGAGAAAAAAATTATTACCCTATACACATACTGCTACAAAAATAAATAGAATTATAAATAGAATTAGAGCCACAGGAAGAATAAAAATAAATCTTAACAAATTGTTAAATAATTAAAAAAAAAAACAACTTAAAAGAGAAATGACAGATTTATGAAGCAATTCCTAGACGCAATAAAATCACTCGGAAGAGTAATTTGAAAATTAATTTCCTAAAGTAGCCTTTTGAAGGTCCAACAAATGCTTCCTAAATCTAATTCTAAAAGTAGTCTACAACATCAGCTATCTGCCAGTGAAAGTCCCGTCAAACGGCCCAGCCGTTTCGGAGATTACCTGGAACATACAGACAGACAGATAGACAGACAACAAATTTTAAAATTGATGTTTTGTTATTGGTACCGTATATACTTTCATATGCATTTAGTATAAAGCTGTTATTTTGATATTACAAACCGACACTTCAATATTATTTGTTTGTATTGATTAGCATATTAAGTGACTGTGACATATATAAATTGGCTTTATCCACGTAAACGTTATTTTGAGAAAATTAACTGTGACATACAAACGGATGCGCTAACGGACTAAAAACAGGGTTCCATATTTGGACTAAGTAACCCTAGAAACGTGAAGTTGTTAAAATTAGCACCTAAAGTGTGCATCAGACAAACATTCAAAGTAGGATATTGACGTCCGACGTTGTTTTTCACTATTTGCGCAAATATAAAATTAGAGACAAAGGTCGAAAAAAACAATAGACTGATATTTAATGTTGTAAAATTGAGTAACGTTGAGGTCCGTGGCCGGAAGCCGTTTTTGTGGATGATGTTATGTTACGAACGGTGCAATTGACGGAGCTGCGCGCTACGTGACATTTCCATGCAAATATAAAATAGCTGTACTTTAATTTTGTTGACACAACGGCTAATGTTACCGTATATTAGTAAATGCAACCCACATAGTCCATTGACCATGCCATTAGACGGTAATGAATTATTGGTTATGCATCAATCACGGACCACGCACAAACCATGGAAGAGCCACGATCACAACCGCTTCTAAGGCACTCACTGACTCACTGACTAAACACGAACTCTCGAAAACTACTTGAGTTATGAAAATGATATACTTATATCAGGTAGGTAGTTTATAGGTACACACACAGGTTTGTCACACTTAATTTGACCCTTTTAAATTTCTTTAAACGTTTATGAATTATTTATTTATTCGATTTAATCAAAACGGTTACATAAAAACAACCACTTACATTGATTAAATAAAGTCAGATAAAATTAAATGATACAATTAAAAAATAATAATAATAACATAATAACAAGGCAGCAACACAAAAAAAACAATAGAATTAAATTTACAATCAAATAAAATAATAATAAATTACTTAAAGCAGGACAGTGAAACAAGATTGCATAATTTTGAGCTTATAATACAAGTTTTCCGTCCGGAACACTAAAACCATAAACTAAATTCAAATAGAAGTTACCTAGCATGTATCAAAATATTTTTTTATTGTAGCCTTTTTAGGATTTTTATAATATGCGCAAATCTTTGACTTGTGCTGGATTAGTTAATATAAAAAGTTAGGTACACAAGTTATAATGTTTATGTCGACGTAATATACTACAGCAAAAAATATATCGTGCTATTAAATTTTAGTGTCGTACTTGCGTCAGTAGAGGACTTTTCGCTCAAATGCGTAACGAATTAATAGTATACCTAAGTCAGTATAGTCAAAGAAAATAATTCTGACGATAATACTCGTATACAAAAAGTTTATTTAAAATAGAAATAGGTATGTAATAATTAACGAGTCGTTTTCATTTAAATATTTGTAACTATACCTATAAATATATAATAGATCATTGAAGATAGAGTGCGATCGATTTGAAGACCTCTTCCAAAATAACCGAGAAAATGTAATTAGAATGAGCCCCAAGAGAGCACTCATGAAAGGTAAATGACTCTCGTTGCCCGTTCCAAGTATACAACCAATTGAGAAGAAGGGCAAGATTCTCGTAAGCATCCCATTTTTTTTCAAAAATGGTTTTCATTTGTTTCTAATAATACTAGCGTGATCTGAGCGACTACATCCTGGCAACTCTCAGTAGTCGCCAGGATGAATAAGCGACGCCTCATTACGCATTTTGGTGTACAACGCGCATCTTTAACAAGTATAGATATATAGGGCGGGGTTAAAGCTAACACGCTAGTAATCCCGCCTTACAACCCCTACATGCGTGAACACTACTTATGCGCCCATTCCGGCCACTTGCGCATGATGAAATCGTGTTGGGAGTGGGAAGTGGCGCTTTAAGCTCTGAATCAAATCTTACAGACGTTTTTAGCTTGCACGTCAAAGCGTAACATATACCTACACCGCCCTGCTTCATCTCACCTTATCCTCACGCTAAATTGGTAACAACTCTTATGTCATACGATGACATCTAACACTCTTTATGCTGTCACATCAAACTTATTTCGGGAGGAACTCAGTGAAAATCTTCGAATCAGCTCTCAAACCATATGTTATGGTACCTACCTCAGTTGCGCTATAGCTTAGTATGACGCACAGCGCCATCTAACGTCAGAGGTGAGGCTTTGGAATACAACAGGCATTGCCTCCAGTAAGCAGTTACGCTGCCCATTGGTAATCATGTAGAATATTTGAACTTTAATAGGTGGTAGGACTAACTCTTCTGCGAATGTCCATCTGGGCGGGTACCACGACTTTGCTCGTGGAGTCTGCCGCCAAGCTGTAATGTGTAGGCATTAAGTACTGTGTTGATGAGTAAAGGAATCAGTGAAATTACTGGGCTTATGAGACTTAATACCTGATGTCTCAGGGTAACGAGCGCAATGCAGTACCGCACAGGCTTTTGTATTTCAAAATCAATCAATGCTTTATTTACTAAAAATGTTACAATTTACTTTGTGATAAGAAATATGCTTATTCTAATTATGATAAAGAAGCTTATATCATGAATGTCGAATACAAACTTTTTTTCAAGAACCCACAAACTCGCCACCACATTTCCTTTAGAGATCTCCGACTCCGAACTAAGTCAGGGAGGAATAATTATAATATAAGCTTAAGGCGCGTTTAATACAAATGATTTAGTAATAGAAATGGTTAATTACTTCGATATTTTAGACCTAGATGAGGCATCATCATCTACGCTGTTAAGGTCAAGTACTTTCATATATATGACAAAACGAGAAGGACATTTGTGTACTTCATTGACTTCAAACTGAAACACTTAATGCTGCATAGAGAACAGTTAACCGGCCTCAACGAAGATACCCCCCCCCCACAAATGGACTGCCTCAGAACTAATTCAAAATTAAAATTCAAAATGCTTTATTCAAATAAGCGCATTTATGAAAGTTAATATAAAAATTATTATTAAATTAATTAATTATATAATAATTAATTAATTATTACATTAAATATAATAAATAGATATAATAATATATAAAATTAATATTTAATTATTATTAAAACAAAAGTTAAAACATCGTTAAACAACTGCCGAATCGAGTGTTCCTGTAGCAAAAACATACACTAAACCAGTATTTGTTTATCTCTAAATAAACGTGAAAATAATCACGTATCGGTGATTGATTTGCCGACCAGTTCATTTAATTACCCTACAATTAAGATTTTTTTGAGTCGTTAGCTAATCTCGTATCTACTTACGTTCAAATGATTTGGTGGTCGTACATTTTGCATCTTGGTTATTGATATGATATTTATTTAATATCTATCTCAATTTGTTTGAGTCGTTAGCTAATGTCGTATCTGCTTACGTTCAATCGATGTGGTGGTCGTACATTTTGCATCTTGGTTATTGATATTTATTTAATATCTATCTCATTTTGTTTGAGTCGTTAGCTAATGTCGTTTCTGCTTACGTTTTTTTTATGTTATTTGGTAACGAGACGAGCTGGTCGTTTGCCTGATGGTAAACATAACGCCGGCCCATAACAATTGCAGTGCCACCCAGAACTTTGAAACACAAAGGCTTGCGCGGTACTGCAGTGCGCTCGTTACCCTGAGACATTAGGTATTAAGTCTCATAAGCCCATTAATTTCACTGGAAACTCTGCTCATCAAACCGGAACACAGTAATGCTTGCACACTACTGCTTGGCGGCAGACTTCACGAGCAACGCGGTGGTAACAACCCAGACGGACACTCGCAGAAGAGTTAGTCCTCCCACTAACGATCAATTGATGTCGTTGTCGTACATTTTGCATCTTAGTTATTGATATTACGATAAGGAAGGGCATCCGCTAGTATCAAATTGAATGTATAAAATTCACAGTGAAACATAACGCAATAATTTGTTTGAACAAACAGATCGAACGGTCTTATACGGCTTCCTTATATTACGGAATTCTAAAAACGATACTGAAGAACTAAGCCGTGGTTACAAGTTCTTAAGAATTAACATCTCTAGGTTTCAAGATGACGAACACAGCCCACGCCTCTAAATGACTAACGTCAGAAACAAGTTCCAATTACTAGGATATAAGCATTGAGAGAGAAAAAATTGTTTCTGTAGACATTAATGACCGTATATTCAAAATTTGTAAAAAAGAAAAGGTATTAAACTCATTTTCAGAGTCTTAGTTAACTTTGTAAATAAGAGTTGAAATTACATAAGTAACCGATGTACTAACTTTATGTACCTAAGTACATATAAGTAGCTATTATAAATCTGTCGCAGCTGAACTTGAGAGCTAATTCTAATACCTCACGGTGGATTATGGTTCATACTCTCAGAATTCCCTATGAAAGTTGGAGTCGGCCAGCTGTAAAAATATGTCAAAGTCTGAAACAATATGGTCACAGAACATAAATATAATAATACTAGTATCGTTTTAAAGACGTTACTTCGTGGACCTCAAGTAAAATGGGACAAAATACAAAAAGTAAGGGCCTCTTTTCCATGGTCACTGTTTATATATTCAGTTTGTAGGTTACAGTTTCAAAATAATCTTGTTTAAAGGTATAGTGGACTCAACCATCAGCGAGAAGAAGCGTGGACCCCCTCGTGGTTCATCAGATTCACTACAGTGAATCCTAGCTACGGGTCAAGACTATTATTATACGATAGCTCGGCGGTATCATTATAACCATTTCCGGTTCTTAGATATTATATTTAGTACCATAGACTAATGAAAAAATATAGACAGCGTCAGCCCGAGCTACACAAAGTCAGCCATCTTGAATTATCCTAAAAGTTTTTTACATACATGTACAATTGTACACTGTACAGTTAATCCCTCTTACCACAGAAATCAACCTTTAGAGGCCTGTTCCGCTAAGCAGGATTTTAATACCTAAATAAAAAAAAAATATGACAACAATTTACTTAAACGCAGTTTTTCACGGCTAAATCATCAAAATGCATGTTTTTAGTACAGGTTTACGGCCCGGGTTGTACACGTGACGTCAGATGTTCTATCAAATTTATATAGGGCATTTTAGCGCTCAGTAGATACGCCCGACTATGGCTCTAATTTTTGATGTATCAGCGTTCGATTTCGAGAAAATGAATTTATTGACATCAAACTAAAAATGGAGTCAACATCCCTATTAAATTATGTAGTTTAAAGAGCACTTCTATCACAGAATAAGATCATCCCTAATCCCATGTCAGTGCTGCCATTATGAGTATATCTTACCCTGTCAGCAGTCAGTATACCCTGTCAGCTGACACGCGAACTTTGTCTCCGTGATTTTATTCTATTTGTCGGCAAAAATGTCCAAATTTAACGTGGAAACGGCTTTTTGTGATTTGTCAACGAAAGTGGCGGCATTGACGTTAAAAATTGAAGCTCAATCGACGTTGATAGAGGCTCAAAACAAAAAGATTGAAGATCAACAGCTGTTAATTGATAACAATGTTGCTGTCATTATTGAACAAACGAGGGTAGTTCAAGACATGACTTATAATATTGAAAAGCTTGTTGTGTCAATGAATGCGCCGATGAGCAGGAAGGAAGAACCGGCTGGGATGCCAACTGCGCCGCGTGCGAGCGAGAAGACATCAAGTACGGACATTGGTATTACTACGGAATCACAGAATGTGACGGTACGCGCGCGCCGGGTGACGGAGCGATCTAAGGCTAAGGCTGTGACCGCACTACAGAAGAGGAGCGAGCGTGTACATACTTCTGATGAGAATGTAGGAATGGCGGTTAAGGATAATTCAGTTAGTAAGGCGTCCTCTGAGTGGAATGTCGTAAGTAATCAGAAGAAAACCAAGAAGGTTTCGCTGAATACGATCCAATTTGGAGGAAACGCACAGATTTCCACGTTCCAAGCGGTCCAAAAGAAGAAATTTTTGCATGTGTGGTCACTTCATCCTGACACCTTGGAAGGAGCGATATATGACCACGTTAAGGAGATTTGTGGTTCGAAGGATATAAAAGTGGAAAAAATTATTCCTAAAACCAAGAGAGACTACTCATCATTTATGATAGGAGTACCAGATATACATTTTGATAAAGTGAACAGAGTGGAAAGTTGGCCACTGAATACTCAATTTAATGAATGGGTGTGGTTTCGAAACTCCTCGAAATCAGCAAAAGGCAGTAAAAGTGGCCGATAAGTGTATTCAAGTGTACTACCAAAATGTTCGCGGATTACGAACGAAAACAAAAACATTTAGTGCTAATCTTCTGGCATCGACATATGACCTATTTGCCATTACGGAGTCCGGGCTAAATTGTTCAATACACGATGGAGAATTGATTCCACCACATTTTAAGATACTGCGAAGTGATAGAAATGATGGCCGTAAGCAGGGAGGAGTATTTCTAACGGCATCGTCGCGGATAGAATTAAAGCGCGTCGCGCTCGACAATGTGGACACCGCCTTATTCGAGATAGTGGTGGCGACGGTTCACCTCGGGAATATATTTTTGTTTTTATGTTGTGTAGTATACATTCCTCCTAAATGTGATGTTAGGGAATATATGCATTTATTTAATATTTTAGAGAATGTTTGTGTTAAGTACGATAAAGTATTAGTGATGGGTGATTTTAATATGCCTTCTACAACATTGGAAATACAGAGCTATTTGGAATATGTGATCGCATTCTGTGGATTTCGGCAGGTAAATAATGTGTTCAATAGTAATAATCGTGTCTTAGATTTAGTGCTGACAACGTTTGTGGCAAGCGATTTAGAAGTACAATTAGCTGACGACCCGTTAGCGAATATTGACGTGCAACATCCCCCGTTAATGATTAACATGAAGGTCGGCTCGCGCCGGGATGCGAACCAGGCCCAGCACCAATTTTCTCAACAGGGGGATGATGTAACTAATAATAATAATAGTACACACAAATGGGATTGGGCGAAAGCTAATTTTTCGCGGTTATACAATTATTTTAATATGTTAGATTGGGATGAATTGTACGAAATTGAAAATCCAAAGGTGGCTTTAAGTTATTTTTATAATCTAGTAAACCAAGTCATCAATGATTGTACTCCTAGAAAACGTAAGGTAGATGTGAATGCATCCAAGTATATATATCCGGATTGGTACACGTCTGATTTGATACGTGATATTCAACGAAAGTGGAGGTATCATAAATTATATAAAGCAACTCAATCACAGGCGGACTACGAAACGTTTTCTCGTTATCGATCTCAAGTTAAAAGTAAACTCGCATTAGTATATGAAGATTATCAAAACCGCCTACAGATAAATTTTAAAAATGATCCGAAATCTTTTTGGAGCTTTATTAGACGCAAACAATCCAAGCGTAATACGACTCGGATCACGAGGGGGGGTCAAATATTGAGTGACGTAGAATGTGCGGAATGTTTTGCTTCATATTTTCAAACGGTATATGCGGCGGAGCGGCCGGTGCTGGATCCTTGCGCGGCGTAGCGCGCAGCGGGGGCAGCCGCGGGCGCGGCGCGCGTGAATATCGGTCAGTTAAGCGCGCGCGAGCTTCGCCTTGCACTCCAGCACCTCAAGCCCAAGCACTCCGCGGGACCTGACGGTATACCACCTTTTATTGTCAAAGACTGTCGATCGATTTTTGAGAAGCCGTTGCTGCATATCTTCAATTTGTTTCTCAAAGAAGGTTTGTATCCTGACGAGTGGAAAGTAACACGGGTAATCCCGGTGCCTAAGGGAAGTTCTGGATCCGACGTGAGCGGATATCGACCGGTAGCGGTGCTATCTTCGTTCGCTAAGGTTTTCGAATCCGCGTTGCACAAATGTATTTATACACAAGTGAGCTCGCAGCTCACTGACGTTCAACACGGTTTCCGGCCGGGTCGGAGTACGGGGAGCAATCTGCTGTCATTTACAACATACTCGGTGCCGCCTATCGACGCTGGGGGACAGGTGGATGTTGCTTATTTCGACTTCCAGAAAGCATTCGATTCAGTCGATAATGACATATTGCTGACGAAGTTTGCTACGATGGGTTTCACGCCGCATCTTTTAAAGTTTTTCGCGAGCTACCTCGACGAGCGTCGGCAGTACGTTGAGTATGCAGGATACAAATCCCGACCTTACTATACCTTTTCAGGCGTGAGTCAAGGGAGCAATCTTGGCCCATTAGAATTCATTTTAATGATAAATGACCTTCCGTCAGTGGTGGAGGAGGCACAGTGTCTTCTATTTGCCGATGACCTCAAGTTGTTTTTATCGGTTGAGAACGCTGCGGACTGTGAACGGCTGCAGCGAGATATTGATAGGGTAGCACAGTGGAGTGCTGCTAATAAACTACATTTCAATGTCAGTAAGTGCGAGGTGATGACGTACAGCCGCGCGCACACCCCACTGCTGCACCCGTACCAGGTCGGCGCCGCGGGGCTGCCGCGCGTGAATTCTGTGCGCGACCTTGGTGTGGCGATGGTACCCGAGTTGACGTTTCGTAGGCACGTCGTTGATATCTGCGGCAAATCCTTCCGAAATTTAGGTTTCCTACTGAGACAGTGTCAGGATTTCAATAGTACAACGGTAACAAAAATTTTGTATAACGCTCTTGTGCGAAGCCACCTCGAAACGAATTCTGTAATTTGGAATCCCCATGAGGCTAAATATAGTCTCATGGTGGAAAAAATACAGAATAAATTTACGAGGTATTTATATTTAAAAGAGTTCGGCGTCTATCCTTACTACCCGCTGATGTATCCGAGTCTGTTTGTAATAGGCATGGTCGGGTACAATCGGCTGGCGGTGAGGAGGGATGTCGCACTCGTTAAATATGTGTGGCGCGTGTTGCGGGGCCACCTGCACCACCCGGAGGTGCTGGCGGCGCTGTGCCTGTGCGCGCCCGACGGGGCCGTCGGCGCGCGCCGGCGCCCGCCGACGTTCAGGGTGCCGACCGCTAGGACTAACCTGCTCAAGTTTTCACCTTTGTCACGCGCTGTACAATTAATTAATAATATTTCAGAAAATATCGATATATTTCATTGTTCCCTGCCAAAATTCACAGAAGTGGCTCAGAAATGTATAGAAAAGTGTTAGTGGTTCTGTACTAATTTAAATTTGCTTATAACATCGTATTGGTTATGTTTTACTGTAATGGTGTTATAATTGTGTCCTTGTAAATAAATAAATAAATAAATAAAAATCTTAATCGTCAAGTTGAAAATTAAAATAAAATGCTCTAACCTTCTGAAATTATAAACAAAATAAATCTTACCTTATCTTAATTAAGACTTATAACTTTAAAATATGGCCGACAGTCGCAGCGTATTTTTATGTTTAACAGCGTGCAGTCTGTTTTTTGTTGGTCAACGGCTCACATTATTACCTACGTATCTACAAGTAATTGGTGCAGAGAAGTAAACAGAACTTAAACTTATAAAAAACAAGTCTCACTTAGGTTCAAGGGTCAAGATTAACATGATTTCACTGCAAGCATCGTTAGAGGGTAATGAAAACTGCTGTAATTACGAGATAATTAACATTAGTCGCTGAACTACTGAATTTATCATCGAAGAGAATAACTAAACTAATAAATTTAGTTAGTGTAGTGTTAGTGGTAGGACTAACTCTTCTGCGAGTGTCCGTCTGGGTTGTTACCACCGCTTTGCCCGTGAAGTCTGCCGTCAAGTAGTAGTGTGCAAGCATTACTGTGTTCTGATTTGATGAGCAGAGTATCCAGTGAAATTACTGGGCTTATAAGACTTAATACCTACCTAATGTCTCAGGGTAACGAGCGCACTACAGTGCCGCGCAGACCTTTGTGTTTCAAAGTTCTGAGTGGCACTGTAATTGTTATGGGCCGGCGTTATGCTTACCATCAGGCAAACGACCAGCTCGTCTCGTTACCAAATTTAAAAAAAAGAACTTAAATATAAGTTCGCTTAAATATTAAAAATAACCTCGCTTTGTAGCGATTGCCTATACTGCATCGTGCTACGCGACTGTATTAATCACAAGTCGATGTAGCAAAAGTTAAAACCGACTTCGATAAATCAACTATGAAAAGAATGTATGGGACCAATCTGAAAGTATATACATCTTTGCTAATAAAGAAAGAATTTTCAAAATCGATTCATAAATGACCGAGTAATGGGGTAAAAATACCAATTGAGAACCTCCTTTTTTTAAGTCGGTTAAAAAACTAGGGCTTTCGCTTTATATTTTAAAGTCTTTACCGACACAAGCGAATGTTCACGTAAATATATATATATCTCAAAAAAATTATAAACCCAGAAGGCACAGGTTCAAATCCTGTTCAAACAATTTAAAATACATAAAATAAATATTAAGTAAATTAACTTCCAAAAAGATTAGCAACCATGGAGAAGTCAAATCGAGAGACATAAAATAATATAACATAATATGCTGACGCTAAATAAACCACTACATACTATTGTATGTATAGCGTATTATGATATTCGTATGTTTAAGTCAGGTATAATAATAAGGTATATTCAGTAGCGTATTTTAGGATTCAGCGCCCTGGGCCTGCAGGCCCCGCCGCCCTGCCATCAAGGCGCCGGTCTGTATATATGAAAGCCACACGTCTTGATGTGTATCAAACTTACACCCATGAGCACCTTACGAGAGTTAGGCTTTTACTAATCAACAGTGTTAAACGGTGGTTTAGTTAGACTATATTTTGTCTTTGTTGTTCTTAACAGTTTTAAACTAAATCTAAAGAGACAAAACACAGTTGAACTATTTAACCGTTTAACACTGTTTATTAATAATAGCCTTAGGTAGGCTTTTCTTAAATTTCTTCTGCTTGCGCCCAGTGGCGTATTTAAGGATTCAGCGCCCTGGGCCTGCAGGCCCCGCCGCCCTTTTTTTGACCATTTTAAACTGAATCGAAAGAGACAAAACACAGTTTAACACTGTTCATTGATAAGAGCCTTAGTTACGGAGTCTTTTATAAATTTCTTCTGCTTGCACCACCCCTAGCAGCCTGCCACCCCGGGCCATGGCCCTTTTGGCCCAAGGGTAAATACGCCCCTGCTTGCGCCGCCCCTCGCAGCCTGCCGCCCCGGGCCATGGCCCTTTTGGCCCTAATACGCCCTGAGTAGGTATATTGTATTGTACAGTTATTGACCGTTTCCATAAATCGCTTTATAAGTTGGTGCTGTTATGAATTGTACCATCTGACGGTACAGTGAATGTCACAACCATTATAAAACACGTGAAGTGCGTTTACCTTATTTATAGACAACTCCAACCGCTTCCGTGTTGTATATAGGTGTTATTTTTATGACAAAACAGTAAGTATTTGTGCAAAGGAAAAAGTCGTTTTGTATAAGTAATTATATAGGTAGTATTTACTACATATAAAAATCCATTCACAAAATTCTTTGGTAGGTACTGTAAGTTCCTACTATGTATATCAATTATCCATACTCCATACTATACTAATATTATAAATGCGAAAGTGTGTTTGTTGGTTTGTTGGTTTGTCCTTTCACGCAGTAACGAAGTAACGGATCGACGTAATTTTTGGTATAGATATAGTTTATGGACCGGGGAGTAACAGGGGCAACTTTTTATCCCGAAAAATGCACGGTTCCTGTCCTGTGGGAACGCGGGTGAATACCGCGGGCAGAAGCTAGTAGTTATCTAAGTAAAATTAGCATCTCTGATTGCTGACGCTGGTGACGACTGTCAAAGAAAAAGTCCTGCGCGGCACTGCAGTGCGCTCGTTACCCTGATACATTAGGTATTAAGTCTTATAATCCCCGTAATTTCACTGGCTACGTTGCTCTTCAAATTAGAATACGGTAATGTCTGCACTACACATTACTGCTTGGCGGCGACGACATGATCAAAGCTGCTGTAAAAGCTGAGTGCTATGACTGACGGAGACTCGCAGAAGAGTTATAGTCTAACTAGACAAGCGCAGTTATACAAGTCGCTTACTATAATTGTTTGTCTTTACATCTTTGAGATAAAAACGGTACTTTTAGCAGTGAATAGTAGTAGATATTAATGATTTATGATATTTTTAACTTATGCATGTCGTAGAACTTTTAACTTACCTAAGTTATAAAAAACAAGGAAGTTGTTTTGCTAATTGTAAATATTTTCACACTTTTATGCTAAAATACGTTCAGTAAAATATTTTTTACAAGATTATTATTATTAGGGTTCTTAGTTCGTACTCTATCTGGCTGTCTGTCAAAAACTTTTATCTCCATTTATCATTCTCTTTCTCTCTCACAAAGACCCAACTACCCATTACTGGTGTACCTATACATAAAATCCGTAAATCATTGATTCCATTTCCAATTTGAGTACCTAAGTACTTGGCTTTTTGGTATACCTACCACCTATTTATTTCCTTCTGCAATTGGTTCAATTTATACCGCTTGATCATTAAAATATACCATCGTCGATATAACTGAAGTGGGAAGTCTCGAAGAGCAAGTTTTCATACTTGAAAGAAGATAATCACGTCATTCGCTTGTTGTTGTGTCATGGTTGACAATTGCGGTGTCGCCCAGAAGTTTAAATATCATTTTTTTACCATGGATAAATAAACTACAGTCTAGGCCATATATGGGCAACGACAGACCCGCGGGCCGGATGTGGCCCGCTCCAGCTTTTCATCCGGCCCGCGGAACACCACGGAACATTTTATGTGTATGAAAAGAAGCCAGTTCACGCCAACAGTACGTGTTTCTAATTATTCTGCTTCGCATATCGGTAGGGATTGTAGAAAGAGACTTTGTCTGGAGCTTGACCTTAAGTGACAATGTAGTTAAATTTGGAAAACAGCACTCAAACTAAAATAAAACCCCAAAAGATGCTCTTGACAGATTTTCATCTTGAAGTTCGTAGGTAGCTAGCGAGTATAATTGAAAAGATTAACAAAATCTGTCGACAAATTAGGTGCCATAATAAAAGCGATTGAACATGACTACCAAAATGGTCCTTAATATCCAAACAAATACTAGATACTTAAGACTTTAACTTTAACTATGTTATTAGAGCTTCTTTTGTAGGTTTTATCTATTGCAGCAAAAAACGAAAAATGGCATTTTTGCTTATACGCCCCTTTATTATGGAAACCTCCATATATCAGCTTTTAAGTTTTTTGATTAAAGGTAGGTTTTTTATAAATACTACCTATTGCGTAACTACTTAACTAGACTAGCGTAACGTTGGCCTTTTAGTGAGCATAATGACAGCCCATAATTGTAGCGCCACTCAAAACGTGCGCACACGCAAAACTTTGACTAGCGCGGCACTGCAGTGCACTCGTTACATTTTGGCCTCAGTAATTACTCTGACATTATATTGGAAAACTGTAATGTTTGTACAGTACTGCTTGGTAGTTGGTTTATAATATACCTAATATTTTATTGGTACCCCTTAATTTGAGTATTGTATATGTCGGAGATAGACACACACACACACGTCGGGGGTACCTCAAACCTGCATAAAACAATAATTAACAAGAAGTGGGTAGATTCATTTTATCCATTATCATCAGACATAGCCAAGCAATTCCACGTGGGCGTTACCATGGGAAATGTCGGTTACAACCAAAGTGTACTTTCATTACTTAGTAGTCTACTCTTAGCTTCGTTCGTGTACGCAATCACTCAATCACAATCCATCGCCACTACAGGTTTTTGGGCACTCGCCCACAGGACCTCCCAACTCCCCTTATAGTCCTGCCCAAGCCTCCACATACCTCGCCTAATGGGCTTGGTCAACAGCTGAAAGTAAATGAAAGGTTATACTTAGCAGCGACACCCTTGTCGCCTCGTCTCTTCCACCACCACACCGAACAGCGAACACGCAGCTCGCGGCGCTCCACGCGCCTCTCGCCCAGCAGATCCCAGCACTCCATCACGGGGGACTAACCGCGCAGTATAGCGGCCAGCACAGCAGGAGACGTCAGTTGCACTAAAGAGCCAACTCAAGACAACACAATATTACCAAATACCTCCAGATATAGGAGAGGTCTGTTCGGCTTGAGAGCCGAGTGCTAAGAGCAGTTGTAGGAGAGGTCCGCTCAGCTTGAGAACCGAGTGCCAAGAGAGCTCGACACCATAACGCTACCGACTATATACCTCGCAACTAAGACAGCTTGTAAACATAACAGATCGCTTCTGACAGCTAGCTAACATGACATTTACTCTCTAATGTCACTGAGTTGCCATTTCATTAAATTAATAGACAACCAACTACTACCACAGACTATCTAAATATGGCTGTCTACGACACGGCCATCCTGCGATGACACACGTCCTCGTGTGTTAATATGAAAAACATGAAAACACAGCACAGTTTCCGCTCGGCTAAACCTGACTATGGTCTTAGCTATAAGATCCAATTGCACCACAACGTGGAAAACAGAGTATAAACTACCTCAGTTACAGCAGCAGCTGTGGTACCATATCACATATGAAACTAAAAACTTCCGAACTCAAGTACCATTGATTATCTTTAAAGAACAAAATAAGTTTCACATAAAATTATTTTAGTTAAACAAAACCCCAGCTACATCATTCGTCTTCAACAGCTATTGCTATAGCTACAGCAAATACAATTGCTACACACGCGCTTCCCTACAGGAACGCAAAGATTCGACTGTATCACAAGATACCACACGTCAGACTAAAAACCTCAGAGTTCAAGTACTGCAAAGTACCACGCGTCAAACTAAAAACTTCACGGTCCAAGTACTGGAAGGTACCGCGCATCAAACTAAAAAGCTCAGAGTCCAAGTACCATCGAACGATTTTTTTCAGAAAACCAAATATTCTCACATCAAAGCAACGTTAGTCAAATCAAAACTCTAGAAACTCTCGAGTAAGACATCTAGCGTCCCGGCTATCCAAGCCGACCAGCAATCGCATTGCTCTCACAAACTCATCCAGCGCATGGATCAGATCCCTCTTGGATCTCCCGTGTCAGTCACCCCCTGGTATCTACACGAATGGTCTCTACAGACCCCGACCTCCACTAGAGTTGAACGCACACCGCGCACCCACGGACTACTTGAGTTACCTCAAGAGACACCGATTTCTACCGGGCTACGACTACGAAACAACCACTACTTCAGTCGCACACAACTTTGACCACTAGAGTCCCCTTACTCGAGTTTTCCGCCACAATTTACGCTTCAACTTCATCAATCACAGATTTATTTTCATTAACATCGTCGATAGGTACTTGATACGCCCTTAAGCATAACGCTCACCAAATGATTTAACATCTAAAATGTTTCCTAAAACTTTTGGCTGAAAATCAAATCATTTGTCTCTAAGTACACGATTTCTCTATCTAGGTACACTCTTATATTGGCTCTACCATACCACACAAAATTGCCACTATGAATTACAAACGAACACTATAGTGCTTAACAAGCACTCTGCAACTACCACTTAACCACTAAATCATTTAGCACTAACTAGCCACAAAGGGAAGGCTACTGTAACACAATCGTCACTATCGGAGATCCTACATACTCCACATAGTCTAATTACAACTAGTTGATCATGAAGCTACTACAGAATCGCTCGCCACTGATCTAACAACTAGAATGTTTTCTAAAATTTGACTCTCGTTATAACTACCAACTCTATCGAGTTAATCTACCGACTGACCCTAACGGTAACTAACAGTAGTCACTCTACTACTAGTGACAATCTATTACAACACTAACAGTTCACAAGTTCAAAAATGGCTGAAGGTCTATTTTGCAACATCAAAACAGAGTCACCAAACGCTTGTCTCCATCGAGCATACTAAGCAACGTATTGACTCCCTAAACTCAAAAGCATCGTCTACCACGTTATCATTAAATTGTTCTACCACAACTTAACCTTCAAGCATTTTTCGTAAGCGATCATGAGTGTATTTGTAGGTTCGCTTAGAGTCTAAGGCCCTTAACAAGTAACGATCATCAAGAACCTCGATCACTTTAAATGACCCTCTATATTTTGGATACAATTTGGTCTAATTGCATTCTTCGTTTTGTAAAAGCAAGAAGACGCCAACTACAAAATTACAGTAAACTTGAACATTGATACCACACGGTTAAAACAATATCAATTATCGTCACAAAAATAGTTTGTCTCATATTTTTTTTTTTACAGCAATGAAAACGAGAGAACACTATTACAAAATTTACACGTCAGTTAAAACAATATCGACTAGCACAGCACCAACGGCTTCATTTCGTTTTCGCACTAACGTAAACAAGGGTAAACTCATCAACCAATTACAACTGCTGCGATCAGATTTTGTTAAATGCGCGCAGTACCAACTACTACTCAATCGGAACCCCACTATTTAGCATTATCTTCACTAACTTGTGAACATGCCTACTTGTAAACACGCTTTAATAATTTCATCGAATACCTGACTATCACTATTATTCAAAACGCATCATCATCATCATCAAGAATATCATAATTTAACCAAAACTACCATAGTGACATGGATCAGACGAGCGTGCGTCCCTACAACCAAACCACGGACGACACTGTCCTTTTCGACCAGTCAACGGACGCCTTACCAACAATCTTACTAAAGAAATGACTTGGACCGGACGAGTGCATCCCTTCAACCACACCGCACGGGGCAGGCCCGGACGACACTGTCCTTTCGACCAGTCAACCGAAACAAACACATCTGGTCCGGGTGAGGAGTGCGTCCCTTCAACCAGCCCTTGCGGGTGTGGCCCGGACGACGCTCCGCCCGCCAGGATCGACTACATACGCTACATTCCATCTGGTCCGGGTGAGGAGTGCATCCCTTCAACCAGCCCTTGCGGGTGTGGCCCGGACGACGCTCCGCCCGCCAGGATCGACTACAGACGCTACATTCCATCTGGTCCGGGTGAGGAGTGCATCCCTTCAACCAGCCCTTGCGGGTGTGGCCCGGACGACGCTCCGCCCGCCAGGATCGACTACATACGCTACATTCCATCTGGTCCGGGTGAGGAGTGCATCCCTTCAACCAGCCCTTGCGGGTGTGGCCCGGACGACGCTCCGCCCGCCAGGATCGACTACAGACGCTACATTCCATCTGGTCCGGGTGAGGAGTGCATCCCTTCAACCAGCCCTTGCGGGTGTGGCCCGGACGACGCTCCGCCCGCCAGGATCGACTACATAACCTTTATTCTGGACGGACTAGTGAATCCGTAGCTAACATAGTAAATGCCTTACACAGTAGTCACAACCAACAGATAACTTTTTTTTTTTTTTTTTAGGAACTACCCCCTTTACACTCACTTGTTCATGAAACGCACGCTTCAATAAATCACAATAGCACTGCTTTACAATTTGGACCCCGAATCATTAACCGAATACCACTTATCTGTAACAGTCCTCGCGTAGCTCTGAAGCACAGGTTTACTGGCTGCCGATTAGCCGATGGGTCCACTCACTTGATGACCGAAGAAGCCATGTGTCACCATCACATGTACAGCACCAGCATTTTTCTCGCAGTCAGCAGTCACATGGAACCATAATAAAATGCGTTAGTAAGCGTAGTTTACTAAGTAACTAGCATACACACTAGATACACAGGAAAAACGGTAATGGTTTCCCAACACAAACATCAAAGTTCAACTTAAACCAGACAAATCAAACTTCACGCTTACCACACAAAGCTTTACCCGACCGAGATCGAACCCGGACACTTTGCCTCGCAGGCATTGTCACCACAAATTCAACCTTGGCATCGTCACAAAACACTTTCAAGGTCTTCGCATGGTAGAACTAGGACCGATGTCATCACTACATGATTGAACCAACACCGATGTCATCACTTCATGGCTGAAGTAACACCGATGTCATTACTTCATGGTTGAACCAACATCGATCCCACTTCTGATGTCGGAGATAGACACACACACACACGTCGGGGGTACCTCAAACCTGCATAAAACAATAATTAACAAGAAGTGGGTAGATTCATTTTATCCATTATCATCAGACATAGCCAAGCAATTCCACGTGGGCGTTACCATGGGAAATGTCGGTTACAACCAAAGTGTACTTTCATTACTTAGTAGTCTACTCTTAGCTTCGTTCGTGTACGCAATCACTCAATCACAATCCATCGCCACTACAGGTTTTTGGGCACTCGCCCACAGGACCTCCCAACTCCCCTTATAGTCCTGCCCAAGCCTCCACATACCTCGCCTAATGGGCTTGGTCAACAGCTGAAAGTAAATGAAAGGTTATACTTAGCAGCGACACCCTTGTCGCCTCGTCTCTTCCACCACCACACCGAACAGCGAACACGCAGCTCGCGGCGCTCCACGCGCCTCTCGCCCAGCAGATCCCAGCACTCCATCACGGGGGACTAACCGCGCAGTATAGCGGCCAGCACAGCAGGAGACGTCAGTTGCACTAAAGAGCCAACTCAAGACAACACAATATTACCAAATACCTCCAGATATAGGAGAGGTCTGTTCGGCTTGAGAGCCGAGTGCTAAGAGCAGTTGTAGGAGAGGTCCGCTCAGCTTGAGAACCGAGTGCCAAGAGAGCTCGACACCATAACGCTACCGACTATATACCTCGCAACTAAGACAGCTTGTAAACATAACAGATCGCTTCTGACAGCTAGCTAACATGACATTTACTCTCTAATGTCACTGAGTTGCCATTTCATTAAATTAATAGACAACCAACTACTACCACAGACTATCTAAATATGGCTGTCTACGACATATAAAATATTTCTTTATTTATCAACAAAAATAAGACTGGTTTTTTATTTAGTCGAACTGACGACATGATAAAAAGGGTTACCTCGGTGTCAAGATTGAGTTATTGCATTTGATGATCACGAAAATATTCAAATTCAACTCAGGGGCATGTTCGAGTTGAATAAAAAATAAACTTTACATGCTTTTAAACACGGTAGTGTCTAATCTCTACATTTGTGCCATCTCTCTGGAACTGAATAAAAAACCAAAGAAACGCCCGAAGCTTTCAACAAATAGTTGCTTTTTTACGACTAATGATTGAATCTCGTTGATTTTCTATGAACTGGTATATGGCATATCAATAACTGCTTTGATTTGGGCAAAGATCAAGAAAAATGCTGTTGCAGTAGAGTGATTCTTACGTACGACCATCGAGATACTAACCTCAAGAGGTGCAGTGACGTTTGGTTTGCATGAAATAAATTTCACAATTTTTGCCTACAGATAATCCGCTCAGCGGCGCAAGTACGGAAGTCTAAACGACAAATTTGTCGAATCGAAAAAACTGATAAATTTATCGTATGTTGCGAGTACCGAAGTCTCATCGTGAAGTATTGTAGTAGCTTTATATTCTCTTTGGATTCGACCTACCTATTCGATAAATTTTGTCGATTGTATCAAGGCTCGATAAATTATATAAAAAATCGATAAAACCCACTTGATAGAATTGAACTGTCAATTTTTTAGATCGAAAAGATCCGTACTTAAGCTAAATAAAAGCTTGTAAAAGAAAATTTTAACGAATAAAACTTCAACTTAATTATGCAACAAATCATTATTAAATCTACTGATGACAGTTGACCACCCCAGACCACCTGAGATCATGGTACAGGATATATTATACGCGACGTGTTTTTGCCGCCGCGCGTCACAATTGATTCGCAGATAGACCAGTTACCGGCGAGATGCGTAAACATGCCTATATACAGGGGTGTTACTTACGCGACCCCACACTTAAAGTTGAAGAGCGCGCGCGGACTCGCGTATGACGATTTTTAGGCATATTTTTTGGATGTGACGTAAAAGTTTAAAAGTTACTGTGAAGTTAGTGATCTGTGACTTTTTTATTTGTGATTTTTGGAAACGGTTTATGATAAGGTTAGTGCATTTTATTTATTATTTTAAAATAACCGTGAGTTAATATGAACTAAATTTGTTTATTTAAGATAATTATTAAACTAATTTTTAATTTTATTGTTTATTAAAAATTTACTTGAATAAAAATAAATAATATATGTACTTACCCTAAATATGGTTTAAGATATGCAGTTAAAACCCTAACAAATAAGGATGGTTATTTTACAAAATCACGATTTTGAAAGCTATCGTTTTTTAAATTATTATTCACTATTATTTATTTTATTATATTATTTATTTTTATTATTATATTAATAATTATTTATTATTATTTATTTTATTATTTATCGACCGAAAAGATCCGTACTTGCGCCGCTGGTTT
Organism: Crocallis elinguaria; assembly: GCA_907269065.1. Lineage (NCBI taxonomy): Eukaryota > Metazoa > Arthropoda > Insecta > Lepidoptera > Geometridae > Crocallis > Crocallis elinguaria. The sequence goes on from OU026068.1 coordinate 18,852,052, forward strand.
TCTTCGGTGTAGGTAGACAAGACGGAACACTACTTCGCACTATAATTCAACTACTGTAATAGATATAGATGTCTATTTTAAACATAATTGTTACCATTACAAAAATTGGAATATGTTTGTTTTCTTGGCTTTTAAAGTAATTTATATTTCATTTGCTCTCTCCTGGTGCCAATATGAATAAATAACTTTAAATTTTAATCCTTGTCTTCTGTCTCTAGTCTCGTTATTAACTCTAAAACAATTTTTTTAAGATACGAAAGTTTCAATAAGTGCTTTAAAAGCTTTTATGACTAACTCTGCGTTTGGGTTGGTACCACCACTTTGCTCGTGAAGTCTGACAAACTGCAAGCATTATTGTGTTTCGATTCGATGAGCAGAGGAAGTAGTTAGTAAAATAACTGGTATTTTGACACTTATTAAAATGTCTCAAAGGGTAACGAGCGCACTGCAGTGCCGCGCAGGCCTTTGTGTTTTAAAGTCTGAGTTGCTTTACAAATGTTATGGGCCGTTATTATGCTTACCATCAGGCAACCGACCAGCTCGTCTCGTTATCAAATAGTTTAAAACAAGTGTAAATAATCTATTAATCGGTTAAATTACTATTAGTAAATAAAAAATAGTTAAATTCGAGAAACTTTAAGATGCAGTATTATTTGAGGAAATAATATAAGTATATTTATATTTTTCATTTTTGTTGTGTTAATGTGATGTTCTTAAACCTGTATAACGACAGTAATTATGTTTAGTTTTTCTTCAAAAAAATATATTCTCTAGACACTTTTCTGTGAAAAAGAAGCCACGTGATTCATCGGCCCATAAACAATCTCTTAGCAAAAAATCACGTCGATCTGTTGATCCGTTTGTGCATGAAAGAAGCATAATTCCACAAACACACTTTCGCACCTATAATAGGTAATCAAATCAAATCAAATATCAAATATAATTTAAATTAAAATCAAATTAAATTGAATTAAAAATATAATTTAGACTAAGTCGCGTAACATTTAGCTTAAGTACCTAAGCATGCAAAATTACATAGAACAATGTCATAATCAATATTCATACATTAGTTAATTGAACAAATCATTATAAAAATTTTATTATTATATACTTAAAATACTTAAATAGTTGTTTATTGCATATCAAATTCATATTAGTCTACAATTCATATTAATAATTCATTAATAAAATAATTTTTTTTAGCTTGTAGCCAACACAACAATTCCTTTTTATTTTGATATGTAGATAGAGCTTTACAAAATTCAATCCCTGCGGGTATCTGAAAGCTCCCATACACGAGCTCACCACTCCACAACATTCCACTCAAACATTCCAAAAACAGTCCGTTTGTGGGGAATCTCAGATGGATTACCTACGTGGAGTGATAGGAATATTGGATTTCCAAACGTTCCAATTCCAATGTTCCAATTGATTGTGTGTGCCCTATACATTGATCCATTTGCGCTCAGTCAGCAGTAGTCGAGACGCAGAATGACCGAAAAATGTAGCGATGGCTCGCCTCAAATGGAGTGACAGTTTGTGAGCTCCAAAATTAGACCAACGTTCCACTCAATCCACGACACGCAGAGCGATGGAATTGGAGCCATCGTGAATGGTGAACTTATAATAAGAGACAGGTAATGCGATATCACATCTGCAATCGTCAAAACTTTTACCAAGCGTGGTGTAGTATAACGGACTCCCATCCGCCTATGTTACATGCAATGTTCAGCAGTGGACGTCTTCCGGTTAAATATTTTAACGGTTATGATCCATTTAAGTTATTTTGTAAAGTTTCCTCGTATTTAGAGCCTGCGATATCTCCGTCAAGGTTTAACTTGCAAAAATATTTAAACTACTTAATTCTCCATGTTTTCCGATTGTTTGTTCCGGCATAATGTATTTTATGTAAACTTTCCGGCCTTAACGGAAACATAACGGCTTAACAAAACTAAGAATCATAAGACAAACTGTAAACATTTTTGTGTTCTGCCAAATGTATTTATGATTAATTGATGTTTGTCCTAAAAAAATATAATGATTAATGTTTACCGTTAACTCATAAAATTAACCGTTATCTTTATGAAGTCAAACTAGAGTACCAAACATAATAGGAATGTTGAATCCATTTTTTTATGATGTCGTTCAGGTACCCCGTACAAATCTTTCCGCCAATTAAAAGTTATGGTGGAATAAAGAAACTCTTATATAAACCCTAAAAATACTCCTTTTTGTGCAGTCGTGTAAAAATAGACGACCTTTATTCACACTTTCACAAAAATTGCCGTTACAGTCATGTTTATTACATAATAAGATTTTAGTACAAAAATATATTTTATCACACACGCTTTTATAGAATTCGTAATTGGTACATTGGTAATCTTGTGGGCCACCTTGCGTCTCCATCATCACGACCCTGGACATTATCTAGGATCAGAGTTTTGTTTCATTACAGAGATCTTGTGGCCACCTTCCGGCTTCATCATCAGACCAGCTATGGGTTATCATTATGTATATTGCATTGTCATTCGATTTACATACATATGCAAAATTTCGGCCCAATCGAACACCGAGAAGTGGGTCAAATTTAGCTTGCAAGATTTGACCTAAACATACAAACATTGCAAGTTAAAAATAGAAGCTTGTAAAAATTGAACAAAAATAACTTTTTTTTTTAATATTATTTGGTAACGAGACGAGCTGGTCGTTTGCCTGATGGTAAGCATAACGCCGGCCCATAACAATTGCAGTGCCATCCAGAACTTTGAAACACAAAGGCCTGCGCGGCATTGCAGTGCGCTCGTTACCCTGAGACATTAGGTATTAAGTCTCATAAGACCAGTAATTTCACTGGATACTCTGCTCATCAAACCGGAACACAGTAATGCTTGCACAATACTGCTTGGCGGCAGACTTCACTCACAAAGCGGTGGTAACAACCCAGACGGACACTCGCAGAAGAGTTACTCCTCCCACTAACCATGTACAAAACTATGGACAAAATAGTTTTTCTTATTAATTGTTTCTCTATAATATTATACTGTCTTCACTGTTATAATATAAAATACCTTCGTGGACTAACTTTGACTGCGAGATTGTTTTTCTGATCCTAATAATACTTAGACCATGATTTTCTTTAGAAAAGAAATCGGTAGGGCTGTTTCGATTTCGAGATATCTATACCTAATATTCTATAACTGTAATAGTGTGGAATCTCGACCGGCTGTATATATTTGTAACGGGATCTAGAATCATTTGATTTTTAAGAGCGCCCTTCTATGACTATGTGAATAAAAAAGCTTTGAAATTTATTTAAAAAAAACTCCGCTATAAAATAAATATTATTTTTATGAGTAACTACGAAACTCTTAATATAGTTTTCGGAAGTAAATCTAATACACGGTATTAGAAACGGAAATCACCAAATTCGGACGCAAAATCCAAATGCTATAAATGTTATCCTCGTACCTGACATTGAAAACCTAAGATTCAATGCAAAATAAAGCGTTACATAACAAGGTCTGACCCACAGCTCCGCTCGCGCCGCGTGGTTCCCGCTGTCTCAAGGTAAGGTTTCTGACAGTTCGCGTCAAAAAAAATGTCCTTACAAATGTTAGAAGCGATGACCTACCTACTCACAGATAGGTACTATTGCAAAGACTTTTCTATAGGAATAATAATAAAATGTTGATTATTCTTACACTTATATAACTAGAGATATATTAAAACTTTGTTGAAATATTTAATCTAAATAAATTTATATTTAATCTAAATACATTTATATTTAATCTAAATACATTTATATTTAATCTAAATAAATTTATGTACAAAAATGTATTTCGGCTATCTCGTAAACGTCTCTAACGATATGGATGAATTTTCTTTAAAGATAAGGCTTTGCTATTTAAGTTTACCTATACCTATTATAGTTGTATCCCTGGTACAAACGCAATTTTACACAAAAATAAGTTTAAAAAACAGGCATTAAATATACAAAGATAAGAATGTTGACACATTTAAAAAAATCCCAAAACAAAAAAAGTTCCCATCGATCACATACCTACTCCGACACCTGACTTCCTGGAGGAAATCAAGTACCTATATACAACAATGATTAAAAGTGAGAAAAAATTCACCAAATTTCGATCAATCTAAAAAAATGTCTCAGGGGACGACAGACCGGACGGAACGACCAATTTCACCATACACAGTTTATCAATGCAAATAATATACTGACTCATATTTTATTTGTCTAGAAACATCTTAGATGATACGTATCACAACCGCAGATTTTAATGACCTATTAAATAATTAAGTATAAAAAATATCATCAGCCACCGGAAGTTCTAGTCATTTTATTGGAACCTAAAAGGACAGATGAAGGCTACAGTTCACCAAACAACAACATGACTTAGACTAGACATGAAGGTAACCTTCTGTGAAGTCGTTATGCAATGAGTAAAGAATGTTTACATCCTCAAATTACAACTAAGTTTGCAAACTATGTTATCACAGTAAAAACAAATTATGTTATCAAATCTATTATTACAGGCCCCTTTTTAAGTCGTTGCCCCTTTGATTTGCAATGCTGATTTGTTGAGTCAAAATACCGGAGCTAAATTCATCGACTTGTTTAGGTACACTGCTTTATTACCTTTGGTTTTTTGCTCTTGTTGACGTCTTGAATGTCCCAACACAAAATTGTTTAATTAAGAACAAAGGTAAGATGTAATCTAGGTAGGTAAATATAATAAACAGAATATTAGCATTTAAACAAATAATGTAATGTTAACTACCTAACTTAAGTTAAGTACCTATCTTAAATTAAATTTATTAATCCTAAACACAATCTTGATTTAATAAACAAAAGCATAACGTTGTCATCCTACTATCCTACTAATTCCTCCTTTCCTAGTATATATTATCCATATTATTAACATTTTAAATGTGTTTGCATGTTTGTTGAGTTGTTCTTCTTTCACGCAGCAACGGAGAAACGGATCGATTTTATGATTTTTAGACAGATAGTTTATGGACCGGAGAGTAACATACTTTTAATCCCGGAAAAATGCAAATATGATAGTTGTTGATCAAGATGTTGAGCATTTCAAGAAGAATTAAAAGAAATTTTTCGGGGCCTTTTTTCATTTATTTTTTCAAGATTTTGGTTTCTATACAGTATTTTATAGATAAGTAGAGAATATACCTATAGAGAAAATAGTTAAAAGTCACACTTGGTTAAACTACTGTATTTTTTTTCTTGTAATATTGTTTTTTGCTTGTAATATTTTGAATTATGGAAACGGACATTTGTGCGTCGAAAAACAGGAGATTTGCTTCAGTGAATGCCTTGACTGAACGTAAACACACATTACGCGACGCTTAGTGGAAAATTTATAATATGCAGCAAGTTATTAATTGAATATTTGTTTTTGTATGTGTCGATTCATAAGTGTGTGAACATATTTCCATCACGCATTTATTAGCATGTTCTGTCTAATAAAATTGACGATGGTACGCGACTCTATAACATAGACAAAAGAGATAAAAAGATATGGCGCGAAAAATACCGTTTTTCTTGTCTTTGGATGTACTTTTGAATGTTTTCCTCATTGTTTGTAAATGGCGGAGATCTGAGGTAAAAAACACAAAACACACACCGAATTGAGAACCTCCTCCTTTTTTGTAAGTAGGTTAATAAAAGCGAAAGGTCACTCGCTCACTGACTAAGCACGAAATCTTGAAAAGTACTTGACCAATGAAACTGAAGGGCATGTAAGTAGGTAATAGGTAGGAGACGTCAGCTAAGAACGTATTTCGCGACAGATCCAAATTAAGGGCGTCTAAGGGCACGCGTAAGTTTCAATGAAAGTCGTCGTAACTACTCGGGATAAGTTTGAAAACACTAAAGTTGCAAGGTTGAAAATATCGCGTGCATGCATAGTTTTATCTTCATGTTTCATTTTTAGCACGAGATACTATAAAAGCGACATTACAAAACAAGAATTTTTTTCGAGTAATATTCCTTTAGCTTTTAGTCCCACCTTAGCAATCCCTTTTCATACTTATCTCGATTTATAATTGATTAATAGGTACCAAAATAATTGCCTGTCTGAATACACAAGCAGTACGAAGCTATATCCGAATAAAAGAATTGTTTATTTACAAAAACGTTTTAAAATAAAAGGTTTACGAACTGCTAGCGCCGCGACGCGTCTTGAATACTATAATAACATATTTATATTTTTATTAGTTTTTTGCGATCCCGCGTCACGATCTGTCAGTATATAATAATTTAGAAACAATAAACAGATTTTAAATTAATAACTAGATACTTTTTTATTTTATTATTTACTCTGCAAGCTCCAGGGCTCGCACCCTTTTATTTCTTGTAATTTTTACATCACTTCATTAAATTAACAAAAAGAATACTCCGAAGGCATAACTATGGTGACATACATACCTACATACATAAAAATAACTTTATATAAAAAATAACTAGATACTTAAAATATTATTGTAACTAAATATTGTTTATGCAAAACTTTGCGGGAATTTACTTGAATTTATAAACAAATGCACATATTACACAATTATTATGATTTATTTGCATACTTATGTATTACACATAACATTATGCACGAACATAAATATGATAATATGCAGAATTATATAGGTATGCTACATTAAAAATCGATTTTTACTAGGTGGTAGAACTAACTCTTCTGCGAGTGTCCGTCTGGGTTGGTACCACCGCTTTGCTCGTGAAGTCTGCCACCAAGCAGTACTGTGCAAGTATGACTGTGTTCCGGTTTGATGAGCAGAGTAGCCAGTGAAATTACTGGGCTATGAGACTTAATAACTAATGTTGCAGTGTAATGAGCGCAATGCAGTGCTGCGCAGGCCTTTGTGTTTCAAAGTTCTGGGTGGCACTGCAATCGTTATGGACCGGTGTTATGCTTACCATCAGGCAAATGACCAGCTCGTCTCGTTATCCATTTGAATAAAAAAATACGTAGTAATTTTACTCTTTTGCGTACCATGGAGTCCCCAAACTAGGTGGGCCGACGACTACCATGGTGCTGTTGGATGCAAAAGGCGAGTATTTCGAAATCACCGGTGACAAAATTCTCAGTTATGACTTTGAAATCCCTAATTTGCTAAATTATATATTTCGTATATTAGAAAGTCATATCCTGTTTAACAACATGCAACTATTTCTCAACTTTGATCATTGACAAACTTATGATTGTGTTTTATTCAATTTTATTTTTTAAGATGGAAATTGTTTTTGTGAAAATTTGCACTAAATACTCGTACCTATGATATCGTTTACCCATTCGTAAACGATATCATAGGTATGATAAATTTTAGTCACCGGCTGAGATTCATAAATAAGACTTTTTGTAAATCGGTGAATATCGGTCAAATCGCTAATATTTAGTCACTCGGTGTATTTAAAAAATGGCACCCCAAGTGACATAATGGTCAAATGCAAACCTATCAAAAGTAAAAATAAAATATACTGAACAAAACATGCCTGTCGACATACCTGTCGGGTTTTTGCCCTTGACTTAAATTTTAATACTCGTACTTGCCTTGCTAAAATATGTTTTTCGTCTCTCCATTAGTTCGCTGTCATATATTTATGTTTGCTACTGTTTTTACTGTAACTGTCAGATGTGACTTTTATTATAGTACTACTCTATGGATGTGACATAAGCCAAGCAAATCCAGTAATTAATCAAGCAACTCTGCGCAGCTGTTTTTGTAGCTAAGCTAGACGCATGTAGTGTTTATGTAATTGCTCTACATACCTGTCAAAGCTAGATTTTTCAGCTAGTTGAAAAAATGTTTCGCAACATAAAAAAAGCTATTTTAGTAAATAGCTTTTAAAAAAAAGCTATTTTAGTAAATAGCTTTTCTATAAATAGCAATATTGTATTAATTGTAAATAGCAATATTAATTTAAACTATACTATCAGATTATTTGCATTTTGTTGTTGCGTTGCTAGCATTAGATTTCCAGTTTTTTCGATATAGATTACAGACATTTGATTTTCATGAGAAAACGAATTGATTAGCATCATAAAAAATTGAATCAACATCCCAATTGTCCTTTTTCTTAATTAAATTAAAACTATGACATAAGATACTACTAAAAGCAAATGCATCTCCATTTTCAACCATTTTCTCCATTTCACTATAAACCTAAAGATTGGCTTAAAAAGGTCACTGACCTCCGGGTTTAGTGTGTAGCGTACATACCTAATATAAAAAAACACCATCATCCAAACACAATGCGCTTACCTCTGTCTCATCCTAAGAGATGTATCCTACAAGTTTTTATACTCTAAATAACCCTAATTTTGGTGTCTTATTACTTTATACCTATAATTTGACATTGCTCCGAAGACGTAATACAAAATTAAAGTTTCGGCATTTATAAACCAGTTATTAGGCGTTGCAATGACGTCAATGATCTTTTATTTTATGTTTTGAGATTAAGCTGGTCTTGTTCTGTATTTTTTTATTTATGTTTTCGATACCACAGTTTTGCTCGTGTAGTCTGCCGCCAAGCATTACTGTGTTCATAATGTTCCGATATGATGAGAAAAGTAGCCAGTGAAATTATTGGGCTTAGGGGCAGCTTAGACGCTTATGCAAACGTACGTTTGTTTGTCAGAATAACAACGCTTTTGCGTCAAGCGCGCATTTCGAGTATCACGAAATCCGCGCTTCACGCAAAAGCGTTGTTATTCTGATAAGCAAACATACGTTTGCATAAGCGTCTAGGCTGCCCCTTATGAGACTTAATACCTAATGTCTCAGGGTAACGAGCGCAATGCAGCGCCGCGCAGGCTTTTGTGATTCAAAGTTCTGGGTGGTACTGTAATTATTATGGGATATTATTCACACAGACGAATTTTCGCATTTATAGTAGGTATTAGTAGAAAGGAAGAAAATTGCATTATTGGTAGACGCTTAACACCAATTGAAAACCTAGTCTTGTCAATAAATTAAAAAGAAAATAGTTATAAAAATAAATAATTTCTTTTCTAAAAATTTATGCAAAATATTCAAAATGAAATAAACCTACCTCTATATAGCAAATAACATAAATTTATTATAATTTAGACGACACCTTGGGGTCATCTGACACATAAGCTATATATATAGCAAGGAATTTCATACTTCCTGGAGTATTAATTTAATAATAAAATATCATCTTGAATGCGAAATAAGTTATTAGATATACCTATCGTATATCATTAAAATACGTTAGATAGAGAGATAACTTTACTGTACATCCAATGTAAAAAGTAACAATACAAGCAGCTAAGGAACGTATATATGTACGAGTAGTACAAAGGGTGGTTTTATCTCTTCCAAACAGTTTACTTTTTTATGTTGTTGGTCGTTTGTCTGATGGTAACCATAATGCCGGCCCATAACAATTGCAGTGCCACTCAGAACTTTGAAACACAAAGGCCTGCGCGGCACTGCAGTGCGCTTGTTACTCTGAGACATTAAGTATTATGTCTTATAAGCCCAGTAATTTCACTGGCTACTCTGCTCATCAAACTGGAACACAGTAACGCTTGCACATTACTGCTTGGCGGCAGACTTCACGAGCAAAGCGGTGTTAACAACCCAGACGGACACTCGCAGAAGAGTTAGTCTTACCACTAACAGAATACCACCCGATGCACATTTGTTTTGTACATGCATGCAGATTGGTTGATGTGCATTGCTGTACCAATAGTGTTATTGTATTGCACATGTAAAGGTTCAATAATGGGTATACAACAAACTTTATTTTTTGAAGTATTTAAGTGTAGGTACCTATATGTTTTAGACAGGCCACGGTCGCAGCGGCATTGTCCTTATTGATATAAAAAGAACCATTAATGAATGATATTATCAAATAAAATAAATGCATATTTTATTGACTAAGCAATTAAATTTTGACAGTTCTTGACATTGAATCTGAACGTTTTGATACACTTGCTGGAAGCAACTTGTCAGGTACATTCAGTTATTAAATTACCCTTGGAGCTGAATAATCCATACTAATATTATAAATGCGAAAGTGTGTTTGTTGGTTTATCCTTCTTTCACGCAGTAACGAAGCAATGGATCGACGTGATTTTTGGCATAGATATAGTTTATGGACCGGAGAGTAACATAGGCTACTTTTTATCCTGGAAAATGCACGGTTCTTGTGGGAACGCGGGTGAAAACCGCGGGCAGAAGTTAGTTTGACATCAAATTGACATAGATAGCTGTCAATAAAGTATTAATGTTGACAAGTTGATTTAATTTGACGGATCGGTTTTACGGTTCCTGTGGGAACGCGGGTGAAAACCGCGGGAAGAAGCTAGTTTTATAATAATTTAAATTATGTAAACACGTAATAAAAAAGAGTATTTAAATTATTATCGCGATGCAAACTCCTATGCTTGTACCTTCTATACTAACCTATACCTGTTATGGGTATAGGGCATTTTCTATGTGCTCATACCTGGGCAGCTGTCGCACCTTCAAGTTGATAATCTTATTTTCTACTAGCTGTGCCCCGCAGCTTCGCCCACGTAGCCTAAATTACTCCTTGTAATAACAGCTATCTGCCAGTGAAAGTCCCGTCAAAATTGGCCCAGTCGTTTCGGTGATTACCCGGAACAAACAGATAGACAGACAGACAAACATTTTAAAAATGGTTGTTTTATTATAAGTAACGTATACACTTTCATATGCATAGTAAAAAGCTGTTATTTTGATATTACAAACAGACACTTCAATTTTATTTATGTGTATAGATTATGTTGAAAAAGTCCCGTCAACCGTGAACCTAAGTTCAATCTATTGATTTAATCCTAAGATTAAAATATTCTTTGCACGACCAAGAACTTCTGCAAGCAGGTTTACAAAATTCTATTTTCATGATAAAAAGTAACCTTTTCACCCACCATTGTCTAATTTTTTCTCAAATATTTCAATAACTGTTATTTTTTGCTGAAATGTCTATTGTCATAATAGCTCAAATTATGTATGTTTATACGTCAATATCTCTTTGGAAATATGGTTTCGTAAACAGAATCTAGTATAATTTTTTATCACAAGAGCAGAAAGTAAGAAATGACTGAATAAACTACCTACTTGGCTGAAATCACCCCTATAATAGTTATTGCCTTGAATGACTTTCTTATACAAATATAATAGGTATTTTAATTAATAATAAATTTGGCTCCCATAGTCTAGTTGGGTAAGGCGTCTGGCCCGGATAGCCAGAAGACGCAGGTTCGAATCCGAATAGTTGGAAGCGATATTTTTGTGATGTATATATTTGTGTGATAAAAGTATCGTAGAATTCGGGAAACTTTTAGATGATTCATCTTTGTGGAAATGATAATATAATTTTTGTTAATTTATTTTTAAACACTGTTTAACGCCTAGACGTGCCTTAGTCTCGCGATTAAATATGAGCAACCACAAATCCTTAAGTAGTGTCTAACCATTGTATAACACAATTCTGTCGTGACGTTAGTAATCATTTTTGACGTTTATCTTTAGAGGATGTCTAGCTAAACAGCCGACTAAAAATGTTTTTTGTGGTAACCTATAGTTAAGGTATAACATCTCACGCGCTAATCATTTTATTGCATGTAGTAACGGTTACAGTCTAGTATTTATTTTAAGCACATTGCCCAATAGTGATAGTAATCCATGGTCAGTAATAATTCTAACTACAGTATACAAATCAGAAGTTGGTCAATAATGTGTAGTGTGTACTGGATACTTTAACTACCTGTCAAACCTGTATAATGAAGAATTATAATAATTTATGTTTTTGAAGCGCCGCCGCCGAAATAGGTAGCTCAATTATTTAGATGCTGTTTATAGCTGACTTCAATGTTAAAAATAATTGTTACAATTTACAATTTGTTGTATTAATTAGGATTAGCTTTAAGTAAGTATACATAAGTTAAATTGATATTTTTATAAGGTTTTGTTTAATTTTGTTTTTAATTGGAAAATTCTTAGGTTTTTAATTATCCATCGTCTAATTTAATTTGTTTGCATGTTCTTCTTCTGTATGTTATACTTTTGTTTCATTGTGTGCTAAATAAAGCTGAAAATTATAGAGTTAAACAAAAATTAAAGAAAAATGAAAAAAATAATTGATAGTTAGGGACTCTTTTATACAGGGGGAGTTTGAATTAGTATATTATCCCGGGGTGATTAGGACCATCGTTATCAACGTTGTTGACAAGTTGTTAGGAACTCCCTTGGAATGAGATAACGCAAAATTTTCAAAAAAAAAAGTTCATACGTGAATTGCGCAGCATTTTCTGTATTTTTTTCTAAGTCTATTCCAATCATCGTTATCATTAAACAAAGTTCAACATAGTTCAAGTGAATCAGCTGATCTAGGGCTGCCCCGAAGTTCTTTAGTAGAATTTTGATGAAAACTTTAAATGTCTTTTCTTCAATGAAAAATTCCGAATTTCAAAAATTCGTAAGAGTAGTAATGATACACATTCCCTGGATATTCCCTTGGAGAGATGGGGTGTCCTATTCATACGTTATTATAGAAGAAGTCGATGTAACAAAAGTTACACAAAAACCGACTTCGAAAAATCAGCTATGAAAAAATGCACTAAAAAGTAAAAAACCATTTTTGTTTACTTGGATGACATAACTTTTTCTGGTATTTTGATTTAAAAACCAAACTACTGAACCGATTTTGATAAAATTTCTATGAGACTAATTTGAAAGTAATCCTTTCCAATAAAGAAAGAGTTTTAATAATCGGTTTATAAATGACGGAGTAATGTGATACAAAAACATAAAAAAACCAACCAAATTGAGAACCTCCTCCTTTTTTTTGAAGTTGGTTAAAAAGAGTCCATGAACGCTCGACATTATAGTTAAATTAAGTTTCATAAAAAAACAAAACTGTCTCTATTGTTATACATATCGATTTACGGCAGCGATGATTTTATTTCATTTAAAATTATTGATTTTAAATGTAAAATCATCTCTGCCATAAATCGATATGTATAACGTTGTGTGTTTGTATTTAAAACAAACAACATGAAAATCATAAATTATTATTTGTAATTATTACGCGAGCAAAGACGCGGTAATTAAATATACTTTTAATAAGATTATAGTATGCTAATAGATCACTTCAATCAATATATAAATTGTATCCGACAAAATATAATATTTATAAATATCGTATAAAGTCATAAATCAAATTAAAATGACCATTACGAGTCGAAGGTCTGCCAGGTTTCCTGGTGGAGACGCGAAAAAACTACGTGTAATGTCAATTTATATAATAATATATATGGCGAACTCAACGATTGATTTCGAATATAAATATCAAATTGAAAATGTGCACCAAGAAACCAAACTAAGATCCCAGTGAATGAAAACGTAATTTATATATTTGTACTTAATTATATATTATTATATTCGTAATTTATGTATTTGTAATTTTCATATAGGACGAGGTTTTTACAATACCGACTAGAATTTACTTTAAGAAATGTTTGCAAAAATAAGAAAAAAACTATCATCAAAATTCTATCTCTGCTTTTTTGTATTTTATGATGAGCGATTTATTATTTTAGTTATTCATTACGCTTCCAACTGGTAGTGGGCGAGATTATCTATAGACCTACTTGGGATTGTACTTTATCCAACTGTTTCTGTAGCTAGCTAGGTTATATGTAGTATTTATTTATGTATTAGCTAGTTAATAAAGGCATTTAGCCCGTTAAGAAAAAAGTTATTTGAAAGGGTACAATACATAGGTGACCTTATTTTGATCATACATGACGATGCGACTCAACGAGGCAATGCTGCCAGCACGCTGAGCACGCATGTCAGTCTGGGGGTGAGCTAAAAATTTTAGATCGATAGGCCTCCTAATCTTGTGTCTAATAGCTTGTATTATCCAACTGTTTTTGTAGCTAGATTGTAGTTAGACTTTTTAAACTGGCAACGAGACGAACTGGTCGTTGCCCCATGGTAAGCACAAAACCGGCCAATAAAAATTGCAGTGCCACTCAGAATTTTGAAACTCAAAGGCCTACGTGGCACTGAAGTGCGTTCGTGAAAGATAGGGGCACCTTAGATGCTCAAGCAAACGTACGTTTGCTTGTCAGAATAACAACGCTTTTGCGTCAAGCGCGCATTTCGAGTATCACGAAATTCGCGCTTGACGAGAAAGCGTTGTTATTCTGACAAGCAAACGTACGTTAGCTTGAGCGTCTTAGGTGCCCCTTAAACGAGTCGCTCGTTTCGATAACCAAAAGTATACAAATAAATAAAACTAAAGGCCAACTCGAAGTTTATCTTGTAAATATATCCGTACCATTTTAATAAAAAAAGCGGATAAAATAATCAAATTGACATAATAATAGTCATTATACATTTAAATAAAAGTATACAGTAATTTCATTTAATATTTAAATTACAAATTCAAGACGAGACTGGCAGTAAATGAAATAATCACCGTAATTTTTGAAATGAGTTGTCGAAAGTAAAGTTCAAGGAGCTGAACAACCAGAATTAAAGTTGTACAAACAACACCCTTCGAGGTTTTAGAAGCCTCATTCAATGAGTCTTGTTAATTTCCTCTCACATTTTTGTTACAGCATTAATTTATAATTAACATACCGCAAATATTTTGATGCATTCTTAGGTAATAGATTATTATTAATTTTGTTAGTTGTTATTGTTAGTGGGAGGACTAACTCTTCTGCGAGTGTCCGTCTGGGTTGTTACCACCGCTTTGATCGTGAAGTCTGCCGCCAAGCAGTAGTGTGCAAGCATTACTGTGTTCCGGTATGATGAGCAGAGTAGCCAGTGAAATTACTGGGCTTATGAGTCTTAATACCTAATGTCTCAGGGTAACGAGCAGTGCCGCGCAGGCCTTTGTGTTTCAAACTTTAAAAGTTCTGGGTGGCACTGCAATTGTTATGGGCCGGCGTTATGCTTACCATCAGGCAAACGACCAACTCGTCTCGTTACCTAACAACATAAAAAAAAATAATAATATAGGTAAGCGTAATGAAACATTGTTATGATAGAACGATTCAGAAGTCTCTAGGTAGGTAATCGGCAAAAATTTATAATATAACTAGCTTCTGCCCGCGGTTTTTACCCGCGTTCTCACAGGAACCGTACATTTTTCCGGAATAAAAAGTAACCTATCTTACTCTCTGGTTCATAAACTATATCTATGCCAAGAATCACGTCGATACGTTGCTGCGTTACTGCGTGAAAGAAGGACAAACAAACAAACCAACAAACACACTTTCGCATTTATAATATTAGAGTAGGAAGTAGGATTATGCTGATCCAGCTTACAAAATTCCAGGTACAAATCAAATTGTAACTTTACATTGCTAATGCAAGAATTTAGATTAAAATCTCCAACTATAAATTTATTATACGAGTATCCAGAAGGGAAGTGTATTGACCACAGATTTGTACTATTGTATGTCTGTAGTATTGACAGACTACGTTCTCTAGACAGTTCAAAACATCGTCATATTGTGCATCTTTATAAATAAGAGGAAAATACACTACGCATACTAAAAACTTAATATTTTTCCACACAATTTTTACTACCAACTTTTCCTTATCGACTGTTAAGCCATCAATGTTCGTCATGGTTATATTCGCATTAATTGATTTAAATTAACGTTCTTAAGAATCGTATGTTAATAATGAAATAAATCCCTGTTTGCAATATAATGTAAGAAAAACCGTTTTTACCACACAATCTGAGAAAGGTTTTGTTTATCATACAAAATCTGCGTGCAAAAGTGCTTTTTAACCGATTGCGTGCAAATAGTTATTTTTTATGCAAGGCTGCAGAGTTGTTATTTGGCGCGAGTACTTGTATTGAACCTGAGGAAGCGAAGGAATCTATTCGGTTTTCTCCTGAAAAATCCTGAACATAGCGTTTCAAAGGTACGAGATCCAAAATAACTTTGTTGCCGAGCGCAACACAATTTTACGCGCCGGTCAGCACTTTTGCGCGCAGATATCGAATGACAATTAAGACCTTTCCGAGCTTGTGAGATGGAAAATTTTTAAATAGCATTTTAATGTCCCAAACTGGTTATTTTGCGTCTCGTAGCGTTGAACCCTCGATCCGCTCAGGATTCTATATCTGAACCAATCCACTCAGGATTGGTTTAAATATTTTTAGGATTTTATAATTGGTCCCTTCGTTTCCTCGGCTTTAGTACAAGTAGTCGCGCCAAATCGCAAATTTGCAGATATTTGATGGAATGAGACGTTACTTTGCGGAAGTCCATTTTAATGGTACAATGGTAATTAACATTGTTTACTAACAAATCGACTAACTTTTTTTTTTTATGTTATTTGGTAACGAGACGAGCTGGTCGTTTGCCTGATGGTAAGCATAACGCCGGCCCATAACATTTGCAGTGCCACCCAGAACTTTGAAACACAGAGGCCTGCGCGGCACTGCAGTGCGCTCGTTACCCTGAGACATTAAGTATTAAGTCTCATAAGCCCAGTAATTTCACTGGATACTCTGCTCATCAAACCGGAACACGGTATTGCTTGCACACTACTGCTTGGTGGCAGACTTCACGAGCAACGCGGTGGTAACAACCCAGACGGACACTCGCAGAAGAGTTACTCTTACCACTAACAGCGTTTTTAGAGTAGAGTAGAGTTTTTCCGCGTTGTGAGTTCCAGCCGTGTCGGAGGTGGTTCACATATTCCAACCAAGGGTCTTTAACTAACTAAAAAATACTAATTGATGGTTTTGCAGTCCATCGTTGCGAGCTCAAGAAAGTTTTTTGTTGTATAACAAACGAACCCAGGTTTCGTTGTCCAGCGTCGCGCGTTACGTTTGGTTAAATTCAGAATAGATCGAACTTAGGCCATTAGACATTCTTTATCGCGGAATTAAAACTATAAATTACATATGTAATCTTATTTAACAAGTTTGCAGCTTTGCATAACAATTAACATTTATGAATAACTTAAACATTACATTAACAAAACTACAATCACAAAAAAGAAGAAACATGAACAATATAATGTCAAGTGTTAGGTACCGACTCAGCACATATTTAAGGTCAATGACCCTAGTCACTGATTTTCTGTCGGAACCCATCATGACATCGAGAACATAATGATTGTGTATTTTCAGGGTTTATCTCTAGAATATTCGTAGAACATTTTATAGAATACTAGCGAACCGAAGGCGAATAAATGGTTATTGTGAGTCATGATAGACATATTATGCTACAGCGTCATCTTTAAGCTGTTATATTCCACCATACATTGTTTTCGTGTAACTTTAACTATTTACACAGCGCACGCCACGGAAACCCTCAGATAGAACATTTTTTCCGACAACATCAAACCGGTAGCTTATTTTCACTAAAAATTTACATAAATTATATAACGTTCTCAGATAATCCCACTTTCTAATGGTGAAAACTTTATGAAAGTCAGGAGGACTTTAATTTGTAATATTATTATGTAGTGATATATTAATTTATTGTTACAGCTATCAAGATGGTTGTGAGCGCCATGAAAACCTTGGAGAGCCTGCCTAGCAAGAGTCGCATCTCAGTCATGAAGATACAGAACTTCACTGTCACAAAACGACGTAAGTTTTTACCAACCTATTTTTTATTCTACGAGAAGAGCTGGTCGTTTGCTTGGAAACATAATGCCTACCCAAAACACTTGCATTGTAACCTAGAACTTTCAAACCCAAGATATGCGGGACTGCAGTGCGCTCGTTGCTCTGAGTCAATATAAAGGTTGATCTTTTTTACAGTGAAGTCTTGCTGTGACGTATCTATAATTGATGATTGATTATACTAATCTAAAAGAACCAATGAGACCATCTGAAAGGTCGTTGTAACCCTATTTATGAAAAATTGCAACCGACATTAACGCTAATATCGCTATATATGAAAGTTCATCAATTAATTCCATTTTTTAAATAAAATTTATAATTAAAAAATAATAATTTAAAGCGGTTGAGGAATGAAAGAGAAATCGAGTAATATCGACTCAAAAAAACCTTAGAATTAAGAAGTTGGAAGTCAGTTAGTAATGGATTTTTTATACGAAAGGCCCCTAACTTATTATAAGGTTTTAACTTATTTTTCTTTTTCAGATTCAGTAATAAAATTAGCTTATGGAATCCTCCTGATGATAATATCTATCATCATGGCGGCGATTAATCCTGTAGAGTTGGTGTCAAATTGGGTAAGTCATAGCTTAAAATATCTAGATAAAATAATTGATAACCACATACATATGCAAATAGTATAAACAAATACTAAATTATCCTCCGGGTTTTTAACACCACGGATTTTACTCATTGACACATTTTGTATTTGGAAAAGTTTATCCTTTTTTTTATGTTTTTTGGTAACGAGACGAGCTTGTCGTTTGCCTGATGGTAAGCATAACGCCGGCCCATAACAATTGCAGTGCCACCCAGAACTTTGAAACACAAAGGCCTGCGGGGCACTGTAGTGCGCTCGTTACCCTGAGACATTAAGTATTAAGTCTCATAAGCCCAGTAATTTCACTGGATACTCTGCTCATCAAACCGGAACACAGTAATGCTTGCACGCTACTGCTTGGCGGCAGAGTTCACGAGCAAAGCGGTGGTAACAACCTAGACGGACACTCGCAGAAGAGTTAGTCCTCCCACTATCTCTACTAATATTATTCTCCTATCTATTTTAACCATCGGGTTTTTGCCCGGCCCTTTGATAGACGTTATTAAGTGGCCTTCTTAAATTACAATTATAACAAACTATGACTTGGTGAGGTAGTCATAAGACGGACTATCGTAAGATATGATTAAAAAGCCTGGAATATTTATGACTTTAAACCGATCTAACAAATGAAACACACATGTCTAATAAGGTATTAATATCCAAAAAACTTCTCAGAATGGGAAGAAAGGGAGGAAACGTGGTTGTCTATATGTTAAGTGTTAATAAATAGGTTAATATTGTAAAAAAAAACAGTGAAATTTTGAGATATTAAAATTAACATAATTGGTGTAAAAAGAAAGCTCAAAGCTATTAATTGTGATGCTCAATTATATAAGTTTTGATAAACAAAACTATACATGTTTAGTGTTTACATTTTTGTTAGTGGGAGGACTAACTCTTCTGCGAGTGTCCGTCTGGGTTGTTACCACCGCTTTGCTCGTGAAGTCTGCTACCAAGCAGTAGTGTGCAATCATTACTGTGTTCTGGTTTGATGAGCAGAGTATCCAGTGAAATTACTGGGCTTATGAGACTTAATACCTAATGTCTCAGGGTAACGAGCGATCTGCAGTGCCGCGCAGGCCTTTGTGTTTCAAAGTTCTGGGTGGCACTGCAATTGTTATGGGCCGGCGTTATGCTTACCATCAGGCAAACGACCAGCTCGTCTCGATACTAAATAACATAAAAAAAAACTGGTGGTCCTTTCTGAGAATGGTAGTCCACACACTGACAATGCCTCTGGTATTGCAGACGTTCATAGGCAGCGGTAACCACTTGACAACAGGTGGGACGCTTGCGAGTTTGTCACTTAATTATATTAAAAAAAAGCACGTTCTCTAAAAAGTACCCCTTACCGGAATTTTAAACATTGACGTCATTGAAGCAATTTTTTTTAAAACCGGTCTACTTGAGGCCTTTTTTAAACGTTTTTGCCGTAGCACCAACGTCATTGTGTTATTAACTTTTACAAGCATTTAAATAATATAATTATCAACTTTCTCCCTTTCATTTTACTGACGTCCGCATATTATTATATCATTAACATCGTTACTATGATCGAATTCCTCCTCAAAAAATACCGTTAAAAGATTTCACATAACCATGAAAGATATCTACATAATTAAAATCAATCATTATATATATTATATATAAATGTGTTATGTATAAATCAATCACATTGGCAATCAAAAAATGCTTACTGCTGATTTTGATGAAATTTCTATAGGACCAAACAGAAAGTATATCCTCTCTGTTTTGTGTCTTAGTTTAGTGACTTAGTCACTAAAAGTCGCACTAGAATTATACCTTTGTTGTGCATAATCTATACCACCTAAATAAAATTGAAGTGTCTGTATTGTGATGTCAAATAACAGCTTTTTACTAAATGCATATGAAAGTATATACGGTAAATACAACAAAAAAAAACATTTTCAAAAATTTTTGTCTGACTGTCTGTTTGTTCCGGGTAATCTCCGAAACGGCTAAACCAATTTTGACGGGACTTCCACTGGCAGGTAGCTGATGTTATATAAGGAGTAACTTTGACTACGTGGGCGAAGCCGTTGGGCACAGCTAGTAGTAACAGCTATAGAAAAATATTTCATGCCTAGCAATATGATTTACTAATTTTATAATGTGCTAAGATTTTATCACCATAATATACTGCGTGCCATTTTGTTAAACGATTTGAATAATTCCTAACAATTAGACCAGATATGTATGTAGTTTCATGTGCGTCATTTTGGAGCAACCGGTCGGTCCCCGGTCAGGTGACGTGCCCTGTGATTAATTAGTGCTTAAATTTTACTGTGGAATTTATTACTTGTGTTTTGCTTCTGGTATTTTTTTTTACCAGTTGGGCAACACAACTTTTCATGTATATACTTAGATTATTATAAATGATAGTATAAAAATGATGTAATATGAGGAGATTAGCTTAACGATAGGTGGATCATGGTAATAGCGCCTTCCAAAAAAGGTTAGTAGGTAAGATACTTGTGAAAGATAGAGATGTGAAGAAAAGCCGATACAAATTACTGGGCTTTAACTAAAGTCTTAAGAGAACGAGCGCCCTCGTGGGGGCAGACCTCTCGTTTCCGACCATCTTACGAAAGAGTGCAGTCGACAATAAGTGTGTCCGGGAGGCGGTGGTCTCCTTTGCGAAGACGTTGTTTTGCAAAGGTAGGCTCAGGAGCGGGACAGAGAGAGGGATTCCCTCTCTTTCCCGCTTCGGAGAGCAAGGAGACGGGGGTGAGGTATCCATCGCTTCCCGTCTCCACCGAGAAGGTCTGGGACGTCCCACACTCTAGTCATAGGTAGGATCCTCCCGAGGCGGAGGCGATGCGTTCGTGTTCAGGTGCATCGCCTGAGCCGTGCGGGGGCGTCCCCTCTCCCCGTGAGGTGGGTCCGTCCTACAGAGGACGGACGACCGCTGACGGGGTCGCGAGGAGTGTGTTAACGGGCCCGTGACCCCGTATGAATGCTGGAAACACCCCGGTGGTTTCGAGATAGGATAACGAGCGTCCTACAGTAAAGCGCAGGTATCTGTATATCAAGAGTTCAATTTCATGGCGCTCGGCGTTTTGGTGATCGCAGTAGATGATGATTATGCGGCCCATTCCCTGGATAGTTACTATTTCTAATCAGTACCTGATCTTGACGATAGAGCAAATGCAAGAAAGTATACGGTTCCTGTCACTTGCACTGTAGGAATCGCCACACGGGCCAAACCGTGACTAGTTAGATAGAAGATAAACATTTATGTCAACAATGGGTTATTTATAAAACTCATAAGACTAAGACGAGATACAATTGACAAGTTGATAGGTTATTGCCCTCTATTTATTGAGTATACCTATTTCCGGTATTGCTCTCCATTGATAGACTTATCTATATTTATCAAAAATATTGTAACCTCACTTCTTAATAAAGGAGTGCTTCCAACAAAGGTTAACAGGGTAATGTGTCTGATAACCCAATAATGAATGGATAACTAAGTAATGAATTGGCCTCATTAAACTAATAATAAGATGACATGACTTAACTTTAACCTTTTATACGAGAAAATTCTATTTAGAGTGTGATTTATAGACAAGTACCAATTTTATCAACTTTAGTTAGTTTTGACCAATTGATCTACATTTTATAGCACAGCTTGATAACAACTATTTTTTTTTCTGCTTTGATGTCTCTTTTCTATTTTTTTTTTAATAAATATAGATTCAGTCGACGATTATTCCATTACTATCGATATTAAAAACTTAAAATAGATACGTATATTTCGTTTGTTTAATATATTCATTTATATGAATTAACGTGATCTTAGTAGCGTTGTGTGAGAACAGTCATAAGTTAATAACGAACATAATTTATTATAAGGCAATTAATTAGGAGACCTGGCAGACCGTCTGGTCAAACTTGCCTAAAATGCCTTTTTCCGACACAGAGGTCAGGCATTGCCAACGTGTTAATGTTCACGTTTCCACCAGCTTTATTACTTCAAGTTACAATAAGTCGGCGATTGCTTGTTGTTTTAGAATAAGACTGAACATTCATACAAATTGGTATTTGAAATACATATAATAAAGTTCATGATTGAACTTTATCTATACAAATAAATAAAATTTAAGTGTCTGTTTGTAATATCAAACTAACAGCTTTTTACTTATTGCACATTAAAGTATATACGGTACCTATAGCAAAACAACCATTTTTTCATTTTTTATCTGTCTGTCTATCTGTCTGTTTGTTCCGGGTAATCTCCAAAACGGCTGAGCCAATTTTGACGGGACTTTCACTGGCAGATAGCTGATGTTACAATGAGTAACTTAGGCTACTTTTATTTTAGATAAAGAATTAGGGTTCCGCGCAAAAAAGTAAAAGCCATGAAATCCAAATTCTTCGCGCGGGTGAAACAGCGGGCAGCAGCTAGTAGCGAATAAAATAAGTACAGTTTTAAAATAGTAAAAAATACTTTAGTTGCCCTTATTATCCTCACTATCCTGTAACCATTTTCTTAAGAAGTCAAAAAATTAAATCATTCGAAAATTAATACCTACAGTCCTACATGCTACATGATTACCTCAAAATGGTCATCGGAGATGGGAACCATGTGGTTGCGGATACATCACAGAGTTCAAACAGAGAGGGGTGGCGACGGGTAATTGGTGAATTGAGTGGCCAATCGGAACGGCCATGGCCACTGAAATGACTCTGCCTGAAATGGCGTCGTGGGCGGGTCGCCCTCTTTCCTCTAAAATGGTCGAGGAGAGCGAAATCTGGCACATGCGTCACACTCGTGAACGGGTGCTTCTGGTGAGGTCTCGTCCGCTCGGATTGTCCGCTTAATTAACTACTATTAATAAACATTGTAATCTCTATAGATACCTAATTAATTTACTGCTCTTATCAAACTAATTTTAATATTATGTATTCGAAATCTTAATAGCTGAATTAATCTTTATATAAACTACTGTTTATTAGTCTTAATAGATATAGTTAGGCCTTCGGAGTATACTTTTGTTTAGAAAGTTGGTGAATAAATTGTGACAAACTAATTTATTTACCAAAAAAAGGTGCCAGATCTGGAAATTGCAGAGTATAGAATTAAAAAAATTGCGTTAAAAAGGGACGAACCCACTTCAGTGAAAAAACTACTGAACCGATTTTGATGCAATTTCTATGGGACCAATGTGAAAGTATATGCTTTCAAACTAAAAAAGAATTTTCCAAATTACAGAGATTTGAGGTAACAAATATTAAAAAAAATACCCACCGAATCAATTCGGTGGGTAATTTTAGGTTATCAATAACCTTCTCCTTTTTTGGAAGTCGGTTAAAAAAAGCCGTCACGTCTTCGTAGTTATACTATCAACATATCGAATGAAACAAACGGGTTTTACCAGAAAACAAATAAACTTGCATCGGTGATTTTGTTTTTGATGTAGAGAGAAAAAATTTAACACCTTCATTAATTTTACAAGTAATTACATTAATTTACAGTTTTATAGCATAGGGTAAACGTCCCATTACTCGTCAGTTTCTGAATTTAGCTGTCTTTGCAGCTTTGCCTCGTCTCTGTTTGTTAACTTAGAAATATCAAATTTTTTGACGTGATTACTTATTTATAAATCTTTTCGGTAAACATATTTTTAGTACGATAAAAAAACCACAAGTTATTAAAATAATTGAAAAACTGAAAAATAAGTGAATTGTACCAGTATCCGTCAGATTTGTCCTAATTTTCGTCAAATTGTCCCAGAACTCGTCAATTTTTACCACTATTTTGAACTCTGTAACCTTGGTATTAAGGTTCATTATTAAATTGTTTTTTGGCGATATAACCCTCAAATTAAAAATATAGGGCAAAAATATACCCAGAATAACCAAACGCGTCGAATGCCTAGGACAAAAAAGATTAAAGAATATTATTTATTGCACCAAATGAAACCAATTTAATCAAGCTGTTTTTTGCATTAACAAGTTTTTTTGTGAAAAAATATAAATAAATATTCAAATATATTTTTCCAGAAAAGCTTTTTGTAAAATACGTAATGGATTCTGTAGTCTCGTAGCCACCTTCGGCTCCATCATCGGCATCCTAAATATCGCCTAAGGTTTGTTTGATTCTTGTAAATACTCAATCTTCGTTTATTCCCCGATCTATCCACGCGACATTGGCGAAATTGCGGCAACCCTGCAGAAGCCATTAAGAAGAAGTTGAAGTAAATACGCAATGGGGTTATGTCATTACGTTACAACGTTAGTATACTATACGTTACTACCTTCCGGCTCTGTTATCGGTCCAACTTGGTGATATAATTATATTGCATTGTAATCCGATTTACATACACACGTCAAATAAAGTTTGAGATCACTAGCAAAAGATGTTTCTTTTTTAATTTTACTTTTTTAAAAGAATGTTGCTTACGTAACATATTTTTATAAAAAGATACACTTGTTGAAAAAAAAAATTAAATTATTTTTTATTAACTAAAATTGAATTTAAAAGTCATAGTGCAATTTTGACTACTAAATAATTTAAAAATAATAAAGAAAAAGAGGATTTAACTAAATATTATCAACATTTATTATTAAATTGTTTTTATTTAGTATAAGATAACTCCTCCCCTGGCTCGAACACATGCGGCAATCCTTCTTGGCATGCTGAGAATTAAGTTATTCAGCATTTCTTGCGGTAACCTGTCCCATTCTTGAATAACGGCTTCCCTGATCTCTGGAACTGTCTGGGGAGGTGGCTGACGGTTCCAAACAGCTCGCTTGACAGCATCCCACGCGTGTTCTATCGGGTTTAAGTCAGGCGAGCCGGCAGGCCAGTCTATTCTGGTAATGTCGTATTCACGCAGAGCAGCGTTGATTCGTTGAGTTCGATGTGCTGGGTGCATTATATCGTCAACCAATACGAATCGAGGACCATGGTTTATTCTAAATGACCTGACAATTCCATCAATAGCAATGGTTTGGTACAACGCTGCAGTCATCCAGCCACGATACGGGATCAAAGTCGTTCTAGCACCAATCATTATACCGCCCCAAAAGGATACCGATTTCCCGCCTTGTTGAACGGTTCCGGTGGCAGTTCTTTGTCTTTTGACAATTCTGCCAAATGTTTTCAGCGCAAAAGCTTAGGTCTTCCCTCCTGTTCTCGTACACGTCCACCTCATGATTTATGGACGCTTTAATGCGGCCGATGTGGTCAGCGACTTCGCCTTTTTCGTACTCGACTGTCATTGCGTGTAGACGGTCAACACACGGTGAGAGTAGTCTCACTTTGTGAGTGTGTTGACCGTACCTGGTTCGGCCTCTCCGAGTTTTGAGAGATTTGAGTTAGAGTGAGTTTTGAGAGATACCTGAGCAAAAGGAGTCTTCTCACCCCATTCGAATAGTGCGATCGTCGTTTCTTGGCCGCATTAATCGATATTGGTGGTCTGCTATTTCCGTCACAGGTAGCGCGTTATACGTTTTACGTTTCATGCTCGTTCGGGTGGTGCTTCCGTTCAGCAGAGACGCTAAGCTTGGCGATATTGCAACATGTTTCCGTGCTCCCGCATTGCAGAAGCTTATGCCGAGTCTCTCGGCGCAGTCGTCCATGTTGAATATTATATGGATTACTTAAATAACCTAAAAATAAAAATGAAAACAGTAATTTTCATCATTAGCTATAAAGTAATTTGATATGTATAATATTTTATAAAATAATTTGATATTACTCATTACTATACTTTAAATATTACTTTACTTAATAAAATACTAATTGTGGGTCAGGGAAGTACATGTAAATTTTAGTGGTCTATCTAAGTGTCCTATATTTGGGCGCAGTCTACTGGGCAGGGAAAGTCATACGCACGAAGTTACGTCATATATTGCTTTAACTACGCCATACAAAAACATACGAATAAGCGCTGCCGTACGGGCACGTGGTTGCAAGGTGGTGGTACGACTAGCGCCAAATTGCGCGTATTGCCTCGCTTGCAAAATGTCAACCTGCAACGCATGCCCCTACAAAATATACAAAAAAGAAAAACCAAAAACTTTTTATTGTATGTACTTATTATAACTATAATTTTATATAAAAAAATAGAGGCGGTCTTATCGGTAACCGTAATTCCATACTTGATTATAGAGGTAATTATCTTTAAATAAAATAAAAGTAATAGTTTTGCGAACCCTCAATTAATATACTCAAATAAAAATCTGACCGCCATCGCCCCCCTATAATAAAACCGTAAACCGTATCACTGCACAATAAGGTTCAAAATATACTCAATGACGATATTACGCGCATTTTGTTAATCATGTCCCAGTTACCGTCAAAATAATAGAAATACTGACGGGTATTGGGTCAGATAGGGTATTTTAAGTACGAATACCTGTCATACGCATAAATAAGAAGCTAATAATAAAAATAGCACAATTTTATAGGTTATATCGTTAGAAAATTAACTTGAGCGTTTCACTAAAATATCACACT
This sequence comes from Crocallis elinguaria, assembly GCA_907269065.1. Taxonomy (NCBI): domain Eukaryota; kingdom Metazoa; phylum Arthropoda; class Insecta; order Lepidoptera; family Geometridae; genus Crocallis; species Crocallis elinguaria. The sequence goes on from OU026068.1 coordinate 18,878,854, forward strand.
CACCAAAATGGCCTCCTAGTCCTGTGAAACTTGGAAACAAAAGTGGTGCGCAGGACTACACTTTCAGTTACTAAACTTCCCAAAAAACACAAATTTCAAAATCGCTAACTTTGATAGCTTATTTCTCCGGAACCATTATAGATATAACTAAATGGTGCCATTTTAATTATGAAGTATATTATTTTAAATATATTGCTATAAAAATATTTTATTAAGCTCTCGTTAGAAATAAGTAAGTGGCCTTTTTTTACAATCTGACGAGTATTGGGACATTGACGACATTACCAGCGTTTACCCTAGCTACAATTTTTAATGGCTCTTTAGTGTGAAACGGAAATAATTATATCTTGTAGACTGTCGTTCTATAATTTATGGCACCCAAGTATAAGGCATAGGATAATCTGATTACTATGTTTAATTTATGCATGCCATGACATTTTTTATAAAGTTCTAATTTAAAAATTCTATTAAAAAGAAAACATAAATGGAAGCTAACTTTTACATACTGAGATTTGTTTTAGCAAACATTTTCCTTAGTTTCTGTATTTTTATTAGGATGATGTTCATCATCATCATCAGCCTAATTACGCTCCCACTGCTGGGATACCGGCCTTCTCTCAGAGAGAGAGAGAGAGAGAGAGAGAGAGATATTAATGACGGTTTTATATTTTTAGGTTACCGTATCTAGAAATGAAGAAGAATACGTGGAGAAGAGTACCTACGTAATTATGTATGGGTTATTAAACCCACAGATCATTTATATACCCATCCCTTTGTTGTCCGTCTACCAGTAGACACAGACTTCACAGACAGAGTCTTTATCTCAAAATATATTAATAACCTATTGTGTTATTGTCGTAGTTTCGCAATTAACAAAATCGGATATACAGAACAGAGTTTATTATGGAATGTAATGATGAATATAGTATTTTAAACAAATAGACAAAAGCCTTTTCTCAGGTTTCTTTCCTTTCCTCACCTTTCCTTTCTGTGCTTTAAATATTTTATGTTTAATATTGTTTATTAAATATCCACCATTTTTATTTACTCTCGATAGGCTAGTTAGCTAGGTTAGTGCTACCTCACAATTTGGTCGTTAGTGGTAGGACTAACTCTGCGAGTGTCCGTCTGGGTTGTTACCACCGCTTTGCTCGTGAAGTCTGCCGCCAAGCAGTAAAGTGCAAGCATTACTGTGTTCCGGTTTGATGAGCAGAGTAGCCAGTGAAATTACAGGGCTTATGCTCAGGGTAACGAGCGCACTGCAATGCTGCGCAGGCCTTTGTGTTTCAAAGTTCTGAGTGGCACTGTAATTGTTATGGGCCGGCGTTATGCTTACCATCAGGCAAACGACCAGCTCGTCTCGTTACCAAATCACATAAAAAAAAACTTAGCCTGGGGATGTCTCAAAGTATAGTTGCGTGAACACCGTATGACGACGGATTTTCGAGAATGGTAGCTATTGCGGTACCTATAGTACAAATAATCTTCTTATCTTGGTCTAAGTTTATGGTACCTAAAGCGTAAGTATTTGATGATTACTTTATAAAAATTTAACGACCGACCTCGGCAAGAGTAACAACTAGCTCTCTCTAGCTCAGGAGTTAAAAAACTTGATATACGTTCTATGCGGGATTTACTCACTTTATGAATACAGATATATGCAAAGCGTTGCGCTTCTACATGTATTACCTATGAGGAGTGCAATATATGGCTTTATTACCCGATTAATATACTAACCTGAAGGTTTATCTACACTCTAGAGGGTGTAGAGAAAATGCTAATTTTTAAATAAGCATGATTCGTTCTACCGCATCATCACTTACCCTTATCAATCCTTACCAAGTAACATTATGTGCGCAATCAAGTTATACCTAATCGACAAAAATATGTTGGACCGGTTTTTAAGATTTTTGGCGAATATTGTATGCGATCTAAAGAGGCTATAAAATATAGCTATAGGAATTTGACGTTGTATATCTATTTAGGTATGTAGAATTTTTATACCTATTGTTTTTTATACAAGAGTTTTGTTAAATTATTAATAATTACAAATTGTAAAACAACTTTTAACGGTTTTTATCTCACGTATCTTTTACATAATGTGAATACCTACTTGACGTTTAAAACTCGTTGACCTTTCTTAAAATATTTAAAGTTTGGTTAAACTTTTGTTACATTTAAACTTTACAAACAGTACTTTTACAATTATCACTTATTCATACTATATAATATAATATTATAAATTCGAAAGTGTGTTTGTTGGTTTGTTGATTTGTTGGTTTGTTGCTTGTCCTTCTTTCACGCAGTAACAGAGCAACGGATCGACGTGATTTTTAGCATAGACATAGTTTATGGACCAGAGAGTAACATAGGCTAATTTTTATCCTGGAAAAATGCACGGTTCCTGTGGGAACTCGGGTGAGAACCGCTCGCAGAAGCTAGTCAGTAATTAAGCAGGCGGCGCACCGCGCAACCTCGAAATGTGTCAAATAAAATATATTACTTTACTTTACATAAATATGTATTTATTAGTATCAGTATTACTGGTATAGATAGTGCGTAGACAAGATTAGCTATTTAATACTAGATATAAGCGGCCCGTACATGCATGATTGATGAATTAGCTCGGACCACGAGAAAACCATGTAAAACCACGATCACAGCTTGACGCATACCGCATGCACCGCTGAGGTGGAGCTTTGTAGAAATCTAGTCTAAGCGCTAACCTTATAGGTTCGAGGTAGTAAATGAGACTCACCCGCAGCCGCTTCTACGATATCTACTCAAAAAATAGTTTCGTAACCACTGCGTGTTCAGTGCAGAAGCCACGGTAAATACGCGGTGATGCACAAGTGATGTACGTAACGTAAAGCGGAGTCTAGGCAGGGCCTGAAAGTGACTGCATTATCTCATTTCGTGGATTTTTGATCGTTTTACATCAAATTGCGCTTGCGTGTATATCCCCCGTAATCCGCGCTTGTTGCAAAATAATGGTTATTTTGGCAGCAAAACGCAAATATGCATAAGCGTGTATGGCCAGCCATAGGCAAACCTCCTTAGACCAATACAGGCTAACGATCGTCTCACGTTACGATCAAAGATGTAGCAACTTGAACTTGAAGAAATCTTACTAAGGAAACCTACTAGGAAACACATAGTAAAGTCTCAGGAAATCGAGTAGGTACGCTGCAGTGCTGCGCATGTCTTTGTATTCGAAAGTTTTTAGTGGCACTGCAATAGTTATGATGATGGATGGCATGTATCATGTCTAAAGCGAAGCCGTGTGTTTGATAAAAAAATGGGGGATGGGAAAACCAAGTTTTGTAATTCTAACAAATTTTCCTCAAAATGTGTTTTTCGAAGATCAATGTAAGAACTAGCATTTTGATGTCAACGGTCGAGAGTCTAAAATATAGCCTTAACAAACGTATAACGTAGTTAGTGGTAGGACTAACTCTTTTGCAAGTGTCCATCTGGGTTGTTACCACCGCTTTGCTCGTGAAGTCTGCAGCAAGCAGTAATGTGCAAGCATTACTGTGTTCCGGTTTGATGAGCAGAGTATCCAGTGAAATTACTGGGCTTACTAATGTCTCAGGGTAACGAGCGCACTGCAGTGCCGCGCAGGCCTTTGTGTTTCAAAGTTCGGAGTGGCACTGCAATTGTTATGGGCCGGCGTTATGCTTACCATCAGGCAAACGACCAGCTCGTCTCGTTACCAAATAACATAAAAAAAGTTACCATCTTTATTTTACGTAAGTTACGTCTCCGTGATTCGGAAGTTACGGTTTCTAAAGTCTAGAGAATAGACAATTGGATAATGAGACGAGGTGGTCATTTGCCTGATGGTAATCATAACGGCAGTCCGTAACAATTACAGTGAGAGCACTTCAAACACAAATGTTATTATAAGTAGAGATAATTCGGAAAAACCCTGACTTTTAATAATAACACTTTTAAGTGTACAATATTATATTCGTATAAACACTTAAATATTTTATACTGCATGAGGTGTTATATAAGACGTGACTTGCGGTCAGATTTTGCATAAAAGTTAAACTTTATTTATATTCTATGAATATGGATGACCGATCGTTTACATTGTATATACCTACCTTGAAATACATGTTCGAAATTAACGCGTGCGCTTTTCACACGACATCACGAGTTGTTGACGTCAAGATAACAACAACGACGTCAGCTTAGGTACGTAGTAAGCACATATCTTATTCTTATGCAGACCGTAGACGCTTATGCAAGTAAGTATGCGCTCTTCTGTCAAAATAACTATGATTTTGCTTCAAACGCGGATTACGAGATAATACACGCGCTAGCGCGGCTTGATTCAAAACCATCCAAAAACCACGATATAAACAAGAACGGTAATACGGCCATCAGACAGTGCTGTCTCGAAACCTCGCCTGGGCTCAAAGGGAAGACTGCTCCGCTTATGCAGAACGTAGACGCTTATACAAACGTACGTTTGCTTGTCTGAATAACAACGCTTTTACGTCAAGCGCGCATTTCGTGTGTCACGAAATCCGCGCTTGACGCAAAAGCGTTGTTATTCTGACAAGCAAACGTACGTTTGCATAAGCGTCTACACTGCCCCTTAGGGCCGTGGTTAGGCCTAACTCTTCTGTGAGTATCAGTCTGGGTGGGAACCACCACTTGGCTCATGTAATCTACCGCTAAGCAGTTACAAGAATTACTTTGTTCCGGCTTGATGACCCATATAGTCAGTGAAATTACTGGATAACGAGCACATTGCAGATTGCAGTGCCGTGCATGCCTTTGTGCTTCAATGTTCTGAATGGCACTGTAATTGTTATGGACCGACTTACCGCCAGGCAAACGAACCGATCATCTCTTTATCCAATAGAATAGAAAAAAAAAATTAGACTAAGCAGAAGTTCTGTCCTAATAAAATTTTGAACAATGGCAAAGAACAGAACCAATTCTTTTAGGTACAGGTACTCAGCAAATATTGCTCAGTTCCACATTTTATACAATCCTTGCTATTTCGAAGAAATCTTCTGCATAATTCTATGAGTCACACCAATTAGCCAGTCAATCTACGCACCGCAACCAGACCGAGAGATATATTTGCATATATATGATATCAAACAAAATGACCACGAAAGATTTTCCACAATGGATTTGCTTAATTTGTGATTTGTTTGTTTTGACTCACACAAATACCCATGTTGTTTCTAAAATTAACTTTGTAGCGGAATTGTCATATTTTCCGCAAGTCGTTTTTTTTACTTGTTGTGACATAATGTATTTTTCTCCTTTGACTGAATGTTTAAGCTATTTTTAACGTTTGAACGGAAAATAATGTTTTACAAATGACCAAAAAATCTTCAGATTAAAAACGTGTCATTCTCACATAGTTATGGGTTTGGTCGCTTAGCACTCGATAACGATTAGCAACTGGTAGCACGTCATGATGACTTTGGCTACCTTCTACATATTATTATGTATTTTTGACTTCCGATAGGAAGTGTTAGTGTTAGTGTTTTTCCACTATTTCATCCGGTATTAAGTGACCAAAGACACATGGTAATCGTAGAATATGGTGCGAATTACAATTCGCAGGTCAAGTCATCGTGACAAGTGACTATTATCGTCGTTGTCGTGTGTGTTACCTTACATTTCTGTATCTGTAAAACAGCAATTTCTGAAAAGAAAACGCACATTTCAAAAACAATCAGTTTACCTAATTAACTAAAATGCAAATAATATACAGTTACTTATTTTTTTCAGTTAGTACTTATATAAAAACTTGATAAAACAAAATAATTTCATGCGTAAAATAGATAATACTAGCTGTGCTCCGCGGCTTCGCTCCCGTAGCCTAAGTTATTCCTTGTTTCATCAGCTATCTGCCAGTGAAAGTCCCGTCAAAATCGGTTCAGCTTCCAGCCGTTTCGGAGATTACCCGAAACAAACAGACCGACAGACAAAAATTTCAAAAATGGTTGTTTTGATATAGGTATCTACCGTATATATACTTTCTTATGCATTTAGTAAAAATCTGTTATTTTGATATTACAAACAGACACTTCAATTTTATTTATTTATAGGTATAGATGTATAGATTAGTGTAAGTCATATTTATAATAATGGCCAGTGCAGAACGCAGTTTAACCTCACTCTTCCAAAAAAATCTTGTATGTAGCAGAATAATTAGTTTGAAAGTGGTAGTGGTAATTTTAACGAAACGGAATTGCATAGTTAAAGAAAATCCCGATAGACCAAATATTTTCATGCGTGAGATTACAAAAACTTTTCTGTAAAGCTCAGCCATATTGGCTGCAGGATAATTATGACCAATGTATAAAATGCATTTTTAATTCGCCGAGAAAAGCCTCGTAAAATAGTGTATGCACATTATTGATAAGTAAGATTGTGGCTGTAAAAATTATATAACGTCATCGCAGAAATAATTTAAACCACGTAAACCATTTTCAAAGCTTGTTTTGATCAAATATTACATGCGTATGTTATTTACATAGAAAGAGCTGAGTTCATAAGTGTCACGTAATGGTTCACCTATGGCACCTACGACTGCTCCGTCACCGAGCATTAGGTATTATTTTCATCATTGTTTTTGCGGGGGTGAGATGTCACCGCGTCGTACAATTACCGAGGCGTCGTATGTTCTCAACGTGATGGTGACAAAGTTGATCGTAGGAATTTACAATCGCTCCATGGTGTGAGAAACCCTAGTTGCGTATCTACCTCAAAGATAACGCGGGCTAACCCTTTGCGATATATAGCTTAGGCTACTTTTTAGCCCAGGAAAATGCATTATTCCTGTTGGAATCGCCAAGCAGGTGAAACTGCGGGCAGAAGCTAGTATTATGTGAATGCAAAGATGTGTTTTATCATTTCATTTCACGTATTGAAGATACGGATTGACGTGATTTGTTTTATAGAGATGGGTCGAGGAAATGACAGAGGCTTTAGTCTGTGTCATCTCTCCTACATATCTCAGTAAGTGCAAGTGTATTGTTCTTATGGCAAGAGTAACAAGGAACAACGAACGAAAACGTGGAGCGTAAAAACAGTTTTTTTTAATTATTTTTGTATGTTAGTTATGTTGCTGTGTAAAGAAAGAAAGAGAATACAAAACCAAATACCTATGTGTTATCTATACCTACATCTTCTTCTATAACTGTTTTTCTATAATTTATATGCTGTTTGTGACGTCAAAATAACAGTTTTTTTACTAAATGTATATGAAAGTATATATACAGTATTACCTACTTATAACAAAAAGCAATTTTTAAAACTTTTCTCTCTGATCTGTTTGTTCCGACTAATCTCCGAAACGGGTGGATCGATTTTAACGTGACATTCACTGGCAGATAGCTGATATTATAAGGAGTAGCTTTGGCTATTTTCATGTTAGAAAAAGAATTAGGGTTCCGCGCAAAATAAATTAAAACCCGTGAAATACAATATCTCCGCGCAGGTGAAACAGCGTACAGCAGCTGGTAGTTACTATAAAAACATTGTATACCATATAACTAGCCCATAATATCGATTCGTACTAGTCTTGCCATGTACCATGAAAAAACGTAAGTGTAATATCATGGTAATTTAATTTTAATTTAAACCCACTTACAATCATGGCCGAAAAATAAAATTAATTATTATGGTTGTCGGATGAACTTGAAATTGCAATCTGGCCGGTTATGTTGTTTTGACCGGAAATACCGATCTTTTTATTGTTGCTATTGTTTTGCAATGAGCTTGTAACGAGCAGTTGACGTAATGGTGTCAAGATAGTTTTTTTTAACTGGTATTTACCGGTATTTTTAGGACACTTAAGTTCTTACCATAACAAAATTTAACACACGTTAAACCTGTGTTAAACACTGTTTAACGCCAGAACATGCCTTAGTCGCGCGATTAAATATCAGCAACCACAAATCCTGATTTAAGTAGTGTCTAACGATTGTCTAACATAATTCTGTTGTGACATTTCTAATCATTTTTGACATTTATCTCGAGACGCTGTCTAGCTAGATAGGCAACTAAAAATGTTTTTTTTTTGTGGTAACACTATTATAGTCAAATATTTAAACTCTGTTAAGTATTGTGAATGCAAAAGGGTGTTTTAAATAGGTTTCTCTTTCACGCAGCAACGGACCAATGGGTCGACGTAATTTTTAGTACAGAGGTAGTTTATGGTCCGGAGTGACAGACATTAGACCTATCCCGGAAAAAATGCATGATTCCTTCGGGGATTTCCACGTGAGTGCTACGGATCTTAGCTAATTCTAAATATAATTTTTTTAGAGCACACCGTGTGAAGAGGTGACCTTTTTACTAATAAAGAGATCTACGGTTTACTAGGTGGCAGGACTAACTCTTTTACGAGTGTCTGTCGGGGTTGGTACCACCGCTTTGATCATGAAGTCTGCCTTCAAGCAGTAATGTGCAAGCATTACTGTGTTCCGGTAGTGAGTGAAATTACTGGGCTTATGAGACTATGTCTCAGTGTAACGAGGGCAATGCAGTGCCGCACAGGCCTTTGTGTTTCAAAGTTCTGAGTGGTACTGCAATTGTTAAGGGCCGGCGTTATGGTTACCATTATGCAAAAGACCACGTCTCGTCATAAAATAGTATTAAAAAAGAATCTTTCAAACAAACAACTTTTAATCATGTTTTATGAGCCGTTTTTTCGGAGAGCTTTTTGAAGTCGACAAACGGGTAGTTTAGAAATTACAGGGTGGATTAAGTAATTTAAGTGTGCTATCCAAATAAACAATTCAGCGGCGCAAGTACGGATCTTTTCGGTCCATAAAATTCGATAATATTCGATAAAATTGACAGTTCAAATCGATAAAGTGGGTATTATCGAGCCTCGAAACAATCGACCAAAGTTATCAAAAAGCTAGATAGAATCCAAAGTGAATATAGAGCTACTACTATACTTTACGATCAGACTTCGGTACTCGCAACATTCGATAAATTTATCGATTTTTTCGGTTCGACAAATTTATCGAACCGACTTACGTACTTGCGCCGCAGGTCGGGAAGAAAAACAAGAAACTCCAATAAAACTAGTCCTATATAATCAGCCAAGTTTCTCTATAGGATCGCTTCAGAGCTTATCATTAATATTATGTATATATTGTCCACAGTACCTAGACATGAAGAATGGATCGTTTCTGTACCAGATGTGGGAGACGCCCCCCTACCAGCTGTACTCTGACGTATGGGTGTACAACTACACCAATGTTCAGGAGTATTTGGACGGGACCCACGACAAGCTGAAGGTCGAAGAAATAGGCCCTTTTAAATTTCAGTAAGTGACATTAATTTGTTTGTATTTAAGTCATGTTTATCCTTTTATACAGATTCCTCTATCTTTAATAGTAGGTCCGATGTGCTTGCGCATTGGAATTCGCATCTCATTTGATGAGCTCTCAGTAACTCATTGAAAAAAACTTCTTGACCTTCTTCTCGATCGGTTGCAATGTACCCGAAACGGACTCTAGAGTTATTTAACTTTCATGATCGCCTATGAGCTTTCATGAGTGTTTCTTGGGGCGTATGTCAATTACGTTTTTAAATATCTTTATTTATCATAAATTTACAAATTCGTACGAACTTAACACAGTCCACGGTTAATACAATCTTAAATGAAAGCTTAACTTGCAGGCTAACATCGCCTTTATAAGTCTTAATACATGTCAACTAACAAATTAATTTGAGTCATCAGTCGCGTCTTTTATCGCCTCTTTCATACCCTCGGCTGCTAGAACACAGGAAACTAAATTAATGCCCTAACATTGACTTGAACTCATCACTTCGCAATGTCTTAATAAAGCCACCATCGGCGCGAGTACGGAAGTGGGTTCGATAAATTTGTCGAACCGAAAAACTCCATAAATTTATCGAATGTTGCGAGTACCGAAGTCTGAACGTAAAGTAGGTATTGTAGTAGCTCTATATTCTCTTTGGATTCGACCTAGCTTTTCGATAACTTTTGTCGATTGTTTCGAAGCTCGATAAATCCCACTTCATCGATTGGAACTGCCAATTTTATCGAATATTATCGACCCGAATAGATCCGTACTTGCGCCGCATATCATAAAAAAATCTTTATGATTGTAATATTGAAACTTGAAAGTTTCTGGACTTCATATGTCATTGCTATAAAATTTTAGAGTGGCGTCAGAAACAGCAAGGACACACCGTGGTCGTAAATCAATCATCATTGTGAAATAAATAAAACTAAATAACTTCACTAAACACACTTTAAAAAAATATGTTTTACCACTGAAAATTCCATTTTTTTTTCTCTTTTCAGGGAGTCAAGAACCAATGAAAACATGACCGTGGACAAAGAGAAGGGTGTGATAACCATCTACCCTAAGGTCAACCTAACCTTCATCCGGGAGGAGTCGGTGGCGGCTCTCGAGGATCTGTCGATATATGTGCCGAATATAGCTCTTATTGTAAGTACTTTTTGTACTCTTTTAAAGATGTCGCTTAAGGAAAACGTCCGTTAAAGTTCTATTTTTTGTCGCACAAATCTACGTTTCATAGCTATTAGAAGCAAAAAAAAAATACAGTAGTACTATAGCTAAGTGTTTATGAAAAAGACTTATCTATACGAGTAAGTAGGTATAAAATATGAAAAATGGCCTAAAATCTTGTAAAAAAATCGCAAAAAAAAAGACCCCGAAAAAATTATTTTGTCGCGAAATGCACAATATTTTAAGGGACAACTATCATATTTTTTTTTCTAAAAAAAGGGAATTTTAATCATCTAATGACATGTAAAAATATTTAAACTTTATGGTATCGACTAAAACAATTCCAGAAGACGAACCGACTTCAATGACAGTACTGAACAGATTTTGTGTAAATTTCTATGGGACCAATCTGAAAGTATATCCTTTCAAATAAAGGAAGACTTTTCCAAATCGGTTTGTAAATGACGGAATAATGAGGTAGCAAACATAAAAAAAATTAATTGAGAACTTCTTCCTTTTTCAGAAATCGAAAAAAAGATATATTCACACATTAGTAGGATTATTTAAAAGGGTTTATGTTTATAAATCCGAAATTAATAGTTCCCAAAATATTACTGACAAGCGAAAAGCTAATATTTGAACAAATAAAGTTAATATTGAGTAAATTTATAACATGAGTTACAATATTTTGTCATGTTCTGTAATGATCGCACGTTAGTCATTTTCCATTGTTTAGATAAAAACTAAACGCACGTGTTTATTTGATAGCTTTTTAATAACGTAATTCGTGCAAAGCACGTAAATAACATGATTACAAATGGAGACGCTAGTTTTTGCTACTACGAAACAAGTTATGAACCTGGCAACAAATCTTGGAGCTGCCAATTAACTTGGCAACAACCTTTGAAGTTTAAGTTCAAAAAAAATTTAAACTTTAATACGTTAGAGATATTTTTTGTGTTTGGATGGGACGTGGATAAAATATTACGTTTTATTGATATCCATTTATAAAGATCAACGCACACTTTGACTAGTTGCTAACAAAAAATAGTCGATTTTGTGATGACTGACGTAATAAGTCGCATTCTTGCGCTTATAGACGTAATATAAGTAATAAATAAAAAAATGACGTCTATATAGAATAAGCCGTTGGTGCGGATTGTATTAATATTATGCGAAATGTGTTATGTCGTATGCGTAATCCTTCAGCCGGTTGTGATTACGTTTTGTAAGGGGCACCCTAAACGCTCAAGCATACGTACGTTTGCTTGTCAGAATAACAACGCTTTTGCGTCAAGCGCGCATTTCGTTATTAGTTTTCTGACAGTGATTATGAGGATGAGAAGAACCAAAGGTCACAATAACGATTGAATGATCAAACGAACTTACCTGAAGTGAAGTTCGATCTTAATTATCTTGACTTCGTCGAAGAGATTTATCTTTGACTATGTAGTAGTAGCCCTGCTACGTCACAACCTGTCGCACAAGTATTCAGAGTGAATAGGAAAACGATATACCTCTCCCTTTCCTATTCTGACGTGCAACCGCTGCCCGGTTTTCACCTCATTCATTTTAGAGTTGAAGAACAAGAGCAACATTGATATTAGAGGGTGATCAAAATGCAATGGGGGATGGGTGGGACCCTAAATCTCTTCGACGAAGTCAAGATAATTAAGATCGAACTTCACTTCAGGTAAGTTCGTTTGATCATTCAATTATCTTGACTTCGTCTCCGAGATTTATCTTTGACTATGTAGATGTTCAGAGAATTACTATCAATGTTGCGAGGAAATAACCAAACCTAAGAAAGGAATTAGAAATAAGTTTTATTAACAAAATTATATATTTTAACAAAAACAAACCAGTAATTTATGAATCAGCGTCATCTAATAATTATTCGAAAAATTACTTATAAACCAAAACAATAATTGTAAAAAAAAAATTATTGTTCAGGGTTCCATAGAATTATACTCATGGGAAACATTCTGTAAATAATTTTAATATCGAACTAATAGATACTTAGTAGGTAACTAAAAAATATCGCAATTATTCTGTTGACAGTATTGCCACCACATCTTTAATCTTGAAGTGTACTGAAGAGAGCATCACAGTTATTGCTTATTCCGGTACTCATTACTTGATAAAAGCCTTCCCAGACAACACACTCGCTGCCAGGGAAAGTTGACGATGCAGCGGGTATGTTGAACTGAAAGTAGATGAGAGGAGATATTTATTCGGGGAAAATATCAAAGTTTCAGTTATGGATAATGACTTAAATAGAGGGTACCATGGCTGTGACGGCCATTGCGGTACGATTACAATTCCAGTGGCTCCAAAACTTTTAATATTAAAGCGAACGGAGGAAACGCGTAAAAGAAAATACATGACCAGACTATGGTAAAGGCGTCAATATTATGAGCATAAGGATCTCTCTTCCAGGATATATACTTGGGGCACTTTGCGTTGACTCGGGATGCGAATAGATCTATGTTTGGTCAACCAAAAGTACGTACAATTTGTGAAAACGCATATGTTGTTAACTCCCACTCAGTGTCTATATTTAGTTTTCTAGATTCGCTGTCGGCCTCAAAATTCAAAGACGATTTGATGTATGAGGCGAAAACAATTATTCTCCTTCCCTCGCACCACTTCCAAATTATGTTTGCAACTTGGTTCAAATGTGGATATTGAACTCCACCCATTCTATTAACATAAGAGATTGCCGTAGTGTTGTCAACTCGTAAGAGGATATCGCAATCTCTTTTTTCATTAGCGAATGATTTTAGTCCAAAATAAATGGCTAGCAATTCCAGGTAATTTATGTGTCTATTACTCTCACTGTCAATCCACGGCCCTCCAGTTTTTTCACCATTACAAGCACAGGGAGGGGACCCTGTGGTGCAAGCGTCGGTAAAAATTTCCATTGTATATTTATGTTGCCTAATTTGATTGACAGTAGTTAAAATGTTATTTTTCCACCATACTAGGTCATCACGTAAATTATCTGGAATAACCATGACAATGTCATAATTATCATTACTATTTTGAAGAGCCAAATATTTGCTTGACTGCGTGTAGAGCCAACCATAGGCGACAGCAAGACATGCTGCGGTAAGGGAACCAAGAATTCGTGCGAAGTCTCGTATACGCATGGTCTTATACGTTAATAATTTTTCTAAACTCAGTAAAATACTATTTCTTTTCCGTTCGGGTAATTGTAAGGTCATTGATTCGGAGTTCAGAACAAAGCCTAAAAAGGTACACGAAGTTTTTGGTATTAAACTGCTCTTTGTGAAGTTTATCATAAATCCTAATTTTGTCAAACATTCTACCGTACTATTAACGTTATCTAGACAATTCTCTTCGGTGTCACCTAACAAGTAAATGTCATCCAAATACCGTACTAACTTCAAACCACGTGACCTCAAATGAGTTATAACTGGTTATAAAATTTTTGTAAATATGTACGGCTCCGAGCATAAACCAAAAGGTAGTGCAGTAAATTCATAAAAACCATTGAAATAAAACCTTAAATATTTCCTACGACTGCAATGAATAGGAACTAAAAAATTAGCTTCCTGCAGGTCGATATTGGCCATGTAACAACCTTTTGTTATTATTTTCGTCGCCGTCCTAATGTCTTCCATCTTGAAATGGTCAACATGTACATACTTATTTAACTTTTTAAGGTTTAAAATAAACCTCAAACTGCCATCACTTTTTGGTAGCAGAAAAACATCAGATACAAACTGTCCACTAATTGAATCACATTTTCGTATAGCTTTTATATCTAGTAAATGCATTATTTCTCGGTTTAGAGCAAGAGATTCATTTATAGAAAAAACTCGCTTCGGATACTCCTTCGGACGTTGTTCTGGTAAGTAGTAAACGGGACAGATAGCCTGATACAGCGCTTAAAATAAAGTCATAGTCGGTGATAGAACGAAACGCTTGTAACTAATACTTTAAACGACCAGCGTGTGCCTTTCATTGCATATTTAATTCTATGGACGCGGACGGTCGGCGGGCGCTTGCTGCGTCTGCGCTGGCTGGCGCCGCGTTGTCGGCGGCGGCTGGCGGCGAGCGGGCGGCGGGAGATACGAGTGTAGCGAGGTGCCCGCCCGCCAGCCGTGGCTCAGATAATATGACGTTCGCTGCCCCCCGCCTCGGTTTTGCGGGTAGATTTGACCGACCCATTGTTGGCGCGGTCGAGTCGATGGGCCTTTGTAGTTTAAATTGGAGACAGAAGTACAAGAAGTAGCCACAGCGGCTCGAATTAATAGATTCGTCTTCTTGACGCCACGAGATTCTGCGTGATGGGAATCGGCGATAAGTTTTCCCGCATCATTTAAAGTATGAATGACTCCTGTTATATCGGGATTCTTTTTTAATACATATGTAATAGCTTTACCTAAAGCAGACAGCACCCTGCCAAGTTGATCTTGTTTGCTGAGCAAGCGTTTATCACGTAACCGGCAGTTTTCTCCAAGCATGTCCTGGATCTCCGGATTTAGAGTAGGGGCCTTCGCGAAGGGCACATTTTTGGGACATAAATATATATATAATATATATATATATTTTTTTTTATGAGTTCGTTCCTAGTCTCATTGTTTAGACCATTCAGTAAAATTTTCTGCAATCTCGAAACGATATCAGTATGTAGGTCTCCGTATGCTGTCGGCTCCGGCTCGACGTCGTCGAGGGCTGGCAACAGTTCATTGTCATTGATCGGTACTGGAGCGGCCACGGAATTCTTGCTCATTGTACCGCCCGGATTACCAGCAAAGTTAGACTCATCTGGTACCAGATGTTCTAGGAAAAATATAATGCAATGCTTAAGGAAACATTGTTCTCATTTCAAACAAATGAATATGTGGGTAGGTAGGTAGGTTTGCCGGTAATGCAAATTGTAAGCAATGAGTAGCCTTGGCTAATACTTAGGTAGGCTATAATAATTATTAACACTGTGACTTCTTATTTTGGCACGAAGGTGTGTGAAATGAGTAAATTAGATCGTGCTAATTAGCTGACGATCGAAAGTAATCCCGAAGAATACAACGGGATTTGAAATATAGCTTTCTTTCTCGAAGAATTCAACGAGAGAATTAAAGCAATGTATTAATAACCACTTTCGGGTTGTACATTATCTTCGTATTTTTTCAGTTTTCTTGACCACATATTCTCCTTTGTTTCTTCACGCTTGCGTTACGGCATTTTTCTTGCTTGGAGCTCAGTTAGTAAAACACTTGTGCAGTCGGCGCGCGCGCACGGACAAGAATGAGGTGAAAACCGGGCAGCGGTTGCACGTCAGAATAGGAAAGGGAGAGGTATATCGTTTTCCTATTCACTCTGAATACTTGTGCGACAGGTTGTGACGTAGCAGGGCTACTACTACATAGTCAAAGATAAATCTCGGAGACGAAGTCAAGATAATCGTGATTGATGAAGCTTGTTTTTTTTCTTTGCCGCCAGCATGCTGGGTACGCTGCTATTTTTTTTTTTATGTTATTTGGTAACGAGATGAGCTGGTCGTTTGCCTGATGGTAAGCATAACGCCGGCTCATAACTATTGCAGTGCCACCCAGAACTTGAAACACAAAGGCCTGCGCGGCACTGCAGATCACTCGTTACCCTGAGACATTAGGTATTAAGTCTAATAAGCCCAGTAATTTCACTGGATACTCTGCTCATCAAACCGGAACACAGTAATGCTTGCACATTACTGCTTGGCGGCAGACTTCACGAGCAAAGCGGTGGTAACAACCCAGATGGACACTCGCAGAAGAGTTAGCCCTCCCGCTAACTGATAATAGGCTAAAAAATTAAGATTATTTACCAATAGGCCTACAAGGGTCTGTGGATTATTATCCAACTGTTTGTGTTATTGAGTTAGATGTAGTTTGCAAAAGAATCTAAACAAATCAACTTTTATTATTCATGCTGGATGATCTTTCAACATATATTTATTGGAAAGTTAGCCTAAGGTGTCACAAGCTTTGATGTTAGGTTGTGGAGTCGGAAGTCACATGTCGACAACAGCACATACATTTCGGAGAGTGTGAGATGGAATTGCATAATTCAATTCCTTCAACTCCATTCTATCATCTGACGACAAGACCCTCAAGCAATGCGCCACCCTTTTATGGTTGATGTCCCTTCTATACGCACTAAGCACTTTGCTTTGTTCTTTATAATACACACTGCTAAAGAGTGGAATTCGTTGCCAGCATCATGTGTTTCCCGATAAATACAATCTGGGAGTCTTCAAAAGCACTTTCTTTGCAAGCGTGCTACATTTCAACCGCATCTTCGCTTAACATCGAGGTGAGGTCGGGGTAAAACGTGAGCAAAAAAATACAACAACATGTCACTCTGTTTTTAGATTTATTTATTCTTTTCAGGCTATGAGCACCCTAGCAGCAGATAAACTGGGCTATCTGCCCAACGCTGGGGCTTACTACTCCATCTCAGCTATGGGATCTAAGTTGTTTAGTAACCTCACCATAAACGAGCTGTTCTGGGGCTATAGGGACCCTTTGGTCTCCATAGCTAATACATTGCTTCCCGGCTGGATTGACTTCGGGAAACTGGGGATTTTGGACAGGGTAAGTTTGTGATACTATACTAATTTTCCCATATCATCTGTTTCAACTAAGATTCATAATTATTAGTGGCATGAGTTCATGACAATTGCTTTTAATTCATGCAATAAATATTTTAAGACTGGTTTTTTGAAACCTATAGTTACGTCGGCAAGGCCATATATGTTTTTTTAAATACGATTTGAAAACCAGACGTGTTGGTCGTTTGCCTTATGGTAAGCATAACGCTGGTCTACAACAATCGCAGTGCTACTCAGAACTTTGAAACACAAAGGCCTGCGCGGCACTGCAGGCGTTCGTTACCGTGAGACATTAGTTATTAAGTCTCATAAGCCCAGTAATTTCACTGGCTACTCTGCTCATTAAACCGGAACACAGTAATGCTTGCACGTTACTGCTTGGCGGCAGGCTTCACGAGCAAAGCGGTGGTAACAACCCAGACGGACACTCGCAGAAGAGTTAGTGCTATCACCAAAGATGCTGTGAGAGACAGTTCTGTTCTAAATTTAATGTGTTCCCGATTTTCGACATCACTGTCACATAAAACCAGGTGAGATAGAAACGTAACAATAAATTGTCATGTATAAAAAAACTATTTATACCTAGTAGTTCAATTCTTATATCGTTGTCAACAGTTTTACGCCCAAAAAATAGAGAAAGCTGAAGTAGAACTAAAGGACCCCAACACGAGATACTCCATAAACAAGTGGAACGACCTGCCGGGTCTGCCTGAGCAGGGTTACAGGAATCTTAACACGAGGTTGGTAAGCAGAGTCGTTAAGCTTTTTGTTAAATCTATTGTTTAAGTATTCTCGCATAATGGTAAGGCTATAAGAACATTTATCGGCCAGGAGATCAGTAATGACACTTATCATAATATCATCACTATAATCACCAGATACAATAGTTAAAAGTCTATCATTGCTGTAGAGGAGCGAAAGAATTACGTCTATAACGTGACCTTTTTGTGGCAATATTTCAATTATCTAAGTATCTAAATTATCGCAAAAAGTTTCCATGGACCAATTCTCATTTCGTCTTTATTAAAATTAAATACTCTTGTAGATTATATTAACGCCAAGCATATAAGTATCAACATCCATCACAGATAAAAAAGGATAACGTTTAAATAATGCACTGTCATTGACATTCCACTTAAGCAAACAGTGTACTAAATTGTACTTAATAACGTACTAAGAACAGGAAACGTTGTTTTTATTAACTCTAGTGAACTTCAAACATATCTTGTCACTCCGCATTAGACAAAAATATTTTTATTGTGGCCAATTTTGCACTTAATGTAATAAAAGCTATTTTACCACAGTCAAATCACAGACTATTAATTTTTTTTTTTGATGAGTTAAAAAGCTGATAATATTTGCGTCACTTTATTGTGAGTAGTGTGATTCCGTTGTACACGTGTATAGTTCGAAATTATGTTTTTATACTACCAAGGTTATATATAAATCGAGCGTTTTTAAACGCATTAAGCCCTGGCTTGTTTGGTCTTCACCAGTAGCCAAGATATGAAGGGATATGAAGTTATCGTTTGCAATCAGTAGTAGTGGAGCTAGAGGTAGCAACTGGGAATACTTAGATCGCATCATCATCCACTTTTACTTGTCCACTTGGTTATTTTAATTCATCATCACGAAATCCATGTCGGAAGCCACTGTCTTGATCGTTTACATTTCGGAATCGATCCCGTTAGAGAAATTTCCCGAGTAGCAACTCAGTTTCATAAACATGGATATAATTCCGAAAATATTTGTCTGTCGGAATGCCTACACGAATCATTCCGAGTGAATTAAAATAACCCTACTGAAGGCCTTAAAGCAACTTAATGAAACGAGCGGCGGATACAAATGATCGTTTGTATCTTTAAGGACGTTATACGGGCCAAGGACCTTGCTCGAATGGGTGGAGTCAAGCACACTTCCCCCGCGCGGTCCACACTACGTCTTTCAAGAACATCGCAAAACCTAACGTCATAGAACACGCGGATGAACCGCTACGAAGCGGTACCCGCACGCGCGCACGGCATCTTTGCCTATAATTCTTTAAATTCATTTAGTGGAAAGTTTTTCATTGAAATGAAGTGTTGAAGTGATCATTATTATTCGTAAATAAACGGTACGGACGCACATGAGATTATCCAACGTTGAGATTGATCTCAAAATATCGCTCTGGACTAAAATAAAAGTACAGACAGCCAATTTGCTCCGTAAAGTTGAAATTTGTTACACATTTTGACCCAAAAATTAACATGTACGTAAATAAATGATTTTCGGGTTGTTTTTATTTTTACTTTTGTAGTCGTGTTTTTTATTTTGGTGTCATTTACGAGGTATCGAGTCATCTGCGAGTGTCCGTCTGGGTTTCCACTTTGTTCATGAAGCCTAATCATAATAATTTATTTGCTAAAAATGTTGGTGACAACAATAGTGTCGGGTCACAGGTATAGAAAATATAAAGTATCATAAACATTTTACCACATTGTGGCATGCAAATATTAGAATAATTAACTATCATTGAATTTAAAATATTACAAAAAACTAATGACACAATAATCGTAATACAATTCATATTTCATTTCCTATAGGTACTTATTTATATTATCAAATGTTATTATTTTTCTTATTAATTATACTAAAGTGTCCAAAAATAAAACCAATAATTTAAATAGAATTCTAGAAATTCAGTGGTCAAATAAATTACTTTAAAACTTCAGCTATAGTATAGTAATATTTTTCATGCAACCAACATTTCAATTTTTGCCAAAACCGTGTCCAAGGTAGGTCCTTGATTTTTCCCGGAACAGCATTATATGCTTGCCGGCAGATGTGCAAGCATTACTATGTTCCGGTTTGATGAGCAAAGTAACCAGCGAAATTACTGAGCTTATGAGACTTAGTTACGAGTACAGAGCAATGCCGCGCAGGCCTTTGTGTTTCAAAGTTCTGTGAAGCATTGCAATTTTTATGGGCCAGCATTATGATGAGCACACTGCGGTGCCCTGCAGGCCTTTGTGTTTCAAAGTTGTGAATGGCACTGCAATTACAACATATTTACAGTTTTCGGATAACGCCGGCCCATAACAATTGCAGTGCCAATCAATACTTTAAAACAAAAATATGCAGCACTGCATTGTGCTCGTTAACCTGAGACATTAGGTATTAAGTCTTATAAGGCCAGTAATTTTACTTTTCAATTTCATTTCCAGTATTTTCTATAACGGTTCTCAACCTCCCGATATTCCTTTGTTTACCAATACATATATTTGCCACTCGTAAAAATGATGTACGTAAACAAGAAATTGTAATCAGAAATGTAACCCACTCAATATGTATGCGAGGAGTGTCCACGCGCAAATCACGGAATGAATCAGATTTCACCACTCTAGACGCTACTCTTTGAGCAAGCTTCAAACCCACACGAAAACAAATACTTGTATTGTATATCATTCACGCACACAAATATGTAACGTCGGCGGACAGCGTGAGCAGAGCAACGAGCGACACAACCTCCCCGTCTGAATGCCAGTGCATGACTGCCGCGCGCGCCCGCGCAGAGCACCTCTGAGACTTGTACATTTGGAATTCAGTTTTTTGATAATTTCTTTGCGAAATATTGCTCTATGCACAAATTTAATCAATAAGAATTATAGAAAATTTTCTTCCTTATTTTTTGGTGTAAAATTAATCCCAAACGTCTAAGTCATTTAGAAGTTTTAGGGAAAATAGTTTTAAAATAGCATGCTGTTAAATATTTTTTCAAGCCATAAGTAATGGTAATACAAAAAAATCAATCAATCAAATTTAATGCCCTTGAATTGATCATTCAGGTAGTATTTTTTTCAAGTCGTTAAACCAAGCCGTTTGGGAGTTTTAGGAGCAGAAAGTAGTCGTTTTTGGGTAACCTAGCCCCTTAAACACTATTTCGAAACTACCTCAAGTCGGCTCTGCAAAATTCTACTTGCAAAAACCTCTGAGTACAACTGATGACTACAACTACTCGAGTTACTCGAGTAAGCACTCAGTCCAGTAATTTTAAGTAAACCAACACACACTCATACCCCTGTACGGATACCGGGTTGCAGGTGGCATGGACACACACTGGTACACAGCACAAACGCCCAAGACACGAGAACGAACTTTATGCTCACCACAAAAAGTTTGCTCAGGCTGGGAAACAAACCCAGGGTCTCATGCTTTGCAGGCAGGGTTACTCCAAACTTAGCCACGGAGCTGTCAAATTAAAGATAGAAAATTTAGGAGGTAGACTCGAGGTAGCTCCGAGGCTTTTTATAGCAAATATTCAAAAATACCACCTTCGAGATAATTATGTGTAATAAACCGTTTAATAATGTTTGGCTCTCAGAACCTTATAAATAACGAGAATAGTTAAAAGTTATGCCAGAATATGTTTTCTAACAATTTTCTTTCTGTTCATTTCAGCACAAAATGTAACCGCGTCACGGGAGCCTACGAGGGTATGATGCTGTCTCCGAACTTCCCTAAAGGCAGGGAGATCCCTATCTTCAGGAAGCAAGCCTGCAGAACATACCCGTTCCATTATGAAAAGGAAGAGATGGGAGAAGGAGGATATAATACTTATAGGTACGATAATGGATAATCTAGTAAGAATTATTATTCAATATATGAAAAACTAGCTGTGCTCCGCGGTTTCACCCACTTAGCCCAAGTTACTCCTTGTAACATCAGCTATCTGCCAGTGAAAGGCCCGTCAAAATAGGTCCAGCCGTTTAGGAGATTACTCTGAACAAACACAGAAAAATAAAAATGAGAAAAATGGTTGTTTTGTTACAGGTACCGTATTTTACTTTCATATGCATTTAGTAAAAAGCTGTTATTTTGATATTACAAGCGTCAATTTTATTTGTTTTAATAGATTAATGTCTTTACCTACTATAATGTTTTCTTCATAGCTTATTATTTTATAGTGTAATTCTAATGTCTCAGGGTAACGAGCGCACTGCAGTGCCGCGCAGGCCTTTGTGTTTCAAAGTTCTGGGTGGCACTGCAAAGGTTATGGGCCGGCGTTATGCTTACCATCAGGCAAACGACCAGCTTGTCTCGTTACCAAATAGCATAAAAAAAAAAAAAAAAAAAAAAAAAAAAAGTGGTAATTTAAAATATTATATTCTTCTGCAGATACTCACTGGCGCTCGATGCGTTCAGCAGGAGTTCTCCATATGCTTGCAACTGCACGCAGAACTGCCTCCCTGACGGCTTCGTCGATATCAGCAAATGCTACTACGGTAAGACCAAAAGCCGTCCCTGTTCCCTGTTCACACACACAGATACCTTCATACTCATCATACACACAGTCTGCCCCGGCAGGGGATCCAACCTGTTGGGCTGCTTGCTTTACAGGAATTAATACTATCAGTACTATCAACTTAGCTACGGAGCCGTCAAATGTTACTTTTCCGTATTTTGCTTAGCCAATTTTTATCATCGAATTAAAAATTAAACACTATCAATGATATTTAAAAATACTAAACACACTTATACAGTGGTGTAGATTTTCTTGTTTTATTTAGTACCTGAAATCAATTTATATTTTTCCGTGTTTATTCTTTATGCGAATACTAAAAATATAATACCTAAATAACTACAAAATATTATTCGTCTCATCCTAACATTTTTTATACTATTGCATAACGAGCTTGTCTCATGGTAAGCTTAGCACCAGTCCATAAGAATCTAAACCTAAGACAACTATACCTTTCATAAAATTTCGCATGACTCTTTTAACTTGTTTTTTGTTCCAGGTTTCCCAATAGCACTATCGAAGCCTCATTTCATGGACGCAGATCCTGACCAGATGGCTCACTTCGAAGGAATGATACCCAACCGTGAGAAGGACGACTCTTTCTTACAAATTGAACCGGTAAGTTCTCAGTTCTCCCTACCAATGCCATGTAGCCCAGTCTAAATTGTCTGCCAATCATCATAATAATTATGTCGTAGAAACCTAAAGCGTTATACATACACTTATGTTAATAATTTCGAAAGATGGGAGGTATGAGATCAAATACGAGAACAATTAGTGTTTATTACTAGTATGTATTAGATATAGTAGGTAATGTATTTAATTTTTAAACACTTACAGTGTTACCATAAAAAAATCATTTTTAGTCGCCTGTTTAGCTAGACAGCGTCTAAAGATAAACGTCAAAAATGATTAGAAATGTCACAACAGAAATGTGTTAGACAACGTTTGGATACTACTTAAACCAGGATTTGTGATTGCTCATATATAATCGCGCGACTAAGGCGTGTCCAGGCGTTAAACAGTGTTTAACACAGGTTTAACGTATTTTTTTTTTTTGTGGTAAGACCCAATGTTTATTTGTTCAACATTTATTTGTCCCAGCAGTGTGTCAATTATGACACTTCAATTGAAATCAAAATCATTAAAAATTTTAGATATATATATATTAAAGCCGAGCGCAGTAAAGGTAATTAACTGAAACACTATAATATATTATCATAAATGCCGCCAGCATGCTGGGTACGCTTCCAGCTGGTAGTGGGCTAGAACATTTGGATTATCTATAGGCCTACTAGGGCTTGTAGATTATCCAACTGTTTTTGTAGCAAGCTAGGTTAGATGTAGTGTTTATTTATGTATTAGCTAGATAATAAAGGCATTTAGACCATTTAAAAAAATGTCATTTTATCTTGCAGTTACCTATCTAATAAAAAAAATGTTTCTTGTGATACTTAGCCACTGGGAATTAATGGTTTAATCTTTACAGACGATAGGAGTGCCATTGTCGCTGCGAACCAACATTCAAGTGAACATAGCTGTCCGAACATCGGCTGGAAATCCCATCACCAAGCCCCTGAAGGACAAAGTGATGCCTCTAGCTTGGCTTTCTATGGTGAGTATTTTCGGTTGAAAGTGAGGAATAATACTACAGATTTAACTTAAATAAAAACGGGAATTATCGAAACAGGATCTAAGTCAACTATTAATATCGTTGACGTAGGTCGAGTATATTGAGTAGGTATCTGTTAAGAAAATAATGTTTATCAAAATCATATGCTAATATAGACTGGTTTTTCAATGGAGGGTTAATTTGCTATGTTTTGTTTCATTGGTCCAAGTTTTCGCTCGATACATTTTAAAATATTGATATCATCCTATTTTTAGATGTGTTGTTTGCATGTGGTTTTACCTCAAATGTGCCTACATGAATAATTATTTTTTAAACTCTGATCTCTTTCTTTCCAGTATTGTAACGGCCCACCAGACAACATCCAGTCATTACTCCGTCTTCGTTTCGTCATCGCACCACCTCTCGTCATCACCCTCAATGTCCTCCTCTTCGTCATCGGCCTGATCCTCACAGGACAAGGAGCCCACAGGATCTGGAAGCCAAGGTATCAGCTCGTAGAGAACAACAATCCAGCACCGATCAGGAAAATAAGCAGGGAACGAAAGAGGAGTGTGGAGAGGCGACGAAGCATGGAAAGGAGGAAAAGCAGTGTCATTTTAAGCTTCAATGCAGTTGCTGACTCGTTGTTTAGAGATAACGATGATCTGGCGAAAGAAGCTGTTTCGTTACTAGCTATTAATGAGGATGATAATGATGATCTTAATGATCTGATGGTTAGCGATTGATTTAGACACAAAAGAAGGAGAAAACTATATTCCTAAAATCCAGTGTCATAGTTAGCGTTATACCGCAGAATTGTTCTATAGGTACCACAGACTTAGAGAGAATAGAGGTGGCGCAGGCTGTTTGTATTGTGTGCTTGAAGTTTGTACTAAAGCATGTGTTTGTGCAGCTCGGTAACGAAAGTGTCATCATAAAGACATCGTTATTGATAGCACATAAATGACTTACTGTGCTTAATTGTGTAATAGACAACAGTGAAAAACATTTTAAAAGTTATAGCGCAATGTTCTATGATATCGAAAATGTGCCATTTTTAGAATTGATACAATGTTAGAAGCTTGCGGTATCTTGTATACTCAAAGTGTGTGGTAGATAACAGTTATTTGAATTCCACTTCGATACCTCCTATAAACCTTAGTAAAGGCCTTTATTGCCATTTGTAATTCGTCTTTAGATAAAAGACGCTAAACGTTATTTTTATTTTATTTTTTAGATTGTACTGTGGAAGCTGCTAATAAAACTTGCTTAGAACTTTGAAGTCCTAGAAAAAAAATTGGGCGATTTGAAAGGGAGCACAACAGTTCTACCGGAATCGATTCTGAATAACATAATATATAAATAAAACTAAATGCCACTGCTGACAAAGAAAGCACTCTACGATAAATGTATGTAATTTATAGATACTAAATTTTCTTTTAGGCAAGACTGCTATACCGTCAATCGCATCGTCGCTTATCCAGGTGAGATTATGATCAAACGTGATCAAACAATTATATAACATAATAGAAAAACATCAGAACGTAATAGAACATTCAGTAGAACAGTAGATGCGAGAAAAAAGTAATAACAGAAACCCGTAGATATTAGAAAATAGTATATAATATACACATCACAGAATCTATTTTAATAAAGTGCTTATAACTTTGCGGCAGCAATATATTTGGTATTTGGTAGCACTTACATATTCGATTCTTTTCCAGCTTAACTTTGCACCATAGAGTATTAAATAGTAGGCATTTCCTTACACGACCCTTACTTAATTAGTTTAAGTAGTAATTAATTTAGTCTAAATACTGCTCAACATATCTTCCCACATTGGGATTTAAGGGGCTTTGATTTTAATTAAGAATTTAGTCTTTTGTTTGTGGTGCAACCCAATATCTCAAATACGAACAGATTCTTTGGGGAAGAAGGGTTTGAGTACATGATTGTCAAAAATGTTTCATTCAGAATTGGCCAGAGTAAATTTACTTTTCATATTACTTATAGACACATGTATTCATAGATTCATTTTGTTATAAGTTGTATGTCAAGTATTCAAACAGTTGAATATGGAATTTTACAATCGCTCTCTGTTGTAGTAGTCCTGTGTAGATGTTAACTAAATTGGTATTTGAAAAGGATACTTCTCAGGTTCTCCATTTCTTTGTCTTTCTTGGCCTTAGCCCTCTAGATCTTGTGTTGTATCACAAACAATTTCGTGGACTTATAAAACGGTGTCGCACTTTGCTCAATTTAGAAAAACAATCTTCTTAGAATAAGATATTTTTATATATTTTTGATGCAGAAGTTGAACATTTTTAGATTCTAGTTATATACAAAAATAGTACGTTCTCCCGTATCTTGTTAATGTGTATTTACATTATGTATTTGATTATTCATATATTTATTTATGTATAATTATAGTAGCTTAGTGACGTATATTGTGATATTAAAAATAGTTCCTTAGCTATTAAGTGTACAAAGTATTGTAAATAATTTATTGAATGGATTAAATGTTAATAAGACGGTGTAATGATTATAAATAAACATTTTTACTATTTCTTTACGAATCCTTTTTTATTATTATTGATGAAACCATTTCTGTATAAAATGACTAATGAAAAGATTAATAAAAATAAAAAAATTGACTGGATCTTAATAACAGGTTATGTTATTCTGTGCCAAGATCAGTCCTTCGCCGAGCAGCGTGTGCTGTCTTTTTGCCTCGTCTACCTGTCACACCAATACTGGTAAACGCTAGCCATTATATCTAATGACGCAAACATACAACCGGTAATTTACTGATGTTAACATATTAGCCATACCCGCCATCTACTTTTAAAAATAAAATTAAAAAACTTCTCTAATCTGTCTACGGATTTAGATAATTAAGGGCGGAATACTCTGCGCCGCTTTCTCGCTCGCGTATCTCAACATTTTTCAAGATAATCAATATTTTAATATAATTATGAAAAATCGCTTTCGGTGAATTTTTTGGCTAAGGCTTCAACTATTTTTTTGTAAACTTTTATACACAATAAATAAATTTTGTATTTGTATATAAAAGGGTGTGTTTAATGTTTTTGTGGTAAGACCGTATATGTTTGTTAATCAACTAATTCCGTAGCAAACCTGTGTGTATAAAACTGTGTTGAACAGCCTTTAACTCTTAAACATGCTTTAGTCGCGTGTTTAAATATTACCAACCACAAATCTTGATTTCTGTATTGTGTATTTGAAAGGATTGCGTCTATAGCATAAAATATCAAATTTATTTAGGTATTCATTATAGCTATTAAAATGGCCTTTCATTAATTTACCGAAATACCTACATAATGATTACAATTATTCAAACTACATCCGACAAAACCAGTTCAGAAAACTTGTTACGTTCAAGCTGATAAATCACAAAAACTTATCCGATTATAAAATAATTTATTTAGTACAAAATATCTTTTACATAAATTACAATAAATTTAATTAAAGTTTTATTACAACAATCACAGGTCCTTTTAAGTGGTCTGATTGAAATAGACACTAACAATATAATTAGAAAATCAATTAATATTGTTAAACCGTAAGTAGTTAACTATTTATACATGTTAAATGATTTAGTTTGTTCAGAAAAGAGTTAGTATTTTCATCCTTTTGAATAAAACACTAAGCTCTGCGATGAAGATAAGATAAGATAAATTTTATTTGTATAAAACATGAGTATTATGCCAACTTAAAATTATATAAGTAGGTACATCGATGTTATAATCATTAGAGGATCATCATGTTTTGCCTAGTAAGTAGGCGTACAAATTGAGAGGTACAAATAGAAGAGTACATAGTAGAGGTAGAAATGAAGCATTGCTATTCATTTGGCACATGGCACCAGCCATGCCGAGTTCGCTATGGACTGATACTGGGCTAGAATATCTGGATTATCCATCTATAGGCCTACAACGAGCTATACGTTATATAAATGCTTATGTAGTACACTATTAACGTATATCTGTAGGCTTTGTAGCCAGAGTAGTTATGTACTAACTAAAAAAAATTACAGGCACGCAGTAAATTTTGGTGTCCTATTTTTAGGTGATACAAAACTAGCTATGTAAATGTACATAACTGAGACATTTTTTGTGTGAATAGGTACAACTAGTTTTTTTTAACGGGCTAAATGCTTTTATTAACTAGCTAATACCTACATAAATAAGCACTACATCTAACCTAGCTACAAAAACCGTTGGATAATCTACAAGCCAAAGTAGGCCTTATAGATAATCCAAATGTTCTAGCCCACTACCAGTTTCTGTTTTAATATATGTACATTTATGGAGGAAAAACATTGGATGGTAAGTAATTTCAATTAAAATTAATCTTGTTAGATTCTGTCCCCGATTCTATTTCACGAATAATAATTTGAATAAGTCACTTCCCAATTAAAAACATTAGAAAAAGATGGAATATGTTAATATGTGTACTTAAGCCCAGTCAAATTAAGTACACACTCTTTCAATGTGAATTTAGCGGTCATGCATCGGAGGAAAAGCATGAATGGAAGATATTTGGGAGGTTTAAAGTATCTTCTATCATTTTCTTGTATAGTTGATAGTGATGTCGATTCTGTCGTTTCACACCCAAACGTAATTTTAGTTTCGCTCTTTCACTTTACCCTACATAATATGAGAAAGAGAGGGGAACAACACAGATCTAAATTTACTTTTAGACCTGTCAAATATCTTCCACCCTTGATAAAATAGACGCAATTGCCGTTAAATTTACACTAGAGACAAGCTAGTGAATTAATTTGACAGATCTAAAATATAGTCCATCTCTTTCTTATGTTCTCATTTCGAAAGAGATATTGAAACTAAAATTAGGTTTAGGTATGGGATGACTGAATCGGCACCAGTGTTACTAAAATACTTAAGTTTATGGCCAATATAATTGAGGCCAACACTATAAATAATATTCTTAAATTAAAATTGACAGTATAATTATATCTAAAATTACGTTTACAATTTACATGTATAATAAAATAAGACTAGAATATAATATATTACAAATTGATTAACGTACCAAATTCATAACATTTGAATACGTTATAGTCAAAATAATTTAAATTACAATGCATGTACAACTGATGTCTCACGGGAAAAGTATGACACTGTACCACGCAGGGCTACATGCGGTAAGAACGGCGCTTAACAACAGAGAGACGACCTGCTCATCTCGTTACAAACGATATTTACATCTATATCCAATAAACTCAATTAGAATGGAATGGACAGTTTGTAAATTTGATAGGTCAGTATCAAACATCGCATCATCTCCAAAAATGCTGCACAATGTTTACAAATTTGTACCAAAACATATAGTTACTTTTCATACTGTACTTTTTCTTTTCGTTGATCAGTTCTTATTGTAAGGGAAGCTGATTTTTTCTTATTATATTAGTGGTCCAACGAACCTTTTAACGAAATTCACTAAAAGCACGCCTACGGCTTAGGCACAACGCGGAGATTTGTAGTAACATTATACAGTAAGACAATTTATCCAGAGCATACACATTAGTGTACGGTGGAAAAACGTCAAATGAACTTACAAAGCATCTATCATCTATGCCGAAAGAATTCAAGCCAAATTCCTTGGAGATTACTCTGTCACTGATGTAGCTTTATTTGCTAGCTAGCATAGATATGTGCATATATCCAAGGTACATAGTGAGCCACGTTGGTGTACACATCGGGGACTCCTCTCCGGGCGCACCCCGAGCCGAAGGAGGTCAGGCCGCGCAGCTCCCAGCGCCCGCCTGACCGGCACTGGAGCGGGCCTCCGCTGTCGCCCTGGAATGATAGGAGACCAATTTTTAACAACTTCTGACATGATAACTCACTGGCTTGCGTAATGTATGATTGAATTTTCCACAAAATTTATCATAATTCAATATTTATTTTGAGTTTCCTGTATTTTGGACATGGGAAGTGTAGCTAAGATTTCCATTGAAAAAATTATTCCGTTAAGATTTTTATTCACCATTAGCTGGAAGAACATCCTCAGCAGAATTGAGGTCTCTCCTATAATTATTATAATTATCAGGGCCAGACACAGCAGATGTTGATGTTTACTGAGAATGCTGACGCTCATTCTCTAAAGAGTTAAGGTTAGAGCCTAACAGCACCTATGATGGGGCGGACAGTCATTTTCATACGCCGGAACCATGCCCAACCTTTCTCGCGAGTCATAAATTAGTTTAGTAAATAAAAATCTACAGGCATCTCATGAATTTGCTCATAAATATTTGCAAGTCACTACTTTTTTCCAACATTTTCTTATAAGTTATTGTAAGTACTTATGATTGATTTACAAAATGCTTCTTCTAATTAAAATGCGAAAAATATTCGAGGCCGAACAAAAAAAAATACCTTGCCATTCCAGTCCTAGGAATGTGACCTTATCTATCAAATATCTATATCAACTATTGTATAAATGATTAAGTATGTTTGTTGGTTCGCCCTTCTTTCATGCAACAAATGTTTTTTTTGAATAGAAAATGTTTATGGATCAGATTGAGATATAGGCCACTGGTTCGATAGGAAAAGTACGCGGTTAGTGTGGAATTCTCTACCCGGGTAAAACCGCGGGCCGCAGCTGGTATCAAAATAAAATAAACAGCAATCGATTAAATTGCAACATCAAATTCAATCATTGCTTTATCAGATCTTGTCTTTTATTGACAAGGTTTGATACAGCGATAAGATATGTTGACTTGTTAGAATTTAATTGTATTATTTAGTACGATATGAAAGTTCAATAGTTAAAACTTTCACTTAGCTTATCCATTTGAAACGATTATTTCAGCAAAGAAAAAAAAACGAAATAATGGATTATAGATAGAAATTAATATGAATTACCTGTAATTGCAATTCGAAGTTTCAATGTTTTTAACATTTCCGTATAAAAGAAAAGTTAGATTTGGTTGGACTCGTAATTCATTGCCTTGAAAAAATACATAGCATTTTTTAGGAATAGGAATCTTCTAGGCAAGCGTGCTTCTTCACTGATCAGATCGAAAACGTAAGCTTATTCTGTATACTATTGCTTATTCTTTATGATACGTACCACACATGCACCAGTGCTACCATCTGTGCTTCCAGCACACAGATGTCCTTCATTCAACGGCAGCGTCAACGAGTACCGATCTCTACATAACTGTAGCGGCAGGACCGGCACCTCTGCCTCCAGCAAAACATCAGTCAGATTCCCGTTGGTCTGTTCCCGGCCCCACCCTGTAGCATAACACTCATCTTTAAAGTCTATCCCATTATTATCATCTATAAACGGATCTATTTCTTCACCGAACATTAGTTTCTTATCACTCCTTGCGTTACTGTTAGCTGGTTTTTCACTACCTAGCTTGGATTTGATAAGCTTTACTACACTATCTAAAGAAGCACTGTCATAGACAAAGTCGTTTTCTGAATCACTTTTCCGCACTTCTTCTTTTCTACTCGCTTGTTTGTTAGAGTCGTTTGCTACTCGAACGTTGTACCGCAAATTTTTGTGTTTCTTAGTGAAACCCGAGAAGATGTTTTTGGTTAAGTTGTTTAACTTTTCTAAGTACTTGACAGCGGTTTCAGGGTTTGGTTTTGGAGGTTTCGGTTTCCTCTTCGTTAGTTCTGATTGAGGTTCTGGGTTGAGGTAGAAGGTCGATGGCTTGTCGGAGTTGAACGTGAGTGGGGTCTCAAATGGTGGTAAGCAGATTGTACGG
Source organism: Crocallis elinguaria (assembly GCA_907269065.1). Lineage (NCBI taxonomy): Eukaryota > Metazoa > Arthropoda > Insecta > Lepidoptera > Geometridae > Crocallis > Crocallis elinguaria. The sequence continues at coordinate 18,910,633 of OU026068.1, forward strand.
ATTCGACTTCCGGTGGTCACGTCTGCACCTCTTGTCATCTTCATAAGAGCTGAAATATAGAAAATATTGTTTGTTATAAACGTTTTATAAGGCATCTTATACTGTCCAGTTATGTACACACAAAATGAAATGTATGTAATGTGTAACTTTTTTTTTAACAGGCTAATCAATGCTGATCCGTTGAGATAAATAAGTACCAGCATTTTGGTTGCGCGTCGCATCAATAATCACTCTGACAAAATTTTTATAATATTATGAGCTCCCGGCTCCACGGACCTAATTGTTTCAACACCAAATGGCTCAAATATTTAACCGCTCCTGAAGTTAGCATATTTGCGCCACTTGAGTCGGTCAGCCGAAGAAGCCGCGGCACCAGCCCTAATTTGCGTCTCAAAAACATGAGATGGTGCCATACTTGTAGCGTCCCACACTAGGAGCCGCCCCAATTTTACCATCGTCACGCGCACAAGACCATTCGGTTCGAGAATGGCTGCTACGTTGGCGCTAGTAAAATAACGTCATTAAGGCTGGCGTGACGGGAAATTCGACCAGTGCTTCTGGAGCAAGATAGGTAATACAGTAGTAGGTAGTACACTTCTATGTAATACTTGGTTTTGCTAATATTGTTGGTCTAACAACACAGAACTGATTCCTAACTCTCCATGTGTTACATTACAAGTTTATGTGCCAAGTTAACAAAAATTTAGAAGTAGGTACGTCAGCAAGTACAGCTACTTCTATATTTTGCATGCCATAGTTGTCATCAATCAAAAGTTTCTTTATAGGTGTTTCAATTTAAAAGGTTTTTGCTAATCTTTTTAGATACCTATATCATGTTGGTAGTTGTGGAACCGGTGGTGGAGCACGATCCTCTCGATGGGCACATAAGACCCTCGCTGTTCAGCTCGATCCCATTCCCCTAGAACTGCTGTCCAGAGAGCCGGTAGAGGCAGGTTAAAGAGTTCGCTGAAATGATAATGTAAAGGATAAGGTAAAGTTTAAGAAATAATGTAATAGCAACATTGATTTAGCTTTTACATTTACAATGCACATAAAACAAACAGAACAAAGTAAAGAAACTGTACATAAAAACATAGAGATAAATATTATACGAAAAGTAGGTACTTAGAGCTTGAGCAGCCATAAAAAAATTAGTCAGTAAAAAAGGCTTCTCCTGTATTTTATAAGCTTAGAGATCATAATTTGCAACTTTACCACCTTTAATTATATAATAGAAGAAATCTCATCTCTCAAAATAAACCTAACCAAACCAATGAAGGTACGAAGTGCTATGACGCACTTCAGCAGGCGTATTCTAAACTCAATTCGACAGGTTTCCGTTCAGATCCACATTCTTCGTCTCTGTCAACCTGAATGTAGATGACAGAGACGAAAAATGCGGATCCGAACGGAAACCTATTGGATTGAGTTCAGAATACGCCTGCAGGTTTGTCTATTACATCGCTCAAATGTTTATACACCTGAGCGATGAGTCGCTATTACTTATGTACGCAGTGCGCCGTCGTCAGCAGCCACGATGGATGCACCAGTACTCCCCCGCACCAGTGACTGATAAGCCCGTAGTTAGGGTGCAGGAGCTGAAGAGACACCTGGAACGAGATAAGGTTATATTTTAGTAACTGTGTAACTGTTAAAGAATATAATTCATGTTATAACGTTAACGTAAAAATACGAGTAAGAATAATTTAGCGCTAAATTTAATCTATTGGCAAGTGTCGGGAACGCATTCTCTCGCACTTTGCTGTCTCAAACACTTGACCAAAAGTAGCATAGTGTCAAGTGTGTCTCGAAAAATTTTGACAAACTAAGGCACACCGCTTGTCATGACCAACATGGCTTAACTTACGAAAATATTCATAGACAAACAGACTAGTATCTATATTATGTACTAATATAAATCACAAAGTTTTTAGGCTTTATATTTCTCACATAAGCTTACTGCATTGATTAATAACATCTATTAAGAGCAATAGAAACAACTAGAAACAGTCTGATTTAACAGCAAAAGGTTTAATACTACCTGCCATGGCCAGGCTCCTCGCTTCGACTCCCGACCCTTGATGATGCGAAGCTGAGCCGCTGGTCTGTCTCGAGGCTGTCTCGTATGACGGCGCAATGGAACACCACATTCTGAAAATGAAAATGTTAACTCATTAGCGTTTGCTAACTTCTTTTTAACGGTTTGCTTTTGGAAAACCTTAACGACCCTGTGAAGGGTCAAATCATGGAAGAATAATAGATGTTTTGAATTGAACGTATTTGTTTCTTTACCTACTTTCCTACATCTTCATTGTGAGAATATATTGAGTCCGCAAAAGTCTGGCTTTTGTTGGTTTCAGATGTCTGTGTACTAAATGAAACCGTTGCTAAGGCCAAATCATATATTATGCTCATTATTATATCGATTATACTTATATTTTATCGATTAAAATTTCGTACCAATAAAAGTGCGTAAACTGGATACTTAGAATTCTAAAAGTCGTCATCGCATACAGTCCACCAAATGAAACAACAAGGACTATCACAAAATAGTTTTGGTGGTGCTGGTAAAAAAAAGCTGCCATTTAATTGAAAGTAAAGTAAATGATTATGTTCAAAGTGTGGATAACACACTGTTTTCGTAAAAAGCTATCATTTTCAATTTATGTGAAACCGCAATCCGACGCCGTGGTGTCCGATCGGAACGGAAGCAGATTCATTGGTGGTTAAGATATTGATCTAACACTACACAAACAAACAAGGTCTAAAATTGAAACAAAACTACTAACACTACAATGGAAACAAAAAACTGTACCTACTAAATCAAAATTACAACAACATAAAAATGAAAACAAAACACTTAAAAGTTGAGCAATCATATCAGATGCGTATCAAGATCTAAACGTAATAATTATTATGTAGCTATATACATATGTGTATAACAGTAATAATAACGATGTAAACATACAAATTACATTGATGTGATGTGATTGCTGGTGTAATAGTTTGAATTACAATTTTACAATGATTCGTGCCGCGGAAACACGTTATCGTCACGCCGTTTCACGGTTGGGTGGCGGGCGTGTTGGATTAGTGGTTTTGATGTCGTCTTTGATTCCGCTAATATGAATTGATTAATGTGTTTTAATAAAAGATGCAGTAATACTCATAAATACGAAGGCAAGATAAATTAAATCACCATCAAATCTTTATGTCACCATGGTAATGATGGTAACATATATCTCATACATACACACAAACATATATTATCAGCCTCTTACGTTCTAACTGCTAGTATACCGGCATTCTCTCAGAAGGGGAAATAATACCAGGCCATAATCCACAACGCGGGCCCAGTGCAGCTTGGTGGATGTCACATGTCCTCGAATTTTATGTTTATTGAACGTACAACCCGTACGTTCAATAGAGACAGGTGTGGGCCATAATCCACCACGCGGGCCCAGTGCGGCTTGGTGGATGTCACGTGTCCTCGAATTTTGTAGTTCTTGAACGTGCGGGTTTCCTCGCGATGTTTTCCTCATCATTTTAGAGCGAGTGTGATACATCCGCACATAACTTGATATAAGTCATTGGTGCGGACCGAGTCGAGATTCGAACTATGGTGCGTCGGATTGAAAGTCGCACAAGTTCCCGCTCGGCCACGCTCGCACTTACATCTCAATTTCATAAACACTTTATCTATAACTACTGTAGTATTAGAGTCACTCATAAGTGACGAAAAGATCGAAAGTTTGTAATAGACAGCCAGGCGGGTTCTATGAAATTCTGTATTATTGCATTGTGATATTTTTCTTAGTGAAGAATATTCTTGTATGAAGGATATTCTTCTTAGTGAAGATTATCACAATGGAAAATATAACCTAAGCTTATTCATATTTTCAGTAGAATTTAACCCCATTCTAACTAAGTAAGAACTAAATACAGAATAGGAAGCTGCCCATCAGGAAATACCAAAGAGAAAACAGAAGGTGCGGAAGGTAATGCAAAAGTGTCATACTACTGCTATACATTATGCAACGTGGTTAAAAGGAGGTGTAATGCTTAAAGTGCGAAATCCTATACATTATTCATGGGGCACACGTAACATTTTGTAATGTGACGTAGCTCGTTCCGGTCAATACTATTATTATTTATTGGCAGTTTAATAGACTTTTGTGGAGGTTTGAACTCTTTTCGTTTTTATCCTTTCTTATGTGATTTACATTTGCAATTTTTATACTACTGCGGAACACCTGCCCATAACATACTTTTTTATTTTACCTGGTGAGAGACCTTTACCCAACATTAGGATACAACGTCTTTAGGACTGTTTTTTTTTATGTTTTTTGGTAACGAGACGAGCTGGTCATTTGCCTGAATGTAAGCATAACGCCGGCCCATAAGAATTGCAGTGCCACCCAGAACTTTGAAACAGAAAGGCCTGCACGGCACTGCAGTGCGCTCGTTACCCTGAGACATTAGGTATTAAGTATCATAAGCCCAGTAATTTTACTGGCTACTTTGCTCATCAAACCGGAACAAAGTAATGATTGTACATTACTGCTTAGTGGCAGACTTCACGAGCAAAGCGGTGGTAACAACCCAGACGGACACTCGCAGAAGAGTTGGTCCTAGCACTAACACTGTTAAAAACGGATAAAAAGACATCACTAGTTCACCTAGTAGTTCACCCTAGTTCACCTAGATAGACTAAAATCTAACATCCGGCTCAGTGCTCAATAGACAATATTGGACCACGTAATCGTGTTTTTGCGTCAAAGAAAGCCGGTTACGACACCGGCATCGTAATTCACATAATTACTTTTACATAAAAAAAAAATCAAAAGAGTTCGTTCAAAACTGGCGCCGAAATAATTCCACGTCGCTAGTTTTTGTGTCGTATTCCGAAAAACGATTTCACTATTCTCTGCTAATTACACTTTTGACAGGAGATTAATATATTTTTGTTGCATTGTCGCCGTGCATGTGCAGTCGGGATGATGAATGAAGCGCAGTCATTAGCCGAAGTCAACGTCTTATGTGAAGGTTATTGTATAACAACTTTTCTTAATGACGGAGCTTTGCTAATTGGTTAAAAGAATAAAAAAGAAGCAATAAGTTATTCATTTCCTATACAGTAAAGTGTCAAGACAAGCACATCTTCCGCTTGACGGTAACTGTTATAAACTATCAGCCGAACGACAGTGACATCCAAATTTCCAAAAGTCCAAGCTACGGTCAACATTCAGCTCTTCACCCTCAAATCTTGCTGGTCTCAACTTCAGGCCAGTAACGTTGTAAGTGAAGTATTGAGACTCTTAACAGACGAACAAAGTGAAATTCCAGTCACTAACCTTTTTTTTATTTGGTAACGAGACAAGCTGGTCGTTTGCCTGATGGTAAGCATAAGGCCGGCCCATAAAAATTGCAGTGCCACCCAGAAATTTGAAACAGAAAAGCCTGTGCGGCATTGCAGTGCGCTCGTTATCCTGAGACATTAGGTATTAAGTCTCATAAGCCCAGTAATTTCACTGGCTACTCTGCTCATCGAACCGGAACACAGTAATGCTTGTACATTACTGCTTAGTGGCAGACTTCACGAGCAAAGCGGTGGTAACAACCCAGACGGACACTCGCAGAAGAGTTAGTCCTACCACTAACATTATTACCTTGCGCATAATTACAAAATAGGTTCATAGTTAAACAGAAAACACCTGCTTTGTTACCCTTTTCACGTTAAAAAGCAAGAGTCAAAGGCTAACTTCTTCGTAGCATTTCTAAAGCTGCATAACTACGACCATAGACTTTGACAGTGCATCATCTCGATTCAGGAGTGATGTTATCAGAGAAAGCAGATCCGAGCTTCGGAGATGACCCGAAGATTCGAACTAATCGCAGTCTATTCAATTTATTTGTGTGCGGTTCCGTACTTTTTCTATATTATATTAAAGATCGGCAGTCAACTGCAAATCATCAATCTCTGGTAACGATGTTATCCGCAATTCCAAAATTTGGGCCCTTAATTGAAATAAAATTAGTTCACCACTGTATTTACCTATATTGTAATGTAGTTATTACTAGCTGCTGCCGCGGTTTCACCCGCGCGGAAATATTGGATTTTATGGTTTTTACTTTTTAGCGCGGAACCCTAATTATTTTTCTAAAACAAAAGTAGCCTAAGTTACTCCTTTTAACATCAGCTATCTGCCAGTGAAAGTCGCGTCAAAATCGGTCCAGCCATTTCGAAGATTACCCGGACCAAACAGACAGACAAACAAAAAATTTAAAAATGATTATTTTATTATAGTAGGTACCGTATATACTTTCATATGCATTTGGTAAAAAGCTGTTATTTTGATGTTACAAACAGACACTTCAATGTTATTTATTTGTATAGATTGTATGTACTAAAACTTTAAAGTTACTACAATAATTGATCAACCCATAGTTCTAACGAACCATCGGTAGGAACAATAAAAATGCCTCATCATCCGCTATCGTTCATCTTCGGCAATTAGCCGCGGCGCTTCCGACCACTATCAGGCACTTGGTATCTCACTCTGGTGGCTATCTGCCATCGCGACACCGCGGGTAATTACTGCTCGTTAGTTTTTTATAGCTTTTTTATTTGCTTGTGGGCTTTTTGTATTAACGTCTATAGCTTACAAAATATGTCTAGTTTTAGAGGGTTACCTTGTTGACTTAAGGCTGGATAGTCACGCACATTACACTACCAACCAGCCTTCTTTATATATCTGTTTTTTTGGTTTCGATCATGAAAACAGCTCAGGAGCCTCCTGGTGACTACTAAACTTTAAATTGTTAGTTGTTAGCATTAGAATCATTGTAAAAAACTATTTTTTTAAAAAGAATGCCGTGACGAGTTTCTTGCCCTTCTTCTTGCTCGGCCTATACCAATTTGGAACGGGCACGGTGGGTTTCTGGAAGGTTCGTTGACTTTGAGCATGGATTGGGTCTGTTGGTGTCTTTGTCATTTATTATGTTGTGATAAAGACAGCATTAGTTTTAGTCTGTGATTCGGGTAGACGAATGTTGCAGAGGCCCGCTGTTAGAGTCATTTATTTTAACTTTCATAAGTGCATTGCGTTGCATTTGAATAAAGAATTTTGAATTTGAACTTGAATAAAAATCCAGTGGCTGGTTGCTTATTTTTAAGTCGACTATTCAGCTTTGTGTTTCTTGACAGACCTTTTAGCGTTGTAATCCACTCCAACAGCGTTTATACTATGATTCATGTATGGAACTTATCATATAAAAACACTATTATTACTGAAAAATCAATAATGACTGTACAACTATTCTGTCTTTAAAGTGTAATTTTATGTCGTGTTGCAACGTTCTTTATACACCTCTAGAGCTCGCAGTGCACTTTGCATTATCATCGACATTATTCAAAAGTCATTCAATTTTATTTCTTCCTCAATCATCCAGAAGTGACGTGTTTTGTACAATTAATGACCTAAGAGCATATGTATTATGAGCATTATGATCATTATAAAGCACTTTCACTGTATTTTGGCCTATGGCAGTTGTGTAATCTTTGGTTATGTCAAATCCATTGTCGTTATGGGAATATGATTTGTCACAATACATTATGATTGGATTTAGATTTGGGTTGTAAATTGTAATTGATGATGTAAGATTTGTATTTAAAGATTTGAGTGTGTTAACTTTGTTGAGTAATTTTAAATGCGATTGTACCCATGACTTATTTTTAATAGCTTAAATTATTTGGAAGTTTTGGTTTAAATGGGCAAGATGAAAAATTAAATTTGCTGGCATCGCGGCTACTTCAGTGAAGCGGCTCAAGCGGCGCAAATATGCTAATCTCGATAGATTATATGTTGAGTCGTTTGATGTTATGACGTTGGTTCCGTCGGTCATGACCTACAGGTCGGTGTCCCTGGTCCGAGATTGCTGTAAAAACTGCATAACTCATCCAAATTATTTTTGTTTCTGAAATGCAATTATTATTTTACGATATAAGTAATTCGTTAATTTGGCTGACGGTCACGATATGGAGCGATGCTAAGAATAGTGACTGTAAGTAAAGTAAAGTAAGCAGGGAAAGGCCTTCTATATCGTCATTTTTATATGTAAAATATGTAAAATCTTACAAGAAAGTTAATTAGTTTGGAATTCTGTGTTCTATGCACACTTTCATGTCCTGAGGCGAATTCGTCATCATTGCTAAAACACTACACAAGCTCTCTCTACTTTACATTTTTTATATACTATGTAGTTCACCATTTTGCTATGTCAGAAGTAGGCTTCCAATCCTCAGACCTAATGTCATGTCGTACGTCATGACTACTTGACTAGAGTATACTTACAGAAAAGGATTTCTTTTACTTCGGATTGGGACCGCGTTTGAACTCAACCTGATGATCTCCCCTTACCTGTTTGTCCCCCTGGGTGGACAGATGAGGGGGACAAACAGGAATAATCCTCTTTCTCTACATTAAGCATGTCACCTTGGACCATAGTATGGCTAAAAAATGGTATATTATCATTACATTATAATTGTTAACTAAACTAATCATTTGAAGTAAAAAAATTAAATACCCGAAACTTGTTCACTGTCAGTCTTCATACGAATTAAGAGAAGCAACTATTGCGTCATAGAGGGTTCGAGCGTGAAAAAACCAAGAAAAAAACTTTATTTATTTATTTATTTATTGCATACATGTATTTATAGCATTAGATCTTATGTATATAGTATGTGCTATGTTAGTGGTACATGCACCCTCTTAGGGCATTTGAAAATCAGTGCTAGCAGTAAACAATTTTAAGTTATATCTTATACATCAGTCAAATTACTTTAAATTTATTATGTTTAATATCTAATTCTATAATAATTGTATTACATTATATAAAATTGTATTAAGACATTACAAGTTTTAAGACTATATTGAATACATTACGTAGACATGTCATAGTAGCTAATCGCAGTATCTAGTTAGGAACGGCACAGACTAGGTGGTTTAACTAGGTGGTTCATCAAAAATATAAAACAATGAAGCTTTCAAGATAAGTTATTCTTCTTAATTTTATCAACACACATACTAAGATCGTAAAAGTAGTTTCAGACGTAACTTTAGGATTTTTTTTCTATGCAGCAAATTTTGTGATAACGTGTTAGGAAACAATATGACTTTCAAAAATACGAAGATTAACATATTTTTTTCTTGCAGCCACAAACTATGCTACGAGAGGTTTCAATTCAAGTCTATTTTGCCTATTTTACCATTATCAGCATCTTAATAGTTATAAATTTTAGTGGTCACATGTCCAGAAATTAACCTCTCTGTACGTTAGTTAACTTCGCGTAAAAGCTATGGAACAGCTGGTTGGACACAATTACTAGAAGATTAAAAGTATTATTTTGCCATAGCCTAAATTGCCATAGCCAGACAGAAAACCATACTCAGAAATAAGTAATTACCTACGACCACAGAATCAAATAATAGCAATCAGACCAAACAATAAACTTAAGTAGAACAGGTTAATATTATTACATCGAATTGAGACCGCAACCGGATACGGTAATTGTCACGTAACGAACGTAGATCACGTGTTGCATAACGTAGTTGTGTAATTATGTGTGCGGTTGTCTGAACTGGACTGATTGTTTGAAGTGACTTACTGGTTCTGTTTACACTGTGACACTTTCTATTACGTTTTTGGGAAATAAAAATATGAACATTTGAACCCACGATAATTATACACCATCCGACTACTCTACTAAGCTATGTCCTACTTCACGTCACAAATCTTCATTCACGGATGAACGTGATGCGTATCACGGATTACGCGCGGGGAAGTCTAGAAAAGCAAAGGTATACCTTTAGTTTGATTTGAAGATTTAAGTTTTTCCAGATCTGAAATCTTAAATAATTTTGTCATGAGCAGGTAGCAATTATTGTAAAGATGTTATGATGCATAACAAAGGTTGACTGCGTTTTATTAAGTACTTAAAATTTTATTCAAAGTGCCAGGCTCGTATTGATCCGAGGAGAGCGCTCATCGACATCATCACCATTGTCAACCTGTACCGACCACAGCTGGCCCCCTTGTGCCTTGAGGAGAGCGCTCATAGAAGTTAAATAACTTTGAACTTGTTTTGTAAGCAAGGTTAGCTACCCACTTAGCTATGCCATAATCCACCACGCGGGCCCAGTGCGGCTTGATGGATGTCACATGTCCTCGAATGTTGTGGTTCTTGAATATGCCGGTTTCCTCACGATGTTTTCCTTCACCGTTTTAGAGCGAGTGTGAATAATCCGCACATAACTTGATATAAGTCACTGGTGTGGGCCGAGTCGAGATTCAAACTATTGTGCGTCGGATTGAAAGTCGCACGAGCCCCCGCTTGGCCACACTCGTACAGAACATATACGAAAATTGCCGAAACGCATAATCGTATAGTGGAGATTTTCTTAGTTGTACAATAATGTAACTGTATGGCGATGTGTTGACGGCTCACCAACTAATGAGATATATAGAAAATCAATTCGAATCGTGTTTGGTTACCGATCGGATCACTATTGCTGTCATTGGTTGGCGTCCGCCAGGTTTGCTTACTTTATTGCACAAGTAAGTATAGTAAACCATAGTATAAAACCGTAAGCCTAAAATATTTCAAAATTATGCAATCTACACCGGCTTTTTCAAGAAACTACAAACCCGCCGCATTGTTATGCAAATCATTCCGTGACGGGAAAACTCCCCGGATACACTTTCTATCTCGCTCTACCGTTTCCGGGCATCGAGTCTGCTTCCTTTTACTTTCATTGTGGGTAGGTTAACGCCCGGGTTATCTACGAGAATGGATTTAACTGATATAGTTTAACTGTATCATTGCCGCTAGCATACTAAGACTGAGATTCAGAGATGAATCTAAGCGTGGACTCACGCTTCCATACGTCAAAATTCTATACAGTTTTGACATATGGAAGCCAAAGTCTACGCTTAGAATCGTCTCTGAATCTTAGGCTAATTGTCCTCGAGATTAGCATTATAAGCCTTCTGGTAGATACTGAGAGTAACAATTAAAACTTTTAAAGAAACATAGATAAATTCAATAGCGTACCAAGCCAAGTGGGCAACACTTGGACTATCTATAGGACTACAATGGCCTGTAGATGATCGAATTGTTTTTTGAACTAAATCTACGAAAAACGGGAGTTTTTCGCACGTTTTGCTTTAGCCCTACCTTAATATAATTTATCAGTAATAGTAGCTAGTCAATAAATTTTAACTGGTACACATTATTTGTAGGTAAGAGGCCATTGTGTTAGAAACATATCCACCTCCTTATTAGACAGGTCTACCAAGTGGTAACATGACTCTTTGCGGGTCTACATCTGGGTGGGTACCATCGGTTTGCCCGTGTCGTCGCCAATCTGCAGTGAATACGCACGATTTAGGGGCAGTGTCGACACTTATGCAAACGTGCGTTTGCTTGTCAGAATAACAACCGTTTTGCGTCAAGCGCGCATTTCGAGTATTACGAAATCCTCGCTTGACGCAAAAGCGTTGTTATTCCGACAAGCAAACGCACGTTTGCATACGGTCTACGGTTGTCTACGGTCTGCACTAAGGAGAGACAAAAATTAAAACCTAAACATACATGACACCTTATCTATTCAAAAGATGTATTAATATTACACTAGTAGAGAATTCAATCGAAATGAAATATGTCACAACGACAAGCCTGTTCAAAGCTTAGTTCAAATTACAATTCAAAATGCAATTACAACTAACATTATGCATTTCCCAACCACACTCCCAAATCTCATAACGATCGAGTCATGTTAGCAATTGCTCAATCCGACAAAATGATTGATTTTACGGCGCGCAGTAATTCGAGTTATGGGAGAGATGGTGACGTAACTTTAACACCGTAGAGATCAGTACAGTAACTACTAGCCGGTAGCATGCTGGTAAACTATGATGTAACAGAGTGTGGGATAAGTTATAAGTTATAAGCGAGCACTGTGTTGGAACCAAGGGCGTTCGCGTTCAAAATATGTCTCCGTTTTTCATAAATTTTTTTCACCATTCCGCTAAACCGCTTAATGCAAAATCTGTAAGTACGGCACACCTACTCATTTTTTATGCACACTAAGAGACGTACAGCCACAAAAATAAACTTATTAATAGTCCACAGACAAAAAAATGTATTAAATGTGTTAAATGTATCTGGCCTGATTTGGGCCTAATGCGTTCGCACTCGCTATGTACGCCTTCTCCTTGTTTCTATGATCTGTGGTTGAAACTGTGGAAATAATCGCCCTTTCCATTTAGAGTCACAATCACGGCCTACAGATAAAAATATGGTTTGTTAAGATTTGTTTGGCTCTAACTATCTAAGGCCAATGTCTTGATACAGATAATCGTTCTGGGGATAATTATAATAGTGCAGAAAACTAAAAGTTCCAACTTGTTGAGTACTTTATTGAAGACTCGCTGAGCCCCGGGGCTTAGCCCACGATAGCCTAAGTTACTCCTTGTAACATCAGCCATCGGCCAGTGAAAGTCCCGTCAAAATTGGTCTAGCCGTTTCGGAGATTACCCGGAACAAGCTGATAGACATACTGACAGACAGATCAAAATTTTTAAAATGGTTGTTTTGTTATATGTACCGTATATATTTTCATATGCATTTAGTAAAAGGATGTTATTTTGAGATTACAAACAGACACTTCAATTTTATTTATTTGTATATAGATAGATATAGATGTTATCAGTAAGCCAGTTTATTTCTGCAAGAAATAAACATACTCGCCGCTTCTCTAAACTTAGACCGCCGTTAGGATAGTACTCGGAACCTAATAATGTGCAGTGAAAATGCATTCTTGTGCACATTCATTCGTGACTTGAATGCTGCACGCCAATGGCTACCTTCAAACCTTTATGCAATACAAAGTATACCCTATTGACATGACTTGTGTAACACAGTTTTATAGTTTTAGGAGCCTTAGGAGATTATCAAATAAAAGCAGTAATTTTTTTATTTTTATTTTATACTATTATATAATATAACGTACGTTTGCTTGTCAGAATAACAACGCTTTTGCGTCCAGCGCGGATTTCGTGACACATTTGCTTGCTTGACACGTTTGCTTGAGCGTCTAGGGTGCCCCTAACACGTCTAACGTCGATGGCGTTATCGCCATCCTATAAAATTGCAGTGCCACTCAGACCTTTGAAACACAAGGGCCTGCACAGCATTGCTTGAGCTCGTTGCCTGAGACTTTGGGTAAGTCTCATAACCCTAGTAGTATTACTGACTGCTTTGCTCATCTAACCGGAATACAGTAATTCTTGCACATAATGGGGCGGTACCAAACGGGCACTCGCAGAAGAGTTAGTTCTACCACCTGGTGAGTAATCCCAATGTCACTATGCCATAGTAATAACTAGGATGCCTTGTATGGCCTGTTATTTTAGTCACGTAATTATGCTAAAAGATGTTATAGCAACGTTTACATTGTATTAGAATACCTAATTATTATATCAAGGTCATGCACACACACGTTCAGATTTAAATAAAGAATTATAAGTTTAAAAACTAATATAGTTTTCATTCAAAGAGGTTGCAGTCAAGCAAAAAGGTTGTCAACCTGAGCGTCAGTTTACCATTCAGTTCAATTTTGTAGCTCACTTATACCACTTATAACAATCTCCAAACAATGAAAAAGCTAAGATTAACGAGCTATCACACATAGACCTATCATTACAAATATCCATTACAGACAATAGACTAATTAGTGACTTTTTCTAATCGGCTGAACAAAAACTAGTGACGTCAAAGTCAAAGGACGCTGCCGGGTCAGGCGTCGAACCCATGACCCGAGTGAAAGTGTACTGCGGTACCTGCGATCTAGAATTACCTGCAGATTGCCAGTAATATTGCATTATTTTCCGCAATATCGGGTGGCGAATCGTAATCTGTGGTCGTTCAATCGTAACACAACGGCTGAGATGGAGTCATTATGGCGAATCAATTGTTTTAATGGCTGATTGTGTGTGCGATAAAAATAGTGTACGAAATTAAATTAAAAGTTGAGATAGAAAAGGAAAAGTTTTCGTTGTTGAAAAATTGGCAGAGTTATATATGTTTATAGATTGACCACTCTCTGACCTGACATTTTTTACCGGAAACTATTTTTCAAGTGTTCGCCTGTAATGTACAAGCATTGCTGTGTTTCGGTTTGATGAGAAAATTAGTCGGTGAAATTACTGGGCTTATATAAGACTTACCTAATGTCTCAGGTTAACGAGAGTAATGCAGTGCCGCGAAGTCCTTTTTATTTGAAAGCTCTGAGTGGCACTGCAATTTTCATGGGTTGGCATTATGCTTACCACTGTTACCACCAAAGAAGTTACGCGTTGGTATCGTTACCCAATAGTTTAAAAAAAAAACACGCGATCTTGAGATAGTTTTAAAATGGAACACTCAAACTAGCCAATAAAAATCTTTCGACAAAACTTGAACAGCTTTGCTCTACATTTTGCAGGCAGTATCGCTATAGCTTGGTACGATAGTGCCACGTGATGCGTCAGTCGCGTGCGCATATGAAAGTAAAAGCAATCAGCGGAAGGAAACAACCTTGACCGTAAACTGAGGAATGTTATTGCATTCCGAATGGGCGCTATTCGTTTTAGACAATTAATCGGATCTTGCAACTTTTTACTTCTTTACCTACTGACACAGCAAAACTGTGCTGTATAATTTTTCGTCTCACACACTTACACTAATTTCTACTCAAAAATTTTGTATGAACTGGGATATACGCTGGGATCCTGCTGCTGCAGTCCTTGAATTTTGTGGTTCTAGAACATAATTTTTTTCACCATTGTAGTGCGAGTTCAAATTCTAACCCATTGAGGATAGAAAAAGAGTAAAAACGCCGAACAGTATATTATTTAGAAATAATTAAAAAAAAAACCAGAAAATATTTTATTGCGCTGTAAATTAAAGTCACTCATTGTACCGTATAAAAATAGTAAAAAAATCCAAGAGCTCAAAATCACTTCCACAAATCAACGAACAAAACATTAAAGGAAAATAGTTACAATAGTATTTCTCGTCAGTTTCTCATGTTGTGCAAAGTATTCATTTCCCTACGAGGGAGAAATTGCAAATGCAATGAGTCTTTGTTACGAACGAATATATTTTTTGTCTGATATCGATTCAGATGATTCATACTGCGCTGTTGACACTTTTATTGGATTGAACACGCACCATGAACATTAGACGCAGATAGATAAATTCTTTATTTGCGAAGCTCAATTATACTTCATTACATTTAAAATAGTAGTACCTATCTCTAGGCATATCACATGCAAATATGCGTTTTGCTGTCAAAATAATCATCCTTTTGCAACAAGCGCGGATTACGAGATAATACACGCGCAAGCGCGGCTTGATGCATTACCATACCATCAAAAATCCACGAAAGAGACAAGAACAGCAATACAGACAGCTAGTGCTGTCTCTTTCACTCCCTGCTTGGGCTCAAAGTGACGACCGAAGTGAAACCGAATTAAAGTGCAAACAGAAAAAATATTTCAATTTTTTGCTTAGCATTATTTTCAAAGAACCTATGTTTCTGACGGGGTTATTTATTAGCGCTTCATATTCTTCTATCTACAAACCATAAACCTGACTATTTTTTATCACCTAGTTATCTAAAACAAAGTTTACCCTCTCAGCGACTGTCGCCTAGCCTGTAAAGCGACATAATCGCTGTAATTTTCCTCAAATTGATCCTATTATGAAGTGTAAATGCGTGAAAGTGGATCTAATTCGGTGTTACAATAGCCTTCGTAATCTTAGAAACTCTATAAACGTCTGAAAATGTAGCGCTTGTGATCGATTGGTTCCATAGTTGCTGAACTTGATGTTTCACTATTTAGCTTTGTGTTTAGTATCAACAGTCATATCTACTCATCATACTCAGCCTTTATTGTGCGAGTATGTTTGTTAGTTATACAAGATTTAAATTAATATTGGCAGCAAATATATTAACAACTAGCTGCTGCCCGCGGTTTCACCCGCGCGGAGATATTTGATTTCATGCATTTTATTTCTTTGCGCGTAACCCTAATTCTTTTTCTAAAATAAAAGTAGCCTAAGTTACTCTTTGTAACATCAGCTATCTGCCAGTGAAAGTCCCGTCCAAATCGGCCCAGCCATTTCGGAGATTACCCGGAACAAACAGACAGACAGACACAATTTTTAAAAAATGGTTGTTTTCTTATAGGCACCCTATACACTTTCATGACTAGAAGTACGCCACTGCGTCACTCTTATATGGTTGATATCCCTCCTGTCCGTACCAAGCGATTTGCTTCAACCTTCATTATGCGGACGGCTAAGGGATGGAATTCTTTGCCGGCCTCTATGTTTCCCAATAGCTATAATTTGGGAGTTTTCAAGACGAGAGCATTTACTCTCGTGTCGTCTCTTCTAGTCAAGCTTGCTGCATCGTCGACCGCATCGTCGGTTAACATCAGGTGAGATCGTGGTCAAACGTAAGCCTATTTCAGATATTAAAAAAAGGAAAAAAGTAGGTTGCATTTGAATACAGTTGCAATTTGTATGACTGTACAAATTAGCCAGAAGAACGGGCAAAAGCTAGTATCAGTAATTTATGTTCCTATCATCACAATCAAGTTATTGTAACGTCACCACCTCTGTAGCGTTACCGTCCGGCGCGGGCGCGTCATAATCCAACGTTGTTACAACTTGTTTACTTTTTAGCTTTCCTCGTTCTGTTACACAATATTTATAACAATTGCATTGAATTCGGTAATCTCGGTTTTGACAGCTATTTATTATTTTTTTATTTGTTAGCCAGTTACATCTCTATCATAATTTTATATCTGTGGTCTCGTCTGGTTCTACTTTATTTGGCAAAGCACGGCTTGGGTATTATGTCAGTCGATTGTTTAATGTTTATATTTATTTACTAGCTGCTGCCCCGCGGTTTCACCCGCGTGGAGATTTTGGATTACATGGTTTTTATTTTTTTGCGCGGAACCCTAATTGTTTTTCTAAAATTAAAATAGCCTAAGTTACTCCTTGTAACATCAGCTATCTGCCAGTGAAAGTCCCGTCATAATCGGCCCAGCCGTTTCGGAGATTACCCGGAACAAACAGACAGACAGACAGACAAAAATTTAAAAAATGGTTGTTTTGTTGTACGTACCGTATATACTTTCATATGCATTTAGTAAAAAGCTGTTAGTTTGATATTACAAACAGACACTTCAATTTTATTTATCTGTATGGATTTAAACTCCTAAACTTTTTTCTTGTTAAAGTTCAAGTTGGTTCGATTTGTGTAAAATTAATGTAAATTTATCATGTTTGGACCTACACGCGAAGAGATGTTGTGTAGAGAGTATGGAACCTTTGGCGGTAGATTTTCACCTTATGAAATATATTTTATAGTGTTAACCGACACTAGCGGATGTTCACACAAATCACAAAAACTTTGCTACCAACAGTATTCGAACCTGCGTCTTCTAGCAAGCCGAGCCAGACGCCTTAACCAACTAGGCTATGGGAGCAATCGATTTTGACTGCGAAATTCTTGATATGATGTATTTCTTTCCGGCTTACAAGCCGTAGCTCCATCTAGCAGACCCGGTTTGTAGCGATTGCTTACTCCATTGTGATACATTAAAGTACCAATCAAATGGCGAGAGATATTGCATTATTTTTATTTTAAATTTTTGATTTTCACCTTGACTGTGGTAGCTGTTCAGACAAGCAGTAGTAAAATCCGATCGCTGTGTTACATGTTGCATTTACTTTTTGCTTCTTCATCGTTAGCTGAAGCTTTGTCATTGCAGGAATTCAAACCCATATGCAGACCGTAGATGTTTATGCAAACGTACGTGTGCTTGTCAGAATAACAACGCTTTTACGTCAAGCGCGCATTTCGAGTATCACGAAATCCGCGCTTGACGCAAAAGCGTTGTTATTCAGACAAGCAAACGTACGTTTGCATAAGCGTCTGCACTGCCCCTTAACCTGCAGATTAGCGAGCATCATTACTACTACTGAGCAATCATAACTCCAAAATGTAGTCTTAACAAAAAAAAATTAAACATATCCTGAAAATGTAAACAGCGTATAAAGCCTAAACGCGCTTTATAGTCCCGAGTTTAAACATTAACAACCACAAATCTTGATTTATTGATAGACACTATTTAGCTAAACCGACGTCTAAAATGATTATAAATGTCACAACAGAATAGAGTTAACAACGGTTAGGCAATACTTAATCAAGATTTGTGGTTGTTTCTATTTAAACACGCGAGTAAGGCATGTTAAACAAAGTGTTAGAGTCTGTATATTTTTGTGGTAAGACCGTAAATCTTTATATTCTATACCTGCACAAGGCGACCTTATTTCCGTTTCTTATCTATAAAGTTTTGTTTAAGTTTGTGATAAGTGAGGTTACAATGGATAGTTTTAATTAATTAAATTTTGGGTGTTTATTGTAATGTTTCATCCACCAAGCCGCACTGGGCCCGCGTGGTGGATTATGGTCCATACCTCTCTCTCTGAGAGAAGGCCAGTATCCCAGCAGTAGGAGCGTAAGAGGCTGATAATGATTATAATGCTTAGATAATTACGTATAGTTTATGATGTTTGATAACAGTTTTTTCTATAACTATTTACAATGTAGCTTGGAAGTTGACTGCTGGATACTATGTTGAAAGGGAAAACCGCTTATTTAGCATTGGAATTGTTCCAATAGTTGGTTACAAAATATAATCGTAATAGATTGTAACAGTATCGGAAGAAAAGTGAAACTTAGAAAGGGATTGGTTATGACGAAGTGTGAGGGGTAAAAACTTTGTCAGCTTACATAAGAATATACATACAATAATACATATTCGCGAAAATGAAATTACAATACCTTACATGTGCTCATTCATTGATTATAAGCAAAGCTTTTTTCAAACGTAGATGTAGGTGGGTATTTACTGGGATATTTTTTGTTTATTTCGAGTCTAAATAAATTACTAACTTACACAAATAACTAAATAAATTTTTAGACATTGGTTAGATAAAAAAAACTTATTAGTTCTAAACAAAATTGCTAGGTACGTTTTTACCTTTTTATATAACTATTGTACTTAGATACTTATTTCATTTGGTGTTCATTTGACAAGTTGTGTACTTTTAATTTTCAATTGATTAACGATTTTTCAAATGTGATTTTGTTGTATAGCTATGTAATTATTATTATTGTAAGTGTAGGTGTTATTATAACAAATAATTAAATGGGTTAACTGATTGTTAGAAAGCACATATATAATGCTTTCTAACAATCAGTTTTCAATTAACCATGGTGTTTAAAGTGGTGATGTTATGCGTTATTTTATAACAATTGGTTTAATTAGTACAAATTAAGAAATTGGTACAAAGTAACTTAGTATAGTATAGTGAATTTTAGTGAATAAACGTTATTATTATTATTAACTGATGACCATTTTCAGTGTTAATGATTCTCAAAATAATATTAGCATTATCAATATTTAATTCATATAAACGTAGATGGAAGGGTAATAATTGAAGATCAAAGAAATAAGGCCGATATTAATGAATTGAAAGTTCTGACTGATGTACTGGCTGATAGGTCAGAGTAGAAGATAAAGAAATAAATAAAGATAAGGGCAAGAAGGTGATGAGGAGGTGGGGCTCAGCATAAAGTTTGTTTTCGGGTCTTGGATTTTGTGTTATGTATCTGTGTGTGTTCATGCCATCTGCAGTATAGAAATTCCTACAGCAGGGATGTGAGTGTGTAAGCATTCGTTTATTTGTTATTTGTAGGTTATCTTAATCTCACCTCTAGGGCTGTAAGCTCCACACTCCAAGCACGCCAGAATAACCACCAGCACACTAACAACACCTTTAATTGCCATCTTTAGACTCAATCAATCAATTCATCTCCACTACACCAGTCACGTTACCATCACAAATTCAAAACAAAGTCCAAAAAGTCACAATTTTTCTTTTTTTGGAACGCACTGAAATTTTACAAAAAAAGTCAGACTTTTTAACAGTTCGCGCGTTGCGATCAAAGTAAACGGTCGATAGGAAATTGATTGGAACGTCAGTATTCGACGTTGTCCAAATTAGAAATGGCGGTAAAAAATCTGAAGGTGGCTGCGCGTGCGACGCTGTTGTTATTGGCTAACTATAGTGTTTTTACTTTTTTCCGCGGTCGCCTCCCGGCTTCATATCCCCACTGGGAAAATGGTGCGGTTGGTGAGGTGGGCAACCTTTGGTTTACGATGTTGTAAGGCTTTGTGGAGTCGTGGTACAGATTGTTCTTGCCACTGTGAATAGTATGAATTTCTACAATTAACTATAAATTTCATTATAGTTATTTTTTTGTTAAAGTACGGTTCGATAGCGCCTTAATCTATATATCTAGGTATCAACTTCAACCATTTTGTTGTTTTGCTAAATTGTAAATTGCAATTATTTATGACATTTATAAAATAATGGTAACGAAACTTTTATTCTCAAAGTAATAATCATTGTTTCTGATTTCAATAAGATGATAGAGGTAATATGTAACAGTAACGTATCAAATAATAAAAATCTAAAAAAACTTCCAAGTATAAATATCAATTAATTTGCTTACTACTAAAGCCAAAGGAGTTAATTCTAAAGATGAGAGGGTTTAGAAATTACACAACCACTTTAATACACCTCGCATCGTAAATAGGTACCACTAATGAGTAATAAAATAAGTCGGCTATATAAGCTAAAATAAGACATTAACTATTAATAATTAATAATAATAATCATTTAATGTCAGATAAAAATACAATCCAAATTTTGTTAGTTCAAATAAGATTACAATTATGTTAGTAGGTACCTATATTATAAGACTACACAGTCAATACAATAAAGTTCATTTAATGTCACAGTATTAATCAATCAATCACTTTTTTATTTTAGTTAAATTAAATTAAATTAATGTTATGTTACATCAAAATAATTTAAAAGATACTTAAATTATTACGATGTTCCACAAGCCAAATGTTGGTAACCAGTGGCTACAGAGAGTGAAATGAGCAGTTGCAGCCGGCAACAAGACACGTGACGAAGCTGACAACTATATCACAGCTTGGAACTACATGAACGATAGTATTTACACTATTTATTACAAACTACTTCTTATTGCAATAATTATAAGTAACTAGCTTCTGCCCGCGGTTTTCACCCGCGTTCCCACAGAAACCATGCATTTTTTCGGGATAAAAAGTAGTCTATGTTAGGGGAGACCAGGGATGAAAGTAACGCGGGATGAACGTAACAAATGAGTTTCTGAACAAACTATGTTAGCTACATTGATGGGTGGTACCACCGATATGTTCCAATTTGAACCACCTATTACCTCAGTTGCCCTCTTGGCACTGTGCCGTCAGGTTGTGGAGGTAGCAAGCTGGTGCTGCAAAAGTACCCCCAAAGTAAGGTTTGACCGTTTTTTCAACGGTGTTTTTTTTTATTATGGGAGGTTTCTTGCTTGCGTGTCTAGTGACAGTAAAGTAGCATAAGTATTCGTCTTTCTATTTTGGCGTTCAAAACGATAGTTTATTTAGGTTATAGGCATGTATTTGGCAAATTGAGGGAAAATTTATAGTTAGGGATGAAAGTAACAACTTGTTACTTTCATCCCGATTAAGATCGTGATATCTCGAAACGATTTTATTGTGTTTTTTTATATTTCAAAGTAATACAGATTTATTTTCTTTCTCCTGAATACCTAACATATATAAACGAACGACTAGCAGAGGTTTAGTTACTGCAGAAATAATAGATTTGGCTACAGAAGTACTTTATAGAAATGTATCATTTTGAGACGATGTGAATTCATATCAGCCATAAGTAAAACCACCATTGGTAGCTTCACCGGCTTCGGTAGCTTCACTATTACTGCCAAGAACCCCTCCTGAATTAACTTTGCCACCAGTAATGGCTTTGCCATTGAAAATTATTTCAGAAATAGACATTGTTTGATAATTAACAGCTTAATTTGACTCCAAACAAGCTTGAAATTCAAGAACAAGAAGAAAGAAAGCGTAGAGCCAAAGAAGTTAAGAAACCTATTTTACAAACTGCTAAACAGACAAAAAAGCCGAGGGCTGCAGTTGATAATAAAACTAGTGAAAAATTGAAATAAAAGACTAAAAAAGAATAAATAAATATGTACTAAAATAACTAAGAATAGTGATCATTCAGACAGCGAAGATTGCTTCTGGTTAATTTGTATGAAATCCTTTTCTAACAGTAGGTTAAATGAAAAGTAGGTAGGCACAATGCTTAGTTAACGATACTAAGCATTGTGGCTACCTGCTTTTATATTCAACATATATTAATTTCTAATCAGCGTTTTAGATTTTACCTTAGAATAAGAACAATAAAAAATCTAGGAAACAACAATCTTCTTTATTTTTAAGTAATCAACATTATTTAAAAATGAGATCTCAATCATGAGAATGCCCACAGCTGATAGTCTATGAAACTATCAGCTGTGGGCTCAAGTAGATTGTGCTAATAATGAAATAAGTTACCTACGCCTTAATTGTTTACCAGATTGAGATCTAATTTTTAAATAATGTTGATTATTTTTATAAATGAAGAAGATTGTTATGTTTCCTAGTTTTTTTTTAATTGTTGTGATTCTAATGTAAAATCTAAAAGGCTGATTAGAAATTAATATGTTGAATATGAAAGTAACTTTGGTTTTATTTACAATGTTACAACCATCCCCTTACACTGTTACAACCAACCCTAGGGGTAGGGATAGTTGTAACAATTTCCACTTTTTTTGTTTGGTCGTATTTCTCAAAATCTGTAATATAAGTTACATTTAAGCTGGTGTTAAAAGATAGTTAAAAGACCAATCTATCATGTGTACGGATTAGAATTTTGATATTCAAAAAGCTTTGTGAGATATTACGAGGAATATGAAAATTGTTACGTTCGTCCCTGGTCTCCCCTACTCTACGGTCTATAAACTATATCTATGCCAAAAATCACGTCGATCCGTTGCTCCATTATTGCGTGAAAGAAGGACAAACCAACAAATCAACAAACCAACAAACACACTTTCGCATTTATAATATTAGTAGGAGTAGGATAATAGGATTAGTAGGAAGTAGGATATTAGAAGGATTAATTTAGGCAATACTGCTAAGGTGATAAGTTATATTCTAATCTATCTATAGGCTTGTACCGGTAGATGAATTTAGTGTTTTTTACCTATTCTGATTCCTGGTGATCACTGAAATATCCTACCATGTTTTTCTTCACGGAAAACCCAAGATCATCATTGTAGGAGTTCTTAACCTACGGACCAGACCATATGACCTCAATACTACTAAGGATTGGTACTGCTGCAACAGTAGGTGCAAGCTCGATGCCTAGATAACTAAGGGAAGCTTTGCATCTATAACTTACTAGATATTATATTTTAGACCCTCCCAATATTAGGTTATCTCATTTCTTTATTAGCTTACTTGGATAGATACTTAGTGCGCGGGCTCTTCTCCTCAACTATGTCGTTTATTGGCCCTTTTTACATGCGGATTAGTACAACCACTCGATGTTCACCAGGAAATCCAGCAGCCAGCTGACGTTGGTGAAGGGCTCCTCAAGTATTCCCGGTGACCCGAAAGTTGTTCGCTGAGTCACTACGCTCGTGCACTCCAGCAGCACATGCGTAGCCGTTCTTCAGCCTCCATGCGCCCTCTGCAGAGTGAGCTGTTGTTTGTTTAGTGAAACATTTTCAGAGACAATCCCGACTTAACGGAGTTTGAAGATGTTTCCTCAAGTTGAGGAGTAGGTATCGATTCAGTACCTACAGGAAATGTCTTCCTTGACTATCTGCGCAATCCTTTAGATTTGCCCAGTACCTATAAGCTTGTGTTGGTTAGTTGTAGAGTTACCTGACGTACCTATCCAGAAGCGGACAGAACTGAAAGACAAAAGGTCCGTGAGCTCCAGCCCAACGAGGAGCATGTTGTAGCTTCTCTTTGTCAGTTCATCAGCAACGTCGTTTCTACTTAATAAATATCTAAGTAGTTTACTTACTTCATCCAGAAGATTGTGGCATTGTAATGATAGCTTGCAATGGTATTATTAACTTATTAATTTATTTATTCTTATCTACGGATTTGTGTTTTTGCAAAATCATTGTTGTTTGGAATAGCTACCATCTGGAGAAAATCTATAGCATTAATTGTTGCTCTAAATACTTAGTAAGCTTCGCCATCTATCGCATAACCTCCTAACTAAATTGACGATCAATACCATCGAAACCTTCAACTTACATAGTTCGTCCTTTCACTACCCGTGGCGCTGCAATCAGTTGCAATGTGAGTAACCACGGTAAAATCAACGATCTCTTTCACTCGTAGGTGTTAAACTAGCGCATGAAAGAGGCAGAAAATCCCATGTCAATGTAACGTAACGTAAACATGTAAATTGTCAGTTGTGAGCTAAATTCCACGGTGTTGGGTTATAGAACCTATTTTATTACAGTTGTAAGTTATACTTCGCGAAACTTAACACTAAATTAAAGTTAACATTAAGGATCAGTGTTTATATGGTTAGTGATGTGAAATATGTCCGAGTGAGTCAAGTTTTGAGTTTCTGTGATGTCGCAAACTTCTTGTACAAGTAAC
Organism: Crocallis elinguaria; assembly: GCA_907269065.1. Classification (NCBI taxonomy): domain Eukaryota; kingdom Metazoa; phylum Arthropoda; class Insecta; order Lepidoptera; family Geometridae; genus Crocallis; species Crocallis elinguaria. Next base: position 18,935,389 of record OU026068.1, read on the forward strand.
GGTATTGTGTTGTGCCTTGTGAACTTTTGCTTCTGGTTTGTCTGATTTTGAAGACACACCTAGATGGAAGCCTGTTTTCTATAGGACAAAAGAACAAGATGATACGACACGTGTTATTTTAGCCCACATTATTAAGAAGTAAGTCTCAATTTTGTAAGGTTAATTTTTGGCTTATTAGGTAGTTTTAGCTTGCGGAATTTTTAGTTGTAGTAGTAAGTAGATGCTGTATGATCTATAATATAGTTTAAAGCTTGCAATAAAAATAGCTGTAAAAAAATTCCAAACCGACTCAAAAATTTCCAATTTCAGTAACAAGAAGTAAGAAACAGGTTCTCAAACTTCAAAACTTATTTCTGTGAATCATTAAGTTTGGCGAAGTGGCTGCATCGACCTTGGCTAAAGGTCCGTGCTGTGCCATTCTCCAATGGTTCGTCACGCACGTACCTACGTAAGAAAGGTCCAACTGACTCAATGCACACGTCCTATTAGTATTGGCGATGAGTACGGTATCGAAAGTGGCCTGAATGACAGAGATATTGTGAAAGAAGAAATGCACAACACCCACAGAGCAAAAATAGGTAGAGTACGAACATCGCTCCGGTCGCCTAATGCGCAGCGTAGGCAAGTGAACTATAGCTAGTTATATTGATAGGTAAGTGACTGATAGGGATGGGCAATTGAGCGCTGCAAGCGTAGTTGTTGATAAAAGCAGCTGAACGGCACGGGACCTATTGTTATATTATGTTGTATAATTAATGTATAATGTGAAGTATGTATGGGTGAGTTTTTGATAAGTAAACATTATTATCTGCGTATTTATTTTAAGGTACGAATTTATAGGTCTCGCATATAATCCTAATGACCTATGAATTGATATTGTTATAATTTTATATATTGTAGTTTTAATTTACAATACAATTATTTTCAAATGACATGGTTTTTTATATCGTATTTATGTTATTTACGTTATTGTAATTTAGTCACGTTATTGTAAATGCGTTTTTATTTTTATATTTCCCCGCTCTTTATGTAAAGGATAAAAACTAAAAGAAACAAAGAAATAAAAACAGGATTATATGTTACTTATATCTTATTTATTGTTGAATTATTTACTTATATTATAAACGCTATAACGCTTTCACACTCACCGCCTCTAATCATTTACAAAGTAATTAAAGTATTAAAGAAAAGTAATTGTCGCAAGCGCACATAGCGCGCCGGTGTATTATAAACTATTTCTCGCCGTATCGACTCAAGCGCCGAACGCGTCACATCACTATCCCAGTTGGCAATCCAAGAGGGGTTGCGGGGCGGTGCGGGCGGTGCATGTAGCCTTGCGTCCCGCGTCTCCTTCCACCCCGCGAAGCGTGACTTCTAATTTACTTAAAAGTATTAAAAAATGGTTTACCGGCGAAATGTGATGCTAGATTTCTGTTTAGTGTGTTTCCGAGTATCGTTTTTACAGGTTTTTATTGCACATTTTACCATTTTTAGCAGTTAAATAATCAAATGCTCGCCAGGAACTCGCAACGTGCGCTCACACCGCTAGTGAGCGTATGACTATTAACGCTTGCGGTAGGAACAGTGCGATGTTCTCACCCGTGCATACTGTTCCCACTTGGTAACACGCGCTCTACCTATTTTTGCTCTGAGACAACACCTAACTACCTACTGAAAATCTTTTCTTTCTTAAATCTCGATGGGTAAGATTTTGGCTAGTAACTACCATCCCAATTCTCACCTGCGGGGCTAAAAAGACCACTTTGCCCGAATCATAATACGAGATCATATACTTTATAGTCCATTTCATAAATAAATGGTCGCTTATAGGGAATTCGTAGATGAGTAACTTCATAAGATTCTGCTATCTTGGAACCATTTCACGAATTTTCATAGAAAACTGTCAAATAAATCAATTACTGAAATTATTCGGGACTAAGTCACATTATAAATTTTACGTGACTATTTATGAAATGGATCATAATAAGATCATATTATGATTCGGGCAAAGTCAAATTCAAATTCAAAATGCTTTATTTATTATAGGCCCAAGGGAGCACTTATGAAGGTTAAAATAAATGACTCTAACAGCGGGCCTTTTTAGCCCAGCTGATCTTGGTGACGATGCGGTCGAAGGAGTGACCACGCAACCAAGAATGGAACTGGCTCTCAAACTGAGCCGCCAAAGCCGATGGAAGTCTGGAACACACTGATACGTGCTTGGCGATTCATTTTCAATTTCAGGATGATAGCTAGGCAAGCAAATATAGTACTAATAACCTATAGCATCATGATGTTCTTTACTGAAAGATCCAGCTCACGGACTTACATTAGGACTATTCTAAATTCGATTATAGGACACTAGAAAACTATCGGCAGCCGTCCTCTAACTAGGTAGATATTATTATATTAGTAGATATTATAGTTACTAGCACTGAGCCCATCATAGCATCTACATATTTAAAATAACAAGTAGGTTCCTACTTATTACTTACAGCCTAAGCTAGGTGCAATTGAAGTACTACTTACCTAGGCAAGTAATAGTACAAGCCTAGGTGCAATTGAAGTAATAATAAAGAAATACACATGGTAGGTACCCCCGTGTCGAAAACAAAATTACACAAATTGTTATCTATGAGAACAAGTCGTGAAATTTAGTCGGAACAGCGAAATCAACAAAATTAACGCCTTACGATTGCACTCAGTCGAAATACTGGCCCCCTAATTAAGTCTTCCGGTTTCTGGGGTAGGGTGTTAGTAACTATGAGGGTTACGGACCCACAACACTTCGACACTCAACAGCTAGTATGTAGTACCTACCTAGTTGTACAACTTCGTTCTAGATACGCGTGCGAAATGTGGATGGATGGCGGTGCAAGATGAGAAGCAGATAAAAGATTACGTTCCCAATGTGTAGTTTCTGGTTTCCGTACTTCAACTTTTCGTAAAGCTTTTCCTCCAAAACCACCCTCTTTGTCTGCGTAATATCTGTCACAAAAGCCGTTGGTCTATTTAAACCTTAAAGACAGTAAAAAACAATTTAAATTTACGATAACAAATGAAACAAGTGATCTTTATACTGTACTCGTATTATTAACTCAGTCTTAATTAAAATATAAGCGCCAGGCCCTTGATCATAAAAATGATGAGTGCATCATGAATTCAGAGATGTGTCTAAAAATAAACTAAGTACATAAGTACCTAGAACTTGAAGAAGGTAAAGCTCTATGAATTATCTCAATGAACGCAAGTTCATTGACTTAAATAGAGGGTTAGAAACGTGAAGCTTCCTGGGAAAGACAAGGAAGCAATTGGAGCTCGAGTCAAAAGAGGCGTGGGTGCCTGCCTCTGCTCGCTGTATAACTAGATAAGACCTCGGATTGGCGCATGTGGATTTTTCATGCGTCTTTTACCATCGGAGTGTGGAAACCTGTCATTACTAGATTGGTGCAATCGACCCAAACTGAGTCTTGGTCTCTGATACTAGTTGTATCATGTGTGTCCTCCTGGCAATTTCTTGCCACAGAACATGCTTGAGTTCACGCAGGTCGTTAACCAGAAGATATTTTCAGTGGTTACGCCCACAGCCGGCAGCCTGTCGGCCGTTTGGTTGTCCCAAATAGGTATGCATGGAAACTTCTACCTTTACCCTAAAAACTTTGCGAGAACCAACACAATTTGGGATTCTGCTGTGAAAGGATGCACATAGTAGGTAAACCTACTCGCAGTCTCGATAAATATAGAGTCTCGAGGAACATCGTGGGATTTTAACCAGAGGGAGTCATTACTCGTCATAAAATTGTAACACGTTGGAAAGACAATATTCGCAAAAAATAAGACCTTAACGTGGATATATTCTAAAACTTAGACATAACTATTTCAGCTTTATTACAGGTCTCTCTAATCTTCTTCCGTCGAATCAAAATTTGATTGCAGCTTTAAAATGAGTCATTGCCGAAAGTTATGAACATCCCATCGTGCTTCAATCAAATACCTGTGTTCTCAGAAATCAAACCTTTTTGGCGTTCCCCGGCGTCCGTCGATTCGACGCGCACGTTTTTCTTAACATTTTACATTTACTTAAAGACTCAAAACTTTCGATTACGTTCCTTGCAAATGTTTGACTCTCGTCGCTGTTTTATATTTAACCGAACGGTGACAAGTGAGTCTGCAGTTAGATTTTAGTTCAGAATACCAGCACCAACCGGTTAGACGACATTAAGAAAACGCTATTTGGTAAAATATTGCTAATGGTATTCGTAATTTTACGATGTCCAATGGAGTTATTGGTGAGGAAGACTTGATATTATATTTAGTATGCACTATGCATGTAGGTTAACAGAATAAATAACAGTTAGTGGGAGGACTAACTCTTCTGCGAGTGTCCGTCTGGGTTAGTACCACCGCTTTGCTCGTGAAGTCTGCCGCCAAGCAGTAATGTGCAAGCATTACTGTGTTCCGGTTTGATGAGCAAAGTAGCCAGTCAAATTACTGGGCTTATGGACTTAATACCTAATGTCTCAGAGTAACGAGCGCACTGCAGTGCCGCGCAGGCCTTTGTGTTTCAAAGTTCTGAGTGGCACTGCAATTGCTATGGGCCGGCGTTATGCTTACCATCAGGCAAAGGACCAGCTCGTTTCATTACCAAATAACATAAAAAAAAGAATTTTGTACTTATCTTGTTTGAAGCCAGATTTAGCAGCTTTTAAGGTTCTGCTAGAAATAAGAGAAACTATATATAAGGAATGCTACGATATGAAATTAATAATCCATAAATACAATGCAATGACGTCTCAGGAGTAAAGAGGTTGCTTGGCCATCGAATGCATTCTGGTGAATAAAATGACCAGAATGAAGAAGAATGATATCATAATGGTGGTAGAGGCCAAGGCATTACCTAAAGCTACTACAAAAGCAGTACCGCTAGCTACACAAATCAGTTGGATAATCAACAAGCCACCGTGCACAGCTAGCCTGCTTAGTCAGTACCTAATCATGTATAATGTTCGACCACATCAACTTAATTAATAATAAAGTGACGTAAACTTACCACGTCTTTCCTAAACTGACTCAGCACTACGTGGTTATATAAAACATATAATTTAATTCATGTTTAATAATAATAACATTATATTAGCTCCAGAGCAGCGTCTAACCTAAAATAGACTTTATGGCGTATAGTACTAATACCTGAAACTTTGTTTATTATTCGCATGATCGTGAGGCGAGACGGCGGCTTACTTACTACTTGTAAAAGTAATAAATTAGGCAGAGTACATAATATATGTTAAAATTAATTTACAACAACTTTAATGACCACCCCGACATAGGCTTTGGCTTGATTAGGGCCTTTTCATGTATGCATTCGAGCAAAAAGTACTCTGTACTTAGTTTTTCTCCTGCTTGACTCTCGTATTCCGACGACGCCCAAGCCGAAGTATGACCCTAGGCGGTGCCTAAGAGCTAGTCGTCCAATGCCATTTTTAAGGACAGCGTGCTGCCACGGAGTCACTTACGCTGTAAAAGTCACTAGACCGACAGCACAATTTCTACAAAAGGGGAAATTAATGCTATTTATATATTTGTTCTATCTCTGCTACCAAAACTTACGTATAAGTTAGTAAGTACTACCTATACTATTATGAAAGCGAAAGATCGACAATTGATTTTTAAATAATACTACTTTCTTTCTGGAAAAATATACATGTACCATGGAAATCATAATTCATTCGAATGCGCATGAAACCACGGGCGCAATTTAGTCTAGAATATCCTACGTCCTACTAAGCCTTATTATAAATGAGAAAGTGTGTTTGTCTGTTTGTTGATTTGTTGGTTTGTCCTTCTTTCACGCAGCAACGGAGCAACGGATCGACGTGTTTTTTAACATATATATAGTTTAGGGACCCGAGAGTAACATAGGCTACTTTTTATCCCAAAAAAATGCACGGTTCCTGTGGGAACGCGGGTGAAAGCCGCGGGCAGAAGCTAGTCTAGAATATAACAATATAACCACGTTACATCTTAATGTGGTTGCAATTGATATGTTAACCACAACACGTAAATACGTTAATGTAGGAACTGCGATAGAACACGTAGGTATTTTAACTAACCTGACATAGCTTTTAACTAGAAAAGATAACGCAAGTCATTAAATGATAATTCGATTATTACGTTAATGAATAACGCAATAAGAAAGGTCGTTAGTTTTTGTTATGTCAGAAAGATAATAATGCGAATGCCATGAATGCACATTATGCTCAGTTACATATTATTAGGTATTTGTTGGAGTTAATATTATTTTAAGAATAATTATAGACGCGTAATTAAATAATTATATAGATATAGAAGAATAATTATGAAACAGAGTTGGAAAAAAAATTAACAACGTATACATTGCAAAAGAAACAATTATACAATTATGCCTTACGACAGTATTATTGTCGTCTTTGAAGCAAGGTTCTTCTGTTCAGGCATGCAAAAGTAATTGGTGGAATAAAGAAACGCGTACACACACATGAACCTGGAAAAAATTGATAAGCAGAGATTTGAAAGCGCTTGACTGAGCTAATTACTAAGCATATTAGAATGATATTTTTATGTCTGTTATATATTGAGCAACCTGAATCAACGCCCCATTTCGTAAGTCTGGACAATACACAAGATCTAATTACATAAACAGAGACCTAACATCTCGTTACGTACCATCCAGGTGTTTCTAGGCATTGTTTTGAGCTGCCCACTTTCTTTTTCAACAGTTTGTTATGAAACAATATGAAACAGTTCCGCGTGCCAACATGCCAACTCTTGACCAATATCGCGAGCTGCGTAAGGAAGTCAGCTTATGCACATCTAAATAAGTACTTTTGTCGCAATAATATAAGCTGTGGATGAGTGAAGTTTCTCTATCGAGTTACGATATATTTACTGCGACAAAGAACTAAAGTGTCAACACCAATGACGGGGAAACTATTGGAGAGCATTAGGTACTTATTTTAGACGTTTTTGAGGATTGTAATGTTTGCTAAAGTGTGAAGTGTTGTTTTGAAACAAAGTGACAGTTTTTTGTCAAACAACTTGTGTCATACACACGCACTAGGATGGTAGCTGGTATAGGGGGGGTAGTAGAAAATGCAACATCTGTCAAGTTTCTACATCTGGGATGCAATTTTTGAATGTCACCGAGTGACTAAATATCAGCGATATGACCGATAGTCACCGATTTACAAAGTCGTATTTTTGAAACTCAGCGGGTGACTAAACTTCTCATACCTATGATATCGTTTACTAATGGGTACCCCCTCTCGTAAACCATATCATAGGTATGAGTATTTAGTGCCAATTTTGACTTAAAAACAATTTCCAACCTAAAAATTAAAATTGAATAGACCACAATCATAAGTTTATCTATGATCAAAGCTAAGAGATAGTTGCGAGTTGCTATACATGGTATGACTTTCAAGAATACGACTTTTGCAAATTAGTGATTTCAACGTTATCGCTGAGAATTTTGTCACCGGTGATTTTGAAATCACTCGTGAAATTCAAAAATCGGTCCCCTGCTCAGCGTAAAGTCTCAAGAAATCACGCTCCTGGAACCTTCAGCTTTTCTTGCATCAAGTAATTCATAATCTCGCAGCATTGTCAGACGTTTGCATTTAGAAGCATTAACACATTAATTTTCCTAACCATTGCGATGATCATTGTTAATTGGTTAATTACTGTACACTTCAATGTTTTGTATAATTCTCACGGCGGCGGTAAGGTTGCTCAAACTCAAGGCATGTTTACAAATAGGTAACCTGGTTCTCATTATTGTGCTATTGTATTCTAAGCGTCTCAGATCGATCGATATTGTAAATTCCGATGTGTGTGTCGTTGGATAGAAGTTTATTATTATTAGTTATTTATTTCATTACATGAACAGAGTGTCTTCGCCTTAATAGAGACTGTAAGAAAACTGTTATTGGACAAGTTCTTAAATATTGATCTAGAAGTTTAAGTTAAATTTTATGTAAATTACTTATTAATCACAGAATCACAGCACAGATAAACAAACCTACACAAATTAAAAATTTAAACCGAAAAAAAATAAGGTTTTTTCGTACTCATATATATATGTTATCGTTTTCACAGTCATAAAAAATAGGCATTAGGTAGCATCATTATCTGGCTACAAGCACTTTTGTCCACCATAGTTTTTTTCCAAACTTAATTAATATTAATTTAAAATAGTATTTGTATTTTCAATTAACATGATATTAATAGCACTTAGATTTTTTATTATTTTATTCCTTTGTACAATAGATTTCAATCACCACAATCTCAATTGTTGAACTTGTTATTAATTTTGACTGTTCAACAGTAGTCAATTATTTTAGCCCATCGAATTTTTTGTTTCTGAATCTTGATTTCCGAGGCCAATTTCGTTGTGTTCGATGAACCAAAAACTTAATTCAGGTCATTTTCATGGCTCTGAAACTGTCGAAAATACCTAGCTCAATTATCTATCGCCATCGAAGACTAGATCATCTGACCGTCGCCTCCACGACACTGGTTTCTATGTTAATTGCGAAAGACCGTTGTATTTCGCCTGTATTCGCTGGTATCACGAGTAATCACGACGTTCTAGGTGTGACAGTCAATTTACACTTAACAATATCATAGTGCTTCATTGAGAAAATCGCAGCCAGCGTTCGAATCTGGTTTCCAAAAGTAAATCTCGTAGTGTGGCTTGACATGAGTGGTAAGATGATTTAGGGCCGAGTTCACCAACCATTTTGAATCGATCAACTATGAATGAGGTTTAACTCATGACCTGAGATTCACTTCCAATTATTTAAAAGGGAATTTTGACATCTGCTGTCAGAGCTTTAGCTCTTGAATGGATGGTCATTTGAACGTTGTCGTTCATTTTACATTGGTGAACTTGGGCCTTAATGTTTTGCTTATTATTTGAAATTTTCTTTAGTTTCATTCGTATGCTTTTCCCATTTTACATGGGGTCGGTCGACTTACACACGCACACACAACATACGTACTGAATTATGTTTTTGGCAATTTTTGGAGTTTTCATTAGGAAGTAATTATTCATAAATACATCGTCTTATAGGTATGTGAAGAGATTTCTTTTCATATTAGATCAATAGGAAGCCTTTATGTACCTATTCATACGATTTTAGACCAATTTATCGTATTAGTTCGTAAAATAGCAGATGTACCTACCTATACAGACTCAAATAGTAGTTTTCTATTGTCCATTGGTTAGCGTTTGACTACTATGTTCGAAGTTGATGAGATGTTAAATCCATATTGGGACTGACCGTCATGCTAATTTTATATATTAAATACCTACCCTTAGTTGATTGCAATTTTTTGAGGTTTAACAACAGGTTAATTAATTTATGTCATTCTATTAATTGTTTATATGTTACTTAAACAGTCATGCTCTATAAATACCTCTAACAAATAATTACTTTGCTTTTTACAGTGTAATTTGAAACCACCATATATAGTTAACCTGAATTCAATTTTAACCTTTGATCAATAAACGTTAACCATACAAACTAAATTTCGTAACAAAGCACCATTCATTCCATCACAATGCACCCAAATCAAATAAAGCCAGTGGCATAATGGTGGTCCATTTCTCCACAAAACGCATTCAAGCCCTTATATTTTCTACCTAATGGTGCGTGTACATTTAGCTTTGTTTGGCGTTTTTGTTGCTGAGGGGGAATACTGAAGATTATACCCCGCTATTACGTGGAGCAGCTGGGTTATGTGGGAATTTTCACACTAAAACCTCCCGAGATGCAAACTTGGAGCTACATGATGAGACTTGGAGCCCGAGTTCTCTAAAGGACAGCACCGGAAGCACTGCATCCTTACTCCTATCAGAAGCGGTTTAAAAAACTGTGCCTTTAACCTCCATCCTACGAAAGCCTGGGCCATACCGAGTTACCGTCCTTTCAGAACTTGCTTGAATGGTCAGATCCCCATCGCCAACAAGCCCAAAGATCCCCTTTTTATGACATGCATCAGGGGATATCGTAAATTCGTAGCCTTATTACTTTATACCCGGGAATACTGAGTCGCTTGATTTACCTAAACTAGCTGGTACAGTCAGTGCTCTGAACAAACGGGTCTGTCAAGTTGCGCACAACATAACTAGCAAATGAGTAGTAATTATGTTACTAGTAGATTTTCCTTTTCCTACGCAAGTTACATAATAAGCTGTTTTAACATGGTATGGGGTTTGTTGTTGACAGTAGAAACGTTTACGCCCTAACCAGTTTAGTAATTGTCTTAAATGCAATGGTAGTTTCCTTATAGGTTAGCAATTTTTAGATGTAACACTTTTTGCAAGCACTTATAAAGCCTACAAAATTATTCCCAACTAGCTGGGCCATGCACGGTTCCAACCTACTATTTGCTGTTATCCCATGGGAAAGGTACCGTCTCCATACCAAATATAAAGTGCAAGAGTTTTTTTGTTGTATTTTTGTATACTAAACTTGCGTTTGCTTGACTGCAATCTCACCTATTCATTTTTAGAATAAAGAGAATGTGAACATTTAAAAAAATAACCGTAGTTGAAGCTCTGTCCTCTAATCAAGGAAAATCTTTACATTATGTTGGTTACAACATGATATCCATAATAATGTAGTTTCTTTTTAACACATATTTTCCCTGTTCAAAATTACCCTTTCACAAACGACTCGAATCTAAGCAGTTGCAAATGTACAATTCTAAAACCATTCAGTTCCTCAATAGCATGCAGTCATTATTCCGTGCATTATTGCGGCTGACCTGTACACGCCGTTAGTCGTCATTATCTTACAGTTAGCCAGCGTCGTCCGGTAGTGGTTCGGAAATTGGTGGTAAGATGTTCAGTGTTCACTGTGGTTGCTAAAAGGGGCAGCGTAGACGCTTATGCAAACGTACGTTTGCTCGTCAGAATAACAACGCTTTTGCGTCAAGCGCGCATTTCGAGTATCACGAAATCCGCGCTTGACGCAAAAGCGTTGTTATTCTGACAAGCAAACGTACGTTTGTATAAGCGTCTACGCTGCCCCTAAAGCTACAACACCACAAGGTGAGACTCGAAAGAAATTAGAGCGTCAGAAAGATAGAGTAGTAACTGAGATTTTCTTAGTTGTCCAATAATGTAAACGAACTCGACGGGTCACCAATGACATAGGTCTGCCGCGAAGTCTGCCGTCAAGCAGTGCTGTGCAAGCATTACTGTGTTTCGGTTTGTTTACCGCTAGGATTCTCGAGTGGCGACCACGACACGGAAAACGTAAGTGTAGGTCGGCCCCGACTTGGTGGACTGTCGACTTGGTCAAAATCGTGGGGAACCGTTGGATGCAAGAGGCTATAAGCCGATCCAAGCGGTGTTCATGGCGTAGGCCTATGTTCAGCAGTGGACGTCTTCCAGCTGATGATGATGATAAAAAAATTAAAACAAATAACAAACGAAGTACCGAAAAAGCGCCTAGCGCATTCCTAAGGTACTTTCTCACGGGACCGCCACATTGAATACCTCATATCTCACGTTGAAACTGCTTATTCCGTGCTTCTGACACCTGACGTAACCGTGAGAACGTATGCGCATTACGCCGTGTAATTGTGTAATCCCTATTGTCTGTAACTCCAGTTTTGATATGTTTGCACAAAAAATACCAAAGTACTCCGATAGTGCGACATACTTGCATTCCATACTCTGGAGTTGCATATTGTTGGGCAAATGCTTTGCAGTGACTTTCACATCCGTTTGATATTATTGAAAGCTTTGTCCCGCCTTCTCTAAGACCAGTAGGTAATCACCCAAACATAATTTGTCCTGCCAACTCCTGAATGGTTTGTAGAGTCATCGAAAGTGTCAATCATCCCTCGCCATTTTTCATGAGGTTTGTATACCAGTATTTACCAGACTGGTAGAGTAGCACCAAAAAGATTGACATCGTCCAGTCTGCTGCGTGGTCTATGTTACCTTCTATGACTCCGATCTTGCATAAGCTAGCGAATATTTTAAAACTTAACAAGTATTATTAAACTTAATATTCACAGTGTTAATTTTACGGGTTCAATAAATCGATTTGTCATGGTTCTCATCTCTCACTTTGTAAACTGGTTTCAGTTCCGGCCGAGGTTCTATTGATTAGTTTGTTAATAAAAAGGTGAGGTATCCATAAACATTTCAGTGCCAATCAGAGCTTTCAAACACGAAGGCCTGCGTGGCACTGCATTGCGCTCATTACCCTAAGACATATCAATTTGTAATAAGCCCAGTAACTTCACTGAATTATACTCATCAAACCAGAACACAATAGCGCTTGACGCACAGACTACTCGAGCAAAGCACTGGTACCCACCCAGACAGACACATGCAGAAGAGTTAGGGGCAGCGTAGACACTTATGCAAACGTACGTTTGCTTGTTAGAATAACAACGCTTTTGCGTCAAGCGCGGATTTCGTGATACTTAATCGAAATGCGCGCTTGACGCAAAAGCTTTGTTATTCTGACAAGCAAACGTACGTTTGCATAAGCGTCTACGCTGTCCCTTAGTCCGAAAGTTTACCAGGTGGTAACCTGGTAAACTTCCGCTGGTTACCATAGCTTTGTGCCATTCTTGAGTTCGTAGGTACCTGCACGTTTCACTGCGTAACATATACTCGTGCCAAAGTCTATTCGATATTATCTAGGCTAGCTAAGCAATAAGTAAATCTAAATCACGCAAACCAGTTCTAACAGACATTGAGTACAATAATCGCCATTTCATAACTACAACATTGACATTAGAAACTTGTTCTGTTACAAAATACGTCTCACTCGGTGATTGAGATCTTTCAAATACATATGTATGATTGTAGGGTACTATATTCATTGTATTTAAATGGCAATTAATTTACATTTGATTGCAATCTGCCCGAGGATTTGTGAGTCGAAATAATACAAAATAGTATTTTTAAGCAACAAAAAGTAACCTAAGAAGATACAAAATTACGCCATACAAAAAATTATATTGTACACAAAAAGGCCTTACCGCCCATTCCGCTACAAAAATGTGTTTTACTAGCAACCTTTGGATAGACAGACATAAAAACGACATTCGCTTCGCGCTTCTAATTCTTGTAGTATGTAGTAGTTATTAACAAAGTTTGTATCAAATTGAGATGTAACATACATATAATATATACGTGTCAATCCTATATCTATTCTATACATTCTACACAAATAAATAAAATTGAAGTGTTTGTGTGTAATATTAAAATAACAGCTTTTTACAAAATGCATATGAAAGTATTATAATCTCCGAAACGCCTAGGCCGATTTTGACGGGACTCTCACTGGCAGATAGCTGATGTTACAAGGAATAACTTAGGCTACTTTTATTTTAGAAAAAGTTTTGGGTTCTGCGCAAAAAAATAAAAACCATGAAATCCAGTATCTCCGCGCGTGTGAAACCGCGGGCAGAAGCTAGTTTTCTGTATAGTTTTGAGTTTTGTACCATCGATAACGATAATCGCTTGAAACGAATACCACTTGTCTGTAATTTTTAGTTGGTAGGTCGGCCACATTCACCGGATTTTAACGTAATGACTAAGCTGCCCCGCGGCGGGCCGTATGAGGATTTTTAGCGGTTTAAAAAAACATCCTTAGGATTGCTTTTAGCGATGTACCACCCATTGTGGCACTGAAAGTAATATTTTTGGTTGTTTTATTTCTGTCTTATACGGTGTGTAAAGTTAAACGTTTTTTTGTCTATCAATAACACTCCATTCGGCGTTTCTACGAAGGCTTCCGTATATTTTATTGATCGTTTCATTTTATTTAACACGAACTGTTGAAAGATTTACCTAGCTGATCTATTGTGCATTTGTAAAATGTTTTCCGCTTTTAAAACGCAACTGTTATTGTGATTATATGATATACTTTTTAGGAATTTTATGTGAAATAAGACAACTTGTACGCGTGTGAAGGTACGGACAGACATGCTCAATTGCTCATTACTGGCACGAAACCATGCTTCTAAAGAGCAACTGCTACTTAGTGCCGTGTGTCGAAACATTAGTAGTAATGAGCATGCTCATTTCGAGCTTGCTCAAAAATCAACTGTCGATGTCGTTTGATTTTCGAGCGTGCTACGGGCTACCTGAGGCGTGCGTGGAAGGCGGCTTCGATTGCGTCTGAACTTTGGCCTGTAGGGCCCATTAGTCGCAATGCATGATTGATGGATAAGCATCAATCACGGACCACGCGCCAATCATGGCAAAATCACGATCACCGGGCTTGACGCATTTCGTAACGTTTAAAAACAAAGATACTTTACTCAGCTTAACACTTCTAAGTTACTGTGGATTATTAAAGTACCTACGTAAAGAATCCTCGACGTGGGAGTATTTAGTTCGCGTATGACAGATTTTATTACTGGCGATGGCAGGCCATTGCTTTGTTTAAATAATATGTCACGTTCGATGTTTGTACAATAACATAATAATGATTAATAGCTTTGAGAGCCGTGGGTTGTTTTATTAAACAACCCAGCTTTATTAATAACGTTTTTATTTAATGTTATTTGGTTACGAGACGAGCTGGACGTTTGCCTGATGGTAAGCATAACGTGGGCCCGTAACAATTGCAGTGCCACCCAGAACTTTGAAACAAAAAGGCCTGCTCGGTACTGCAGTGCGCTCGTTACCCTGAGACATTAGGTGTTAGGTCTCATAAGCCCAGTAATTTCACTGGATACTCTGCTCATCAAACCGGAACACAGTAATGCTTGCACACTACTGCTTGGCGGCAGACTTCACTCACAAAGCGGTGGTGACAACCCAGACGGACACTCGCAGAAGAGTTAGTCCTCCCACTAACAAACACACAGTTGTTCCACAACTTTGGACGAAATAACCGATGAATGGTAAAGGATATACAATGTACCTTTACCATTTAAAATAATTTGAAATTATTATTGAAATATTTTTTTTTAAAAGCTTCACGCTTGTTTTGTAAATTATTCACGGTGTTTAACGATCTATGGCTTGCGGTCGTTAAGTTTCGTAATAACATTTATTCGGTCAATTTACTTCAATTATACATACGTGTAGGATGTAGGTACTAGTACCACGGCGGTAATAATTATGGTAGGTAGTAAGTGGTAGGTAAACGTTTACCAGTTAGACTAACATCTGCACCACGACTAAATTTTGTCTACTGTTTGTCTCGCTCTTTCTCGTGCGAATACGAGATAAATTCACGATGCATCGACACAATTTTGTCACGGCGCGCATGTTAGCACGGCAGGTAGTAGGAATAACTCTTCTGCGAGCGTCCGTTTTGGTGGGTGCCACCGCTTTGCTCGTGTAGGTTGTGCAAGCATTACTGTGTTCCAGTTTGAAAAGCAAAGTAGTCAGTGAAATACAGTCTTTAGAATGTCGCCCGGTACCACGTAGGACCGGCGAAATAAAAAACAGTCTTTATTCAGTGGTGATAAGGTTCAACATAGCTTTAACTTTATGAGACATTATTATAAAAGCTATGCTGAACCTTATCATCACTGAATAAAGACTAACTGTTTTTTTTTCGCCAGTCCTACGTGGTACCGGGCGACATTTGAAGGATTGCTAGTAATAATATACATTCAGGTCTATCTGAGCAACTACAACCGGTTACAATAGATTCATTATCAGCCTCTTACGCTCCCACTGCTGGGATACCGGCCTTCTCTCAGAGAGAGAGGTACGGGCCATAATCCACAACGCGAGCCCAGTGCGGTTTGGCGGATGTCACATGTCCTCGAATTTTGTGGTTCTTGAGCATGCGGGTTTCCTCACGATGTTTTCCTTCACCATTTTAGAGCGAGTATCAATAATCCGCACGTAACTTGATATAAGTCATTGGTGCGGGCCGAGTCGAGCTTCGAACTATGGTGCGTCGGATTGAAA
This sequence comes from Crocallis elinguaria, assembly GCA_907269065.1. Lineage (NCBI taxonomy): Eukaryota > Metazoa > Arthropoda > Insecta > Lepidoptera > Geometridae > Crocallis > Crocallis elinguaria. The sequence goes on from OU026068.1 coordinate 18,951,341, forward strand.
GTCGCACAAGTTCCCGCTCGGCCACACTCGATAGATTACCCTCTAAAAACTTACCTACTCTACATGCAAAAAAGTAGTGTTGCAAAACGCATTAATTAATTGTGTAATATTAAAATCCTTGGCGTCATAATGAACAATTAGATACGCTCTCATTGTTTAACATAACCGTGGTCAGTGTTATCTCACTTAAAATTACGAATTTATTATGTACTTACTTTGTTTATTGTTTTACTTATTATAATCTCGATAGCTTGGGAGCTTTTTGTTTACGAATTTAAACAATGCAATGGTAATTATTATCATATTTTAAATTAGTTTACCAATTATATCCGATCTAGGTCATTGTCAGAATATACCATTTCTGAAGGTCTTAGAGACAGAAAGTCAAAATTAGATGACTTTTCCTATACGCTTGAAAATTATGATACCTATTCTGTTAGTTAACAAATACAATAATGGCCCTTATTCATAAACGTTCCGTAACTTACTTAATTACTAGAAAGTGTTTTGTCTCGTTTTCACGCGTAACAGCTTCCGTCAACGAGAAGTTGACAGAGCAATTTAAAGCATAGATTATTTTATTGAGCTTTTATGAATAAGAAATTAAGATTACCAAAGTTTTAGAAAGTGAAAAACGATAGGTATAATATGAAAGAAACCGTGCCCTGAAAAAAGTAAAAACTCGCGGACCTAGAATTGAGGCGTACTTACACTAATGAATCATAGGCAATAACTAATAAAGTAGTACCGTTGTTGTTGAGTTTGTTGACTTGTGTATTACAAACGGGTTACGCGTTACAAAAAAAATCCTTCAATTCGACCGGTCTACTATTACCGCGAGGTTTGTCAGTGAATGCTATAACATAATTCGATTTGTCATTTCTTCTTTATCACCCAACTGGTCAAAGGTCACGATAGTGCACAATAGAGATCAACGATTGAGACAAGGTCAATGTATGAGCATAGAAGAGCTTGTCTATATGTTATCTATGATTCTATTATTTACTAGCCCACGTTTTCACCCCGTTTTTTCCCACAGGAAACGCGCGTGCATTCTTTCAGGAAAAGCAGTAGCTCTATCTCTCCCCGGCTCATGAACTATCTCTATGCAAAAAGTCAGTCCGTTGCTCCGTAGCTGCGTGATAATTCACCTTTGACCACATCTCTATGATCTCTTTATGATCGTGGGTACGAGAAGTGCAAAATTTCGGCGCAATCAAACATCGGCAAGTGGGTTAAAATTTAGCTTGCAAAATTTGAGCTAAACAAACCAACATTGAACATACAACATACAAAGAATGCAAGTTAAATAAAAGGTTGTTAAAAAAGTATCTTTACGACTAATTTAATATGGATATTAACTAGATTTTGTTAGTGGGAGGACTAACTTTTCTGCGAGTGTCCGTCTGGGTTGTTATCACCGCTTTGCTCGTGAAGTCTGCCGCCAAGCAGTAGTGTGCAAGCATTACTGTGCTCCGGTTTGATGAGCAGAGTAGCCAGTGAAATTACTGGGCTTATGAGACAATACCTAATGTCTCAGGGTATCGAGCGCACTGCAGTGCCGCGTAGGCCTTTGTGTTTCAAAGTTCTGGGTGGCACTGCAATTGTTATGGGCCGGTTATGCTTACCATCAGGCAAACGACCAGCTCGTCTCGTTACCAAATAACATGAAAAAAAGTTTTATTGTCAAGAATCTTTACGTCAACCACTTATATACATTTTTAATTTTTTACAATCGATGGCAATTGCAGAATGTGAATTTATCTAGTCCCTCAGAATTAACGACTTACCGTGCCCTCCGAGGCACGGTAGCGCACAGTAAATACACAAGAATGATCTAGGTCCAAGCTCAGAGGTTAATTGGCATGTGGCCAGGGGCCGTGACACACAGTACCTTGCCTAATGAACCTATAACAGGCTTGCTAACTGCTAAACTACTCAATTAATTCTTCAATCAATTGTTTCTTCATATTGATTAACTGATGACTGAAGGTTATTACATAGAATAAGTTTTAATCTCCGATAGTTTGTTTTTTGGTGCAAGTAAACTGTAAACTTACTTATACTTATTAAGTATAACAAGTATAAGTGTTATACTTGTTAAGAATAACAAGTATATAAGTGTTATACTTAACAAGTATATATAATTAAAAAATTAAAAACAAGGCTGCCGTAGCCATTGTTATACGGGATGATATAAGATTCTAACGATGTCCCATACATCCAAATCTGTTCAGGCTAAGAGGTATGTGGTTCAGGCATTTAAAAGTTAAAGTGGAATAAATAAACACACATACTTATATATTGAATACACATGAACTCTGAAAACATGACACTCCTTTTTTGGGCAGTCATTTAATAAAAGATTGACGGTGCTATCTCTATTTACTTTAGACTTTTGTTGCCTTATTTTTGTTGCGTGTACAAGTGTACACTGCAAGTGACGTTTATGAAAATCGGTATTGACAGTCAATCTACGGTGCGCTAAAGCTGGGTTTAGACTGCACTACGAGTATACATGGTACACTCAGTGTATACAGCGAGTGTCTATGTGTCCACACGCCTCATGGTTGTCTTTCTGATTTTTATTACAACACGATGATGAATCAGCTTGTAAATAGGTGGTTAAATTAATACCAGCGTAAGACATAAATGTCGCAAGTTGTCGTCTAACTTTAGCGTAGGTTTACTGCAAAGGGTTTTAAAACTCCTAATTCCTATTATAGATTTAACGTGTGAACAGGGGCCTTACTGGCTAACAAAATCGTCTTGGTTTTCGACTCCAATCCAATTAAAACCAGCGGTCGCTAGGTACTCGGCTGGATAGATGTGTCTAGAATTCTTGCTGGTTTTCATTTTAGAACGAACGTTTTTAAGGAAACGAGTTGCGAAAACTCTAGACAATTCCTTCCAGCCTAAGACTAGTGACCGCTGCGGTTGTCGAAAACGAAGATGATTGTCGTTAGGCAGTAAGGCAGCAGCTTCGAACTCATTATTTATCATTACATCTATAGAGATAGTCCTCTAACACTAATCTAATACGAGTGCAAAAAATTATGGATCTAAATTTCTCGATAAACCATAACAATGCTTTATTTTTGTTACAGAATAGGTACCAAAGATGGAGACGCGATGGAACCTTTTCATTGCCTGCACAGCTCTCTGTTGGACCTCAGGTAAGTCGACGTTGGTACAATTAACTCGACCACAAATGTTTGCATCCTTAGAAACTTGTGTTGATACGATCGAATGGGGTTGCAGAAGAGAGAAGGGAAAAGTACATGTATATAGGTACAGTAACTATAGACTGCTCACAGTGATATCTCATTTACAAAAATATAGCTTTTGCCTGTGGCTTAGCACACGTGGTTCGTTGGAGATATTAGTGAAGACAGCCTACCTATATCACTCAAACATAATGTAGCTTCTTAGTGAAAGAACTTTTAGAATCGGACCATTGGCATTGGATAGTGGTTTTTATCGCTAATCCAGAGATTAGAAACTAACAGACAATGTAGATCATGTTTGTTTATTTACCTTACCTTACATTTGTTAACTTTCATTTTTTCATTATCAGCCTCTTACGCTCCCACTGCTGGGATACCGGCCTTCTCTCAGAGAAACACAGGTGTGGGCCATAATCCACCACGCGGGCCCAGTGTGGCTTGGTGGACGTCACATGTCCTCGCATTTTGTGCTTTTTGAACGTACGGGTTTCCTTACGATGTTTTCCTTCACCGTTTTACAGCGAGTGTGAGTAATCCGCACATAACTTGATATAAGTCATTGGTGCGGACTGAGTCGAGATTCTAACTATGGTGCGTCGGATTGAAAGTCACACAAGTTCACGCTCGGCCACTGAACTCGCTCTGTTAACTTTAATCTCTTTAGAATATTAGTCAATTTAGTGCCACAACACTAGAAAGTAAGTAGGCGCCAAAATCGAACAGAAATAGACAGTGCTCATATATTCCCAATAGACTACACTGTAGTCTAAAGCAATGTGGTGATTATATTACGATACTGTAGTCACTACAGTATCGTAATAAAATCACCACATTGCTTCACTTACTATGCGGTACTTCAGAACCCACCGCTACGTTTTTCAATGAAAGAGCTCTTTGTACTCGTGACGCGAAACGGTTCATTTAATTATCGAAGTTATTGAGTGAAACAACACGTTGTTGTTTTACGATTTGAGTATACAGGGTGATTGGAAAAACGATACATTCCGTGCAAGGGGTTAAAGTAGAGCATATTTACAGCTAATTTTGTCATGTAATATCATGTCCGCAACTTGGTTATTTCTGAATTATTAAAGACTAGCTTCTGCCCGCGGTTTGCACCCGCATTCCCACAGGAACCGTGCATTTTCCGGGATAAAAAGTAGCCTATGTTACTCTCCGGTCCATAAACTACCTATATCTATGCCAAAAATCACGTTGATCCGTTGGCGTGAAAGAAGGAGAAACCAACAAATATACTTTTGCATTTATAATATTAGTAGGGATTCAAGAGTTGTGAGCATGAATTTGTAATTGTTTTTTTTACTTTCAGGGTCTACAAACATGTTGCCGGTGTTCACACTGGATATGAACAACTTAGCGTTATCAGAGAGCACTCCTGTAGGAAGCATAGTGTACAAACTGCAGGGGGTGGACCCTGAGGGTTTACCGGTAAGTGTCTCGCAGAATATACTATGTCGAAGCCTTAGCATTACTTATTAAAATGATGAGATATTTCGACACTGTTACAAGCATCATAACCATGGAATAATGCATTGTATGAAAGTTTTTAAATAGATGACTAACAGGTACACAACAGTCACAAATATCACAGGATGCAAAAGTTTAATCTAACCTTTACTTATGTTTAGAAATTTACTTATATTTTAGAATTGTTTTCTCGCACTATCGCAATTCCTAACTGCCTTATCACGCACGCGCGCTAGTTGCCTTGCTAATTTTAATTTTCTGTCTTTTTGTTTCAGATCAAATACAGTTTAGTTGGTACGGACAAGTTTTCTGTGAATCCTGAGACTGGAGACGTAACTTTAGAGCGGCCATTAGATAGAGAGGTAATATAAAATACATATTATACTTAAGTAATTAAACTTTGTTACATCAAACGAACGTTTTTATCTTTCGGTTTGATTCGGGACTGTAGGATTTATGTATCGATGCATAAAAAAAATTGTTATTTTGAGAATAAGTAGTTCACATATCAATATACTTTTTTGAAATTGATCAACAAGTTCTTCAAAGCCATCTCTACTCACTTAGAAGAGTGGCTATGAGGTCTATGCTCATCAGGGGACGTTCCGGCTGAAGATATTTTGGCCAACAAATATTTAATTTACTTTTCAAAACTAGCGCTCGGTAAGTGGGTCATTGTTGGCACAAAATGCGGGCGGAAAATATCACTTTGCCTCCCTAGTAATATAAAAATCGAACTATGAATAACATTAAGCTTACTTTTTTCTTTTCTTCGACCATGTAGCTCCAAACCATGTCAGAAACTTTTTACTCCGTGAAATGAAGTTAACAACTATGTGGTGTTAACCTCTGTGGTATGAACCGTTTGGGCTGTTGGTGTTGCTAATATTTTTAGTGGGAAATAAAACTTTGATAAATATTTTAATAAAAATGAAACTGTTAAATACTTTCTGAGCTAAAAGCTGGGAAATATAACTAAACTAATTTGTCTGTAGTTTTTTTACCTAACACTAGTGATGTAAAGTAGATTGTTTTCATACACGAGTAGGAATCTATTACACCCACAAAGCTAAGATAAAAGATCACCTAGATCCCTTGTGTAATAGTCTACAATTTCTGTTATTTATCTAAATACGCTTTCAGGTAGAAGATACAATAAAGTTCCTAGTGTCGATTGAAGACCAAGATCCAGACAAAGTGCAAAATCTAGTTCAGTCGCAGCCCGTGACGGTCATTGTTTTAGATGAGAACGACAATCCACCTATATTTAAGAATGTAAGTAGATATTTCTTTTTAACTTCAATTGGGATGTTGACTGTATTCAAATAAAAATATAATTTTGCCGCGAAACGGTAGTTTTTGTGACAGAAATCCTATAAAACACAATATTTTTGTTTATTTTTCAAATTCAAATTCAAATTCAATTTATTTGTCAGAATATTGTGTTAGTGATCTTAAATAATAATAGTTACAAATATTCTACCGTTTCCGGTGTACAAATGCTTTCTTACTCAAACAAAAAAAATATCATTACAGTACATATTACATAAGAAAAATTATAAACTAAAATAAATCTCAATGTTAAGTTTTAGGAAAACAGTCAAAATTAAAAAGATATTAATGTCAAAAATAGAATAATGATAGGTAATGTCAAGAGTAAATAAAGAATAGTCATGTAAATTTGTCATCCAAAAACTCACTCAAAGAATAGTAGCATTTGTCAATTAGTAATTTGAATAGTATATATCTTAGTCTATTTAAACATAAGCCTTTGTAGTCTGCTGGCAGTTTGTTATAAATGCGAACAGCCATACAGAATGCAATACAGAACAGAATACAGAATATGCAGCCATACAGAATTTTAAGGAATTTACTTTTAATTTAATAATTAAAATGTAATCACATCACTCCGAAGTCACGTGACATGAATGATGAAACGCCAATCAAAGCGCGTGACGTCACTCGCTCAATCGGAATGGCCCATTCGCATCGTTTTAAACGCTTTCCCAAAATCAGTCAACATCCCAATTGATAAGATTACCAGATGGTAGAACTAATTCTTCATTGTGTGACCGTCTGGGTGGGCAGCACTGTTTTGTTCAAGTATCCTGCCGTGGACCGACAAAAGACCGACAACCAGTAATGTTCATGCATTATTGTTTTCCGGTTTGATAAACAAAGCAGTGAAATACTAGGTATAAGTGACTTTTAAAAGAAGTTGAAACTCCACATTTTAGCGGACTTCACGCAGTTTTGATTGAAACAAATGCTAACAGAACCCGCAACAAAAGACCTTCCTTTTCTATTAAGTCTTTTTTCTCTCCAGAGTCCTTACGAAGTAGACGTGCCAGAAGACGAAGCGGTGGGAACGACGATACTGCACAATATAGAAGTAGAAGACAAAGACTACGTGGGAGACAATCTCGAGGTCGGCTGTGTGCCTAACGAACAAGTAAGTTATTTTTTATTGGAATCATACAGTAGAACACACCGGAATTTCCTTATGGTAAAAATTGATGCTTAAAGAGCATTCTTGACTCTTCAAGCACGACTGCTAATTGATAATTAGGTACTGATTTGGCAAATTTAGACCTAGTTGCTAGGTCGGTGGACTTCGGTAGCGAGTCTCTTACACGCTACAGAAGTCCATCCTACAGCCTACAGGTTTGATTCCTGCAAACGGAAAAAATATGTACTTATAGAAACAGGCGCAGTTATTTTTTCCGTGTCTGGTTGTTGTGCGAGCATGATTCTCTTAGTTTCTGATTCTATTAATACAGTGGGTTTTTTTATTAGATTAATTATGTTATGCAAGCTCCAGGGCACGCACCCTTTTTTGTTAATTAAATTATTTAGAGAGAGGTGGTCCATGTTTGTACTTACACAAATTATAAATACCTTTCCTGTTCGCAGTGGCCAGAAGCATGTGAAACCTTCGATGTGGTCAGTCTCAGCTCCACAGCCCACCAGTACTCAGGAGCGCTGGTGTTGAGGCGACCGCTCAACTACAACGAACAACAGTTTTACCAATTGCAGTTGGTAGCTACCGTAAGTCTTTTAAGATTTCGGAGATTACCCGGAACAAACAAAACAGAAACAAAAATTTTAAAAATTGGTATTTTGTTATAGGTACTGTATATACTACCATATGCATTTAGTGAAAAGCTGTTCTTTTGATATTACAAAACAGACACTTCAATTGGGATGTTGACTGTATTAAAATAAAAATATAATTTTGCCACGAAACGGTCTTTGAGACAGAAATCCTATAAAACACAATATTTTTGTTTATTTTTAAGGAATATAATTTTAATTTAATAATCAAAATATAATCACATCACCCCGAAGTCACGTGACTTAAAACGCGCGTGACGTCACTTTCTCAACCGGAATGAGTATATTGCTCTTTCTGCCTAGTATTTTAGAGTGATTTCTGTGAATGTAGTCATCAGGCCTATTCGAATCGTTTTAAACACTTTCCCAAAATCAGTCAACATCCCAAATTTGTATAGATTAAAATATACCCTTCATAAATTTTTGCAGGATGGTACCCTCAACTCAACTGCACATTTGGAAGTCAAAGTCCAGGATGTTCAGAACTCTCCTCCAGTATTCAGTGGGTCCCTCAGCGGAGCCCTATCCGAGGACGCTCCGGTCGGCACCCTGGCGCTAACCATCAAGGCACGGGACGCGGATCGGGCTCAACCGAGAGACGTTGTATTGGAGCTTGTCACTAGTAAGTTACCGCATCTTATATCAACGGTGAAATAAAAAGAAAAACGTTATTTTCCAGTAGAAGAAACATCCTATAATGTAACTAATCGATTTATGACCTTCTATAGCGCGTAAGAGTAGTTTCGATCCTCGCAACGAGTCATTATGTTGTATACATTTTTTTTGTTTCTTTTTATACTATTGGATAACGAGATGAGCAGGTCGTTTGCTTGATGGTAAGCGTAGTGTCGGCCCATAACAACTGCAGTGCCACCCAGAACATTGAAACACAAAGGCGTGTGTGGCACTGCATTCGCTCGCTACCCTGAGACAACAGATATTAAGTCTCATAAGCCCAGTAATTTTACTGGCTATTCTGCTCATCAAGCCAGAACACAGTAATGCTTGCACATTGCTGCTTGGCGGCAGACTTCACGAGCAAAGCGGTGGTACCAACCCAGACGGACACTCGCAGAAGAGTTAGTCCTACCACTAACAAAACATGGATTTAACATGTGCGATGTCCTATATTTCCAGATCCATTGGATTTCTTCTTGCTCGACCGCAGCACTGGTGAACTTAGAACTGCTAAACCTTTGGACAGGGAAGCGTTGGCTGACCCTTCGTCACCTCTGAACCTTACAGTCCGGGTACGTTATACCAATCGAGTATGTTGTCCTTAAATATAATCGACTAGCTGTGCCCGCGGCTTCGGTCACGTAGCTTAAGTTACTATATACTTTACCAAGTAGTATTAGTAGTATTTATTATACTATATATAATTTCCACAAAGTTTCCCAAAATCGACAATTTATTTTATCAAATTTAAATGATACTATCAGATTCTTTACATTTTAATGCATAAACAATTTACGACAACTACCTATGTATTTTACAGCCAAATTAACAAAATGCATATTTTTAGTACAGCTTTACGGCCTGCGTAGAACAAGTGACGTCAAATGTTCTGTCCAATTTGTATGGGGTGTTTTAGCGCTCAGAAGATACGATCAACTTTTACTCTCATTTTTGACGTTTCTAGCGTTCAATATCCAGGTTTTTTCAATATAGACATTTGATTCTCAAGGGAAAACAAATTGATTGACATCATAAAAAAATGGAGTCAACGTCCGTATTGAACACCTATCAAGCCTTAATTATCGATCTTCGTCATTGTAATGTCTTTACAGGCTACAGAAATAGTCAATGGCTCCCCACTGATTTCCCCCATCACCTCCACCCTGGCCACCGCCACCATCACCATCAAAGATGTCAATGATGAGCCTCCCAGGTTTAATCACCGGGAGTACAGTGTGGAGATACCGGAGAGTCTGCCCGTTGGAACACCTCTGCCCAACTTAGACATGCTGGTCTCTGATACTGACGTCGTGAGTATATTTTGTAAAATACATTGATACTTTTTGTTAGTGGTAGGACTAACTCTACTGCGAGTGTCCGTCTGGGTTGTTACCACCGCTTTGTGAGTGAAGTCTGCCGCCAAGCAGTAGTGTGCAAGCATTACTGTGTTCCGGTTTGATGAGCAGAGTGTGAGACTGGGCTTATGAGACTTAATACCTTAGTTAAACTTACATACCGTATTTCGATACACATCTATATAGTGTGTATTGAAATACAGTATGTAAGTTTTAGCGAGTGAGTCCGAGCGGGAACTTGTGCGACTTTCAATCCGACGCACCATAGTTCTAATCTCGACTCGGCCCGCACCAATGACTTATATCAAGTTATGTGCGAATTAGTCACACTCGCTCTAAAACGGTGAAGGAAAACATCGTGAGGAAACCGGCATGTTCAAGAACCACAAAAATTCAAGGACATGTGATATCCAATAAGCCACACTGGGCCCGCGCGTTGGATTATGACCCATACCTCTCTCTGAGAGAAGGCCGGTATCCCAGCAGTGGGAGAGTAAGAGGCTGATAATGTAATGTAAGTTTTTGATTAACAACATAACTGATCATTCTTTGTGATGGTTTAGTAAAAGAGATAATTGTTCATTCAGGGTCTCAACTCAGTGTTCTCGCTGCGGCTCTCGAACGAATTCGGAGCGTTCATAGTGGAGCCCTCCACCGCCACCGGCAGCGCTTCAGTTACCCTCCGCCTCAACTCCACGCTGGACTACGAGGACCCCAACCAGAGGAAGTTTATTATAGAGGTAAGGGTTATTATTTCAATGGGCATGCTAATTTAATAGAGCTTTTATTAGTGGTTGGGCTACTCTTCTGTGAGTGTCCGTCTGGGTTGGTACCACCGCTTTGTGGGTGAAGTCTGCTGCCAAGCAGTAATGTCCAAGCATGTGTTCCGGTTTGGTGAGCAGAGTAGCCGGTGAAATTACTGGGCTTATGAGACTTAATACCTAATGTATCAAGGTAACGAGCGCACTGCAGTGCCGCACTTTCCGCTTCCCCGCAGCTTCGCTCACGTAGCCTAAGTTACTGCTTATAACATCAACTATCTACCAGTAAAAGTCCCGCCAAAATCGGTCCAGGGCTTTCGGAGATTTCTCGGAACAAACCGACAGACTGACAGTTTTTTTTTTATTTTTTTTTTTGTTATGGGACCTTATATAAGTTCATATGCATTTAGTAAAAAACTGTTATTTTGTATATATCTATACATTCAAAATAACAGCTTGCAAAAAATTTGAAAAGGCCTAATAACAAAAATAAAGACTACTATCTGAACTATAGTAATTAATTTAAGCCCTTTACTTATAAAGTTCTCAAATATTCTCCACTTGTCTGATATCAAAATACAATGCATCCACAGGTTATAGCAGAAGAGGTCCACACTTCTCCGCGTCTCTCGTCGAAGGCCAGCGTGACCGTCTCCGTGACAGATGTGAACGACAACGCGCCGCAGTTCCCAGACGAGCCTTACTCCGCCACTGTGGCTGAGGGGGCCCCGGCGGGTACTAGAGTCACCGCTGTCACTGCCACTGATAGAGATACTGGCAGGTATGGATACTTTAAATAAATGAAGTAGTTATAGTGGTGTGAATATTCTGAGAAACAGGGCTGGCTACATGCCAATTAAAAGGAAGGGAGATAGTAATTGTCTATGAATTTTGTTTATTTTATTGTCACGTAATTTTTGAAAATTTTGACAGATAATGTGTTGTCATCTGTTCTGCCAATTTTTTTTCATTGTCTTTATCTTTGCTCTTTATCACATTCAGCCAAAAAGAAGTCGAAGAACCGTTCCGTTTCGTGAAATTGCGTTCCGTTTCAGGTTACGTCCAAAAAAAGAAACTTTACGTATATGCAGGAAATCGCAGGCCTATAAAATTGTTATTTCATTTCAGAATATCTCGATTTTGAGAGCTCATTCCAAAAAAAGACTGATAGCCTGGTTCAATTTCAGTACTAAAACGAAACAACTCTTTTCTTAAGATATTTTTCTTTATAAATCCTTTCTTTATAGATCCTTATATTTGCCAGATTCGGTACAGCCGGCATCGTATACCAGCTCTCCGGCAATGGAGCCGAACTATTCCGAGTTGACAACAGAAGTGGCGTCATCTCGGTGGCTCCTTGCGACTCGCCGGGACAGCCTCCCTGTCTGGACTTCGAAACGAGGAAGGACTACTTCTTACAATACAAGGTAGGAGATTAGATAAGAAATTGATTGTATTAATTCAACTAATTCGACGCGTTGACGCGCGACGAAGCTGAATAGACGCGTGACCAAAATGCTGGCTTTTATCTCGCTCAAAGGATCAGCCTTGCCATCCAGCTGGGCAACGCGGCCAGCATTTTGGGAACTCTGCCCGACATTAAGGATCGTTTGAACTATACTATATTCTTAGTTTTTTATTGATAGGAGTTAGAGTTCTGTTTTCTCCTGTCCTGTTTTATCCTGAACGGATTTTTATGAAATTTAACACTTTTATTTTTATGTTCACCGATTTTTAAACCGATTTTGAATATTCTTTTTTTTTTAATGACTATACCACCCCTATAAAGGTCGAACATGGGTATGATATTTAACATATTTCTATTTTTTTTTTTGTTTTTTATTTCGTCAGATTTTCATTGAAATTGGTTCCCGCTTTTTAAAGCAATTTTACGTATAATTTTTTTTCTTATTTTCCAGGCAACAGATGACGACGGCTTGGGCCAAAGCACAGTGGTCTCGCTGCAAATATCCCTGACTGACTCCAACGACAACCCGCCAGTGTTTGTGACCCCTGTGTACAAGTCCTCAATTGATGAAGACGCTGTTAAATTTGAACCAGAGTTGCAGGTAGAAGTTACTCTTACTTACCTAGTTCTTACTACTGCTTTTTCGTTGACTCTAACAGAAAAGAGAATTTGACTCCATTTTTTTTGAGGTCAATCAATTCTTTGCCAAATCAAACGTCTATATTGAAAAAATTGAAAATTGAAAGTTGGAAGCGTCAAAAATGAGAGTCAAAGTAGAGCGTATCTACTGTGCGCTAAAACGCCCCATATAAAATGGTCAGAACATGTGACGTCACATGTACTGCGCGGGCCGTATAGCGTACTAAAAACATGCATATTTGTCGTTTGAAGATCAACAGCTCTTTCTGTCAGCCTTTTTAAAAGTTTTTTTTTATGTTATTTGATAGCGAGACGAGCTGGTCGTTGGCGTGATGGTAAGCAACGCCGGCCCATAACAGATACAGTACCACTTTGCAACACAAAGTCCTGCGCGGCACTGCATTGCACCCGCTGCTCCGAGACACTAGGTATCAAGTCTCATAAGCCCAGTAATTTCACTGGCTACTCTGCTCATCAAATCGTAATACAGTAATGCTTACACACTACTGCTTGGCGGCAGACTTCACTCACAAAGCGGTGGTACCAACCCAGACGGACACTCGCAGAAGAGTTAGTCCCTTTTATTGTGTTAATAATGCAAATCGTATCCGTTCTTTTTCAGGTCCACGCCCGAGACGTCGATGTAACTTCAGACATACGTTACTCTATTATAGATCCTCCAAAACACGAGTTTTGGATTGATCCTCAGAATGGTAGAATCTTAGTGCGTCCGGACGCGGGAGGAGTCCGGGCTAGTTCCAATGATAATAAAATTATCCTTACAGTCTTGGTGAGTAATTAAGAATTGTACGACATACATGCTGACCCTCTTGGCCTTATTTCTGTGTCAAGGTGCCCCTTCTCAGCCCGCCTAGACTGTGAAGAGATTATAGCTCAGTGGTAGTGACATCCATGGGTCGATGGTTCGAATCCTACATTGAGCTTGCGGTGAATGAAACAGTGATGATGCAACCATAGATTGTACAACATTTTTAGTGCATATTTGGTTAGCTAACCCCCCCCCCCCCCCCCTAGTTGAAAATTTTTCACTAAATCCTCTCGCGTTGTTCCAGCAGCTATTTATCCATAGTCTAATTCTATGCTTAGTGTGATCACCTCTTTCAACCACATCTGAGATCAGGTAAGATAGTACTCAAACGCTAGCCTTTTTTAATATTATTAGATAATAAGACGAAGACGAATAAAGAAGAACTTTGAAACACAACAGTCTGTTCGGCACTTGTTACTATATGAGACATAAGATATTAAGTCGGCTTGATTTCGTTTTCAGGCAACAGATGGCGTCCACAACGCGACGTGCAAAGTGGAGATCATGGTGCGAGATGTCAACAACCACGCCCCTGTGTTTGACACTGATAAATACGATGCTGACATTTCTGAAGATGCTCCCATCGGTAAGGGGTCCTTTTTATTCCTGTGATGCCACAACATTCAGGTATAGGATAGAATTTTTTTTGTTTTTTTAAGTACACAATTATATGCCCCATACATTCCTTAAAGGTCCATATCCGTGTGAGTGATTGTTGGGCGTTATTTTTTGTCCCATGCCTTGCCAAGTCTTAAAATAAGTTGTACACATCTGAAGTCCATTGACCTATTAATTTAGTAAAATAACTGTCCATATGAAACTTACTGGTGTCAATTCAGTCATTTCATATCTAAACCTAATTTTAGTTTCGCTCTCTTTTTCCAAACCATAACATGAGAAAGAGATGGAAGATGTTTTACAGATCTAAATTTAGTTTAAGAGTTTTTTCATCCTTGATAAATTAGGTGCCACTAAATTTATTACCGTTAAATTTACACTAGACACAAGCAAGTGGATTAATTTGACAGGTCTAAATATATTATATCTCTTTCTCATGTTCTCGTTTGGAAAGAGAGATTGATACTAAAATTAGGTTTAGATATGAAGATGACAGAATCGACACCAATGTCTGATGTCTTGGTAAGGAGCACGCTGCAGTGCAAGCTTTTGAATTTCGAAGTTCACGTAAAGGCTGATGATGAAACATTTGAAACAGGTACGGAAGTAGCAGCCGTCAGAGCAACGGACTTAGATAGTGGCGTGAACGCAGAACTAAAGTACTCCATACAGAAGGGAGCCCTGGATTCCTTCGCCATTAACAACGTCACCGGAATTGTCACCGTCTCATCCAAACTGGATTTTGACAAGAGAAACACATACAGGATACAGATTGTTGCCACTGATTTAGGTAAGAAATAGTTGTTATGGTTGAACTAGATTCAGCAACCCGTGATTTTGAGCCAATGCTTTATGAATATAATTTGTAACATATTGGCTAACTAGCTGCTGCCCACGGTTTCACCCATGGAGATTTTGGATTTCATGGTTTTTATTTTTTTGCGCGGAATCCTAATTCAGACCCTAAAACGTACCAGTGAATATTCCGGGAGTATTAACAAAATAATCCTTAGAATCAACCCAAATTAAAACATTCTGAACTTTCAGGTATACCAAGCCAAACTGGCACAACCGAATTAACAGTTCACGTGATCAACGTAAACGATAAGAAACCGTTCTTCACTCCTCTCATACAAAGAGCCGAAGTATCCGCGGATGCTGAGCTGGACACTATAGTACATAACCTGATAGCTGTAGACCCGGATATCACTGATAATGGACAGCTTGTGTACGAATTGAATACTGACAGAATTATCAATGCTGTGGATAAGAATGGGAAGGAAGTAAGTATTGTAGTACTATCACTAGTGAAGTAGGCAATCAGTTGTAAAGTGGGTCTACTAGATGGAGCCACGGATTTTAAACCGAATAAAAAGTGATCATATCAAGAAATGCGTTGGGTATATCGGTCGCTCATTGGAGCTTCTAATAAGATACTTTTAAACCAAGTAAGCTATTGAGCTTACTTGGTTTAAAAGTATCTTATTAGAAGACTAGGGTTCGAATCCAGTTGCCAGCTACATTTTTGAGATGTATATTTTTACAGATTGAGAGTGCTTGCTGGTGACTGCAGTTTCACCCACGTGAATATGCAGTGCCATTCAGAACTTTGAAATACAAAGGCTTGCGCGGCACGGCAGTGCGCTCGCTACCCTGAGACATTAGGTATTAAGTCTCATAAGCCCAGTAATTTTACTGGCTACTCTGCTGATCAAACCGGATCACAGTAATGCTTGAATATTACTGCCTGGCGGCAGACTTCACGAGCAAACCGGTGGTACCAACCCAGACGGACACTCGCAGAAGAGTTAGTCCTACCACTAACAAAACCTAACTTCATAATATGTGCAGGTGTCAGACGAAGGGATCTTCGGCTCTTGGTTCACGGTACAACACAACGGAAGCGTAGCGGTGTCGCAGAAGCTGGACCGGTCCAGGGCTGCTGTGCTCACTCTCCCTGTGAGGGTGACGGATGCATCCGCACCAACTCTGCAGCAAGCAGATGGTAAGAACTCTCTAATAAACATATTATACAAGCTGTTGCATAGAAGAAGATTTCCTCATAGAACAATCCATACTAATTGTACAGTTTTTAACTAAACCCTGTTCCAAAATCTTTGATATTTTATGTAAACAAAAGAATGTCGTGAAAAGTAAGTCACTGTCAAAGGGACATGCCAGTTGCCCAACACATTTTTCGCTTGTGAAAAATATTTTAGTTTCTATTTCCCCCGGGTTTGCTCTCGCGCGGCCATGTAAATTCAGATCCCTGAACCAGCTGCCTTATCAGCTAACAACCTCGTGTTTGTTTTCAATACCAGACCGATTAAAACCAGCTGTCACTAGTCTTCGTGTGGAAGGAGTTGTCGATAGTTTTCGCTTCTTTTCGTTTTGTAAGAGCTTATTTCTTTAATAACCAGCGAAAATTCTAGACTATTCCTTCCACACGAAGAATAGTGACCGCTGGTTTTAATCGGTCTGGTATTGAAAACGAACACGAGATTGTTAGCTGATAAGGCAGCTGGTCCTTGTTCCTTGGTGTGGTTATAATCAACTTCCTTATTATTTTTTTGTTTCAGGTGAATTAATAATAACAATAGTAGATGTGAACCGTTACGCTCCGGTCTTTTCCGAGCCGTCTTACTACGAGAGGCTGGTAGAAGAGCAGCCCATCGGCTCAGTGGTGTTCACTTACGGCGTCACAGATAAGGAGACGCCTATATCGGCCATTGTTATAGACCCGCCCAATCCTTACTTCGAAATTGATAATACTACTGGTAAGTTCGAACATCATTAAAAAGAACTTGTACAAAATTTGTATGGGGCTTCGTACTTTATTCCCAGAAAAAATTAACTAGCCTCAAATTTTTTTTCTTGATATGTGCCTGAAATGAAGAGCCTAGCTAAATAATTAAAAAATATTTTGAGGCCTGCGTCTTTTTTAAACTGGTTTTAAAGAAAATCGTAGTAGAAATGCAAAATTAATTAACAGCAACACTGCGTTATATATAATGCGCAAAATATCCAAAAAGCAGCAACATTATATAAGTACGGCGTCATCGTCACGTCATTTTTGACAGTTTTGACAAATAATAAGCTGTGTTGTCATCTGTTCTGTCAATTTTTTTAATTGTCTTTGGTCATTATCACTTTCAGCCAAAAAGCTGCTGAAAAACCGTTCCGTTTCCGTTCCACGTTACGTACCAAAAAAAACTTTATGTATTTTCAGGAAATCGCGGGCCTATAAAATTGTAATTTAATTTCAGCATATCTAGATTTTGAGAGCTGTTTTCAACAAAATGCTCTTTTAATCATTGTAAAAACCTATAATTAATGTAATTTACCCTTTAACAGGTGCAGTAAAAACGATTCAACGAATCGACTATGAGAAGATTAAATTCATCAACTTCACACTAGTGGCGTACGACTCCGGAGTACCCCAGCTGTCCACCAGCGCTGGAGTCACAGTGGAGGTGGTCAACGCTAACGATGAGGAGCCCGAGTTCGCAGCCGAGTCATATGATGCTGCGGTCGATGAGAACGCTGAGGGTGGTACTAAAGTGGTGACCGTTACTGCTGTCGATAAAGATGAAGGTACGCCTTTAGTAAACCACTTGGTGTCGATTCTGACGTTTCAAGCCTAGATCTAATTTGAGTCTCTTTTAAACACAGATATGTAATATAGTCTGTGCTTTTAAACAAAAATATGACAAAGGGATGGAATATATTTTAGACCTGTCAAATTAAGACACTTGAATGTTTGTAGTGGAAATATTTTTACAGCTATGAATTTAGTGGTGTCTAATTTGTCAAAATGAAGGATTTTGACAGGTATAAATTTAGGTTAATTTAGATTTTTTAAGTTTATTATTGGACCGTTTTAAACCCAAGTTTGGACCTGTCAATCATCTTAAATAGAGTGAGTGTGGCCGAGCGGAAACTTGTGTGACTTTCAATCTAACGCACCATAGTTCGAAATCACGACTCGGCCCGCACCAATGACTTATATCAAGTTATGTGCGGATTATTCACACTCGCTCTAAAACGGTGAAGGAAAACATCGGGAAGAAACTCGCATGTTCAAGAACCACAAACTTTGAAGACATGTGACATCAAATAAGCCACACTGGGCCCGCGCATTGGATTATGGTACATAACTCTCTCTCTGAGAGAAGGCCGGTACTCCAGCAGTGGGAGCGTAAGAGGCTCATAATGAAGCATCTTATATTCCTTTCTCATGTTTTTACTGAAGAGACTGATAAAAACGACTTATTGTGATTTAAACTTCAGGTGAATTCGGCGAAGTCCGCTACAGCCTCTCTGGTGACTTGTCATCTCTCTTCGACATCGATACTTTGACCGGTGTCATCACAGTAGCCCCCAATGTGGTCATAGACCGAGAAGCAACCAGCGACATCTACCTGCGAGCAATCGCGAGCGACAACACTCCGCTACACATTAGGAGGTCTACCAGTGTCCCTGTAAGTATTAAGGGGCAGAATTCGGAGCGCCGCTATCTCGCTGGCGCATCTCAACATTTTTGAAGATAAAAAATCACTTAATATAATTATGAAATATCGCAATCGGTGAAATTGTGGACAATGACATTACAAAGGTTAGACGAAAATTTCATTTTGATCCGATCAGGTTTTCATACATGAAAATGGGCAAGACATAAAATCCCATTTTTAGGTTTAAAAACTGAAGTGGATCAAAGTGAAATTTTTGTTAAACGTTTGTAATGTTACTGTCAGCAAATTCACCGAATACGATTTTTCATAATTATATTAAGTGATAGTTTATCTTCAAGAATGTTGAGATGCGCGAGCGAGATAGCGGCGCGGAGTATCCTGCCCCATATCGCTATAGACTTCCAAAATGTTCTAACCAGCCACAAGTTAGCAGATTACCCAGCATGCTAGTTGCATTGCCCAGATGATTCACTTTTAAAAGCAAAATAAAATATTAGAAATAATATTATTCTCACGTTCTTTTCAAGGTCCACATCAAAGTTCGCGATGTAAACGACCACTCGCCAGTTTTCAGTCAGAGCACATACAAGAGCACAATATCAGAGAACCTCCAACTGAACCCACCGGCGGCCATACTACAAGTCAGGGCCGAGGACAAGGACGAAGGACTCAACGGGAAGGTGCAGTATAAGATTGTGGAGCAAAGTGAACCGGGTGAGTTGGATACAATATTTAGTAACAGGTCTTGGAAATTACATCTTATTAACTTCTAAAAAAGGAGAAGGTGGGGATCCGGTGAGTATTTTTTTAAGTTTGTTACCTCAGATCTCAGTCATTTATTTCGATTTGGAAAATTCTTTGAATGGATATACTTTCAGATTGGTCCCATAGAAGTTTCATCAAAATCGGTTCAGTAGTTTGTCACTGAAGTCGGTACGGACGACGGATCAGTAGAGTGTAACGTTTTAAAACATAAAAAAAGTGGTTAGAGGAAAACCGATATAAAGCAGAGCATGTTTTCTATGATAGTTTGTTGTTATGTAGACCTTCAAATTCAGAACTTGAATACTCAGCTCTAACACTATTAATTGACCTTTGTATGTCAAAATACCATGTTTTTTCTGCAATGATTTGATTTGATTACAAACTGGATACCTTTCTCCAGGAGTATTCACAGTGGACCCCGCCAATGGTATCATCTACCCCGCTAAGCCAGTCGCGGGGAACACGTCGTACCACCTGACCGTGACCGCCACGGACGAGGACGGCGCTGGCGATCACGATGACACCGCCAGGGTCGACATCACGGTGCTCAGTGTCAACAAACACAGCCCTGTGTTCGTGGAGCCGCCAACTGATCAGCGCCAGTTGGAGATACCAGAAGTAAGCAAATAGACACGTACAGAAGCTACAATTGGTTATTACACCCTTATTTGTAAAGTGTCCCAATTTGTTACAATACAGATTTACGGCCCGCGTAAAACAAGTGATGTCAGATGTTCTGTCCAATATGTATAAGGCGTTTTAGCGCTCAGTAAATACGTCCGACTTTCAATTTTGGCGTTGTTAGCGTTCGATTTCCAGTTTTTTCGATATAGACATTTGATTCTCATGAGAAAATTGATTGACATCATTAAAAAATGTAGTCAACATCCCTATTCTAAACATGACTTGGGGATTATCTTTCTAAATACGTTGCCGTAACAAACCAATAGTAAATTATATAAATTATTATAAGTACTAAAAGCTAACCAACAAATTGTTCATATTCCCCAGAACGCAGCCCAAGCTGATTACCTGATCGCGACAGTAAAGGCGACAGATGAAGACACAGGAGAGAATGGCCGCGTGTCGTACTACCTGAAGGTTGACAACCAGAACGTGGGGGAGACGCAGGAGTTCAGCCTGGATAGAGACACCGGGGAGCTGAGGACTAAGACATTCTTGGACCGGGAGCACAAATCTGAGTACCAAGTAAGTATGCCCTAGGTTTTTCATGCTCAATTCCATATTGTAGAGATAGATAGAAATGGTAGAACTAACTCTTCTGTGAGTGTCCGTCTGGGTTGTTACCACCGCTTTGTGAGTGAAGTCAGCCGCCAAGCAGTAATGTGCAAGCATTGCTTTGTTCCGCTTTGATGAGCAGAGTAGCCAGTGACATTACTGGGCTTTTGAGACTTAATACCTAATGTCTGAGGGTAATGAGCGCACTTCAGCGCCGCGCAGGCCTTTGTGTTTCAAAATTCTAAGTGGCTCTGCAGTTGTTATGGGCCGGCGCTATGCTTACCATCAGGCAAACGACCAGCTCTCGTTACCAAAAAAAAAAAACTAAACGTGCAATGCGGTGGTACCAACCCAGACGGACATTCGCAGAAGAGTTAGTCCTACCGCCTGCAAAGTACTCTCTGTACCACCTGGTAAGTAATTTCTCAATGTGCTAACACGATAAAATCCGAATGTCGTACAATTTCCAGCTAGTAATAGCAGCGGTAGACAACGGCACCCCGGCTCAGTTCGAGAGCCTGCGTCTCCTGACGGTGGTGCTGGCTGATGATGATGACAACGCGCCTCGGTTCCAGCAGACCAGCTACCAGTTCTCGTTGAGGGAAAACTTGCAGTCTGGAGTTATTGTTGGTAAGACAGGTTCTTGCCAGAATTAATGCCTGTTTCATGAAAGTCATAATCTTAAAGTTCACAATCATAGACTGCAATGTTGCTTCATGTAAGATTATAATATAATGTAAACTGGTTAAACTAAGCGGATGAGCTATAATTATATGAAAAAATATTTTCAATTTGAGCGTGGTAGCTAGCCAGCAACAATCGATCTCTAGGAAATTATCTATCATAATGCAAGTCCAATCTTAGTTTTTTCAATCTTTTTTTATCCTTTATCAAATGTCGTTTTTATATGTTGTATCTACTCGGTATAAACAGCGAGACAGAAAAAAGGGTTTTACAAATTATTTGTTATATTTATTTTCAGGATCAGTGAAAGCGACTGACAAAGACACTGGTGATAACGGGAAAGTTTACTATCACATACTGGAAGGAAATCAAGAAAGAGCTTTCACCCTGGACAGAACTCAAGGCATCATCAGAGCTAATATCAGCTTTGATAGGTAACTTCATGATATGTATCTTTTAATACAAATCAGTTTTTTTTACTCTTAATTAATTTTGTTTTTTATTTCTCATATGCAATTGATGTTATATGTTTCTTCATTAATTTTATTTTTAACTAGCTGTGCCCCGCGGCTTTGACCACGTAGCCTAAGTTACTCCTTGTAACGTCAGCTATCTGCCATGGAAAGTCCCGTCAGAAGCGGTCCAGCCGTTTCGGAGATTACCCGGAACAAACCGACAGACAGACAAACAAAAATTTTAAAAATGATTTTTTTTATTTTTACCGTATATAGGTACTTTCATATGCATTTACTAAAAAGCTGTTATTTTGATATTACAAATAGACGCTTCATTGTTATTTAATTGTATAGATGTATTCAAATAATCCTTTTGTAGATACCGATTCATAACACGAACAGAAAATATTGGAAGCATGCTTTAGTTCGCCACGCAAGAAAAGTTTTAACGTTAAATTAATTGTACATTTAATTAAATCTTAGGAAAGCATATAGTAACATAAAGGTGTCGATTCTGGCGTTTCCAGTCTAAACCTAATTTTGGTTTCGCTCTCTATCTCTTTCCAACACCGTAACACGAGAAAGAGATGGAAGATGTTTAACAGACCTAAATTTAGTTTTAGAGCTGTCAAATATCTTCCGTTCTTGATAAATTAGACGCCACTAAATCCATTGCCCTTAAATTTGCACTACACACAAGCAAGTGGATTAATTTGATAGGTCTCAAATATATGCCATCTCTTTCTCCTGTTCTCATTTAGAAAGGGAGATTGAAACTAAAATTAGGTTAAGGTTCGAGTTCACAGAATCGACACCAGTTGTACTAAAAATCTCTACAGAATTATTATTTATAACCCCGAATCCAATTATTTCCAGAGAGAAACAAGCAGAATACACCTTCACTATCTACGCAAGCAACAATCCAATACTAGCGAATGCCGCAGACATCCTCAACTCCGTGGACAACAACACTGAAGGAATGGAAGGAAGCGTTACCAACGTAAAAGTGAAAATACTGGATGAGAATGACAATGAACCCAAGTTTCAGCAAAAGATCTATTACGCTGGTAAGTCGTGCAATCATATTACTAGATATCTGTTAGTGGTAGGACTAACTCTTCTGCGAGTGTCCGTCTGGGTTGTTACCACCGCTTTGCTCGTGAAGTCTGCCGCCAAGCAGTAGTGTGCAAGCATTACAGTGCTCCGGTTTGATAAGCAAAATAGCCAGTGATGATAACATAAGATCATTTTAATGAATAAAAAATGTATAACAACTATGTACTTAAACGCAGTTTTTCACGGCCAAATCAAAACAAAACGCATGTTATTAATACATACTTACGGCCCGCGTATAGCATGTGACGTCACATGTTCTGTCCAATTTGTATGGGGCGTTTTAGCGCTCAATAAATACGCCCGACTTTCAATTTTTACGTTGTTAGCGTTCGATTTCCAGTTTTTTCGATATAGACATTTGATTCTCATGAGAAAACGAATTGATAGACATTATAAAAAAAATGGAGTCAACATCCCTATTGTTGTTTCAGGTATCAAGCACACAGCCCGTGTGAACGAGCCGATTATATCCGTGGTGGCGGAGGATCCGGACCTGGCTGAGAATGGGACCCTCGCTTATATGGTGGCTGCCTCCAATCTCTACAAGTTTGGGGCCTCAGAGTCCAGCGGGAGCGTCGTGCCTTCACCCTTCAATATCACTCAAGATGGTAAGATCACATAATTAAAATTCAAAATGCTTTATTCATGTTGACAAACCAACAATCGCGATGTCTAATTAATAAGAAATGGCGACAACTGCAGTACAGTGCTAAACAAAACTGCGGTATTTAAAGTTTAGGACAATATAGACATTTTCATGTGCCAGCTAGCATGCTATCAATCGAATGACCTGCTCACCTCATCATAAAAATGTCTCAGGTATTCTGATGACGGCTCACTACATGTCGGAGTATAACCAAGACAGATTCGTGCTGGACATCATTGCTCAAGAGATGGCGCCTCCACACCGACAAGCCAAGGCCCAAGTTTACGTAAGTTTTACCTATTTTCGCATTCCATAGAAAGAGAAATTCTAAAAACTCAAAAATTTTGCTAACGCGAACCCATGTCCGCTTTTCCGGCCAGACGTTATCGAAGCGACGATAATCTGAAAATGTATATTTTATTCCCCAGCAAAGTAGCCATAACAACAGATAGGCCCACCCATCTATTTAACCGCTTACAGTAGATAGACAATCTCATTTCTGGAATGGCAGATGAATAGATTTTAAACTTGAGGGTAGTAGATTGCCATGTGATAATAATCACGAAATTGCTTACGCCTAATATTTGCACCACGATGTTTTTCTTCACAAAAATCCCAAAGTTATTGTAATTTTTAAACTGACGTACGGGCATATATGGCTGACCTACTTATCATAGAACCATCTTATATACTCTGTTTTACGACCGTGTCGTCTCGGTTAAGAATAATACCATCCCAACTCTTAAATGACTATTGTAAGTCTCATAAGCCCAGTAATATCACTGGTTACTCTGCTCATGAAACCGAAACACAGTAATGCTTGCACATTACTGCTTGGCGGCAGACTTCACTCACAAAGCGGTGGTACCAACCCAGACGGACACTCGCAGATCCTACGACCTACCACCTAGTACCCTGTACTCCTATCTTAAACCTGTATAACGACTGTAATTGTGTATTTTATGTTTCATGCTACATCCCTCTACTCTAGATCTGGATCATCGACCGTTCGTCGCTGATCCGCATGGTGGTGTCGCGGAGCTGCGCGGCACCGGCGGCGGGCGTGCAGCGCCGCCTGGCATCCGCCGCGCGCGCACTGCTGGTACTGGGCCGCCGCTTGCCGCTCGTGCAGGCCGACCGCCGGTACGACGACTGGTGAGTGTGGCCACTGGGCGATGTGGTCTAGCACGACTGATTCACATGGCCGTTTCGGCCATGATACCACCAGATTCTTTACATTTGAATGAGTAAAAAAACGTATGACAACTATGTACTTAAACACAGTTTTTCACGGCCAAATAAACAACATGCATGTTTTTATTATAGCTTTACGGCTCGCGTAGAACAAGTGACGTCAGATGTTCTGTCCAATTTGTGTGGGGCGTTTTAACGCTCAGTAGATACGCCCGACTTTGACTCTCATTTTTGACGTTTCTTACGTTCGCTTTCTAATTTTTTAACCGACTTCCAAAAAAGGAGAAGGTTATCAATTCGGTGGGTATTTTTTTATGTTTGTTACCCCAGACCTCAGTCATTTATAAACCGATTTGGAAAATTATTTTTTTTTTGAAAGGATATTCTTTCAGATTGGAACCATAGAAATTTTATCAAAATCGGTTCAGTACTTTGTCACTGAAGTCGGTTCGCCGCTTTTTTAAAGCAATTTCCGATATAGACATTTGAATCTCATGAGAAAACGTAGGCTTAACATCATAAAAAAATGAATTCTCAATTTTAGCCTAAGATTTGTCTCTGGTCCCCAGGTGTGAGATCCACCTGCACGCGGTGGACCCGACCAGCTACCAGGTGCTGCCGGTGGAGCGGGTGCTGGAGAGCATCGACGCCAAGTATGATGAGCTGAAGGACGCTTACCAGCAGTATGGAGTAGAGACGCTCATCGCTGCTAGTGCCGTATCTAAAGGTAATAATCATGTTTAAAATTAAGCCTAGTTTTGAGGCAGCCCTCACAACTAATTCATAATTGATGGATAAGCATGGAAAAACCACGATCCCCGCTTGACGCATATCGTATCGCCTATTGTGGTTTTGGTTGCGGCTTGATGGAAATCTAGTCCAAGCACGGCACCCGCCACTACATATGCTTCTACGACGTCTATTCAAAAGGATTGTTTCACAACCACTGCGTACTCAGTGCAGACGCCGCGGTAAATACGCGGTGGTGCGCAAGTGATGTATATAGCGTAAAGCGGAGCAATCGTCGCTTTGAGCCCAGGCAGGGCTACGAGACAGCACTATCTGCCGTTATTGTCTATTTCGTGGTTTTTTGATGGTTTTGCATCAAGCTGCGCTTGAGCGTGTATTATCTCGTAATCCGCGCTTGATGCAAAAGCATGGTTATTTTGACATCAAAACACATACTTGCATAAGCGTCTACGGCTGCATTATATAAGTAACCCCTTTCATTCCATTTCCAGCTCCAGACAGCTTCGACCCAGCGCTTGCAGCTCTGATTGCGCTTCTCATAGTACTATTCACCGGCATCGTAACATTCATTGTGGTCTGCGCGTGCTTGAAACATTGGTGAGTTATTGTAACACAGCAGCGACTTTGCGATGGCAGGGAGTTTTGGCGGGAATGCGAAAATGTGCTGATGTTGATTGTGTGTTATTTACTCAAACCTATGTTCCTTCGAGTGTTAATGTGTAATAATGGTGGATTATTAACCATTAAGTGTTCGTAAACGTGCATGAGTGAAAGGCAAATAGTACAAAGGCGAAAAACGTGTATTTTCGTATTCTATCCAAAACTCCATAGAAGCTTCAGTAAAGTATCCACCGCTTTACTGAAGCGTCACTTCGACTCGAAAATTGTTTCTAATATTGCGACTTAAGGACTATGTATCCAGGGCAAGAAATAAACTTTAAAAAAAAAAATTGCGATGGCACAGTTTGATTTTATCTACACAAATAAATAAAATTGAAGTGTCTGTTTGTAATATCAAAATAACAGCTTTTTGCTAAATGCATATGAAAGTATAATACGGCACCGACACCAAAAACCCAATTTTTAAAATTTTTGTCTGCCTGTTTGTTCCGGGTAATCTCCGAAACGGCTGAACAGATTTTGACGGGACTTTCACTGGCAGATAGCTGATGTTATAAGGAGTAACTTAGGCTACTTCAATTTTAGAAAAAGAATTAGGGTTCTTCGCAAAAAAATAAAACCCATGAAATCCAATGTCTCCGCGCGGGTGAAACCGCGGGCAGCAGCTAGTTTATTATATGAGTATGGAATTATGGATTGTCGTTTAGTTATGATGCGTCCAAAGCCTCCTAATAACAATCCGACTTTCCCCACCCCCAGGGTGATCCCCCCGCCGTCGATGCAGTCCAGCAAGGGGGACAGCCTGGCGCGGCGCCGCATCCTGGAGGAGCTGTCCACGACGGAGAACCCTCTGTGGCTGGAGACCAAGCTGCGGCCTTATGAGGAACAGGAGCTCACCATGAACGTCTTCGGGGATCAGCAGGAACAGCTGGCCGTGGAGCCTGTGCAGGTGGGTACCTACTGGAGTATAGGTTTAAGATTTAAGGTGGATGGTTCGTGATGTGGGAGGAAGGACTTGTACCAAATTGTATGGTGCTTGGTACTTTATTCCCAGAAAAAATTAACTAGACCCAATTTTTTTTGTAGGTATGTGCCTGACAAAAAAACCTAGCAGAATAATAATAAAATTTTTGAGGCCTGCGTTTTTTTTAAACTAGTTTTGAAAAAGCGTAGTAGAAATGCAAAATAAATTAATAGCAACACTGCATTCCTAAAAATATCGAAAAAGCAGCAACATTATAAAAGTATGGCGTCATCGTCACGTCATTTTTGACAGTTTTGACAAATAATAAGCTGTGTTGTCATCTGTTCGGTCATTTTTTTTATTGTCTTTGGTCATTCTCACATTCAGCCAAAAACAAGCTGAAAAAACCGTTCCGTTTCGAGAAATAGCGTTCCGTTTCACGTTACATACTGAAAGAAAACTATGTATTTTCAGGAAATCGCAGGTAATAATATGTTTTGTACCAACTAGCGACTGCGATTTTTTTTATGCATTAAAGTGATTTAACAAATAAAATATAGTAATGAACCCCGTACCCGTTCCAGCCGGACAACACTTACGCGACGATTCAGGGGAGTCGGACCACGGAGCGGTTCGGGGACTACGCCACGCTGGGCGGGGACTCGCCCACGCCACTCGAAGCTGCTCTTGGGTTTCAGGTAAACACCCTAACCTCTTCTATCTTCTTCTAGCACCACGCTGCATAAGCAGTATTGTGCAAACGTGGGTTCCGGTTTACCTTTGTAATGTTATTACCAGCAACTTCACCAAATACGATTTTTCATAATTATATTAAGTGATCTTCAAAAATGTTGAGATGCGCTAGCGCGCCGTATTCTGCCCCTTAATAAGCAGAGTAGTCAGTGAAATGACTTATAGGCTTATGGGACTTAAGTCTCAGGGCAACGAGTGCAATGCAGTGCCGTGCAAACCTTTTAGTTTTAATGTTCTGAGTGGCACTGCAATCGTTTGATGGAAACGATGTTAGTCTTGTTTCCAAAAAGTATAAAAAAGCACGTTTGTGAACACCTTAAAATATGATACCATATTGATAAAAGAAAATTTAATGTTGAGAAAAATAAACATTGTACTTAATTTTATTTGAAGAATTGTTCTTTTCTTTGAATTCGATTCGATTTATTTTTCTTTGCTATATAACTATACGATAAAATGTTATTTATGTATTGACATAATTAACAATTGTCAAAAACTCTATTTTAATGTTTTTATTTTTTTATTCTCCAGGGTAGCACCTTCAAACCACCCTCAGCAGATACTCCTGAGCCACCTCCTCGGCCATCAGGACTGGGGGCGATATGATATATAGCGAAAAAAAAATGTTTATTAATTTAAAAAGACATGCTAATGCACAAAAGGCCTGGGATTAAACCCGTAACGTCATAAAATCAGTAGAAAATCAGTATTGCACGTCTATCCGCGTTAAAAAGGTGGTTTGATTTTCATACTAACGTATTTTTCTATTTATGGCCGAAGTATAATTTTACACTGAAATGAATTACCTATATATATTAAACTGAATTATTTTTTACTATGGACTAAAATTTCAATGTTTTCTTCAACTAAATATGATTTAAAATAAAGACCTATATAAAAGCCTACAAAAATCATTTCATTGTAAAAATATACTCTCTTCGCCCAAAAATGGAAAAATACGTTAGTATGAAAATCAGACCACCTTAAGGCACAGACTAAAACAAAAAACTGACTAAACTGGGCTGAAATTTGTCTGAAAGGCCAATAATACATAATATGTATTTCGATTATGTAGTGTTTTTGATATTAAAGTGTATTTGTTTTATACATATACACTTAACTGAAACTTAGAAAAGTTTAAGTTTGGACGGAAAGACAAGGGCGAATTAAACTGGACGGAGATATACTTTTTCCTATGAATAGATACTTTATCTTTCTTGCTTGCTTTTCTTTCTTTGAGATGTGCATAGTCCAGATACATTTGACTAGACTACAAATTCGTATGATTGCTCGTCAAAGTGGTAGTTATTCTCTAAAATGAATACAAATACTTCAAACTCTCATTTCTATTCTTAAGAATTTTAAAACTTTTGCTCGGTGAAATCTGACCCAAATTCAAAATAACTAGATAGTCCAGAATAAGTACTAAACTAAGAAGGATTTGGTACATGCCTACGTCTGTATAGTGTGACCAAGCTAATTGGATCAGTATAGTCTCAAATTTGTAGGCATGAAGGGTGTAAATATTATTCTATTTAATTTAACGTAAGCGATGTTATAAAACTCATGTTGCCAATGTGTTATCAATTAATACTCTCTTTTTACGAAATTAGACTAAGACTGTTTGAAAGCATAGTTTCATTTTGTTACCATTTACATGACACATTGACAACGTCCAGTAAAGTAGACTAATTTAGGTAATATATTTTTATATGAAATATTTACTATTTATTATTAAATATTTTGTGATCATTCCTTTTTATGGCAAGAGGAATAATGAATCTCACTTATCTTAGCCACTGAAATTACTTACTATTTTTAATGCCATATTTTATAAATTGTTACAAATTATTTTACCGTGTTACTCAAGTAAGCTATTTATATGGGACCAACACAAAACATTTTTTAACATATTTGTGATAAAATTATGTTTGCATTATTACAGAATTTAATTATTAATAGTAATAAAGTAACAATACCTGGCGAATAAATGTGCAGAGTTTTACTATCACGGCATTGTTAGAGAATTAATAAAAATGTTTAAAAAGTCATGTTTAGTATTTTTAAGAGTTTAAGATATGTTTAAAAAGTCCCAAAACAAAGTAGATTTATGAAATAAAGAAAATGTATGTAAATATGGGTTATTTTACGATAAAGTATTATGATAACAAAAGAGTAATAAACAATATTTTAATACATACATATACATAGTTTTATTGTATAGTCTCACTTTTATTATCTGTCGTGGTCACACTGTAGCACTTGTTCAGGGTGTCCATTATTTTCCGAACTTTTTCTAAATATGCAGAGAGTTGAGTTTTCAGGCATTCTTCTAAGCCTTTTATAGAGTTATGGAGTTGCAGGTAGAGCTGTGCCATCGTCTCCAGCTTTAGAGTTATCAGTCTTTGTATCACTTGGCTATAATTGTCATTTTCCATCTATACAAATAAATAAAATTGAAGTGTCTGTTTGTAATATCAAAATAACAGCTTCTCACACACTACGGACACGTGGTTCATATAAATCTCTTAGAGACTTTTAAAAGTCTCTTATAAATCTTAAACTAATATAAATCCTAAACTATAAAAATAAACATTCGACATTATTTTAACATTACAAACAAACCGTGTAACCACAAAAAAAACCTAGACACCTGGACATTATTAAAAAATACACGGTTAGACATGACTTAAATTAAAATATGTGGTTTAAATTAAAAAATTTAAATATGAGCATATTTAAAAAACTAATAAATAACTGCTAGAAGTAGGTACTTACGTATTGAACTAGACATGCATCAGCACCTTTTTCATCATCTGGATTATCTGCATTGCAGGTATTCACTAGATACCTGTAGCCTTTGCGCCATTTACGACTCTGGAAAATAAGAAATAGGCTATTGAACCAGTCAGATAACCTGAATCAGGTAACGCCTGAATCCATCAAATATACAATGATTTATTAGGTTGGGGAAAAAGTCTTTTCGCATTATAGTATGTATGAATTTGTAATAAAATCTCTTTGGCTATACTATTTGTATCTGGCTGGTTTTGGTATCATATGAAAGTTTAAATTTTAAAGAACATAATTCCAAATTCAAATTAGGAAAATGTGTGATTTTCATTTGTTTTTCGTACTGTCAAAATGAGTGAATCTAATGAAGAAATTCGATACATTTTAAAATTTTACTACAAAAAAGGTAAAAACGCAACGCAAGCCGCGAAAAAAATTTGCGATGTTTATGGACCTAGTGCAGTGTCTGTGAGAGTAGCACAAATTTGGTTTAAGCGTTTTCAATCCGGAAATTTTGATTTCAAAGATGCACGTCGCTCTGGTCGCCCTATTACGGATAAAATGGATGCCATTTTTGAAAAAGTGGAACAAGATCGGCATATCAGTAGTTACGACGTAGCTGAAGAACTGGGAATTGACCACAAAACAGTTTTGGCGCATTTGAAAAAAACTGGGTACACAAAAAAGCTCGATATTTGGGTACCTCACGAGCTCACTGAAAGAAACCTAATGAACCGTGTACTCATTTGTGATTCTTTACTACAACGTAATGAAACCGAACCATTTTTGAAGAAGCTGATAACTGGTGATGAAAAGTGAATCACGTACGACAAGAACGTGCGAAAAAGGTCGTGGTCAAAGACCGGTCAGGCTTCACAGACTGTGGCGAAACCCGGGTTAACTCGCAACAAGGTGATGCTGTGTGTGTGGTGGGATTGGAAGGGCATTATTCATTATGAGCTGTTACCACCAGGCAGGACCATCGATTCTGAACAACTGATGAGATTAAAGCAAGAAGTTGAGAGAAAGCGGCCGGAATTAATCAACAGAAGGGGTGTGGTTTTCATTTTCATGGTTTTTCATGATAACGCTAGACCTCACACATCTTTAGCCACTCAGAAAAAATTAAGAGAGTTTGGCTGGGAGGTGTTAATGCATCCGCCGTATAGTCCTGACCTTGCACCTTCAGATTTCCACCTGTTTCGGTCTCTTCAGAATTCTTTAGGCAGTGTCAGGTTAACATCACGAGAGGACTGCCAAAACCACTTGTCGCGGTATTTTGATCAGAAGTCCCAAAATTTATATAGCAATGGGATCATGTCCCTACCTACAAGATGGCAAAAAGTTATCGAACAAAATGGTACCTACATACTTTAGTTAAATGTAAATAAACTATATTAAAAAATGTTTTGAATTTTCTTAAAAAATGCGAAGAAACTTTTTCCCCGACCTATTATTATGGTTGTATTACGAGGTTTTCCTTCATCTCAAGCTCAAGGCTATTATAGGTTTTGAACCGACACCACACTACCACTGAGTCATCATCACTTTTATCATTCCTGTGGTCATAATACGTACTTCTCTCTCCACTTGCTCGACAGCCTTGGTCCTGTCTGCATCCTCAGTGGCAGTCGTACGTAGGCACTGGTTTTCATCCGCGTAGTAATCCTTCTCGGACTTCCTTATTGGTCGGTGATGTAGAAATACGCATTCTGCCCACTGAAAATTCAAATTCCTAAAATGTTTACTACTGTAGGTACGGTTACAGATACATGGTACCTACTTCGAGCCCAAAGCACTTCGCATTTCGCGCAGGAACATTGATGAATTTAATAAAAAAATATGTTATGTATTTAAAAAGAAATCAAACTTCTTGAAATTAGTGTTTTTTCTTTAGGTAGCGCTTTCAATTTGTGTCATGTTGTACTATCAACATACTTAGGATTTGTATGTATGTATGTATGTATGTTGTCTAAACTAATTTAAATCGAGATGTAATAATATTTTAATCGAAGCCACACTTGGTCAAAATACTGGCCTCTACTTAGTTCAAGACTAAGAAGTTTACGGCTGTTACGGCACTCAAAGGACGATAGGGACACGGCCAACGGTTTCCATACCTTTGCGTTATAATCGGTTCTTGTAAAGCTGTGTTCTTTATGCTTGGTCATTTGCACTCTATATTTTGTCGTGATATTGACTCGTTTCACCTCGAAGTCTACCGTCCACAGGTTCCTGAGTGTCTTGTCGTCTTTGTCCAGACTTATTGAAGTGTTAAGTTTGGTCTGGTATGAGTGCTTTAGTAGCTGTACTCGTATGTTGTTTGTCATCTGAAAACGTGTTCAGATTGTTATTCATCATCATCATCATCAGCCGGAAGACGTCCAATGAACATAGGCCTCCCCCATAGAACGCCACTTGGATCGGCTACTCGCCTCTTGTATCCAACGGTTCCCCGCGGTTTTGACAATGTCATCGGTCCACCTAGTGGGGGGCCGTCCTACATTACGTCTTCCGGTTCGTGGTCGCCGCTCGAGAACCTTTCTTCCCCATCGGAGATTGTTATTATCACTAGGTATTCAGTAGGTACAAAACTTTATAGGGGCAATAGGTGTAAACTCAGCATTTGCAGCGCACACATTTTCATGTGTACGCTGCGCTGTTTTTCAGTTTATCCCTTTACTCGGATTGTTCTTCGCCGAGATAAACAGAGATAAATAAGAAACAAAAAAATGCTGTTACCATTATTTCTAATTAATATAACTTACCTTAAAATCAGCATTTTGGAACAGTACTACCAGAAAGACAACTCTTAGCATTTTATTCCGTCAAAATAACTTATAACCAATAAGAACAATCTAAACAGATCCTCTAGTGCACACGATGAAAATTATATTTATAGTGATACTAGACGTATCATTAGCGAATCAAGATCAAAGTATAGTTCGCATAGCATTTAATATTTCCCCTTACTTATTATA
Organism: Crocallis elinguaria; assembly: GCA_907269065.1. Lineage (NCBI taxonomy): Eukaryota > Metazoa > Arthropoda > Insecta > Lepidoptera > Geometridae > Crocallis > Crocallis elinguaria. The sequence continues at coordinate 18,984,951 of OU026068.1, forward strand.
AGTAGATAGATATGATTTATTACTTCACCTTTAAATCATAATTTATTTCACACACTCAGCCACAAATGTGTGATATGTTTATTCAAGATAACAATATAATACATACCTATATATTATTTTTTATTTTTATATTAGGTGAAGATTACAATTATGATCAGATGATGCACGCCAAGATTTATATTTACAAAAACGGTTTTACTACCTACGTTTTATGTTCTAGTACCTACAGTTATAATAATTACTAAATACCTACAATTATCAAACTAATTACCTTTCAATAAAATTAGTTATGTAGGTATATAAGACATGATTAATGCACTATTTATGTAAATACTTTATTCGATTATTAGAATCAGGCATTTTCCCCGTGAATAAACACATTTTCCCCTTTTTCATTAATTAAGCGAATACATGCACCATTGTTTGCTGTCCCTACCAATGCATGCAGATAACTTTAATAACCATAGGTTATCTGTTCTTGCATAAATCAATGATTTCATAAATAATAATAATAATAACAAACTTGCTTCCAGCTCACGACGCACTTTAATTGATTGAAAACATTCCTTCCTCATTAAATAGGTAGGTACTTACCTATTTTAATTTTAATTTTTACCTAACTAAAAAGTTTTAGAGGTAATTATTTTGTTCCTTTGTACCTTTTTCTTAACCTACTTCGTCCCAGTGTCGGGCAAAGGTCTAATCCATTTTTATCTAAGCGTTTTGTCTTGTCTTTTTTCACACATACCTATTCGAGGTCGATCAAGACGGTCGCCGTCTTCTAAAAATATTTTCTTACTAACTTTTGTATACAAATTTTGTAGTATGCTGATAATTTATAAAAACCTATGATACCTCTTAATACAAACCTTATGATATAATTATTATACGATAACTTGGAGATCCCGAATAACTTAATCAGACAAGAAATTAAGAAAAAAACCACGGATAACTTTATTTAGATTTTATTGTTACAAAAATAAATGATCGATAAACGTTTTATAATAACATTAACAACAATACACATAATGTTAATAAATTTATCTAAAAACATTATCTATTAATAAATTATTGTATGTACTTAACAAGTCTATCCATAATTTTATGTACTAGATTTTATATGGCACTATTTCCAAAAAAATTCGATAACTTGCAGTTACAATTTTATCGCTTTAGTTTAGTGTGAAAATCGTAAGTTTTAAATTATTGATACTAGGTATTGACTGGGTATTGAATACTAGGTATTGACAACAACTGATGGGGAAGAAAGGTTCTATAGTGGCGACCACGAACCGGAAGACGTAGTGTAGGGATCGATCCTGTCAAAACCACGGGGATCCGTTGGATGCAAGAGGTGAGACGATCCAAGTGGCATTTTATGGGGGAGGCCTATGTTCAGCAGTGGACGTCTTCCAGCTGATGATAATTGAGTGAAAATCTATATAGGTGCCTATACCTATAAATATAAAATCAATTGCCACATTTACGACGGCGCATCACTTGAGAACAGCTGCACCGATTGGGCTGCTTTTTTTTGTTGTATTCGTTATTGTCAGGACAATATTCGTTTGAAAGAAAATCTTTCGAAAATCCACGGAAACGTAGGAAAAATCGAACATTTTCTTTTAAGAAAAACTGAAACAAAACTGAACTTCATTAATGAGATTTTTCAGCTCCCACTTTAAAAAAGAAGGAATATCATCACGTGAAATGATGCAGATGCGGTAAAGAGGTCTAAAGGTGTACGTGTTTTTCACAAGATCAAGGTTTATAAATAATGTTATATACGTCACTCTATGTATTTAATTATCCATAAAAACTGTTATCTAATCGCATAAATATAATTAAGTTACTATACAACAATCACATTTACAATAAGACTATCACAGTGAGTCTGTAGGTTATTTAGGTACTTTCCAATAAATAAAATTACCAAAAACAACAGTAATTTTGCATTCATTCCAATCACTTCAAATTCCTTTTCATATTATCGTCAACCTAATTATCTCCAAATAGGTATATTTAATTTATTTTAGATGCCATTGTATACCATAGAGAAAAAATACTCTCCTTAATCAATGCATTCTACAAAAAATTACTTACATACTCATCCGTTAGAATAGTTCGTTTTCCTCGCAAAAATTTACTGAAATGTTATTTGCCATTAAACAATGATCAAAATTAAAAAAAAAAACAGAATTGGAAAAGAAATTCGGATATTGTTGCTTCTGTAAAATAAGACCTTATTTTGGAGTTACTAAGTCAGATAATAACAGGCCGACGACGTCATGCCGACGCACAATACAATTTGTCAAACATATAATTTACGCACCTATAAAAAAAAACAACAACGATTTTTGAATTTCGAGTAAAAATTTAGAGCGAGATGCCCTAACCCTATGTTGTTTTGTTACATAGCATTTATTTATTATACTCGTAGTATGTACTCTATGATTCTAAAAAGCGCTAGTTTTTAATGACCTAGCACTTATAGGCAAAGTGGGTTTTGTATTATTGGTAATTGTGGTTATAGTTATCATCTAAACATTTATGGTATTTTTCTACGGTCTCCTTCGTTTTAATCGTCAGTTCTTTTTGTAGGTGGTTGAGTCGTCTCTTGGCATGTGCCACCAGGTCTTTGTAAGATCTCCTGGTGTGCTGCAAGTCGTCTTTCACTCGATGTATCTCGCTCAAGGCCAGTCTCTTCCAGCGTCTTACTTTTGGCTGTCTCTGAAATTATATTAAAATATATATTAATATCTCTAAGGAGCTTAAGAATCTCACAATCACAGTCACAATTTCTGTCTAAGTAAATTATGGTTTAATTAAATCCTGCTAATATTATAAATGCGATAGTGTGTTTGTTGGTTTGTCCTTCTTTCACGCAGTAACGGAGAAATGGATCGACTTCATTTGTAGCATAGATATAGTTTAAAGACCGGAGAGTAACATAGGCTACTTTTTATCCCGGAAAAACGCATGGTTCCTGAGGGAACGAGGGTGAAAACCGCTGGTGGAAGCTAGTAATAATATAATTTTATTGTCGTCAATGCGAAAACTCGGCCCAATATGGACTCAAGATTTATGTACTTTAACACGCTTCATTATGAACTAAAAAATATTCTATGATCTAAGGTTCAAAATGGATGTAGATACTCCATAAATCACGGTTGATTGACGGCTCCGTGGGGTGATGTATACCTAACAACTAAAAGGAGCCCGGTTTCGATACCCGGATGCGGCAAAATTTTATCGTGAGCGTAAAGTTTATTCGTTCGTATTGTGTTTCTACGTTTATCCATGCCACCTGCGACACAGGGAAGCCTAGGGTTAAAAGTATACAAGCATTTTTTTCTAACTTCTGCCAGCGGGTTTCACCCGCGTTCCCACAGGAACCTTGCATTTTTCCGAGATAAATGTAGCCTATATTACTCTCCGGTCCATAAAGCATATATATCTATGCCAAAAATCACGTTGATTCGTTGCTCCGTTACTGCGTGAAAGAAGGACAAACCAACAAACACACTAAATAAAGACAAGACTATTGTTTCAGAACCGGATGGCCAAGCTAGATTACTTACTTCACAATTCGCTCCACATCCGTAGAGTGCCCTTTCGCATTTTCTTATGTATTCTTCTGTCTGAAATCAATATACAATGTCTGATGTTATTCATACAGCGTGAACTTCATTAAATTTCGTTTAAAATTGTTGTTTTCTCAATTCACCAGACGATGGCGACTTGTGCAATGTGCATTAGAGAGACTTAAAAATGCTGTTTACTATGTAGGTACTACTGCGTACTGGTAAAATCGAACTAACGCAAAAAGACAGATTACTAAGTAGGGACAAATATTAAAGATACAAAAATAAAAAGCAACATGATCTTTTGCGTTTGTTTAAAGTAAAATATTACTCTCTACAGATACGTTGTCACATAATATGCAGGTCCGTACGTACCTACTTATTAGAATAGATTAGTATACAACATAAAAGCAACAATACACATAAACACGTATCGGTATGTTCTGACAGCCGCTCTTTTTCTCTTCTATTTTTCTATTTTGTTTTTATTTTATTCTCTTTTATGTTTAACGTATCAACCACTTTCGACCGCAACGTCTTACGATTACAATAATTACAGTTTATAAAAGCGTGTTATAATAAGGTAGCAGTAAGACATAAACGCACCTTGTTGAGATGCATCCTGAAGACCACCATGTGCCCCAGCAGGAACTTGTGGTGGTTCTCGGCGCTGAAGCTGGCTGACTTGTACGCGTTCAGCTCAATCTTCTTCAGAACGTCCTGAAAGGTCTTGCGGCAGTTACCAGGCTGCAATAAATAAACAAAAATGTTGCAATATTTTTCAATAAAAATCAGACCACCGCGTCTTTTTATGTCCGTGACTTTGGAGTAGGTATCCATCGCTCGCGCGCTCGACCTAGTAGCCCCGGGTGTTAGGGGCAGCTTAGACGCTCAAACGTATTCGAAATGCGCGCTTGACGCAGAAGCGTTGTTATTCTGACAAGCATACGTACCTTTGTTTGAGCGTCTAGGCTGCCCCTTAAAGAACAGGCTGACTGTGTCCCGTGCTTGTTGTAAAAGGGGGACATTTGGGCTTATGTGTGGTTGAAGGTGTAACTGGGCCTTCGTAAATCGATCGATAACTTTACCGTAACGTACAACATTGTAGGTGTAGGTTAATCACTATATCTCGCCTCGTTATAATCATCATCATCATCAACTGGAAAACGTCTACTGCAGAGCATCTGGTCGCCCCATGGACGGGGAATTTTGCAATAATACACCACGCGTGGATTATGGCCAACTCTCTAAGAGAAAGCCGTTATCCTAGCAGTGGGAGCGTAATATGGCTGGCGATGATGATAATACCACGCCTAGCAGGTGTCATGGTGATTATGGTGTTGACTGAGGAGATTGCTGCTGCCCATTCCCTGGATATTCCCTTAGCCGGCTCTTACGGCACGACTAGAAGAGATGGAGTGGTACTGTTCCTAGGCGGGACCAGACTTAGCTTAGCAAGCACAGCTTACAAAAACATGAAAGATGTATCTACCTCTATGAGACGAAATTTCCATCATAAATAAACACTAGGTAATTTTGTCCTCCCCGCGTTATTCCTGGCAGACATTACTAGCCTATATATAACAGCAGTCAGAGCCTATAAATAATTATTATCATCGGTATATAAATCCAAGTTTCCGCTTGCGAAATATTGGCAGACGTTGACATAGGCTGAGATCTTCTGGGCAGGGTGGACGCTTATCCATTAATAGTTGCTTTGGCCTAGCTTGTAGTTTTGCACTGCTTGTTTTGGATAAGCGTTCACCTTCCTCACTCATCCCGGATGAGTGGGGAGGCTTTGGTCTTGGGGGAGAGCGCAGGTCGTGTAGATCCCCAAGGCAAGTTCGGCGTTATCCTTCTCGGGGTTGCTGCCTGTTATTGGTCTATTTCCTTCAGAAATAGACGTAACTGAAACGCCGGGCGCCGCGTATCTCTATTTATATGTGTATATGTTTAAGTATTTACAATTCTGTATCTATTGTATTATATAGTATGTATTTGGTTTATTATTAGCTTTTATATGTCGCATATCATGTGTGGAAGGTTTGTTACTGGTGGCTTTATGCCTATGCCGGTTTCCCTCACTTACTGTTGTAGGGGAGGGATGCGGGTTGGGCCGGGGCTGTCAGGAAGCAGTCCTATTGTAATATAGTGCGTGTAATGAGGCTTGCCTTAATTGGTCGGCTTCATGTGTGAGCTCTGTCTACAGGGCAAACACGGGGTGGGACGAGCCCAGTATGCGCTAACCCCGCTGCTGGGCAAAATCGTCAATCTCGTAATCCTCCCACTGGGGACGAGGGCCCTGCCTTAATTGGCCGGGCCGCGAGGTAGAAAACCTCTCTAAAAAATCACCCCCAATCCCAAGCGGCGGCGCACCGTGAGGGGATGCATGGCAGAGGGGTTGATCTGTCGCTAGTGCGTGCCCCGCCCGGATACCAGCCGACCTCCGTGGCGGGTTACGCTAGGCTAGCCGGGGTAATGGGATCTCTGCCTCGGTGGTCCGCTGAATTCTCCCATACTCGTGGGGCCAAACATGGAACTAAATAAAACAAACGAACCTTCTCTTCAAAACAACGACCCTGGCAATACTTTGGACTCCGATCTTAGTGTTAAGGATAAGGCACGCGTAGTGCATTCGCGGTGCGATGAAGTCGCAATTGTGAAAGCGGTATCGCCTGCAAGATCGACTCGAAGCTCGGCGAGGTTGAGGAACCTCTCTGACGGTTTTGAGTCTGACATGAGCTGCGAGACGGTGTCGTCTCGGCATTCAGCTGGTGCTGCGTCATCAGGTCGCCTCTGGAAGAGGCCACGCCTTGACAGTGGTGAGCCAGACAGCGAGTACGACGATGCTTTGCCATCGCCCGCTTCGGCGGCAAGGAGAGCACGAGGTGAGCCTCCGATCATCGGTGAAGAAATCGGCTTGGCTGAAGCCAAGAGAGCGCTAAAAACAGCGCAACGGGAGGAGATGGAGCGGAGGGCCGAGCAAGAGGTTGCTGAACTGGCCCGAAAGTTCCATAAGCCCAAGCCGAAATCCAGTCTTCCAGACTTGTCGGCATGTGTGGTAGACGGTGGACAGTTGGCATCGGAGATAGTTGAAAAGGTCTCTGTCTGCCTGTCCGCTATCAACATTGTGGCTGAGAAGTCAAACCACCTGAAGGGTGGATTCAAAGGCGCCCTAAAGCAGGCCGCAGCGTGTATCAAGGATGCAGTTGTGGCCCTGAACGAAAGGTCTTCAACTGAAGAGACTATGAAACTGCAGGCGGCCAACGCCTGCTTGGAAAAGGAGGTGGCAGAGCTCCGCTATAAAGTGGAACATCTCTCCAACCGCATCACCTCCCTCCCCGAGAGGATTGATACGGCTACGACGGAATCCAAGGAGGAAATGACACGCTCGATAATGATACAAGTGGGGAACATGGTAAGCACCCGCCTTGAATCACTAGAAGAAAGGCTGCTTCCAGAGAAGCGCCTCCGTCCCCCACTTGCAGCGGATAGCCGTAAGTATGTGGAAAGACCCTCCGAAACTCGAAAAGAGCTAGGTCTACAGGAAGCAATCGTGAAAGCGAAAATGGCTACAACCAGCAGCGAACAGCCAGCCCAGGAAACCCGTAAGGGTCAAAAAGGCAAGAAGGCAAAACCTGCTGCCAAAGTAGTGCCTGAGACGAAGGAGACTCGGACCCAACCATCAGTGTCAGTGCCCGAAAAAGAGAAATGGGTGACAGTAGTCAAACGAAGTCGAAAAAATACAGAGGCTACGGCACAACCTGCGACCCAGAAGCGGAGCCCAGTGATTAAACCTGCTCCGCAACAGCGATCGAAATCGGTGGCCAAGCCTAAACTGAGGGTGCCTCGCTCCTCAGCGGTCGTGATCACCCTACAGCCGGAGGCCGTTGAGAAAGGTATCTCATATGCGGACATATTGACCAAGGCCAAAAGCGTGGTAAATCTTCCTGAAATAGGAATTAAGGCTCTTCGCTTCCGTAGGGCGGCCACGGGTGCGAGGGTTCTGGAAGTTTCAGGTGCAGACAGTGGGGATAGGGCGGATTCTCTCGCCGAGAAACTGAGAGGAGTTTTGGATCCGGAGACCATACGAGTCTCCAGGCCAACCATATGTGCAGAATTGCGCATATCTGGCCTGGATGACTCAGTCACTATTGAGGAGGTAGCAGCCGCTATTGCTAAAGTTGGAGGTTGTTCTATTGACGCGGTCAAAGTCAGTGCCATCCGTTGCTACCACACAGGACTTGGAGCAACATTCGTACGCTGCCCGGTGGAGGTGGCCAAAAAGGTCGCTGATGGTGGCCGCCTTTTGGTGGGTTGGGTGGCAGCTAATGTCAAACTGCTAGCCCCAAAGTCTCGGCGATGCTTCCGTTGTCTCGAAGCGGGGCACGTTCGAGAACAATGTACCGCAGAAACCGATCGCAGCACTCTGTGCTTCCGGTGCAGCAAGCCAGGTCACAAAGCGGGTGAATGCCCTGCCGAGCCACACTGCACACTCTGTGCTGCAGATAACAAGCCGGCCGGTCACAGAATTGGAAGCAGGGCCTGTGTCCCACCATCCAGAAAGTACAGGAAGAAGACTACAGCCGTGGCCAAGACCCAGCTGCAATCGGCTCGCCCAGAAACAGGGGACGTGGTGTCACAAATGGAGGTCCATTAGTATGGCCCTCCAAGTCCTACAGGCGAATCTCAACCACTCCGCCAGAGCTCAGGACCTGTTGGTCCAGAGTATGGCGGAGTGGTTGATAAACATTGCAATTATATCAGAGCCCTACATGGTTCCCTCTCGGAATAACTGGATAGGGGATCAAGATGGTTCAGTAGTCCTGATCGTCCAGCAGGGAGGGGGTCTTCCACCTTTGGATAGTGTTAGGAAAGGTCGAGGATACGCTGCTGTGCTATCGGGAGGGACAGTATATGTTGGGGTCTATTTTTCACCCAATAAAAGTTTGGCGGAGTTCGAGACTTGGCTCTCGGTGCTAGAGTCTATTGTCCATTGGAGTCGCCCTCATAGCATGCTAGTCGCTGGAGATTTCAACGCTAAATCAACGGCGTGGGGATCTTCAGTGACGGACGTACGTGGTGAGGCACTTCAGGAGTGGGTGATTGCATCAGGGCTGTCGGTGGTTAACCGTGGATCGATAAATACGTGCGTGCGACAGCAGGGAGGCTCGGTGGTGGACATTACGTTCGCGAGCCCTGCTCTTGCACGTCGTATTCATGGCTGGGAGGTGCTGCAGGAGGTGGAGACGCTGTCCGACCACCGATACATTCGGTACAGCGTCTCCACACATCCAGAGGCCCCGCGTCTGTCGAGCCAGACATCAAGTGAACAGGGACCGCGCTGGGCACTGAAACGCCTCGACAAAGAACTCCTGCTTGAGGCTGCTGTAGTTCAGTCATGGTTCCCTAAGCCGGAGGGTACAATTGATACAGAAGAGGAGGTGAAGTGGTTCCGTGGGGCAATGACGGGTATCTGCGATGCCGCCATGCCCCGCGTTAGATCCCTGCCACCACGGCGGAGTGTGTACTGGTGGTCCATGGAAATCGCCCAGTTTCGAGAAGCATGCGTCGTGGCAAGACGCCTTTACACTAGGTACCGCAGACTTAGTGAGAGTAACCGGGACGAAGAGATAGAGGCGAATTTATATGCATCCTACAGAGTGGCTGTAACCACCCTGCAGCAGGCAATCGCCAGGGCGAAGGACGAAGCCCGCGAAGAAATGCTGGAGACTTTGAGTCGGGATCCATGGGGAAGGCCGTACAGGATGGCCCGAAACAAGCTTCGCCCCTGGGCCCCCCCATTGACGCAGAGTCTTCAGCCACAATTCCTGGAAAGTGTGGTGGTTTCGCTCTTCCCTGATGCCATGGAACACACAGTGCCTACTATGGCACCGTCAACTGCCGATTTGAACGACGAGCAGGTGCCAGAAGTATCTGATGGCGAGCTGGGATGGGCAGTTATGCGCATGCGGGCCAGAAACACGGCCCCGGGTCCCGATGGGATCCCGGGCCGTGCCTGGGCTTTGGCACTGGAGGTATTGGAAACCCGATTTAAGAGACTTCTTGACGCCTGTTTGGAGCAGGGCTGCTTTCCGCGAAGCTGGAAAACCGGAAAACTGGTCCTGCTGCGCAAGGAGGGACGACCCATCGAGTCACCGGCGGCTTACCGACCGATAGTGCTGCTTGATGAGGCGAATAAGCTCTTTGAGCGAATTGTCGCATCTCGCCTTATCAGGCACTTAGAGCAGGTTGGACCAAATTTGGCTGATTGCCAGTACGGATTCCGCCGAGGCAGATCCACGATTGACGCAGTTCAACGAGTGAGGGTCTCGGCGATGGACGCTGTGTCTCAGGGAGAGGTCGTCATGGCAGTGTCACTTGACATCGCCAATGCCTTCAACTCCCTCCCCTGGGACTGCATAATGGAGGCGCTTAGGTACCATCAAGTACCGCGATACCTATATCGGATAGTGGGAGCCTATCTCTCGGAGAGAGGCGTCTCATATCCCAAGCGGGAGGGATGGGGTCGGCGAGAGATGTCATGCGGTGTTCCACAGGGGTCAGTCCTCGGACCACTTCTGTGGAACATCGGCTACGACTGGGTGCTCCGCGGCTCCTATCTGCCAGGAGTGAATGTAGTTTGCTACGCGGACGATACCCTGGTAACAGCCCGAGGGAAAACGTTCAGGGAGGCAGCTATTCTAGCCACAGCGGGCGTAGCACAGGCGGTTACACGGATCAGAAGGCTGGGTCTACAGGTGGCTCTAAATAAATCCGAGGCTCTATGTTTTCATGGACCTCGGAAAGGGCCACCAGCTGGAACCCAACTGGTTGTAGGGGGTGTTTCCATCGGTGTCGAGTCGACGATGAAGTACCTAGGACTCGTCCTCGACAGCCGATGGAACTTCAAGGAGCACTTCCGCCGGTTGGGTCCCAAATTGATTGGAGCGGCTTCAGCACTGGGACGACTGCTCCCCAATGTCGGAGGGCCGAATGTCAGCTGCCGCCGTCTCTATGCAGGGGTAATACGGTCGATGGCCCTGTATGGAGCTCCAATATGGGTGGACTCCCTTACTGCACATAACTCAGCTCTTTTGCGCAGACCGCAACGGGTTATTGCAGTAAGGTTGATAAGAGGATACCGCACCGTATCCTTTGAGGCGGCGTGCGTTTTAGCTGGCACCACTCCTTGGGACCTGGACGCACAGATGTTGGCCAGTATTTACCACCACATCACAGAGTGCCGAACAAGGGGGGCCATGCCGCCTCCTGAGGTGGTGAAAAGGTGGCGGATACGGGCACAACTAAGCTCCCTACAACAATGGAGCGAAAGATTGGAGGCACCAAGTGCCGGACACTGGACAGTGGAGGCGGTTCGACCCGTCTTAAAGAAGTGGATCGACAGACGGCACGGAGTGTTGTCATTCCGAATGGCTCAGGTCCTGTCGGGACATGGTTGTTTCGACAGGTACCTTTGCAATATAGCAAGAAGAGAGCCGACGCCTGTGTGCCACGCGTGTAATAGTGCGGAGGACACGGCACAGCACACACTGCAGGTGTGTCCAGAGTGGGATGAACAACGATCCCATCTCTTAAATGCAGTGGGCAACGACCTCTCATTGCCGACCATAGTTAGGGCTATGGTCCGAAATGAGACGGCGTGGGATGCCATGCGCACATTCTGCGAATGTGTCATGGCACTAAAAGAGGCAGCCGAGCGGGTGAGAGAGGAAGAAGCCTCCTCTCATTCAATGAGGCGCAGAAGAGTAGGGCGTAGGAGATTGGCGTACGAGCGCAACCTACCCCCATAACGGGAGCCTCCGGGCGGCGGGTATGGGTTTTCCGTCGCCCACACGGAGTGCGAGCCTGTGTGGTTCAATGACGGCCTTCGTCATTACTTGGTGGATGAGAGCTGAAGCTCTCTGTGCAGAGGTCCATAGAGGATTAGTGCTGCTCGGGTCACGGAAGAATGCTTGCTCCCCGTGGCCCAGCATAAGGTGCTGTGCATGTTTTCGTCCCCGGAGGTTTTAGTGGGTATGGGCCGGTAGTGGAAGCCGGCTGGAGCCCCACACTACCCCCGTCCATTGCACCTCGGGCGGGGGTGTGCGTAAACACATTTCCTCCGGGCAAAAAAAAAAAAAAAAAAAAAAAAAAAAAAAAAAAAAAAAAAAAGGCTGAGATCTTCTACGAATTTGAATTAGACATTAGTGCCGACTCACTAACCCTAAAAGAAATGAAGGCAAATAAGAAGTATGTCGTCCAATAGTGCTCTACAATTTAATTACTAATATAGTGCCAAATATGACAAGGACCACGACGCTCACGACTAATGCTTTATAGTGATAACAATCAGCGCAAGATTTGTATATTTTAAACGACTTCCAACGATTGTTTAGGTTAGATGTAAGGAAAGGATAGGAAGGAAGTACTTTGGACATTTACGGAGTTTCCCCAAAACACGACTCCATAAGTTAGTAGAGGGTAGATGTCACCATAATAGGCACTTTCGCCTTTTGGCTACATCTACACATTCAGACACATCCATGTTATGCCCTGTCAGTGCTTAAGCACTGACAGGGCATAACATTGACTGGGGATTTTATTGTTTATATAACTTAAGTAAGATTAGAGTTTAAGTTTGTGTCCAGGGATAGGTACTCCAATAAAATCCGCCTGAATTACCTCATTGCCTCGAACACCACCAATATTTACGTTTAAGTCTATTGATGTATTCATATAGTTACGAAACTGCATTAATTTAGTTTTATCGACTAAGTACATAATTGTTCGAAAACCACTGTTTAACGGACATAATCCACTAAATTTAACATAAAAGCTAAATAACCTGTTTGATTGTTATTTACAACAAAACTACTAAACAGTTTTACAGAGGTTTACACCTAGCCTAGGAATCCAGAAGGTAATATCAAAAATTAATTATATCACGTGAAGTTTGAAAAAATGCGGTTATTGTTGCTACTAGGAAATAACAGTCAGAGCAAAAGTAAACACAAAAGTGCGGTATGCATTTCCTAATAACAAATGGCTGTCAAGAGATCATTATGCAGTGCGTATAATTAGACCGGCATCGGCACCCTTGAACGGTATCAAAGAGAGTCAAGGTGCAGCGCTCGTGATGTGTGCAGCCACATCCAGGTAATGCGACCAGGCTTTTAGATAAACATTTAGGGTCTTACCACAAACAGACTTGGCATGTTACGATTAAAAAATAGTGTACAACTGTAAGCAGGTATTGTAATTGATTAGAAGAAATAGATTAGAGTAGGTACCTAAAATGTAAGAATCGTTATTAAATAGCCGAAAAGACTTTTTTATACCTAGTTGTACTGCAGCTCTTAAAATAAACATCCAAGACATTTTGCACTAAATTATTATGCTTATAAACACATGCGTATGACACGTGTGATAGATAATCAGACATTACATGAGTTATTCACCAGATTATTAATACCAGAAAATCTTTCGAACTGTGACCCGGGAACAAACGGTTTTTTTTTAATGTTATTGGTAACGAGACGAGCTGGTCGTTTACCTGATGGTAAGCATAACGCCGGTCCATAACAATTGCAGTGCCACGCAGAATTTTGAAACACAAAGGCGTGCGCGGCACTGCAGTGCGCTCGTTACTCTGAGACATTAGGTATTAAGTCTCATAAGCCCAGTAATTTCACTGGCTACTTTTGATCATCAAACCGGAACACAGTAATGCTTGCACATTACTGCTTGGCGGCAGACTTCACGAGCAAAGCGGTGGTACTAACCCAGACGGACACTCGCAGAAGAGTTAGTCCTCCCACTAACATAATACATATAATAATACGTAGTATAATACAGTAATTACAATGCGGTGCTCCTAGATCCTAGTAAAAGTTTGACATACAGAAGCTTCAAAACTCTCTCTAAAACTCACTCTCCTCTCTTTATTCGAACACATGGCCACAGCCGCGTGACGCACCAATGTCTGGCAGTACGTCAACGTCGCCTGCCAATGACATAACCCCGCCAAGCCCGCTGCGCTTACGCACGTTTTTGTATTTATTATAAAATAATTTATAAATCTAATCATATTATGTAGATTAATTTACAAATGAGCTTTAGCGTGATTCACTATTTATTAGATTAATTCAACACATATAATTGTATTTCTGACACTGCTATTTAATAACGTTACATACCTGTACATAACTAATACGGTATACATTAATGTTACTTCGTTTTAGATAGCTTCAAAAGAAGGGAGAAGATTTTTTTTTAAATTTGGCTATGCGTTTCCTCTTGTGCTGCGGATGTTCGTAGGCTTATTTTTGTTTGAGGTAAAAAAAGACAGCGTTGCCTTAGCAATGAGGTTGCGTTAAACGCTGTACACAGAAGCTAAAATAGAATTAGTTAGTCGAAGTTAAATATAGAAGATAAACAAAGATTTATTTTCATACGTTCAAGGTGCAAGAAAGTATTATGCTAAATTTCCGCCTATGAACCAGTGTGTTTGTTTAGCAGCGCACACGGAGAAACAAAGTCAATATTTTGGGAAAGTATTACAAATATAGCTTATTTATATTTCAATGATGATGCATTGTTTTTGTTCTCAGCCATGAAGTCATGTCGGAGAAATTCTAATCAAAATATTGAATAAACACGGAACAACATAGTAAAGACCTGTTATGTAGGTAGGTACTAGTGACGTACTTTAGTAAATATATAACTAATAGATCAGATTATAGTTACAGTTAGATAAGGGTTCGTAGGTATGCATAAAGGAATTTCCTAGGGTTGTCAAAAAAAGGGTTAGTAGGCATAACATCTATTGGTTTTATGTTTGAAAACGCTTTTGTATAGGTACATTACATTTTATCAGGAAGAAAAGCTATAATGGACAAATTTATGTAAAAATGTATAAGTTGTTTAGTTATGTATTGTAAATTTAATTTATCTTATTTATTTATTCTTATGAGATTGTAAAAGAAATGAAGAGCAATTTAGAGAAGACTGTATCTATTCACTACATTACATCAGGCGTAATGTTAAAAAACTCAAGACCATTTAATGTAAAAAAAAACAAAGATTTATTTTAAGAAACAATAGGTTTATCTTAAAATTGAACAGCCTATTAATTAATGAATAACCCATGATTAATCAACCTATATTTTCATATAAATGAACCAACGATACGACAAACAGAAATTGACCTTTTTTGCAACTACAATCTACAATATTTTGACAAAGTTTTTTTTTTTTATGTTATTTGATAACGAGACGAGCTCGTCGTTTGCCTGATGGTAAGCATAACGCCGGCCCATAACAATTGCAGTGCCACCCCGAACTTTGAAACACAAAGGCCTGCGCGGCACTGCAGTTCGCTCGTTACCCTGAGACATTAGGTATTAAGTCTCATGAGCCCAGTAATTTCACTGGATACTCTGCTCATCAAACCGGAACACAGTAATGCTTGCACACTACTGCTTGGCGGCAGACTTCACGAGCAAAGCGGTGGTAACAACCCAGACGGACACTCGCAGAAGAGTTAGTCCTCCCACTAACTGAAAATACCTCTAAACAACAATTTCTTTATTTGTAAGTTGCAATGCAACATGCATCCACCCATGCACTGCATACCTAGAGAGGTGCGAGTACGATGCAGTGTAATGCACATCAGATGCCTGCACGTCGGCATTCCGTAACCTAGTTAGGTTATTGCCAAGTGTCTTAATATTGATACTCTATCTGGAATTACTTTCCTACGTTATTCACATCAAAGTATTATTACGATAAGTTAATTCACCATCAAAATCATTAATTTTAATGAATTCAATTAATTTGATTTAATTAATTCAGAATCATAATGCTTTAGAGCAACTTTTTAGTTAATATGCGTGTACTTAAATACTGCTCCATAATAATTATTGAGCTATAAGTAAGCATATAATTTACACACTGCATGGCTTCTGACATAATTATTTCAATCAATCTTTTTATACATTCTCGTCAATTACCTGATTACCACGAACATCAACATCTCTCAAATTTGAGAGATGTTGATGAAAATCAAATTTCAGACATTTTATGTTAAAATGTCTGAAATAACATTGATCTTTTTTAATAATAAAAGTTGAAATGAATTTCAAGTAAAATAAAGATTCCGTTGACGAAAACAACTCCCGGGTTATCTATCGCTCTAATGTTATTCTATACAAGCTTTACCCATAGAACTGATGAACAATTGGAAACAACACGGTCACCATAGGTACATACAAACAAATACACAAACATACATACACGTACATACATACAAATACATAGATTGTACCTATATTATAAGCATTCCATCGTGCAACCTCGATACGTGCACAAAATTGGAAATGATAGTACCAAAGCCAGCACGTGGCTAATTGATGTGCTGAACCAATATGTCTTAATAATAAATTCGTTTGGCATGAATCTGGAATCGAATTAGTATAATGGTTATGGAACTGGACTTGCCAAGCAGAGGTACCTAGGTCCTTGAACTGACACCTGCTTTGAACTGTGATGCTGTGCAGTTTGCAGAATCAGGACGATGCTGTCAGTTTTAGTTTGACATTAAATAATAACATGGGATGTATAATGCATTAGGTAGTCGTCAATCAATGCAACTCTAACTGATCGTCGAGGCTAGTCAAGGTTTTACTAATAATAATCGTTATTATTTGTAAAACTTTGAACTTTTCACACTATTAAAGTGCGCAGGACCATCTTTGTCTTATAAACGTTAATTTTCGAGATATTCTCATGAGAAAACAAAACATCATAAAAAAAATGGAGTCAACATCATCCGCCATATTCCGCCAGTAAATAATTTATTTATGGAAATCCAAACAGCAACAGATATTGGTAATTGACTGCTTATTTTTTTGAGCTGTGGTATGTTAAATATTTCAGCTATGACGGTTGCAAGCAGTCAACATCTAGCACTGTGGAAATTATTTGCTCTTACTGAAAAACATCAGGCTCTTTTATAACTTGGCACTTATCGGCACGCCATTAAAATTTGTTGTATCTACTCACATCACCCTCTGTTGAGCTTTGATCCATTCTCCGGAGAGCCTCGTCCACAAACTCTGCTATCATTTTCAGGAAAATCTTCAAGTCAGAGCCTGCCTTTGCGGTATACTCGGTGTAGAGGAGCAGCGCATCGGACTGCACGGCGTTCAGGTCCCGCACCAGCTCTGGAGTCATCCGCTTCTCTATATCATCGCGTTCGATGACGTTGCGGTCCGACACCTTAACGTAGACAATGCCATCCTGGAATCAAAGTTATACTCAATCAATCATACCGCTGGAGCAGATGTGCCGGTGGCTCAAAGCCATACTAAGCTACATAAACGAACTGTGGTGGCTTATATTGACACCAGATTTGATGGGGTAATGCACAATACACCATACGAGACTTAAGAATGAGAACATTGTAACCAGGAAATGCAATAAAATTTAAATATTTCAACCATCTGCCAATCTCACAACACATTTAATCTCTCAGATCATTGTCATATCTTGAAGAAACTTGACAGACTTTTATGAAACACACATTAACCTTGACCACTCAGACGTTTGGTCGAGCTGCATCGAATTTAAAATTACGTTTGTTTTACACGACCGTAAAATATGTAACAATTCATAATATTTTGACGGATAAATAAATGTTTTACACCTTTGCTTTGCTCTTTCATCTGGACATAGAAACAACTTTGAATCAGCGAAAGTTATTTAGTTTCCGAGATTGTATATTAAAAGCAAAAACAGTGCCCGTCAACTTTGCTCGGGATAGGAGGGATCCAGTACCAAAGACGTAAGTTCGTTTGTGACTGGGTGCGCTGCCTTCACTACTTTCAGCGCACTTAAACCCCATCCAGAAAACTCTACCCTCATCGGGTTCATAGCGCAGGCCAACCGTGAATAAACTAGATAGACCTTAACTAATGTCACTACTACAGCAACGGGAACAGCACTTGGAACGGGTACTTGGATTCATTTATTTCAGTTTTATGAGTGATATAGAGTTTTGAATTGGAATTTGACAGCTCATTTCTTCATTGTCAAATTTTAGACCAATAAGAATAATGTATAATGAATGGTGTTGTTAGGTGGCATGTTCATTTGGTGACATAAACGGATATTCTTCATTGGACTAGTGTCTTGGATAGGAAACGAGATGTTGGCCATCTAGCGCCAGAAAATTGTAGAGTTCCTAGGTGGCATACATTTATGGAGGATGGCTGTTCCCATCTGCTCGGACTAGCATGGTGGACAAAAAACGAGAACGATGATTTAGTGACCAGCAACGTGACAGAAGATTGGACCAACAAACAACTATATTGACAACAGCAACAAACAAGAATTATACAATTACTTAAGTAACAAGAACATATTTATCATATCGCGGGCAGGCCTGTCGATCTTTAAATAAATGGAGGTTAGCCAAAACACCTCAAAGTACATTTTACAACTTCCTTTGTGACATCATAATAACCATAATTCCGCAGCTGTAACCTGGTTTACAGGCTTTTTACAGCGGCCTTAGGTATGCCGAGGCCGGCTGCAGCCATGCTCCAGCAAATGATTGTTTGGAACATTAAAATTTGCACAGTCTTCGTATTTCAAGACCTTGCTCTATTTCAATTAACTTTGATGTTTATATAGACAACAACGCGTAATGATTTTTTGTTATCCAAGTTTGAATGAGTGAAAATGGTATTTCTATTTCGTTAGCGAAGACTGCTTTATGTAGGCGGAGAAAGGCAGAGAATATAGTACAACCACAAAATAAAAAATGTTCGGTGTATTTTGCTACAATTAAATTTACTAAAACTATCACATACCTATCACAAACTTAAACAAAACCTTATAGATAAAAAAGGCATTAAGGTCGCCTTCTGCAGGGTGGGTGCCCAAAAAGCTGGAGACATTACCTCGCTGAATAGCTAGACTAATACGTTGACTGAGGTAAGCACCAGCTCGTTGATCACCTGTCACTTCTACTACGCGTCGGGACAACTCCTTAATAAACAGCCTTGCGTCTGGTGCCCAGGGGCCCATTGTCTCGCTTGTACAACACTACAAGTTACAAACCTACGAAGGTAACATTCCCTGTCTTTCGCATGGTAGCAGGGCATTTTCTAGTTCTCGCCTGGCTAGCTAGTACCCTCAAGTGAAAATCAATCTCCAAGCACCTATCGATGGCTATTAGCCAACAATACACCCTTATGACTGTTCGCGTTTTGCTGTCAACATAACCATGATTTTGAAACAAGCGCGGATTACTAGATATTGCACGAGTTACAACGCACGATGCTGTAGTTGGACAACGTATAGCATCGTGCGTTTGGTGTGTTATTACTCATAATATTCCATACATTACAACGTCATAGCTGCCCTGCAACGCAATGCGCTGCAGTGCACACGCATCTGCCGTGCTAGCATGCGCGCCGTGACAAAATTTTGTCGATGCTTATAACGTGAATTTATCTCATATTCGCACGAGAAAGAGCGAGACAAAACCGTAGACAACATTTTGTCGTGTTGCGCATGCTAGCCTGGCTGGTGTGACCCGCGAGACTCTTATTCACAACGTTCAAACAACCGCTCTAGTGACACTAACTATCGTGTCACAATAAATTTATTTTTATTTTATTTTCTATGGAAAACTAACAGCTAATAACGACATTAAATAGTACTACTAAACTTAAAGCAACTTAAAAGTTTTCTTTTACGCAATAGGGATGTTGCATGAAACACAAAATAAATAATTATGTATTGTCTTTAAACAAGTTTAAGAACGTCACATTAACACAATAAAAATTAAATTCACAAAAAATATTTAATTTCCACAAAGATACTGCATCTAAAAGTTTTCCGAATTCAACGATTTTTTTTATCATCCAGTAGTAATTTAAATGATAGATACTTACCATAAGATTATTTACATTTCAATGAATGGAAAAATTTAGAACAACTATGTACTTAGACGCAGTTTTAACGGACAAATCAACAAAACTCATGTTTTAGCACATCTTTACGGGCCGCGTTGAACAAGTGACGTCAGATGTTCTGCCCAATTTGTACGGGGTGTTTCAGCACTCAGTAGAATCGCCCTACTTTGACTCTCATTTTAGATGTTTCTAACATTTGATTCCCAGTTTCTTCGATATAGACATTTGATTTTCATGAGAAAACGAATTGATTGACATCATAAAAAAAATGGAGTCAAAATCCCAATTAGAGATACACATAGACACTCGGTGTAACACTGTCACTGAGCTTTTTACACAGTACTACTCTAAGCATTGAGTGTACAGTGTCATAGCTACCTAGCTTAACATAGCTATGTTTAGCTAGGTTTAGTCTATGACACTAGTTTAAGCTAGCTAGCTAGCTAGGTTCAGCTTCCGGCACTGTTCGTAGCAAAGACTATAAATCCTGTTGACTAATGATACAACTTCCCCTCATACGAAAACGACATATGTAAATGCACTTCTCGCCACTGCGAGTACGAGTGCAGACTTATAACTTATCGATATTCAATGTATAATTGTATACTTTACAATTAATATATATACTATTATTAATTATTTTGGAAAAATAATAACCTTTCGTTTGGATTTGTTAACCGACTTCGAAAAAAGAGGAGGAGGTTAAATGTTCGACTGTACGTATTTTTTTAAGTAATATATTTTAACTGATTTCTCCGTCAATTGTGGACCGATTTTGAAAATTATTTTTGTTGTTTGAAAGTGTATCATCTCAAGGTGGTCCCATATACATTTTATGGAAGAACATCTGAAGATGAAAAAATGGTACTTGAATTTTCATATATCGCGATATTTTCATCGAAGTAGTTTCCCGGTTTTTTTAAAGTATTTCTGCTTTTTGTTGTTAGATTTCCAGACATCCCAGAAATAAAGGAAAAGTGGATAGAAGCGGCTCAAAAAGAGAATTGGTTCCATACATCGCAAGTCATGGAATCCATTCAGTAGCTTCGACGTGATGCGTGGCCAAAATACAGACAGACAGACAAAAATAAAAATACAGTTTTGGCTTCAGTGTAGATAGGAGTGCCATCCAAAAAAAATGTGACCTGGAGTTTTATTATAAGTAGTATTATAGATTAATTTATAAAGTAAGTATGTATTGTCTAGGTTTTCCATATAATAATTTATTATTAATCGTATATGTCAGGGAATCAAGAATGCGGTGCTAACTACCTATTCAATTTTATCGATATTATTCTGTTCAGTAGTAGTCGTACCACATCACTAAATTACGTCATCCAAATGATCGGCCAATTGCAAGCATAGAATATTACCTCGCCCCCTGCCCGCGCCGGTGAGATATGTTTGTATGAGGAATTGTGTTTATGAGCTATCAACAGGCTAAATAATCTGTGGTTCGTAGCGATGCTAACCATCACCATGTGCCGTCTGATCCACATGGTCGCTCTACATACTACAAGGCAGCTGTTTGTCTACAGTCCTGCTTATACTCTTTGTTTATACTCTCAAGGATTTGTTATGTAACGATGTAAAATTCCTTTGTTATCTGTGGATTTTTGTTTTTTTACCTGTGGTCGGTGTTTTGTTAATAAGTTCATAGGAATGTTATTCTGTTCTAAAGTTATGTATATTTTCCGTTTTGAATATAACTTACTTTCAAATAGGAGGAATTTTATTTCTATATAATATATTTAATTCTAATTATCCTACTTTCTACTAGCCCTAGTAGTCCTTAGTCAACGGATCGCCGTGATTACTGGCATTGATATAGTTTATGAACCGGAGAGTAACATAGGCTACATTTTATCTCGGAAAAGTGCACGGTTCCTGTGGAATTTTGGATGAAACCACGGGCAGAAGCTACTACTTAAATAAACAAACAAGATATAGTACCTACCTACGTATCAAGTAACACTCAAAACTAAAGACTACACTCTACATCGCTTCCGGATTGCCATCTCTACAAGAGACCCTCGAACGATAAAAGCATTTTTCACACTGAATTACAATACACGTCTAATACCTACAGATTGTCACACGCCTAAAGGCTAAAGATTATACTCCACTACACTTCAGCTCACTTATGCAATTTAACATGACAACTGACTATGCAAACATTTGCCCATCCAATTTTCAAGTTGATCTCGAAGGCCAAATTTATAATGGTCTTGACCACGTCACGAGTTGCATCCAATGACGTCAGATGCACTCCACAATGGCAGTGTTATTGGTACTGATTTACCTAACCTTTATGATCTCTTTATGATGCATTTTAGTATTGTTTCGTTTGTATTGCAGTGTGTTTATTGTTACACTTGATTTGTTCGGTTATTTGTTCCGGCATCTTTGTTTATTACCAATACCTATCTTGTTTAGGTTAAATGGTGACGACATTTTTAAAGTAGTTATTTTGTAGCTTAGTCGGACTGGTGATTAAAGGTTACTGGAATTGGTGCGTACTTACCACAAACAGGTAGCAAGATGAAGAAAAGCTTCAAAGAAAAATTTGATTGCTGAATGCAAATGTGACCATATAACCATTTGAAAATTTTAGGATATAGTGACACAAAAAGTGGTAGGTAAGCATTATTTATTCAATGAATAAATTAATATCGATAGTGTCCAGCTAGTCAAGATAGTTCAGATTTTTAGGCACCCTACTTTTTCTAAGATCTGAGGGAAAACTTTACGCTCACTACACAAATTTTGGCCGCAGATCAGACCCTAGATGTGCTGCCAGAGTTAGCTATCTTAGCTACGGAACCGTAATATTTTTATTTGAGTCAAATTAGAATGATTAAAAGAACTATACCGATTCCTAGAACAAATACTATCACAATAGTGTTTGCTAGCTCGAAGATAGTAAGAACGCAGACCCTAAAATATAAGGTTTTTGTGGAAAAAAAACATTTTTCCAGACAAGATATTTGGCTACCTTCCGGCTCTATCATCAGAACCCTGGACATCATCTAGGATCAGAGTATTTGTAAAGAAAAATCAAATAAGCCCAAACTCGATGTGGTTACGTCGCTTCAGTGGCCGCCTTCCGGCTCCATCATCAGACCAGCTCTGTGTTGTATATATATTATTATATATCTGTGTTGCATAATATTGCATTGTCACCGAACTTACATATTGTATGCCAAATTTCAGCACAATATTGGAATATGGACCAAGCGATCGAAAAATGGTATGCAAATTTTGAAGCTGAAAACTTACATGCGAACTTTGCAAGTTAAAAAAAGCTTGTAATAATAATAATAAAGACTAACTCACACTTGTGACAGTTAGAACTAGATGAACTTTCTGAATAACGGGTCTAGTAATTTTGAAGCTATGATGGCGAGTAGCTGTAGCGTTATATGGGGGGCATTGGACATGTTCAGCCATGAGCGTCTTCCCACTGAGGATGATGATGTGATGGTAGGAATATTGAGGTTACCCGCCTTCAAGGTAAGTGATCAAAAAGCCTTCGATTATACTCACTGGGCGAGTATCCATGTTCCACTATGATTAGGAGAAAAGGAAAATTATTGCATCTGGTAACCGCATTGTATACGATAATTATACCATACGACACTTAATACCAAGCATCATTTACCGTTAATCAGTCAAGGCCGTACCGCAGGCGTTTTATCAATGACACAAGGACGTATGAAACATTCCTAATATTCAGGTCGCAGCTATCTCTCAAAACAAACAAACATTGCAGAGATGTTTGTTTACGCGCTCCACCGACTTAATAATCTTTACAGAGGCTGTAACTACGCACGTGTGTGTTTTTATTTTATTTTTATTGCTGGTCGAATGTCTCAGTGAGAATTTGATCGTCAGTTATTTAATCTGCGGCGCAAGTACGGATTTTTTTGATCGATAAAATTCGATAAAATTGACAGTTCATATCGATAAAGTGGGTGTTATCGACTTTTATCGAACCTCGACACTTTCGACAAAAAATATCGAAAAGCTAGGTCGAATCCAAAAAGAATATAGAGCTACGACAATACATTACGATCAGATTTCGGTTCTCGCAACATTCGATAAATTTATCGAGTTTTTCGGTTCGACATATTTATCGAACCGACTTCCGTACTTGCGCCGCTGTAGGTCGAATGTTCGCAGTTTTAGCTTTCTGTAAAGGATAATATTCCGATACAACCTCCTTATGAGACTTTATATCTCTCTGCGGGTAACAAGCATACCTACTGCAGTGTCACGCAGACCTTTGTATTTCAAAGTTCTGAGCGGCACTGCAATTGTTTTGGGCCGGCGTTATGATTACCATCAGGCAAAACACCAGCTCGTCTTGTTATCAAATAGTTTTTTAATCATATTTTTAGTACGTTTTTAGTGCTCGCGTTGTTAGGACTGGTCTCATGCACGTATTATCATCAAAGATCAACCTCATTGTATAATTCCAACCACGAGATACGGATTGCAGCATCTCCGTAAAGGGGACAACGTGCAACGGTAACGTCTCGTCCCCGTCATGAGGACAGGGCAATTGGGTACCTATAGTTACTGATTCATATACTTTGGGGTCAAGGTCTATGCCTACGTGGTCGTCGTCCGTTATTTATTTAGTTTACTATCCAGATACTTTTAATGAAAATATCGAGATTTTGTCGTAAACTCGTCGCGTGGGAGTGGGATGTAGTTAATAGAAATATAGCATGTGAAATACATAGCAACAGTGTGCATTCTCAATAAGTATATGACGAAGGATATATGAAGAAAGATGATTTTAAGTATGGAATTTAAATGAGACTAGCTGCTGCCCGCGGTTTCACACGCGTGGAGATATTGGATTTCATGGGTTTTATTTATTTGCGCGGAACCCTAATTCTTTTTCTAAAATTAAAGTAGCCTAAGTTACTCCTTATAACATCAGCTATCTGCCAGTGAAAGTCCCGTCAAATATATTACCCGGAACGAACAAACAGACACAAAAATTTAAAAAATGGTTGTTTTGTTTTAGGTGCCGTATAATTATACATTCATATGCATTTGGTAAAACGCTTTTATTTTGATATTACAAACAGACACGTCAATTTTATTTATTTGTATAGATGTATAGATATTCATACTAATATATACATGCGAAAGTTTGTGTATTGGTTTGTCCTTCATTCACACAGCAACGGAGCAACGTACCAGCGTTACTTATATATAGAGAGTTTGTGAGCTGGACATCTATTTTTTTCTAGAAATTGCACTGTTCTATAGCTCAATGTGGTATGGTAAGACTAACTGTTCTACAAGTGTCCGTCTCGGTGACCCGCCAAGCAGTAATGTTTGATGAGCATAGTAGTGAAATTACTGGGCTTATGAGACCTAATGTCTGATCGCACTGCAGTGCCACGCAAGCTTTTGTTAAAGCTCTGAGTGTCATTGCAATTGTTATGGGCTGGCGTTATACTTCAGGCGAACGACCAGCTCGTCTCGTTATCAAATAGTACAAAAAATTATAGGTAATGTACATATTCTTATTCACTACTCAATTGTTGTGAGAAATAATTGTGAGAATATGACCCCTATCCTCATATTTCTCCCACAGTCAAGCGGAAACGCGGTGTCAAGATTACGATAAGTGCAACCTACAGCCTCTTCAGAGGGCCCGTTACCTAAAGGGCTTGGAGATAGCGCTTGTTTACTTACACTACCAATTACGTACGGATTCTCTCACTCTTTCTTTTTTTTTTATTCTTGTTAGGTTAAATCTAGAATAAAACTTCCAATTGCAACAGCCAGAACCCAGGGAAATGAGATAGATAAAAAAATTGAGACATATTTTTAATACAAGTAGGTAGAAGAACTATAGCATATTTGGAATACTGCATTAATGCAATTAATATAAACAGCCTTCTGTGTTTTTGGTGCTAACATAAATATATACATTATACATCTTAAACATTTCTATTTCAACAGGATCCGAATCTTCTGGTAATCTAGACCAGACGAGGATATGGAAGCGATCAACGTTGTCTCCGAAACTCTTGAGACGATCATTTCTTTCCGGCTTACAAGCCGTACCTCCATCTAGCAGACCTCGCTTTGTAGCCTTTGACCTCATAGTTACTTGTATGTGTGATACTAGTACACTATATATATGGGTGATACTAGTTGAAAAAGAGACAAGAAAAAAGCTACGTACCCTTCTACGCCAGCTAGCTGCATAGTTGACCACATCGTCTTTTACCAAACACGTCAAAATAAGCTATATAAAACTTTTTTTAACCGACTTCCAAAAAAGGAGAAGGTTATCAATTCGGTGGGCAATGTTTTTCATGTTTGTTACCTCATATCTGTCATTTGTAAACCGATTTGGAAAATTCTTTTTTTATTTGTAAGGATATACATTCAGATTGGTCCCATAGAAATTCCACCAAAATCGGTGCTGTAGTTTGTCACTGAAGTCGGTTCGTCGCTTTTTTGAAGCAATTTTTAATGATGCGATGTATTTAATTTTGTCCTTTGGTCGCAGAATAGATAATAGTACAAGCCCTGGTCTATTACCTAACCTTCGTGGATTAAAAATGTACCATACCATGGATAATGTGAACACAGCTGACTTACCAGAACAAATGAACAGGTGATGAACAAGGTCAACCTATAGAATTTATTTACCTAGGTAAAGTACTAAGTATGTACTGTAAATTGATGTAAAATTAAAAGAATCGTTGATATTTTATATTAACATTTGATTAGAAACATTTGAATTTTTTTTTGTTCTATTGCTTCACGTTTCATTTTGTATTACGTACTATAGTTTAAAATATTTGTTATTCGCACAAACGTAGGTAACTAGTGCTGTAATTTTCTTTAATTAAATTTGGTTAATTTTCAAATAGAGAAATAATTTATTCCGATTAATTAACACGTATATTTTTTAATCTCACTTTTTTGTTTAATATATTTTCACATTTTTTTAAGTCGCGTCCATTCTGGTGGTACAGACCTGCGCGGAAGTAGTCGTGAGGTAGAACGCTACAAGCGCGAGGCACGCGGCGACCGCTCGGCCGCTCATTTTGTACATACACTGGCGGACGCGGGCGCGCTCGCTCACCTGAGCGTTTGTTTACGTTTTGTATACGGTTGGCAGAACAAACACGGTCTTACCACAAAAAAATTAAACACACTTCAAACCTGTGTTAAACACTGTTTAATTTTTAAACATGCCTTAGATGCCTGTTTAAATGTGGGCAACAACAAATCCTGGTTTAGGAAGTGTCCTACCGTTGTCTAACACAATTCTGTTTTGACATTTGTAATCATTTTTGACGTTTATCTTTAGACACTGTCCAGCTAAACAGGCGTCTAAAACTGTTTTTTTGTGGTAACACGGTAACACTTTACTTTAACTTATTCAAAACCATTTTTTGACGTTAAATACATAACCAGTTTATTTATAAAATGCTTTTAATAAAGCGGGAACTGATAAATATCGCAATATTTGAAATTTCATTCCCCATTGAATGGTGGTGTTCTTTAATAACATTTATAAAAGAGCCACCCTTGAGATATAACCTACTTATTTAAAAAAACATTATCTCGGTTGAAAATTGACGGAGAAATCGGGTAACACGAAAAAAAAGCCTAGTGCGTGTCGGACTCGCGTACCGAGGATTCCGTACAAACTTGTAGGAATGTAAGCAGTGCGGAAATCACGGGGATTGTTAGGTCATTAGCTACATTCACCAAAAGAATTTGATTAAAAAAATTGTGATATACCTTGCTGGTTATACTATACAACCAAAAACCTTAAATTTAAAAACCGATGATTGCTTCTTCTTGCTTCTTGCCAAAATTCATGATTCTGGGTAAACGGGAAGTGCCCTATAGCTTTTGATTCCCGGTCTTGACAGACAAACGGACAACGAAGTGTTCCCATAAGGGTTTCTTTTTTCCTTTTGAGGTATGGAACCGTAAAAATACAGAAGAATTGTGAACCTCTTCCTTTTTTGTTAGTCGGTTAAAAATAGCAGAATCCCACATCATCAAAATATATCTTGACCTAATTCGGGGTTTTCAGCCTAAACATGTCCTCATTACTCAAGTATTTTAAACCTGTAAGAAAAAAATCGTTTATTGCACGATTATTGAAAATATACGTTCATTGAAAGTTGGAGACAGGTCCTTTCGCTTTTAGCTCAAAATAAAACACCATTTATAACAGATGTTTTTATGATGTTAAAACATAATTTGGTTTGTAAATCGCAGCAATCCAATATGGCAATACCGTAAAAGACACTTGTTTTGCCATCGGTACCGACCGTAGAGGTAGGTACCTCCTTGCATTCCTTAGCTGAGCAAAACTGCAAGTTATTAAAAGGGAATACATCTCGCACTACTCTTCTGTGGACCCAGGTCTTAGGGGCACCTTAGTTTATTAGAACACTAGCTGCTGCCCGCGGTTTCATCCACGCGGAGATAATGGATTTCATGGTTTTTACTTTTTTGCGTGGAACCCTAATTCTTTTTCTAAAATAACTAAACATATTTTGCCGTTATCGTCTCAAATTAGCTCTACAATTAAATTTGCAGTTTCGTATCACTAAGAAACGAACTACTTATTTCTATATCTAACATCTATACAAATAAATAAAATTGAAGTTTCTGTTTGTAATATCAAAATAACAGCTTTTTACCAAATGCATATGAAATTATATACGGTACCTATAACAAAACAACCATTTTTAATTTTTTTGTCTGTCTGTCTGTTTGTTCCGGGTAATCTCCGAAAAGGCTGGACCGATTTTGACGGGACTTTCACTGGCAGATAGCTGATGTTACAAGGAGTAACTTAGGCTTCTTTAATTTTAGAAAAATAATAAGGGTTACGCGCAAAAATAAATAACACCCATGAAATTCAATATCTCCACGCGGGTGAAACCGCGGGCAGCAGCTAGTTTTTAATAATTCTAGTCGTCTATCTTTACACACTGTTCAGCTAAACAGGCGTCTAAAAGTAGTATTTTTTTGTTGTAGCGACTAATAGTAGCCCCGTAATTTCAGCTTATTTTCAGTCCCTAGTTATCACACGCGCGCCCCGTATTTATCAGTGAATAATCTCAGACGTTCGTCATGAAATTACATAATAAACACAAATCTGGGCATGCAGTGTGTTTGTTGTTTATTTTAGTGGACGTGCTGGCATGTGGCGTTCATTTCGGACTTGTCAAAATGAGTTCCGCTGTTAATATTTAGTGGTCACGACTGACGACTGCCGACTGTATTTTAATAATAATAAATAAATAAAAGATTTATTCACAAAAAAATAAGGTATTACAACAGTTTATACAGTCCTAATCCCCACACTAGGATACCCTGTGTTATGGGTGACTAGTTCCTTCCTTTGGGTTCTAATAATAGATAAGAACTAAGAACAATGCTAAGTTGAGAAAGAAAATAAGCACAAACAATTATGGTTCAGTAACTCGTAATAACAAAACGGAACCCCTGTAGAATCACTGAGTCGTCTGTCTATCAAAGCCCTTTAGGTACTACAAAAATTGTCCCAGCTCTTCCGGTAACCTCCCCACCAGTGGGAACTTAGGGAACTTAAATTCCCATCGGCCCCGTTATGTAAATTAGCAGGACCGATGGGAATTTAAAATCGCAACGTACCCGCTGACGTTTTACTATATTTTATGTAAACCCACACTTGCTTGAGTAACAGCATGTACAGTAAAAAACTAAAGGCGACGACAGGCAGTCAAATGTACCTGTGTAAATGTGACTACGCTAAAAAATGGTTGATGAATGAAAATTTCCTTTCAAAGGTTTTAAGTTTGGAATATTCTAAGATGAATCATGCATGATGCCATAACATTAAATCCTCAAACCTTGCAACAGTAACTTATTTATGTTATAGATGATTTTCTATGATATGAATGTTTCTAAAGCATTGTTAAAGTCAGGTGTTTCGCTTTGTTGTGTTAATCTAATCGTAATCGTTAGTGGGAGGACTAACTCTTCTGCGAGTGTCCGTCTGGGTTGTTACCACCGCTTTGTGAGTGAAGTATGCCGCCAAGCAGTGGTGTGCAAGCATTACTGTGTTCCGGTTTGATGAGCAGAGTATCCAGTGAAATTACTGGGCTTATGAGACTTAATACCTAATGTCTCAGGGTAACGAGAGCACTGCAGTGCCACGCAGGCCTTTGTGTTTCAAAGTTCTGGGTAGCACTGCAATTGTTATGGGCCGGCGCGGCGTTAAGCTTACCATCAGGCAAACGACCAGCCCGTCTCGTTACCAAATAACATTAAAAAAAGATATATCTAGATACTTGTCTCACTCAGAAGGTTTTTAATGAATCCTATACAACATGATGAGTGTTGACTTCACCACACGCATCATGTATTTAAATACTCAATGACATTGCAAGCACTAGATTTTAATCAGACTTGACCCATCGTCACTTTGTGCCAGGGCTGCTGGTATGCTTTACACATCCATAGACCTGATAACGATGGTCCTCTCGAGAGAACCTCCTACTCGCTTTGATAGGATGCGAACTCCATCTCTGCCACAAAACAGAGAGAGAACGGGGATGGGGATCCATTGGATGCAAGAGGATTGTAGGTATGAATCTATTACCTATATTCATGAAAATGCTTCTCATTCCCCCAGATATAGCGCATTTCAATCTACAATGTCAGATTGTTCAAAGTACAACAATAACGTTTACCCATAGAAATTCCTTCAGCATTACGTACATATTAGTACAAACAGTTTGTTGGTCTGTTTGTCTTCTGAACAGTACAGTCTTAGTCATGGCCACTGAAAGCCTGTGTCACCATGAAACTATTTACACAATTGGAATTTCATACCGTGATTAAGCTTTATTAATAGTTCAATGATTAACAATGTAATAATAATGATGTACAAATTGTTAGAAATGAAAAAAAGATATTTTTTTTTTATATATAAAACAAAACTGCGAAGGGCATGAAAGACTGAATAGATATGGTTTATGGACCGGAGCCTAATATAGGCTACTTTTTATCTCGGAAAAATGCACGGTTCCTGTGGGAACGCGGGGGAAAACCGCGGACAAAGCTAGTAATGCGATAATTTAGATACCTACTTGATTACTGCACAGACAATTAGGTACTTATAATATACGAGTGCAACATACAATTCCTGCATGATAATTATTGCAACACTGTTTGGTATTGATTACAGGAAGCAAACGATGCATTCCGCCTCCTATCATCGGTTAACAAGCCTGGTGACAGCTAATAAAACCAAGGATTTTAAATTTATTAACGTACCTAGTTGACATTTGAACGAATACCAGGCGTCGCTCAAATATCTAATCTGAAATTCTGAACCAATACAATATAATATGGAGCTATGCATTTTTTATATACCTAGTTATTTTAAGGCAATGAGACGCGTAGGTTGTTAGCATGGTGGTATTAAATGTAACGCTTATCCGTAACAACTGCAGTGCCACCCAGAACATTGTATCAAAGGTAACACTGCAGTGCATGTTATGTACATCGGATAAATTTCACCCAGTGTGCTTTGGACTTAGACAACCTAATTCCCCCATCTCTCTTACATCTTCGAACAAACAGAATTACTGCGAGGCGCCATCCTTACGAAATTTTACCTCTACGTTTGCTACTTTGTAATTTTAAGCATGTTGAAGAAAGTTTAAATTTTAATTAATCATTGTCAGGACTGACACGAAAAAGTAACCAAACTATTGAATAATAACCGTATTTGAATCAAAAACTATTTTATTGAAAAGCAAAAAACACATTTAATTTCATCCAGGTAACAACATAGAGGATGTAGCCAAGGTCAAACTGAAACTGGTTGGGTGACCAAGACTTGGAGTACCTACTATGATTAGAATGCATTAGAGATTAAGTGCATTGGTTGACAATTGCGGATATCGTTTCCTAGTAATAAAACAAACAGAACAAAAACGAGAGATGTATGCTTTAGCGTCAAAATCAGTGCAGGAGAATCAAACAATGCTGTACACGCGATCTATACCGACAACTGACATCACCTTAGCGTGATCAGATGATAAAAACAAAACTTTACAACTGTTGAAACATCGAGGCCTGGTACATCGATAGCAGTAGGAATCCAAAAGCGTAGACAACCAGGATGACGTCCATAAGGCCTGCGAAGAGATCCCGACTGCCTTGCTCGTTGGTCAGCCTCCTGAGACGGGCACGAGCCTGGCCGCAGTACCCGGCCACTTGGGTGAGAAGCAGTTCCACAGTGTTCAGAACAGTGCTGGAAATAAATGAGGCTTTAATTAGAGGGGCTTTTGGATATCGATGTATGTAGATATACCTACTGAAATATTAAGGAACCTTTTTGAAGGCAATTGTACAAAACTGGCAATTAATATTCCTAGATACATAGGGAATCAGGAAATATGAGGATCATTATAGTCCCAAAATACCCAGACATGGACGTGCAAATGGATAAGTACTTGTGTATTTGAGAGAAAGAGTTCCTGAAAGTTCGTAAACGGACGGCCGATGTGAATTTGAAGTAGATTTTAATAATTTGTTTGCTAGATGTGATTAAAACACTATAATAGTTTTAGCGCGAAACTTAATCTAAATAACTGGCAAGTTTCATGAATAAATTCTCTCGGCAGTGGCAGCTTCAGCAAAACCTCTATTCAATCTTCTCGTCCATTACCTTGAAAACAATCGAAATCAGTTCTCTCCATTTCCATGCTACATTATGATCTCATTCATCAATGCTTGGACCTTCCTTGCTTACGATCTCCATTAGTTAGGTACATAATGATTTCTTAGCTTGCTATGTATAATCCTTTATTTGACTTTATAGTATTAATGTTCAGGACCTGAAGACTAGTTTAGTGAGGATTTGTGTTGCTACTAGTAAAGTAGTAGTGTGGTTAGGAATAATACAGTCCAGAGCGGGTCATATAATAGGGAAGCCTGATTTGTCCTCGACCACATCGTCACTTGGGTAACGATAGTGGTCAAACGCAAACCTATGCATAATTACATAAAAGTGATCGTGAACAAGGTGTTGCTGTTGCATCTAGTTAAGTTTAGTGTTATAACGAAGCTTAACAAATCGGTTAGGTACCTAAGAAAGATGAGTCGGCTTACGCCAGAAGAGATACCGTGTTAGCTTGCTTGATTGTGACCTCTATCGACCAGAGAGGTATGAGACCTCGAAGTGTTCGTGAAAGTTGACTCTATTATATCAAGTGTACCTGGGAGTACACCCCCAATTTCTGCATCTTCTTGTGAGGCCGAAGAGCGGCACCATCATCGCTGTTAAGAACCAGAAGCTAGTAGAATCTACTGAGGACGGCATACCCGCAGACGATCGCTGTTCGTTGGCTAATCTGCAAGACGAAGTAGAGGCATGTGGTAGGTACTCACCATTTAATAAGTGGCACCAATTGGACGAAAGGACGGCGGATCGTGGGGTTAAAACTATGGCTTCCCCTTGCAAAGAAAATGTTAAACGTTAATTAAACTGGCAAAAAAAAATTAACCTTATAACACGCTTCAACGAATTACAGGAGCAAATTACCGTCACTTCTCTGTACCAAAGCAGGCTATGGCACACATTTTGTTGGTAGGTACATAATAATAATATATATAGTCTAGTTTTCTTTACTTGTCCATTAATCGAACTCGGCGGATGCCAACTAATGACATCAATAGTAATCAAATCGCCATCCAATGATATGATTTGAATTTGAAATTCTATCTATGTTATTGGTTGGTGAGCCGCCTAGTTTGTTTACATTAGGTATTGGACAACAGAAAATCTGCAACAAAAGTTAGGTAGATAAGTACTTTAAGTTACTATACTATTACTGGTCACACCATCAGGTAATCTTTATATAATAACTGTGACATGATCGGTATTTTATACTATTTCATAACGAAATGAGCGGGTCATTTGCCTGATGGTAAGCATAACGCCAGACCGCATAACAATTGCCGGGCCTCAGAACTTTGAAACACAAATTGCGCTGGTTACCCTTAAACATTATATTAGCCCAGTATTTCACTGACTACTTTGCTCATCAACATTACAGGAACATAGTAATGCATGTACATTGTACATTACTGCTTGGCGGCAGACTACACGAGCAAGGCGGTACCTGCCCAGACGGACAGTCGCAGAAGAGTTAATCCTACCATGGTAAATCCAACCACCTGCTAAAACCATCGGTGTTTTAAAATATTTATTATTTAATAGCTACTTCAGTTTACTGTAAAAATATTGGAGACCTAAATAATAAAATCATAAATTTATTATATCTCCATCTATCGGGGAAACACTCAATTATTTGTACCGACAACACGAATGATATCAGCGAAAACTGTACGTTGTTGTCAACAGCTCGTGTAGTGCTACGAATTAAGATAGATGGCAGCAGTAGGCTTTGGAAATGTAATTTTGAACAATTGGTTACAGTTTACTTTTTTTTTATCGGCGTTTGACCACTACGTCTGGTCATAAGTGATGATGAGGTTGAAGATGATGAACACGCTACACCTAGAATGAGACTGGCGGTAAAGTAGGTTGCTGCTGGAAAACATCGTACTTGTTGACACTTGTACTTGTACATGTTTTTCTTCACCAAAGCTCAAGCTCAAATATCGGGCAGAGCTAATACCACCGAGCCATCATAGCTTATTAGTTTCCCAATGTCGAAAGTACCAGTAGTAGGTTGTACCTGCTGGGCGGCACCTGGGCATGGATCGGAGACGCTGAATCTCCTGCAATCCAGCGGTCCACATCACGGCTTAAGGTGCTGTCATTGGTTGCCCACACGTACGAGAAAGAGGGTACTAGTGAGTGCTGAAAAAGTTTACAAAATTGACGAGACCGGGGAGTGGAAGGAAAAGACAGTGCGACCTCAAATAAAATGAGATATGGGCAAGGAGACTGATGGTGGTAGCAAGGCGAACAGAGTATTCTTTTTTTTATTTACTACTAGCTGCTGTCCGCGGTTTCACCCGCGCGGAGATAATGGATTTCATTGTTTTTATTTTATTGTGCGGAATCCTAATTCTTTTTCAAAAATTAAAGCCTGCGTTACTCCTTATAACATCAGCTACCTATCTGCCAGTGAAAGTCCGGTCTAAATCGGTCAAGCCGTTTCGGAGATACCCGGAACAAACAGAAAGACAAAACAATTTCAAAAAAGGTTGTTTTGTTATACGTACCGTGTATACTTTCAAATGCATTTAGTAAAAAGCTGTTATTTTGATATTACAAACGGACGCTTCAATTTTATTTATTTGTATAGATTCGACAGAGATACGAGCTGGTCGTTTGCCTGATGTTAAGCATAGGTAATTCAAGCCCATAACAATTGCAGTGCCACTCAGAACTTTGAAACACAACGGCCCTTTTTTTTTGTTATTTGGTAACGAGACGAGCTGGTCGTTTGCCTGATGGTAAGCATAACGCCGGCCCATAACAATTGCAGTGCCACCCAGAACTTTGAAACACAAAGGCCTGCGCGGCACTGCAGTGCGCTCGTTACCCTGAGACATTAGGTATTAAGTCTCATAAGCCCAGTAATTTCCCTGGATACTCCGCTCATCAAACCGGAACACAGTAATGCTTGCACACTACTGCTTGGCGGCAGACTTCACTCACAAAGCGGTGGTAACAGCCCAGACGGACACTCGCAGAAGAGTTAGTCCTCCCACTAAGGCCCTGCTCGCAGTCGTTACCCTGAGACATTCTAAGTACCTATTAAGTCTCATAAACCCTGTTCTGATGGTGCAGCCGTCGATGCAGCAGAGTTTAAGAAACCTAATAAAGGAAACAATGTACCAGCGACAGAGTGTTCGGAGGCCGGTTGAAGGCTTCGGGTGCAGATGGCATATTGGGCTGAACATGGTTTGGTGATGGGACACTGGTGCCCAATGTATTATTCTCTAAGTCCCTCACCAAATCCGACGCCATTGTACAAAATCTGTAAACGTAATTTGTACCAATCATTTAATTCAAATTATTACAAGTGCTCTAAAAAACCGGGAGCAAAATGAAATTGAGCATAATGGAGTAAATTTTCAAAATTTATACGTAGTACGTACCCAGCCTAGCATTTAGCGGCAGCATGCTGCACTATGCCCTATCCAACACCAACAGATGGACTTAGCGTTTGACCACTATATAACTTCACCCGATCGTAGCTAGGCAAGATAGGTAATAGAGGTAGGTAATATGTATTATAAGTGTATACTTACTGACGGCATTCGATATGGGAATTGATTGTCGTAAGTATTTTCTATTACCTACATTGTTAATATAATTCAATTTATAGTTTTCATTTTCTAAAGATTGCGCACAAAGCAGAGAGAATTACAATTTGATTGATCTGCTGTCATCTGTACTTGATCTGTACGAGACAAGTTTTGGCTGATTTTAAGCCTCCTTTTAATTGTGTAAGTAGGTTTATATACTTACCCACAGATTTGTTAAGTCTGTGATTAAAACAGGAATAGTACCTACTAATTTCTTACGCCCTTATTCATAAACGCTAAATAAGATTAAATCTACTTATGCTTTAAACTGCTCTGTCAAGTTCTCGTTGACGGAAGTTGTTACGCGTGAAAACGAGACAAAACACTTTCTAGTAATTAAGTTATGAATAAGGGGGGTACGACCTTTTTTTTTTTGTTTTATTTTTGGCTCCACGCGATTAGCGTATTTAGCCAGTGTCAAGTTATATAAATAATAATAATATCTAATACATAAGTCTCTAGTTTTGTTGCATGAAAGTCGTCAAAGTCACGTTAAAGTTTAGTCTAGTCCACAGATATGTATTAAGTCTGTGGTCTAGTCGCGGTCGAGTCGAAGTGACGCTTCAGTAAAGCGGTGGATACTTTACTGAAGCTTCTATGGAGTTTTTTTTTTTTTTTTTTTTTTTTTTTTTTGGCTCCACGCTATTTGCGTATTTAGCCAGTGTCAAGTTATATAAAATATATTAAATGAAATAAATCTCAAGTTTTGGTGTGTAAAAGTCGTCAAAGTCACGTTAAAGTTTAGTCTAGGCGCGGTCGAATCGAAGTGACGCTTCAGTAAAGCGGTGGATACTTTACTGAAGCTTCTATGGAGTTTTGGATAGAATACGAAAATACACGTTTTTCGTCTTTGTACTATTTGCATTTCACTCATGCACATTTACGAACACTTAATGGTTAATAATCCACCATTATTACTCGAAGAAACATAGGTTTTAGTAAATAACACAAAATCAACAACAGCACATTTTCGCATTCCCGCCAAAACTCCGGGTACGACCTTAATTAATATAATTGTAACGAACGTGGCGGATACAGTGCGTGTGTTGCCATCACAACGTTGCGTTCCTTATTGTTTGGGTAATTCCAGCATGTGGACGGATTTCAGGAAAGTTGATCGTTAAGTATGGATTTCCATGATTTATAAAATGAAAATTATTGCCCACAGTTTGTAATAATAATTCGTTAATTTTTTTTTATGTTATTAACTAACGAGACGAGCTGGTCGTTTGCCTGATGGTAAGCATAACGCCGGCCCATAACGATTGCAGTGCCACCCAGAACTTTGAAACACAAAGGCCTGCGCGGCACTGCAGTGCGCTCGTTACCCTGAGACATTAGGTATTAAGTCTCATAAGCCCAGTAATTTCACTGGATACTCTGCTCATCAAACCGGATCACAGTAATGCTTGCACACTACTGCTTGGCGGCAGACTTCACGAGCAAAGCGGTGGTAACAACCCAGACGGACACTCGCAGAAGAGTTAGTCCTCCCACTAACAAATTTATAATTAATCTATTATTTATTAGTTTATACGAAATTTTTAACCGGAATCTTTATTAGTTTTCCCGTAGATTGAAGTTGTATTCAGTCAATGAGGAGTTCCATTACATCACGAAATTAACTTATTATCTAAATTAGCCTGTAATATTAATAATAGCATTTATTAATTACGCATAAATCTACGCATATAAATCAGTCAAAAACATAACATTACTTTACTTTTTGGCATGTGGCACTTCACACCATATCTTTTAGAAGGTTCAATACAACACATAATAATGTACTTTTATAAAAACTCGAAAAAAGTATCCCGTAATATCTTGTTTCAGGTATCTTGATATTACACATTTAATTAACATTAATTAGAAACTATGTAGGTACTTAATTTAAACAGCACAATCAAAGTAGGACATGTGACTGTAATGGAAATAGCCGTGTCTTATAGGAACTTTAAAGCATTGTCTACACTGTCTCAAAAATAGAACAACAGAAACACTATTAAAACCTGTAACTACCTGATATTAGATAACTAAGAACTTAATAAGTAGTAAGCACAACATCAGCAGGCAGTGTATATTATTATTAAACCTTCACACCTGATCGACCACTTTAATTAAATTACCTATACCTTAGAGTAATTAATCTCTTAATTCGGTAGCCCGTGTCAAAAGGCCGACCAGTACAAAAGTAGTTTTTTCACACCATCAAGCTTATATCAAACCGTCAAACTATTTCCCTAAGTGTCATTCCCGTGATGTCTCAAAGGCGGGAACCGTTGGGTACCATTGTTCAAATCCAATTCAAATTTCGAATGTAGGTTCCCCGCAGTTTCTTTATTCGCGGTTGCCAGTGTGAAAAACTTTTTTTATCAATTTGATTTCAGTTTTTTTGTTGATTGACTTATTATAAACCTCGTGTGGAATTTCGTGCAGCGTTATATACCTAAGTATATGTTTATTTCTTTACAAGAAATTGCAATTTCAAATAAAAAATCTTTACAAAATGTGCAAATGCTTCTTAAAGTTTCATTGTTATGGGCCGGTGTTATGCTTATCATCAAGCAAATGACCGGCTCTTCTCGTTACCAATAACAAAAAAACATAAATCCTCCATACAGATAAATAAAATTGAAGTGTATGTTTGTAATATCAAAATAACAGCTTTTTACTAAATGCATATGAAAGTATATACGAAACCTATAACAAAACAACCATTTCTAAAATTTTTGTCTGTCTGTCTGTCGGTCTGTTTGTTCCGGGTAATCTCCAAAACGGCTGGACCGATTTTGACGGGACTTTCACTGGCAGATAGCTGATGTTATAAGGAGTAACATAGGCTACTTTAATTTTAGAAAAATAATTAGGGTTCCGTGCAAAAAAAATAAAAACCATGTAATCCAAAATCTCCACGCGGGTGAAACCGCGGGGCAGCAGCTAGTTACATAAATTGGTTAACTTTTAAATTAGCTTGAATTAAGCAATTCAAAGCTAAGAATCATAAAAAGGAATCAAAGCACAAAAAAGTCATCAAGTTACATCAAACGTCCCGGTTAAGTAAATAATGTTAATTTCCATAAATCTAAGCGCGAACTAAGTATAGTCCCCTAAACGGCACTTAACCCTTCGTTAAGGGTGAGCCGCTGGCGGGAAAAGGGACGCAAATGGGTTTACGTTAAAATAATAGTCTTGATGTTTAAAATAAAGATTAAAGACGTTGTTTAACTTGACAATGTATCATTTTGGATCGAGTGAGAAACATCTTAAAAAATACAATGTATGATATGTACCTAGTATTTTTCAAGATATTTGCAAGATAGGTAAAAAATAAAACCAGTTACTAATTATCTTTTTTTTAAAGCTATTTTATTCCTGCATTTTTTTTCAGAATCCGAAGGTCTGTCTAAAATTTCAGCATAAAGCTACCTTTATTTACATAACATAACACATATTACATAACATACATATTACTTACATAACAGGAAGCGGTCGTAAAATTGGTATACAGATTTGTGACTAACGAACAGACAAACAGGAATAGAAGTTAAATAAAATTAATGCGTGGTCATAAGCTGTCAAAACACTTATACTGTTCTCGTCCGTTATACAAAAAGATACAGAAACGACATTGTAAAATATATACACTCGACACTCTATTATCTACTTTTATCTTGAGAACAACTTAGGTCATCGTCTTTAGTGACTCCATTCTGGCAATGACTATGCCATCCCAGGTTCAGTGAATTCAAAACCCTCAAAACATAACAATAATAAATACAACCATCATCTACTTTTATATTGAGAACAATTTAGGTCAGTCTTTAGTGATTCTTATTTAGTACTCTTTATACTTTATATCTAACGCACCCAGCACGTACTTACAAAAGCAGTGAGACTTTTTTTGTAAAATAAACATAACGTATATATCATGTCTGTCGTTCTGGCCAGACATCATAATTATTATGTGTCTCTATAACAAACAATGCTTCACGTAAACGTTAGTAACGCAAACCCCAAACGCAATCCCGTTTAGCTGATTTTGTTAGTGGGAGGACTAACTCTTCTGGGAGTGTCCGTCTGGGTTGTTACCACCGCTTTGTGAGTGAAGTCTGCCGCCAAGCAGTTGTGCAAGCATTACTGTGTTCCGGTTTGATGAGCAGAGTTTCCAGTGAAATTACTGGGCTTATGAGACTAATACCTAATGTCTCAGGGTAACGAGCGCACTGCAGTGCCGCGCAGGCCTTTGTATTTCAAAGTTCTGGGTGGCACTGCAATTGTTATGGGCCAGCGTTATGCTTACCATCAGGCAAACGACCAGCTCGTCTCGTTACCAAATAACATAAAAAA
Organism: Crocallis elinguaria; assembly: GCA_907269065.1. NCBI lineage: Eukaryota > Metazoa > Arthropoda > Insecta > Lepidoptera > Geometridae > Crocallis > Crocallis elinguaria. Next base: position 19,025,224 of record OU026068.1, read on the forward strand.
AAAAAAAAAACACCAGCAGTAGGTAGAGTAAATAAAATCATTTGGCGCCGAATTCCCGTGTTTGTTTAGCATTAATATTATAATAGCTGCTTAAACGGCCCGGCCGGTGAAGGGTTGGTTCCTTTGCGAAGCCGACAGATGGACATCCCTAAATATTTGATATTAAGTTGATGATTTAAGTAAACATTGTAAAAAATCTGGGTACAATTTAGGCCATATGAAGGGTTGGTTTGTTGAGAAACAGATTGTGATAACTTTTCATCCCTTTACATTTACATATAGAAAATAACTTTTAAGTTCGAATGTTTTACAATATTTTAACTGTGGAGGTTAGGATCGATAAGAAGCTTACTGAAAAAAAATATACATATTAAAATGAATAGGTATACTTAGATCTAGGACATGGGCTAGGTTGTTAGTTTATCAGTCCATTATCGGATAGTACATTTCTGAGAGTGCGCTTTGGAATTTCACAATTTGTAATTCCCCCATTTTCTTTCCATCATTTGACCACTATAGATCAACGCATAGTGTTATAGATACATGTTTAGCTAGACAGCTTCTAAAAACGTCTAAAAAGGTTAGAAATGTCATAACAGAATGGAGTTGACGCCGTTTACATACTACTTAAATCAAGATTTGTGGTTGTTAATATTTAAACAGGCGACTAAGGCATTTTCAAGGGTTGGACGCTGTTTAAAGTGTATTTAATGTTTTTGTGGTAAGACCATTAAATTTCGAGTGAACAGTTATAAGAAGGTACCGGTCTATGTTCTGAGCAAGCACGCTCCATCATCGCTTAAGAACAAGTGAAATAGTGCACAAATAAAAAAAAATTGTACGTGTATTTACTTTTTCACTTTCACACCAACATTCACCCACATCACCCAAAAATAATTCGCAAAATCTATCAAAAACGCGAGACAGTAGCGACGTGACGCGATACCCCGCGGTGCGGCCGGTGGCTACCACTGGATGAATAAAAAACTGATCACGTCACGCGCAAAACTGATCGATTTGCTGAAAAAAAAAATGGCGGTCCTTTTCACTTTCGTCAAGCTTTCGATGGTCGATTTTGCACGCCCACTCAGCGGCGCGGCGTGGACGCAGTGATTGACATCAATACGAAAAAAAATGATAAAAATATTGATCGTACGACTATAGCGTTAGTGTTTTTGTTATTCTATGTTTGACCATTATTTTAATGGCGTAGTTGAAGCCGGCTCAAATACAGTGCTACACCGATTATACCTAATTTATTTAGGTATAATTGAAACGTCTAATGCACGTCTCTTTTATAGAGAAGTAGAAATCCGGATATTTCAAATCTCTACCTAATAATCCACATTGTAATGACAATCAAGTATTAATAAAGATCGTATAGGTATCTTTAACGCGTTGAAATTGAAACCCGAATTATGTACAGCTGTGGAACTTCGCATAATTAACTTTGAGACTTTGGAATGAAAATAGTATTTTATAGAACAACATAAACAAAACACAGGAAAACAAAGTTGTTCTTAGATAAGGATTTTGTTCATTCATTTTATATCTGCAAATCTAAGCTTTTACGATTTTAATTATCTATACAACTTATCAGCCAGATACCTTTTTAATGTGTACGAATCATAAAATAATTCAAATCTATTCCACAAACGACACAAGATTTCCCAGAATCTCGGCATTAAGAATATTAGCAACAATCATAACAAGGACAATAAAGATAATTGGCTTCGTCGCCTTTCTCAGAGCTGGTGACGACGGATGCACTGATTAAGTCATCAAGAGTTGATGATGCGAGGCGAGACCACGTGCAAATTACTGATTGTTAGCCCAACGATGCGATTTGCTTAACTCTTTCCGCGTTAACGCTTCAGATTTTTAGGTTAATCAAGTGTTAATGTATGTTAAAATAGCGGAAAAACCGTCTTGCCCTTTTTATACTACAAGGCGAAGCGAGCAGGTCTTTTGCCTGATGGTAAGCATCTGCCTATAACAATTTTAGTGCCAGCCAGAACTTTGAAACACAAAAGCCTGCACGGGAATGATATGCCTTCTTTGCCCCTTACTTTTTGTTCGCTCCACTACGTGGCCTAAGCGAGTCTAACCCGATTGTACAGCTAAACCTAGAATGCAACACCTGGAAATGAGTTTAAATATTTTTCGTCAAATACCTATTCGACGGCATAGTTCTCAAATTTAGCCTCAAAGTTAGTAACGTTGTTGAAATGGCTATGGGGAGGCCACATCGCTCGCAGAATCAATAACCCATGAGGAAGAATGGTTCCCGAGTCGCGACCACAAACCTGAAGAAGTATTCTGCCAACCTCCACTAGGTGGACCGACAACCTTGTCAAACTGCGGGGTACCTACCGTTGAATGCGCGAGGCGCGTAGCCGATCCAAGTGGTGTTCTATGGGAGAGCTTTATATGATCAGCAGTGGAGGTCTTCCGGCTGATGATGACTATTGGACAGCTGCATATGAAATCCTTTTTCATGATATTCTTTTCTAGGCTAAGCGTATTACCATTTTCAACCACATAATTACTACCTTTTTTTCACATAGAAGTGCTTTGTCTCTTATGCAATTACGCCACCGCGCCGCCCTGGTTTGAGATTGGTACTTAGAAATAGAAAGCACTATATAAGTATGTACATTTATCAACACAACACTAATCCCTCCATCTGCTAATTATAGTACAATTGCTGGTTACTGCCTTGAGTAATCGTCAAAAAGCTATAGCCTTTCGAAAGTAATAACAAAAAGGAACTTCGAATGAAACTTCTGGACCGTAAAACAAAAGTTAAAGGTTATTATAATCTTTATTTATTTTTTTCAAATCCAATAACTGTATTACAAACACGAGCCTCAATTAGGTGGTGGACGGTGGTAACCGATTGAAACCATTCAAGGGTGGAAATAATTATAATTGGGGTTAGTAATCGGTTTTGTTTTGTTATTTGATGGTGTCGTTCCAAACTTCCGAAGGTGTTTTGTAATGATTTTGGAGGAATTGAATTAAAAATACAACGTGGAAAAATTATGAAAAGTCACCTACAATTGTTGGGGATTTAAATATCAAATGCTTCTCTTTTAACTAACTGACTATCTAATGGAATCTTGGAAGTCAAACTACTAATTACTGTCATATCGAAATGAAACTATGGAGGTATATGTAGTTTGGATGACTTTAAAATAATTTGGTACCTATAATTGAGCTGATCTGATTATGGAGCCAGGATAGATAGTGGAACTCGTCAGTGGATACAAGTCAACCCTTAGAGTTTGGGTTCATATGATTCGTTTTGACGAGTCTAATAGACGCTCTCAGTGTCGAGGTTCTGATGATGGAGCCAGGAGGAGGCGGTGTGTTTTTTTAGTTTCTCTAAACTACATAAATAATTATTATACATGATAGTTTAGCGTTTGACCACTCCTGCCCTAGATTTGACAAATGTAACTGCCAGGACGCACTGGTAGGTGCTTGGATGGAGTTTCCACCTGAAGGTACCTGTCAAAGCGATGAACAGAAAACGCTCTATGACAACACTATATCTTTGTCCTTATTCCATTCTACTTGAGGAACGGTGCAGTCTTTTGCTTCCACTATCAGCCGTCAGTCGTCAGCGTTTCATGGAATTCCAATTAGTTCATATCCGACTTTACTCAATCCATTCATCTTTTCTTTGGTCTGCCTCTACCGTTCCATCCCACATCATTCATATTCATCATTATTTTAATGTATGCCTTAATGTATATCCTTTCTTGGACTCTAAGCGACATCTTTGAAATAAATTACCTATATTAATCAACCACTTATTGGTTCTGTGGTTTAGACGGGCAGAGATGATAGACGATCTGGGTACTTTCAGATTATAACAATACCTGCTGCAGAAATCTTCGTAGCACCAATAACTACAGCGCACGTTCTCATCCAGCTGTTAAAGAAGCAGAAAAAAGTATTCTCTGTTTTCTGACAAAAGGCTCGGTCATCATATAACATTGTTCATTCTTTTGTCACATTTTGCCACTCATGCAAAACCACCGGAAGGAAAATTGCAATGATAACTGTCTGTACATCAGTCTGTCATTTTAATCCTCGCTCGCATGTCACCCGAAACAAAACCACCGTAATGAATAGACAAGACAGTCGAACGTAAATATCGCCATTTTGGAACAGAGGGTAATTTTCGAAACCTCAAGCCATATGGCCGCGGCAGACGCCATACGACGCCAACTGTCATATTCTCCCTCCCTTTCACTCGCACTCTGAAATATATGAAAGGGATAAGGACAGCGATGTGATTCATTAGTCGGTAGTGTAATAGTGCTATCATTTGAATGTTGAATCGCAAAAAAGCGCATTGTTTGTAGGCATGCGCGAGGACACGTGCGCCGGCGCAGGAAGTAGGCTTTGGCGCGAATTTGAGCATGATCCCAATTTGAATTTGGAATATTCGAACAGGATATTGAAACGATAATCGGTTTTCAAGGAAACAACATCTGGAATATGATGGTAGGCTTTAGTTTGGAAGTTTTTAGGGTCGTTGGCTACTGTTACTTCTTCTCTGGTTGACTGATCGGGGTTGACGATAACTTTATATAAATTGAGAGTTATTGAGAAAATATCATAAAAAAATAATTTAGGTGGCGATAGAAATATGTCCTTTCCGCTTCCGATGAGAAAGCTACGATTTACTTAATATTTCATTTCCTTTATTCTATTTGAACATGAGACGAGCCAGTCTTTTGCTTGATGGTAAGCATAACGCCGGCACATACCAATTACAGTGCCACTCAGAACTTTGAAACACAAATGCCTGCGCGGCACTGCAGTGCGCTCGTTACCCTGAGACATTATTATTAATTTCACTGGCTACCCTGCATATGAAACCGGAACACAATAACGCTTGGCGACAGACTTCACGAGCAAAGCGGTGGTACCTACCCAGACGGACACACGCAGAAGAGTTAGTCCTACGTACCTATTCACTGATTCACTTCGTGTGATATTATATATTTCGCTGTATATTATAGATAATTCTCACTTATAAAAATTTTTTTAAATAAAGAAAAATGTGATTATACCCATACTGACTGTAGAAAAAAAAGTAATGCTACTTACAAAATACGTACGAGTTTTTTAGTTTTTCAGCTTGTGCCGTTAAAAATACGACCCACTATATCATACTTCAATAATAAAATGTGAAATTAAATATTGTTTGCGGCCACACAAGTGAAGTCATAAAACACGGGAGAACAGGGCGGGGCGATAGTGCTCTGCCCCTTGCTACAGGAGCCCCGGACAAGCGCCGGGGTAACATTATGATCATCTGATTTGATGCATTGCAAGTTTTTCTGCATCTTTTATAGATAACATATCTGTAGTGACATGCATGTTAATTAAATTTCATTAGTGTAATTGGCCTCGGCCGTGCTAATTGATTAAATAAATAATAAATAAAGAACAATATCGTCGGTCGTTTTATACTAGCATTCGACATCAAGTCGAGAACACTCTATTTATATATTTAACAAAAGTTTTTCTAGAAGGGAAACCTACCACATTTCCCCTCGTAAAACCAGCGACAGATGGGCGACTCGTGCGCATCCCTTTGACGCGCCGCACCTGAGGGCTGGCGCGTGTATTCCTAAGGGTGGTGATAGGATTGTATAACTTGTATTAAAAGTAAATTTTCAGGTAAGTATATTTTATAATACTGGCTTTTATTATTCCGTGACGCTGTAACGGTAGCTAACAGCAAGGTTCTTCAAAATAAAAATAATTCTGCAAACCAAACTTAAAAATACAGAATTACATGTAATATTTTTTCAAAATGTATTCTATACTATAGGAGCCAGCTACCTATCTAATAGTCCTGTAATAAAAAATATTGTGCTTAGGCAGACACATTATTACTTGCTTTTGTAGTATAATTTATAATGTGTACGTACCTAACCAAATAAACGCAACAAAAAACATATGAAATTTTAACTTTTATATTTAACTTTTATATTAGAAGTATAAATTCGATTTGAGAACAATGTACCAAATACCAATTTGGTCTTTTTCGTCTTTTGTCATTTTGAAATAAAAACCAAAAGATTAAAGGATTTATCGTTCAAATTCGAATCTTCGCGTAACAACAGCTGAAAATCTGTTAAATTATAGTAATTAAATGTTGATGCATGTTGTGAGTTATAACACGAAAAAGTTTCTTATTTTCACACAAGTATCTAGTTTATAAAATTGCTTAAAAAGCAGGGACCGATTTTGATCAAAATAACGTGATCTATGAAAATCCAATGGGGAGCCACACTGCTTACTTATCCCGCTAGGTGGCGCATTATCGCTGGTGCTGTTTCACTATGAAACTTCATTATAATATTTAGTAAATCAACAAAAGATCGTCTTTGCAACAAAGTATGCCTCTGTAAAGTGCAATTCAGTGTAAAATTAAGGTACACACGTTTCTCTTCTGACGAGAAAAAACGGAAATTGTGGATCAAAGCATTGCTCACCAAAAATGATTGGAAACCAATTATTCTTCTAGGATAAGTAGTGACCATTTCAAATCTGATGATTTCTAAGACGCGAGCATGTTTACTGGTTATAGTTTAATTCATTAACCCTCAAAGTAACCATCAATGACAAGCACCAGCGGAGGTGGCGCCATCTGAGATTAGCTTTGCCTGTGCCTCCCCATTGTCATTATTTCATCTTTAGATGTTCTTTTATCTCCATTCACCACCTCGAAAGTACGCTTTCAACGAAAAAAAGAATGATTAAAATCGGTCCACAAATGACGGAGAAATCGGTGAACATGCATAAAAATACAGTCGAACATAACTATAACCTCCTCCCCTTTGTAGACGTCGGTTAATTCATAATTTATTTTGCATAAATGTACATTGGTGGACTGATAAAATAGTCAAGTAAGTACGTACATTATACCCAGTTCGGGTGTCGCAAATAGTCTTAATGTAACTCCATATTAGCACATTTTTCTTTTCTACAATATTAAACAATTTTTTTTTTTAAATTTCAAAAAAATAATATTTCATACCGGTAACCACTCTAAAACTGTTACACCTGAAAAAAACTGCTCTACAAACTATCTCGACGACAATCAGTACGGTAGTCAGTAATTCACTACCACCATTTAGATACAGAGATAGGCACTAATTTTATTGTGTAGGAAACTAATAAATTTCACAATTTTTTCACGCCGAGCCTACTGACGTTAATTTGTTTTAATAACCCATAAAAATTTGGCAAAAAACCGCTTTTGGTTCCGCTTTTTTAGTGTCGCTAAAAAGGTTTATGAGATTGGCCGCAGGGAAAAACAGTTTGTTACGAAGTCGCTGCTGTAGAGTATACTTTTAAATCCATTGCATTTTTGGCTCAGCTTTTACACACATCACACGACATTACAGTTTTTACCAATACAAAAATAAAATACAAAATACTAACAACCAAGTACGTAAAATAGCTGATCGTGAATGCTGTTTTCTAGGTTTCAACATTATATTTAATTTATAGGTATTTAATATTTTTAACTTTACAGTCTGTTTGAAACATGTGAAGCCAAATACAACATACAGAAAATAATTGTTAGTACACAAAGAAAATATTAATAATTAACATTAGGGCAGCGTCGTTTTATTTTAAATTATATACCAAATTAAATAATACAAAGTTTTAAGAGGTTATTTTTATTATTTTAAAATTAGAATGATAATAATAACATTTCCAGTCGTAGAGACAATAATATTCTTCTACTGTCCAAATACAGGATTTGTGCGAGATTTTACTCTCCATTAGCGTTGTGATCAATGAGTTCGCACGTGGCGAACGAAATCAAAAGTCAATAAAGATGTCTATCCTCCGTTTCTCTAGAAAACTGGCGGCTCTACAAAGCTCTTCGAAGAGTGTCGCCAAACGACAATTCAATAACTTAACACCTTACGTGTTAATTCCTTCAAGATTACCGCTTTGCAAATCTACAACGTCACAAAACACTCTCCAAAATTTTATAGAAACTGCTCTACTTATTTAACATAAAGTTCTTTTTACGTTAAAATGTTTTCTCAGTCAAAGAATTTAACAACCCTAACCGGTTTAAAAATTGACAATCAGAAATGAACTTTATTTACTAACTATAGAGTATCTATCGCAATGTTACTGTTTAAGCAAAGGGATGTGCCACATTCGATCTATTGTCAAAGTAGCAACGATTTTGTAAGGTTAATCTGTTTTCGGACACAATAAATTTAATTTTATGGGACTATTCGAATGGTGACAGTGAATGGTCAACCTTTTAAATACCTATTTAATGCAACATTGATTTTTTTGTCAGTGAGTTACTGAATAAATGAGAGAACTGAATTGTGCATGTAGATGTGCACGTGAAGCAATAGTTGCTTGGTTGTATGAGCTATAGTTGTGAGTTTTGGCAATCAGCAACCGTTATTTAAACCTTATAAAAACAGTTAAGTATATATTTAATTACGAGATATTGATTGCTGCAACTGTCAGTCAACAAACACTAAAATCTTTACAAATGGACAGACTGACATAAATACCACTCTTACACAAAACCACTAACTATAACATTTTCACACAGCGTCTCAGTGAAATTGGAGCAACAAAAAAACACAATAGAATAATAAAATCGATTTATCGCTCTATTGAGCTTTTATACCAAATATTCTTTTAATTACAGGTTAAAAGCTCAACCATTTGTTATGCGGTTGCTAAACATCAAAATATGCACAATTTTTTTAAAAACTAAGAAGCCGATGTATTGAGGGCGGTTGGATCCCACCCCTAAGATCTCCTGAGATGTATGGATTTATTTCAATTTTATATTTGATACTAATGGGTAGCATTTGCTTTAATTATGGGTATTAAATTGTAGGCGATTAAAATTACGAATAGTTCTCGACTTTAAGTAAAAAAACAAGCAAAAGATACGTAAAAAATACGACAACAGATATAACGAAGTACCTACGTTAAAAAATATTTCAGCTATGATAAGTGAATCTACCGAATCTGACGATTTAAAATTATAAATTATTTTACAGTTTTTATTTTTTTTATAATTGCGTCTACTGGTGGGAGACGCTACTGGCTGATGAAAGGCAGTTTTCACTAGTTCGTTAGCCTGGGTTCATTGAGACTACATAAAAAGACGTTTAGTCAATAAATTAATTAATAATGTTATGTTTCATTTAATAATTTTGGATGATAAGTATATTAACAACATTTATGATGTTGTATCTGTTTTATTTATTCAACACTAGTCGGTTTTTTTAGAAGTTGCATTAAAATCGAATTTCTTGTACTAAATGAACTTGATCTTGATTCGTATCGTTAAATGCAAACTCCAATATAACTCGAGTGAGTGCTATTCGTGTCTATAGGTTTTGGTAGACCGTTGATAAAAAACAAATGGTTAGAAATGTCGGAACAGAATACAGTTAAGGTACGGAGAGACAGGCTCATTACGAGCACGAAAGCATGCCATAATGAGCAACTGCTACTTAGTAACATGTGTGTCGAAACATGCTAGTAATGAGCATACTTATTTCGAGTATGCTCTAAAATCAACAGTCGTTTAGTTTTCGAGCATGCTAAATACTACAATTTGGGTGTCTTCAAGACAAGAGTGAACAGGTATCTTCTAGGCATGCGTGGTATATCGTCGATCGCATCATCGCTTACCATCAGGTGAGATAGCAGTCAAACGCAAGCCAACTCAGCATAAAAAAAATGAGGTGCAGGTGGAAGGTGGCGTGATTATCGGGTCAGTTTATGAGCATGCTAGTATTGCTAATGTCGAACTAGCAGGCTTATTGCTAGTAAAAGTGAACAGCTGCTTTTTTATGAGCATGTGTGTCATAACCTTTAGACAACCCAGTAGCCAGAGCCCAAGTCATGTTGAGTCAAGTTATATTGGAGTTTGCTTTTTAGATTCGAAGGTAAGCTAAGACGGCTGTCACACCCAACATTGTATCAATCGAGATCGAAAGAGCCTTTAAAATTTAGTCATAAATTGACCTCGCCACGCCCGGAGCGTACAAATATGATATAGGGTGTGATTTTTTGCCACTGACCGCCATTTTGAAATTTATGGTTTTATTTGTAACAGCGCGGGTGGCAAAAAGTTAATCGACGGGTCAAGCGGACCGGTGAGCGCTAAGGGTTGAATTTTTTTCTACGATGGTGATTTTGAAATGTCGTCATCGCGAGAATTTAACAGATTTAGCATGGAATTTGGTAAAGTTATTTATGGTTACAATAGGGATGTTGACTCCAATTTTTTATGATGTCAATCAATTCGTTTTCTCATGAGAATCAAATGTCTATATCGAAAAAACTCTAAAACGAACGCTAGAAACATCAAAAATGATAGTCAAAGTAGCGTATCTACTGAGCGCTAAAACGTCCCATACAAATTGGATAGAACATGTGACGTCACTTGTGCAACGCGGGCCGTAAAGCTGGACTAAAAACATGCATTTTGTTGAATTGGCCGTGAAAAACTGTGTTTAAGTAGAACATAGTAGTACATAGTAATTGTCATACATTTTTTATTCATTGAAATGTAAAGAAACTGATTGTATCATTCATGGCTTACGAAGACCGTTACAAACTTACTTTCATTAGCTGTTACCTTATAAACATTCTGATACGTTCTTGAGCTCTAAGCTTTATCTCTGCCATCGCGATACTAACCCCGAGAGATGAAATACTGTACTATCCAATCTCACAACAATGTATTGATTTTACTATAACATATATCAGCGCTCAGCGTATCAGCGCACAGAGAATAGGCGCGAGGTGGTGGCAATTATATCCGCCAATAAAATTTAGCAGTTTATAGAAAAGCCAGATAATAAAGAATTGCCGTTTAGACATAGACATAGACATAGACATAGACGCTTACACACTAATATTCCTGAACTAGGATTCCCTGTGTACCAAGTGGCATGGACACACACATATACATAAGATCCAAGAGCCGAGAACAAACTTTATGTTCACCACACAAAGTTTACCCCGGCCGGGGTCTATAACCGGGACATCGGGTTGGTTTTTTGTATATACACCGACGTACTTGTACTATTATCTATTCTGTGGCATCGTGTAAGCCTGTAAGGAATGCCCGAACGAAGTTGGCGGTTTGTCGTGGATATCATTTTCACTAAAACACGAACCATTTTTATGAACAAGGTCATCAAGCCAGGAAGTTCTAATGAATGGTCGGCGCCAAATAGCATGTAATCGGGAAAATTTGTGAAATTAAATTCTATTAGTGGATTGCAACGATTTGACGACGAGGCTGTCATCAAATCGCGATCAATGTCCTGTGTCTAGCTAGGGTTGTCACTACAATTGTTACGAAAGTTTACTGTACCTAGAAAAATATCGGTTTTTTAACATTAATTTATATCTTTCGGTGATGCTTTAAAGATTAATAAAGTATTCGGTGACGTTGTAAAGGTCCTTGAAAAGAAGAAAAATAACATTCACAAAATATTAAAAAATGCACACGTCAGTGAAGGCTTGATCGTCCCCAGATCTAACCTTAGATTATTTATTACATTTGAGAATATTACCGACTCATTCGACATTGTATAATGTAATTATTAATATTTTACACATCTTAAAACTCAATTACAAAATAACTTTAGTTTCTATTAGTAAAAAATGACTCCAGCTCGTAGGCGACACAAGTATTGTTATCGTTATTGCTGTATTCTTTTTTTACTCGTAGTTATTGGTATGAATAGTATTGATTATTTTACATGAATTTATATATGAACTTGATTTGCTTAGTGTTAGATGTTTGTTTTGGTCAATAAATTATTATTTGCTATTCAACAGTTGACAACCCTGACTTCCTAACCATTTGAGCAGTCTAATTGAATTAGAGATTCGCGGCATTAGTCCTAGCCGCAAATTCGAAAATTATAGCTTATTAGCTATTAAGTATAGCTACGAGTAGCCAATTTATGATAAAATGCCGCTGCTTGGCTAAATTTGGGATGATGGTGACAGGGTGTTTTCAAGGTCCGAGATGTGCAGTTTTGTTGTAGCAAAAAAACTGTTCAGTGTGAGTCAGTTGAATAACGTCTACACTATCAACTTTATTGAGGCAAGACAGGTAAAATAATAGATTGATTTAATTAGTTAACTACACTACAACTAAGCCGCCATCGTACTTACAAGCGAAGCTTACTGTTTCTTTTGCAACTTTTCGGCAACATGCTTCAAAAACCCCGCTACTAATGCCCAAGATTATGCCCGCTATTAGCGTACAAGATTATGTTCGCATCATAACGGTGAATTTGCCGATGCCTACAACTCTATCATGTTAATTTAAACTTTGCCTGAGGACGTTCAATAATCTAATTATGAAAGCCTTTATGGCGAATTAGGTTTATGTTTTTCGGTTTTGTTTTTGTTTAATTCGACATCGATTTTTATTATTCTGTGTGCATCGAGATATTACTTCTTCTAATCAATGTCGAACTTTGTGTGGTGTGGACATGTAATAATATCTTCACAACATTTTTTAAAATTTACTAATGGATAACAAGTCGAGCTGGTCGTTTGCTTCATGGTAAGCATAACGCCGGCCCATAACAGTTGCAGTGCCACTCAGAACTTTGAAATGCCTGCGTGGCACTGCATTGCGCTCGTTATCCTGATAAGCCCAGTAATTTCACAGGCTACTTTGTTCATCAAACCGGAGCACAATAATGCACACATTACTGCTTGGCGGCAGACTAAACGAGCAAAGCGGTGGTACCAACCCAGGTGGACACTCGCAGAAGAGTTAGGTCCTACCACCTATTAAACAACAATAACATAAGAAAAAATACCCTTATAATCAATCCAAGGAAGGGTATGTTTTCACTCCAATTCTTACATTTATTTATTTTTTCTTTTTCTCTGTGCATTGGGTTCCAGAAACACTATTAGCTTAACGAGGTGTGCAGAATGTACCTCACTGGACATCCGGTTGGGGAGATCATGTAGTGCATTCTTCCGATATTGAGCAGTCTTGGTACTTGGTCGCTAGTGGTCGGGAGTGTTTTTTATTCTTCATCTGTTGTTTCGTATTGTTTGTAGGGATATTTTTCTGATGAGTTGTGGTGTAAAGGAAGGCAAATAGATCATAATCAGGTTTATGAGAATCAATACTATTTACACACTTAGAGCCATTTTAATTTTTATGAGTGCTGGTCTGGGCCTCAAGTGAAAAAAGAATAATAAATTTGAATGAATTTGTCGGCACGTATTGCTTAGTTGCAAAAAAAAGTTTATTCAACTGCTGAAGTGGCGTGATTCATTAAGAAAATGAAACCTATGTTCAACAATACCAAAGCTGGCGATAATACAAGTCATGCATGGTGAAAAAGCACGCAACTTAGCAAAACTATTCCCTAAAGTCAAATGATGATGTTAATTACAGACTCTCATCACCAGGTGATCAAAAATGGTGACTATTATTTCGGCCAAACATCAGTATTTTATCCCTTTTTTATTTTAATTGTTTATATTTAACAATAAACCTAGTTCATAGTTAAACTTCGGCTAAATATGATTGATGAACTCCGACCTTACAATATTGAACATCACTTTCCTTTTGCTTGGTATGAATTACATTTGCATTACATTACATGGCACATTTCCCATGCCATACAAAACCGGGCCGGATTCTATATGCCACGGATACCAGCACGTTGTATTTTTTCTATACTATTTAGTAACGAGACTATCTGGTAATTTGCCCGATGGTAAGCATAACGGCGGCCCATAACAATTGTAGGGCCACTCAGAACTTTGAAACACAAAGGCCTGCGCGGCACTGCAATGCGCTCGTTACCCTGAGACATTAGGTATTATATCTCATAAGCCCAGTAATTTCAGTGGCTATTCTGCTCATTCTGCTATTCTGCATTAGTAATGGTACTTACTTACCTTGTTATGATAATATTATATTATCAATATTTATTATTGTACTGATATTGACGCACCGGTGGCGCCACCGCGGCCTTTTGATGAATCCAACACTGAATTTGTAAGTATCAAGACCGGTATATCGCAGTAGCGGACAATATCGCTGCTACCCGGAAATGCGATTACCTACAAATTCTGCCAAGTTCCGGTGCACAGAAACCTTGTTAGGACGATATTAGGATATTATGGGAAGTCCCAATTTGATACGCCCTTTAAAAGGGTACACTCGTGCCATCGTTTCCCATTGTGAAATAAATAAACTTTTAATACTTATGTTTATTCGAAACTTTTCTAATAGGTATTAAAACTTTTAAAATTAACAGGTAAATAGTAGGTTATATACTTATAATAATATATACAATATAACAGAATTTATATACAATGCCTATATATTATAACAAATAAAATAACGGTTAAATTAATAAAGTAATATATACAATTATATAACAGAGTTAATTAATAGATAAGTAAGTGAAACTTTTATTTATTTATTAAAATTAAGTATAAGTAACTTGTGAAGTTATTTAGACATCTTTGATATGGACAATTTTCGATTTTATGTACCTATATTTATGCATTGTGATTTGTGAGGTCAGTCAAATTTTCGGATTAAAATACAACTTTGGGAATGTTAAATTACACGTAAGTACAATAATGCTGAAACTTACCTACATGTTACAAATCCAATTCATTTTTTTCTGTGCAATAGTTTTTAAATTGAAGTGTTGAAGTTTTTTCCTTTTCCGAAGAATTGAAACAAAAGTTTGCAGTTAGCATACAAATGCATCATAACTTTCATAAGTGTTGCATCCATCCGTACCATAATGAATGCGACCTACCTAGTTACCTAGTACCTTCCTAGTTTTTACGAAAGTAGTGTTTGTAAACTTTGTAGGTTGGACCTTCTTTCACGCATCAATGGAGGAACGGTTCGACGTGATTTGGACTTAGAAATAGTTTATGAACCGGAGAGTAACATAAGGCTACCTACTTCTATCCCGGAAAAATGCACTGTTGCTGTGGGAAGGCCCCGCCCCTTATTATCCAGATACCAAACGTGCGAAGCCGTGCAGAAGCTATGATGTAGTTAATTAATAATTAAGCTCAGTACCTTTCTAAAATTAAATCTCTTTTTACTTACTAAAATTCGCAATACCTTAACAAAAACCTCATTTCGTTTCAATATTGCTCGCGTTTGCGTCCCATCTGCCAGTACGCATGCGCGAAGCCAGTCGTGGTCTCCAATCATAACAACTGTCATCTTTCCCGCGTTTTGTCCTATTTTCGCAAGATGGCGACCGCATTACTTTTTTCCCGGTTTCACACAGGTGTTGGTTTTTTATGTGGAAAATCTCAGTTCTACAAACAAACAAGCCACGCAGCCAAGTTCATTATTTTTGGTAGAGTTGCATTTTAACTCGTAACTTAGAATTATTATTATAGTATAGTATTAGTAGTATTATATATTATAGTATGTACACCTACATGCAAAACAAAAACTATCAAAAACTCCTTATTGACACCAAGATGCAAAAAGAAAACAATAAGTACAACGGGTGGTGTTATCGCTAAAAAGGATGCGACATTTATGTAGGTCTGTTTTAAAAGTAGAAAAATTATATTATATTTTAACATATTTAATTGTTTATGGTTACTTAAATAATAATTATTGATAATTAATAAGTGGCTATCAAAGTTCAAGTTATAAAAAATAGTAGACTGGTATCTAGTTAAAATAGATAACAGTTTAATCATTTATAAATAGTAAATAATTATCCGTACATCTATACTCACAAATAAATAAAATTGAAGTGTCTGTTTGTAATATCTAAATAACAGCTTTTTACTAAATGTTAAAACTTTTTTTTTTTTTTTTGAAGGACCGTGCTGTTGGTCTTGCGACCTCTACAGCGTCACCGGACTGTTGGAGAGCGCAGAAGGCGCTCAGCCCGAAAAAAGTGTGTTTGTGGCGACTAGCGCAAGGGCACCGCGTGGGATCGAACCACGTCGGTACGGACCTCGGCTTGGGCCGTCGCCGTGAGAAAGGGAGGATCGGGAGAGAATAGCCCCGGCCGCACGAGTGCAACCGTTTAAAGTAGGCTCTAATCTAGCTAAAGCTACTTCTCGCGGGCCCGAGGTGGGCAAGAAACTCGACGGCGGAGTTAAATGTTAAAACTACGTATGTTATGTAATTTAGGCTACGTGGGCGAACCCGCGGGGCACAGCTAGTATAAGATAAAAATGAAAAATTGATACTTGGTATGCTCTCCAAGTTCACAAGTGTGGTCGATACCTATGTTTTGTTTGAAGTTGGCGTATTGATATTACAAAATCTTGTTAAAAATGCACTAAAATAAAGCAGTATGTTGTACTTTTAATGTACTGTTTAGTGTAATATAAACACAAACAAATTTTGATCTTAAGATCAAAATTTGTTTGTGTAATATGTGTATAGTAATTAATTACTATATAGGTATTTTGTGCATCAATTTAATTTATTTCAAGTTTCAGAACATTGCCTAAGCCGTCAGAGATGACCAACTAACCTTTTTCCAACCAGATGTGATCCTTTTTACAAGTGCAACTCAGCCGATCTATTGAGTAGGTAATTGTTCAATTAATCGTGTAATTACACTATGGGAACATTGACTTGGTTGGTAGGTATTTTAAGTATTTTCGTGCGAACATTGTGACAGATGTAAAACGAACTTTGTGTCAGTGCCAAATTTTGTACGTAGCCCCGGGCTTTGATTTTTTATTTTCGCAACCGAATATTGAATCACAGTTCTATCGTGATATTTTTTTTATTTGTTTTATTTAATGCCGGTAATATTTGCACAACTGCATAATTAAAAAGCCGCCAAGCATTACTGTGTTCCGGTTTGATCAGTAATGTACCTAGTCATTATACTCTAATGTAATGTTGAGTTGTCCGGAAATAAATGTATTTTCTTTCTTTCTTTACTTTTTTTATATAGGGCAGAGGTACGAGCGCATTGCAATGCCGCACATGCTTTTATCATAGAAAGTTCTATAAAATCTAACTAGCACTACTCTCTAACCTAATCACCTACTACACCACAGCCGCTACTAATTGCACAATTAACCCTGGCACCACACACGAGCGTCCCAGACGCGGGTAATGAGCCGTGTGAATAGTAGCGCCGCCGCCGCCCGTGTGTCGGAAGCCTTACATCGTCACTTACTGGCCTACTGGCGTTTTGTTTTTGCTGAGATTAAGTGTCAAAAAAACTGTACCACAAGGTAATTATCTGTAGTTTGTTAAGACAGCATCGATGTTATAAAAAGTCGCCCCGAGTACAAAACAATTGAATGTTGAGTATTGTGATTGGATTTTTGTTTCTAGAGCTCGCATGTCCATGATATGATATTTTTAATTACATGTTATTTTAATAGTCAGTGAAATTATGTCTCAGTACAGTGCCGTGCAGGCCATTGTGTTTTAAAGTTCTTAAAGGTACTAGATTTGTTACGGGCTGGTGTTATGCTTACCATCAGGCAAACACGTTCGTCTCGTTACCAGACAGTGTAAAAAATATTATTGAAAAAAAGTTTGAGGTTTTTCCAAAATTTGAGGTTTAAAAGTAAAAAAAACTATATGCATAATACTTAAAACAGTCCTACGAGTCCCTATCCATTCTAAGTCAAGCGTTTTATAATCTTCCACCACGTCACCACTTTTTTTTGTACTATTTGATAACGAGACGAGCCGGTCGTTTGCCTGATGGTAAGCATAATGCCGGCCCATAACAATTGCAGTGCCACTCAGAACTTTGAAACACAAAGGACTGCGCGGCACTGAAGTGCGCTCGTTACCCTGAGACAGTCGCATAAGCCCACAGTCATTTCTCTGGCTACTCTGCTCATCAAACCGGGACACAGTAAGTAATGCTTGCACATTGCTTGATGGCAGACTTCACGAGCAAAGCGATGGTACCAACACAGACGGACACTCGCAGAAGAGTTAGTCCTATTTATAGTTTACCTCAATTACACCACTTGAGATAGTGGTCGAACGTGGGTCGTACGCTAAACTTCCAATACTAAAAAAAGTCTCTACAATTTCTCAGAATCAACGATGGCACTTTCTCATCGGTAGAGTTGTAAAGTTCTTAACTCTCCCACAATCTTGTGGGAACATGTTTTTTTCATACGTTTTTGTATGAATCAAAAAATCTTGTAATCATTACCATACATAAAGGTAGGAAGAGTTCCGCCAGCATCCGGCCGCTTAGGTTGTGATACACTTGGCCTAATAATCTAAGCTATATTTTATGCTGTATACTAATTACTACTCTACAGGCTAGCGTGCGTTTAATTACTTTAACAGGTGATATAGGACTAACACTCACACCGATAAGTGATTACTTGATTAGTGACAGATTTTTAACTAAAGAGCTAAAGGTTGAATAGTTACACAATGTTTTGTCCCTTTCGATTCAATTCATAATTGTCAACGAACAACAAAGACAAAACACTATACCATCAAAATACACTCTTTATTAGTAAAGCCAAAGTTTTTATAGATCAAGTGAACAACCAAAAAGTCACTAAGAAAAGGCCTTATTTATCTCTTTTAGGAAAATTTTGAATGGAAATTCTATAACTTTTTGTCTTAAACAATGTAATAAGTTTTATAATATATGCCCATCGCTCGCATGCATGTCTCTGACCTCTCAGGAATTAGAAACTACGAAGACATGTTTAGTTGTATTGTGTTCAGTATCTTGTACATTGTGGTGTCTTGTTTTGTGCTCAGTGTGCCTCTGCCATTAACTATCTCGATATACCTGCACACATAACGACATCCTGTATCCAAATAATCTTATAAACCAAACGAATACAAGCCATTGTGAGACAAATTACTCTTTATAAAATTAAATTTAATACGACAGTGTAAACCAATTATTTATATACAAACACGAACCGGTTATAATTAAATAATAATATGTATAAAAAAACTTTCGGTTGTAACTTAGATTCTTAATTCTATAAAACATAAAGTAGGTGTAAATTTAGAAAAAAAACTGTTTTCCCATGGGCAACTGTTCAAAACCCTCCTCCCGAAATTTCTTAGCCATTCCGTTTATACATACTACCTAAAATATTTTCCATACTTTCAAAATTTAATTTTTCCGAATTTTAAATTTCATATTGAATACTAGCTAAAATTTACATTGCTCTATGTAGAGACAGCGCCGTAGCATACATAACGTCCGCGTGGAAGCCTAAAATTGAGATACCTAGAGTTCCGAGTTAGAGGAAATTTTCCTTTCTTTATTCCGATTTCCACTGTACCTATAGTTTTTTTTTCTTAGCCAGACAATGTTTGTGTAGTACCTATAGTTAGTTACTCACTTAGTTTTTGAGCTATCGACAATAAACTGGACCATTATTGTCTCTGGCACAGAGCTCGCTTAAATGCTTATCTTATCTTATGTTTTTTATTTCTTTGTTAGTTTTCCTGGGAAATAATTTAAAGAAGCTTTGCTCTTCAAAATTGATCACCAAGAATCATCAAAAAAGCTTTACTAATCCAAACTACAGTAAAAGTTATAAGCTGTCAAAAAATAAGTCAAGATCTTCAAAACCTCTCTAAATGTCCAATTAAGAGGCGCCAAAATGGCCACCACCCTTTCGACACACTTCATAAAATGGCTAAAAATATTAAAAAAGCTATTCGGGCCACCCGTTCGGCACCCAGATATAATTAAACCAAATTAAGTTATAGTTTCAGCCAATATGGTCCAACAGTTAACTTGTAATTTCTTGAGGGGCTACGTCGTAGTTCAGTCTTTTTCTTCAGTTTTTTTTATTTGTTTCATCATAATTTTAAGTTTGATTAAATTAATAAATATTATTCTAACTCATCGATAAATTAAAACGCTTATTATAAGTAAAAAAATAACTTACCAAGGAACTCCAATACCCAGAGTTTTTTAAGTAAAGGAAGGAAGCCCTTTTCCCCGTG
This sequence comes from Crocallis elinguaria, assembly GCA_907269065.1. Lineage (NCBI taxonomy): Eukaryota > Metazoa > Arthropoda > Insecta > Lepidoptera > Geometridae > Crocallis > Crocallis elinguaria. The sequence goes on from OU026068.1 coordinate 19,045,253, forward strand.
CCGACAGTGACTTGCGAATGCCGAGTGCAGTAAAAACTTGCCATAGTGTAAAATGTTAAAAAAGCCACCTACGGTTGCGATGACTATGGGAAATTTGTTAAAAAGTGTGATTTTAACGAGTCCCACTTGATGGATTAATTTAGAAGTGACGGCTTTATTTAGAAGTTAGAACTCCGTTATTGAATGGAGCACCAAGGCCTTAAAATTTCATGAATCAGTAGTAACATCGTCAGTAAGTAAAAATGGTTTTGAAATTTCATATCTTATTTAATTTATTCATTGTGTTTATTTCATTTCGAATAATTTAACAAGAATAAAGACGTCAAACGAAGTATAAATTAGTGAATCTTAAATTAACCAAAATAAATGCAAACCACTTTTTATTTTTAATTTTACTTCTGAAATGTTATAATTAATATACATTTTTTTGAACAATAAATGATAATTATTATAATTAGTAGAGCAAATAGTATACGGTAAAGAGAAATTGCTCACTATAGCGAAGCGGCACTTTACTTCGAGCCAAAGACTTTTGCTTTACAAAGCGCAAGTCCGTCCTCACGTAGAGTACTGTTACCATCTTTGGAATGGAGCACCGAAGTATCAATTTGACCCTCTTGATGCCCTACAGCGTAGAGCTGATAGAATTGTCGACGACTCCGAGCTCACCGAACATCTTGAGCCGCTCAGTATGCGCAGAGACATCGCGTCTCTTTGTTTCTTATATCGCATTTATAACGGTAAGTGTTCTGAAGAACTTTTTGAGCTGATGCCGGCGTCACGGTTTCATCACCGTACTAGCCGCCAATGCTTGAAAGCTCATCCACACCTAATTGACACCTGGAAATCTCACACATACGATTCTCGCGAACTTTTCTGCCGAGGACATTAAAATTGTGGAATGAGCTCCGACCTGCAGTGTTCCGATAAAGTACAACATGGGGCTCTTCAAAAGAAGCGACTGAGTCTTTAAAAGTCGGCAACGTATCAGTAATACCCCAAGTGTTGCAGATATCCATAGGCAACGGTAGCTGCTTACCATTAGGCAGCATCAACTAGCATCTTGCCAGAGATTGCCACAATAAAAAAAATGAAAAATAAAACAGACTTTCCAAGACATTTTGCTAGAGTGTTCTTGAGAATAAGTTTCTAGTTATTTTAATAATTTAACTGCAACATGTATTACATTTAAGACTTTTAAGAGATCGAGGTTGGCAAGATTAAAAAAACGAACAGTAGCAAATATAAACATTTGAAGACCCCTTGTGACTCAAGTGTTTTGTTAACAAGCTGTCAAGGTATCGTTCAAAGTTGACATGCTAAGAAAAAAATATGTTTAACATTTTCAATATACATGTCTTTGTAAAAAAGTGTTAAGCTAGAGTACTATTACTTATAAGAATATTTGATATTTGGGTGTAAATACACCCAAATATCTAGAACATTAAAATACACTTTAAAAACTTTGTGTTAGGAATCAAAGAAGACAATAGATTAACGCTTAATCTATAAAATTATATCAATTTAAAATAACAATAAAACCGTTAAAATTGAGCTTTTTCACACAAAATTGAAATCCTTTCTACAAAGACTCAAATTCGCTGACATGACAACAGGATATCAAAAACCACAATGACACCATTGTATCGAACAACAGTCAGTTTTACCGCTCTACAATACATTTGGCGCGAATTAAAGGATTTCAAAAATGGAATAACTTTTTTTTCTTTTAACTTTAAATTCGACCTTTTTCTTATGGCAATACAGACTAATAGAATCGGGCAGATCTAATTTGTATTTAAAAAATTAGTCCCTGCTGTGTGAAAGAGTATTGATGTAAAAAAATGTTATTGTTTTCATGTAGGTCGTTGATAGGTGGCCTTTGTATTTTGAATATTTGATTTATAGGTTTTACTTTTTAGTCTGCGATAGAGGTAATTATTTTTTATTCTTCCGGTATTTGAGAGATCATTTTTAGTAATAATAAATGCTCATTTACAATACATAATAATTAATAATGCTATTACGATTTTTCTGATTCTATATTCCTTACAGGATATGCATTTTTTTTGTGTCAGTTATTTTGAATTGAAACTGATGCTTTTTTCGAAATCCATCCAAATCAATTTTTCTGAAACTTCTTATCTTTGATTGTAATGTAAGTAACATTTCGATGAAAGAAACTTAACAAAATAAAACCATTACTTTTGAATTCCAAAACTTCATAACAAAGTTTTAATCAATAAAAAAGACAAAACAATGGCTCTATCAATGACGACATTCCAAATAATCAATTTCGAAACTATTAAACTAAAACAGCCATTTAAAAGTATTTGTGTTGATACAAAAACTTTGATCAATCGCAATAAAGAACCAAAACCCAAAACGCAAGGGTTCTGGTGCCCCGCTGGTTCGGCGCGATTGTTATGAAACCGTTTACTAGGTTTGACGCCGTAAAACGGTCAGTTTGCATAAATTTCTATGATATGCGTGATTATGATATCATGGGAAACTCTTTGTGCGGTCTAGTTTTTTGATCGACTTCGTTTATTTATTGCTTAGTGTTATTATAAAGTTGGCAGCGAACAGGACTCTGGCAACAATGTCGGTCTCATTTGTGATAATATGATAATGATATAATATGATTATCATATTATTCCTATATGCTTATAATAATAATAATAATAATATGATAATTATTATTATTATTATCATATTATTATTATAACTCGTCTCGTTATCCAACAGTATAAAAAAAATATTCTGACGTCGTAATGTTATATTTTAATTTAAATTCTTCTTTTCTTCTTGGGAAAGTCAAGGATTGATTAATTTGCATTAATCGCATGTTGTGTACAATAGTCACTCAACATGCAATGTTCTGCTAGATGATCGATATATTTTCGTCTTAGTTAATTTGGAAATGGCTATTTTCTTTATTTCAAAAACGTAGCTAATAATTAATATCAGTTTTTAGTGTATCTACCGACTATTCAATTGGTTCGACTAATTCGCCTACTTCTAATCTACTTCTAGTTAATACAAAACGGAAGTCAAAACCGCCGGAAACGCGTCCATAAACAATGAGCACCCAATCAAAACAAATTCGAAATTAAACTGTAACCATCCCAACAAAGGAGCTAATCAAACCACCTCCAAACATATGTTTAAACATGGGAGAAGGGTTAACAATTACATAAATTAATACATCCTCTTCATACATAACTATAAGAAAGTTTTATATTGTTATTGTATGCGTAAAATCACTTCCTCTATCATTTACGTGTTTTTTCCCGCCATATGACGCCATTTTTTCTTCAAAGATGGCCGCTCCACATGTCGCTGAGACAGCACGTGTTCGAAATTTGAGTTTTGAGTGTTCGAATTAGCGCGTAATTTAAGAAAAATTGTGTGAAAATTATGAAACTAAATTGCTTGTGGTTTTTACTTGACTCATCGAGTTTCAGTTGAATAAACTATCAAATCAAATGCATCTACACTTTTGACCTTGTATTTGTCTCGTGGCAAGCATTTTTCAATTATATAAGGTCTATTACACCTTCTTTGAGAATTAGACTGTCACGACGGCCTGCTGTGGTATGCATTGGATTTCATGGTTTTTATTTTTGTGCGCGGAACCCTAATTCTTTTTCCAAAATAAAAGTAACCTATGTTACTCCTTGTAACATCAGCTATCTGCCAGTGAAAGTCTGGTCAAAATCGGCCCAGCCGTTTCCGAGATTACCCGGAACAAACAGAAAGACGGGCAAAAATTTTAAAAATGGTTGTTTAGCTATACTGCCCTCCTAACCATAAACAGTGCAATCGACAGTTTTGGCCAAAATGAGTTATATACATATTCGGAATCTACGTAATGAGATCTATTCGGATCAATTACCCGTTTTTCCATTTATTTGATAGAAAAGGAAATATGTAATGTTAAGCATAAAAAAAGGTAAGTGACATATTTTTATAATTTTCCTAGGATTAACAGCGTATGGTAGCCTACGGTTCACTACTTGCGAAGGACATGCGATGAATACTGACGAATATTATGCACCAATAGGTATTGCAGAAAATATTTTTTTTATAATAATTCAACAATATTTTGTGTTACAATGAAAATACGCAAAAAAACTTTAAGTGCGTTTTTCTCGAAACTTACCGCTATGCACTTGCGCTGTTTATGCTTAGGAGGGCAGTATAGGTCCCGTATAATACTTTCATATGCATTTAGTAAAAAGCTTTGATATTACAAGACAATTACAGACACCTCAATTTTATTTATTTGTATAGATTACTTAGTTAGATGTGCATATACCTTTATTTATATAGTAGCTTTGATAAAGGCATTATACTTCTTGGAAAAAGTCCCCAAGTAATTATATCGCAGTGAGCAGTCACTTAAAGGCCAGCTTTTCTCTCACCGATTGCTTCGGAATTTTAACCACGTCAAATTCTTCAGTTGTCTTAATGTGCTTAAACGTCGTTTTAGGCGTCGCCTTGCAATAATTTCATTTAGTTAAAACAAAGTGGTCAAGTGGAACTGCCTGAGGAGGTCGTGTCACCAAATAGTCTGGCGGTGAGGTGCCGAAGAGGGAAATTACAGTAATTTTCACCTCATCTGTCGAATGAAATGTCGTGCTTTTGTAGCTCATTGTCATCCAACTATTGTGCTGTATAATTACTATGTATTACACGACTGCACATAAAATTAGTGTAATGTTATTAGGGTTCATGTATATGTATGTGAGTTTCTTTTGTTTCACTATAACTATTAAATGCCTGAACAGCTGCCTTATCAGCTAACAATCTCGTGTTCGTTTACAATACCAGACCGATTAAAACCAGCGGTCACTAGTCTTCGTGTGGAAGGAATAGTCTAGAATTTTCGCTGGTTATTAAAGAAATAAGCTCTTACAAAACCAAAAGAAGCGAAAACTATTGACAACTCCTTCCACACGAAGACTAGTGACCGCTGGTTTTAATCGGTCTGGTATTGTAAACGAACGCTGATAAGGCAGCAGATTCGGATGTATGTGGTATCGTTAGAATTCATTCATCATTCCGAGGGACACTGGCTACGTCAGTCGTTTTTTATTTACGTAACTTTTGATAAGTATATCGATTTGTTATCTTATATTTTTAATTGTATTAAGTAATATAGGTTTGTTAGTACTAACCTCGGAGGACGTATAGTCTCATGTTCTGAACCTGTATGTCTTTCTGCAGCACTTTGGCCAGAGACTTTTCAAACTTTTTTTTTGCGTAATTATTATACTCTGCAAGCTCCAGGACTCGCACCTATTTATGACAATTGAATTATTTATTACAATTCTTACGATATTGTTAGGCTATAACAAAAGAAGGCCTAACTAAAGTGACATACATACAATTTTATATACCGAATTAAATACAAATTCTAAATTAGTATTTTAAGAGTAGGTACTTTAGAGCTATACATCTATAAATATTACAATTGTTAATAGTAGTTTATTAAGAGTAGTTAATTAAGTACACAATCGGAGTGGATGAGATCCCACAAGCATCACCCGTTCACGAGTGTGACGCATGTGCCAGCCATCGTTCAGAGAAGAGCGATGGGTCTTCTCGAGGGAAGCGGGCGACTAGCCACATGATGCCACTGCAAGCAGAGTCATTCCACTGGCCATGTGCACTGAGGTTGTTCACTAACCTATGTTGGTTAACTCCCGTCCCTCTCCGTTCGAACTCTGCGATGGCCTCCGCCATCACATGGTTCCCATCTCTTCCAACTATTGTAGTAGGTATTAGAGGTTACGTTAATCCCGAGATCACAAGATATATATTTTCAACAGTTTTTATTGTCTCTTTATGTAGTATATGATTGTAACATATCGTTTAAGAAGTTATTAGATTTAAATAATCAGTTGAGACGGCCTAAGTCCGTGGGATTTCAGGCCGAATCAGAAGAGATCGAGAATGAACACCGACTTTCTGAAGGCTTCTAAGAAGCGATGTCCACTTAGGATAGCAGAGAACGTACTAAATACAGGTTGTAATATCTCAAAAATAATACCGTAATGTTCGTAATAAGCAGCTCGTGCGACCGACGCGTGGCATAACTGCAAAACCCAGTTTATATAAGCAATTATTAGGCACTTTTTAACAGCAGTTTTTCTCACTGTTCAAATTAGTTTAAATCTTGCCGTCATGGAGGTCGTCAAGCAGGCTGATTGTCGACACATTTCAGTCCATTTTGACGTGAGAATCGAACCCCAACCCGTGGTTATGTGTGCCAGAGCACGCGACTTCCGCACAATTATTAACATTACGCGTGAAAATCATGCATGTCTCTTTTTAAATGATTTGCTTGATTTGACACATTTAAAGTAAGAAAAATAATGTACATTTATTTCTTATGATAATACAAACATTTTATATTCAGTGAAATCAATTAAATTCTGGCTGTTTTTGTTTTACCCTATCACATTGAGGACGGAAAGCTTATTCACAAAATTGTTTTTACAAGTTTGGCGTTGACAGAACACACAGTCGACAGTTTAGAAAATATAATGCCTCGCTGTGTACTGGTAATATGTACCTGATACATGATTGAAATACTAGAAATGAACATAAAATTGTAGAAACGCGTTTATATTAAGTAAAACTTGTACTATTATGTATTCTGAGGTAAAACTAAGAAATCGTTCCTGACTAACTTCTGCAATAAAATAACTGAGTTACCACGAGGCAAGTTTATGGCTACGTTAAGAATGTTTTAACTAAAAAGCATATTATTAAAGAATGACAAAGATGTATGGAGGCAAACAGCTCAGGAGCCTCTCAGACTATTTTAAATTTTAAATATGATTGTTAGTATTAGAAACATTGTATAAACTATTTTTCAAAAGAATGCCAACGAGTTGCCCTTTTTCTATTATGCCAAATAGGAACGGGCACAGTTAGAGTTAAACGAGTTCGCCAGCTCGGCAACGCGTTGACAACGCCCCCAGTGTTGCAAATGTCCATTAGCGACGGTGACAGACAAACTAAACTCACAGCAGCTTAAGTAATCTCGAAGTAACTGGATGGCCTAAATTGACTTTTTAAAATTTGCTGACCGAAATAGATATACATATGAGATATAGGCAGAGAGCCCTAAAATTGCAGAGCTTATGATAACACAAACCTCAAACAAGCTCGTCATAGCACAATGGACGGTCGCAACGGACAAAACGAGCCCTGACGGTGCACGGCCTGTTTGAACAGCCACCGTTCGTGTCATAAGGCGAAGCTGCGGCAAATATTTTTAAACGGCAAATTTCTACTTTTAGAGAGCAAATATTAGCTGATTACATTAAAAAAGCTAATTTTTTTTTCTCCTTGCTTTTATTTTGTATTATGTTGTTCTGTGCAGTGTTGTCTGAATAAATGTTTTCTTCTTCTTCTTCTGTTTATAAAATTTTATAATAGCTGATACTTTCTATAAGTTATTTAATTCTAATCTATACTATACCTACCATAGTAAATGTATTATGTCTATACTATACTTCACTACTTACTGATTTAAAAACTGAGAAACTTTGTTTGTTTACCGAATCTCTAGAACCACTGCTCTGTATTTAAAAATTATATTTATTTATTTGTTTATTTTTATACATTTATCTGGGAACGCTTCCCCTTAAAACATCTGTTTATATTTTCAGCGAGCCGGGGCAGTGTTTGATGAGTCCGGGACTGTTTATCGCGACTGGACCCGCGGCTCAGGAATCTGCAACATTTTCACAAAGAGAATATTTTGATATTTATAACTTACGAGCAAATTGTTTATATTAATTAGCTGCTAACTATAAAGCAAGCTGCTTAAAGATTACAATTAATATTATACATTGTCTGTCTATACATGATTTCAGATCTTCATTTAGTTAGCAAATTAAATATTTTATGTTATTTACTCTACTCCCATTTACAGAGCTTTATTTATAACCCTTCCATTACAGAGCTCGTAGATGACCGGCTCGATACCAATCATGTATTTTGGAAACAACTTGAATCTACATTTATCGTAGATATCGAAGTCTTTGGAGTCTGCCTTGTTTCTTTATTTATTTATTTATTTCTATGGTATCTTCTACATCTGCGTGTTTCAATGACAACATCTTCATTTACCATGATCAGCCTACTACGCTCTCTTAAAGAAAAAAAAGGCCCAGTGTGGCTTGGACCATGTCACATGTCCCCGAATTTTATGGTTCATGAACATGCGGGTTTCCTCAAGATATTTTCTTTCACCGTTTTTTAGAGCGAGTGTGATAAATCCGCACATAACTTGAATGAATAAAATCAGGCAAGATAATGGTCAAACCTAGATTTATTTACAAAGAGAAGGTACAGAAGCAGAGCTGTGTTATATTGGTAATTTTGTGTAAAATCACGAGTTACGAAATGTTGAATATTTCTGCGTATTATTGCACAATATTTGCACTAGTATTTATCCACCTAATTGGTTCTTCAATGAAATTATTGTTGATACGATCCGATTTTGTATTAATTTTTTTGGATAACATTTACTTTTTATTATCTGCAGTTTGATATTACTCGTATACCTACAGATGAGTTTGAATTGATATGTTATCCCATAAAGGGGTGATTAGGACCACGGTTGTCCACAGGTTGTGAGAACCTCCCTTGGAAATACGTCATTCAAAAATTCTACACAAAAAAATAAGTTTACTTCAAAAGTGAATTGCGCCGCATTTTTGAAATTGTTTCTAAGTTTCTTCTAATCAACATCATCAGTTAACAAAGTTCAACATAGTTAGTTCAGTGTTAGTGGGAGGACTAACTCTTCTGCGAGTGTCCGTCTGGGTTGTTACCATGGCTGTGTGAGTGAAGTCTGCCGCCAAGCATTAATGTGCAATACTGTGTTCTGGTTTGATGAGCAGAGTAGCCAGTGAAATTACTGGGCTTATGAGACTTAATACATAATGTCTCAGGGTTACGAGCGCACTGCAGTGCCGCGCAGGCCTTTTTGTTTCAAAGTTCTGAGTGGCACTGCAATTGTTATGAGCCGGCGTTATGCTTACCATCAGGCAAATGACCCGCCTGTCTCGTTACCAAATAACATAATAAAACCTACTTAAATTCCACTAACCTACATTACCCACCCTATCATCTAAAGCCACTGATAATAATTGGCTTATGACAGCTGATTTCGATTAGGCGATTACCCCTAAACACACAAATACATTCTAGTACGAATCGCGTGATACGCGCGTATCATCGTTATTAGGTGCGCGTGCGCAGAGGTAATTAAATGTAGGGATGTATTTTTAGGCAGGGGATGTTAATGAAAATGATAAATACCCCACCCAACCAGCACATACATAGACCCTGGACCCCTAACTAGGTTTTTCTGTATCGAGGGATTAAGGAACTACGAGGGCCAATGACATGAAGATGCGCAACAAAATTGCGTTTATGTTTTTTTTATGGCTGTAGCAGCGCTTGACCATGATTTGCAGCACGCTCGCTCAGTCAGGTATCCTAAAGAAACCAACAAGCTGGCCACTTCACGTCAGTGCAACATACTTTGGAGCCTGGTTGCAACCAACATGTTGCAATGTATGTGCACATATATAAGTTCTGTCGCAGGAATCGTACCCGCCGCCCATATACCTATATGCGCTTTAGAAGTTAATTCTATTGACTACAGCGCAGGGGCTGTCAAATATTATTGAATGTGATAACACGTCTGCCATGGAGCGCAAGGCAGCCTCGACTGGCGGTCACAGAAGAATACTCAGATTCACTATGTTGTAGCGCGGATTGTATGTAGCGCGCGTGTTGTATATGTTTAGGGAAATCGGGCCGTTTCTATGGAGTTAAATTACTATTCTTCTTCTACGATGGTATAACGTAGCATGCTGGCGGTATTGACAATTACCATTGTTGAGAAGTACGTAAACCTAAATTCTGGTCGAAAAACTTTTCCAGCCTTACCGGCTGAGTTGTCAAATAAAATAACAAACTGTTATTACAACACTACAAAAATCAATAACTCCACCACGTCAACGGCATTAGCCACGGTAAGGGCGTGTCCACATTAGTGCTGGCTCATTGGTCGTGTGTACGCGGCTGTACAATATGGGGTGCCATCCCTGCAATTGGAAATAAATTACTTTGGATGTGCTTTTCGGTTCAATTGGCTGCATGAGGTTTCACCAGCCAATAAATTAAAGTCACATTTTAAGGGGTCATCACTATTGGAAGAAGGAATGGTGACACCAAATTGGTTCATGCAAAAATATTATTTGTATCACGAGAAAATGTGTTGTTTAAAAGTTAATCAGTAGAAACTAAAAAATTACCAAACTGCATATGTGTATATTCTAAAAAGGCAATAGTTTATGGACCGGAGAATAACATTGACTACTTTTTATCCCAAAAAATGCACGGTTTCTGATCTAATAATGAAGGTGAAAACGCGGGCAGCAGCTAGTAGTAAATAAAAAGAAATCCATGTGTATTTAACCATTACGCCTCAAATCATTAAGGACGAACTAGTCGTTCATCTCTCCATACAACCGTACTTGGGTGATTACTCCACTACTTGACGTTTTAAGTCCAAAATTAAGAATAATATCGATTTATCTCTTCGTTATCTAGGTCAGCCTGCTAATTATACAGAAAAAAAATAAGTGGCTTAGAAGTATTGAGCCTTCAAACATCTGTATTTTAGCACGTATTTTAACGTAAGTTTGGACGTAAATAAATAACAAAAGGATTACGAAAACTCGAAAATAAGGTACATACTAACAAGCTTTAGTTTATTGACATTTCAAATAACTTTGGTCTGACTAAATACATTCAGTAGTTTTGTCGTAAAACCCCAAGCACCAGAAGCCAATTCGTACATTTTTGCGCGCCTGTTTTCGACTTTTCGGTTTTCGTCGCGACTTTACGAGAGTGTGTAATTGAGTATGTGCGAGCATTAGCCTCATACTACTCATCGCTGCAGAGTCTTACCTTGTCCCACGAATGTTAGATGAAATAGCATGCATTTTAGCCGCGCCCACCGTGAGTTCGCTCCATGGACTAGTAGGCTCTTAAAGCTAGGACATAAAATGGCATTAGAATCATTAAAATAATTACCTTCAGTTCACTAAACATTAAATCGATAAAGAAGGGGTAAGTGAATCGCAAGCTGCAAATTCCCCTCCAATCACCACCAAACATCAGACTATCCTAACTAGAATCAAGATCTCCCATACATTCCGAATGCAAATTCAAAACCATTCCGAATTCAAAACACAACGGAATTTTTCACCCTGAATTAGTTCTAAGTAATTAACTTCTTATCGGCGCGTGCGCATGTTAAAATATAACCCCTCAAAATGAACCCTCGTATTCAAATTAACAAAACATCATTGTGTCGAGCGTATAGCAGTACAATTATTTTGTAAAAACTACTATTCTTTTATTGCCACATTTACAAACCAATTTCTTCCTTATTTGTCTGACGATAGAGTTAAAAATACTAAAAAGAATGATAGTACAAACCGTTGTAAAGTGACGTAAGTGAAATTGAAGAAAAAAGGTGGCACGCGCCCTCTCTGGCGCCCTCTGTCGTACGCGCGAGTAGCTTCAGGGTATCTTCCCTTGGCATCGTGGGGTGGAGTAGGGCTGCGGTTTATATCGAGCAAAATATATGGAAGGTCAATAATGATCAAAAGTCTATATAGTTTTTTCACAAGTGCTAATAATAATTGCAAGCTAAAAATCTTTAATATTTTTTGAGATAGATAGTTAATATCTCAAAGTGTAATTAATATCCCGTTACAATGTATGAATTACTTAGTGGAACTCTCTTCTTCATCTCTTCGCTTTCATCCATACTCCGTTCTATTTATATAACTGCGAAAGTGTGTTTGTTGGTTTATTTTTCTGTCATGCAGCAACGGAGCAATGGATTGATGTGATTGTTTACCCAAAAAAATATGGGTCGGAGAGTAACATTATAGGCTACTTTATATCTCGGAAAAAGTCCGTGCACTTAGGTCCCTGTGAAAATCGCCACGTGGGTAAAACCGTGGGCAGCAGCTTGTAGATAGATGAGCATATTGGTGTAAACTGCAACTTTAATAAAATAAAATTAAAAACTCGGCCAAAAAAACAAAAATTTAGTGGCCATGTCAGAAGCCTTCTATCGGCTTAAAAATTCTGACACGAGGCCTCATATCTATCCAAGAAGAAGAAGTGGATAAAATAAAGCTCATAAATCAAATCATACTAAAAATGTACTTTGAAGCCTATTTAAGCAAATAGTTTTTCTCTGAAACCACTATTAATATCGATATTGTATCCCATCACTACGCTAGGTGTCGCCGGCGCGTGCGCAGGTGTAGGTTCCGCTCGTCGCCGCTCGCGCCGTTTATCGCGCGGTGTCGCACCACTCGCACCTGGGGCAGAGATCTTCTGATTACGATTTGTTGTTATCTAAATACTGGACTACTGATCAGCTAAGATTCAGAACAAGAATTTGAAACCTATAGAAGAATCTATCTCCAATCATCATAATCTGAAACTTTTATAAGTAAAACGCGTGCTCAATTCTAGCGCCACCCAGAACTTTAAAATAACATTTAGTGATGTTTATCATTTTATTCCAGCTGACTTCTGTGTAATATTAGGATGAATCTGAGGTCTTTAGATGACTATATTATACCATCGCTAATAAATACCAATCATAAAAATACAAATGATATGTTTTTGTTTAAGTTTAACTCTGGGTTTTCACCATTTATATCTCACTTATCCTAAAGAGACAATGTGGTGGAAGGTATTACCTCTGCTAAGTAAGGTAGTCTATGAAATTACTGGGCTTATGAGGCTTAACAACTGCGCAGGCCTTTGTGTTTCAATGTTCTGAGAGGCTCTGCAACTTGTTATGTGCTGGCGTTATACTTACCATCAGATCTCGTCTCGTTACCCAATTATACAAAAAAACTGGAGTGGGAAGCAGCTCTGAACAACAACTGCTGAAACAGATAGGTACTTCCAGTTAGAAAAATTCACGGGTAAATTATATTTCTAGTTTCCTGTATCTGAAATCCTAAGGAGTAACAAAACATCAGGCATTTACCTAAGCCTCGGCGAGTAAAAGGAAGCCGGTTACCCTAATATGTCTAATAACAGTGCTACAACAACCATCTCAATAGCGACCACTCATTGTCCGATGCACATGAACCAGACAATGGACCTTAGTCCGTAATTCACGCTTTACCTCTTATAACACACTTTACCTTATAATACGAGCTTTTATCCATACTTTAGCCAATCATTAGTCACTAATATGCGGTCTGGTTGGCCTTTAGTCACTAACCCGTTTACCTTTTACTAATTGATTGTGTTTAACGAGAGTGGTTTTGATTATATTTTGGTACGTATTGTTGTATGCCAATTTTGGGTGTTGTTTGGTAAATTGACGCACCTTTTGTATGTGTATAGCTTTTGTTATTTCTTGTTACGCAACTTTGAAGGGGATATGTTATTAATTGTAAGTGGTTGCCTTTTGTTGTGATTTTTAGTTGTTGTTACATCCAGCAAAAGTAAAATAGCCTTGTGAAAATTGTTACGGATGTTTTTTCTGCTGTAAAAATCTAGGTTGGTAAAACTATCTATGTCGTGATAAACAATGGTCCGTAAAAACCTTGAATAATAAAGACCTACTTTTAATTTATGGCGATTAAGTATCTACTTTTTATAAACACTGTTTTAAACTTTCATGGTTATTCACTACTTTATACATTGTAACGGGATATTTACCGTGATTATTATAAGCTGGTGAGCTCCCGATATTTTGACGCATGATATTTCGAAGCATCATGTTCACGGGACCCGTGAACATGATGCTTGCAACAGCGTCGAAATATCGGGAGCTCACCAGCTTATAATAATCACGGTAAATATCCCGTTACAATGTATAAACGACTTTTTATATTTGTGAAACGATTGCGTTTCACCGCTATCTCACCTGATTATTGGTGAAATTTTGATTGATAGTGACGAGCCTGCAGGCTCATCACTTTCAATCAAAATAAACAATAATTAAATATAAGCATGCTCACATCAACTAAACTGAACAAAAGGACTGACTCTCTAGTGCAGCTGCCCAGAACCCAGATATCTAAGTGCGACTGATTAGTGGTATTATACCTACCAGTCCTGCCTTACTAGACAAGCACTAGGATTAATTTTTAATATTTCCTAGCATCGATATTATCCTAATTATTATAATCTACCGAATACAGATTGCTTTGATGGAGTGGTAGAAAAAATGTGTAACGTTGTTTTTTCCTAATAAGCTATTTTATAGAAACGACGTCGATAAAGTAGAAAATTGCAATAATGGGCCATAATACGGATATTAGTGTCACGGAAGAAAGCAGCGGTCTGACCGGTGCCTTTTTACCCGACTGCTGAAGGAGCTTAGCATGTAGGTATAGTATATATATGTACTCTACGTATGTATAGTATATATATTTACTATGTGTATTCTGCACGCTATGTACCTATCCTAAACGATTTGACGGCTTTTAACATTTTACTTGTTGAATGGACTAATTCTTCCGCGAGGGTCCGTGCGGATACCCCGCATTGCCCGTTTAGTCTGCCACCAAGCAGGAAATGTGGAAGCATTACTATGTTCCGGTTTGATGACCAAAGTAGTCAGTGAAATTACTGGGCTTATGAGACTTGAACCCTAATTCTCAGGGTAACGAGCGCACTGCAGCGCCGCGTAGGCCTTTGTGTTTCAAAGTTCTGAATGGCACTGCAATTGTTATAGAATGGCGGTATGCTTACCATCAGGCAAACTACCCATTCGTCTCGTTACCCAAATAGTACAAAAAAAGTAAAAAGAACAAACCATTAATTGTAAAATTAGGTAGGTATATTTATTCCTCCTTAGCATGTTCCCATAACTCAGTTGCCTGCCAGCGACAGGCCTAATTTGCAAAGACCACCTCAATCTGCAAAATAAAATCATAATGGACATCAAAAACTAAATTATAATGATATTATATAATTTAGTTGCATAACACAGGGAGCCGCGCGTGCTTGTTATTCATATAGGCAGGGAGGCAATGGTTTAAACTATTATCTACATATTTTGTTCGATTTTTTTTTTGTACAGTATATAATAATACGTAAGCTATAATATACCTTACTCTAAAAATAGACGACTAACAGTATTGTGTAAGCTTGAGGTACATACTATGTGTTCTAGTTTAAACAACAAGGTAAATCATTACTGTGCGTAAAGACATGAGAGCGAATGTTTCAGAGTGACGAGTGCGGTGCAGCGCTGATCAATCATCAGTAATGTAATCCAAAGCTCTGAATTGTGCCAGTGAGTTGCTCCAGCTTAAACCGGCAAATCTCCCAACTAGAGTAGCCAATGAAATTACTGGGTTTAGGGTAACGAGAGCACTGCAGTGCCGCGCAGGCCTTTGTGTTTCAAAGTTCTGAGTGACACTGTAGTTATTATTGGCTGACGTTATGCTTACCATCAGGTAAACGACCTCCTCGTCTTGTCCAATAGAGTATAGATTATCAGATCTTAGCCGGGGTAGCACGTAGGCTCCTGGTCTACAATATCGTGCTACCGTTTAGAATCGGCATCAAATTAGCCAAATGGTGGAAGAGCTGATCATGCTAAAGTTTTGATGGATTGGGTGATGCTCTTATTGGTATCAGCTGGGCTATCGGATAAATACTTACTAAACATGAGAGATTCTGAACAGGAACATTTATTTAGCCATACATACTGGAAATTGAGTTATTATGGAATTAAAACCGAACAAGATCGTTGGTCGAATCTGAGGAGTGTTGCTTAGTATCATAAAAAAGCGAAATCTCTAAATAAAAAGCAGCAGAGAGGATTCCTAGAAAAATTGAAATAAAAAAATGCGTTATTTTAATTCTTTTATTCATGACTAACTGCTGCCCCGCGGTTTAACCCGCGCGGAGATATTGGATTTCATTGTTTTAATTTTTTTGCGCAGAACCCTAATTCTTTTTACAAAATAAAAGTAGCCTATGTTACTCCTTGTAACATCAGCTATCTGCCAGTGAAAGTACCGTCAAAATCGGTCCAGCCGTTTCGGAGATTACCCGGAACAAACAGACAGACAGACAGACAAACAAAAATTTAAAAAATGGTTGTTTTGTTATAGTATAGCATTTAGTAAAAAGCTGTTATTTTTATATTACAAACAGACATTTCAATTTTATTTATCTGTATGGATTATATGTTTTCGATGTAACCTATGTTTCATCTACTTACAACAATACACTGAGAATCGGGACAAGTGGCTATAAGGAATTAGGAACACGAATTTTAACTTGACAGTGGTACCTACGAGTAGCTATTGGCTAACTATCGATTAACTATTAACTCTACCAACATGTTAAAGTTGCATCATGACATTTACTTTTACCTTCACAGCTATTTGATATAATGTTAAGATAAAAACAGGTTTATTTGCGCACAAATTAATATCGTAATATAATAATTTTGACTAATATAACATAATAGTTTTGATCAACTGATCACGAGACCACGTATAGTCATTATAAGATATTATATAATATTTTATATTATTATAGCATTGAATAGAATTATTTATTGGCCTTATAACATATTATATAATATCATAATATTACTACTACATAGTATATAATACTACTTATAATAATATTATTTTTATATGTTAAAAGATTGTTATTGTGCTCTTTTTGTCCATATTATTGTATCAAAAAGAAACAGACAATGCTAAACCATCGTTACCTATCTTACGTATATTCTTACGTCTCACCTGCTAGTACCGGTAAAAAAATTAGAACGATTTCTGTAAAACTCGGTTTACTCGAAGATTGATGTAATCTGATTATAAAGCCTACTTAAAATTTCACCTGTAAAAACGTGTGACCAATTTAAACCACAATTTATTGCACAACAATGAAGTACCATAAGTCTTGGTTGGACCAACGCCGCTTCATAAGGATGTTTTCGTCGAAATACAACAGTATATCGACAATTTCATTACTTTTTACAATAAGATTATCGATATCGATTGTTCTTGAATAATTATGATTGAGAGAGAAAAATAAGCACAAACTAAACAATTTACTTTGAATGTATCATTATAGTAGGTACCTATAGCCTTTAAATGATTAATATAACAATATAAATAAAGTATTCAGTTTTCACATCAGCATTTTGCTTTTTTGTTATTTAAATAAACATAATTCTGCATCTGGATTAACATTTTTAATGTATTTAGGCCTACAACGGGCTGAAGTAGTAGACGAAAGTTTTAACGATAAGTTTAGTGCACTTAGTTCTAGCACATATTTATGTAGACACTAGTTTTAAAGATTTTTTATAATAATGCCTTTGTTATAGCACTATAGACTATAACTAATAAAAAGATGGACCATTTACTTCAGATCACACATATCTAAACGTACCTATTTGTATAAATTACAACAAATTGACTACATATTTGTAAAAAAAACCGCTAATCAGGTCGTTTGCAGTGAAATTGTTTTAATAAATTCAATTATCATTTTGAAAAAATAATTACGAGTCCCATTCTTACGTAGTTTTTCAACATTATAAGACTGCACGAACAGAATACATATGGTTCGTAAAATAGTATGTGAGAAGTAGGGACTACTACTATGTCGATAATCTCACGGCCCCGAATAACTATTATTATCGTATCGATATACGCGTAAACCGCTACGTCCCTACCTCCGTTTAATCTGTAAGGATGTGCGCCGAGGTTTATTTTCAGAAGCGCCGGCAGCCACCGGAAGCACCCTGATCGATGGGCGTGAGCTTCGAAAGGCACTTCCGGATAATGAATCGAGAATAAATATAATTCGATTTAAGAATAATAAGTCAAAAGTTTTAAAGTAATTATGTTTTTAATTCAAGTCGGCATGTGATTACAAAATAGTACTTATCTACATGGTTCGTACATTATTGTAGACTACTTAATTACTAATACCTAATTTACTGTAGACTTTTCGTAAAATACTAATTAGTTGTTACTAACCACAAATGTACTTAGGTAAGTACTAATAGTTGCATTGTTAGAGGTTTAGGTAGGTACATAATAATGAAAGAAATAAGGTGTCCCGATTTGATAACACTTACATCATTCTTATAATTATAACTAAATATAAATAACTTTACATACAGATAATATAATATCAAACTTTACTTTATAATTTATCTTTAGTAAGTATACTATAAGTACCCATAGAGATGTCTCTCATAAGATAATAAGTACTGTCTTCCACCTTACAAATCTTTCTTCGGCCTATAGAATATTTGGGCCTTGGAAAGATTTTATTTGACAATCTCAGGTCATCATTATAGACAGATATAGGTATAATATTAGTTTGAATATTATACACATCTCGCAGCAAGGAATCGATAATAGCTTTGAAATAACTCGAATAGTCTATTATTAAAAAAACTACTTTCTTAAACCAGCAAGAATACCACGGTCTTTTTTGAAATCTACGCTTTATGTAATTTTAATTGCTTTTAATTTGTCAACCGTGTCGATATTAATAAAACCGATAAAATTATGTTAATGTTTTTTTTGTGACTGGACATAAATTATTATTTATCTGTAATTGGCTACCTATTACGATATTATTAGTTTTTAAGAAGCCTTTTTCTCGGTGGGGTACCTTTCAACTCTTTTCTCGGTGCATTTCATTAAGTATCTACCCGAAAATTTTAATATTTTTTTGGTTAAGTTCCTTTGTTGTCCTTCTGTTTGTTAAGATCATTTATTTCAAAGATGATTTATATCGTACACTCCGTTTTATGTCGTGGCTACCTACATTTGTAAGAAATATGATATTATTGATGTAACTCATATTAAAGAATTATACGCTTAGAGACAAACAAAAAGCCTCGCGTTACCAAAGCCTGATTGGGGCCTGACTTCCTTCTACCCTGCAAGCTTGAAATTTGGCACGAAAGAAGGTCTACGAAAAAAGTTTTACTACACACATTTAACAAAAAAAATAACAATAGTAATGAAAATTAAAAGTGGTTATTTTATATTTATTAGTGCGCCTTGTGCAAATATTATATCAAAAATAACTATTAACATTTTATATTTGCATTTCAAATTATGAGAACTTCAAAGATAAAACTTACTATTTTTAGAAAATAAAAGTGCAAAATATGAATATAACTGAAATTAAAGTAGAAAGATAATGATCAAGTCAAAAATATGGAAAAGAAACCTGTCTCTACATTATTTGTGTAGATTTACGACTACCCGACGATTCGGGAGAAGTGTTGAAGATGTCCCGGTATCCCAATGATGATTTATTTGAAGAATATAAAAAATAGATGGGACTGAACTTTTGAAAACTGTACGATTCTTTTACCTAAATATTTTTTTTACATTATCGCTGTAGTGCATGGCCTAAAATTGCCGTAGATAATAAGGTAAGTGTTACCTACTAGTTTCCAGTGATGGCCCAAGGAGCTCTTCTACTGCTTGCTCAATTGCTCAAGTCGCAAAATCACCGCTTTTAGCGCTGACTGCGTTTTCCTACTATTTGGTGAGGCTACCAAATTTATGCTGACCATGTAACACCAGATACTTTTTTCAGAACACCACTATATATAGATACATTGATTGACAATAATTAAAAACTAAAAAAACAAAGACCACAATTAAAAAACAGTAGCAGTTTGAAATAAAAACTGCCAATTTGAGATATAAGAACTGCAATTTCACTTGGATCAGTGTAATTTCAGCAAAACTTATTATATTCGCAGCTAGACCAACTAATAAAATAAATTATAAATTTGATTTTTACATTGAATTATTACTAAACAATAATTACTTACAACCATAAGTTTATATCCCGCATAATTATTTACATTATTTTTAATTCGACGTTTCGAATCCTTTGTAGAGTACGTGGTCACGAGGTAGGTAGACTACGAGTAGACGCGATGTCATCGAAAACCTAAGAAAATACTATTTCTTTTAAGTACCTCATTAAATCTAGCTATCAACAAAAAAAAACATACTTCCAACAACATTAAGATCTCTGTGGTAGGATCTCCCATGCCATAGGAGCAATATTATTTCCACATAAATCAAATACCTTTTTTGTCGCCATCATCGACGACAAATATAAAAATGTCAACCGTCCCCGCAGAATAAAGAACGTCCATATTTAAAAAGCCGTTTGATTCATTTCAAATAAAATATCTTTCGGTTTTCAAATTCGGAATAAATTTTATGTCACCTGCGCGGGCGCAACCGGAAGGAGTGCGCAAGTGTTGCTTTCTCTTTCCCTTGTATTGTTTCATCTCGTTTTACCATTCTTACAGTTTTATTGTTTGTTTTAGCTTCGATACCCGATGAAGATTTGTATCGAGATAATTTTTATGCTTTATTTAAATACGATAAATTACTCAAATAAGTTTTTTGTAGATATATTCGTAGATAACCACCGTGGCAATTTGTAGAGAAACAGCGTTGACAGGTGACTTGAGAAAGCGTAAAAAACTTATAACTACTATTAAAATATGCTACCATATTTTTTTAATTAAGCCTTAGAAACTTTCCTTTTACCTAAGTAGTACCTAAAAGTAGGCAAGGGAATGTCTTATGTTGAAAATCTCTAAGTATTTAGTCCTTCTCTCACGCAGCAACGGACCTAGAAATAGATGGGATTTTTGGCATAAAGTTTATGGACCAGAGAGTAACATATTAGGCCGGGAATTATTATTTCCCGGAAAAATGCACGGTTCCTGTGGGATTCTCCACGCGAGCGAAATTGCGGGTAGCAGCTAGTTATTAACTTAAACCGCCATTACCTATAGATTAACTAAATCAATTTTTAAAAAGAAATAAATTCTTCTTTAATTAAGAGATTTCAATCATAACCTGATTATTTACTTCCTTTGTTTTTTTTTTTTACCTTTTTTTTGCAAAAACTCGTTCCTTTTTTAAATTCATCAGTATTAATGAGTGCAACCCCGCCTTTTCCTTTTTGGAATTAATTCTTTATAATGTTATAATATTTCATCCTGGCTACTGAATGGGTGTTACTTTGATGTCCTTATTTATTTTTAAAGGTTTTGTTTCTAAATGTTTCTTCTACATAAAAGATTAGTAAGCTCCATTAAGAAAAATCACATACCTATTACATACGATAGGAATAATTATAACACCCAACAAATCGTGTAGAGGTGCATGTTTTTTTATGCTATTGGATAACGAGACGAGGTCGTTTGCTTGATGGAAACCCTGAAACCATGCCAACTCATAACAATTCTAGTGCCACTCAAAACTCTGGAACGCAAAGGCCGGCATCACTGAAGTGCGCTCGTTACCCTGAATCATTATAGGTACTCACTAAGTCTTATTAACCCAATAATTTCACTGGCTACTTTGCTCATCAAACCGAAACACAGTAATGCTTGCAAATTACTGCTTGGCTGCAGATTACACGAGCAAAGCTGTGTTGCAACTCACCCAGAAGGACACTCGCAGTAGAGTTAGTCCTAGCACCTGGTAATGTTTTTTACCCATGAAAGTTGATGTTGATAAAATCAACTGAAACAGATGAATTACTATTTCAGTGTTGGTGGTAAATACGCTAAATTTAATATGGCTTCTTGCTGATGATGGCTCAGATGTAGTTAGGTCAATGGTTCAAATGCTACTAGCTCGAGTATTCGATGAAAAAAAACATTGACATCTTGGTCTAAACCTAGCATGGTATGTAACATAGTGGTAGTGTTTTGTGTTCACCGGACTAGTAGCCAACCTCAAATTCGAAATCTATCTACAAACTCTGGATTAGTTTGACTCTAAGTTTAATCTATTCATGGCCCCTTCAACTTCATGGCCCCTTCAACCTCATCGTCACTTTAGATCAGCCCCGATTCTACTAAACAAATGGTTTAAGAATAACATGGTTTCGTCGCAAAATAATCACTCTGATGAAGAGCATACGAAAATAAACAAAGGTTTATTGATGCCCGCCAAACGATCATAGAAAACCGATTGTGATATAAAATACCGAAAGGGCCTAAAATCATAATTGAAACCATTGTCATTTTTAAACCATTTGTTTAGTAGAATTGCTACCACTTAGATTAGTTATATGGTCTATCTATAATAGAAAAACTACAGGTCCTCGTTACAATCTATTTGTCTATAAGACCCTAAACGAAATCCTTCGATTTCGTCCCACAGTTCCGATCAACCGATCCGTACAATTGTGAATCTAATTGCGAATTTCACTTGCTCGTGTAAAGTTTAGCCGACAGCCTAATTGTACAACATCCTGTCCGTCTGTCTGTACGTCTACGTCGGTACTAACCCCGTCCCGATTTAACTTTGCGATTAACTTTAACTTGGATTAAAGTTAAGTGCGTTAACAGCTTACGGCTTTTCATACAAAATCTTCAAACGAATAAACCGATTTTAAGGAAGTTTTACTTTTTAATTTTATACGTCTAGCTGTGCCCCGTGGCTTTACCCACGTAATGAAAAGTAGTATAAGGTTCTCCTTATAAAATCAGCTATTTGATTAAATTGAGTCCCGTCAAAATCGGTTCAGCCGTTCCGGAGATTAGCTGGAACAGACAAACAGATATTGTCTTTTTATTATAAGTGCCGCATATACTTTCATATGCATTTAGTAAAAAGCTGCTATTTTTTTAATCTTCTTTTAATTAGGGTCTTTTCCCATATTGGTATCCCCATCATACCCTAAACATAAATACTAAACTTAATTTAATTTACACATTTTATATAAAGATTTTGCTGCCTCACTATCTGGTGATGCCAAAATATTTGTAAAGAAAACAATATCTGTGCGAACTATATTAAACTTGTCCATTAGCTCCTTCCTATCTCTGGCACCTTTGACACATTCTAGAAGCAAGTGTTGAACATCTTCAATACTACCACACTGTTCCCAATTTGGAGAATCTGATCTTATGTGGAAAACTTAAAATTGCTCTTTCAGTTTTCATACACTTTTTCGAAAACGTTCTCTAACTATTTGAACCTATATATCCTACCTTATAAAGTTTTGGTGAAAATTTATTTCGCATTTAAAATTAGCATGTAAACTCGTGAGCCTTAAACGCTCTTAACTTAAATTCTCGACCTTCAAATTGCAGTAATTGTCGGTAAAATCGATGGTCAATTATTCCACTCTTTAATTTGGCTTCTCTTGCTTTGCCCTGAACTTTAAAGTGTTGGATGAAGCTTTAATTGTGCTTTGTAAAAATTTCAACCTTAATAGAAAGACACGTATATAAAGAATAGATATATAGGAGAGATATAAAGAAATCAGCTTGATTGGTTATAGGGAAGATTTTTTTTATGATATTTGGTAATGTGACGAGCTGGTCGTTTGCCTGATGGTAAGCATAACGCCGGCCCATAACAATTGCAGTGCCACCCATAACTTTGAAACACAAAGGCCTGCGCGGCGCTGCAGTCCGCTCGTTACTCTGAGACATTAGGTACCTATTAAGTCTCATAAACCCAGTAATTCCACTGGTTACTCTGCTCATCAAACCGGAACACAGTAATGCTTGCACACTACTTGGCGGCAGACTTCACGAGCAAAGCAATGGTAACAACCCAGACGGACACTCGCAGAAGAGTTAGTCCAACCACTAACAAAAAAAAGAATTGAATGACATCATAAAAAAATGTAGTCAACATCCCAATTAAAACAGTTAAGTTATATCTTACAACAACCCCTTTCACCGTCCCTTGACAGGAAAATGTGTTAATTAGTGTTCCATAATATACAAAAATATTTTTTATCAGACTTTACCTTTGGACTATATATTTAGGACGGTTCCCATTCATTAAAACAATTAAAAAGGTCGATCTTATAAAAATAAAACCTCAATAATACTCACATGATAAAACTGTTGTGAGAAAAGCGTCGAAAAAACTTTCAATAGACCTTCTAAGTTGTTACCCTCTATACTCTCTACATGCTCTATGTATATATTCGACAATTTAATTGAAAGTTGGTGCGCTATGGCGGCTGCGATTGGCCTGCGCACGACCAATGGGGACAGGGTAAGTCCTAGATACATGCGCATGCGTGAGTAATGTCAAATAGGACAATGAGTCAATCATGGAGCTAGGCTTGGTAATAGCTCCATGGAGTCAATGAATAGCTGGTTGGGGTAGGGCAGTGTTATAGATTACTTACTTTTTTTTGGATAAGGAGACGTATTAGTAATTTTTAATTTGAATTTTTTTAGTAAAAATTCGTACCTAACCTATTAAGATAGGAAATGTAGTTATATTTTTACCACTACCCAAAAAAGGAGTGTAAGTAATGTTTTCAGGATTCATGTACTTAATGTATGTAAGTTTTTTTCGATCATAACTATTAAATGTCTGAACAGATTTGGAAGTTTGGGATATCGTTAGAATACTTAGGTGCATCATCCTTAGTGAAACTGGCTAGGGCAGTTGCGTGTTTTTTAATTCTTATAAGTATACTTGTTTAACTATAACTATAGTATAAAAAAATATACTTTGTGTGGCGTTTCTACCAGCTATTTTATTTCCGCCATTTCCCACACAAAACTCTTACTCATCGCAAAAAATATATCGCGGGCGGGTATCGTATATCCCATTATTAATTTATGACACCCCTAATAATATCTTATCAAGAACTCAATGAGTTCGCGAAGAATCGCGTATGACGCGGCGATATTCCACCGACCTGTCAAAAGTGTCAAATTTGACGGCTGGAATTAAGATGTCCGCTGACATGAGGAGCTGTCAGAATCGAACGAAACCTCTGATTAAATTCACACGTTACGTGTTTTAATAACACACCGGAATACGGAGTTTGTTATTATTACAGTTAATATTTTTTTAAGAACGGCTAAAAGTTTTTTAAGTGTCATTTAAAAAACCTTCACGTTTCTATTTTAAACTTAATTTTATTAAAAGTTATAAGGGCAATGATGCACGTGGATTAAATAAATAATTACATAGTTGAACCCGAAACTGAAATTTCTAATTTAAAACTAAATTATTTACATGTGGAGTGAAGCCTATTTTAAAAATCCAGTCAATCCTGAGCTCTCTTAGTTATGTAAAGCGCTACCTGCGATGGCTCAACCTATATAAGATCATCATGGTGGGCGCGGTAATTCGCACCCAGCGAAATTTAGTTGCACCAAGCCTCGGAGAGTGACTTTTGGCACTTGATACAATTATTCTGGTATCTGGTGAAATCATCCAGATATTTTTAAAATTCAATTCAAATAAATTCCAAATCCATTTTACCTCGACTACTGAAGCAATATTTAAAAAATCGCCCTATTTCTGTTTAAAACATGCCCTCCACCGGACATCGTTGATTTCTGCATCAACCAAACGGACTTTCTACTGACAACGCACCATTTATTTTACCACCATATTCAGTACAAGTCAACATTAAAGTTAAAACAGCAGAGTTTAAATTGGATTGGTAGAAGTTTTAGCAGGTGTAAGGTGAAGTTGGTCTTTGGGTCACATCTGCCCAATTTGCATAGAGCTGACGAATTGTCCTGCCACTATGGACCCTTGACATGGTGTCGTGAGATGTGGCCCCTGATACGATGACCTACTGGCAGGTATTTAGGGGTTGCGGTGGGTGCTGGCCGTTTTTATCTTTATTTTATTTTGAACTAAGATTTTAATCGCTTTTCAAGCGTGCTGTAGGTAGCTATTTACCAGACTTAGGACCGATCTTTCAATAGTCAGATAATGTCCAGTTAGATAATTCCCTTAACTATCTAAGTCTGTGGTGAAGACAGACTAACATAATTTTCATGCCATTCTCAAGAAGTAAACCATAGTTAGGTAACGGTCCATTAATTTCGAAATGAAAGACCCGAAATACACACTATACAAATACGAAAGTTTATAGATTCAATAGCAATCAGTTCATTAACGTGCAATTGAAAGATCGGCCTCGGATCAACAAATTCGTTATCAGCCTCTTACGCTCCCACAGCTGGGATACCAGCTTTCTTTCAGAGACAGAGAGAGAGAGAGAGAGGTATGGATCATATTCTACCACGCGGGCCCAGTGCGGCTTGGTGGATATCACTTGTGAATTTTGTAATTCTTGAACATGCGTGTTTCCTCACGATGTTTTCCTTCACCGCTTTTAGAGCGAGTGTGAATAATCCGCACATAACTTGTTATAAGTCATTGGTGCGGGCCGAGTTGAGATTTGAACCATGGTGCGTCGGATTGAAAGACGCACAAGTTCCCGCTCGGACACACTCGCTCAACAAATTATCTGATAAGAAAAGTAGAGTACGCGGCGAGTACATCAAAGTAGGTGGGCGCGTGGGCTAATCTTGAACATGAAGTGAATATTATATAATAGGTCTAGTTATAATAATTATAAGTACTGATTAGGTACTACTGTACTTCTACCTACTATGCATGTATCGACAGCATGTTGTAGTTTTCTACATGATGACATCGTTTATTAAATATACATTGGTAATGTCATGTAAATACATCCCTTATATTCAACATTCTATAACGTGGTGAAATAGTAAAAAAAACAATGAAAAAAAAAAACAAAAACCTCGTAGTTTCAAACATTTTTCTTGCATTAGGTATTGATTTGTCCTTTATTGGGATCTAATTTGTTTCGCTCACAAATGTATGCTCATTTATAAACCCTAGTTCAGTAGTTTGGCAGTGAAAAGGTAACAGATAGACGAACAGTTTTGGAATCGGACAGTTAACAAATATATCTCTTGTATTTTTCAATCCTATCAAATTTCAGATAAGACATGCCCAAGACTTTAACATTTTATGTTGCTGTGATAGAAATTGGCAAACTTGCTTTGTATGTGTGTGAATGATTATCAAAATCTTATATTAGGGTAGGAAAGCTTGAAATTTCAGGACGGGTGAAAGGGACACAAACGAAGAAAAAACATACTTTCAAACGTATCAATTTATTTACAAAACCATGCTATATTCTAATCTATACAGAAACATTCTACTATCTAATAGCTTCGATATAACAATAATTATGCAAATACTGCTTCTAAGTTGTACTAACTTTAACTTGGAATGTTGGATATAATACTTTCGTTGGCAAGATGATAACTTAAAATCTATGTCGGCAGGACGGATTACACTGGCAAGAATCACTTAAAAACTAAATAAATTTATTACAAAAGCAATATTTATTTTGTATTTTTAAACAATATTGCAGTAACTAAGTGTTTTCACTGTATAATTGAAGAAGACATTATTATAGATTACACAATTTTTGAAGCTACATTTCATCAAGTTCTAGTCAATTCTTTATATTGAATAAGAGGTTTACAGTACAAATTGCATCATTAAAAGTAGGTATTTATTTATTTTTATGCGTAACTTAATCCACTTCGATATACAACTTTTGTCATTGTTATTTTTGGTGTAGTGCAAAATTACAGCAAAAATATTATTCTGACAATATCACTCAAGAAAATAATTACAAAAATTAATAAAAATAAAGCGTAAATTTTTCAACATAAGCAAGCTGTAATTCGAAACTACGCGAAATATTCTACCTATAGAATAAAGTTATTTTTAAACTGGTGGTAACGAGTATTCCGGTACTTAGCTTACAATAAATATCCCTGTAACTCACTAATTTCTACAATAATTTGGCAGATTGATGGTAATATACTGTTTTTCTTAACAACCTAAAACAGTTGATCGCACAAAAGGAGTAATGTACAAGATTCTTAGATTATTATTTCAAACACATCTAACTGGAATACATAACTCACTGTAATAGTTCGTAGAGAGCTGCTATGTAAGTCTGCGCCATTTGAAGCGTCTCGTACTTTGAGAGCTGGCGATCTGCCCCCAAGGAAGGTAGATGTCCTCTCAGTCTGTCGAAAGCTTTATTCAAATTCTGCATTCTCCTCCTCTCCCTCGCGTTTGCAGCCAGCCTTCTCCGCCTCAGAACCGCAGCACTGGTCGCTCTACCTCTCCTTTTCCCACCAGCTTCCAACTCAGCATCTTCAGCACTGTCTTCCAAAACCATGTCCCCGTCCTGCAAGCCACGGTAAGCGATGTGTGTCGAATCCTGAAGACTTCCATCCATGGACGGCGTCGGCTCCAAGCTCGATCTGCCAGAGTCAGGTGACCTCGGCCAGGACAGGTAGCAGTCCTCAGTGGAATACTCCAGCATGACGTCAGAAGGGAACATGTCTTTCTCGACGTAGAGCAGTCGGTGTCCGTACGTTTCAGCGGTCATTGCGATCGCGAGCGAAAACCGAAGAGCGAAACACAGGTGCGGCGGGCAAGGCTTCCCTCAGGGGTCTGTTATGGGTGCTTACCTGTTCCTCTTATATAGTTTCCAGGTTTGTCCGGCCAGGCTGCGTGTTAGAGGGAGACGGCTGCTGGTGCACGGGGTAATTTAAGGCCAATCATCATTAATTACTCGCTCCCTTCGGGGTTGCGTGCGCCGATACGATATTGTATGTTAGTATTTGACTTCGCGACCCTTATTTGAGGGGTCGTAAATAGTACGGTATTGTATTGTATTTAACCTTGAGTAGGTCGTCGTCATTTTTTAAAAGCTCCGTTTGGAAAAGTATAAATTGATTAATTACTTACCAAAGAAAAATGAATAAAAAATAGTAGAGCAAGTACTTTTAATCTTTGTACAGAGAAACTATGACAAAAATTAAGATGTAATGTTACCAGTTTATTACAGTTAATTTCCTGATCAACATGTCATGGATCAATAATTAGTAACCATCACGCCAATTCCAACATAAAATAGAGATAGGTTCTTATGTTTTAATACATTTTCTTTTCTATTAACTTAGATAAATAATGATCAGAGAACGAAGAAAGATTGCGTTTACTGCTTTCTGCTTTACGATTTCGTAGGAGTGGGCTGATGTTATTCTTAATTCATAGGGTGATACGAAGTACGAACCATTCGTCGCTTTATCAAACATGACAAAAAGGTAATGATGATAGGATTTTGATAACATCTGATTTTACTTGCTTATCTATTTGCCAAAACACTGACCAAGTATTTATTGCGTGTCTTAACTGCTATAATTATATAAGCTTTTGTATATTATATTGTTTTGTCTTTCCTGTGATACTGCGTTTCTGTGCATAGTGGAAAACATTTTTTTTTATGTCATTTAGTAACGAGACGAGCTGGTCGTTTGCTTGATGCTAAGCATAACGCTGACCCATAACCATTGCAGTGCCACCCAGAACTTTGAAATACAAAGGCCTGCGCGGCACTGTAGTGCGCTCGTTACCCTGAGACATTAGGTATTAAGTCTCATAAGCCCAGTAATTTCACTGGCTACTCTGATCATCAAACCGCAACACAGTACCTAATACTTGCACACTACTGCTTGACGGCAGACTTTACGAGCAAAGCGGTGGTAACAACCCAGACGGACACTCGCAGCAGAGTTAGTCCTCCCACTAACAAAAATGATTTTGATCGTTTGTGTTTTTCTCTTTTATTCCCGTTAGATTAACATTTGACCAGCATTTGACAATGCTCTCAATAGCAGCTTGTTGAGTTTAACCAATGTTTGACCTAATTTCAAGTGTCGTCGTGGGCACAAATAGCTCGTTAACTCCGAAATGGGTTGCAGTTATCCAGCAATAAATCAATGCGGTCCATCTTCACCAATGAACCGTGGTGGCTGGTAACTGGTCACCACCCGACACCGCTGTGACCCGCGATGCTCTTCGCTGCCACCCGAGAGGGGTGAAATTCAAGACAATTTGGTAGGTGGCCTGGTAGGGATCGAAGTACGGAAACGGTGGATGTGGTAAAAAGAAGCTAGGTGTAGTTGCATGGTATTGTTTAAGAATTTACGATCGAGCTTTTTTATTCTTTTATTTAGTATTCAAAAATTACAAAATATTGTCTTTTTAAATATTTACACATCTCAAAAAAAGTTAAATGTTGTTCGTATTTTTGTATGCGACATCAGTCAATAGGTAAGTTGTGTAGGTACTTAGTTTTTTTAATTTAAATTTACTCTTGATGCGCATACATATACTTTTTTTTTCAAAGTTATATAACTGAAAGCACGACTGTCCTAGCCAATAAGTGTCGGGATTATGTAAGGATTTTAACGATACTTCATACATCCAAATCTGTTCAGGTATTTAAAATTTATGGTGGAATAAATACACTCGCATAAGTACATATATGAACTCTAAAAACATTACACTCTTTTTTTGTGTCGTGTAATTACGTATGGCGTGCATAAAGTATTTAAATTCTAAACACTTTTAAAATGTTTATGATTCTAAATTCAAACTTCTACAATCTTTATCCACACACACCCCTTTATTCATAAGTGCTCAAAAGATAATCTATGCAATAAACTGCTGTCAACTTCTCGTTGACGGAAATTGTTCCGCCTGAAAACGAGACAAACCACTTTTTAGTAATAGAAGGGCTACTGAACGTTTATGAATAAGGGGGTAAGAGATAAGCCATTCTTTAATAGCTTGGCTAACTATAGCCTAGATAAAAATCAACCTATCGTACATCGAATTGGTTTGACTCAAAAGCCGCACTTGAGAGTCAGTCCTTCGACTATATAGGTACCTGCCTGTGTGAGCTTCTATAACTACGCCCTAATGGCATTTTATGTGCCCGGTGCTAGCATCTATAACTGCGCCCTCATGTTCTAATCTAACCCGGGTCTGGTCATTTCTGGTTCATTTATGGTCACCGCTGGTACCGCCACTGATACTTACTTACGGCACTGATACAGGTAGGATAGTATTAATGCATCGTCCAACGATAATAATTTATCGTACATATCCATATTTCGTACATCCATGACCGTCGTGTTCGTTTACCCGGTGGTCCAACATTTTTCCAGCATACCGCTCCCTGTATGCTAAATCATGGATTTACATCTTCTCATCCTTTTTGATCATAATTAATTTGAATTTATATAATTGACTGAATAAAATAAATGAAAAATCTTTCAATAAGCCATTTTGAAAAATATTAGTCCCTATTTTCATTCATTGCTATTTTTATTGTGGTCACTATTTATTTTACCGGATGGTAAATGATTTTCAGTCTGTTGTGATAGTAATTTTTCCAAATTGATTTGCAATTGCTAATTACATATTCTCTAAGCCTTCAGACACCTCTATTTTGTGGCGAAGACTACGAGTTCGACCTAGCTTTGTTTCAAAATACTGAACAGCATATTTTTCAAACATCAATGTTGCAAATCTCTTAACGAGGTAGTACGGTACACATTATTACATAACAATCCTACGTAGTATTATTTCCTCTGTGATAACAATATCTTTTTTAAAAAACAAAATTCAATACCTACAGAATTCTAAATTTGATTTTTAGTCTGATCTCACTTTTTTTTTTTCTTTTGACAGTCCATTGTTTGACAATGACATGTTTCATTACTAGTTAAAAAAGTTTAGTTAATAGAAGCCAGGAAATAAAGAAAGAAGAAGAAGAAGAAGTTTAGTTAACTGCCAGCTATAAAAATAAATTGCAATTGTACTGCCATCTTATACCCTTTTCAAACAAAAATGTGTACCATCGAATAGAGTATTGTTTTTACTGTGGTTTCACGACTCATTTCACCAGGTAACAAGGGTCGGATTTCGCGAACAAAAAAGGGCCTGAGAGTTGAAACAAAGTGATCGAATGGGGTTTACTATTTTAATGAAATATTGTTTGAATGTGGGCAATATTTTTAGGTATACTTTTTTTACATATACTCATAATTAACATTACTTAGTTATTATTTTGAACATTTGATTATTATCTTAAACATGTTGCAGATTCGTAATTTTTTTTTATTTGTTTGTTTCCCACAAGAAACAGCAATTTTTTCCGGTAAAAAGTAGGTAGCCAAATGTCAATCTCCGGCCCATAAACATAAACTATCTTTATGCAAAAATCGCGTCGATCCGTTGCTCTGTTGCCGCGTGAATGAAAAACAAACCAACAGACGTACAAACACACTTTCACATTTATTATAGTAGGTAAGTATATATAACATTAAGTATAGAAGGAGGGATTAGACGTCATTTCTGTATTCACTCCTTTCCACGTCCATTTCTCTAAGTATATTTTTATTATTACTTAACTCCAATTTATCAAAACAGGTGAATAATGACTTCTCCTACTGCTACCTCTATAAATATTCATAAGACAACGGATTGGCTCCTGTTATTGTCTTTATTAAGTTATCAGCGAACAAAAAAATTTAAAATTTCAGAAATTATGTTAATTGGTACATGATCGATTGTTGACCACACAGAGAGCTGATTGTTTGTATCCTGAAGAGTTGAGGTTACTTTCTACCTTCATTCTGGATTTTTTTTATGTAAACGAGTGGCAAACAAGCATATGCCCCATTTGATGGTAAGCGGTCACCGTCGCCTATAGACATTTGCAACACTGGGGTGGACGTTGCCAATGCGTTGCCGACCCTTAAGAACTCGTTTGACACCCATCTTCATTTCATTTGAAAGACTGCATTTTGTAGCACTGCGGAAAAACCTGTGGAGGGAGCTCGTTCCCCATTTAGCAAGTATGCAGGAGAAAAGGTGTTGCAGTGGCGAGATAGAACTGATTCACATCACCTAATTTATGAAGCTTGTAGAATGTAGATACTTGAAATACCAACCTTGCACTAAAAAAAAAGCTGAACCTATTAGTGTCGTATGGAAACTGCTGGCGTGTTATTTCGTTGCTTGCGAAAAGAGCCGATTAACGTACGTTTTGTTTTTTTTAAGTGTTGAAACAATTTCCGAGCAAGTGGAGACAGAGATTGGAACATAAATTAATAATACAATAACAGCGAAAAAAAACTTTGTACTTTTTTTAATACAAATAGATATCGAGACGAGCCCATAGCAGTAAATGTAGAGCTACAATCGGAAAAACAAAAATAAAGTATCACTTACTATGATATCCCATTATGCCAATCCCAATTCTTCCATCAGCTCTACCCGTCTCCTAATCGGAAGCGAACCCGGAACGGATCTCTCTACCTTCCATAGAGTAACCCTTGTCTACCGTATCCGGTTACTGTACATTACGTTTTGATAGTTTGTTTTGTTGTTTTTTGTAAATTTTTCACAGTCAACTTGTGATGGTATACCGTTACGTATCGGGTTATGGGCCTGCTATATATGGGAAAATAGTAGAGCCACAGAATAAGCAATAGTACGGGGTAGAGCCTAGGTACCTATATGCTTGATGGGAACAAACAGATAGGTCAGTCTGTCAGTTAGTCACAAGGTAAAGAATTTCTGTACAATTTTTAAGCAAATTCAAGAAAAGGAGTTGGTTCGGAATGCTTTTTTGCATTTTTGTTTTGTGGCGATGTGCTCGATTTCCCTGCCAGTTATCTACTGATTCACTATATTTCTTATATTAGATTTTTTTTTTCTTTATAGTAGGATATACTTCAAGGGTTGTCTTTTAATAAATTTTATGAATAATACCACCTCTATGGGTGGAAAAATGGGGGATAAAACTTCATATGTCGCGATATTTTTTGTGAAAGTCCGTCCTCCTTTTTTATATGTATGACGGGGCGGCGAGTCCAGGGGTCTTTTTAAAAACGGTGACGTCACCACCGGTGACGTCAACATCTTCAGCATCATGGTGACCGCTCACCCCTCGTAGAAATGAAAACACGAAGTAGCTCCATTTTATCTCAACCATTTATTGCGGCAAAGTTATATGGGAGATCTGAACGGTCCGACGGTAGGCGCAATACTGGATGTTTCCAACAGTCGGTCGCTCGTATTTATAGCAAAACAGATTGTGACAAAGAATCTTTATAAAACTTGTTAGATCTTGTCATTCTACTTTAGATTTTAATCTTCAATTGAAATTCATTACTTTTTATTAACATGGGGCCCAGGAGAGCTCTCATGATAGTTAAAATAAATGACTCTAGGCGCCCATTCCAAGTAATAGGCCGTACAAGAAGAACGGGCAAGAAACTTGTCGGCAATCTTTTAAAAAATTGTGTTTACAGTGAATTTGTTCAGTTTAACAATCATTTGTCTAGTTTTAACAATTCAATGAGTAATTAATGGTTCACAAACATTAATTAGTTAATCAAAGTTTAAGTGAAATTATTAACAATCCAATGAGTAATTTATGGTTCTAAACGCTAATTAGTAAACCAAAGTTAACATGTTTTGATTGTTGTCATTATACAACGTCCATGAAGCTCGCCTGTGACGTCATTGCTCCGATACGGCCATTCTGATAGATGGTGCGTGCTCTGCACCAATCCAGTTATGTTCTGAAACAATGAGACGTTTTCTTCTGAGTTTGGTATCTGTAAGCAACCACCGTTGCTTGCAGTTAAGTTTGCAAGAGTAATAGTTTGCATTCTTAAGAGAAAAGAAATTTTTTTTTTTTTTTTTGTTCTTTTTCTTTTCTTTTTCTTTTTGCTTTCTTTTCTTTGATCAATTATCATTACAGTGAAATTATCTAGTTTCGACAATCTAATGAGCAAACTATTTAGCTAACCAAAGTAGGTAAACATTTAGTTAATCAAAGTAGGTAAACATGCTATGTTTCCTATTGCCCTGCTCAACACCGTAGACGTAGCCCGCTTCGCGCCGACTCGGCCATTCTGACAGGTGGTGCGCGCCCTGCACCAGGCACGGTGTTTCTTAAAACTAGAAATTTGGTTTTGAGGTAGGTACCCGTACACCGGTACACTAGCTGTTAATTTTGTTTCTCATCACTGCATAAATTAAGCTGCATTGCTTATTTTTCAAATTGCGAAGATTTAATTTTATGTTAGAGTGAAACAATATTCACGTAACAAAATTATCAGCCAACTTTTAGTAGGTACTTTCTTAATAATATTCTGTAAACATAACAGTTCACATGCAAACATTCATAGTTAAACTTAAATAAATTTGCTGTACAAGGGAATGTGAGTAGCAGTAGTTTGCCAATGCTCCACGCATTATGGCTTTGATTTATTATTGGTTCAATGCAAATGCTCCACGCATCATTGCATGAATAGATTTATTATTGGTTCAATGCAAATGCTCCACGCATCATTGCATTATTTTTAAATTCTCGTAGACAGGGATGTTGCTGTGGTCTGGGCGGTCTTGTACGCCGTGGTCCACAGAGGCTCTAAGGGAAATGGGAAAGGACGATGCTGTGGTCTAGGCCTTTAAATGGCCGTGGTCCACAGAGGCTCTGAAATCTAGGAATTGATGCTGTGGTCTGGGCGGTCTTGTACGCCGTGGTCCACAGAGGCTCTAAAGGAAATGGGATACAGGTTGATGCTGCGGTCTGGGCCTTATTGTTATGACCGTGGTCCGCAGAGGCTCTGAAAAAAGTAATAAAAGAAAAACGAACAACAAACACGTTATAGTAATTATAAATAGCTCACAGGTAATTGATGCTGTGGTCTGGGCGGTCTTGTACGCCGTGGTCCACAGGGGCTCTAAAGGAAATGGGAAAGGACGATGCTGTGGTCTAGGCCTTTAAATTATGACCGTGGTCCACAGAGGCTCTGAAATAACAAAACAATAACGAACAACAAACACGTTGTTACGATAGTAATTATAAATAGCTCACAAGTAATCGATGCTGTGGTCTGGGCGATCTTCTGCGCCGTGGTCCACAGGGGCTCTAAAGGAAATGGGAAAGGACGATGCTGTGGTCTAGGCCTTTAAATGACCGTGGTCCACAGAGGCTCTGAAAATGACAAAAATGGAGGGGATATAAGGAATAAAATGATTTGTACAGTCTTAAAGACGATTCAAAATTATCAGGTTTAACAATTCGGATCCCGAATCATTAACCGAATATCACTTATCTGTAACATTCCTCGCGCAGTTTTGGAGCACAGGTTCACTAGCTGATGACTAGTGGATGAGCCCACTTTCTTGATGACCGAAGAAGCCATGTGTCACCATCACATGTAAAGCGCCAGCCTTTTACCGCACTCCTTGCGCTGTTGCTTAGGCACCAGATGATAGATGCAGCAGTCACATGAAACCATAATAAAAATGATAGTAGGCGTAGTTTACTTATCAATTCCCGACTCACACAGTACTAAATGAACACATCGTGCTGTTGCTAACGCCACGAATTTATGAAACAATCAAACAATGAAAGCTCAGTATATTCAATGAATTTTTGTAACTACCACATCGCGCATTTACGTATACCGGAATAGAAGTAACATTATGAACGCAAACGCTAGTGGCAAACGCGTTTTAGAATTAACTAGCATACACACAGATTCACAGGAAAAACGTTAATAGTTTCCCAACACAAACATCGAAGTTCAACTTAAACCAAACAAATCAAACTTCACGCTCACCACACAAAGCTTAACCCGAATTAAGAGTTGTGATGTCGATTAAAGAGACTGCCATACTTGAAATGATTTGGCGGCCCTTTTATTTAGTTGGTCAAAATAAGTTTAAATTAAATTAGAATGCTTGTTGTCACTTACAACTCACTTTCACAAATTCACAAGACCTTTGAGCAATAATTTCAAACACAATAATCAAAATCAATTAAAAGAAGCGATTTTGCTTAGAAGATCGTAGGTAGGTACCTCGCGGGTAGCTCGTGATAAATAGTGGGTAGCACACAGATAACTCGTAGATTTTTGGTATTTGTGGGTATCTCGTGAAAAACTTTTAAAAATAAAACTCAAGAAACTAAGAAATCTCGTAATCTAGTAATCTCTTGGATTATTTGTAAGTTGTAGGTTGCGTTTATGCGCATGCAAGTCTAAAGTTAAAATATGGTAGAAAAAGTTACGATTCACCTGTATTCTGATGTCATGTCTCCATCGCCTTTTTTCTTGGTTTGGTTGCACGTGTTGGCCCGTTCGTGTTGATACCACGGACGCGGCTGGTGTGTCAGTATAATCTTCAGGAGTTGGTAGTTATGGGTCATCTCTCGCCAATACGGTGGTGTGTCAGCATAATCTTCAGGAGCTGGTGTCTGCTATGGGGACCTCTGCGGCGACTGGGCTCGGCTGCATTGCCCATTTGTGCTGGTCCTTCAGGTGACAAGCGGGTGAGAAGGCTAGGACTGGAAAGCTAGGCTCCAATCCCACT
The DNA here is from genome assembly GCA_907269065.1 of Crocallis elinguaria. Lineage (NCBI taxonomy): Eukaryota > Metazoa > Arthropoda > Insecta > Lepidoptera > Geometridae > Crocallis > Crocallis elinguaria. Next base: position 19,082,491 of record OU026068.1, read on the forward strand.
CCATCTGTGCTGGTACTTCAGGTGACAAGCGGGTGAGAAGGCTAGGATTGGAAAGCTAGGTTGTTCCGTTCCAATCCCACTTCTGATGACGGGGCGGCGAGTCCAGGGGTCTTTTTAAAAACGGTGACGTCACCACCGGTGACGTCAACATCTTCAGCATCATGGTGACCGCTCACCCCTCGTAGAAATGAAAACACGAAGTAGCTCCATTTTATCTCAACCATTTATTGCGGCAAAGTTATATGGGAGATCTGAACGGTCCGACGGTAGGCGCAATACTGGATGTTTCCAACAGTCGGTCGCTCGTATTTATAGCAAAACAGATTGTGACAAAGAATCTTTATAAAACTTGTTAGATCTTGTCATTCTACTTTAGATTTTAATCTTCAATTGAAATTCATTACTTTTTATTAACATGGGGCCCAGGAGAGCTCTCATGATAGTTAAAATAAATGACTCTAGGCGCCCATTCCAAGTAATAGGCCGTACAAGAAGAACGGGCAAGAAACTTGTCGGCAATCTTTTAAAAAATTGTGTTTACAGTGAATTTGTTCAGTTTAACAATCATTTGTCTAGTTTTAACAATTCAATGAGTAATTAATGGTTCACAAACATTAATTAGTTAATCAAAGTTTAAGTGAAATTATTAACAATCCAATGAGTAATTTATGGTTCTAAACGCTAATTAGTAAACCAAAGTTAACATGTTTTGATTGTTGTCATTATACAACGTCCATGAAGCTCGCCTGTGACGTCATTGCTCCGATATGTATTTTATAATATTTGGAGATGTAAATTAGTATGTAAAATAATTTAAAGTATTTTCCGAACGTAAATTATAATTTATAATGTAGCAAACTGGGTCTGTACAGCTCTAGGAATATCACAGGTTTTTGAACCCCCATGACTCGCGCAGTCATCAATGGTCATCATCTACGGATGCTTGACCACTATAACAGTGATCAATTTCTTTCTGTAACTGGTGTCATTTGGAGTCATTTGCCGGGAATGTCATTGTGAGCTAGATCTAGATTATTACAGTATACCGTGAAGAACTCAGTTCATACTGTGCGGGTAACTGTTGATACTGTGCCAATGACCTTTATAGGATATTAGTTGCTCTCCATGGTTTTAGTCACCTGAAGATTCCAAAAAGAAACGTTCATGATTTCTGGAAATAAATCCGCTGTTTAAAATGGTACGACCTATAAACTATCTGTCTTGCTGCATGAAAGAAGGACAGACTTCATACTTTCGCATTTATAATAAACTTACGCCTGCCCTCCTCAATCGTAGGGCGTATATACCTACTTATCGGAAATAATGTTTTAGAACAAAGTTTTTACTAACACTTCTTGCGAAATTCGTTATTTACAAGCTTATATTTAAATACTTGGACTCCTTTTTGTCTGTTTGTCAGTAAGAAGTGACCTTTGATATTTCAACCACAACCATGTCACAATATCCTATCATACACCTACTTGACATTGGCGAAATTGTGGCTAACATTCCTCAGAAGCCAGGAAATAAAGAAAGAAGAAGATCTTATCAAACTGAAACTACAAAGACAGACGTTTGACAAAGTACCTTTTGTATTTCAAAATCTTGTTTAAAAAACAAAATTGAAACAAGGTGAAAAATTATGTTTAGAAATATTTTCATGTGTACTCTTTGCGCAGACTTTGTTTAAACTAGAGGCAATTTTCTTGCATGAACTAAATCATTTTTTGACCTAACTTCCAAAAATAATAATGAATTTTTAAGCTCTCTATTTAACACGTTAGCTGCGGCACCAATTTTTGCAAACTTTCCGTTCCTGCGGCACGAGGTATTATCGGCCCGCACCGTGACCAGACGTTAGGGCGACACGCGGTCTATTAGACCCCACCTCCTTTAACAGACTAAAATCCATTTTCTGGCGCGAAATCAAAGATAAATGAAAATTTTGGTCCTTATGGATATAGACAGTGAATTGATGAACCCTAATGTACCGTCGCCCCGGGATCTGATAGCTAGTTTATTAATTATTGGCAAAACAAAATATGGGATCTTATACACCTCGTAACGCACTGAAATAGGGTAAATTTTCGCTAAGATTAGTGATGAGAAAAATAATATCGACGCAACGACTTTTATCTATTTTTGTGTGAAAGTCTTAATGCGGTTCACAGAATAGAAAAAAAAGAAAACCAGAAGTAGAAAAGAAACTATCCTATTTATTCTGCCTCGGGCTTAATACTTACTAACACATAATTTCTGTACTTTTACCATCGTACAATAATATACCTACTCCGCCTGGTGCTCTCTTCCGACCACGTGACTGACACATGCTTACGTCATCATATATCGTGTAAAATTTACATAAGTCGAATCTAACACACTCAACAAACTTGGTGATTAAAAATAACCCTGTACATATTTTGTTGTTTTTAACGTTTTAGTATTGTTGTTATAGCGGCAACAGAAGTACCTACTTAATTTGAGCAAACTTCAACTATCTAGTTATCGCGATTCTTGAGATATCTGGTGACAGACAAACGGACAGACAGCGAAGTCTTAGTAATAGAGGGTCCTGTTTTTATCTTTCGATACGGAACCCTAAAAATCGTTAGGTAATCTTTATTTACTTTCAAAACCTAGACAAAGAACTACTGAATTATTAATTAATTACTTACCTGTTTTGTCAACGGCTGCTTTGCGTTTTTGCGGAGTTTTTCACTACCTACAAAAATATCAATTAAAAAACTTACCTGTTTTGGTTCTGTTTCTGGGTTTTTTAAAATTAACTTCTTCCGACACCGTTTAGACATGTTCGGCGATGTAAAAGGACGTGCTCTCCAATCGACGTGATGCACAACACTAGTCGCGGGAAGTTCGCGTTGGGTGCGGTACGAGGTCCGGGAGGATATGGGACGTTTTAGCCTCGTTCCGCACTGCATTAAAATTATATTAATACAGTGCGGTACGAGGCCTAAAACATCCGGTACCAAGGTAGGTATACCACCGAGTCCGGGACCATTAGCGCATCTCAAATATACGTTTATCTCTTTTCTATACTGGACCAAACCAAAGCTATGCCCTTCGCACGACAGAGATGTTCACGTTTTTCCTTGCCGCACCACAAGGAAGTTGCATGAGGGGTGATTTAGGCCTCGTTTCGCACTTAACGTGTTAAGTGATGACAAAAATCATAAAACACAATCCGAGCCAGGAAATGATAGGTACGGAAGCGGACCACCGACCAAGTGGAAGCTGTCAAATGACAGATAAACACCACAATCACGCTATTGATAGACAAACCGTTTAGCGAAATTACAGAGCGGCGGAATAAACTGTTAGATTTGACGCCTGGGCCGTTAATGATGAAGAGGCATCTTGGGGGGTGAGTGGTAGATTGTGGTGAAGCGATACTTTTTAGTTGCAATATGGAATATAGAATTAAAAACCGGAAATCGAATTCCAATGCTACCGCCGTGGGCGCCATCATTTTAATACTGTCTTATGTGTGACTACTCAGGAATGGCTATAATAACTAGCTGCTACATAAACATTATAACAGGTAAATAAAGATAACTTATATGTACAAACGAGTGCGGAGCAAGTGTGGCCGAGCGGGAACTTGTGTGACTTTCAATCCGACGCACCATAGTTCGAATCCCGAATCGGCCCGCACCAATGACTTATATCAAGTTATGTGATATAATCCCAGTTTTTCAATGTGCACTTCTACTTTCTAGTCACGTAAAATCAATAATCAGGCTTATACTCGATAACGACTGGATTATTTATTTGGTATATCCATCGTCTTAATGAGCATTTAATTTATTACAATTACTATTTCGTAAAAAAAGCATGTCCTAATTTGAAGAAAGGGCTTGGAAAATGAACTTGGTTCACATTTCCAACCCACAACTAAAAGAAGTTACCCAACTTCGTTCTTTGAAACGCCTCAGAGGTTACAGTGATTTCACCCGAAGCTGTGTATCGATGCCTCTTTTGTACGAGCGTGAAGATATAATGTTAAATACTGATAATAGCTGTAAAACGGGAGCAGTCAGCAATCGTCGTGACCAATTTTAGCAGTTTGCTCAATGTGGTGAAAGAAGGTTGGCGGGTCAAAGTCGTGGGACTTTCAATTCATATTTTTTTTTACTGAAAACTTGAGTTGTGTCTTGTAACAATGTCATCCTTCTTCATCTTCATTCAACCTCTTTGCTCATTTACCCTGGCCATTCACGCAATCTAAATTTAAATTTATATATTAAAGATATTCTCCACAGATTAAATATCGCTGCAGCTGAGACCCGGGCGGGATACGTAGTAGGTATTTGTATTTACAGCTACTCTATGATTCATATCCTCTTTGCTAGCTAGCTACATATATAGTAATCTGTGCTCTTTGCCGGGATAGTGCGGCCGCGGGACAGCCATTTTATGTTCTATAGTGTCTCTACGTGAATACTGGTGACTATAATTATCTTAGCCTCAGCTAGTAAGTCTTGTGATGCTAGAAAGTTAGGATGCTACAAGAGCTGTAGTAATCTGTAACTGTTTTGTACTGGATTGAGATAAAAACAGTAATAACAGACATCTTCGAGCGCGTTGCAGCTCTGCACTGACCATAGAGTAGTACTATAATAAAAGGAATAGAGTGCGCTCTCTTGTCTAATTCACGATGTATGGCGATCAACGCCACCTACAAAAAGGCGGTGAAACTACTTTACTATCTATGTGTGCGTTCTGTATTTTACACACACACACATTCATACTTAACTATCTATGTGTGCGTTCTGTATTTTATATACACACTCATGCTTGTATACCCATGTGTGCATTCTATATTTCACACACACATTCACACAATTTCTATGGTACCTGCTTAGTTCCTGCGCAAGTAAATGTATCTACTTATATGGAAAATTGCACCCTTTCCCATGTTTGTGCCTAGGAGTAGGAACAAAATATACAGTACCAAGCGTAATATGTAGATGTAGAGCAGCAAAAAGGAAATAACAAAAGCGAACACATAATAATTGAAACTCTTTATATTTAAAACAACAAGAAAAACAATGCATAATTAGACGGAAAACACTAAAAATGATCAATTAAAAGTAACAAATACATAACTAGAACACAACAATTACTTAAACCACTAATTTATATCATTTAAACCGCAAAAAATATCCAGAAATCACAATGTTATTTTTCGAAACAGAAACTATTTTATTTTATTTGTTATCCGTTTCCATGGTAACCATTTTAACTTTGACATTTTTAAGTAACGTCAAAATAGTATCACGCCTTTTAACAGGTGGCGTTAGTTCCCGTGTCTCGGGGCTCGACTATGGAACTGTCACAAAGTGTACCCCCCCTGGCACTGACCATAGCCACTAATAAAATCTAGGTGGAACTTGTTGGATACGAATAGTTTTGGAGGCACCCTAGACGCTCAAGCAAACGTACGTTTGCTTGTCAGAATAACAACGCTTTTGCGTCAAGTGCGGATTTCGTGATACTCGAAATGCGCGTTTGACGCAAAAGCGTTGTTATTCTGACCAGAAAACGTACGTTTTCTTGAGCGTCTAAAGTGCCCCTTGCTTTTTAACAAACGACCTGTTAAATCGATCAAGTGGTCAACTTATCCAAAAGTATTTTCAAGACCACAGACTAGACACTAACAGAGATACAAAAAAGTAAACACTGTTTTGATTTTCACCTAAGCTTTAACATACGTAAGTACAATAAAATTATAACTTCCTAAAGCTAAGGATCTTCCATTAGTTGGTTAAAAAAATCAATTTCCATGCCTGGTCTTTACGCCCGAAGCTTCTCTATAGCAATTATAGGTTATACATGGTGTCCAAGAGTTATCTTAAGGTATATATGGTACCTACATTAAAAGGTGAAGATGACGGTGGCGAAGGTGGGGATGATGGAGGTGGTGACGATGATACTGTGGTCGATGACGTGAAGTAGTCTGGCATAATATACCATACAAATAAATACCATATACATGGTGTATATGGTATTAATTATAAACAATATATCTATACAATGTAGATTCAGGGAAACCTAGTCTGTTTTTACAGGGTCAGCCATTGGATAATTGAGCAAACGATTCAAGTCTTGACAACCCGCCAGAGTAAAATATTGTAACAAGTCAGTGTGTATTGTAGTACCTATGTTTAAAAACAACATCCTGTTAATTACATTTATCAAAATCAGACAATTTTGTGAGTCTAAGGAATCAGTTCGTTTTGATGATCGATTATTTTAATACTTAATATAAAATTCACACGATTTAGTTTTTTTGCTTCCGAAACCGAAAGTGTTGATTTTAGCTCCAGGGCATAATTCACACCTCAAACGTTAACTTAAAAACTGACGTTAAGTTAACGTTAACTTTACTTGGAGTTTTGCATTGTTATGATAACTTGTTTTGGTTCAGACTAGCGTGGTTGAAAGAACAGTTGCTGATTAAATGAAAATAGAATCAAATCGTAAAATTATTGGAATTATTGGATTGAGGGAAAGTTTTATCAATAAGTTCGCTGATTATAGCTTCCTCTGGACTCAACTGAAGTTTTTAGTTTGAACTTATCAAATTCAAACAGTTAAAAGTTTTTTTTCGTAAGTAATGGAATACTTTGATCCCTTCCCACCAATCACCAACTATTTATGTATATCAGTTTCTCAAAAACTTGCCAGTAGAAAACCAAAACCCTTTTGAGACAATTCATTAGGGCTTGGCGACTGATAGTTCATAAATATCAATAAGTTTAGAAAGGATTACTTACTTAGTTTTATTTGTCCTACGCTTGTCAAGGCCTGAAAGAGAATCTGGGGTTTATACCTCCTGTTCCTGTTTTATACCTTTTTTTCATAACTTTGTACTTGAAGAAAGCAATTGAAGAAGCTAGGTATTTATAAAGAATTGTTATAAAGTTCGCGAATTGACTCGCAACGATTTTAACGGTTTTTGGTGATAACTATGCGTGTATAGACTATAGAGCGGGTGTGGCCGAGCGGGAACTTGTGCGACTTTTAATTTGACGCACCATAGTTCGAATCTCGACACTCGCACAAATGACAATCAAGTTATGTGCGTATGTATCACACTCACTCTAAACGGTAAAGGAAAACCGTGAGGAAACCCGCATGTTCAAGAACCACAAAATTCGAGAACATGTGACATCCACCAAGCCGCACTGGGCCCGCGTGGTAGATTTTAGCCCACACTCTCTCTTTCTGAGATAAGGCCGTTACCCCAGCAGTGGGAGCTCGATCATGTGCGTGTGTACGATAGATTAATTAACCATAATGTAATAAAAATGCAATTGCGCCACATTCCATATTTTAGTTAAATTTTAAGATGAGTACATGTCCCTTTTAATAACGGTAAATGAAAAAGTAAGCACTTGTCTTTCACTCAACAAAGGCGTATTTCCATCCGTCTCTCAGACGCCACTCATAATTTCTGACCTTAACATTTCAAAACGAAATAAAACGGTACAGTGGCCCTCGCCACAGGTAAAAGAAATAATAAATATTATATATCAATGAATAGAGGGTTATTATTAAATATCCAAAAGATAAATCCTCACGCGATCTCAGGATAAAGGGTCTTTTGAGTTAAAGGCAGCGGTTTTGAAGTAACTACTTACCACACAATCGATAACGAAAATACGAAATTACTTGTAAGTACTTTGCCGTAACGAAACTGAACTGAAGGATTTTTTATACTACGAGGTAAAGGCGAGCAGGTCGTTTGCCCGATAGTAATCGAAACGCCTGCTCATAACAATAGTAGGCAACTAGAGTTTTGAAACAAGTACTTACAACGACCTACGCGGCACTGTAATGCACTCGGTAAGTACTCTGAGACATTATTATTGGCTCATAATTTCACACACGACTTTGCTCATCACAATCTAGTAATGAATGCACAGTACTGCTTGTTGGCAGATTACCCGAGCTTCAGTTAGTAAATAACATAGAATATTCTGATATAGTTACTCTATAGGACGAGAGGAAAAACCAAACAGGAAGCGTTAAGCCAAGTAGGAGAGGAACGAACCTTATATACTTAAGACAATAGATAACAAGAGGAAAGATACAAGAGGCAAGGCGAGGACGAGGGAGTCCGGGAAGATCGTACCTAGACTATATCAGAGGGTGGATGTATTGGCATCTGGCGGGAGATGACAGCAGATGGAAAGCATTTCGCCGGCAAGAACAAAGTTCTTATAGAGACAAGGTGAAAAAATGTGTAGGTACGTGAAGTATTTTCAATAGCAGGAAGATACCTTGAACGGTGAACTTGGAATAATAATTACTGTTAGAATGATATTATTATACATATATGTTATATACCTATTACCTATACTAGGTACGTATTTTCATGTTACTTTTCTAGAATAGGTAAGTAGGTGTACCTACTTAGTCAAAACAGGGCGCTCCAGCTGAGTTCTTGCGTATAATTGGTAAAGGAGTAAATATAACACGTTTCTAAATAAGTACAATTTTTAAATTAAAATCATTTACTCCTTTACACAATAAAAAAGAAGGGCTTGTTAGACACGAGCATCTGTTAAAAGTTCTTATTCTAATTTAATTATAATCATTATAAAATTAAATGTTATAAGAGCTCGTTATTTTTTGACCTGGTAATACAAACAAACATCATTTGCATAAGAGTTTTGGCGGGAATGCGGAAATGTGCTGTTGTTGATTTTGTGTTATTTACTAAAACCTATGTTTCTTCGAGTGTTAATATGTAATAATGGTGGATTATTAACCATTAAGTGTTCGTAAACGTGCATGAGTGAAAGGCAAATAGTACAAAGGCGAAAAACGTGAAAAAAAAACGTGTATTTTCGTATTCTATCCAAAACTCCATAGAAGCTTCAGTAAAGTATCCACCGCTTTACTGAAGCGCCACTTCGACTCGAAAATTGTATCTAATATTGCGACTTATGGACTATGTATCCAAGTCAAAAAATAAATTTAAAAAAAAATTTGCATAAGGCCAAGAAAAAAGTAAAAAAAATTGTATAAAAATGCCACCTGGAAAACCTGCAACCACTGACTCAACATTATATTTCGCTGGACTCGACATACAAACATAATCGCTAAGCGCCATAACTCAAGTATGCTAATCGCCGATAAGAACAAACAAAGAAAAAAAACAAAAGAGACCGCACGGATAATAAATGACAGATAGATGCGCAAACAAGAGGATTTGCAAGTCAGTGCGTACGCCCTGGCCACCGAAAAAAAAAGAATCTTTGTAGCAAACCGCAAGGAGGTCCTTTCAAATAGTTTGCGCTTAGATTCAAATTTCATTTCATAATTAAACCTTATTGCTTTAATATTACGATTGTTTATCAGGAAATTATTTTTTAAAATTATTTTTACTATTTTGTTTTAATTAATAGTTTAACTCGAGTTACTTTTTCTTGTCTTCGAAATTTGTCTTTCAATTGTAAAACTTAGTGGTTCGGCAATACAGTTGCATTCAGTATTTATAAATGTTTATATATCTTTGCAGATAATTATAACGCATAAGCAAATACTGATTTGTCATAGAGCGAAAAAAATGTAAATTAGGAAGGAACCGCAACGACGAATATAATAACAAATATTGTTTTTAATAACCTGTGTTTGGTCCGATGACAGTTATTGGTGTAATTATTGGTTTACTTTTCGGCATCTGAAATATACCTGGATTTGGAAAGCTTTGTCTTCAATATGTTAGTATCTAATCAAAATTAAAAACCACGGTCTCAACCTTCATTAATTTTAAAATGAGAACGCAAACAAATAATTCGTAGGTATAAATAGTTGTCAAACGCCGTAGATATTATTATATCACTTATATTATAATACCTACTAGGGTAGTAATTTCAGATATCCCCATTTTTCTGGGTTTGATGACAAAATTTGGACAGAATAAATTGCCCAAAATTCTAATTCTGTCCGATTCTTACACGACTGCACAAAAAAGGAGTGTAATGTTTTGTGCAATTCTTTTGGTAAAAACCCCAGGGAGTCTAAAACCCCTTTTCATTGTCCCATATTTTAGTGTTTGACCACTACCTCGCCCGATCTTAGAGCCCTCCAATCAACAACATTCCAATCGAACGTTCCAAAAACCTCAGGTATGGAGAATCTCAGGCAGATTTCGTTTTTTTTTGCTATTTGATAACCAGACGAGCTGGCCTTTTGCCTGATAGTTAGCATAACGCCGGCCCATAATAATTGCAGTGCCACTCAAAACTTTGAAACACAAAGCCTGCGCGGCACTGCTGCAGTGTGCTCGTTATACCCTGAGACATTAGGTCTTAAGTCTCATAAGCCCAGTAATTTCACTGGCTACTTTTCTTATCAATAACTTAACCTTTGTAAAGTATAGGTACTCTAAGTTATCCACTTAAAATACTTCACCAACAATATTTGTTTCTAATATTTTGTCTGCACAATTTGGGCAAACAAGGTGATTAAGCCTGATTATTGGGTGCAGCTTCGATTCCCGATTATAGACATTTTTCGGTTAGAATTTGGCGGTTCCCAATCTACTTTTGCCGTGTAAATATAATGGATTACGGTAGAGTTTTTGTTTTGTTTGTTTTTCTGTCATAATTCCGGCAACCTTCCTGTTTTCTCTTGGATCGGCATCCGTTTTCAGAAAAACATGTTGAATAAATAATAAGTATGTAAGTTTACACGCAGTATCGTTACTTCATAATTGTTATTTTCCATGGCTTTGGTTCAACAAGCTTGCTATAAGTTTAGAGAACATTTTATAAATATCTGTAAGTCGATTACAATTTTTTTTTATATATAATTCTCGAGTTTGGTCGTATGCAATAATAAAAAAATGTACTAAGTACACAAATAAGTGATCAGAATGTTTCCAATTAGGTATTGTTTTCAACGTACTTATATCCCAATTAAGTTCATCCTCAGTGTTATCTCAACTCAAAGTGTTTGCCCGCGCGTTCTCAGAGTAATTACCCCAAAACATTTTATAGCATACCGAATTTTTGAGAAAACCTATGATTACCACCTCGTTATAACAAACACAGCAGCCAAAATACAACTTAAAAGTAGCCATAGTCAATAAAATATTTTTTTAAAACAAATATGGCCGACAAAAAAGAGCACCGCTAGTTTTTGGCGCCATTTTTTTCTTTTTTATAATCTAACAAGAGATGATTAAGTAATATTGTAAAACCAACAGTGGGCGTGAAAAAGCTTTTGTTTTTTGAAATTTTGTTTGGCGCCTTGTCGAGGGTCAAGCATTAAGTTATTATAGGCTATCGGGTTCGGATTATTGGATTTGGGCCTGTGAAAATCAAAGCCACTTTGCCCTTTAGTCAGGTTCAACTTTTTTTTCTTAGCAAGCCAAAATTTTCCAATAACAAGCTCGTAAGAGGACACAATTTGTTTATTTGTCTCTTAGGGTCTTAGGTTTAAGTAAGACAATAATAGTGATGTGCCTACCTAAGGTACATCCCTATTATTGTTTTATGTAACTAACTTCTAGATTTCTTAAATAAACCCGAAATACTTTTCTGTTACCTAAATATTTTTTCCATCAACGAAACTGAATCAAAGAAACATAGACCGTACCGACTTATTTTATTTTTTTAATCCAGACACCACAAAGTCATTACATACAAAAAGACGTTCCAAAAAGTGGGCTGATACAATATAGCACGAACCTCTTCGGATCGATTAATTGGGCTGGCGAAACTGACGCGAGAGGCGCGCGCGCATCACGCGGGCAAAGAAAACCAACTGTAGACGCGACAGTAGTTTTCAAAATAGGTTGGGTACTGTTTGACTACTTTCTCACGTGTTTCTAGTTACTAAACTGTGGATGACAGATACCTAGAAATGGGTACTTACACTCTTGGTACATATTAATACAGTACTGTAACTATATAAGCTGCAACTTATATGGGACCATTTATAATAATATATGTTATAATAATATTAATTGGTTAAGTATCTTTTTTTACACCCAACTAAAACATATGACCACATTACATTCATGCCAAATATTAATTTCACAAAGTAACTAACTTTCATAAGAGTTTTCCTGAGGCGCATGTGAATAAAGAATTTTGAATTTGACTAAATTTGTCATTTTGCTATTTATTCATTGCTGAATATTAATTCATTTACTAAATATTCACCCAAGAGTACAATGGCATATTTATGCATGACAAAAATTAATAAAACAAAAAAGTTAAAATTATTTTGCAATGTATTTGGGTCTTACCACCAAAAATTAAACACACATTAAACCTGTGTTAAACACTGTCTAACGCCTACACATGCCATAGTCACGCGATTAAATATGAGCAACCACAAATCCTGATTTAAGGAGTGTCTAACCGTTGTCTAATACAATTTTGTTGTGACATTTGTAATCATTTTTGACGTTTATCTTTAGACGATGTCTAGCTAAACAGGCGACTAAAAATTTTATTTTTGTGGTAACAGGGTTTATGTTTTTTTTTTTTATGCAATAAAGAATGTTGTATTGTATTATAAATTATTAATAAAATATTATGTATTCGAATATATTCCTTCTGTGTTGAATGTTGAATACTCTTTGCCGGCATCCAATCACCGACGTTTGATTTACAGCGCGCTGCTCCAGTGGATGTTTGTTTAATCGATTACCGTTTATGACGGTAGCTTAGTGTGGCCGCACCCTAATAACGGTGTGGATGCGCCTTAGTTGGAATTGGTGTTTACTTATAATGGTTTGGGTGTTAGAGAGATTGTGTGTGAAGTTTTGTATGACGGTGATTTTAGCATATTAAAAGTTAGTGCTTAATGACGACTATCTCATCTCTTGTGAAAGCTGAGGTTAGCAAGAATTTGAAGGTTTTTTACGATTATTAAGTAAGTATCTATTATCTAATTATTCTATTAGGTAAGAATCTACTTTTGACCACCAACTAACCCGATGGTCTAGACTAGGAGTTCAATTCTGATCGAGCACTGAACCAGAGACAATAATGATTCAGTTTATATTCTATAGCGATAGCCAGCTCAAAAACTATAAGTGATACCTAGCGGATATCCGCTCTTTGAAGATCTTTCCAATTTTGGAAAGATCCACCAGATGAATATGTACCCTATAGGGGTACTTACATATTTATCTATGTATTGTTTAATATTAGGTAATGTATAATGTTAGGTATACCTAACGTTACATATTACATTCATGATTATTAATAGTCGCAAGTTTCAAAAATGTCTAAGAATTTTTTTAGCTATATTTCAGTCCTAGCAATATTATCTAAAGTTCTAAAACTACCTTTTCTAATCTATATGTATACTGATAATATAAAGCAGTAAAGTTTGTAAGTTTTGTTGTTTGTTTTTTATCGCAGATCCGATTGGTCCGATTGTAAAAATTCTTAAACTAGTAGGAAGCTACTGATTATTCTTATTCCAGGCGTGCGAAGCCGCGGGCAGACGCTAGTATTAGCCAAAGTAGCTATATCAAAATATACGTTAGTGCCCATATGCCACGTAGATGTTATCAACTAACTGGCCAGTAGTTTTCATCGCATGCTCTGGGACCGTGACCATTTGCATATCAACGGTACGCCAATCTGCAGCTCTAAGCCAACTTAATCTATGAATAGGTACTAGACTAAAAGCTATATACAGCTTGCTAGATCTAAGGGCGAGTGCGGCCGAGCGGGAACTTGTGCGACTTTCAATCCGACGCACCATAGTTCGAATCTCGACTCGGCCCGCACCAATGACTTATATCAAGTTATGTATATTGACACTGGCTCTAAAACGGTGAAAGAAAACATCGTGAGGAAACCAGCATGTTCAAGAACCACAAAACTCGAGGACATGTGACATCCACCAAGCCACACTGGGCCCGCGTGGTGGATTATGGCCCATACTCTCTCTCTGAGAGAAGGCCGGTATCCCAGCAGTGGGAGCGTAAGAGGCTGATAATGAAGATCTAAGGGCGATCTATTTTCCATAGGTGGTACCATCCGCTTTGCTCGTGTAGTCTGCCCCAAGCAGTAAATGTACAATGTACATGCTAATGTACAATGCAAACATTATTACTTACATGCTCCCAAATTATCCGCTCCAGGATAGGTATCCTTCTTCCATTGAAAACATTCAAATATAGGTACCTAGTAGTAGGTATTATTATATTTTTTATTTTAGTAGTTTTCAGCCAGCACATTTGACCGTCCAAAAAGGCAAGTACACAAGTAAGGTACCTTGCGGCGTAATTGGCTGTATCGTGGGAACTACGCCACCTGCCACGTACAGTCCGTCTTTACACCATCTTTCCCATAAGGCACGGTCACCCACCGTGACCTTGTGACCCCTGTGACTTATGGCGCTTATGGAATCCATATTCATTTGATATTAGATAGGCAGATGTCACTATGCCGTGGTAGCCCATCTGACTAATAAGTTTTGGTGGTAAAATATATTTTTCCAGACAGACTTTTATAAAGTACCTAATTGGTAGTACTGTAATCTTCTGATTACCTTACAGTTCATCTTCAGGACCTTGGACAACATCTAGGAATTCTAGGATCAGAGTAGGTACTTGTAAAGGCAAATTAAACGAGCTCAGCTATGTCGATGGGGTTACGTCTTTTCGTTACAGAGATCCTGTTGCCGCGTTCCGGTTCATCAATGGTCTGATATCAGAGCTGAAGAAAGCCTAAGCCCCGAAAGAGATGGCAAATGTTGACAATAGTCGTCGACTAGTCTTTGACTGTAAATGGGACTTTTGTACATTTAGTTTAAATAAGATTATATAATGTGGGTGATTTATAGTTTTAATACCGCTATAAAGAATGTCTAATGGCCTAATTTCGATCTATACTGAATTTAACCAAACGTAACGCGCGACGCTGGACAATGAAACCTGGGTTAGTTTGTTATAAACCAATAACTAACCCAGGTTTCATTGTCCAGCGTCGCGCGTTACGTTTGGCCATTAGACATTCTTTATCGCGGAATTAAAACTATAAATCACCCACATTATATAATCTTATTTAAAATGGACTTCCGCAAAGTAACGCCTGATTCCATCAAATATACATTTAGTTTTTCTAAGCCCGCGTGCGAGTAATGAAAAGAGCAGGTCGCTTGCCTGATAATAAGCATAACTCCTGCTCATAACTGCAGTGCCACCTAAAAATTTAAAATGATAGGCCCGCGCGGCACTGCTATGCGCTCGTTACCTGAGACAATAATATCGAGTACAGTAAGTTCATTGCAAAGTACCTACTTTGCTCATCAAAACTGTATACAATAATGCGTGCACGCTACTGCTACTTGGCGGCTATAGCAAAGCTGTACTTGGTATCCACCAAGATGGACACTCCCAAAAGAGTTTGTACCTGATGATACTTGAAGTACCGTACTCCCCTCTAAGACAAAGTGTTGAGAAACAAATCTAGTTCATTACAACCAAAACCATCATCCCAAAAGTCAATCAAATCCATCTCAGACGAACAAAAACACGGTCCCGCACGTGTGGAAGTAGCGGCTCAGGTGTGCGTGCCACGTGGTAACCGCTGCGCCATATGTCACCCGGTGCGGGTTTGATAAAGAAAGGGCAGGACTTTTTTGGACGTCGGGAAATTTACTCTTTTCCTGGGTGATTTATAGTGTTATAACCATTTGCAGAAGCTGTACAATTTCTAAGGAAACAGGTAAAGGAAGTTCTCAAAGTTTGAGCTATTTATTTTTGTGGTAGGAATAGCTTCGAAGAAAATTTCTGGACACAAGCCAACATACAACGTATATTTTAACATTTTGACGAAGTACTAAAGACCACAGGAAGTAGGTATAAGTACAAAAACGTATATATATATATATATATATGTTGCGTGATGCAATATTATTTAGACACTCGGCATGCGATTTTCAGTCGTAAGCTCAAGCTATACGCTCAAGCTCATCCTATACGAGCATGTGCCAGTCAGCTGCCTTATCAGCTAACAATCTCGTGTTCGTTTTCAATACCAGACCGATTAAAACCAGCGGTCACTAGTCTTCGTGTGGAAGGAGTTGTCAATAGTTTTCGCTTCTTTTCGTTTTAGTTTAGTTTAGTTTGAAATGAAATAGTTTTAGTTTATTTCCAGATTTAAAAATCCACATACCTACATACTAATAAATAAATATCTTGCCTACCGAATAATATATACTAATTCTATAAAATATATCACTCCATCAGGTGATGGGAGAGTGGTACGTCAGAATTTACCAAAATTCTTATGCTTCATATCCATCGCAATCTTGTCCATAACGATTTGGTCGTGATTTCGTTGGCAATACCTAAAAGCGCGTTTGAAGGAAGCACGATGTTGTTTTCGGTTCTCCGCCACGATCCCCGTGGTGGGGCAGCCTGCTTGGTGACACAGTGCTAACGATTGCTGCGAGGCGGCATATTTATCCGCCACGTACTCGTTCCAACCCGGAACTGTATTTTTATTTTTAGTTTTACGTCTTGTTGTTTTAAAACAATGAGTAGCACAATTCTACAATATTTTAACAAGCGAGTTATACACATAGTCTATAGACATCGAGTCATTCACGTCCCCATATTCGGACATTAATAAATTTAACTGTTGTGTAACCGACGATCCGTAATCATTTAAGTATAAAGACGAATTTCTTTTCCAAGTCCAAGCAGGTTGTGCTGGTAATGTAACTTTATTACAGACAGTTAAATCCTTCAGCTGCAGTTTTAACACGATTGGCCTATGGTCTGTCCAATCTGTTGTTAAGTCTATGAAAATATTTGTAATAGCTCTGTATGCATTCTCAGTGGCCAAGCAGTGGTCGAGCCAGCTTGTTGTGTTATGCGCGTCACTAACGTATGTGTATGTATGGTTCGGTAGTTTTACTTTGTCCACATATTTATAATTAAATTCTAAGCAAAATTGTTCCAACTCGGTACCAAAACGGTGTGTAGGGTCCACGTTGAAGTCTCCCGTTATTAAACAATCTGCGACTTCTCTGTCTTCGACAATTGAGTGAATTTTACTATGTATTTCGCAGTACTCCGGGAAGTTGTCAGTGTTAGCGGTTGGCATATATACGTGTATAACTAGAAGAGTGTTCTTATCACTAGTGTGTATTTCGATCGCGCAGAGTCGAGAGTGGTTACATTCTATGGCCATGCACTTCAATGAGTTTTTACATAATATTGCCACACCCCCGTACGGTCTTCCAGCTAATATACCACTAGAAATATCGACAGCTGACGTTCCGATACTGTTAAAGCCATTATGGATAGTGTTAAGAAAGTGCAGGTCTGTAGGTAAAAGCCATGTTTCTTGGAGTAATATTACGTCGTTTTTTGTACAACGGTCCTGGATAAATTTGGCTGACCTTCGTATAGATCTACAATTTATAGAAGTGATATTTATATAACTTAAATCCATAATTAATTATTGGTATATTTGTTACCGCTACTACGAGCATTCTGTGGGTGATAACGTCCAACAATAACGCCTGGTGGCCAGTTGTCTTTTTTGATAACGAAAGATAATCTGTCCCAAAGTATTGTGATTTTAAACTCCGTATACGTCACCTTGCTGTTACTCGGCAGCTTTTCTACTTTGATTGCAGTTTCGCCTATTTCTTGCATATAGTCAATTAGGTCTTGAATACTAACTGAGCTGTCTAGGTTCGCAATGTATACATATGCAGTGCGTGGTGCTGCCTTAATTTTACAGTTCCTAATGCTATTAGAATTTCCAACGATATTGCGGCTTTGACGACGCTTTTTGCAAGCCACTACTTGAAAACCATCGTTATTTGAGTCTTTAGTTTCAATTATGTCTTGTTTTGACAACTGACCAACCGTGGGTGACATTTTAGACTCATTGTAGGTAGGCTTATTGATAGTTACTGGTACACCAACAATATTCTTTTCCGTTTTCGATAGTATTATAGGTCTGGTGTCCTTTAGAGGTGTCGCAAACTCGTCTACTACTAAAGGGTCATTATCCTCCGTGATTTGAGCAGTATCAAGAACATTAGTCATAGTCACATTACAGGGTAGGTGCGGCTGCGCGCAAAGTGTTGTTACCTGTTTTTTGACGTCCTCCAGATCATCTTTAGTAGCCGAGTTGTATTGGAGATTAGCTACATCTGCTTTTAGGGCAATAATGTCTTTAAGTAGACGCGTTACATCAATATGATCCCAGGTCACTGGGGGTAGACGGCTTAGTTCGCGAGCCACGAAAACTGGAACTTCACTAGGGTCGGTGGTTTTGAGCAGTTGTATAATATCCTCCATATCCCGCTGTGACTTGCCTTCGTTCCTTCTTGTCTTCAAACGCTTGTCTGTGGGTACAACGTCGTATAACAGGACCTTGGCTGCTTGGATCTCAGGAGAATTGAAGCTGCGGCTGCAGATGAGCACTAAACTTTCGTCATCCATTATTTCAATTTTATTTTGAACAAACGACAGAAGTTCATTGATGATAACGTTGCACGATTTGCATTTTGTCATTTTAAAAGGAAACGTTTTACGCGCGTCGGTACGTTTGCTCTAAGCGCGTGACGCGTACTGTTTTGTAAGAGCTTATTTCTTTAATAACCAGCGAAAACTCTAGACTATTCCTTCCACACGAAGACTAGTGACCGCTGGTTTTAATCGGTCTGGTATTGAAAACGAACACGAGATTGTTAGCTGATAAGGCAGCAGGTCCTAGGGTACCCCGTCATCATTTCAAAATCCACTTATCTTGCTGATGATGTACAATGTACATGTATACTTAATACATGCTAACCCTCGATGTAGTGCCATCGTGGTTGATGTTACGGGGTGTCAAAGGGGTGAGTATTCAGGGGTGACAGCAGTGCTGAATAATAAGGAAACAAATTTTTCATAGTCAAATCATTAATAAAATACAACATTTACTTATGAGCTTATGGGATTCAAAGTCCCATCTAGGGCTGCGGTGCGATGGTGAATGAAACTGCTGTTTGTAAACTATTATGTGTAATGTCTTTCACAAGTCACAATCAAAGTCCCAAAGATGTATTCACTTGGGCGATGCCCAGTTACGACTATGTCGGTGGAGGAGTGAAACATAGATCTCAACACCAGGAAAAACACTTGTAAATCTTGTATTTTATAATGCAAGTTTGGAAAAGTAGTGAAACTGTTGCGCGCTAAAAAGTGACAGCTCAACCACAGAGAACGCAGAATGCTCGAGTGACGTTTGGAAACATATCCAAACGCCACACCACCCCCCTACGGAGAAGGAGAATCCGTGAAAGAAAAAGAACCAAAAGACTAGAGGTCGAAGGGTTTAGAAAAATGAACCCTCCGTCCCGATCGAGTGGTATATTGTGGTTTAACAGAGAGAGGAGATGGTGCAGGTGGTACCTGTGGAGAGAAAGGCGCTGGTAAGGGTGCAGATTGCACTGGTGGAGGCATAGGCGCTGATGGTACTGGTGCAAGTGGAACTGGTTGTTTAAAATAGGTCGAGTGCTCAATAAACGCTGGTTTGACTCTATCGACACTTACTGTAATCTGTTTGCCTCTGACTTCAATATTTAATGTCTTACCGTCCTCAGACCTTGTTAAAATTTTATGAGGGCCGGTATAGGGCGGCTGTAGAGAACGTCGAACAGTGTCGTCTCTAAGCATAATGTGAGTTGCGGTAGTAAGCTCTTTGAAGATAAACGGGGCCGGCTTAGTGTGTTGTGACGCCGAGATGGGACGTAACTTGGCCATATGTCGTCGCAATCTTACGACAAAGTCTGCCGGATCCTCATGGCCTGATAGTTGAGGAGGTACCAAATAGTCTCCTGGAAGACTTAAGGTCTCGCCGTAGAGCAATTCCGCGACTGTTGTCTGTAAATCCTCCTTAAAGGCTGATCGCATTCCTAGCAATACCAAAGGCAAGGCGCTCAGCCACGAATCATCGTGGCACATAAGAGAAGCCTTAAGTTGCCTGTGCATACGCTCAACGAGGCCATTAGCACACGGGTGATAGCTAGTTGTGCGGACTCTTTTCGTACCGCACATATCTGTAAGGCGTCTGAATAAGTCAGCTTCGAACTGGCGTCCCTGGTCAGTGGTAATAATAGAGGGGACTCCGAAGCGTGAAATCCAACCAGCCACAAAAGTATCCGCTACCTCTTCCGCTGTAATGCCACACATAGGCCAAACCTCGGGCCACCGAGTGTAACGGTCAATGGCAGTTAGGCAATACAGGTAGCCCTTGCAAGACGGTAGGGGGCCAATGATGTCAATATGGACATGTTTGAGCCGAGATGTGGGGCTGGAAAAATGTCCGAGCGGTGATTGTGTATGCCGGGTCACTTTACTCCGTTGGCAGGCCACGCAATTTTGACACCAATGGCGGCAATCTTTGGCAATACCTGGCCAAACGAAACGTTCCGAAACCAATCGGATAGTTGCTTTGGAGCCCGGGTGACTTAAGTTATGCAGTTGGTCAAAAATTTTTCTCCTCAAAGGTTCCGGAACAAATGGCCGTGGTCGTCCAGTGGACATGTCACAGACCAGTGAAGTATTGGTGCCAGGAACTACGACGTTTTCCAATTTAAGGGATGAATTTATATCATTACGATACTTCTTCAGTTCGTCGTCAAGTTTCTGACAAGAAGATAAAGCAGAATGGTCAGTTTCGAAACTGACTGCTTCTATACGGGACATAGCGTCCGCTACCGTGTTGTCGGCTCCTTTTACGTAGACAATGTCAGTTGTAAATTGTGAGATGAACGAGAGCTGATTTAGCTGGACCGGTGGAAGCTTTTCACGACGTTGCGAGAATGCGTAAATTAACGGCTTGTGGTCGCTGTAGATGGTAACGTGCTGAGCCTCCAAGATATGCCGATAGTGTTGCACGCTCTCGTACACTGCGAGAAGCTCTCGATAGTATGCCGGCCATTGGGACTGCCGGGGATTCAGCTTCTTACTGAAGAAACCCAGAGGCTCCCAAGCATTATCTATTTGCTGCTGGAGACAGGCACCCACGTGAGTACTTGAGGCGTCGGTGAAAAGTCCTAAAGTGGCGTTAGGCAGAGGGTGAGCTAAGAGAGCAGCAGATGTCAAGCTATCTTTGCAAGCCTTAAAACATTTTTCAAGTTCTGGCGTCCAGGTGACTGGCGTGGAGCCTTTGCCTTGGGAGGCAACGATCGCTTCGACAAGCGGTGCTTGCAATTCTGCAGCGTTACGCAGAAATCGTCGATAATAGTTGACCATCCCAATGAATCGGCGGAGGCCTTGAACGGTCTTAGGGAGAGGAAAATCCTGAAGAGCTTGAATGCGTTCAGTAGGTGGGCGCGTGCCTTCAGCTGAAATAAGGAATCCGAGGAAAATAACCTCGGAAACACCGAACAAGCATTTGGACGGATTGATGACAACTCCATAATCTTCAAGACGCTTGAAGAGAATACGGAGGTGTTCAGCATGCTGCGAAGCGTCGCGCGAGTACACCAAGATGTCATCAATGTAGGCAAAGCAGAAATCGAGGCCTTGCACCACCTCATCTATGAAACGTTGAAACGTTTGGCCAGCATTACGCAGACCAAAAGTCATAAAAGGGAACTCATAAAGACCGAAAGGAGTGGTGATAGCTGTTTTACCAATATCGTCGGCGGCAACGGGAATTTGCTGGTAAGCCTTTACGAGATCGATTGTACTAAATATGGTACAACCAGAGACGTTATGGTTGACGTCACCAATGTGGCGGACCGGGTATCTATCGGGTACGGTGCGCGAGTTTAATGCGCGATAATCTCCGCAGGGTCTCCAAGTGCCGTCGCGTTTGGGAACCATATGAAGCGGGGAGGACCACGGACTTTTCGACGGCCTTGCTGTCCCACACTGTACCATATCATCAAAGACCTTTTTCGCTTCTTGAAGCTTCTGAGGGGCCAATCTTCTAGGTCGGCAAGAAACAGGGGCACCATCTGTAGTCTGGATGTGGTGGACCGTGCTATGTTTGGGTTCACGTGTAAGTCCTGGTGGCTTAGTGATAGACGGAAATTCCGCAAGGAGCGCACTAAATTCGGACGGTGAAGCAGAAACAAGTTTAACGCTAGCCTGGTTCAGAGTTGCGATAGCGGCAACGCATGACAAACTAGTTTCGCCATCGACAAGCCGCTTACTGGCACAATCGGGTAAGAGCCTGTAGTGTGCCAGAAAATCGGAACCGATTATGGCGATGTTGACGTCGGCAATGATAAAATTCCACCGAAACACACGTCGTAGACCAAGGTTCAGCGACAATTGCATGTGACCAAAAGTTTTGATCTCAGTACCGTTGGCAGCAGCCAGTGTATAATTTGACAACGGTGGTCGATTAGCTAACCAATGGTATGGATAACAGGAGAGGTCAGAACCTGTGTCGATTAGAAAGCGTCGTTTGGATACGCTATCTGTAACAAATAATCGGCGACTCTCCGGAAGGCAGTCAGTCGTCGCCGCTAAAAACTGCCGCTCGCGTTTTCCGCCGGCGGTTGCATCCAGGTGCAGGGCTTGACGCATTTGACAGCATTTGCACCAAATTTTCGATGGTAGAAACATAACTTATCGGGGGTCCGCGAGCGTTCGCGCTGATTTGAGCGGTCCCTCGCCATGTTCCTACCACGATCAGCAGTAAGGGCGGCGATTTGGCTTGTGAGCTCATTGAGTCGTCGTGTGATGTCGCCAAGCGATGAAGGCGAAACGGCAGAAGTACTTGCAGAGAAAACCGCTGTTGAAAGTGGAGCAGCCAAACCAGGTGAGACTTCCAAAATTTTGTCCGCTAACTCTGCGATTTTGTCTAGGGTGAGCTCAGACTGAGCGGCTAAGATAGCCTGGAGATGCTGAGGAAGACGGCGCATCCAAAGTTGGCGCAGTATATGTTCGTCCGTAAGAGTATTCCCGGCTAACGACCTCAGATGTCGTAAAAACTGGGAAGGGCGGCGGTCGCCCAGCTCCTCATCACTAACAAGCTGCCGGACACGTTGCTCTTCAGATGTTGACAATCTACGGATCAGCTCAAACTTCAGTCGACAATATCTATCTTGAAGTGGTGGCTGAAGAATAATATCCTCAACTTCACCTATAACCCGGGTATCCAACTGAGCGACAACATAATCATACTTTGTCTGATCAGCAGAAATTCCAGAAATAGCGAACTGTGCTTCCACCTGTGCAAACCAAACAGCGGGACGGTCCGGCCAAAAGGGCGGAAGTTTGACAGCTACTCTACATATTGAGAGAGGCTGAGAAGCAAGGGAAGGGTCTGTGAGGGGTGTGTCTGACTTAGCAGTTGTAGACTGTGACACCTTGTATTTTTGCAATTCTTCTGTTAAAATTGCGTTTTGCTGCTGTAACAAAGTGTTTTCCTCATGCAAAAGTTCAATGCTTCGTTCCATTTTAAAATTAAAACTTAAGATTCTAAATATTATGAAGACAGCACCACTCTATAACATAATTTTATGCCTATGACAAATGTATATGTATAAGTAGCTATGGTGCAGCACACAAATCACAAAATAGAAATACACAAAATAAAAAAAAAATGCAAAACAATACAATAACAAGACAAAAATGACACACAATAAAATCAAAACATTGTTAACCGATAGCGGCTACAGTTATTGAATATAATTGCCCTCTCATGCAAAAATGCTATGGGTTAGTTTGTGCAATGCTATAAAAATTCTTACAATTGTATCCCGTAGGCCCTTAATAAAAATGACTAAGCCCCTTAACAAGTGTTATATTAATAATCTTTAAAATGTGAGCAATGAAGGCCCCATAACAGAAAATGTGTGAGTAACTTATACCTTAAACAAAAAATGTTCAACCTGACCTGGAGAAATTTAACAATTAAGCAACAAAAACAAAACATTAACAAAAACCACCATGTTATTTGGTATTTTAACCAAGATTCACCACAACCAAAGTAAAAGAAAGTTAGTACGTGCGTGCACAAGCTCAGGTGTCCACAGGATGCCAATGAAGTTTGATAAACTGCCAACTTGTATTACTCGCAGTGCAGTGTGGCTCAACTCGAAGAATATTGAAGTTGGCGCACGAAGTATGTACACTCGATGAGTGATTACGACTGGAGTGACGAAGTACGCTAGTACGGGGCACTCTGCCGACTTGTAGGGCTCGTAGACAACACGATGTATGGTCACTGTTGACGTGACTGATTGCGGGGTCACCAATATGGGATTCAAAGTCCCATCTAGGGCTGCGGTGCGATGGTGAATGAAACTGCTGTTTGTAAACTATTATGTGTAATGTCTTTCACAAGTCACAATCAAAGTCCCAAAGATGTATTCACTTGGGCGATGCCCAGTTACGACTATGTCGGTGGAGGAGTGAAACATAGATCTCAACACCAGGAAAAACACTTGTAAATCTTGTATTTTATAATGCAAGTTTGGAAAAGTAGTGAAACTGTTGCGCGCTAAAAAGTGACAGCTCAACCACAGAGAACGCAGAATGCTCGAGTGACGTTTGGAAACATATCCAAACGCCACAAGCTGTTACCCTACTTCCTACTAATATTATAAATGCGAAAGTGTTTGTGGGTTTGTTGGTTTGTCCTTCTTTCACGCAGTAACGGAGCAACGGATCGACGTGATTTTGGCATAGATATAAGTGGTTTATGGACCGGAGAGTATAATACAGGCTACTTTTTATGCCGGAAAAATGCACGGTTCCTGTGGGGACGCGGGTGAAAATCGCGGGCAGAAGCTAGTTACTTCACAAATAGTTCGACGTAGTTCTAGTAGTATATAGTGATGTTTGCCTGATGATAAACTACACTTGCCAATGAGCAATGTAAAGCCAAAAAAATGCACGTCGTCCGATCAGTCGAACACAGCAGTCGGACTACGTTGCCAAAGCGAATAATATAATAACTTCAGTGTGTCCTAGAACTTTGAAACACAAGGGCCACGCCGAATAGTGCGCTCGTTACCTTGAGACATTATTAGGTACTGAAAGAAGACAGTGATTGTAATTTGAATGGTGATAGCCTTTTCTAGTGCAAGTTGAAAGCTGAAAATCTGGAGTGTGCCCTGGCAGGCACGTTTGACAAGCCAGTTCCTTCTTATTTTGCCCCGCGAATCATAATTGTCCAACCGTCTCTCTACTGGATGACCACCAGTTGATACCAATACAGTTGTATTGTGAGACCACCCCTTGCAATGTAGAATTATTTTAATTAGCCAACCGATGCGAGCCGTTACTCGGAGGGTGAGCATATGGTGACTTATGGAATGTTATGCCATGCTTTTGTCTGCTAAACTTTAACTTTAGCGGTGTCAAATATACAGAATACATATAAACCAGTTTCAAAAAATAAGAAAAAATATTGTTAGTGGTAGTACTAACTCTTCTGCGAGTGTCCGTCTGGGTTGTTTCCACCGCTTTGCTCGTGAAGTCTGCAAGCTGTAGTGTGCAAGCATTACTGTGTTCCGGTTGGATGAGCAGAGTAGCCAGTGAAATTACTGGGCTTATATGAGACTTAATACCTACCTATAATGTCTCAGGGTAAGGAGCGCACTGCAGTGCCGCGCAGCCCTTTGTGTTTCAAAGTTCTGAGTGGATCTGCAATTGTTATGGGCCGGCGTCAAGCGCCCAGCTCGTCTCTTTACAAAATGCATAAAAAAGACGACATTTTTCGTTTCAGGAAAATTACATCACACAAGATTCTATATCCTCTGAGGTGTCTTCGCCTGAGATGGTGGAAATAATAAGGGTCGTGATTAGGTAATTTGCTTGTACCTACATTATATATTTAGATTATAGATAATGCATACCTATACAATTAGGTTCAATACATTTTTCACGACTGCCCAAAAAAGGAGTGTAATGTTTTCAGGGTACATGTATGTAGGTATGCGAGTTTCTTTATTCCACCATAACTTTTGAAACGCCTGAACAGATTTAGATGTAGGTATGTGGTATCGTTATAGAATCCTTAACCATCCCGAGTGACACAGTATAGGGAGCAGTCGTGATTTTTATTCTATTTAATTATTTACCCGATTGAATTGTCGCTGATGCGCTTTGAAGCTGCATAAAAAGTTTACTTCTATAAATACTTAATTTAACTGGTATAAATAATTTTTATCTTATGAGTATATCTACAAGACTAGGTAGCCGACAGACACCGGCTAACCACTTCATCGCCTTGAGTCTAAACAAGGGAGAAACTACCCGTAACATTATAGGCATCCCTTATTGCCGCCTACCTGCGCCTATCCCAATTTTTTCCCATAATTTAGATTTTTTTCTCCGGCAATACTAGGATGCTATTATTTTGTCATAAAATATTTTACACAATCCCGGAGTTGAGAGGAATTCCAATGAACGTAATTAGACACGGTATATACGAGTAGGTACCTATAGTGAACTTGCAATTATCCTACTTCCTACTAATATTTTAAATGCGAAAATAGTACCTAATAGTAGTGTTTGTTGGTCTGTCCTTCTTTCACGAAGTACGTAACGGAGCAACGGATCTATATTATTATGATTTATGCAGGCATAGATATGGTGGACCGGAGAGTAACATAGGCTACTTTTTATCTCGGAAAAATGCGCGGTTCCTGTGGGAACGCGGGTGAAACCGCGCCTAAATCTAGAAAGTAATGTGTATTATCACCTTATTTTTGGGGTGTAAACTTGGGTAGCAAAAAAGGTGTCGCATAACGGTCGTCATAACTAGGACAATCGGATCGTCGTTATCTTGATCGCTAAATAATGACGGATCATTTGTCACCTCAACCCTTTACCACCCTTTGACACTTTGGAAACAGTGGACTAGTTTTTGTGAACCGCCAAAAGGGCTGGAGTTCGGTGGACATATCTTCTGTAGCACGTACACCTAAGGGATACGGGATCTTTTCCCTCAATAGGAATAGGACTAACACTAGTGAAAATGCAAGAATTTGTGCGTGTTTGAGTATCTTGGAACCATCGTCCGTGTATTTCCTGATTTCCTAGTTACCAGGGAATTGTAGTGGAGAGCTTGATGGTCGGGGTAAGTAATTGTATGAGTTAAGTAATTGTAATGAGTCATGTGGATCACTCAAATTAAAGATTTGGATGTCGGCGTCTAATTTAATGCCAACAATGCCGGTGTAGAGTACACTACAATAATTATTCAAAATTTAGTAGGACGGCACAAATTGTAACTGGATATTAGGTAAGTATTCTTTGTTACAAATACTTGTGTATATTTATTTACAGTTCTACCATATTGTACATTAAGTAAATAAAAAAGAACTAATATTGGCACACGATTTTACTTTTAAATATATTTTCAACTTTTCAAACGAAAGAAAACCTTTTTCACAAAAGCGCCATCTAACAAATCTTTAGGGAAACATTAATAGAACTAAGTGACATCTTGGTTGTTCAGCCTCGGAAATTATTTCTCAAAGAATTGCGCTTGCCTGTCGAAAGATGGCAGTAAATTAAACAACGTACAAAATGGTAATAATTATCTTTATTTTTATTTATTGTGATTATTCTATGCAACAACCATTGATCACATATTTTGTTATTAATATTAAATAAATCAGTCTTATCTCAAAAGACGAATTATTTACAACTCTTAGATATTTTTAGCTAAGATACAATAATTATTGTACAGCTAAATTTATAATTAATATTTAACTTTGTATTTTTTACATTCTAAGGTAAGCTTGATTAAATTTAATTGTAATCAAACATCTAGTGCAAAGATCTTGTAACAATAAAATATATCAAAACCTGAAAAACAAACATTCTTAAATTGACAAGGCACACTACGCTAATGCAATTTGATAAACTTTGCACTGAGTTTTCAATATAAATTAACCACGTTTCTAAGTACTTAAAACCTAATTAAATATATATGTACATTTAGTACGTTAAGCCTTTTTCTTCCATCGCTTCTCGTATTTTGCCCGGCTTGGGCCAGAACACCATAAGTATTGTGGAACCTGCCAAATAAAATACATTTTTACTTGTAGATATGTATACAACCTGATTTTAAATTGGTATGTTATCCCAAAAGGGGGTCAATGTACTCCTGGAAGTGAACAACATTTGTTTTAGGAGTTTTTGAATTTCGCCATTTTTCATTGCAAAAAAAGGCATTTAAAGTTTACGTCTAAATTTTACTATGGAACTTCCGGACAGCCCTAGATTAGCTGATTAACTTTAACTATGTCAAACTTTGTTAAATGATAATGTTGATTAGATGAGACTTAGAAAAATACCAGAAAATGTCGCGCACTTCCTGTTTGAAGTTTTTTTTTGGAAATTTTAAATGACGTTTTTCCAATGGAGGTTCTTACAACTTGTCGACAACCACAGTCCAAATCACTCCCTTGCGGGATCAATCTCGTATACGTTTTCAATTCCAAACCGATTAAAACCAGCGGTCACTAGTCTTCGTATGGAAGGAATAGTATGGAATTTTCACTGGTTATCATTTTAGAAAGTTCTTACAAAACGAAAAAAAGAGAAAGCTCTAGACAACTCCTTCCACACGAAGACTTGTAATCGCTGGTTTCAATCGGTTTGGAGTCGAAAACGAAGATGATTGTCGTTAGCCGGTAAGACAGCAGGGAAAACTTTGTGTCGTGACTAGTGACCATAAA
The DNA here is from genome assembly GCA_907269065.1 of Crocallis elinguaria. Taxonomy (NCBI): domain Eukaryota; kingdom Metazoa; phylum Arthropoda; class Insecta; order Lepidoptera; family Geometridae; genus Crocallis; species Crocallis elinguaria. The sequence continues at coordinate 19,111,168 of OU026068.1, forward strand.
GTTTGTTGGGTCCAAGATGTTTGTGTTGCGTACCTGTGTGTCATCTGCTATACAGAATCCTAGCGTGGGAATGAGCGTGGTTAGCAGGTAGCTGATATCACTTACCAGCAGTGAAGGCTCCAAATATGGTGAATGCAGCTTCACAATGAGTCTCCAAGGTCGCTCCCAGTAGATTAGAGCCGACAGCTGCACCAGCCCTTCCTACCATGTACATAACACACATTGCCATCGCTCTGGAAGAACAAAAAATAAAAAAATTAGAAAGAAATTAGAAAAACAATGAGATTTTTTTCTTAAATATAAATAAGTATCTAATTATACAGGGTGTAATGTAATTACAATTATCCCTTTAATAGCAACATACAACACCTTTTATGTAAGCTGCCTTTTTTCTTGCTGAAAGTAATTTTTTCCGTAAGTTATCTGTGCATGCATGTTTTCAAAAGTTAGAGTCGAACTTCTAATTACTTATATAATTATACAGGCTGTAATTACATTATTACTTACGGAACTACTTACAGATTACTTACGGGATATCATAATAACAGCTCTTTACTAAATGCATATGAAAGTATATAGGTATATACGGTATATACGGTACCCATAACAAAACAACGATTTTTAAAATGTTTGTCTGCCTGTTTGTACCGGGTAATCTCCGAAACGGCTGGACCTATTTTGACAGGACTTTCACTGGCAGATAACTGATGTTACAAATAGTAACTTAGTAACTACGTGGGCAAAGCCGCGGGACACAGCTAGTATATACTAAAATGAATAATCACCTGAGACACGTAGGAAATACGTCGACAGCGATTGCTGCCAGTATGGAGGCGGCACATCCAGAGCAAAGAGAAACTATGAGCAGAGCAGTGGCCGCGCCCCCTTGCGGCACAAACGCCGCGCCCACTGTCGCCACGCCGCAGATCAACATTATCACACCTGCCGTGTGTAAACACCATTATATCTTATTGACAAAAAGAGAAATACAGTGTTTTATAATGGCTCCCGCACTAGGTCAGGCCTGTATCGCGGGAGGCCGTTTAGAGTTTAGGGCAGGATACTCCGCACCGCTTTCTCGCTCGCGCATATCAACATTTTTGAAGATATACATTATACAATCACTTAATAGAATTGAATGCATGATTTGCATGAAACACAAAATACATAATTAATGTCGTTATACAGGTTTAAGAACATCATATTAACACAATAAAAATTAAAATCACAAAAAAAACATCCACATCGATACTGCATCTAAAACTTCCCGAACTCAACGATTTTTTTCATAATCCAATAGTAATTTAATTGATACCAAAACATGCTTTACATTTCAATTAATAAAAAAAATTATGACAACTATGTACTTAAACACAGTTTTTCACGGCCAAAATCCACAAAATGCATGTATTTAGTACAGTTTTACGACCCGCGTTGAACAAGTGATTTCAGATGTTCATTCAAATTTGTATAGGGCGTTTTAGCGCTCAGTTGAAACGCCCGACTTTGACTCTCGTTTTTGACGTTTCTAGCGTCCGATTTCCAGTTTTTCGCTTTAGACATTTCATTCTCATGAGAAAACGAATTGATTCACCTTAAAAAAATGGAGTCAACATCCTTATTGAGGTTGTAAGAGAAAGTTAAAGTAAAAAAAAGAAAAGGTAAAAAATGGAGACCACCATAAGGCCTAATGTTCAAATAACATCGACGAGGAAACCAGAAAATGCATAATGTAAACATACTCAATAAAATAAAATAGAGAGTGAGTAAACCGGTTCAATCCAGTTTTGGAAGTCGGCTTAAATGCCCTCCAGCAAGGTGAAGAAATGACCTTCGCCAGAAATCCAAATGGACCAAAACAGTCGAGATCGTACTTTTGAAATGAAATGTCTGTTTGTAATATCAAAATAACAGCTTTTTACCAAATGCATATGAATTATGAAAGTATAATTATACGGTACGTATAACAAAACAACCATTTATACAATTTTTGTCTGTCTGTCTGTTTGTTCCAGGTAATCTCCCAAACGGCTGGACCGATTTTGACGGGACTTTCACTGGCAGATAGCTGATGTTACAAGGAATAACTTAGGCTGCTTTAATTTTAGAAAAATAATTAGGGTTCCGAGCAAAAAAATAAAAGAGCAATATTACTTTAACTTTACATTCCAATCCAACGTTCCAAAAACCATCCGTGCGTGGGGAATCTCAGATGGATTTGGAGTGTATTACGTGAAGTATACTAATCCAAACGTTCAAAATCCAACGTTCCATTCGTTAGTGGCCGATACGATGATCCATTTCGTGCTTAGTTGGCAGTACTCGAAACGCAGAATGACCGAAAAATGGAGTGATGGCGCGCCCGGAATGGAGTGCCCGTCTGTGGGCTCAAAATTGGACCGAAAAATACACTGTCCCAGTGAGAATCACCACGCGGCTGAAACCGCGGGTAGTAGCTAGTATACAAAAATATTTAATATAACTTACAGTACAGAGTCTTCCGGCCGACTTTGTTGATGAACACTCCAATGGCGAGGTAAGTGATCGCGAACACGGCACCCATGGACATGGATATCGGAAACACTGCCACAGACACTTCCGCTTCACACTTCTTCGGCCCGGACTGTAGCGCTAACTGAAACGTACAAAAAAAACTTATAAATACGAATGTTTGATTGTCCCTCTTTGACGCAGCAACAGAGCAACGGAACGAAGTGATTTTTTGAATAGAGATCATTTATGGACAGAAGAGTGCATGACTGCTAACCGGAAAAAAACACGGTTGAGAAATCTCCCGTCTCACTCTAACTTGACTGTAGAGTCCGCGCCACGAAAGAAGTCCCGTAGACGGGGCGATGTAGTAGCTCAAAAGTATAAGGCCAACGATATTTCCGATTTTCTCTTCCACGTATTTATTCAAAAGCAGAAAGCTTATGTATATTTAGCTAGTATCAATGTGTTAAAGAAGTAAACTCAAGATTTAATTATGAATAAAGGCGAAGTGGGTGACTTTCGTTCCTCTTTATTCCGCGGGACTTCAGTCGTGGCGAGGACTCAATGATCTGCGCCGCAAACTATACGGATTTACGGAAGTCCAAACGATAACTTTGTCGAATCGAAAAAGCTGATAAATTTATCGAATGTTGCGAGTACCGAAGTCTGATCGTAAAGTATTGTAGTAGTAAGTAGCTTTATATTCTCTTTGGATTCGACCTAGTTATTCGATAACTTTTGGCGATTGTATTAAGGCTCGATAAATTATATAAAAAATCGATAAACCCAATTTATCGATTTGAACTGTCAATTTTATCGACCGAAAAGATCCGTACTTGCGCTGATTAGACTTCAAGGAACATGTTTCCTCGTGTCCTAACTATTGCGTCACAGTGTGATAACACATAATTAGCTCATCCTTTGTTTATGAGTATTGTCGAGTAGAAAAACGTAAACCAAAACTGTTCTAGAAATACCAGGCTAACATAGAATAAAGGAGTAAGACTCTGATTTTATCTTACACTATTCTCCTTCTCATTTATGCTCGCCTAGTACCATGCCTAGCATTGTGCCTAATGAACAGGGGTTTAATTTTTAATATACGCAGTTGACTTAAATATTTAATCAGTTAGGCATCCTAGTTAGGGCACGAACGGAGATTAGCCGGGACAGCGGCGCGAGTACGGATCTTTTCGATAAATAAAATTGACAGTTAAAATCTATAAAGTGGGTTTTATTCAATAAAATTGACAGTTAAAATCGATAAAGTGGGTTTTATTGATTTTAACTGTCAATTTTATCGAATTTTATTTATCGAAAAGATCCGTACTCGCGCCGCAGATAGACAGACATAAAAATTTTCAAAATTGATTTTTTTCATATAATATGTTCCGTAGGTATATACTTTCATATGCATTTAGTAAAAAGCTGTTATTTTGATATTACAAACAGACAAACACTTCAATTTTATTTATTTGTATAGACGCAACCATTTCAATAATTAAATACTGGGTTTATAAGACAATATACGAGCAGAATTCAGTGCCGCGCAGGTCTTTGTGTTTCAAAGTTCTGAGTGGCACTGCAATTATTATAAGCTGGCGTTATGCTTACCATCAGGCAAACAACCCGCTCGTCTCATTACCGCAATGCCTGCATGTATAAAAAATAGCAAAACAAAATAATAAATTATTAAGTCTGTAAATAACTATACAATTAAATGAACCAGTGTGACAATTAAAGTCAACGACCTACTCGCCTCATTTAATAGAATAAAATATTTGTCCTGATTCTTGAATGTTTATCTTGACCTTATGACACATTATCCACAGGTATAAAGGTTGTTTATAAAGTAGCGATTACAAGAGCAAAATAAAAATATTTAAACCTGTGACTGCTAGCCTTGGTATTTTTGAATGTTTTCTCCAAAATACCTCAACTTAGGGCTACTCGAGTCTATCTCTATTTGGCATATTTAGAGTGCTACTAGATTAGTCTAACGTTGGGCTTTTATTGTTGGGCGAGGAATAAGCCTGTAGAATTTTATAGTCTACTAGCTTTTGCCCGCGGTTTTACCCACGTTCCCACAGGAACCGTGCTTTTTTCCAGGATAAAAAGTGTTCTATGTTACTCTGGTCTATAAACTATATACACAAAAATCACGTGGATCTGTTGCTCCGTTGTTGCGTGAAAGAAGGACAAACCAACAAATGTACGAACACACTTTTACATTTATTATATAAGAATGGAAGTATGGACTAGCTTTTGCCCGCGACTTCGTACACGTGGAATCATGATAATGTAGATCTATAAAAGAAAGTATTTTCAGAAATAGGAATCGAATCCGGTCTGTTTTTACAGAGTTTACCGATAACAAATTTTAGCACCTAGTCATTTATTTAACTTTCACTCCCACTCACACTCACATACTCACTTTTGGTTCACGTGAATAAAGAAAGTTAAATTCGACCTCTTTTTGATATAGAAGATGAAATCTTCGTCGCTTCTATGCTATGCTGTTGTCAACTGTCATGTTCTGTCGACGTGAGTAGCTGAGCCAAGTTCCGAGTGCACGAGTGGTCATAAGATAGGCAAGGTTGAGTCGATTCGAGTCGTACCGTTTGGCTAGGATGAAAATCGGTGTGTTTGAGTGTGCCTTAAAACTGGTTTTCGACCCGTCACTACGTTTTACCATTGATTGTAAATAAATAAACAAATGGTGGTACTCACGGTGGCGTTCAAAGCTTTTTCGTAAATAATCTGGCAAATGTTAATTTTTTCCTGGCTGGTATTGCGCAGTATGTTGTTCAGTATATCCGGTACCCACACGTACAGGCCGCTAGATCTGTAAGTAATCATCCAGAAAAATAAATAAAATTGAAGTGTCTGTTAAAATAACAGCTTTCTACTAAATGTATATGAAACTATATATAGATATATAAGATACATAAGTATCTTTAATAATATAAGGAGCTAGTATAAACTAGCTCCTTATATTAACTTTGAATAATGAACCTTGTACCTGTTGAATAACTCTTTACCTACATCAATTTAATTATGTAATTTTTTTGATACCTTTATCGCGTTATAAAAACAACGTGAAAGATTTCATAATACGATCAAGGCCTATAGTGTGCCAACTGCCTATAGTGCTATCATTTAAATGAGAGCAATAATTATGATATTGTATCCTAGTGATAAGATAAGTTTATCGTTCAACTACATTACCCCAATTTATTGCCTTTCTATCTTTATTTATCACGATAGGCTTGACTATCTCACTCGATGTTAAATAACGATGCGGTCGAAGGACACCCAAAGCGTAGCTACTGGCCCTCTACTGCAGCTGCTCAAAAACACTGATAATTGGGATGTTATTTTCATCTTGAGGGTAATAGCTAGCTAGAAAAGATCATTCTAATTTTAAGATCAATATTGCTGTCTCGAGGCCCTGCCTGATCTCAAAGCGACGACTGCTCCGCTTTACGCTACACACATCACTTGCGCACCACAGCTTATTTACCGCGGCGTCTGCACTGAGTACGCAGTGGTTGTGAAACCTTTTTTTTGTATAGAGGTCGTAGAAGCTTAGGTAGAAGCGGGTGCCGTCCTTGGACTAGATATCCATCAAGCCCCAACCACATCCACAATAGACGATACGATATGCGTCAAGCGGGGATCGTGGTTTTTCCATGGTTTTCTCGTGGTCCGCGATTGATGCTTATCCATCAATCATGAATTAGGTGTGAGGGCTGCCTTACGCATGACGATAATGCCTTCCCAGTTCCCACACATACGTTTATTGTGACAATGGACGAAGCTTCGTGGTGATAGATGCAGATGAATAGATTAGAGAGAAACATTCAAGTAACAGATACAGATACTTACACCATAAACACTGCAAACATAGAAACGTGTGAGATGATAACGCACCGCAGCAGCGGCGGTCGGAACATTAGCGAGATGTTGTGGATGGCGCCGGCGAACCCGCCCGCCGGGACGCTTTCAGAACTAGAACATGCTATTTTCGACACCTGAAAAGTCATATAGAAAGAGACCCTAAAAATAGTTTTAAAACAGCACGCTGATAAATATTTTTCAAGCCATATGGAAACAAACTAACCAATTAATGCCCTTGAATTGATCATTTAGGTAGTATTTTTTTTAAGTCGTTAAACCAAACCGTGTGGGAGGAGTCCTTTCTAGAAGGAAGTCGTTTTGGCAGACTAATCGCATTAAGAGGGCGCCTAAAGCCAGCAAAAATTTCTGCATTTCTTCGCGCCCTTTCTCTCTCTTACGATGCGACCGTGAAACAACGATATGCTTGAAGTTCACGGATTAAAAATGTAGTGACCGCCAAAAGCGGTTTTTGGGTATAGCCTAAAATAACTAATGGTATTTTACATTTTCACAAAATCCCTAGTAAAATCACCCACTCACGTAATTAGACAACTAAAGTTATCTAATTTTTGTCCCAATATTTTGCAGCATATCGAGTATTTATTGAGAAAATATTTAAATTAGAAGTTACTTCGTGATTTTTTTCTCTCGAGGTTTATTATTGTAATTTTGATTAGCTCGAATTGTCCCTGGAAGTCAATGAGTCAATTCAATCAGACTATGTATAACAATAAAGGCAAATGTTTGACAAACTTACTGGGAAATCAGAAGAGGCACAGTTATTATTCCACGCATACATCATGGCCAGCACTGGTAATGCTGCTTCCGGGCCCTTCGTCGCCAGCAGGTACCGGGGGCTCTCAGGGAGGCACAGGAGGATGGCTGCAGCCGCCAACCCTGGAGCACACCACAGCCACACGAACGCACGCCAGGGCACTATCTCCATACATGCTATTGTGAATGACCACTTCCCCGGGATAATCAGCCAGGCTAAACCTGGAAGGAGGGAGAGATTTGCATAAAAGGGTGTCCTAAGGCTGCTTGTACTTACACATTTTTTTGCCGTGAAAAATGGCGGTTACTTCTCCGTGTGTATATATATTACAGACACGGCCGCCAGTGTTGCCTCATGAATAAAATGCAGTTTTGTTTTTCATATAAAATTTCCGATTTTCCCGTGTATGTTCCAAAAATTTTCTTCTATACACCCCGTCCTGACAATTACGAACACAACAAAATAAAAGCCAAATCGGTCGAGCCGTTCTCAAGTGATGCTCCTTCATACATGTGGCAATTGATTTTTATTTACATACTAGATAAGATTATATTATGTAATTTATATTATATTCAATAATAAGACGAGCCGGTTGTTGGCCTGATGGTAAGCATAACGTCAGCCCAAAACAGGTGCTGTGCCATTCAGAATTTTGAAACACAAAGTCCTGCGCGACACTTTTGTGCGGTCTCATAAGCCCAGTAATTTCACTGGCTACTTACTTTGCTCTTCGAACCGGAATACAGTAACGCTTGCACATTACCAACCAAGACGGACACTCGCAAAAGAGTTAGTCCTACCACCTATCATCTTCTATAACTATAAAAAAACGGTCACTGTATGTAAGAATATGTAAACATGCCAGACGTACTCAGCAAGTGCCTCTTAAACATACCGATAGGTCATCGACATAGAAGAAGAGTTTGTCAATGACCAATATCTAAATCTATCCTAATCAACTATACTACCTAAATTTGTTAGTGGTAGGACTAACTCTTCTGCGAGCGTCCGTCTGGGTTGTTACCAGCGCTTTGTGAGTGAAGTCTGCCGCCAAGCAGTAATGTGCAAGCATTACAGTGTTCCGGTTTGATGAGCAGAGTAGCCAGTGATATTACTGGTCTTATGAGACTTAACACCTAATGTCTCAGGGTAACGAGCGCACTGCAGTGCCGCGCAGGCCTTTGTTTTTCAAAGTTCGGGGTGGCACTGCAATTGTTATGGGCCGGCGTTATACTTACCGTCAGGCAAACGACCAGCTCGTCTCGTTACCTAACAGCATAAAAAAAACTTGATTCTTCTCAGATTTTCGTCAATCATTGAGTTGACACAGTTCCTAGCCGCAACAATGTACTGTTACCTATCATGACATCCCGTCTTTAGCACAAAAGGACGTAATACCCATGCGTTTCAATAATCACTCGTATTACCTTGAGATACATCACACAGTGCAACAAAATAGACGCCCTTCACTTTATAACTTGATGCTTGACTTTGCTTGATACTGATAACTTTAGTGGGTTAATTGCCAACTGACGTAGAAATCGTAGGTCTTGGAGATAACCTTAGGTATTGAGCACTTGCACACAAACAAACAAATAAATAAACAGCTTACCTCTTACTACTGGATAACGAGACGAGCGGGTCGTTCGCCCGATGGTAAGCATATCCCCGGCCCGTGTCAATTGCAGTGCCAGGACTTCGAAAGACACCTTCAGGACTTTGAAACACAAAGGCTTCGCGGCACCGAATAGCGCTCGAACCCAAAAACGTTATAGTAATTATAAAGTAATGCGCTTATAATCACGTTGACACTAGTACATTATTTATTAGTAAGTATAACTTGTATCTAAATTGCATATTTCTAAATAAGATTATATAAAGTGAGTAATTTATAGTTTCAATTCCGCGATAAAGAATGTCTAATGGCCTAAGTTCGATCTATACTTACTGAATGATGGCTTTGCCAACCCTTACTGGTTATACCCAGTTACTGATGGCTTTGCCAACCCTTACTGGTTATTCCCAGTTTCTGATGGCTTTGCCAACCCTTACTGGTTATTCCCAGTTACATATTTCTACTGTTGCATATTTCTACTAATTTAAGTTATATGTATGCATCGAGGTACTAACCCCGAGATATGAAATACTGCACTATCCGATCTCACAACAAGGTATTGATTTTGCTATAAGTGCTCAGCGTATCAGCGCACAGGGAATCGGCGCGAGGCGTTGGCTTAGCCAATCAGAGCGCATTATATCTAGACAAAAATGGTGGAATTTATATCATGCATACCGAACGTCCCTGCATCTCTATACGTTAGTTCCTCGATGTATGTACATAATGACTCCACATGGAACAAGATTTTTTAATAATTTTCGTTTTTTTCTTTTACTTCAATTGGTAAACATCCTTAATCTCTAAAACAAACGACATTTAATTAATGTGTATTTTATCTACACTAAAGTATTCTTAAAACACGTTGCATTCAATTAAATATATTTTAAAGTGTTAACCGACACTAGCATTAGCATAGTTGTCTGGTCTAAACAACCAGAAGACGCGGTTTCGTAGCCTGTTGTCGGCGAAATTTTTGATGTACTTTTATGTATATAGTAGCTTCTGCCCGCGGTTTTCACCCGCGTTCCCACAGGAACAGTGTATTTTTCCGCAATAAAAAGTAGCCTATGTTACTCTCCGATCCATAAACTATATCTATGCTAAAAATCACGTCTATCCGTTGCTCCGTTACTGAATGAAAGAAGGACAAACCAACAAACACACTAATGTTGAGAAGGATGCACCAGACCATGTCATAAATGTTCTAAATGTTACTGTTATAAGTAAAGATCTGTTATAACTGTTATAAATATCCTAATTCTACTACTGAACCCTAAATGCGGAAATAGAACATTACATCACTGTGCAATATATAATTTCCACTATCAGCATTAGACTAACAAAGACGTGGAGTACTAAATAACTAAGTAACGTTATCATGTCATAAAAAAACACGCAATAAAGACAGGTATAGGCGTAACAAAGTTTATTACAATTTATGCCGTCTGACAGTTACAGCCCTAATCTTGGCACACAGTAACGCCAGGCCAAGTTCGAAATGGGGTCTAATTAACTGTTTAGCTAAACATGCTTCTGAGAGGCACAACGCTTTTGCGTCAAGCGCGGATTTCGTGATACTCGAAATGCGCGCTTGACGCAAAAGCGTTGTTATTCTGACAAGCAAACGTACGTTTGCTTGAGCGTGTAAGGTGCCTTTAAAAGTTGTTTTTGTGATATCACGGGAAGTCTTATAAGCCCAGTAATTTCTCTGACTAGGTTGCTCATCAAACCGGAACACAGTAATGCGTGTACTTTACTGCTTGGCGGTAGACTTCACGAGCAAAGCGGTGGAGCCAACACACATGGACAATTGCAGATTTCGTGCTAATACCTAGTAACTCACTTACATAAGAAACTATACTAACCCTGAGTGCTATAGGCTACTTTCATCGTAAAACCACGCGTGCGAAGTCGCAGGCAGAAGCTAGTACTTGATAATTCTTTTCAATCCCCTTCCCATTGCATTGTAATGGTTTCCAGTGATCGCATGTTCTCATGTTGTATGGCAATACTAGCTTCTGCCCGCGGTTTTCACCCGCGTTCTCACGCGTTAATATTTTCGTGAGTATCACGCATTATAAATTGTTGCGCTCGCCGCGTGCACTCCCTGAGGAAGAGCGTCGGACACGCTCGAAACCTAGCTCGACAATATCGACAAATGACGTGAGTTATAGCCGGTTTTTAACCATTTATAGTCCTAGATGTCAACATTCAAATTACAATCACTGTCTTCTTTCAGTCTCAAGCTAACAAGCGCACTGTTTGGCGCAGGCCTTTGTGTTTCAAAGTTCTAGCCCTAGGGTACACTGAAATTATTATATTATTCGCTTTGGCAACGTAGTCCGACTGTTGTGTTCGACGGATCGGACAACGAGCATTTTTTTTGTCATTACATTGCTCATTGGCAAGTGTAGTTTATCATCAGGCAAACATCACTATATACCTACTACTAGAACTACGTCGAACTATTTATGAAGTAACTAGCTTCTGCCCGCGGTTTTCACCCGCGTCCCCACAGAAACCGTGCATTTTTCCGGGATAAAAAGTAGCCTATGTTACTCTCCGGTCCATAAACTATATCTATGCCAAAAATCACGTCGATCTATTGCTCCGTTATTGCGTGAAAGAAGGACAAATCAACAAACCAATAAACACACTTTCGCATTTATAATATTAGTAGGATGATTGTCTTATCTGTCGCAAACGATGGAACGTCTGACGCATTAAAGTTGACTTAATTTTAATGCTTGAGCAAATACGTACATAATGATGATGGGATAATTACATAATTATTCTAAACACTTCTTGAGTTTCAAATCTTTATGAGCTATTTTAGACTGTACAAATAGTTTTCCTGTCGGTAGATAAGTTGTGATGTCTGGTTAGACTTATTAGGTTTTTAGTGATATATCTTTTTTAGTGATATTTCTTTTTGTCTGGTCAAAGTTATTAGGTTTTTAGTGATATATCTTTACTAACCGAGTTCCAAAATAGAAGGGGGTGTGTATTTATTCAATGTGTATTACTTTTTATGTTTGTTACCTATGATCTCAGTCATTTGTAAACCGATTTTGAAAATTATTTGAAAGGGTATAGGTACTTTCAGATTGGCCCATAGAAATTTCATCAAAATGAGTTCAGTAGTATGGCACTGAAGTCGGTTCGTCACTTTTTCGACGACTGCACAAAAAAGGAGTGTTCACGTATGTATCTTTATTTCACCATAACTTTTAAATGCCTGAACAGATTTCGATGTATGTGTGGGTATCGATTGAATTCTTACAACATCCCGAGCAATTTCACTTGCTTATAGGCTCGCTTCTGACCCTTTCAAATCGGTGTACCTGATACATTACAGTTAGATCTACTGCTATATAGGTTAGACGAGAGGAAAGCAAAGAGGTTCATTGACATACTTTCAGTATGTCGCCTGATATATTGTCGATAAATGTGTATATGCTAAACATAGATTTTTAGACCCTCAAGCGCAGATAGCGGAACACAGCGATAAGCGCTTGGAGATATGAAACTTGAGGGTGGTAGCTACACTAAAAAAATCCCTACCACCAAACGGATACCACGACATTTGCCCAATAATTGGATAAGTCACATTGGTAATTCGTCAAATTCTCTGTTCGTCGAATCATGCGATTTGCCAAATATGTCAGGTCAAGTACCAATGCCGCCAACATACTAGTACGCTTCCAGTGGGCTAGTGCATTTGGATTATCTATAGGCCTACTTGGGCTTGTAGATTATCAAACTGTTTTTGTAGCTAGGTACTCTGTACGCTTCCAACTAGAAGTGGGCTAGAACATTTGGATTATCTATAGGCCTACTTTGGCTTGTAAATTATGCAACTGTTTTTGTAGCTAGGTACTCTGTACGCTTCAAACTAGAAGGGGGCTAGAACATTTGGATTATCTATAGGCCTACTTTGGCTTGTAGATTATATGCAACTGTTTTTGTAGCTAGGTACTCTGTACGCTTCAAACTAGAAGGAGGCTAGAACATTTGGATTATCTATAGAGGCCTACTTTGGCTTGTAGATTATGCAACTGTTTTTGTAGCTAGGTACTCTGTACGCTTCAAACTAGAAGGGGGCTAGAACATTTGGATTATATTTAGGCCTACTTTGGCTTGTAGATTATCCAACTGTTTTTCTAGGTTAGGAGTAGTGTTTATTTATGTATTAGCTAGTTAATACGAGTAAAGGCCGTTGAAAAAAAGTACCTATTTTAATAATGACAATGTTTTTTTGTATATATTTAATCTATTTTCCTCTGCAAGCTCCAGGGCTCGCACCCTTTGTTTGATAATTCAAATTATATATACAGATTTTTTTTTTAACTTATCATCTATGACAATGCTTTGCATGACAGTGGTTTCCTTCACTGAATGATTGAATTTCCAACCGTGCTACAGAACAATCGCTGACGTCACTATACCACTAAGCTATCGTCGAATCTAAATCGTTAAAGTTTCAAAGACAAAATCAATGATCATATCCATACACAAATCGTAACCACTTATTTTTATTATTTTTTGCGTGGTTTAAACCATTTACGCATGGGTAAGTACATACCGCGCTCGGGGGGAGCGCGGTGGTTATGTGAGGCTTCTTCCGGTATAAGACCGTGGTGTTTATATGTGGGGCTTCTTCCGGCTTCTAAAACCAACAAACTACCCGGTAAACTACCCTAAAATTAAACACTTGCGGTCTTAACACAAAAGATTAAACACACTCTAAACATGACTTAACAGCGTCTAATTCAATGACTTAGTCGCGTTATTAAATATAAAAAACCACAAATTTTGATTTAAGTAGGTAGTGTCTAGCCGTTATCGAAATCCTTTGTGTTGTGACTTGTGACATTTGTAATCTTTTTATATGTTTATCTTTAGGCAATATCTAGCTAAAAATGATAAGATTATATAAAGTGATTTCCGCAAAGTAACGCCTGATTCCGTTAAATATAGCTAAAAATGCTTTTTTGTAGTAGCTCAGTTTCTTATTTTCAAGTGTACAAACTCAAATGTCCTGCTAAAATGGAATTCACACCTATGCATCTTGTGTGTGTCTTTCGATCTATTATCTAAACCACGAGGGCTGTCGTCCTCTGTATGGAATATTTCATCCTATTAATACTAAATGCGAAAGTGTGTTTGTTGGTTTGACCTTCTTTCACGCAGTAACGGAGCAACGAATCGACCTGATTTTTGGCCTTGATATAGTTTATGGACCAGAGAGTAACATAGGCTACTTTTAGTCCCGGGAAAACGCACGGTTCCTGTGGGAACGCCGGTGAAAACCGCGGGCAGAAGCTAGATCATTAGTTATCACGTACTGTCATAAAACTTAATCATCACGGGTACGTACTGATCATTGTTCTACGTTTGTTGAACAATTTGTTTTGCATTACGCAATGTAAATTGTGTAATCGGTATCACACACATTCAGCGATAAATTATAATGTAATTAGATAACTGACTGCCTAAACGTTATTTGAGTGTAGTAAGTAATGTAAACAATACAATTATACAACAATATCATAATCACCGGCCGTCTAGTATCGCTCTCATAATTTATTGCAGTTAGGGGCACCTTAGACGCTCAAGCAAACGTACGTTTGCTTGTCAGAATAACAACGCTTTTGCGTCAAGCGCGCATTTCGAGTATCACGCAATCCGCGTTTGACGCTAAAGCGTTGTTATTCTGACAAGCAAACGTACGTTTGCTTGAGCGTCTGGGGTGCCCCTTACAACTGTGTCATGTTCCTGTTCATAATGATGTAAGTAATGAAGAATCTTTACTTTTTTATGCTATTTGGTAACGAGACGAGCTGGTCGTTTGCCTGGTGGTAAGCATAACGCCGGCCCATAATAATTGCAGTGCCACTCAGAACTTTGAAACACAAAGTCCTGCGCGACACTGCAGTGCCCCCGCTACCCTGAGGCGTTAGGTATTAAGTCTCATAAGCCCAGTAATTTCACTGGCTACTCTGCTCATCAAACCGGAATACAGTAATGCTCGCACATTACTGCTTGGCGGCAGACTTCATAATCAAAGCGGTGGTAACAACCCAGATGGACACTCGCAGAAGAGTTAGTCCTACCACCAAGTAATGTAAGTAATGAGAATATTTACTAAAAATTTTAAAGATTTTGTGTGGTTTGCTTGTACCTTACTATGCTTGTTAGCGGAAATCTCTGGAACTGCTGATCAGATTCTGAAAATTCTTTCACAAGTAGAAAGCTATACTATATTGCATCATCGAGTGTTATACGACTCAATTAAATCAATAAAACGATAATAAAAAATAACACAACAAACAGCGCAGTAATCTTCCAACCTATAAAAACTATTTATGAAAGAAGTGCAATGACTTATAAATAACTAGCCTCTACCCGCGGTTTCACCCGCGTTTCCACAGGAAAATTGCATTGTCCGGGATAAAAAGTAGCCTATGTTACTCTTCGGTCCATAAACTATATCTATGCCAACAACAACGTCGATCCGTTGCTCCGTTTCTGTTCAAACCAACAAACCAGTAAACCAACAAACGTACAAAGATACTTTCACATTTATTATAGTACGGATTTCATCCCCTATTTTTCCACGCTTAGGGGTGGTATTCTTCCATCATATTAATATTATAAATGCAAAAGTGTGGGTTTGTCCTTCTTTCACGCAGTAACGGAGCAACGGATCGACGTGATTTTTGGCATAGATATAGTTTATAGACCGGAGAGTAACATCTAGGCTACTTTAAATCCCGGAAAAATGCACGGTTCCTGTGGGAACGCGGGTGAAAACAGCGGGCAGAAGCTAGTGTAATTATAAATGAACCACCCCTGAGATATACCCTACTCATGAAAAAAAGAATCATTAGAATCGGTTGAGACTTGACGGAGAAATCGAGTAATATCTCCACAAAGAATAGATGAATTGAGAACCTCTTTTTTTGTAAGTCGGTTAAAAACGCAGAAAGAAAGCGATACTAAAACTATTATTATTATAAAGTAGTTGGTATTATTAATTAGATTAAAAATAAATACCTCCTAGCATCGTTAATAGTTGAATGTACTATTGAAGGTTAATATTGATAAAGAAAGGCATTATCCAAGTCATCCACAGTTTTATATTGTATGAATCGAATGGAATTCGTGATAATTAGAATTGATACTAGAATTGTTATTTTTTTATATCGTTTTTTGGTTGAAAAAATTGTGTTAGTAGGTGGCAAAATGGCATTGCATAATATGTGACTGTATGTGGATAAGTCATTGTATATGTTTAGACATTATACAATAACTTATACAGGCAAGAGTGAATACTTTAGCCTTTAGACACCGAAGTTGTAGCCATTAGGAAAGATCTAATCTAATCTTCGAGAATCAAGATCGAGAAGATATCTGAATAGATAGATATCAGAATAGATATCTTCTAGACCTACGTGCTCCATCTTTGGAAACACCTTCGCTTACCATCAGGCGAGTCAGACACAGATCTATTATCAATAAAAATATAAATGTATTTTGTATTGTATTCGTGTATTGTACGAACCTGGCAGTATAATAAAGGAGAAGGATATAAATGCGGATCCCCACGCGATGGCCGCCGCCCGGCGCGAGCCTGTATGCATCTCACCTAGATACGCGTATACTGTCGCGCTGGAAGCTGATATGCTGGAAAAGAAATGTATTTTTAGGACACCGAGATAATATGTACTAAATTACTAGTATTGTGCAATGTGCAAGTATTGTTCCATTTTTGCTAAAGTTCGCTGCAGCGCTTATACCATAATTATGTCGATAACCAAACAAATAAAACATGAAGCGCCAGATTGCGTCTAAGGTGTAGTTTTCTCGCGATCAAAAGGTCGAAAGCGCCACTAATTTCACGGCGCTTACGCGTTTTGTTCAAGGAAGGACGGGGATAGTTGCGGTCCATGGACCGCAGTGTGGCGCAAAATATGCATTTTTGCGGCGTCGACTCTATTATCTCTGTAGTTTAGGATAACATTTTTTTTATACTATTGGATAACGAGATTAGCTGGTCATTTGCATTATGGTCAGAAAACAAGCGCCCTCCAATATCAATTGCAGTGTTCTGAACTTTGAAACACAAAGGCCTGCGCGGCAATGCACTGTGACTTCTATACTTATGAAACCAGAACATAGTAATGCTTGCACATTACTGCTTGGCGGCAGAGTAAACGAACAAAGCGGGCCCACCCAGAGGGACACCTACCAGCTTACCACCTGGTAATACTTTTCCTCGTATTGTCATGTGGCCAAACCAGCTATCAGAATTATTGCCGCCCGAAAACTTGGATACGCCTGAACCACTATTGTCATAGGATAAGTAACAACCGAAATCGAAGTGACGATTAGTGCCTATCCCTATCCCTAGCCTCCGAAGCTTGGTAATTGGTAGCGCTCGATTGGTATCGACGATGTATTTAAATATTTTTGTCACACAATTTTTTATTTTCAGGCAAGAATACGGTGCTTTAAAATTCAAAATCCCCGAACATTCTTTATGTATACAAATAAATAAAATTGAAGTGTCCAGCATCGGACCAAGGGTTCCATAGATTAGCGGTAACAAATAAACAAAAAAAAACTTACAATCTGTACTGCTTTATAATATTAGTATAGATGAGGTACTCACAGACATCCAGTGAGAAACCTCAGTACGAGCAGCGTCCAAACGCTGGTGGAGAATGAAGATGCTATTGAGAAGACTGCTGATGCTGCCAGAGCTGGTAGCATCACTGCCCGTCGCCCCAGCCTGTCTCCAAGGTAGCCCCAGAGAAACGAAGTGATGATTATACCTGGAAGAATAAGGGCGCATAAGAGTAATTATTAATCTTGAGATAAATTGGGAATAATAAGAATAGGAACGGCCTGCTAGCCAATTGGGATGTTGACTCCATTTTTTTATGATCTCATTCAATTCGTTTTCTCATGAGAATCAAATGTCTAATTTTGTTGATTTGGCCGTGAAAATTGCTTTTAAGTACATACTTGTCATAATTATTTTTATTCATTGAAATGTAAAGAATCTGAAGGTATTATTTAAATTACTATTGGATGATAAAAATAATCTTTGATATCGGGAAACTTTTAGATGCAGTATCTTTGTAGAAATTATATATTTTTTTATGAATTTCATTTTTATTGTGTCGATATGAGGTAGTTTAACCTGTATGAAGACAGTAATTGTGTATTTTGTGTTTCATGCAACATCCCAATTACATTTATTATTAAACACAGTTATAGATGAAAAAAATCGAAATACAAAAAGAAAACAATAAAAACAAAACAAATTAACAATCAGTTGAAGGAAAATACGAGTAGTAAAAAAATATTAACAGGTCAAGTTTCACAAAATGTCAACAATAATTTTAAAATAGTACACCAATTATCACAAAATAAATCGCATTCAGTGTTGGCGGATAGGAATGCCTTGAGACTGCGAAGGGAACGGCAGAGGTTTCAGCTCCGGCCCCAGTCAATGAACGTCCGACTTTACGATGTGGTAACCCTAGCTGTAAATAAACCACTGCAATCCAGCGGTCAATGCCGTTGCCCAGACAAGAGCAACAATGAACAAAAAGTGTCGTAACAAAGATGTAAGTTGTAAGCGAGCCAGCGTGACCGAGTCTCGACCATTTCATTGCATGCATGGCGAAATATGATTTTATGAATTAGAATTATTACAATATGTGATGAATCATACAGTATCTATTTGTATACCTATTGTAGTTTTTGCGGTATCTTAGCGGGCGGTGTGGTACGTCCTTCACAAATTATACCGTGAGAACTCCTTGTAACAATTGACGTAGGTATTTATAATACGTCTTCTTAACCAAATTGAGTTTAAATTTTGCAGAAATACAGTTTAAAAAGTAAAGACGTATATAGTGTAACAGAACAACTAGATAATTTAACAAACAGGTAACTCCGCTAGTGAAAACGATGGTGTAAGCTATGATGGTGGCCTAGGAGCCAAGCCAACTACAGTCATTATTTCAACTCCCAAATTCCATGAACGGATACATTCGTGCGCCGCGCCCGCACCGTGGCTATTCTCTCCGAATTTTCATACTCCGGCGACGCGGACGACAGCCCAAGCCGGACTGCTACTATTATCTATTTTGTGGTACTGCGTCATACGTGGTAATACTAGTAACAGTACCCTAGGTAGTGCCCTTGAGCTAGTCGCCATACAGCCTGAGCGCCTTCTATGCTCTCCCACCGGTGACGAAGCAAATATCGCAAGACCTAAAGCAACGTCCTTAAAAAAAGCATACCTATAAATGCAGCAGCATTCACCAGCCCCTTATGCGTGCTAGTGAGCTGCAGCTCGCACTCAGCCGAGGTGATGGCATAGCTCATCCCAAGGGACTCCATGGAGACGTTCAGCATGATGAGACCGCTGGTGAACAGTACCAGGTGGTTGAATTTGCCATGACCTGGAAAATTATGAGCATTTTTAGTTACTTGTTCCGCTGACATTAAAAACAATGTCATGTCCGAGGATAAAGATGTAGGAAGCTCATATTATTTTCAAAATTACTCAATGAAGAAGCAGTTTGGATACGCTCCCAATTGGTAGTAGGTAAGCTAGAACATTTGGATTATCTATAGACCTACAATGATCTCTTGATTATCCAAAGGTAAGTTAAGTACCAACCTATTATCCTGTTTAAAAATATAACAACTTGAGATAATATTATTAGACAACCGACCGACTGTCGGTTACTATAAATTTCATTCGATTACGTACCTACTACATGACTAACTAGAGCGGAAATCGAGAAATAAAGGGCAATGGATATATCTCGCCATTACCTATCACATTAATTATCTAACTCGGTTTCCTTCACTTCTTTCCTTGCCTATCACTTTTCACTGACAGTTTGACTGATAATTAAAATTAACGATAAAACTAACTTTAGTAACTAACTATATATATAAAAATAAATATAATATGCTTATGCAGTGTTCGCAGTTAATCAGCTGAACTGCAAACTACTGCACCCATGATCCAGTTGAGTTTATCAACCGCTAGCTGCGGTTCACGCTTGGAACACGTGCTGCAAACGTGGGGCTAGGGTATTTTTGTAATAGATATGGCATAGATAACTGCTACCAAGGCCATAAGCATGACGTCTTAAATAACCATGGTTTAATACTAACGAGTCAAGTTTAAAAAATCTACTTCCAAACTACAATCATAAAAATGCAAGAGCGTTTGGTGGATTATGTCCTTCTTTCACGCAACAAAGTATCGACATGTTTTTGTAATAGATACCTAGATAATTATATTATACAGAGTGACGTCATGTCACATGAGGTACTATTTTTCGTTGAGAAATGCGCGGTTCTTTTGGAATTTCTGAGAATATCCACCCGGGTGAAACTGCTTCCGGCAGCTACAAGTTGTAACTAAATACCCACCTACATTGACCTACATAGACTAACAGAGCAGATAAGGAACCCGCTATACTCATTTCCTACTAGGTAACATTTAGCAATTTGACACTAATAACTTATCTATTACAAATAAATAAAACTGAAGTATCTGTTTGTAATATCAAAATAACAGCTTTTTACTAAATGCATATGAAAGTATATATACGGAACCTATAACAAACCAACCATTTTTAAAATCTTTGTCTGTCTGTCTGTTTATTCCGGGTAATCTCTGAAACGGCTAGACCGATTTTGACGGGACTTTCCACTCGCAGATAGCTGATGTTATAAGGAATAACTTAGGCTACTTTTATTTTAGAAAAATAAGTAGGGTTCCGCGCAAAAAAATAAAACACATATTAATTCCAATATCCCCGCGGGTTAAACCGCGGGCAACACCTAGGTAGTAATAAAGGATGCCCATAAATCACATATAAATCGATAAATCGAAACGGTACTTCAGCGTTATTGGTTTATAAAAATAATTTATGCCATATGTAGGCCTCCAAAGTTGAAAACAAGAGTCGAAAGTAGCGCGTTAAAAAAAAACAATCAAGTGTGAAACCTCCGCTCCGACGTGGGTTCCGTAGCTTCCGTACCTGCGGCGCAAATACGGAAGTCGGTTCGATAAATTTGTCGGATCGAAAAAACTGATAAATTTATCGAATATTGCGAGTACCGAAGTCTGATTGTAAAGTATTGTAGTAGCTCTATATTCTCTTTGGATTCGACCTAGCTATTCGATAACTTTGGTCGATTGTATGGAGGTTCGATAAATTATATAAAAAATCGATAAAACCCACTTTATCAATTTGAACGAGAGCACAAATGTTTCAAAGTTCTACGGGAAGTACCCCATAAGTTTTAATTCCTATACGAGTGTCAAAATATGCGACATAAACGGCTGTATCTTTTGATAGTGGTGTCTAATTAATAAGTATCCAATAGGTGTTGGGGAGCGCAACAAAACTTA
Organism: Crocallis elinguaria; assembly: GCA_907269065.1. Classification (NCBI taxonomy): domain Eukaryota; kingdom Metazoa; phylum Arthropoda; class Insecta; order Lepidoptera; family Geometridae; genus Crocallis; species Crocallis elinguaria. The sequence continues at coordinate 19,132,414 of OU026068.1, forward strand.
CCTGTAGCTAGTACTATTACTTGTTCTGTGCCTATAGTGATTAGATAGATTATAATAGAATAAGGAATTGAAGGTTAGGGACGAAAAGTCGTAAAAGAGAGATCGTTTTAGAAAGCTTTAGAAACAATATAACGCATCTGTAACGAGATCTTTAGAATTTGATGCAATGGTACCGTTAGGCTAAGGATAAAGGACAAGCGCCTCGTAGGTAGCTGGCCCAGTCCAGTGACGCTGTAGAGGTCGCAAGACAAACAGTACGGTCATTAAAAAAAAAAAGGTAGCTGGTATTGTCCATTGACCAACCCTCAGCCTAACGGTAGATTGCGATCCTTGCGTGGAAACCTTAAAATACCACGTGAGAGCGTCTTTCCGGCGCATCGGGTGGACGGGCCAGTTATATGTATACCCGTTACATAGTATTTAGGGCCCGTTCGATGACTCTGTAAAGGTCTCAAGACCAAAAGCACTGTATATAATAGAAAAAAGTATTCAGGGAGTTAGTTTGATGTCCGATCCCGTACCATCAACGTCGTGTGTGAGTCAGTACGTACGACATACAGTAATAAATAGCCAGTAGTAATAGCGTGGTACTTTTGTAAAGAAAAGTCGTTGTTTCATTTTCGATTCTAAGGATCCCTGCGCTGCAATAAATATTCGAATGAACAAGAGATCTGTGTAATCAACACACTAATTATTGGATGAGTTCTTTATTGCCAAACCATGGAGAATTCATCCAATCCATTGGCAAAAATGGTCAGTTTAATCATGTTTTTTTTAAGTAACTCATTAATTACTTTACTTATATTATACAAATGAAACTTGGCAGCCATTGTAGCCATTGTAGGCAGCTATAAGGGCACACATTAACGGTAAAAGTTAGTCTCTAGGTCCTATTTGAAGTACTAGACCCTAAAAACCTTATTTTAAATACCTATATTTGTTTCATTCGAATGGAATTGTTTTTTTTTCGAATTCTGTTGTCATAAACATTAATAAACAAGTTTATAGCAACGTATATAAAAAATCATAATTGTGCGCCTAATCATTTAGGTCTTAGGATATCTGGGCCAAAAATGTTCCCAGCGGCATCTTGAATATCTTCGGTCTTCGGTCGAGTCTCAAATTTCGTTTTAGCATAAACATTTACCTCTCGTCACCATTTATAATCAAAGCTCGTCAAACACTATTTATTTGAAATTTTTTTCGGTTCCTAACTTTTTGAAATAAAAGTGCCGCTGGGAAAACGTTCCCACAGCAGCAACTGTAATTTTTATATAATTAAAAAACGGCTGGTCAAACAAAATTAAAATTATCATATACACATTTCACGTCATGCACTAAATATCTACAAATCTCAAAACATGAAATTCGATACTTTGCCGCTGTGGGAACGCAAACGAATCAACCCAGGTCAAGAAATAAACAATAAATTAAAAAAAAGCGATACAAAAAGTCTTGCCGTTTGCAGTATATAAGTTTACAACTATAATAATTTTAAATTACATTATGTATCATGAAATTAATTTATTATCTTTGTCCAATAACCACAAACCCAGAGCATTTCTTTAGGTATAGGTCCTGTACTCATGTGCCAAGAGCCTTGTCCTGTTTTTTTTTAAACAAGTAGGTAGATAGGTCTTCGGTACTTATAGGTACCCACATAACTTACAAAATACATTATGTACTTAATTTTTTTTAAATTAAATAGGTAACTACCTACATGTTTGTTTGATTATAGATAGGTATATAATTGGACACATTGAACAGTTTATAGCTGGCGAAGTTTGGTTCATTTTTATTAGCTGACCTACTAAACTAAATGATACAATTATTAGTAATTTTTTGAGCGTACCTAGTTGGTATACGTCCTTCTGTCTTCTTAGGTTGTTAGTGTTGTTACCTACCTGTTATTTCGAAGGCATCTTCAAAAGTGTGTTCATCATTTTTCTTTAGGTCGTTCTCGACATCTGGCAGAAATTTATCACTTTCTTCAATCTTCATTTTGAATTATTTTTATGATTTACGCTAAATAATTATAAAAACTCGTTGCTAAATATTTAACTCAACCGTTGGTTTATTTATCCTCCTGCTTGAAGTTTCATTCAATCACAAAGAGCTGTTCAACTTTTGTCTTTTCCGGTTACTTTCCTCACTAACTTAGTTCTACAATAAATTTACCATTTTGGTTACAAAACACAACACACACAGTAAGTTAAGTTTCCATAATCGATGTAACATAAGCTTAAATGCGCGGAGTAATAGCACCGACCGGCCGTGAGTACGCGTGCGCCCGACCGAGTCGTGCGCGCTCGCGTGTTGTACTAAATTGTAAATTCAATTCTATTTTAAACTTGGTGCGCGGGAACGCACGTCACTCTCTGCAGCCAGCAGTCAGCACGCATTCACACGCATTCACGCTTTTTAGGTATTTTACCTATATAGATCTATAACATTAGAGTGAATGAAACCACTTTTTTTAATATTGACTGCTCTTTTTCTATGGCAATTATTTAAACTGATCTAATGTAAAACTATTTTATGTATTGATAAGAAAAATTGATTCTTGTTTAAATAATAAATATGGGGTAAAACTATATGCTTTTACATGTTACCAATGTTAGTTTCAAGTAACAATATTACAATTTCATAGAAAAACGTTTTGACCTAGTTACTTATATTAAAAACCTGGCCACATTATTGCCTCTCGGGGACCTTGGATCAATGTGGTTGAGCTCACACCATGATTAGGGGGGACTAGACGTTCAAGCAAACGTACGTTTGCTTGAGCGTCTAAGGTACCCCTTAGATAGCCAGCGTCGAATTGGCGCTTTGTATGTCGCTCGCCATCTTCATTCATCTCAAACAAATATAAGGTACCTGCACATTACGTAGGTAGGTTCTATAAACTGTCGCTAACAATAATTAAAAACTGGTTAAATACCTAGTTGTTTGCCTAGTATAATGTACAGCCTGTAAAGATAAATGGCTTTACAATAACAACAATGACACTTATCGTTTACTGCCCTGGCTAGTCAATGTCACGAAACAAAATGCGATTTACATGAAGGACTCTGTATAAGCAGAGAATGGAGGACTACCTCTATTAGTGTCTACTTATTAAATTACTACTTTCAATTAGCAGTTTGTAAAATGTTTGAAAGAAAGAAAGACACTCAAAATACTAAAATATTGAGAACGAACTTTTTAAAATTATTGTAATCAAAAATTTCAAACTGCAGGCTTCTCGTAAAATAAAAAAAATACCTATATGGTAAAATGGGTATAATATCTTACATAAATAATTATAAATTTGGTAGGTATCTTCTTAATTAGTTGACTTTCATAACTATTAATTTATACTGCCATCTTCTTAAGTAATACGAAACGAAATCCGCGCTTGACGCAAAAGCGTTGTTATTCTGACAAGCAAACGTACGTTTGCTTGAGCGTCTAAGCTGCCCCTTAGCAGAAAAATGTTTCTTGTGATTACACAGCATACAGTAGCTACTAGCTCACCCTTTATCTCGCATAAATAGGTAGATATCGCTTCTTTGTTAATTTTATTATAAAAACACATTTATCGAAAGTGTGTTGTTTATGAAAATCTTAACGCAACTTCAGCCAAAAAGGTTATCAGAGGCGACGCTTTACGTAATGGCGAAAAATATTATATTTATACATAGATACTCGTCAGTTTTTTTTTCTTCTTTCTTGGCCTGACACGGTTTATTTATTTTGCCAATTTCAAGTTTAAACTCGTCAGTTTAAAATAATAATAATAATAATAAAATTTTATTTCGGACTGTTACATCCATATATGTGGTTAGTAAAACACCTTATTACCTATTGTTAGTGAAATATAAAAATAAAATAAAAGTTGAAAAAACATGACAAAAAACACAACACACGGACACATACAGTACCTACCTACTTATATTTTACCTGGCTGCTCTACATGAGCACTCACCCAGTGCTTCCATATAGAGCAGTCAGGTCTATCAGCTAGTGCTTTCAAGATGCTGTTGGGGCTGTTCCTGACTCTCTGCATCAGGGAAGCAATTCTTTTACGCAGAATGGCGTAAAAGCCATCCGTTATTGCTTCAGTGAACATCCCCGATGCACTGCAGTGTCTTCTCAGCCCCATCAGCATCCTGAAAGCATTGTTGTACTGCACCCTTTTAACTAACACCTCCGTAACGTTGGTCATCTTTTTTGTAATTATTGCTCTCAAAAATATCTTATAAAGTAAGGAGTCACGTTGTGAAATAAAAGCCAATACAAAAATATTTATTGCCGTACCTAAACACTCAAAAACCTACCTATGGTAGAGCATATTGTGATTTTAGTATGTGAAGTCAAAATTTAAATTTATTAATGATTTGGATGTATTTAGTGATAAATTATCCTAGGTGTTATAGGAACAAGACATCCAGTAAAATATGTCATATGAAATATAATTTAATGATAATATAAGCAAATGGAAAAACATTCTGCAAGTATGTAATATAAAAATACATTCATCACTGACGTCTATAACCCAGACAACGCTCAGCGATGGCTGATTACCTACTTTATATGTATATTTTATTATTGTTTTAATGTTATTTACTTTGTCTCATAATTTATGTTTTTGCGGTAAATATTTAAAAATAACTTTTGTGTGCTTATGCACTTATCCAAATATTTTACAAAGTCAATAATTTAAACCTCAGACTCCACAAATATAATACTTAGAACTAGTTTCAGCCGGTGGTTTTCACCCGCGTTCCCACAGGAACCGTGCATTTTTTCGAGATAAAAAGTAGCCTATGCTACTCTCCGGTCCATAAACTATATCTATGCCAAAAATCACGTCGATCCGTTACTCCGTTACTGTGTGAAAGAAGGACAAACCAACAAACACACTTTCGCATTTACAATATTAGTAGGGATTAGTAGGGAAGTAGGCATATAATAAGTAGGATTGACACTACATATTTGATCATTTTATCTATAGAGTATACATATTTTAGTGTCAGTAGGTGGTCTTTCATACCAACTGCCGATGCCGGAAACGAAAACATCTATCTATCTAATTATCGTAAGAAACCGAATTATTAGCCGGATGTTATAGTTAAATAATTAGGTGCTTAGGAATCTAGCGGAAGTCTTTATTAAGAACTGGGTTTCTGTACTACGTGCTTTAACCACGTGATTTTTGCTCCTAAATAGAATGTTCGTTAGTTTTTGGTCCCGGAGATCTTTATCTGCCAGAGCTATATGTATTGTTAGTGGGAGGACTAACTCTTCTGCGAGTGTCCGTCTGGGTTGTTACCACCGCTTTGTGAGTGAAGTCTGCCGCCAAGCAGTAGTGTGCAAGCATTGCTGTGTTCCGGTTTGATGAGCAGAGTATCCAGTGAAATTACTGGGCTTATGAGACTCAGGGTAACGAGCGCACTGCAGTGCCGCGCAGGCCTTTGTGTTTCAAAGTTCTGGGTGGCACTGCATTTGTTATGGGCCGGCGTTATGCTTACCATCAGGCAAACGCCCAGCTCGTCTCGTTATCAAATAACATAAAAAAAATGGTAGACATAGATTTTATGAAAAGAAACGATTGCTCTGGTGGTATTATTCAGGGAGGAAACAGGGGATTACATTTAATTTTGTATGGACTAAAATGCAAGATTTAATATCTGCAGTTTCGACTAAATGGATTAATACAAAAATTGTTGAGGTAGGTCTAAACTATACACACCTAACATTCTTAAGCAATCAAGAAAAGGTCAAGTTCGTCGAGATTCAAATGTCTTAATAATTATAGTTATTAACATCGAGGTAATAATTATGATCACGAAAATCTATGGTTATGATACTTATGATATTAATATTAGTTTAATTTGTACTTGAGTAGACCTGTTTAAACTTTTAAACCATATCTGGCGTTGTGGTTCCGGCCTATGGCTACCTATGACTACCTCATCTCTTCCAGTGCCGGCTAAGGGAAATGGTAATGATTCAGTGATCGCTATGGGCTTGTTGAATGATCACCAAGACGCCTGCATGGCATATTACGGCAGCCTCAATATCTCGCTGCAACGAAATGCAATCCTCTACTCTAAAAACAATTTCAGGTCATCCGCGTACGGCACGCACTTTGCTTGCTTGGTAACCGCGGGAAGATCAAATCACAAATGAACAAAAGCGATCCCCGTATCGATCCTTGACTTTCTCCGGAACGCGTATGATAGGGTCGGGACACGTACAGTCCAAGCCTGGGCCTTACCGGCTAACAATCTTGTGTTCGTTTTCGACTCCAACCCGATTAAGACCAGCGGTCGCTACGTCTTCGGCTGGAAGGAATAGTCTAGAATTTTCGCTGGTTATCATGTCAGAACGAACGTTATTAATGAAACAAGTTCTTACAAAACGAAAAGAAGCGAAAACTCTAGACAACTCCTTCCACACGAAGACTAGTGACCGCTGGTTTTAAGCCCGGGGCGGCAGGCTGCTAGGGGCGGTGGAAGCAGAAGAAATTTAAAAAAAGACTACCTAACTAAGGCTCTTATTAATGAACAGTGTTAAACTGCGTTTTGTCTCTTTCGATTCAATTTAAAATTGTAAAACAAAAAGGGCGGCGGGGCCTGTAGGCCCAGGGCGCTGAATCCTAAAATACGCCACTGGTAAGGCAGCCGGACATATTGCTGCCGGTCGCGAAGGTAGTCCGCGATGAAACGGAGAAGACTCGGTGCAAGGCCAATAGCGTGGAGTTTCTCCAGCAATATGTTGTGTGATTGTTGCCCCTATCAAATGCCTTCCGCAAGTCAAAAGTTTGTTAGTGGTAGGACTAACTCTTCTGTGAGTGTCCGTCTGGGTTGTTACCACCGCTTTGCTCGTGAAGTTTGCCGCCAAGCAATAATGTGATAGGTAGCATGGTTCCGGTTTGATAAGCAGAGTAGCCAGTAAAATTACTGGGCCTAAGGGTAACGAGTGCACTGCAGTGCCGCGCAGGCCTTTGTGTTTCAAAGTTCTGGATGGCACTGCAATAGTTATGGGCCGGAGTTATGCTTACCATCAGGCAAACGACCAGCTCATCTCGTTATCAAATAACATAAAAAAAGAACATCGAGCTTACCCGAAATGTACTCTACGAGAGCCAGCACATTGGTAGGTATTCACCGATCTTCTCCTTCTAAAGCCACGTATATTGCTCGTAATATGATACGAGTAATACAAGAATTACTTGTTTAAGGTTATGATATACGATTATTGGCGCAGCTCCCGGAACACGCCGATACACGCAGGCGTTATTTATTTGTATTTAAATTAATTAGGTAGTTATTACAGAAATAGCTCAGATTTCTTTCGTAATTAATTATTAATCATAATACAAGTAAATTATTTAAATAATAACTTCAACAGATAACATCTATGGATATTATCGTATAACATGTGAGTTCATGATCGTAAAATATTTAATCTAAGTATACAAATAAATAAAATTGAAGTGTCTGTTTGTAATATCAAAACAACAGCTTTTACCAAATGCATATGAAAGTATTATATATACGGTACCTACCTACAACAAAACAACCATTTAAAAAAAAATGTGTATCTTGTCTGTCTGTTTGTTTGTTCCGGGTAATCTCCGAAATGGCTGGGCCGATTTTGACGGAACTCTCTCTGGCAGATAGCTGATGTTATAAGGAGTAACTTACGCTACTTTTATTTTAGGGTTCCGCGCAAAAAAATAAAAACCATGAACTCCAATATCTCTGCGCGGGTGAAACCGCGGGCTGCAGCTACGATACGATACAAACACATACAGATACAGATACTATGAATAAAGATTATAATAATTTAATATATGTACTTATTTGTATATAATTTCAGTCATTATGTTAGTAAGTTGAGCCCCGCGATTACACTAGCAATACACAGTACCAACCAATATACAACCACATACCATAATATGTAACTACACAATATATTAGGTTTTTGACAATGAGACGAGCATGTCCTGTGCGTGATGGTAAGCATAACGACCGCCCATAACAAGGTATTATTAACAAGGTATATTTATTGGTATTAAAATATAACAAGTCGATGTAACAAAAGTTACATAAAAAACAAGACTGCTCTAGCCAGTGAAATGTATGCATTGTAATGTTACATCCAAATCTGTTCAGGCATTGGAATAAACTCGCATATTACATACATAGGTACATGACCCCAAAAACATTACAATGCTTTTTTTTGTGCAGTCATGGATAAAACAAAAGTACAATTGTAAGTCAAGTCTTGTTATTCCAATACTACGCTGTTACGATCAAAGGTTATCTGGTAGAGATAGCTCTAGTATTAGCACTCTACAGATAAATCATTGTAACCTTGAAGAGGTCTAGGTAATAAGGTTGTTAAAGCAAGATGTTAGAAATTTTGGAAATTAAAATAATCTATACTAATATTATAATGAGGTAAAGTTTGTTTGTATATTTGTTTCTTGTAATGCAGACCGTAGACGCTTATGCAAGTATGCGTTTTGCTGTCAAAATAACCATGCTTTTGCATCAAGCGCGGATTATGAGATAATACAAGTGCGGCTTGATGCAATCACTCTTTTTATTTATTTATTTATTTATTATACTCTGCAAGCTCCACCCTTTTTTTGCTATATAAATTATTTTTACATTATAATTACTTAATATATTATTACTTAACAAAAGTATACCTACTCCGAAGGCCTAACTAAAGTGTCACATATACATACATATTATTAAATTAACATAAATATTACTACATTTATATAAATATTACTAGTGTAAGTTATTGCTAGTTTATCAAGAGTAGTTCATGAAGAGCACAATCGGAGTGGACGAGATCCCACTAGCAGCACCTGTTCACGAGTGTGACGCATGTGCCAGTCATCGCTCTCCTCAACCATTTTCGAGGGAAGAGGGCGACCCGCCACACGACGCCGCTGCAGCAGGGTCATTCCAGTGGCCATGGCCACTCCAGTTGTTCACTTAATTCACTTTTCCTATGTCAACTCTCCGTCTCCGCCCCTCCGTTCGAACTCTGCGATGCAATCAGACTCTTACGCTCCCACTGCTGGGATACCGGCCTTCTCTCAGAGAGAGAGGTATAGGCCATAATCCACCACGAGGCCCACTGCGGCTTGGTGCATGTCACATGTCCTCGAATTTTGTGGTTCTAGAAAATGCCGGTTTTCTCACGATGTTTTCCTTCACCGTTTTAGAGCGAGTGAGAATAAACCGCACATAACTTGATATAAGTCATTGGTGCGGGCGGAGTCGATATTCGAACTATGGTGCGTCGGATTGAAAGTCGCACAAGTTCCCACTCGGCCACACTCGCTCTTATTTAAGGAGGAGTAAGATAACTACAGAATTATTATCACAGTCTACAAAAAATGGTAAAAATGCCTTTATTAACTAGCCAATACATAAATAAACACTATATCTAATCTACAAAAACAGTTAGATATAATATCTACAAACCAAAGTAGTAATTAATTAGGCATACTAAATTAAATCAGATTCGTCGCAGAAGGACGAATCAGCACACTTTCGCATGTTAATATTAATGATACATAATATCATACGTTAATAATAAGTTGTTACTTATAAAGCATTGTTTCTAGATGTAATTACTAATTACACAATGGGAGAAGCCACTGAAACACAATTGTTACTACCTATTTCGAGATTCATTACAATTTATTCCTCATACCTAACCTACCTTCTTATTTTCAACTAGCTGTGCCCCGCGGCTTCCCCACGTAGCCTAAATTACTCCTTGTTACATTAGCCATCTGCCAGTGAAAGTCCCGTCAAAATCAGTACAGCCGTTTCGGAGATTACCCGGAACAAACAAACAGACAGACCCAAATTTTAAAAATTGTTGTTTTGTTATAGGTACCGTATAGTATCATATGCATTTAAGAAAAAGCGGTTATATATTTGTATAGATATAAATAACTTTTTACTTTACTATATCTACATATTAAATATTACGTACTTTCATAATAGGATAGTAAAAACTATGATATTAGGGAAAAAAATCTAAAAGTATTTTTACTATGATCAATCCAATTAGGAGTGTAAAACTTTATTGCATAGCAATGCAATTTGACTAGAAAAACTATTTTAAGGAAATATTTATTTATTTATAATATTTTAATTTGCAGATTAGTCTAAAAATGGCGTGTGAGTCGTATCGCTAAGAGAAACTGCACCATTACATAAAAATACTTACATAAATTAAAGAATTATTTGTTTGTCTGGGTGCAGTGGCGGAGTAAGGCCTAAATTCGACGTGGGCATCATAAATCTTGCGAGGCCCTCTTGTCGTACAAAAAGTCGAATTTTAGAAAGGGTGACCAAACGTGAGTTCATAGGTGTAGCTAAACCGTATTACCTATTGTGTGGCTAAACTTAATTTATAAAAACGAAGGAGGTAAATGAGGTCAACGGGTGTTCGTAGAATGTTTACCCGCAGTTACGGCTTTTAAATCTTAACTCAATATTTGTCATGAGTTAAAGAAGCCACTTACAACCTGGGTGGTAGGACTAACTCTTCTGCGAGTGTCCATCTGGGTGAGTCTAACACCGTTTTGTTACATAACCTACCCTTTTGTTACCTAAAGTCGCAGGTAATGAACGAACTGCAGTGCAGTGCAAGCCTTTATATTTCAACTGTGTGTCACTGCAATTGTTATGAGCGGGCATTATGCGTATCATTAGGAATACGATCCACTCTCGTTATCCAATAGTATAAAAAAGATGCATATAAACATTCATGGTACGAGGCCCCTCGGACCGTGAGGCCACAGGCGATGGCCCATGTCCCCCACACCTTACGCCTCCTCTCTCTGAATGTTGTCGGACAATGATACTCGTTCCTGGGTCAGATTCAGGAAATCCCTATTATAGAGGTAAGCGTTTATTAAGACATTTGACCTATTTACATGAATCTTGGCTACCTTTCGTCTCGATTAAAAAAGCGATGAACCGACTTCAGTTACAAACTACTGAACCGATTTTGATGAAATTTCTATAGGACCAAACTGAACAAATATGCTTATAGGACCCTGCAGCCTACTACATTTCTCTTTTTCATATCTCAACTCTCACTCCAAAGTAGACTCCGAATTATGCATTCAAAACAATTTACGTGGTAAATAATACGATACCAAAAAAAGAAATTTATTTCATGTGCCAGAGAATATTTAACGTATTAAACTAATACAATGTAATACACATGTAAAACTATTGTAATTCTTATTAATGCGCAGTTTTATCAGTTCAACATAGAAGCGCCTTCCACTTTCTAAAGAGCAATTTTTCACTGCGACCGACTGTAATTTTTCCTTTAGGAGACGATATTTTCAATCGGTTCTACTCTATGGCTCTAATTGATAAACAGTATTAAATGGTGGTTTAGTCATACTGTGTTTTGTCTTTCTTGTTCTTTTACAATTTTAAACTAAACCGAAGGAGACAAAACATCGTTGATATTATAATGTCAACTTTTTTTGACAAATCGTTTTCCGCTCTGGATCTAGTGTAAAAATCCGTTGTTATGTTCATTTTACTGACACATTAATTATATTCCAGGAAGTCCAGGAACCCCATTTACCTAATTGATTTTTGATTTTTTTCTAATGCTGCCCCGGAATCAAGCTTCTACGAGATGATTTCCGCCATCATCAGGATTTTGTCATCCAGCATTATCATTCACATTATCATTAATTACTAAGGTCATTTGAATAGAAGTTAAAGCGTAGGTACCTAGTCAGTTTCATATCTTCCTAGTCCAGAGGCACAAAGCCTTTGTCGCATGCAGCCATAAGTATATACTGTCCTGTCATTGTTCCCATTAAAAGCTGGGAAGTGTCATTGTTGTTTATGGCCACTTCGAGAAGGCGTCCTCGAGTCTAGCCTCCAGCATGCAGTAATTCTGCTGGAAGGACTTCATGATGTTCAAAATAAAAACAAAGATCAGCGGTTTACTTGCGCACCGATTGTACAATCCGTTACACCAAATATACGAATATTTTGGCACGCTTATTTCCAAGCATGTAAAAGAAAGGTAAACAAATTTCTACAGTGCTAAAGTTATAGTTGGAGACCAGATATACCTATTGAGCTTGTAAATTTACAGACCTTTTGAGGTGATCTTAAAGTTGACGACAGCATAAACTTAAATAAGTAACGTAATAACTGCGAATGAAAGTATTGCATTATCCTCGCTGAAAACAGTACTTAGGTAATGAGTGAACCAATTGGGATTTTTTTATCAAGTAGTGTTGAAAAGTATTAATGAACTAGCTTCTGCCCGCGGTTTTCACTCGCGTTCCCACAGGTACCGTACATTTTCCGGGATAAAAAGTACCCTATGTTACTCTCCGGTCCATAAACTGTATCTATGCCAAAAATCACGTCGATCCGTTGTTCCGTTACTGCGTGAAAGAAGGACAAACCAACAAATACACTTTCGCATTTATAATATTAGTAGGGATGGTATTGGCCGTATGCCCAGTTAGGCAGTCATGTCTCATGCCCAGTCTTTGCATTTTAAGTTCTGGGTGGCAATTGGCACTGATAATGGGCAGGCGTCGTCAGGCAAATTAGGTACAGATGTGCTCGTCTCGTTCTTTAGTAGTTTTTAAAAAAAGAAGATTTGGATATCCGTGTAAGTTTAATAAGTAAATATTTAAATTTAACCTCTAAACAGTTTAATTAATTTTTTACTTAGCTTTAACATTTTTATTCAAACTTCAGAGTTGATTTTGTAGTTTAGAAGAAAAAAAGTGGTACTAAATATATTAATTTTCCGCTAGAAAAAGCGGTAGAGCCACCGATTTTTCCCAATAGAACGTATAACTTACATAAAGTCCAATTTTTTCTGCTTTTCTCATTGACATTTAATTTTGTTTTTAATGGTCCTAATAATAATATTTTTTGAGTTTTAATTTAGTCGCTTTTTTATGGTACTCAATGTTTCTTGTTTTCCTATTAATATTCATTGATTTTATTGCATGTAAGTATTTAAATAAGGTTTAAAGATCTTAAAGATCGATATATTCTTTATAGTGTTTTTTTATTACAAACCCATAAACTGACATTTACTTTGTTACATCTTTTATTATTTTTGATGACTTCCTATTCATAATTAATCTATTAAGTACTTATCTATTTCTTAGTACGTAATACCTACTTTACATAATATTTTTTTTAGTTTATCAGATTAATTTATAAAATAGTATCTATTATTGTTTTTTTTACCATTGATAGGTAAGCATTTCTTCTTCTCTTCTTGCTTTCTTCTTGTCTTCTTGTTGTTGCCTTGTTTAGTTTTTTGTAATAAAATATTTAATTAAAAATTACAAGAGGTGATATATGTATACCTACTATTAAAGTTATTGCTATATTTCGCAAGCGGTACCTATTTAGTTCCGTTTGTTAACTAATATGCAGTTGTTTGGCGACAGATTTACAGCTTAAGGGTGGTAGCTAGCTAGAGCACTAGAAAATGAACAGAAAGCTCCAGCTCATGTTAAACCCTCGACTTAGAGATTAGCGGGCAAATTCATTACCACTTATTTACTTTACCAGGTGGTAGAACCTACTAACTCTTCTGGGAGTGCTTTGCTCTTGTAGTCTGCCAGCAAGCAGTGGTATGCAAACATTACTGTGTTCCGGTTTGATGGGCAGTGTAGTCAGTGAAGATATGGGGCTTATGAAACTTAATATCTGACGTCTCAGGATAACGAACGCAAAGCAGTGCCGCGCAGGCCTTTGTACCTATTTCAAAGTTCCGTGTACACTGCAATTACTATGGGGTGCCTTTTTTATTATTATCAGCATCTTACGCTCCCTGCACTGCTGGAATACCGGCCGTCTCTCGGAGAGATAGTTATGGGCTATAATACACCCGCGTGGTGCGGCTTGGTGGATGTCACATTTCCTCGAATTGTGTGGTTCTTGAACATGCCGGTTTCCTCACGATGTTTTCCTTCACTCTTTTAGAGCGAGTGTGAATTTTGGCATGGGCTTACCGTTAGACAAATGACCAGCTCACCATCGCTTCAAAAGTACTTCAATACACATACAATCATACAATAACGTGGTTGACAACGTGTAATGTAATGAGTAATGACACTGACACGCGCTCGCTAAACTGAGCACCCTGGTTAATCAATTTGTTGTTCTTTAGTAATTTAAATTAATCAACGCAATTAGTTACAAGGAAGCAGTGCAATGCTAGTTATGGAACTTGTTTATTGGTCTAGCACTAGCTTCTGTCAGTGACTATGTTTAAACTGAAGGCTTCCTTAAAGGATGGTTTTCTTTATTTTCTTTTGAATTGTAAATAGCATCATTCAGTTTGGTAATAGACAAGCCACAATGCTCGCAGAACCGTCAACCATTGGGGAAGAAAAGGTTCTCGAGTGCATGGTGACTTTGAACCGGAAGAATTGTAGGATGGCCCAACAATATGTGGACCTATGTCAAAACCGAGGGGAACCGTTGGATGCTAGAGGCGCGTAGCCGATCCAAGTGAAGTTCTATTGGCCTATGTTCAGCAGTGGACGTCTTCCGGTTGATGATGATATATTCAATTTCAAATACTTCATCATCAGCCTGTCTGTCCACTGCTGGCTGCCATGTGTCCCCAGCAATGGATTTGAAATGTCGAGAATTAAAATAATGTAAATGTAATCGACTATCATTAATCGCGAAAACCTAAGAAAATATCAGTTACATAACTTATAAGTCTATGACAAGTTTTTCATTTAAAGTAGAAGGTTTTACGTTCAATTGAATGTAGGTATGTTCAAAGATTTCTTCATAAATTGTGGACCGATTTTGATAATTCTATTTTTGCTCGAAAGGGTATTTATTATACTCTCGAGGTGGTCTAATATAAATTGTATAATAGGCTTTTTTTAATAATAGGCTTCTGCCCGCGGTTTTCACCCACCCGTTCATTTCTCCAAGATAAAAAGTAGCCTATGTTATTCTCTGGTCCATAAAATATATCTACGCCAAAAATCACGTCGATCCGTTTTTCCGTTGCTGCGTGAAAGAAGAACAAACCAACAAACGTACAAACATGATCCATTACAGGTGAGATATAGCGGTCAAACGCGAACCTATAAAAAATTGCCACAAAAATAATAGTAATTAACCTAGTTACTAATGACCAAGGCTTATTAAGTGTGTTACGTCATCATTGGCCAAACAACGAAAGACGAAAGTAAAGACTATATATTTCAGGGTTCTATACTTCAGAATGATATGCATTTGGTAAAAAGCTGTTATTTTGATATTACAAATAGACACTGCAATTTTATTTATTTGTATATATTTTTATAGGTTCCGTATATACCTTGATATGCATTTGGTAAAAAGCTGTTGTTTTGATATTACAAACAGACATTTCAATTTTATTTATTTGTATAAGTAGATAATAAAATATTATGATTTGCATAAAATGTTAGTTACAATGAAGAAATAAAAATCTAATACACTACATAAAAATCTAATAATATCTTCAAGTCACGTGTGAATAGGTAGGTAAGCGTGCTGCATCTTCGACCGCATCGTCACTTACCATCAGGTGAGATAGTGGTCAAACGCAAGCCTATATTGTTAAAAAAACAATACAATTCGCGTGGTGCCTGTGAGGCTGCAGTACCTACATTCGATTCGCACATTTTTAGATCAAAATTGTGGTGAGGGCTTCTAACTGTTTTAAGTAATTAGTGGTAAGAATAACTCTACAACGAGTGTCCGTCTGGGTTGGTACCACCGCTTCGCTCGTGAAGTGTGCCGCCAAGAAGTAATGTGCAAGCATCACTGTGTTCCGGTTTGATGAGCAGAGTAGCCAGTGAAATTACTGATACATTCTCAGGGTAGCGAGCGCACTGCAGTGCTGCGCAGGCCTTTGTGTTTCAAAGTTCTGAGTGGCACTGCAATTGTTATAGGCCGGCGTTATGCTTACCATCAGGTAAATGACGAGCTCGTCCACGATGCCTTCAACAGAGATTGGGGCGTGTAGGAACTGAGACCATTGGAAGGATGAGGGAGAGACCTTTGGCCATCATATTATATAAATAATAAAAGAAACCTATTAAATATATGTCCTGAGGCAAAGAAATTTCAGAACATTAACAATTTGAAGAAAAGAAGAACACTGGAAATTGGAGCTAGTTCTCATCTGCATGATCACAATTTGAGAAACCCAGTTTCTCTCTTGGCATGATACCTTTTCTATATACATATTATAATATATGTAGATAGTATATAATATCGTCATCTGGCCTTCTGCACCATTTTGTTCCTATTTGGCACTTTGCCACTACTAAACGCCACTTCGGCTATTTTCTTTTGCAACGCAACGATTGCTTCTTTTCCGAGTATCTATGATGTAAAACTTTTGAAAGAAGCACAATGTATGCGGAGTAGTTCATAGTTGCCGTCAAATATCTTTATTTCAGTTTATGTCTTTGTTCTGATACATTTTCTTGACACATTAAGGTAGGGGCGTATGAAAGGTAAAAAACGTTAATTTTATTTTTCATTCTCTCTTCTTGTCACATTTATTTATATAATTATATCGAATCTTTTACCAACAAAGGTATACTAGCATTTTAAATGATATTAAAATTATTTACAAAATATTCAGAATCAAGTGTTACATAATTTCGTACACGCATTTTGCGTTGAAGTTCATAAGTTTTGACCAAACATAACGGAAATACCTGTTGCGAGAATCAAGATGCGATGCAAAGCGTTGTAATTTACTAGGTGGTATAGGACTAACTCTTCTGCGAGTGTCCTTCTGGGTTGGTACCACCGCTTTGCTCGTGAAGTCTGCCGCCAAGCAGTAATGTGTAAGCATTACTGTATTCCGGTTTGATGAGCTTACTGGGTTTATATCTTAGTGTTTAAAAGTTCTGAGTGGCACTGCAATTGTTATGGGTCAGCGTTATGCTTACCATCAGGCAAACGATCAGCTCGTCTCGAAATAGAATTAAAACAAAAGAAGAATATATCGGGTGCTCATTACTGTTCATCCTTCAATAATAATCACGGTTGAATTTGAATTTGAATCTTAAAGAACATTGTAACCTTTTTTGTAAATAAAGCATTGATTGATCGATACCGAGGCTAAAAAAGTCAACACAAAAAAAAACGCTCCGCTACTCAGCGTCTTCCTCCCGCACAGTGCGCCGAACCCATGCTGACTTTGAAATCGTTTCACGAGCTTTCCTTCAGTGTTTCCGTGGGCGCGCACCGACCGCACGCACCCGCGACCTCGACCGTCACCAACCGTCACCATGGCCGATGAGAAACGTGACGACGATCCTATCACCTTCGAGGAAGCCCTCGATAGAACCGGTAAATAATCAATCTTGGAAGAATTCACAGATATTTCTGGATTGAAGTTCTCTTTGTTTTGAAAACAAGTCGTTTTTGGGAGACCAAAACATGTGTGTCATGACCGTGATTGCAATTTTACAGTGTTGTTGCACTGTACACTAAATGTGTGTTTGATCGTGGTGGATGTGATGAGGTGTGGGTGGGTACAGTGCTTAGATAAGATTGACAATAATTGAGGAGTAGGCGAACAAAACGTCACTTTTCCATTTTTTAACGTTTTTATTTTTTTGATTGATTCGTGTTGGCAATCCTGAGACACGTCGTTTCATGCGTTAAAATCTCGACAAAAAGCTTTTTTTATCGTAGAAAATCGACTTCAAAACACAACTACTCCTTCAACACACAACTACTCCTTCAAAATACTTTTTTAGTTTCTGTAAAAAAATTAAAAGTGGAAAAGTAACGTTTTGTTCGCCTACTTCCTCAATTGTAACAAATATTGCAAAGTTGTTTTAACTTCTGTATTGTAGTGTTTCAGTGAAGTGTTGCTATCTCTCTTTGACGCCAAGTGATCTTTAATTGGATGATAGGCAAATATGTGGATAACATATTGAAAGAGCTGTTATTGAAATATGCTCGAAATAGTCTTCCATTGCCTTTCCTATGCATTAAGAGTTCTACGAATAAGATGACTTTTCCAAGAAAAGTGTTATTGGACTCTTTCTTAGACACTGATTTAGAGAAGAAGATTAGAAGGGGAGTTATATCCAAATTACTCATTAGCATAATTTAGGCCAGATTGTAGAACAAATAGATTGTATTAGAAAATGAAAATTAAACGAGGGCAAAAGCTCACGTTTGGAATACATTTTCAGATTACACTTGCCAAGGTTTTAAACTGCAATTTGAAATGCAATCATCAATATTGCAAATCTGTAGTAGGTCTGTATACGTTTGTCTGACCTATTCAGGGCTCAATTAGAGTTTAAACTTGGCAAGATGTATTTCGAAGCCCATCAATACAACATAGTATAGAAATAGTCTAACAGCTAACTTATAAGAATCTCGTATAGGTACCTAAATCTATTTTGGACCATTTAATGATTGACAGACAGAACATATTAGACTTAGTATTTTCTTAGAACAATTATTGCTACTTTGGCAGTACATTTTGCTCTCATTTTATATACACCATCTTAATTTCTTATTTGTTTACGTTCCGTTATACGTAATTTCGTAGTTTGCCAGTTATTTATATAGTCTGGAAAGCAGCCGTTTGTCATTTAGATACCTTCTCACATCTACTTTATCTATGATCCTCAAACTTGAAGCAATTTATTTTCTATTAAAGTCGTAACCTACTACAACCAATCTATGCCAACTTTGGGTGCTTTATTTTATTAATCTATCCAACGATAGACGTTGGCGTCGGTACGCATGCCTGACCTAGTTTCTGGCTAGACTACAAGGCACCAGTTGTTTTTACACGAGTGAAGCCAAGAAACTTTATTTGTAATTACATGTGTAAGACATCGAGTTATGTTTCTACCAGTCTTTGAATACATGTCCAGGTTTCGTACCTTTAAAATAATGAATATTTTTAAAAAAGCGAGAGAAGATTTCGCGATGTTTTTAATTTCATCCCCTATTTTTTCACCCTTATACTTAGGTGGTATTCTTTCATAAAAAATATTAAAAGATCACCTCTGAGAACATACTGTACTCATGAAAAAAGTATCTTTAAAATTGAGGAGGTATCGTTGACAATTGGCGGAAAATCGATCGAAATCGATACACATAAGAATACAAGTGAATTGAGAACCTCCTTTTATGAAGTAGTTAAAAAAGGGGCACTACCTTGTTGTGTGTCCATGGCCTTTATATCAATGGGCATGTTAAGCCTTGGTTGAGAAGCATATTCCTAACAGTTAGGTAATCTTATCTTCAGAAATCCCCTCCTCTTTTAGGTAATGGACTCTACAACTACCTACTCCTCGCGACATGCTCTCTCATCCTCCTGGCGATCGGCGTGGACCTGTTTGGGTTCAGCCTGGTGGTGACGGCCGCCTGTGATCTTCAGCTCACTGTCTCGGAGAAGGGTATACTGACGTCCATACCTTTTGTTGGTAAGAAAGGATCATGGATTCGAATGACGTTTTATCTAATAATAATAAAAATATTTAAAAAGATATCAAAAAAACAAGCTTTTCCCCCATAACATTGCATTATGTCAGCTTATTACATTTGAATACAATTTTTTTTATTGTATAGTTGCAAAATTTTACCAACACACGTACCTAGTACTGTTTTAAACTTTCACGGTTATTTACTAATGCATACATTATAACTGTGTGTGTACTAAGTCGGGAACTCGGGACCCATTCCTGATATCACACAACATTTCATTGTTATTTATCTATTTTGAATTTTGTTATTGTACTCTAATATACTGTTGTGTTGCCCTGAATTCAATATATTGTCTTTCTTTCTTTCTTTCTATAGGTACTATATAAATAGAATGAATGAAAGAATTGATTATATACCAACCTGACGAGCGATATATTGTACATCTACATTTTGACACACATTGATTTTGTGTGACAGGTGATCCAGCATTGCTATTATGCTGTCTTGCACTTTTCTAAATTTTCCTCGTACGCTTATTACATCATTTCATTGGGACCAATACACCCCTAGAAAATATTCAGTAGTGCGATCGTCCCAACACCCAATCGTCTATTTTCAAACTAGAAAAGGTGGAACTGGTCCCAGGGCTCAGTTTTATTATGGGACGATTTGTCCCTTTATTTCTCACTTATCGAATACAGGACAGAAAGTGATTATACTATACGGGCTGTTATTCATCACGCTGCTGGCTCAGCCCAAAAGCAGCACTAGTTATTCTGTAAAGAAAACGAATGATTTTATTAAGCGCTTCAATGGAAACTGAACTGAGAAATAGCAGAAGTGGTCAATTGATATATCAAACTGTATTTTATACCGATAGTTTATTATATCAACATTGGACATGGTCGCACCCTAGGTGGACTAATTCGACACAACAACGTGGTTTTACAGCCGTTTGTAATAATATAATGTGTCATACCCACGAAAACATTCACGGTTATAACTATAATATGTAGTTACCTACGTTTAGATTTTAGCTTATTGTTTTATAATTAAACCTGAATTAAAATCCGTAGTAAAGTCACGACACTTGTACAATGTACATTTATACATATGTACATTCACTGTGCTATATGAAACACAGGTGGCCTGGACCTTGGTGTTTTGAGTTTGGCTTATGTATTACCCATAATGCTTGTTCTTAATGATGCAACGAGGCAATGAAGCCAACGTGCTGGGAAATATGCCTGATAGTGGGAAATATTTGGGTTATTTATAAACCCGATTACAGCCAGCAGATGATTCAAATTTTTTTGTAGATTAGTTAGGTATAGTTAGCTCCTCAGATCAGACAAACAAGAGAGATATGCCCGTTCGCGTTCAAAATATGTCTCCGTTTTTCATACATTTTTTCACCATTCCGCTAAACATCTGTAAGTACGGCACACCTACTAATTTTTTATGCACACTAAGAGACTTACAGCCACACAAATAAACTTATTAAATAGTCCACAGGAAAAAAATGGCACAGTAAGGCCGTCTGCAAAGTGAATTCGATTAAATGATCGATGCGTTCGCACGCGCTACATACGCCTTACCACGTCTCCTTGTTTCTATGATCTGTGGTTAGCTCTCAGCTGGGTTGTATTAGCTAACAATCATAGGCATTCTGCCTGTTAAAAAATGTATTAGTTATGTACAGAAATTTGTTGTCGATGCATACACCTGTTTGTGGTTATCTTAGCAGCATGTTACTTCGGTTTGTGTACAATTATCGTAATGTTTCTTGGATTTTCTTCCACAACAGATGTTACACGTAATGTCTGTCTCTATGTCAACACGTTATTGTTGTCGTGTGCACTTTATCTTTGTTCGGTTTCTGTGTAGCTTAGTTTGAACATAACTTAAGTACTCTGGTTAGACACAAAGTAGATTACGATAAGACTTATTATTAGATTATTAATACATTATTTATCATTTTAAAAAAAAAAATTATGCTATATGGTAACGAGACGAGCTGGTCGTTTAACTGATGGTAAGCATAAAGCCGGCCGATAAAAATTGCAGTGCCACTCAGAACTTTGACACAAAGGCCTGCGCGGCACTGCCGTGCGCTTTACCCTGAGCCATTGGGTATTAAGTCTCATAAGCCCAGTAATTTAAATAAATGTAAATAAACTAGCCCTAATTGTAATATTTATAGTTGGATACCTCAACTACTCTTCACAAACGAATTTAGAAGTATTTATATAAAGTTATTTTTATGTATGTATGTATATCATCATAGTTATGCCTTCGGAGTATTCTTTTTGTTAATTTAATGATGTGATGTGAAAATTGCAAGAAATAGTTTGATTAGCAAAAAAAGGGTGCGAGCCCTGGAGCTTGCAGTGTAAATGTAAATAAATAAAAAAAAAAGCCCAGTAATTTCACTAAGCTACTCTGCTCATAAAACCGGAATGCTTGCACATTACTGCTTGGCGGCTGACTTCACGAGCAAAGCGGTGGTAACAACCCAGACGGACACTCGCAGAACAGTTAGTCCTACCACTAACGAACCTTTGCCATTCCGATCGCTATAGATTACGTTTAGAATGGTTGTCAAAATAAACATCTAAGATAGGTACAGGCAACAAGGAATGCTACAGTAGAAACCGCAGGCAGATGCTATTATGCCATAAAAAACCACTTCATTTCCCAGGTATCCTGATGACATCGTTCGTGTGGGGCTACATCTCGGACACTCGGGGCCGCAAGTTCACGCTCGTCGTCCCTCTGGTGCTGTCTTTTGTGCTGTCCTGTGTCAGCAGCCTGGCACCCCACTGGCTGTTCCTAGGATTGTTTAAGTTCCTGTCGGTTTGCTTGTAAGTACCCTAGTACCCTAGTCGGTCTAGTATACCAATTTTAACAAGATTAGTAATTTAATTTAACTTTCACGAGTGCTTGGGGCCCATGTGAATAAGGAATTTTGAATTGAATTAAGTTATATACATATTTTATTCCTCGTCATTTTTGAACGTTAACATAAACATGTTCAGAGGTTCTTTGGTTCTCCAGCTCAATTTATTTACTGCTTCAATGACTTTGTATCCTTTGTTGCTCAGATCATCCACAATTCTGTCTGGTTGGCATGTAAAGTGCAATTTCTTGACCATCACTCTTATTGGCCTCTCTTGTTTGTTTTCATAAGAGTGCCAATGACTATTGTTAAGAGTCAAGGCGTTTGTTATTTCCCTATACGATTCATCATCGGTCGCATTGACTTTGACGCTTTCGCCATTCATCATTTTAATACTAAACTTGTTAGCAGACTGTGTTTTTGTCAGAAAGTCGAAAAAATTCTGATAATTTTTTATATCATCCACAATAATGGGTGGTGGTAGAGGATTTTTTTTACTTGTTTCTCTCTTTTTATCTTCTTCATTGCTTGTTTCATTATGAGTGGGTGAGGTGTTCAATTTTCTTTTCTTTCTAGTTTTTGTACGTATCCACTCTGTTTCTCTCGCAAGATCTTCTTCATCCGTGCTGTACTCAACACGTGGAGTAGAAATTTCCATCGTGGCGGTAGTAGTTGTTGGTTTCTTAGGGTTGGAGTCCGCAAGACATTTTAGTTGTTGTTGAAGAATGTCAATTTGACTCTTTAAATCATCGACGAGGCATTTCAGTTTTTGGCGCTCGTTACGTTCTTCACACAACACTTTATACAACAGATGCTCAGTCTCTGTTATTAGTGTAATTGTTTCCTTATTGAATTTTGTTTCCATTATTAAGGCAGGTGTTTAATTCGCCTTAATAAATTATTGGCCATTCGTCATCAGCCTTGCGCAATGATAACTGGGTCATCGCGGTTCGGCCGACTGCGCGGCGTTGTTGTGATGCGTTAGCACTTTAGCACTGTAGGTACGCGCGATCGCGAAAAACACTACTGTTCTCAGCGAAAATCGAACGATCACTGGATCACTGACGAGCAAATAAATAAAATCTACATCATCCAAACCATATTAGGATATAAAGTAGAAATACAGGCAATAAAAACAACGAAGCTAGTTCCGCAATGCAAAAGATGTCAAGCTTACGGGCATACGCAAAAATACTGCTCTAAAGAACCCAGGTGCGTAAAATGCACGGGTAAACATTTAACAAAAGACTGCAAAAAAACAGCAGAGGAGAAGCCAAAGTGCGTCCACTGTGGTGACCCACATCCTGCTAACTACAGAGGATGTGTTATAGCCAAAGAAATCCAATCAATTCGGAACAAACACTCAAAAACGCTTGTACGCCAGCATGATGTTCCAAGCCAAAGCAAGTCAAAAGAGCCAGCGGGTTTCCCCAACAAAACAGTTAATAAGAACGTCTCATATGCACAAGCAGCTGCAGCAGGTACAACAAAGGTACCTCAGGCTCCGCAAGTAATCAATGATACAAAACTAGACAATATCTTAAAATTCCTGTCATCTTTCGATGAACGATTAAAAAAGATTGAAAGAAGTGCCAATACAACTTCATCTTTGTCAAAAAAATGAACACTACACTAAAAATTTTGGCGTGGAACTCAAATGGGCTACTAAAACATCAAAACGAGCTGCAGGTAGTCCTAGATATGAAAAATGTTGATGTGTGCCTTATATCCGAAACACATTTCACCAAACAATCTTTTATCAAGTTTAAAGGCTATAAAGTGTATCATGCACTTCACCCAGACAATAAAGCAAGAGGTGGCAGTGCCATTATTGTAAAAGAAACACTTCAACACCATGAGGAAAGTAAGTACGAAGAAAAAGAGATTCAAGCCGTGGCGGTAAGTCTCAAAACCAAGAGATATTCTATTACTATATCTGCCATATACTGTCCCCCACGTTACATGATAAAAAAAGAGCAATATGTAAACTTTTTAAAAGGTCTTGGTAACAGGTTTATCCTAGGAGGTGATTTTAATGCAAAAAATACTTACTGGGGCTCTAGACTATCCACTACTAAAGGGAAAGAACTATTAAGTGCCATCAAAGAGATGAAATGTGATGTTACTTCTACGGGAATGCCAACTTACTGGCCAACAGATCCCCACAAAATTCCAGATTTGATAGACTTCTTTATATTTAAGAATCTATCTTCTAATTACATAAGAACAAAACAGAGCTTCGATATGAACTCTGATCATTCTCCAATATTATTGGAAATGAGCGAGAACGTACTGTACAAAGAAAAACCACTGATGTTAGTTAATAAGTTTACAGATTGGAACAGTTTTAAGATAGACCTAGATAGTCATATAGAGCTTAATGTTCCTCTAAAGACCATTGAACATTTAAACTGTGAGGTAGAAAAGTTCATCAAACTTATCCAACAAACAGCTTGGAACAATACACCTGTCACTCCTACAAAGACAAAGGGAAATAATTATCCACTAAACATTAAACAGCTTATAACTAAAAAAAGAAGGCAAAGAAAAATTAGGCATCAATCGAGGGACCCAGATGATAAAAAAAAGCTAAATAATCTTACAAAAACTCTAAAGAGGCTAATACAAAACTTTATAGATGAATCAACCAACGCCAAACTTCAGAAGCTTTCCAGTGACAGTAGTACAAATTACTCTCTGTGGAAAGCTACTAAAAATCTAAAAAGGCCGGTCACACCAATTCCTCCTATAAAAGATGCAAATGGAAGATGGGCAGTAAATAACGAGCAAAAAGCAAAACGATTCGCAGAGCACCTAGAGAAAATCTTCCAACCAAATGAGGGAGAAGTAAACGAACTTTTCACTTTGGATGGTATAGAATCACCCGAAGATGAACACATAAAACTAGTTACACCAAGAGAAGTAGTACTAGAAATAAAACACCGCATAAGCCCACGAAAATCTCCAGGATATGATTTAATATCAGGGGAAATACTACGAAATCTTCCTAGAAAAGCTATAGTTAAGTTAACCACCCTTATCAACGCTGCACTCAGACTACAACATGTGCCAAATTTATGGAAAGTAGCTGAAGTAATTATGATAGCAAAGCCAGGGAAACCATCTCATGAGACAACGTCATATAGACCAATATCCCTCCTACCTATAATATCTAAACTGTTTGAAAAGCTGTTGCTTAAAAGGATAAAACCTGTAATTGAACGTGCAAATCTTATACCAGAACACCAATTTGGGTTCAGAGAGAAGCATTCTACAATCGATCAAGTACACAGAATCACACATATTATAGAAAAAACTCTTGAAGATAAAAGAGTATGCTCGACTGTATTTCTAGATGTAGCGCAAGCTTTTGATAAGGTGTGGCACGAAGGCCTTATACACAAGCTTAGAAAGATGTTACCAAGACAGTTCGCCAATATCTTAGAATCATACATATCAAATAGAGTATTTAGAATAAGACAAGATGATTCTTACTCAGAGCTTAAGGAAATAAAAGCTGGGGTGCCGCAGGGAAGTGTTTTAGGTCCGGTCCTGCACCTACTGTATACCTGTGACATTCCCGAATTAGAACACAACACCATTGCGACCTTTGCTGATGACAATGCTATAATGGCTTCAGGAAGTACCCATGCAGAGGCAGCAGAAAAAGTTCAAATGGCCGTAAATAAAGTGTATGGATGGACCAAAAAATGGAGAATAAAATTAAATGAATCTAAATCTATTCATGTAGACTTTAGTAACAAAAAACATATATTTACTCCCGTATATATTAATAATAAGCAAATTCCGTATGAGAATAGTGCCAAATATCTAGGTATGACGCTTGACGCAAAGCTCCGCTGGAAAGCACACGTTAAGAAGAAAAGAGAAGAACTAGACTTGCGCTACAAAAGAATGTATTGGCTGCTTGGAAGACACTCTAAGCTATCAATACACAACAAATTATTGTTGTATAAACAAGTCCTGATGCCGGTATGGACTTATGGTATACAGTTGTGGGGCTGTACCAAACAGAGTAATATCTTGATGATACAACGCTTCCAGAACAAGGTACTGAGGGAAATTGCAAATGCCCCTTGGTATATAAGAAATGTCGATCTCCACCGGGACCTTAAAATTGAGTTCGTCGACAAAATTATTAAGAAATTTGCAGAAGCTCACCAACAGAGACTTCATCACCATGTGAACGTCGAAGCAATCCAGCTGTTCGACCACACGGATATAGTGAGAAGACTAAAAAGAACTAAACCATTTGAATTAGTGTAGTGTAGAGTGTGTGAAACGTTAGAGTAAAGTAGCACAAGTGCTATCTATAAAGATTACATGAACAGAGTGTCTTCGCCTTAATAGAGACTGTAAGAAAAGTGTTATTGGACACTTTCTTTAATAACGATCTAGAAGTTTAAGTTAAATGTAAATTGCTTATTAGCCTAATTCTTTGGCTAGATTGTAATATAAATAGGGTTAATTAAATAATTAGCCCGAAGGAATGAAAAAAAAAAATATTTTTTTCCAACCCTTCGTCATTTGTAAACTGAATATTACTTTAGCGTATAAAGATAAAGGCCAACTAGGCAGTAGGTCAATATTAGTTTGTAACAATAACTTGAGGTGTATCCTGCAAGGAATGTATGTTAAAAATTAGGTTAATAGAGCATTATGACTTGGCAAGAGTCGATAACTACTAAGTTAGTAAGAACGAGAAGACAGCAGTAAAAGTTTTAGTGCTTTTTACAATGTGTCGCCGATACGGGTGCATATGACGTTACTTTGTAACAGCATATTTGAGAAGTTTCGTAGCTGTTATTGTAATCACATCTAAGTTTTTTTTAAATTTATTTGATAACTTGACGTGCTGGTCGTTTGCCTGATGGTAAGCAAAACGCCGGCCCATAACAATTGCAGTGCCACCCAGAACTTTGAAACAAAAAGGCCTGCGCGGCACTGCAGTGCACTCGTTACCCTGAGGCATTACGGATGAAGTCTCATTAGCCCAGTAATTTCCCTGGCTACTCTGCTCATCAAACCGGAACACAGTAATGCTTACACACTCCTGCTTGGCGGCAGACTTCACGAGCAAAGCGGTGGTAACAACCCAGGCGGACACTCGCAGAAGAGTTAGTCCTACCACTAACAAAATCCGTCATTTTCAATCATATTAATTAAAACTCTTTTTTCTTAGATTTGCAAAAGCCTCGTCTGCACATGATCAGTAATTGGCATTAACCAACGCACCTTTTAATAAAAAGTAAACAATTTTGTAAACTGTACTCTACTGTATTCTAAAGAAACCAACGCCTCACATTTGATCATTTACTCACAATATTAAGAAAAGTCGTAGCATGCTAAGAAAAGACAAAGCAAGCAAAGCAGGTATTTGACAAATATTACGCTGATAAAGTAGACTAATATAAATAATAAGAAAAAGAAGATGTTAAGACTCAGTACCCAGCGTACAATGAATACATATTTTGAGTGCGCCAAAAGGGATTTATCCCGGCATAAAAAACTCCGAGTGCAAGAAATACTCGACGATTGTTTTCACAAACTCCCGGGAGAGATTTTATAGGATACGGATTCTCGTTATAAAATTAATAAATACGCTACATAAGTATGTATGTATCTATGTATGTATTATACTTGTAAGTGCAGCTGTAATGTTTGTGAACAAATAGCTGCATGGAATGCAGTAAAGCAAGGACTTGTACCCATGTGTTACCGCGCTAAAGGATAATAATAATAATAAGTTTAATAATAATAAAGTTTCGTAATAATAATAAAGTTTAAATAATAATAATAAAGGATAGGCTGTAGTAAAACACAAATCACAGACTAAATTAATGTGTCGTTGTTAGTGTTGTAAAGTTGTAATAAACATTAATAATAGGAGCCATTGTGGCGGTTGTATGGTCGGTAATTGAAGTACGTATGTGTGGGCATCTGTGTCAATATGTATTATCTATTCGTCATTAACTATGCTGTTCGAACAATGAGCAGAGCTAGGAGAACTTGCAAATATCGTTGAAAATACGAGAAATTATAATAAAACTTATACACTAACACCCATGCGAGCGGGAACTTGTGCGACTTTCAATCCGACGAAGTAATAGTTCGAATCTCGACTCGGCCCTCACGAATGAATTATATCAAACTTATGTGCGGATTGTTCACACTCGCTCTAAAACGGTGAAGGAATACGTCATGAGGAAACCGGCATGTTCGAGAACCACAAAATTCGAGGACATGTGACATCCACCAAGCCGCACTGGGGCCGCGTGGTGGATTATGGCCCATACCTTCTCTCTCTGAGAGAAGGCCGGATCCCAGCAGTGGGAGCGTAAGAGGCTGATAATGAACACCCATGCACTAGGACCACGTCGCAAGTGGCATGTACACACAGAACGAACAAGCACCACTCGAGCAGAGATTTTATGATCCCTACACAAAGTTCACCTCTGCCTGAGATAGAACCGCTCGATCAGGCCACTTTGGAGGAAAGGTTACTATTAGGTACTACCAACTCATCCGTGGAGCTATCGTTAAACTTGTCGCAAAAAATTATTAGTGAATTTAATAGTAATTCCGAAGTATTTGACAACTAACCGTGACCTTGTATTAATTATGGTTTCAACACACTTGCTTCCGAGCAAGGTACATCGCTTTTAGGCTCATAATCCGAGATATTAAACACGCATGTTCAAACTTCGCACACTTGTATCATTATGTACTATTATAATATTATGAAGTGTTGTAAATTCGAATAGAACAGATATAATTTCAAAAAAAAAGGTATAACATATTGCCTTAAAACGTGATATTGCGAATCTTGGATACTAATATATTCCTTTCTGATAATATTCTCATATCGTTCTAGATAATAGTGCATAATGTTGCAATAAAGAATGGACGCACATATAAATTTGCAGATGTGAACATGATCTGAAATTGTTGTGGGCCAGTGTTGCTTACCACCTGGCAAACGACCCGCTCGTCTCATTTTCCAATAGTATAAGGAAAAAGATTTAGATGCAAATCACTACAGCCGTTTTGATATAATTCACAAACTGTTACAAAAAATATCATTAGGTACATTAACAAAAGGTTATGTAGGTACTTGTATCAATGGTTACTTAACGAGAGTAATACGAATTGACGAAGGCTTTTGAAATTAAATATCCCTATTGTAATTGCTGTATTCTTGGTTTCCAGCTCCTGCGCAGCAAATTCAGCCTCCTACACTCTGGTGGGGGAGTCGTGTATCCAGAGGGTAAGGAGCAAGTACATGTTGCTGATGACCTGTCTCATCATCTTGTCTCCTGCTGTAGCCGGAGGTATGTTTCACTTGGTTCAATCACAGATTTGTCCACCTAGGGAAGTCGAAATAATTTGATCTTCACTAAATCCATGATTAAACGTCCGTTGGTATTTAACTTAGAAAGTCATGATCAATGTTGCGGTTTAGAATATGTTTTTAGCTGAATTGAGCAGAGAATTGGGCAGCGCGAGAATGTAGACAATAATCTGCAATTATTCCTGCCTCTGCCACTGTCTATATATATTTGTCTATCTATATTTGTACTATTGACGTCTATGCTTTCGCAGTTTTTTTTACAGAAACGTGAGGAGCAGTTTAACTTATCTTTACTCCTTCGATCTATCTTCTACTATTGGACTTTTTGCTTTGCTCATCAAACATGAACACAGTAATGCTAGCGCCTAACTGCTTGGTAGACCACGCAAAGCGGTGGTCCCCCCCAGACAGACATTCGCAGAAGAGTCAGTCTTACCACCTTTGGTACATTTTCATAAAATACTCTATGAACCAAAGATACCTATAACAACACCACCTAGAACAAGATACCTATATTGCCTATGACTCAGAATTTGAAAAAGCGAGCGAGATCACGAAATTGTGGCGCAA
This sequence comes from Crocallis elinguaria, assembly GCA_907269065.1. NCBI lineage: Eukaryota > Metazoa > Arthropoda > Insecta > Lepidoptera > Geometridae > Crocallis > Crocallis elinguaria. The sequence goes on from OU026068.1 coordinate 19,162,772, forward strand.
TTTTTCTAATTCAAATACTTTATTGAGTGAGCAATTTGTGCCAAATCACACTTTCTACTACGATAATGAATTCAATGGGTTTGTATCCAGATTCTGTCAGATTGGTCTGGCACGTGTTAACGTGTGTAAAAGCGCCAGTAGTTCATTGATCGCATTTGGCAACGCGACAAATTTTATTGTTAATGTCATTTACAAATTCCTCTTTCATCTTTATTTTTATACGTACTTACATTGTATCTCATTGTAAGCTCTTTGTCTCTTGAAATGTTTTTGTTTTAGTGGTTCGATTTTCGTACTAACATATTTTCCATTTATGGGTGAAGGGAGTATAATTTTTATACTGAAATGATTGTTGATGGCTTTTATATTGGTCTTTATTTGCTGCAAATCATATTCAGTTGAAGAAAACAGTGGTTTAATGGGTGACACATGTATGAAGCCAAATCTGTCCATCGTATAATTGGGCCTTGATTGTGGAACAAATCAATTTCAAAGCAGTTTTTGTGAGGTAATTCGAATAAGTAAAGAGGGTGCTATTCTGATGATTGTGCACTTACACTTAAAGGTTTAATAAAGTTTAACTAAAAATATCAGCAAGAATTTACTATGGGTGCTCCCGAGGCAATCAAGCTTTTGCCTCAGCATTGACTCTGATGTATATGAACTAGTCATATAAAATTTACACACTGCAGCGATACACTCTTGATCTCCTGATGGACACATCAGTGCTCTATCACGTTCGTGGCACAGCAATGATATGTGTGGCTCAACCTACTCTTCCAAGGGAATAAGTCTGGGATTTTTTCTTACTTAGTTGTATTTAAACGACTATTCTGCTGAGTGTGCAAGCATAGCTGTTTCAGTCTAAAGCATTTCACTAAATGATGTAATCAGCCAGTGGTTCACTAGTTTATTATGACACAAGAAGTGTGAAATTAATAAATTTTATTATAACTATTAACATTTGTACATTAACATTTTGGACTCAGCACTATCTATCGAATAACAATCTTCCTGAGCCAAATTAACACCTATCCTCTAAGTTGTTTTTATTTTTTCCAGTTATCACCTACCCCGTACTCAAGCTAGACTTCTCAACGGAGATATCTTGGCTCGGCATCGAGTTCAAGCCCTGGAGACTTCTAGTCTTAATCTTGGCAATTCCTTCAGGGTTTGGAGCCCTAGCTCTTTACTTCTTCTTCGAGTCTCCAAAGTTCCTCTTTAATAAAGGAAGTAAAGAAGAGGCCTTGGATGTGTTGAAGAAAATATACGCAATCAATCATAAAGATTGCAAGATTGGCTACCCGGTTGGTAAATTTATTATCAGATTTATTTTTATTTGTTACATTTATTTTGGCAGGAAAGATGTTGTACCAGTGTTTCCTGATCTCTTACTACCATAATCGTCGTGCCTATCAAAAGCTGAATAAACTAACAATGCAAAATGTATTTAGTAAAACTTTAACTTCAATTGCTGTAACAAATGCTGAAAATGGAATACTTACTGCAGTCCAGATTAAAATATATTAATTAAAGTTCCATTCAAATACGAGCGTTAGTTTTTGCGTGAAAACGGCGGAAATAGACACATTTTCAAAATATAATATGCTTTTTGGAAAATATAACATGTAGGTCGCAAAACTCAGTATGTGGTCGTAATTTCACTGGCTACTTTGCTCATCAAACCGAAACTTGCACATCACTGCTTGACGGCGGACTTCACTCACAAAGCGGTGGTAACAACCCAAACGGACACTCGCAGAAGAGTTAGTCCTTCCACTAGCAAAATGTTAGGGGTACGCTGTACGCCTTATCAAGACAAAACAGTCCAAGAGGGCCCTCTCGCCTTATTTTTAATTTCTATCTCTACCTTTTAGGTATCAACAATATCGTCTGACGACGTAGCAGTAAAGAAAGCCATGTCCCTCCCGCGTGCGATGTACGAGCAGAGCGTGTGCCTGTTCCGTCCGCCGTACCTGCTCCGCAGCGTGCAGCTGTACTACATCGTGGCCGTTGTGTACATCACGTGAGACAGGTTTTATGATTGGCATATTTTAGGCCTCGCTAAACGCTTACACACTCATATCTCTTACACTATCATGTCTCTTACACACTCCTAGAAACTCCTACTGACGGAGCTGACTGCCAACCTTCATTAGTTGGAGAGGCACCCGAAGAAGAAGAAACTCCTAACACACTCATACCCCATATTCACTCGCAATTAGAAAGAAAGAAAGAAAATATATTTATTTGTAGCCATTGCCCAAAGTATAGGTAGGTAAATACATTTTAAATCTAAAATTAGAACATGAAAAAGTTAGGCAGTTGACTACAAAATGGACACTGCTCACTGCTCAGCATAAAAGTGCCACCAAAGTAGCACTCTGTAGCAGTTCACACCGTCATATGTACTATTCGCTCATACCCTTTACACACTCCTCCTAACACATCCATACTCACTAGGATTCCCTCTGTCGCTGGTGGCATGGACGCAGATATTCAACACAAACATCTAACCGAGAACAGTGGTGAACATAAAGTTCCGACTGGAAGTTGGGGATCGAATTGGGATCGCGCGTTGCAGGCAAGATTATTACTAACTTAGCCACGAAGGTAAAGTTAAAGATATAAGAACAGGTTATGATTATTTTTTTAAATAAATTGTTGGCAAACTAGCTAGCGGTCCACCTGATGTTAAGTGGTTACCGCTGCCTATGAACATCTGCAATACCAGAGGCATTGTCAGCGCCCTTCACAGAGAGGAATCTTCTCACCCTTCTCAATTACAAATACAAATACAGTGGAATTGATGAGATATTTTGTTTAATTGTTTTCTACCTCTTCCTGTATCCATAGTCGAAAAGACTCCAATTATAATTTATGGATCCTATTGTTATTCGTAGGTATATGCATATACTTCACTCCCTCACTGAGGTTTCTCCATAATAATGGTAAAGAATTTTATATCAATAATTGCAGTTTAATTCGAGGACGTGTGACATCCACCAAGCCACACTGGGCCCGCGTGGTGGATTATGGCCCATACCAGTCTCTCTTTGAGAGACGGCCGTTATCCCAGCAGTGGCAGCGTAAAAGGCTGATAATGTAATTGTAGTTTTCGTGGTCCAATCCCTTTTCATTATTAAAATCAAGATATACTATCTTCGAAATTGCACATATACGTTACGAAAGAAAATATTTACAATTCAAACATATTATTATTTACAGTAACAACAGTTACCTAGTCTGGCTGCCGCACATCATGAATCTCGTAAAGGTGTCCTTGGAAAGCAACATTACCAACCCTGGGGGCGTCTGCTCCCTCATCAGCACCAAAATACTGGATGACGTAGCAGTCAATGTCACGATTCCTACTAAAATTGTAAGTATTTTAATTTGTAAGCATTCATTTCATCGTATATAACTGACAATTTATTAGTGTATATTTTACTGGCTGTAAGGTTCAAACTAGATAAGAAAAGGACTACTCCATCTCTCACAGCGGTTAAGGGAATATCCAGAAAATGGACAGCAGCATTCTCCTCGGTAAACATTATGATCTACTGCAATAACTGAGACGCGTGCCAAGCGTGTTGAATTATGGCAATATCCCTCCTACATGGTTCAGCAACTGAGGTTTTCGTGCAATTTTAGTTGCAGTGGTTTAGATCGAATATGAAAAAAAAAATGTATCGGTTAGCTTCTGTTCTGTTCGGTTTTAACTCGCGTTCCCACAGGAACCGTGCATTTTCCCGGGATAAAAGTAACCTATGTTGCTCTCCAGTCCATAAACTATATCTATAGGATTAACTTTACAAGTAACTTACGTTTCTTTACCTACGGATCTTTCTCCCTTTTCCAGACACCTGACATCTGCCTCGGCACCATCGAAGACAACGTCATTTTCACTCTCATCGGCTCCCAAAGCGTCTTTTCCTTCCTCAACTTCATCATCTCCTACCTCCCTAACAGAAAGAAGACGGTCCTCATCACGATCCTCATCCTGTCCTCCTGCGGCGGGGTGGGGGTCAACCTGATGCCGGAGCCGATATCCAGCGTTTTCATGATGATGATGTTCACTTGTACGTGTCTGGGGATGGGTATATTGGCCTCGTATTTCGTGGATCTATATCCTACGTCTTATAGGTATGGAATCTTTGTTTGTACTTGTTATGTGTTCAGATTTTGCATGATAGATATGTCGAGATTTTAAGATTTTAACACTTATTATTGTTCCTTCTCATATGTTAATATTATGATGATAAAGATTATGAAAATGGAATATTGTACGACTTATGTATACAAAATAAAACATATAGATGGTGTTGCATGGTTCCAGGGGTATGGCAGCGTGCATCAGTATTATGGTGGGGCGAAGCTGTGCCTTCATCGGGATAAACCTCGTGGGGAATCTCATATTCTACCATTGTGAAACAACATTCTACCTTTGGTCGTTGCTTGTGTTGAGTGAGTATATTGTTTTATACTTAAATAAAAAAACTATTCTCTCACTTGTACATGATATTACGATAAAAAGTAACTAATGTGTTCTGACATTTATTCCCTAAAATAAATAATCTATGAGAGTCGCTTGATACTTATGAGAAACAGCATCAGTTGACGTAATTGCCTGAGTCTGTATTCCCTGATCGCTATAATCTGGGTGTCTTCAAGTCACAAGTGAATAGGTATCATCTAGGTAAGCGTGATCCATCTTCGACCGCATCGTCACTTACCATCAGGTGAGGTAGTGGTGAAAAGCAAGCAAGTAGTATTTAATTATTTTTTTTGTTATAGGTATATCCGTTTTCTTGCTGACTGTACATTATTTCCAAAATCTGTGATTGTAGGGGAACAATCTTCCAGAATTAAGAATAGTCTCCTTAGGCCTGAGTTTACCAACAGACATTTAAATTGTATGCCCTTACTGTCTAAAAAAATCACATTGTTTACCATCGCGATTTTTTTTTGATATACTTAGTAGGTACGCTTTAAAATTAAATAAGATAATGTATGAAAGCCATGATCACCGACAGTTTCACTAGGTGGTAGAAGTGTTCTCGTGAACCCTGCTGCCAAGCAGTAATGTGCAAGTATTACTGTGTTCCGGTTTGTTGAGAAGTAGTCAGTCTTTAGAGACTTAATACCTAATTATCTCAGGGTTACGAGCGCACTGCACTGCTGCGCAGACCTTTGTGTTTCAAAGTTTTGAGTGGCACTGCACTTGTTATGGGCCGGCGTTATGCTTACCATCAGCAAACGACCAGCTCGTCTCCTTACCAAATAGTAGACAAAAACCTATATCTCCAATTCCCTTTATCTTCCAGGTAGTGTAATTGCAGCGTGGTTCCTTCCTCCAGACAAACCAGCTATCAAAGTGTACGAGACCAAGTTATAATATTAAGGATAGATATAAGTCGCTACAAGCGTTCTGTGATCGAATAAGCTTAGATTTAGGTATACCTGGTGGTAAGACCTACCAGGTAAAAATAATGGTGTGTGAGAGTTCACCTGGTTTTTTTTTGCTATATCTGCCACTAGCTGTAGTATTGCTTGTGGTATGTTTCTGGCTTGAAGCATACTATTACTACTTTGTCAAGTTCCTTCGCAATACGTCTGTAGTATTCCATCTTCAATCGAGGTATGACAGGCGTATTGTGAATGCACTTGATCAAAAAAGAGTTGAGAGAAGGAGAATTTACATGGTATAAGATTATGATGAGGCTTTTGATGAAGTGAAAAATAATATATGTGATTAAATAGACAATTTAGATTGCATTGTAAATGAAGCAATGCCATAAGCAAATTCTTTAATACTTGCTGTAAATGATGGTCAACTGATCATGAATCAATTTTCAATAAATCTCTAAAGATATAAAATATCGTTTACAAGTTTCCAGGGTTAAAAACCGATATCTTAGAGCAACGAGAGCAGTTCAGAGCCATAAATGGCCATGACATTTAATGTTCTGGGTTGCATTGCAATTGCTATGAGCAAACGGGATGGAAATAAAGCTAGTAAAATAATGTGTAAAAAAAAGTTGAAAACAGAAATATTTCGTCTGAAAAAAAAGCAAGAAGAAACCCCTCTTTGGACTTTACAGACATACTTATGTGCCTTTATTTATACTTTTACAGCTATTTTGGATAAACAGCGAAAACTGTTCGTTTTTCGTTAAGATTTTATTTGGTGAATGTACAAAATCAATAACTATTTCAGCACTTGTACAGTCGGCTGCAGTAACACACTTTTGTGTAGTAAGTACAGTTACACTTTCCTAGCTACCACTAGCTTGAAATGTAAAAAATTACAACTTAAATAAAAGCTTGTAAAACTAAAACTGAGTGTATATTGCTGCATATTTAATTCACAAAATTATATAAATAGACCGTTTATTAATTAATTCCGATTGTATTGTTTACTCATTATCTAAATGAAGAAAAATCTTTACATGTTTAAATCGATATTAAAATGTTGTGTATTAAAAACAAAAAATATTTTTCTTTATCCAAGATTGGTTGACATATGGCCCATGACCAATGCAATCTCGCCTGTGCTAGTGCCGCTCTCTAAGCTGGTGAACAAAATTACAGTACAGCTGCCGGAATACTGAAATGTGCTTGGTGATAGATTTTTCAGATTTACATCTTGAGGTTCGCAGTTAGCCAGACTAGAGTACCAGAAAATGCCCTTAAAAATGCTCAAATGTGAGGGCTTAATATACCCCGGCAGGGTATATATTTTTAATGTATACGTATAACAATGGGGTACCATAAGTATAGGTATCCCACGTAGAATATATTTAGCCTAACTATTAAATTCATTGAATAGAATTCAGGAGGCAGAAGAGGTAGGGGTTATATTTTTGTGCCGTTCGAGGTAGACACAGCCGTGGGGACCGGGAGCACGTCAGATTATCTGATCTAGAAATATACATCAATACCTGAAGACATGTCTCTTCAAGCTGTGTGTCCTGCCAACTATGACATAACGGAGCCTTGGCCTATATTAAGCAGTAGGTGATTACGGGCTGATGATGATGATGATGATTAAAACTATTGAAATAAAATGCACACCATGCAGGATTAACTTTTATTAATCAATTTTTTTCTCCACTTTATTCTATAGTCAATAAATGCTTGACATGTTTGAGTAAATAATTTATCTTAAAATAAATATAAAACTTACATATTACGAGATCTTATTCTATTTTTACAAGAAATATAACAGCACTGCTGTTAAGTATAGTTTATATTTTATGGTACATTTTGGGGGTACTGGAAAGGAGTATTCTCCTAAAAAATGTACAAGCAACGTTGCTAGATCCAAGATGGCGGTGAGTGCGCCAGAGCAGTCACGTGCGTGGATGACAGTTGTCGATGCGCCATCAGCCAATAAGCAAGCTCCACGGTGACGTGCCTCAGCGCGTTGCTATTGGCCCACGTCCACGGTGTCCCCCGCGCCTCATATGTCACCTCCAATCAGACCTAATAATCACACTGTACAGGCTCTATAGTTGCGTGGCATATAGTATGTAAACTAAACTTGATAAATATAGCTTAATAATAGTCGAGGGGCTAGACCCTCTTCGAGGGCTTCTTAGTTCTTCTAAGTGATTATATCAGTTATCATCAAAAGGCACGTTAGGATCGCCGAACATTTCAGAACATCTAATTATTACATGTCGGAAGCATTCAAATTTCCCAAAAATAAATCAAATTTTAAGGTTTAGGGAAAAGAAAGTCACAAGGACACTAACACGGACAATGTGACATCATACAATCACACTCATGCTAGAGGCTAAAGTCATAATATTTTAAGAGACTTAAAATTTTGCTTCAGCGCTTCGAGGGCAGTGCTACTTATCCATACAGATACATACCAGCCATACAGATCTTTGCAATTCAAAGTTCTGAGCGGCATTGTAATATCTAGGCATAGCATACATCATCAGGTGAATAACCTACTCATTTCCCATTGTATAAGACAATATAAATAATAACACTTTTCATTTATGATTTAGGACATAAAATATAGGATTTCATATATATATCACGAGTAGCAATTACATATAAGTCGAAATGTATCTGTCTAATCCTGAATTCTTTTCTTCCGCCTCTGTTACGTTATCTTCTTTTTGTGTGGACTCTTCTGTGTGATCTTCTAGTTTTATAATCATTATGGCACCGATTGATACTGTAACAAGGAAAATGATCATATACTAAGTTACACTTTTTGTTGTTAATGCTACATAATAATGATTAATACTCTGATGATAATTATACCATCAAGACCAAGAAATGGATGACTGAGAAGATTCAGAGAGACATAAGATTTGGTTCAAATATCAATTCATGTTATTTAGTAGTTATTATTTTACATCATAGTATAAATATAATTTACGGTATAATGCAGACCGTAGACGCTTATGCAAGTATGTGTTTTGCTGTCCAAATAACCAAGTTATTGTATCAAGCGCGGATTACGAGATAATACACGCTCAAGCGCGACTGGATGCAAAACCATCAAAAAACCACGAAATAGACAAGAACGGCGTCTCGAAGCCCTGCCTGACGACTGCTCCGCTTTACGCTACTTACATCACTTGCGCACCACCGCTTATTTACCGCGGCGTCCGCACTGAACACGCAATGGTTGTGAAACTTTTTTATTAATAAAGTTCGTCGAAGCATATGTTGATGCGGGTGCCGTGCTCGGATTAGATTCCCATTAAGCTCCAACCACAACCATGCACAATAAACGATACAATATGCGTCAAGCGAGGATCGTGTTTTTTCCATGGTTTTCTCGTGGTCCGCCTTAGATGCTTATTCATGAATCATGAATTAGTGACGACTGCTTATGTAACTCACAAGCTAATAAGGCAGCGACGGCTATGAAAGGAGCGGGACACGAGAAGTCCAGCAGAACTCCCACCGCGAGGTTGGAGGCTACGCCCCCGGCGCGGCCCCACCACGCACCCCAGCACACTCCCATTCCACTGAAACCAATATAATTAGCTAACAGCTGCCGCTTCGTATCGCCATCAAATTCCAGCAGTCACATTATTCGTAAGAAACTATCAAACAAATTGAACATATTCCATATTGTGTAAGGAAATGACAAGCTTAGTAAGTATTACTGTACTGTGTATAACAAACACATTGAATGCGGCAGAAGTAAGTAATTTTTATTTATTGCTATGACATGCGGCTTCGCCCACGTAGCCTAAGTTACTCCTTGTAGCATCAGCTATCTGCCAGTGAAAATCACGTCAAAATCGGTCCAGCCGTTTCGGAGATTACCCGGAACAAACAAAGACAGACAAAAATGTAAAAATGGTTGTTTTGTTATAGGTACCATGTATACTTTCATTTGCATTTAGTAAAACGCTGATATTTAGATATTACAAACAGACACTTCAATTTTATTTATTCGTATAGCTATTGAGGTAAAATGGCGTTTTCAACAGAACTCACCTTAACTTAGGTGGCAGGGCATGCAGCAGCAGTCGAATAAGCAGCACGTTGCCATTCAGCGAAGCAGCATTCAGTGCTGCAGCGGCCGCCACAGCTATCTTATTAGACGAGGAGCAAGCGCACGCGCTGGCGGCGAGGCAGGCGCACGCCAGCGCGCACGCGGCGGCGCACGCGGCGGCCGCGCGCCGCACGCCGCGGGCGCCGCCGCGGGAACAGAGGAGCGCACACGCAGCGTTGCCTATGACACAGCAAGCACCGACGATCAGGCCAGATGTAAACACCTGCAAATACAGAATAACTAAGTTTATGCCTGCTATGACAATTTTTCAGGCAAACGACTGGCCCCTCTTGTTATCCATTAGCATATAAAAAAGCTTCATAAGTCAGTAAAGTCAAAGCAAATCCTAAAATAAAACAAGAACGTGCTAACCTCCCGATCCATATTGTCACTGCACTTCTCCTCTCCACTTATTGTAGCATTGAAGCCTGGGATAGGTTCTGGTTTGGCATACGAGTCGTACAGCTTGGTCAGCTCCTTCCAAGCGACGTGTGTCGCGTTAAACAGCTTAGCTTGTTCAGGCAAAGGGGCGGGGGCGTTACATTCACGCCCTTGCATACGGAGGAGAAGCTCTGGTATCCACATGTTAAGGCCAAACCCTCTAGAAATAAAGTTAAAATTATATCAAATCCTTGACATAGCTTTGGAATGTAAGCATGGCTTTGGAATGTAAGCGTTGAGCTTAAAAAAAATGCCAAGACTAGTCATGTGACGTACAAAAGGGAAAGGATACAATGCCAGATAACTCTTATACTAAAATTATTAAAAAACATTTTTCATTGCACTAACTTTCAGTCACTTTGTTTGCGACCAATCTACAGTTAGTGGTAGAACTCTTCTGCGAGTGTCCGTCTGGGTTGTTACCACCGCTTTGCTCGTGAAGTCTGCCGCCAAGTAATAATGTGCAAGTATTACTGTGTTCCAGTTTGATGAGGAGAGTGGCTAGTGAAATTACTGGGCTTATGAGTCTGGATACCTAATGTGTCAGGGTAGGTAACGAGCTTACCTACTGCAGTGCCGCGCAGGCCTTTGTGTTTCAAAATTCTGAGTGACACTGCAATTGTTATGAGCCGGCGTTATGCTTACCATCAGGCAAACGACCAGCTCGTCTCGTTACCAAATAGCATAAAAAAATGTCTTTCGTTTTTTTGTTTCACTTTGTATTCCATTAAGTTCATTCACTCATCGGCATTAATGAATTAGAAACGAGGCTGGCTGAGACAAGAAAAATGCACTGGTTGTTAAAAAGGACCACGTGATCGTAAGGTGTAATTAGCGTCAGCAAAGTAGATGGATTACAAAAGCTAACATTCTCAATCTTCGTCACTGACCTGGCTTCTTATTAATCACTATGACTGAAGCATAGATACATATACGTAAAATAATATTCGAAGTTACTCACGCAGCCATATTCGCGAAAAACACAAAAAGGATCAGACTAGACTTCATGGCGTAAGCCTTGGACACAAATATCTTCAGATCACTTAAGACTCCCATAAATAAGTCCTTGGTCCTGTTCTCATCTCCGCTTATAGTCTTTGGTACGAAGATGTCTTCTTGTATTAATTTTTTAATCTGGAAAGATGCAATTGTAAAGTTTCGTAACTCTAGGTTAGTTAGTAACAAATATACGTGTTTGTAATATTTTCTGAAAAAGCCTCTTTTAAAAAGGCAGGCAATTATAAATGTTTGCATTGATCCCGTAGAGATTCGATTGAAATCAAAATATTTGTAACAATAAGGCAGTTTTTTTTTCTAAGATATATAAGTAATATAATTATGTAAGAAAGAAAAAAAAATGGGTTTAATCGTAGTAAAAAATACTAACCCATACAATTAAAAAAACTATGTACTATATAGTCGACCATAGTTGCAGATAAAAATAAACATAAGTAGGTAAGTACCTTAAATTCTGCTCCATTCCCATGATTAGCCTTATGGATGTAAGCCAGCAGTTTCAGCGCTTTATCTCCCCTGTTGGTGTCTGACAGTAGCCTGGGACTCTCCGGAAGGTACAGCACCCATACTCCAGCAACGAAGCCTGGCAGCGAGCTCAGAGCCAAGTAGAGGCGCCAAGAATAGACTGGTAGGACCGTAGAGTAGTTTATCTTAAATGGTATTACTATCCATGCAATGGCTGGAAGAGGAACAATTTGACAACTCAGTAATAATTACAATTAAATAATTATTATCGTAAAACAGTAGTCATTATACCATGTCAGAGACCCTCACGCGGCTTTTAAATCAGACAAGGACAGGCCACATGTCTATACTATACTTAACGTTCTGAAAACGCAATGATAATGCTAGTACAGGGTGGTATAGGTACGTATATCATCTACAATTATTCTCATTAAATGTACAACCATGTATACAAATAAATAGCTGCTGCCCGCTGTTTCACCCGCGCGGTGTATATTGGATTTCATGGCTTTTATTTTTTTGCGTGGAACCCAAATTCTGTTTCTAAAATAAAATAACCTAAGTTACTCCTTGTAACATAAACTATCTGCCACTGAAAGTCCCCTCAAAATCGGCCCAGCCGATTCGGAGATTACCCGGAACAAACAGACAGACAGACAATACACAGACAAAAAAAAAATTAAATGGGGTTTTTGTTATATACAATCTGTAACATAAATCCCTATAAAGAAACGAGGCAGGGTATTCTACAAGCCATTGCGAACAACGTTTGTTTTACGACTTTTTAGATTTTTAATTTTTGCATCAGTGTATTTATTTTTAAAGTTTCCGTCAGAAACACTTGAAAAAAATAGAAGGCATCCCTAGTATACAGCTGTTAATTGACCTCTGACTTTGAACTGTAGACGAAATAATACAGAAGATCACGATAATAATAGTGGCTATTTCTGGGTTGCCTCTGTGAGGAGATTCTATTTTTTTTATGATAACTGCGGCGCAAGTACGTATCTTTTCGGTCGATAAAATTCGAAAATATTTGATAAAATAGACAGTTCAAATCGATAAAATTCACTTTATCGATTTGAACTGTCAATCTTATCGAATATTTTCGAATTTTATCGACCCGGATAGATCCGTACTTGCGCCGCTGATTACGATTAACATTATTTGATTGCGTGTCGAACTAATTTCCAAATACTTATTTTACTTTGATTACGAGATGTAAGTTATTCAAAGTAAAAGAAGTAATTTACGAGATTTTCGTAGTTTTTATAATTAAAACCGTCAAGGTGTACCGGTGTACCGTCAAGGTTCCTCTACTGATCATCATTTAATATCACGAGTTCAGAAACAAAATCGTTGAAAAAGAAAAACATTTTTATAGGCACTTTTTCGTTTTATTCTGTTCTCGTTATTCTCTATCTCTAGTTCTATCACAATAGATAATTGGTGCAAAGTTCTAGTAATCTGTCCTTCATTGGTTTAATAAAAAATCACAACAACCAATCACAGCAAAATGGGCAGGGCTCGAAAAGAGGAAGGCTCATAATTGGTGGGCGGTATGTGTTTGACCCGCCCATCGGCCTTTTTTATTGTCTTTGTTGAATACCGACAAAAAAGCCGGCGAGCCTTTCAAACCGTCAAATTGGTTCCGTAGGTAATTTATTTCAACTTGTTTTTAACAACAATTTTTTATGAAATGAAAAAAATGAAATGAAATGAAATGAAAAAATATTTATTTGTAACAATTAGCCTTAAACCTTAGTACAGCGCGACAAGCACTTACATAATAATTTTAACATTGTCAATTGTTACAAAACGGTCCAAACTCAGCATAATGCTGGTCTTAAACAACCAGCGCTGATCTTCCGTTAGGACCTTCTAGTGACGTCACGTCACGGATACAATAATAATAAATAATATTTTTTAATAATAAAAAATATTAAAAAATATTATAAAATAAATTCCAATAATAATAAATAATTTTTAGCTATTTGATGACATTGTTAGGCAAGGTACTTACTTTTTATAACTTCCCAAAAGAGGAGGTTCTCATTTCGACTGTATGTTTTTTTTTGTGTGTATGTTACGCGATATTTTAGCGGATTGTGAACCGATTTTGCTACTTCTTTCTTTGTTAGATAGTGCTTACAAGGGTGGCCCCATGTAAACTGAAGTCAGTTAGTACAGTTTTACTGCGTTTTTTTCGATAGTTACTAAACTTAAGCAACAACAAGGTAGGTACCTATACTAGGATTTATTGTTGGCAGATTTATATCTACATAGTAAGAGATTAGGTAGGAGAGGCGATTAACAATCAAGCTTAGCTATCGTATTGTCAAATTTGATATGGAGACCTGACTTGTCATCTTCAAATGAAGATATTAGTTGTAAAAAAGGAAATTATTGAATTAAATATTCTGTTTCCTACGTACCTAATGTAGATTGGTATAAGTATGTGTCGCTTTCAACGATAAGGCCACCCATTGTAAAGTATTATTATTTCTTCAGCATAGTTTAATTTGTAATGTTTGCTTCATTCATTAATTCATTTATTTATTTATTTCTTGCATACACACGTTAAACATAAAATACAATTAAGTACTTAAGTATAAATCTATGCACCGATAGTAGCATTCGAAGGTGACGCTTTTTTGGCATATTTGGCTTATTTCTTGTTGAGAACCCCAACAGAAAACAAAGTCGGGCCCCATGTTGGTTGTTTGTATAGCCTTGACGTTGGAAATGTGTTAAAAATCATTGTATGTACCCACATGCTGGCTCCTTGTATGGATTTCCTGTTCGAAACCCAACCTAAAAGGATGGTTGGGCCTGTGTTGGCACTTCGAATGGATTTGTCGTTGGGAACCCCAACAGAAAACATATTTGGGCCTGTGTTGGTTATTTGTATGTTACCCACGAACCATCTCCCAATTTCACCCCAAAAGTTGACAGTCGTTGGCCAACTGTGTGTGCTGATAGAGCTGCCATTTTAGTGGGTTGCCCAGTTGTGGAACCCTAAAACAATTTTAGTACCTATTACGTTTTGAATCGAACTACATCAGTCGTGTTTTGTCATTCCTTCTTGCACGTCATTTCGCGAATTTACGATGTCGGCTATGTATTCCAACGCAGAATATTACGACATGATGTTATGTGTCGGAACTTCGGTTAATCACAGTGTAGTAGCTGCGCGAGAGCTCTACAGAGACCGCCATCCGGGGAGAACAGTGCCATCTTATAGCTGCTATAGTTTCTATTCCGGATTGGGTGATTACGTGTGTACTGTTGTGTAAACTAATCAACGATTGTAAAATCGTAACGTACCTTCCTAAAAAGGGCGGATAGGCTGTGTGTTGCCGTATTGGGTGATTACGTGTGTACTGTTGTGCATGTAAACTAATCAACGATAGTACTTACCTACTGCAAGCCAAGGACAAAAAGGGTACGTAGATAATAGCTTTTATTTTTTTATTTGTATCGTAGCTTAGTAGATACTATCATGTATTCTATGACGATGGTGACATGGCACACACAATAGAACCCCCCCCCCCCCCCATACATGAGCGTTCCAAATCCATCGCTCCGCGCGTCATGGGTTGAGTGGAACGATGTGCGATATCGAGCACATAGACGGTCACTCTGTTCCGGGCGCTCCATTTTTCGGTCATTCTGCGTCTTGAGTAGGTACTGCACCCGAACGCCAATTGGACCGTTGTAATATCGGCAACACACGGTGAGTTGGAACGTTTGTATATCCAATATTCCTATCACTCCACTTAATCCAATTCCCCACACACGGGCGGTTTTTAGAACGCTGGCGTACGATTTTGTGGATTTTGAGCGCTCGTGTATGGGCGCTTAAAGTGCACGTCCGTGGTAGCCATGATGCGCGCTAGATAGGTACCTACTGCGACGCGATAGTAAACAAGCATTTAGGGTTGTCGGAATTTTGTAAGGTATAAATAATTTTACTTTTGTATGGGAATTTTAATTACGATGTATTATATCTTTGCACACATAAAACAATTCACATACTCGATCGAAACAAACCTGCTGCGTACTTATAAGGCCATTCAAATACGCCTTGTATATGTACCGTATATACTTTCATATGCATTTGGTTAAAATTGCTGGTGCTGTTATTTTGATATTACAAACAGACACTTCAATTTTATTTATTTGTAAAGAGTGTAGATTAAGGGGCTACTCCAGATATTTCAGGGTTTTTCCACCAAGATGCTGGGTCAACCACATACGTGATCAACTTGAAACTAACATGTATGTTTTATGAGACCTTTATCTCTCTATGATTGAAGACAAAAACACGATTGATACATTTTCATTCGATACATTTTCTTATCAAAAATTATGCTTTTTTCAGTGTAAAATACACTTTTTTACTCAACGGCTTAAATTTTATTTTCAAAATAATTACTCACACCAAGAAAATATATTGTACTATCTACTGACGAAGACAAAATTTACCTAGAAAAATTATTAACCTGTTAATAAAATAAATTAGATTTGAGACTTACGTCATTTAGTTCTGAGTTAAAGTGTGTTCAAACAGTGCACACTAAATTCGACCTTATTACGCTGGCACCTCGCGTTATAATAGTTATCCGAAGCGAGCAGTCCTCAGTATAGCGCCGTGCGCCGATGCGGGTGGACCTGTGATTGTTTTTGTCACAAGCGAGCATGCAACTTTCGATATTACAATAGGGAACAAGGACAATAAGAAATTATATGTTCGCAAAAGAGAGAACCGTTTGGTAGATTGTGCAAGAAAAAAGAAGCAAAGATGTAATTACTCGGAGTTATGGTCTGATTATTTTTCTTGGCATATATACCTATTACCCAGTCATATTCCTGGCAATTTTTATCCGACTTCAAAAAAGGATGAGGTTCACAATTCGTCCGTTTTTCGTATTTGTTTTTTGATGATACTCGATTTCTGTCCTAAAAATTGTCAAACGATAGAGATTCTTTTACTCATGGTAAAATATTTACCCGACTTCAAAAAAGGAGGAGATTGACAATTCGTCCTTTTTCCTATTTTTTTTATGTTACTCGATCTCTCTCGTAATAAAATAGTCAACCGATGGAGATTCTTTTTCTCATGAGTACAATTTTAACCGACTTCAAAAAAGGAGGAGGTTGTCAATTCGTCCTTTTTTCCTATTTTTATGATGTTACTCGATTTCTCCCCTGATAAAATTGTCAATCGATAGAGATTATTTTTCTCATGAGTACAATTTTTACCCGACTGCAAAAAAGGAGGAGGTTCTCAATTCATAGTTTTTCGTATTTTTTTGATGTTTCTCGATTTCTCTCCTAATAAAATAGTCAACCGATAGAGATTCTTTTTCTCATGAGTACAATTTTAACCGACTTCAAAAAAGGAGGAGGTTGTCAATTCGTCCTTTTTTCTATTTTTTTGATGTTACTCGATTTCTCCCCTGATAAAATTGTCAATCGATAGAGATTATTTTTCTCATGAGTACAATTTTTACCCGACTGCAAAAAAGGAGGAGGTTCTCAATACATCGTTTTTTGTATTTTTTTGTTGTTACTCGATTTCTCTCCTAATAAAATTGTCAATCGATAGAGATTCTTTTTCTCATGAGTACAATTTTTACCCGACTGCAAAAAGGAGGAGGTTCTCATTTCATAGTTTTTCGTATTTGTTTGATGTTTCTCGATTTCTCTCGTAATAAAATAGTCAACCGATAGAGATTATCCTCGCTGCTTCGTCCTCGAGATTACCAATAACTATTAATACACATGTAGTTACACCGTACGGTGACGCCAGTTTGCACTGATAGTTGAGAATATTACAATTATTATTATTTTTATTTGGGTACTTTATTTTCCTCCTTACTCCAACTAGATAAAACTTCATTCACAGTGCAGTGCTCCGCCAGTTAGTACATTTTTCAGCATTAGTCAGTTTTCCAGGTAAAAAATGGGTAAACGGAAACACTCGAAAGACGATAATTACGAGTACATTGCAAAAAAGTTAAAAAAAACTGGAAAGAAAACTTAAACGTAGCCGTAAGAAGCGGCATGTCTCCTCGTCTTCTACAAGTTCTGGACCTAATGTCGACGACACAATGTTGGCAGACAAAGAAGGTTAGTTCTCCATGATTTGATACAAAGAATGTCCCTTCAGACAGTTACATGATAAGTCAGTGATATGATTAGACGATCCTCGTAGGATTATCATTTCGCTGACAATACGGTAACAAGGTCAATCGAGGAAGGGTGGCCTACACTTTACTGGAATAAAATTAGTATTAGTAGGCAGTTACATGATAAGCCAGTGTTATTGTGTTATCACTTCACATCATTGGCAATACGGTAACAGAATTTAATTATGTATGTATACAGTTAGGTGATATAATCACGTTAACTAATAGCATACCAAATTATCGGCGTAACAGCCTAAGCTCGCACCGCGCATCCAGCGCGTAGGCGCTGCACCGTCCTGGCGGCGGCAATGTAGCTAGTTATTTTTTAACTTTAAAAATACAGCTACTTACAGTATCATAGGTTATCTACCTATCTTTTTATCCAATTCTAAGAACAGATTGCTTGAGATCGGCTCCATATTTATCTATGGCTTTAGGTGTCATAGAAATAATTTTGTATACCTTTATGGCTTATAATTCGATATCTACCTACATATAATACACATTGCAGCGGTTATTTCGTATAACTCAAAATTTCAGACGACTCCACGGTCGAAATTGATCCTCTTGTGAATGAAGAAGTGGAAATTTTCGAGTCTGCGCCTACAGTTATAAATACTGACCCCGTCCCTTCAACAAGTGCCGAGCCCACGCCGTCTACGAGCGCTTGTGTGCCGGCTGTGCCGGCCCCGTTTATCGAACCGGAGGAGGAATTGGCTGTAGAACCAGACGCTGACAATGGTATTTTCGAGTTACTAGGTGATGACCCGTCTATAACTACGTCGTATGGTAAAGAAATTAATCCCGATCTCGCAGTACGGCTTCAACACTTTGTGACGACAGGCCTATCAAAAGAACTTCGCAAAGACCTGCAGGGTAAATACTTACCGCCCAGCAACTGTACTCTTATTGATGCTCCGCTTCTCAACCCGGAGATTAAAACAGCTGTATCGGATATTGTACTTAAAAGGGCTTACACCAAAAGTTTTGAAAGATGTAAATTTTAAATCTATTAAATGACCCAGACAATTACTACAGATATATGTATTTACCAACCACACTGCAACCCGATTTTGACTGGTTCTCTCGGGCTTTAGATAAACCTGTTAATAGCATTAAATATGATGAATACTCGTTGGAAATTTTCAGTGATGCTTCAACTACTGGGTGGGGCGCCGCGTCTGGTAGGGAAACTGCAAGCGGTGCTTGGACTGAGTTAGAACGTGCAAAACATATTAATTATTTAGAAATACGAGCAGCATTCCTTGCTCTTAAAGTTTTTGCCAAGGACTTATCTGATTGTCAAATTTTGCTTCGGATTGACAATACTACCGCCATTTCGTACATAAACCGTATGGGTGGCGTACAATTTCCACATCTTACGCAAGTTACACGAGACTTATGGCAGTGGTGTGAATTAAGGCGCATAATAGTTTTCGCTTATTACATAAGTTTGGCAGAGAATTCGATTGCAGATGCAGAGTCTAGACGAATTCACCCAGATGTTGATGAGTGGGAACTTGCTAGCTTTGCTTTTAATAAAATTGTCAATGAACTTGGAACACCTAAAATTGATATATTTGCTACTAGACTTAATAAAAAGTGCAGCAAATACATCTCATGGAATAGGGATCCCGACGCGTTCGCTACAAATGCTTTTACTGTATCTTGGTCGCAATTTTTTTTATGCTTTCCCACCTTTCACGATGATACTTAAAAGTCTACGTAAAATTAAGAAAGAAAAAGCTGTTGGTATTGTTGTAGTTCCTTGGTGGCCTACGTAGCCGTGGTTCCCTTTATATAAGAAATTTCTAGTTTCAAAATTAATTTATTTTCACCCTAGTGTTAGTCTTATATTGTCTCATTCCAGCAATCGTCAAGTGCACCACCGGCTTACACTGGTTGCCGGAGTCTTATCAGGGCGTCCATTCTAAGGAGACAAATTCCTCAATCGTCTGTGCACGTAATAATAGCGTCTCTATCTGATAACTCAATCAGACAGTATGACACGTGCTTAAAAAAGTGGTTTGACTTTTGTAAAGTTAATAATTACGACATTATTGATACGTCTATTTCTAATGTGATAGCCTTTCTTACGCAACTTTTTGATTCAGGAGCTCAATACGGTACACTGAATACTTGTAGATCAGCATTATCATTAATTCTTGGCCCTCAAATTGGCTCTGATGATAGCATCAAACGGTTCTTTAAAGGAGTATTTCGATTACGAACCCCCTTAGCAAAATATAATTTAACATGGGATACATCATTAGTACTGAATCATATGATTAACTGGTATCCCAACGAATCAATAAGTCTAGAAAATCTTTCTAAAAAATTAATAACCCTTTTTGCTCTGGTCACAGCACATCGAATGCAGACGTTCTCTAAAATTGATATTAATAATATTGAACGTTTCTCTGATCACATAATAATTAAAATGCCTGATCTCATTAAGACATCCCGTATTGGCTCATCACAACCTATTTTATCGTTACCTCTTTTTCGCGAGAAACCCGAAATATGTCCAGTCGAAACTTTGCAAGCATACCTTAATGCGACTGAGTCCTTACGAAAAAATCATAGTAGCCTCTTCGTGAGTCTAAAACGACCACACCATAAAGTAACCTCGCAAACTTTGAGTAGGTGGGTTAAAAAACCCTTGATGAATGTGGTATAGATTTGTCAACTTTTACAGCACATTCTTAAAGACATGCAGTTACATCTAAGGCTAAAAAATTAGGTATTAATCTTGATTTGATTAGGAAGACCGCTGGCTGGAGCGGTAGTTCCAATACATTTGGAAAATTCTATAATAAGACTATTGTGTCTGAAGGTGATATGTCTTTTGCAAGAACAATTATATCAGAAGTATTACAAGAACACTAGTTCAATATTATGATTTTGGCATATATATTTTAAGTTTCATCATTAGCAGGTAGTCTCTACCAATAACATAATTATTTGGGGTAAATCTCAACAAATGTTATAATAATTGATCTATTGTGTCAATAAAACCAGATTTTTCACAAAGTAAACGGATCTTATATATTTCTCTCAAAATCTACATTTGTATTAATAGTTATTGGTAATCTCGAGGACGAAACAGCGAGGATAATTAATGATTAAACGAACTTACCTGTAAGTGAAGTTCTATCGTAATTATCCGAGCTGTTTCGTCTGAAGAGATTACCAACCCTCCCAACCCTAATAACCCAGTGTCAAAAATCTCAAAACTCTGAACTAAATGACGTTTTATCTAGTTGGTGTAAGGACAAAAATAAAGCACCCACATAAAAAAAAAATTATTCTCAACTATCAGTGCAAACTGGCGTCACCGTACGGTGTAACTACATGTGTATTAATAGTTATTGGTAATCTCTTCGGACGAAACAGCTCGAATAATTACGATAGAACTTCACTTACAGGTAAGTTCGTTTAATCATTAATTCTTTTTCTCATGAGTACAATTTTAACCGACTTCAAAAAAGGAGGAGGTTGTCAATTCGTCCTTTTTGATATTACAAACAGACACTTCAATTTTATTTATTTGTATAGAGTACCATCAGTAAGTGTGGGAAAATGGGGGATGTTTCATATATCACGATATTTTCGTCGAAGTCGGTTCCCGCTTTTCAATTTTTATTGATTTGATTTACCTAATTATTTTCTCCATCATTTAAAACGGCGGAATATATGCGTTAGCGTAAACCATCAAACATTGCATTATTATTGAAATTAAAAAATAATATATACTATAATAATAAAGTATTCAAGGGTAAGGAAACTCTATTATGACATCTACGTTCCAGCGCGCAACCGAGAACGGCTCACGCTATAACGGCTCGGGCCGCGGCGATCTAGCAGTGGTCTATCGCCGCGTAATATTAGCGGGGTGTGAGCTCCGGCGCGGCAGTGCTTGTTGCGCGTTGCGGGGTGTGGAGGCGGAGCAAACGTGGGAAAATTATATTGAGAGCCTCGTCTTAAAATGACCAGCAAAGACACCAAATGACCCGGGGTAGTTAAGTCATGGAAAGTAATCGAATCCGAAAGCTCAACCTAGATTTCACTCAGCGTTTATTTCACATGACTTACCTATCACACATACAAATGAACCTGAGTGCAAGGTCAAAGTCAAGTGATCACTTAAAGCTTGTTTCACACTACAAGTTAAGACAAAACCTGGTATATACAAGTACTTTATATTAAAAAAGCTACAACTCGCGATTTCACCTGGTTAGAATAATAGATAGGTACGGTGTGTTTGTCCAAGATAAAAAGTAGCTTAGATATGTTATGTCACTCTCAGACTCAAATACTATCTCTAAGCAAATCCATTGATCTTAATCGATTGATGGAAGAGGGTTTATTGGTAAGAAATTATGTGATTTCACAACAGAATTGCTTTCTATAACTACATATTTCTTAGTACTTTTCTATCTATACAAATAAATAAAATTGAAGTGTCGGTCTGTATTATCAAAATAACAGCTTTTTACCAAATACATATGAAAGTATATATGGTACCTAAAACAAAACAACCATTTTTCAAATTTTTGTCTGTCTGTCTGTCTGTTTGTTCCGGGTAATCTCCGAAACGGCTGGACCGATTTTGTCGGGATTTTCACTGGCAGTTATCTGATGTTACAAGGAGTAACATAGGCAATTTTTAATTTTAGAAAAATAATTAGGGTTCCGCGCAAAAAAAAAACCATGACACCTAATATCTCCGCGCGGGTGAGACCGCGGGCAGCAGCTAGTCTCTAATAAGTATCATCAGAGAAGATAATTTTTAAAAGTAAAATGTAGATAGGCAGTTCTACAACTAATATTTCGTCGCATACTTAAGAATTACCAACCTAATAGTACCGCAAATGTAATTATTTGATAGTCTTGTATTAACCTCAATTGATTTAGCTGTTTGAGTCAGAACGATTTACTAATAAAAACGACGTCATCACAGCCATCAGTGAACAATTGTGCTCTTGAAGCAAATAAAATTCAGACGACCATTATTGTGGCACTTATGACTTACTACTAGTAGAATACTCAATAAGGCACTTCAAATACCACAAAGACTGGTCGTGCATCGAAGAACTTCCATTTCTCGCTAAGTGTGTCACCCATCTTAGACCACTATTGTCAAATAGAATGCAAGCGAAGTCTTTTTCTACAATCGATAGTTGAAAAGCTAAATGCAGAACTGACATATAACAAATGTAGAAATCATATGGAAACTAAACGAAATGACAATAATTCTAATTTTTTTTATGTTATTTGGTAACGAGACGAGCTGGTCGTTTGCCTGATGGTAAGCATAACGCCGGCCCATAACAATTTCAGTGCCACTCAGAACTTTGAAACATAAAGGCCTGCGCAGCACTGCAGTGCGCTCGTTAACCCTGAGACATTAATTGTTAAGTCTCATACGCCCAGTAATTTCACTGGCTACTATGCTCATCAAACCGGAACACAGTAATGCTTGCACATTACTGCTTGGCGGCAGACTTTACGAGCAAAGCGGTGGTAACAACCCAGACGGACACTCAAATAGATATCAACTTGTAGTTGAATATCGGTCGCCAATTCGCCAAGAAACTCTCAGTGTATTCTGGCAACTCTATTTCGGAGCCATTCCACAGTGTCACAGTCGCCTAGTGGACAAACGCTTTACCTATCTAGCATGTAAAAAACTAAGTTTAAATTAAAATGTATGCAAAGTTAATCTCATCGCGTCTGCTGTGTTCTTACCCTTATTTAACTTACAAATATTGAGAGACCTGCATTCAAGTACAGTTAAAGTTTTAAGTTACGCTCCAAGTTACTGTTAAATAAATAGGGTTTCTAGCGACGGCGAGCGACGCTAGTACGTAGGAGTGCTTTATGAGTATTTACTTGAGATAATTATGCGACAAGGTAATTTTACGATCTGTAAAAACTATTGTGTCTAGATTTTAACAGTGAAAGTTTTCTATTGAATCAGTAAAAACTATTTCTGTAAATAAAGGCCATATTTATTCGGTCTAGATAATAATAGAAAGTTGTTAGTAATTATGATGTATGTTGCACTGTAGGTAGATACATCTTTTGGTTTAATTCATACTGATATTATAAGTTTAAGAAGAGAAATTACCAGGTAAAATAAGCCAGGCTACGACGAAGCTCATTCCGACCATGCTGAGGTAGAGCTGCCTCTTCTTCTCTCCCACTAAGTCTGATAGGTATGAAAAGACTAGAGTAGCTGGTCCACCTGCAATGACAAACAACTTTGTAACTTGAAGGCATCTTGGAGGCATCCAACTTTTATGTTATGGGCAATTTTTGAATTTTTGGCCATGTGGCAAGAATAGGACTACCCCATCTCTTCCTGTAGGTGCCATATGAGCCAGCTAAGGCAATATCCAGGGGCAGTATCATTCTTCTCAGTCACCATAATATTTGTTTTGCGATCACAAAGGCACCTGCCAAGCGTGGTGTACTAAGGGACACCTTAGACGCTCAAGCAAACGTACGTTTGCTTGAGCGTCTAAGGTGCCCCTAAGGCAAAATCCGCCCACATGGAGGCCCATGTTCAGCATTGCATTTCCGATGAATTTTTGAACACGTAGAACACATTACATCACATATTTATTTCTTTATTTTTACCCATTAAGGTATACTGTCAAAAGTTTGGTCTAGCACAGTTATAGTACTACCTATCTAAAAATGTATTTGCCATTAAGATTGTAAAAGTGCATAAATCAACTCTTTCTTATTTTACATTAACTTTATTAGCTGCTTGATGGCAAAGTTAGCAAGTATTTCTAGGATCTGACTGTTATGGGACCTCGTAGTTCTTGATTCCCTATAGGAAGCTCTAGTTAGATTCTATACATTTTTTATTATTTACCTATAAGAAACCCGTTGATAGTTCTGGCAGCCAGCAGTAGCCTGTAATCAGGGACAAAGCTCTGGGCTAGCGTGATTGCTGCATCAACCAGTAAAGTTAAACTAAGGATATTTCTTCTCCCGAAGACGTCTCCTACTATGCCCCAGAAAAATGCACTTGCCACTCCACCTGTAAACAGAAAGGTTTTGTGTTAGTCAGTTCCATATAAGTTCTTATGTTGTTATCAGTTTTGTTTCACTAATCGTATTTGCTGGCTTCTGTTTTTCCTAAGAACGAGATAGCAGGTGTTTCCTGAGAAAGCATGTTATACCTTCGTAATTTGAATTGGGGCTTTATCCGATACAAGCTTGGTTAGATGGTGATGATGTGATGAGTGATCATGATTTGTGCTGTTACGGGAATCGAAAACACGAAACTAATAAACTACAGAAGTCCAATACATCAACTACACTAGGGGTTGTCAATCAAATTACATCAAATATTTCAAAGTCTTGTTATTCCTTTAAATCGAAGGCGCCATTTGTCGTACCTAAGAAAAACAATGATATGCTAATAATACCATAAAGGATATGATCAATAAAAATTGGAGTTATTCTTTTTAAGGATCGATGACGACTTGGCAAAACTAGAACTGTTAGATGTAAACTTTGTGTTATTTTTATTACCTGCTAAATATAATTGTGCTCCTAATAATAAGCGAAGTGTGAACCATCTCAAATGTCGAATATTTAAAGACACTGACGTGACTAAAAACCTTTTTTTATATACTATACGCTTGCGTTTGACCATTATCTCAACTGATGGTAAGTGACGATGCGATCGATGGTCGAGCACACTTCATTATCAGCCTCTTACGCTCCTACTGCTGGAATACCGGCCTTCTCTCAGAGAGGTATATGGACCATAATCCACCATGCGGGCCCAGTGCGGCTTGGTGAATGTCATATGTCCTCAAATTGTGTGGTTCTTGAACATGCCGGTTTCCTCACGATGTTTTCCTTCACCGTTTTAGAGCGAGTGTGAATAATCCGCCGAGAGGGCCGAGTCGAGATTCGAACTATGGTGCGTCGGATTTAAAGTCGCACAAGTTCCCGCTCGGCCACACTCGAGCACATTTACTTAGAAGATATTATTTCACTCGTGACTTGAAAATACCCAGGTTATAGCAGGCCTCTGCTAAGCATAATCAGGCCCGTATTTTAGGAATATTGATCACCGGTAGCGGTAAGAGACCCTGAGGGAAACCGGAACAGATGTATCGTGCAAAAAGACAATAATATGATATCGGTATCTAGGATCGAGCGAAGTGGAGTCGGAAGATTATGCAGACTCTGGCTGACCCCACCACCGTGTGGGGCTAATAGTCGACGGAAGAGAGAGAGAGAGAGAGCTTACTGGTAGCGGTCATATCTGTATACTTTTTTTTAGTATATTAATATACTCGGCATACGAATGGTTAACCATTCGTATGCCAAGAATGTGGATCAGCGCAACGAACAATTGATTTTCGTCTGGAATTCCAGTTATGAAAGGTTAAAGTGTGTAATTCGTCAAACTACATGTTAAAATTGGAAAAACTAGTGTGAAAGGTTTAGTGTTTGTTCGATGTACCTATAGTTTTCAAGTTGCATGAGGCTCAACTCAACAGGCAAGCTAAGAAAATAGTAGGTAGTAAGTATAATCTGCATAAAATTTGTATTGAATAAATATCCTGTAATATCCTGAATAAATATATAGGTACTACGAAAGTTTGTGAAGATGGATGAATGGATGTTTGTTACCCTTTCACGCAAAAACTACTAAACGGATTTTGATGAAACTTTACAGTAATGTAGCTTATATATAAGAATAACACTTAGGTTACAATTTATAAAGATATATACCACGAGAGCGAAGTCGTGGGCGGAAGCAAGTGATATAGTAATTTAATTCTGATGACGCAATTTTATGTTAAGAGGTGTGTCGGGCAATATTGATTTATTAGATCAAATGTTTCACATTTAACGTGCAACAATATAATGTGACAAATACGCAATTATTACACCGAAATTTGCGTCTATTTACACGAACAATCAATAATAATTCGTTCAGAGTATCGTAGTAAAATTAGCACTGACCTTAGGGTACTTTTAGACGTCCAAATAAGTAAGTATTTGCATACCAGAGATGAAGTTACTATTGTCTTCCGCAAACTAGACGAAAATATAGCTTCGTTATCGATTTTATCGTATGATCATATCGTTTGATGATGAGAGAGAGGTGGAGCACAAAATATGCCTGTTCAGTGTTCACCCACTGTTAAAGTCTTGAAGACATTAATAATTGTAGTGTTCAGGAAACAGTTCAAACAACGGCAAATAATTCTATTGATTAGCTCTCGACATAATAAAATAATACATGGAAGAATAAATGCGATTAGACTATTCGTCCGATGATGGAATGGTGATGTACAATTATATTCTGTAATAAGGCAAACGACATCGTTACATAACAAGAGACGTTTATAAGTAAACCAGAAGACAAGGAGCAGATTTTGTGTCGTGAGAATCGAGTTTGTTCTCGGGTCTTTGATGTTTGGGTTGTGTTTCTGTGTGTGTCCATGCCACCTGCGACACAGGGAATCTTAGTGCAGTGTACGCGTGTCTAAGCGTTTATGTTTTTATAATATTTTTATAATCTTCATTGATGTGTATATGGCGATTATCTATCTATCACCAGCCTGGCCTTGACTGTCATCATAACTATTTCACAGCTTTTTTATGTTATTTGGTAACGAGACGAGCTGGTCGTTTGCCTGATGGTAATCGCAACGCCGGCCAATAACAATTGCAGTGCTACTCAGAATTTTGAAACACAAAGGCCTGTGCGACACTGCATTGCGCTCGCTACCCTGAGACATTACGTGTCAAGTCTCATAAGCCCAGTAATTTCACTGGCTAGTCTGCTCATCATACCGGAACACAGTAATGCTTGTACATTACGACTTTGCGGCAGACTTCACGAGCAAAGCGGTGTTTACAACCCAGACGGACACTAGCAAAAGACCTACCACTAACAAAATAGCCAAGCATGATCCCAGCACTCTTAAAAGATTCTTACCACTCATAAAGGCCATGTTGATGAGCCCGGCCTGGTACGTCGTCAGCTGCAGCTCACATCTGGCTGCCGGCAGCACGTACGACATGACGCAGTTCCCCACTCCTGAGGAGAAGAAGGCGCATGCGCACGCGCCCAGTACGCTTCGGCTAAACGAGCCATAACCTGAGGAGAGAACATTTAGATTAAATTTGGTTTAGAAGTGTCATGACTCTTGAAGATCTTTGCAGTTACAAGCCACACCGAGTTTAAATATAACAGACTTCTTCGCAACTGCTGCCAAGCGATGCCTGCTAGATGGAGCCGCGGCTGAAAATATCAGTTTATTTTTCTAAATGCATATGAAAGTACAAAAATTAAATAAATTAAAAAAAAAAAACTTTTTCTTCTGTTTGTTCCGGCTAATCTCCGAAACGGCTGGAGCTATTTTGACGGGACTTTCACTGGCAGATAGCTGATGTAGGAGTTACAACTTAGGCTACTTTTATTTTAGAAAAAGTATTAGGGATTGCGCAAAAAAAGCCCATGAAATCCAATATCTCCGTGCGGGTGAAGCCGTGGGCAGCAGCTACTTAATAAGGAGAGTACATAATCAATTATAGTATTTTCAGGTTACTTCAAATATCTGCCACTACAGGCGCTAGTAATACGAAAGAAATACGATTTAACATTACAATAAAATTACTTGTGTAATTTTATCTGTATACTAGCTGTACCCCGCGGCTTCGTCCACGTAGACTAAATTACTCCTTGTAACATCTGCTATTTGCCAATTATGCAGTAGTAATTGTAACGCAGCGAAATCGAGTCGCTTCAGGCGGAAATTGATGAAGATCGTTTTCATTGAGCGGTTTTCTATTGAAAAGGTAGGATTTTACTAAGTCACGTACAGTCACAATAAGAAAGGTTCGTCAACTTAAGGTCTATTTTTGTGTGCGCAGTAGTAGTTTTAAGATTCTTTGCTTAAACTTATTTGTCTAGTCTATGGCAGACTACTGGCAACGGTAACGCAATTATCGTTACAATAGTAGTAAGAAACAAAGAGAAAATTAATGGCGAGATGCAATTGATACTTATATACTTTGAAAGGTTTTATGTTGATGTAAACTAGACATTGGTCAAAGGTGAATGCTATTTTAACCTTTGTTATCACTGCATTAAATAATAATAATCTATACAGCAGTTTGCTAACTGCCATAAGATCAAACGGAACTAAGTGTCCCTACGTGATAAAGGAAAGAATTTGGAAACTGACAAAGGTATTCTTACCATGACTGTACATTGCCTCTTACACCGTACACTTTAAGCTTCTAAATAGATGTTTTTGTAGTCAAATGTTTTCATTATGTCCATATAAAGCACCGTGACAAACTTCTATTATCAAAAACGCATAATACTTTTTGAAGTAAATTTAAAATTTCCATATCTATAGATTTATTTAGAGAATTTTAATTGGTCTGGCGCAAGATCCGTTGAGGTTATTAAAAATTACCCTTTCAAAAGAATATTTTACAAATCGAAACCAACTGTGTCGCGGAACCAAGTTGGTACCAAAAGAATTTACATACCTACCTGTATATTATATTATTTTACACCATCATTATTAGCAATTTCGTTTACATTCTGTGTTAATAGGTAAAACTAGGAAATGTGATGCGTACTACCATGAAGGGTTGTTACAGTCACAATATATTTCTTCTCAAAATGTTATTACTAGGTAAAACTATGTAGGTAGGTAGGATTATGAAAATAAATAAAATAAAAATAAAATAAAAACTATTAGGAAATGTGATGCGTACTACCATGAAGGGTTGTTACAGTCACAATATATTTATCCTCAAAATGTTATTACTAGGTAAAACTATGTAGGTAGGTAGGATTATGAAAATAAATAAAATAAAAACAAAATAAAAAATATGAGGAAATGTGATACGTACTGCCATGAAGGGTTGTTACTGTCACGATATATTTCTTCCCAAAATATATGTTCTTGAGTGATGCGAGAATCAAATGAGTTATCTATGTCACATTAAATTAGAGAGCAAGTCCAGTAGGGGCCGAGCCTCGTCCTACCCTCAAAATAATTAGTACAACTTTGTTAGCGTTAGTATCGGCACACAGTACAAACATTATCGAGTATATTATTATTTTATACTAGCTGCTGCCCGCGGTTTCACCCACGCGGAGATATTGGATTTCATGGTTTTTATTTTTTTGCCCGGAACCCTAATTATTTTTCTAAAATAAAAGTAGCCTAAATTATTCCTTGTAACATCAGCTATCTGCCAGTGAAAGTCCCGTAGACGTTTCGGAGATTACCCGGAAGAAACAGACAGACAAAAACTTTAAAAATTGTTGTTTTGTTATAGGTACCGTATATACTTTCATATGCATTTAGTAAAAAGTTGTTATTTTGATATTACAAACAGACTTAAATTTTATTTATTTGTATAGATTAACATTTTAAAATATAATTAGCTTTATAATCGAACTATCAACTCATATAAATACAAGTAGTATTCAACTTTAACTTTCCGACTCATGACTAATCCATGTGTCAATGGGAATGTAATACAGATTGTATAACCAGTACCTAAGTTGTTAAACAATTGAAAGATGTTTACATTCTAAGCCGCATTGTGATAAACTCTCACAAAGCGAAGATTGACAACTGAATTCATGTCGATAGGTGTCAAAACTCCTTGTTCTCATAATTATGAAAGTGTTTCATTCCATGCCGATTATTTATAATTATTAATTTATTATATTATAGTGCTAGGAAATGCGGTTATAGAATAGAGGTAGATCATAGATGCCTGTGAAAGATATTGGAAATCAACAGGGCGGAACACAGCGAGCTGCCGCCGCGAGGGGTTCCTTTTTTGTCTAGTTTTCATGAGTAGAGTAAAATAGAGAGAGAGTAGAGTAGAATTAAAGGGGATGCTTAATTGTTCTCCCACTGAATAGTGTAAAAAAAATTAAAAGTTTTCTACCAAGATTATTTCAGTGAGAAGATTTCATGGTTGAAAGCGGTTCAAAATTTGAGTGTTATTTAGCGTGACCGTGTGGCCTAATGGATAAGGCGTCGGACTTCGGATCCGAAGATTGCAGGTTCGAGTCCTGTCACGGTCGAGATTACTTCATGTTACAAACATTAGGCATTGATTTGTTGTAATATGTTTTTTTATTTATAAAATCCTTTTATCAAGAAAATGTTCATTTTTTTTAATATTTAGGCTCTTATTAATAGAAAGTGTTTAACGGTGGTTTAGTTAAATTATATTTTGTCTTTATTGATCTTTGACCAAATAAACTGAATTGAAATAGGCAAAACATTGTTTCAACTATTCAACCGCTTAAATTTGTTTATTGTGATTAAAAACCTTTACTTAATTTTTCTACATTATCAATATTATTTTCGTTTATAGTGTATATTCCGTTTTTGTTACGTAATTATTTTCAACGAGGGTGAAACCGCGGACAGAAGCTAGTATTTAATAAAAATGTAAAGCCACTTTCACACTCACCAGCGATGTCTAAAGCCGTTTCGTAGTCAGCGACCTCAGGAGTGCCATCTTGAGCTTCTTTGTCGCCTCTGCGAGTTGCTGGAACAAAATGTAATTGTTATTTATAATTAAACTATATTATCTGTAGGTATTAGGATCAAATGATTATTTACAATTTTTTTATATTTTTCCCGTTTCAGAAATGGAACTGGAATGGACGGCATTAGACGCTAAGTATGTTTGCGTTTTGCTATCAAAATAACCATGGTTTCGCAACAAGCGCGGATTTCGAACCTACTAGACGCGCGCAGCTTGAGCCTTGAAGTAATTCATAAAACAGACAAGAACTGCAATACGCCCAGATAGATAGGTTTGATGAGCAAAGTAATCAGTGAAATTATTGGGCTTATGAGTCTTAATACCTAATGCAGGGTAACACTTCAGTGCCACGCAGGCCTTTGTGTTTCAAAGTTCTGAGTGGCACTGCAATTATTATGGGCTGGCGTTATGCTTACCATCAGGAAAACGACCAGCTAGTCTTGTTATCAAATAGTATAAAAAAATTGGTATATAACCCTGCCTGCAGAGCGAAGCCCCGTGTTCTATAGGGATAAATAATTTTTTAGTGGTTACTTGTGAAGTACTGCCGATGCCGGGGTAATTTTTTTGTGTGGTGAACATGAAGTTTTTCTTGGTTCTTATATTCGGGGTTCGTGTTTAATATTATCTGTGTGTCTATATACCACCTGCGACACAGGGAATTAGTGCAGGGTACCTATGAGAAGCGGGTTTTATATTTACATAAATTAGTATTTTTCTCTATGAAGTAAAAGTTTTTTTATTAATATAAAGACAATTAAGTGGTAGCTGGTGACAAGATGCACATGAGACGAAGAACTGTTTGTGTAGGAAAAAATTATAGACGACAATTATTATTGTGGTATCGACTACTACTACAATAAACTACTACTTACTACAATTATTGTTCTATTGTGTCAATGATTTTCCCACGCACTTGTCAGCACTGTGCGTATTTAATAATATATAGATATAATTTCCACGTCCAACATCGAGTGTATAAGAAAAATGTGCCTAAAATCCTTCTCTTATAGGGGCAGCGTAGACGCTTATGCAAACGTACGTTTGCTTGTCAGAATAACAACGCTTTTGCGTCAAGCGCGCATTTCGGGTATCACGAAATAAAGCTTGACGAAAAAACGTTGTTATTCTGACAAGCAAACGTACGTTTGCATAAGCGTCTACGCTGCCCCGTAGATCTTGTATCTAAAAACGAAATACCATCACGATATCGAATTTGTAGAATGCGCGTTCTTCTTATGGGTATGTGAACCATTTATAAATCAAAATTTGTGATTGTTTTAAACACGTGACTAAAGCATGTTTAGGGGTTAGACGCTGTTTAAAACGTGTTTAACTTTTTGTTTTGTTGCACTCTCTCACCTCTGCACTATGATTCCCTGTGTCGCAACTCGCAAGTGGCATGGACACACATATATTGTATAACATAAACATCCAAGAACCGAGAACAAACTTTTTGGTCACCACACAAAATCTTCTCTGGCCAGGTATCGAACCCGGGGCCATTCGCTTTGCAGGCAGGGCTACTACCAACTAAGATTCATCAAACATGCATTTTTTTTGTTATTTGGTAACGAGACGAGCTTGTCGTTTGCCTGATGGTAAGCATAACACCGGCCGTGTCAGTTCTCCCGTGATCATGGCTTTTGCAACAGCGCCGAAATATCGGAAACTCAAATCAAATAATATACATGGTAAATATCCCGTTTCTAGTGATAATTTTCAAATAACACCGGCCCATAACAATTGCAGTGCCACCCAGAACTTTGCAACACAAAAGCCTGCACGGCACTGCAGTGCGCTCGTTACCCTGAGACATTAGGTATTAAGTCTCATAAGCCCAGTAATTTCACTGGCTACTCTGCTCATCAAACCGGAACACAGTAATGCTTGCACACTACTGCTTGGCAGCAGACTACACGAGCAAAGCGGTGGTAACAACCCAGACGGACACTCGCAGAAGAGTTAGTCCTCCCACTAACAAAATGCATTACGTGTAACGGGCCACTATAAAACAGTGGAATAAAAAAATAGTAAGTAATACGACTGTATTTTTGTCGTAAATTTGTTATTCTTTCGAGGCCTTTATCGTCGCTTTATCAGATATTTGCAGCTAACTGTGCGCCGATAACAATTGTTTAGTACATTTCAATTGTAACCGAATGTGTGGACGCTGTTAATCGTTTCAACTCGAGTTGTAATTGCAACCATCTTTCAATTTAGCCGTTTTAAGACGCTATGGTCATTACACGATATCTTTTCCTACACGATATAGATACAGCGGCCCAAGTACGGAAGTCGGTTCGATATTTTTGTCGAACCGAAAAACTCGATAAATTTATCGAATGTTGCGAGTACCGAAGTCTGATCGTAAAGTATTGTAGTAGCTCTATATTCTCTTTGGATTCTACCTAGCCTTGCAATAACTTTTGTCGATTGTATCGAGGTTCGATAAACTATATAAAAAGTCAATAAAACCCACTTTATCGATTAGAACTGTCAATTTTATCGAATTTTATCGATCAAGAAGATCCGTACTTGCGCCGCAGATAGCATTGAAGGGAATAGGTACAGTTTATTTGCGTGCTCCATGTCGATGCCATTCTCTTAGCATCAGTTGACATAGATCAGCGCTCTGTTAGATGTAGTTGGTAGAAGACTCAGATCAGACAAACAAGGAAGATGTGCCCGTTCGGGTTTAAAATGTGTCTCCGTTTTTCAAACATTTTTTTCACCATTCCGCTAAACCGCGTAATGCAAAATCAGTAAGTACGGCACACCTACTCATTTTTTATGCATACTAAGAGACTTAAAGCCACACAAATAAATTTTTTAATAGTCCACAGGCAAAAACATGGAGCAGCAAAGCCGTCTGTAAAGTGAATGTATCTGGCCTGATTTGGGGCTGATGCGCTCGCACCCGCTACGTACGCCTTACCACATCTCCTTGTTTCTATGATCTGTGGTAGAAGACATAAGTTTCATCTTAGTTTTGATAACGTGTCGTATCTGACTTAAGAAAGATCTATAGATCTATCGATAGTTTGAACTATTGCGTTGTTGATTAAAACAAATGTTTTATAGGCACTAATGATAAGTAATCAGGTTTTCAAATGTACACACAATATTTTTATTGCAGGCTCACGCTTGACCGTTATCTCATCTGATGGTAAGCGCCGATGCGGTCGACCGTGTAGCACGTTTGCCTAGGAGGTACCTGTTCCCTCTAGTTCATTATTTTGAAGGGGCGGCTAAAGCAAAATGTCCGGAAAAGTCCGGTTTTTCGTCGTTCAAATTTCCATTTTCAAAGATGGTACAATCAAGAAAAAAATACAGTAGTAATATAACCAAGTGTTTATAGAAAAGACTTATTTATAAAATTTTATATAGAAATGGCCCTAAATATTTCAAAAAAAAAACGAAAAAAATACCAAAAATGTATTTTGTCTGGAAATGCTCAATATTTTAGCGATCACTATCAATTTTTTTTGTAACCAAAAAAGAGGATATTTTAACTTACAAAATGTATTTTAATTTAGGAAATCTAAAAATATATAATTATGTAAAAATATTTAAAATTTATGGTGTCTCGTTTTCTTAATTACGAAATAACTTTTAACTAAAAGCAATCCCCATTTTCAGCCTTATTTCAAAACAAAAGAATGATGCCTATAGAGGAGCGCTCTGCTCTGACTTAGGTGTTCAGAATATACTATAAGTACGGTAGAATAATCTCAATTTAACTATTTAAAGCTAGCTAGCTGCTGTCTGCAGGTATGTCAGAATAATCTGAATTTAATTATTGAAAGCTAGCTGCTGGCGTTTTACCAGCGCAGCGTGAAGATTTACACATGTACAGTGATATTTGTCTGGGATAAAAAGTGCCTAGCCTAAGTTATTCTCCATAAACTATCGATCGCGTCAAGTCGATCCATTTCTCCGTTGCAACGTGAAGTAAGGACAATCCAACAAACGCACTTTCGTATGTACAGGAAGGATAACTGTACTGTTATAAAGTGTTATAAAGTGACTTTGAAAAAAGCGGGATTGGACTTTGATAAAAAATCGCGATATTTGCAATTTCATCCCCCATTTTTCCACCCGTAGGGATTTAGTATAATATATAAAAGGACTACCCTTGAGGTATTACCCTACTCATTAAAAAGAATCATTTAAATTGGTTGACGTATGACGGAGAAATCAATAGGTAAAATCGCCACAAAAAATGGTACAGACCTCCTTTTTTGGAAGTCAGTTATAAAGGAAAAGACTCGTTAGAAACAATCAGTGATAGTTACAATTTCACAAGCCTTTGTGGTCAATTACAAACGAATCTAAATTTAACTTAATACCGTTTATTTAAACCTTTTACAAACCCCTAACAAAGAGAAACTAAAGAAACGGAACATCTTCAATAAATTATTGGTACAGGTCGCTCCAAAGATTTAACCATACGCGTAAATTAAAACTAATTTAAATTATAATAAATCCTTTCATTTTTTAAAAACCAACAATTTCCGTGTTTCCAATCCTAATAGAAAACGAAAACAAAAAGAAACAAACGAACATCTTCAACAAAATAAATTCTTGACTTAGGCCGCTTTGACCATACGGTAAATAATTCAAAGCAACAATAACGTGCACTAACTATCAACAAAATGTACTTACGGCTGCAAAACTTCGGCACGACCTTGCAGACCATGATCACTGTCTCCGCACCATCAGCAGGAACAGCTGACCTAATGTCACGCACGGCAAGAAGCACAAGTCCGACGGTAGCACCTCCCGAAATGTTGCCAAAGCTGTGCCTCGAATGTAGCCACAGCCTTCAGCAACCTCGTCTCTGAAGGGAGGAGTGCGTTCGAGGACGGCGTCGAGGCGACTGACGACTGGGCTTGCGTCTCCGCTCGCCGGTGAGGGCTGCTGAAGTGTTCGGAAGTGTAGGCGTGGAAAGTTTTTCGAAGACGGGCTGAAGTCGGGAAATGATTTCGCTGTTTGTTGACATCTATTTATTTAATTTAAAAAATGTAAGTTCAAGGACTTGTAGTATTTTCTGCCAGTCATGTGAGGAGTTGCATTAAAAATTGTTGCGATGCACCAGTACAAATACTTAAACAAAAGGGACAGTTTCATAAAATGGTACATATAGTTAAACTCTCTGAAAACTTATTTTCACATTTCATAAGTTGGCTCAAAAATCTCATTTAATCACATATCCGCGTCACAAGATTTCAGAGGGCAAAGGTCACGAAAGTATATCTTTCATTCTGAGATATAGTAACTGCTTTTGACCTTATTGACTGTCCTATTGGGTATTATAAAATGTTTTGAAAAGGCTAAATGTATAGGTATACTCTTCTGTGGGTACCTAACTTCCAATTACTTAATGCTATAAAAAGTGCGGCTAAAAATCTTTCCTATAATCATAATTATATCGCTGTCACTTTCACTTCCCGTCAGCGATGATCGACAATCTATCTCTATCTCATTTTTTATAAGTAGATATTTATAATTTAATAGCTAACTCCAGTTTGCGCAGTAGATCTAGGCTCTTGGATCTGCTGAATGCTTTCTTATCTCTTACCTAGGACCTACTTTCACTAGATGGTAGGACTAATTCTTCTGCGAATGTCCGTCTGGGTTGGTACCGCTTTGCTCGTGAAGTCTGCATCCAAGCAGTAATGTGCAAGCATTAATGTGCAAGCAATACCTAATGTCTCAGGGTAACGAGCGCACTGCAGTGCCGCGCAGGCCTTGGTGTTTCAAAGTTCTGAGTGGCACAGCCATTGTTATGGGCCGGCGTCATGCTTACCATCAGGCAAACGACTGGGTCGAATCGTAATCGAAGAGTAGAAAATAAGCCACAAAAATCGAAAAAGAAAAAAATCATACACTCATTCGTTCCTGACCATACAATCCATACATTTTTAATTTGAGGGATGACTCTAATTTAGTCTTAAAATTACTTTTCGAAAATTTAATTCATTGTTAGGTACTACTGGACGGTCTTAGCTCTTCAGGCTATTGCCATTTGCCAACAGACCGAACTTTGATAGGATAGTTATAACAAACCCGGTAGGTCACAATCACAAGCAAAAAACAGTTAACAAAATATGACAGACAAATTGGGTTAATTTGAACCAAATTATACAGATTTAAATCTAATTTTAGCTAACAATGACTATATTATAATAATAAGCTAACATTTGATATTGTTATCTGTCAAGTTTATACGCAATAAGTCTACGGGGTATATGCGCGCGGCGTTGGGTGTTATTAATTCAGAGTGGCTTGAGAGAAAGTACGTACAGTAAGGTAATAGGTAAGTAAGTACCTAAAGCTTAACAATTAAAATTCTTAACTATTTTTTCACGTGGAAGGGTGCTTACTGCT
This sequence comes from Crocallis elinguaria, assembly GCA_907269065.1. Lineage (NCBI taxonomy): Eukaryota > Metazoa > Arthropoda > Insecta > Lepidoptera > Geometridae > Crocallis > Crocallis elinguaria. The sequence continues at coordinate 19,200,410 of OU026068.1, forward strand.
CATGAACACTTAATCAAAAGACTCTATATAGGTGCCCATTCCACATATACAACCGATTGAGAAGAAAGACAAGCTGATACTCGTCAGCATTCATTTTTTTAAACATTGTTTTCACTAATTTTCTAATGCTAACAATAGGAATGTTGACTCTATTTTTATATCTCAAGGGTGGTCAGTTTATAAATTTCATTAAAGAATACAGGGGTGTAAAAATAAGGGGATGAAATTTCAAATATCGCAATGTTTTCGTCAGTCGGTTCCCGCTTTTTTAAAACCATGTTTTTGTACCATGAACATAACCATGAAATCCAATATCTCCGCGCGGGTGAAACCGCGGGCAGCAGCTAGTAACAATATAAAATGCAAAATGCCCCGTGAATGGACCCGTGATGTAAAAAATGTCAAATATTTCGACTTATACCCGTAGAAGATATTTGGACAAACGGACTGAGCGGCAAACTCCTTGTTTTCCTACCAAACCCTATACCTAAAGTGTAAGCATGATGCAACTTGACTCGCTCGTCGTTTTTCCAGATTCCAATGCTCGTCAGTACCCATGGCAACAGCATTTCAAATCAGTATTGCGTCAGAACTCTTACCACTACTCAATTATCTTTTTGCAAAACCTTAGCGGAATCTTGACAGCGGTTTTAAATCAACGCTGTGTGGCGTCTTGTTGTAGTCCGGCAAGTTCGTTGTGAAGTTCCTGGTATATAAACGGTGGAGCAATATAACTTCGCGGATGTAACCGAAGTGTGTTTCGGTTAGTGGTAGGACTAACTCTTCTGCGAGTGTCCGTCTGGGTTGTTACCACCGCTTTGCTCGTGACGTCTGCCGCCAAGCAGTAGTGTGCAAGCATTACTGTGTTCCGGTTTGATGAGCATAGTAGCCAGTGAAATTACTGGGCTTATGAGATTTAATAGCTAATGTCTCAGGGTAAAGAGCGCACTGCAGTACCTACCGCGCAGGCGTTTGTGTTTCAAGGTTCTGGGTGGCACTGCAATTGTTATGGGCCGGAGTTAAGCTTACCATCAGGCAAACGACCAGCTCGTCTCGTTACCAATAATCATAAAAAATTTAAAAAATAGGACTAGTGACACTGATTTGGGTTCGGTAGTACCATCATGAATATTGTTGTTGTTTCAATGGTCCTATAACACAGCTTTGATACAACAAGATCCTTAGAGATTTATTCCAAACCTTTCCAATCTACTCTTTACCTTCCGCACTAATCGACTGCCAGGTCAAGTACACATCTACTTTTTATTGCAAATAATTAACAAAACCTATTTTTCGCATTGCTAATTATACTCTAATCCAAAGGCATAAGGTTTATATTGGTTTAGGTATAGATGGATTAAACGGATGGCGCTTCCGAAAGTGAATTTGGCATCTGTAATCAAGTAGTCAATCAATCAACAATTTATTCGCATGACTGTACTGCAATGCCAATAGACATTCACTTAATTCAAACTTGATTTCATTCAGTATTAGTAAAGATAAGAGATCCGATTGCTTGTCAAATCTCAAAGTTTCATCTTCAGTTTTTTTTATTACGAGTAAATACTATTAGGTCTCTCAAAACTTATTAGAAATATCAAGTCACTCAAGCCTACTTTCCTTACCTATCGTACTTTAGAACCACAGTGCCCCAGACTGGCCCAGTATATTACTCATTTATTTAGTATTTAGTAGTATTTAGTATTTACTAACTTATTTTCAGTAGTGATCGTCCAACCTGGAGATTAAAACCTTCAAAATGAACCTGAGTTGTCAGAAACCAGGTCTATGTGTACGTTGTACGGTGAGATTCGTGAAGATGACTAGCATGCCATAGTGTTCAAAACGCTAACACGTGTAGAATATAATTCTGCCCAAACCTTCCCATATTTCAGGAACAGCGATCACACAGTAATGTATGTACATTGTACATACTCCTATTTCAGGCTTTAGAGCCAAAGTTGTTTACTCCCTAGCCCACTCCCTAAGGGCAGTGTCCGCGACAACGGTGACGGTTGGCGACCCTGCACACACGCATGTAGTATGTACGCAAGGTAAAGGTGAGTGTACACGCGTCTCGTAAATCAAGTATAGGACGTGGGGCCGCGCCTTGACTTTGAACTTGGATAGTCGCGTGCAAGAGTGTTATGTAATGCCGTAATGCAATTACAAAACCTTTTTGTTATGGTTTATATTAATTGCAGATGCATGGTAATCATATTTACTCCTAATGACGAAGTAATTCCAATTAGTGGACATTGTTACGTGCAAAAGATGTTTCAGGAAGCGAACGCAACGCACTCTGCGACTTCGTCATTTATAGTTATGTCCCTGCAAATGGTGACACTTACCATCATTTAGAAAGTCCATCCTGAGACCACATAGAGCTCCACTTCCATTCCTAATCCGCTTTGGTCATTTAGTCTGCCGCCAGCAGTAATGAGCAAGCGTTACTGTATTTCGGTTTGATAAGCAGTCAGTGAAATTACTGGGCTTATGCGATTTAATACCTAATGTCTCAGGGTAAAGAGCACAATGCAGTGCCGCACAGGCCTTTGTCTCAAAGTTCCGGGTGGTACTGCACACTCGATATTCAAGAGTATTAAACAACAAGTCCTTCCAACCTAACCACTACACCATGAGGACTGTCATCATCATTATCAGCCTCTTACGCTCCCGCTGCTGGTATTCCGGTCTTCTCTCAGAGAGAGAGAGGTATGGATCATAATCCACCACGCGGCCCCAGTGCGGCTTGGTGGATGTCACATGTCCTCGAATTACCGTTACTCCACGAGGGCTGTCTTACTGACTAATATTGTTAGAAAAGTCTAGAAAATATTGCGTGCGTTACTAAATCAGTAGGTTTCGTTGAAACTGTGTCGTTGAGAAATATGATAAGTCTATTTAGCAATGTGAAAATAACATAACTGTATGATGATAAAATTGTAATGGCGTAATTAATTTTATGTAAAAACTAGGTGCTGCCCTCGGTTTCACCCGCGCGGAGATATTGGATTTCAAGATTTTCTTTTTGCGCGGGACCCTAATTCTTTGTCTAAAATAAAAGTAGCCTAAGTTATTCCTTGTAACATCAGCTATCAGTCAATGAAAGTCCCATCAAAATCGGTCCAGCCGTTTCGGAGATTACCCGGAACAAACAGACAGACAAAAATTTAAAAAATGGTTGTTTTTTATAGGTACTATATATATACTTTCATATGCATTTAGTAAAAAGCTGTTATTTTGATATTACAAACAGACACTTCAATTTTATTTATTTGTATAGATGGAGGATACAAGTCTTCAGTTACAGCATCGACCATGGTAAATAACGAATCCTGATATCAGTTCAATAAACACTTTTTTTTGAAGTCGGTAAAAATACCAGTTTTTGGTCCGGCCATCCAGATGTTTTCTTTAAATCTTTCTTTTCCAAAATGAGGTATAAGTAGATCAAGGCCTCAGACGTCAGGTAATCAAGAGTAATTAATATTAAACGTGTACATTGCATTGTAATGTAAGCTCGAATGAAATATGACGTCCCTCGTTACACGCCTTTCTCTCCGGATTTATAAGAAGATGGCATGCGATTTTAATAATTTATTGCTATCGGTGGGCCTGAGTACCGCATGCATGCCGTTATAAGCTGAACTGATCAAATCTTTTCTTGTATATAATATCCCCAACTGAGTATCGCCACTTTGTTCTCAGTCCTTTGTGATTCTCATCGATTAGGAACAACGGTATTTTATTAATTTGATTATTCTTAACTTCCGAATAGCTATTACTTTGAATTACCGCTCTAAGCTTTTTCCGTTGACTTTTATATCTAAACTGCAAAGGATTGGAACGCTCTGGCGTCTTTGTTTAGGGATAATTACCACCGGCCAGCCGTTGTGTTCAAAACAAGGGTGAATAGGTAATCTTGCCGTGAACAAGTAAGCAAGCGTACTACACTTCGACCGCATTTTCACTTCCCATCAGGAGATCGTTCAAAATCAAATTCGAAATTCAAATTTGTTTATTGCGAGAATGTTGTATAATAAGATGACAAATTGATGCATGTTAAAAATATTCTATTATAAATATTATAATCATGGTGTGCAATATTAACACAATACTAGATAACATTTATAATATGTAATTGTATTGAAATTGAAATGTCTGTTTGTAATATCAAAATAACAGCTTTTTACTAAATGCATATGAAAGTATAACAAAACAACCATTTTTAAATTTTTGTTTGTCTGTCTGTTTGTTCCGGGTTATCTCCAAAACGGCTGAACCGATTTTGACAGGACTTTTACTGGCAGATAGCTGATGTTACAAGGAGTAACATAAGCTACTTTAATTTTAGATAAATAATTATGGTTCTGCGCAAAAAAATAAAACCCATGCAATCCAAAATCTCCACGCGGCTGAAACCGCGGGCAGCAGTTAGTTAATAATAAAAAGAAACAAATATGAATATCACCATGTTTTCCTTCATCATTTTAGAGCTGTGGTACCTAAATCCGCACATAATGTTTGCATTGTCCAACAACTAGGTACCTACTACAGTTAGAATTAAAAAAGGCCCTATATAATCTCCTGACACAGTTTAAATTGTTTATAAAACAGGTTCAAACAATCGGCGAGAGCCAAAATAAGTCACTCTTATGGTCGCGAGACTAAGTACCTAATAATAATAATATTTCATCAATTTATTATGAAATGTTTTATAATGAGTCATTTATTATTCGCCGCTGGTCGACAACTCGACACTCAATGGTTACAGGCTGAATTCTACACTACATTACAGCATAAACGTTTTTGCTTTAACAATACAATATTTTGGTAACATTGAGCGAAACGTTATAAAGGAAACTCCTGATTGTTTAATAAAATTACAATTCAATGGATTTTAGTACTTTAGGCACGCTGTTGTTGGCAAATACATTATAGACTCTGCATTACGAAAAAAGTCACTACGGTAGCGAATGGTAGCTTCAAATTGTTTACCGAAAAAAATAGTATTTTCCCAACGTCACCACAAACGTTCCCACCATTGGGTACGTTAGGAACTTGAATTCCCTACTGACGTTTTAAACCGGCCGTACACGCTTTGCGTTTTACTGTCAAAATAACCATGGTTTTGCAACAAGCGCAGATTACGAGGTAAAACACGGGCAAGCGCGGCTTGAAGTAAAACCATCAAAAATCCACTAAACAGACAAGAACAGCAATACAGCCAGATAGTGATGTCTTGTTCACTCCCTGCCTGGGCTCAAAGTGTCGACTGCTGCGGTTTACGCTAACTTTTATTTACGGCGGCTTCCGCACTGATCACGCAGTGGTTATGACACTACGTTCTTCTACACTCATACCACTGTACTAGGATTCCCTAGCAGGTGGCGTGGACAAACACTACACAGATACACAAGATAAAACATCTGAGACCCGAAAACAAACGTTATTTGCTCAGCCCTAATCAAAGTGCCCAGCACAACAATAATAGACCTATACATAAACCTGTACTAGACTGTGAGATAGGCATTTTAAAATGTTTAAGAAGAACATTTTTTCGCTCAAACACCTCTATAAGCCAGTGTACCCCAGTTGGGGGCGTTCGCAGAAACAAAAGTAAGAGGAAACCGTTTTGGTTTGCATGTTTGCCCGCTCCTGCCCAAAACGACCAACTAGCCAGTCCACTGTTAGTTCTGAGAGCTGCCCAGTGCCCACCACGAGGCCAATTTAGTGTTTGCTATTTCAAAATTCCTTACGTATGTTAGTACGTTTATTTGTAGATAACTAACGTCTTACCATTAAAATATAGACTTGGATCTCTAACTAGGGTTCCCTGCACATCACTGAAGCGAGACAACCTTTTCAATGAAACATTTTATATTAATTTTATTTCTTATCTTTACCTAAACTTAGCATGAGATAAGAATAGAATAGAATAGAATAGAATAGAAAAACATTTATTCAGCACATACATACAATGTAAACATAGAAAAGCATACATGAGAAGAATATATACATACAATGTAAGACATTACCTACAAATACAAACAAAAAACAAAGAAGTGCTGAAAAGGCCGTGGCTCAGCAATAAGCTGATTGTCAAAAGACCGTCGTGCGTCATAATGACTATAAAAACTATTCTCAATTAGCTGTGCCCTGTAATGGGTACCTAGGTAATCCTAATCTAATCCTAGCTATAATCTAAACTGTAACACGCTATTTCTAACTACCACTTACTAATTAAACTGGATCCTGGTCACGTTAACTAAATTGTACCGATACCTAGCTAATACCTGTATGTTCTATTAATCTCAATCTCAATCTCTTGTTAATTACCCTAACCTTAACTGTTATCCTGGTCTACGGAAACCAAAATGTACCGACCCCTACCTAAAGATCTTAAGCAAATATATAAAATAAATAGAGAGATACTGAGATACATAAATAACATAGATACATAAGTACATAGATCCTAACATTACACATCCTGGTTTACGGCATTAAATTGTACCGCTAGACACCTCAACCAAAATCCTGGTCTACGGAACCATATTGTACTGATACCCTAGTTATCCAAGCTATAAAATACAAAGAGAGAGAGAGATATATATAACCTAAATACATCCTGAGCACTACGGTACCTACATTGTGATGAAGCCCTAACCGAGTATAGATGATATATAATAATAATATGTTGAATAGAATATTTTGGCCATCCGCATCGTCCGTCCGTGTCGTTTCGTCTAATGGTAGAACCCTTTTACGTTGCGTTTCCATAATAACCCTTCTTTTCAGCCGCGTTTTGAAACAGTTCCTAACTAAACCTAATTACCTACTTGCAACAGTTCTATAAAGATTTCCTATTCCTATCTAACATTAATGAAATAATCCTATCTTACGAATATGAGTGATATTACAGAATACTTATTACTTTGTCTATCTTGGTGATTACCTAATTTAGTATGGAGTCTAGATCTTGATGACATTTATAAATTGAATTTACTTTCAGTACATACTCAAAATAAGTTAAACTTTGCGGCATAGAATCGAAGCCCCACTCCCGCTTCAATTGGTGATTTTCGACTTCCAAACTGGATAATCTCCCCCGCATTTCAGATGATAATGAAGATCATCATAGGGAATTTTCATCTATCTTCTTACTACTAGTTAATTCAGTTCGTTAGTAATGTTAATTTAGTCAAATAACAAGAGATAAGGGGACTTTATCTTTTAGCAAAGGTAAGTTTGTTTGTTTGTCTACTCCATTCAAGGTATCTCTACTTTAAAATTATAATCAAAGCTAATCTTCATACTACTCAGTCAGAATAACAAACTAAGTAAAGAGCGCTGGTCACTCTCTCCCGTCTATCGTTCCAATCTGAGTTTCCATCCTTCATCTCAACACTGCCTGGTTATGCCCGAATCTAGTCCATACTTTATCTAGTATAGATAAGATTCTAATGTAATCCGTTTGCCTACTACTCTACCTAGCCTTCGAAAACCTACGTAAATTCCTACAAAACCATAACAATAGAATTCCTTCCTAACCCTTCATTTTAGTATTGAACTAATTACTCGTTTTCACGTAATTATAATTTGTAATTCCCTACATATTAGTAATCTTATTTTATTATAAGGATCAATATTTTCACGTAAATATGATATTAGGATTCACTATTAGTAACCCTATTTTAGCGTAGAGATGAGTCTAATTGCTTCATCGTAATTATATAATCTCCCTATAGATTCCTTGTTAGTAATCTCGTTTGAAAATACTGTTACTACTTAGTTAGTTAGTAATGAAACCTCATTTTAGATTTATTTGTAACGATTTAGTGCTTTTATAAGTACTAGATAATTTAATCTTATTTTTGTTTCGTTTATTTGAAGTAATAATTTTCCTTTATATAGAGTTTTATATTTCTGTACTACTTATAGTTTATTAGTTGGTACCAACGTTTTATAGTTTAACTCTTTTATTAACAAGTTTTGTTTAACCTTCGTGTCAATACAGATTTACAGAAAGACTCTACTTTGGAAGTCTAGGATAAATAATAAAGTTAGAAGTCTTTAATTGCTTCTTGGTAAATAATAAGAAGTTTAGTCTTTATTAGACTTAGGTAGAATTAGTTTGTGACCAATATGGATTCTCCTACGGTATTCGTATGGATAACCAGTGATTGCTTTTATTGCTCATCAAGCCTCAACCCAATTGTACTCTTAGTAATTAAGACCAACTTATGAAGTTACTTATTTAAATGAATATAAACCTCCTCATAGGATTCCATCATATAAATCTATGACACTTAAGCCAAACCCTGACCTATCTTACTTAGTTTAATAAGCTTTTTGAACTCTGTTTGAATCAAGTAATATTATTTAATAAAGGTTTTGTTAATTAGAATTTGATCTTTATTAAGTTAGTAAATATTTACTAATGCAAGTCCTAACTATTCCTATCAAAAGTTTTGTTTATTTATTAGTTTGCCAATTAGCTTGAACTAGCCTAAATTACCTATGATCTATTCCAAGTTTGATTCTAACCCTTTTTTTATTTCTAACAAATTCAACCCACTAACTTTAACTGTAGATTCGTGACTTTACCTAACTCAATACTCAAAGTGTACCTAGGTTTCCTATCATTTCTGCCCTAAAAGGGTTCCTATTCGATCTAGTTTTCCTAAATAATAACCAAAGCTAGGGAAACCGATCCCACATTTACATTTAAACGTGTTGGTTCTTCACGGTGTAATGAAAAACCCCCTAAAGAAGACCTACACCTTAGCAAAGGCTTGGTCACCTGACTAATCTGCTACGGGATCGAGGGAGCAACCTCTCCTACAACCTAACAACTCGTGTGCTTTAGCCCCCCACGTTCGAGACCGCAGTCTATGGATGAACGTAGTAGCTGGGAAAGACAATAAGCAGGGAATATATAAATATATAGATAGAGACCGAATCAATCTGTACGAGGCATTTTCCATTGGTTCCCAAAGGAGCGGATTCACTTCGACGAGCCCTCCAACTTCCAATGCAACGCACAAAAAGACCGGGAGACGCTAAACTGAACTCCAATTGCTTGAAGATACAGCTACTTAGCCCGTCTCATTGCTAAGCCATAGCTAAAATCAAGTAAACAAACTCTTTAAACCACAACCCGCGAAAAGCTCACAAAATCACTAAAGAAAGCTCCAATACGTAGCCATGATTTTAAACAAAGCGCGATAAATCACAAGGTAAATTAATCTAAAACCACTCCGAAACCCCACTCAAACTGCTTAAAATTCCCTTCAAACAACTATAAAACAAATCTAAATTTCCCCATAAAATTATAAGTTTTCACCACAAAACACACTATAAAAATTAAAATATTATCTAACAAACATGGCACCGCACGAAATAATCGATAGTAATTAAATTACCTAAAAAACGCGAGATGTTTACTCAATAGAAGCGAAAACTAACAATTATTCCAACCTCACACTACAAGAGAAAAGTCAAAAAATCCACTTCACACTACAAAAGAGCGAAAGCCGAAATCTCAACCTCTCACTATAAGGATAAAATCGAAATGCCCCTTAACCCTAGTAACGCGCCACTATTTATACCTTCTGTCCTGCGCTTCATAAGACCTCTAAGATCCCGGCAACAAAAGCGCTTGGTGAAACATTGAGAACCTGTGGCTTTCGTGCGACACGGGAGACTCCAGAGCCATCGGCTACAAATGCAACTTCACACAGATATGTTCCCTCCTTACATAGTTATAACGTTGATTTTGGTTTGAACTAATTTTCCCTTGTTACTTTTTGATTCTCGCCTACATCGCTCTGTTTTTACTAAACCTACATTCCTTCAACTTTTGTATTAAGTACTAATCTTAGTTATCAATTATTGTATGATAATTTTAGCCTCAGAATGGGTTTATCTAGTTTGTTCTGATGTTAATACAGTATGTTTACTATTTAAATTTATATTTTTAGACTAAAATAACTTCTGCATGTTGTTTCAAAAGTATCTAATAATTTATTTAGCCTAAATGAAGTTTTCATACTTTTACAAGTATTACTTGTACTTCCATGTCTTTGCTCATGCAGCGATAGAATTCCCTCAACATTTTGGGTTATAATTTAAAATACAGTATGTTTCTCTATTCCTTTTATTCCTAATAAGTTTATTAAAGTTTAATTACATTATGTGTAATTCCCTTTTCTCTTCATCTATCTGTGAACATGATGGACTTGGCTACCTAATTAGTTCCTTCTCATTATCAGTAATAGGATTCCCTCGATATTTTTGGTTTATAATTCAAACTACAGTATGATGTTCTATTCCTTTTATTCTTAATAAGTTTATTTAAGTTTGTTAACATTATATATGTATTTTTCCTTCTCTTCATCTATTTGTGAACATGATGGACTTGGCTACCAATGCCAGTTCCGTCACATCCAACCCCCAAATTAATTGATGGTGTTTTTCTATAAAACCCGAGATTAATTTCCCCTCTACACAGCAAATGCCTGTTCACAAATAAATAGTATGTACTATTTCGAATATAAATTAATGAATTTAACTAAATAAATGTATATAACTATATTATACTATTAAACAAGACGTGTTTCCCCTTTAAATCTCTATTAATATCCCAATTATTCTTACTTTAATTCCTTCTAAAACACAACTAAACAACTATAACTTAATTAAATAAATTTCAATTTATTGTCAATAATTTCAAATTTGTTCATGTAAGTGAGATGAGTAGATATGAGGTGTGTCTTTAAACCAAAATGAATTCAACCAATATAAGATTAAGTTTCTAGGCTTTCTAGTATACCATTATGAACAGAGTATAACCTCCGCAAGGATTATTTTGACTCAGATAAGGTGCTGGGTTGTGAATCCAGTATACTCTAGCCGTACTATACAGAGCATGACAGCTGATACTTTGAAGACTTTAATTGCTTCGTCTTCAGTCTGAAATTCCCCGTATATCCCCCAAAGAAAAAACTCTCCCTATAGACAAAAGCTACATCTCCCCACAATGAATATACCCCACCTAGATTCTGTCCTCCCATAGAAGTTTGTTCATTCTGGAAAATGTGAAGTGTGCTTAGTCAGAGCCTAACTTGTGCAGTATAGAGAATTTCATGGCTCCAGTCAATGGGAACATGTCTTCTGACCTAACCTATCACCTCTGTTTTCCATAAAATCCTCCTTTTTGTACGGTGTAATGTATTTGAAACCAATCGACAACAAATTTATTTCCAGTCCCAGATCTAACAAACTCTCTGAGCCCTCTCTAATAAAACTTTACTCTCACCAAAATCAAACTGCCTGCATAATCTTCCTTACTTACTATTTACTAACAACTCATACAATCTCTAATTTTCCTCCTCAATCTCTATTCCTCGCTGCTAAAAAAATTTGTCAGACCTATCAGACTAGAAATCAGAAAAACTGGCCGTAACTATTATATATCTAACCCATAACGTAAAATAATAATAATATCAATCTAACACCAACTGCTTTTACTGAAAATTAATGATCCAAAATTGTAAGCCCCCTCTTTAAGTTATATTTATAAGTCAACAAGCATTCACCATAAATAAAGCAAATGAAAATTCAATAATTCAAATAATCTACTTCAAAATCTGGATTAAACAAACGAGTTGTCTACTTATTTGGTCTATGAAGATCTATCTATCCACTAATCTTTAGATAAGAATCTAATTTTTGTACTAAATAAATGCGAATTACCAATCATGTATATCAATTTTAATTGCTTTTCATACTATATTATCTGGAATGGACCCCTTTAAATACTTTATTTTATTTATGACTGGATAACATTAATTATCGTTATTATTACCCCTATTATATACGCTAATAGTACAAGAACCTGTTAAACTTATTTGCATTTATTTATGATTTAATCAAAGTAAATGATTTCGAACCTTCAAAGAATTGTTATTTCTAAACTAATACTCTATTTTCCGTCGAATTTAATCCTCAATATAAACTATGCTCATTTAATACCTTGAAAATTTGTATTCTTTATTTACCTGGTTAAATCACGATCGCAATTTTTTTTACCTCCTTTTTCGCTTATATCGTCAGTCTCCATGATAAAACAATCCGCACAGCTTATAACCATTGAAATTAGCACTTATTTCTTAATTTATTATGTATTTCAAACTGTTTTGACTATTCATTTTCACTTTTAAAGTTCATGTTTTGTTTACAAAATCTTCCTAAATTAACCTCTCGGACTTCAAATCATAGACATATTACTCTCTAATCTGTGCATCAAATATTGACAATGACAGCCGACTTCCACAGACTATCTTATCTATGTGCAACACTCCGAATTAAAATGCACAGACTAATAAAGATTTTCTACTTGCCGTAATACCGAACAATAAACTAATGTGAACTACCTCTATCAAAATTAAATGATTATTAAATTATTTTGTTTTGAACCTATGATTATATTTATTTGAAATAATTTTACGTAACCTATTTTATTTTATTTGGATTACAAAATAATTTTAATGTTCTTTTAATCCGCACGATCAATTTTCTTGTTAGATACTAAAACCACAGACTAAAACCCTCTTTCGTCTCCTCTTTTTTTTTTCCAATGAAACCTCATGTGTACTTGTTTTATTTTATTATTTTATTAAATTATAATATATTTCGTTCACAAACATTTTTTGTTTTTATTTGAAAGGCTTTTTAATTTTATTAATTAAATCCTGGAAACATTTTAATTTTCTATCTTTTATAAAACTTCAAACTCTATATTACTATAATTCTCCTTATTTAATCCGTGTATACGATTCTATTTTTTTTTATGATAATTATATTTATTGTAATGTTTGTTAAATGTTACACACTATATTTAATAAATAACCGAACTAAAATCTCAATTCTGATACCGTAATATTATTATATTAGTAAAATTTTTTCTTTCAAATAAACTAGTTTCTAAACTTCCCAATCCAAATATCTTATAAATCCTAACATACCCTTTTCTTTGTCGCAACTAACTCTTAATAATTTTCTTATTAAAATTATACGAAATCGTTTACGCCCTTTAAACAGAATTGCGCAAATAACGTGGAGCCAGAACATAAACTCTAGATGTCTCTGACAGTCATCTGTTTGACTAATCTGTGCTCATACCTCATGTTACTTTTATTTCATTGAAAACGTAACCATTGTTTAATGTTTATTAGCATTCTAATTAAAAGTAATTTATATATCCAGGTTAAAATTGTATATACCTAGTTTTAATTTTACTTTACAAGATCTATTTCTACTCTGAGTGACCGGCTATCAGAACTTCTATACGACTTCAGTGAAAGTAAACAAACGTTCTACAGAAATCAGTCCAAAGAATGGACGCCGCTTGCTTCAACCCCCAATAGACAAAACCAAACATTTCAACATGAACTTTTCTCGAATGTAAGTAACCATTTAATATGCTTTAATTTTAATCTAACTCGTAACCTTTCTTTGAACCCGTAATTATTTTAAGCTCTCTACTAACCTATCAACTTTAACTGTTCTATCTAAATCAGTTTACGTGCATTTGCCGCTGCAACTAGACGTGTTCCTCAGCGCTCGTTACTCGCAACCAGTGACTCTCAAACTTTCCATCTATCTTGCTTTTTGTTTATCCAGTTAATTTTTCAATTTGAAATATGGTTATCTGTGGAAGATGTGGTGATGAAGCTACGGATGCTGTTCAGTGCACCGCATGTCTGAAGCACTTTGACTTCCCTTGTTCTGGGATCACTGAAAAAGGCTACCGTAAATTGGGAGATCGCCAAGCTACGTGGAGATGTGCGAACTGCAAGAATGTTGGTCAACTTAGTGCTCAGGCATCCTCCAGGTCCGCCTCTCCGTCTTCATCTCCATCAGTAACTCTGGAGTCCATAATGAGGGAGCTAACGACTATTCGCTTGGAGCTTGCTCCTCTATCGGGTTTGGCTTCTGAAGTCCAACTCATTCGGAAGGAACTGGCTGATTTAAAGGCACTCCCTGGAAGGATCCAGGTCCTTGATGAGAGACTAGGCAGAGTAGAAAAATCGCAAGAAGATATTACCCAGATAAAGGCTTCGATGATGAAACTCGAGGATGAGTTACAGGATACAGAACAGTGGCTCCGCAGTAATAATGTGGAAATCAAGGGCGTGCCGCTGAAGGACAGAGAAAATCTCTTTGAAATTATTGCTAAGATTGGCGACAAAGTTAACTTTCCAGTCTTGAAAACTCAAATAAATTTTATTCATAGAGTGCCTACAAATACGACCGGTATCAAAAATATAATCGCCTCGTTTTCGAGTAGATATATCAAAGAGGATTTTATTGCAGCAGGTCGATCTCGAAACGAGCCCTTGACCCCCAAAGACATTAACGTGGCCGGCTCAGGGAGAATCTTTCTAAATGACCATTTAACTATAAGGAACAAAGTGCTACTATCTCAAGTTAAAGCTCTTGCTAAGGATCATAACTACCAATTCGTCTGGGTGAAACACATGAAGATTTTTGTGAGACGAGATCAAACTTCGAAGTCATTCAACATCAAAACAGAACGAGACTTACAAAAAATACGCTAACTTCTAATTCATTCCCTAGTGTACTTGTAATATTTATCAAACTTCTGTTTATCATATACATTTTAAATTCAAAACTAATCTCAAAACGTTTGATTAACAAGTTATTAATAAGTGGTATACAAATTTTATTTGTTGCATATTTTTTAAACTCGAAAGTAATCTCGGAAAGTTTGAGAACGTTTGGTGACAGTCATTTGCTAATCACCGTCCTTTGTTCGCATACTTGGGTCTCTTTTGTGTACGCTCGGACTGGTAATCGTTCAACGTGTTATTTTACTTTACTTAATATTAGTTGCTCTTTTCTTAATTATTGGCAGTTTAGGGTCGGAAATAGCATAGCAAAAATTGCACTTATGTTAATTCCTTATGATACGCATCGTGAATGGAGTTTGGAGGTAGGTATTAAAATTGTTCGTAGTTTTAGTGTATTCTACAACAACTTACTCCATTACTTAATTGGACTGCTAACAAAGTTAATCTTTTTAATTGATAACAAAAATAATATGGGTGCGTTATTGCGTTACTTTAAATGTTCTAGTTTGAACTTGAAACTATTTTTCTGTGCTGGTAATGACAGTTATTTCGTAAATATTTTATTTAGTTTCTTACTTGTTAGAAAAATACTGGTTTCTAATTTCTTTTGGTATTGTTCTGTCAGTGCTAGGCGCAAGGCGACTTTGGTTCAAGCGTGGTACTTGTTATACTTTTTATTTCTTAATTTACATTTCTATAGATACGTTACGTTACAATGTATACATTAAAGATTTACCACCAAAATGTTCGAGGGCTACGTACGAAGTCATTAACTTTTTATAGGAACTTGGCTAAAAGTAACTATGATATTATAACATTAACGGAGACATGGCTTGTTAGCGATATCTTGGACAGCGAGTTATTTGATGATAGGTATTTAGTATGGCGGCGCGATCGTGATTATGCTTCTACGGCACAATCTCGCGGTGGTGGTGTTCTGATTGCGGTTCGTAGGGAATATATCGCTTCTGAGACACTTGACTGGCGATCCAGTGCTGAAGATATTTGGGTATCGATTCTACTACGAACCAGCTGTGGCAAAAGTAATTACCGACTTCACATAAATACTCTTTATCTCTGTGAGCAAAACCGAGGTAGTAGCTTTTCTAACCAGCTGCTTGCTTATCTTGATAAACTCTCTGACCTGGTAAATAACCATCCATCGGACAAATTTTTAATCCTGGGTGACTTTAATATGAGTGCCATAACATGGACAGAGTCGGACGGCTTAATTAGACCAACTGCGCCGCCAAATACTTTATTTACCCATTTCTTTGATACACTCGATTTGTGTAGTCTTCGACAATTCAACATAATCGATAATGAGTATGGAAAAATTCTGGATCTGGTTCTCTCTAACACTCCCGTATCCGTCTCGGCGAGTACAGATCCTTTAACGATAGAGGACTCCTATCACCCTGCTTTGTCGATCCTTATGGATATAGTGTATCCTCAAGCGCTCAAGCCCCAGAAGCGCATAATTTATCAATACGGTAAAGGCAATTATGATCGTATTCGGTCTGATTTAGCGGGCATTAAATGGGATGAAATGTTATCGAAAGGCAGTATTGATGATGCTGTTGGTCGGTTTTACTCTGTGCTATCTGACGTTAGGGACGTGCACATTCCACAACGTTTAGTTGCGAACATTAAATACCCACTTTGGTATAATTCAGCTCTTGTCAAAATTCTTAAGGAAAAATACAAGTACTTTAGCAAATACAAAATTTATGGCAACATTTCAGATAAAAGATCGTTTAAAAAATTACGCGATAGAGCCAATATTGTGGAACAGTCCTGTTATAAATCATATATAGAAAATATCGAATTATCTATATGCACAACTCCTAAACAATTTTGGTCATATATTAAAGGCAAACGTACTAATAGTAATTTTCCCTCCAGTATGTCTTATGATGGAGATTGTAGTGACACTGGCCAGGGGATTTGTGAGCTCTTTGCCAATTACTTTCATTCCACGTTTCTGATTACCTCTGCTCCCCTTAGTAATAGCTTTTCTAGTTCGACATACAACTGCGATATTGGTTCCATTGAAATCAATACGGACATGGTGTGCAAGCATCTGAAATCTATCGACCTTAGCAAGTCAGCTGGTCCCGATGCTCTTCCAGCTGTATTTATAGTAAACTGTGCCGACGAATTAGCAGAACCAACGACCTTGCTGTTCAAAAGATCGCTAACTGAAGGTGTTGTGCCTTCCCTATGGAAATCAGCATTTATCTCCCCCATACATAAAAAAGGCGCCAAGAAGGAAGTAGAAAACTATAGGCCAATTTCCAAACTATGCCTACTGGCTAAAGTTTTGGAGCGTATAGTTTATAATCAGTTATACAATAGTTTAGTCCCTAGCCTAAGTCCTCAGCAGCATGGTTTTTTAAAAGGAAGGTCAACAGTGTCTAACCTGGTACTTTTTACAGATTATATATCTGATCGCATGGATAATAAGTCCCAGGTAGATGCTGTTTACACTGATTTTAGCAAGGCCTTTGATAGAATAGACCATGACATCCTCTTGAGGAAGCTCCTTGGCCTGGGTATTAGAGGAGATTTGTACAGGTGGTTTACATCCTACGTCTCAAATAGAACCCAAGCTGTAGTTTTGAATGGCTTTACATCATCGTGGATGACGATCCCATCTGGAGTGCCCCAGGGATCGTTATTAGGTCCCCTTTTATTCGTGGCATTTATAAACGACATTGGCGGGTGCTTTCAACATTCCAATTATCAGCTCTTTGCGGATGATATGAAGATGTATAGGTCTGTTCAGACCCCGTCTGATGCTATTCTCCTGCAAGAGGACCTGTCAAGAGTAGTTGATTATTGTAATGCTAATAAACTGGACCTGAACATTTTAAAATGCTCAATAATTAGCTTCACCCGTAACAAACATCCCATTGATTATATCTACTCAATTGCTAACCAACCCCTATCGCGCTCCTATGTCATCAAAGATCTCGGTGTCTATATTGATAGTAAGTTATCCTATGACTATCATATAGATCACATTGCCAAGAAAGCTTCTGCTGCTCTAGGATTCATCTTCCGTAACGCCAGTTCCTTTAATAAAATGAAGACTCTCAAAATTCTATTCTGTGCTTACGTTCGTAGCCATCTTGAATATGCTAGCCAAATATGGAACCCTAATTATGCAGTGCACTCGAATAGGTTAGAGAGAATTCAAAAAAAGTTCACTAGATATTTAGGCTACAAATTCAAAATTCCTCGCGTGTGTTATGAAGATCGCTGTACTCGCCTCCATTTGCTACCATTAGTTACTCGACGGAAAATTACGGACATACGATACTTGATGAGAATAGCACAATCTAGAATTGACTGTCCCGAATTAGTCTCTAAACTGTCTTTAAACATTCCTCCGCGGCATTCCCGACCTAGAAGTCTACTCCACATTCCGTTCACGCGTACTGCCTACCGCCGAAACTCTTATATTGTAAGAGCATCTACAGCGTTTAATGAACTGATGAAGTCCGAGCAATCCACAATTGACCTGTTTACAAGTAGTACTATATCTGTCAGCAAAGCGTTCACTGAAAAACGTGTAATACAGTGAAACACCATAAGTGGCTATGCATGTGTAGTAAAGTTTTTTCTAGTTTATATTCTTTAATTTGTTGTAATTCTTTAGTTTGTTTAGATTGTTGTTAACTGTGGAGGCTTGTAAATGGCTATCCGTGTTTTGTTTACCTATGTAAATCGCAATGTTAGCTGTAAGCCCCCCAAATAGAATAAAATAAAATAAAAATAAAATAAATTCATTTAAATAAAACTCAATTGTTTTTATTGTTTATTATAGTGGTTATATCATAACCGCTTATATACATAACCTAACTTTATACTGTAAAGACTCGAATTCTACCTAGTTCAAGTTTAATCCTAGTAAATGATTCACTAAAATTTCAAACTACTTTACACACTTAAAAGAATGAAGAGGAATGTTAATCTATCACAATCCTAAATTAAATAATCATGTCATTATATTTAGCAGGTACCATGAAGTTCCCTCGATCAAGTCAAAATCCAGCCAAGTAAGGATGAATGCTACGACCCTTCACTTCAACGTTCCAGACTCTAGGTAAATAATACTTTTATTCCTACCTCTAATATTCTATCCAACCCCCCGTGTAAACAACTATACATTAATTAATTAACTGTTAATCTAATTGTTACTTTTAGTTTTATTTAAATTGATTTTCCCTAACTGTTAGATAAGATGATCTCTCAATTGTACTAAAGTAAATGAAACCTTTTATTCTCAACCCCCCGTTTATAGCACTAAATATTAATCAATTGTTTAGTCTAGTTTACCCCACTACTGGTTAATCTAACATTAAGATGAAACATACAGAAACATTCTTTAGATTTTATTACTTTCTAGTCATACAAATTCTAAAATAAATTCTATAATGTTAACCGACACTATTTTAACACAACACTGATTGTGTATGTTCTGTTGTGTATAATAGATGATGTATATTCTATATACATACAATTCCTATTTCAACCCCCCGTTTTTAAAACTAAATAATATTATCTGTCAGAACTTTATTTCAACAATCAAATTACACCCGTTCCTGCCATGTTACTACAAACTTATGACCAACCTTTCCATAAGTACAAAGTTTTAGATAATTTAAGCTTTACCAACTCAATCTAATTGTTTTCATTTATGCTTAAGTCCCGTCTAATTCAGTTATTGTTTTACATGCTTTGACCTATAAATATCTTTATTTCAGTATGCAACAACCAAGCTACAAGAAACCACGAACGGCGCCATCCATCTACTGCAGCTAAAACTATCAAGACACTGAACCAATCCATAATTCAATTGCTTTTCTACCTATCCTTTTGTTCCGCCTTTCTATTTATTAATTTTACCACTAGGGGCGCTTATTTACTAAGTCTTATGTTTATTTGATTTTAAAGTTTCTATTATTCAACTGTATTTACTGTAATAAATGTTCATTTTTCTTGTGTTTCAATTATCAAATTACCTAGGTTAACTACTCAGTTTTAACACTAATATTAAAATAAACTTTTAATTTACTATAGACTAAATAGGTATTCTCTAAACACTCTACATACACTCATTTTTAAATTTTAAGTTAAAATCATTCATGTTAAACCTAGATGAAGACTATTTGTGAATTTACAACTGTTTCAAAACTGACTGTCCGTTTTCACAACAACAAATTGTGATAGCTTAGCTATCACTTGATAATATAGATATAATAAATAAAGAGATATAGTACATATATATAATAATGATAAATATTAATTAAACTAATCAATCCATTCTACCTAGCCGTCTTAGCTATCTTGTATCCTAATGATCTAAACTGTAACTAACTTCACCTAAAAATCCTATAGCCGTAGTAGTCTAGATTCGAATCCTGGTTTATGGCACCTATATTGTAATGGGTACCTAGGTAATCCTAATCTAATCCTAGCTATAATCTAAACTGTAACACGCTATTTCTAACTACCACTTACTAATTAAACTGGATCCTGGTCACGTTAACTAAATTGTACCGATACCTAGCTAATACCTGTATGTTCTATTAATCTCAATCTCAATCTCTTGTTAATTACCCTAACCTTAACTGTTATCCTGGTCTACGGAAACCAAAATGTACCGACCCCTACCTAAAGATCTTAAGCAAATATATAAAATAAATAGAGAGATACTGAGATACATAAATAACATAGATACATAAGTACATAGATCCTAACATTACACATCCTGGTTTACGGCATTAAATTGTACCGCTAGACACCTCAACCAAAATCCTGGTCTACGGAACCATATTGTACTGATACCCTAGTTATCCAAGCTATAAAATACAAAGAGAGAGAGAGATATATATAACCTAAATACATCCTGAGCACTACGGTACCTACATTGTGATGAAGCCCTAACCGAGTATAGATGATATATAATAATAATATGTTGAATAGAATATTTTGGCCATCCGCATCGTCCGTCCGTGTCGTTTCGTCTAATGGTAGAACCCTTTTACGTTGCGTTTCCATAATAACCCTTCTTTTCAGCCGCGTTTTGAAACAGTTCCTAACTAAACCTAATTACCTACTTGCAACAGTTCTATAAAGATTTCCTATTCCTATCTAACATTAATGAAATAATCCTATCTTACGAATATGAGTGATATTACAGAATACTTATTACTTTGTCTATCTTGGTGATTACCTAATTTAGTATGGAGTCTAGATCTTGATGACATTTATAAATTGAATTTACTTTCAGTACATACTCAAAATAAGTTAAACTTTGCGGCATAGAATCGAAGCCCCACTCCCGCTTCAATTGGTGATTTTCGACTTCCAAACTGGATAATCTCCCCCGCATTTCAGATGATAATGAAGATCATCATAGGGAATTTTCATCTATCTTCTTACTACTAGTTAATTCAGTTCGTTAGTAATGTTAATTTAGTCAAATAACAAGAGATAAGGGGACTTTATCTTTTAGCAAAGGTAAGTTTGTTTGTTTGTCTACTCCATTCAAGGTATCTCTACTTTAAAATTATAATCAAAGCTAATCTTCATACTACTCAGTCAGAATAACAAACTAAGTAAAGAGCGCTGGTCACTCTCTCCCGTCTATCGTTCCAATCTGAGTTTCCATCCTTCATCTCAACACTGCCTGGTTATGCCCGAATCTAGTCCATACTTTATCTAGTATAGATAAGATTCTAATGTAATCCGTTTGCCTACTACTCTACCTAGCCTTCGAAAACCTACGTAAATTCCTACAAAACCATAACAATAGAATTCCTTCCTAACCC
Source organism: Crocallis elinguaria (assembly GCA_907269065.1). Taxonomy (NCBI): domain Eukaryota; kingdom Metazoa; phylum Arthropoda; class Insecta; order Lepidoptera; family Geometridae; genus Crocallis; species Crocallis elinguaria. The sequence continues at coordinate 19,221,912 of OU026068.1, forward strand.
TTCATTTTAGTATTGAACTAATTACTCGTTTTCACGTAATTATAATTTGTAATTCCCTACATATTAGTAATCTTATTTTATTATAAGGATCAATATTTTCACGTAAATATGATATTAGGATTCACTATTAGTAACCCTATTTTAGCGTAGAGATGAGTCTAATTGCTTCATCGTAATTATATAATCTCCCTATAGATTCCTTGTTAGTAATCTCGTTTGAAAATACTGTTACTACTTAGTTAGTTAGTAATGAAACCTCATTTTAGATTTATTTGTAACGATTTAGTGCTTTTATAAGTACTAGATAATTTAATCTTATTTTTGTTTCGTTTATTTGAAGTAATAATTTTCCTTTATATAGAGTTTTATATTTCTGTACTACTTATAGTTTATTAGTTGGTACCAACGTTTTATAGTTTAACTCTTTTATTAACAAGTTTTGTTTAACCTTCGTGTCAATACAGATTTACAGAAAGACTCTACTTTGGAAGTCTAGGATAAATAATAAAGTTAGAAGTCTTTAATTGCTTCTTGGTAAATAATAAGAAGTTTAGTCTTTATTAGACTTAGGTAGAATTAGTTTGTGACCAATATGGATTCTCCTACGGTATTCGTATGGATAACCAATGATTGCTTTTATTGCTCATCAAGCCTCAACCCAATTGTACTCTTAGTAATTAAGACCAACTTATGAAGTTACTTATTTAAATGAATATAAACCTCCTCATAGGATTCCATCATATAAATCTATGACACTTAAGCCAAACCCTGACCTATCTTACTTAGTTTAATAAGCTTTTTGAACTCTGTTTGAATCAAGTAATATTATTTAATAAAGGTTTTGTTAATTAGAATTTGATCTTTATTAAGTTAGTAAATATTTACTAATGCAAGTCCTAACTATTCCTATCAAAAGTTTTGTTTATTTATTAGTTTGCCAATTAGCTTGAACTAGCCTAAATTACCTATGATCTATTCCAAGTTTGATTCTAACCCTTTTTTTATTTCTAACAAATTCAACCCACTAACTTTAACTGTAGATTCGTGACTTTACCTAACTCAATACTCAAAGTGTACCTAGGTTTCCTATCATTTCTGCCCTAAAAGGGTTCCTATTCGATCTAGTTTTCCTAAATAATAACCAAAGCTAGGGAAACCGATCCCACATTTACATTTAAACGTGTTGGTTCTTCACGGTGTAATGAAAAACCCCCTAAAGAAGACCTACACCTTAGCAAAGGCTTGGTCACCTGACTAATCTGCTACGGGATCGAGGGAGCAACCTCTCCTACAACCTAACAACTCGTGTGCTTTAGCCCCCCACGTTCGAGACCGCAGTCTATGGATGAACGTAGTAGCTGGGAAAGACAATAAGCAGGGAATATATAAATATATAGATAGAGACCGAATCAATCTGTACGAGGCATTTTCCATTGGTTCCCAAAGGAGCGGATTCACTTCGACGAGCCCTCCAACTTCCAATGCAACGCACAAAAAGACCGGGAGACGCTAAACTGAACTCCAATTGCTTGAAGATACAGCTACTTAGCCCGTCTCATTGCTAAGCCATAGCTAAAATCAAGTAAACAAACTCTTTAAACCACAACCCGCGAAAAGCTCACAAAATCACTAAAGAAAGCTCCAATACGTAGCCATGATTTTAAACAAAGCGCGATAAATCACAAGGTAAATTAATCTAAAACCACTCCGAAACCCCACTCAAACTGCTTAAAATTCCCTTCAAACAACTATAAAACAAATCTAAATTTCCCCATAAAATTATAAGTTTTCACCACAAAACACACTATAAAAATTAAAATATTATCTAACAAACATGGCACCGCACGAAATAATCGATAGTAATTAAATTACCTAAAAAAACGCGAGATGTTTACTCAATAGAAGCGAAAACTAACAATTATTCCAACCTCACACTACAAGAGAAAAGTCAAAAAATCCACTTCACACTACAAAAGAGCGAAAGCCGAAATCTCAACCTCTCACTATAAGGATAAAATCGAAATGCCCCTTAACCCTAGTAACGCGCCACTATTTATACCTTCTGTCCTGCGCTTCATAAGACCTCTAAGATCCCGGCAACAAAAGCGCTTGGTGAAACATTGAGAACCTGTGGCTTTCGTGCGACACGGGAGACTCCAGAGCCATCGGCTACAAATGCAACTTCACACAGATATGTTCCCTCCTTACATAGTTATAACGTTGATTTTGGTTTGAACTAATTTTCCCTTGTTACTTTTTGATTCTCGCCTACATCGCTCTGTTTTTACTAAACCTACATTCCTTCAACTTTTGTATTAAGTACTAATCTTAGTTATCAATTATTGTATGATAATTTTAGCCTCAGAATGGGTTTATCTAGTTTGTTCTGATGTTAATACAGTATGTTTACTATTTAAATTTATATTTTTAGACTAAAATAACTTCTGCATGTTGTTTCAAAAGTATCTAATAATTTATTTAGCCTAAATGAAGTTTTCATACTTTTACAAGTATTACTTGTACTTCCATGTCTTTGCTCATGCAGCGATAGAATTCCCTCAACATTTTGGGTTATAATTTAAAATACAGTATGTTTCTCTATTCCTTTTATTCCTAATAAGTTTATTAAAGTTTAATTACATTATGTGTAATTCCCTTTTCTCTTCATCTATCTGTGAACATGATGGACTTGGCTACCTAATTAGTTCCTTCTCATTATCAGTAATAGGATTCCCTCGATATTTTTGGTTTATAATTCAAACTACAGTATGATGTTCTATTCCTTTTATTCTTAATAAGTTTATTTAAGTTTGTTAACATTATATATGTATTTTTCCTTCTCTTCATCTATTTGTGAACATGATGGACTTGGCTACCAATGCCAGTTCCGTCACAGCCCCGCGGCTTCGCTCACGTAGCCTAAGTTACTTATTATAACACCAGCTATCTGCCAGTGAAAGTCTCGTCAAAATCGGTCCACCCATTTCAGAGATTACCCGGAACAGAAGAGCAGACAAATATTTTAAATATTGATTATTTATTGTAGGTACCGTCTAAACTTTCATATGCATTTAGTAATAAGTTGTAATTTTGATAAGACACTTCAATTTTATTTATTTGTATAGAACAGAATATAGATTATAATTCTCGCTATTCATGTTTCATTATTTATACATGTATGTATAAATGTATAAATTTATAGTGCACTATATAATATATTTAAATTTATAGTTAGAAGGGATACTTTCAGCTGCGAATAAATACTTTCTTCTATTATGAAATAGTGATGAAACTCTGAAGTACTTACTGAAAATGAAAAGCAAAAGTTACCTCAAGTTGTCGAGAAGCACGACAATTTGTTATCGTGAGTGGAGCGGAGCGTCTTACAACTCCAAATAGGCAAAATCGGCAAAAAGGAAAATCTAAAACGGCAAAATCTATTACACTCCTTGTAAAGCCTCATAAAAATAATAGAAGCTTATTATAAAAGATTTCATTTGAACTGAGCTCCTCCGGTAAGGGACCTTTAGACTTTCTACTTCCACTCAGTGAATTTATAACGTAATTTCTTCCAGTTTGCTAATTTTATATCACTTTTATGGGCTATTTCCATGTGCCAGTGCTGGAATTATCTTTTTGATCGTCGAGTCTACTTTTTGTTCTTACTTTTCGAACTTTTCTTAAGTTTGTTCTTTTTCATGATTGCTTTATTTGCTCACTAACTCCAATGAAAAATATGATATTAAAATATATGTTTATTTACTACAACTATAAGAAATATTAACAAATAAAAGCTATTTTAAAATTGAATTGAATTGATTAAATGATAAATTGTAATGTAATAAATTTATAAAATTGCATAATAATTATATTACAGAATATGTAATGAAGTAATCTAATAAAATTTATGACAAGGAAAGGCTTCCTCCTCTCTTCTAGTTGCTGTGCCCTACAGGGTCTATAATGAATGCTATATATGTATACTACATGGCGCCACGATTATTCCGCTAGATAGAAAATAAAAATTTCAGTTACCTATCTCAAATTTAACGTTAGATACTTGCGACTATAGTTCAGTTGACGAGAGCGACTCACTTGCAGCATTACATGATAATTTTTCAATTAGCAAGTTTAAATCACCTTTATTCTCTACACAAACAACGTAGCTATATGTTCGTTTGATAGCGTTGTAAATCAGGGTATATAAAAAGGCAGTAACTAAACTACACTATGTCATTAAACGTGAAACATATGGGCGTACCATCGAAACAGGGTATTAATTTCGATGGGGTGTACGACCGCTACCCGATTTCAACACCGGCTAATATACTGTAACGTTTAAAAAGTACGTGCAATATCCAGCAACGTATCCAAGTGATAGTTTATGGGCTGAATTTTGGTAGGGGCGCGCATGTTAGACCGGCAGGGTTGCCTGCAAGCTCAGTCTCTATATAACCCTAGGACTCGACTTCGCTGGCAAGGTTGATCGATAACTATTGCTTCTAATTTGGTATCTTTTGTTAGTGGTAGGACTAACTCTTCTGCGAGTGTCCGTCTAGGTTGTTACCACCGCTTTGCTCGCGAAGTCAGCCGCCAAGCAGTAATGTGCAAGCATTACTGTGTTCCGGTTTGATGAGCAGAGTAGCCAGTGAAGTGCCGCTGGTGGCACTGCAATTGTTATGGGCCGGCGTTATGCTTACCATCAGGCAAACGACCAGCTCATCTCGTTACCAAATAACGTAAAAAAAAAACTGAACTGAAAACTGAACGCGTTCCTGCACCAGCATTTGGACAGGCGTTACGATTGGACTGATCGATGGGATCGTCCGGATCACCTATGTATGTGGCGAGGGCGGCGAGGGTGGAGATACTGAACGTCGAAGTATATGTGGAAGATACTGAGTATGCTAAACCTATAGATACAGACCCTCAAGTGCAGCTGTTGCGCTGCACTCTCGGCTGACACCGACAGGTGACAAATTTTCATGGTTAGCTCGTACTCGCCTGGTACTTACACCATGATCTATAGTTGATGAGGCTGATAACTACATCTCTATCTATGTATAGATTTTCTAACGCATAATGCATTTCTAATGCATTTTCTTGACATAATGTCATTGCAAATCAGGAAGATTTGCTGGCGCCTACTCTAAGCACTAATGATATAGGAGAGGTTTTATAGCCACCAGGGAAAGCGCATCAGGCTTCAACAGGTTTTAAAGCTGGGTTCTCTTAAGTAATTTTAACGGTGTACTGGTAATGGAGAACAAATTATTTATAGAAGCTTTTTATAACCTCCGACGCAAAAAAGGGAAGTGTTATAAGTTTAACGATTGTATCTGTTTATCTATGTATCTGTGTGTCTGTCTGTGGCATCGTAGCTCCTAAACGGATGCACGGATGGACTGAATTTGATTCAGTTTATTTTTCGATTATACGTAGCTATGGTCCAAAAAATCGGTTCAGACGATTGAAGATAACCGGCTCTTTTAGTCGGGGGTTTTTAAAATGTTAAATTTTATCTTGTTATTTATATATTATAGTGTTAACGCCTACGTTCGTCGTCGAGCAACGCATACCCTATATTTTTATTCTAGCTTTTTATCAAGTACTTTTTAATCTTCCCGGGTGGACACAATTCTGCACTTGAAGAAATCGAATGGAAGTGAGGGTTCACTTCCATTCGATTTCTTCAAGTGCAGAATTGTGTCTCGACAATTTATAAATAACAAAAATTACCTGAACGCTGTATAACCCAAATAAACGCCTGAAAACAACATCGGGAATTTTCATTTATGCCATTGAGCATAAAAATATAGTTTTTAGTTATTTGATCACCTGATATCAGTGGTGATGAGACCTAATATAAACACACTAAATCTAGAATAAGACTAGCTCGGAGGACTAGCACTATATACGCAATGAGGACAACTTGGAGAACATAAGTCAGGTTCAAAGAAACGTGAAAAAATAAGTCACTACAACTTCTAAATACAGGTGTTGGCACTCGGCCCATGTGAAGCTTTAGATAGATTAGGGATCACGTCAAGTGGATGCATTAGTGCAACAGGCACTGTTCTCCTGTCCCCGTAAGCACCAGCCAAAGACGAAGTTCGTACGGCATGATACACCCTACGCAATGCTGTTGATCTGGAGGGCTACCACCATCTCTTGGAGCAGTATTACTTTACCTTACATTGAAACTTCGTACCACAATTTTCAATATAAGGTTAAAGTAATAAGAGATATGTGACTCTAAGAGACGGTGGTAGGCTGGAGGCCTACAGTCACTATACATCATGTTAAGACATGTAGACAAACAGCAGACTTTAACAAAAAGAGCCTCCACCTCCGCTCCTGTCTACTCGATATTGTTGAAATTTTAACGTTATAAAACAGGAGGCTTATGCATTGATGCAGTTGCAATAATGCTGGGTGCGCTTCCAACCATGGTTTGTCTATATGTCTTGACATGGTGTATAGTGACCTGGAGGTCTACCACCGTAGTGAGCTAGAACCACAGAGATATGGCTAGAACATTTGGATTATCTGTATAGACCTACTTTGGCTTGTAGATTATCCAACTGTTTTGTAGCTAGGTTAGATGTAGTATTTATTTATGAAATGAAAATGAAATGAAATAGTTTATTTCCAGATTTTAAAATCCATTTATGCTGTTAGTGGGAGGACTAACTCTTCTGCGAGTGTCCGTCTGGGTTGTTACCATCGCTTTGCTCGTGAAGTCTGCCACCAAGCAGTAATGTGCAAGCATTACTGTGTTCCGGTTTGATGAGCAGAGTAGTCAGTGAAATTACTGGGATTATGAGACTTAATACCTAATGTCTCAGGGTAAAGAGCGCATTGCAGTGCCGCGCAGGCCTTTGTATTTCAAAGTTCTAGGTGGCACTGCAATATCTATGGGCCGGTGTTATGCTTACCATCAGGCAAACGACCAGCTCGTCTCGTTACCAAATAACATAAAAGAAAGTTTATTAGCTAGTTAATAAAGGCATTTAGCCCGTTAGGAAAACTAGCAATAATACATCGCTTAGTAACACGTTGTTTGAACACAACTCAAATGGCCCCATGTCGCTTAACAGTCGCGCGTAAAACACGCGGCCGCATTGCAACGTGGTGGCGTGACCCTAACAGGCTCGTAAATGCAGTTACCACTCAGCGAAAATAGATAGTAATGTCTAGACCAAAATAGAACTTAGACTATGAACCTTCAGAGAGTGTTAGTTTAACAGTTTCTGACTTTGTTCCTAAGTATTTTGTTTGACGTGTTTATACATTTTGGTTTCTCGAAAATGGTTGTAAAAATTTGGGTGATAATCGCGAATTAGAGGCTGCAGAATGATTTATAAATCGATCTGTTAGGTCTGATTTTCAAGAATTTTGGAAATCTACATACGGGTTAGGCTTCACCTACTGGTTGCTGATAAATCTACGGCATTTCACACAGATGTCAGCAATTTTATGATTCCTTGCTGCTGCTACCTTTGGTCCTTAGATGAAATAGTGTTTAAACGCTAAGGGAATACTGGAAGTTATAACTAAAACATGATAATGGGAAATAGTAAAATTTGCTAACATTGGTGTGTTGATTGTTTGGGTCGTTAAAACATACTTCCTTTCGGTGGTGGTAGCCACAGAGCAGTAAAAGGCTTAGCTTTATTAAATTTGTCTTGACAGTTACCACTTTTTGGATACGACAACGACTCGTGTCAGACCACGTACCTGAAGCTCAATTCCAAAACTTCGTTTTTCATTTGCAACACTTATATTAATTGACTCCGGCGTGTGCGTCCGTCGAGAAAGTTTGTTTAATTTTAGCCTTAACAATGTGCAATTACTTTTCTTTTTGTTGTTGAAGGCTGATGCAAGCGTTCTTGTAGGATGTTTTTGTGCTGAGACTGAGGCTGTTGACCTCTCTGAGCTGATTTGGTCCCTGTGCGTTAATCGGGAAATGGTTAAGTATAGTGCTAATAACGATCCCTAAGTAGTACAGCGAACGAGATATTATGTCAACGCCCGCGTGTCGTTCCTTGTCAGACTTCTAAAGTTATCAACCCCCTAAGGTTTTCTATTACGGCTCGTTGCTTTAAGCGTAAGCAACTCATTTATACGATATGTATATTTTTATCACTAGCCAATTTTATAGCACTGCTGGGCTGGTCTCTTGGAGATAGAAAGAAATGGGTTTCTTCCACAAGCTTCTATCCTGGGTTATTTCAGAGAAGGCAGGTTGGAAGCCTAACAAATGGTCATGCCACCTCTTTCGAAGTCGACGTTATCAACTATCATTAATTAGGCTCCCACTAAGAGACAAAGATTGCCGATAATATATTATTCTGGTAAAGTTGCAGGTTGTATTTTACGAGATACTTTTTGAAGAGTGTGCGAAGAAATTGCACAACTTGATTCTCGCATCTCAATTTTAAGATTGGACGACCAGAGGTATGATCTGTACATATGGTTGATATCTCTCGTATCCGGACAAAGCGTTTAGCTTTCTTTAAGACTAAGGAACAGAACTCTTTGTCAGCTTCTGTGTTTCCCAATCAAAGTCTGTTATTGCAGCTGTTACATATCTATTTTCTTAAATATTATATTATATCACTCAATAATTAATAACAATGAAAAACGTGTTTCTGCACCAGACAGCCTCGACTCAGAACTTCCTGAAAATAAACTGTTCAATTCATAATAATTATTTTGTAAGTGTATCTGAGCATAGTGTAACTGTTTTACGAGATATTGCACTTGATGGATTTATTTATCCTTGATAGGTTAGCGTTCGAATTCTATCCCCGTGCTCTTAACTGGCAGTGTAGACGCTTATGCAAACGTACATTTGCTTGTCAGAATAACAACGCTTTTACGTCAAGCGCGGATTTCGTGATACTCGAAATGCGCGCTTGACGCAAAAGAATTGTTATTCAGAGAAGCAAACGTACGTTTGCATAAGCGTCTACGGTCTGCATATGACGGGTGACGAGTAAAATTAATTATCCCGAGAAAATATTCTCACTTATCCTCATGTTGTGTAAAACTTCCAGAGAAGTTGCGCCACGAGAAAGTTAATAACTGACTTGAGAAATGATCTCGGAAAGTTGTTGAGTCCACGACAAATGAGTGTCGTTATCCTTAGGTGAGTTGCAGTGCACCTGCATGTACACGGTAATGATTAAATGTATTCCCTAATTGTAACTGAACCTACTTAAATTTTTTTGTTGAACGTATTACTTTAGGACTGCTAACTAACTAAATAAACAGGAATCATCATGCTCGTCCTATGCTGCAAGCATTATAGTCGAAAGTTACAAATAATATAGGTACATTAATTTGGCAAAGGCCTGCGCGGCACTGCAGTAAGCTCGTTACCCTTAGAGAGATTAGGTGTTAAGTGTCATAAACCCATTCGTTTCACTGACTATTTTTCTCATCAAACCGGAACACTGAGAGAAGGCTGGTATCCCAGTAGCGGGAGCGTAAAAGGCTGGTAATGTAAAAAAAACGTATGTAGCAGATACCAATTTAAGTTGAAATAGAAAATTACCTAGGTAATAAAGCTGAAGCAGTTATTGAAATGGAAACACGTGGATGCCAGTGTCACTTTACACTTCTCAAGTAAAAGGTGAGGCCAATTAGAAAATTAACAAGCTGAGCAACACGTACCTGCTAAACGCTGAGTTTATTTTACGATACCTACCCATCAAGGTAACATTAAGGGTTATGAGAACTCTCAAGGGTAACGAGCGCATTGCAGTGGCGCGCAGGAGTCTGTGTATCTGGAGTTCTGAGTGATATTGCGATTGTTGCGGACTCGCGTTATGCTTACCATCAGGCAAACAACCCGCTCGTCTCGTTACCTAATAGTATATAAAAATAAAATATGTATATTTTAGATAGGTAACACAAGACATGCGAAATTAATGTATTTAAAATGTAACAGCGTGAACCGACTGAGTTTGAATATCCACGATACCAAACTATAACGCAAAAACCAAACTTGTTAAATTTTACTATTGTTCTTATAATTCCTGAAAAATGTAATAGACCTGAATCGAATGCAGTATACAAATTAAAACAAATACTGACCATTAAATTGATTAACTTTATTCATTTATAAAACACATACAAAATTAGTGAAAACATTTAGAATCTGACAAAAGGCATACAATATTGGAGCTCCATTGATTTGATTGAAATATCTTACAAACAATCGAATTATGCTAATCCTATTATATTTTCATTAGATTAGAGATACAGACAAAATTAGAAACGTACACAAGGTAGACATGTCCATTTTTAAATTATTACGAAGGGACAAAAGAGTAATAATAAAAGAAATTGAACATGCTAGAAATCATTTATACTTATATAAGTTATTAAAACTAGAATCACTTGATAACTACAAACCTATATAGACCTAAAAATATTATCACTTACATTTCTCACATTATTTTAGTATATACACAGCCGCTTTCACCGCTCTGTCCTGCCAGTAAAATAAGCATCGATTTGTTAATTAATTGAAATTAAAATTAGCACTTTCAAAGCATCTGTGATAATAGTACTCTGTAGATAATAACCTAGCCTTATGTTATTTCTTCCTTCGTCAGAAGAACATTATAAAAACTTTACATTTATTAATTACAGAAATAAATATGTTGATAAAATAAAGAAATACCTAAACAGGAGAATGGGCTATGACTATTTTCTCCCGGAATATATTCAACTTTAAAAAAAGTCAATAGAATAAAATTCACATAACGTATCGTACTTTTTAAATACCTAGTTGTAGTCTATTTTGTTATACCCAAATTATGTCTATATAGATGTAGGCAATTTGTGTTTTCTCTTAAACCACAGTTTACAACAAAATAGCTCCCTGTTCTTGGATTTTTTATTAGAAAAAATCATTGAATAAGGTACTTTTCTATACCCAACTAAAATAAAATTAACCTGTCAAGAAGAATGAAAACGAAACTGTAAAAGACAGCTAAGATAACAGGAATGTTGATAGTCAAATCTAAATGAATAAATGTTTTAAATCAATTCTACTCTCATCTGATGATGTTAATTCTCATTTCACACACTATTAAATTCAATTAAAGAAACATCTATTAAAACACAATTTATGAGATACTTACAACTACTGCTTCCTTGATTCCCATCGTTCGGGCACCGATGGGAGCCAAATAAGCAAGAATGTATCAATCAAAGTATTACGGTAAACGATAAATATTCCAAAAATAATGTTTTGATAAATCAACGGAAAGATGTTCGTGAATTCATTTCATAATTTAAATTAGTTGACTTTGTAGCAAGAGGTAAATAAAATGCATGCACAATTAAAATTTAAAAACATAAAAGATATCGCTTTTGCAACAAAGTCAAATGTTTGTAAGTGAATCAATTTAAGGAGATAATCTAATTGATTAAAATTTGAGTGTTTACTTACATTGGATTTCATCTAAATCAATAATGTTACTATAGAGAATAGTTACTAGAAACACAGTAATTAATGTAGTATTTAATCTTGACAATAACATTATTGACTATAGTAAAATCTAAGTATTATAAGCAAGATATACTCAGGAACATAATAATCTTCAAAATAAAATATTTTTAAATATTCTTTTATATAATTTGGAAAAGATTTGTTTAAAGGAAACGTATTAATAAAAAAAATTAAGCGATTTTTTGACATCAATAAAAATATACAACAACTCTATTTTCAATTATAAAACTAATTAATCATATATTATAGAAAAAGATATTAATGAAAATAGAAAGAAATAGGCAAGTAGTAAGACGACAGGTTGATTGCATATTAATTTTTCCAACTGAAATACATAAACAAACTGACTTAAAATGTGGCAGAGAAAACATAAATACGACTGGACATAATTTAAAATTACTTTTAGTGCCAATTCAGAAATTGCAAACTTGTTAAAACAAAATGTCTATATAATCTTTCTGATATTAAAACTGTAAAACATTAAACTTCTGACTTACAAATACAATAAAACTAAGGATATCATCCTGCTTTGATCACAGAATTTAGTTGGTCTCTTTTTAAAATTGCTAAATTACTTTAAATCTGCTTAAATCGATTGATGGTATGATGGTGCAGTCGCATGGAAGTGCTGTGTTTCTGTGAAAAACATAGAAGCATCTTAACATATTAATAACAATAATTGGCTTAGAATGATTGATCTAAAATTTATATAATATTATTTTCATATTCAAAGTTGGAAAGATATCAAGTGATGCTTTCATTGGTTAATCAGCGCCATCGAGGTAATATGTACTAACGTACTAGAGGAGCTATGTCAAATAAAAGTCTTGTTCCATTTTTTATGTTTAAGCTAAAGTCAGCTGTAACCATACAAATAAAACATGCGTCTAAGGTGTAGTTTTCTCGCGATCAAAAGGTCGAAAGCGCCGCTAATTTCACGGTGCTTACGCGTTTTGTTCAAGTAAGGACTGGGATAGTTGCGGTCCATGGACCGCAGTGTGGCGCAAAATATGCCTTTGCGGCGTCGACTCTATTATCTCTGTGGTCATGGTACAGCATAATCAGAGGTACTATGTAAGTATATAGCTAGCTGTAAACAAACAGGGAATTGCTATAGACGTTAAAAGATAAATAGATGTATAAGAGATCCTTAGAGGTCCTTAACCAATGATGAGATCCTTTTTAAATTTTTATTTTTAAAGCCATGAGAATCCTGCGTACACCCTTTTTTATTTTTATATGAATGAGTGACAATATAAACTTCGCATACAACTGATAATTTGATGTATCATTCCAAAGAACATTGAAAATCTTTTTTTTAGCATTTTATAAAATCATATATCATAGTATTGAATTAGAAACAGTTATAATATTAAAAGAGTTACTCTGTTTAACAAATATTCAGATACTTACTCTGGTAGATCTGCTCTGAGAAAGGCATTGGGTGGCATCGACGTGAGCTCTATACCATCTTTGTTGTCGCATATCATCCGTGCTAGGGTCATCTTCTTTACTTCTGCTAGTTGGCCTGAGCAAAGAAAATAAGTGTGTTTTTATGCCGTAGTTGGCAAACATGCAGACGGCCCGCCAGATGGTAACCAGCTACCGTTGTCTATGGATATCTGCAACACTCGGGTTATTGATACTTTGCCGACCTTTAAAGACTCTGTTCACGCTTGTTTTGAAGAGCCCCATGTTGTAGCTTGTCAGAAAGACAGCAGGGGGGAGCTCACTCTACAATTTGCATGTCCTCGGCCGAATATGTTTAGTTGTACCTGGATTTGAGTTTTCAGTGTTATGTTATAGGTAAGTGACGTTGCGTATGATAGGACAACCTATTCTATGTATGATAGTAAAACCTATTCAGCCTAAGTATATCCGTCCACTTCTGGACATAAGCATTACTCTTCTTTTTGATGTGGCTGAAGGTACGTCACGAATTTGCTGGGCACGTGACCTTCAATGGAGAATACATCAAATTATACCTATCCATATTATTTGCTTGGCGTTACTAATTATAAACAGTAACTAATTTTGTGAACTCTCACAATGTATTTCAAGCAAAATTGGTATTTTGTTTAATAAATAAAACTTAACCAATTAAGAACTACAATGATCACTGTGGTCATTGTAATCTAGATGTTGTGAAAGTGCTTCCACAACATCCAGACATGAATTAAATATACATACACTTATTTAACAACCGATATTCATCCTAAGGGCGGGGTCGATCAATTCATAAGAAATAGAAAGAATGACATATTATGAAACCTGGAACCCCGTACAGCATGAATTAATATTTTAAACTTGACGTTGAGATGTTGACATCCCATCAAAGCAAAGACTGATCCTCTTCAGAAGACGTCGAGATACTAACCTCAAGAGGTGCAGTGACGTTTGGTTTACACCAAATAATTTCCACCATTTTTGCCTAGACATAATGCGCTCTGATTGGCTAATCCACCGCCTAGCGCTGATTCCCCGTGCGCTGCTACGCTGAGCGCTGATAAAATTATAGCAAAATCAATACAATCTTTTTAAGATCGGATAGTACAGTATTTCATCTCTCGGTGTTAGTATCTCGATGTTAGAAAACCATCGCCGTCACTATACTTACCATCAGGCCAACGACCAGCTATAACTGTCCTTACCAAAAATTCAAAAAAAAAATATTTTGAAAAGACAATGGATTACCATCAACTTAGCCACAGAGCCGCAAAGAGAGAAAAGACCCAATTATCTCCGAAACGTCGTAATGTAAAACACTTACTTGGAGTGAAAGCCCCTGGATTGATATCAGGACCATGCTCGTAGTAGTACCGGTCGCCCTTCTTCAGTCTGGCGAACTGTTCCGCTATTATGTGAGCGAAGGTGGGCCCTATAATGCCTCCCTCGACGTGTTCTTCTAAAAGACCTCCGATCCAGAGGTCTATGTCTTCTGGGCTGGCGTACACGGAGGCAAGGCGTTTGCTGGCCTGGAAGTCAGTAGCTCTTTTTAGGGATCTAAAGACTCATTAAAACCAGTTAAGGGGCAGAATTCAGCGTGCCGCTATCTTGCTAGCTCATTAAGTAAAATCGCATTCGGTGAAATTGCTGACAATAACCTTTGTAATGTTATCGTCGGCAATTTCACCGAATGCGATTTTTCTTTATCTTCAAAAATGTTGAGATGCGCGAGCGTGATAGCGGCGCGCCGAATTCTGCCCCTTAATATTTGTTGTGACTTACGCTCGGTGGAAATTGGTCGAAGTCTACGTAGGGCTGGAGGCCGCAGAGCCGGCGGTAGTGGTTGTAGGACGGCAGGCCGTAGTCGCGGCCGCGCTGCACGTTCAGCGAGGCCAGGTCCAGGCCGTGCGGGTGCCCGCCGTGGAACAGGTACCGAGTCAACTGGAACATCACCAAATGCATGCTGCTAGAGCATTTTGAAGCGCTCACCTGTCTAGCTACCACCATCAAGTTGAAAATCTATAACGATGTTTCAGCAGCTGCATTTTAGAGTCAGTTCTAATCAAGGTTCAGCATATTTAGACCACATCGTCCCTGAGCAGGCGTATCAAGTATAAAAAGACAAGATTCAAGAGAGCATTTCAAAACAACCCTATAGGTTGCTTTATTTTATTTACCCTATAGGTTGGAGATTTTCTTAGTTGTCCAATAACAAACTTGACAGGTCACCAACCAGTGACAGATAGAAATTCAAATTCGAATTATATCATCATTGGTTAGTGATCGGATCACTGTCTTTGAGTTTGTTTATATTATTGGACAAGTATAGAAAACCAGAGCGTAGCTTTTGTTGGGCCCATATATGGAGGATACTAATTGGGTTGGGCATACAGGTAAAATCTATGTTCTAAGTTGATATTATGCATACTTTGAAAAAACCAATTTTAAATTTGATTTACAAATTTGAAATCATTAAGTCAAGAATCAAGTTGACGTTTGAATTTTTTTAATTATTATAATTAAGCATGTAATAAGATATTTTATTAAGAACTGTGGATTAAGTAATTAAACAAATTAATAAATTAAAATTGAAATTTCTGAAATTGAAGTTCTTAAATTGATAATTTGAAGTTTTAAAATTTGACATTTAAATTTTAAATTAGATTTGAAAACTCACAGCTTCCGTAACAAAAGGGTCGACGCACTGCATGGGCTGACACGATAGCCCGTGCAGCAGCCGGTCCAGGAACGGGCGCAGGCGCAGCCGCGACGGGTCGAACATCACCTCGGGCGTCGAGATGGCCTCGTACAGCTCGCCGGACGACGGGTACGGGACCCTGCGGACGAAATCCTAATTCAAAATTCAGCTCAAGCTGGGTCCGTCTCTGTGCTCTGACCGTCAAAAATTATGTTTTAACGTTCACATATTAAAACACAATTTTTGAATATTAAAACACAATTTTTGAAAATTAAAACACAATTTGGTAACGAGACGACCAGCTCGTCTCGTTACTAAACACCATAAAAAAGCATTCCGTTGCACACTCTGCAATACTCATCACAAATATATCTTGAAGAACACCGATAAACTCACAAGTCTGCTGTGATTACTCAACAGATACTAAAATCTAAAGACACCACTTACTCAATCTTGCCAGCAACAGTAGAATGTCCAAATCTCATAGCTGCCGCCGAGAACTCGGCCAGCAGCGAGGGGTTGACGCGGGGGTCGTAACACGACGAGTAGCCGGGGGAGGGGGTGAGGTCAAATATCCGCATTATTTCAGGACCTGTTGATTTCAGCATTAGTCACGTTATGACAGTGGAATTAAGACTGCTTTATAACAAGCTACCGTGTCGAATGCGTTCTCTGATGTAATATCATCATTCAACATTTTTAGCAGGGAATTTTCTACCCAAGGTACGACTAACTTCTATCAGAAATCTTCAAGGCAAGATTACTCCTTACACAACCACTATGCTTTTGGCTATCCGGAAATTTTCAAACTGCGTGACTGGTGGCGATTACAAAACCATTATCGTTTTGGCTATCTGGGAAGTTTCCAACTGCGTGATTGGTGGCCAATAATCACGTTTCTTTTAGGCAAAAGTCCTTCATTCAATTCAAATTAAAAATTCTCCATTCACGTAGGCACCAAGAGAGCACTCATGAAGGTTATCACTCACGAAGGTAATCATTGTCATCCGCATCTTCTTTCAGCATCAAAGGGGTTAATTAAATAAAAACAATGAATGAAAAGATTACATACTTATTGACTACTGAATACTTACCAAGAAGTAATGGTAACCATTCATTGTATATGATGTGCTGGTACATAGCTTCTAAGAGTCTCTTGGACTCGTAGAAGACGGTATCTTCATCCCAGAGCGGGTTGAGACGGGTGAAGGCGCGAGCGATGCGGTTGTGTTCACGGGTGAAGATCGTGTGGAGTGCCGTAAGAGAGATGAGCTGGTTTCCGTGGTTATCGCCTGGACAATGGCAAATCGTGTCTGAGTTTTTGTGTTTTTATATACTACTGTATGACGACTGGCATATGTTTTGCCTGATAGTAAGCATAAAGTTTGCATCCAAAACTTTGACACAAAGGTGTAGGATGCACTGCAGTGCGCTCGTTACACTACAACAATTACTGGGCATATGAGGTTTTTTTTTATAAGGTAACAAGTCGAGCTGGTCGTTTGCCTGATGGTAAGCATAACGCCGGCCCATAACAATTGCAGTGCCACTCAGAAGTTTGATTCACAAAGGCCTGCGCGGCACTGCAGTGCGCTCGTTAGCCTGAGACATTAGTTATTAAGTCTTATAAGCCCAGTAATTTCACTGGCTACTCTGCTCATCAAACCGCAATACAGTAATGCTTGCACATTACTGCTTGGCGGCAGACTTCACGAGCAAAGTGGTAGTACCATCCCATACGGACACTCGCAGAAGAGTTAGTCCTACCAGTGAATAGGTTTCTTCTAGGCAAGCGTGCTACATCGTCGACCGCATCGTCGCTTAACATCAGGTGAGATCGTGGTCAAACGTAAGCCTATTTAAGTTTAAAAAAGAACATAATATCATATTACATATATTTTATTCTTGCCGTATTTTTTACCTAAAATGAAAATTACCTACTACTTCCTTATTGAAATTATGTTGGACCCAGTGTACTATTATCTATTATGCCCAAAGAGAGAAATGGCTTTAAATCAAAAGTATTAAGACGTTACCAGATTCAAAACAAGCCCCATGTTCCTTTGCAGACATGCACTCTTTTCTTTCCGTCAGAGGCATCAGCTCCCTTCCATAATCGTTGAAGGTCTTCAGCATCCCCTCCGCACGCAGCACTTTAAGCTTGTCAGAGGTCTTGCCGTATAGCTGGGATAAGTCAAGGAAGTCAGTCGCACCATTCATCTGCATGGAAAAAATTAACTTAGAAAATGACTTTAGAAAGTACAAGCATTTTGCGCAAATTCGTAAATGTATGTATGGCTCGAAATAAAAAAAAAACAATAACGCTAGGAAGTAGAAAGAGAAGTAGGAAAAGACTCACAAAATTGAAAATTAGTTATGGCTAAAAATATAACATACATACAACAAGAATCAAAACAAAAACCAAAACAAAGTTAGGATGGGTTGTTCTCAAAGCCATGTCAAAAGCTTCCAGAGGGCCAAAATTATTTTGACACTGAAAGTATGGGGACAAAAAAAATTAAGGACACCAAATATGTTTCGAATATGTTTCGGTCATATAATAGTATTTATAAAATTGTAACAACTGGAAAGAAAGAAGGAATAAAGGGATATAATCAAATCAATATTTTTACCGCATTGGCATATCCCACAGAACAATCACTCGACGGAGCCAGCTGGGCTCGGACGAAGCTGAGGCATGTTCTTCCAAACTGGCCAAAGAACTTGTCTCCGGGATCCACGCAGATAGGCGCGCAGGCAAAGTGAAGCTGTTCTGGAGGAAGCGGGCCACCTTCCTTGGTGCAGCAGGAGATGGCACTGTTGTTGCCTTTAAGAGAAATTAAGGCTCAAGATCTAGAGGCCCTTTTTACGATCTCGGCCTCAAGTTGAATTTTGTAAATTTGGAGTATCTTTACTGCTGTCAAGTCATCGTGAGGCGGTAACGATTGTGTATTTGGAACGAGCATCTAGAATCATTTCACTTTTATGTGGAATTTTATGTCGAACTTTTGTGTGTTGTAACTGGAATTGTAATTGAATACAAAGCTTTAAAAATTGGGTAAGTTCTTACCGATGCTGAACATGACGGCTGCACTGCAATCATGGGCTATGAACTGTGAGAACTGCATGAATATCATGTTGTGAGTGGGGCTGGGGTGACTGACATCCGGGATCAAAACGGAACTGACGGTGCGGGGACTCGGCAGTGGCAGCCCTGTGACGGACGTGCGGAACAACCAGACTCCTGGGAAACGTTCGTTTTGTAGCTGTCATAATATAGATATTGTTCCATGTTGCAATTTTAATTTTGGCATTCATTCCAAAACAGCATTTCATTGCAAAAAGAAAGACTTTCCAGTATTGGTGATACCTTCAAAGCATTTCCTTTTCGCCACGGCAGATTCGTGGGCCGGACTTTATCTCGGTTCCATTTATTTATTTATTTACCAAATTGATTTACCAAATTCCAATTGATGGAAACATCAATATGAATGAGTAAACCACCGCTTTTCTCGTTAAATCTGCCGCTAAGCAGTAACGTGCAAACAATACTGTGTTCCGGTTTGATGAGCAGAGTAACTAGTGAAACTACTGGGCTTATGAGACCACCTAATGTCTCAGGGCAACAAGCGCACTGCTGCAGTGCCGCGCAGGCGTTTCTGTTTCAAAGTTCTGAGTGGCACTGCAATTGTTATGGGCCGGCGTTATGCTTACCATCAGGCAAACGACCGGCTCGTCTTGTTATCATATACTGTAAAAAAAGCTAAACATTCGTCTAAAAGTTGATTTTTATGGTGACTCGGGTAACCGAAACAGTAATGTTTATCCCAAAGACACGTTGTACTAATATTTTTTTTTTCTTTGGTATATTTTTTAAAATTATTAACGCTAATTCTTCCCTTACTGGGGTAGTCAGCTAAGCTGGTCGGCCTGAAACTACACCCAGTAGGTATGCTAATTCGAAGAGAGCCTATCTTATACTAACCATCACTATAATCTGGTGGAAGCAGCCTCTCGAAGCCTGTGTTGGCGGCACCCCATGAGGGGTTCACGGGGTTGTTGCATTCCCCGTTGATACTTCTGTACCTACTAGGAGTGTTGGGACAAGACGGCTGTGGTGGACAGTAGTGCCCTGGAACAAAAGGACGGATAGCATGATATTTTTATCTAGAATTTATGAAGTTTGTACGCAAAAGGCCGTTTGGTGCCAGCTAAAAATAGTACCACTGCATCTGTTCGCCGTAAGAGCTTGCTAAGGGAAATTCAGAAATAATCTAAAGAGGGGGCAGCAGCATTCTCTTTGATAAACATCATAATAATTATACTGCAATGATTATGATAATACTTAGTATACCATATTATTTGATTCAGCAAAATAAAAAAATTAGTTGGAAATAAGCTGTTTCTACCATATAATAAATAACAATAACGTAATAAATAACAATTTTCTTTGAGTTGATTTAACAAATCATGTCTAGTAGGTGCTATATTAACCCTAAAAACAGGTTAGGTAGGCAGGCAGGATTCAGAACTTAGCCACAGAGCAGGCAACGACATAATAAATATACACCTAGTTATCAAAATTAGATATGTTTGATAGCAATAAAATGGACGCCAAATATATCCGAATTAAAGATTTAATGGATACTCACCATCGGTATGTTCCGTGAAGCTTAATAGCAGGTCATCATCAGATAGTGCTTGGCGGTTCTTCAGCTCTTGAGCCACAAACATGTTCAGGAGACCTCCTCGACCCAGCTCCTCCTCTTGGTCATCAGACGATATGAAAGACTAGGAATAAAAACACGCGGTTAAATTAGGATTTGTGGTTACTCATATTGAAACACGCGACTAAGGCATGTTTAGGACTTACACAGTGTTTAACACAGGTTTAAAGTGTGTTTAATTTTTTTGTGGTAAGACCGTTAAAGGCTTAGGCAGTAGCAAGCATTTTGTGCTTTCGACTACGATTAAAAAGATTTATACAAGCTCACCAAGTGCTGTCCGAAGTCCGGCGAGCCCACCTTGACGACCGTGTTTCTAGAATGTACTAGAAGCTTCTCGGTCTTCCGGGACAACTTCTCAACCATGGACTGGGAAAAGTTATGCGCCGACCACAGATGTTCTACGGCTATTGGAGCAGGACCACGCGCTGACCATTCAGATTCCGCTGAACATAAAAAATTTACAATGTATTTTAAAAAAAATTGTTTTAAAAAAGCTACGAACCGACTTCAGTGACAAACTACTAAACCGATTTTGATGAAATTTATATGGGACCAATCTGAAAGTATATAATTTCAAACAAAAAAATAATTTTCCAAATCCGTTTATAAATGACAGAGATCAGAGATAACAAACATAAAAAAAAATTAAAAAAAATACCCACCGAATTGATAACCTTCTCATTTTTTGGAAGTCGGTTAATTAAATATAAGAAATATAAACCGTTAAGAATCAGAGGAACTAAACGTTTATTACAAAACTGTCAGTAAATACATACATACGTAGAATTTTCAAATATTAGGTATTCAATCAAGAACGTAACAGTTTACCTATTAGCCGTCCAATATTTTGAGAAGTTTACATAATATTATTCTAACGCTGAATAATATTCTAATGGTTGCTTTAGTGCATTACGTAATCAAAGCATGCATTATACACCTCATCTATACATCTATACAAATAAATAAAACTGAAGTCTCTGTTTGTAATATCAAAATAACAGGTTTTTACTAAATGCATATGAAAGTATACACAGTACCTATACCAAAACAACCATTTTTTTAAATTTTCAGTCTGGTTGTCTGTCTGTTTGTTCCGAGTAATGACAGGTCAAAATCGGTCCAGCTGTTTCGGAGATTACTCGGACTTTCACTGGCAGATAGCTGATGTTACAAGTAGTAACTTAGGCACTTTTAATTTATTTAAATAATTAGTGTTCCGCGTAAAACAATAAAACCCATGAAATCCAATATCTCCACGCAGGTGAAACCGCGAGCAGCAGCTAGTCCTCAATAAACATTTTAGCACACCTATCTACAATTCACTAACGAGTAGGTACTTAACTAATGGTCATTAAAACTGCTATTTGACCTTTCCTCCCAGAAACAAAATTTCATTAACTAATGAAAACTTTAAAGGACTACAGTGTGCGTGGAAACCACAAATGCTATATTGCCACGTGTAATAATGAGCTAAGTTTTATAAAAAATTGCGATTTTATGTACGAAAATTCTTATACTTGTTATTATTTCTATATGAATTCATTATTTGGCTGTAGCCAAATATTTTTTCTAACCAGCATGATGCCCTCCAGTGAAGCAGCAGACCCCAATCTGTCCCGTATCCGTCAAATGGCACTCAGGGTTGAAAGATCCGGGTCTCAGGTGGGCTGGACAGCGAACCTTCGGCACGCACTTCCCTTTGCGGGGGCAGGTCTCACATGGCGGCTTCTGCTTGTCGAAAAGATCTGGAAAATTGTATGGAATATTTTTGTTTTTATTTTTAGGTTATTTATCCGATGTTTTTTAAATGTATATTTTGACCTGGATTATTATATTAAAAAGTTAAATAAATGATTGGACGGACTATAATAGGTCTCATCTATAAGATGGTTTGTTATGGTCATTGCTTATAGCGCAGCTGGTGGCACACCAAAACTAGGCTTAGGGTATTACTAGTATATGTGTGTTATTGTTTCTTATTCTGTGCTAGAATTGAGTTATTCTAGAACATGAAGTAACCAGGTGTATACCTACACCTATACAAGTGAAATATAGGTATTTGGAGCTTCCCAATCGAAGCTATGTCACTGTTAAGTTCTTGGTGTTAGAACTAAAAGGTTTCTGAATGAAATCCTAACTATCACTCGACCTACATGTATCTAATCAAATAATCAAATTTTGCAACTTGATTTTCACCCTTTATATTAAATGTAACTTGAAATTTTGTTTATTTCATAAGCACCAGATGACAAAATTCTGATACCGAAATTTTATATATACGTACGTATAAGTATATTATCATGGATACCCATAACCACATTAGTGTTTACTACATGGGGATAACGATCAATTGTAATATTTCTCGATTGCATAAATACGAAACGATATTTGTTTACCATGTACCTACAAATTGATTAAAAGTGAGGCTGGTCCGCTTTAATAGAAATGAAATGTAACCTAATAAGTATGTTATGCCATGGTAATATATATCTCCATACCAAGCTACAAGTATCGATTCTGCAGTTTCAGCGTGATTGAGTAACAAACATACAAACTTTTGCATTTGTAACTTTAGTAATTTATTTACTTTTGAGGTTATGAAAATCCCATTGCAAGTATTTTAAATTCGAATTAAAATAATTTATAACGAACATGGCAACAATCAATATCAACAAATAATTATAACCTGCCAAATTCTGATCTACAAAACGTAAAATAAACACCCAAAGTTCCAACAACGTGGTCGACGCTATACGATGGTGCAACACCACATAACCTTACCTGTCTCGCCGTATGGCGTGTCATGGCCCCCCGCAGATTTCCCGTAACCGTGGCTTGAAGCCTCATTTAACGGACAAACTACAACAATGTACACTAAAATAAGCCAAGCTACTTTTACACTGTTCATTTTGGCCAGTTTATATGTCATTTA
Source organism: Crocallis elinguaria (assembly GCA_907269065.1). Classification (NCBI taxonomy): domain Eukaryota; kingdom Metazoa; phylum Arthropoda; class Insecta; order Lepidoptera; family Geometridae; genus Crocallis; species Crocallis elinguaria. The sequence continues at coordinate 19,245,245 of OU026068.1, forward strand.
TTTTTCTTTTTTGACTGGCCACACGCGTACCCTAGCATCGGGTGATGGTCGAAATGAACGAAGAACTCGTTTTGTTTTCTGAACTGGCTGAATAGAAAATGTGGGTATGCGTAAAACTATCGCAAACAAAAACAAAATAAAAACGGGCGGGAATGAAAAACAAATGAATGGAAGAATAAAGAACGTCACCGTTCTTTATCTTTTAAAGCCATTAAAATTCTTCACATACATACGTAAAATGTGTATGTAACGTAGGTTTTTATTTATTTGTTGTGAGGCTGAAAACAAAATGTGAACATCTACATAAACACAGAAAGAAGTATTTGTATTATTGCGTTCTTTTTGTTTGGTAATATGATTTATTTATTGATGTAATTAATGTAATAGACAAACATAATTATTAGTTTATAATTGAGCAGCACAAAATGGTGCGGCACAGTGGTGTCGATTCTGTCATTTCATTTACTTATACCTAAACCTAATTTTTGTTTTAATCTCTTTTTAGAATATATATAGGTACTTAATATTTAAAATATATTCTAAAAATAACTTTCTCATGTTCCAATTAGAACATGAGAAAGAGATGGAATATATTTAGACCTGTCAAATTAATCCACTTGCTTGTATCTAGTGTAATTTTAACGGCAATGAATTTAGTGGCGCCTATTAATTTAAAGATATTTGACAGTTCTAGATCTAAACTAAGTTTAGATCTGTAAAACATCTTCCATCTCTTTCTCATGTTATGTTTTTAAAGGAGTGAGAGCGAAACTAAAATTAGGTTTAGATATGAAACGACAGAATCGACATCAATATACGCAATGGGGTAGAGGTTGCACAAGATCACAGAACATAATTATAATAATACTACGTACAAGTACGATTACAAACAGTTAGTTTTTATTTGTATAGATACTCGACCTGGATGGCCGAGGACGACGACCAAGGATTGGCAAATGATCTCCCTTACACTGAATTTTTTTCAATCATACATATAATATAGAACATTATATCAACTATCAACGTTTTATTACAGCACAGCATGGCAAAATAATATCCTTTGAATATTATTTCAGCAACGAACTGCTAAAAGCGTTGCGATTATAATCAGAACAGCTGCCTTATCAGCTAACAATCTCGTGTTCGTTTTCAATACCAGACCGATTAAAACCAGCGGTCACTAGTCTTCGTGTGGAAGGAACAGTCTAAATGTTCGCTGGTTATTAAAGAAATAATCGGTCTGGTATTGAAAACGAACATGAGATTGTTAGCTGATAAGTAAGGCAGCAGGTTTGGCAGCCAACCAAATTTTATAATACCTACTAATATCTTACAAATAATAATTATTTAAAAATAATAATTATCTTACAAATAATAATTTTAATATTTATTCGTTAGTCACGGCACACGGAACCAATATTGCTGAAATTTTGTACAGTCCAGCAAGTATAACCTGGCGTGGGTTATACTTGCGCGAGCGCTACTGAGCCAATTATCTGTGTTGCTAGTTTTGTAATTTAACACAAAATTGGGGAAAAAGTTAGTATAGTTTTCGTACGTACCTATTAAGATTTATTACAATTTATGAAATATTAGAGCTTAGAACAAATCGCCACCGCCAAGGTATGATTGTGGCACTGTACACAAGCTGCTATCAGATTTTTCAAGGCAGACATTTGTTTTATTTCCGTGGGTAAACGGGTAAACTACGGGGGAAGCCGCGCACCTGTTGGGTAGTTAAATAATACAAAAAGGGGAAAAGAAAAGAGTATTAGAGACAAGAACAGATGAAACAAGTAACTGTACAAATATAATTGTTAACACCTTTACGACAGTCCAGTTTTGTTTAGCACCGTTATAACAAATAGATTTTTCACACATTTTAACAACAGTGCGTGCTAAGAAACAAACAAACAAACCTCAAACACATTCCGCGGTTATATCGATCTTGTGAAATAAATTGAGAGACAATCATGTCTGTAGACAAATAGCAGATTGTATAGAATTTTCTATAGTACTCGCTTCGCTAGCTACCATCTTCTAAGTGAAAATCGGTCGCCAAGCATAACATTTGCAGTGCCACTCAGAACTTTTAAACACAAAGGCCTGCGCGGCACTGCATTGTGCTCGTTACCCTGAGACATTTGCAACCAGTAATTTTACTGACTACTTTTGCTCAGTGTCTTCATTAGTGAGTAAGAGTGAAAATTAGGTACCTACCTACGTAATGATTCTCTGTACACATTGAAGTGACGTTTAAAACAATTAGGTAGGTGTTTCTAGCTGTTATCATCGTGACAGTTAAACATGTCTTTATTATTATGTTAAATTATTTGAACATAAGATTTTACGACAACAAACAATTGCTTAAACAAATCTTGGTACAAAATTTGTAATTAAAATTGTATTTGTGTATATAGAATATATATCTACCTATGTAAAATTATATGTTTGTATTTAGTTTTAATAATATTAGGATTTCATAATAATTGAAAGCCACCGTCCATGTATGTTCAGTGTTATTCCTCCCCATGCACAGTTGTCTGGAAGAGATCGCTTTAAGCGATAAGGCCGCCAATTGTAACACCAAGGTACCGTTAAATTGTTCTAATTTTAATGTATTTGTATTGTGGTGTTTCAATAAAGAGTTTATCTGTCTATTTATCTACGAGTATATGTATTTAATTGTCACCATTAGATTACTATTAGGTATGTTAGTGGACCGGTGTGAAGTTAGCGTCCCAAAGTTAGCGGAATGAGATAACCCGACCAAATTAAAAAGTCAACGTTATTCCCATAGTGTTTAAAAAAAAGGAATATATCACGTGACGATACTCATTGATACCATTCAGAAGCATATATCTATGGACTTTGGACGTTTGGAAATGGTAAAAATAATAAAAAAATACGTCTTATAACTTAGTTTTATAAACATTTCAGACATTTCTAAACGACCGAAGCCCATACGGCTATACACATCTGAAAGGGCTCGGCGAGGCCTATCGAAAGCAGTTTTCAGTTTTCTGAAACACTATGTGCATCATGCTGAAAAATGCTGAAAGAACTTTTAGCTATTTTTTAAACATTTCGGTCATTTCTAAACGACCGAAGCCCATAGAGCTATATACATATGAAAGGTCTCGGCGAGGCCTATCGAATGCGGGTTTCAGTTTTCTGAAACACTATGTGCATCATGCTGAAAAACGCTTAAATCAACTTTTATTGGTAAGCTTTTAATCATTTCGGTCATTTCTAAACGACCGAAGCCCATACGGCTATATACATCTGAAAGGTCTCGGCAAGGCCTATCGAATGCAGTTTTCAGTTTTCTGAAACACTATGTGCATCATGCTGAAAAATGCTGAAAGAACTTTTAGCTATTTTTTAAACATTTCGGTCATTTCTAAACGACCGAAGCCCATACGGCTATATACATCTGAAAGGGCTCGGCGAGGCCTATCGAATGCAGTTTTCAGTTTTCTGAAACACTATGTGCATCATGCTGAAACTGCTGAAAGAACTTTTAGCTATTTTTTAAACTTTTCGGTCATTTCTAAACGACCGAAGCCCATAGAGCTATATACATATGAAAGGTCTCGGTAAGGCCTATCGAATGCGGGTTTCAGTTTTCTGAAACACTATGTGCATCATGCTGAAAAACGCTTAAATCAACTTTTATTGGTAAGCTTTTAAACATTTCGGTCATTTCTAAACGACCGAAGCCCATACGGCTATATACATCTGAAAGGTCTCGGCGAGGCCTATCGAATGCAGTTTTCAGTTTTCTGAAACACTCTGTGCATCATGCTGAAAAATGCTCAAAGAACTTTTAGCTATTTTTTTAACTTTTCGGTCGTTTCTAAACGACCGAAGCCCATATGGCTATATACATCTAAAAGGGCTCGGCGAGGCCTATCGAATGCAGTTTTCAGTTTTCTGAAACACTCTGTGCATCATGCTGAAAAATGCTGAAAGAACTTTTAGCTATTTTTTTAACTTTTCGGTCATTTCTAAATGACCGAAGCCCATAGAGCTATATACATATGAAAGGGCTCGGCGAGGCCTATCGAATGCTGGTTTCAGTTTTCTGAAACACTCTGTGCATCATGCTGAAAAATGCTGAAAGAACTTTTAGCTATTTTTTTAACTTTTCGGTCATTTCTAAACGACCGAAGCCCATACGGCTATATACATCTGAAAGGTCTCGGCGAGGCCTATCGAATGCTGGTTTCAGTTTTCTGAAACACTATGTGCATCATGCTGAAAAATGCTGAAAGAACTTTTAGCTATTTTTTTAACTTTTCGGTCATTTCTAAACGACCGAAGCCCATACTGCTATATACATCTGAAAGGGCTCGGCGAGGCCTATCGAATGCGGGTTTCAGTTTTCTGAAACACTATGTGCATCATGCTGAAAAACGCTTAAATCAACTTTTATTGGTAAGCTTTTAAACATTTCGGTCATTTCTAAACGACCGAAGCCCATACGGCTAGATACATCTGAAAGGTCTCGGCGAGGCCTATCGAATGCAGTTTTCAGTTTTCTGAAACACTATGTGCATCATGCTGAAAAATGCTGAAAGAACTTTTAGCTATTTTTTTAACTTTTCGGTCATTTCTAAACGACCGAAGCCCATACGGCTATATACATCTGAAAGGGTTCGGTGAGGCCTATCGAATGCAGTTTTCAGTTTTCTGAAACACTTTGTGCATCATGCTGAAATCGCTGAAAGAACTTTTAGCTATTTTTTAAACATTTCGGTCATTTCTAAACGACCGAAGCCCATTGAGCTATATACATCTGAAAGGTCTCGGCAAGGCCTATCGAATGCAGTTTTCAGTTTTCTGAAACACTATGTGCATCATGCTGAAACCGCTGAAAGAACTTTTTGCTATTTTTTAAACTTTTCGGTCATTTCTAAACGACCGAAGCCCATACAGCTATATACATCTAAAATGTCTCGGCAAGGCCTATCGAATGCAGTTTTCAGTTTTCTGAAACACTATGTGCATCATGCTGAAAAATGCTGAAAGAACTTTTAGCTATTTTTTAAACATTTCGGTCATTTCTAAACGACCGAAGCCCATAGAGCTATATACATATGAAAGGTCTCGGTAAGGCCTATCGAATGCGGGTTTCAGTTTTCTGAAACACTATGTGCATCATGCTGAAAAACGCTTAAATCAACTTTTATTGGTAAGCTTTTAAACATTTCGGTCATTTCTAAACGACCGAAGCCCATACGGCTATATACATCTGAAAGGTCTCAGCAAGGCCTATCGAATGCAGTTTTCAGTTTTCTGAAACACTATGTGCATCATGCTGAAAAATGCTGAAAGAACTTTTTGCTATTTTTTTAACTTTTCGGTCATTTCTAAACGACCGAAGCCCATATCGCTATATACATCTAAAAGGGCTCGGCGAGGCCTATCGAATGCTGGTTTCAGTTTTCTGAAACACTCTGTGCATCATGCTGAAAAATGCTGAAAGAACTTTTAGCTATTTTTTTAACTTTTCGGTCATTTCTAAACGACCGAAGCCCATACGGCTATATATATCTGAAAGGTCTCGGCGAGGCCTATCGAATGCAGTTTTCAGTTTTCTGAAACACTCTGTGCATCATGCTGAAAAATGCTGAAAGAACTTTTAGCTATTTTTTTAACTTTTCGGTCATTTCTAAACGACCGAAGCCCATACGGCTATATACATCTGAAAGGTCTTGGCGAGGCCTATCGAATGCAGTTTTCAGTTTTCTGAAACACTCTGTGCATCATGCTGAAAAATGCTGAAAGAACTTTTAGCTATTTTTGTAACTTTTCGGTCATTTCTAAACGACCGAAGCCCATACGGCTATATACATCTGAAAGGGCTCGGCGAGGCCTATCGAATGCAGTTTTCAGTTTTCTGAAACACTATGTGCATCATGCTGAAACTGCTGAAAGAACTTTTAGCTATTTTTTAAACTTTTCGGTCATTTCTAAACGACCGAAGCCCATAGAGCTATATACATATGAAAGGTCTCGGTAAGGCCTATCGAATGCGGGTTTCAGTTTTCTGAAACACTATGTGCATCATGCTGAAAAACGCTTAAATCAACTTTTATTGGTAAGCTTTTAAACATTTCGGTCATTTCTAAACGACCGAAGCCCATACGGCTATATACATCTGAAAGGTCTCGGCGAGGCCTATCGAATGCAGTTTTCAGTTTTCTGAAACACTATGTGCATCATGCTGAAAAATGCTGAAAGAACTTTTAGCTATTTTTTTAACTTTTCGGTCGTTTCAAAACGACCGAAGCCTATATGGCTATATACATCTAAAAGGGCTCGGCAAGGCCTATCGAATGCTGGTTTCAGTTTTCTGAAACACTCTGTGCATCATGCTGAAAAATGCTGAAAGAACTTTTAGCTATTTTTTTAACTTTTCGGTCATTTCTAAACGACCGAAGCCCATACGGCTATATACATCTGAAAGGTCTCGGCGAGGCCTATCGAATGCTGGTTTCAGTTTTCTGAAACACTATGTGCATCATGCTGAAAAATGCTGAAAGAACTTTTAGCTATTTTTTTAACTTTTCGGTCATTTCTAAATGACCGAAGCCCATACGGCTATATACATCTGAAAGGGCTTGGCGAGGCCTATCGAATGCAGTTTTCAGTTTTCTGAAACACTATGTGAATCATGCTGAAAAATGCTGAAAGAACTTTTAGCTATTTTTTTAACTCTTCGGTCGTTTAGAAATGACCGAAAAGTTAAAAAAATAGCTAAAAGTTCTTTCAGCATTTTTCAGCATGATGCACATAGTGTTTCAGAAAACTGAAAACTGCATTCGATAGGCCTCACCGAGACCTTTCAGATGTATCTAGCCGTATGGGCTTCGGTCGTTTAAAAATGACCGAAATGTTTAAAAGCTTATCAATAAAAGTTGATTTAAGCGTTTTTCAGCATGATGCACATAGTGTTTCAGAAAACTGAAACCCGCATTCGATAGGCCTCGGCGAGCCCTTTCAGATGTATATAGCAGTATGGGCTTCGGTCGTTTAGAAATGACCGAAAAGTTAAAAAAATAGCTAAAAGTTCTTTCAGCTTTTTTCAGCATGATGCACAGAGTGTTTCAGAAAACTGAAACCAGCATTCGATAGGCCTCGCCGAGCCTTTTTAGATGTATATAGCCATATGGGCTTCGGTCGTTTAGAAACGACCGAAAAGTTAAAAAAATAGCTAAAAGTTCTTTCAGCATTTTTCAGCATGATGCACATAGTGTTTCAGAAAACTGAAAACTGCATTCCATAGGCCTCGCCGAGACCTTTCAGATGTATATAGCCGTATGGGCTTCGGTCGTTTAGAAATGACCGAAATGTTTAAAAGCTTACCAATAAAAGTTGATTTAAGCGTTTTTCAGCATGATGCACATAGTGTTTCAGAAAACTGAAACCCGCATTCGATAGGCCTTACCGAGACCTTTCATATGTATATAGCTCTATGGGCTTCGGTCGTTTAGAAATGATCGAAAAGTTTAAAAAATAGCTAAAAGTTCTTTCAGCAGTTTCAGCATGATGCACATAGTGTTTCAGAAAACTGAAAACTGCATTCGATAGGCCTCGCCGAGCCCTTTCAGATGTATATAGCCGTATGGGCTTCGGTCGTTTAGAAATGACCGAAAAGTTTAAAAAATAGCAAAAAGTTCTTTCAGCGGTTTCAGCATGATGCACATAGTGTTTCAGAAAACTGAAAACTGCATTCGATAGGCCTTGCCGAGACCTTTCAGATGTATATAGCTCAATGGGCTTCGGTCGTTTAGAAATGACCGAAATGTTTAAAAAATAGCTAAAAGTTCTTTCAGCGATTTCAGCATGATGCACAAAGTGTTTCAGAAAACAGAAAACTACATTCGATAGGCCTCGCCGAACCCTTTCAGATGTATATAGCCGTATGGGCTTCGGTCGTTTAGAAATGACCGAAAAGTTAAAAAAATAGCTAAAAGTACTTTCAGCATTTTTCAGCATGATGCACAGAGTGTTTCAGAAAACTGAAAACTGCATTCGATAGGCCTCGCCGAGACCTTTCAGATGTATATAGCCGTATGGGCTTCGGTCGTTTAGAAATGACCGAAATGATTAAAAGCTTACCAATAAAAGTTGATTTAAGCGTTTTTCAGCATGATGCACATAGTGTTTCAGAAAACTGAAACCCGCATTCGATAGGCCTCGCCGAGCCCTTTCAGATGTATATAGCAGTATGGGCTTCGGTCGTTTAGAAATGACCGAAAAGTTAAAAAAATAGCTAAAAGTTCTTTCAGCATTTTTCAGCATGATGCACAGAGTGTTTCAGAAAACTGAAAACTGCATTCGATAGGCCTCGCCGAGACCTTTCAGATGTATATAGCCGTATGGGCTTCGGTCGTTTCGAAATGACCGAAAAGTTTAAAAAATAGCTAAAAGTTCTTTCAGCAGTTTCAGCATGATACACATAGTGTTTCAGAAAACTGAAAACTGCATTCGATAGGCCTCGCCGAGCCCTTTCAGATGTATATAGCCGTATGGGCTTCGGTCGTTTAGAAATGACCGAAAAGTTAAAAAAATAGCTAAAAGTTCTTTCAGCATTTTTCAGCATGATGCACAGAGTGTTTCAGAAAACTGAAAACTGCATTCGATAGGCCTCGCCGAGACCTTTCAGATGTATATAGCCGTATGGGCTTCGGTCGTTTAGAAATGACCGAAATGATTAAAAGCTTACCAATAAAAGTTGATTTAAGCGTTTTTCAGCATGATGCACATAGTGTTTCAGAAAACTGAAACCCGCATTCGATAGGCCTCGCCGAGACCTTTCATATGTATATAGCTCTATGGGCTTCGGTCGTTTAGAAATGACCGAAATGTTTAAAAAATAGCTAAAAGTTCTTTCAGCATTTTTCAGCATGATGCACAGAGTGTTTCAGAAAACTGAAACCAGCATTCGATAGGCCTCGCCGAGCCCTTTTAGATGTATATAGCCATATGGGCTTCGGTCGTTTAGAAATGACCGAAAAGTTAAAAAAATAGCTAAAAGTTCTTTCAGCATTTTTCAGCATGATGCACATAGTGTTTCAGAAAACTGAAACCAGCATTCGATAGGCCTCGCCGAGACCTTTCAGATGTATATAGCCGTATGGGCTTCGGTCGTTTAGAAATGACCGAAATGTTTAAAAAATAGCTAAAAGTTCTTTCAGCATTTTTCAGCATGATGCACAGAGTGTTTCAGAAAACTGAAACCAGCATTCGATAGGCCTCGCCGAGCCCTTTCATATGTATATAGCTCTATGGGCTTCGGTCGTTTAGAAATGACCGAAATGTTTAAAAAATAGCTAAAAGTTCTTTCAGCATTTTTCAGCATGATGCACAGAGTGTTTCAGAAAACTGAAAACTGCATTCGTTAGGCCTCGCCGAGACCTTTCAGATGTATATAGCCGTATGGGCTTCGGTCGTTTAGAAATGACCGAAATGTTTAAAAGCTTACCAATAAAAGTTGATTTAAGCGTTTTTCAGCATGATGCACATAGTGTTTCAGAAAACTGAAACCCGCATTCGATAGGCCTTACCGAGACCTTTCATATGTATATAGCTCTATGGGCTTCGGTCGTTTAGAAATGATCGAAAAGTTTAAAAAATAGCTAAAAGTTCTTTCAGCAGTTTCAGCATGATGCACATAGTGTTTCAGAAAACTGAAAACTGCATTCGATAGGCCTCGCCGAGCCCTTTCAGATGTATATAGCCGTATGGGCTTCGGTCGTTTAGAAATGACCGAAAAGTTTAAAAAATAGCAAAAAGTTCTTTCAGCGGTTTCAGCATGATGCACATAGTGTTTCAGAAAACTGAAAACTGCATTCGATAGGCCTTGCCGAGACCTTTCAGATGTATATAGCTCAATGGGCTTCGGTCGTTTAGAAATGACCGAAATGTTTAAAAAATAGCTAAAAGTTCTTTCAGCGATTTCAGCATGATGCACAAAGTGTTTCAGAAAACAGAAAACTACATTCGATAGGCCTCGCCGAACCCTTTCAGATGTATATAGCCGTATGGGCTTCGGTCGTTTAGAAATGACCGAAAAGTTAAAAAAATAGCTAAAAGTTCTTTCAGCATTTTTCAGCATGATGCACAGAGTGTTTCAGAAAACTGAAAACTGCATTCGATAGGCCTCGCCGAGACCTTTCAGATGTATATAGCCGTATGGGCTTCGGTCGTTTAGAAATGACCGAAATGTTTAAAAGCTTACCAATAAAAGTTGATTTAAGCGTTTTTCAGCATGATGCACATAGTGTTTCAGAAAACTGAAACCCGCATTCGATAGGCCTTACCGAGACCTTTCATATGTATATAGCTCTATGGGCTTCGGTCGTTTAGAAATGACCGAAAAGTTTAAAAAATAGCTAAAAGTTCTTTCAGCAGTTTCAGCATGATGCACATAGTGTTTCAGAAAACTGAAAACTGCATTCGATAGGCCTCGCCGAGCCCTTTCAGATGTATATAGCCGTATGGGCTTCGGTCGTTTAGAAATGACCGAAAAGTTAAAAAAATAGCTAAAAGTTCTTTCAGCATTTTTCAGCATGATGCACAGAGTGTTTCAGAAAACTGAAACCAGCATTCGATAGGCCTCGCCGAGCCCTTTTAGATGTATATAGCCATATGGGCTTCGGTCGTTTAGAAACGACCGAAAAGTTAAAAAAATAGCTAAAAGTTCTTTCAGCATTTTTCAGCATGATGCAGATAGTGTTTCAGAAAACTGAAAACTGCATTCGATAGGCCTCGCCGAGACCTTTCAGATGTATATAGCCGTATGGGCTTCGGTCGTTTAGAAATGACCGAAATGTTTAAAAGCTTACCAATAAAAGTTGATTTAAGCGTTTTTCAGCATGATGCACATAGTGTTTCAGAAAACTGAAACCCGCATTCGATAGGCCTTACCGAGACCTTTCATATGTATATAGCTCTATGGGCTTCGGTCGTTTAGAAATGACCGAAAAGTTTAAAAAATAGCTAAAAGTTCTTTCAGCAGTTTCAGCATGATGCACATAGTGTTTCAGAAAACTGAAAACTGCATTCGATAGGCCTCGCCGAGCCCTTTCAGATGTATATAGCCGTATGGGCTTCGGTCGTTTAGAAATGACCGAAAAGTTAAAAAAATAGCTAAAAGTTCTTTCAGCATTTTTCAGCATGATGGACAGAGTGTTTCAGAAAACTGAAACCAGCATTCGATAGGCCTCGCCGAGCCCTTTCAGATGTATATAGCCAGCCGTATGGGCTTCGGTCGTTTAGAAATGACCGAAAAGTTAAAAAAATAGCTAAAAGTTCTTTCAGCATTTTTCAGCATGATGCACAGAATGTTTCAGAAAAGTGAAACCAGCATTCGATAGGCCTCGCCGAGCCCTTTTAGATGTATATAGCCATATGGGCTTCGGTCGTTTAGAAACGACCGAAAAGTTAAAAAAATAGCTAAAAGTTCTTTCAGCATTTTTCAGCATGATGCAGATAGTGTTTCAGAAAACTGAAAACTGCATTCGATAGGCCTCGCCGAGACCTTTCAGATGTATATAGCCGTATGGGCTTCGGTCGTTTAGAAATGACCGAAATGTTTAAAAGCTTACCAATAAAAGTTGATTTAAGCGTTTTTCAGCATGATGCACATAGTGTTTCAGAAAACTGAAACCCGCATTCGATAGGCCTTACCGAGACCTTTCATATGTATATAGCTCTATGGGCTTCGGTCGTTTAGAAATGACCGAAAAGTTTAAAAAATAGCTAAAAGTTCTTTCAGCAGTTTCAGCATGATGCACATAGTGTTTCAGAAAACTGAAAACTGCATTCGATAGGCCTCGCCGAGACCTTTCAGATGTATCTAGCCGTATGGGCTTCGGTCGTTTAGAAATGACCGAAATGTTTAAAAGCTTACCAATAAAAGTTGATTTAAGCGTTTTTCAGCATGATGCACATAGTGTTTCAGAAAACTGAAACCCGCATTCGATAGGCCTTACCGAGACCTTTCATATGTATATAGCTCTATGGGCTTCGGTCGTTTAGAAATGACCGAAAAGTTTAAAAAATAGCTAAAAGTTCTTTCAGCAGTTTCAGCATGATGCACATAGTGTTTCAGAAAACTGAAAACTGCATTCGATAGGCCTCGCCGAGACCTTTCAGATGTATCTAGCCGTATGGGCTTCGGTCGTTTAGAAATGACCGAAATGTTTAAAAGCTTACCAATAAAAGTTGATTTAAGCGTTTTTCAGCATGATGCACATAGTGTTTCAGAAAACTGAAACCCGCATTCGATAGGCCTTACCGAGACCTTTCATATGTATATAGCTCTATGGGCTTCGGTCGTTTAGAAATGACCGAAAAGTTTAAAAAATAGCTAAAAGTTCTTTCAGCAGTTTCAGCATGATGCACATAGTGTTTCAGAAAACTGAAAACTGCATTCGATAGGCCTCGCCGAGCCCTTTCAGATGTATATAGCCGTATGGGCTTCGGTCGTTTAGAAATGACCGAAAAGTTAAAAAAATAGCTAAAAGTTCTTTCAGCATTTTTCAGCATGATGCACAGAGTGTTTCAGAAAACTGAAACCAGCATTCGATAGGCCTCGCCGAGCCCTTTCATATGTATATAGCTCTATGGGCTTCGGTCGTTTAGAAATGACCGAAAAGTTAAAAAAATAGCTAAAAGTTCTTTCAGCATTTTTCAGCATGATGCACAGAGTGTTTCAGAAAACTGAAACCAGCATTCGATAGGCCTCGCCGAGCCCTTTTAGATGTATATAGCCATATGGGCTTCGGTCGTTTAGAAACGACCGAAAAGTTAAAAAAATAGCTAAAAGTTCTTTCAGCATTTTTCAGCATGATGCAGATAGTGTTTCAGAAAACTGAAAACTGCATTCGATAGGCCTCGCCGAGACCTTTCAGATGTATATAGCCGTATGGGCTTCGATCGTTTAGAAATGACCGAAATGTTTAAAAGCTTACCAATAAAAGTTGATTTAAGCGTTTTTCAGCATGATGCACATAGTGTTTCAGAAAACTGAAACCCGCATTCGATAGGCCTTACCGAGACCTTTCATATGTATATAGCTCTATGGGCTTCGGTCGTTTAGAAATGACCGAAAAGTTTAAAAAATAGCTAAAAGTTCTTTCAGCAGTTTCAGCATGATGCACATAGTGTTTCAGAAAACTGAAAACTGCATTCGATAGGCCTCGCCGAGCCCTTTCAGATGTATATAGCCAGCCGTATGGGCTTCGGTCGTTTAGAAATGACCGAAAAGTTAAAAAAATAGCTAAAAGTTCTTTCAGCATTTTTCAGCATGATGCACAGAGTGTTTCAGAAAACTGAAAACTGCATTCGATAGGCCTCGCCGAGACCTTTCAGATGTATATAGCCGTATGGGCTTCGGTCGTTTAGAAATGACCGAAAAGTTAAAAAAATAGCTAAAAGTTCTTTCAGCATTTTTCAGCATGATGCACAGAGTGTTTCAGAAAACTGAAAACTGCATTCGATAGGCCTCGCCGAGACCTTTCAGATGTATATAGCCGTATGGGCTTCGGTTGTTTAGAAATAACCGAAAAGTTAAAAAAATAGCTAAAAGTTCTTTCAGCATTTTTCAGCATGATGCACAGAGTGTTTCAGAAAACTGAAACCAGCATTCGATAGGCCTCGCCGAGCCCTTTTAGATGTATATAGCCGTATGGGCTTCGGTCGTTTAAAAATGACCGAAAAGTTAAAAAAATAGCTAAAAGTTCTTTCAGCATTTTTCAGCATGATGCACATAGTGTTTCAGAAAACTGAAAACTGCATTCGATAGGCCTTGCCGAGACCTTTCAGATGTATATAGCCGTATGGGCTTCGGTCGTTTAGAAATGACCGAAATGATTAAAAGCTTACCAATAAAAGTTGATTTAAGCGTTTTTCAGCATGATGCACATAGTGTTTCAGAAAACTGAAACCCGCATTCGATAGGCCTCGCCGAGACCTTTCATATGTATATAGCTCTATGGGCTTCGGTCGTTTAGAAATTACCGAAATGTTTAAAAAATAGCTAAAAGTTCTTTCAGCATTTTTCAGCATGATGCACATAGTGTTTCAGAAAACTGAAAACTGCTTTCGATAGGCCTCGCCGAGCCCTTTCAGATGTATATAGCCGTATGGGCTTCGGTCGTTTAGAAATGTCTGAAATGTTTATAAAACTAAGTTATAAGACGTATTTTTTTATTATTTTTACCATTTCCAAACGTCCAAAGTCCATAGATATATGCTTCTGAATGGTATCAATGAGTATCGTCACGTGATATATTCCTTTTTTTTAAACACTATGGGAATAACGTTGACTTTTTAATTTGGTCGGGTTATCTCATTCCGCTAACTTTGGGACGCTAACTTCACACCGGTTGTTAGTGGTAGGACTAACTCTTCTGCGAGTGTCCGTCTGGGTTGTTACCAGCGCTTTGCTCGAGAAGTCTGTCACCAAGCAGTGGTATGCAAGCATTACTTACTGTGTTCCGGTTTGATGAGCAGAGTAGCCAGTGAGATTACTGGGCTTATGAGACTCAATACCTAATGTCTCAGGGTAAAGAGCGCACTGCAGTGGCGCGCAGGCCTTTGTGTTTCAAAGTTCTGAGTGGCACTGCAATTGTTATGGGTCGGCGTCATGCTTGCCATCAGGCAAACGACCAGCTCGTCTCGTTACCAAAAAACATAAAAAAAAACTTACCTAAGTAGTAGGTATCTACATATAGTTATTGTAGTTAGGTACATATTTCTCTAATTTTATCTTTTGTTCTTATCTTCGTAGTCTTCATATCTATCTAAATAAATAATGCAATTTTGTAATAAAACATGTAAAAATAATACACTTATATAGATATACAGGATGAGTTTAAATTGGTGTGCTAAACCGGAAGGGGGTGATTCTAGGGCCATTGTTGTCGATAAGTTGTGAGAACTTCCCTTGTGGAAATACGTCATTCAAAGTTTCCATACAAAAAATAAATTCACTTCAACAGTAAAGTGCGCGGCCTTTTTCTGGAATTCTATAAGTCTCTTCTAATCAAAATCATCATTTCAATATATAAATAGTATACAAATTTCAATATAGTTCAAGTTAAAGTTAATCAGCTGCTCTAGGACTGTCCGGAAGTTTTGTAGTAAAATTTTGAATTAAACTTTAAATGCTTTTTCTTCAATGAAAATTTCGGAACTTCAAAAACTCGTAAAACAAATGTGGTTGACCTTTAGGAGTGGATTGACTCCCTTTCAGGATAACATACCAATTTAAACTCAGGTTGTATTTTAAGATATAAAATAATCTATGGGCTAACGTTCTGCTTGCCATCAGGCAAATGACACGCCCGTTTAGGTATCCAATAGTAGGCATATAATATAATACCAACCATAAAACTTATTGTGATAATAATTATCTACCTAATTGTAAATACACATTTCTAAAGTAGGAAGTTAAAACCACATTAATAACATTTATCTTGTTTTTATGGTGCCATCAGTCTAATCCAAAACGGGTCCCTGTGACTCTCAAAAAGAAGACCGGCGGAATGGAAACCGGTCGTTAGTTTTGGACCTAAGCTACAGACGTGAGGCGAGGGTCCGCTACAGGTACAGAATCCGCTTTTTCTAGGAATCCTAGATTGAATTTTACCAAATACAAAGAGTTTATCTACTGGCCCGCCTCATCAGTCGGAAGACATCCACTGCTGTACATAAGCGGCAGCGTAGACGCTTATGCAAACGTACGTTTGTTTGTCAGAATAGCAACGCTTTTGCGTCAAGCGCGGATTTCGTGATACTCCTAAGTTTCGTATTTTGTACCCCCTACTGTATAATTTACCTGTGTAATTTACTAAATAAAAATTGTCAACAGACACTGAGTCAATTTGATAATTTATTTTACTACCTAGGATCCAGATAAATACAAGCGAACAGAAAAGTGTCACACGCTTCATGTTCTCATTTGTGCCACAAAATAGTAATGTATACCGGCCAGCGACGGGCAATGCACGTCTACGGTAGTAACGAAGTGATATTTATAAACTAAACGATGGATAAAATTAACAAAGTGCCATTTGAGGAAGCCTTGAGTTTGACAGGTATGTTATTTAGAACTTGTGAAACCAGCCTCGCTAGTGCACTTCCGTGATTTGAATTTAGGTGTAATTTTTAATTTTAAATCTTTTCGAACAATGCATAGAAAATCCAAATTGATGTTACAAAATAACAATAGACTACGCTATCATGTCCTACCTTTAGTAATAAAATAACAGGTTACCTATTACCGGCCGTGGCTAAGTAAGTAGGTAGTAATCCTGACTGCAAAGCGATGAGCCCCGGGTTCAATCCCCAGCCGGAGCAGACTGTGTGGTAAGCTTTTAGTTCTTTCTCTATAATATCTATAGTATCTATCTTCTATAATAGCCACCATACACGAGCGTTCCAAATCCATCGCTCCGCGCGTTATGGATTGAGTGGAACGATGGTCTATTTTCGAGCCCAGAGACGGGCACTCCATTCCGAGCGCACCATGCATCGCATCGTTCCATTTTTCGGTCATTCTGCGTCTCGAGTACTGGCAATTGAGCGCAAAATGGATTGTCGTATATGCATTGGAACGTTATGGATTTCTAATATTTCTATCACTCCACGTAATCCATCTGAGATTCCCCACGAGCCGTTTTTGGAACGTTGGATTGGAATGTTGGAATTCACCTATCACAAATTTAAACAAAAAGAAAAACCTTACAGATAAAATATTGAATTTGAATACGTCTTGCTTTATATTCTGTGCTGCTTGCACGTACTTCCAAATCAGTGAAAGTAGATTTATAATCGGTCTAGTAGTTCCGGAGAAATTCGCGACCAAGATCCTCGTAATCGATACGTGCTTAAAATAGGATCGTTTAATAGTCATGTCCACGTCTAAAACCTCTCAGATCGTTGTTAATTTTTGGAGACTATGTGACACTATAAAAATAGCTTTAAACAAGTTATATAAGCTAAGTTAGGCTTGTAGTCCGCGATAGACTTCTAAACTGCTTAACCGATTTTAATCAAATTTGGACACCGTGTGCAGTTTGATCTAACTTAAAAGATAGGATAGCTTACATCTCAATTTTTTATATATACTTAACCCGTGCGAAGCTGGGGTGTGCATCCAGTATATTATAAAACTTCATCCCCGATTTTTCCGTCCTTAGGGCTGGGTATTCACATTATATTTGCGGAGAAATCAAATAACAATATCGCTAAAAATACAGATGAATTAAGATCCTCCTCATTTTTTAAAGTCGGTTATATGAAGGTAGGTATGAAGTTACACTTGAATGATCTGATAATAATCAAGTCATGGTTCATTTATTTATCTTTATTTTTTGATTGGCAGAATATCTGGACACTGACAAAACTGCTTATCCAAACACTCTAAACTTTCTATTTTATTTATTACTATTAGCTGCTTCGCCCACGTAGCCTAAGTTACTCCATGTAACATCAGCTATCGGCCTGTGAAAGTCCCGTTAAAATCAGTACAGCCGTTTCTCGAAAGGATCAGTCACAGAACATATAATACTCGTAGTACATATATTTATCCTACAAAAATAATAGTAAGGAGAAAGAATAGACATTTATTCCAAATGACAACAACAACACGTTAAAAAACAATAATCATGCAACACAAAACAAGAAATATTAATAATATGATGTGGTTTATATTACCTAGGTACTGCTATATGTATTTTATTTTTATTTTTCCAGGATGGGGGAAATTCAACATACAGATGTTCAGCCTGTGCAGCAGTATCATAGCCGCGATGGTATTTGAGCTGTACTCCGTGTCATACGTGGTGCCAGCCAGCGCCTGCGAGCTGGACACCTCCAGCAGTCAGCAGGGGCTAATGGCCGGCCTGCCTTTAGTTGGTACGTCCTCCCTTCTCGTATAGGTATTGTACGGTACGAAACAACGAAAGTAAATGTGATTGCGGCCAGTCCTGAAATTTTAAACGTCAGAATTTTTAAACCGTCAGCGACGCAGGCATCTAGCTCTTTCTTGCGCAAGATCAAAATAAAAAAAACTTTTAAAATTGAAATCCCTAAGCTCAAATTAAAAATAATCATTATCAGCCTCTTACGCTCCCACTATGCTGGGATACCGGCCTTCTCTCAGAGAGAGAGATATGGGCCATAATCCACCACGCGGGCCCAGTGCGGCTGGGTGAATGATACATGGCCTCGAATTTTTTGGTTCTTGAACATGCCGGTTTCCTCACGATGTTTTCCTTCGCCGTATTAGAGCGAGTCTCAATAATCTGCACATAACTTGATATAAGTCATTGGTGCGGGCCGAGTCGAGATTCGAACTCGGGTCGGATTGAAAGTCGCACAAGTTCCCGCTCGGCCACGCTCGCTCAAAAATAATGGTAATAAGGATATCGACGATGGAAAACAATAAGGGCGTATCCCGTTAAAAAGTCGTAACTAGACTAAGTATAAGGTATTAATCAGTTTTTTTTTCTGCATCGATTGGTCTGGGTCTCATTTCTCTACGACGTCATGAAAATGAAAAATTGGGCATTATTTTGAAAAATGTGCTTAATTTTTTTGGCGTAACTGCCCAAAAAACGGGGAATTTAAACTTTTTAGAGATACAACGAGTAGAAGTTTGTGGGTTTAATAAAACATTAGTTACGCAGTTCCTGTTTATACGCACCATAGCTGTTACGACCTTCTTGCGGGATGCATTTTTTATACTTAACTGCTTACGACATTTTCACGTATGGTATTTTTTAGGGACAACGTTTAACCTCTAAGATACTACAGTTTTGTGGGTGACTGAAATCAACCAAAACCATGTTAAAACAATATTACCAGAATCAATATTTTGTACTTTAGGTAGTTAAGACGCATCATAGGTCCCGTCATTTCTAACGGACGCCGTAATGCAAGGTTGTATCCGTTTTGCCTCAGTGAAATAATTTTGTGAAAACTTAAAGGTTTATAATGGAGCTAGATCAGGGTATGTAAAGACTTAATTACCTACTGATAAGAAAATGGATGGATGATTTTAAAGTAAAAAATGACGAGGAAAACCGAATTAAGAAGATTAATGTTTTTAGTGAACAAATTTACTTAGACGGGAAACTGGTTAAGGAAACTAAGATTATAGAAGAAAAATACGACAGTAGTAACCGCGATTCGAATTCCCAACATTTTAATTCTAAGGATAGTGAATGGCTTTCATATATACTTACCATTGACACCTGACCTGAGAAAACGTAACGACATTTCTCAATCCAATCTCCGATATTATAGAAACAAAGAAAGTAGGTAGGTACCTACTAAAAAAGTTAAAATCCCCGCAACTTGGCTTACGCACCTAACCAGATAGAAGATTTGGGTACAAGTAAAATTGCACATTAATTTAGTAGCATCAACTTCAATAAGAGCTAATTGATTTTATATTAATGCCAATAATTAATCTTTCTTAATCAGTGTTTCTGTTGATCACTTATCGGAAAATAGTTCTCAAGATCACCAAAGCTCATTTGATAGCGTACTCCGAACTCCATCTCCTCGACATGAAACAAGCGACGAACCAGTTAGTTACTTACCTAGCTTTCAGCGTACCCCAAACTCCATCTCCTCGACCTGAAACAAGCGACGAACAAGTTACTTACCGAGCTGCCAGTGTACCCCAAACTCCATCTCCTTGACGTGAAATAAGCGACGAACCAGTTACTTACCTAGCTTTCAGCGTACCCCAAACTCCATCTCCTCGACCTGAAACAAGCGACGAACAAGTTACTTACCGAGCTGCCAGTGTACCCCAAACTCCATCTCCTTGACGTGAAATAAGCGACTAACCAGTTACTTACCTAGCTTTCAGCGTACCCCATATTCCATCTCCTCGACCTGAAACAAGCGACGAACTAGTTACTTACCGAGTTGCCAGCGTATCCCGAACTCCATCTCCACGACCTGGAACAATCGATGAACCATTTACTTATAGAATTGCCAGCGTACCCCAAACGCCATTTCCACGACCTGGAACCAGTCGACGAAATGTTTACTTACCGACCTGCCATTGTAACCTGACCTCCATCATCTCGATCTGCAACAAGCGATGAACTAGTTACTTAACGAGCTGCTAAGTGCCAGCGTACCCCGTACTCCATCTCCTCGACGTGGAACAAGCGACAAAGAACCTTGCGATGTCCCCCGCAGTCCGCAAGATTGTCCTTTAGCACAAAATGTTCAAAGAAAAAAACGCCAACCCAACGAAAGGTTAAGGAGACTACAGTACAAAACTACCTATCGCTAGACTCTTATACGGCCTTTGTTTTTGATAAAGTAGATCGCGATACTCTATTACTAAAGGACGCTTTTTCTTCAGAAGAGTCCGATAGCTGGATTGATTCTGCATCAGATGAGTAAGATGAAAAACCCAAGAAAAGATAAAAGTAAACAACATAAAAATTACATAAGTGCTGCCAAAAAGAAACCAAAACGATAATTAAATTTAGTCAAGGGTCACACAAATAACAAGCGTATCACAATGGAAGAAAAACCAATGAAACCAATTCCTTGTCCAATAAATATAGTAATCGCTGTAGTGAGATAATAACGTCATAGCTTATTTAGACATTTCTGGAAACTCGAAAGCACGCTAAGGCAAAGGTTGGATTTGCCACACATCTTCTCAGTTATTCAGATAACTGAAAAGATTTGTGTCAAATCCAGGACTGTTAATGAGCCTGAAGGGCATCGAGACGCAAAGTTACATATTATATAAGTACACAT
Organism: Crocallis elinguaria; assembly: GCA_907269065.1. Classification (NCBI taxonomy): domain Eukaryota; kingdom Metazoa; phylum Arthropoda; class Insecta; order Lepidoptera; family Geometridae; genus Crocallis; species Crocallis elinguaria. Next base: position 19,266,065 of record OU026068.1, read on the forward strand.
ATTTCATAAGCTATACCTATCCCGGAAAAAACGCATGGTTCTGTGAAACCGCGGACAGAAGCTAGTTTAATCATCATCACTTCCCACCATTGATGTGTGTAACTGCTATGCTAAATTAGAGTAATTTGTTAAGATGTTTGATTACATTGATTATTATTTTTGCTGTTGTTTTAAGATAAAAGTTTTAATGTTTAGCTTTTTAATGTATACACCTATTGAAGTCCATTTTCAACTAATTGTGTCATAGGTATTGCCGAATTAAAATACGATTTACCACATATAATTTTTGTAAAGTTCAACAAATTTACGTTCATTAAAGCTTACGACATTTTATTAAGATCATTGAGTTTCTAGAGGTTTACATTACGACCCATTTTCTAGCCATTGTACGTATTAAGAATGTGTTTACACCACGTTCCTGACAGCAAATTAATACGAAAAAGTAGTTACGACCTTTTCGAGGTCACCAAATTTGCTATAATTTTCTGATTTAGTACAAAAGTTATGTCAAGATACGACATTTTTGAGGGCTGTAATGGGGATCCACGCGCAAAGCTCAGAGCAGATGGCGCCAGCGGCGCGATGGCCACTGTCAAATCGTCTTCGCTTTGTTTACATGTAGATTTTTTATATTTTTTTGTGTTGAAACCGGTCGAATCATCATAATGGATAACGTGTATGGTACCTGGAAGCTTAAAGAATTGAAAGATGAACTGAAAAAACTAGGAGGAAAGATAACTGGAAGGAAAGCAGATCTTATTGAGAGGTAGACTTTTTTATAATAAAATATTTTTAACAGTGTTAAGTTACACAATTTACAGCTTTTCTTTAATGTAACACGTTAACACTTACTTGATTCATGCTAGGAAAATTTACGAAAAATCACAGACCATTACTTATAATAATATTTGTGTTTTTTTTATTTTTAGGTTAGAAGCTTATGACTGAAAAGTTTCGGCCATCGAAGCCCTAACAGCGTCTGAAAGCCGAGCAGTCGACGTTTCCGCTGTAGAACTTTACCAAGACGTCAATAGTTCCACCTTATTGCCGAAGATTATCAAGCAACAAATGCAATGTAAGTAGTTTCTATACCATTGACAGGTAGTTTCTATCTATACAATGTTAAAGGTAAATGAAATTATGTTTAATACCCCTATCCGGATCTTATTTTAACATGATGGCTCTTGTTTCAGATTGTTCTTGCAACCCGGCGAATCACGGAGAGAGGCTTGACCAAGATTGGACTCCAGAAAATGTTCACCACCTACAACTTTACTGGAACAGCTGTGCCCAAAGCCGCGCTCCGTTATGTAAAGGAGTTGGGATGGCTTGGGTAAATACTGGCAGGGGGAAATGCACAATAAGTCTCAAGCGGGACATCAGTGCAGGCCTTATCGCCCCGACTTGAATAAGAAAGAATAATTATACTGTATAATAAAACAATAAAAAGTAACAAAAACTTTTATTTCACTATATTCTCTCTAAAATTACAAACCATAGCACAACCAAATAAAATCCTAGATGCTAGGGGGGACATGATATGGGCTTAGTTCATTTTTTTAAATCTTGTATATCTTAACTAGACCAATAATAATTATGTTCTATATGAACATGTTTGCTCACTAATTTCCGGTGCAGTATTATTCTAACACTTGGTATTTGTCTTTCCTTTCAAAAACATTGTAATATTTATACTAATGTCTTTTGAAACAAAAATGTCCTGTACATTAAAGCCTCTGTCTGCCATGCTGCCATGATAGAATCACCACTGGCACAAAGATTTTCCAGTTTGTATCTTTCTATAATCTGTCTATCACTGACTGAATCTCCATAACATTCTGAGACAAGATGTAAGACCACCAGTCATAGCCCAATCATTGCCTTCACAGTATTTTTGTGTTTGTAGCTGCTAAATGTCACTTGCTGTGCTACAGGATTCCCAGGCTTTGTTATGGGTATTTTTGTAGTTGATCACCAACACAAACATTAATAATTTGACTTCCCTTGTAATTTAAGTTATTACACATGTGTCTAACACCACAGCATGAATTTATCATAGATTTCTAGGCCTAAAATGAATAGCTTCTTGCTTCTTTCTAAATACCGAAGGCTTCTTGATGTAGGTGTTGTTGAAACTCAAGTGCACCAAGGGAATACGCTTGGTACAGTCCCTTTTTGAGATATCTGCATATTCGAGGATCTCCTGAAAAACAAGAAAGTTTTAAAAAACACTCTTACAAGCTACTTATTAAAAATAACCACAGAGATTAATATAAGACGATCTGTGACACTTGATGACCGAAATAAACACATAATAATTCACCTGTATAAGCTGATTCTTCTACATAATCAGATTCATGGAAATGACTCCGGCATAACCTTGTATGCTGTGTAGTACAAAGTTTTTGCGACGTATAGCTTCTTTTTTATTATTGGATCCTTGGGAAATAAATGTACACCGGGGTTCAAACATCCTGGTACAGCACACAGTGGTATATAATTAAATAAAATTAAGATTTACTGAGTTATAGGTTATAAAATGTATGAAACTGACAGTTTTCAATGGCCATGGCGACGATACGCCACCTATCGTGATAAATTGGCAGTCAACATCCCCATTTTTGTATACAAAGGTCGTAACTCGAAGAAAACGTATTTCTAGCAATAGGAAATGATTGATTTGTAGACCATTTAATTTAGATTTGTATTTTATAGTTATGGTCAAAAAATTACGTTCACACGACTTACCGTTAAAAAGATATTAATTTTTTTCCCAATTTTTTTCTGTTTTTTGGCTCTGGTGTAAAGTTGTGTTTTCCAGGGTTACGCCCTTATTGTTTTCCGTCGTCGATATATTCTTGCATTATTCAGTGATACTAAAAAGTGCTCGAGGGTAGTGACAGGCGAAGTACCTATCTGGTCAAAATAAAATACCTAGTTAACGTAAATTTATGTTGTTTAAAATACTCAAAACGACATATAATATTAGTATTAGGGTTTTTACCAATTTCGTTTCTTAACGACAGCCATCGTTTAGTTTAATTGCTTGATAATAATACATTGATTGAAAATTTGGGTATTTTTAATTTTAAGACGTGTTACAACAATTTTTTTAAATCTGCAATCATTGCAGTATTCCGGTTTGATGAGCAAAGTAGTCAGTGAAATTACTGGGCTTATCACTCTTTATATTGGGTTGTCTGGAAGAGATCGCTATGAGCGATAAGACCGCCCATTGTGACACTTAGTTTGTTAAGATTTTAGTTTTAAATATTCCTTGTACTACTGAGGTGTTTCAATAAAGAGTTTATCTATGCATCTATATATCTATACTTCAAAGTTCTGAATGGCACTGCAATTTGCAACTGTTATATTGGCTAGTATTATGCTTAGCATCAAGTAAACTATGATCTCGACTCGTTGTCCAATAAAAATAAAGAAAAGATTAATGACGGCTCCGTAGCTAAGTTGGTAGTAACCCTGCCTGCAAGGCGAGGGGTCCCGGGTTCGATTCCCGGCCGGGGCAGATTTTGTGTAAGCATAAAGTTTGTTCTCGGGTCTTGGATGTTTGTGATGTGTATCTGTGTATGTCCATGCCACCTGCGACACAGGGAATCCTAGTGCGGGGGTATGAGTGTAAAAAAAGAAAAAAAGAGAAAAAATTTAGATAGTAATTTGTCTTTATTACAGAGTATAATATTGAATGAAGTTTTCTTTCCACAGAGAAAGTTGAACTCATCTAATTTTAAACATCGACTCAGCATTCCACAATCAATATCACTACCACTAAGATATCAATGCTTACTGTACCTAAAATTAAATAAGGCTAAACAATTCTTTAAACATTAACGGTCTTACCACAAAAAAATTAAACATATCCTAAACCAGTATCAAACAGCGTTTAATTCCTAAACATGCCTTAGTCGCATGTTAGTACATGAGCAACCACAAATCTATAACCATTGTATAACTCGATTCTGTTGTGACGCGTCTAATCATTTTAGATGGTTATCTTTAGACACTGTCTAACTAAACAGGCATCTAAAAGTGTTTTTTGTGGTAATATGGTACATCTATATTGGCTACAAAAGCGGTTGGATAATCTACGAGCCATTTGTAGGCTTATAGATAATCCAAAATGTCCACTTTGACATTTGACTTGTAGCCCACTTGCACTTGCCGGCGAGGTGGCTGGAATACCTCTTTGGATCGCAGCTAGTGCTAATCCTTGATACTAATATAGTCCTTACGTCAACTCTTCAATTTCCTCGTTCCAGGAGTGATAGCCACGTCCCATCTTTGGGGCTACCTCGCCGACAAGCACGGTCGGCGGAAGATGCTGTGCTTCTCTATGACAATTGGTTACGTCGCTGGGTCTCTGGCCGCCTTGTCTCCGAACTGGATCGTATTGAGCGTCCTGAAGTTCATGTCTTCTGCTGCGTAAGTCCCGATATATTTATATTTCTCACGACATATAATTGAAATGACTCCTGACCGATACACCAGTAAAGTAATGGCCAAACTAAGAACTATCATTCACCAGCGATCATCGTCAGTACACGAGATTTTTGGTCCATTAAAATACACCCTGTAATATAGTATACTTAGATCTGTTCGTCCCCACCCAATATTCTTGTGAGAAGGACGGAGCTCAGAATGACGTTTTTATGAGTGAGACAGAATTGTGACAAAAAACGAGACGTCGATAATATAGTTTGTATTTATTTCCCCGCCTTACCCTTTTCTATCTGCATAATGCAAGAATATGTACTTATTGTGTAATTTGTATAAAAATCCAGTTATGGCTAGATTATGTCATCAAATGTAATTTCCTTACTAAAATCGCATTATAAATCACTACAAATTGATAAGGAAGTAAGTATAGTATAACTTCTGTATTGACCATGGTATTAGTGTCATGCAGATGTTGCGATACGTTTTATTTGCTAGTAGCTTCATTCCAGGCATGTATAAACAAAGATTCTGCGACAGCACGGTGACATCATCAATCGTGGCATATCTTCAGTAAACAAGCAACTAGATGCTGTAACTCAGTGAAAAAATATGGTTAAAATAATACGCGTGGAATTTACCTAAAAAATCTGAAGAGATATTTTAGAACTGTCTTGACTTGTTAAACACTGTAACAAATTAAACTTGTTTGATGAATAATCTTCTGACACTTTGCACAACATACCAGGCAGGCTTACTGCCTTCTTAGCTATGGAACCGTCGACAAAAATAAAAAGTTATTTAAATATGTATACACTTACATATACCTATACATTGATTATCATTATTAATGATATTATCACTTAATTTTAATAATAATAATTATTATTATTGTGTCACTTTCAGAGTTTCAGGTGCTTCTGCGCTAGCCATTGCGCTTCTTGGAGAATCTACTCCGGCAAAGCAACGAAGTATGCTATTGCTACTGACAACAAGTGCTTTACTATCTTGCACAGGACTTATGGCGGGTCTGTATTCATGTATTTTAAATTTTCAATCTGATTAGATTGAATTAAGATGAAATAGACAAAGTACACATAGTAGCTTTATTAAATAGCTACTACATAAATTCTACTGCTAATTATTAGATCTCACCAATCTACAAAAACAGTTGGATAATCTACAGGACATGTAAAGATTTTTATTTGTTGTCCTATGATCATAGAACAACGAATAAAAATGCTAATTGCAGTTCTGCAATACCTACTTTTTCTTTCAGTACTATCAATACCAGTTCTGCCTCTCAAGTTCTCCTATTACATTCCGTATTTGGATATCCACTTCAACTCCTGGCGTCTTCTTAACCTCATCTTCAGCTTCCCCTGCCTCTTGACTGCTATCGGAGCTATATACTCCTGCGAGAGCCCCAAGTACTTACTAAGCGTTGGAAAGGACCAGCAGTCTTTGGACATCTTAAAAAAGATATTTGTAGAAAATACTGGGAAAAGTGAAGATAAGTATCAAGTAAGTATAGTTGATCAACTTAAAACAAAACCACAATAATGCAAACTGATAGTGTTGTACAGTCATCCTAAGAAATTGTCAATTACCATATTATGCTAGCAGTAAAAAAATAATGCGACCATTTGACGAGGTTTTCAAAACCAATCTTTGTCCAAACAGCTATTGTGAGATCTGAATACTACGTGGCTTGCTTTTTTCCATTAACTTGCTGATGTTAACTCTATTTATTGTGATGTCCAAAGATCTTAGGAATAAGCTACTTCTCCTCCAGGTGAACTCCATAATCCTAGACGAGGACAACCTCACGAGCTCTGGGAAGGGTTTCTGGGCATCCATTGTGGAGCAGACAGTCCCTATGTTCCGGCCTCCGTTGCTGCGACCAACTCTGTTCCTCTCTCTGCTGTTCATCATGGTTTTTATTTGGTAAGTCATCTACGTAAACCTAAATAACCTAAATAGAAACCCAACTTTTTTATTTTCTGTACAAGCGCATTAAATCTATGTTGTGTCGTATTACTAGGTGGTAGGAGTAACTCTTATGCGAGTGTCCGTCTGGGTTGGTACCACCGCTTTGCTCGTGAAATCTGCTGCCAAGCAGTAATGTGCAAGCATTACTGTGTTCTGGATTGATGAGCAGAGTAGCCAGTGAAATTACTGGGCTTATGAGACTTTATACCTAATGTCTCGGGGTAACGAGCGCATTGCAGTGCCGCGCAGGCCTTTGTGTTTCAAAGTTCTGGGTGGCACTGCAATTGTTATGGGCCGGCGTTATGCTTACTATCAGGCAAACGACCAGCTCGTCTCGTTACCAAACAGCATAAAAAGATACATCTTTGAGCCTAAGGACATACAGCACCTATTAATCTATTATCATAAAGGCTCCTTATGTCAAGTCATTCTAACTACTATAAAAATAACCAATATGCGTGAACAAAGACATACTTATTATACTTCTTGTTCCATGTACTTTGACTTTGAAAAAATGTTTGCTTTTCCAGCGTGAATTCCTTTATAGTGTGGCTGCCATACATAGTAGACGCGTTCATGTCTTCAGTGGAGAGAGGAGCCACCGGCCTCACGATATGCGAAATGATCAGACTGTCCAAAAATGTCACCGTTGTGGATAGTGTAAGTAAAGTCCTGCAAAGCAACCATGATTACTTTGTAGTTAGAGGAAATCTTTTATTTGAGAAAATGTCTTAATCGCTTGTTATTTCCTTTTCGCAAAGACATGTAGCTAACCCAACTCGAGTAGTCGTCGAAATCACCGACTGATCATACAATATACGAATGTGTACAAATCAAAGACTATAAATCAATCTGTGGTACAAATAAATAAAATTTATGAGTATATTTGTTATGTCAACAGCTTTTTACTAAATGCATATTAAAGTATATACGGTATATAAAACAAACCAAAAATTTTAAATTTTTTTATCTGTCTGTTCCGGCTAATTTTTGAAAAGGCTGGACCGATTTTGACCGCTAATGTTATAAAGAGTAAACTAGGCTACGTGGGCGAAGCTGTGGGACACAACTATTACTGTCTTTGTGGTTTATTATGTTCTGATAAAGATAGCATTAGTTTTAGTCTGTGATTCGAGTAGCCGAACGTTACAGAATACCCGATATTAGAGTCATTTATTTTAACCTTCATAAGTACTCCGCTTGGGGCCTTATATGAATAAAGCATTTTGAATTTGAATTCGAATGGAAAGTTCGTCGACATTGCATATCAGTACCGCGACCTCAGGACAGCTATTAAACTGATAACTGTGTACTTTACATTAATTATAGAAACCAGATGACGTATAATATTCTTGCGAACAGTCTCGTACTTCTCCTCGTTGTTTGCCATTATAACACACATGATAAATTACGCGCTCGTTGATATAACCTATTCTTAAGGGAAAACGAGTCGTTCATTTCTCCATACAACCGTATTTGGGTTATTACTCCACTACTTGACGTTTTAAGTCCAAAATTAAGAATAATATCGATTTATCTCTTCATTATCTAGGTTGATCTGCTAATTATACAGAAAAAAAATAAGTGGCTTAAAAGTAATGAGCCTTCAAACATCTGTATTTTAGCACATATTTTAACGCAAGTTTGGACGTAAATAAATTACAAAAGAACTAAGAAAACTCAAAAATAAAGAACATAGTAACAAGCTTTAGTTTGTCGACATTTCAAATAACTTTGGTTTGACTAAATACATTTAGTAGTTTTGCCGTAACACCCCAAGTACCAGAAGCCAATTCGTACATTTTTGCGCGCCGATTTTCGAGTCGAACCATCGCGCGTCTCACGGAAATTTTACCACCCTGGCGGGGAGAGGAGGGAAGTGTCTCACGCACACTACAGTGCCCGCTGTGTGCTGCTGTGCCATTTCAAAGTCACGAAACACCGCGATGTTTGTGACAAAGTACTGTCTCGCACCAGACGCGGTCGACCGGCCGGTGCGTGCGGCGGCATCCTATATAATTTGTGGGCGGCATTACGAACAAGCAAAGGTCAAGGTGATCGACCGAAGACGTAAAACGATATGCGTATTATCATAATTGTGTTCTATGATAATGCCACCGCCCGCTATATTGGATTCAGATTTCTTTGCCTAAATTGGATGTTTACCTATGCTTGTGAATTTGGACTTTGCTGCGTTAGAGAAGTGTTCTGTGTTTATTTTTGACTTCAGTACAACAATGGCTAAATCGTATTTTTGTAATAATATTACCTACCTATATCTTTTTCAAATACTAATAAATAGAAATCTATTAATAGAATTTAAGTAAATAGATACTTATCTTTTCACGTAGAAACCTACCTATTATTATTCGATTTGTTATTATTACATATTGTGTTAGCACAAAACCAACTTTTAGAGTCATGTTTAGCTAGACAGTGTCTAAATAAAAACTTCTATAAAATGATCTATACAAATAAATAAAATTGAAGTGTCTGTTTGTAATATCAAAAATATAGCTTTTTTTACTAAATGCATTTGAAAGTATACACGGTACCTACCAACAAAAACACAATTTTTAATATTTTTGTCTGTCTGTCTGTTTGTTTGTTCCGGGTAATATCCGAAACGACTGGACCGGTTTTGACGGGACTTTCACTGGCAGATAGCTGATGTTATAAGGTACTCCTACTTTATTTTGGAAAAACAACTAGGGTTCCGCGCAAAAAAAACCCATGAACCCAAAAAGTCCGTGCGGGTGAAACCGCGGGCAGCAGCTAGTTATGATATAAAATGATTGTGGTTGCTCATATTTAAACACGTGAGTAAGCCATGATTGGGAGTTAGACGCTGTTTAACACATGTTTAGGGTGTGTTTTTAGTAAGACTAAGACCGATATACGGTGTTATGTTGTAAGTACTTAGGTAGGTACTTATGTACTTACTGATAACTGAGTAGGTACGTACCTACTTATAACCACAGAATAGATAATAGCACAAGTCTATAACCTACCTAGTAAGTACATACGTACCTACTTGAACTAAAACCGCGTTACCACAAAAACTATTTTTAGACGCTGTTTAGCTAAACAGGCGTCTAAAAATAGTTTTTGGTGGTTTTGTCTAGCTAGACAGTGTCTAAAAGTTAAACAACGCTACACAACTTTCACGAGCAAAATGATTAGAAATAATCATAACGGCTTGTACGATGAGTATTTATTCTATGATAAGGTCACCGTTATCTTCTAAAATGATTAGAAATGTCACATCAGCGGCGCAAGTACGGATCCTTTCGGTCGATAAAATTCGATAAAATTGACAGTTCAAATCGATAAAGTGGGATTTATCGAGCCTCGAAACAATCGACAAAAGTTATCGAAAAGCTAGGTCGAATCCAAAGAGAATATACAGCTACTACAATACTTTATGATCAGACTTCGGTACTCGCAACATTCGATAAATTTGTCGAACCGACTTCCGTACTCGCGCCGCAGAATTGAGGTAGATAATGGTTAGACACTTCTTAAATCAAGGTTTGTGGTTAATTACTTATTTAAACACGCGACTAAGGCATGTTTAAGAGTTAAACGCTGTTTAATACTTGTTTACGGTGTGTTAAACAGAGTTTAACTCCTAAACATGCCGTAGTCGCGTGTTTAAATATGAACCACAAATCGAGATTTAAGTAGTGTCTAACTATTGTCTAACTCCACTCTGTTGTGACTTTTCTAATCAGTTTAGAGGTTTATCTTTAGGCACTGTCGAGTTAAACAGGCGTCTAAAAGTTAGTTTTTGTGGTTACACGGCTTATGTTGAAATATAAATAAAAAGCCAAAATAACCATGGTTTTGCAACAATTACACATATACGAGGTAAGTATTTACACGCGCATCGCAGTTTGAAGAAAAAAACATCTAAAAAACCTCTAAAATCCACTAAACGGACGAGACCGGCACTACGGCCAGACGGTCTGGTTTCAAAGCGACGACTGCTCCGCTTTACGCTACATACATCACTTGCGTACCACCGCTTATTTACCGCAGCGTCTGTACTGAGTACGCAGTGGTTGTGAAATAATTTTTATCTTTCGTAGAAGCGAGAGTGAATCGAGAGCGGTAACTTGTGCGACTTTCAATCCGACGCACCATAGTTCTAATCTCTACTCGTCCCGCACCAATAACTTATATCAAGTTATGTGCGGATTATTGACACTCGCTCTAAAACGGTGAGGAAAACATCGTGAGGAAACCGGCATGTTCAAGAACCACAAAATTCGAGGACATGCGACATCCACCAAGCCGAACTGGGCCCGCGTGGTGGATTATGGCCCATCTCTCTAGAAAGAAAGAAAGAAAGAAAGAAAATACATTTATTTCTCTTTCTCTGAGAGAAGGCCGGTATCCCAGCAGTGGGAACGTAAGAGGCTGACAATAATAACAATAATAATAGTAGGTAATTTTCCTTGGTTTGCGCGTGGTCCGTGATTATGCTTTGCGTCAATTCATTGCGTCTAATAGCTCTTTAGACCACTTATTTTATATACATATAGGTACGTTTTTTTGCCGTAAAAAAACTACGGTTATTTCGCCGTGAGTAGATAGATAACTTTATTGTACACGTTATATAAAAAAGCTTTATATATTCATAAAAGTTCATAAACTAGCTGCTGCCCGCGGTTTCACCCGCGTGGATATATTGGATTTTCTTGGTTTTTATTTTTTTGCACGGAACCCCAATTATTTTTCTAAAATAAAAGTAGCCTAAGTTACTCCTTATAACATCAGATATCTGCCAGTGAAAGTCCCGTCAAAATCGGCCCAACCGTTTCGGAGATTACCCAGAACAAACAGACAGACAAAAATTTTAAAAATGGTTGTTTTGTTATAATAGGTACCGTATATATATATACTCTCATATGCATTTGGTAAAAAGCTGTTATTTTGACATAACAAATTTTTTTTCTGAAGAGATAGGGTGATCTTATCCGTGTTACCCGCACGGCCACACGGCCCTTCCTGTGATGATAATGGTGATGAATAATAAAAATGAATGAAATGAATAATATAACTCTGTAGGTAGGTCGATACGAGTAGGTATCTACTAAAATTCAATACAGCAAATTATTTGAATTTACTAGCTGCGTCACGTGATAGAACAGAATAGGTAACAGTTAGTACTACGGCGCGCTGAATTCGTGTTTGTTTTTGTGTTTGTTTTCTCGGAAACTACTGCATGATTTTCATAGCATTTTCACGAAATGGAAGAGAGATCATCCGAGAATGTGATAGGCTATAATCTAGAATTTTTAATTAGCTTTAAAAGCCGTCTGGCGCTCATGTTTTGTGTTTGTTCGGGGTAATCTATAATAATTCAGAAAAAATCGTCCCGTTGTATAGTTTCCGATGCTTGCGCTGGCCATATATTTATAGCTATAGGTATGAAAATTATGTATGGAAGAAATGCCTATAATATCTAACTTGGTGTTTCAAAAAAGAGTTTAGGTAGGTACCTTTATTATATTTAATTACTCATTTATCGGTCGCTCTGGCAATTGAATTACAGTAGGTATGAACCTATGTCTTCTATAGCTAGGTATAAGAAGTAGGTGAGTATGATAAAATACGTAAGCAATCAGTAAAACACAAAGGTGAAAGCATAGGTAAGCAAAGCATAAGTAGGTAAGGCTTTAGGCTACCCACCGATCTTTCTAGAACATTTTCTGTGAGAGTCCATTTGGATGAGTACCTAGGTACCTATTTTACCTCCGCTTTACTTGAAATCCTCCGGCGACGACGGCGGCGCCCGGCTGCGCGGCGCCACAGAATAGGTAAGAGTTAGTACTTGGGCCCGCTGAATTCTACTTATTATAGTTATACCTGACGGGGCGGCGAGTCCAGGGGTCTTTTTAAAAACGGTGACGTCACCACCGGTGACGTCAACATCTTCAGCATCATGGTGACCGCTCACCCCTCGTAGAAAGAAAACACGAAGTAGCTCGATTTATCTCAACCATTTATTGCGGCAAAGTTATATGGGAGATCTGAACGGTCCGACGGTAGGCGTAATACTAGATCTTTCCAACAGTCGGTAGCTCGTATTTATAGCAAAACAGATTGTGACAAAGAATCTTTATAAAACTTGTTAGATCTTGTCATTCTACTTTAGATTTTAATCTTCAATTGAAATTCATTACTTTTTATTAACATGGGGCCCAGGAGAGCACTCATGATAGTTAAAATAAATGACTCTAGGTGCCCATTCCAAATAAGAGGCCGTACAAGAAGAACGGGCAAGAAACTTGTCGGCAATCTTTTAAAATATTGTGTTTACAGTGAATTTGTTCAGTTTAACAATCATTTGTCTAGTTTTAATAATTCAATAAGTAATTTACGGTTAGCAAACATTAATTAGTTAATCAAAGTTAAAGTGAAGTTATTAACAATCCAATGAGTAATTTATGGTTCTAAACGCTAATTAGTAAACCAAAGTTAACATGTTTTGATTGTTGTCATTTTACACCGTCCATGAAGCTCGCCTGTGACGTCATTGCCCCGATACGGCCATTCTGATAGATGGTGCGTGCTCTGCACCAGTCCAGTTATGTTCTGAAACAATGAGACGTTTTCTTCTGAGTTTGGTATCTGTAAGCAACCACCGTTGCTTGCAGTTAGGTTTGCAAGAGTAATAGTTTGCATTCTTAAGAGAAAAGAAATTTTTTTTTTTTTTTTCTTTTTCTTTTTGCTTTCTTTTCTTTGATCAATTATCTTTACAGTGAAGTTATCTAGTTTCGACAATCTAATGAGCAAACTATTTAGCTAACCAAAGTAGGTAAACATTTAGTTAATCAAAGTAGGTAAACATGTTGTTTCCTATTGCCCTGCTCAACACCGTAGACGTAGCTCGCTTCGCGCCGACTCGGCCATTCTGACAGGTGGTGCGCGCCCTGCACCAGGCACGGTGTTTCTTAAAACTAGAAATTTTGTTTTGAGGTAGGTACCCGTACACCGGTACACTAGCTGTTAACTTTGTTTCTCATCACTGCATAAATTAAGCTGCATTGCTTATTTTTCAAATTGCGAAGATTTAATTTTATGTTAGAGTGAAACAATATTCACGTAACAAAATTATCAGCCAACTTTTAGTAGGTACTTTCTTAATAATATTCTGTAAACATAACAGTTCACATGCAAACATTCATAGTTAAACTTAAATAAATTTGCTGTACAAGGGAATGTGAGTAGCAGTAGTTTGCCAATGCTCCACGCATTATGGCTTTGATTTATTATTGGTTCAATGCAAATGCTCCACGCATCATTGCATGAATAGATTTATTATAGGTTCAATGCAAATGCTCCACGCATCATTGCATTATTTTTAAATTCTCGTAGACAGGGATGTTGCTGTGGTCTGGGCGGTCTTGTACGCCGTGGTCCACAGAGGCTCTAAGGGAAATGGGAAAGGACGATGCTGTGGTCTAGGCCTTTAAATGGCCGTGGTCCACAGAGGCTCTGAAATGTAGGAATTGTTGCTGTGGTCTGGGCGGTCTTGTACGCCGTGGTCCACAGAGGCTCTAAAGGAAATGGGATACAGGTTGATGCTGCGGTCTGGGCCTTATTGTTATGACCGTGGTCCGCAGAGGCTCTGAAAAAAGTAATAAAAGAAAAACGAACAACAAACACGTTATAGTAATTATAAATAGCTCACAGGTAATTGATGCTGTGGTCTGGGCGGTCTTGTACGCCGTGGTCCACAGGGGCTCTAAAGAAAATGGGAAAGGACGATGCTGTGGTCTAGGCCTTTAAATTATGACCGTGGTCCACAGAGGCTCTGAAATAATACAACAATAACGAACAACAAACACGTTGTTACGACAGTAATTATAAATAGCTCACAAGTAATCGATGCTGTGGTCTGGGCGATCTTCTACGCCGTGGTCCACAGGGGCTCTAAAGGAAATGGGAAAGGACGATGCTGTGGTCTAGGCCTTTAAATGACCGTGGTCCACAGAGGCTCTGAAAATGACAAAAATGGAGGGGATATAAGGAATAAAATGATTTGTACAGTCTTAAAGACGATTCAAAATTATCAGGTTTAACAATTCGGATCCCGAATCATTAACCGAATATCACTTATCTGTAACGTTCCTCGCGCAGTTTTGGAGCACAGGTTCACTTGCTGATGACTAGTGGATGAGCCCACTTTCTTGATGACCGAAGAAGCCATGTGTCACCATCACATGTAAAGCGCCAGCCTTTTACCGCACTCCTTGCGCTGTTGCTTAGGCATCAGATGATAGATGCAGCAGTCACATGAAACCATAATAAAAATGATTAGTCGGCGTAGTTTACTTATCAATTCCCGACTCACACAGTACTAAATGAACACATCGCGCTGTTGCTAACGCCGCGAATTTATGAAACAATCAAACAATGAAAGCTCAGTATATTCAGTGAATTTTTGTAACTACCACATCGCGCATTTACGTATACCGGAATAGAAGTAACATTATGAACGCTAACGCTAGTGGCAGACGCGTTTTAGAATTAACTAGCATACACACAGATTCACAGGAAAAACGGTAATAGTTTCCCAACACAAACATCGAAGTTCAACTTAAACAAAACAAATCAAACTTCACGCTCACCACACAAAGCTTAACCCGAATTAAGAGTTGTAATGTCGATTAAAGAGACTGCCATACTTGAAATGATTTGACGGCCCTTTTATTTAGTTCGTCAAAATAAGTTTAAATTAAATTAGAATGCTTGTTGTCACTTACAACTCACTTTCACAAATTCAGAAGACCCTTGAGCAATAATTTCAAACACAATAATCAAAATCAATTAAAAGAAGCGACTTTGCTTAGAAGATCGTAGGTAGACCAGGTACCTCGCGGATAACTCGTGATAAATAGTGGGTAGCACACAGATAACTCGTAGATTTTTGATATTTGTGGGTACCTCGTGAAAAACTTTTAAAAATAAAACGCAAGAAACTAAGAAATCTCGTGAAATTAGAAGTAATCTCTTGGATTATTTGTAAGTTGTAAGTTGCGTTTATGCGCATGCAAGTCTAAAGTTAAAATATGGTAGAAAAAGTTACGATTCACCTGTATTCTGTTGTCATGTGTCCATCATGTCGCCTTTTTGTTGGTTTGGTTGCACGTGTTGGCCCGTTCGTGTAGATACCACGGACGCGGCTGGTGTGTCAGCATAATCTTCAGGAGTTGGTAGTTATGGGTCATCTCTCGCCAATACGGTGGTGTGTCAGCATAATCTTCAGGAGCTGGTAGTGATGGGTCATCTCTCGCCAGTACGGTGGTGTGTCAGCATAATCTTCAGAGCTGGTGTCTGATGTGGGGACCTCTGCTGCGACTGGGCTCGGCTGCATTGCCCATTTGTGCTGGTCCTTCAGGTGACAAGCGGGTGAGAAGGCTAGGATTGGAAAGCTAGGTTGTTCCGTTCCAATCCCACTTCTGATGACGGGGAGGCGAGTCCAGGGGTCTTTTTAAAAACGGTGACGTCACCACCGGTGACGTCAACATCTTCAGCATCATGGTGACCGCTCACCCCTCGTAGAAAGAAAACACGAAGTAGCTCGATTTATCTCAACCATTTATTGCGGCAAAGTTATATGGGAGATCTGAACGGTCCGACGGTAGGCGTAATACTAGATCTTTCCAACAGTCGGTAGCTCGTATTTATAGCAAAACAGATTGTGACAAAGAATCTTTATAAAACTTGTTAGATCTTGTCATTCTACTTTAGATTTTAATCTTCAATTGAAATTCATTACTTTTTATTAACATGGGGCCCAGGAGAGCACTCATGATAGTTAAAATAAATGACTCTAGGTGCCCATTCCAAATAAGAGGCCGTACAAGAAGAACGGGCAAGAAACTTGTCGGCAATCTTTTAAAATATTGTGTTTACAGTGAATTTGTTCAGTTTAACAATCATTTGTCTAGTTTTAATAATTCAATAAGTAATTTACGGTTAGCAAACATTAATTAGTTAATCAAAGTTAAAGTGAAGTTATTAACAATCCAATGAGTAATTTATGGTTCTAAACGCTAATTAGTAAACCAAAGTTAACATGTTTTGATTGTTGTCATTTTACACCGTCCATGAAGCTCGCCTGTGACGTCATTGCCCCGATATACCTTATCACCTATATTTACTACTCATTTATTGGTCAGTACAGTGGCATGTAGGTATGTACACTACCTATGTCTCGTATACTAAAATACCAGCCATAGTCAGTCAACTTTTTCAAAAATGTAAAATAAAAAGCATGACCGACTGAGATATTCTTCTTAGAAGATATTCTGCGAGAATTCGTCTGGATGGGTGTAGGTATACGGTCTATTATAATAGGTACATAGGTACCTCCGGCCCGCAGCGCAAGTACGGATCTTGTCGATCGATAAAATTGTCAATTCAAATCGATAAATTGGGTTTAATCAACTTTTTATATAATTTATCGAGCCTCGATACAATCGACAAAAGTTATCGAATAGCTAGGTCGAATCCAAACGAAATATAAAGCTACTACAATACTTTACGATAATACTTCGGTACTCGCAACATTCGATAAATTTATCAGTTGTTACGATTCGACAAATTTATCGAACCGACTTCCACACTTGCGCCACTGCACCGCCCGGACTCCGGTTCGGCGCGCGGCCGGCGGTAGTCCGGCAACGCCGCGCGCCGGCGCGCGCCTGGCATGCAACGCCGCGCGCCGCGGCGGTAACCCGGCATGCAACGCCGCGCGCCGGCGGCGGTGGCCCGGCTACCTAACCTTTGCTTTGATTATAATTCTATGCGGCGGCGCCCCGATTAGGTAACAGTTAGTACTGCGGCGCGCTGGCTGTTGTGATGATATTTGTCAAAAATTCTCCCCATCATTTCTGTTGTCATCAGTTTCTGAGACGTGAGCTGACCATAATTATAGTTAGAGCTATACGAAAACAATGTATGGAAGAAATATTTCCGTTGAAGAGATCTATAAAAAAGTCCGAGATAGCATAAGTATGTCTATCTTTTCGGGTTGGCTCGCAATTCGCGTTTTTATGATTTTGAAATTTAGCAAAAAATGGTGCTTCGTTTGCAGCCGTGTTTCCACCTACACGATATTCATCCTTATCTAAATAAATGCGTTTATCATCGAGAATGTTTCATCGTGACCAATATAGCCGTTGACCTCGTTCGATTTGAATGAATATCTTCAGAGATATCGGTAAATGAAAATAAAGCGGCGACGCGGGAATTTTTTATTGGTCGAAATTTTTTATCGCCTTTTTAATTATTTTTTTACTTTTTGGAAAGTTTCGCGGTCCTCTAAAGCATGAAACTACTCTCTGTTTTGTCATAATCATCATCATCATCAGCCAGAAGACATCCACTGCTGAACATAGGCCTCTCCCATAGGCAGACCCCAGGCACACGTCTGCAAACGTACGTTTGCTTGACGAAATAACAACGCTTGCGGCCCATGGAAAACCAAAAACCATGGAAAAACCACGATCCCCGCTTGACGCATATCGTATCGTCTGGTGTCGTTGTAGTTTTGGCTGGATGGAACTCTAGTCGGCGACGGTTGCTTCGCACGGCACCCGCTTGTACGACCTCCATTCAAAACAATTGTTACACAACCACTGCGTGCTCAGTGCAGACGCCACGGTAAATAAGAGGTGGTGTGCAAGTGATGTATGTAGCGTAAAGCGGAGCAGTCGTCGCTTTGAGCCAAGGCAGGTCTTCGAGACAATATTGCCGTTCTTGTATATTTCGTGGTTTTGCGTATGCAAAACCATCAAAAAACCACGAGCCGCGCTTACACGTGTAGTATCTCGTAATTCGCGCTTGATGAAAAAGCATGGATATTCTGACAAGCAAACGTACGTTTGCATACATGTGTCTGAGGTCTCCCATAGGACGTCACTTGGACCGGCTAGCTGCTACTCGCCTCGCGCATCCAACGGTTTCCCGCGCTTTTGACAAGGTCATCGGTCCACCTAGTGGGGCCGGCCTTTGTGCTTAGAAGTTTGAGTAGGTACTGCAATCGTTATGGGCGGGCGTTATTCTATCAGAGTAATATAATTATATGTGTTATACCATCAAGAAAATGACCAGCTCGTCTCGTTATTCAATAGTATAAAAAATATGGTCGGTTACATAATACAGTGTACGTGATAATAAATATATACCAGCTACTGAGTACGTTTCTATCCTACTAATATTATAAACTCGAAAATTTTTGAGGATGTTTGGATGGATGTTCATTACTCTTTCACGCAAAAATTACTGAACGGATTTTGATGAAACTACAGTACGTAATATAGAGGTTATACATCAGAATAACACAGACTATAATTTATAAAGATATTGTATTTGTACCTAAGCCAGGCGGGCGAAGCTATATAACGTACTTACTAGAACTATAAATGTTGAAAAGTACCTTTATGTAAACAAGTCCATGTAACAAAAGTTACATCGATCATGAAAAAAACCACGACAGTCCTAGCTAGTGTCGCTCGGGATTATGTAAGGATTCTAGCGATACCCCATACATCGAAATCTCACCGAATCACGTATGTACGTGAGTTTCTTTATTCCACCAAAACTTTTGTGCAGTTTTTTGTGTTATGTTTTTAGGGTTCACGTATGTTTGTATGTATATATATACAATCACACTCATTACATTACTCATCACACTCATTACTCATTACACTCCTTTTTTGTGCAGTCGTGTAATTAAATACCTACTTATCTAAACGAAAGGTCATCCTGGCAGGAGTATGGGTGAGACATTTTTTGTGTAGAAATGAGTGATGAGATGTAGGTACCAATGTGTGTGGGGTCGCTGACCCGCGCATTATATATTATAATGACTTGGAGGACTGTTATAATACTCGTAGGAATCACCTAAAATTATTAAGTTATGTAGGTACTTAGGTAGGTAGGTAGGTAGTTACCTACCTTACAAATATACCGCCTGACGTAGGTAACTTCTCCCGCGCTGGCAGTTTTCATTCGGAAGTTATCGTCGAACACATAGGTAGGGTACTGTCTGTTACCTATAATATACAAACTTGTTATTGTCTATAGTGTACAAGTTTGATTGTTGAGAATAAAACATGAAGAACTATTAGATATTACTACCCCTGTACAGTACAGTTACTATACCCCGCGGTTTCGCTCACGTAGCCTAAGTTACTCCTTGTAACGTCAGCTATCTGCCAGTGAAAGTCCTGTCAAAATAGGTTCAGCCATTTCGGAGATTACACGGAACAAAGAGACTAAATTTTTAAAAATGGTTTTGTTTTATGTACCGTATATACTTTCATATGCATTTAGTAAAAAGCTGTTATTTTGATAATACAAACAGACACTTCAATTTTATTTATTTGCATACTTAGATAAATTTGTTTCCGAAAATAACTTCTGCAGATTTCTACGCTGTCCAAATGCACGATTATTTTATTATGTGATGATGAGGTTGAAAATTACACTGCTTTCTTTCTCAGACTTCAAACTATTTCCACACCAAATTTCTATAAAATCCGTTCAAATGATTGACAATGATGAAAAGTATCCTGTGTTCTTTCACAGGCTTCAAGCTATCTCGAAACCAAATTTCTTCCGTTCTATAGATCGACAATTATGAAAAGTGATGATGTTGTTGAAAAGTACCCTGTGTGTTTTCTCGCGCTTCTAGCTATTTTCACACCAAATTTCATTGGAATCTATACACATACATACATATATATACATAAATCCTGTCCTACTCTTCCTACTTCCTATCCTACTAATATTATAAATGCGAAAGTTTGTGAGGATGGATGGATGGATATATGGATAGATGTTTGTCACGCAAAATCTACTGAGTGGATTTTGATGAAACTTTATTTACTTACAGTAGATAATATAGCTTATTACTATGTTTGCAGCGGACTGTAGGCAAACCAAACAATTTACAATTTATACTCAAAGAAGCAAACAACGAAAAATGGCGCGCGCGGCGCGATGACCAAACGAGAGCTCAGAATAGATAATAGTACAAGTAACAAAAGCGAGCGCCATCACACGAATATTCACGAAATTTCTTTGAATGAAGAATCGCCATTCATAAGATCACGCATGTGTGCGTAGAAGCGGCAGGTCGCGACTTTACGAGAGTGTGTAACTGTGTATGCGCGAGCATTAGCTTCGTACTACTCATAGCTGCAGAGCCTTACCTTGTCCCACGAATGTTAGACGAAATAGCATGCATTTTAGCCGCGCCCACCGATGAGTTGGAGGGTTCGGCTCGTAGGCTCTTAAATGCTCATATTCCAGGCCAAAGACTGCTCAATGAACGACACTGCCATGACGATGGTATTTTGTATCTGTATCTTATTGGCCGCTCTCAACGTGGTAAGCGGGCTGGTTCTCAACTGTATCGGCAAACGGCGGCTATATATCGGCATACAGGTGAGATTCTAAAACTGAAATGATAATGAAATACATTTATTTGTAACAATCAATCACATGCTGTGGTTGATAACATGCGCTGGTCTTCCGTGTAAACCGGTTAGTGACGTCACGGCATGGATACATCATAGAGTTTTATTTTATGTTATTTGGTAACGAGATGAGCTGGTCGTTTGCCTGATGTTAAGCATAACACCGGCCCATAACAATTGCAGTGCCACCTAGAAGTTTGAAATACAAAGGCCTGCGTGGCACTGCAGTGCGCTCGTTACCCTGAGACATTAGTAAGCCCAGTCACTGTCTACTCTGCTCATCACACCGGAACACAGTAATGCTTGCACATACCAAACAGCATAAAAAAAGATCCAGCTTTGAGCCTAAGGACATATAGCACCTATAATTAATCTATTATCATAAAGGCTCCTTATGTGAAGTCACTCTAACTACTATAAATAACCAATTTGCGTGAACAAAGAAATATACTTCCGGTTCCAGATGCTCTCCGGCTTAGCAGCTCTTGGCATCAGCTTCAGTTCGCACTGGATCATCAGCGCCGTGATGCTCTTAACTCTGATGACGGATGTCCTCAACTTTGGTTTCCTCTCTTCCTTCGCTGTGGATCTCTTTCCTACATATGTCAAGTGAATATAGCTTGTTTATGTTATAAAACTTTATGGATTACTATCTAACATCCACTGTCGAACATTGGCACATCAGCCCTCATGTAAGGGTGATTTTGCCATATCATACCACGCGATTGACGTCTTGGTGCACGCAAGAGATTATGACGTTGACCGAGAGGAACTGCTGTCCATTCCCTGGATATTCCGTTAGCCAGCTCTTACACGGGAAAAATGATGGGGTGCTACTATAAATGGGAACCACAGAGAAAGTTATCACCGAGAGACTATATAAACTACTGGCACAATAGGGATGTTGACTTCATTTTTTTTTATGATGTCAATCAATTCGTTTTCTCATAAGAATCAAATGTCTATATCGAAAAAACTGGAAATCAAATTTTATAGAAACGTCAAAAATGAGAGTCAAAGACAGTATCTACTGAGGGGTAGAACGCCCCATACAAATTGAACAGAACATCTGACGTCACTTGTTCTACGCGGGCCGTAAAGCTGTACTAAAAACATGCATGTTGTTGATTTGGCTGTGAAAAACTGTGTTTAAGTACAAAGATGTCTTAAATTTTCATAAATAATCAGATGGTATCATTTAAATTACTAATGGATTATAAAAAAAATCGTTGAATTTGGGAAATTTTTAGATGCAGCATCTTTGTGGAAATTATACATTTTTTGTGTCTTTCATTTTGTGATCTTAAAACTGTATAACGACAGAAATTATGTATTTTTTGTTTCATGCACCATCCCTATTGTTCGCAGAGCAAAGGCGGTATGTCTCATGATAATGTTGGGCCGCGGCAGCACCATCCTTGGGATCAACGCGCTGAAGCAGCTGCTGGAGCGCAGCTGCGAATCATCCTTCTACATCTTCGGGGTCGTTACTATTGGTACCTAATTTATTTATTATTTATTTATTTAATATTTATTTTATTCTGTTACCCGACTGCTGAAGCAAAGGGGAGAAATGTTTTTTAGATGTATGTACCTATGTCTATTTTTTTGGCAAGGTCTGTAGCCTGCAGGGCTAAAAAGGCCACTTCGCCCGAATCATATAATAATCCATACAGATAAATAAAATTGAAGTGTCTGTTTGTAATATCAAAATAACAGCTTTTTAATAAATTCATATGAAAGTATATACGGTACCTATAACAAAACAACCATTTTTAAATTTTTGTCTGTCTGTCTGTCTGTTTGTTCCGGGTAATCTCTGAAACGGCTGGACCGATTTTGACGGGACTTTCACTGGCAGATTGCAGTTACAAGGAGTAACATAGGCTACATTAATTTTAGAAAAATAATAAGAATTCCGCGCAAAAAAATAAAAACCATGTAATCCAAAATCTCCACGCGGATGAAACCGCGGGGTAGCAGCTAGTATGATCATATTATGATCCATTTCATAAAGCGTCAAGTGGTCACCTCAAGGGAATTCTCAATGTGACGCCGAATCATTACAATAATTGATCTATTTGACAGTTTTCTATTAAAAAAACGTAAAATGGTTTGCAATGTAGGAATTGATTAAGCGTCAAGTATTATACTTGATCATAATATAATGATCCATTCGTGGATGAGTAACTTCATAAGATTCTGCTATAATAGCAGCAGTATAATAGCATCATAATATGATCATCATTATTAAAATTCGGACAAAGTGGCCTTTTTAACCTCGCTGAACGTATATACACGTATTGTAATACATAAGATGTCATGTTAGATTCTCTTTATGTGTGAGGGCAAAATAGAGTATAATTTCATTTCGGTTTTTGCTACGCAGGCGTAATAACCCGTATTTGTTTTTTTAGATGTATATATTTAGTGTGAACATTAGCTTTCATCTCTTAATTATTTGACTAACTGCTATGTCCTCAAAACATTACACCGTAATGCAGATACTAAATTCTACCTCAACTATTTTACAAGAAGGTTTTATAGACAGATTCTAATTGAACTATTTTTAATGTTTCAGCTGCAGGGTTCCTTGGACTCTTGCTACCAGCTGACAAAAGTTTATTCAAAAAGGAATCGAAACTATCACAGCCGGTTGAAGCAGTAGAACGATATTAAAAATAAAACAAATCCTGCGCAGTAGTTAAGGGCTCCTTAGACGCTCAAGCAAACGTACGTTTGGTTGTCAGAATAACAACGCTTTTGCGTCAAGCGCGGATTTCGTGATACTCGAAATGCGCGCTTGACGCAAAAGCGTTGTTATTCTGACAACCAAACGTACGTTTGCTTGAGCGTCTAAGGAGCCTATTACGGTGAACTAACATTCAGATGCAGCAAAGAAGGTACTCACCTACCAAGCTAGTACTACTGAACTGAGAACTGAGTCAATTCAAATTCAAATTCAAAATGCTTTATTCATATAAACCCCAACGGAGCACTTACGAAGGTTAAAATAAATGACTCTAGTTAAGGCACGTAAATCTACCGAGTATCAAACAGAAAATTAGGAATTAACTCTCATAGTAATTTCACTGGCTACTCTGCTCATCAAACCGGAACTCAGTAAAGCATGCAAATTACTGCTTGGTTATTGTTAAAAATTATGAATATATCAAGAAAATAAATCTATAGTACTACAGGAACACTGCAGTGTAAGTACCATCGACATCCTAATGAGGTAAATTAGTACTTAAATAATTATTAATGTAAATATAGCTGATATACTTAGTTAAATAATATATTTTATGGAGGAACAAAAACTACTTAAATGTGGTTTTTCATTTTACCAAGAGACTCTTTCATTTATCCTTCTTCCTACTAATGTTATAAATTCGAAAGTTTGTGTGCGTGTATGTTTGTTACCAGGTATCTCTGTAACAACAACCGCTTTTGACGAAGTTTAGAATGTAGATAGTTTGTGGCCGAAGCCGTGGGCAGAAGCTAGTTATAATACATAAATAAATAAAAAATACAAAAAAAAATATTGACAAAACTTTAAAAAAGCGATGAACCGACTTCAGTGACAAACTACTGAACCGATTTTGATGAAATTTATATGGGACCAATCTGAAAGTATATCCTTTCAAATAAAAAAATATTTTTTCAAATCGGTTTATAAAAGACGGAGATCTGAGGTAACAAACATAAAAACAAATAAAAAAATAATACCCACCGGATTGATAACGGACGGACGGTTCCACCACAAATGAGATAGAATTCATCATGACGACCAAGAAGCACATACTTAGTCGATGATCAGCATGTTGAAAACTGGTAGCGATCACCGACTCGTACGAGGCACATTGAATATCGATGTCAGGCTTGAAAAGTCACTTCTGGTGAAGTCTACGTTCCGTCCAAATCCTGCACAAATCCAAAACCTCGAAGGATTTCAGCTCGAACTTCGAAATCCGTTCCACCGCCTTGATTGCGATACAGTGGATGAGTTGAATGACGAGTTGGTGGAAACTGTCCAAGCTGAGGGGTCCGAACTCTTGAACCAACGCCAAAAGAGGACTCAAAAACTTTTGGAAGAAACGGCTACTTTACCATGATTATAATTGAGCGATGAGCACCCGATATTTCGACGCTGTTGCAAGCATCGTGTTCACGGGAATACCCCGTGAAGTCCCCGTATGTATCTTAATGCGTTCATTTCCTAGATTAGGCCAGACCACGTCATAGTGCTTTTCGTCTGCATCTCTAATACCATAGTAAAAATAGGACTAATGTAGCGACACACCTGCCGAAGTTACGGACCCGACACTTCGGCGACCAAATTACCGGTCGTAATTTAGTAATATAGTCGGTTGACGTAATACCGGCTGATGTGTCATAAAATCATAACACTCATATATTACTTAAAAACACTACGAGTATATACTCAGCCGAACGCTCGGTACCGTACCTTCTCGGCAGGCTAAACAAACACGGAAAAAAATCATGTCCTCCGATCGAGCGGACAATGTAGCCGAATCTTATTAGACCGCTCCGAGTGAGTCGTGATTCGCTTCTCTATTGGGAAAAATTCACGTCGTCCGTCGATCGGACTGAACTGTCGGACCACGTACTCTGATGTCTTACTTCAGTGAAAGCTCAATTTCATTTTAGGATCGAACTAACGCCCTACAGATCGGCGGCCGACCATATTTACCACTAAAATCCCAAATGCACTATAAGCTTTATTAAATCATTATTTCTGTGCATTGAACTGCCACAAAATTGGGATGTTGACTGATTTTGGGAAAGTGTTTAAAACGATGCGTATGGGCCTAATATAACCCAAAATATTTAAATTTACTTTTTAAAACAACTAATATTTTAATTATCATGTATTTAAAATGCCGTTTTAAATTTTGCTCCAAAACGGCAGTGACGTCACGTGTTCAATTACCACAGAGTAATTTTCTATAACACTGTAAAGTGACAAGCAAAGAGAATATAACCACTACTACCTAGTCTGTGCTACGTTTAGTGACAAGTTCATTCGATGCTTTCTGTGTGTGTATTGTTATGTATTAAAATATGAGTTCTAAGTTTTTTGAGCTTATTGATTTATATATATGCTTTGGTTAATTAATACACTTTGGATCTTAGAATCTATAATTACTGTTATATATTCATTGTTGGTTATAGAAATAATGATTTTTGGTATAATAAGTAGGTACTTACACGGAGGTCTTCACATTTCTAAATTCAGCAGAGCAGAAATTATCGTTTGTCGAGAAGAAATTGGCCACCGTAAAACAATCAATTCTCGGCAAATTGGAATTATTTGCCTTTATGAAGCCACTTTCCATCATGGGAGAATATTCAAGAGTCGAAATAAATTTAGAAAAATAGGCGCGGCATTCACTGCACAGATAAATAATCACAGAAATCACTCTAAAATACTAAGCAGTTAAGTGCAACGAGCTATATACTCATTGGAGTTTTGGCGGGAATGCGAAAATGTGCTGTTGTTGATTTTGTGTTATTTACTAAAACCTTTGTTTTATAGAGTGTTAATGTGTAATAATAGTGGATTATTAACCATTAAGTGTTCGTAAACTTGCATGAGTGAAAGGCAAATAGTACAAAGACGAAAAACGTGTAATTTCGTATTCTATCCAAAACTCCATAGAAGCTTCAGTAAATTATCCACCAATTTACTGAAGCGTCACTTCGACTTGACCGCGCCTAGACTAAACTTTAACGTGACTTTGACGACTTTCATGCACCAAAACTAGAGATTTATTTATATTATTATTTATATAACTTGACACTAGTTAAATGCGCAAATCACGTGGAGCCAAAAACAAAACAAAAAAAATATATATACTCATTCCGATTGAAACCGTGACGTCACGGGCGTTTTAGGTCACGTGACTTCGGATTGATGTGATTACATTTTGATTATTTAATTTAAATTAAATTCCTTAAAAATAAACAAAAATATTGTGTTTAATAGGATTTCTGTCACAAAAACTACCGATTCGCGGCAAAATTATATTTTTATTTGAATACAGTCAACAACCCAATTCTAAGCGCGGAGGCTGGCTTTGTATTACGCCTATATTTATTATACATAATATGTATATTGTTATTATACATATTATGTAGTATTACCTATGTATATGGTTATTATACATATTATGTAATATTACCTACTCTTTGTATTACGCTCTGAGACACTGAAGTAATGAAGTTGTAATCTGCGCCACCTGTGATCATATGGCGTACTATTTTTAAACGTAGTTATGAACCTTGCTTCTTAGTTATGTTCTATATATTTAGATGGCACTTATTCAATAGAGCATAATGTAAGTTTCCTCATATTATGCTCGTAATAATTAAAATGTAAATATTGGGCATTTACCATTATCAATGATAGCGATCATGTATAACCATCATGATAAACGATATGTACCTACCTATTAAAATCTATAACAGTAGGCACCTACCTGATTACCTAGGTACCTACCTACCTAACCTACCTACTTCATCATTTTAACAGAGATGCTGCAAAATCATATCATATCATTATGCGTAGAGTAATTATAAATAGTAGGTACTGTAAAAAAGGACATTCTATCGGACCTTATCTAATCGATTACTCGCACCACGGGCGGGCGTGTGACAGCGAACGATGCTAGTTGCGACCCTAATTCACCGAACTACGAAGTTACGTGCTTCATTCCGCGGCCCGCGCGTTGCTATAGCAACGGAATGGAATTCCGAAGTTTCGCTCCGACCTCCGCAGTACGTAATTCGACAGCGCGAGCGTCGTACGATAGTGAAATTCACAATACTACGTAAATGAAAATGTGCAAGAATACAAACGTTTGATGGTTTTCATGTTGTAAATTAGACTGTGAACGTTATCGGTTTTGGGTCACACTTCGTTACGTAGCGTTTTCGGATAATTTAGCAGAAACGTGATTATTCTAGTTATCCGAAATTGCGACAGCGAACGAACAACGCCCGCAAAACCGGTCACGTACCTACTCTAATTTACTATCGGATTCGTGAATGAAATTGAACGAATAGGTTTTTAATGTGTTAAAATATTATGTGAAATTGTCAGTTAGAAGTGTCGGCTTTTTTTTTAAGTGTCAACTTTTTTTTTAAGTGTCGACTTATTAGTGTTGAATCGGAAAATGAACTCGCTTTTGGGTAGCGAAGCGCGGTTACATTTAAATTATTAAAAACATATAAATAATTGTGATTGTGCCTAAAATCTAAAATAGGTAAGTAGGTACGTACAGTCAAATTGTTGCTAAGTACTTGATAAAGTATATCTACAAATCGTTCTAGATACCTATTTGACCTGTATAAAAGCGAAAGGTCACTCTGACAATACTCGCTGCATACTAATTGATCTATGAAACTGAAATTTGACAGGTAGGTAGTTTATAGGTAGGTATACTTAAAAAACATCAGGTAAAATTCAGTGATAAAAACAGTGGATTTGGCGACAGGACCGAACTAAGGGGGTCTAAGGGAGCCTATGATATTTACATGAAAGTTATAGGCCGGCCATAAACGTTAATGCATGTTTGCGTTTTGCTGTCAAAATAGCCATTGTTTTGCAACAAGCGTGGATTACGAGGCATTTATTACATGCGCACGCGCGGCTTGAAGTAAAACTATAAAAAAATCCAGGAAACAGACAAGAACGACAATACATCCAGATAGTGCTGTCACTTTCACTCCCTCCCTGGGCTCACGGTTTCTGCACTGAACACGCAGTATTTTTTTTATTATTTTGTTTTGTTTATTCACCATTTTAGTGACAAAAGGTGGCGACAGCGAGTGAGAAAAAATCGACAGGTCCTCTATTTATAAGGCTCTGCGGCATACTAGCAACTGATTACTAGTGTTGCCAGCACGTATGAGCGATTTCGGACGATAATCTATCTGAAAAGGGACGAAAAAAAATAAGTTAACACGTACTATGCCAAGATACGTAGTATCTCTATACAATTTGTAACATAATTCCCCACTAATGTGTATTTATTTTTAAAGAATACGAGTAGAAGGCAACCCTAGTACAGCTGTTACTTGACCTTGAGTTTTCAGTTTTGGCGGGAATGCGAAAATGTGCTGTTGGTGATTTTGTGTTATTTACTAAAACCTATGTTTCTTCGAGTGTTAATGTATAATAATGGTGGATTATTAACCATTAAGTGTTCGTAAACGTGCATGAGTGAAAGTCAAATAGTACAAAGGCGAAAAACGTGTATTTTCGTATTCTATCAAAAACTCCATAGAAGCTTCAGTAAAGTATCCACCGCTTTACTGAAGCGTCACTTCGACTCGAAAATTGTTTCTAATATTGCGACTTAAGGACTATGTATCCAGCACAGGAAATAAATTATAAAAAAAAATATGTTACTTGACCTCGGACTTTAAACTTGAACGAAATAATAAAGAAGATCACGATAATAATGTGCCTATTTCGGGTTGCCTCTGTGAGGACATTCTGGTTTTTTTTTATGAAATCTAATTAGGATGTAACATTAGTTTGTGATGCTAAGCTACTTGGCACGCGTCGGGCTATAAATTAAAGTTTGTTTGTTAGTTACAGGTAATCTCTGGACCTACTGGTCAGATTCTAAAAAAAAGCGGTAGCTATTTGTTATATTCTTACAAATAAATGATCTGACATAGAAATACATCAACCGGAACCGTAGGCTTCAATTTTTTTTTACTTATCAGAAAATGACCACGGCGAGCAGCGAACAGGTGGCCCACCTTCTAAATTATTTGAACGAACATCATAAGTTGGCGCGCGGACAGCTCAGGAGTGCAGAAGGCCGGATCCGGAGTAGACTAATGTGGCAGAAACTAACTCAAAACCTCAATGCTATAGAAGGAGCACGCAAGAACGTCAAGCAGTGGCAAAAAGTAGGTACTAGATAGCTAATATACATATATACAAATAAACAAATTTGAAGTGTCTGTTTGTAATATCAAAATAACAGCTTTTTACTAAATGCATATATATGAAATATACGGTACCTATAACAAAACAACCATTTTTAAAATTTTTGTCTGTCTGTTTGTTCCGGGTAATCTCCGAAACGACTAGACCGATTTTGATGGGATTTTCACTGGCAGATAGCTGATGTTACAAGGAGTAACTTAGGCTACTTTTATTTTAGAAAAAGAATTAGGGTTCCGCGCAAAGAAACAAAACCCATGAAATCAAATATCTCCGCGCGGGTGAAACCGCAGGCAGTGGCTAGTATAATAATAAAGTATGACTGTCTATTTCTTCTATACCTAACATCTATACACCATTATACCTAATACATTTTACTAGGTGATAGGACTAACTCTTCTACGAGTGTCCGTCTGGGTTGTTACCACAGCTTTGCTCGTGAAGTCTGCCGCCAAGCAGTAGTGTGCAAGCTTTACTGTGTTCCGGTTTGATGAGCAGAGTAGCCAGTGAAATTACTTATGAGATTTAATACCTACCTAATGTCATAGATTAAATAATAGATTTTGGTAAAACTTGGCCGGTATGTAAATTATAATAGAAATCGGAGTAATCCTATAAGTACCTACTGTAGAATCCTGACTTTCAGCCCACCAACACTACAACCACTACAACACGCCCACACGACCGCCCCGCTCGGCGGTCGGAATAAGACTTACGCATTTGACACGACTCAACAAGAACCTACTAAGCTATTATTAAAAAAAATCTTCCATAGGTATGGAGTGACAAAAAATATTTGGCGAAAAAAGCGGCTACTGAGGCAAGAAAGTTAACCAGTGCTATAGGCGTAGATGGTGGTTCACCAACAGCCAGCGGCATCATCAAAGACAGTGACATTATGGTGTTAAATATCATGGGGGAACAGTTCCGTCAGCCAGATACGATCACTGTGCGGAGTATTCCCTCGCCGCTGGTAAGCATAAAACACTTTCAAATTCAAATTTAAAATTCTTCGGGAACCAGAAGAAAATACAATGGTGTCGATTCTGGCGTCTCATTCCTAATACAAATTTTTAGTTTCGCTCTCTCTTTCCGATAACTAACACGAGAAAGGAACGGAAGATGTTTGACAGATCAGAATTTAGTTTCGCAACTGTCAAATGTCGTCCATCTTTGACTAATTAGACGCCACTAAATTAATGACCGTTAAATTTACACTAAGCACAAGCAAGTGAATTAATCTGACAGGTCTAAAATATATTCCATCCCTTTCTCATGTTCTTATTTAGAAAATGAGAGAGCCAGAACAAAGAGAATAGTAAAACTAATATTAGGCTTAGACTATAGTTATGAGACGGCAGTTGCGACACCACAATGCTAACAACTAGACATTTCTTCTTTAGACACTGTCTAGCTAAACAAGCGTCTAAGTGATTTTTGTGGTGACATGGTTAATGTCTCAAGGTAACGAGCGCACTACTGTTACCTCGTCGTGGGAAAATATAATTTACAGTCAACTTAAAGTTTTAGCCCATTATTGTTGTAGCCCATTATTGTTGTAGCCCATTATTGTTGTGGCTCATTATTGTTGTAGCCCATTATTGTTGTAGCCCATTATTGTTGTGGCCCATTATTGTTCTATCCTATAATTTAAAACAACGATATGCGTTGTTTTAAATTAAACTCAGTCACTTCATTTCAGAGTGCATCGGAGGAGGAGCAGAGCCCTGAGATAGAGGAAGCTTCTGATGTTGCACCATGTGAGGATCTACATAATCTTCAATATAGCAATTTACAATTTTTTATCCTTACCTATATCGTTTAACCATTATCGCTTTAAACTTCAACTTTGTGGTCGAAGTTGGGCTAAACATAGATTCCTATTTCTCTACCTAATAAAACAGCAGGGGGACAGACTGGAGTTAATGAGTTCGATTTGTTCCCTCATCAGTAAAAGGGGGACAAATTGAACTTTTTTCCTGTTTGTCCTCCTAGGGGATAGGACAAGGGGACAAACCGGAACAAATCGATTAGAACTGGCGCTCAAGTGCGGCTGCCATTTTGTGACATTTCAAAGTTTTGCAATACTTACTTAAAAAACAAAAAACTACAAAAAAAATATACATAATTTTTAAATGTTAATCAACATTTTAACTGAACTGAACTTTTGTCTATTATTAGTCTAGTTTCTGCTAATGTTACATTAATCATATTGTACCTATACATGTGTTTAGAAATAGAGCGAGTGTGGCCGAGCGGGAACTTGTGCGAGTTTCATTCCGACGCACCATAGTTCGAATCTCGACTCGGCCCGCACCAATGACTTATATCTAGTTTATGTGCGGATTATTCACACTCGCTCTAAAGCGGTGAAGGAAAACATCGTGAGGAAACCTGCATGTACAAGAACCACAAAATTCGAGGACATGTGACATCCACCAAGCCGCACTGGGCCCGCGTGGTGGATTATGGCCCATACCTCTCTCTCTGAGAGAAAGCCAGTATCCCAGCAGTGGGAGCGTAAGAGACTGATAATGAAGCCTATTATGAATGAACAAATAAATGAACTATAATCTCCCTGCTTCCAGCCCCTGTCCCGCCGAGAAGGCAACGAAGGTTCACCCCAACAAGCACTCGAACCTCCCAGCGAGTCCCACGAGGCGACGGTCTTTACGGCCGCCTCTTACGAATGGAAGAGAAAAAGGTGGCTGTGGAGACGATGAAAACCCACGAGCTCAGAGCTATACGCCACAGCCTTGACAAACTTGTGGGTTTAGTGCAAGAATTTGTAAATACTCGTCGTGAGGGAAATAATGTATAGATACCAAATATTGTTAACATACAAATAAAAATGATTCATTTGTATGATCTTCTAGTGCGACTTATTACCATTGATTAGGATCTACAAAATGGCAGATCTTCAGGAGATTTATATCATTCGGAAAGATTCCGTGTAGGAAACGACTTGTTTCTTATCGCTTATATCTTGGAATCGCATCTCGACAGAGAAATATTGTCGGGATACCTACGTGTTTATGCAGCGGAGTTTCCGATTCTAATAGGGAAATTTCTCTGACGGGATGTGATTCCGAGATATAAACGATCAATACTGTCGCTTCCGACACGGATATCATTCGGGAGCGAATTATAATAAACCTGCTGATATAAAATATTTTAAATTTGCGTAACACTTTACCCAAGTGAGTATAAATCAGTGATTTGAAAGTCTCTACTTGTATTTCGATATCTTTTTATAGCTAAATAGCTTCTAGTAACAATAGACCGATAGATAATATCTTTGAAAACTTGGTAGTTGTTGGACACCACATTATTTAAACAAATGGGTGGTAAAATATAAGAACAGTTTTATTTTAATTATATTTATTCTCACAGTGATTATAAAATCAGGTACTAAACGTACAAAATGACTGTAATACTGCTCCACAGTTGGTTAACAGCATTGGTATTGTTACAGTATACAAGGTGAAATTGGATTGGTAAGTTATCCTGGAAGCCCCGTAACTAAAAATACTAGGCTAGCGTATTACACCGTGGTCAACCGCATCGTCGCTTACTATCAGATGAAGTGGCGCTCTAACGTGGACTTATGCTCATTTAAAAAAATGTTTTGTCTTCTTCTCGAAAGTACCATAATACCTTAGAGAGATATAAACAGAACTCATTTCAGCTACATACTGTACGCTTGAGAGAAAATATCACTTTGTCTTCAAAGTGTAAATAGCTGCTTGCACATAGCCTAGCAATAGCATAGCCATCATTTACAAAACCAAACTTATATTGGAGAGAACTTTAGTGAACAACCTTTTTGTGCTGCCATTTTCCCTCCTTTAAAATGACACTTCGGATATACATTTCTATTTCCTAGATCATCGTTCAAGTACCTCCAAACAGTCTTATTAGAGAAAATTTACTTTAATAATAATACTTAGAAAGGAATGTAATGAAGTCCGAACAAACCTTACTCTCATGGTCATCAGCTAGTAAAATTATTGAAAAACTAGCTTCTGGCCGCGGTTTTCACCCGCGTTCCCACAGGAACCGTGCATTTTTCCGGGGTAAAAAGTAGCCTGTATTACTCTCCGGGCCATAAACTATATCTATGCCAAAAATCAC
The DNA here is from genome assembly GCA_907269065.1 of Crocallis elinguaria. Lineage (NCBI taxonomy): Eukaryota > Metazoa > Arthropoda > Insecta > Lepidoptera > Geometridae > Crocallis > Crocallis elinguaria. The sequence continues at coordinate 19,300,133 of OU026068.1, forward strand.
GTCGTCCGTTGCTCCGTTACTGCGTGAATGAAGGACAAACCAACAAATCAACAAACACTTTTTTGCATTTATAATATTAGTAGGATAAAGGTATTTCATATGAAAAAATAGTTCGCTTAGAGCCTATCCAAGAGACCCCATAACTGCACCCTTTCACCCTTTGCAGTCTTTCAACTCATACTCCTTTTGAATATGCAAATGACAGTATGAGATTGGCAAGTCAAATATAAATCATATTTCCTGTTGGAGGTCCCGACCTCACAGCTATTTCAACCCTACTGCTTTATTTTCTTACATTGTGTCAATTTTCTTGACAGGTTTTCTAAAAGTATTGCCTGCTCATTACAAAATTTCAACATTTTCTAATTCATATATTTTCATAACGATAATTCTAACAAGCTATTTGTAAATATAACTTCAATAAATTACTATGATATCAAAAGCATCATCATACCTACCTGTACACTCCTTCTGTTTACAAATTTTGTAAGATATTTGTAAAGGATTACAAAATTACCATAAAAATCACAATATCTTGATTATAGTCCGATTGTAATTTCTGTGGAATGGTATCCAAGAATCTTCCAAGGGATCGTAGAATATTAAAAACTTATTTTAAGCCTATCGAATTGATAACTTGTGTTCTGTTTGCAAATTTATCCTTGAGATCTTGCTGCTGCTTCTCGAGTGTCTTATTGGTGGGTAGGAGAAGACCGATGAAGCCGCCAACTGCAAAGAGAATATAATTTTTCTTATCTACCATTTTCTATACCTACTTGTCCTAAATTGTAAACAAACTTAACGGCTCAGCAACCAACATTGCTGTTATTGGTTGGCAGAGTTTGTTTACATTATTGGACAAGGATAGAAAATTTTCATTAATAGATATGTAATGTCCCGTAGCAAGTGTAGGCACATTTCATTATATTATGTCTGTAAGTGCAAATAGTGATGACTGTGGAGTAATTGGAGAAGATTTTGCAATTCACAGGCATCTAAGACCGATAAACTTAGCATCCGCTTCTACAATTGCCTTGGCAATAATTATTTGTGCAAACAATGTTCTTACCTATAGTTAAGGAACCGAAGATGTAGAAAACAGATTCACAGTTGTCATCCAAGAGCCTTTTAACCAAGTTAATGCTAAAAACTGCACTGCCACGCCCTATCATGAGAGTCAGACATACTGCCATGGCTCTGAAAGCAAAAGTTTTGAAATTTAAGATGACTTACCTACATGTTTTAAATATAGTTAAACACTATTTTTCCTAAAATAGATACATATAAAACCATACAAACAAACATGAATATACCTAAGCCTAGCAAACAAAAGTGGTTCTAAAATAACTATTTATAAAATAATAAACGGTTTCATGGAAGCTAATAATAGTTTTGTAAACAGTGGATTAGAACAAGGTTTATAATACAAACTTGACGTAAGTAGGGTAGACATCGACGCAATATGAAGTCAGGGAAGCGAAGTTGATGACTCCAGCGAGGTAGGTCATGAAACAAACCGCGCTGATCACCCACGTGGTACTGAAGTTGATATAAATCGCTGCTCCACCGCCAAGAAGCTGAAGAAGCACATTAGAGGTGTATAATAAAACAGATAGGTACTCATAGAAAAAACAATCATGACTTATGCTTAGTAATATATAATTCTGCTTATTACGAGTTAATAACGATAAAAACTAAAACAGAACTACAACTCCTATTAATAAAAAACTAAGAAAATAATAAATAACAATAATTTTTATCCTGTATACTATATATAGTTAGAAAAATAAAATTTATATTCCAGTTAACAACATGATTGATATATTTATTGACGTTTGTCAGACCTTCAATCAATGTAGTTTTATTACTTACATCATATTTTTATTATTAGATAATAGGTGATTGAAGCACTGACCGACAGTCACTATCAATCTATACCTATAGCACAATGGAGCTTGAGGTAAAGTAGTGTAAGTGCACCTACACGAATGACACACTAAGGCTGAGATTCAGAGACGAATCTAAGCGTGGACTCACGCTTCCATGCGTCAAAGTTCTATACAGATTTGACATATGGAAGCCAAAGTCTACGCATAGAATCGTCTCTGAATCTTAGCCTAAGATACGCATATTATAATATGTATGGGAATGTTCTGGTATTGCCATACATGGATACTCTGGATTGCGTATCTAGTAATAGTCTGTATAGTTATTATGAGCAAGTGATGGTTTGTCCAGAACTAAACTATCATGACATTAAAACCACAAGACGCACAACACAAGAATGAACAGGCAAGCGTGTACATCGTTGACGCATCGTCGCTGATGCAGGTGAGATTGCGGTCAAACGCAAGCCTATTCAGTATAAAAAAACTCATAATAATATCAATTTAATGAATTTATGTTTGGCTAGTATGTACCTGGGCTGCAACGAAAAGGTGCTTCCTGCCCAGCCAGTGGCTGATGCCACAGGTGACCAGGTTGAGGAGTGCGATGAAGAAACTGATGCTTAATACCACTATCATGGCGAATTGGTTCATGGAGCAGTCTGTGGACTGAACAAAGAACAAAAGTTTAACATTAGAAAGTAAAAATTTACGTGCATTACATCAAGTTATGGACTACCTACGCCTCATCGTGGATGAAAAATTTTAAGCCCTTTTAAGCCCTTATATAAAGTTTTTTTATGCTTATAGCTTGCTTATAGGAAAAATAGTCGTATGATATTGTTTGGACGAATTACTGATGTAAATTAAATTTTTAATTATTATTATTAAGTTATAATACTCTTGTATTATTACGTTTGCAAAAACGATAGTCTCCGTCAAATCCACAGTGATAATACTTATTTTCTTTCCAGAAACTATAGTTATGACAGAAAAGTAGACGTAATTGTGTTGGTAAACTCTCACCTGTTCAACGGTGGTGGAGTTTCGAGACAACCTTATCATTTCACAGAGAGTAAGGTCAACGCTTCCATTATCCACTGAAGTCATGAAGGCATCCACTATGAATGGCAGCCAAACCATGAAAGGGTTGATGCTGTAAAAAAAGTAAAATAATAACCGTATTCTCTATAAGAAGAACGTTTATTTGATATTTTTTTTCCATTCTATGGCACTGCACTTTTTGTCATCGCGCTAATCACAAAACTTTGCTCGTTAGACCATTTTTTGTCCTCTTATAGAGAAATGAAAATTCATAAATGGACAGAATCTAAACTATCATTAATCAGTTTAATCACACAAATATAGGAAAAGTGTATCAGTAGGTACCAGAACACTCCAGTTCCTGAAATACAGTTTAAAAGAACGAGGAATGAACGGCTTCATACTTTACGTGATACACTACATGTATAAAGGATGTTTCATTACAATGTACAAACTTACGAAATATAAACAATGAGTATCAGCAAAGACAGGAGGATGGTGTGCTTCAACAGCGGAGGCTTCAGCATCGGCAATGTCTGAGCTTTGATAGAAGACCAGAATCCTATAGCGGGGGCCTTTCCTTCCTCATCTAAGACTACAGAGTTCACCTGGGTAACAAAAAATACAGCCACTTTACTATTAAAACCAGCAAACTTAATTTGTTAATTATTTTTAATTTAAAAATATCGCTAAGGAGGATCAAGTCAGGCTATGTGAGTACATAGCCTGACTTGATCCTCCTTAGAAACACTAATGCAATGCGAGTGCATTGCATTAGTGTTTCAAGTAGGTACGCCGAAATTTTTGGATGTGTTCGTAGTGCAGTGCGGTGTCGCGCTTCGACATTCTAAGCCTGCGTGGCACTGTAATTAAGAAGGCTAGCGCATCAAACGAACAACTTTCGATACTCACCCGAAACATATCCCCACTTTGCCCGCTGTTTATCGCGAATATCCCCTTTAGCACTTTCAGGGCTTCATCGTCCTTACCCTCGCCAAGAAGGTACTTAGGGCTCTCGTACGAAAAGAAGACCCCAATCGCGCCTATCACCGCGGGGAAGGAGAAGATCAGATTCAGCAGCCGCCAGGAGTTGAAGTGGATGTCCAGAACCGGGATGTAGTAGGAGAACTTTAATGGCAGGATTGGTATCGAAAGCACTGAAAACGAAAGATAACATTGGGACGTGAGCGGAGACTCAAATAACGTTCGTTCTCAACCAATCAGTACAGAACAGTGGTACAGAATGTCTGGTCAATGTTACTGTACAAAACTCCTTCATTACCTGCCATTAATCCAGTTGAAGACAGAAACACACTGGTCGTAAGCAGCACAAAGGTACTTCGCTTTTCTATAGGCGTGTACTCACTCAGCAGCGTAAGCGAGAGAGCGTATGCGCCAGACACACTGGAACCAGAGTGATTATACAAGCTGTAATAGGTAATGATTGATAAAATCACAGTTTATTGCTTTTATCATAGTTTAGGTAACAACGATATATTATTCAAAATGCGAGACCGATACATAACCTGTGTTCATCGCATTGAGTAGTACGTACTATAATAAAACCAGTCATTAAGTAGGTATACAATAAAGAGTTTTTGTATTGTACTTATTGTAAAGTAACTGTTATACTAAGGCCGGCTCCACACGTTGGCCCCAACGTCGGCCCCAATGCCATCGCCCAACGTGTGGATTCTCTAAGGGGCACCATAGACGCTCAAGCAAACGTACGTTTGCTTGTCAGAATAACAACGCTTTTGCGTCAAGCGCGGATTTTGTGATACTCGAAATGCGCGCTTGATACAAAAGCGTTATTATTCTGACAAGCAAACGTCCGTTTTCTCGAGCGTCTAAGGTGCCCCTAAGTGGGAGTGGGAGTTTAAATGCGTGCGTGTAGAAGCATATACGTAGTTTAGGTTCTGGAATAACACTATAGGCTATAAAGGTATATACCACGAAGCTGCGGGCAGAAGCTAGTAAGATAATAGAGTAGTAAATAAATGTAATAATGTGAGAAAGCATTAGATCGAAGAGTACCGAAAGCTACGTTCAAATTGCTTGTATGTACGTATAATGATACGACTGAGAAATTTCGCGAGTAAAAATAGCTACTTGGCCGAGTACAAGTGAGGAGTAGGCGAACAAAACGTCACTTTTCCATTTTTTAACGTTTTTATTTTTTTGATTGATTCGTGTTGTCAACCCTGAGACACATCGTTTCATGCGTTAAAATCTCGACAAAAAGCTTTTTTTATGGTAGAAAATCGACTTCAAAACACAACTACTCCTTCAAAACACTACTACTCCTTCAAAATACTTTTTTAGTTTCTGTAAAAAAATTAAAATTGGAAAAGTGACGTTTTGTTCGCCTACTCCTCAAGTATGATAGCGATAAATACCTGCGATATATACATATTTGAGAATGTAGGTAAATACGAAACTGTATATAAAAAACTGTCGCCAAGCAGCCCATTGGAATGTCTAGCTGCATGTCGTTAGCATATTAGACTATAGATAATAATAGTACAAGAAAATTAAGACATTTTTTCTAGGTTTTATTTCTTTACTGCATCCTTTTCTATTGGCGTGTCTCGGAGGGCTTGGAAGACTAACTCTTATCTTCTACTCTATAATATTATTCCCTCGGTTCATCTGCCATCACCCCATTTGTGGGCTGCCCTGCTATAACGCGTTTATGGTAGGGCCGCAGGGCACGTGTCCCAAATAAGGAGTTTGTGATATAGAGTTTGTGAGATAATACAATTAGTTTTTCATCATACCTACCACAAAACAAAACTAATAAGTAGCCATAATCAGCAAGAACGGATTGTACTGAACTCTATTCAGTTGTTCCTAAGAATAAATACAAAAAGTAACAGTACAAAATGTAAGAAGAAAAGTATCCATTTTGGCGAAATCTAGTCTAAGCATTGTTTTTAAATTCTTACGCAGCAGAAGAGCAAAACTTTAGAAAGCTCAGCACGATCCAGTTGGGAGACAGGGCAGCCAGCGATCCTGATATGAAGGCCAGGGTCATAGAGAGGGAGAGGATCCTCCGTCGACCACGGGTGTCCGCCAAGTAGCCCCACACGTGTGACGTCAATATAATACCTGGAACAGAGACAATCCACGTATTTATTATTTTTTCTTATGGTTTATACCAGTAAAACATAATCGAAAGCATAGGTTCTCAATGCATTATCTGATTCTACTTTTATGTGTATGTTAATTTAGTCTGCAGGTGATCTGTGAGATTCTTCGACTACCTAAATGCGGGGTTTCATGAATCGATTGAGCAAACTTTTTTAAATGGGTGGTGCTGAACATTTTTTTTGAGTCTTAATTTTTTTTTTGTTTTTTACCACGATTGTGTTCGAAGATTATGTCCACGCTAAATATGGAATAGAACTGACTCTCATGATATTGATAACTGAAAATGCACTTCAAAGGTAAAAGGACAGACCATTTATAAAAACTCATTTGTTATAATCATCGTGTCATAGCTGTGGCAAAAATCCGTTACAAATAGAAATATGTGATGGCAGCCATATTTTCGAAAAATGTTTTTACTTACAGATACAATCAACAATGGCGTAAACAATAAATTATGCTAGAACTTAAAAAATAACGCAAAGAAACTTTATTTACGCTCACGGGTCTCACGACCCATCGACGCGCTAAAAATCTGATCAATAGGACCTTCAAACCAAGACTCAAATATGAGGGTGATGTAAAAGGTATTGTTTGATGTTTACAACTTTAAATACAATCTATTAGGTTAACCATTACATTATAAAATGTCAACTATTCAGATATACCTAGTAGGGCATTTCTCTAGTGTTAGTCTGATGCCTATTCTTCAAGATTAGAATCGATCGCCAAGCAGCAAGCACCTATCGAGTATTTCGGCAGCTATCTATATTTTTGAGAGCCAGTTGCTGCCGAAATACCTAATGGTTAAACCATGAAAAGAATTCTATAACAAAAACTTTATTTAAACGAGTCCCAAGAAACTGCTCATGAATATTAACTTGAAGATCCTGTTCTATACACACGCACATACACACACAACTGATGTTTGAGGCACGGCAAGGATGAAGAAACTTGCCACTTATCGTTGAAACTATTTTCCGTTTTTCTTTTAAGAAATATTACCAACAAATAGAATATGATTATGAGCTCTTATTCTACTGACCCACAAGCGGCACGGCTGCTATCATCCCCTGCTGGCTGCTGGTGGTGCCCAACTCGCAGGCGCTGCCCGGCACCAGGTACGACACGGAGAATATCTCAAACGCCATGCCCACGATAATGCTGCTGCACAGACCAAACGCCAGCAGATTGAACTTGCCGAACCCTGGGGAAGATTAACTGCATTTAGCAAGCAACTAAAGGTTTTTATATTTTTGATACGGATTGGCTGGTCATCTAGACAGCCATCTCCGCTTCACCAAACTATGATGATTGGACTAATTTAAAAAATTTCTTTAATTTGAGAAACGTTCAAAAACAAAATACACATGTAATCTAAAAAACTGGCCAAGTGCGAGTCACCTACTTATTATTCAGCGTGTGAATTCTGCAAACAAATTTCGAACCACACAGAGCTGAATTAGCGGTGAGATTCAAATTCCGTAAAACAAAACAAACTAATATTATTCAGCAAAACTCAGACGCCTGCGCGTGCGCGCCTCACTGACGAGCGTGATAGTAGAGTAATTTTTATAGAATAGCTCTGGCTTGATGTCAGTAATTTACAATTATTAATTGCTAACACTCTTCACAAGGACTTGGCGTGTACGTCGCGAACGACTTCATCTACTAGAATTACTATTGAATTAGGTTGCGTTTTATGATGCTATTTTGAACTTCGTTCATTTTTACTTTCTAGTAGATTAATTAGCGTTTGACTGCTATCACACCTAATATTAAGCATACCGGTGTCATAGATGCACAAATTAAGTAGAATAGTCGTAGACTAAACAATAAACGTGTGCAAAATGCCGTAATTTAAAAAGAACAAGTAATGGTGAAATCAACATAATTATTATACATGTTGTCTATATTGGTGATAGATAGTGAAAGAATGTGTTAATGAAATCCTCGGCGCACGAGATTGACTTACAAGAAACTTAGCACTTGATTGATTCACAAGAAAAATTTAAAACAGCTTGGTTGTAACTAGGTATAAAATATTAATGCCCTAAAGTTGCTATCAAGTTTGAGGTATCTACAGAAAAGGATTTAGATAATGACACTGATTTCGATTTAACTTAAGCTGCAATGATTCAAAAATAATTATACATTAAATAATTGTACCAGCATTTCGTCAAGTACGTAGTCGATACAGCCAGGCAACCAGCTTATAAGTACCTACGCATTCACGAACAAAGCTGATGTTCAGAGAAAGCTCACCTGCCATCCTCAAAGCATCTTCAAAAGGCACTTTATCTTGCTTTACCACCATTTTGTAACACTAATTTTATCAAAATTAATTAAATAATACTAAAACTTTTTAGTTAAAAGATGATTTTAAATTACCGCGCGTGTTTTCCGGCCCACCGACAAGAGCGCATTGAAGGGTGAAACATTACAGCTGCAAGATGCCAACTACTACAATTAGATGTGTATAACTTGTGACGTTTCTCCTCTGAGTCTCCTCATCTCTCTCATTTTAAAATTAGGCATGTGTGCCAGTGAAAAGAGAAGCGTGACTACCCTGCCTGGGCTCAAAGCGACGACTGCGGCGCAAGTACGGATCTTTTCGGTCGATAAAATTCGATAAAATTGACAGTTCAAATCGATAAAACCCACTTTATCGATTTGAACTGTCACTTTTATCGAATATTATCGAATTTTATCAACCCGATAGATCCGCACTTTCGCCGCTGCTCCGCTTTAGCGTTGTGTCTTGTCCTTTTCCTTCGCATCAATTCGAACTGTCGCGCCACGACTCACCACGACACCTAGCAATCTGAATCTGGTTTTAATTTTATTTGATCACTAGTTCGCGGTTCACCCCCGCGATGACATTGGATTTCATGGATTTTATTTCTTTGTGCGAAACCCTAATTCTTTTTTTAAATAAAAGTAGCCCAAGTAATTCTTATACATTAGCTATCTGCCAGTGAAAGTCCCGTAAAATCGGCCCAGCCGTTTCGGAGATTACCCGGAACAAACAGACAGACAGACAAAAATTTTAAAAATGGTTGTTTTGCTATAGGTACCGTATATACTTTCATATGCATTTGGTAAAAGCTGTTATATTTTTATAGTTATATTACAAACAAATACTTCAATTTTATTTAGTTATATATTTTTACGACCTACAGTTTTTCAATACGAACTTTATACACATAAGAAAATTTCGAAACTCTCCTCTGCAAAGCTGTGGGAACCAGACGAACAGCACGATTCTCTCATAATTTATAATATCGCTTTCACTGGAAGACCACGCTTACTTTATTCATGCGTTTTATGAGTTTTATCAGGAGGCGTTTGCTCGAGTATTGTAAACAGTTCTAAAATAAACAACACATTGCTACTTGCAAATGACGCAATAATCCCACCATTCGTGGTGAAAGGCTTAAGTCGTCAACTCTGACTTTTTTGTGAACCGCCGCATTCTGGTATAGTCATCAAATTATCCAAATATTGGGACCACGAAGGAAGCTCATTCTTCATAGTAACCACAACTAATTTAATAGTAAGTTATATAGGTATACATTTTTTTTAACGTTTACTCGATGTAACACAAGTGGCAGTGTTTAAAATAAACACTTCAAAGGGCCACTCGTAAGCCAATGCTTTTTTATCCCGAGCCCGATCCTTGCCTGTATCCCGGTGACCACCCGACGACGGCTATCGTGTTGACTTCAAGCTGCCCTCGTTCACTCGAAACTCAAGAACGCTCGCGACGTCTAATGAAAAAACTTCTTCTACAATCTTAACGTCAAAGAGCATGGAACTTGGAGCTATATGCTGTCAGGAACTTCTTTCTAATGAAAAAAAAATCCTGGTAGCCGTGGGACTACCGGTAGACATGGGAATACTTGTACTTTGGGAAGGAATGAAGGGACGCGAACGACAAAGTTAACGCCCACGCATGTGCAGATCTTGACGGGACACGGAGGGATAGCCGAGTATCTCTACAGGTTTAGACTGAAGGACAGCCCCGCTTGTGAGTGCGACCCCGATGTGGACGAGACCGTTTGGCACGTTCTGTTAGAGTGCCCCCGTTTTTCGGCTGCGCGACTTGATCTGGAGTTCAAGATAGAAAAAAAGCTAGAGCAGTCGGATCTCCATAACATCTTGGCAGATCCAATTTGCAGGTCGGCATTCCTTTCCTATGCTGAAAAAACCTTCCTCATTGCAGCAAGACGTAACAGCAATCTTCCCCCCCCCGCAACCCAGACAAACGCCTCAAGTTCAGATCCAAAGCAGCGCACAGGCCACCAGTACCCAACAGGGAGTGATTCTGCGCACCACCGCAACATCCAATTTTTTGGCGTGTGGAGAAACTGGAGTGCCGAGGATCAGACTGAGAGGTGTGCCTCTATTCATGGACGACGCCAAGGAACGCCTAGGTATCAGTTTCTGCAAGCCTAGGGGACGTAAGTATGTTACCATCTCTCCAGGATTGGGATTGCTTCTGAATGGCAGCAATTTCAATATTTCCATGAAACGCAAGACCTATGACGCACTGCCAGTGACGAGGGTGTTGGAAAGCCAATGTCGACTGGTGCGATCACGAAACAAGACGATCGCGCTATTCGAGGCGGCAGACCAAACTTCCTTTTCTCAGGCATGTTCGATGCTTACTACGCTCGCAGAAGAAGCGGATACCATCGCCCGCGTAATTAGCGTAGACGCAATGGTGGTCGGTCACGAGAGGGGTGAAGTTACCGATCGTTTGGGTTGCATAAAAGCCTCAAAACACCATGAGATTGTTGTGTATGAGGATAGAGGTGAAAACCTAAGTTACCTCAAGAGGCTTGATGCAACCGACAGTTGGGGACATCCTGTACCAGACCCGAGCACCACCAGCGGCTCCCAGCGCATGCAGCAGAAAGCAGAGTCATCCGCCAAAAGTGCTGCCTTACAGAAGAGCCCCAAGCGTAAGCCATCAGGTCGTATCAGGGCGTTCGTGGACGCCTTCAGTTGTGCAGCACAAAACCTCCTAAGGCTAAAACCATCATTGCCCGAAAGAAAGGAGGAAAAGACGCGCCAGACTCAGGAAACACCAAGACCAGCACGAACGAGAGCCGACATGGGACAAGTCAGTCCGCCTCGCCTCAGACCGGCAAAGGAGCCGCGAGACCACGCAATAAACGCCTTCATCGAGTACCTAGCTATAACCAAAGCGAACATAGTGGTCGACACTATGATCTGCAAGAAGATCCTGCAGTGTTATCAGCTGGGAGGCGCCATCTATGACAATCTCTTGAAGGCGTACCTTGAGGAGGAAGAAGCTGCCATATACAATAACAACGACGGCCTAGTCCTCAGGGGTCAGATGGCTGGCAGTTATATGGCAGCTTTTAATGCAACGAGTGGCTTTGTGGCTCTAGCAAAGGAGGAGACGGAGCGGACTGGTTTAACCAAATTCTCTATCCCACATGACGATCCAATCTTGGTCGTTGCTCGGCGAACTCGAACAATGCTAGATGACAGGATACTTGAGACAGCGAAGTCCGTCTCGGGAATCTCTGAAGTCGAAGCATCTTGGGATGACTGGGCGATGCCTAGGATTGAATGGGTTAATGGGGTTCCGGGAGGCGGTAAAACAACATGGATTGTTGGCAACTTCGATGGAAGCAGGGACGTTATCATCACCACAACGACAGAAGCAGCCAAGGACTTGCGAGAGAAACTAGCGTACCGAATAGGTGACTTGGTCAAAACCAGGGTGCGCACTATGGCCTCTATCTTAGTTAATGGTTTCAGAGCATCAGACAAGTGCAATCGCCTTTTGGTTGATGAGGCGCTCTTAAACCATTTCGGGGCCGTAGTCATGGCAAGTCGGCTATCTGGTGCTAACGAGCTGCTTCTCATCGGAGACGTCAACCAGTTGCCTTTTATTGACAGAGAGAACCTCTTTGTCCTAAGGTACTGTCGTCCAAACCTGGTAACAACAATCACCCAGGAACTGTTGTGTACGCATCGGAACCCAATGGATGTCGCCTACGCCCTTCGGGAGGTGTACTCCGGCATCTATTCATCAGTGCCCAAAGTTCTCTCTCTGAAGCTGAAGCGGTTTACAGGTTCGCAAATACCCGTTACCCTCCCTAACACTCTCTTCCTAGTACACACACAGGAAGAGAAAGAATCTCTAATCACCAAGGGATACGGGGGAGGCATAGGGTCGCGAATCTTGACCATTCACGAAGCACAGGGACTGACGTATGAGACGGTAATCGTCGTGCAAACAAAAAATCAAAAGCTGAAGCTGCACGACAGCGTCCCACATGCGGTGGTGGCATTGTCGCGTCATCGGAGTAGTTGTACATACTACACCGACACTAGCGACGACGCGATAGGCCGCTTCGTGATGAGGGTGAAGGCAGTTTCCACCAAAAGAATCATGGACTACAACCTCAAAATGGCCATCAGAGATGGGAATAACGTGGTGGCGGAGGCCATCGCAGAGTTCGAACGAAGGGGCGGAGACGGGGAGTTGACATAGGATGAGTGAATTGGGTGGACAACCGGAGTGGCCATGGTCACTGGAATGACCCTGCTTGCAGTGGCGTCGTGTGGCGGGTCGCCCTCTTCCCTCCAAAATGGTTGAGGAGAGCGATGGCTGGCACATGCGTCACACTCGTGAACGGGTGCTGCTTGTGGGATCTCGTCCGCTCCGATTGTGTACTTAATAAACTACTGTAAATATAGTCTTAATTGTAATATTTATAGTTAGATACCTGAACTACTCTTCACAAACGAATTTAGAAGTATTTATATAAAGTTATTTTTATGTATGTATGTATATCACCATAGTTATGCCTTCGGAGTATTCTTTTTGTTAATTTAATGATGTGATGTGAAAATTGCAAGAAATAGTTTGATTAGCAAAAAAAGGGTGCGAGCCCTGGAGCTTGCAGAGTGTAAATGTAAACAATAAAAAAAAAAAAAAAAAAAAAAAAAAAAAAAAGGAATGAAGGGTTGGTTCAATAAACAACTACATAAGTTTCAATGTATTTTATTTATTCAGTACCCGTCAGAGGGAGACCGTCTTTTTATTTTTGTGCATGTTCTTGTTCGTTATCTGCTTCCTCTGTTTGGAAATTATCGATCGCAGATATCACACACCTAGCTGAACGGATTGTTAATAAGAGCTTAGAGAATTCCTCGTCGACTCCTTTGAAGCGGTGACTAGGACCGGGCTGTTCTGTGCAGAGCATCGAGGGTCCAATGTTGTCGAAGCACAGTCCTCATCGTCTGTTCTTGCTATCTCTCCGTACGCTCAATCTGAGTCGCTTTGGGACGCCAGAAGACACATAGGTAGTGGAGATGCGGGCTGTTTGGAGGCTGACGGGGTTTCATAAATCTTCAAATGGTTGTCGGATTTTGGTCTCAAACGATAGGCCTGTTGTCGCTCTTTACAATTTACAAATTACATGCAAAAAAACTCATTTGTGAAGGCGATGAGCGCAGTTAGCACACCTTTGTTTTTTGGGGGCTGCTATGTGTTGAAGCCTTGCGTTAAGCTAGCCTACTTTTTGTATATTATATGTAAACTATTATCAATTTTTTTATTATTAAATTTTTTTTTTAATAATGTAATTATTAAAAAAATCGTTCGAAATAATTCATTTCATGTTAATTAATAACACCGCAAAACAAAACAGTTTTGTTTGCGTAAAACTTGCAAAATCATGGTGTTGAGTTAGTGAATGATAATGAAATATAACCTTTGTACTGTAATACATAATTATTTTAGCTGTGTAATCAGTTCATTGGACTACTATAATAAAATTAACTCAAAAGTAACAGTGTATGTTGGGGGAAGAAAGTATTTTTTTAAAACAACTTGTTTTTTATTTCAAAGATCGTTTTGTTTTTTTTACATAATTTCTGACCACTAGCTCATGTGATGTTGTGATCTAAGTTGGCGGATACGGTAAACCTACTCGTAGATGTCAAAGTTCTGGGTGGTAGGTACTACAGAACATAATTATAATAGTGTGTTACTGCAACTGTTATGGGCTGGTATTATGCTTATCTTCAGATAATCTATCTGCTTGCCTCGTTATACAAGTGTAAAAATAAATGCTTTTGTTAAACATCAAATAACAAAGAAAACTACAATTTACATGAAGCAAAAAAATCTGGTTGTACAGTAGTATTGGTAGTGGATGATAAAAACATAATTGATTTCGGGAAACTTTTAGATGCAGAATCTTTGTGGAAATTATATAATTTTAGTGTTTCATTTTTATTGTGTTAATATAAAGTAATAATTTTATTTATTTGTACCGTATTCGTATGTGGTATTGTAGGTAGGTAATCTTAAATTGACATATACAAATATAAATTAATTATTTTATTGACTTGTGAAAATTTGCACGCCTGAAAAGGCAAAAACGATACACGTTCTTTTCTATAATAACAATTAGTTCTGCAACCTTATTTAATTTGCAAATAAATTATTTGGATTTTTTAACTGATTTGAATTTTGACAGATTTTAAACTTCAGTGTGGTACTTGATTCAGGTAGCCCGGGGCCTTACCGGCTAACAATCTCGTGTTCGTTTTCGACTCCAACCCGATTAAGACCAGCGGTTGCTAGGTCTTCGGCTGGAAGGAATTGTCTATAATGTTCGCTGGTTATCATTTTAAAACAAACGTTGTTAAGGAAACAAGTTCTTACAAAACGAAAAGAAGCGAAAACTCTAGACAACTCCTTCCACACGAAGACTAGAGGCCGCTGGTTTTAATCGGTTTGGAATTGAAAACGAACACGAGATTGTTAGCCGGTAAGGCAGCAAGTCAGCATTACAAAATATCCACCACGCAAAAAGCCATATCACACCACTCTTGCTTGATTATTTATTCTGTAATATAGTCAAATATATGCTATTTGACTATATTACAGAATAAATAATCATTATCAGAATGTAAATAAGAACTACTTCAAAGAAGATATTAAAAATCTTAATGTTAAATCGTGGTTAAATCAAATCGAAATAATGTTATAAATCATGATGACATTACACAACATATCGTAATTTAATTTAATGTACAAGATAATATTTTATATATTTACACTTGTCTCAAAATGACGCACTTATATGGTAGAGAAGTGTGAAATGTATTTGGAGTAGCTTATTATACATGAGTTGAGATTTAAATACTTAAGAGCCTACTAGTCCACGGCGCGAACTAATCGGTGGGCGCGGCTAAAATGCATGCTATTTCGTCTAACATTCGTGGAAACAGGTAAGACTTAGCGATAAGTAGTACGAAGCTAATGCTCGCGCATACACACTCTCGCAAGATCGCGTAATCTTTAACGCGATGGTTCGTTTCGAAAACCGGCGCGCAAAAATGTACGAATTGGCTTCTGGTGCTTGGGTTTTTACGAAAAACTACTGAATGTATTTAGTCAAACCAAAGTTATTTAAAATGTCAACTAGCCTAAGCTTGTTTATATGTACATTATTTTGGAGTTTTCGTAATCCTTTTGTATTTTATTTACGTTCAAACTTGCGTTAAAATACGTGCTAAAATACAGATGTTTGAAGGCTCATTACTTTCAAGCCAGTTATTTTTTTTTCTGTATAATTTGCATAATAACCTAGATAACGAAGAGATAAATGAATATTATTCTTAACTTTGGACTTAAAATGTCAAGTAGTGGAGTAATCACCCAAGTACGGTTGTATGGAGAAATTAATGGCTTGTTCATTCTTAAGTACCTCGTGCAGAAGAACACTTTTCTGCTAGTTAAAATACTAAAGTGCGAGTCGCCACCGCGCCGCTATGAATGGCCGTGTGGTCCTGTTGAATAAAGCAGCCCTCACCCCTAATTGATGATTGATGGATAAGCATCAATCGCGGACCACTAGAAAACCATGGAAAAACCACAATCCCCACTTGATGCATATCGTATCGTCTATTGTGGTTGTGGTTGCGGATTGATCAAAATCTAGTCCAAGCACGGCACCCGCTTTTACCTATGCTTCTACGACATCTATTTAAAAAAATTGTTTCATAACCTTTGCGTGTTCAGTGCAGACGCGGCGGTAAATAAGCCGTGGTGCGCAAGTGATGTATGTAGCGTAAAGCGGAGCAGTCGTCGCTTTGAGCCCAGGCAGGGCTTCGAGACAGCACTGTCAGGCCGTATTTCCGTTCTTGTCTATTTCGTGGTTTTTGTTATGGATTTGCATCAAGCCGCGCTTGCGCATTAGATATCTTGTAATCCGCTCTGGATGCAAAAGCATGGTTATTTTGACAGCAAAACACATACTTGCATAAGCGTCTACGGTCTGCATATGGTGAAAAACAGAATATTGTAGTACTTCAAATGAAATAGTACGGACAACTTCATCGTAGGTAGGTACGCGTAGATTCTATCGTAGTACGTAGATTAAATAGCCTTTCCCTTATTTTACTTGGGGTCTGCGCTGATTTCGTCGTAAAATCAAACAAAGAACTTTATAGTAAAAATTTATTTTAATATGTTCTCTTATGTACTTATGTATTAAAAAACCTAAAATACATTAAAATTAACTAACTTAATTAAGATTCTGACAATTCGAACGATATTGAATTAACTATTTAAAAATATACAAACATACATTAATTTTTGCTGTTCATTGTTTTATCGGTGGGTAAAAACAATGACACCACGATGCCACCTGTAAAAGTGAATTACATTTTGTAAAAACATGGTAAAAAATAAATTCAGGAAAGTCTATTAAGTACCTACGTATAATTTGTAGGTATAGTACCTACAGTATTTAAACTAACATGTCATTTATCCGTCTGTCCGTAAATAAATGAGAAAGTGTGTTTGTTGGTTTGTCCTTCTTACACCCACCAAGGGAGCTACGGATTAACGTGATTTTTGTTATAGATATACCTACCTAGTTTATGGATCGGAGAGTAACACAGTCTACTTTTTATCTCGGAAAAATGCATCGTTTCTGTGGGAAGCTCGACGAGGACGAAACCTTGGGCAGAAGCTAGTCATACTATAAAAAGACTTGTACCTATGCAAGTACGGAACTTTGCGATCCATTGCGATAGTTAAATTGACAGTTCGATGAGTTAAAATTAGAGATAGGAAGTTTGTTGTTGAATTTTTTTCGAAAACGAAACCCAGTCTTTTCCCGAGAACGAAAACTAATCTCCGAAACTAGTTACAAGTAAAACTTGTCGTTCAATTGTCATTGCATTGACCGAATAACTAATTTCGCGAAGTGATTTTCGTGTGAAAACAGCGGCGAGCGACGGTAAAACCATTTATATTTATGTTAAAACAGTCTTCGTTCAGTATTCAAATAGTGAGACGCAAATATTCACTTCAAATTGAAGAAAGTAGATTCGGCTTCGTTTCGTTTTCAAATGAATCAAGAACTACCTACCTATCTCTAAATTAAAATGTTAACAATTCGAACTGTCAATTTTATTTATCAAAAAGATCGGTACTTGCACTGCAGGTTAAATAAAAGCTTGTAAAAGTCACACGTGGATGAAATTGAACACGACCACAAATCTCTAAGCACGACTACAGATCTCTAAGCACGACCACAGATGACTAAGCACGACCACAGATCTCTAAGCACGACCACAGATGACTAAGCACGACCACAGATCTCTAAGCACGACCATAGATCTCTAACCACGACAACTAGTACAAGATACTCACTGAACACGAACACGGACCAAATGTAGAAAGTGAGCGAGCAGTCAGTGGTGATGACGGCGCCCACGAGGTTGACGCCCGCCAGCGAGCACGCGCGCGCCACCATCATGCACAGGCTCGTCACCATGCCTCTGGGAGACAATGGTGCAAGAATTACGATATAGCGATCATAAGAAGTCAACCAGGGGCCTTACCGGCTAGCAATCTCGTGGTCGTTTTCAATTCCAAACCGATTAAAACCAGCGGTCACTAGTCTTCGTGTGGAAGGAATAGTGTAGAATTTTCAGTGGTTATGGAAACAAAGTTACAAAACGAAAAGAAGCGACAACTTTTGACAACTCCTTCCACACGAAGACTAGTGACCGCTGGTTTCGTATTGATTTCGTAATCGGTTTGGTATTGAAAACGAACACGAGATTGTTAGCCGGTAAGGCAGCTGTACGGAGCACATTACGATTTTACAACCCCGTATATTTCAATAATCATCAAAACGAGTGCACTTTGACACGCCGCGACGGACGCACGCGGACGAGTGAGTATCGGAAAAATCGTGTCAATAAAATATAATTACAATCTTTAACTATTATTTACTACATTCAGGGTTCTAACTTGGACCCTACATGTACAAGCAAATAATAGTTAAAGATTGTAATGTAATGTAAAATGTAAATGTAAAGAATGTAATGTATTTTATTGACACGATTTATCCGATTCTCGTTTGTCCGCGTGCGTCCATCGCAGCGTGTCAAAGTGCACTCGTCTGTATGAATAATATGCGGATATCCAAAATCGTAATGTACTCTGAACACAAACAATTTCTATAATTTCAAGTGCCTTTTTGCAAAATCGTAATGTGGAGTACACAAATAAATTCTACAATTTCTATTACCTTTTTGATTTGTTTTTCTTTTTAAGAATTAAAGATAATCAAGACCCGTCATCATTTTGAACCGATGTTGGCTCAGTGCTAGTGCCGTCGGGCGCGGATCTTGTAGGCCGGAGGTTCGAATCCTACAATAAGCTTGAGCTTTCGGTGAAACAAAACATCGTAATACAACCCTAGCATGGTAGCATTTTCTACTGCTCACCTGACTAGCTACTATCATCTCATTGAAAATCTGTACTTTTGAATTACCAAATGATTTGTCAATAAGATTTAGACAAGCATACAAAATTTCAGGCTATTGGATTGAATGGGCGAAATCGAGTCAAATTTTGTAACTCGGGTTACAATTTTTTTTCCATTCATAATAATTATTGAAACATGAAAATATTATACTTAATAATAATTTGGGAACGTTGCCTACTGGTAGCGGATTATTAGATTAAGATTGTAAATAAATTAGTGTGTATTTTATTTAGTTATTTTAGTTTATGTTGTTTACTTTTTCTGTGAAAATAAGTAGTTAGGTTTAATAAAAGCTTGAGGTAAGATCAAGGCGAGCATGCTGCATCGTCGACAAACAAAATACAGATGTATTAACTCAGTAACTTACCTATAAGCTGTGGGGTAAAGGTCAACACAATAAGCTGCTAAGCTTGGAACTCCGATAGTCGACGTCTGGAACAACACGAAGAACGCGAGACTGGCCGCCGGCTGGTAGAGGTCCACCAGGGTGCCGCTGACGCCAGAGATCAGCAGCCACGAGATCAGCACCAGGCGCCGGCGGGAGGCCGCCTTGGACACAACCAGCGTCACGGCGCAGAAGAACAGCCCGTAGAGGATCCCGGAGTATATGGTGTTGGTTGAAATCGTGTCGTTACAGACGTACTGGAAATTGAAGAAATATTGCTGAGGATACGCTAAAAAGATTCTTAAGACACAAAAACACGCCTGGATTAATTAAGTACTTTACAATGTCTCGGTAATATTACACGTAACCGGCGGAAGTAGGTATACATAAAAAGGTTTCATCTAATGTGCCAGAAGGAAAAAAGAATGAGCGGATAGAGTGATATCGTGTCTCTTCCTCTCTCGCGAGAGAAGCAGGAGCCAGAGCCTAGAGAAGTGGCGTTTGCTACGAAGCGACTCTCGTCATCGCTTCAACATTATGAAATTAAGTTATTACTGTCGATTCTGTCGTTTCATATCCAAACCTTATTTTAGTTTCGTTCTCTCTCTTTCTAATACATAACATGAGAAAGAGACGGAAAGTATTTGACAGAACTAAATTTAGTTTTAGAGCTGTCAAATATCTTCCATCCTTGATAAATTAGAAGCCATTGTATTCATTGCTGATAAGTTAACGCTAGACACAAGCAAGTTGATTATTTTGACGGCTCTATATGCTTACCAATGCCAATGACATGCTGTCTCGTTACCTACCTCGCAGAATAAAAGAAATAGTAACGCAATGTCATAACGTGAAGGGTCTTGAGCTACAGACTATAAAGTTTCTATGCGTTCTAAAAAGAAGCTGAACCTCACACTAGTGTCCTCTGTAATCCCGTGAGACATGGCCGTGTTGTTCCCTCCAAACAGCCTGTTGCAGAACGTCTTCTCATTGTTCCACCCGCCAGAGAACGAGTTGAAGAAGATGTTCACTATAGTCGGGTACCACATCACGAAGGCGTTATTTCTGAAAGAATATGAATATATAAACTGAAATATATGCTCGTGAAGTCTGCCGCGCCAAGCAGTAATGTGCAAGCATTACTGTGTTCCCGTTTGATGAGCAGAGTAGCCAGTGAAATTGCTGGGCTTATGAGACTTAATACCTAATGTCTCAGGGTAACGAACGCACTGCAGTGTCGTGCAGACCTTTGTGTTTCGAAGTTCTGACTGGCACTGCAATTGTTATGGGCTAGCGTTATGCTTACCATGAGGCAAACGACCAGCTCGTTTCTTTACCAAATAACATAAAAAAAATAATAAGGCAATGTGATATATATAACCCCCCAACGATCACAGATTTTAGTGATTTTGCTCATAGTTAGTAGAATTAGCTCAGTTTACGCCAGCTAAAACAATTTTTAAACCCAAAATGTGGTCCAACTGAATATAGCCTCGGCCTCCAAATGCAAGCAACAAATAACCACTGCGTCCAGTTCCTTGAAACTTACGTGCTGCAGCAAATAGCCATCAAGTAGAACAGCTGCAGCGTCCTCCACAGCAGAGGTGGCTTGAAGATCGGCACCGTCTGCTTCACCACGGACTCCCAGAACGACATATTTTGTTCTGACGCTATATCATCCGTGGTGATAAGGTGCTGAACCTAAAATTATAAAGGATGGGCTTAAGTTATTGCTGTTATATTATTTCTACTCGGCTACTACATTTAAGGACCTTGTAGCCTATAAGATATTTGTTGTTTAGCTGATACTACTTATTGGTATGGTAATTTGCCAAGGTTACTGTTGCTCGCCAATGCAGCTCTTGGAACACATCGATGGAATTATGTTGATTAAGGATGGTTATAACCAGCGCGGCGAGCACTAGAAGATATTCAATAAAATTAAAGAACAGATAATAGTACAAGTTAGTAATAATAAGCGAATTTAAAATACTGAATGCCTATTGCTAATTGAAGTTTACTTTACGATTGCTATTCAAAAACGTACACGGTTGTTGAGATCGTTTTTCTTTCAGGCGTTTTAGTTTCCAATCGAATATAAGAATCCTTTGAAAGTCCTTTTTTTTGTACGAACGGCTAACGAGACGACCGTGTCGTTGGCCTCATTAACAATTGCAGTGACCCTCAGAATGAAGCACAAAGGCCTGTGTGGCACTGAATAGCGCTCGTTACCCTGAGATACTAAGTCTCATAAGCCCAATAATTATTAGCTTTCCCTTGGCCGGTTTATAGTTGTATACGTTGCCAAACGCCATGCAGAAATCAGTTACCAATCTCTGAAGAGAAAACGTGATTTAACAGGTTGTATCAAAACAATAGTACTTATATCTCGAACTGCATCTCCAATCAGCCAATCAAGGGTCGGCATAGATATCCAGTTTTGCAAATTATGATTAGCAATTTCTACGCTACTTTGATATCATAGCCGCAAAAGCTATTAACCTTACCTGATACTCGTCCTTCTTCCCACCATTCCACTCATGGATGCTCCTCAGGACCTCCAGAGCTTTCTTGTTGTCCCCTCTGCTGGCCAGAAACTTGGGGCTCTCGTGAAGGTAAGCTATCATCAGGCCCCCGATTCCCAGCGGCATTGCCAGTGCCAAGGTGAAGAGGCGCCAGGGACGGTAATTGATAACCAGGAAAGGAATAGGTAAGCTGAACTGCACTGGAAGCAGGAAGTAGGCTAAACCTGGAAATGAGAAAGAGAAATAGATAAATGAGATTCTTTGGACATATGTCTATGTATATGTTAGCATTGAGTAATTTACTCCTCACTGACTTTAACCAACATTTTTACTACAATTACTTAGGGCCGATTTTTCAATAGTCAGATAGCATCATGTTACATAATTCCCTGAATCAAGTCTGTGGTGAAGATATGAGACGTAAATAAATTGTATGGCATTCAAAAGAAATAAACCTTAGTTAGCTAACGGTCCATTAATTTTGAAATGAAGCCCCGAAAAACACACTAAAAACACGAAAATTCATCGATTGGACAATCAGTTTGTTAAAGTGCAATTGAAAAATCGGCCCTTAAATGACATAATAAATATATAAAAAATATATATAATATAATAAAGGTCGCTAGCTACCAAAAAAAAATATCAGCACCGCCAAATATATATGTTTTTTATTCTCTAGTGCAGCTTTTGGCGACGACGTGGTCGAAGATGAATATACCTAGATTAGGATTGACTCTCAAGTGCAGCAAAATACACCGATAGCCGAGGGATCACTAATAAATGCCCTACCACAATGCTATGGTTGCATTACGACGCTTTCTTTCACGGAAGCTGAAGCTTGTTGTAGGCTTCGAACCGTCAATCTACAGATAGCATCGAGATAATAACCCCGAGAGATGAAATACTGTACTATACGATCTCACAACAATGCTTGATTTGATTTTACTTAACAAATATCAGCGCTAAACCTATCAGCGCACGGGGAATAAGCGCGAGGCGGTGGCTTAGCCAATCAGAGCGCATTATGTATAGAAAAAATGGTAGAATTTATTTCGTGCAAACCCGACGTCACGGCACCTCTCGA
Organism: Crocallis elinguaria; assembly: GCA_907269065.1. Classification (NCBI taxonomy): domain Eukaryota; kingdom Metazoa; phylum Arthropoda; class Insecta; order Lepidoptera; family Geometridae; genus Crocallis; species Crocallis elinguaria. The sequence continues at coordinate 19,323,055 of OU026068.1, forward strand.
GGTTAGTATCTCGATGACAGATAGGTATACCGACGTTCGTACCACGCTATCATCGCTTCACTACGAATCAAGTAATTGGACATAACTTTATCTTGTCTATCTATTCTTTCATAATAATAATTTGCAATTTGCCAAAGTCATGCAAGGCCACACTACACACGTGTCTCTACATGATATTTGTTTCTATCAAACACGAGCTTTTCTCGTGATCCGATAAAAAAACATGTGCTATTGCCATTTTGGTATGTATTGTATGGTGGTAATAATTTAGATTTTTATCGCAATTAAAGAAATTTATCAAAATTTTTGATTAATTTGCCTGCACCCTGCCCGATTACCCTCTGTAATCGGGCAGGGTGCAAGCAGGCAGACGTTAAATTGATTTATCAACCTGCCTAAGGACAAATAGCTGTTACTAGACTGAAACTAAAAATCACCTACTTATTTTAAATTGGTTTTGTGACATTTGACACTCAATCGCCATTTTTTTTTAATCTTTCTATTTTATCTATTAACTAATTATAATTTTTATTTCGAATTATAACAATCCAAATGCGTATTAAACAACTGTACCGTTATTCGAAACCTAATTAATACATGAGAGTAGCGTACTTCATTATCGTTCCGTACTAGCCGTGCTGTGATTGGCCCTGCTCGTATCCGTCGTCCCGCCGTCCAATCAGCGTCGACTTCCGCTCTCTTTTAGCGCCTCCCCCCACCATCACCACCGCGGGCAGTGCGCTGCGCGCAACTTAGCTTCATTGGCGTTTGGATTTTCGTCCAGAGCGGTCGTAAATATTAAAAACTAATAGTTTACGAACCCAGTCGTGCTATTGATATTGAAAAATATCTTTTACTTGCTTATATATTTATATAACTATATAAATATATTTGAAGCAATCGGTAAGTAGGCAATTTAACGGTATTACCGTTCGGCTTTCATTACCAATTTTTTGAACAAAAATATTACTCTTTGGGAGAATGCTCGAGGCCCCGCCTTACATTCTCAACATAATAAGCGGCAACCGCATACCTTTCAAACGTGCCGAACAACCACACTACTCAAATACCTCATTCTCTAGAAATGACACGGGTTATTCACAATATGCACAGTTGCACACTCAAGGTGTCATAAAAGTTGCAAAACAATCTCCAAGCTTTGTATCGTCGATGTTTCTCAGACTACAAAGCGACGGTACGATGAGACCAATTTTCAACTTGAAAACCTGAACAAATATGTCGCCACCGACAATTTCAGGTTTCAGGTGATGATTCACCGTGTGCCAGACTTCCTTCAAAAGAAGACTGGATGGCCAAAATATACCTTCATCAGGCCTACTTTCATATTCCAATGTCGTCGAATCATCAATGCTTCCTTCGGTTCATGTACGACGACATAATTTACGATGACATGCATACCATTCGAGCTCAGCTCGGCTCCAAGAACATTTGCCTCTGTAAGCAATTGGATAGCTCAAAAGCTGCGAGAACAAGGCTTGCGAATATTAGTGTATCTCGGCGATTATCTTCTAGCCCATCAGAACCCACATACACTACAGAGCCACATGGCAACTGCCACTAGCTTTTTCGAACACCTGGGGTGGAAGATAAACAAAGAAAAATCATTACCGGAAAGGTCACTAAACAGACTCAAAAACGAACTGTCGGCAAGGATAAAATCGAAAACAACAAATCTGAAAGAATTTTAAAAACTGACAAGAGTTCTCAACTTTGCGATTTTTGTCGTTCCAAGAGGACGGCTAAACTATCGAACGCTTTACAAGTGAACACACTAATAAAGTCCCGAGCACTTGCTGCTATATTGAACCCGAAGGCATTACAGGACAGTTCCTGTATCCACCATTGCAGTCAATGGTGGGTGAAAAACTGCACAACCAGTTCTTGCATACACCATCCTCAGCCATAACATTACCTAACTACAGATGCGAGCGACATAGGATGGGGCGGCAAATTGAACAACCAAGACTTTCACGAGCTTGGTTGCAGACCGAACCAAATCTTCATTGCAATCAGAAAGAAATGATTGCAATAATAAGAATCCTACAAGATCAATGTCACTACCTCCAATCGAGTGCACTACTAATTCAATGCGACATCAGGACAGTACTGTCACATCTTCGCAACGAAGGCGGTACGAAGTCACAAGCATGGGTGAATCTTATAGCCAAAAAGGTACTCTCGATCTTAGACTAATACAATATTCACATAACAATTTATCACCTACCAAGCAATTGCAACACAGATGCAGATCACATGTCTCGCCAAAAACCTCGCCCAGAGTGGCAACTTCTTCCAAAGGTAACGAATGCGATATTCGAGAAATGGGACGAACCGGAAATAGACATTTTCGCGTCCCGCCAAGCCCACGTGGTTGTCAAATATTGAACGATCGATAGATGGGATTCTCAAACTCAATGTTACGATGCCCTTGGAATGACCCGGAACTGCAAACTAGCTTGGATGTTCCCGCCACCATACCTAATACCAAAAGTGTTGAACCACTTGAACAATAGTAATATTTAAACTTTCGCGATTCGGATACATTGTTTATTTTAAAGAACGGGACTTAATCGCGTTTCGCGATAAAAACATAGGTTTATATTTACCTTGACGTTTCGATCAAGTTGCATTGATCGGGGTCACGAGAAAACTGGAGAATACGGGTGTCAGCATCAATAAAATGTGTGTGTTGTTACCAACTACCCACATTTGGCGTTATAAAAGTCTGGGCTTGTCACGACACACCACTTGAACAAGTCTACAGGAGTTTAACTAATAGTCGTTCCATTATGAGAAAAAGTGTAAAGGAGACCAGACTTGAAAAACAGAGCACTGAGCTCCCCCCGCCCCCCATTTACGATCAAGGATCTATCCTTTGTCCTAATAGACGTAACCACCGGCCAACCTCCGCCGAGAGTAAAAGAAATGACACGGGAAGTCTGGAGATGTGGGGTTGAGATCAGAGCTTAACCGACTGGAATGAACAACAGAAATAATTTCTATCTTCTGCTTGGAGACAGTCCACCTTAAACACATACAAACCAGTCTGGAAAAGGTGGCTCTCATGGTGCGATAAGAACTCTGTTAGTCCACGGAAACCTGACGGATCACAACCGGCTAGATTTTTGGGTTGATTTACATCAAAAAGAAAACTATCTTTAAGTACAATACTAGTTCACAAACCAGTGGTATCGACTTTCTCTGACCCAAATGACATTAGTCAGCTTAGTTCGCATGCGCTTGTAAAACAAGTTTTAAAATCACTATCAATAAGATATCAAATCATTTCACTAGCCAAACCGAAACAGCACAATCGCCCGTTTGGAACATCGATACTTTGTTACATCATCTCAGCCAGAACTCCACCGAGAAAATGAGCTTGTATGCAACTTCAGGGCACACAGCTGCTATCCTCCTCCTATGCTCAGTACGAAGAATACACGACTTGACTCTCCTTAGAGTCGTCGACTCGCGGAGCATTGCCAAATATCCCAAAATAGCATAGTTCTTTGGCCTACATATGAATCAAAAACCGACACCTCCAAACAACAACAATCGGGTTGGAAACTTTTACAAAACGAAAATAGTCGAAATTTAGATCCAGTCTACTGGGTCTCTAGATACAATAATCAATGGAAAGGCGAGAAGCTATTAATTCAGACTATCTATTTATTACCACTTACGACAAACCAAAACCAGCTACACGAGCCATGATCGCTGGCTGGGTGAAAGTATCCTTAAAGAAGCATACACTGAAGCCATGCCTGGCAGCCTTCGATCGGCAGTCGCATCAATAAACTGAATAGAAAACATCAAATTCAACGACATAATGACAAGAGGAAATTGGGAATCACCCAATACTTTCAAAAAGTTTTATCGCAGGGAAATCTTGCCCTCTAATGTAAACTCAAATCAATCGCGACATGCTTTGAGCCTATTAGCTAAAACCTAATTGTAACTTTATCAAATGATACTTTGCCATTCTTTAAACTTTGCTATATATACCTATCGGTGATTTAGTACTATAAGAAACGATAATTTACTTAAAAGTTTCGTTTCTATCAATATTATATACACTAGTAAAATAAAATCACATTGGCGTCACCATCACCACCAGGCGATAACAAACACATCTCTCATGTATTAATTAGGTTTCGAATAACGGTACAGTTGTTTAATAGTGATGTTTTACCTACAAATAAAACATTTATTAAACATACTTACCTTATTCGAAACCTAATACTTTAAATTCCTGCCTGGTGGCCATAACATGAGAAAACCAATGAAGCTAAGTTGCGCGCAGCGCACTGCCCGCGGTGGTGATGGTGGGGGGAGGCGCTAAAAGAGAGCGGAAGTCGACGCTGATTGGACGGCGGGACGACGGATACGAGCAGGGCCAATCACAGCACGGCTAGTACGGAACGATAATGAAGTACGCTACTCTCATGTATTAATTAGGTTTCGAATAAGGTAAGTATGTTTAATAAATGTTTTATTTGTAGGTAAAACATCACTATTATGCAATAACTTCGGTTATATAGTTATCGCAAATCTTTTTGTGCTCTCTGAACGTACGCCCGAGTACACAACCGTGAATGGTGCATTTGATTGGTTAAATTTCGCTCATGTGTGTACAAGCTATGCACTAACACTAATCCACGGTGCACAGATTCCCTTCGCACGTTCCTCTGACACCTACAATATGCGTTCTGCGCACCCACTCGCGCTTACCTCAGAGGGCTTAAAAAGATTTACGATAACAACAACTGCATCACATCGGATTTGGCATCTCTAATTTCTCTATAGCTCTATATTCTATAAAAAAGTTTATGGGTAGGTAATCATACGCACGTCTGCATGATCACTGCAAGAAAAAGCTTACTGAAAGAAAAGCACTCGGCCACCAGATTCACGCTGTTCATGATGAAGAGGTACTTGCTGCGGTGGCTGGACCCCGTGCACTCCCCCAGTATCGTCATCGTCAGGGTATAGCTGGCGTTTGAGCTGGAATCGCAAAACAATAGAGGTACCTATCTAAGATGTTTGTAAATAAGTGCGTTACTTGAAAATAACGTAAGAAGTTTTTTGGGTTTCCGAGCATCGACTGTGATCGAATGCTAAACTTATCTAGCTTTTGATTATGATCCTGCTCGATGTTAAAAAAAATAATGTGAAAAGTGGCAAACTAAGAACAAGGCCTTTCTTTCATGCGTGTACCAAAATAACAGTCTTAGGCTGAGATTCAGAGACGAATCTAAGCGTGGACTCAGGCTTCCATACGTCAAAATTCTATACAGTTTTGACATATGGAAGCCAAAGTCTACGCTTAGAATCGTCTCTGAATCTTAGCCTTAGAGACTTTGAAAAAGCCACGAATCAACTGCTTCTACTACTAGCACTTTTGAACATCAATGGCGATACCAGAGCCATTTCCAGTACACGTACCTACTTTTCTAGGAAAAGAGTCTTGGCACCCAACTCGCACATCAATGATGAAAGAATGTAGACGTTATGCGCAATACTAGACGGCAACCAAAAAAATCGACATGTTTAAGGTTCGTAACTTTTACACTACAAGCGCTATAGGTGATTCTAATCTGATTTGGACAGCTAACGGTCGGCCACTTGACATGTTCTAAATAGTTGGAACTGTCCCATGAGTCTTGAGCTCTTGATTCTTTAGCGAGGCACACTCCTCTCTCAAAATTCGATGCATAAACAAGTTTCAGCACAGAAATTAAATTATATCTTGCGTTTGGATTGAATCCATCAATCAAGGCACTATCATTCAAAACATGTTTATCAGTTCGAAATATTTGTAATGATAAAAAAATTGTTTGGTGTTCATGTGAAATGTACGAACAAATTGGCGTCAGGTAATTAGCAAAATAACAGATGATATCAGTAGAACCAGCTATTGACTGTTTTAAGAGTTACTTCAAATGTTTCAGCGCCAGTTGGCTTCTAACAAGCTAGCGGCGGCTAAGGAAAGAACGAAATTTGCAAGGTAATTGAGTATTTTTAGTAGAGCTATAAAAAAGTAACGAGAAATTGTGTACCCGTATGTATGCGTTACTTAATCCATCGGTATTCGTTACTTTCGTATCGATACGTTACTCGTTACTTCTAATATAATTGAGTACAATATGAAGCATCGTATCGAGTCGCATCGCGTACCGAACTTAGCATCATACGTTGTATTCATTCATTCGTTCGTTCGGATAAGGAATCATACTGATATTGTACGAAACATGCGAGTAACGAAGTGAATTTGTAAGTAACGTTTCGCCACTTCGAATCTGGCGATGTACTCGGTAACGAATACATACAGTTTGCTACAGTTCTAATTATTAACTCGGCTAGCTATGTTGTTTCATTCGATCACACCATCACTTCATGACTTCAGATGAGGCTAGATCAAGGCTAGTCAAATCAAACGAAGCGAACTTATCGAAATAAAACCTTTTGTGCAAATAATAATAAAATATAAAATAATTGTAAGTAGATTAAAAGTTTCTAGGTATCTGCTATAACTTATAATCCATTTTTAATCTATATCCGGATGTAACTGGATAAGTTTTATATTTCGATTGGTAAATTATTATTTGAATTATCAGCTCAATTAGAAAAATATCGAAGAATGATAAAAGAACTAAAATAAACTGCTATCATTACATATCTTAAATATTTAATCGTATATTTATCTGTAAAGCTGTAAAGTAAATAATGCATTTTATACTTGGCATTGCGACTGATAATAATTAAAATGTTATTTCGTTGACCGATTATGGTGTTATTACTCTATGGCCTGTCTGTCAAATTCGCATCTGCGCTTCACCAACTTCTTGATCTTTGGCTAGACGTGCTGTCTTGTTCTTTACGCGTCCCGTCTTGCTCGTGGTGAAACAGGAACAATATTTACCGCTCGGCGCTAGGCCCATCACGGAGTTGGGCGAGTCTCAGGCTAATATTCAGAGACGATTCTAAGCGTAGACATTGGCTTCCATATGTCAAAACTGTATATAATTTTGACGTATGGAAGCGTGAGTCCACGCTTAGATTCGTCTCTGAATCTCAGCCTTACTTCGGGTTCTTAACTCGGAAAACTGCAGTATTTTAAAGACAATAGGAAAATATTTACTACCAAAACAGTTTTTAGTTTTACCTAACAGTAGTCTATGTCAGTATCTGTTTACAGACCTTTCTCTTTGTAAGTGCGCAGAACTTCCGGGCAGCCCTAGATCAGCTGATTCACTTGAACTATGTTGAACTTTCTTAACTGATGATGTTGATTGGAGACATAAAAAAAATCTAAAATGCCGTGCAGTTCAAGTTGGAAGTGAATTTTTTTTTGTTTAGAAATTTTGCATGACGTATTTTCAAGGGAGGTTCTCAGAACTTGTCGACAACCATGGTCCTAATCACCCCCTTCCGGAGTAACACACCAGTTCAAACGCACCCTGTAGGTATAGACATATCGCGTATTGAGCTGACAAAGTAGAGTACTTACAAGCTGCAAGCGATAACTTTGAAGAGCATCATGAGCTGCCAGTTGGGCGAGAAGCTGCAGATTGCTGCAAACACGAAGCCAATGAGTGTAGACAGCACCAGCGCCCGCCTGCGCCCGCGCGTGTCTGCGTAGTAGCCCCATGGATATGCGAAGAGGACGCCTAAGTGAAACACAAGTAAATAATAATCAAGTTCATGAATCGCATAACCTAATCTCTACAACGGTGAAGGAAAACATCGTGAGGAAACCGGCATGTTCAAGAACCACAAAATTAGAGGACATATGACATCCACCAAGCCGCACTGGGCCCGCGTGGTGGATTATGGCCCATACCTTTCTCTCTGAAAGAAGACCGGTATCCCAGCAGCTTCTAAGTATCGGGAGCTTACCAGCTCATAATAACCATAGTAAATATCCCGTTACAATGCATAGTGTTTAGTAGACGTTTAGTATTAGTTGAAAATACCTGCAAACGGTGCTGAAGCGAGCATGCCGGTCTCCGTCAAGCCAAGTTTCAGGTCACAGTTGGCTGCAGCCACGATGATGCTGAATCCAAACATGTCAAGAGCCACGGCATTTGTGATAATGCTGCACGCAGTGAGCAGTAGGTAGTTGTAGCGGCCATGACCTGGAATACAGGATCATTGTGACGGATACACGACACAAAACAACCTGGTGGCAAGACAAATCTTCTAATGGAAATGAAATAACTGGCATATGCTATATAAGCTTAATTTCTCGAGCGCACTAGAGATATTGGATTTCATGGTTTTTATTTATATGCGCGGAACACCAATTCTTTTTCTAAAATAAAAGTAGCCCAAGGTACTCCTTGTAACATCAGCTATCTACCAGTGAAAGTCCCGTCATTATCGGCCCAGCCTTATTGGAGATTAGCCGGAACAAACAGACAGACAGGCAGACAAAAATTTTAAAAATTGTTGTTTTGTTATAGCTACCGTAATATACTTTCATATGCGTTTAGTAAAAAGCTGTGTTATTTTGATATTACAAACAGACACATCAGTTTTATTTATTTATATAGATGTTGGCACGGTGGTCGTGTGGTACTGCGATTGGTAAGTATGGGTGTTATGATTAAATTATCACCCCCTTAATATTATGCTTTGCTCGTGAAGTCTGCCGCCAAGCAGTAATGTGCAAGCATTACTGTGTTCCGGTTTGATGATCACAGTAGCCAGTGAAATTACTGGGCTTATGAGACTTAATACCTATAATGTCTCAGTGTAACGAGCGCACTGCAGTGCCGCGCAGGCCTTTGTGTTTCAAAGTTCTGGGTGGCACTGCAATTGTTATGGGTCGGTGTTATGCTTACAATCAGGCAAACGAACAGATCGTCTCGTTACCAAATAACATTAAAAAAACCCCGAAGTTTGGAATCCATTGCAAACCCCCCCTAAGTATACACCGTGAACAGTGAATACATACGTTAACCATTTTTATTCATTGTGTGTTGTGTATTTAATAATCACAGAAACCTATAAGAAAATAACATACCTGTGAGCTCCACAGCTTCGTCGTAAGTGTAGGCTTTCGTATCTTTATCATTTTTGCATTCTTCTTGAGTCGTACTTAATTGACACATCTTGATGTCTGAGTCTACGTCTCGTCTCAATATTACGTTGACAACGACGTCATGTGCCGCCAAACTATTGAGAGGAACTCTGAACCACGTGCATTGCTCCGTAGTTTAATATACGTATTCAGCACACAAACTAGGTATTTTTAGAGAGATGAATGCTATCTTATCGTTATGGTACAGCTAAACAATAGACAGCATCCGCGTGTTCAGGGGCCTGTTTCATAAAAAATATTAGTCTAATATTATGAGAAAAAAAAAAGACTCATAATATTAGACTAATATTTTTTATGAAACAGGCCCCAGAGTTCTTTTTTACAATGGTAAACTGAAAATCCGTTTTCGTTTCTATAATAATAGATTTCAATTTTTGTTTCTGATTCATTAATTGTTTTAATGTATGTAGGTAACTTTTCTTTTGATTTGTTTGAGGTATGATCGGTTTTATGTTTAGGTATACAGGCTGCTCTAGAAATACTCACCATTACTTTACTGGGGTATGATTAATCACCGATTATGAAATCACTTTTAATATAAACTTTTAGAAATTATTACAAATTTAAATGGACATTAATTTATTTTTAATATTTTCGGTCATTTCGACTTACCTTAATCTGCCATATTTTATAGATGAATAATTATTAAATAACTAACAACAGTAATTCAAAAATTTGCATACCGAGGGAGCAAACACATGTTCGGACATTACGGTTTGGTTTGAAATTGACATCTAAGGTTAGACTTGTATATAATTATTACCATGTTTTATCATAAAAGGAAAAAAATATTCTTTCATTTTAAAACACAGGTAACTAAACTTCCGTCAGTTTGTACGTACAACGTGATTTAACTAAATATAGTTAAAACAATGGATTTAATTATACGGCCTGAGTTAAAATTGGTATGTTATCCCGAAAGGGAGTCAATCTACTCATGGAGGTCAACGACATTTGTTTTACGAGTTTTTGAAATTAGGAAATTTTCATTTCAGAAAAGGCATTGTTTGGTATGTCAAAAATTTTACTACAAAAATTCCGGGCAGCCCTAGATCAGCTGATTCACTTGAATTTTGTTGAACTTTGTTAAATGATGACGTTGATTAGAAGACACTTAGAAAAAAAAATGCAGAAAATGCCGCGCACATCACATTTGATTTATTTTTTTGTAAATTTTAAATTAGTTTTTTCCAATGGGGGTTCTCACAACTTGTCAACAACTATATACCTAATTTTCCCCTTCCGAGATAACATACCAATTCAAACTTACCTTGTATATACTTGAGACCACACAAAATATTTATAACATTTGAATCAGAAATATGTTCCGAACAAACAAGTGTATATAAACACAATTATTTACAAACCATGTCGTATAAAAAACTGTTTACTAAAAGGACTACTGGACGGTCTTCTGAAACCAAATCAAAGTTGTAACCCTGCCAAAAATGGGTAACTAAACCTCACTACCTAGGCACACATTTATACGAAAACTCACTATTTCTACACCAACACTTACCATGAACTGAAATTTTGCAGAGAATTAAGATCAACGAGTCTGTTGTTTCGTCTGACTACTGAGTGGTACAAAGATTCTTTTTTATCAATTTTAATTGGTATGAGAATAGATCCGTCATCAACTGATTTATATATAGGTACAACGTATTTGTACAACGCGCCTTAGAGGCGTAGTTTATATGACAGAGATCAACACAATGTTTGTATATAAATGAAAAAGTATTTATTAACATTTAATTTACAACAACAAAGTACCTTTCAAATACGCCAAAGAAATACCTACACATCAAACGCTGCTGCCCGCGGTTTCATCCGCGAGGCGATTTCGAGAACTATATCTGTGCAAAATATCACGTCAACCCGTTGCTCTTGCGTTGAAAGAAAGAAGGCCAAACCAACAAACGCTTTTGCAAATTTTATAATAGTAGTATAAAGGCAGGAGAAATAGAAGATAGAAGGGAGAAGTATACATTTAAGAAACTTCGTAGATACATCAATATGCTCTGAATATACCACTAATATTATACCATACCTACCTACTAATGATCTAAATACAAATAAATAAAACTCAAGTGTCTCTTTGTAATATCAAAATAACAGCTTTTTACTAAATTCATATGAAAGTATATACGGTATCTATCACAAATCATCGTAAAGCAAAATGTCTTGAAAAAGTAGAGTCGATCTTCTCAGAATGTTTTCCTGTAAGTACCTATAACGGTTAGGGCAGCTTAGGCACCTACCCTTACTTCCCCCTTTGAAAAATACAGCCTGTATAGTACTTAGAATAAAAAATACAGAACAGTCGAAATGTTTAAAAATCTCACACTTTATAGAGTTGTTTTGTATATAACTTGGTATAATGATAACCAGCTAGTTATCATTATGGTAGTTAAAACAAACAACGATGGTATGTAGGTGAATCTGTTAGTAAACAAAAGCTATCGCTTAAGTTCGAGAAAATTGCAGCTACAGGTTCCGTGAAAAATCCTTTAGATTAAGACTAAACTTTTGATTTTTTGATTCAATTGATTAATCTTTTTGAAGTCGTACATCTTCATGTTGAGCGAAACACTTGCATTTACTAAGGCTGTGGTAAATGCATACAATCTACTATAGTGCTATAATTTTATAGTTCGTTTCCTCTCAATGCGTTTCATATTTTAAGGAAGTGAGGTACTAATAGCTAAGGTACCTACTTACTAATTACTTACCAAGGGAAGTAAGGTAATAGTACCTATTGTGAGTTTTATATCTCACAATAGGTAGGTACCATTACGCATAGACCTTTCCGAGGCAAATTGAATAGACGCCATTGAACGATATCCGTAGCTATCGTACGCAAAGATTAGTCGTCTCAGAGTGCACGTGGCATTTTACTTACCTACTACTTCCGGTTTTTTAATAATTTTGCAGGATTAAACAATATTTAACAATTTATATTGATACCACATTTTACAATAATAAACATATATCGCGTACATTTTATATTATTATTAGACTGAATCTACCTATAATCTATAACCACTGTTGTAGGTCGGGAATTAAATATATGTAAACTGTTAAAAGTTATTTAAGTCAATGTGTAGTACCTAAGAATTTTGTAGAACCTTGTGTAAATAATCATGTATTATCATTTTAGGTAACAATAAATTGTCTACGGGCCTTAATTTATTATGTTACATAAAATTATGAAATAAGGAATTAGGTATTCGGGGTTTTCAAATTGGAAAATTATAGTTCTATCAATCCATACCTAAGTATTATGATCGATTAATGTACCTACTGATGGAGTACACCGTCATAAGGAATTGTCATTTAGTACAATAATCCATTAATACCTTAGATGTCTACGACTTATCGAGTATTTATCTGTATAAAACCAATGATAAAGGATGATCTAAAACGATTATTGATATCTTTATCCTAGAACTAGACACACAGTTGTTAGTGAGAGCAGTAACTCTTCTGCGAGTGTCCGTCTGGGTTAGTACCACCGCTTTGCTCGTGAAGTCTGCCGCCAAGCAGTAATGTGCAAGCATTACTGTGTTCAGGTTGGATGAGCAGAGTAGCCAGTGAAATTACTGGGCTTATGAGACTTAATACCTAATGTCTCAGGGTAACGAGCGCACTGCAGTGCCGCGCAGGCCTTTGTGTTTCAACGTCCTGAGTGGAACTGCAATTGTTATGGGCCGGCGTTATGCTTACCATCAGGCAAACGACCAGCTCGTCCCGTTACTAATAACATAAAAAAACAGTAATTGATACTTCTAATGTCAATAAATGATATCATCATTAAAAATAACACAATTATTTGCAAACTCGATAAAATGTCTAACGCTGTGTTTTGTCGACACATCGTTATCTTATTAACTTTTGTATTAACTCGTAATTTTGCGATGAAAAAAACAATTTATTAGCTTTAAATATTGCACAATTGTAGTAAATAACATTTTCGTCACGATATTCGTTGACTTTTCATGAGAGCATCACTATCTACAAAAACATCGTTAAATTAAATCTCTTCCTTGCTGAGGCTTTCAAACACAATATGGACTACTTTTTGATCCAGAAATTACAAAAATCTTGCGATTATTTGGAAAAAAAGTAGGTTTATTGAAGAATACATTTTAACGAGAAAAGCCGTGGTTAGTTTCATTGCAACCAAAGACTATAAATCCTGTTGACTAATGATACAACTTCCCCTCGTACGAAAACGACATATTTAAATGCACTACTCGCCACTGCGAGTACGAGTGCAGACTTATAACTTATCGATATTCAATGTATACTTTACAATTAATATATTATATACTATTATTAATTATTTTGAAAAAATAATAACCTTTCGTTTGGATTTGTTAACCGACTTCGAAAAAAGAGGAGGAGGTTAAATGTTCGACTGTATGTATTTTTTTAAGTATTTTAACTGATTTCTCCGTCAATTGTGGACCGATTTTGAAAATTATTTTTGTTGTTTGAAAGTGTATCATCTCAAGGTGGTCCCATATACCTTTTATGGAAGAACATCTAAATATGAAAAAATGGTACTTGAATTTTCAAATATCGCGATATTTTCATCGAAGTAGGTTCCCGGTTTTTTTAAAGTATTTCTGCTTTTTGTTGTTAGATTTCCAGACATCCCAGAAATAAAGGAAAAGTGGATAGAAGCGACTCAAAAAGAGAATTGGTTCCATACATCGCAAGTCATGGAATCCATTCAGTAGCTTCGACGTGATGCGTGGCCAAAATACAGACAGACAGACAAAAATAAAAATACAGTTTTGGCTTCAGTATAGATAGGACTGCCATCCAAAAAAAATGTGACCATGGAGTTTTATTATAAGTAGTATTATAGATTAATTTATAAAGTAAGTATGTATTGTCTAGGTTTTCCATATAATAATTTATTATTAATCGTATATGTCAGGGAATCAAGAATGCGATGCTAACTACCTATTCAATTTTATCGATATTATTCTGTTCAGTAGTAGTCGTACCACATCACTAAATTACGTCATCCAAATGATCGGCCAATTGCAAGCATAGAATATTACCTCGCCCCCTGCCCGCGCCGGCGAGATATGTTTGTATGAGGAATTGTGTTCATGAGCTATCAACAGGCTAAATAATCTGTGATTGCAACCTTACAAATCTACGTTTGAATTGTTAACTTTAATAGAACAGTTTTTTTATATTTTTATTACAAGCTTTTATTTAACTTGCAATGTTTGTATGTGTGTATGTATGTGCGTATGTTTGTTTGTTTATGTCAAATCTTGCAAGCTAAATATGATCCGGTTGAGCCGAAATTTTACATACAAATGTAAATCGGATTCAACTTCAAATTCAAAATGCTTTATTCATATAGGCCCCAAGGGAGCACTCATGAAGGTCAAAATAAATGACTCTAACGGCAGATGTCTGTCACAGGCTAAAACTAAAATGCTATCTTTATCTAGATCATAATAAATGGCAAAGACGTCAACAGACCCAATCTGCGCCCAAAGTCAACGAACTTTACAGAAACCCACCGATAACAATGCAAAATAATGATGTCAAAGAGCTGGTCTGATGATTGGAGCCGGAAGGTGGCCATAGGAACTCTGTAACGAAACGACGTAATTCCATTCCGTTTAGCTATAGTGATTTATAAGTATATCAAACCTATGCCAAACGCCACATCTGTCTCATAACTCAATCCCATAATCTATGATGGACCCGGGAGTGCCGAGTGGCCGATATATCACAGGCATTGTCAAGAACTAGGGCAACAACTACCGGCAAAGTTTACTGTAGCACTGATAGGTAGGTATCTATAGACAGCCTAGGTATGTAACTAGGTCTGTCAATAGTTTGTTGCGTTTTGGTAACGTGATAGGGGAAGTTAACACGTTACTTTCTCGTCTTGTCATCTCTGGCCTGCGATAGTATTGGAGTAGTAGGAATCTACAAGCATGCAGCGAAGTGATATTTGAGCCATGTTGAATATGTACTCGTATCTATCTTGCAGATTATCCAACTGTTTTTGTAGCTAGCTAGGTTAGGTGTAGTGTTTATTTATGTATTAGTTAGTTAATAAAGTATCTAAGCGAACCATGCTAGATGCTATTCAATTGGAATTCACTCAGAATGTTGTAATTCAAAATTGTTGGCTGGTGAATAGCGTGCAGGCGAGTAGAGATGAGTCTACTCGTCTCTACATTTGGTAGAAGAATATAAAGATGACCTTGTACCAAAAAAATGCTTTAAAAAAGCGACCGACTCCACTGACAAACTACTGAAGTGATTTCGATGAAATTTCTATGGGACCAATCTGAAAATATATCCTTTAAAAAAATAATGATTTTCCAAATCGGTTTATAAATGACGGAGATATGACGCAACAAACATAAAAAAACCGAATTGAGAACCTTCCCCTTTTTTGGAAGTCGATTAAAAATAAGAATAGTTCGAACGCTAAAGGCAGACTTAACGTTAAAAATTGTTTCTTTCTGCCAAATTTGGATTGGTAACTTTTGGATGGAAAAAAGTAACGGACGGAATGAGAAACTGTAACGTTTAACTAAAAAAAACATTTAAAAACGTACCTATAGCTAAGTAAGTACCATTATAGTAGTGCATCGCTAGGTCGCAAGGAAATTGACGTAAAGTAAATAAACATTAATGAAAGCAGAAGTAAACAGTTTTAAATTTCGTAATGTTAATACACATACTTAAAAATGTGTTTTCATGCAAAAACAGCCACTGAATCATTTTTCTTAAACAATTTTAATAAGCACCATATTTGGTAGCGCAGATTGCCTGCTCAAAACAAAAGAGACCATGACTTTGCACACCTCTGACAAAAGTTATGCAATCTAACATTCATTAGCAGAACGCCTTATCTCTGATATGAAGTTAGTAAACAATAGGAGATAAATGCCGCGTACGGATGGTAGCAATGGCAGACAGCATACAGAGTCTGCGGCGAGCACTTGCGCAGGATCTGTAAAATATATATAGCAATTATTTAGCAAAACTAGTTGAGGTTTTTGGCACTGAAAAATATATGTCATTATTCATCATATTATTCCCTAGCTGCTGCCCCACGGTTTCACCCGCGTGGTGATTTTGGATTACATGGTTTTTATTTTTTTGCGCGGAACCCTAATTATTTTTCTAAAATTAAAGTAGTCTAAGTTACTCCTTGTAAGATCAGCTATCTGCCAGTGAAAGTCCCGTCAAAATCGGTCCCGCCGTTTCGGAGATTACCTGGAACAAACAGACAGACAGACAAAAATTTTAAAAATGGCTGTTATGGTGTAGGTCCCGTATATACTTTCATATGCATTTAGTAAAAAGCTGTTATTTTGATATTACAAACAGACACTTCAATTTTATTTAGTTGTATGTATAGAAAATGTACCTATAGATAATCTTGATGTGATCAAAATACGTTTTTGACAAATTTACTCGATGAATAAAAATGTCAAAGTTACGTCTAAAAATATGTTTGCAATGAAATATCTCTGTTATTTAAATAAAATTAATAAGATTTACGTATTATACTATAATGACTAAAAACTTGGTTGTCGATTATGCATCTAATTTTGAAGCAATTACGCTGTTTATGGATTTTTACTCAAATTTAGTGATCCGCGCGGTGTTCTTTCTCATTTAACAGAATGATGAATATCATTGGCTCGGGGTAGCGCCTTAACCATTATTTTGCCCCCACTGCTGAGCATAGAATTTGGGTAGAATTTAGGTCCGATAAGAATGCTGTGCTTTCTAGTGGTCTACGTTATCCGTGACTGCTGTATAGGCAACAGATTACTAGTTCGAGCTATATAGAAGCCGCGAGCAGAATAAGCTAGTAAGCATATTCTGCTCGCGGCTTCTATATAGCACTTCTATATTATAGTGCTTTTATAGATATTATGGCGCGGGTCTTATTGTTTTATTTTTGTTATATTTATATTATATTATATTTTTATTTATTATATTATATTGTTAGAATCAGAAATGGAATTTGCTTAAGAAAAACAAGTTAGAACAAGAATTCCGTTTATTACACGAATTAAATCAAACATTTAAACCAAGGAAAAGTACTCACAGTTCACATAATTCAAATAACGATTGCACACTTGTAAAACCAACACTAATCACGATAAAATGACTGACGTGACCTTTTATAACGATCGACAAGGATTCTAGCAGCCGTCCGTTCGCTTCGAGCGCAGAAAGATAAGTGACCGTTCTTATCGAGGCGCTCGGCTTTTATAGATGACGGTAGGTCCGTTGTGATGTAAAAGAGACGTTCCTAACACGGCCTCTCCTGACACGGCGGCGTCCTCGCAGCCAACTCGAAGACCGACGGAGCAGCACCGGCAGCAACATCCTCTTCACAGGGCACCGCGACGTCGCTGGCACGGCGCGGCGTGACATCTCCACGACGCGAAGGGGGCGCCGTGACGTTACCGCGACATGACGTTGATGCTTCAGCACTGTCTTGGTCTAGACAATGTTTCATGCTCCTCTTTCACTTAAACAAACACACCCGATAGGTGGATTCCATGAAACGCTAGGACATAATCTTAACTTTTCATAGATTTTTGCACATACTTCATCACTTGCACAGGTCCTCACATCAATCATTCATCTTCACACATCATGTAGGGCAAACATCCCGCAGTCTGTCTGCCATAGGAGCGTCCCGCAGTCCGTCCTCCCTTGATGCTGGCAACCCGACGTGGAACGTCCCGCAGTCCGTCCACCACTCACTTCGTAGATCGTCCCGCAGTTCGTCTACTAAGTGACATTCATCATCACACATCATGTAGGGAAACATCCCGCAGTCTGTTTGCCATAGGAACGTCCCGCAGTCCGTCCACCACCAGTAGCATGATCTGAAACACAGACACTTGACGCAGACCGTCTTCATACTTTCACCATTTTTAGTTTATCACACACATGACACAACATTATCAGTAAACATGTAAGGCAAGCATCCCGCAGTCTGCTGCCACTAGGATCGTCCCGCAGTCCGTCCTTAAGATGCCCCGCAGTTCATCTCGCATAACATTATCAGTAAACATGTAAGGCAAGCATCCCGCAGTCTGCTGCCACTAGGATCGTCCCGCAGTCCGTCCTTAAGATGCCCCGCAGTTCATCTCACATAACATTATCAGTAAACATGTAAGGCAAGCATCCCGCAGTCTGCTGCCACTAGGATCGTCCCGCAGTCCGTCCTTGAGATGCCCCGCAGTTCATCTCACATAACATTATCAGTAAACATGTAAGGCAAGCATCCCGCAGTCTGCTGCCACTAGGATCGTCCCGCAGTCCGTCCTTGAGATGCCCCGCAGTTCATCTCACATAACATTATCAGTAAACATGTAAGGCAAGCATCCCGCAGTCTGCTGCCACTAGGATCGTCCCGCAGTCCGTCCTTGAGATGCCCCGCAGTTCATCTCACATAACATTATCAGTAAACATGTAAGGCAAGCATCCCGCAGTCTGCTGCCACTAGGATCGTCCCGCAGTCCGTCCTTGAGATGCCCCGCAGTTCATCTCACATAACATTATCAGTAAACATGTAAGGCAAGCATCCCGCAGTCTGATGCCAAAAGGATCGTCCCGCAGTCCGTCCTTGAGATGCCCCGCAGTTCATCTCACATAACATTATCAGTAAACATGTAAGGCAAGCATCCCGCAGTCTGCTGCCACTAGGATCGTCCCGCAGTCCGTCCTTGAGATGCCCCGCAGTTCATCTCACATAACATTATCAGTAAACATGTAAGGCAAGCATCCCGCAGTCTGCTGCCACTAGGATCGTCCCGCAGTCCGTCCTTGAGATGCCCCGCAGTTCATCTCACATAACATTATCAGTAAACATGTAAGGCAAGCATCCCGCAGTCTGTTGCCAATAGGATCGTCCCGCAGTCCGTCCTTGAGATGCCCCGCAGTTCATCTCACCAAATGTTCATGTAGGGCAAGGCAAAAAGGTGTGTGGGTGTGGGTGTGTGTGTGGGTGTGTGGGTGTGTGTGTGTGTGTATGTGTGTGTATGTTTGTTTGTGTGTGTGTGTGTGTCGTGTGTGCATGTAAATGTGTTAGATATGTATAAGCAGGCGAAGAGTATAGTTTTCTTAGCAGCGACACCCTCGTCGCCTCGTCTCTTCCACAACCACACTGAACAGCGAACACGCAGCTCGCGGCCGGAGGTGCGCGCGTCTCGCCCAGCGGATCCCAGCACTCCATCACGTGGGACTAACCGCGCAGCATAGCGACCAGCACAGCAGGAGACGTCCGTTGCACTAAAGAGCCAACTCAAGACAACACAACATTACCAAATACCTCCAGCTATAGGAGAGGTCTGTTCGGCTTGAGAGCCGAGAGCTAAGAGCAGTTGTAGGAGAGGTCCGCTCAGCTTGCCATAACGCCACCGACTATATACCTCGCCACTAAGACAGCTTGTAAACATAACAGATCGCTTCCGACAGCTAGCTAACATGACATTTACTCTCTAATGTCACTGAGTCGCCATTTCATTAAATTAATAGACAAACAACCACTACCACAGACTATCTAAATATGGCTGTCAACGACACGGTCATCCTGCGATGACACACGTCCTCGTGTGTTAATATGAAAAACATGAAAACACAGCACAGTTTCCGCTCGGCTAAACCTGACTATGGTCTTAGCTATAAGATCCAATTGTACCACAACGTGAAACACAGAGTATAAACTACCTCAGTTACAGCAGCAGCTGTGTTACCATATCACGCATGAAACTAAAACTTCCGAGCTCAAGTGCCATTGATTATCTTTAAAGAACAAAATAAGTTTCACATCAAAATAATTTTAGTCTAACAAAACCCCAGCTATCTCATTCGTCTTCAGCAGCTATTGCTATAGCTACAGCAAATACAATTGCTACACACGCGCTTCCCTACAGGAACGCAAAGATTCGACTGTATCACAAGATACCACACGTCAGACTAAAAACCTCAGAGTTCAAGTACTGTAAGGTACCACGCGTCAAACTAAAAACTTCGCAGTCCAAGTACTGGAAGGTACCGCGCATCAAACTAAAAACCTCAGAGTCCAAGTACCATAGAACGATTATTTTCAGAAAACCAAATACTCTCGCAACAAAGCAACGTTAGTCAACCAAAACTCTAGAAACTCTCGAATAAGACTAAGGAATCGGGGTAGACATGAAAAAGGACAGCACCATAGCCGGCACTACTAGCGTCTGTATGAACCTTGGTGGGAAGACTTGGATCAAAAATGGCAAGAACTGGTTTACTAGTCCGATTGAATTTTACATCATTGTGGGTCGGATGAGCAATGGGGTAGTTTTTGTGGCGTAATCTTTTATGCATCTCCTAAAGTAGCTAGCTAAGCCCAGAAGTTGGCGTACCTGATTCACATTTTCTGGAGATGAAGTGTTCACTAAGGCTACTAAGGCTACTTTTCACGGACTCGGTCTAACCTGACCCTGACTTACTAATTTCCCAAATACTCAACCTCAGTCACTAAAATGCGCAGAAGAACCTTAACCCTTTAAGCAAGAAGCCGCGCGAGATAAACACTCGTGTTTTGACTTCGTGGCCTGGTGCGCGCGCTGCTGACCCGCTGCAGGCGTGCTGTCTGGCGCGCGCTGCACGCACTCTGGCGCGCGCTGCACGAAGTCTGTCGCGCACTGCACGAAGTCTGTTGCGCGTCTGCACGCCGTCTGTCGCGCGCTGCACGCGGTCTGCCGCGCGTCTGCACGCGTTCTGCCGTGCTGCACGCGGTCTGGCGCGCGTCTGCACGCGGTATGGCGCGCGTCTACACGCTGCTTGGCGCGCTGCACGCACTCTGGGGCGCTGCACGCACTCTGGCGCGCTGCACGCACTCTGGCGCGCTGCATCGGCTGTTGTCCACACGTTAGGAGACCCTGGACATACTCACAAATGCCTAACAGTCGTCGCTCATTAGAATACCTGGACAAACACAAGTAACTCAGAACAGGGAGTACCCGACTCCACAGAATACTGTGTACTGGCACCAAGAAGTACAGCAATTGGAGTCACGGGTGCGGGCTCGTATACGATGAGGGTAGGATGCCCCCAACTAGGCGAATCCCTACGCAGACGGGACCGTGACCTATTGTTTCGCGAGCGACTACGCTGATGAGAATCGTTACGGCTAATCCTATCACGCAGTCGACGCCCTTCAGTACTGCGAGAATCCCGTCGATCCCGGACACATGACACTATTCGCGAGGCACGACTTTTATCGCTCAAGATGCGCCGCGAATCACCATGACCATGCGACCTACTTCACGTATCTCTCCTACTCCGAGATTTACGTCACTCTTGGTTACGCGACCATCTCGAGTGGTTTGTCTTTTAGGACTACGTGACGTACGCCCCATAATAAGAATCACAAGATCGAATAACAAGGTTAGCAATCGTTACGCAATTAAAAAAACAACGGTTTTCTTGTTCCCTCGAAAATTCAACAAGTTTCCTTGTTTTGTTTTAAGTGGGCGAACTAGTCCTTTATCCCACTTCTGATGTTAGAATCAGAAATGGAATTTGCTTAAGAAAAACAAGTTAGAACAAGAATTCCGTTTATTACACGAATTAAATCAAACATTTAAACCAAGGAAAAGTACTCACAGTTCACATAATTCAAATAACGATTGCACACTTGTAAAACCAACACTAATCACGATAAAATGACTGACGTGACCTTTTATAACGATCGACAAGGATTCTAGCAGCCGTCCGTTCGCTTCGAGCGCAGAAAGATAAGTGACCGTTCTTATCGAGGCGCTCGGCTTTTATAGATGACGGTAGGTCCGTTGTGATGTAAAAGAGACGTTCCTAACAATATTATATTTTTTATTATATTATATTTAAATAGTAGTATAAAAACAATAAGGCCCGCGCTATTCAAGCACTAACTTATCTTCAGAGAGGGTATGTCTTCAAATATGGTTTGTTGGAACATTTTGTGGTTGCAATTAAGCCTATTTATCCAGTTAAGGAGTCATTCACGCCGGCGGGAATTAATCAGATTAGCAGCTAATAGAAACACTAGACGGGGCGGCTAGTACCTAGGTATGACATAACATTCAAACCCACCTAGTTTCACGTACCTATACGTTACCTCGTACTTTATGTCGATAGAAATTACTATTGTAGTAAACGTTGGATTGATACCCGGGACGAGACAAATATTTGTGCATATAAAAAGAGGAACAGCTTTACTAATAAAGTGTGGATTAACGTAGTTACATAATGTTTTGTCTCTTTCGTTTCACTTTAAAACTAGCTGGGCCCCGCGGCTTCGCCCACGTAGCCTAAGATACTCCTTGTAACATCAGCTATCTACCAGTGAAAGTCCCGTCAAAATCGGTCCAGCCGTTTCGGAGATTACCCGGAAAAAACAGACAGACAGACAAGAATTTTTTAAATTGTTGTTTTGTTATAGATACTGTATATACTTTCATATGCATTTGGTAAAAAGCTGTTATTTTGATGTTGCAAACAGACACTTCTATTTTGTTTATTTGTATACATTGACAAAGAAAAAAAAAGACAAAACACTGCGTAACTGTACAACGCACATTAACGTACGTTATGTACACTGATAATAATCAATAAGATACTAATAAGTAAGAAGAATTTTAGGTCTATACAGGCTGAGTTTGAAAAGGTAGTGATTAATTATTCCGGAAGGTAGTGATTAATTATCCCGGAAGTTGTGACAACCTCCCTTGTAAATAGATAAATCTAAATTTCCAAAAAATAAACTTTAAACCGGAAGTGTGCGGCATTTTCTAGTTTTTTTTTAACGCTCGCGCGCTCTTCTAATCATCTTTATCATTTGAGAAAATCAGCTGATCAAGGGCTGCCCGGAAGTTTCGTAGTAGAATTTTAATCTATAATACAGCAAGCTTGGCAGGCGTCTTGATGATGCAGTAGATTACGATGTTGATCAAGGAGAATTAACGGACAAAGTCAGAATTAACGGGATATTCCTGGTCAAAACCACGCGGATCCGCATCTTGCATCCAAATGCAAGATGCGAGCAGCTTATATCCAAGTGGCATTCTATGGGGGAGGCATATGTTCACCAGTGGACGTCTTCCGACATGATGATGACCTACAGATATGTGGAAATAGTACACTAACAGGTTATTTGACATTAAAATTCCAAAAAGTAATATATCTTTTTATTTCTTAGGGTTAATACCTGGGAATTCCCGGAAAATTAGCTCGAGAAAATTCGAGAAGGTGAGAAATTATTAAAGTGTAAAAATACTGAAAAGGGTATCATACAAAATCGTATACATAGTACCTAGACATAAAATTGTCAAAATGGTATGCTTGATTAAATCCTTAACTCTGCTTGCATACTGGCTTCGCGATACAGCCACAAAAAGTCGCCACATGAAGCTTGTGTCGACGTTTAGTGGTCGGCGTCGCCTAGATGACGTGACGGGAAAAGCAGCGTTTTGTGGTGTGTAGCGACAACAGGTGTTCACCATGTGCGGCGTACTCACCATGTATGTACACCCAAAATGACAAAAAAGGCACAAAATGTATGAAAATAGCAGTCCGCAGCTCGGTGGCGGCGTTTTTTGATTGTATCCGTAGCCCGTGTGCGAGCAGGGTATAACAGTTTTAATTCACAAAAAAGTTGATTTTGATTTTGAGGGACTGTGGCCGAGCGGGAACTTGTGCTACTTTCAATTCGAGATTCGAACTATGGTGCGTCAGGCACTATAGTTCGAATCTCGGCTCGCACCAATGATTTATATCAAGTTTAAACCCGAGAAATGAAAAATCTCGAGAAAACATAACCCTAATAAGTACCAGCAGAAGATTGTTGTATGCCCTTGAAAGCTTAACATCGTGACCATTATATTAAGTATAAAACGTTCAAGTTTGCCGAGCATTGAACTCAGAAGTAAGATGATCTACATCCTGGTCAGAAATCAAGTTTTCACGTCACCGCACGCTAATAATAAGCCTCCATTGTAGTCATTGATTAGAGTATTATCTCTATGATTCTAGTACTTCTAGGCTAAACGTCAGCACATTCGTCCGCAACGTCACTATACACATCTATACAAATAAATAAAAAGGAAGTGTCTGTTTGTAATATCAAAATAACAGCTTTTTACCAAATGCATATGAAAGTATATACGGTACCTATAACAAAACAACCATTTTTTAATATTTGTCTGTCTGTCTGTTTGTTCTGGGTAATCTCCGAAACGGCTGGGCCGATTTGGACTTTCACTGGCAGATAGTTGATGTTATAAGGCGTAACATAGGCTACTTTTATTTTTGAAAAAGAATTATGGATCCGCGCAAAAAACTAAAAACCAGGAAATCCAATATCACCGCGCGGGTGAAATCGCGGGCAGCAGCTAGTAGTATATATGGAAAGAAAATTCTCAACTGAACAAACAGTATAAGGCGAACGAATGCATGCAACGGATTCCCAGAGGTGCGTTTTTCCAGGTAGGTATAGGTGATAGTTGATACTCCGCTACTATTGTATACCTACTACTACTACTATAGATCATTAGCTCCGCAGGTAGTAAACTATTGGCAAAATACTCTCTCTACATCAATTGAGAGAAAAACATTAGGCGTTTTCAGTAATCTTGTCTCTTTCAGTATTTTCGGTCTATACGTAACGTATGACATCATTAAGTATAAGTACATAATATATTTTATCATTGCTATATAATCTGATAGATGGTATACCTTTATCTAAATTACAATAAATGACGATTAGCATAATAATAAATCGCGTGCTATTTAGTCTATAGACAGGTTGCGCTGCTATGTACTTACAAAAATTGCATGTTTATGGCAAAAATAATAAAGGTGTATAATTGTATGATCATCATCATCATCAGCCTTTTACTTTTTACGGTCCCATTGCTGGGATACCGACCTTCTCTCAGAGAAAGAGTATGCCATGGTGAAAGATGAAATTATTGAAGAGATATAACTACCTATATATTTTGTGCTTGCTGGCATGAACATAGTAAAGTGGTGTAATTATTGAAGCTGGCGTGTTACGTGGTGTTTGTTGAGAAGACATCTTGACTGCTTATTAGACTGGCATGACTTAGTAACATTTTCTAAATTGTAAAGTTAATATATATTTTTCATCACTAGCGCTCGGTAAGTGGGTCATTGTTGACTCAAAATGCGGGCAAAGAATATAACTTTGCCGGGAGGTAAAGTAATTTAGAAATCGAACTGGACCCACCCATTTCAAAAATACCATTGAGCTTAATAATTTTCCTTTCCTTCGACCATGTAGGTCCATACCATGAGAAAAACTTTTTAATCTGTGAAATGAAGTTAACAACTATGTAAAACCTCTGTGCTTTGATTACTCTGTGTAAAAACACTTTAAACCTCTCATTTACACACGCTAGTGGATGATCTTTTCACCCTCAAACTATATTAGCGCTCTCCTCTCTTCGTTCGTCGAGTGAAAAATGTCTCGTGTGTAATAAAAAAACAAAATTAAAAATTTTGCAAAAACCCACGACGTATGTAAACGTTAATTGAAAAAGAATTAAATAATTTTTTTGAAAATCCCCGACTAAAAGGGAAAGTAACGAAAGATAAGTTAAACACAAGAAAATCGTCCAGGGCTGCAGTTGCCTGCCCTGAAATTAACTGCAATTTTGCAGCTTTATGAGTTTGTGACTAATTGAAAATACGTTAGGTAGGTACGTAATTTATGTACCTAGTCTTTATTACATAAATTGCTCTCAATAGCTTTTCTGTTGGGATGGCATTGGCAGTCCCCGACGGATTTTCTTGGGTTTAACTTATCTTTCGTAGGCATGTGCCCTTCTCAAGTTACCAGTCCATGTCATGTACATATCACACATACAACTAAAGAAATTGTTCTGGTAAATGGCAACCTGTCCTATCGCCCAATTATTTCAGTTAGCAGCAATAAATATCTTTATTTTATTGCCAACAATACGTGCTAATCTGCGGAACTTGTGAAACGACAAACTAATTTATGAACTAACTACGTACCATTTCGAATCGTAAATTATAAATTTACTGCAAGCCAATAGTAACAAAAAATACGATAATTTTGACGTTTAATAATGCTTTGTTAAGCTCGTGGCTAGATTACTTTTTAAATTTGAATAATTATTATATAGCTTGCATTTCTTAGAAAGTTGTAGACATTGTAGGTTTTTTTTTGTCTTATCTTTAAGATTGTAAATATTACATTATTATTATTTTCAACGGGCTAATAGCCTTTATTATACATAATCCTACTGATATTATAAATGCGAAAGTGTGTTTGTTGGTTTGTCCTTCTTTTACGCAGTAACGGAGCCACGGATCGATGTGATTTTTGGCATAGATATAGTTTATTGACCGTAGAGTAACATAGGCTACTTTTTATCTCGGAAAAATGCATGTTTCCTGTGGGAACGCGGGTGAAAACCACGGGCAGAAGCTAGTACATAAATTAAATACTGCATCTAACCTAGCTACAAAAACAGTTGGATAATCTACAAGCCAAAGTAGGCCTATAGATAATCCAAATGTTCTAGCCCACTACCAGTTGGAAGCGTACCCAGGATGCTGGCGGCATTGCCTCGTTGAACCGCAATGCTGATCCGTTGAGCCAAATAGTTACCAGCATTTTGGTTACGCGTCGCATCGATAAAAATCTCGGTAGCTAGCAGTGCGAGTACTAGAAAATCCTTTACCACCAACCTATGGTGGCATCACGATGTTATATTCCACCGAGAGCTCAAGCTATAACATTTTAAGTACAACAATGTTCAGTAATTATTAAATTAATAATTATTATCTAATCGGCACCTATCGACTTAGGGACTTTTCTTGCCTCATTATCATTGCAGTTGATTTAAAAAAAATGTTCTTGTTATAACTGAATCATTCTGTTGTGGACTGATTCAGCGAAATACTTCGCTGGGCTGATTAGAACAAGTTTTGTATATAGTCATTATATTGTGTTAAAATTAGTTTACCGTTACTGGCTTCATTTGAGAGGCAGTGCATTATTAATAGCCATTTGACTATTAATCGTAGTCATTTACTAAGAAGAGGAGAGAAAAAATTATTTCAAAAGCACAAACGAATTATCGTTCGATCATTAGGTCATAGGATACTTAATAGTGTACAAGGTTATAGTTTGATTAATTCTGCAGTTTAAGGATTAGGCTCAAAGAATTGAAATTACACGGACTCATCTCTTCAGGGTCAATTTCGTTACACATTCCAATAAAGGTGCGCATCCAGCAGGCGTAAAGCGCAAAATGAAGCGCTAAAGCGGATACTTCAACGTATACCCTAGCATATCCTATAGTAATCATAATATCATTATTTTTGCACCCTGCGATTAGATTTGCATATTACACATTTTCATACATTTTTGCGAGATGGAAAAGTAGTCAAAATTATTTTGAAATTCGCCCAAAAAGGCCTAAATAATGTAAGTTTATGTTAGTTTATGGTACAGGCAGAGATAATACTTTGAATTAACTGTTAATATACAGTCCAGAAAAGTACAGTGGTGGCTCTGAGGGCACTTGTAGTCATTTAATTCATTTACTTTCATGTCTACTGAATTCCTGAGGCCCGTGTAAATAAATAAATTTGAATTTGAATTTTGAGGCGTGTATAGCAGCTAAATATTTTTAGCAAAATCAGATTAACTTCTGGCACTGGGAAAAATATATATGTCATTATTTATCATATTACTTTTTTTTTAACGGGCTAAATGCCTTTATTAACTAGCTAATACATATAAATAAACACTACATCTAACCTAGCTAGCTACAGAAACAGTTGGATAATCTACAAGCCCTAGTAGGCCTATAGATAATCCAAATGTTCTAGCCCACTACCAGTAGGAAGCGTACCCAGCATTATCATATTACTGATAATCTTGTTGTCGTCAAAACAAGTTTCTACCAATTTACTCGATAAAAAAAATGACAAAGTAACCTCTAAAAATAAGTTCGAAATGAAATATCTCGGTTATTTATAAATAAGTATATCGAAAAAATTAACAATACTTCGATTAGGCATATAATTTTGAAGTAATCACTATTTTTTCACAATTTTTACGCTTTTTTATTTTTCTCTATATTATATCAATGCAAACCGACAATATGTGTATAAAGGGGACAGAATGATATATGTCTTTAACTCGGGATACTGCCTTAACAAATATGCCTAATACGAATAGAACCGCAGCAGCAGTAGTAGTAGTAAATAAATATTTAATTATTTATTACATGCGATTTAGATAATTACTGTAAAATAAAAACTGTAGGCCACCACAAAATACAAACACTGCTCGCTAGCGAATGCACGGTCTTATATAGGCTAATAATTGATTGGGTATAAAGTATGTAATTGAGTACCTATGAATATTTTCATGGGAAAAAA
Organism: Crocallis elinguaria; assembly: GCA_907269065.1. Classification (NCBI taxonomy): domain Eukaryota; kingdom Metazoa; phylum Arthropoda; class Insecta; order Lepidoptera; family Geometridae; genus Crocallis; species Crocallis elinguaria. The sequence continues at coordinate 19,351,673 of OU026068.1, forward strand.
TATACTTACTTATTATCTTGTACAATTATTAATTACTATGTTGTTTACTATGTATGTTGTATGTATTAATACTTAACATATTTAAACTAATGATTTCACGTCGATCGTTCAATATTGTACAATTTTGCTTTTTATAATAAAGAAAATAAATAAAATCAATTTACTTCAGGTTAACCCATAGTATAAAAACACATAATTATTATTTATTATTTGTATAATGGCAAATTTTGTGTGTCATACATAGGTAAAAACTAAAGCATTTTTTACCATTGCCACTCGAAAAAGGGTGTTTCAATCATCGATAACTGTGAATAGATCTGAGTTTTACTCACTTTTTACAAGCTTTTATGTTTGTATGTATGTGTATTTAGGTCATATCTTGCAAATGACGGCTCCGTAGCTAAGTTGGTAGTAACCCTGCCTGCAAAGCGGGGGTCCCGGGTTCGATTCCCGGCCGGGGCAGATTTTGTGTAAACATAAAGTTTGTTCTCCGGTCGTGGATGTTTGTGAAGTGTATCAGCGTGTGTCCATGCCACCTGCAACACAGGGAATCCTAGTGCGGGGGTATGAGTGTGTAAGCGTTTATTCATAAAAAAAAATAAGAATTTATGAATACAAGAAAATCAAATAGTTTTTGGGTCTATGGTAGAGCCATCGGCCGCCAATCTGTAGGTCGAGGTTCGAATCCTACAAAAAGCTTGCGCTTTCAGTTAAGAAATATATCATGATGGTCCAATAGCAAGGTAGTAGGGCATTTTCTAGTGCTCACCGATCTAGCCAGACTTTATTTATAGTGCGTAAGATTATTTAAATTGTCTGGTGCACCACGACAACTTCCTTCTTAGAGTGGTTTTTATTAGTAAATTAGGTGACCTGCGCACGACGACGCGCTGGCTGCGAAGTTCATACCTTTGCGATACACGGCTGCTAAGGTTAGCAAGGCAACATTTTGTTAGTATTCCAGAAAATATTTGTGGATATTCAAAAAATGGCGTAATAAGTAATTTAATTAATTAATGATCTTTTTGATTTCGAATATAATAAATCACAAACTATCTCAAACTTCTGATAAGCGTGTTTGAAATAAGCCATGCCTATACATATTTTATATATCAAGCTTGGAAACGTAATATTTTTAGCAAATGATTTCATTTTTTTAATATAAATATCTTTTTTTAACGGGCTAAATGCCTTTATTAACTAGCTAATACATAAATAAACACTACATCTAACCTAGCTAGCTACAAAAACAGTTGGATAATCTACAAATATCTTGCTTCCAGCTATAGATATTGTTGTGCTACACAGAGGCATATTCCAAGGCGCCTAACTCTAGGAATAACTATGAAAAAGCTGATTATTGAAACTAAAACGTGGCGTCCACTCGCATCGTCAAACACACGTGTTTGACACGCTTTTTGAATAGATTTACAACAATGTCCGTCATTCCACTCGTCAGTGTGACACGCCGTACCTATTATCATTTTGTAGCGTGTATCAACTCCTGTCAGTGGCCGCATAGTAGCCGCGCATTGCACCCAAACGAAAAAAAAAAAGAAAAAACACTTTTTACTTTTAAAAAGTATAAAATGTCGATTGTGCGTTCTCCCTTTGTTAGTTGTTTTCAGTGTTTGTATTGGTGCACTACCCCATGAAATAAAATAATAAAAGTGTAAATAATAATAAATTTAAAAAGTTATCTTGTAAAGTTTAAAATTAAATAATATAAAATGCAGAAGTTTGTGATAGTGTTGGCTAGTCTCATAGGTAAGATCATAGACACCATTATGTAGTTTAAACTGACAGTTATATTTTAAAAGAAAAAAAGCGGGAAAAGGAATGTTTAATTTTTCAACTTACGAATTATGTACATACCCGAATTCAATAAATAATTTACTATTTAGAAACTTTTCAACAATGATCAATTTGAAATGTTTAGTATCATCCAAGGCAGCTTTGAATGAAATAGTGGATACGAGTATTTGGAGTTAATGAAAATTTATGAAAAAGGCTTGAATGTTTATAAAATAATAAAACAAAACCATTTTGTTTCTATGTTATAGTGAAGTGAAGTTTTTTTAGTTTTATAAAATAAATATAATAGGTATATACCTAGAATGAAAAGTGTGTTTAACGTCAGGAATTTTCCGATTTCATTTGACTAAACATACTAAAATCTTATCAAAAGACAACAGAGCATTGGTTACCCACTACTGTGCGTTCTATTTGCACTATAAACGAATGAATTGTATGTCATAAATATAACCAAAAACCCAAATACATTTAAATTTTATTATATTTAACATGATTTAGAGAGAGTAAATAGAAGTTTTCTTTACAGGTTTAAGTTCACAAGCGCAGTGGTCTTATGATTGTAAGTATATTTTTTGTTTCTAATTAATTTTTTTCTGAAGGCTTGATAGTTATTAATTAGAATATAGGGAATAATAATAATTTGTTTCAGAGTAAGTACTTAATATTTTTAATACATATACTATGTCAATATAAACAACCAGTGCCTCTACAATAATTATTATGTACCTACCTATTTTTACCCACGAAGGAACGGAGAAGGTACATGCGTTTAGGGTGAGGGGTTGTTTGTTTGTTTGTATTGAGAAATGTATTGCGGTAGGTTAAACTACTTTTTAGGCAAAAACGTTTAGATTTTGAAAATACTTTTATTAAGGCTATTTGAATAATATTAGATATTAGTTTTAGTTATGATTAATCATGTTTTGAAACCTTATTTAGACTTATACTAATTATAAACGGTTGCAAATTTTATTGGTAAAAAACACCAGTTAGTCATTTACCATTAGAAATTTAAACTTATTTAGAGTCCAATGTGTTTTTTTAATTCTCGTTGTGCTGTCGAAGATGGTCAACATGTTAGACCTTGAATAGAACTGGCTCCCAAGTGCAGTTGCACAAACCAAAGGAGATGACAACACCGTACATAGAAAAGTATCGTAATTTTGAACTTTGTGGAAATAGATGCCCCATATACTGTATTGTTATTTGAATACTTTATCGAACTGTGTTTAGAACAGTTTCGCAATTAAATATGTAATCTAGGCCTATCAATCTTTGCAATTAATTTTTTACCTTCACATAAGTACAATAACATTCAATGTTAAGACAAGACCTTGTGTATTTCAAGTAATGGTGTTTACACTTTACAACCATTCGGCTTTTTGTCTGTGCATATCACAGATTATTTTTTATAGTCTTTGGTGCATATAGATAGTTATTGTATAACCGTGTCTGCAGTACGGATCTTTTCGATCGATAAAATTGACAGTTCAAATCGATAAATTGGGTTTTATCGATCTTTAATATAATTATCGAGCCTTATTACTACCGACAAAAGTTATCGAATAGCTAGGTTGAATCCAAAGAATATAAAGCTACTACAATACTTTACGATCAGACTTCGCAATATTCGATAAATTTATCAGTTTTTTTTGATTCGACAAATTTATCGTTTGGGCTTTCGTACTTTCGCCGCATGCCATAGACGAAAGGCAATATTAAAAAAACCGAAGGTTTTTGCCTTATTTGCGGGAACGAAAATGAAACATACTCGCAAAAGAACTCAACCCTGTCACCTGGTGAACTGGTGAATTTTATTTTTATATTTTATCCCAAACCTTTATCCCACAGATGAGACCCAATGGCCTGGAGTGTGCAGAAAGGGCTCACTGCAGTCTCCTATCAACATAATGTCGCGATCAGCTGTAGTAGACAAACATGAAGCCCACATCAGAGGACCTCTGGTCTTTCGAGGGTACGGAGACGTAAAAGTCACAGCTGAAAACAACGGCCACACGTGTAAGTATTAGGATTACTAAAGAGAAAGATCAGCAGCGTCATTACTATCATAACACCATTCTACATGCTACTGGAGTGCTGGACATCAAAATATTTATGGTTTTGCTCAAGCTCTTTTCAATCAACATCCTTATCAGAGTTATGAGTTATTTGAAACCGATAGGTAGCTACCTAGCAAATGAAACTCTAACAGGCATTGGGAGAGAGCTGGTAGCCGATAAAAGTGCAACAAAAGGTGATGCAAAAGAAGTAAACTGTACAATGATAGTCTTTCTTTCTACGTATCCTAAATTTCTAAATTAAACTTGAAGTGTATAATAATACCTGTTGATTTTCTAATGCGATCAAAAATGGCGAAGCAGTAAAACACAGTAATAATTCGTTAAACTGTAAACTTTAATCAAAGTAAGTTCGTATGTCTAAGTAGATCCCAACACGATAACATCATTACAATCCCTAATTCGACTTTTAACAGACGTAAACCCATTAGGAACTGCAAATCCGTATTTAATGGAACACGAAACAGGGAAGCGCACAAGTTTGAAAGTAACAAGTTGCGGGAACATTCTGGCTTCCACTTCCTGTCGCGTGGGCTCAAATCGCGACGACTGACCGGGTTTAACAAGTTAAATGAGGGTTACGACTCCGTTATTGGCTGTAAAAATTTGAGCAATCTAAACGGTATTGTTTGAAGAGTTTCGCCTTCAATTATTTAATTTGGAAATGTCCTGTGGCCGGATGAGGTAGATCTTTTACCGAATCCTGGGATGGTTTGATTGTCCATTGAGGACAAGAATATTTAAAACGAGGGCAGTACCTTCGTAAGCATTATGCATTTTGTTTATACACAAGGTCGAGCAGGCAGTTTCCCTGCTGGTAAGCATAAGTGCTGCCCATAATAATTGTGGTGCCATCCAGAACTTTGAAATACTAAAGACTGGCTGGTACCACAATACGTAAGAGTATAGGATAATAGGATGTATAAGGACACCATTACAGTAAAACAGCACCTATATGATGTTATAAGTAAATATAAATTAGACAATTTCGCTAGATAGTCGTGTACCTTTCCACCTATGCCAACGGTTTTGTTCTTCCTAGTGAAATGGAGCAAAGAACCAGGGACTCCAACACCGGTCGTGTCCGGAGGCCCTCTCAGAGGGAACTACTCCTTCCTGCAGTTCCATCTCCACTGGCTGTCGGAGCATGCCATCGATGGGATGAAGTAAGTGAAGACAAAGTTTTACAGTCTGTTACTTCTTGTACTAGATCTAACGTAACGAGATTTTGGGTACTTCTATATGCGGAAGAGTGATTCGTGTAATTGTTTTATTTCTTGGAAGAAAGTTGACCGACTCTGGTTTTTAATCGGCTCCGATAAATTTAACATAGAAGACGAGATTTATCTCAATTTCAAACAAACTTTGTAAATAACAATTAATACTGTAGAATCACGGACATTAATAGGTATTGTAGGATTACTCGTAGAATCGCTTCGCTTGTCGTTTATAATAATTTCTGTGTGAAATCAAGTATAAGTGTACATTTTAGTTACTTTGAGCTTGAGGGTTCAGTTTCTTTTTCATTTCCAGGTACGAGACCCTAAAAACTACCATTACAATAAAAATACCTACTTTGAAGATTATCTTTTAACAAAATCTAATCGTTTAAAAATCATCGATACCTGCCTGTTATCGCTGACGTAATTCGTACTACTAAATTCTAATCACAGAAAAAAGTTGTCATGACATCATTTTGTGCAGGGGTATTAGTAAAAAGTACTAAAAAATATCTAATCCAGTGTACATTTGATTATATACCTACTATTAAGTAGGTGCCTGTTAATTCGGTGTTATATTAATCAACATAATTTATATTGATTAAAGTTTTATCAATAACTTTACTGTTTCTGAACTGTTAGAAAGTTAGTCATCATTATAAAGGCAAAATCAAATTATTCACAAAAGTAATAGCAAATTATAAGGAAAAAACAAAAGTGACGATGATCGATTTTTTTTTTGTGATTAAAGTGACGTTATCTATCAACGATTTAAATAAGTTTGACATGCAATTATCCTTATATTTTAATAAGCCGTTTATAATAGGTATTAATTTACTGCGACACGAAAAAACATATTTCTGTCTGTGACACGAAAATTTCGTAACTTCACGTAGTAAGAAAATGTTTCTGTTAGACAAATCGATTCTACCACCGTTATCTCAGCGAAACTACTTACATATAAGCTGTGTCTTAGTTCAGACCACAGAATAGTACCATAGATTAAATAGTTAATCTATGCTTAAACCTATCTTCAGTTAGCTAATCTTTTGTCAATGAATAAATAATTAATAAAGCCACTATTAAATACATCACTATCCACCTCCGATCCGGGAAGCCCTATATGTTTGACAATTATTTATGCCAGTGAACGATTTTTCCAATCGGATCCAGGGAATAAGGGAAATTCTCGATGACAACGCCCTAACCGTATGCATTTGTTTACTGGGTATTGCCGACAGCCTTAATTAATTTAGTTAAACTATTTCCTGATGAAAACTTTCGTATTGTATGACTCATATTTATATACATTTAACCGGATTCACTTAAGTGGTATAGCCGAGCTTCGCGACGATTGCCCGACAGGTTTCGATGTATTCAGTATACCTCTTCATCAACGGAGCTACACGCAGACGCTCCGACTGGTTGCTGCCTGTGTACGCAAACTATGTTTCGTCTTTTTCCATTCAGTTTAAAATTGTCAAAGAACAACAAAGACAAAACATAGTTTAACTAAAACACCGATTAGCACTGATTATTTATAAAGAACCTTATATAATAACGAGTAAATCATTCACGTACTTCTGGTTCTTGCACATATGCTTGCAATACTTGCATCTCACTAACTAATAATACAGGAACGTAATACAATACCTACGTGTTTCCTGATTCTGAACATTTCCTGAGACTGTTGCAATCGTAAAGGGCATTACTATCACTACAGCCCTAACTTGATTCTCGTATGTCATTCTCATTTCATTATACATTTAAAATTATACTCGTATATCTTGTTCATAAGTGAACTGATATCAGATTGCTGTGCAGTTTTATGTACTTTCTCGAATTCGTCAACAGAACATTCTCTTACGACATTATGAAGATCGACTAGCATTAAAAGTTTTGTTTAATTAATAATATATTTTTTTATGTTGGTAACGAGACGAGCTGGTCGTTTGCCTGATGGTAAGCATAACGCCGGCCCATAACAATTGCAGTGCCACCCAGAACTTTGAAACACAAAGGCCTGCGCGGCACTGTAGTGCGCTCGTTACCCTGAGACATTAGGTGTTAAGTCTCATAAGCCCAGTAATTGCACTGGATACTCTGCTCATCAAACCGGAACACAGTAATGCTTGCACACTACTGCTTGGCGGCAGACTTCACGAGCAAAGCGGTGGTAACAACCCAGACGGACACTCGCAGAGAAGAGTTAGTCCTCCCACTAACAAAATCATATATCATCAATAACAATTCTATCCGAGTCTGTCGCAGCTAGGGTGCAATCGTTTGGAACCACTACTTCTACGTACGTAGTAGGTAGTTTTTTTAAGGTTTTCAATACACAAAATGTTCATATCTCCCTGAATTGCATGGAATTGGACACATGTATGTTAACTGCTACATTTTTGTACATTTATGTGCTCATAAACTTAAAAACGTCAACGACTCAAAACATAAAATTTCTGCCATTTGGGTTATCTTGAAAAAAACACTCGACACGTAGTTAACGTTAATAATTCTAAGTAGTAGGTAGAAGTTGTCCGTAAGTTGAGGGTTCACATTTTATATAAGCTATGGACGTCTTCTTGATGCAACCACAGCATAGAAGTAGAGCATCTTCTTGTGTCCGCCTGTTTAGTTAGTACCTAGCTATTAGTACAATGTTTAGTACAATGTATTAAAAGCAGTCGGACTATGTGGCCAAAGCCTAAATTATCAGGTATTAGCTTCTGCCCGCGGTTTTCACCCCCGTTCCCAGTCACCGTGCATTTTTTCGGGATGAAAAGTAGCCTATGTTACTCTCCGGTCCATAAACTATATCTATGCCAAAAATCACATCGATTCGTTGCTCCGTTACTGCGTGAAAGAAGGACAAACCAAAAAACCAACAAACCAACAAACACACTTTCGCATTAATTTAGTAGGATATAAATAGCAAAGTAGGATTTAGTAGGACTAGTAGAAAGTAGGATTCACTAATTTGAAGATACTAAGTAGTAGCTTCAAGTCAAAAATCTGTCACCGCAAGTACCAATCGATATGTTAACAAGCATTTGAGCGCCAGTCCTATACTAAATTGTGATGGCTTTATCATAATCATCATCAGCCGGAAGACGTCCACTGCTGAACATAGGCCTCCCCCTTATAGAACTTTACTTGTGGATCAGTTACTCGTCCCTTGGATCCAGCGCGTTGCGTGGACTTATTTGTGGCACCTTCAAATCATCATCATCATCATCGTAAATCATGACTTGAAATAAGGCGAGATAGTAATCAAACGATATCCTATCAAGAATAAAAAAACCTACGATTTCTACAACTTCGTCATTTCCCTTTACAACTATAATGACATAGTTAACTAAGTATACAATGATTCAATATTTATAAAACACCAGGTAGAGAATAGGTGCCACATGTGGTTCGTAAGGTCACTATTAGAGCAACAACCGATAGATACATGATTGATATCGGCCCATGGCCAAGGGACAATGTCATTGTCAGGCCTTATATAGGTTAGCAAATTACTTTCAGCCATTACTCGATATTGATATTGCTTCCGGAAGTAAGGAAGGTTTTTTTTTACCGCCACATACGAAGATACAAGACCGTAGATATTATCAATCTCTTATAGAATTTGGCGAAAATTGTTCCTGAGACAAGCAAGTTGCAACTCAATGGTAGTGACATCGCCTGCTCATTCGTCGATCGATCTTTCGAATACTATAAAGAGGTTGATCGATGAAGAAAACGTGAACCATGATCGCATGGCTGTAAGTCATTTTCAAGTGGCCATTTACCTTTTTTTTACCTACCAAAAAATCTATCCAAGCATCTACTGGTATTGTTTCGACAGATCTATTTGAGAGTCAATCTTATTCTAGGTTTGGCTTGTCCACTGTCCACCTTCTTCGACTTCCGTCATCATTTAATATCAAGTGCTATTATTATAGCTATACTATAATAGTAGTCAAACACTAACTTAGAGACAGTAATAATTGAAAATTTAAAAACCTCTGCCTAATGCGTCGATTATCTTCAAACGGTTGGACAGATTTTTTAGAATCGTAGCTAAGAACACTCTTAAGTAATAAAAATAGTCTCAAGTACTTTTTAAACAAAACTAAATCAAAATCGGTCTATCCATTTAGGAGCTACAGTCCCAGAGACGTAGCTAAGAACATTCTCGATCACGTCACCTCACAAAAAAAAAAAAACTAAATTAAAATCGGTTGCGACAAGAGACAAGCCCACCCATCACATAAATATTAAAAAGATATTTCTTTTGGCACTGTATTTTTTACCTTTCATTGAAATAAAAACCTTCTTTTCTTCAACAGTCAATTTTATTTATTTCTTTGGGAGGATTTAATTAGTTGGTTAAGGGGTTCGCTTCTGGAAACTTTAACAGGGGTCCGTGGAGCCAAAAGTTTGAGGAACCCTGGCGTAAAAACAAGCAGAAAGAGACTCTGAAGCTCAACCACATGGTCACAGTAGATATATTATATCTATTGTAGTATATGTACTCTAGTAGATATATTACTGTAATTACTACTAAGGCGGTGCCCGGTAACAGCAATATCATTGTCCTGATTGTAATTAATGATTATCGTCGAAATGTGCGAGATAAGATATAGAGATAAACGTTTCAGGGTGTGTACTAACATTGAAATATATAAACAAACAAAAATTAACTACGAATACAAAAAGCTAAGACTATTATCGTTAAAAGGCACGTCTATCAAGCAATTTTTGGACTCAAATTCAGTTTATTTTTGTTCACGTATGTCACAGGGGAGCAAAGTGTGGATAGAGGTTCCTTTTTTATGTTATTTGGTAACGAGACGAGCTGGTCGTTTGCCTGATAGTAAGCATAACGCTGGCCCATAACAATTGCAGTGCCACCCAGAACTTTGAAACACAAAGGCCTGCGCGGCACTGTAGTGCGCTCGTTACCCTGAGACATTATACCTATGTATTAAGTCTCATAAGCCCAGTAATTTCACTGGCTACTCTGCTTATCAAACCGGAACACAGTAATGCATGCACACTATTGCTTGGCGGCAGTCTTCACGAGCAAAGCGGTGGTAACAACCCAGACGGACACTCGCAGAAGAGTTAGTCCTCCCACTAACAAAACTATATTAGGTATTGAGGTAGAGCCAGGTGACGTGGTTTCCAAATTTATCTAACACCGTGCGTGGTTGCATCAGGACTTTTCCCTTCATCGAAACCTCTTTAAAGAACTCGAACCTTAGTTCATCAGATCGTCACGCAATTTTACTACTACTGATCGTAAGCTAGCAAGTTATTACTTAAAAACCTAAAAACAAAACCGCCAATCCGTTCAGCCTAGCCTTTACAACAAACGTGTCTATGAATTGTTCAAATATCCGCATACAAGTCGGACATTGTCAGACATTAGGCGCGCTATTTAAGCGACAAACAGATTTGATAAGCCCTCGTCCAGCTGTTACCGGCGTTGTCAGCGTGCCGTGTAAATATTGCCTGAAGTATGAACACACACTTAGGCCGGCCGCACATTTTATGAAACTGTCAGAAAATTTCTAACGCGCGCCGGAAGGTACGCGCCACAGACTGCACATAAAGTTCTAGACCGCGCAAAGCGGCCGTTAAACGTTCAAATAATTTGTAATCACGTCGTGGCTAATAAAAAACAAGTCAAACAAAGCTGCCAAAAACTCTCAAATGATATAACAAACACGTATAATTTGACACATTATTTGAACGATTCTCGGCCGATAAAACAGTTTGTTGCGCCGATCGTTCGTATCTAACGCTCGCCGGATGTATGCCAACCGGATGTTAAAAATTTGCCTTATTAGAATCTCTGAATGTGCGTTCTCCATTCGTTTGTGCTACACCGCACACTAAAGAAATTCACATCTGTATTGAACGTGTAGTGGGGACTGTTTGCGACTGGGTGTAGACTGGAACAAAATTTCGAATATAGTGTACGGAATGTTGTGCGGCGCGCGTTAGACATTTTCTGACAGAATTTTCTTACATTGTGCACCCAGCCTTAACTACTTTTATGTCCATTGAAGACGCGTGCAAAATCTTTCTTTGTTTTTTTAAAGGAGGTTTTCGTGTTTGAAGCAAAGTCGTTTTTGCCTCTTCTCGCAGTTTTATCATATGAAGCTACATACAAAGAGAATATAATCCCGGCTACATATATAGTAATCTGTGATATGAACGTGAATGAAAACATGCCGTAGTTGCCACCGAGCTAAAAATAATTTTCATTATAAGCATTAATCATCCGATTGCGAAAAAAAAAAACTAATACTGCTTACCTATGAACTATTGAAAAAAGGATACATGTGCTATCCACTATTTAAGAGTAGGTAAATTCTTATGTAATCCGAGACGAGTTTCAAGGCTTTCTTTTTGCTCGGCCTATACCAATCTGGAACGGGCACGGTGGGTTTCTGGAAGGTTCGTTGACTTTGAGGACGGATTGGGTCTGTGGGTGTCTTTGTCATTTATTATGTTCTGATAAAGACAGCATTAGTTTTAATCTGTGATTATTTATTTGTATTGATTTGTAGACGAACGTTACAGAGACCCGCTGTTAGAGTCATTTATTTTAACCTTCATAAGTGCTCCGTTGGGGCCTATATGAATAAAGGATTTTGAATTTGAATAGAATTTGAATTTGAAACTTCAAAAGCACTGTTGCATACAATGCTTCTTGATTTAGTTAAATCAAACAGCTCATTTCTGCACGCTCTTACACCAAACAGATCTGTATGAGATTTTTCCTTCCCCAAGGTACCCCCTGGAAATCCACATGGTCCACGTCAAGACTGGCCTCACCGTCGACGAGGCAGTGGAGAGACCTGATGGATTAGCTGTCATCGGAGTACTTGCTCAGGTAAAGTTAACAAGTCACTAAAATTAAAAAATAAACTAGTACAGCTAATACCATACATACACTTTGCAAGCGACCAAATTGCAATTGGTGCTATTTACCAAAATAAGGAGATTTCGAAATCACCGGTGCCTTTAAAAAAATTCATTTGCAAAAGTCGTAGTTTTGAAAGTCATATATACCCTGTGTACCAATATGCAACTAATTCTCAGCTTTGATCATATATCTACAAACTTATTAGTCATATCGCTGATATCTAATCTCCCGGTGACATTGAAAAATACCATCCCTGTCTGTATTCTTTCAGATATTAAAAAAATACAAATACATTTATTAACTTCGGTGATAACAAATATCTTATTGATATTGATAGCCTGAACAGCTTTTCAGAAGTTTTTAGTGCTATGCACCAATCAAAATCGAACAAAAAGAATATAAAAACATCCACAAGAAGAAAAACATACAAAGAGATATTGCCATCGATGCAATAGTAGTTCAAGTCTACCGTGCAATATATTTGAGTAGAATCCATCTCATCAGTTACAAAGGTGTAGGAGTAAAGTAAGGGCTCTACAGCTCTACTTCGAATGAATGTGAGCAAAGTGCTCGTTTCATGAATAAAAAAGAGCACGGCAGAGTTCCCGCTCGATTTCAATTCCAACTGAAGGTTTATGCAACGTGTATAACATATAAACTTTGCTGTGAGAGAAGTAGGCCGCGGAGATTGGATGGTACATTTTTTATTGAGACTATTTTGTGAGACTTGGATGTAGGTTGTGTAGAGGTCAGCTCTGTTATACAGGCTGCGTCAAGACGCAAGTATGGTAATACTGAGCCTTTATGCGTTTGTGCGTCAATTTCGATCGCTTCTGTATTCATAGAGTACCTATAGCCGTATATACTCTTACGTCGATTTTCCTTTAACAGGTCAGAAGCGACGATGATAGCCTCTTCGCACTTGAAGAAATAATGCCAGTAGTACCACAGCTGGTCGACCAGACCATCATGAACTCGGACCCAAAGAACATTGATCTCAGGTAAGATTGAAATAAGGTATTTGAAAATCTGAAAAAATGTGGTAGGTATACATTTTTCATCAGGCAAACGACGCTCGCCTCTTTATCAAAAAAGTATTAAAAAACTGTTGCCATGATTCTAGAGACGTCGAAAGATATTTGTAGAAATATCCATTTGGTGTTGAGATATTGTATGACTCTTTGAGATAAGTACAGTGATTCAGTCGATTGCCCTATATAAGAAAAGACAGAGTCATTTCGCTTCAATGGGCAGGCTATTATTGCCTGAAAGCAATTCTAAAGCCATAATAATATCTAAGTAGTAAGTTTACTATTTAAGTCAATTTAAACAATTATTTCAATATTAAAAACATATCTTGCCATTTTGCATTTGTCAAAATTTTAAAATAATTTAATTATATAATATTATCCGATGATGATAATATTTTATAACGTAAACCCCTTTAAAATTTGAAACGGTTCTCGTTCTGCTAACTTTGCAATGCAGAAAGTTTTGAATAATTTCGAACCATGACTCAGTTCTAATCCAACTTTTGCGCAACTAATTTCGCGTGACACGACAAAACTTGTTAATTGAACCGAAACTGGCTAAAATATCAACCAGAATCTGTTTCAACTTTACGATAAATTTTAACCATGCTAATACAGGATGACTTTAAATTGGTATGTTATTCCGGAAGGGGGTGATTAGGTGCATGGTTGTCGACAAGTTGTGAGAACCTCCCTTGGACATACGTCATTCAAAATGTTCATTCAAAAAATTAATTCACTTCAAACGTCAAGTGTGTGGCATTTTCTAAAATTATTTGTTAACTAGCTGCCCCGCGGTTTCACCCGCGTGGAGATTTTTTATTACATGGTTTTTATTTTTTTGCGCGGAACCCTAATTATTTTTCCAAAATTAAAGTAGCCTTTGTTACTCCTTGTAACATCAGCTATCTGTCAGTGAAAGTCCCGTCAAAATCGGTCCAGCCGTTTCCGAGATTACCCGGAACAATCAGACAGACAGACAAAAATTTAAAAAATGGTTGTTTTGTTATAGGTACCGTTTATACTTTCATACGCATTTAGTAAAAAGCTGTTATTTTGATATTACAAACAGACACTTCAATTTTATTTATCTGTATGGATAATCTCTTCTATTCAACATCATCATTTAACAAAGTTCCACATAGTTCAAGTGAATCAGCTGATCTAGGGCTGCCCCGAAGTTTTGTAGTAGAATTTGACGTAAATTTTAAATACCATTTAATCAGTGAATAATTCCGAATGCTATAGAGCACTATATTCCACTTAACCTCATCAATATTTTTGCCGAAATGTATGGAAGGTTTATTTTTAAATTCAACATGATTTTCCTATTTCGTAGCCCTAACCCTTTCACAGAAACGTAGCTACTTATTGATCAAACCTTAGCCCTTGACCGGAAGCCCTACTAATTGTATAATTCGACAATAGCTCGATTTTCACTCAAGCATTATGGCACTTCCTGCCTTTGTGATTTTCCGCAACCACATAATATCTTCCTTAAAACCACTAAGGCTACACTGAGTACTATAATTTAGAGAATAATTGTGCTATAATAATTATGTAGGTACTGCTATGTTAACGTTCATGTAAGTACAGGTTTATTACTGGGCTTATGAGACTTAACACCTAATGTCTCAGGGTAACGAGCGCAGGCCTTTGTGTTTCAAAGTTCTGAGTGGCACTGCAAATGGCCAGCTCGTCCCGTTATCAAATAGCATAAAAAAAGAAAAAAGATAGTCATTTTTTAACATACAAGAATCAATACTGAGTCAACAAATGTCCCCCAGACGGCTGCTGAGTCCATTCCCTCAGTCGTTCTACACGTACCACGGCTCGCTCACCACCCCGATGTGCCAGGAGGTCGTCACGTGGATCGTCATGGACCGGCCCGTCGCCATCGCCGACACACAGGTCAGTTGGAACAAACAAATAATTGATTTCAGATGTCTGCACACTGCACTGTCGCATTAAAGGGGTCTGGTTTGATGAGCTAAATATCCAATGAAATTACTGGGTGTATCAGTCTCAATGCTGTACCACAGCGCATTATGGATGTAAAAGGAAAAACTCTGGTACATAGAAAACTTGGGTTTCTTGAACCTTCAAAATCCTATCTTACTAATATTTTAAATGCGAAAGTGTGTTTGCTGGTTTGTTGATTTCTTGCCGCCAAGGAGTGGTGTGAACACATCGAGATACTAACCTCAAGAGGTGCAGTGACGTTTGTTTTGCACGAAATAAATTCCACCATTTTTGCCTAGACATAATGCGCTCTGATTGGGTAAGCCACCGCCTCGCGCCGATTCCCCGTGCGCTGATACGCTGAGAGCTGATAATTTTTATAGCAAGCATTGTTGTGAGATCGGATAGTACAGTATTTCGTCTCTCGGGGTATGTATCTCGATGTGTGACCATACAACACGCTTTTACGTATGTTTTATGCTCGAAATGATCAGTGAATTCACTCAAGAGCTGTTTTCGTTTTTGTGTATGAAATTGTAAGAATAGGAGCATCAGGAAAAAAAGGTTTAGATTTGTAATTACTGCCTAAATATTTCTCACTTTCCCATCATGACTCGCTTTGCTGCCCACCACACCACTAAAGTTTACTTCTCTTTGCCTCCAGTACAAACTAATCAGCAAGGTCAACGTAGGGGGTATAGACAACTACCGCAGCCTCCAGCCTGCCAACAGAGTGGTCTACCGCTCTACTTCCTCCAACTCCTCAATCAAGCTGCCTTCTCTGCTGGGGACCTTCGCTGCTTTGATCAGCTCTCTATCTTCATCACTAACCGTGGGACTGGCGAAAGGGATCTGCTTGCTAGGTAACCTGAAGAGGAGGTTATTTGGGAGAGATACACAGAAGTGTGATAAGATTCATTAACTCCACTAGAAATTAGTATAAATGATAACCCAGTGATCACCCTCATCTTAACAGGATCTCTGTGTTAGGTACTGTTATTACCATCAAGAACTGTTAAGATTGTCCTACAATACGGAACAAATATTTGAGCTTTTTCTAATTGCACAAATATTTTCTGGAAACAGCATCTCTTCCAAGCCAAAGTCCATCGACATATTAAGCACACCATCCATGGTTTTTGCATAAGGGGCAGCTTAATAATCATTGTAATTTGTGTATACAAGCTGAGTTTCAATTGGTATGTTATCCCGAATGAGGGTCAATCTACTCCTGGAGGTCAACAACATTTGTTTTACGAGTTTTTGAAATTCGGAATTTTTCATTGAATAAATGGTTTTTAAAGTTTACGTCAAAATTCTACACTACAGAATCACCGGACAGCCCTAGATCAGCTACTATGTTGAACTTTGTTAAATGATGATCTTGATTAAAGATCACTTCACTTTCAAAGTGAATTTGTTTCTTTTGTATGGAAATTTGTAATTATTTTTTTCAAGATAGGTTCTCACAACTTGTAGCCGACCATAATCCTAATCATCCCCTTCCGAAATAACATACCGATTCAACCTCTCCCTGTATAAATTAATATTATATTATTATACATACACTAGCGTAATAAAGAAGTCATTATCATTATGAAAACTGCTAGAACAGTTGTTTTTTTCTGAATTGCAGGTAACTGTAAAATAGCGTAAGAATGTATAATTGCTCAAATTATATTTACCTATACCTAAGGTGGAATGTGTGTGAACGTAAGCTTGATGATGTGGATTACTTAGCAGTATATGAAGCATAAGTGTGTGTTTCTTAAAAACATTTTTAACTCATATTATCTACTAGTGACTATGTAAATAATATAATTGAACCTGCTTTCCACCACCTCAAAGTAAATTTTAACTGATAAATAAAATTGTCATTCAATATAGCGATGACTTATCTAAAAATATATTCTGTCGCCTAGTTTGGCAAAATTTATTCAGGTGTTCATAAAAATAGCAATTTTGATTTAGATGTTTGTTAAAACAAAAATAACTTTAAAATAAAATCATTAAGGCGTAGGACCGAATGTCGTGTAAAGACAAAAATCTTAAGGATAAGTAATCACGTGTTTAAAATCTAGCTGATTAATACAAGGGCAAAGTTTTAGTAATCGGTCATAAATATCAATCGTGAACAGACAATTTGCATGAACCATAAATCAAACAATCTCTATTTAAGCTTTTCGTCAGCGGATAAGATGGTTATCGCTGCGTCTCGTCATAATTAATCAATTATCAGCTGATAATTATATTAAAAATTGTCGCTGATTATGGTTTTATCGACACACGTTTGCAGTGCACATGTTGTATGACGTGTTCAATGACCCAGGCTAAAACTGGGGGATTAACAAAACAACTACCTGAAATAACCCTCTATTTTACTCTTTCTTATCATATAGGTTGACGTCCAATCACTATCTCGCCTGATTTCTATCATACCTATTATTTATTGTTTATGTGATCTGACAGATCGATAAAAGTTAATAATATTTTCCTGGTAAATTTAAAAAAGTTCATGTATTGAACTTTTTCTTCATTATAGTACAAAGATATTATTAATTTGTTTTGTATAATTTATTAATTATTTACTCTTAACTTAAATAAGTTAACTATAGATAACATTTGCATTAATTGGCTGTGAAATTTTGTGTCAAAATTCCCACTCGTTTTAAATATTTGTTAGCAATAATTTTAAGTTGTACAGTACTATAGGTATGTAGCTTATTTTTGTGTTTAATTATTTAATAAAATATTATTAATAATACTGAATTTTTAATTTTATACTGCACCTTCCTACTTCTGAAACCGTAAAATGCATATGACTATAAAATACGCAAGAAAGATCAGAAAACGGCACCTTGTTCTGAAGTTTTATCAAGGACATAACCGACAGATAAAGTTATCAACACGAGCTGCAGAAACATTGTTCACAAATGATTTTATAATGTTATTTGCTACCGAGACTCAAAACATTGAACAATGTAGTTTAATTCTTCTCATGAAACAAAATTCAAAAAGATCACCTAGGGGCCAGCAAGATGCATTTTGTTCTTCAATTATATTACCTTTTAGTAACTATCCATGGTATGCAAACAGGAGTTCGAAAACAAAAAGTTTGAGTTGGGTGAGAGTCGGGTTTATACCGAAGCGAGATAATACGAATATTAGGATGTCGACATGCAACGATTACAAAATCGAAATACAAAGTTTATTACTTACATAATCATCATGAAAGCCTTTATTACTAGCTAATACATAAATAAACACTACATCTAACCTAACTAGCTATAAAAACAGTTGGTTAATCTACAAGCCCCCAAGATATAGACAATCCAAATGTTCTAGCCCACTACCAGTTGGAAGCGTACCCAGCATGCTGGCGACATTGCCTCGTTGAACCGCAATGCTAATCCGTTGAGCCAAATAAGTACCAGCATTTTGATTACGCGTCGCATCCTGTAACCTCTGCTTTATCACATACCTAATGCTCGTGAAGTCTGCCGCCAAGCAGTAGTGTGCAAGCATTACTGTGTTCCTGTTTGATGAGCAGAGTATCCAGTGAAATTACTGGGCTTATGAGACGTAATACCTAATGTCTCAGGGTAACGAGCGATCTGCAGTGCCGCGCAGGCCTTAGTGTTTCAAAGTTCTGGGTGGCACTGCAATTGTTATGGGCCGGCGTTATGCTTACCATCAAGCAAACGACCAGCTCGACTCGTTACCAAATAACATAAAAAAAACTCTCTACGAAAACACCTGTTGTCCACGAGTACGAACGTGATAATATTATTGATTTTGTAGTTTGATTATTGAAGAATTTGAAAACAATATATTGCATCCATATTATTAAATTTCTGGCTTTGCAATGACGACGTTGTTGTAAATACATGAAAGTATTATCAACAACAATTTATGGCACACTACATATGAGAACGTGCTGTAAAATAAAATATGGATATATACTTTAAGATAACATAGATATTTCAATGTAAAAGAAAACACCAATCATTAGGTACCTGCCTATCTACTCAAAGACACTTCGCTTACACAAATAACTAGATAGCTAATGGAATGTGAACCATTCGGTCGATTTGGAAGTAATTTCATGACAGAACTATTAAGCCGATTTTAATTAATTTTGGCGTGATTAAGCGATCAAACTCGGCATAAAATATCCAGAAGTAAACAGACTTTAAAGTTACAAGTATCCAGTGAAATTACTGGGCTTGTGAGAATGTCTCAGGGTAACGAGCGCACTGCAGTGCCGCACAGGCCTTTGTGTTTCAAAGTTCTGGGTGGCACTGCAATTGTTATGGGCCGGCGTTATGCTTACCATCAGGTAAACGACCAGGTCGTCTCGTTACCAAATAACATAAAAATACACTTGTATTTACGCGTTTTGAATAGTAATCCGGATGACAATAGGTCTCTATATATAACAGTTATATAAGTACTAAAATCTTAGGTGCTAAGGGGAAGTCCCCTCGGGGCAACCTGTCTAGTACCTATTGTCAGAGATTTGGCAAACTTTCAGTCAGTATTAATCGGCTTTAATTTAGGTACTTCTTTGTTATCAATCTTATCTGGACTAAAGTATAGTAGGCGGAATTTTGTATTTTTTTAAATAATTGTCGGCTTGTTCTTGTAGCACATGTTTAGTATACATATAGTACCCGATCAGTAGGACCACATACCAATAAAGGTATGTGAGTAGGGCCAACGCCCTACCCTACTATTATTATAAATGCGAAAGTGTGTTTGTTGGTTTGTCCTTCTTTCACGCAGTAACGGAGCAACGGATCGACGTGATTTTTGGCATAGATATAGTTTATGGACCGGAGAGTACCATAGGCTACTTTTTATCCCGGTAAAATGCACGGTTCCTGCGGAAACGCGGGTGAGACCGCGGGCAGAAGCTAGTACTATATAATTATTCCCGTGGACCTACTAATAGGACCACGAGAAAATAATGTTTCCCGTGGTACTACCACGTGGACTAAGTAGTAGGAGCACGGGTAATGAACGTTCTATTCTACTATGATGAGAAATGTCTCCACAAGCTTGTTCTAAATTCTTATATACTGCAGATTTCCTGCACAGATTATAGCTGTTATATTGTAATAGTGCCGGCCAGACGGCATGGTCTATTATCTACTTGCCGATCCTGATATAGCACGTAGTGGGCACTGATTCAATCTAGTAGCTATGCTTGGGTCACCAAGATTCTCGAATATGGGTCAGGGGTATTAAATGGCCCAGTGTTATAGCAAGTCCTATGTTCAGCGAAGAATTACTGTGTAGATGATAAGTACAAAAAGAGTTGGTAGGTATAGAAAACTACTTATCAATAAACTATTTTTTTTTTAAATTTCTGTTTCTTTGCTCTAACTCTTTCTGTGAGTAGCCGTCTGGGTTGGTACTACCACTTTGCTCGTCTGCCGCCAAGCAGTAATGTGCAAAGAATTCCGGTTTGTTGCGCAAAGTATTAGCTAGTGAAATTACTGGGCTTATGAGACTTAATACCTAATGTCTCAGAGTAACGAGCTCACTGCAGTGCTACGCAGGCCTTTATGTTTCAAAGTTCTGAATTGCACTGCAATTATTATGGGCCGGCGTTATGCTTTTTTATACTATTTGATGACGAGACGAGCTGCATCAGAGCAGAATAATGCGCGACATCATGAGGCGATAATTGGTACCTAGGTATCTTATAGGTACTGGAGATAAGCTAGCGCAGAACAGGTTTGAAATAGAGTGCTTGCATGATGACAAACTTATTGGAGGAGTGGACAGTATAGGCCCCTTATTATACTCTGGTGTATCTATTACTATAAAAGCATAATTATCACGAATGTTTCCCAACGTTGGGTATTGTAACTTTGAGTCAAGGGCTAATCCATTTTGGGGTAGACAGAGAAGAGAGCATCATGTCACTCCTTATAGCGATAGGTCGTTTAATCAGGATGTTTTGACAAAGATATTTCCGTATTCATAATTTTTATACAAAAGACTGCGTAATACCAACATTGATTGGGAACATAATCTTCGGCCACAATGACTGACACAGCGTAGCGGTGACAATGGTGTGTTTGGTAAACATTATTTATTTGGTTCAGTGGCCGATATATTGGAATTCGGGGGTAATCTGGTGCCGACAGTCTCGGTTGGGAGATGTAACAGTGCAGTGCGAAATTATGTCTCGTTTGGTAGTGCTCGTGATGCTGGTTTTGGGTATGTACGTTTTTATCCAGAGTTCTGTAGAGACACAAGTTTGGTACCTACATTTTAAACATTTCACCAATTAACAGCTTCGTCTTGGAACGTATATATGCAAGCAGAGCTGTAGCCTTGCACACACATTGATACGTACATACGTTACAAGCTATCCCATCCAGATGGATGGGATAACTTTATGGCTAATGGTTTTGTCACAAAGAGTTAAGAGGAAAATAAATATAATGTGTTTTATTTCTATTTATAATGGGCTTACGTTTGACCGCGATCTCACCTGATGTTAAGTGATGATACGGTCGATGATGTAGCACGTTTGCCTAGAAGAAACCTATTCATTTTCGTCTTGAAAACTCCCAAATTATAGCTATTTGGAAACACAGAGTTTGGCAAAGAATTGCACTCCTTAGCCGTCCATAGTTATAATGAAGGTTGAAGCAAAGCGCTTGATACGGACGGGAAGGATATCAACCATATACGGGTGACGCGGTTCCGTACCTCTAGTCGTCCGATGGTAAAAGGAGATGCGTGAATCAAGTTGCGTAATTCCATACACTCCCCAAAATGTATCCTGTAAAATACTAAGAGACTTGCAACTTTGTGTCGATGTTCCAAACTCGGAAGTCTAGTCTGAAACAATGGATCGTTAACAATGAGCTTTTTAAAATGAAATTTCAGAAATAAATGTATTTTCTTTCTTTCTTTCTTTCTTTTGCTCTCCTCTAAATCATCTCCAAGGCCTCAAGCTGATATTTGCCAGAGCCATCCCACAGATGAGAACAGTACTCCATACATCCTTATCAGACTAAATACCTAATGTCCCAGGGTAGCGAGCGCACTGCAGTGCAACCAGCGCAGGCTTTTGTATTTCAATGTTCTGGGTGGATCGCAAATGTTGAGATATTATTATAAATGAGTGGGACTGAGACTTTGGAAATATATCATTATTTGGACTCTGACGGAGAAGTAATCAAGTGTTTTTCCAATTCCAGAAATATTTACATCAGTCAATAACGCATACCCTAAGCCCACCACAAACTCCTACCCAGGTTATGGGCACATCTGGAGTTACGATGGTAAGAAAAATTTAAGGCGCTTGTTCTAATACGTGGTAACAATACAATCATATTAAATATTGTCAGAGCGTTTGATTGGTACGTAACCAAAATGCTGGTACTTATCTGGTTCAACGGATCAGCATTGCGGTTCAGAGGTAATTCCGCCAGCATGCTGGGTACGCTTCCAACTGGTGGTGGGCTAGAACATTTGGATTATCTATAGGCCGACTTTGGCTTGTAGATTATCCAACTGTTTTTGTAGCTAGGTTAGATGTAGCGTTAACTTGTGTGTTAGCTAGATAATAAAGGCTATTAGTCCGTTAAATTAAAGGCTATGATGGCTCAGAGGTCGGCCGAGAAACTGTAGATCGATTATTCGAATTCTAGAATGAACTTGGATACATCGTTATGGAATGCAACCATAGCATGGTGGTAAAGCAATAAGGGTGGTTACCATCTTCATGTTGAAGATCTGTCTCCAAGTACCTATCGGTATGTTCCAGCAGCTGCAGTTGAGAGCCACTTCAAATCTAGGTTTGGCAGATCATATCAAATATATAGGTTTTGAATAAAGCGATAAAACAAAAGTCGTTCGTTTTGCAGATGGATACATACCTACAAAGAAATTACGTAATCTAGTTTGTTGATTGATTTACTGCCTAATCGGTGTTGATTGTTAACAGTTAAATATTTTAATTGCCGTTTAAAAATAATCTTATCATCAGATTTCATTTTTGCTGATAAGACTTTAAATTGTTACTGAAATAAATTATTGTCAAACACAATTGCCTCAACCTACGACCTCTATGTTCAACGAATTCGGCCCTCTGAGATGTCTCTGGTGGTTGTTAGTTGTCAATACTTATAAATAAGATACTAATCAACGACCAAAATTTCCAATTTAAAAATTTCCAAAATCCATGACTGTCCGCTCATGAGGCACGTAGGCACGTCTTATTGCCGATTTTATGCTAGATGAAGCAAACTGCTTTCAATCGGCATTTGATAGATTGCGCTAGAAAACCTTGACCCTCAAAATAGGAAAAACCAGTTTTTTTTAAATTTTCAGACGAATCAAGATGGCCAGGCAGCCGGTGCCGCGACGGTGGTAAAAGACAGTCTCCCATAGATATCCAACTAACGGAGGTGATCAAGGACTTTAACAAGGACTTCATTAAGTACGGCCTGCTGCGGTTCACAGGATACGAACACGTTTTGGTGACTGGAATCAACAATGGCCATACAGGTAAATGTAGGCACCTGGAAAGAAAAGGAAGAAAATTTGACGAAAATTAATTTATTTAACTCGCTTAATTAGCTATTGACCTAAACTGTACAAAGCATACATATAGATGGTGCCAAAAGAGATTTATCTCAGCAAAATAGTCGAGTGCACGAAACACTCAACACTGATTTTCAGATAAATCCCGTGGGTTATGATTTATGTTTCGAACCCCAACACTGCAAGTGTTTGTGGGCTCGGTTTATTTAGATCCGTTGTCTTAACAAGAAGTTATGAAATTGTTAAACGAAAGTTTTTATTGAAACGTTCCTATGCACGCAGTAGTACGGTTGAAAGGTCATTGTTTGGCGCTGGGTTTGACATCTTATTAATTTGAAGGTAACATTCCAAACTGGAAGGACCTGGCACCCATCCTTTTCATTCAAATATAATACCTATTATTTACCCATACATATTTATTATATTTTCATTAAAATATAAAAAATATGTATGGGAATGTTAGTTCATAATTTGGCCACGACGGCACTCTTTCTGAACAGACTCTACACTTTTTTTCTAGTACAATTCAGCACAGAAGGCGACAGGGGAATGCACCCCACCCTCACTGGGGGTCCACTGAAGTTTCAATACCGACTGGAGCAGTTGCACTTCCATTGGCTGTCCGAACATTCCATCAATGGAGTTAAGTACGGACCTTCATTTATTTTAACAATTACCGTCTAGACTACCAGACACAAGCTAAGCTAAGTATTATGGCAATGCACCCCGTACTATGGGGAGGCCTAGATTTTGATATAGTATTAAAGCGTGAAAACGTGGTGTCTCAACTTCCCACCCATAGAAAACGTATGTGTAAAATATTTCTAAAAAAACTTTTGTAGCTGTCCCGATTTGAAATGTCCTTTTGAAATTTATCACGCTGCACTTGGCAACAGTACATAATTGGGATCCCCCAACTAGTTGGTGTAACTTATCATAAATCTGTATAGTATTGTGTTTTTTCAGATTTCCTATGGAGATCCACTTCGTGCACGTGAGGTCTGACCTCACAGTTTTGGATGCTTTGAAGAAGAGAGATGGATTGGCGATAGTTTCCGTATTCTGTAATGTGAGTTCTCTCTCCCTCTCTCCCTCTCCCTCTCCCTCTCTCCCTCTCCCTCTCCCTCTCCCTCTCCCTCTCCCTCTCAGCAAGGCAGCAGGGGCAGAGGCCCCTGCTGCCATGTGCGTCAGGAACAGACATCTCTCATCACGGTACCGAGCAAATGAAGACACTTCAATTTTATTTATTTGCATAGATAGACAAACCTACGTAAATTCGTATATCTATTTTTAATTTGTACCCAACCCGAACTGGATTAGGAAAACAGCAATACGATGACAGTCGAATTAAAATTCTAGGTCCAAGCAGAGTTGGAAGACCATCAGGCAGACGCGACTGAGGAGATCATGCAGCAGATACCAGAGCTGATGGAAACTGGTGACAGAATCAGTGGAATCATACTCGACATGACGTGAGTAACTTGGTTTGAGAAGTAATGGAGTAATGGAATTTCAAAAACTCGTAAAACAAATGTTGTTGACCTCCAAGAGTAGATTGACCCCTTGTGATTGACCCCTTTTCGGGATAACATACCGATTGAAACTCGGCTTGTATATATAGAGATATTAAAATAATCTTTAAGTTAACTGAATAAATTGACTCTAATTAGGACAAAATTAATGCATATTACGTATTCAAAGTTCGTTTCAGATTTGTAATTAAGTCTGTGGTTCGTTTACGTTGCTTTCTATTACCTATGTCAAATGGTTTTTGCCTACCGATCACCCAGCAGAGCCAACGTCACGCGAAACGCTATATGGTTTGGCGATTACTGCAAATATATTTAACCATATTTATTAATTTATGTATTCATATAAATTGTTTCTGATAGCGTTTATATATGATATTTACAACTTCCCCTGTCACAGTCGTCATTGTCGAATTGAGTCGTGAGGTGAAACGAGGAAGTTATCATTCAATTATTACGATTGGCTAAGGAATTGGGATGCCGCTTCCTTTATTGCCAAATTGAACTTGAACTATCTTCTTACTACCTACGATTTTCTGTCATGAGTATAAGTACAAGCTGTGGACCGAGGCGTTACCCGCGTGGGGGTGCTTACTGGAAACTACTATCTATTCTGGAACCGTGTTTTTCTATGCTAAAAAGCAGCCTTTGTCTCTAGCCTACAAACAACCGATATATTCCCATCTGCCCCATTAACGTCCCCATCAATGGGGCAGGTGGGAATTTAAATTCCCATCTGCCCCGTTCCACAAGTTAATAGGGAAGGTGAGATTTCCCTCTATGAAAATCACATCGATGGCTCAGTTGCTGCTTGAAATCACAAACCAAAACGACCTATATTTTACATGGTACCTGCCCGCAATCATAAACACTGTTAAATCATTAGGAATGCCCTATCACAATGGTAGCATCACCCATGCTATGGTTGCATCACCATGTTTTCCACCACCAAAAGCCCAAGCTCATAGTAGGATTCGAACCAGTGGCCTTACCGGCTAACAATCTCGTGTTCGTTTTCGACTACAACCCGATTAATACCAGCGGTCGATAGGTCTTCGGCTGGAAGAAGGAATAGTCTAAGAAATTTCGCTGGATATCATGTTAGAACGAACGTTATTAAGGAAATAAGTTCTTACAAAACGAAAACGAGCGAACACTCCTGACAACTCCTTCCACACGAAGACTACCTAATGACCGTTGGTTTTAATCGATTTCTAATCGAGAAGACGAGATTGTTAGCCGGTAAGGCCCCAGATTGGCAGCCGACGTACCAGTCATCATCACTTTATCATTTTAAACCATTTGTCCTTTAGGAAACTGCTGAGCCCGAAGAAAGAATACTACACGTACGCTGGGTCCCTCACGTCGCCACACTGCAACGAGGCCGTCATTTGGATCATATTCAGCACGCCTATTGTCATGTCAGATGCCCAAGTACGTAGAACACATTGATACTTAATAGTAGGTACGAAATACGACTGCGCCATTACTACGTCCATCTCATCTTCAGCCGAAAGTCAATATACATCGGCCTCAGATGTTAGGCAGCCCTCACACCTAATTCATGATTGATGGATAAGCATCAATTGCGGACTACGAGAAAACCATGGAAAACCACGATCCCGCTTGACGCATATCGCATCTTCTATATTGTGGTTGTGGTTGGGGCTTGATGGAAATCAAGCGGGAGCCGAGCACGGCATCCACTTCGAGCTATGCTTCTGTAACATCTATTCAAAAAAATTGTTTCACAACCATTCAGCACCGCGGCGTCAGCTCAGTGCAAACGCCGCGGAAATAAGCGGTGTTGCGCAAGTTATGTATGTAGCGTAAAGCGGAGCAGTCGTAGCTTACAGCCTAGGTCAGGGTTCGAGGCGGCACTATTTGGCCGTATTACCATTCTTGTCTATTTCGTGGTGTTTTGATGGTTTTGCATCAAGCCGCGCTTGCACGTGTATTATCTCGTAAATCGCGCTTGATGCAAAAGCATGGTTATTTTGTCAGCAAAACGCATACCTACTTGCATAAATAAGCGTCTGTGCACTAAAATAAAATGTCTGCATTAAAATACTTCTGCCCATTCCGTAGATATTCAAGTCGGCTTTTACGGCACCTATGATATGGGTTGGCACTATAATTCGACGAGCGCCTGAACCACACAGACTTACATATATAAGCATAAACAAATATATTATGCAAGATATAAAATTAAAAATAATTGTTATCTCAAGATTCTATAGGATGGTAATAATAATAAAATAAATGTTGTGTACATGTAAAAGTATCCCCAAATAGGGGTTCACATTCACAAGCCTCGCTGTACAGCGACAACTCATTTCCGTTTGTCAGTATCGGCTGTTCGGGAAAATAGGAGTCGGCAGGCACAACTTCAGGTCACTCCAGAAAGTGAACCGGCACCAAGTGTTCGAGCCGCCTTACGCGTCGCTCCACACGCCGCAGATGATAGTCTTCATGGAGAGCATGGTCAAAATAGTCGCCAACTTCTTTAGGAACGTAACTAGGTAAGAGTTTACATAACTTCTACAGCCTCAAGATCTTCCATAGATTTTATTTTTTATGTTTATGCTATTTGATAATGAGACGAACTGGTCGTTTGCCTGATGGTAAGCATAACGCTGGCCCAAAACTATTGCAGTGCCACTCAGAACTTTGAAACACAAAGGCCTGCGTGGCACTGCAGTGCGCTCGTTACCCCGAGACACAGATCAGTGGTCTGTTCTAGACATTAGTAAGCCCAGTAATTTCACTGACTACTAATTGCTCATCAACTCGAAACACAATAACGCTTGCACATTGCTTGGCGGCAGACTTCACTAGCAACGCGGTGGTACCACCCAGATGAACACTTGTTCCATTAAAGTGAAGTAAAAAGTTATATAGGTATTGTAATAAATAAATATTACAAATATTACATTGATATGCATTTTGAACTAGTAGCAACTATTAATAAACAGTTAAGTTAAATTGTTGTCGTTGTTGTACTTGGTAGTGAAGTCTGCCGCCAAGCAGTAATGTGCAAGCATTACTGTGTTCCGGTTTGATGAGCAGAGTAGCCAGTGAACTTACTGGGTTTATGGGACTTAATATCTAATGTCTCAGGGTAACGAGCGCAGTGCAGTGCCGCGCAGACCTTTGTGTTTCAAAGTTCTGGGTGGCACTGCAATTTTTATGGACCGGCGTTATGCTTACCATCAGGCAGACGACCAGCTTGTCTCGTTATCAATAACACAAAAAAAAGAACTTTGTCTTTTAAATTTTAAACTGAATAGAAAGACACAAAACATAGTTTAACTAGTCACCGATTAACACTATTTATTAATAAGAGCTGCCTATATCACCAGTTTTTATATAGATAGATAAATGTGTAGCAAAAAAGGTCCCACATGTTTGACCATTTAGTTGGGTATTGTGTACATCAGGTACCTACATAGTAAAGTGCAATTCAAATACAAACTATGATCATTTTTGTTCCAGCTTCATATCGAAAGGAATCAAGAGCCGGTAGCAAGGCGAAAGAAAACAGCGTTTCAAAAGAATTACGTGTTCGTTAAAACAAATGGACTTTCTTTGTTAAATAGTGGCTGTTAGAGAAGTTTAAACGGTGTTATAATAATTGCTTGGGTGCTTTCTGAGGCGTTACTCTTTGATTCTTGACTTTTTGATCTCATGCGGCATCAAGTACGCAATAGGGGCAGCTTAGACGCTGAAGCAAACTTACGTTTGCGTGTCAGAATAACAACGCTTTTGCGTCAAGCGCGGATTTCGTGATACTCGAAATGCGCGCTTGACGCAAAAGCGTTGTTATACGTTTGCTTGAGCGTCTAAGCTGCCCCATAGACATCATTGGGCCCAACTAATCGAATTTGGTGTCACAAAATAAAAATGCAGCCGTGTGGCAAAGACGCAGGATTCTCTCAATAAGGGAAGCTTACATAACCACTGCGTGTTCAGTGCAGAAGCTGCGGTAAATACGCAATGCTGCGCATGTGATGTGTGTAGCGTAAAGCGGAGCAGTCGTCACATTGGTATTCTTCAATACCAATCAAAGGGAGTGAAAGAGACAGCACTAACTGGCTGTATTGCTGTTCTTGTCTGTTTCGCGGATTTTTGATGGTTTTGCTTCAAGCCCCGCATGCGCGTGTATTACGTCGTAAACCGCGCTTGTTGCAAAACCATGGTTATTTTAAAAACTGCGATAGTCTCGCCTGACGCCTGTTCGTTATGCAAACGCTTTTTGCGAATTAAGTTAAAATTATTTGTAAAATATTTTATATGTGTTAATGTTAGCTAAGTTCTAAGGTTAAATTATTGAATAAAACATGTTTTGTTAAATATCATTTATTTATTTAAACAATATTAACAGCCGTATTATACACACCCTCGCATGTACACAATTGATCACTACCTAACCCAATGGTGCCAACTCTGTTGCTCAAAAACCAATTTTAATAATATCTCCAAATACAAGCCGGAGAAAAGGATGCAATACAATTTAGATCTGTCAAAAAACTTGCTTGTACGTCTTCTACCCGATTGAAGTTTAGCCATGAATAAAGCAACGTATATCTTTCCAACATCGAAGATATTTATTTATTGAGTGCGCAAAACATGACCTTTTCATAATATAGATATTAGACTAGAATATCTTCTACCTTTTTTAAAACGACTGAAAACGCGCTGCGACGTCTTTGGTATTTTTTTTATTGTAAGTGGGCTTTCGATTGACCGCTGTCTCACCTGATGTTAAGCGACGACGCGGTCGACGATGGAGCACGCTTGCCCAGAATCTTCTGGTATCTACCTGGGTCCTATTTAATAAAGCTGACAATTCGACATATATGTCAAAAAATGACATAATTGTAGAATGGGGAGGCACAGGCAAAGCTAATCTCAGATGGCGCCACCTCCGCTGGTGCTTGTCATTGATGGTTACTTTGAGGGTTAATGAATTAAACTATAACTAGTAACCATGCTAGCGTCTTAGAAATCATTAGATTTGAAATGGTCACTACATATCCTAGAAGAATAATTGGTTTCCAATCATTTTTGGTGAGCAATGCTTTGATCCACAATTTCCGTTTTTTCTCGTCAGAAGAGAAACGTGTGTACCTTAATTTTATACTGAATTGCACTTTACAGAGGCATACTTTGTTGGAAAGACGATTTTTTGTTTATTTACTAAATATTATAATGAAGTTTCATAGTGAAACAGCACCAGCGATAATGCGCCACCTAGCGGGATAAGTAAGCAGTGTGGCTCCCCATTGTCGCGCTTAGGCTGTTTAATAAAAGTGACAAATATGTCAAAAATCGACCGGTGAAATCTTGACATATTTGTCATCTAAAACGCGTTTAATAAAACTCGACATATGTCAAAAAACCACAGTCAAATTTAATCTGACAATAAGAAAATTGTCGTGACAAATTTGTCAATTTTCAACCATGACAATTTTGTCGCCTGTAAGTTTTATTAAACAGAAAAACTGTCGAATTGTCACTTATTGACATATGTCGGACTTGTCGGATTGTCAGCTTTATTAAATAGGGCCCTGGGCCCTATTTAATAAAGCTGACAATTCGACATATATGTCAAAAAAATGACATAATTGTAGAATTGTCGCGCTTAGGCTGTTTAATAAACGTGACAAATATGTCAAAAATCGACCGGTGAAATCTTGACATATTTGTCATCTAAAAACGCGTTTAATAAAACTCGACATATGTCAAAAAACCACAGTATTTAATCTGACAATAAGAAAATTGTCGTGACAAATTTGTCAATTTTCCACCATGACAATTTTGTCGCCTGTAAGTTTTATTAAACAGAAAAACTGTCGAATTGTCACTTATTGACATATGTCGGACTTTTCGGATTGTCAGCTTTATTAAATAGGGCCCTGTTCACTCGTCTCTTGAAGACTCCCAGATTGACGTCTACTGCGCTGGTGCTGACACGCGTTTGATTTGCCGAAGCCTTAAATATTAGTTAAGACTTGCTGTGCCCCGCGGCTTCACCCAGTATCAAATAGCTGATATTACTCCTTATAATATCAGCTATCTGCCAGTGAAAGTCCCGTCAAAATCGGTCCAGACATTTCAGAGGTTAACCAGAACAAACAGACAGAAAAAAATTCTAAATTGTTTTTTTGTTATAGGTACCGTATATACTTTCATATGCATTTAGTAAAAAGCTGTTATTTTGACGTTACAGACAATTCAATAGTATTGATTTGTATAGATAAGTTTAAAAATGTTTCAAAACAACAGAATTGCTGTCACTGTCCACTTGAACCTAAGTACACAACAGTTTTACTTGTTATAGAGGCCACGAAAAAATGATATAAAGTTTAGTTCTATGTTTAAAGAACCCAAAAGAGAAACGACTCTGTTCGTACATTTTTCTTATTTAGCTAAAATCAATCGATAATAAATCTACACTAATTAAACAATTTTTTTTCCAGAAAAGTGAAATGTTTTACTAAAATGTAACTGTGTCATGTGACATAACTAATTACGTATTCCGTAATATATTATTCTATTATTATCGTACACTGGCCTCACTTTGACATTGGCAGTAAAACGTCAAACAGCGTTTAAAAGCCATAATCAGAAGAAGAAGTAGAAGAAGAAAACGTAACCTTATTACTTATTACATTTTAAATGGCGCCCTTATATCAAGCACAACTAACTGGATTTATGCATTCTTTACTGGTGTGGTGTCATTTGATTTACACATAATTTAACTATTCAAATAAATAAAAAAATTGTACAATTTCATTCACACATTGTGTTTACGTCTCATAACATCTAGTGACGAAGCCAGATGTCAGGCCATAAGTCCGCACAAAGTCCTCAAAAAAAACAGCTACATGTAGATGTTTTTTTGAGGACCAACCTCACCGAATGCGATTTTTCATAATTATATTAAGTAATTAATTTATCTTCAAAAATGTTAAGATGTGCGAGCGAGATAGCGACGCGCCGTATTCTGCCAATTCATGGCAGAACATAAAGTCGAAGTTCCTCCATTTTCTCAAACTACTCAAAATATACTAAGAAGAAATCTTGACAAAAGAAATCTTGAAAATCTTGATCGAGTATAATAGGCAATATGTCAAAGAAATTTGATCAATAGAAATTGGACAAAGATATTTGATGAGTGGACTACCAGCCTAAGACTTGGCAATGAGCCAATTCGTTTGAACCTAAAAATTTCATCTTATTATAAAGAAAGTTTAAAACTTTTCATCTCAACATTTTCTTATAGGAAACAATATTATTACAACTTTAATGGCCTCGACTCTGACGCCATAAACCGAAACCTTATTTTAGTTTCCTCTCTTTCCCAATAAGAACATGAGAAAGAGGTGGAATACATTTTGGACCTGTCAAGTTAATCCACTTGCTTGTAAGTATTGTAAATTTAACGGCAGTCAATTTAGTAAAAGCCCCAAGATATTTGCAGTTATAAAACTAAATTTCAGCCTGTCAAATATCTTCCATCCCTCTCTCATGTTATTTATTAGAAAGAGAGAGAGCTAAACTAAAATTAGATCTAGGTTTGTGATGCCAGAATCGACTATCGAGGCCACTGTCAATAGAATCTGACTAAAATAGAATTTGACTAAACTCAAATTCTCCATTCATTACCTAAGCCAAAAAATAACTATTCAACGAAATACAATAAGCACATACAAAATTCATTTGTAAAACTATACAAGAGGGTCCATTACATCTATACACGTTCTCAATTTCTGCTATTATATTGTCTATGGTTCATTTCTATGAAGACTTGTCTCTGATCAGCTCTTTGAGTCGTTTCTCGATGTACTGCACTCGACTCACGAGTTTGTCTTTAGGATTGTATTCAGTGTATGGGATCTGGAGGACTTTGTAACCCTGGAACATACAAAAACGGTCCTTTAGAAAGTTCAATATGTATACTTAACAAAAAGTAATGTCAATAAACGTTATTTTTTATTTTTCCTTTTTTTTTATTTTTGTAAAACATCAACGGTCTACCACAAAAAAATTAAACCCGCTTTAAATATATGTTAAACACTACTAAACATGCCTTAGTCACGTGTTTGAAAATGAGCAACCACAAATCCTGATTTAAGTAGTGTCTAACCGCTGTGTGACACAATTCTGTGGTGACGTTTCTAATCATTTTTGACGTTTATCTTTAGACACTGTCTAGCTAAACAGGCGACTAAAAATGGTTATTTGTGGTAACACGGCTCCAGTTCATAATTTAACTACTACCTATGCTGCTCAGTTTAATAATTATTACTTCGTGAAATGTGTAGTTTTTGCTAATTATAGTGGCGGAGTACAGTCGGCTGCAATGATATGTACCTATACGCTTTAAGATTTAAATATTTATAACTAAATGATTTTGCAAAAATAAGTAAACTAAGTAACATTATAAAATTAATTACGTATTTATTTATTTATTCAATTGACCACACTATAACATAGTATGTTATATTAGGCATGTCATAATACATTATACATTGTCAGCAATTAATTTTCATCGTTCTAAATTATTACATTTACATTATTCAAGTTGTTTTTAGTCTCATATAGCAGATTAGAAATTGAACATTGCTACAGTCCAGCATTTCGTCATAAATTCATTTATTGAATAAAATGGATTTGTTTTGAAAAAAAGCCTTAGTTTTGGTTTTAAATTCTAGGACAGTTAATTTAGTTAAATTTATTCGTATACCGTCAATATAGTCAGTACAACTATTCTCGCAAAATCATTTAGTTTACATACATTTGAAAGTGTTTACTTATTATTGTAGGCGACTGCACAAGAGTGAGGGCCGGCGCGTGCGCATAATTTAACGTAAACTTTATTTATTGCACAACTGTCAATATACTTAGGAATTAATAACTACTTAATAATTTACTAAGTGGTAGGACTAGCTCTTGTGCGAGTGTCCGTCTGGGTTGGTACCACCGCTTAGTCAGCCGCCAAGCAGTAACGTGCGAGCATTACTGTGTTCCGGTTTGGTGGGCAGAGTACCCAGTGAAATTACTGGGCTTATGAGGCTTAATAGCTAATGTCTCAGGGTAGCAAGCGCACTGCAGTGTCGCGCCGGACTTTGTGTTTCAAAGTTCTAAATGGCACTGCAATTGTTATGGGCCGGCGTTATGCGTACCATCAGGCAAACGACCAGCTCGTCTCACCAAATTAAAAAAAAAAATTTGAACAGATTGGCCTTAAAGTTCGGCGCAAGTAATACCTTCAATTCCAGTAGTGTAGTGTATAGCCGCGTGATCCCGAGCGGGGCGGCCACTTTCCTTGTCATGTCGTGGTAGTCCAGCGCTAAGACTGCTATCCTGTGTATGCTGTGATCAATACAATGCCGTCAATACAGAACAACCCGTTAATTATGAAAATAAAAAAAACAATAAAACTATACTTTGTTCCAAAATCTTACGATATTTTATGTCACCAAAGGGGTTCACAAAACGAAACGAAAAAGCCATCAGTAACTGGGAATTACCAGTAAGAGTTGGCAAAGCCATCAGAAACTGGCAATAACCAGTAGGGTTGGCAAAGCCATCAGAAACTGGCAATAACCAGTAGGGTTGGCAAAGCCATCAGAAACTGGGAATAACCAGTAGGGTTGGCAAAGCCATCAGAAACTGGAAATAACCAGTAAGGGTTGGCAAAGCCATCAGAAACTGGGTATAACCAGTTAGGGTTGGCAAAGCCATCAGTAACTGAGTATAAGCAGTAAGGGTTGGCAAAGCCATCATTCAGTATAAATCGAACTTAGGCCATTAGACATTCTTTATCGCGGAATTGAAACTATAAATTACTCATTTTATATAATCTTATTTAAGATTGTTATTTTAAACAAAACTATAATAAAAGGAAGTTTTTTTCGTGCAGTTATTTTTCTTAGACTGGGAACACAGCAGAGATTTGAAACATTTTGTGCAATCGCCACCATTTCTTTTTTTGTCCGTTGATCTGTTCCAATCTCCGAACTCGAGTCTGTATCATGCTGTGTATGTGTTGTTGTTGTTAAAGATCTTGTTATTTTGTAGTGGTTTTGTTTAAATTTTTGTTGTTGGTATTTGTTTCTTGTTACGTTATAATTGTGCTGCGCCAGAGCAAAGCCGGGGGAAATAGAAACAAAAATATTAGGTTGGGGAAAAAGTCTTTTCGCATTATAGTATGTATGAACTTGTAATAAAATCTCTTTGGCTATAGTATTTGTATCTGGCTGGTTTTGGTATCTGGTATGAAAGTTTAAATTTTAAAGAACATAATTCCAAATTCAAATTAGGAAAATGTGTGATTTTCATTTGTTTTTCGTACTGTCAAAATGAGTGAATCTAATGAAGAAATTCGATACATTTTAAAATTTTACTACAAAAAAGGTAAAAATGCAACGCAAGCCGCGAAAAAAATTTGCGATGTTTATGGACCTAGTGCAGTGTCTCTGAGAGTAGCACAAATTTGGTTTAAGCGTTTTCAATCCGGAAATTTAGATTTCAAAGATGCACGTGGCTCTGGTCGCCCTATTACGGATAAAATGGATGCCATTTTTGAAAAAGTGGAACAAGATCGGCATATCAGTAGTTACGACGTAGCTGAAGAACTGGGAATCGACCACAAAACAGTTTTGGCGCATTTGAAAAAACTGGGTACACAAAAAAGCTCGATATTTGGGTACCTCACGAGCTCACTGAAAGAAACCTAATGAATTGCTAATGAACCGTGTACTCATTTGTGATTCTTTACTACGACATAATGAAACCGAACCATTTTTGAAGAAGCTGATAACTGGTGATGAAAAGTGAATCACGTACGACAAGAACGTGCGAAAAAGGTCGTGGTCAAAGACCGGTCAGGCTTCACAGACTGTGGCGAAACCCGGGTTAACTCGCAACAAGGTGATGCTGTGTGTGTGGTGGGATTGGAAGGGCATTATTCATTATGAGCTGTTACCACCAGGCAGGACCATCGATTCTGAACTCTACTGCGAACAACTGATGAGATTAAAGCAAGAAGTTGAGAGAAAGCGGCCGGAATTAATCAACAGAAGGGGTGTGGTTTTCATTTTCATGATTTTTCATGATAACGCTAGACCTCACACATCTTTAGCCACTCAGAAAAAATTAAGAGAGTTTGGCTGGGAGGTGTTAATGCATCCGCCGTATAGTCCTGACCTTGCACCTTCAGATTTCCACCTGTTTCGGTCTCTTCAGAATTCTTTAGGCAGTGTCAGGTTAACATCACGAGAGGACTGCCAAAACCACTTGTCGCGGTATTTTGATCAGAAGTCCCAAAATTTATATAGCAATGGGATCATGTCCCTACCTACAAGATGGCAAAAAGTTATCGAACAAAATGGTACCTACATACTTTAGTTAAATGTAAATAAACTATATTAAAAAATGTTTTGAATTTTCTTAAAAAATGCGAAGGAACTTTTTCCCCGACCTATTATTTTTCACACATGAAAAATGTTTTGGACAACTAGCATGTTACTTTGACAGTGACTTTTCGTGACATTTCTTTGTTTACAAAAAATATATAAGATTATGGAAAAGGGTATATGCGTAGCAAATACATTTGGCTACATTTTTAAAGACATGTTGGTGGATTTTGTTACATACCTTTTGTCTTTAGCAGCTTTTTCTAAAGGTACTGGATGGCATTTAGAGTCAACTGCGAATTCAGCATCTTAAATGGAAAAATAATTATATTTAACATTAATTATTTGAAACATAGATGGCTCTGTTGTCGTAATACCGCCAATTCATAGGTCGAGGAGGATTTGAATCGTACAGTAAATTTGAGCTTGCGGTAATTGAACATATCATGCAGCATTATGGTAGGCAATTTTGTTATGTTTGCCTGGCTACCTTAATTGAAAATTTGTCGCTATGAACTTATGGGTTGTTTCAAAGCCGCGCTTGAAAGCCAGTCTGAGTGTTTACCTTTTAATTTAAGAAGTAGCGATCAAACGCTAACTTTTCGGGAATTAAGAAACCTTAAGTTTTCGCGGTAATTACATAAGTATTAATAATTGCACTATGCAGTTTCGAAGCATCAAATAATGTATCAAATAATGCGATAAAAACAATTATAAGTTTTTCAATTCGTTTTATTCAATATTTCTTGCAGTATAGTCTGTGGCAAGACAAGCATGGGCACACGTAATTTATTGGGTTTTAAAATTTCGAATATTTGTAAAGTCGATAATTATAATTACGTCAAGGGGAATCGGCGCGCCGCTATCTCGCTCGCGCATCTTTTCATTTATGAAGATAAACAATCACTTAATATAATTATGTAAAATCGCATTCGGTGACGTTGCTGGCAATAATATAACAAAGGTACGCCAAAAGTATCATTTTGATCCGATCAAGATTTCATAAATGAAAAAGGCAAAACATAAACACCCATTAATAGGTTTCAAAAAAAAATTCTGCCCCAAGTGTTAACTATATTTTTTTATGCTATTTGGTAACGAAACGAGCTGGTCGTTTGGCTGATGGTAAGCATAACGCCGGCCCATAAAAATTGCTATGCCACCCAGAACTTTTAAACACAAAGGCCTGCGCGGCACTGCATTACGCTCGTTACTCTGCCCACACTAGTTCAAGCAGATATCGTTGAACCTTTGCTAAATTGATCTATCGACTAACATCAAAAGATACTAACCATACAAGAACCCCATGCCAGAATTGCACTCTTTCCTCACAAACGAGTCCGCGGAGACCATACTCTTGAAGGTATCCATGATGCTGTGCACAAACAGCTGCTTCTCCTTGGTGTGGACAACAGGCACGCCCACGGCCACGTCGCCGCCCAGCCGTGGGCAGTGCGGCGCAGTGAGGGAGGCAAATGCATCTATCATCATCAGTTTGCGACGTGCGGGGATCGGGATTTCTGGAATATGTTTATTATTCATCATTCATCAGTGCCCTCGTTACCCTGAGACATTAGGTATTAAGTCTCATAATTTCACCTGGCTATTCTGCTCATCAAACCGGAACACAGTAACGCTTGCACGTAACTGCTTGGTGGCAGACTTCACTCACAAAGCGGTGGTAACAACGCAGACGGACTCTCGTAGAAGAATTATTCCTCCCACTAACTAATTATTGTAATTTGAGAAGCTCTTACCCCCAGCGGACAGCAGTTTCTCAATAAATTCCGGTAGAAGCGTGGAAGCGAGGTGGTGCGCCTGCGCACTGCCCAGGGTCACGAGAGAGAACACCAGGTCCAGCCACGCGGACGACTTGCTCATCTCCTCCTCCTTCAGGGATAGCGCCGTCTGCGGACACAAATTAACTGTACTCGGACCGTTTTAGGGGAGGATATGGCGCGGCGCTTTATCAATTTCAAAATTTAGTCATATAGGCCCCAAGGACTTATGAAGATTAAAGTAAATGACTCTAACAGTGGGTCTCTGTAACGTTCGTCTACCCGAATCACAGAATAAAACTAATGCTGTCTTTATCAGAACATAATAAATGACAAAGGCATCAACAGACCCAATCTGTGCTAAGTTTACTCTATTCTTACATATTTATTTAACTTGCTTCGTATGCTTCCAACTGGTAGCAGGTTGAAATATATTGATAACAACAACAATCAATAGATCATCCCACTGTTGTTTGCCCATTGAAATACAAGCTTGGTTTAACACTAATAAAGGAAAAAAGCCTACTTGGAACAAGTCCTCAGAGCCACTTGGCACAAAGTCCACGGTTGCCAGCGTCACGACCGCCGACGCCACGTCCCCCGCGCGGCAGATGGCGCGGTGCTTCTGCAACCACTCCGCCATGGCAGTCAGCGCGGGCTCGTGCCGGTACTTCAGGAGCCCGAGGGAGATGAAGATGGAATTCACGACTGCTGGCTTGTCTTCGTTGGAGGGCAGGCATTCTATTACATCACTGAAACAAAGGATTTAGTTTTTGTTTAATAAGCTATAGTTCATCAAATCTAAGGTACCCGTTTTGACGTTTCGCAATTTTCAAAACGTAATAACCTTGTTCAAACATGTTCATGTGTACATGTTTAATTAAACCTAAAATGTCAAAGAGTTATTAATTAGTTATTTATATAATTAATTAGTAAAGTAATTGTACATTTACAGCCTGCTCTAAGTAACATATTTGTACTATTATGTACTCTGTTGAAACATTTACTTCTAGATATTCCACCTACCTGCATATCCTATCTAAAAGCACCGGGTCGGGAAAGTTAAGTGCGGCCATTGAGAACAACAGATCGGCTGATTTCTTAAGGTCGATCACATCGGGCTGCTTGGTGATGCTGTGCGACAGGGCTCGGAGCAGCGGCGTGCTGCGGCGCCCCTTCTGGTGCAGGGCTTTCATTACCTGGAGAGAATGTTATTCTTATTTTAATAATTTGACTACATACAATGATACAATTAACCATAGTTCTGACAAATGGAGCATTAGACTGACATTGCAATATATCAGTGGTTATTTGGTTTCAAGGTTGGACTACATCTATCTTGACTTGAATAGTCTTTGGAAGCAGTACTAAGAGCTCAGTGTTTCGGTTCACACAACTAGGTGTCTGTTCGCCATTCATAGTGTCTAACAGACAGTAAAACATTTGGACTAACCTTTATCATCTGTGGCAATGTTAAATTTGTGATCAGTCTGGCAGCCTCATCATCTCCGGTGATGCCCAAGACAGTGCTGAGATCCTCAGCCATGGTGAGTGAGCTCATGGCATGGGCGGAAGGTGTCCTCGCCAGTATCCGGCAAAGTTTGAGGAAGCGGGGGTCTTTCTCAAAGTCCCCCAGCTTCACTTTGTTGTTGCTTGACCATTCAGACAACATTGATACCATCTGGAATTATTGCATTATGAAATTCGAAATACCTGAGTGATTTTCTACACTTTTGGATTCGATATTGCTCCTATGTTAAAGAAAGATAAAATATACCAGACTTCTTAAATTAAAACATTTGCAGTTTCATAATTATGTTATTTAGTTTTTGTAAGTATTCCCAGTATTGTCTTCCTTTCCGGCTTTCTTTTGTTTTAAAACTGCTCAATAATTATAAACAAAGTGCTGAATATGTATATATTTATTTGGTTAACTGGTTTCAAACATAGCTTTAAGCATCTAACACAAATAAACTAAGATATATCTGTAATGGATCAACATCACTGGATAGCACAACAGCTTCTGTGAAACTGTTATCTAAATGTGATTCATGACTTCTTGTCTACTCCCTAACTGTAACTACTGGGATTATACATTTATTTGAAAATAATATGATGAAATGTCTAACGATATGAAATTTCATTGACAGAAATTACAAGTACTCCATAGAAATTACTGTTGATGATGTGAATCTACCTGGGCTCCTATTCCACAGTTTATATAGAAGGATCTTTTATATTTCATTTACAAATTAATATATGTAAAAAAGAAAGAAAGCAACAGTAAGCAACGAGAATACTGCCCCAAAGTATTCTGTTTTACATATAAAAAAAACTATGTTACAAAGTAAATCAAAAAACTCGATAAATTCTAAAATTATAAATTACACTAACTTTCAAAGCATGTCTTCTAGATACTACGGCATTCTCAGCTACAACCAATAGACTGTTTACATCCGATGCCTTC
The DNA here is from genome assembly GCA_907269065.1 of Crocallis elinguaria. Taxonomy (NCBI): domain Eukaryota; kingdom Metazoa; phylum Arthropoda; class Insecta; order Lepidoptera; family Geometridae; genus Crocallis; species Crocallis elinguaria. Next base: position 19,392,478 of record OU026068.1, read on the forward strand.
AGGATTTGAGCATCAATCATTTGCATTCGACTCAGTTTGGCTGACTTTGGGCTTGGCTTCTTTTTATCATCGTCTGGAGAATTAAGAGTAGCAAAAACTGCTGCAACTAGTCCTGAAAATGAACCAAATCGCTTGTATTATGTAAACAAAGTATAAACCCGAAAAATATAAAGAGGAAATCTAAAGTAAATACTGTATACACATATGGCAATAAGAATGTTACCTAGTTACTGTTATGGGATATATTATATAGCTTGATATGGATATGGTATGTAAAACCTAAAATAACAAAAAAATATGTCTATGGGCAAGGCCACAGACATGGATAATAGAAAATGTACCTGGGGATTCATTACTCTCAGTTATGCTTTTAGGGATTTTGGCTGTCTCGTTTCTAGTTATTTCCAATTTGTCATTCTTAAGCACAGTTGCTCCAGGAGTGGCATACTTTCTTATAGTCGTTCTGATACCTAACCTCCAAATTATTGAACCGCTGAATTTCAACATCTACAAAAGAAACATAAATCAAAGTTGTACTAAATCACCGATACATTATTTTCGCACTTTATTTATTAGATAATAAGTATTACAACCGTAAATTGCCTCAGAAATGAGACTAAATAATATGTCTTACATCACGTCCCAAAGAGGATAGCGATTTAAATTACATTAAAGAATCGAACATGGTGAACCCTACTAACGATCAAATATTGTACCTTAGGTGAGAAAAAAGCTAGTTTTTTTACGAATAATTAGCAATTTTAAACCATTTACAAAATGAAATTATTTATCTTTTTGACAGCAATTTTTTTTATTTCCAAAGAGCATAATTCTTGACCTTGATAGTTATACAGAGTTTGACAGCTCACATCACATCTTTTTTTTTGTTTTGTTTTTGGCTCCACGCGATTTGCGTATTTAGCCAGTGTCAAGTTATATAAAATATATTAATATGTAATAAATCTCTAGTTTTGGTGTGTAAAAGTCGTCAAAGTCACGTTAAAGTTTAGTCTAGGCGCAGTCGAGTCGAAGTGACGCGTCAGTAAAGCGGTGGATACTTTACTGAAGCTTCTATGGAGTTTTGGATAGAATACGAAAATACACGTTTTTCGTCTTTGTACTATTTGCCTTCCACTTATGCACGTTTACGAACACTTAATGGTTAATAATCCACCATTATTACACATTAACACTCGATAAAACACAGGTTTTAGTAAATAACACAAACACAACAACAGCACATTTTCGCATTCCCGCCAAAACTCCCATCACATCATTATTACTGATCTATGCATTACATTGTTTTTTATTTCTTGACTTAGATATAGCGTCCTTAGTCGCAATATTAAAAACATTTGCTCAGTGCCAGTGTTGCCAGATTAGGAACTTGAAATTGCGGTAGTGTTGGTTCAAAAATGCGGATTTTCAACAAAACTGCGGAATTTCTTGTTTTAACATTTACATCGATTTTTCCCCTCAATCATACGCTTATTAATTACAAGGGCAAGGGAATTTACAAATTAAGGAGCAAAAACACAATATATGAGTAAATCTTTCTTCTGGAACTCTGGATTGCACAGTTTTCTAGCAATTCGTTCTGTCAACCCCTTTGTTTACATAAAATATCTAAATTAATCATTGGTGGTTTCCTTTTTTTATGCGGTGATTTCCTAACTCACCAATGAAATTATCTTAGACTAGGCGGTATCAAGGAATTTATACCCAATCTGGAATGAGGACTGCCGATCAAAACGCGGTCCGAGGGAGATAGCCCGCGAGAGCCCTCTGTCCTCTTTATGTAGGGCAACCACAATTTTTTGAATTGTTGAAAAGCTGGGTATCCTAGCGAAGGTGAGGCAGTACTTCACACCAGAACAGTTGGACAACTTATATCAAGCTTTCGATCATGTCACAGATTTCTTCTGTAAGTCTGTGGGTCATGTATGAGTATGATTGGATAAAACTTTCTTGGATGGTATGGTCTTATGACTTTAGCCTGCGCAAAAAGGGAAAACAAAAAAAAGATATGGACAGTGGTACAGCTGTCAGCTGTTCGTTAGTGATGTCATCAGAATGTGTATAGTAGTTTGGTATCGATTTCTAAACAATTACCAAAAATGATTCTAATATAAAAACCCGCAAAAAAGTCATATGATATGACTATACATATATACTGATATATATACATTGTTAATTAGGGTACCTACGTTTTATCTTATTCTAATAATCAAACTAAACGCAAAAGTTTTTGAGGATGGATGTATGGATGGATGTTTGTTACTCTTTCACGCAAAACCTACTGAACGGAAATTGCCGAAACTTTAGCTGCATCATAATTTTACATATATTACAATTTATTAGTATAAATACCACGCAGGTGAAGCCATGGGCGGAAGTTAGTGATAAATAAAGGTACAAATTGTAAATAAATATTATACAATAATACCAATTACATGATGTAGCTCGTGTAGCTAACTTGCTAAGCCCTTAAGTTGTAAGTTACTTGCCAAGCACTATTATACGTTTTTCTAAAAAGCAGCATAAACATTTTTTTATTAATTGAAATGAAAAAAATCTGATGGTATCCTTTTTAATTAACTATTGGCTGACAAAAATAAATCATTGAATTCGTGAAACTTTTAGATCCAAATATCTTTGTGGAAATTATATATTTTTTTTGTAATCATTAAGTACACCTCTTTCTTTTTCCATGTAACCCTAAAATAATTGTTTGATAATTAGGTAGGTACTAATCGATTATATTTGTGAAGTATATCTTTCTTTTTAATTGTCAAAACTTTCTCGTCACTATTCTTGAAATTGCAAACGGCGTTCGTGGGTGGATGGTTTGTTATGTTATTTGTTGATATTTTGCAAGAAACAGTGAAACCGGCATCGAAAATTATAAAAATGGTAAGTCTTTTTGTTTCAATTTATATTGCGCATCACAAAAAAGAGTTAGTGAACGGAAAGTAAGTAAAATCCAAGTCATTAAAAACGTTGACATCAGCCGTACGAATATCAACGACTTTTCTTTATTTTTCAGAGAAATGTAGTTGATTAATCCCATTTAATAGGTAGTTTCAATCACTTTTACCGTTTGAATGTAAGTGATATCCACATAAGCAGTAATCAAAGCGATAATGTAGGTTGTTTTTTTTAATAATTATTTAGCCTACCTTCAAAAATTCAGATGGTGATTAATGTTCCTGGCATTTCTCGCAGCTCTAATCAAATTTGACCTCTTGATAGTGAATGCAACATAAGCACAGAGCTGGGAATTGTTTCTTATCTCTATTGCATACATTAATGTGAAATGCAGCTAGGCCTTGGGCTAGAGCAAAATTATCTATAAGGAACCTTGACTTTTAATATTTAGACATTTCTATTTGATATCATTACTTCATTAAAAATGTTTATATGTATTTTGACTAAGTTAACCTATAAGTACCTACTGATTTGGAGTACATATTTTTATCATTTGACCATTCAGTTGCACTTTGCACATGGTATGATAATTTTTTAACCTAGCCCACGAAACAAGAAACTCGCAATATGCAAGAACACCAAAGGAGCATTATGGGAAAAAGACTATCAGATAGAGTAAGAACCGCAACTATAAAGGAACACACAAGAACAAAAGGTGTCACTGTACAAAACTTAAGTTGAAATGGAAAATAACACACAATAAAAGGTAAAGAAAAATTGTCAAACCCAATAATGAATTGGTATACCAGAAATATAGAAGAGAAACAGGGCAAACCATCTAGAAGATGGGTTGACACGATAAGATGGTTGCAGGTGGTACTCCATGTACCGTAAGAGTGGCTGGTGATAGCTAAATGGTGACAGTTTAGGCCTTTGTGAAAAGAGGCACACAGAAAGGGTTATCAATGGAAAACTAGTTTTTAAATTTAAATTAATGTACACATGCTTGTCTTTTGGAAATGCTTATATTATTATTACAATGCAGTAAGTTGCAGGCATCTTGTTCAGTACCTATTGAGTTATATACCTACATCTTGGATCTTTTTTATATAGGTTTTATTTAGGTAAAACATGAGATGTGTAGGGGAGTAATGAATACAGTGATGTCCGATATGGATATAATATAGATGGAAGAAAAAATCATGTTGTACAGACCACAGACACTGCGGATACAGATAGGGTGATGATGATGAAAAGTAATTTTTTTTTTATTGAGTAGATCTATTATTTAGTAGAACTTGGTGCACCAGCTCTTGCACAACTAGAGAGTTTCTAATACTTTAAAGTTTCACAATTTAATGGTATCACTTTAGAAATGGGATTTAAACACACTAACAACATAGGAACATTGAGGTAAATAAAACCTATGTTTTTATCATGTATTTGCAAGGCTTGACAACCGGTTAAAATTTGAAACCGGTGACACCCTAAGTACATGTGATTTCTTTTTGGTTTTGTTCTATCTTTAACCTCTATTGAACGATATAAACAAGCATTATTTTTAAAATGGTTTCATTGTAAATACTGGTTTTCGCCGGTGACGTCAGTTTCTGGTAGTGTGCGGCTGGGCTGGCGCAAGTGGCGCGTTAGCAGCCTGCGGAAGCTGCGGAAATCCCTCTCCCACTTCGTCTCGCCCCACCTGACGACAGTAGGGTGTTGTGCCCTAAACCGGTTTATTAACGTTTTCAATAATACTCTTAACGCTCACATTCCTAACGAACAAAATTTACAAAACCGTTAAATACCATTATTAAACGGTTATATCTATGAATCGTCCCCAACCTGGATATGCCAAATTTGAAGACCACGGCCAAACTACAACCTATCAAGATCACAAATAAAATCAATACCCTTCTTTCTTTCGGGTATTCGGGTAAAAATAAAAATCACCCCACAAGAAACAAAAATATTTCCCCTGCCAACCATAACATTATAATTGACCTAATTTCAAAACGTCTTCCAAGAAATGGCTATGATAAAATCGTCACGATTCTAAGAAATTAACCAAAGGGACAATGATCTCTATCAAAACAATATTTCAAAGAAATTCCACGCTTGTCAGAGCCTAGAGGACTAATGAGAAGAGATCAGTGGGGTTAATCGAGTCTAAATAAAACAAAGATTTTTTTTTAATCTTAGTAGGCTGTTTGGACACAATCTTTGGACCTGCTGTTGCAACATTGCATTCGAAAGTATATATAGGTTTCTACAACCAAAGGAATCCTACAAGACTACAGGCAGATAATATTTTATTGTTTGTCGATATTTTGGAATAAATTGTTTAAGTTCAACCCGAACATAAGCTCTGTGAGCATTTGTAAGAGAAAAGCACGCTCGCAGATTCGTGACTCAGATAGAAGTGGCCTGTCACTAATTTCCTTAACTAACACTAACTTCCTACTGGTACCGTGTACAATCATTAATACCATGAAGTCCATGAACCTGGGTAAACAGTGCGCATCACCTCGTGCTCACTCTACACGGCGTCCCATACCTGTCATAGGTAGGATCCTCCCGAGGCGGAGGCGATGCGCTCGTTTTCAGGCACATCGCCTGAGCCATGCGGGGGAGTTTTTCTTTCCCCGCGAGGCGGTTCCGTCCTAGAGGACAGATGACATGTTCGTGAAAAAGGGCAGTGAGCATCAACCAAGAGCCAATTAAAAGCTGAGCCCGTGATATCGTCTCACCAGTACGAAAATACCTGTGTCGCAGTTTTCTATATGTTTGTAGACTCGTGATTAATGACACGAGATTTCGTTCGGATGTTTCGAGACGGGTTAATTAATGCCGACGGAAACTGGCCTGTTTTGAGATGAAACAGATTTTGGAAGTCATGGTATAGTGAGGGACTATTTCTGTGGTACACCTATCTCTTTAAATAATGTAAGGAAATGAGATAAATACTGGTTTCTATTAAAAAGAAAGTAAATTAGAAAAATACGATACTTAAATAAATCGTTTGTAGTAAACGACCAGATTTGATGGCGTTTCAAATAAAAAATAGATTTTAATGTTCAGATGCTGGTCACTGTTGACCACTAGAAAATGTCCTACCACTATGCTGTCATTGCTCAACTTGACTGTAGGATTCGAACCCTTTGATCTTACCTTATCTTATCTTACCTTAGATCGGTGGGAGATCTAAGGTAGGACCATCATTGCTTCGTTATTTTAAGTAAATGTCTGATTTGTTCCAGGCGGGGGCAGACGGCGTTGGTGCGCAGTAACGCGCACCGCTCCCCGCCCCCTCCCGCGCCGATCGCGCTACTGGTAAGAACGGATTGTACCTTCCTTTTTACCTTCTTTATGATTTGGTCATCATTGAAGAGCTTGTGACGGAGTTTCACCAGCGGAGCTTAAGGGCCTCATTAGATGCTAATGCATGTGTGCGTTTTGCTGTAAAAATGTACATCACTTGCGCACCACCGCGTAGGTATTTAACGCGGCATCTGCACTGAACACGCGGTCGTTGTAAAACTATTTTTTTGAGTAGAGTTCATAAATAGTAATATATTTATCCAAATTCAAAAGATGGCCAGCGAAGTGGCGAAAAAAATATTCTTTTAAGGATCTTAAGGATAAAAAAATTGGGAACATTTTGTAATTCGCGTAAATAATGTAAATATCAAACAAGCCCTACTTTTATTGTCTCAGTTTGGCTTTGAAACTAAAACGAATTTAAATATTGGTATTTTTTTACAACATATTATGACCGTTTTTATATTTAAGGTACCAATAATTAAATTTGGTTTCGTTACAAATGCAAAGGCATAAACAGTAGCCTTATTGTTTGTTATATACGCGATGTACAAAATATTTTCCAAAAAATTCACTTAAATATTTTTTTCAATTTCCCGCCACTTCACGGTATCTTTTTTTCTTCACAGAATCTAGTGAGGGTGTGTAGTGTCTTACGACATACATAAAGGCGCTCCGATGGATCACGCGACGACTTGTAACAAAAGGTAAGAAGCACATATTTTGCGGACCTATAATTAAAAAATTGTCATATGAAACTATAATTTCCAATTTCACGTGGAAAATTGTTACGAGTTAAAACTTCTGGAACATGTTGGGTAAAGTGGCGCTTTCGACGCTGGATCATCTTATACTGATCAAAAGTCAATAAGGTACCGTAGGTAAAAGCAGCTAGTTTATTCGTACTTGACAAATTGAATTATCTACTCTCTCCGGACCGGGGTTCTACTAGAAGCTTACACATTTCTTCGGGAGTATTCTGTGACTTACCAGTTTAAAAAGAACCCTATTGTGGCACTATGTGGACAGAAATATACGCGAAGTTATTGTTTCTGTGCCTGGGTGTAGTGTAGTTCTGTGCAGAAGTCGAACTTCGAAGCTTCGACTGGCGAATCGCAGTTCTCCAACCATTGAATACAAAGTGTCAAGTTACGAACATTGAATCGTATGTTGGATCCGAAAAACTCGTGGTAGGAGAACTGCGATCCGACACCCGAAGATTCGTCGTTCTATTCTCGGAGTATGTCCCCTGATTCCCGATAGGAAGATTTCAGGATTTATCTATGAATAATTATCATGATCATTGGATGTTATTTAGTTTTGCGGGTCCATAGCTAAGTTGGTAGTAACCCTGCCTGCAAACCGAGGGGTCCAGGGTTCGATTCCCGGCCGGGGCAAATTTTGTGTAAGCATAAAGTTTGTTCTCGGGTCTTGGATGTTTGTGATGAGTATCTGTGTGTGTCCATGCCACCTGCGACACAGGTAATCCTAGTGCGGGGGTATGAGTGTAAGCGTTTATTTATTTATTATTTATTTATTTTAGTCTCGGGTTTAATCCCAGACTTATGATCGACATTGGTGTCCCATAGCTAAAACACTAAAGGGCATTTTACTGGAGACTATTCATTAGGGACGCAGTGATGAGGGACTATTGGATTAGGGGTTAGGCAAATTCTCTATTTATTATATTTATTATGTATGTAATCCTGGGACATTATTATTATTTATTCGTTTTCAAGAATTGTAATAACAACTTTTAACTCATACATACGCGAACTGGATAAATTACATTGCCACTTTACAAACGAAGTTCTACCAACGCAAATGTATTATAATACTTTCCTACTTTTCCGTGTTCCCTATTCCTTGTCTGGCGTCCCCTCGCCGGATCGATACTGTGCGGAGGTTCGATCCCCGACCTGTAACATAGTGCAGGAGCTAATGCGACGTCTGTTTACGAATATTAAATCTTTTTAAATCTCCATTCTTAGGATCTGACGTAGTCTTCCTCTATGAATTAAACAACTTTTAACGGTTAATATCGCCTAAATTTACATTATTTTAGTTATCGATGTTTCGAATCCTATGCTGAATTCGTGGTCACGTAATAGACGATAAGGACAGTGTGTAATAATCGCAACCTAAGGAAATATCTTTATTTTTCGAAAAATAAAATGTGTAAATCCCAGGCGTGCGAATATAAGAGGTTGATAATAAATGTGATTATTCAAAATCCATTGGAAAATTAGTTTACATGATCCTTAAAGGATGCTAGTTTAGAAGACACGTTTTATTTCTGACATTTAAATTCTACATACCATAGCGTTCTGGAAGCAATATCTTAGGTTTGAAAATCTCTCCAATTCTAATTATACTATAGGTAACGTATAAAATGTTCAAGAATACTTAACTATGCAATCTATACATATTTTATGTACAGCAAATGTAATTCCAAAGTGGAACAGCCATACTGCAATTAATAATTAAGTTCAGGTGGTAGGACTAACTCTTCAGAGAGTGCTGAAGTCGGCCGCCAAGCAGTAATGTGCAAGCATTACTGTGTTCCGGTTTAATGAGTAGAGTAGCCAGTGAATTTACTGGGCTTATGAGAGCTAATACCCAATGCCTCAGGGTAACGAGTTTAATGCAGTGCCGCGCAGGCCTTGGTGTTTCAAAGTCCTGAGTGGCACTGCAATTGTTATGGGCCGGCATTATGCTTACTATCAGGTAAACGACCAGCTCGTCTCGTTAATAAATACTAGTAAAAAAACAGTTCTACACTTCGAGCCGTGATCAAACGCGACCGTAGCTCACCTACTACTAAGTACGCACACATTAAAAAACGTCTTCTCCTGGGCCGTTGCTGAAGTTCCTTGGACAGTCAGCAACACAACGTGTATACGCCGCTAGCATTCTTTAACTGAAAATAATATTTAACAGTAGGAACTTCATGGCAGCGGCACTGATCTAAAACACTAAAAAACAACACAACAAATTGTAGAACTATTTACGAACAAATGCTTCTGTGTTGCTCTGCCTAGTAGCGCCGTAACTTAACAGAGGTACGTAAGCCGAATGTCCCATACAAACGAACTTCCCTGTTCATTTGAAAATTACAGGTCAGATTTAAATGAAATTTTGCATGTATAAGCGGATAAGCAGTATATAGGGGCAAAATGTGTTCGTTTTGGTTCAAACACCACTAAAATCAAATTAGAGCGAAGTGAATTTTCAATATTTCCACCACTAAAACGACTCGTTTTGAACTGATTATTTTCATATAATAAACTCGTTCAATCAAAAAACTTTTGCACCTTACCCCTCGGTAATATAGTCAACTTTGAAAATAATACATAATAATTGAAATAGATTATGTCCATTCAAAATGAAAAAGGAACTTCGAAAAGTTATCAAAAAAATGTAAAATATTGTCGACATTTTGCAACCGCTTCGTCACACGCGGGGTGAGGTAACGGGGAGACGCAGTGAGGCTACGGAAACTCCCGAGTCCCGACAATTGCCAGTTACAAGTGAAACAGGAACAATATTTACCGCTCGGCGCTAGGCCCATCACGGAGTTGGGCGAGTCATACGTACCCTTCTTAACTGTTATAACCGCGCCTGTGCTGAACTTTTAACTGACATTCGTGGTAGCAATTCAGAGTGGCGGGTATTAAAGTTAATGTCCCGCAAAAAATGCATGCCTTTTTGGAGAACTGCAGTTACATTTTGCTTGTTCCATAAAAAATACGGCCGTAATAGCTGCCAGCTAAATTAAAAATTCAATTGGGCAGTGTTTTAGTCGGTTTACTATCATTTCGTATAGGGCGCTTTGACACTATTCAGTTTTCTAATTATTAAGAAAATGATTGTTGTTAAAAAACGGGAAAATGCTGTCTTCTGAGTGCATCAGATCAAAATAATTGGATGGGATGGGAACTAACATTAAAATTTAAAAAGAAAATATGGTGTCTTTACCAGATATATAGATAAAGAAACATGAAGAAGCTGATTGAGAATTATTTTTAGAAGTCAGTTAATATGTTTCTGTTGATCAAGTCCAACATAAACCAATCAGTCTAAACCCGATATGTTTGAACTCCTCACTTTCTAGAGTAAAATACTCATATCAAATATTCAACCCTACCCCGCGCGGCAAGGTGTCAAAACCACAGTTACAGTGCCAAATACATCACGCATTTCCCCCATTTGCCCCTAGGCTTTCGTATCATAGGGCGATGCGTTATAGATCCGAAAAACTTGTACGGAAATACATTTCGTTTTGTCATTTCAGAGGGCGCGTGGGGGTGCTAATGATAGGTGGACATTTTGGTGTGCGCACTCTTAATAGTTTTTGATGCGACCTTTGAATGATCTGGTGCGAATTCTATAATAAGCTTGAGCTGAAGTGTAAGACACCCATTATTATTATGATATGTATCTATAATATTAATATTCATATAATATTAATATTACTATTCAATGAAGTTTTAATCAAGCTTTCACTCATTTCACTTGTCTCTGTCTGGATTTTCTTCGTTAACGGTTGCCGTAATGGAGCCAGAGCTGAAACCTCTATATAAGTCATTCCTTTGCGGTATCAATGCAGTTTTAGATGCCAACTCTGATGCTATTTTTTATTATGTTATCTTGCAACGAGACGAGCTGGTCGTTTGCCTGATGGTAAGTATAACGCCGTCCCATAACAATTGCAGTGCCACTCAGAACTTTGAAACACAAAGGTTTGCGCGGCACAGCAGTGCGCTCGTTACCCTGAGACATTAGGTATTAAGTCTCATAAGCCCAGTAATTTCACTGCCTACTCTGCTCATCTAACCGGAACACAGTAATGCTTGCACACTACTGCTTGGCGGCAGACTTCACGAGCAAAGCGATGGTAACAACCCAGACGGACACTCACAGAAGAGTTAGTCCTACCACTAACTAATAACACTAAGGGCCAATCTTTCAATTGCAGCGTTAGTGGACTGATTGCTAGTGAACCGATAAGTTTTATTGATCCGTTACCTGCTAGTCATTTTTTTTCGGGTCTTTCAATACGAAATTAACGGACCGTTAGCTACCTAAGGTTTATTTCTTTAGAATGGCAACAATTTATTTACGTCTGCCTTCACCACAAAGTTACTATAGCTCTGATGATTCAGAGAATTTACGAAAAGTTTTTTTCTTGGCATTATATTGTTGGCATCCTTTTCTTATTTGCAATAAATACATATAGCCATCCTGTAGTCAAGCGAGCGAGGCGGCCCGGAACATATCTTGGTTAAACGTCGTTTTTATGTCACTTCTACGTGTTGTTATTTGCATAGCGACCGCTTCTTCTTGGTTACTTGTTGTTTTTTTGAGTTTTTTCATTGGATTTAAAATATCGCTTTTTTTGTGGCGAACATACCACAGAAGCCAGGAAATAAAGAAAGAAGAATATCGCTTTTACCGTGAGATTCAAAATGAGTGAAAAACTGAACGCAAAATTACCAAAACGAAAAGAAAAGGGCTGTAAATTTCCTCAATGAACAAAATAAGTTTCGTCCCATTTGCATTCTTCCCAATGATCAGTGCGATTCCGAACAATATATTATGGGGCATGCGTTGCTGGTTGATATTTTGCAAGCGAGGCAAAACGCGCACTTGGTGCCAGTCACATCACTTCAGCTTCCACATATTATTTATGTTAGATTTTTATAAGTTTACAGTGTTTTGTATATAATTATATTTATACTTTTTTACAATTGTAAACAATTTGTTTTTCTGTAAAACTTTTTTCAAAATGAGGAGTGTTGATGTGGGGTCATGCGTTGCAGGTTGATATTAAGCAAGCGAGGCAAAACGCCGCGCCAGTCGCACCACCACCCTGCAACCGCGTGCCCGGTGTGAGAAATGGCACAACACTATGTAGGTTGGTTGGAACTCTATGTAAGGAGTTTCATATCAGTCCGCCTACTGGCCACTAAGTAAATAGAAAAAGACTAGTGTGACTGACGTCTTAATGTAATATGTGAAAAATGTGTTACCTATAGTAATTTATACAATTCATTATTGTAAATAATATAACTCGTAATGTGCTAAGCTGCGTTTCCTATGAACCACCCCAACAATTGGTAGCAGAGCGTGGTTATGCATGTTTTCAAGTTAAGTGCGATCACGATTATTTGAATCAAAAAATGACGTCATATCGGATCGACGCATTAACAAAAGAGAACTACGATACATGGAGCTTACAAGCCCAAGCAATCCTGATTAAAAATGGATTGTGGGAAATCGCTTGTGGAAGTGAAACGCCACCGTCAAAAGAAGACGAAAAAGCTAAGTACACGCAAAAAGATTTGTTAGCGAGGTCAGAATTACTATTGTTAATTTCTCCATCTGAACTGAAGCAGGTCAAGAACTGCAAAACATCATATGAGCTGTGGGATAAATTGAAAAGTATATATCAAAGCACAGGTCCAGCTCGAAAGGCAACATTACTGAAACAATTAATTTTGAAAAAGGTCGAAAACAATGATGTCCGCGAACATTTAAATAATTTTATGGACATCGTTGACAAACTCGCCGATATGAATGTTGACCTTCATCCGGATTTGTTAAGCATTATGATGTTATACAGCCTACCAGCGTCATATGAAAACTTCCGCATCGCAGTGGAAACACGAGATAGCTTACCAAAACCCGAAGAACTCAAAATAAAGATCATCGAGGAGAGCGAAGCTAGAAAAAACAACGATTCAGAAAAGAGCGATGGTGCATTTTTCTCAAAGAAAAACACAAAGTATTGTCAGAAATGTAAAAAGAAAGGCCATACTACGGAAGCATGCTGGGGAAAACAAAAGCCAAATAACACAAATAAAAAACAAGAAAACACAAAACAAGGAAATATCTTTAATTTGTGCATGAATACAAGTAAGTCAGATACGACAGAAGAAGTATGGTGTCTTGATAGCGGCTGTTCTTCACACATCTGTGGGGACAGTAAGTCATTCACCAACATAACTTCACAAACGGGTACTCTCAACTTGGCATCTAAAAACCATACAATGGCTATTGAAGGTAAAGGTCAAGTCACCATGATTGGAGATGAATTTAAGTTTCATATGACTGATACCCTGTACGTACCTGATCTTACTACTAACCTTTTGTCTGTTGGAAAAATAACAGATAAAGGAAATAAAGTACTTTTTGAAAAAAATAAAGCTTCAATAATAGGAGATGACAATAAAGTACTACGGACAGCTAATCGAAAGAACGGACTTTATTACGTTGAATTTGAAAGTTCGAGCGAGACCGCGAAACATACACTTGGAACTGACGGAAAAACTATGCAATGGCATCAAAAACTTGGACATGTAAATGAAAAGGACTTGAGAAAAATGGTAAAAGACAACCTAATATATGGAATTGATCTCGACATCGACAAACTCGATCAATGTGAGACCTGTATAAAAGGAAAGTTCGCAAGGTTACCTTTCCCGACACATGACGGAATAAAAACAAATGAACCGTTGCAAATAGTTCACAGTGATGTATGTGGCCCTTTCGAATGTGAATCACTAGCTGGATCTAAATACTATGTAACTTTCATAGATGATTATACAAGATATTCTTTTGTATATTTTATGGAAAGGAAAAATCAGGTTTTTGAGAAGTTTAAAGAATACAAAAATGAAGTAGAGAACTTTACAAATAAAAAGATTAAAAATCTGCAAACAGATAACGGAAAAGAATATATCAACAAAGAATTTGATGAGTATCTGAAAAAAGAAGGTATCCGAAGAAGGTTGACTGCCCCATATACGCCACAACAAAACGGATTAAGTGAGCGCAAAAACCGAAGTTTAATGGAAAAGGCCAGATGCTTAATGATAGAAGCAAATACTCCTAAAAACTTGTGGGCTGAAGCAGTATTCACTGCTAATTATTTAATAAATAGAAGTCCTGCTAAAGCTTTGAACGGAGAATTACCATACAAAAAATGGGTTGGCCGCACACCATCTGCAAACCACTTGCACATATTCGGCAGCAAAGCTTTTGCCTTGATTAAAAACAGAAAGGGAAAATTAACCCAGAAAGCAAAAGAAGGCATGTTTGTTGGCTACGCGAAGTACACAAAAGATTATCGAATTTACATTCCTGAAGAAAATGCTGTTATGAATAGTAGGGATGTAAAAGTCATGAACAAGATGTACTACGAAGACGAAATGGGAGATAACGATGATTTTTTTGAAAAGCCACAACAAAAACTGCAGCAGCAACCGGAACCTAAAAAGAATAAGAATAAAAACAAAATAAGAGAATTAGAAATAACAGAAAGGACAAGTAAAAACGTACTTTCTGAGAAACTTCCAACCAATATTCGTCATAAAGATGTAGAACATGAAATGTCTATAGATCAGACTAGTAGTCCAATAGAACCTCTTGCGGTAGACGATGACGACATTTATGAAGATGCACCTGAAGATAGAACTTCGAGTTTGAAATCACATAGAGAGAAAAAACAGCCTTCATGGCTAAATGATTTTGTCACTGGGAGTGAATTGGATGAAAGCTTTCTTGCATTAGATGCTTCTTATATGTCAGATGAAAAAGAGAATGGTGAAGATTGGAATGATGCTATAAAGTCGGAAATTAAAGCGCATTTAAAAAACGGCACGTGGAAAATAATCAAGAAAGAAACTGATATGAAACTTGTTGATTATAAAATGATTCTTAAAAAGAAAATAGGCCCAGATAATAAAGAAAAGAAAAAGGCCCGACTCGTTGCTCGAGGCTTTACCCAAAGGCCGGGCATTGATTTCAATGAAACATTTGCTCCCGTCACTAAATTAAGTTCTATCAGATCCGTAATAGGGATGGCTGTTGAAGAAAATTTACAGCTGAACCAAATGGATGTTACTACGGCATACCTCAATGGTGATCTGGAAGAAAATATAGTCATGAAATTACCTGATTATATTGAACAATATTTAAGAGAAATATTGGTAGAAGAAAGTGTCGCAGATGACCTCAATATCTACAACAAAGCCAGAGCTATGTTAAATGACATAAAAACCATAGAAGGAGAAAAAGTCTGCCAACTGAAAAAGGCTCTCTACGGACTTAAGCAGGCAGGGAGGCAGTGGTACACAAAACTAGACACAGAATTAAAGAATATCGGGTTTACAGCATCATTAGCTGATCCGTGTGTCTACATTTTCGTGAAAGGAGGAGTAAAAGTAGTAATCGCTATATATGTCGATGACATACTGACAGCCTACTCATGTCCTAAGAAAATGCAAGAAATTAAAGAGATATTGAATAAAAAGTTTGAATTGAAAGATCTAGGAAGACCAAAACGTCTAGTCGGTATAGATGTTACAATCAAAAATGGTGAAATAAAACTGAGTCAAGGAAAATACATTCAAGATATTCTAAAGAAATTTAACATGGAAGAATGTAAACCGACAACTACACCAATAGAACCAGGTCTGACTCTAGAACGAAATAATGGTGAAAAGAAAGAACTACCTTATAAAAATTTGATCGGAACTTTGATGTATCTTGCTGTAGCTACCAGGCCAGACATAGCATATGCAGTGAGTTATCTCTCGCAATACAATGATGGCTATGATGATACCCATTTTAAAAGTGCAAAGAGAGTCCTCAGATATTTAAAAGGCACCAAAGATGTTGGCCTTAATTTTAAAAAGACAGGAGAAGAATTATACGGCATGGCAGATGCAGATTGGGGCGCTTGCAAATTAGATCGTAAATCTTTTTCTGGCTATTGCTTTAAGTTTTCTGGAGCTCCTATAAGTTGGGCATCAAAGAAACAGAGGAGTGTAGCACTGTCAACGGCAGAGGCTGAATACAGCGCAATCACTGAAGCTACAAAAGAAGCTATACACTTAAAAGCACTCTTCAAAGACCTGGGTGCAAACCAAAGAAAAATTGTCATCTGGAATGATAATCAGGCAGCACTCAAGTTATGTCAGAATCCCATAGTCTCCGCCAGGTCAAAGCACATAGATCTGAAGATGCATTTTATCAGAGACTGCATTAGAGATGGAGTCATTGGAGTAAAATATCAGTCGACCGATAACATGGAAGCGGACATGTTAACTAAGTCTTTAACTGGACCAAGGCTTTCCCGACTGAAAGAGATGATGGGAATATTGAACTAGTGTCGTGAGGAGGAGTGTGAGAAATGGCACAACACTATGTAGGTTGGTTGGAACTCTATGTAAGGAGTTTCATATCAGTCCGCCTACTGGCCACTAAGTAAATAGAAAAAGACTAGTGTGACTGACGTCTTAATGTAATATGTGAAAAATGTGTTACCTATAGTAATTTATACAATTCATTATTGTAAATAATATAACTCGTAATGTGCTAAGCTGCGTTTCCTATGAACCACCCCAACACCCGGCAGCCCTCGCTTTTATGTTTACGTGTGTCGTAATAAATGAGCATTAATTAATGTGACTTCGGGCTTATGATTTCCTATCCAGTAAAGTGAGCACTGACCTATACGGACACATACCACCTAGCACCTACAACTAAAATATTCTAATCAGTAATCATCCTATTCCTCAATTATTAACCATTTAACTTCTATAGAAACTGTTATAACCTTACTAGCTTCTGCCAGTGGTTTTCACCCGCGTTCCCATAGGAACCGAGTATTATCCAGGATAAAAAGTAGCCTATGTTACTCTCCGGTCCATAAACTATATATAAGTATGTCAAAAATCACCTCGATCCGTTGCTTCGTTGCTGCATGAAAGAAGGACAAACAAACAAGCCAACAAATTAACAAACAGACAAACACACTAGGATAAGGTAGTTTGGCTTTGACATGACGTTTTAACGAGAGAATAACAACCCTATCTGGCCATAAAACAGTCCGCTAAAGTTATACCTCCGATACGTGTTTTATTCCTTCGTTAACTCGTAACTGTCACTTGAAAGATTCAAATTTCTTCTATCAGAGCAATAAGTCTTAGCTGATTCTTTAGCGCTAGAATAAGGACGTTATCTCACTCTTGAAAGATCCGCCCTAACTTATTTTGCTAGAACAGGGGATCTAGACAAGATAACTTTCTAAAGTTAAAAATGTATGGGTTTGACATGATGACGTGGTAACCGTGGTAACTCAACGTATTATTATCCAATCCATACATTTCTAACTTTTCTGCTACAGTTTGCATGAAAGTCATCGTCCAGCCTAAACCTCTGGTTTTTATATTATTATTATTGATATTTTGTCAAATACAACCTTTACCTGATATGTGACATAATAATTATTTTTCATTGACATTTATATTATTGATTTTATACGTTATTAAACTGATCGTTCAGGGGGCATCAAACGAGTACGTAAACCTATAACTGTTCGTGCACTTGAAATTTATTCTGTTATTGATCCACAGTATATTATTCTACCAAGTTGTGCAACCGATCTCAAACTCCTGTGACCAGGCACGTGACGTTTTAGGAGAAGCCTGTCACGTGTTCGATGAATGTTTCATCGAACACGTTTTGCCCGATAGTTCTCAATTTATCACTGTCTACGACGCAGGGAGGCGGCTGGTTAAGACGGGAAAGGTACAATTTGTCGTATTTATTAGTTGGAACGACTTGTCGTTTACAGAATCTTCTACGCTGAAGACAGGCAAATAAGACCAAAAGATTTATAAAAATATCAGCTTTATCACTGTTTTCTTTCTTATGTGAAATGTATAAGTGTGTGTAGAATTTGAATAGAATTATATACTGGTTTGAAGTGTTTGAACTTTTGAAGCGCTCTCAAAGAAATGAAAGCGAAGTCACCCATCGCCGCACCACCACGTTTTTCTATTTCAGCGTAGTGGTAAAGGGTTACCTGCTGCCTTACCGGCTAACAATCTCGTGTTCGTTTTCAATACCAGACCGATTAAAACCAGCGGTCACTAGTCTTCGTATGGTAGGAATAGTCTAGAATTTACGCTGGTTATTAAAGAAATAAGCTCTTACAAAACGAAAAGAAGCGAAAACTATTGACAACTCCTTCCACACGAAGACTAGTGACCGCTGGTTTTAATCGGTCTGGTATTGAAAACGAACACGAGATTGTTAGCTGATAAGGCAGCTGGTTGTTGAGCGAGCGTATCATTGAGTAGCCATATGATCCTATAGCGGTAGGGTTGGCTACCACCCTCAAAAGCTATCGCGTTGCCTCTGGCAGTTGTACAATACATTGAAGAACTTACGTTCAATGTGTGAGCCTTTCGCGTTGTTACAAAAAGCTACAACTAAACTACTTTTTTCTACCAATAGGTACCTACGCATTATGTACGTCCAGTTGATGGTGTCCAATATAACAACAGAGGGGAGAATGCTTCTAATGAAGGGATCAATACCGATCTGTAGACCAATAGTCGTTTGTACGAACCCTCCCTTACCCTTGATTGTATGAGAAATTGCAAGGAGAATGAGGTCCGAGGTTAAAGGCGATTTCTGTTACTTATAGTAGTTTTAATATACATGACAGTATTAACAATACAAATTTCGAAATGATAATAAGAAGCAAAAAAATAAGTAAGTATTTGGAAACAAAGAATGTCATAGAAATTGATAATCTAATTACTTTCAACCTACTCGTGATAGCTGTGTACAGATCAATCTATTCACAGCTTACATGGTTACATCTCAATTTTCTAAATATCGTGTAAGTACTAGCTTCTGCCCGCGGTTTTCACCCGCGTTCCCACAGGAACCGTCAAACCGATCTGTCAAATTAAATCAACTTATCAACATTATAAAACTTTATTGACAGCTGTCAAGTTCAATTTTATGTCACACTAGCTTCTGCCGCGGTTTTCACCCACGTTCCCACAGGAACCGTGCATTTTTTCAGGATAAAAAGTAGCCTATGTTACTCTCCTGTCCATAAACTATATCTATGCCAAAAATCACGTCGATCCGTTGCTTCGTTACTGCGTGAAAGAAGGACAAACCAACAAATCAACAAACACTTTCGCATTTATAATATTAGTATGGATATGGATTTTCCGGAGTAAATCAAAACAATTTGCTATAGGGAACGTGTCTGTCATATTCCCAACTTCACCCTGGAT
Organism: Crocallis elinguaria; assembly: GCA_907269065.1. NCBI lineage: Eukaryota > Metazoa > Arthropoda > Insecta > Lepidoptera > Geometridae > Crocallis > Crocallis elinguaria. Next base: position 19,411,833 of record OU026068.1, read on the forward strand.
TTCGCTATTCATTACATTTTCATCGTCTTCTACGCTGTTCCCCTTGCCCTTTGTCATAGTCACCCCCTCGCTATATCACGATTAGAGCGACAGAGTTATCTTACAAAGGCTATTAAGACGTTGGAGAGAAGTCCGAGGGAAGTTTGACCGTTTTTAAGATTGTTTAATCTTTCTTGTTATTTCATTCGATAAAACGCATGCAAAAAGGGAGAACAGTACGCGCACTACTAGTCACTACTAGTCCGAGCGAAATACATGTCCTCCTAGCGTTCGAAGCCTTGAAAGGAAACGGAAACTTGTGTTGATCAAGTAGTTCAAGTACTATTAGGCCGAGTAGAATACAAGCCCTCCAAGCGTTTGAAACCTCAAAAGCAAAAGGGAACTTGAGTTGTATCAACTCAACCTAGGCCGAGTAGAATACAGTTCCTCAGAGCGTTAGCCACTTATAAAGCGAGTGAAAACGCATGCTGATGAGTAACTGTGATAAAAACCACCTGCAAATTTCAGTTGGTTTACTCTTGAATAAAATTCCAATCCAATTTAAATTTATGTCAATTTGAAAATCGCGTTAAACAAAATAGTAACGATTTCATTTAGTTCCAAAAAAAATCCACTGAATTTGGTTCAAATCGTGCGCTGGTGTTGTAGCGTTCAAGAGTAGCAAACTATATGAATTCGATCCGATTCCCAATTTACGATAGGAATCAAGTGTCAAGAGTAAACCCGCAGGTCGATATAGACCCGATGCGCCACTGTACTATGCTGATATGTTTTGAATATTTGGTGAAAGCTTCGTATTAGAAAACTAATTAAGCTCCATGCAAAGATCGTCCAGGAGGAAAAACTGATGAGGGTGATTGATGAGGCTTTGTAAGGCCGTATCTCTGAGGTAGGTAAGGTAGGTAATAAATGTTTAATAACCCATTTTCATACACTTATAGCTCAAATCGTCTAAACCCACCGGGTCTCCTACCACGATCGATAGGTACGCCACGTGCCGTATGTAGTCACGTGCCTGGGACCACGTTGATGAGGCTTCACTAACTACGCTATTCCGAATATTATATGCACAAGGTGCGGGAAATTAGGTCGCCGGGTCACGTGTTGCCAGTTCCTTAGGCTAATTGCACTTTTGGTTGTTAATGTACTTGTATATACCTGTTTCTTATTTTAACTTATCGAACTTTCAATGTATCGATCGCTATTGATCGCATAGTTCCTTACTTGCGCCATAGGTTTGCTTTTTTATAATCGATGCTGATAGGGTGTTTGACAACTATTTGCCTGACCAAGATGTGTTCGAATCGAAGATTGCGACTATGCTAAACCTGGATTAGGATTCGCTCCCAAGTGCAGCTGTCAGAACACACTGCTTAGCGACAGATCTTTAACTTGAGGGTGGTAGCTAGCCAGATGAGCAGTAGAAAATGCCCTGCCAGCATGCATGTGGTTTCTGCTACAGAATCTCAAGCTCAAATCAGTGCACTATGGTTATTTTCCTAGTGGTCCAATAATGTATACAAACTTGGCGGCTCACCAATGACGGAAATTCAAATTCGAATCACGTCACAGGTTGGCGATCTGATCAGTATTGATGTCATTGGTTGGCATCAGTTGAGTTTGTTTACGTTATTGGACAAGTCTAGAAAACTGACGGGTTATTATACTGTACCTCTGAGCCATCGCGCATCGTAAGGAGCACCTTAGACGCTCAGGCAAACGTACGTTTGCTTGTCAGAATAACAACGCTTTTGCGTCAAGTGCGCATTTCGAGTATCACGAAATCCACGCTTGACGCAAAAGCGTTGTTATTCTGACAAGCAAACGTAGTTTGCTTAAGCTTCTAAGGTCTGCATATGTCCAATTCTTAATATATTCTCAAGTTCAGTCAGGTTCATCGAACGCAACGTTGCGTAAAAGTTGCGTGCTACAGCCTACAAGTAATATGCAATTTCCATCGTTTCCGCTTCTAATATTTTGCCTTTTCATTTGTATTCGGCGCTGACCGTTTCCCTCGATACTACGCGATATGAATGTATTAAAAATCCGATGACTGCACGATGGTTGCTATATGCCATGATGATGGTATTGGAGATGTGACTGCGTTTATTGTTAGCAACTAGGTTTTCTTCTGTATGTAATGCAACAAGTGGTTTCATTCTAATTTTATTATATTTGTATCATAATAAACCTTCAGCTGCTATTGTTCTACGATTTATTTCAATTCAATTACTAAACGATTAAAATATGTGGCCCATCAACATGTCAACAGAAGTCAACATATTTTCCGCCTAGTCAAGCATAGAAAAGGAAATATGAGGTCGACCTGAATTAGGGTAGAAACGCCCCACTGGACGGGACAACGCCCTCGCTAGGCGCTCGTTTGCACCTTTATGAAATTGAAGGATTTACCTGTATGTGCAAAGTAGAGAGAGATTAAACTATCAGACTTAACCATAATTTGTTTAAAACTTAAGTTACGATTACAGCTGGTGTAAGCACCAGGGCTACTAAACATGATTGATTATGCCTTTATAACGACGGTCCTTGAAACGCTCGTGAACTTGGTATTGAATAAACGACCTTTTGGTACCTACCATTACAATCACGAACCCTTTCCAAATAAACCGCTGTGGAGATATAGAAGGCTTAGGTTTGAGAAACCTTCAAAGCTACTAAGATTTCTTTGAAGGCTTAGAAATCCGGGACCTTACAAGTGATTGCGTATCCTCTAATCCAAATGCAAGGGTAATCCTGTCCGCCTTGAACTATCGATCGTCTATTCCCACATCGAGCAAGTCTGTACTCGGTACACAGTACATACTGCATCACCGTTCACATAGGTAGAGATCTACTTGGGGTATCGCTCCGTTGCATTGCAACTTGTTGTTAAACTTTGATGCGGTTGGGGCTTTCCAGAAAATACAGTCTGTTTTCGCTGTTCACGTCGATAATAATTGTGCTTTTACTTAGGACTTATACAGAGACATCTTACCTAGGATTGTGTAAAGTAGTCTATGAATGGCTCGTAATATTGTGTGTGTGTCGTAAATATTAACTTACTTGATGAGTCATTAGTTAGGAATTCAATTGTACCTAAACGCCTGTGTGAGTGGCAATAACATTCGGTATAAACAATAAGCTTGATATAAAAACTGTCAGTCGCCAGACTATGATCATTACCGCATGTTTCTAAATTGCTTGTCACAAGAACAAGTGGTCTCGGGAGGCCATTGAGGCGATACAGAGATGACTATATTGGCATGATAACAAAGTGAGTTTAATGAAAGTGCCCGGTAACAGCTCTCGCGAACGAAGTCCTCCCTCATAGCCATTCAAGTTCACTCCGAAGTTCCGAACGCGCCACCACCCTGACTTCTCCCTAAAATTCAATTTTATACTAATTTGCACCTTCCCGTAGACAATGCAAGGCTCCATTTCATGTGCACGCTATTTTGTTTTAAGCCGCTACGGATGTGATGCCATTTTATTTGCGGGGCCATATCGCTACAAGTGAAATTCTACCGTATGTGTCAAGTACAAAGGTATGGTTTAGCTTTTCAGGCATGCGCACATACGCAGCCTCCCCTAGGGTGCGTGCGGTCGATCCTTCCAGTCGCCTCGCCGGCGTGGCCCGGACAACTTCCCGGACGGATCGATTCACTAAATAAAAATCAACCCACACAAAACAAATCCACATTCTCCTTACCCGTGTAAGGAAAATCGTCGGAGCTTTAAATGAAAACGGTTTCACGTTCTTAACTTTTGCGGTTAATTTCGTAGAGATATAATTTGCAAGTGTTTTTTTTTTATATTTGGCAGTGTATTCCTGAATGGATGCTGTCGAACCGTCAACAGTGATAAAGCGCAGTGATGTGAAGTGACGAGTGTTGCGGGAAACGGTTCAGTGACGTGTTTGATTCGCGATTTTTCCGCAGTACATCGAGCTTAGTTTAACAGGCTTAGTTATATTACGTCTACAGTATTATTTTGTTGAGGCAGGAGTATTTTAATCAGAGGTACTGTTTGGTTTGATGTATTGGATATCGTCCTGTGCCCGCTTGTAGTTAGGACTGCAGTTGTGACAGCAATGCTTTGTCTGTGACAATGTATAATGAGCTTAGTGAGTGCCGATGACTGTATGCGGAAGTGAGTCAAACGAATGCATTATATCGATTGTTATGTAACGCGATAATTTCTGGTCTCAACGTTACACCTTCAGATTAATCTGAAACCATTTCGGCAATGCCCCGAACATCATCTTTGTTATCATATTTGATCATTTATTAATGTGGTTATATGAAATATATAGAGTTAGATAAGGTGAGGATAGTACTAACGCTTGATTAATGACTAACACAACGATTCGCCAATGAAAGTTTGCATCGTTATTCACACTGAATACTGACGCAACTCCTGTCAGCTCCGATAACAAATGGAACGTTATGGCGTCACGCTTAATGATCATTAATTTTTCTAACTGAAGAAAAAAAATTTTCCTCACTTTATAACTATAATTCTGAAACGGAAGCATTACGCCCACATTTAACTTACTCCAAATTATTATATAGTTATTCACCATGATCTATTTGTAAAGAAATTAAACTAGTACAATTGTTTGAATTAGGTTGAATGATTGTCTGCGCGTAGTTTAACATTACATTACGCCTGCACATGGTATTGTTACAGTCGTTCAAGTTAATTTGTCCATGACAGTTGAACAGTTTACACTTGGCCTTCAACCACACTACCATTGTCTTTATCAATTCTACTCCGATAAAACGAATTCCAAAAATAGAACCTAATACCAAGGCATTAGCATAGTTGACTTATGCTTGTGCGACGTTATTTGCTGGAAGTTGTTTTACAATTATAGCTCAGTACAAAACCTAGGGTCGTCGATAATGCCAAGTTTACTGTCGTTGAGTGCAGGTCTATTGGCATACTTGTGTGCCACGGCCATGGTAGACACTAAAATTTTTACCACTTTTGGCTTTGCCTCCATCACCTTTCCTCTCCTTTTATAACAAGATCCTGTTCAAATTTCTCGTTCCTGCTATGTTTACTGTCACACTGCAGAAGTCTAGCAGCGAGGCTTTAAGAGTTTTTCTGAATTCGAATTATCTCTCTTATAAAGTTATTTTTATTTTACATTCATTTAAGTTGTGTTCATCATTTTCGGCTGCCGATGGATGTTTGCGATCGCACTGCGCAAGTCTGCTATCGAATTGTCGTCGACATTAACCTGGCGTGACGCCAGAGTATCAGCTGATTTAGATATATTATCATCATTTATTTATGCAACTTAGAACTGCTTAAAATCTCTGATTCCGTCGGTGTGATGGAACCCACCTTCGACAGACTGTCGCAAGTAGCACGATGCTACTTACAGAAAATTAGCAGTTTTGAACTATATTTTTCACTACTATAGAGACTTGGTTCATCTTCAATGAAGGCTGTTTCAAACCTGTAGGTTGCCGACTCCAATAATGTTTATGGTCGCACTGCGCAAGTCTGTCGGGGTCTGCCAGCATACGATCGGCGCCTAGACCCTGGCTGAATGCCAAAACAGCTGTTTGGATTGCTTTCCATGCTCCACAGTGGAGACATTGGAATTTTAATTATCGTTACCAAGTATCGATTCAAATTGAAGCTTTAATGGACTGCTTAGTATTGTTTGCAAACAGCCTTTACAATAAAAAATGGAGTTTTTATAAATTCTTATTATGCGTTGGGAAATCCTATTTGCCCCTTTATTATCAGACATTATTAAAAGCAAGACATTTATAATTGTGCTTGGATATAATTTGATTTAATAACATGTTTTCACTTGCACTTCCAAGTGGCAGTATCCTTCAGCATAGGTAATCAGTATACATTTCCTTTGATACAACACAACGCTCCAAGGCAAAATTGTTTTAATTTTTTCTTTAATCTATTTCATTATAAAGATTTATTTTTAGATAGTAACATAACTTAATAATACTTGAAAGGTTAAACTTTTTTTTTCTATATCCCCACACAAAATCTTTAAAGGAAAGCTAATTAACTTCCTCTTGTATAATACCTAATTCTCCCACTTTTTCTTACACTATCGACGGTTACGTCTGCATGTTACCATATTGAAGTATACTTAACATGTGTATATCGCTAAATACTCTATCAACACCGCTTCAGTTTCGTATCATCTCCATTAAGTTTATCTTCACTCGCAGCGTAAAACAAATATTTCATTCCATTTCATAACGGTATGGATCTCTCGAGTCTGAAACGTAAAATGTTTTAGTCCTGTTTTATTACATTTGACGTGGCAATGTGTGTAATATCCATTAGTTCATTGTCCTACGGGTGCGCCCTTGTCGCGTTGATTAGTTTGAGACTTTATGTCATTTGAATTTTGTAGCTTCATCATAAATTTAAAAATACTAGTAGGCTGTTTGTTTGTTCATATCGTGGTGAAATTGCTAGTTAATTTGACTAATGATTCACTATAGTCATTATAGTGTAAGCCATGATTATAAAGTGGGATACTTTTCTCGACAACAATTGCTTCAATTTCCCGGAAAAAGCAATTGTATAATCAACAGAAATAATAATATTAGTACATAGTGTTTATGCTTAAATAAATCTTATCTCTTTGATAACGCATTATCTCAAGTTCGCAACCTTGCATAGACGTTGTGAAATCTGAGAGAAATTTCCCTGCATCATTGATATTCTTATCAATTTTATCTTTTGCAGTAAGGTCAAGCAGATTTAATATAACTCAGTTAAACCATAAATAATTATTCTTTGCTGTTCCGTCCATGTTGATGTTGTATTTTTTCGTACCTAATTCGTATAATTAATTACTTTCCCACTGATCTAGCTCATCGTTGTCGACTTACAGTTACGCGGTTCAAATCTCAAATGCAAGAGAAAACGCATGTCTCATCAACTGAGCATTTCCTTTTTTCTGCCGACGAATTATTATGATTGTATTGTTTACCAATAGTGATTCAGAGCATGGCGTGGCGGTGTCTCGCCCACTTGTGCGATTGCCTTGACTCGGGTCTCGTCGTTATGGAGATTAGATTTAGTAATTGTTACTAAAAAACAAGATGATATCGCCCTGAAAAAGTACGTCTGTCGCAGAAAGATTCGTGTTACAGTGTGTTAAAAGCCACGCGTGCCGTGCGTTTTCAACACCTGATATTAGAAATCGCTGTTCGCGAAAATATTTTTTAAATTGTCATGCAGACTTGACTTTAGAAACGAGCGTCTTTGATCCCATTTCTTTGAGCCACAACGGCAGTGCTTACTACCATAGTACTTACTACCATAATTTTGACGCGATGATGGCTATGTGGTATTGGCCGCCGACCTGTAGGTCAGTGGTTCGAATTCTACAATGACCTTGAGTTTTTGGTGAAGGAAAACATAGTGATACAAACATAGCATGGTGGTAGATGCCGCGAAGCTGGTAACTATATTTTTAATTTCTCCGCTTGTTAACTATTTATATCACACGACTAACACCTGAGTTCGAGCGAAAGGGTATGCTGAAAACCAGCCGCTGCTTACACTTAGTATACGCAGTAAACAGATGAGCCCACCTCTATTTCCCGTACAAATATTTAATTAATCCAAAATAGTGTAGGTACGTCACATTTGACAATAAATGTTTTTTATTCTTATTCTGGTAGGACAATTTACCACCCTAAAATCATCGCCGCCAAACACATATCGATGTGTTCCAGTGGCTGCACTTGAGAGTTAGTCCTAATCGAGGTGTCGCATATATGCCATATTTGACTAGATCGTCGTTTAAAATCAGGCGTGATGGTGATCGAACACCTATAAAGTGTAAAAAATAGCCCACAGAATACTCTGTCTTCCCATGTTTCCTCATTATCGTTTGTCATACTCGTATTCCGCGTTTGCGAAGGTCTAAAACAGATTCTACGGCTTGGGTTGGGGTGGTTCCATGACCCCTTCTTTACTGCTTACTTTCCATTTGAATTGTACGAGTATTCCCAATGGCCCCTAGCTAGGCTCGGGTGGGGCTATAATCTCTTAAGTCGTTGGGATTACTTGAGATTGGATTTAACTGTGTTTGTGATGAATTCTTCTTGGGTGTGTTTTATTAACTTTCTATTTAATGTATTGTTTCAAGCAATTGACATCTGAAGTGACTTACTGCTTATCAAATTTCATTTACAATATATAAAACTCTTTCTTTTCAACTTTTATATGTGTCATAGTATTCGGGATTAAATTGTCTATACAGTTATCTCACAATCAATGTTCATCTTAATACTGAAAGAAAATAAAACAATTAAAACTATCTCTCTTGTCCAGATGTAATCTGTATCATGCACATATTATAACCAATTCATTGAAGCCAGCGTCTTTTGCAACTATACTATCCAGTTTCACATTTGTAATTAAAGCACACATTAGCCAACTCCGCAATATGAGAGCAACATTCGATATATCAACTCCCGCGGTTAAATTTAAGTTAATGCACTACAAATTGTCCATCCACAAGTCTACACCATCAAGCACACCACTTGATTTATTGAATCGATTGATAAATGATGCATGATCGTCCCGCGCATGTAAACGATGGCGTTGAACCAACTACGTGTTCGCTTTCTTACGTGATGTGACATCGCCCCCGTAATCAGCATTAATTAAATGTAAATCATAGTTTCACTGCAGCTGGCAACTTTCAATTTTAGTCGAGCACAAATAATGAAGATGCTTGTAAATCCACGCTTCCGTAACGATAATGACGCTTCTATTTCGAATTAACACTGGCCAGATGCAGTGGTAAATGAACTCAGAATCTTTGGTAAACATACGAGGAACAATATCCCCCTATAACGCCTGCTTAGACTGGCTGCTTCTCGCACGCATGTTGCGTGCGCGCGCGTTCAGTCGTCGCTGCACGCGGACTGTGCGCGCACCGCCCGCCCTTTCACTCCTTTCGAATTATCAACACGATTTTTCAAATTTCGCGATCTCTAATTCTTTTTCTTTTGTGAACATGAACAGTGCGAATTAAAAAAAGTGTTGAATTCTGTGTGAAATGCGAATTAAAAACAATACTACACAAACAAATTAATAAATCATAACCAGGTCTTGAAGCGTTATCGGCGGAATGCATAGAAATCGTTTCGCACGATCGAACTGATAGAAGACCATGGAGGATTAACCATAGTGTAGTGGGTACCTTTGACAATTTCAGGCACCGTTGGCTCTTGTTTCATGGCGGTTACGTCGGTTGCCGTACAGTTAAAACAATTTGTAGGTAATTTTCTTTTATTACTTTTACGAGGACTTGTATCTGTAGTAGGTTAGTTTTTTTAGGCTATCGCTTTATCACATTCACTTTTTACGACTACAATTTTATTTTAGTCACCATTTAAAATTAGCGTTCTTTATCTAAAATTATTATATTAGCTTCTCGTAACAACTGCATCAACTATCTGTCATCTATTGTTGTATCTAGCTTTGTTTACATCTATTGTTCTATAAAATTTTCATAACTAAATTTCTTCATTAATTTGTTTTTTTTAAAAAGAAGCATCGCAGCACGATTCATAGCGTTTACACAATGAGACTTCTAGAAAAATGTACAAAAAACTCCCTAAACGAGAATTTTTCTTACATGAAAAGGCACTCTGTAGAATGAAGACATTTAACCACCGGATGTTTATGTAGGGTGCAGTGCAGTTTCCAGCTAGATCTCTCACCACTTCCTTCTTTAACACCTTTGCTATAGGGTTGAAATTTGCCTGATTCCGGGAGTCTGGCTTGGTTTTCTATATCGGACGTTTCAAAACTTCAATGGTGGTTTTGTTGGTTCTAAATTTATGTGATGTTTGGAAGCGTTAATGAGGGCCGTGGTGTGGGTGGTTGCTATAAACTTCGTGCTGAAGATGTGGGTGCTGACTAACTTATCTACGATAGTGTTTTGACTGGCGGTCAGGCTGGATTGGAGAAAGATTGGATTGAACACGGTGACAGAGGGCGACGATAGAATTGTTGTTAGATAAACGGCTCGTAGTGTCGTTTCTGAAGTACATGTTATCTATTTTTATGATTACACTATTTTCTTAGACGCTTGTCTTTGTGTAATATCTCTGACAATTCCGAATCGACCTATTTATTAAACATTCGTCGTATGTTATGATTGACCCTAGAGCATTCAGTAATAACAGCTATTAATGCTTACTAAATATTATGTATCAGTTTGAAAATTGTCTCACTGGGATTATATCAGATATCATGTTATTGGAACAATTTCCTTTCTCTGATCTTTGTTTCTTTCGTATATAATAATATTTTAATAAGAGCTACGACACTAATTACTAGATTCATACAACATTACTCAAAAATCTCAAAACATTAATGCATGTAACGCTGATAGATCTCATAACAATAGATAACTTTGAAAAGTTTCTGGACTACAATACTTATTTGCTTCATAACGTCTGAACAGAAACTTTTTAAATTTGCAAAACAAAGTGTTACAAATATTTTATACAATACAATCATCTGTATGTGGCCAAGAGATACTTTTCTTTTACTCAACTTTTTGAAAACGGTCTATGTAAAACACGGGCTGGCGATTTTAAAGGTCTATAACTTCAACAATCTGGGCCACATCTCAGGGAGAAAAGCTGAAAACGAATGAAACTGTGTAACTTAATAGAATTAACATCTGAAGAGCTAACAGACGCAATAAAAATCTCATACTTTGTTTGCCTTTCTTCCGGGTTTTTCTTTGAGTTCTTGTAACTGTGTAAAATTTATCCACGATTGATTTGTTCGATTTGCATCACCAATGGACCATGGAGCCTACTTACATCACAAATTATTGCGCTCTGAATAATCTGCCTTTATATTGATTTTCTGTCTGCTTTCTTCTCACTTAGAACTCTTAAAAGTTATTAGACCAATCCTAACTATAATAATTTCTTTTTAAAATACAGGTGTAATGTTTTCGTATCGACATACTATTTTGGTTCCGAATAGTGTCTAAAAAGTCTATAAGAACATAAATAAATAAATGAATAAACGCTTACACACTCATACCCCCGCACTAGGATTCCCTGTGTCGCAGGTGGCATGGACACACACAAATACACATCACAAACATCCAAGACCCGAGAACAAACTTTATGCTTACACAAAATCTGCCCCGGCCGGGAATCGAACCCGGGACCCCTCGCTTTGCAGGCAGGGTTACTACCAACTTAGCTACGGAGCCGTAAATAGTACTTACTTTAATTACTGAACATTTAGAAAAGCAGATAAATTACTGACTGGTGCAACAACAACTAACAGCCATTAAATTACAAAACAAGCTGATTTTTCGTTTGATGGCCATAACCATGCTATTCTGGTTTAAGATATTTATTTTTTCAAAAGAATACTATACTATTCACTTACTTGAGACACAATTATATGTGCACTATTTTACTGGGCAACATACTAAATCATGCATATTTTATATAATATTATTTTTCTTTTTCTTCTAAAAAGTCTCTAAAAATGGGGGTATTAAAAACTGCACTACAACATTGAGCTTTGAATTGCTAACTGTAACTACAATTTTATATCAGCAACCTGTAACCGTTAATATAGCGGTCAGATTTTCATGTGCCGCCCACGTAACTTATTTGGGATTATGTAGCAGCTATCGATAATAATATATCGAATTCAGAAATCATTTCCATCTTAGCAGCTATCGATAATCATATATCGAATTCAGAAATCATTTCCATCTTAGCAGCTATCGATAATCATATATCGAATTCAGAAATAATTTCCATCTTAGCAGCTATCGATAATAATATATCGAATTCAGAAATAATATCCATCTTAGAAGGTAATGTCGAATAGACCTTTCGCTTTTTCTACATATACACCGATTATAAGATGACTTATTGTTACTACATGTTCAATTGTTCACTGTGCATTACTGTTATTGTGTAAAACAAAGAGTTAGTCTTTTCTAAGTAGCTTTTTCCTCTGTTGCCGTCACTAGTTCAAATGTTTACTCCGTCTTTGGCTTCAGTCTCTTATCTTTATATACTTAAACTAGCCGTCGGCATCGTCAAGTTCTACAATGACGCAGCGTGCAAGCTCTGCTGTTAGAAATCAATAACCCAAATGTGTTTTCCTTCAATCATAACGCTCAGTAATGTTTGCTGCTAAATGGTATGGAAATATTTTTGCATAAAATTATTCATTTTAATAAATTTCATTACTAAGCTTGCGATCTTGACCTAAGTTGACTTTAAAAATACCGATTACCCAACAACTATTAGACCACCGGCCAAGAGAGAGCCGGCATTATTTATAAATGAAACCAATGACTCATACTTTGGAATAGAAGCGTGGCGCTTATAAGAATAAAGGGGTCATCGTAATAACGGCCGGCACAGGTTAAAATTAACTCTAGTACCTGAAGTACCGAACGGGACTCGCTGCTATTTCGACTTGTAATTAGAGGGGCAATTGTAGCTTTCTAGATTCAAATCCAAATATATTTTCAGTAAACATGGTACAGCTGTCGATCTTAAATTTATTTAGAACTAGCTGCGTCTCAGATGGCTTTGGAGTCTTTCCGATGATCCGTATAGTTAAGCTAGACTTTATTTGCAGATCTTGTTGTTCGTGATCACAATCTTCTTTATATTTCTTTAGAATTTGGACATTTGTTTTGTCAAAAATGTCGATTGTGCTATGGTGTATGGTGATTTCATTATATTGGCGACAAATCCTGATTACTAGGTTATTAAAGGAAGTATTATTGTTATGTACTAGCAATGAAAATATTTTCAAGTGTTAATTCTCCTTCTCTTCTATCGTGTGAAAGAAGAGAAGGAGAATTAATTTTAGAATGAATTATTTTAAATAGGCAGACAAAGTTATTATTAAATAATTGATTCACTATTTAACAAGCCTGAGTCCCAACCGTGAGAATATAGTAAGGTGGCAACTGGCTACTGACGACATCAAGTTTAATCGATCGCACAAATTAATTAAACCACTAATAGAGAATCGAATCGCGTTCACAATTATAATAAAGAATATACATATCGACAACAGTTTTCTAATTAGTAGAAAGTGAGATATAATCGATGTTTCTTTGAGTGGTAATAACAGTACCACGCTTGGTTCGTTTACGTGTTCGTTTCCTGTCGTTTAATTCCGGACACTAAAGCTAAAGCTAAAATTCAGAGACTAGTCTAAGCGTGGACTTCCGTGTGTTAAAACTATATAGATTTATGACATACTAGCTGCTGCCCGTGGTTTCACCCGCGTGGGGTTATTGGATTTATGGGTTTTATTTTTTGTGCGCGGAACCCTAATTCTTTTTCTAAAATTAAAGTATAAGTCTAAGCAAGCCTAAGTTACTCCTTGTAACTTCAGCTATCTGCCAGTGAAAATCCCGTCAAAATCGGTCCAGCTGTTTCGGAGATTCCCCGGAACAAACAGACAGACAGACGACAAAAATGTTCAAAATGGTTGTTTTGTTATGGGTACCGTATATACTTTCATATGCATTTAGTAAAAGCTGTTATTTTTGACATTACAAACAGACACTTCAATTTGATTTATTTATTTATTTATTTTATTTATTCAACAAAATCCACATCTCTTATCTAATTTATTCGTATAGATGGAAGGATGAGTCTGATTGCTTTTATTCTCATGTAACAGGTCTAATCATCATCCTAGAATAGAGAAAATATTACTAGAGTATCTACTTGTAATGTGTAAGGTAGGTCATAAGAATTTTTAAGGTTGATTTCAATTTGCCGTAATCTCTGTTTTCGGAAGGTAATGGTTTAAGACCTGACTCAATGTTTCAATAAGAAATTTGACAAGATTGTAAGTGTGGCCATGCCATGTGTCAACCCCCATTTTATCCATGCAATCTTAAAATCGTTAATCGGTTCCATTCTACACACATCAAAAAAGTCTAAGCAACATGTATTAATTTAAATTTTAGGATGGTTCTTCACATTATAACGTTGTATTTTATTTTTAAAATTATTACAAAATGAAATTTCTAAAGAAAATGAATTTATTGTGAAAGAATAGGACAATTTAATACAAAGTATGGCCTCATCTGCTATTCAGAACTTGTCGGCAACGATTATTCATTGAATTAATGAGACTGTTTATGTCATCTTGCGGTATTCGCTCCCAATGGAATTGTAGCAAATCCTTCAGCTGTTGGGTTGTTGTCACTCCGTCCAAGTCCTTCAAAACACGTCTCTGGAGCATATCCCATGCGTGCTCGATGGGGTTGAGGTCTGGCGATTGTGCAGGCCAGGGCAATACCCGGATGTTCTCCGTTGCCAAGTATTCACTGGTTCGCCGAGCTGTATGTGAACGCGCATTGTCATGCATTAACGTATAATCGGAGCCAAAGGTTTGTGCAAATGGATGGACATAAGGTCTGAGAATATCCTCAACGTAATTTTCAGCGTTCATGTTTCCATTTACAAAAACGAGCTCAGTTCGCTTGTTCTTCATAATACCCGCCCATACCATAACTTTTAAGCCGCTGTATGGATGAACTTCCTGAACGCACCTGAGCCTTTCAGTATTTCCGGGCCGACGGTACACTCGCACCCTTCTTGTATCAGGCCTAAACCCGAATCGCGACTCATCGGAAGACATAATTTTATCCCGTTGTTCCTGGTTCCATGTTATGCGTTCTCTACACCATTCATTTCGACGAGCGCGATTCCTGTGACGTATCGGTGGGCACCTGATTGGGCGTCGAGCTCGTAGGCCGTACTCATGCAGTCGATTTCGCACAGTTTGGGGACTTACATCAACACCACTTGAATTTTGTAGCCTCAAACTTAGCTCTCGAGCGGTTAACATCGGCTGGCGTCTTGCAGTTAGTTGTATGTACCGGTCTTGCCGAGTGGTTGTACTCCTTTTACGGCCTGGGTGCTGTTCAGCGGGTTCCGCTGAACAGCACCCAGTGCAGCGGGTAGCGCTGCCAAAGACGACAAATAACACTTCTATGAATGCCAAAATGTCTAGATACCTGAGATTGATTACTTCCCGCTTGCAACATCTCTACAGCCCTTTGCATTTCATCTGCCGTCAAATGACGTCGCTCCATGAGGTGAAAAATATCTAACGATTCAATTTTGTCGCTAACTTTATTTAAATGGTTGGTAAAATTATAAAATCAAGAATAAACGTGTCAATTAAAACGCACTTAAAATCAAACAAATTCGCAGTCATTTGAATTTTATGAAAAAACAAAACATAATCGAATTTTTTTTTACAACCAGCCAGTATGTCATCAATAACAAAAAAGTTTACTTACCTACGCACTTTGAGTGAGTAAATACTTAGAAATTAATTAATATAAATGGTAAATTTGTAATATCATGCATGTTGCTTAGACTTTTTTGATGTGTGTATTTCTGCATGAATCAAGAACGATTATCCTTTTCACCGAACTTTACCATGATGTTCTAGTACATTAGAATACATGTTACATGTTTCAAGTAAACATACATGTTTCAATGTAATAAAGAGAATAACAAAAAGCATCGACACTAAAATTTAGAACAAAAGCTCTCTACCACTCGCCAGCGGTTTGGTGACTCACGCGCAGGTGACGCGAGTATTTCGATCGAGTGGCGTCCGATTGTCTGTCGCGATCTCTCCGATATCTTTGGCGTAGATCATTGTTTGGGAAATTACTTTTACACTTGCTGTTTGCAAGTCCAGTGTCTTTTCGCTGGTCATCTTCATTATACGTAGCGAAGTTAATTATTAAAAGATATTTTTGCGTTACCAAAGATTTTATTCACAAAAAACTTTCAGTTTTAACTTTCAATATGCCCAGTTATACCTCTATAAATAAAAAAGGCTAGATATAAATAAAGATTTACGCTCCTGAACCTACTGAATATTACTAATGTGCATGTATGGTATTTATAAATAAAATATAAAAATATTTCTTGACATTGTTATTAAACATATTACGATTGTAACTTATGATATGCTGAGAAAAAAAAAACACATTTTCTCAGACATAGTTTCACACATTTGTGACATCATTTCATTCTGCCGTGCGAGCTGACGGCTAAGGCACTCAACACAGTTACCGTATTTCTCATATAACTGTGACTTGTGAGTACTGCATTCATGGCCTGCACTGTCGCTAGTAAGCCGATATCGCTACCGACATCGACTCAAATTACTCCGTCTACGATAAGTGTGTCAGCAATGTATATAACTACTACTTCTAGCTCTAGTTGTCTACCTAACCACATCGTGTCTTGTTTGAGTCGTGATAGTATGATTAATATATCAAAGGAATCACCTCCAGGCATGTGAAGCTTGCCAAACTGGTTAAACCAAATAGCCCGAGCGTGTAAAGTATAATCGGCCAACCTCAAGCAGATTTCTGTAAGCCCATTTGATTTACAAGCCCCGTTGACCTGTTTCAGTTTGCGAAACTATTTCTGAACACAAGTGGGTATAACTAGAAGTTATCCAGAAACTGAGAACTTAAGCAGAAGCAGAGAAAATAAGTATTTTTTTTGGATAGATTTGTGTTCCTAGCTACATATTTGTATTATTACTTGATATGATAGTCCCGAAACTTATTCATAGCCTCTGCCAAGTCACCGAAGAAATTTGTTTTATTCGGAGCTTTTAACTCAGTTTAAGTATTTATAGTTTTTCTCCAGTGTTACATTTTCGTCATGAGAAAAATATGTGGGGCATTGTTTTATGGACTCCATAACATTTATTCATATTTCCAGTAAACCGTCTCTGAGAACAATGCACTATTCATGCACCGTTCCATTATAATTAGTGAATCTACATTTATGAATATTTTAGTTATATTTTGAAGAACTTGGCTCTCCCACCCACCAACTTTTGTTTAAAGTTCATGAATATAATCAGTCCTTAGTTGCAGTCCCGTTAGTTATTGAGTACGGTCAAGTTTTAAACCGTTGTAATTACAATGGCAAAAGGAAAAGACACCGACGCTCCTACATCGAAATGTAATCCTATTATAAACATCATCGTATTAGGTTTGTAGTTACTTAAATAGATAGCTTAGTATCTCCAACAGCCTACCTGTAAGGCTTCGTCATGCCTCCTACGCCTAGACATCTGCATGCACCGCCGACCTTTTCTTTACATCACACTCCTCCGCTGGATGACTCAGTCTGTAGCCCGTAGGTGCCGGACCGGTCTCAGCAGTCCATGTTTTTGTTGCATTTTGCTTGGGAACATGCAATTTTTAAACTTCCATATAAACCGGACTGAGCGAGAAATTCCTACGTTAACCGTCGTGTGATGCTGAGACTTCAGAACAGAAGATGGACTTGACATCCAATGTGGTTTAATTGTAATTTAATTAACTATTTACATTATACTCCCTATATTTTTCTGAAATGTAAAACTATTCACTTTGGTATCAGGTAAATAGTTTCCGATATTCCTAGCAAGCGTTCCATTAAATTTATTCTTGTAATTTTAAATTGCCGACTATAATTTTTAATAACGTCACTTTCACTGGATTTCATCAATTTCTCGGAACAAAAATCCGTGTCTAAATACGAAATTGAGATATTAAACATCTGCTTTTATTTCATAAATCATAACTGATATATTTTCTGAGTACTAGTGGAGTGTAAGTACAAGCCTTATCTTTCTATTGTTTCAATTGCGTCCTATTTAGCTTAATAGCTTCTGGTCTTCCTCTTTTCTTTACATCGCCCACGTTATTAATTTCGCCTTTGTCTGGAATAACCTCAGGCTACGAAACGTTGCTCTGCCCAGCCCACGCTTCTGCTTGATATGCAATATTCAAACCTTCAGCTGCCTTATTTAGCACCTCGGTTCAAATCGATTGGTCACCTGCCAGCATTTGCATAGATATCTGTTGGCAAATTAATAACAGATGGTCAGTTTAATCTTTTTTCAGCCGCCTGTACGGCTACTGACCGCCCAAAATAGAATTAGAATTATGTTTATGTTTCCACATTGACCATAATATATTTGTTTCTATTTCTCATCACTATTTCGCTTTATGGTAAAAGACAACTTACTCCGATAGAACTTCGATATTGTAATAGACGTAAGACTTGTATTTTTAGTGTTTATTGTTTTTTATTACTTTTGTCACAGTACGTACCTACGTTTTCGTAGTTTAATCGGATATACACTTCCTTCACGCCTTTACACTACAGCTTGGTGTGTACTTGACCTCTTCCGGGAGGAAATTGCTGAGTGGTTCCTTTGAGAACTGCACAGTCATTTATCCGAAGGCTTTTTATGGTTGCTAATGGAAGCCTTAATAAGCGTAGCTTTTGGAATTTAATTAGGCTTCAGTCCATTTTTAGTCACAGTCGTAGAAAGGCAGTTCAACTTGGTATTATAGATACACAATTTACTATAAATACTACTTTTGAACACAAATTGGGCTCGACTCGATGTCGCTATTGCAATAAAGTTTAGTTATTTTATTGGTTAGTTAGTAGACGTAGGCTACAATCATTTCGTTGTACGTATTGCCAATTGTTAATTAAAGTCAATGCCAAACTACGAAGGCATGTTTGCGAACAGTTAAGTGGTCAAATTAATTAGCATCTGCATTATTACATAAGCCCACCAAAACTATGATAACTTCCAAGTCTTATCTTGAAACAGGTCTGAAAAATTACAACACTACTAGTCTTTTATCTTTCTAATCTCAATTCTTTTGTGCAGATAGAGTTTTATTGTAATCTGTGGAATCAATCGCCATTGTAATGTATACATATAAATTACACTGAACCACGCTTCCAAATTATCTTTCTTAGAACTGTAAGCGGTGGGAAAGGTCATCAAACTCTCGCTTTCGTTTCACGTCAGCAAATCATAATTCACCTCGAGACAGACTAATTTCATTTTCATCTAATTCATTTTTTGCTATATTCTCAAGAGCGGTTCTCTTGAGAGCTTTATTAACTTTCTTTAATTTATATGTCTAACAGAAAATTGTACCTTTATTTGGTTCAAGTACGTGATTAATCATAATATAGAATTTGTTAATAAAGTTTTCAATTTTAGTGTTGAGAAAGATATAAAGAAAAGGATAACGAAGTGCTTGATACAGGTACTAACCGAGTTGGTAAATTTTTATACAAATAAAAATTGAGATAATCTTTTCGACGCTTACGAGCGACTTTACTTTAACTGCCTAAATCATTATTGTTATAATCTCTCAAATCTCGTGAGTCATGGATTATTACAGCTTGTCATCCATTCCAAGCCTAATAGTTCCTCATTGTAATCAACTTGTTCACACATGGTTGCATGGCATCATTGTTTGATTTTTTATGTCTTGTTTCTTAGTTTACGCACTGTTCCTTGGTCTGGATATTTCGTAACCATTCTTATGTCTTAGTTATTATGTAAGATTATTATAGTTTCCTATAACATTTATCTTGTGTTCATTGAGATAGTTCTTTTCCGGCGTAAACATGTAACTGTTATTGTCTATATACGATGGGTCGTTGACTCGACGTTGAGTCTTAGGTTTAGGCTGCTCAAGGCGTTCGTTTTCCTACTATTTTTTAAATTTGAAGTTGTTTCAAGCACAACATGAATCTGTCTTTGGAAGTTTATATGAACACTTTCTGCTTAGATAGATATTTTGTTCGCTTTTAGGATTTTGAATAATTTCATAGTTGTATTTGTCTAAAGCTTTAACTTAAATTGTTATACTTATGCAGACATTCTGTCCAAAAAATCTGATTCCACTTAAAATGAAGTATGTGAAGTATCTACTCTATCTGGTATCGCGACCGCTATGAATCCAGTGTCCCTTTTGCTTATATTATAGTTATTATCTCCTGTTACGATTTACGGTGTAAAGTTATTCAATTGCGTGTCGTCTCTATAATTAAGTGTTGATTACATTTAATAACTGTTATGTAATTTGCCTTTTCTTATGTGGTATTCGTGTCTATGCTTTAGCACTGTGAGTTTTTTGTTTGCATTCGTTAAATACTGATTTATGATGCTTGCACTTCAATGATTATTTTTGTTATTATACTGTTCACTATGAATTATTTTATTGTACATGAAATGAAATAATTTAGTATGTGTGTTACATACATACATTTCTCACGTCAATTTTAGAGTTTGAATTTCAAACTCTCATTGCAAACTTTGACACACCATGCGAAGTCGGAGCATGGCGAACTATTAAACGATTTCTAAATGTTCTTGGTCTGAAATATGGTTCCATTTATCTTTATTTATTTTATATATCTGCCATTCGTAGAGCGATTATTATAAAATATAACTTTCATTTAAATGATGGTCCCAATTTAATTTGATCAAGATCCGATAACAAGCTACGAAGATATAGCGAATTAATAAGTTTGTTCCAATATACTGTAAGTACATTGCTTAATTAGATCATCACATAAAATACAAAACCATTTATTGTACACCAATCTTTATAAATAATCCCACATGTCTCTAATAAAATAACTATAATACAATCAACCATCTTAAAGAGCTGTTCCCAAGTCAACTTGGGGTGGAATACAATTTGCCGTTTTTTTTTAAATAGCAGATTGATTCTTTTTTTATCTTGTTTCCACAGCGGTTGTCTGCCGACACAGTAATAATTGTAAAATCGATCTTGTTATTGGAAATGCAACATACACTCTCCCAGTGTTGCGATATGTTGCCGTTTTTAGCATTTGTTCCCTAAAAATGGAGATCGATCTCAATATTAAAACAATTTTTGACAGCCTTCGTGGTTTCATCAATAGGTCTATGAACTTAGCTTGTTCGATTTTCACGACATGCTCGAGTAATATATGTGAAAAAAATATTGCAAGGATTTGTTCAGCGTCAGATATTATGTGGGAGCGTGCTCTTTACTATTCCTGATTCTTAGATATAGATATTCCTAGTTACGGCTTATGGTTCAAGGTCCTACGTATGTGATCATTGGGCATTGTTCGAGTAAAATTAAACGTTAAAAATATTTAAAAGTATGTTTTTAACATACTAAGGTTTTTCTAACTTAGATCTTAGCTGTTATAGGACTAAGTGGTTATGGTTGACCATAACCACTTAGCTCTATAACAGCGTCACCAGAGGATGCAACCACCAACCGGTATAACACTCCGTTCACAACACTACACCCGTTTTCCGACCCCAGATGACTTTCAACATTAACTGCGAAGGTCGGGGTATGACAACTAGTGCCGCATTGCAGACCCCGATGCATCGCAGACGTAGTATACTAGTTGAACTACTATGCCAACTACCGTAAAATGTTGTCTAGGTATATCTAACTTTCGGGGATGCGATCTCAGTCCGTCTCACGGACGACTGGTGCCAATTTATCTACGTAAATAAATCTGAAACCCGACTACCAAACATTTTTATACGACTTCAAAAAAAGAGGAGGTTCTCAATTCGTCTGTATTTTTTGTGGCGATATTACTCGTAATCTGCGTAAATTCTCAATCGATTAGTATAGTAATATTAATAGTATTACTGATAAGCTTTATGAAAGGACCATAAATACTCTTAAGTATAACAGCTTAAGTTTATTTTAGTTCTATTAGATGTTTATCCCAGCTTATAAATAAATAAACATAACAGTACCTACACGCAGCTCTTTCTTCATCGAGTACTCAACTACTCACCAATAATAAGTGTACCTCCATATCTTCGTAGTTTCGTTTCCCATCATCTCGCATCTGTGGAATCGCTTCGTCACGGCCATGCTTTTGCTATTATAACATCTTTTGTTACAGCAACTAGCTCATTTATACTACTAATGTTTACTTTCACTCTCTGCCCACGCCTTTTGGATAACCGTAATAGTTAATAGATCATCTGTTTGCTACATTCTTGATAATGTTTGTTTTTTGCATGTTTATTTTGATCGTCGGGTGTGTGGAGTGTTAATTTTCTGTTTTAAAACAGTCTTTGCAAATACATAATTATGCCACACTATGCGTTTTATATGCAGGTCTTATGATTCATTCTTTACCGGTGCTGTTTTAGACACGATAGAATTTAATATTGTCTGATCGTAGTCATGCACGATGTTCAACAAGCAACTTGAGATTGTACTATCTAAAATCGTACTCTGGAATTCAACCAGGCGCCTATTCAGATCACGTAATGCCCATTGTACCACTTGCAGCACTCTTACATTAGAGCAGCGCCATCGTAAAGATCATCGGTGTGAATGCCCTCATGACTGCATCACCCCATCCATCAGCAGATGCCATGCCGGTCTAGACTCAGCGTCTCACTCCAATTACTATAATGGTTGGGTGCATCGCGAAATTCCATGACCACACTTTCACCGGTGTAAGTGCCCGCTTTGCTTTCATGTGCCTAATGGTCGGAGAGTACACGCCTCGCTAGCTTTTCTGTTATTCTTCTTTGTAGTGAATAATCTGTTTTTTGCGTACTGTGCGTTAATTTTGTAACTTGCGTAATTTCCGTAATTATAGTTCTTAATTCTTGAAGCTATACTGCCTATACTGTGTATCGTTAACCTATGATCTTTCCAAGATATTATAACGTTCACGTCTTTAACTTTAACGACTGGTTCAAAAAGATGCTCTATTTTTGTACGCTACTTCCTGCAACGGGATCGTTCTGTCAATCGTCCAAATCTGT
The DNA here is from genome assembly GCA_907269065.1 of Crocallis elinguaria. Classification (NCBI taxonomy): domain Eukaryota; kingdom Metazoa; phylum Arthropoda; class Insecta; order Lepidoptera; family Geometridae; genus Crocallis; species Crocallis elinguaria. The sequence continues at coordinate 19,434,543 of OU026068.1, forward strand.
CACTGTTCCTATGTCGTTTCCCTCCAGACAAAATATTTTTTATTCCCTTCGACACACATGAAAACTACAACGACGCCTTGTCGATCTTAATTTCTTATGCGTAGAGTCGAAAATCAACGTGTATAATTTATTTTGATAACTATTTTGGAAATTGCTTTACTTTGAATAATATCGCCCGCTTAAGGAAACGTTTATTTAAACAGTCCAGCGTAACATTTCTCGGGTGGCTTCAGAAATAATCCCCTTGTTTTATTATTGTCTTGATTAATTGTTTCGACGATCGTTAGCCTCGGCAGCAAGTATTTTAAGTACAATTAATATAGTTCCCTTGGCAATTAAAACTTTTCTCATAAATTACTTCGAAAGTAGCGCGCGAGCTCTACAGAGTTGATTTCAAGTAATAATTTTTATGTTAATATAACCTTTTCTTCAAGGTACGCAGTTTCGTCAAAATATGATGGACGAGTACTCAATGCTAAATAACTTTCTGGAAGACGTTGATCTTCTGTCCGGCCTTCTCGTATAGGTATTTGGTCGGCTTTGGTGTCAAAATTTTTTAATCGCTCGAATGCTTTTCATCTGGGTTTGATAGACATGCGATTTCAAAAGTTGTTTCTAGTAAATACTGTGTCGAACGCTTCGGTACCCTGATCAGTGGTTACCTGCATGCAAGTAATGCATTACACCAGCTGGTACCGTCATCGTCAGCACCAGCTAATTATTGCAGCTAGTTTCCTTGCTGCGAAACCGCGAGCCCACCGCGTTGACGCCATGCCATAGCACTCTATACTTACCGCCGTATGCTAACCTAACTGCACGGTGCTGTGTATTCATTAGTAAGACCTAGCTAATCGATTCAACTTTGCGCAAGAATTCGTTTACTGGATTGTAAAACTTACCTGTGGTCTGGTTTGTACGATATTTACCCACTGCGGTCTGTAGGCCACCTAAGACAGTATATTATGCTACGCGTTATTGTGGCTAATCTAAACGATATTTCCTCATCTTATTACTGCAATTCAGTTAAGAATTATAATTTATACTTTATTTATCCATTTGTTTTTATTTCCGGTCAGAAAGTATGAAAATACAGTAATATAGCGCATGAAACTTGGATTACTTTAATGAAGCATATTATACAGCAGATACTTGAAGAAATCCCTTTTAGATAAGAAATCAATCCGTTCGAAAACAGGCACTTTCCTATTTTACCTACAGACAATAAATCAATAAAAAGTACCATGCTTAAAGACCTGTTTGATTTGAGGCAATGTCGAAGAGCGGTTCAATTAAAGATAACTGAGTATAGATTGAAAATCGAAAATGCGTAATTACTTGAAATATTTTCAATCCGTTTCTTGAGATAGCTTTAACACACAGATGAGATAACTATATGCCTTATAAGGATTCCATTACTTCAATTTATGATACGGAAATCTAAAAATGAAACCCAATAGATCGTTCGGTGAACGCTGATGACTCCATTAAGGACTCGTCGAAAATTATAAATCATATTCTTTTTCACTAATCTACATCGAGGACAGGTCATTTACATCGTCATAAAGTCAAGTACATTATACCCATAATTGGCGTCGAAATTGTATTAGTAATACGTAAGTAATATTAACTATTAGATTAATAGATAATAAAAAATTATGATAATAAATATAAAGTCATGTCTTCAATCAGTCAGTTTTTTAAAACTTTCTTGAATTTTCTGCATCTAGCATATAAAGTGGCAGATATGATTGAAGACACAAATACTAGAGACTAGGTACTGTTATCATAAATCATGGTATTAATGGTTGGCAAGTATAAGTCGTCGTGCTTCCTCATATGTGTTTTTGAAGCTTGTGTAGAACGTAACTGCCAGAATCCAGTGCCATTTACTGTAATAGTTCTCATTTCCTCACTAACCATGGGACCAGAACCAGTGAACTAACAACGACATACTTACTCAACGTCGACATCTATAATAACTTCACTTTAGGTCGGTTAAGACTTGCGTTTAAAATTACTTCCAATTAAGTGCTTCTATCTGCAATGCTCGTTTCCGCAGCTGCGCAAAGCCTAAATGTAATGTGGTTTATATTTAGAATGTGCAGTGAACAGTACCTACACCTCCGCCCAAATATCCATCGAACGAAATTGTCAGTCGGAAATCCGAACAACGAATAAAATGTAGCCGCAACACCTACGTGCATTTAATAATTTAAGACTTAGAAATAATGTGCCGCTGCGAAAAAAGTATACATCATGATTTATAAGTAGAAGTTGTGGTTGACCGAGACGAACGGACTGACGGTCTGGCTGATCTTATAAAAGTTATTTTTGTACATGGAACCCTAAGAAAGGACGTGTGGTTACAAGCTGTATAGCTGGAAGAGGCTTGAGACGTTATACTACCTCAGAACGGACTACGATAATGATTAAAAAGCGACAAACTCCCTATATGAGATATGCGCCCCTATATTAGCGGTATGCAATCAACAGCCTCCGAGATGGTTCATAGCCAATCGGAACGTTAATCTTTCCGTAACGACTTCTTACGCAACGGAGGTCTTTGACCGCACCGCAGCACATGTCTTATACCTTACATGTTGAATATTGTATGGCATTAGGTTAGATCAAGCCAAGTATATATTGCCTCTATAAGGAAGCTTGCAAGCTTAATGCAGTGCGAACTATGAATGTGAATAACGTAACGTCATACGTTTTCCTATACCTAATCAAAGATTCCTACATTGACCTAGTGGTTCTAGCCCAATAAAATATATTTTTAATGCATTCAAATGTAGCATCATTGTATTGCTTATATTTTGTCAACTGACGATTGACGTGATAAAATTCCCGATCCGTCCATGCTTGCAATACCAAGATTGTTTAATAGTTGGCATGATAAGTCTATTAAAAAATTCGTGGCTTTATTGGCGTAATCAATGTTTTAGTCTGCGTTATGATTTAACCACATTAGTATTAGCACCAAATTTTAATTATCGTAGATTCAAAGATCGAAGTAGTTACTAGCATAAGATGTCTTGACGAAAAGCGAAGGGTCATCGGACGTTGTCAAATTCAACGGAAACGGGTCAAGTGGTTTCAGTACTGAAATAGCACTGCTCTCGTGAATGCTACTGTTATTTTCAGGGACATTTATGCATGGTTTTTAGATTCTTACTGAATCTTTTGAGGAAATTGGGGGTTTCTAAGTCATGTTTATATCTCGCAACGGCGTATTAATGCTGTATGCGTAAATGTATGTCAGTATTAGTAAAAATGATTACTTACATAAATCAAACACAATTACTACAGACAGTACTCAACCACTCACATTGCAGATTAAGTAAAACAGTATAAAAATTGAAACATACTTGAAAGCCTCCTCAATCATAAAATTATCTATCATATCTGATCTTTGTGGTCTCTTGGCTATCGTGACTGTCGAAAATATAGCTATCTTATTGGATTAGCTCTAGATGAAAATATGTCGCCAATCACTTATCCTTGCGTTCCTGGAGCTACTCTTGAGACCCAATTCCCTTTATAAGTTCAGCGTATTTACCATCTTCAACCATGTCACTTAAAATCAGGTGAAATAGTGGTCTTAACCTGTCTCATTAAAAACAAATTAAGCAACCGACTACATACTAATTTAAACAGATCTCCAAAGGAAATTAAAAATAAACGACCCAAAAATGACATAATCCCTTCCTGTATCTGGATTTACTCAGGAGTAAAAATTAACTCTTCCTACTGGAACTGTTTTATCTAACCTTGAATGTGTCCAATATAAACAGATACGCTATTTCAATTACTCGTTTACGATGTTTTCCGACCGTGGCCGTATAACGTTGTAGATGATGTGTTTAACATATTTATGCAGGTCCGCATGTTTTTTTCACTTATTCTCAATTATTGTGTAATAATTTTCTGTTAGATTCGTTCTATCGCGGCCTTTAGTCGTATTGTTAGTAAACATTTCATCTAAAAACTTCGTGTGTTTAGGTGTAACATTTTCATTCATAATTTTCACACAAGCTTATTTCCGAACCTCGTTAGTTTTGGTATAGCTACTGAATAATATTCTCGAAAAAATTTAACAGTATCGTGAGAAGAGTCGTTCATCATCTGGCGGCGTTCCAACTATTCAAAGATGGCGATAATAAAATTTAAAACCTCCCAGTGAGAGCCCTTTGGCATCTAAATCGGTTTCTATAACAATTGCTGACCCGATTTTCGATTGAGAATCTGGACTAAGTTTCAGATAAATATTCGTTTAAGACCAGCTCGTTTTACGACCGAGTTTAACGCGTTATGAATAATAGTACTTACTCTAAGATGTTGTCCAGATATTTCTAAGAGGTGCAGAACGATATCCCATACATATTCTAGGCGGCTGACGCAATCGTCTTGCTTAATCAAGAGCCAAATTGTCTACTGCAACACTGAATTCTTAGGTGCTTCCAATATCGTGACAATGAATTAAAATAATATATATTCCAAATAAATAAGTAACATCGAAATGAGCTCTCGGGACTATTACAAAGTGTCGTACGGTAGTAGAAATGATTCCAAAGTCACCACCATGGGGAGCCATGAGATCCTTGACAACGAGACCGAATTCAACGCCAACCAGTTCAAATTGTTTGACGATTTCACCACGGACCTTCGAATTAGCTACAATCCCATGAGGAACAACTACCATGAGATTACCAGGACGGATACCAGAAGAAGAGCTGGTGACCCCAATGATTCTGGTGTCGATATGGAGAATGGGAATCCTCATGATGAATCTGCTATTTCTAACGACGCTGATTTGGTAAGTTGATCACTATTGAAGACTGGAGGAACTGCTCTTGTGTATAGAAATTTCGTCTTCTATCATACAGTCTTATAATGTTTATAGTTATTCTCTACGTACATAGTTAAAGTTCGTCCATTGATGAAATTGTAGTTTTCGCCAATTTCGACTTACGGTTCTCGAGTAATGCGTGTGTAAATGCATATCGATACATTTCGCTGCCAAAAGCAATGCTTTACCAAATATATTTCAATCTACACGCAATGTACTCTAGTTTAACTCTACCCTTTCATTTGCTAACCACATTTAAAAAACCCGGCTTTTACGCTGATAACAAATTTCCTTACCTATACGCTACTTCAAGACCACATACAATTTGATTACCATACACGCAAACAAAAACCAAATTTCTTTTCTATTGTGCATTTTCATTAAAAATTATTTAAATCTTGTTTGATCTCAAAACTCTGATATAAATATAAACAATATTTTTACCTAAGACTTGTTTGTACTATCTCTAATATTCGAAACCGTTAACCGCTCCAATCGCTAACCAATATCTAAAGTGTTCAAATCACCATGTCAAAGGAGCAATGATTTCCTGTCTAGCACTACCGGTGACAGAGTGCGAGCGGGTCCAATCGTGCAATTAGCTTCGACGCCGGCGCCCCCATTGTGTCCGCCGGAACACAGTCTAGCTATTGTCCAATGAATACTAGTTGTTTTAACCACAGAATAGTTAGAGAGCCTTGTAGTATGGGTCAAGCGCGCCACAAAACTATGAGCAGATGCTCATACTTCGCTAAAACGTCTGTGGGGGTGACCTGTGAACCAATCATAGTGCTTCGATTCATGCTGCGTATGTTTGCGTATTAACTGCATGAGTGGAGGTAGGGAAGAGTGGGGTCCGGGACTGGCAACGTCGGTTCCCGTACAAACGGTGTATCATCGCCTTTCTAACTGCCTATTCCGTATTCCGTGGTTTTAACAATACTTGTTAAAATATCACCTTATAAAATTTAGGGTAGTTTTACTAAAGAGCGGTTGAAACTGTATAACAATTACATTGGCAGGACCCGTTAGTGGCGATCACCTCTAGGTTACCAAGTTGATGTCTAGGTTTGGTGACAGCTCATTGTATAAAACAACCCGAAACTAATTTATTAAGTCTGTAAAAGGTGACAGGATATTGGCGTATTGTGAATGCAAGTCAGGTAGGTCAAGTAGATCTCTGTCAGTGTCATTTTTACGGGTAACAGATTGCCTTGCCCTTTTTGATTAAATCTGGGACCTTCAACGAGTGTAGCGGTTGCATTTTGTTTACATTTAAGAAAAGTCATATAATTCGTCATATCATATTTGAAAACAATTTCGTGCTGCAGATATAATGTTTATAAAGTTTCACAGATTGTTGACCTGATTAAATCATACAGTTTAAGCAATACGACTGCGTGTCACATTTCGTTTTAAATTAGCTTTGAACAATCCAAAGAGAACTTGTTAATTAATAGGACAAGAGGGTGACGCAAGCACAGTAACACATTGTAGATTATTGTATCCTGTGACTCATGGCCATATGAAGCTCATAGTCACCACATACGGGTGGTCAATGGAGACGTGACATACATAATATACAGTGTCTTTGTCCTCCTTAGCTCTGCTTCAAGTAATTTGTTTGCGCCTCCTTCAAAAAGTTGCTTTGATATCGCTGCATTAAAATGAAGACTATATTTTTCCGTTATCTCTTCATATTAAAATACGCATTAGTATTCGAATGACGCTAGTTTGCCGTGCCTAGATTATATTCACAGGTAACGGTAACTCAAGGTTTGCTCAATAATTGGCACAGTGGTGGGCCGAGCCGCGGTCATTCTTGTCCGTAATTAAAATTATTATATGCTGAAAAAGTCGGTGTCGTAAGTGCGTGTGCATCTCGTGTTGTCTTGGTGGCTCGAGTCTCGACCAACCGGTATTTTTGTAATAGGTACTGCATCCAAAAATAAATACAACCTTACGTACGCTACGCCTGACTGGCCTTGACCAGACATTTTAATCGCTTGTTTCGGCCACCATGCGTCTTAAGCCGATTACCTCAGGACACTTGAAGACCTTTGCTTTGACCCATATACCATAAATGGATTTAAAGTTAATTGCTTTTTTTCGCTTTGTTTCAGTTGGAGAACGAAGTGATGTTAGATCCTTGGAGCAGCATGGACTCATCTAATTCACCGTTAACCGATTCAGGACCGTCCGCTAGCGAAGACTGTACCCCGTCCACTTCCAGTGAACCTCCACGCGGGCCTCTAGATGCATCTTCTCCTGTCTCGTCTGATATGCGCCGCATGCCAAACCCGAAAGACGCCAAAACCTCTAAATATATTAATCCAAAGACAGACAAAGCGCGTCCGCGAGACCTCACTCTAGAATTGGAGAACCTAGAGCCCAATTCAGTCACACGCCGGTCACATTTCCTCGATGATGACTTCCAATCATCATCAAAATCGAACATCGAATGCCGAATACCTAAGCCCCATTTCCTGGATCACTCCCCGTCCCCGGACGAGTTTGATGAACGCAGCGATATCACCAATCCTAACTTCTTGGACGACGAAGTCGACGGCGACGATAGCCAAGCACACAAAAAACCTGGTGCCCTCCCTAAGAGGCCCCAGAAATCTACTTCTTCTACATATTCCCCACATGAAGACAGACCACATAGAACAAGTTACCGAACTACTTTACACTATGGTCTGGAAAGCGCAGCGAGATCGAGTGAGCGAGACAAACGTGCTTCCCAACTTTATCGAGGCACGTGGCCCGGAGAACGCGATGTTTGGACAGGTCACGATTCCGCCAGCGTCCGAAGCTTCTCCAGCAACGGATCTGCTGACGGTCCGGGACCATCCTCAAATTTAGAAAATAAAATGGAGTGTGTGTGCTCTTTAATTTCCCTTCTCAGTTTGTCCCCGGAGAACAACGCCGATCTCAGCGGGCCTCTACTAGATATGAGTCGGTCGGTCGAGAGCTGCATTGCTATGAGGCAAGCTGGGTGCATACCTCTACTAGTGCAGTTAATTCACTCCAAGGTGCCTAGAGAGACTCGAGATCGAGCGGCGAAAGCGTTGCGAAATATCATCCACACGCAGACTGACGACAAAGCCGGTAGAAGGGAAGCAAGAGTATGGAGACTGCTAGAACAAGTTAGGGAATACTGTTACATATTAGAAGACTTAGTTGAAGCGAGAAAGGAAGGGAAGGAAGTTATCGAAGATGATGCTACAAAGCATCCGAGTCAGAGTGTCGCAGCTCTTATGAAGTTATCTTTTGACGAAGAACATAGACACGTGGTCTGTCAATTAGGAGGGTTGCAAGCATTAGCGGCTCTGGTCAGTGGTGACCAGGCGGCACATGGAAGCAGAACTGACGATAATACATGCCTGACAATGAGAAAGTATGCTGGCATGACTTTGACGAACCTTACATTTGGTGATGGCAATAATAAATCTCTGCTATGTTCCTTCAAAGACTTCATGTTGGCGCTGGTCGAACAACTGGAATCGCCCAACGACGACATGAGACAGGTAAGTAATATTAAGAAAATATTTTTGTCTTTGTATAATCAAGCAATTATAAAACATTTTGATTTTTTCAATTTCAGGTAACAGCAGCGGTCTTAAGGAACCTATCTTGGAGAGCGGACTCCAATAGTAAGCTAGTTTTAAGAGAAGTGGGAGCCGTCAAAGGCCTCACGAAAGCTGCGATGACATGTCAGAAAGAAGCGACTCTAAAATCTGTACTATCAGCATTGTGGAATTTGACAGCCCACTGTTCAATGAACAAGGTAGCCTTATGTTCCGTCGACGGTGCTCTAGGTTTTTTAGTGGACATGCTCAGTTACAACTCCCCGACAAAGACGTTAGCGATCGTAGAGAATGCAGGTGGCATTATGAGGAATGTGTCTAGTCACATTGCCGTCCGCGAAGATTACAGGCAAATTCTCCGGGAGAGAAATTGTTTGAGTGTCTTGCTTCAGCACCTCAAGTCTCCGAGCCTTACGGTTGTCAGCAATTCCTGCGGCACCTTGTGGAACCTGTCTGCTAGGTGCCCTCAGGACCAACAGTTTCTATGGGACCACGGTGCAGTACCTATGCTCAGAAGTCTCATCCATTCTAAGCACAAGATGATAGCAATGGGCTCGGGCGCTGCCCTCAAGAATCTGCTCAATTCAAAACCAGGAAAGACGCACATTATATCTCTAGATACAACGGCTAGAAGTATGAACCTCCCAGCTCTGCCGACGCTGGGGGTGCGAAAACAAAAGGCATTAGAACAAGAGTTGGACCAGAACTTGGCTGAAACTTGCGACAACATCGAACCGGCGACCTCTCCCACGACGAGCAATAGAGAGGAAAAAAATCTCTTTACGGCCACGGAAAGACAGATCGCCATGAATCTCGAGAGGCATCGAATGACGTCGAGCTCACCGCTTATGGGAGCATTAACGTCACAGATATCACTCAGCCACAGCGCTCATTTAGCGAGCTACCTAAGCTGCAGTAATACATTACTTAAAGGCGCGTTAGTGTCTCGTCCATCGACCGGCGGCAGTGCTGGGAACGTTAATAGATCCGACAGCAAGGACTCCGTTACAAGTACCCATTCAGACTCCGTGTTCGAAAGGCGCACCGGTAAAGTTCCTGTTCCGACACCCAGGAACAAAGACTTAATGAAGTGTGAAATTGGAAACGATGGATTCAAAACTTCGAAACAAATGTCGAAAGACGGCACTTTCCTTCGATACCCGATCCAACCTCCCATCCCGCCTCCGAGGACTACAGAACTAAGAACCAACTACACAGAATCCGGTTTTGACGTCGACCAGGATTCTTGCGACCAGCCCATCGACTTCAGTCGAAAGTACTCGGAGACGAAAACGACCGAAGCCGAAGTTGAGAAACCGAAAGCGGAAACCAAGAAGTATTCGAAGAAAGAAAACGCCAGCACGTACGGCGATTACCAGGAGACTGATCTAGATCAGCCCACTGATTACTCCTTGCGATACGCAGAACACCAATCGGAAACCGGTTCTGACTCGGAGCCTCCTGGCCCATCGGTCCACGAAGACACCATCCAACACTTTGCCACTGAGGGAACGCCTTACGAAACTCCTATCATATTTTCAACAGCGACATCTATGTCCGATCTAAGAGTGATTGGGAAAGAGGGAAAGCCGAAGATGGTATCCAGCGTTAAGGAGAATCCCGAAGTCATGACTCATTCGGATGAGAAAGACACTTGCTCCATCGAAGATCCGCCGAGGCACGATAACGATTTAGCAGCTACCACTCCGCAAAGCACTTCCGTGACCGAGCCAGTTCCTGAGAAGAGAGGTGTCTTTGACACAAAGTTCAGCTCAGGCATGATCAGCCCAGAGAAGCCAGTGAACTATTGTGATGAAGGTACCCCCGGGTGCTTCTCCAGAGTGAGTTCTCTGAGCAGCCTGGGTGAGCCAACGGAGGAAGATTGCCTTGCCAAGCGGAACGCCATGGCGACCATCAACGTGGATCCCAGTCCTCCTGGACAGAGCACCAGTATTACTAAGGATAAGGAAGGTGAGTTACACATTATATTATTCAATCATTTTATGCATGTTATTTTTGATAAAGTATATAATCTCAGTGGTATCGGTCACTATGCAGAGTTAGAATCCTACAATTAAATGTAAATAATGTATCTTTTTCACTGAGAATGTGTCCAGAAGACCGGCACGAAACAATAGGAAGATTTGTTCGCGAATTGAATAGAATAGAAATAATTTATTTAAACAATAGTTATTGGTTCCTGAACAGAACAGCATAAACTATCTGAAACAATGATAATTATAGATGATCAAACGAACTTCGAAATGAAGTTCGATCACTATTGTATCATATACGAGTGACTTCATTTATATCTGAAGAAAGCAGCGACGTTTTATGAATTGTAATGTTTACACAAACACAAATAACAGAAAGAGTAAATACAAAACAACCTTCCCTTTTCACGCTAACAGCGGCTGTAGAAAAAAGATCATGCTCACATCATTCACAGAAAACTATATTAGAAATAAATAACAAAACTTGCTATTCATGTAATCTTGTTAAAATAAAAAATTAAATTCAACTTGATTTATTTCAGGTCAAAAAACCCAGAACCAATTAAGGATTGGCTAGTTTGATATTTGTACACAGCAGACCGATTTTGTGCTATAACATGTGTAAATAATATGCACCATAAACTCTCCAATATAAATGATGTCCTGTCAATTTCCAGGTTCAAAAGCAGTAACCTTCGCAACGGAGCCGGTGTCGTACACGCCGGGGCTGGAGCCCTCGGCCCCCGGCAGCGGAGCCCTGACCCCGGGCCGGTACGTGGAGTACACGCCGCTAATGTTCTCGCGGTCCAGCTCGCTGGGCTCTCTGCCCGACTGCGGGCCGCAGGACGACCAGGGCAGCGTGCAGTCGGAAGTTAGGTTGGTATGCAGTCGGATAGGCGTACACGGGCACGAATCTGTATTTCCCGATCACTGTAACCTTGTTTCTTCAAATTACAAAAGCAGGCTTCATCGTCTCTTACCTTATGGTGTTAACGTTGAACAAGGCTTTTGACAATCACTTTTCTTTTCGGTTTTGTTCTACCCTTAACCTCTATTGGACGATATTAAGCGAGCATTGTTTTTAAAACGGTTTCGTTTTAAATACCAGTTTTTAACGGTTTTTACCGGTGACGTCAGTTTCTGATGGTGTACGACCGAGCTGGCGGTGCGTGACCGGCCGGGGCCTACGGGGTCTGCGGAAATCCCTCACCCACCTCGACTCGTCCCAGTCTCTTAGCCGACGGCCGAACTGGTTTTTAGTGATTTTCTTGTAACGCTCTCGTTCCGAACGAAATAATGTACAAAACCGTCAAATACCATTATTAAACGGTTATTTACAAACCGGATCCATTCCGAGCCTTGCTGTGAAACGCTAGTCTATCGAGGATAAAAACAGATTATAATTTGTTAAACCAGTCGGAAACCATATTAGAAGACACTTAATGTAATGCTAATAAAATGTTCCGTGTGTTCTTCCAGCCGGCTGACATCTGGCTGCATGTCCCCGAGCGAGATCCCGGACTCCCCCGGCGCGCCCGCCTCCCCGCGCCGCGCGCCCCCCTCCGCGCCTGACTCCGCCCCCGCCTCGCCGCCGCAAGGTACACACAATACTATAAGGGAATGTGAATGAAACACATACTTACTGTCGTTATACATGAGCATTACATTATAAATTTAATTCTAAAAAAATACATAATGTCCACAAAGATACTGCATATAAATGTGTCCACGAATTCAGTAATGTAAAATATACTACCCAGATTTATTATGTTTCAATAAATAAATAAAAATGTATGACAACTATGTACTTAACCCTTAATTTGACAAGAGGTTTTTTCAAATATTTTTTAATTTCTGTTATTTTCCCATGTCTGTATTGACATTAGGATGTCTGTAAAATAAATTAAAAAAATATATCATTTTCCATTTTTGAGATAATTAATGTCCGCTGTGGCGAACACTGACAATTATGTTATAAAACATACATGTCCGGTGTAGCGGCCATTACTAAATATGTGGTAAATAAAAAGTTGAAGTATTTTGTAGACAAATATAATAAAAAAACAATTTAGTTATGACATTTACACATTTATTTAGTATGAAAATTAAGGAAACAGTTTCTGGCATTTTTGCCAGTTACAAAACAAAGTCTGACATTGCATTTTATACAAAAAACAACTGTTTTTTTTCTGGCAATATCTGCAACGTCCTTCATCCATAATTGACGGGAAATGACCTACATCATCATATTTTACAGGGCTTGATGGTCTTGCTGCGTAAGGTTTGTTTATTTTTGAGTGTTCTCTTTTGATTCTTTTGGCACTTCGATTGGCCAAAAGTAGGTTTTCATATACCTGATGTCTAAATACCTTTAGGGAAATTTTACTTCCAGGCCGACGCCGGTCTCGATAAACAAGCCAAGTATTATTCAGGCAAATGTCAACTATTTGTGCAAAACCCATAACCAAAAGTTAAATAGCGTTAAATAAGTATAAATAAATATGTAAATTTAATAATTAGGTAAAATATTAGTAATAATCCCAATACATGTTTAGCCCGCGATAACTTTGGCAATGTTCGTTGTGGCGGACAAATCATTCAAATACTAAATATTTATGAAATTGTTTTTGTTCGCTGTGGCGGACATACATTGTTTTTAGTAAAAAAGTCACCAAAACCTTACAAAATTACAAGATCTATAAGTGATTCAATAAATGACAATATTACAAAGTTATTTCAGTAAACAAACGTGCACATTTGATAGTAAAACCTTTATAAAAAATTATTAATATCTTGAGTAAAACGGATGGCTTGTGTTTCGTCGACATTTTGTCTCAAACTGACAGATAGTGTTCCAAATAAGAATTTTATTTTTTTTACAGTAATAGAAATATATTTTAAAGTTGTTGTTAGATATTTAAGCCGTTTAGAAGTTTTCATTAACCCGCCAGATTTTATTTATTTGATTGTTCGTTGTAGCGGACTTAGCCAAATTAAGGGTTAAACGCAGTTTTTCATAGCCAAAATCAACAAAATGCATGTTATTCCAGTACAGCTTTTCGGCCCGCGCAGAACATGTGACGTCACAATATCTGCGCAATTTATATAGAGCGCGCAGTAGATACGCCCGATTTTGACTTTCATTTTTTACTTTTCTAGCGTTCGATTTCCAATTTTTTCGATAGTCTTGATTCTCATAAGAAAACGATTTGGTTGACATCATAAAAAAATGATGTCAACAACCCTATTGCAAATGAAGATCTAGGGGGAACAAGAGTGAAAGGAGTAGAACTTGCGCGTACTCAGACCGGCCATAAATTGTAACGCGAGTATAATAAAAAATGCACTAGCATGTATATAGACAGCGAACCAAGGGTCCAAGTCCCGTTTCATATCCGTACACCTCCGTTCCAAAGTTGAAGTAACATGTTGACTTGTTGTCCCAACATGTCGACATGTTAATTCCTTTTAAAACCTGTATTGTCCCTCAGAATGCGCGGAGGGCGCGGGCTCGGTGTTCTCTGAGCGCGTGTCGCGGTTCGTGGTGGAGCACACGCCGGCGCAGTTCTCGGCCGCCACCAGCCTCTCCAGCCTCACCATCGACAGCGAGCCCAGGGTACGCAAGCACACACACACACAGCACATACAACATTACAAAAGAAACTTAATCTCAACTTGATCTTGTAACAAAAAATGTTGTCTTATCGCTTAAAGCAATTTCTTCCAGGCGTCCTGATGGATGGTATAGTTTTTAAGAAGGACGGTAGTGCAAACGCTGCAAGCATCGATTAGATGTCGTGTAATCGATCGTCCGATGTGCTCGCTCATAGTATTTGCGGTGCCACCTTATAAATACATGTAGTAATATTTCCTACTATTGAAAGGCACCCACTCAAAATCATGATTATTTAAAAACGCTTTTTATTACAAAACAGCTGTTTATTTCCAGGAATCTCTTCCGAAGCTATCAAGGTTGAAAAAAGAATCCTCCGCCACGCCAAGCTCCGGGGAAAATGCTCATAAAATGGAAAACAGGTAAACATACAACTGCGTATCAGATACCGGCTTCGTTGGTTTAGGTATTTCTAAAGAATATGTGACGAAAAACAAAGACAGATGCAATCAGAGGGAATAGAAGCAGAAGCCGCCAAGGTTTTACTAAACTTTTGCTTGGTGGTTTTCCAGGATATTTTTAGTGATGCTCCTAGCCTGGCCTCACCTACCCTCATATCTAGCGAATATGTGATTATATTGTAATACATGAAAGATTGAATGTAATCATGCTAAAAAAGTATATAAGGATAGAATTGAGTAGTATTTCCTTTCTGCTGACTCTCAAAATCTGACACATCTGTACTAAATTGGAATCACTTATTAAACTTTTACTTGGTACCTTCTTTACATAGTTATTTTTACAGTGGTTTTGATATAAACAATATTTAAACCATAAACAATATTTTTATTTGCAGAACACCCATTCGACCCGTGGGTATTTCCACCCCCGTGCGGCGCGAACCTATCAAAGGTAAACATCCCTTATCATGTATTAACTGATTGCATAGGTAAAAAATTGCTTTTGAAAAAGCGAGAACTAACTTCGGTGAAAAAACGCCATATCTGAAATTTCATCAAACGCCATATCTGATATTTATGTGTATTCTTTCATAAAATGTATGCCCACTGAATTTATTTCGATGCGGAAATTTGATGGCGGATAAAAGACGTTCATAGTCATTTTATTATACACACGTAAGTGTGTTTGTTGGTTTGTTCTACATTCACACTGCAACGGATCGGCGTGGTTTTTTGCATAGAGGATGGATGTGGGCTATGCCTCTGCATAGGCTACTTTTAACATGGAAAAAGACTGTTCCTTTGCAAAAATAAACTATCATTTATACAAGATAATTACAGTCAAGTTGGGTAACTTTGAATACTTTTCTCAGATTTTACGGATATCAAAATAAAAATGTATCTGTGTAACTATGTCTTATTGATTAATGAGTGTTCTTTCATAACGAAAATTTAGAATAATTTAATTAAAATATCGAATTTAAAAAAAAGTTGGAGAAAATTACGTTTTATTGGCCTTTCAAACTTACCGTCACTATTGGGTATCTTTGAACTTAGATATTTTGGACATCAAAAACGCTTTTTATCAACAATTTAACTGACTGAGATACGGTACTCATATTTTGAGTGTAAAAAAACAGACCTGTCAAATGAAATCAACTTGTCAACATTGTAAAACTTCATTGACAGCTGTCAATTTTAGTCACATTTAACACTCAGAATTTTTGGTGTTTCCGTTTCACGCAATTATCAATGTTTTTGATGAAAAGTATTTTCAGAAAAAAATAAAGAATCTTCAAACCCGTTTTATTCAAAGCTTCAAAGAAATTCAAAGATATCTAACATGACTGTAATACAACCAAATTATAATATTTTGTTGCAGAGCCTCATACCCCGACGGAAACGTGCAAGGTTTACTTCACAGAGGACACGCCGGCCATCCTGTCCAAGGCGGGCTCCAACTCCAACCTGTCGGCGCTCTCCATCGAGTCGGCGCCTGCTCGCGCGGACGCCCACGACACATCGGACAGCTCTAACTTGAGTGACGCGGGGGATTTGCTGGAGGAATTCATACAGAAGGGAATTGATAAGGTAACATGCGCCAAAATGTATCCACATTTCAAATTGGGATGTTGCATGAATAACAAAATACATAATTTCTGTCGTTTTACAGTCTTAAGAAGATCACATTAACACAATAAAAATGAAATTCACAAAAAATATATAATTTCCACGAAGATCTGCATACAAAAGTTTCCTAAAAATCCAAAAGTACCTAATTTCAATGTAATACTAAATTATAACTTATTTTTGTTAACTATGCTAGCACTGACTTGCAAATGCCCTAATAGGATGCATGTATGTATGTTTTGTTAGTGGGAGGACTAACTCTTCTGCGAGTGTCCGTCTGGGTTGTTACCACCGCTTTGCTCGTGAAGTCTGCCGCCAAGCAGTAGTGTGCAAGCATTACTGTGTTCCGGATTGATGAGCAGAGTATCCAGTGAAATTTCTGGGCTTATGAGACTTAATACCTAATGTCTCAGGGTAACGAGCGCACTGCAGTGCCGCGCAGGCCTTTGTGTCAAAGTTCTGAGTGGCACTGCAATTGTTATGGGCCGGCGTTATGTTTACCATCAGGCAAACGACCGGCTCGTCACGTTACCAAATAACATGAAAAAAAAAAAAATCACTAACAGCACATCCTGTATACATACGATCTGTATACTAATGCTATAAATACATGAATGCAATAAATAAATAAATAATACTACCATCAGATTCTTTACATTACATATAATTAATAAAAAATGTATGACAACTATGTACTTAAACGCAGTTATTCACGGCCAAATCAACAAAATACATGTTTTTAGTAAAGTTTTACGGCCCGCGTAGAACAAGTGACGTCAGATGTTCCGTCCAATTTCTATGGGGCGTTTTAGCGCTCAGTAGATACGCTCGCCGTTGACTCTCATTTTTGACGTTTCTAGCGTTCGATTTTCCAGTTTATTCGATCCTCATGAGAAAACGAAATGATTGTCATCATAAAAAAAATGAAGTCAACATCCCTGTTGCTTTTATAATTGATTTATTTAATTATTAATGATAGTAAATTACCTACTTATACATTTTCTTTTGTTACATTTTTGTATGTAGTTTTCGAAATGAACAGGCTTCTGATTGATATTGTGTATTTAGTTTTTAGAATTTTTGGCAATTTAATAATTAGTTCAATCTGTCCCCTTATCGATAACAGGAGGACAGATCGAACTTTTATTCATATTTATCCATCTAAGAAAACAACAGTGAGACAGACCGGAAATAAATAGTTCCACTGTTATTGATGGGGGGACAAATCGAACTTTTTTTATTTTATGTTTCCTGTTTTTCTCCCTGGGAAGACAAGCCTGAATAATGAATTTATCTGAAAAATTTGCATGCTATTTTAAGACAAAATACATGTATGTATGTAGAATTGTGAAGAAACTTCGAATACGGATTGTCCCCAGGTTGTAAAGAACAAGGGCCCGCCTTCAGAGACGTCTTCCAACCATTACCGAGACGATGTTTATGTAAGTTGCATCTTTATTCATTACTGATAATCTTTGAAGGGGTGATGGCTTTGTGGGTGAGATATCCACCGATCGAGGTAGACGGTTCGATCCTATGAGCTTGAGCGGATGGAAAACCTCATATTAAAACCAGTTTGCACCGCTTTGCTCGTGAATTCTGCCGCCAAGCAGCAATGTGCAATCATTACTGTGTTCCGGTTTGATGAGCAGAGTAGCCAGTGAAATTACTGAGCTCATGAGACTTTACACCTAATGTCGCAGGGTATCGAGCGCACTGCAGTGCCGCGCAGGCCTTTGTGTTACAAAGTTCTGCGTGGCACAGTAATTGTTATGGGCCGGTGTTATGCTTACCATCAGGCAAACGACCGGCTCGTCTTGTTATCAAATAGCATTTAAAAAAACTTGAGTTTCCTAAGATTTATCGATTTAAGCCATACTAGCTACATCCCCCGGTATGCCCGCAGACGTCGCTGCCTCCATACCTGCGCTCATCCACGGAGACAGTCATGCTGGCAAGAGAGTTCGGGAGGAGTGGACAAGACTGGTATTCATTGATTTATTTAACTAGCATACGCATGCGGCTTCGCCCGACTGGTATATCTTACTAATCCTATCCTACTTTCTACTAATATTATAAATGCGAAAGTGTGTTTGTACTTTTGTTGGTTTGTCCTTCTTTCACGCTGCAACGGAGCAACGGATCGACGTGATTTCTGGCAAAGATATAGTTTATGGATTGGAGAGTAACATAGGCTACCTTTTTGTCTCGGAAATTGCACGGTTCCTGTGGGAACGCGGGTGAAAACCGCGGGCAGAAGCTAGTGTATTTAAATTGTAGTTTATGTGTTATTCTGATGTAGAAGCTATATTAATGTAAAGTTTCGTTGTTTTAAAGTGTCCGTTTTTGCAAACTTTTTGCTAGTGAGGTAAGAGTTCGGAAAGCAGTGATAAGATGGCCAAATATGATGTTACTTAACCATGTAATCGATTGCAAAAGCGATTACCGATATGTATTGATAATAAATCTGGGTTATTGTTATCAATTTTGAATGAATCACAAGCAATTCACATGACAAAAACGCGTCAAACAAACATTTATTTTTTCACACGCTTCGAAGAACGTGGAATTTATTTACTCTTTTTACATTGTAAATAAGTACTTAGTTTTTATTATTACTGAATTAATTTGTTGAATTTGTTACTTTTTGTGATATCGTGCAAAAAATGCCTGAATTTTCATAAGGGTTTAAGAAATGGGTTTTGGCGGGAATACAATAAGTTCTGTTGTTGGTTTTGTAGTACTTACTATTTTATTACGAAAATCGTGTGATAAATATTATTATTAAAGAGGTAAAGTTTGTTTTGAAGTTTCTAGCGTTCGATTTCCAGTTTTTTTTATAGTCATGAGAAACCTAATTGTAAGACGTCATTTAAAAATTGAATGAATATTGGGGCCCTACGGGGTTATTTTAATTCACTCGAAAAGATATCCGTCTCAGAAGTGACTGTCTTGTTCGTTTATATTTCGAAATTGCATCCCACCAGGGAAATTTCCCGTTTAGATTCGACAACTCAGTTGAATAAATACGGATATAATCCCGACAATATTTCTCTATCGGGATGCGATTCCGAGATATAAACGATCAGAAACGGTCGCTTTCAACACGGAATCATAACGAGTGAATTAAGATCCCCCTGCTGGTGTGTTGTTGTATGGTCCTCTTGTTGAATGTACGTCGTGTGTTTGTTTGCAGCTCGCTGTCCGCCGCCCCCGCGCCCCCGCCGCTGCCCCCGCGGCCGCGCGGCGCCGCGCCCCCGCCCCCGCGCCCGCCCGCGCTCGATCAGCTCCTCAGCGAAGGTACGCTCACTTAGACCGACCATGCACACTTATGCAAGTCTGCGTTTAGCTGTCAAAATAACCATGCTTTTGCAACAAGCGCGGATTATGAGATTATACACGCCAAAGTCAAAAATACACGAAATAGACGAGAACAGCAATATAGCCGGCTCGTGCTGTCTCATTCGCTTCCTGCCTGGGCCCAAAGAGACGACGGCTCCGCTTTACGTATTTTATAAAAGCTGGAAAAATATATGTTATGAAAAAAAACTTTTGTTTATATACAAGTGAAGCTAATACGTTCCTATATACAAGTGAAGCTTATTAGTGAAGCTAATAAGCAAGAACTCGCTACGTTAGTAAGTCTTTGAAATCGATTTTAATCTACATCTTATCGTCCTATCGAAATGAAACATAGATAATTATACAATAATTTGGTGTCATGGATCTGAACTGATGATGGAGCCGCGAGGTGGATAGTGGACCCTTCAGTGGCTACAAATAAACCCCTCGAGTTTAATCATGTATGATTCATTTTTCTAAAAGATTGCACTTAGTGTTGAGGGTCTGATGGTGGAGCCAGGAGGTGGATAGCGTGTTATTATCAGATCACATCGTAAAAGTTAATTAATGTAAAAAAATGTATTATTTTCCAAATTTCAAATCACAACACCAGGGTTGGTATGAAATTTTTCTTTGAATTACTTAAAATTCTCGCATTTTAAAGTTTACTATCTAACATAACCAGTCAATCCTCAATTGATTTGTTCAACTATGACTCAATATATGAACTCGATCGTAGATTTTCGTTCTCTCTGTAGCCGGCAACCTCGCATTTCACCGCTTGCGACATATCGAGTTATTTTTTTCTCTTAATATCCGGCCTTCGTAACTTTATCGTCAAGGCTTCGTTGTGAATTCGATTATGAACACGCAAGCTCAGTCGTACCTCGTTTCGGCAAGTCTGTTTGCTATCGCGGATATTTTACTAAATTATTTCGTGGATTCGACTGCACTTACACTACGTTGGGCGGTAAGGTCAACATTCACTTAGGGTGTACACTGTACAGTTCATTACCTTCTGCTAGCATTTGTTCAAGCTATCCGAAGTCGTTAATGTATCTATTTATTCGTCTGCAGTGGCGCACAAAACGCATAACATGTAGGCAACTTACGTATCTATCGGAAGTATTTTTCTAAAATGAGTAGTTTATCGCTTTCCCAATGCCATGATTTACGACATACATTTAATTAGGTTGCGATACAAATGAGCATCGGATTTCATTTTATAGGCTGGTGACGCTGCAAACTTGATTTGAAAGCTACTTCATGCTACGTATGTACCTATCGATTCGGTTGTGCCATTTTTTATCCTAACCTTGTATTGACCAAGGTTTCAGTGTCAGCCAAGTTAAAAGAAAACACTTTATTTTTAGTTTGGGTGAATTCTCGGGTTATGAATTTATAAATCGTTAATTAATACAAACTTTATAAAGCTAGGCTTGTAAATAGATAATAATAGAATCGATATATAATATCAACTCTACGACAGAGTTCAAAATAACATTAACGTTGTGAATCAATCAAACGAAAGCGTATCTTGTATAAAAAAAATGAAACGACCTCATTTAAGTTTGTTTGGTTATTATACACAAACAGTTCAAAAATGAATGTATAGAGTAAATTTGAACTCTCTCCCACAGGTCGCAAGCACGAAAGCCGTCTCCCAGTGAAGACACAGCGTCCGTCCCGCGACAAGCAGCAGGCCTCACTCGCGCGCACCGACTCACTCAGCTCTCTCAGCGTGGAGTCATTTGGCTCCACCGACCGGGAACTGTTCGAGGAGACCGTTAAGGCGGGCCTTTCAAGCGTTAACCCGAGGGCTAAATACACCCTAGACAGCTCGAAAGGTAAGGCGCACTCGGTCGAGAGACCCGTCGAATTCCGCCACAGCCGCCATCACCGCTCGCTCGACCGCAGCGACAAAATCCCCCATCAGCGCTCGAAGGTACGAGACCCCGAGTTCGAGAAGAACTTGGCTTCCGGTGCGTACAATCTAAAGTCTTCCAGCAAAATGAAGCGGCTCGAACAGGAGCTGGCCGATTACAACATGAGTCGGTCTCCGTTTTTGTACCACGGCATGGCAGCGGGCTCGCCGGCACGCCAGCCGTGGACGCGCGGCTTAGACTACGATGGGCCCCCGAGCCTGCCCGCGCGCATGGACGAGCCGCGCCGAGCGCTTGAGCGCAGCAATTCACTCAGCTCACTCAGCAACGACTCGTTCGGCTCCACCGACAAGGAAGTGTTTGAGCGCTGCGTCCGCATGGGCATGTCGAAAGCTCAGGCCAAAAAGAAGGAAGATAAGATTCGGGTTCGGAGCGACGACAGGCTCGAGGTTAGGGAGCATCGCCGCCGCCGGCGCGAGGGCAAGGGAGCGCTGGATAAGATGGTCGGCGAGGACTCCAAGGATAGGGCGATACTCGAAGAGGTTATTGCTCGGGGTGCGGGGGAACACAAGCAGTCAAAAAACGTTCCGGAGCCGTCTGCGGAGGCCGCGGCCGCAGGCGCGCTCGCTCACACCGCGCGCCCCGACACTGGCTGTGACCCCGCCGACCTCCCGGCCCGGCCCAGCAACCTGTCAAC
Source organism: Crocallis elinguaria (assembly GCA_907269065.1). NCBI lineage: Eukaryota > Metazoa > Arthropoda > Insecta > Lepidoptera > Geometridae > Crocallis > Crocallis elinguaria. Next base: position 19,456,604 of record OU026068.1, read on the forward strand.
TGTCCACTCCACCAACACCACCCTAGATTCCAACGACGAGACGGAAATGGAGCGAAGCAACGAGTGCCTCGCTCCCAAGTCGGCCAACACCACCATTGAATCCGAGAAGGACGAGTTGAATCGGTCCAACGAGTCGTACGCTGACGTATTCGACGGGTCGTGGAGCGACGCGGGGTCTCCGCCTAAGAATTACGACGCGGGGACTCTCACTCGTAAGAATAGAAATAAACTTGAATGGACCGACATCAAGTACACCGACAAACCGCCCGAGGACGTCTCCCGGAAGGAGGACACGTGGAACGATAACACGTGCCCCGATGACGTCACCTTTCCTACTATCAGCGGCTCCGTGCACATGGTGTCTTCTATCAGAAGCGAGGTCGTCGACCCCGGCCTGGCGCTCCCGGACTTACTCGAGAAGAGCGAGGCGCCGACTATGTCCTTTTCTCGGCCGGACCTCACCAACAAACTCGAGGACGATATTCTCTTGTCACAAAATCTGCATATAGTAGAAAGCACCGATCGAATTATGCTCGATAGTATCCCCGAGCCTAGCTTCACGTCGCTGGTCGACGAGCAGAAGTTCGACTCGATACTGTCGGCGGAGATAGAGAAGGAAGCGGCGAGGTTGGCCGCGCAGTTAAAGAGCTCCCAGTACAACATGGAGACCAGCGTCACATCCCTAACTTCCTTGGATCTAGACTACGTTAAACCGCCCTCGAACCTCGGCAGCTTGCTGTCTCTCAGTGCATCCGGACAATGGGAAGAGAGTTCGCAAATTTCGAAAAAATCGCAGCGTAGTCGGAAGAAGTCTCTCCCCGTCGCTATGATGGTCAAACGCGCTCTCAGCAACTCCATGCATCAAGGGAGCTCGGAGCATCTCGACAGCAACCCGGTCAGTTTTCTGGACAATGTCAAACCTCCGTCGGAAATGGAACATATCGATATGGAAGGCAGCATGATCTCCGTATCGAGTATCGTGTCTGAGATGGAGGAAGTGAGAGAAAAAACCGTCGTAGTTTTTGACTTCAAGCAGCCGATTCAAGATTTCCCGCTCTGCAATACATTCACGCATGTATTCCACGATCTGGATAAAGTGAATCCGCCGTCGCTGTTTGACGAAATGGCCGAATCTACTTTGGAAATAGACCAGACCACAGCGCAACAAGTCTTCGACGATTGCGTTTCGAACACTCTAAATATAGTCACCGATATACCGTCAGGATCGGAGAATTGCACGCCTTTACCTTCCGACGTAAGCAGTGTAGAATCAACACCTAAAAAACAACGAGACCCGAAATATTTGACACCCAAAGAAAAGAGGCACGTGTCGAAAGACCGCTACCAAACATACACAATAACGGACACGGTAACCGAAAACGACGTTGTATTAGAAGTAGACGAAGAATTCCTGACATGGACTAAATCGGAAAGCGAGAGATCAGAGGAATACGTCACGGCTACCTCCGAGCCTAAATCTAGAAGAAAACTTAGCGCAAAGCAAAGGAGATTAGAAGACAGAGCTAGGTACCAAACGCAGACCGTTGATATACACACAATTATGGCACAAGACCATATCGAGCCCAAACACGATCCTTCAATCGAAAACCTAAAACAACGCCTAGCGGCCAAAAAAACCATGAAGCAAAAGCGATTAGAAGACGCCGAGAGATTTAGAACGAGAACGCTGAGTGAAGACATTCCACCTTCACCGACTTTCGTAACAAAAGATGCCAATTTCGAAAATGTGGAAACTACGACGGGCTACGACAGTTTATCGTCGAACGAGCCAAACCATCAACAGATATTGGAAGACAGGCAGGAAGACGACGTATTCTCGAGAGACGTGGACAGCGGCCACAACGAAGATGACTTTGAACTTAACTCCACACAGATGCAAACGTATACACGAAGTTTCCGGAACTACTTGCCTGTAATTGAGAGCCCGGCTGCCGTCGATATGTGCGTTGTAAACAATTTGAAGAATATTGAAATGACCGCGTCGTACCGGCGAGCGCTGCAGATGCAGAGCGAAAAGAACCAGAACCCGAGCACCAGTGATTTCGCCAGCTACGAGGGTGACAGCAATTCCGAAGACAAGGCCCAGTCGGAGTCTGATACGGAATCTCCACGACCGAAGCCGAAGATAATCAAACCGATGAAACGGGCCGAAAGTTTGGACTCGAATGACTCTCTTGATAAAGAACCTGAAGCTCCTAAAGCTATCAGAGGCCGCAAAAAGGCGATGTACGTATCCCCTTACAGAAGAAACGTCCCTGCACCAAAGAAAACTGTTGCACCTGTTACCAAACCTGCGCCTAAGAGCGCTCCACCTGTATCAAAGTCATCAACTTCCTTTAAAGCTCAGACGAGTGCCAAAGCCCTAAGCAAAACGCCAGTAGCTTCCAAAGTTTCCAGCGCCAACACTTCACCCAAAAAGTCACTGCCAAATAGATCGCCAACTAAAATAGCACAAGAAAAGGCTATAACCATTCCTCCAGTTGCCACTAAACCTTTGCCTTTAGAAAGACAAGGAACGTTTACGAAAGAAGAGAGTTCTGTGCCAGCGAAAGATTTACCGGTTTCGGATAAGAAGCCCACGACACAGCGATTGACGAAATCAGCTCCTCAGACAAAAGCGAATACGTCCCCTTCTAGGCTTCCACAGTTCAATCGGTACACGCGCCCACCTGCAACGAAGACTCCCAACAAGTCTCCCACTAAAACCGCAAGGAAACCAGATACGCCCATGAGGAACTCTCCATCCAATCACAGCTTGCAAAGCAACGAGAGCGGGAAAACTATGACGATAGCGTCCAGGAGCTCTCGACAAGGGAGCACTTCTAGCGTGAACTCGATTCAATCTACTTCCAAAGTATGTACGAAAGACGTCGAGAGCAAAATATCAAACTTGTGGAAGAAAGTAGAACAGGCGAAGAAACTACCCGCGAAAGCTGATAAACGAGTTTGGATTGAGAGCAACAAGACGGAACAGCCGCGCCTCATTAGGAGCTCGACTTTCGAGGGTCAGCCGAAGCAGAGTCAGGTGTCCACGGCGACGAAGCAAAAGTCCGCGATAGGCATTCGAGTTTCTCAGATTCCTAGTCTGAGACCGAAATCGGTTAATAAGCCTACTCAAGCCGCTACCAAGAAACCTACTACATCACGTGTGTTTACTAGAAAACCAGTGAGCGGACAAATCACAACGTAAATTAGAATAACTTTATTTGGAGAAAAGTTGAAGAGAAAATATTTAAACTTCTTTGACGAAGTAATGTATCTTGTAATACAATCGTATTAAATGTTTTATCGTTGTAAAAGGTTCACGATAAGCTGGTTTGACCGAGACCAGTGCTTGTCGGAACATATGGAAAGGTCAAATAACTAATTTGACTGAACGATAACAGATGTTGACAATGTTAGTTGAAATAATGATATTTAAATGTGATGTCCTTTCTTTTACCATGTTCTGTCCGAGTGCATGAGATGTTACATGACAAATATGCAAAACTTTTTTTTGTAAGGTGTATCAGATGTACCAATATTTAGAACCAGTTGATTTATAGTTGAGTTTATTTGAGTGAAAAGCGTTAGTGATTAATATCTTACACTTTTTATGTGTTTATTTATGTATATTTGTTGCATTTATTCATTTACATTCTAATTAAATAGAGCTTTTGATTTTCTAGGGCTGATTTAGTTTCTAGGAGGATGTATTGAAAGACAATGTCACAATTATTATAAACTGGCATAATATTTTTGTATTACATAATGTATACAATATGAAAACGAGTTTCTGATGTAATCTTTCCACAGTAATCATTATTTGTAATTACTGATAAATAAATGATCATTTTTCAAAGAATCCGTAGGTATGTGCGCACAATCATAAATGCAATATAATTCTCTTTAGAATGAAATAATTAAAAATGCACTCTGCTTTTAAGTCAGACATAAGATTATATCTTACTTTCCAGTCCATGCCAAGAAATTTGTTAAGCTCAGCTATTTTTAATACATTTGTACTCTGCACTTCACTCCATATTTTAGCTGAAACATAAGCTTTCACGATAAATAATATCCGGCGAAGTAAGAAGTTTCATTGTAAATATACCACGCTAAATTATAGTACGTAAGTTTGTCATAAAGCGATTTGTATATTTTCATATATTTCGATATTATACATTGAACTAACGTTGCTTCAGAGTAAAAATGGAGGCTTGTGGATGTATCCCTGCGGTACGAAAAAGAGCATGCTTGGTGAACAAACGTGCTGTTTTTTGGACACAGATTGACGGACGGACACGACTTCTTCGTGGGATATATTCATAAAAGCTTTGAATTTTTACGTCTAGTCAGTTTATTTAGATAGCCGAGAATTAGGAATTTTGGCATAAGATAAAAAAAATACATTTAATCTAACTCACGCCGCAGCTGAAATTAAATTCCAAGTATTATGAAACAGTCCTTTCATGGATCAAATTAGTATTCAAACTGAACATTAATCAAAATCCTTAATTATTGTTACAAATAACTACTAGTTCTTATAAATTAATTGTTATTTAGATTGTAATAGTTAGCTGCGTTTTGTTTTCAGCCGTGTTCCCAATCTGAGCTAATTCTACCATTATTCTAGGTTATTATCTGAAGTTAGTACCTACTTGCAATATTTACTTATTTTATAGATCATAATTCTTATTGGAAGTCGATGATGTCTCAAGACTTTAACCTCATTTCATAATAACGTAGAATAATTATGTATAATCAGAGGCAGTTTAAACACATTTCCATTGGAAATAAGCAGTTTAATACTATAATCATGTCGATGTTTTCATGATTAGTAATGATTCTTAGCTGTTAGTTAAATTGTTCCGTATAACTTACACCAATGTAGAGCGTCGCCATCGTTTTCATTGTATAAGCCAGTTTAGGTAATTATTATAGTTGTAAGGTACGTAAACTTGATGGTAAAATAAACTATATTACCGCAAAAAAGTATTTTATTTCCTGTCGCCTAGGTACCCTTCACTACAGTACTCACCTCACCTCTGCACATGTGTGGCTGGATTTCCCGCTCCCGTATCTGCCATTTAGCCATGGTTAAAATGTTACAAAGTTATTTTAAAATCCAATGCTGAGACATATCCTTTCCTAAGAACTAGTTAGTACATGGCAAATAACTAGACCATTGAAAAGAGTAATTCCACTTTGCCCCACCAAGCAGTACCACTGGGAAAAAACGGAATTTTTAAAATTTGCAGTCCATTTTGTCTCACTAAATAAGACACAATTGAAACAAATACTAGTACAAATTCTTGGTTGACTTTCCCACACTAGGGCTGGCTAATGTAAAAAGCTGTTTAAACTTGGAAGTTCCAAAGTTAGTGGCATCGTGCTTTAGACAGCTAAAGCATGTAGAATCTAATCTAATCGGAATATTCTTTCAATGAGTGCGCTTTCCACAAGCGACAACCGGAGAATAGCAGGGCTATTAAATTAAAAAACTGTAATGATCCTAAGAATATATCACAGGTAGCAATTATTTGTAATAGGTAGCAAGTAGTAGCTACCTAATTGGTAGCCATTCTTGAATAAACTCACAAACACCACAGGCAACCAGCCATCCTGAAACATCTAGCTAGGATACTACGAGTTTAACCAATGACTCAAAAAGAAGAAAGCAGCTACGTAATAATCGAGCTTGTATTTGCTTGAGATTTAGTTTAGAGCTGGAACTAGAAGGAAGGACATAGGGCACAGGTAGTATAAAATAAAACCACATTGAACTAGTCAGATTGATTATTATGTCAAAAATCCAATCAGATTTGAACAGCGTCCTACTATAAAACTGAAAACATGCATATTACATCGTTAATTCGCAATTATTTCAAGAAATAGCATACAATGTGTAATAACTGTAACCTACATCCCTTACAAGTAAAATCTGTATAACGTACAAAATATATGTCATATCGATGTGTAAATGTAAACGTACAATTCAATAACAAAAACTATGATTACTGTTAACCATGGAGGCTTGCAGAGGTAGTTCGGTACATACTTATAACTGGACTCTACTAGATAAATACAAGTTTACTGACACTAGAGGTGTACGCTATGTCCCAGAGACGTCACATTTATGACAGCCTTACAATTTCAATCCCAGTGTTCAATGACGTTTTAAAGAAATCAACTTAATGTATACAAATATATAAAATTGAAGTGTGTGTTTGTAATATCAAAATAACAGCTTTTAACTAAAAGCATATGAAAGTATATACCGATAAGTATAACAATCCAATTATTTAAAAAAAATTGTCTGTATGTCTAGTTGTTCAGAGTATTATTCGAAACGGCTGGACCGATTTTGACGGGACTTTCACTGGCAGATAGCTGATGTTACAAGCAGTAGTTTAGGCTACGTGGGCGAAGCCGTGGGGCACAGCTAGTAATCCATATTACTCTTACTAACCATATGTACCGTACCGATATTACATTTTCTCACCTCACATCCGTCGGGATGTTCTAAACACCTGTTTCAATAAACCAATATTTATCTAGTGAGACTTACAATGCTATGAAGATAATTAACAACATAAGCTTAACTATTACTCCTGAAAACAACGGAAATTATATTTAAAAGGTAATGTAACAGCACTGTTTATTTACAACTAAGCTTGACGACGCACAAAATACATTTTCTTAAAGTATATTTATTCCATCGTAATTTAATTTAAAACATCAAAGCGAAAAAAGCCAACTGGTTTTATCCTTTTCACGAACAAAAGCAATAGAATAGCGGTTTCAACCGACTATATATGAATTCAAGCGAAACCGCAAAATACTTGTGAGCCACAGGGAAGCAGTTTAAAAATTAACAAAATATACCTTGCTACAGAATATTCATACTCATAGACAGTTGGAACCGTCATAACGCAACGCCCTTTTGAGGCAGTTCTTCATTTGCCAACAAGATCTAAGCACTAAAATATAAAAAGCAAAACGATTTTCAAAAATAATACTGCTTCAACACACTTATTTTAGAACAGGTCCTTCCAACACTCGAACCTCGCGTGGAACATCTCGTTCTTAAGTTACAATTTATCAAAATTATAAATCAAGTCTTAAACGATTTCATGACTCCCAATAAGGAAGTGACTTTCACGGGGAAATAGCGGACCAATATTAACTCAACAGTGCTTAAACAATAACTTATGCTTTGGAATGGTCCAGTCAAGTTCTTGTCAGCGATATAGTAAGTTCAACTCACTTTGCTTGTTCGGTGTCCAGGATAAAAAGCTTATGTACAAATATATTTTCACAATACCAATTACGACGTCAAATTAACCTGTTAACACTATTTATGTATACTTATTATGAATTTTAAAAACCTCTAAAAATGAAGAAACATCTTTGAATGAAACGTAATTTAGCTTACAAACGAGTGTGGCCGGGCTCAGGAAACTACATTCTATAAGATAATAACTTTAGCAACGGCATCTCAGAGCAACGCTAGAAAATAAAATTAGAGAGTTTCTAACGTGAGTCCTTGCGAGTTGGGTAAAGATTAAATAACACTCCAGTGTGAGGCAGCTCAAGAAACTTTCATATACACAACAAATACATACAACATTTTTCGTGACTAGCATTACAAAGCTGTTTTCTCCACTCCCTACACTCACATGAATTGGACTTCACCCATCTACACTCACGTAACAGCGGCGCAAGTACGGAAATCCAAACGATAAATTTATCAAATGTAGCGAGTACCCAAGTCTGATCGTAAAGTATTGTAGTAGCTTTATAATCTCTTTGGATTCGACCTAGCTATTCGATAACTTCTGTCGGTTGTATCGAGGCTCGATATTTTATATAAAAAATCGAAAAAACCCACTTTATCGATTTGAACTGTCAATTTTACCGATCGAATAGATCCGTACTTGCGCTGCAGTTGCTTTACAGCGCTGAAGAATATAATCGTTAAATCAGTGAGCGCGCTAACAATTTGGGGCGCACTACACAGAATAATGTTCATCTTGATAGTTAACTTATAATCAATGTAAGTACTGTAAATAAGTATAAAACGAAAAGCTCCAAACCCGGCCGGGAACCTTAGTTTAACAGACAGATTTAGCCGGATCTATACTGTACACATGTCGGGTATTGGGGTAGTATTATGCCATCTGTTTGATGTTTATCGCTTACAAATCGAGTTATCTTATAACGCTTCCGATAAAATAGAACCACAATACCCTGTGTTCGACTATTCTCTAAACACCTAGAAGCTAGGGACAAATATACGGTCGCAAAGAGCACAACGGGGATATTTTCCGATGAGAAATACGAACGTAGCGTACCTCGTGTTATTCGCATCCCAATGAGATGTTTTTGCATCGTTGGAATGTATATTTATGAAAATATGCAATTGTTCTCTTTGCAACGAAAATTACATCGAAACGGTATAATATTTCATGATTACAGAAGTTTTGATTAACTATTTATATTGAATAATGAAAGCCTCTATTGAGGGATTTACTTATATTGTAGGTGAATACGCTATGTATATGTACTATAATGTGTCAAGCTCGCGCGGAACTGACAGCGTCGTCCACCGCGCGGCAGCGGCTTCGTGTTGAGATACGTTCCTATAATATACACAGTGAAAGACATGCTTAAAACCTAGTATTTTTTTTCCATTTTATAATTATAGACACACAACAATTACACTTGCGATAATTTAGCGACTATTTAACCTAATTTTGTAATAATAACCACATGCATCACACATAAAAGAGTTTTAGAATTTAGACGGAAGCCAACTACCGCGCGGTGTTTGAGGGGAACCAATCTAGCGTGATTGTCCTGCCTACGCTTGCACTACCCGGACGGGGTCCGAATGATTCTTTATTTCATTATTCGTTTGAGCGACGCTCGACGTGAGTCGACGCTGAGTCCGCTCGCTGCGTGCGAGCGAGACGTCCAGATAGTGCAAAACAAAATGTAAGTGTAATTTAGAAGCATGGCGTCAATGAGAGCCGCGCATGCCGTGCCGTCCGTGGCTAACCAATCCGGTACTGATCGAATTAACAATGTTGCACGTCTGCCTTCTACCACATTAGGCGTTTGAGGCGCCAATCTTGCGTTTTGTATCAATTTTAGTCGTTTTTCTTGTCGAAGCCTATGATTCTCGATAGCTACACCTTGGCCTGTAACGTTATTTGCTTTCGCTCATCTGACTTTTTTCCGCATATATCCCCGACTTATAAGTCAAATTCAAGTTCAAAGAACTCATAATACCTAACAGTCTTTGGATACTTTTATCACTAAGACCCCTCTCGTCGCTTGTAAATAATTCTCTCCAAAATATATTTCGGAGGTAAATATTTTTTCATTCTCTTTTTTTTAACATTTTAAGTCGCAGCTCGATTCTGCTCAAGTAAACATTATCGTTAGTGTTCGCTGGCGCGTCGGCGCCCATCCTGATAGAAATATCCAACCGTGGATCCAGCTCGGTCTGTACCAAACGCAACGTGACTGTGCCGGAGCCCCGGGGCGCCGCGAGGGCGCGGGCCGGAGCCCTGCTATCTGCTTTATTTACTCTTGATAAATACATCGTTATGTTTGTACTCGTTCCTTACATTACACACTACGCTTAACACTAAATATACAATAAAAATATCACAGCACTATCGATTCACTTACTCTAAAACCACGACGCTTGGCGTCGCAATTTTCAATAAAAATATAAATAATAAAAAAAGGAATCGAAATAGAAATGCAATGAGCACACCAACTCTATACGATGGAAACAACGTAACGTTTTCAAACTCATAAACATACTAAAATTTATTTTGGACTGCGCAGAGTCGACGTTTAGTTCAATATTTTAATTCAACCAGAAAAACCAAAAAGTATGTTGTTACTAAAAATACACCGAATCGATATTTGAGAGTTCTTAAATTCATTTTCCATCAGTGGCCTCAGACGAAGCATAATATTCAAATGTCATTACTAAGTGCCGCAAATCAAGTACCAATTATTTACAAAGCAATTTTGTTCACCAAAACGTCTTAGCCTAACTTTGGATCTAAACAATCATTTAATTAATTTACATACAGAAAAGTGTTCAAAACAGAAATTTATATGCGAGTCATTCTTTTTCAGTGATATCGTCTCGCTCGAGACTGCTTTGAAGAATAACTCGCTTTCTACAACAGTAGCAACAAAGATGAGCTTTCCAGCAAATTATTGTACAAGATGGATAATGTTTCATCAAAAATTTATATTTTACGACTGAAATGGCACAATTTCTTTATTTTTTTTTTGATTTTTTTTTATTGTTTTTTTAAGCAACATACTAAAGCAAAACTTATATCTATTACATGAGGTAGCATTATTATGAATATATGATTAATCATCTAATGTTTGGTGGGATTTATATACGTTATAAATGTAATCAATTAACAACAGTAGAATAAAATAGAGCTCCTATGGATACTTGAGGTATATATTAGAGTGAGGTAGCTTCTGCGCGGCCAGAGAGTGCTCCAACATTACAACAATCGCGAAAAATATACATCCAACTGCTACATTCGATATTAAAATATTTCTCTGTGAATACCATCTGGCCGTTACAAATACTATTAAACTATTCAAAATATTATACTATATAATAACTTGTAACGGGTTTCCTGTACAATAATGTTTTGTATGTAGTGATAGTTTATATGCGCCACTTTTAAATATGTTGGCTATTCGATATACATAGACACCTACTAAAGTTTTACGACATATGGGGTATTTAATTAGGTTCTTGAATTCGCATGTTGCCGCATGTTTACGTTTACTAATCGTGTATCGCAATAACCATGTGTCAGTACAAAATTCCGATTATTTTTTTCTACTATTTCTCCTTTGACATGACGCTGGCAAAAATGTGGTAAACAATTATGGCCATAATAAAAAAAAAAAATGCCGCGCCATCTACCACGTGGGGACAGTTGACGGTCAAACGTAAAGCAACACATGACACCTCCGGTGTTATAAATGTTCATAGGCAAGGGTAAAAAAAAAACATTCTCTGGTCCAGAGCTCAACCAACAGATTTTCAGCAACTGATTTTCTGTGTACACTTTAACAATACCGAAACAAAGCTTTAGACACCGTATTTATAGCGGACGTTATCATTGAAAATGGCTCTAATTTCATACACGGCGCGAAATATCGACATTTTCAAGATATGTTTCACCTGAATGTAAACCACGCGACTTTAATGCAAATTCAAGAATTCGTTATCAAAATTAATTACAATCTTTTTTTCATTAAATTTTTGTCTCAAACCAGGACACAAATATCTAATAGAAAACGCTTCTGAAATATGTAAATGTGAGCTCTCCTCTCAACATTGGTACATAATGTTGGCATCATTATTTTCCTCATACTGATATACTTTTGTAATAATGGATGGCTCCCAGCTGTTTTGGGTTCCGTAGCTGGGAGCGGTTATATTGTCAAAATTAAAGTTGTTTATATTTTGAACGTACATTTTGCTGTCCTCCGCGTTGATGGTGAGCAGTGGGTTGATGTGAGGCAGGATGAACTCGTCGAGGTTGATGAATCCATCGTTGGCCAGCCCCGAGCCTTGGTCCGTGAAGTCTGGCCCATACTCAGGCTGGCAGGCGGTCGGTTGGTAGTATGACATCTCGGGTGCAATGGTGTGTGCATTTTCTGAAACTGAAAATACATTTTCTTTTATGTAAAATGTATGTCTGTCTTCAGCTTGGTAATCTTTTCTGCGAATCTGTGTGCAAGATTTTGTATACTTAGTTTGAATTGGTATGTTATCCCGGAGCATGTTATATACTCCTGGAGGTCAGCAACATTTATTTTACTAGTTTTTGAAATTCGGAATGTTTTATTGAAGGAATGGCATTTAAAGTTTGTGTCAAAATTTTAGCCCTAAATCAACTGATTCACTTGAACTATGTTGAACATTGTTAAATGATGATGATGATTAGAAGAGAGATTAGAAATAATTCCAGAAAATGCCACACACTTAACGTTTGAAGTGAATTTGTTTTTTTTTGGATGGAAATTTGGCATGATGTATTTCCAGAGGAGGTCCTCACAACTTGTGGACAACCATGGTCCTAATCACCCCCTTCCAGGATAACATACACTTGATTAATAAGATTGTACCGCTGAGATTTATTTATTTTGACTTTGTTTTTAGTCTAGTTCTGTCCAAGGAAGTACTTACTGGTATTGAATATGGAGTTGTCCACTGGCATCATATTAGCATACTCCAGCACCCCAGTTTCTCCATCCTCTAGTACAGAAATAATGCTAGTGCTTGAATTCACTTGATTATCTGCTTCCATTTCCCCACTCATAGCATCAATGTGCTCCACTATTGCCTGGATATCGCTTGTGTCATCTCTGTCATTCATATTTTCTGTATTAAATTCAGATTTTCCTGTATTAAACTTGTTCACCTCAGCTTTGGCAGCTGGCATATCGAGATCTTCATCCAAAGAATCGATTCTATCGATCACTGCATTCACTGTATCGCTGATGGACATAAGCTCTCCACTTACAGGATCATATATGGTATGTGTTATGTCTTGTACGTCTATTTGATTAGTATCTATCATATTATCAATTTGATTTCCAACCTGGTTGTTCTTCCAGCCGGTCTGGAGGTCTTTCAGGTCATTGTTACTGTCATCGGACTCAACAAAAGTGTAGAAATCTGATACTTCGGAGCCGGCGGACTCTATACCCGATTCGGCTTTCATCGGAGAAGTTTTTATGGCTTTGCGTTTTTCCAGGGCCTTTTGGGCCTCCCGAGCATCCCTTATCTCTTTGATGGTAGTTTTGTCCAGACCGTGAATTTTGGCGAGATGTTTGTTCCAGTTGGGGGAGTTGGCGAATGTCCTCGGGCAGAGCGTGCAGTTATAAGGCTTCCGTCCCGTGTGCACGTTGAGATGCTGCTCAAGCTCGTGCGGTTTCAGGAACCCCTTTCTGCAATATGTGCATTGGTAGCTGCGGATGTCAGAGTGTATTTTCAAGTGATGCATGAGACGGTTCCTGGCACTGTATCCTTTCCCACACATCTTGCAGATGTGGAGCACAGTCTCAAAATGTACCGGAATGTGATTGATCATGTGGTATTTCTCGCGGTATTGTCGCTTGCACACTGGGCACGAGTACTGCTTGCGACAGTGCACATCGAGATGTTTCTGGGCAGACGAGAGTGAAGCAAATTGTAGTCCGCACTGCCAGCACCAGTTGTCCAAGTTGTGAGAGTTGTTTAGATGATTTATCAGATCTTTGGGCTTTTCGAATCTGTAGAAATTGAATGAACACGTCATATGAATATTAAGTTATACGGCTGTCTTTATTTACGTCACATGAACCACCAATCAGGCTAATAAAAGGTGTTGCGGAGCAGAAAAAAGAATTATATTATATCTTTGTCTTTTAGGTTTTACCTCTGAAAATGCTCGATGTATGAGATGAAATCTCTAAGGGTGGAGCTCATCAACCACTATGAACCGAAGTTGAACTAAGAACTAGATTTAACTCATGAATAGAGGTTCACTTCGAATTATTTGAAAGAGAATTCTGACATCTGCTGTCAAAGCTAGCTCTTGAACTGCCAAGCAAGTAAAAGTTCGTTCATTTCACAATTGATGAACTCTGGCCTAAATGTGTGAAAGAGTCAAAAGGTAATGTACAACGCGTTTCAAATAAAAATAGAATTGATAATCCACCATTTCTCCGTTAGTGCTCCGCTAGTGTTAGTTGCTCCGTTACTGCGTGAAAGAAGGACAAACCAACAAATCAACAAACCAACAAACACACTTTCGCATTTATAATATTAGTAGGATTAGATGACACTATACAAATCCAGTTCTATCCTCATTTGAAACGCATATTTGATGTTATACCTAATATTCGACTATTTCATTTACAAAAAACTTTTATTACAAAACTAGCTTCTGCCCGCGGCATCTCACGTGTGGAATCATAGTATATAGCACTCAGTGATAATGTAGCTTCCTATTATTATAGGAAAAAAAATCTTTCACTCGAAAGATTTTTTAGAATCAGACCAGAGGTACCAGAGATTAGAAGTAACAAACAAACAAAAAAGTAAAAATTTTACTGCTTTATATAAATCCATAATAAATCATACAAGTAGTAATCGCAAGTTGCACAGTCCAGTAGTTTTGTCAATAACACATTGCAATAGCATAAAACATTCGCTTATAATAATACCAGATCATCCGTGTTACCACAAAAAACTTTATTTAAACGCCTGTTTAGCTAGACAGTAATCTAAAGATTAACATCTAAAAATTACTATAAATGTCACAATAAAATGGAGTTAAACAACGGTTAGACACTACTTAAATCAAGATTTGTGGTTGCTCATATAAAAACACGAGACTAAGGACTAACATGTTTAGGAGTTGAACACTGTTTAACACAGGTTTACGGTGTGTTTAATTTGTTTGTGGTAAGACCCCAAATCTTTTCTTTTCTTTTCATATTCCATAATATGTATGTATGTGTGATCTTATTATTTTACATTTGTAAGCACTTACCCAGGGAATTACGCCTCTATTTCGCATGATTGTAAGTGATGATGTGATCTCAAGCGGTTGCATGCTAAGTCTAGTATGGGGCTGGCACCCAAGTGGATAAATTACCATGACATACCCCAAAAAGGTTTGTGCTTTACGCATTAGATAAAATTAAATAGGCTAGTACTTTATAAGCTGTTGGTGTTGGGGCGTATAAAAGGAAATACTAGCCTAGATTGTTGAGTCATATAAACACTGGTGTTGATTCTGTCATCTCATACCTAAAACTAATTTTAGTTTCAATCTCTCTTTCTATATGAGAACATGAGAAAGAGATGTAATATATTTCAGACCTGTCAAATTAATCCACTTGCTTGTGTCTAGTGTAAATTTAACAGCAACAAATTTAGTGGCATCTAATTTGTCAAGGATGAAAGATATTTCACAGCTCTAAAACTAAATTTAGATCTGTCAAACATCTTCCTTCTCATGTTATATATCGGTAAGAAAGAGAGTGAAACTAAAATTAGGTTTAGGCATGAAACAACAGAATCGACACCACTGATTTTCCCCTAACTAGCATTCCCTGTAACTCCCTGTAACTGTTTACTTTAACTGTAACTGTAGCATTTCCTGTAACTGTATAAAATCAGGAACAATAATGAGTCCTTATTTAAGGACACATCCCACAACACCGATAAGCTGTAATGTCTCACTCACAGCCCCATTTTCTCTTTTTGATTATTTAAACAGTTAAGGCATTCTCTATACTAAAACCTCAAGCTTGTTGTATGATTCAAATCATTGGCCTTTGTGTTGATTGTTAACACTAAACCATCATCACTTAAAATCTACGGTCTGGTTTTCTATACTTGCCCAATAATGTAAACAAATTCAGCGGATGCCAACCAGTGCCAATCACATGCTCCGAATTAAAATTTTTAACTATGTCATAGGTTGGTGAACCGCCAAGTTTGTTTAAATTATTGGACAACTAAGAAAATCTCCACTATAGTGTATCTATAATTTGATAAAAACTTCATTTGGTTTGAGAACTGTTGGCGGTGAGAATACACACTTTTATTTTAAAAGTATACAAATGTTTAATAACTTATCACTATTTAAGAATAAGATGTAGCACAGCAATAATATATAAAAGACAAAACTTACGTAGAGGAGCAACCTGGCTTCATGCATCGGATGTGAGACTCTTCATGCACTATTCTCATATGCAACTGTAGACGAGCTCGGGTCATGAATCCATGGCCACAAAGTTCGCATGTGAATGGTTTTTCCGCTGTGCAGCCGTTGTGGAATGCCTCTGTGTGAATGACTAGCAGGGACAGGCGAGGAAATGTCCTGTTGCATTGATCACATCTGAAAAAGTATTAACATACTGTTTTTATTGTTTTATAGGCTATTAACAATAACTTTACAAATATTTACAAAATGTTAATTGCTATCATATCAATAAATGCTTATAAAAGTGTGAAGTGAGTCCATAAAACAACAAACTACCAGAAACAGTGATTAGTGCTCAATCAGTGAACTGTTTTAAAGAAAACTTGATAAACATTTCACATGTGCATTGAAATGACATACACACATCAGCTTAATGCTGTAAATATATTTATAATAAGCCCTGCCTTTGCTAGCAGCAGCACCCTAGGTATTTATAATTAGGAATATTGTAAAAAGTCCAGATATAAGAATGTAACTATATAAAGTGAATGACAAATTGAGAAATGTCTGTTCAAAAGGTTACATTTACACTTTATAAATTTTTTCAGAAATAAAATAAAACGGACAGAATTAAAGGAATAAAGAGGATGAATAAAAGAAAAAAAAATATATTTTATTTTAGGTAAATGTAACCTTTTGAACAGACGCTCCTCAATTACAAATTAGTATCCTTGATACAAAAATTAGGTTTTTGATGAAGCTACCACATTGTATTATACCTATATAATTAGGTGCTTGTCTTTAAAAAAACAAATGTCAAATGCTTATAGTTTAAAATTAAAGGTTAAAGTTAAATATAGACCTTATTGAATGTTTGGTTAAAGGTAGCTTTACTGAATAAAGTGACCTGAGAAGGAGTTAAAGAAGTGCTTACTGGAATCGATCTTTGGCGATATGGCAATAGCAATGGTTACCAAATATTGTATAATTTTCAAACTGCTTTCCGCAAATGTTGCAAGTGTAGACATTTGGTTTGTCTTCGTGTTCTATCATGAAATGATCATCAATCTCTGCTCTGTTTCGAAATAGCAAGTCACAATGACAACAGACAATGCCACCCAGAACGTCTATGGACCTATCTTCGCCAATGCAAGGCTTGAGTGATATGTTGGTTGGAATTTTTTCATCAAAATGTGTTGTCAAATGCTTTGTGGCTTCCAATTTATTTCGCAGTATTTCTTTGCAGATGGGGCATGGGTAGTGGATCTCACAGTGATCATCGATGTGGCTCTCGCAAGCATCAACATTTTTTATCACTGTGCCACACGAAAAACAGTCATATGGTGGCTCATCTTTAACTCTGTTTTTGGTTTTGACATGAATAAGTCTTTTGTGTGTTTCCAAATCTTTCTTTAAAGTGAATCTGAAACAGATATCTACATTAGCAAACCAATTTTCAACTATACTATATGGTATTGTAATATCTAATATCTATATGTATATAATTTACAGGTGTGGTATATATATCTTTATAAACTAATATTATAAATGCAAAAGTGTGTTTATATGTTTTTCTTTAATTTGCAATGTTTGTGCCTAGTGTGGGACCGCCGGTCAAATCAATGGAATAATGATTTACAGTAATACAATTTTGTTGTACTTAGTTATAAGCTTCCTTTGTATATCATTTAGTAAAAAAACTAAGAATTTATCAATTAAAACCAAAATTAAACAAAACCTTATAAATAAAAAACAGCATTAAGGTCGCCTTCTGCAGGTAGGGTGCCCAAAAAGCTGGCGACATTACCTCGCTGAATAGCTAAACTAATACGTTGACCGAGGTAAGCGCCAGCTCGTTGGTCACCTGTCACTTCTACTAAGCGTCGGGACAACTCCTTAAAAAACAGCTTCGCGTCTGGTCCCCAGGGGCCCATTGTCTCGACCCCAAAAGGAAGAAATATGTATCCGTCACCAAGGGATGCATATTTATTTATATGTTTGTTGGTTGTCAATGTGGTTTTTGGCATATATATATTATGTAGTTTATAGACTGGAGAGTAACATAGGGTACTTTTTATCCCACAAATGCAGGTAGGTGAAAACCGCAAGCCTAGTATCTTTATGAATTGTAATCTACATGTTATTCTGATATATTATAAGCTATATTACTGTAGTTTCATCAAAATCTATTCAGTAGTTTTTGTGTGAAAGAGTAACAAACATCCATCCATCGTCACAAAGTTTTGCATTTAAAATAGCATTTGCAAGTAAGTTTGAAACATTAATACTCATAGGTATACTTTCAGTATGTACTAAGGTAAATAATCCTAAGAGGAATAATTGCTGCCTAGATCTAAATCCTAACTGTGATTCACATCAGTCTGCAGTTTACGGGGTTGATGTTGACTTACTTACCTTTCATCACATGACACACATTTGTAGTCATGGACAGCACTGACATGGCTGTTGAGAACAGATAGTTTACAAAAAGTTTTGGAGCAGTGACTGCATCTGAAAATTCAAAATAACCCTTTAAAAAAATATGACTGGAGACAAAATGATCTCAATTAAATAAACATAGTTTGAAATACATACTGGAATTTATTCTTCACCACATGGTTGAGGTAGCAGTGCCCACGGAAGCTTGGGTAGCTGGATATCTGTTTCTTGCACACCACACATGTGTACACAATTTCTGCACTTTCATTTTTATGTTGAGTATAATGACTATCAAAATCTTTTTTGTTTGGAAATATTGTATTACACATGTGACAGAAAATGCCACCAGTTTTGTCAATAGCAGTTTGCTTTGGTATATGAATTTCGAGCCCTTCAAGGCTGCTGTCGCCAAGGTATACGTGTGAAGCTATGGATGAAGCCATGGCGTGCGATCTCACCGATACTAGGTATGATCCATCTATATTGAATTTACATTGGTGTCAAAGGGAAATGAATGCAGCTCCAAACATCGTTTTTTTATTTAGTTTGCGGCTACATGTTTATGTATTCTGTAAAATACCTGAAAAACGTCAAGTATTAAATAAAATGTACTCTGTGATTAGAGGCACCCGCAGCTGCTGTGACCTTGGCGAATGATTTACTTTTATCATTAATAGTGCAATTAATACGCTTTGTGCATGAATACGCGCGACGATAATGAAACTTTTTTGGTCTACAATGATAGTATTTTATTTAAATCTTCGGCTTACCCTTGTTGAGACTTCTCGGCTTTTACAAATTCGAGGTTGTTCAGCCATTGTCGGGGACAATAATTGATTTCAAGATTCTCAAGCCAAAAGCAATTTATACTCACAAATTCTTTTACCTAAACAATAAAAAAATATCTGCCGAATAATGCTCACTACATTTTAGATCACAACAGCTGAGAAAAGTATAAATTTATAATAAAAACTAACGCCGGATAACAAACAACGCCAAGAAAACGTGCGTGCCGTGGATGATTTTTGCCGAAATTAGATTTGTTACACAAATCCATACAACTTAAAGCTTAGATAAAAGAATTGAATGAAAAGCAAAATGGCGTAATAATGTAGTCAGAGAGAGCGAAATTCTTTCATATGCTTTAACTTTGATGGTGATTTGGAACATTTTTGCTGGACACTGGACAGACAAGAAACTGGCAATTGTGGTAAAAATCGATGATTTTCTTCCGTACTTTACCAAAGCGGTGTCAAAATGAAAAATAGCATGGCATAATTATTATGAAATTAAATTAGACTATGTATAAGTTATTATTTAGATCAAACAAAAAAATGTTGTACATTTAGATGGCCTTAACGCTATAAATTTTTTATCTTTAATTTCTTTATTTCACGACTATGTACTAAAAAACATCTAACCAAAGAGGATACAAAATTACTAGTACATAAGTAGTAGTGGTTATATTCTCTTTGAAAGAAAATTACAAATATTAGAGTCCGCGCCACCACTGAAGTCCTATGGCGAAAATTGGAACTAACTTGACAGTTCCGCCATCTTATTGTTTGTCAGTAGGCTTGGGCTTATTCGTTCACTGAGCGGAGCGCTCCGTACTAGTACAATCGATCAAATGTACTAGTTCAGACTTTTAATACTGATAGTTGATAGTTCACTAGTTCAGTAATATAGGTATATATAGTAAGATTTTTTGTAGACTTATAAATTATTTTTAGGTAGCTGGCGGTAGTGCTGGTATTTTATATAATAGCACACATCACATCAAGATTCTATATTTGCATTAGTCCACATTCAGAATCAAATGAAACTTTCTGATGTTTCATAGGTAATACGTTTTCTTTTCCTTTTTAGGTATGGGACCGTAAAAGAGTATTGTATGGTAGTAAATATTATGTAATTAAGCGACATTATAGAAAGTCAAGTATGTATTAATTATAAGGTACATATTTTTTAGTTTATTATAATCACTTGTAGTAATTTCCTGTAATCGGCTGAACTTATCGTCACCCTCAAAGAAAGAGTCATAGTCAGAGTCTAAAAGAGCGAAACAAAAAAATTAATTCAAACACTAATGTCAAATCACTGAATGTCATATTGTCAATCTTTGACTGACAATGACATTAGCAAGTCAAAAAAATCAATATTTTGTTGATGAAAATCTGTGGAAATAAATCGAAATTGTCTTGGAGTTTTCCCATGTATTTCCAAAAAAAGTAGTTTTTCAAGTTATAATTTTTCAATGGTCAAAGAGTATTTGTATTGTGTTACATTACATCTATACATATATTGGTGCATTCAAACTGTTGCTTGGTACAATCCTAAATGTAAGTGAAATCCAAATAATTATGTCTATCAAATTATTAAAATCAAATATTACTTGAAATAGCAATAAGCACGACGTTTACCGTACCGCTCAATGCTTAGACTACAACTATTTCAACGGACGATGTTTTTTAAACTTAGTTGGGTTACCATACCCTTTGAAGTTATATTTTCGGTAATGTTTTGAAAGCAATGTCAAACATCATCTTGGCACTACGCCAGAAGAGCTCCCAAAATAGTCAGGACTAGTAGATACGATAGCCCCACGTTATAAACGTTTACGCGCGCCATTCTCCATAATTTATAAGTCAACACTGTGTACCACCATGGACCGGCTCCACCCTTTAAGCCCGAGTTTTCACGGTTCTATGAGAAGCCGGGAGTCCTCTTCAACAGCTGGTAGCGATGCGAGAGAAAAAATAAAAGATTGCTGCAGAAAATTTATAGCTTTCATGTTCACACAAGTGGGTGTGGGTGCCCTAGTTGTCTGCTACGCAATCCTTGGAGCTGCAAGCTTCATGCACATTGAGAAAGATAGCCCTGATGAACAGCTACATGATGTGAGGCAGTGGAGGCAGAATTGTGCAGAGAGACTTTGGAGTATAACTATGGATCAAAACACTTTTAACAAAACTGTGTGGGAGCAAAATGTAAACAAAGTGCTAAAAGTTTTCCAGGACAACATTACTGTGGCTGTACATACTGGCTACAGTGGCAGAGCAGCAGAGGATATCTGGTCATTTCCAGCTGCTCTGATGTATTCCCTATCTGTATTCACTATGATCGGGTATGGAAACATAGTACCAAAAACAGTATGGGGTAAACTTGTCACAATTGCTTATGCCTGCTTTGGCATACCAATCTATGTCCTGTACTTCTGTAACATGGGTAAAGTTCTAGCGCAGACATTCAAATGGCTGTACATAACTGCCCACGAATGTAGCCGCCGAGATGATACATTATTTGAAGATGGAGAAGTGCCACCAGTGAAGAGGAAGATCACTGTGCCGTCAACAGCCTGTCTTTGGGTCATATCATTTTATATTCTGTCTGGGACCATCATGTTTGGAGCATGGGAGAAATGGAATTATTTGGATTCTACATACTTTTGCGTAATAAGCTTATGTAAGATTGGCTTTGGTGATTTTGTTCCTGGAGCGAATATTTCTGATTCAGCTGGAGGCTCACACTTGAAGCTCGTCATAAATTTTATTTATGTTCTACTTGGCATGGGGTTGGTAGCTATGTGCTACAACCTGATGTGTGAAGATGTAAGGGTCAAGGTTAGGGAACTGCGTCAAGATCTGAAGAACTGCTTAGATGATATAACTCTGAAGATTACTGTGTGTATGAATGATACCAAGTACTATCATCAGAAACAGAATAGGCACATAAAATGACATTCACAGAGAATCTTAACCTTTGTCAAGAAACTCCCAAGGGAGAAACTTGTAAGGTCTCCTTTGTATTGTTTTTCTTTTACTTTTTTATGTATAATATTTGATATTTTGCAATTTTTGCTAACATAACTCTGTAAGATGATCTAAAAACATGTCAAACTCTGATGATTTCAAAACTAAGGTGATGGAAGTTGCATAATTATTATTTATAGTAATTATTTTAGTAAATAAGTGTCTGTTTGTCGCTGTAGGATGGCTAAGTGTGTAAGTGCACTCTAGTATTAAATTGTTTAGAAATAAATGCATTTATTGTGTTATGTTTGGTTTTTTATTAGAACCCTTCAAGAAATGTGAGAGTAATGTATATATTTTATTACAACTGCAACACACTGGGCAAGTGTACCTTATCTCATAACTATAGTAAAGTCTAATAATAATGCTTGCACAACAAGTTATAACTATTTGAGATAGAAATATAGGTAGTTATGTGTTACTCAACATGACCTAATTCTTATATTCTAAGGGCCTGACTAATAAAGACTGTTTGAATAATTACACAATGTTTTGTCCCTTTCAATTCAGTTAAAAATTGTCAAAGAACAACAAAGACAAAACATTGTGTAACTATACCACTATTATACAATCATTATTAGGAAGGCCCTATGGGTACTTGAGTACTTGTGGTGTTGATTGAAGTGTGCTACTTACAACGCATTAGGATAAAATGACATTAATGGCCTTATTTGTCTGGTACAGAAGTTTGAGCAGTGTCTGAGATCTGCATAACAAGGCATTTGGATTATTTCAAGGGCTATAAACTTAGTTACATGGCGTGAGTTGTCTGGTACAGAAGTTTGAGCTGTGTCTGAGATATGCATCAACTATTTACAAGGCATTAGGATCATTTTAAGGGCTATAAAATTACATACATGGCCTGAGTTGTCTGGTACAGAAGTTTGAGCAGTGTATGAGATTTGTATAAGATACTTTCACTACCCCAGAGGTACTCACAAGTTGTTTAATGCAGTGATTGATTGATTTAACGGTTTTTATATTGTATCCACACAAATATATATACATCACAAAAATTTCGCTTCCAACAGGATTCGAACCTGCGTCTTCTGGCAAGCCGGGCCAGACGCCTTGTGCAGTCAATTGAAAGTCGGAAAAGTTCTCGTTCGGCCACACTCACTCTTCTCTCTCGCCAAACTCGCTCCTATTATTAAATTTTTTCTGTCTGCAGTGAGGATCTGAGGCTACTAAAGCAGCCATGCTGCCGCTGCGGTTGCGGCGCGTGGCGGGGTACGACGGGCGGCTCAATGACACGCTGTTCCAGCCGGCCACGGTCCGCCCGGCCAGTCTGGCGCCTCGCGACCAACAGACGTTGGTGTTCTTTGGAGGAGATGTCCAGGTATCACCATCGTCACGATTGTTTTTTTTTCACTAGGTGGGTATTTACCTCCTTACTATTTACCTACATCCCTGCATTGGTGTTGCCTATATAGTGAAGGTGAGGCATCAGTACTTCACACCTGAACAATTGCCCAACTGCTTAGTGGTAGGACTGACTCTTCTGAGACTGTACGTCTGGGTTGTTGCCGCCGCTTTGCTCGTGAAGTTTGCCGCCAAGCAATAATGTGCAAGCATTACTGTGTTCCGGTTTGATGAGCAGAGTTGCCAGTCAAATTACTGGGCTTATGAGACTTAATACCTAATGCGTCAGGGTAACGAGCGCATTGCAGTGCCGCGCAGGCCTTAGTTTTTCAAAGTTCTGAGTGGCACTGCAATTGTTATGGGCCGGCGTTATGCTTACCATCAGGCAAACGACCAGCTCGTCTCGTCACCAAATAGCATGAAAAAAAAGAAAAACAAATAAAAAAGAAGTATAAGTAGGTAGGTAAAACGTAAGTTACGCACAAACTAGTCAAAGAGTATGAAGTTCACAGAAGTAATGAAAGGTCACTTAAAATGTGGTTTGTGATTTCGTTTCTTTTATAGTTTCCGGTAATTTATTGTATAGCTGTGCTTCTTCATACATAATAGTTTTCTTGCCATAGTTGTATAGTAATGGTAAGTATATGTTATGTGCATTTCTAGTATTTAGATATCCACTCCTGAACGTAGTCCTTCCCCATGGGAGGGTTTGCCATACACCTGCGTACCATCAAGCGCCCTGATAGTCTCGTAAGTTCCATGCATTATTCCAGGACTACCCGGAAGTGATGCAAGTGCACCGCGACAACCGCAACTACCAGCATTGGAACCTGGAGCGGACGGCGCGCGTGCTCGGCCAGAACTTCCCCAACAAGCACATACTCGTCGTCAGACCGTCTAGGTACTACCATATTATGGCATGGAAACCTAGGTATTATTATAGAGTACATATATATTTTTACATAACAATCGTTCATAGACTATAAAGTTTGGATTTTCATTGAAATATTGACATGCACCACATTGAAAAACTCAATAGTAGAATTTTTAATGTTATACCTACTAATATTATAACTGCGAAAGTGTGTTTGTTGATTTGTCCTTCTTTCACGCAGCAACGGATCGACGTGATTTTTGGCATAGATATAGTTTATTTATGGACCGGAGGTTAACATAGGCTACTTTTTATCCCGGTAAATGCATTGATCCTGTGGGAACGCGTGAAAACCGCGGGCGGAAGCTAGTTGAGTTATAAATTTAACTATAGCGATAACTGCTTCGAAGCGAACGCCGTTTGTCTACTATGGCATAGAAACTGACCAACGGCGTTCGCTTTTTACACGACTACTCAAATTAGGGGTGTAATGTTTTTAGGGTTCATGTATGTATCTGTGTATTGCATTTGTATAGTAGGAGCTTGTTACCACCGCTTTGTTTCTTAGTGGGAGGACTAACTCTTCTGCGAGTGTCCGTCTGGGTTGTTACCACCGCTTTGCACGTGAAGTCTGCCGCCAAACAGTAGTGTGCAAGCATTACTGTGTTCCGTTGTGATGAGCAGAGTATCCAGTGAAATTACTGGGCTTATGAGACTTAATAACTAATGTCTCAGGGTAACGAGCGCACTGCAGTGCCGCGCAGGCCTTTGTGTTTCAAAGTTCTGAATGGCACTGCAATTGTTATGGGCCGGCGTTATGCTTACCAACAGGCAAACGACCAGCTCGTCTCGTTACCAAATAACATAAAAAAAATATATACCTACATGAACCCTAAAAACATTACATTCCTTAGCATACTATTACATACCTTCCAATCAAGATTATCGGCACCACCGTCTAAAATTACCACATAACACCGAGATAACTCCAACTGGAAGATAATGCTTTAGTTCACCTATGTAACAGGGGCGTATTTACCCTAGGGCCAAAAGGGCCATGGCCCGGGGCGGCAGGCTGCGAGGGGCGGCGCGAAGAAATTTAATAAAGCCTACCTAAGGCTCCTATTAATAAACAGTGCACTGTTTAAATGGTTGAATAGTTCAACTGTGTTTTGTCTCTTTGGATTCAGTTTAAAACTGTTAAAGAACAACATAGAGTTTAACTAAACTACCGTTTAACACAACACTGTTATTTAATAAGAGCCTAAATCTCGAAACGTGCTCGTGGGTGTAAGTTTGATACACATCAAGACGTGGAGCTTTCGTATATACTGACCCCGGCACGGCGGCGCCGGCGGGGCCTGAAGGCCCACGGTGCAGAATCCTAAAATACGCCTATTTACCTTCAACTATGATCTTGCAATAAAGAATTTTCTATCTAACTATTCTTTATTGTGCACTCGTGTAAAAAAAGAGACGCATACACTAAAAAAGCGTCTAGGCCTCAGATCAGAGAAACAAGGGGTGCCCGTTCGCGTTCAAAATATGTCCCCGTTTTTCATACGTTTCATCATTCCACTAAACCGCTTAACGCAAAAACTGTGAGTACGGAACACATGCTCATTTTTTACGCACACTAAAGACTTACAGCCACATAAATTAATAGTCCACAGGCAAAAAAATGGGGCAGCAAGGCCGTCTGCAGGGTGATTTCGATAAAAGTCACAAACTGGTCAATCCCACAGGGCAGCGTACTAGGATGTATCTTATTTATTATATATATTAACGATTTACCAAATGTAACAAACTCACCCTGCATTTTATTTGCGGATGATGTATCACTATTATTCAGATGCACAACCGACACAAGTACCTTAGACCACATTAAAGATACCTTCTCAGATATAAACACATGGCTAGAATCACATAATCTCGAGCTTAACATCAAAAAGACAAAATTAATCCAGTTCCTACCTTACCAAAAAAACCTTTTAAATCTGAAACCCCTAACTAATCATCTTCAAATTGAAGAAGTTAAAGAATTCTCACTACTAGGTATAAAAATAGACACACACCTTAACTGGAAAAGCCATATCGCAAAAATCAAAACAAAGTTATCACAATTTATCTATGCACTTGCTGTAATTAAATCAAGTTCTGATTTAAAAACAACACTAGCTGCTTACTATGCATCCGCATATGCGTGGTTACGTTATGGTGTGGTGATCTGGGGAAACAGCACTGACGCTGAGCAATTGTTTATTATGCAGAAAAAGTGCATTCGCATAATAACAAACATTCGCCAACGGAACAGCTGTAGGCCACACTTCATTCACCACAAGATATTGACATTGCCATGCGTGTATCTACTGGAGGCAGCTATGCTAGTTAGATAACATCCTGAACTGTACGAATTAAACAAAAAACCGCGCAGACAAAAAATAGTTTTACCTGACCCCAAATTAGAAATCATCAAAAAAGGCCCACACTATATGTCAATAAAAATCTACAACAAGCTCCCAAACATATTACAAAATGAACAAAAAGACCACATTTTCTACCGGAAACTAAAAATCTTACTAATACAAAAATGTTACTATACAATTAATGATTACTTAAATGATAAAAATATTTCAGTCTCATAAAATGCATAATTATTAACAAAATTACGTTTACTTTAGTTCTTTTTATTATTATTTTACATTTACCATCAGTGTAACTTGTGATCTCATACTAAGTATTAAGTAGGTAGTATAGATAGGTATAGAATATTATAATAATATTAATTTTTGTTGTGTAGTGTTAGTTATCATAATTTAACATAGTTTTATTAATTACTATAAGTTTGCTACGCCCTAACAGGGTGCATAGATTTATACAAAAGTAGGTACCTACTCCATTGTATTAAATGTATGTATGCAAGAAATAAATAAATAAATAAATAAATAAATGTATCTGGCCAGCAGGGTGATTTTAATTCACACGGAATGATATCCGTGTGGGAAGCGACTTTCTTGATCGTTTATATCTCCGAAACGCATTCAGACAGAAATATTATCGGGATTATATCCGTGTTTATGCAGCTGAGTTGTCGAATCTAAACGGGTTTCTCTGTCGGGATGCGTTTCCGAAATATAAACGATCAAGACTATCGCTTCCGACACGGATATCATTCCGAGTGAATTAAAATAACACTGCTGATGTAGGCGTGATACTTTCGCACCCGTTACGTACGCCTTACCACATCCCCTTGTTTGTATGGTCTGTGGTCTAGGCCCTCGTCTCGTCGCTCGTTTTTTAATCCTATACGTAAAGTCAGGAAATCATCGCAGGATAGAGTTTAAAAGCTTCAGTTGCTACGACAACTTCGTGCCCAGCAACAACGCCGGCGTGCCCGACCACACGCCCACGCACAGCGCACTGCGACACTTGGAAAGGTACAAAGAAATCTATACTATCATAAATGCTAATAAACTCTGTTTGTTGGATGTGTTGATTGGTCTCTCTTTCACGCAGCAACGGAGCAACGGATCGATGCGATTTTTGTTTCCACAGGAACCGCGCACTTTTCCGGTATAACGTGAAACATAACAAAGGCATGTTATAGATCTATATGCTATCTTATTTATTTTAATATTATAAAAGCGAAAGAATGTTTGTTGATTTGTTCTTCTTACACGCAGCAACGGAGCAACGGATCGACGTGATTTAGGGCATAGATATAGTTTAAGGACCGGAGAGTAACATAGGCTACATTTTAACCCGGAAACATGCACGGTTCCTGTGCGAACGCGGGTGAAAACCGCGGGCAGAAGCTAGGAAATCATAAATGCGAAAGTGTTTTTGTTGGTGTGTTTGTTTGTACAAAATGAACGAGACTGCCTACATAAATGCGAAGGAATGGAATTTTTGTTTCGGCATCTATATTTTGTAAATAAATATAATTAAATAAAACACACTTAAAATGTAACTCTAACCTTGTAATTCAGAATAAAGGGCTTTATTAATATTATTATTATATTTTGTAAATACTACATCCTCATCATCATCACTATTTGGGAGTCGTAAAGACGAGAGTGAACGGGTACCTTCTAGGCAAGGATCGTCGTCTAGCGATCAAATGCAAGCCTATTTATAC
This sequence comes from Crocallis elinguaria, assembly GCA_907269065.1. Lineage (NCBI taxonomy): Eukaryota > Metazoa > Arthropoda > Insecta > Lepidoptera > Geometridae > Crocallis > Crocallis elinguaria. Next base: position 19,485,002 of record OU026068.1, read on the forward strand.
AATACAAATAAATAAAATTGAAGTGTCAGTTTGTAACACTTACTAAATGCATATGAATTATGAATGTATACGATGCTATAAAAAAAACAAATTTTAAAACTTTTGTCTGCCTGTTTGTTCCGGCTAATTTCCGAAAGGATTGGACCGATTTTGACGGGACTGACACTGACAGATAGCTGATGTTATAAGGAGTAACTCAGGCTGCATAGGCGAAGCTGCGGGTCACAGCTTGTTCATAAAAGAAAGATGACGTGAAGACGGCACGTGTTCCAGGCTGCTGCAGGGCGTTAGCACTCGTCTGCGGCAGATGCCGGCGGCAGAGCTGCTGGAGGCCGTGACTTCCGTCGCGTCGCCGGAACTAATTGATATCGAGGAACTGCACGTTAGTACTTCCCCTGCGTCACAGGGGCCTTACTTCGAAGATCGAACGTCGAAGCTTCGGCTGACGGATCGCAGGTTTCCTACTATGAAAGTATTTCGGATCCAACGTTCGATTCGGGTTTTGCACTTGACATTTTGTCTTTCATAGTAGGAAAATGTCGATCCGTCAGCCGAAGCTCCGACGTTCGATTTACGGAGTAAGGCCCCAGGCTCCCCTGCGTGGTAAAATGAACAGCAGGCCTACCAGCGTCTCTAAATGCAGCTCAGTTTAAGACTTGAAATGAAACGTTTTATAAATTCGTACTATGTTCTCTCCGTTTTATGCCTTAAAGTTTATATTCCGTTGTGTCAAAAGCAGAGCTGCTTGTAGTCTGCTAAGGAATTTGTTCACTCATTTTGTGAGCATTTTCGTACTATCGTCTGTTAATTGACAGCTTCTCAACTTCTATTTCGACAGTTAGCAGTCAAAGTTTGCGGTTCATAAAAAGTTACTCGCAGAAATACTTTTTGTGAACCGTTTAGAGTTTATTGCACTTACTACTAAGGGATACTACGTTTATTGTGTTTTGGAGAGTCCTAATCAAAAGTTAAAGTATTTTGGAGTTTTTCGCATGCAAAGGTTTGCGCGCGCAATTGTATTCGATATTTAATTTTCATTCGATTATTATTATATTATTTTGTACAGTGCTTTCACATCTATTTACTTAGGCATATTACTAGCTATACAGATAAATAAAATTGAAATGTTTGTTTGTAATGTCAAAATAACAGCTTTTTACTAAACTATGTAAGTACGGTACTATGAACAAAACACAATTTTGAAATTTTTGTCTGTCTGGCTGTAAGTCTAAACGTTCCGGCTTAAAAAAATTAGGATTCCACGCAAAAAAAACCATGAAATTGTATATCTCCACGCGGATAAAACCGTGGGCAGCAGCTAGTCAGGGTAATTAACACAACCTCCTAAGATTTTTCACAAGCCTTCTTTTACATGCATAATCGACGCTACATTCTTATTGTGAAATCGATTCTATTCTATGCGTTCTAAAACCTTTTTAAATGTTTCAACTTTGCATTGCAAACTTTTTACCACCAGTTTATATATTTTTTTTTTTTTATGTTATTAAGTAACGAGACGAGCTGGTCGTTTGCATAAAAAGACGTAGCCCCATAATAGGCGCGCATGCAATTTTCATTCATATCAGAAGTCCATCGCATGCGGCGCACTATACCACCGGTAGCAGGGGCCGCGCGCGGAACAGAATGTCCCGCAGGCCCCAAGCGTGCCGGCAGCGGTGGTCGCCCACGTCGCGCAGGTGGTGGCGGCGGCGGCGGCGACGGCGGCCCGTCCTCGTCGCTCGACGCGCTGGTGTCGAGGGGAGTGCCGTACTCAACCCCCGACGAAGAGCTCGGCGATGACGAGGCGGGCGGTGGTGTTTTTCGTGCGCTCGCTGTTCCCGCTTTTTTTGTCCAAATAAAAATGTTACTGTTTTGTCATAATTAGACAACGATCGTTGTTTCGATAGTGAAAATATCAATCAAGCGTAATATTTTCATAATATATTTGAGGGTAAATTAGTTTCAATAAAACCATCGAAAACGCTAATTTATAGGTCCAATAGCAGCGTAATTAGGTTTTTGAACGAAGAAATCAAACACACCGTGCGAGCGAGTTAGCATTACGCACGCGATACATTTATCCCTTTCACTCAGACGTATACAAGTCGTCGTGAGCATGTTTTAGTTCATTCATTCGGCTGAGAGTTAGTTTAAACACAGAGCTGCTTTAAACAGACAATAGTACGAAATAAATGTGGTTCATTTTAAGAGCTGCTTGTGAACTGCTCTGCAAATGGATCGTTTGTTGTTTGACGCTGGTAGGCCTCCAGGTCCTCGGGAGAACGAAAGTCACCGGCGTGGATGAAAAATGTAGCAAGTTCACTCAGAAAAAATAACGGTTTACAGCTTTGGAGTTTTAAATTGCGAGTGAAATTTTGAGACATTGTCAAAAGAATTCACAGATTTTAATAAAATGACCTTTCCTGCCGAAGTAATTTTTTTTTGGGAACTGCGTTTTCAATCGGCCTATGTTAGCTTTCATTCCCTCATTGCCTTGCACGTGGTGTCCACAGAACGCGTCCATCCACCAGTCTGCGGCGGCGTCCGAGTCGAACGGGACGAAGGCCCAGGGCTCCGCCGCGGGCTCGGACCCCGGAGAGGCACACAAGCCGTGAGTAGGTTTAGTTCCAATGGATGTTGTGTCACACCTTCCTTTGTACTTTTACTCTCTTTATCATAACCGGCACAGTGGGTTTCTAGTAAATTTTTTTTTTATAAGTTTTCGTTTACCTTTGTCCCATATCTTGAGTGACGATGTCGTTAAAGTTATCGAAAAGAACTAATTCTAGAACTGGCTATGTAGTTGTATGTTGTCTGAACATAATAGGTAAAAAGTTAAAAAAAAAAAATATTTGTGGGTGGGTGGTATAGTGGAAAATTAGGCGGGCAATAGACAATGCCAAACCTTTTTATTCGAAACACACAGTCACAGTTTTGGTCTTACTTGCAGCAATCATAGGATTTTTTCTTCTATACTTACTACGTATAGGAAGCGTTGCAGTGAGCGTTGATACCAATTTGGAACGGGCACGGTGGGTTTCTGGAAGGTTCGTTGACTTTGAGCACGGATTGGGTCTGTTGGTGTCTTTGTCATTTATTATGTTATGATAAAGACAGCATTAGTTTTAGTCGGTGATTCGGGTAGATGAATGTTGCAGAGGCCCGCTGTTAGAGTCATTTTAACTTTCATAAGTGCTCCTTTGGGGCCTATTTGAATAAAGACTTTTGAATTTTGAATTTTGAGGTTGATAGTTGTGGGCCGGTGGGATTGTGCGGCGCCGACTCTATAATGTCTGTGGTGGCAGCAGTAGGCAGCCGCTGGGCGGCGCGGCGGACGCGCTGTGGTGGCGCGCGGCGGCGCTGGAGCAGTCGCGGCTGACGCTGGTGGGCTTCAGCAAGGGCTGCGTGGTGCTCAACCAGCTCATCTACGAGTTCCACTACGCCAACACGCTCACGCCCGGGGACACGCACACCTGCAGGTGACGCCGCGTTCTCTGTTTCTTTAACTCTTCTCTCTCTGTTCTCTGTTTGTATTAACCCTGCCTGCAAAGCGAGGGGTCCCGGGTTCGATTCCCGGCCGGGGCAGATTTTGTGTAAGCATAAAGTTTGTTCTCAGGTCTTGGATGTTTGTGATGTGTATCTGTGTGTGTTCATGCCACCTGCGACACAGGGAATCCTAGTGCGGGGGTATGAGTGTAATCGTAAGGGTTTTTTTTTGTTTGGCCCCACGCTGTTTGCGTATTTAGCCAGTGTCAAGTTTATAATTAATCTTTAGTTTTTGTCCATGAAAGTCGTTAAAGTTTAGTCTACGCGCCCCAGTCAAAGTGACGCTTCAGTAAAGCGGTGGATACTTTACTGAATGCTTCTAAGAAGTTTTGGATAGAATACGAAAATACACGTCGTCTTTGTACTATTTGCCTTTCACTCATGCACGTTTACAAACACTTAATGGTTAATAATTCACTATTATTACACATTAACACTTGATAAAACTTAGGTTTTTAGTAAATAATACAAAATCAATAATAGCACATTTTCGCATTTCCGCCAACTCTGTTTCTTTGACGTCTTTAAAAATGTCTTTATTTAAGTAGCAGAATTTAGCGCGCCGCTATCTCGCTCGCGCACCTCAACGTTTTTGAAGATAAACAATCGCTTAATATAATTATTAAAAAATCGAATTCGGTGAAATTGCTGACAATAACAAACATTTTGATCCATTCAAGTTTTCATGCCTAAAACTGGGATTTTATGTTTTGCCCATGTTCATGTGCGAAAACTAGATCGGATCAAAATGATACTTTTGCCGTACCTTTGTAATGTTATTGTCAGCAACTTCACCGAATACGATTTTTCATAATTATATTAAGTGATTGTTTATCTTCAAAAATGTTGAGCTGCGCGAGCGAGATAGCGGCGCGCCGTATTCTGCCCCTTAATATTTAAATGTTGTTCGTGCGGGCTGGCAGGTTCATCTCTTGCGTGGCGAGCATGGTGTGGCTGGACGGCGGCCACGCGGGCGGCAAGAACACCTGGCTCACGGCCCGCAGCCTGCTTGAGACACTCACGCGCCTCCGTGAGTACACTTACGGTTCAACAATGGGGGGCACAGCCAAAGCTAATCTCAGATGGCGCCACCATCGCTGGTGCTTGTCATTGATGTTCACTTCAGGGTTTTTTTTGGTTGCATTACAGTTCGGACACGTGGTCCATACTCTTATAAGATTAGGTCATATATTAATAGAAATTAACGATATAAACATGATAAAGAAAAACATCAAGACGGGAACTATGGTCTTAAACTAAACTAAAATAGAACTAAATTACAAGACAACAGAAGGATTACAACTGGAGTTGACCAGACACCATCATACTTGAGGGTTAATGAATTAAACTATAACCAGTAAACACTCGTGTCTTAAAAATAATTAGATTTGAAATGGTCAGTACATAAACCTAGAAGAATAATTGGTTACCAATATTTTTTGATGAGCAATGCTTTGATCAGGAGGGAAACGTGTGTACCCTAATTTTACACTCGATTGCACTTTACAGAGGCATACTTTATTACAAAGACGATTTTTGTTTACTTACTAAAATTTTAATGAAGTTTCATAGTGAAACAACACCAGCGATAATGCGCCACCTAGCGGGATAAGTAAGCAGTGTAGCTCCCCCTTAGAATTACATGTTAAAAATATTTATTGTTTTGTTTTATAACCTCAACAATCACTGCTCGGTTACCACCAGGCGTGTGACAACTTTAGTTCCAACGAAAGCGCAAACGGCGGCACGTTGTGTTGCAGCGTTAGATTCAGCCATTTTTTTCTGAACGTCAAGTACTTTCGTCTGTTAAGTTGTCAACTAGACAAAACTAATAAAAGTCATTGCCTGTTCAGTATAAAAAAGGACGAAAAATTAAAAAAAATCTTGCTTGTTTACTGCAAATGAAGTGTCGTACGGGATTCCCTTGACTTAATTTCCACAATTTCCGTTTTTTTTCTCGTCAGAAGGGAAACTTAGGTACAAACGTGTGAACCTAAGTTTCCCTTCTGACGAGAAAAAACGTTTATTTTTACACTGAAATACCCTCCATAGAGGCATACTTTACTGCACAGACGATTTCTTTGTATACCTACTTACTTACTAAAGTTTTATATTGAAGTTTGACGGCGAAACAGCACCAGCAATAATGCGCCACCTAGTGGGTCAAATAAGCAGTGTGTCTCCCCATTATCCGATTGTAATTTCTAAAAAATAGGATGATATCCACATTGCAACATTTGCATATCTCATTCATACCCTGCTAGTTCCCGCACTCATTCAAACGTTTACGGTGTTACCACAAAAAAATATTAAACACGCATTAAACCTGTAAAAAAACTGTAAAACTTTAAACAGTATTTAACTCCAAAAACATGCTTTAGTCGCGTGTTTAAAATATGAGCAACCACAAATCCTGATTTAAGTACAAACTGTGTTACGACAAAAAACCATTTTTAGACGCCATATTTAGCTAGACAGTGTCTAAAGATAAACGTCGAAAATTATTAGAAATGTCACCACAAAATTGAGTTAGATAACGGTTAGACACTAGACTTAAATTAGGATTTGTAGTTGCTCATATTTAATCGCGCGACTAAGGCATGTTTAGGCGTTAAACAGTGTTTAACATAGGTTTAATGTGTGTTTAATTTTTTTGTGGTAAGACCCCTGGTTCTAACCGTTGTCTAACACGATTCTGTTGTGATTTTTAATCATTTTACACGTTTATTTTTAAGACACTTGTCGCTAAACAGACATCTAAAAGTGTTTTTTGTGGTAACATGGTTTAGGTACAAATGATGATGATGATGAGTGATGTGTTTGTGTGTGTGTGCAGGCGTGCCGATCTACATCCACGTGAGTCCGTACCAGGTGCAGGACGAGACGCGGCCCTGGATCGGACGAGAGGAGAAAATATTCACGGCACTGCTCAAGAAACTAGGCGCCAAGGTAACAAATATATATCATTTACATTACCAGCCTCTTACGCTCCCACTGCTGGGATACCGGCCTTGTCTCAGAAAGAGGTATGGGTCATAATCCACTATGTGGGCCCAGTGCAGGTTGGTGGATGTCACATGTCCTCGAATTGTGTGGTTCTTGAACATGCCGTCTTGTTTACTATGGTTTTCCTTCACCGTTTTAGAGCGAGTGTGAATACAGTAAAAGCTCTTTATTCGCGGGGGATACGTTCCATAAATGTGCCGCGAATACAGAAACCGTGAATACGGAATGGTAATTTGTATGGGTTAAAGGGGTTACGTTCCTAGGTGACAAAATAAAAAAAAACAAATATAAAAAAATCAATTTAATTGAAGTATTTGAACATTTTGATTAATTATCTTAAGGCTTAGGCAATGCTTTGAAGAATTTTGTAAATTTCTCTTGCTTGGCAGTTTTTTTTCGTGTCGAAACTCGTTTCTCTTTTTTTTTAGTTGTCATTATAAATTAGAAAAAAAGCGGTAGAGACGTGTTACTCGATCACAATTTTATAATGAATGTGAAAGACGAAACAATAAAACACGCAAAGCGGCTTTTAACATAGAATGGAACAGCAACATTTAAAAATATACTTTATTCATTGAGTAATAAAGGTTGCTTTCATTCTGTTTGTTTTCATTCTCAAAAACACCGATCGTGGCGAAGGCGGCTTATGACAAAGTCCTCGGCGATATCATTAATTTAACAACATAGTTTAGGCAAAGTTGTAATAAGATCTATATTACTTTTTTTAATAGTCCATTTGACTGTATTTACAAAGGATATTGGGTTGGATACCTATTAGAATCCTTTTATCATTATGTATGTACTTATTAGATCCGCGAATAAAGAAATTTTTAGCCGCGAATATAGGAATTGGGTCGCAATTTTTTAATCCGCGAATAGTGAAAACGCGAATGAAGGAAGCGCGAATAAGGAGCTTTTACTGTATTGATATAATTGACATCGTAAAAAAATGGAGTCAACATCCCTATTTAATTGTTTATTCCGTCTGACGTGGCAGGTGTCCCGGTTCCTACACGACGGCGGAGCGCCTTACTCGCTACACACACACTTCGACGTGATCGCCAACTTCAAACGAGTGCAGGACGCTGCGAGGGACCAACAACACGAAGACCAACACAACGACCAACAACACGAAGACCAACAACACGACGACCAACAACACGACGACTAACTACACGACAGCGAGGGAAGACCGCGCATTACGATAAAAAATTGTGTAAGTTTTATTCGCAATATCTGCAACCTGGGTTCACAGCAACAAAATCGCATGGGATAAGTAGTGAGCGCGTTGAGAATTTACCTTTTTGGATATCGCATCGCATGAGCTATACGAGTTAGAACTCACGAAAGACACTCATTCCTTGGAAATTGGGGCGGCCCCTAGTGTGGGACACTTTGGCACTGTCTCATATTTGTGAGACACAAATTAGGGCTGGCGCCGTGGCTTCTTCGGCTGAGCGACTCAAGCGGTGCAAATATACTAACATGGGGAGCGGTTACATATTTGAGCCGTTTGGTGTTGAAATGTTGGGTCCGTGGAGACCGGGAAGATCATATTTTCAAAATTTTCTCAGCGCGTTTGATTGATGCGAGGCGTAACCAAAATGCTGATACTAATTTGGCTCAACGGATCAGCATTGTTCAACGAGGCAATGCCGCCAGCATGCTGGGTACGCTTCCAACTGGTAGTGAGCTAGAACATTTGGATTATCTATAGGCCTACTAGGGCTTGTAGATTATCCAACTGTTTTTGCAGCTAGGTTAGAGGTAGTGTTTATTTATGTATTAGCTAGGTAATAAAGGTTATAAAACCGTTAAAAAAACTTACAATATACTGCAAGGCAGCAATTGCAACGTAGGTACTTACGTTAGGTCACAACGTGTAAGTAGGCGTGTTGCACCTACACGTTGTATAACTACGCTACGTTGCAAGTCTGATTGCACCATGTCTAGAGGCTATGTCCAACGCTAAGTGGAACATAATAGAATAGAACTAATATCCTTTCGACTGCTATCAAAGTATTGCATGCTGTAAGATAAGATAATGGTGTAAAGGTTTGTGTGCAACAGTTTGTAACGCATAGAGTGGTGTGTGGGCTGTGGATAGGAGGTTTTACGCAAAGCAGATGGCGCCACCAACAATTATCAAATTGTTTTAGTTGACTATACTAATTGTTTGATCACTGATTGATTGATCAGTCGGTGTTGTGTAGATTTAAATTTTAAGCAGCTTTAACTTTATTCTTCGCGAGATTCACATAGTTGCAAATAGAAAAAGGGCAATTATTTTGATGTGATATTATTTATGTGCTCTTGTTTATAAGATCAACGGTGGGTTTCTGGAATGATCATTAACTTTTATGTTCTAGATAAAGGTCAGCATTAGTTTTAATCAGTAATTAAAATAAACAAACGTTACAGAAACCCGCCGTATAAATATCATATGTTAACAATTTTTGTTAATTATTTAAGAAGGGTATTTATACTATACGATATGCTCTTTTTGTTTCTATTTTTTTTTTTTAATTTAAGACTTGAGATAATATTTGAACCGCAGTATTCACTTTTAGTTTTACACTCGGTAGAGCGTTTTCTTTTAAATACACGACTGCACTAAAAAGGAGTGTAATGTTTTTAGGGTTCACGTATGTCTGTAAGTAGTAGGTATGTGGGTGAATTTATTCCACCATAACTTTTAAATGCCTGAACAGATTTGAATGTGTGGGTATCGTTAGAATCCTTACATCATCCCGAGTGACACTGGCTAGGGCAGTCGTGTTTTTATTTTGCGACTTGTTTTACATACCTTAATTCGTTTATATTAAAATCTCCAACTGTTAGGAAAAGTAGAAATTATTATTTAGGTGGGAAAGGACTGAAATTGTCAATTGACAGCGAAGGAAATGTTGTGATATCAGATAGTTTTGAACTTACAGTTCAATGTGTAACCAAACGTTACAATGTGTTTTTGAAAGTGTATACTTGTATTTTAGTAGATATTTGTAATCATTTAAATTGTGAAGCGGGTTGTGTAAGATTACTTTTGTATAAGCCCATGTTTGATCAGGGGAGTTAAATCGAGTTATATTAATTTAAGACCAACATATAATTAACTCCTTATATATATGTACTGACAAGTTTGATATGAACTTAAACGACCTATACCCATCCTTTTACGATCAGGAGTCAGGGTTTGTTGAGATCATGATATACCTGCGGCGCGAGTATGGATCTTTTCGATACATAAAATTCGATAAAATTGACAGTGAAAATCGATAAAAGGGGTTTTATTCGATAAAATTTACAGTTAAAATCGATAAAGTGGGTTTTATCGATTTTAACTGTCAATTTTATCGAATTTTATTTATCGAAAAGATCCGTACTCGCGCCGCTGAGCCTAGTAACTGGTAACCATAGATAACTGTATACTATGAACAGATAGGCATGTAACAACTCCTGGTATACAATTTAATTCCAGGTAAATACGCGAAGCGCCGGTGACAGCTGGTGTACCGCCATAGACTAGATTGATTTACTTAGGTATAGATTATGCGGTATTAGTACCGCATAATCATAGACAATGGGTTAAATGAAACAAATTCTGTGATTTATCTTTTATTCTATTTATTTCTCAGCTTGAGTCTTAACTTAGGCCAAGGAAATCCCGTGCTACATTTGCAGTAAGCAAGCACGGATTTTTAATTTTTCGTCCTTTTTTATATTGAACAGGCGATGACTTCCTAATATTGTCTAGTTGACAACTTAACAGATGACAGTACTTGATGTTCAGAAATAAATGGCGGAATCTAACGCTGCGACATAACGTGCAGCGATTTGCGCATTCGTTGGAACTAAAGCTGTCACAGGCCTGGTCTTGAGGTGTAAAACAAAACGATAAATATTTTTAACATGTAATTGTCTATCTAATGTCGACATGTTATGTCGTATAGAGGTTATGACAAACAAAATTGTCATAATCTTTACTTGGCCAGCTCAAAATTTAACCATTCTATGAGAAAGCAGTTGATCTCGTTCTAATATTGTGTTCTATTTTGGTATTTATATTTAGTGTATTGAGTATTGAGTCAAGGTCCATTACTTTTCAAGTGGGTACAAAATTATGAGCTTCGACTATACGAGTAGAATTTTTTGAAGCTGTATAGAGCGCAAAAGAAGTATTTTTACTATTTTTTACGTCGTTATAACTTATTTTAAACACTTGAAAAGTGAAATTATGTTTATTATATAACTTTGTCGTTCAATAAATATTATTATAAGATGTAGGTCTGTATAATTATTTCTATGCTTTGTGTATAAAATACTCTGCAATTATGCTATCTCTGTGTATATAATAAAAATGTGTTACAACACTGTTTTAAACGTTCACTGTTTAAAGTGATTATTATTAAGCGATGAGCACGATACTGTTGCAAGTATCATGGAAATACTTCCATGAAAATAATATGTAGTTATATATATATATATACAATATCGTAGTATGACTTTGATGCATATCCCCATCCCCTAAGAAACCCAAGAAGCTTTAACTGTAATTTAGTGAATCTATATATTAATAATTGGGCAGGCAATGTCAGACAAAAAATTGTAAGTTTTACTTTCTGTATATTACGCATCTTTTATCAATGCGTGAAGATGTCGCGGCGTTTTTCCCACTGTGTCCTAGCCCTTACTTTAAGATAACAATTTTCGGCCAAAATTAAACGCGATAAAATTTAAATATGATGTGAAGTTCTGGATGGATAAATCTCAATGTTGTTAAGAATGAAAGAAAATAAATGTCTATTTTTAAAGATTTGGCTGTCAATTTTCCTACATTACAGAAATGGCTATATACTCAACCACCTCTGTGTTCTGAGTAGCTGCGCTTGAGAGCCAGTCTTATTTTATACTCTGTTTATCGATACGAGCTAATAAAGAGCGCTCTCTTTTGCACATGTCTATGAAAGTTATAGATGCACTACAAACTTGAACAAATAATTATGTCTATCTTTAAAGTAATAAAACAAATGAGATCAATCAAGCATATCTTATCTTTATCATTGTTGACCACTGTGGATAGCTTTAGGAACACAGTTGAAGATTTTGTTCAAATGTATGACCACCCACTCTAATCTGATGTCCTACAAAAAATAGCAGAAATATTACTGTTAAATTGTAAATCAACTATTCTCTAAATTCTCTATGATCCTTCAATCAACAAACCTAAATAAATGTTAATAATATCCCAGATTAAACAAGATACTATTACAAAAATATTTTAGAATAAAACAGGTGAGTACTTACCAGGCGCCATCTTTATTGACACAGAACTCGGAATCTGGCAACCAATAGGAAGCTTCTCTAGTATATCAGTTGACACGTGCAATGTTGCCAACATGCGTGGTAAAAAAAAATGTTACTAGATGTTGCCAGTATTCCTTATAATAGGAGGTTATTCGAGTTTTGGTCAACTCTTGGTACGCGGTCAGGTATTAGTATATCAACCATAGGTAGCTGAGGTTAGATAAGGATGGATTGGAGCTTCAAATAAAACCACAAAGATTAACTCTTATATTTAAATTTATTGACATCACTTTTACAATAAAAATAAAACCCGCGCGTATTCTAAAGGACAATAATAACAAAAAGAATAGTAATACCATCCAATTCAAGCAGCAAACATGCCACCGAGTGTACACAGCCTTACATATTATGGGGCAAATAGACTTCTACGTTCCGGCACTATATTGCACTGTTCTTATGGCAAAAAACATGACGATCCGTTACACCGTAACCATATCCGTTCACGCAGCAACGGTGTTCCGGTACTGCGTGAAAGAAGGACAAACCAACTGATCAACATAAAAACACACTTTCACATTTATTATAGTACACGGATTTATATTATTCCGTATAATATTCTTTTCACCAATAAAAAGATGCTTTTTGAAGCAGTATAAACAAAACGATATGCGTGGCTTGCACCCAAAACCAATTTAAAAAGGAATGATTCGTGGAAGATTTGCAGTTATTAAAACATCACATAGGTATATTACGAAGTAAAACAAACTACTAGTATATAAGTAGAGATCTATAAGAAAACAGTACGGCGGTTGTTTTCGGATAACTGCCCGATTTATATTCACAATACTACTGTACAGTGGAAATAACTAGGAAGGCAAATGGCTGACCCCCAGTTCATCTTTGGATATAATAATGACAATGAGAATGCATAGTATGTAGCCAGTAGCCGCTATTAGTAATAGCCAATTACAAGCCAACGACCAATGGCTCATGATTACATTTAGTATTTATGTATTACACATCGTTTCTAAGGTAAGTAAAATACACAGAAAAGAATCTGAATTACAAACTACTTAGTGTAAAGGGAGTGCAAGCGGACTATGACAGAACCGTAAGATCGTAACGACAAACACAGCTCTATGAAATATATTTTATAGTGTTAATCGACACTAGCGGATGTTCACACAAAAATATACATCACAAAAATTTCACTTCCAACAGGATTCGAACCTGCGTCTTCTGGCAAACCGGGCCAGACGCCTTAACCAACTAGGCTATGGGAGCAATCGATGTTGACTGCGAAATTCTTGATATGATTTATTTCTTTTCAGCTTACAAGCCGTAGCTCTATCTAGCAGACCCGCTTTATAGCGATGCCTACTCCATTGTGATACGTTACAGTACCAATCAAATGGCGAGAGATTTTGCATTATTTAAACTTTATGAAATGTATTTTATAGTGTTAACCGACACTAGCGGATGTTCACACAAATATCAAAACACAGCTTTAGTGGAATATGGCGCTCTCTCCTTCTACACAGAACATAATAATAACGTTGGACAGGTATAGTGTCTACAAGAAAGAACATAAACAACTTTTATTTGTATCATAAATTATTGTATTGTTTTTAAACACGAGGCGTTTTTTTCGTTTCGCTCTTCAAATTTTGCACCACTCTTATTTCGGATATTTGCTGTTATCTTTTTACATTTTTATAGTAGGTGTGTTTTGTGAGGCATGACATTATGCATGGCAGGAAATAACATACTATCATTAACTCAATTCAATAATCCCTTTAATTATGCAATTCAGAATTATGCTGATTGAAATTTAAAAAAAAACTATTTCATCTAATAAAAGCCCCTTGAAATAGGTAAATATATCATTCTATATTTGCAACATTCAACCACACTTGTAGACTAAAATTATTACTTTAATGCCCTTATTTCGCCCTTAAAAATCAGACCACACCAGTACTTTGACAATTTAAAAAATCCATTCCATAAAAGATTTGCCTAGAAGATATTATTTCTAGCAATAAGGCCATACGTCACTATCTGTTACATTTTTGGTTAAATATGGTAGAGTCAGCTAATAAAGTTTCTGAACGTGTCCGAACTGTCAACTACAGTCTACATTGGCATACTGTAACCAGAGTGCTGAGTGTGAGTCTCGTCGTTAAAATCCGTTTACGCGAACAACCGCGTTTTTAGAGTAAACTCCATACTAAAAGCATGCGCGACGATAGTTCACAAACGCGGCGCTAGGGGCGCTGTACATTTTTTTCATACAAAATCTTCGTAAACGCGGTCACTGTACATTGCGTTAACTTGTTGGAAATCTCACACTAGGCCCACAGTTACAAAAATGATAACAAAAGTAGGTACATTTAAAACACTAAAAAACGTCTTTCTTCATCTACGACGATATCCCAGGTAAACTTCATACACAAAGTGCATCTAACTTTCCCACATTAACTGGAACATGGTCAAGACAACTTTTGCAATAAAAAAAAATATTCATCTGTCATCACACGAACAAACAAGCTTATTTGTTTATTGAACTCTCAAGTCTCAACACAAAACAGCTACTAATATTATAAAAGCGACGGTGCATGTTTGTTGGTTTGTCCAATCACGTAGCAACGAATTGACGTGATTTTTTGCATAGACATAGTTTACCGGCCAGAGAGTGGCATAGGCTAATTTTTCCGCGCAAAATACAGGAATCCTGTAGGTGAGTCCACGCGGGTGAAACCGTGGACAGCAACTAGTGTTATATATTATATCGAATTTTATGTTACGTAGCAAAATGTTGACGACCATGTTTCAAATTATGACCGAGCCTTTATTCTCGGAAACAAAGTAAAGAATTCTTGAACCTCAAATTAGTTAGAACAGCGCCCCTAATTATAGATACCTCATGTTAAAAGAAGCACAGCTCAGATTGTTTCACATATTCTGGAACTGTCCGTCCTTGTCTAGCAGCAGTATATTAGGGTTCTCTTTCTCAAACTCCGTTGGCTTCCTGTCACGCTGCTGGTCCGTCCACTCCCCCTCCCCCGCACCCCACTCCCCCACCTTGTCTCCTATGACGTCGACTTCTTCTCTAGCTCTGATTTTCTCCAACTGTAAAAGAATTGTTGTTATAGTTGATAGAGATCATCCGTATATAATGAATCACTTAGGTGTGCATGAACCATGAACCACTAATTTCCCAAATGTTGCCATATAAAATATATTGAGCGTTATAGTGAGAAGTAGAGTTATCGTTAATTTTCATCGCATTTAACTTTCAATCGACCTAAGTAGCGGCGGGTATTTTAACCAAAATCGCCATGCAAAAATTTTTTCTTACTTTTCAAGGTTGGATGATAGTTATGACCCTTAAATGTGTTAATGGATTTATCCATTATCAGCCTCTTGCGCTCCCACTGCTGGGATTCCGGCCTTCTCTCAGAAAGAGAGGTATGGGCCATAATCCATCACGCCGGTCCAGTGCGGCTTGGTGGATGTCACATGTCCTCGAATTTTGTGGCTCTTGAACATGCGGGTTTACTCACGATGTTTTCTTTCACCGTTGTAGAGCGAGTGTGAATCATCAGCACATAACTTGAAATAAGTCATTGGTGCGGGCCGAGTCGAGATTCGAACTATGGTGCGTCGGATTGAAAGTCGCACAAGTTCCCGCTCGGACACACTCGCCCGAGTTAATGGATACAGAGAAGAATGTTACCCTAACGCAGGGAAAGGGAGACTTAATGATTTCATAGCAACGGGATTACTCTTGATACAAGGAATCCTACCCTGCACGAAGAATACCCTGTGTGTATCTACCCCCAAATAGAATATACTCCACTGCAAGGTGTCCTAAACGTCCCTAACCAATGAATGCGCGAGAATAAGTAACGCGCACACCTGTTACCTCCGTGTCGTGCTTCGCAAACTTGTCGAACATGTTCGCGTACAATTGCTTCTCTTTCTGCTTCTGCTTCTGTAGCGCCGCCTTGCACATTATTATTTGATTCGCCGCCGCCTGGAAATTGAAACAACGTATTCATTCTTAAAATTTCCATAACGTAAAAGCGGAACGATTAAAACCCATAACATAGCGCATTTGATACTAGCGATAGCCTTTGTACCAATCCTACTAATATTATAAATGCGAAAGTGTGTTTGTTAGTTTGTCCTTCTTTCACGCAGTAACGGAGCAACTGCTCGACGTGATTTTTGGCATAGATATAGTTTAAAGACCGGAGAGTGACATAGGCTAGTTTTTATCCCGGAAAAATGCACGATTCCTGTGGGAATGCGAGTGAAAACCGCGGACAGAAGCTAGTTCATACATTCATCTTCAACCACATCATCGCTTAACTCTTAAGATCAGATGGGACCGTAATCACTCAAGTATTTAGAAAAAAACAATACCTTATTCTGAGGCTCAGCTGCCGCCACCTTCTCAAAGTCTTGAATAGCTTGATCAGCTTCACCCAGCCCCAGCAAGGCCTGCCCTCTTCTAAACAGGCCCTTCACATTGTCAGGGTCCAAGGTCAAGGCCTTGTTGGCGTGGTCCTTAGCCTCAAAGTAGTGAGCTGGCGTGACCTTCAGGTACACCAGGGCGAGATTCAGGAAAGCGGAGAGGAGTAGCTCCTTGGCTTGATTTCTGTTCTCGTCTGATTCAGTGTTATCTTTTGACAAGTCTGTTGGTGACATCCAAAAAATAAGAAATCTCATGTATGAGGATATGTTGTGTCAATTACAATTTACAATTAAAAACAAACAATGAAATAGTGGTTACTTTATTAACTACACTCTTGCTCTGACTATGTGCATGTGTCTTAGCCAGTGAAAATACTGGGCCTAATGTCTCAGGGTAGCGCAGGCCTTTGTGGTTCAAAGTTCTGAGTGGCACTGCAATTGTTATGGGCCGGCGTTATGCTTACCATCAGACAAGCGACCAACTTGACTCATTACCAAATAACATAAAAAAACCCCGGGGACAGGAATGACCAATTGTCTGCTCTCAAGGTGTCAACACAAGGAGCATGGCACATGACCTCATTACAGTAAAGTAAATTAAAAAATAGCAACAATTTGTATACATCCACAAAAACACAGGTAAATAAAAGGCCAGAAAATCTCACCATCCAACCATGATGTTACTCTTTTGTACATCTTGATAGCCAATGGGTATTTGCCAGCCTTAAAATAGTCGGTGCCCTTCTCCTTATAAATCTTCGCCTGCTCTACTTTCTCAGGTACCTCCATGGACCAGACCTCCTTAGCTTTCTCGAAGTTCACCAGCTTCACAGTAAACTCCAGGGTAGAGTTAGGAGGTACACCAAGATCTTTGTTGCCTTCAGATTTGAAGGCATATTTGGGGTGGACGGTGATGCGAGATTTCTCCCCTTTAAGGAACTTTTCTAGGGCTCTCTCGAGGCCGTCGCAAATGTTGTGGTCGCTACCCTCACCGAGAGGGAACGTCACGGTTCTGTTGTCGAAGACATTGCCGTCAGAAGCTATCTTGCCTTCGAGTTCAACTGTAATTGAAATGTTGAAATATTTATTAGGGTTGTTTGTTTTAAAGGACTGCTTCCACGTAAAGGTAGTTAGTTGTGGTTGTAAATCTTGTTAATGATATCTACACTAAATCCCATAACCTTTAGGCTGATATTCAGAGACGAGTCTAAGCGTGGACTTTGTCTTCCTTATGTCAAAAAGTAGTGCTTACGCTCTAATTTGTATTCAGAGACATTTGGAACACTACTTAAACTTAGCGTATGCTAAGCAAAGCCTGAGTAGTCAATATCGACTACTTGAGCCGCTCTCAAAACAGAAGTGGCGCCACCAAATGATAACGGTAGAAACCATAATAACCAAACATTGAAATGTCAAACTTCAAAACTAACATGTTTCATTTATTATTCATTTATTATTCCACAATTTTAAAATATTTGCACTTAATATTAGAAGCATTCAAAAGAATTTTGATAGTTTCCTAGTTGCCCTAAAGTGTTTGGATATTGTTTACGATGTTCTCATTCTGACGGAATGCTGGCTGAAAGACACTGTAACTGTCCCACAAATACCTAACTACAAATCTTTTAAAACTGATAAAATCAACAATCAAAACGGTGGTGTCGTTGTTTATGTGAGGGACATCTGGAGTGCGATAGTATCAGAACCTGCCGTTGAAGATGCAGATTGCCTGGCAATTGAAGTTCAAAGCATGGTCAGAATACTAGCTATTTATCGGTCGCCATCATGCAGAAATATAGAAACTTTTCTGTCGTCTTTAGAGAAGACCCTCAGTGATACAGATGCACTTCCGCTAGTCCTTGCTGGTGACATTAATGTCAATATTATGGATACAAGCAATATTCAATGCCTAGAATATCAATGTTTTATGGCAGAGTATGGACTAGTCCCAGCTATTACTGACCCTACTAGAGGTCCCTCGTGTCTCGACCACATCTATGTCAGTAGTTCACAACTCAGTCGGGAACCAGTAGGCATTGTTTGTCAGTCAGTTATTACGGACCACTATCCAGTTATGATCGGCATGAATTTAATTAATAAAAAGCCTGAGCGTCCTAGCCGCCTTGTGATAAGAAGTGATTTTGATGCAATTAAAAGAGACCTCCTAAATAGTAATTGGAGTTTCATAGGTGACGACTGCGATGTAAACGAGGCAACTAAAATCTTTTCATCTCGTTTGACTGAAACTATATCTAAATATACGCGTGAAGTTCGATTAAGCAGAACTCAGTACAATCTCAAGCCTTGGATTACACCAGGGCTCATGCGATGCATGAGACATCGAGATCGACTTCACCAATGCGCAAGGCTAGATCCTGACAATAAAATACTTCAAGTGTCTTATACAAGGTATCATAATTTTTTTGTTGATATCTTACGTAAAATTCGAATCGAATATGAAAAAGAGGAACTGAATAAAAATAAGCAGAATACTAGAAAACTTTGGAGATCAATAAAAAATTTTTGTAACATAGCTAATAACAGACACGAGCCTTCTGAACTGTTGTCCTTAAAAAGTTCTGGTAGTTCACAACATTCGCTCGATATGTGTAATGATCATTTTTCTACGGTAGGACAACGCTTGGCTGATAAAATACTTACAAACATTAATAAAACTCAAATTGATCTCGCTAATGCAGTTAGAGCTGACAATACGCCTACACAGTCATTCTTTATGACTCCTACAGACTACGAAGAAGTAGAAAAGTTGATCATGGGTCTGCAGAATGGCAAGGCTTCTGGTGTCGACGGATTGACTAATTCATTAATAAAACATATCAAAGAAGCAATTATCATGCCACTGACTTACATTTTTAACCAAAGTATCTCTAGCGGAATCTTTCCTCATGACTGGAAACTAGCTTCTATCAGTCCAGTTCATAAAGGTGGTCCCAAAAATTGCATCGAGAATTACAGACCTATTTCTCTATTAGGAGTTTTTTCTAAGCTTCTTGAAAAAATTGTCAATAAAAGATTAACAAACTATTTGGAATCTCGCCATGTTATATCTCCAAGACAGTTTGGTTTTCAAAAAGGTAAGAGCACAGAAGATGCTGTATCACTCCTAACATCTACCGTGTCATCAAAGCTTGACGACAAGCAGAATTGCGTTGGAGTCTTCTTGGATTTGGCCAAGGCTTTTGACACTGTCTCCGTTCCGATACTCTTAAAGAAACTGGTCAACGTTGGCATCAGGGGTGTTGCCTGTGACTGGTTTAGGAGTTACCTTACAGATCGGAGACAGTGTGTGAAGGTTGGCCAATATTTCAGTAGTTCACAGACTATAACCTTTGGAGTCCCGCAGGGGAGTATTCTGGGACCTACCCTTTTCACGATGTACATCAATGACATACATGATCTGCCAATTCAGAATGCCGAAATCGTGTGTTATGCGGATGACACAGCTATCGTGTTTAATGGGTCGACTTGGGACCAAGCTCTTTCTTATGCTGAACTGGGTATGTCACAGGTTTCTGAATGGTTACAGAATAATCTCTTGACGCTTAACACAAAGAAAACCGTATATATCTGCTTTCATAAAACGGCTGCTTCAGCACCGGTATTCAAAACAGACATTACCATACATAAACCTTTTTGTAACAAAAAGCAATGCGACTGTAAATCTCTAAACCGAAACAATGTTATAAAATATCTCGGTGTTCAGATAGACGAAAATTTAACTTTTAAACACCATATTGTCGCTCTCTCGGCCCGGGTACGGAAAATTATTGGTGTTGTTAGACATTTGCGTGATGTTGCATGTATGGACATATTAAAATCTGTATATTTTGCATTATGTCAATCCCTACTGACATACTGTATTACTTGCTGGGGCAGTGCAGCCAAGACATTCCTTATTCTAGTCGAGAGAGCACAACGTTCGGTCCTGAAGGTCATGATGAGGAAGCCGTTTCGATACCCAACCTTAGATGTCTACAGAGACAGTGGAGTGCTTAGCGTGAGACAGCTGTTCATACAGAAGACAACAATATCTGTGCATAAAGTTGTCCTGGCTTCTGCGGAATATGTAGACATGGTAAATCGCAGAGTCTACAGCTTGCCAACTCCGCTGGTGAAGACTTCATTTGCTCATCGTTTTGGGCAATTCGTTAGGGTGCACGTTTATAACTCTGTAGTCAAGCACTGTGATATCAAAGATAAGTCAGCGTACGAGGCAAAAAAGGCGTTACATAGATGGCTGATTTCGCTTGATTATAATTGTACTGAAGAATTAATTAATATTAAATCGTAATCGTATTATATATTCGTATTTCAATCAATATTAATGTATACTAATAATGTTTATCTATAACAATATTAATTACTATGCATATCTATATATCGCACTCTTAATTAAATACTGACCTAATCCAAAATCACTAACTTTTGGCAAATGAAGTTTAAACTTTTAGTGTAACTAGCGTTTTTTTTTAAATTGCTGTAGAATTACAACTAAGTATCGTAAGAAAAAACTAAAAACACGGACATTATCTTAAGAATATTACTTTTCAGATGGAGCAAAAAATTTAAAGATTTTCTTGTTGATTAATTAAAAAAAGGAATGTTAATTAAACCCAACACAGTTGAGTCATTATTTTACAAACAAGAGATAGGAAATTGTTGACCTAACTGAAATTAGGTCTATGTTTTATTCAATACTTCTAATAAAACTCT
This sequence comes from Crocallis elinguaria, assembly GCA_907269065.1. Classification (NCBI taxonomy): domain Eukaryota; kingdom Metazoa; phylum Arthropoda; class Insecta; order Lepidoptera; family Geometridae; genus Crocallis; species Crocallis elinguaria. The sequence continues at coordinate 19,506,071 of OU026068.1, forward strand.
GACCATTTTTAAATTAAGTCGCTATTCTTTTAAGTGAGTATAAAATAATGTGACTTATAAAGAAATAAGTCACTTTTCGATAAAATATCTAACTACTTTGTGTGACTCATCTAATAAAAAGCGTAATATAAAATAAATTGCCCCATAGGCAAATTAAGAGAATGGAATTAAATGAATGGATTTAAAGAAAACCAACATAATAAACAAAATCGATAAGTAATCAAATGATTTTGATCCGCAAATTGTAACGCAACAGGGTATATTTAAACCTTAGCAAGCGAATAATAAAAAATATCAAAAACTAGCAAATACTAGCAAGTAAGTATTAACATTCAAAATTACATCTTTATTTAAAGTTTAAACATAATGAGTAGGTAATAGCATAAAATTAGACAGAAATAAACTCTTTAAAAAACAATAATAATAATTATATTAGAATTAACCTTAACAATGCCCAATCTGCATATTAATCAAATATAATCAGTACATAAAAAAGTGACAGGTCTTACCGATAGAATGGAAATAAATTCTTATACAAAAATAGTTAAAAACTTTACACTACAAATTACCTAGGTGATATATTTGATGGAATCAGGCGTTACTTTGCGGAAGTCCATTTTAAATAAGATTATATAATGTGGGTAATTTATAGTTTTAATTCCGCGATAATATTTATCGCGGAATTAAAACTATAAATTACCCACATTATATAATCTTATTTACCTAGGTAATTTCTATACTAATATAATTTGGCACAACAATAAAATATCTATAAAAATGAGTTAAACTCGACAAAGATACCAAACCCCATTTATTTGTAATTTTTTACATTTACGAAATCTTCAAATAAAAGAAATATTGGTCTGGAGAATTTTATATTGTGCCTCCTTATAAATATTTCTTAATTTCATTTTCAATTATTACCTCTGCGAGTCTGCGCGTTGTTCTTTTCATTTTGTGTATATCCCTTAATTAAGTACTTGTGGGTACAGTTCATATATTTTTGTATAGAGTCAACTGTCAACGCATACATATAAATTGTGGCAATTTATTAACAAACTGTTTATTAACTACCTTTTAATAAATTCAAAACGCAAGTTGCAATTCCAACTGAAGTTTCTTGACCATTAGTCTCGCCATAAGACTAAGTATCAGGATCGTGCTTTCATTTTCTGTGACCTTATCGACTAATAAAATCGTCTTCGATTCCAATCCGATTAAAATTAGCGGTCACTTTTCTTCTGCCGGAAGGAATTCTGTAGAGTTCTCGTTAGTTTAAGTTCTAGAACGAACGATACTAAGGGAACAAGTTGTTCCAAAAGGAAATCTGCCGAGAACTCTAGACAATTCCTTCCAGCCGAAGACTAGCTAGCGACCACTGGTTTTAATTGGGTTTGAGTCGAAAACCAATACGATTTTACTAGCTGGAAAAATAGCTGGTTTAGCACTCTGGTGTTGTTCGATCAACAGCCAAACTTTCAGGTGGTGACGACGATGAAGACGTAAGACTTATGCTTCGACGAGAAGGATACCTTAAAAATAGTGCCGCTGGCCGTTTATGGGCACTTTCCATTATGTCATATCTGAAACACACTATGTGAGATCCGGATTACTTTCGCCAGAATTACGGTGTATCTTTATTTTCGTCAAATTCAATAGAAGGGAGTCATTTATTTCAATGGCTGGTCGTTTTTGGCGTACGGACGTGATACTAAGTTTACTTTTTATTGCGAAATGGTTAGATTAATAAATTTTAAAGATGAATGATTTTTCGGTCTTGAAATAATATACCACATAATATTATAGAAATTGGGGTAGGAGTAAACGCCTTTCATAAATGGTTTTCAGATTATTTTATCAATGGTAAATCATGAGTGGTTATTGGAACAAATACGTCATAATATGGACGTTCCTCTTCCAATCCAATTAAAAAAGATGTTTCTGCTTTAGTAACGAACTACATTGGGCCGTATTTTTTTCATATTCTTGTACAGGTGATGCGAGTTTTGTTGTGTATATTATCACAAGAAATATTACGGAGGTGCCATTTTGTTAGGTAGCTCAACAAGAACCGTTTTCCCAGCCCTAAACAGGAACATCACAAACAACCTACTAAAGTTACAACGGCACGATCTTCGACTTTTAGTAGGGCTCATCACAGGCCACTGCGACATAAACTATCATCTACATAAGATTGGAGTGACAGACAGTCCTCTATGTCGGGGCTGCTTGCTGGAAAATGAGACTGTGGAACACGTGATGTGGCAATGCGAGGCCACGGAAGAAATAAGAATAACTACCGGAATGCGTGAGCAGCTGACGCAACAACAGCAGACGACTAACGTTCAGACATATATAGTACAACAACAACATCAACGTTACTGGAGCAGTTTTGCCAGCGCCCCAAGGCCGCACTCCGTTACATAAAGGAGTTGGGCTGGCTAGGGTAAACGCTGGCAGGGGGAAATGCACAATACACGTCAGTGCAGGCCTTATCGCCCCCACCTAGAATAGGTAGCATATACGTTGGCTTACATTTTAGCGGCAGATAGGTAAGAGTAATTGCTTAGAACATTCTTGAGTCTTGTTCAGGTATCGGAGATGTAGTAGTGGCAAGTGTTTGCAAAGAACTTATTTGGTTATTTTTTCAAGCAATTTTACGCTTTTGTTGTGTATAGTATGCAGAGTAATATAATCGTATTCAGTTGTAGGTAAAATTTTATCAACTGAGAGTTTATCACCTGGATATAACAGAGAATTCTCTTGAGAAAAACCTTTGTTTTTAGGAAACGTGCGGTTGTGTTATATTAATTACTAGCTTCTGCCTGCGGTTTTCACCCACGTTCCAACAGGAACCATGTATTTTCCGAGATATAAAGTAGCCTACGTTACTTTCTGGTCCATAAACTATATGTATGCCAAAAATCACTTCGATCCGTTGCTCCGTTACTGCGTGAAAGAAGGACAAACCAACAAACCAAGAAAGACACTTTCGCATTTATAATATTAGTAGGATAGTAGGATTACTAGCTTCTGCCCGCGGTTTTCACCTGAGTTCCCACAAGCACCGTGCATTTTCTGGGATAGAAAGTATCCTATGTTACTCTCCGGTCCATAAATCTATATCTATGCCAAAAATCACGTCGATCCGTTACTCCGTTGCTGCGTGAAAGAAGCACAAACCAACAAACACACTTTCGCATTTATAATAATAATTATTAGTAGAAGTAAACTAGTGGATAGTGGATAATAATGTAGGATAAGTAGGATTACTCATAAAAGCTGCAACCATTTTCACAGTTGAATTGTATAGATCTGTGTCAAAAACTAGCTTACAGCAAACTCTTTTTTATCTCCGAAATGTTTGTCAGTATATGACATTGCTTTACTTTCTGTAACAAACTTTTCATTGTAATTCAGGTTTTTGAATATCTCCTTCATACGCTGTTTCTTCATGATGAAAAACAAGATCTAAAATAGAAAATAAACAACTTATTTCAGTGGTAATAAAATATTATATTTTGTATTAAACCAAAAAATAAATAAATTACACGATACTTTAATATCTCCTTCATACGCTGATTCTTCATGACGTAAAGCGAGATCTAGAATAGAAAATAAATAGTTGTTTCTCAACGGTATTTTGAATTAATCCAAAAAAATATTAAAATTTACATGATACAAAGACTTATTATTAGATACACCGCCGTTCTACCTATATTTTTTACATAACAAAGACTTAACTATAAATGCGCCAAAGGAATAATTTTATTTTTTAAACTACAGAGACCTATTTTGATATCGTACAAATTAAATTTACGATTTTCAAAACTACACAGACATAACTCTAAATTGGTCAATTAACCTGTTCTAAGTTTTAAAAAAATACTGACTCAATACAAAATGAGTCAACCAGGCTACTTGGATACTTTGTCGAACAAAGACCTATCACAAAATCGGTTGTTATTGTAGAAAAAGTTTATAATGAACTTACCTTAATTTTTATCGAAATAACGACGCAGCTCAAAATCGGTCACTGTTCAATAAACTCACCACATACACCCGCCGGCGGAAGACTAATTCGGCCACTATTCGACAGATGTAGCATGGGCACGGGGAAAGGAAAACATAGACTCTTCTAATTTTCTACCTTATTACAAACAAAATTAGGGTTGTTTTTATTAGACTAGGTTATCGGACTTGCTTTTTTAGGTCACTATTTCACGTTAACTCATTTTGGCCAAATTTTGAGTTAGGTCGGTGTTTAATTAAGAGTGCGATATATAGTTAGCTGTATGTGTTCTATAAATTTATAATGTCTACTTTACTTTATGGCTACATTATATTATCAAAGTAAAATCAAAATTACTTTATTTTGTTACTTAGTTCTTAAGAACTACTCTAATGAATAAAAGTATGTAAAACTTATATATCATGCTTGTACCTATATAAATTCTGTATGTTTATTATCTTTTTGAATTTTAGTTGTTTTATTTTAAGTTATAATAATTAAAAAAGCGTACAAAAAACTGTGGTTAAGTATGGTAAAATGTACTTAATTAAGACCGAGTGTCAATCATATTTTGTAAAAGTTTATTTAAACCGTAGTTCGGTCCTCACGATACAGGCTTGCCTAGTGTGAGGATCACAGATATATCGTTCATAATGTTTATTATTATTTACAGCGTTAGGCTCAACATTAAATGTTTCTTCCTGGTTTATCTTCTGTCAACTGTATCATTGTGCTTAATGCTGGAATAAAACACTTTTGAATTTGAATTTGATTATAATATCAAAATAGATTTATAGCATTAATATTGTTGTTTCACTCACTCCAGTGACATTTTGTATATCGCTATCTTTGTTGTATTGCTATTCATACATAAATGATAAAACCGGTAAACGTTCCGGTGAAAAAATTAAAAACTTAACAGCCATAGATAACGAGAGTGTGATCTTAGCTTAGACCAGTGTTGCCAACTCAGTGGATTTTCCACTAGATCTGGTGGTTTAGGCTTACCTTTTAGTGGGCAAATTTTGGTTTTAGTGGCTAGTGGATTTTTTTAGTGGCTTAGGTTGTTTCAGTTAGTGGTAAGGTCCCATTTAACCACTAGCACGAATTAAATATAGGAAAGTACTTGAACGTTCACATTACAGTACAAGTGTATATTTTTTGATGTGTAGGCAACACATAACTGAGGTGATGGTTTTCAGGGATTCCCCGAAAACAGTTTGTCAATTTCTTGAATAATTTTGATTATGGACTTTATTCATATGAATACTGCCGTGCGTCAAGTTTGGTTTGAATTGAAAAGATGTGTTTGTGATTATTTCCTATGCATTAGCGATTATTTATCAGAAACCGAATGAAGTTTGCTATCTTCAATTCTCACAGTCCGTACTAGTTTAAAACGCGAGGGAAGATGCTGCAATAGCTACATATTATTACCAAATATCGTATTATGTACAAAAATATGGGAATAAAGAAATTTATCTTCAAAAAATTGTAGAAGAAGCCTATCCTTTTTTTTATGTTATTAGGTAACGAGACGAGCTGGTCGTTTGCCTGATGGTAAGCATAACGCCGGCCCATAACAATTGCAGTGCCATCCAGAACTTTGAAACACAACGGCCTGCGCGGCACTGCAATGCGCTCGTTACCCTGAGAAGTCTCATAAGCCCAGTAATTTCACTGCATACTCTGCTCATCAAACCGGAACACAGTAATGCTTGCACACTACTGCTTGGCGGCAGACTTCACGAGCAAAGCGGTGGTAACAACCCAGACGGACACTCGCAGAAGAGTTAGTCCTCCCACTTCTTCCGAAGATATGACTAATGTCAATAAGGATTTATTTTTTGTTAACAAAAATAAACTATAATTTTATAGTATAAATTACAGCCGGTAATTGATGTTTTATTTCCAAATAATATTTTGAAGCATGTCTGCCTGGCATAATATGTTAGTGGTTTTCTGGTGGTTTGAGGGATCGCCAAATTTAGTGGGTTTCTGGTGGGTAACGACACCACAATTAGTGGGTTCGTTAAAATAAAGTTGGCAACACTGGCTTAGACCGTGCACGAACTTTGTTTCTGAATACGAATTCGATTGAGCGGCTTAGCCGATGCTTGGCTAAGACAGTTCTTAGATCGTTTTAAGCTGTCGTCTCTGAATATCAGCCTTAGACCAATATGGAATCTAACCATTCTCCATACTCCGATGTGACATTTGAATCACAGTGACTTTCAGTGATGTTAAAAAAAAAGTTTAAGTTGTCCTAATGGATATTACAAAACTCCAATTATTTAGCTATTGGAAACTTGAGGTAGTGTTGTAGTGATGTCAAAAACGTCAAAGTTCTAATGTTCATTCTTTATTAAAAGAGACCAAGTTCATGCATTGTTCGCAATAATAACAGTGTATGTATCGCACAATGGACATGAGATAATATTTCACTCAGGAAATGTAATAGAAACTGAGTGAAATATTACCTCATAAGGTAGAAAGTGTGTTAAGTATGTATCACATTTCAGTTTCTATTGTTAGCCTCAGAAACCAAGAATCAGTTTTGAAATACAATTTGGAACGGGCACGGTGGGTTTCTCTGGAAGGTTCGTTGAATTTGAGCACGGATTGGGTCTGTTGGTGTCTTTGTCATTTATTATGTTCTGATAAAGACAGCATTAGTTTTAGTCTGTGATTCGGGTAGACGAATGTTGCACAGGCCCGCTGATTGAGTCATTTATTTTAACTTTCATAAGTGCTCCTTTGGAACCTATTTGAATAATGAATTTTGAATTTGAATTTGAAACAAAAAAATATTCTATTGAAAAATAATAACATGTATTCAAAATAATATGTATCTCTACCCTAACTAATATCGCATTTATAGCGAGTTTTTAAATGATCCACAAGATTTTTGAATATAAATATTTTATATAGGCCAGAAATTACGTAGAATACTTTTAATTCCAGAAATATTCACGGATGTTGTGGTAATCCACACGCGGGTGAAACCGCGGACCGCAGCTAATGCTTAAAAACGAATAATAATGGAGCAAAATCACAAAATTTTCTAATAAACATTATTGATTACTTACAGATTGTAGACCCAGAAAATCACTGATTTCCATGTAAATATTATCTACATGTGCATTACAGAATATATAAAATATAAATATTGCTAAAAAAGTTTGCTCTATGTATCATTATCAGCCTCTTACGCTCCCACTGCTGGGATACCGGCCTTCTCTCAGAGAGAGTGGTATGGGCCATAATACACCACGCGGGCCCAGTGCGGCTTGGTGGATGTCACATGTCCTCGAATTTTGTGGTTCTTGAACATACGGGTTTCCTCACGAAGATGAGGAATGAATTACATTCCTTACCGTTTTAGAGCGAGTGTCAATAATCCGCACATAACTTGATATTAGTCATTGTTGTGGGCTGAGTCGAGATTCGAACTATGGTGCGTCGGATTGAAAGTCGCATTATTTCCCGCTCGGCCACACTCGTTCTATTTATACAGTATACTAAATAATATAAACGTTATAAAATAATACCTACTTGTAACCAAAGCTCCATCATTGGGAGTATCAAAGCCTGTTCCCTTTTCAATAATGTAGCGTAGGATGCTCTTGTTCTTGCTGGGGCTCAGGTCTTCTGCTTCCCATTTGATCATTTCAATCTAAAATGAAATAATAAAATGTATTCAACTTTGGAAAGTAAATAACTATTAACAGGTGAGGTAGTGGTCAAACGCTTTGACTCATAAGTAATTTATTTGTCAACATTAGTATGCTGTTGCTTAAACTGACGCCATATAGAAACTATAAATAAAAACTATAAAACTCGGTACAAATAAACATTAGAATAAATTATTATAAAACATGAATTTTTAATTTATCAATACTACCTATCTACATTTTCATACTTTAAAAAAAAAAGAAAATACTTCTATCTTACCTATCTATTTATTTAAATAAAATAAATGAAATCCATTATCTTAGTATTGTAAAGAATAATATTTAAAACCAACTATATTTTTGTTTTATTCTTATTCACACCCACATTAAATGTAGAAGGTTTTTTGTGCCTCCTGTAAACTTTAGTAAAATTGAGTTAGGAGGTATTGGTGGTTAACCATCGATATGTATTGTATAGTTTATGGACTGAGGAATATAGGCTAATTTTTATCCTGGAAAAATGCACGGGAAATCCTGTGGGAACGCAGGTGAAAACGTGGGTAGAAGCAAGTTTATAATCTATACAACTAAATAAAATTGAAGTGTCTGTTTGTAATATCAAAATAACAGCTTTTTACTAAATGCATATTAAAGTATATACGGGACCTACACAAAAACAGCCATTTTTAAAATTTTTGTCTGTCTGTCTGTTCCGGGTAATCTCCAAAACGGCTGGGCCGATTTTGACCGGACTTTCACTGGCAGATAGCTGATGTTACAAGGAGTAACATAGGCTACTTTTATTTTGGAAAAAGAATTAGGGTTCCACGCAAAAGAATAAAAACCATGAAATCCAATATCTCCGCGCGGGTGAAACCGCGGGGCAGCAGCTAGTTAAATAAAAATAAAGGCAATAAAACATGTAGGTTAGGATATTAAAGTAAACAGTAAGTACATAGAAAAATGATGTTGTGTCAAACAAAATATTCCTCCTCTGCCTGCCCCAATAACAAAATTTGTAAAACATACTGTCATGTTAATTAAGTTTATATTCTGTGTTTAAATAGTGTGAGGGTACATTTTCGTATTATTTTATAATAATGTGAATTAATGTAGGTAGATATAAAAATAGCATGACATCTCTCTGTTCTTTGTAAGCTCCCTAGCTGAAATACACGGTTACGCAAGATGTGATGTGTTTAATTGTTTTACCATACATAATACATACCTCAAACTGCAGAACAGCATTAGCAGGGATCTTGGGGGGGCTGCCAGCAGCTCCATACGCATATTCCGGAGCACAGGTGAGGATGCACACCTCTCCCTTCTTCATTGTTGCCACACCAATGTCCCATGCTTTGATCACCGATCCTACAGAAAAAAAATGTCAGTGTGGAAGAGACAGAGACCTTAACCCTGCAGGCTGCGAGTGTGACAAAAACAGGATTCATAATTAGTTATAGGGTTTGTTCAGCAAATTAAATGAAATAGAGTGTCAATCATCACCAAATAGGCTCTTGTGTGGGCCATAAGTACCTTCCAGCTGTACAAAGTGGCTGGAATGTATGGGATTTTTCAAAGAGAAATAAACTAGTTTATTTTTTGATCTTTTTTTTGCATTAGTTACAACTTTTACAATAGATCAAATAAATTTAGAAATAATTATATGTCAGTGTGAAGATTTTACAGGCAAGCTTTGTTGGCAATGCAGAATGACAACAATGAAAACATGTTTACTTTGATTAACTAATTAATCATTATGGCCAGCATGATGCATTCCATCAGGCAAACTCGCTTGTTTTGACCAATACAAAAAAACTAAACCCATAAATTACTCATTGTAATTGGATTGTTAAAAATAAATAATTTTACTGTAATGGTCATTAATTTATAAAAAAAATGCCAAGACAAGTTTCTGGTCCTTCTTGATTGGTCTATACCTACGGAATAGGCACTTAGTCATAGTCAATAGTCTTGTGCAGACTGTTGGACAGTTTGGACCTCCCAAATAACCTTGCCGCAATAAATGGTCAAGATGAATTAAACTACTTTGGAATCTTCTTTCAATAAGGGCAAGTGATCACCATGATGATGAAGAAAGTGACATAAGCAATGATGGCATCATTGTTTTTGGGAAGATCCCTGGACCTGCTCTCCCGTCATATATTATTGTGACATAATATCTAGGGCTTTATTGTGCAAGCTACATCACAATTAAATAGGTATTCAGATAATTTATTTAAGTATTATGTGACAGGTTTGAATTGGTAATTCATGCATGGACTCGATTTCTGAGATTGAAGGTGCATTGAAAAAGGTACAATGAATTTAACTTATCAATTTTAATTAAAGACAGCATGGGAAAAAATCGCGAACCTTACCTTTTCCTAAACTGAACTCAAAAGGCTCGTTCCTATCCTTGCTCGAGTCGAACTTGGTGCCATCCAGTAGCGTACCCGTGTAGTGTACCGTAACCTGGCATGATGCAGTGGGAGTATCGGAGCCTTCGCCCTCTTTGATGATTCTCTTTAGAACTCCGCGATCGCCCGCTTTCGTGATATCCACACCTTCGTCTACAGTCATTATCTCGCTTTACAAGTGTTAATATCTCGAAAACAATAATTATGTATGTACGCACGTTGTGACTTTGCAAATCCCACGCACAAATTACGATTTACGATCCCACGGAAATGAAATGTCAAATGTGATCAAAGAGTAGAGCTGTAAGAAATCGTATGTATTCGATATCGAGTAACGAGTACATCGCCAGATTCGAAGTAATGAATCGTTACTTACAAATTCAATTCGTTACTCGTGTATGTTTCGTATGATGTCAGTTTGATTCGTTATCCAACTTCAAAACATGGGAAGGAGGGTTTTCAATTCGCCTGTATGGATTTTTTTGTGGCAATGTTACTCTTTATCTCCGCCATTTGGCGACCGATTTCAATGATTATTTTTTCATGGGTAGGGTTCCATAAATTTTATGAAAGAATACCATCTCTAATGGTGAAAAATGTAGCAGGTTATTTATTCGACGAGAGACTTTTTAGAAGTGAGTACAATATTGACGTGAAGAACAAGTTTACATTTTGAATTTCATTCTTTTGAAACCTATACTGCCAGGTACAATTTATAACTAAGAAGTATCACTTCAACACACTCCCTTAAATTGTACCTTGCATAACAATAATAATATGCAAACAACAATAAGCTCTACAAAACTAAACTAACAAGGTATAGAAAAAACAAAACTAAATAACGCCTAAACCATCCATACAAAAGTAATGTTTCTGCTTTGGTAAAGGCTTAGTTAAAATATCAGCAAGCATCAAATCAGTTGAAATATACCGTAGCACAATATCTTTGTTGGTACGCAATGTCTCTCTCAAGAAATGATACTTGATACTGATGTGCTTACTGCGGGCATGGAAGACAGGATCTTTCGATAACGCAATTGCTCCCTGATTGTCCGCATGTAATTCTACCTTGCTAAAACGAGCTAACCCAATTTCAGTTAACAAGCTATTTAAGTAAATAGCCTCCTTCATACTTAAGGCTAGACTAACATACTCTGCCTCACAAGTTGAAGTCGCTACACACTTTTGTTTCTGCGCTTTCCACGAAACTGCAGCTCCGGCTAAAATGAACGTATGACCGGAAAAACTCTTTCTGTCTAAAACACAATTTCCCCAGTCACTATCAGAATAACCCATAATATTTTTACCAGTCTTTTTATAAACAAGACCGTACTCACGGGTCCTTTTGAGGTAACGAAGAATCCTAATCGCTGCTTTCCAGCATCTGTGGTCCGCCTTGTCTACGAACTGCCCCATCTTGGCCACTGCATTTGCAATATCTGGTCTGGTACCTACGGATAGATAGATCAAGCATCCTATCAACTCCCTATACGGCAAACAGCGATCATTGTCCTTCTCAGTGTTTTGTAGTTTCAAGCCCGTTTCCATTGGCGTAGAATGTATTTCTTTACAGTTTTGTTGACCAAACTTTTGTACAATTTTGTCAATATATTGTGTTTGTGTCAACTTGATAGCGTTGTCACTTCTGACAAAATCTATGCCCAACATAAACTTCGCAACTCCATAGTCTTTCAATTCGAACTCTTTTGCCAATTCCGACTTAAAGTTTTCAATACAATCTCTTTTCTGACTTGCAATCAAAATGTCATCTGTATACACGCAAACAAAGAGTTTCGTTCCACGATCATCAATATCTTTAAAATAGAGACAAGGTTCATTTAAGGACTGCTTTAGACTCATTTTCTTCAACTTTTCGTCCAATCTAATATTCCACTGGCGTCCTGCTTGTTTCAAGCCATATAATGACTTTCGCAAACTACAAACATTTCCGCCTGTCCTTAAATCGTCTAACATTTCTTTTGCTTGCTCTTTGACAAAACTGTCTTTTTCCGTTTCCAATACTTTTGTAAGACTATCCTCTAAACGTTCCGGTATTTTCATGTAAACTTCCTCCTCTAAATATCCATTCAAGAAAGCGGTATTTATATCTATTTGATGAATTTCCATACCCAACTCTACAGATAAAGCGACTAACATTCTAACTGTGTCGAGTCTCGTAACTGGGGCAAAGGTTTCGCGATAGTCTAAACCATAACGCTGACTATAGCCTTTTGCAACCAGTCTCGCTTTCTTCTTTTCGGATTTGTCTACTTTTAGTTTCGTAGTTAGAACATAACGACATCCCACTACTTCACGATTCAGAGGTTTTTTAACAATTTTCCAGGTTTGATTCTTGACTAGGCTTCGAATCTCTGACATAATGGCATCCTCCCATAACTTTCGCTCATTACTGGACAATGCTTCCCGTAACGACACTTCTGCGGCAGCAGCTACAAAGTCTTCACAATCGGCAAATTCATCAGCTACACTGGCTGGTGGTGATGACGTATCCTCACCTTCATCTGATGAAATACCCTCATTGTCATGCTCATTCTCGTCATTCCCTTCTATTATGTTTCTCTCCTCTTCATCTTGTTCCCTGTTCAGCACGCTAACCATTTTGTATATTTTCTTCGGTCTTCCCACTTGACCTCTTTGGATTTTTGGTCTACCAGGAGCTCTTCTTAATTCCTCTAAGTTACGACCATCACTTGTTGAAGGTAAGCGCTGAGCTGATACATCTGACATTGTCATATCATCTCTCTGCTCGTTGACAGGTGAAGACGATGGAAGATCGAAATCCAACTCAACAAACCTCGTTGGTTCCTCTTCTTGTAACCTCTCCATCGTTTGAATTGTATTTGTACAGTTTCCATTTACATGTTTTTCCACCTCTAGAAACTTTACATCTCGCGCGACAACTAATTTTCGATCATCTGGCAACCATACTCTGTACCCTTTTCGATCCCTTGGATACCCTACAAAGATTCCCTGTTTACTACGTGGTGTAAACTTATCCTTATCTAAATCTTTGTTTAAAACATACACTTTCGCTCCAAAAGATTGCAAATAATGTATTTTAACGGGTCGATCAAAAAATTTTTCATATGGTATTCCACCATCAACCGCACTGGATGGGCATCTGTTTCTAATATGACATGCAGTCACCACTGCATCTGCCCAAAAACCATCTGAAAGTCCTGATGAAAGTAATATACATCTCGCCATTTCAACAAGGGTTCGATTCATCCTCTCAGCCACGCCGTTCTGCTGAGGCGTATAAGGTATGGTCAACCTTCTACTGATCCCTTCTTTGGCTAAAAAGTCGTCAAACTCTTTGCTACAATACTCACCACCATTATCAGTTTGCAAGTATTTTATTTTTTTACCAGTCAGGTTCTCCACGTGCTGCTTGTATATTTTAAAAACAGTAAAAACTGAACTCTTTTTACTTAACAAATAAACCTCGCACCACCTTGTAGAGTCGTCTATAAAAGTCACGAAATATTTTGCACCTCCTAAGGCTGTATTTTTCATTGGCCCTACAACGTCAGAATAGACAATTTTCAGCTTCTCGTCACATGGTCCGCTCGAACTAAAAAAAGGTTTGGAACTCATTTTACCTCGAATGCAGATTTCACAATCTCGTAACCTATTGACATGTGTCAAATCAGTTCTTGCATCTAAACCGCAATGATTTATGAGTTTGACTAAATCTTTCGCATTTAGATGACCCAAACGCTCATGCCATGCCTGAATATCAACCCTTTCATTTGACATCACAGAGACTTGAGCACACCGTTCCCTAACGTAATATAAATTACCCTTTCGATACGCAACTAACTTGATATCCCCTTTGCTATCTGTCACAAAAGCCTTATCACTTCTAAACGTGACGTCATAACCCTTATCAGTTATCTTTGCAACAGAAATCAAGTTAGCTCTTAAATCAGGAACATATAACGTGTTTGGTAATTGAATTACCCTATTGGAATCATCATTACATGCAGACAATCTTACCGTACCCTTACCATGTACAAGAGCGCTTTGGTTAGTAGCTAAGTCCAATTTTCCACAATATGGTTGTAAAGTATCTTCAAATAAGCTTTCATCGCTACATAAATGGGAAATACAACCACTATCGATGATCCAGTTTCCATTTCCGCAGTTTGCATCATGAGAATCATCTGAAAAATAACAAAATGTTACAAAAGCAGTATCAATAGTCTCAGTAGTTTTAGCACTTGCTGATATACACTTTACTGACTCTTTTTTCTTGAACTTATTGCATTCTGACGCTTTGTGACCAATCCTGTGGCATTTAAAGCACTTATAGCTAAACTTCGGACTTGATCCAGACTCTTTATTTTCAACCCGCTGTGTTTTCTTCTTAGTTTGACATTGACTCCTCGTCAACAAGGCACCTTCGTCTCCGGTTCGTGTCATTGTTTTTTCTAGTGTATTGTGCCTTGAACAGTACTCTTCAACGATTTTGATTTTTAAGGTTTCTGGATTCGGAATTTCATCTCGTGACTCTATTGCACATCGAAAATTGTCAAACTCTGTAGGAAGACTGTAGAGTAACATTATCGAAAATAGGTCATCATGAATCTCTACATCCATTGCATTCAGTTTATCCCTTACATCAAAAAATGTTGAAATGTGTTCATAGAAATCGCCAGGCTCGGTGAATCGCATCATCGTCAACCTTTTCAACAATGTAGCCTTTTTAGCTGGCCCTTTTGATGCATATATAGATTCTAGCTTCAACCATACCTCTCTGGACGTTTTGCACCCTTTTACATGCCGTAACTCACCAGGAGTCATACTCAGGATTAAGTCAGCCCTCGCCTTGGAATCTGCAACCTTCCATGACTTCGCTGCTTTTTCCTCTTCTGGTTTTTTCTCACTACCATCTATATACCCGAACGCATCATTTTTAATCAGTAAAGCCTCAACTTGTACTCGCCAGCTCTCGTAATTATCTCTGGTTAAAAGTTCAATTACTCTCGTCGAAGTCATTTTTAACCACTCCAAATTACCTTAGCTCAAAGTTTTCTACGGCGCACAACTATTTTTCGCAACGACACCTATTTACAACGATGGCATAATATTCGCCTTACGTTCTGGGATACAATCCCCAGGAAAATATTCCTTTAGGAAAATTTTTGTGAAAAAATTTTCTGGGCCCATAACCATTGTAGCAGGTTATTTATTCGACGAGAGACTTTTTAGAAGTGAGTACAATATTGACGTGAAGAACAAGTTTACATTTTGAATTTCATTCTTTTGAAACCTATACTGCCAGGTACAATTTATAACTAAGAAGTATCACTTCAACAAAAAAATGGGTGATAATATTTCACATTTCACAAGTCTTAAATACGAACTATATCATACCAATGAATACAATGATACCAACCAACAGACTCGATGCGATGTTTCATGCTAGTACTCGATTGTATCAAAAGTAACGAGAAAAGTAACGATACGAAAGTAACGAGTGCTGATGATTTTAGTAACGAATACATACTCGATTTCTCGTAACTTTTACAGCTCTATCAAAGAGTATAATAAACATAGAATGTGATTGTGATTTTGTGAATGTGAAACAGCAGTATAAAGAAAAGTACTCTGTGGTGCAGTGTTGCCAGCGCATATAAGCGATTTCGGACGATAATCTATCTGAAAAGGGACGGTTTTGATAGTTAGCGGTTTAAAAAAATGTTATTTTAAATAACCCGTACACTACCTAGTCTGTGCCCGTACACAATATAGTACATTACTGTCGAGGCCGTTATTTCAAAGACTATAATAAACATTGGGGTTTCGGCTCTACCTAGTCTGTGGGTTTCGGCCGAGACTTGTATAAGTACTTTTCTCCAACTTGTGAGGAAACAATCAAATTAATCCACAGTATGGCATGAAACTTTCGAATAACGTACTAAGAAAAGCAAAAAACGCCGTAAACGATATGTATAATAGTAAAACGGCCGGTTTTACTTCGTAACACGATCTACCGCCTCGTTTGGTAATCGGTAGATTAATGAATAATATAATAAATATAATGCACCGTGTTTATTATAATCTTTGGCACCATCACAATAACAAGCCATAGTGCTGGGCCTATTTCATAAAAAAATATTAGTCTAATTTTATGAGCTTTTTTTCTTCTTTTTTCATATAAAATATGAGGCTCATACTCATAATATTAGACTAATATTTTTTATGAAACAGGCCCCAGAGACTAGCGGATGGACGACTCATTTATGTTAGTGAAGAAAGATCATTTAGAATGTGGTTTTTTCTTTTGATGTTGTACGAGCTAGCATTCTATTCATTCGTTTTATTAATTTTGCTATTCGTAGAGATGTTAAAATCCTTGAAATTCATAATCAATTAGGATGAAAGTTTTGCTTTTCAAGTTCACCTGTATAGTTGTATTGTATGTCTTCTAAAAATGCTACTTTTCCCCTACGAATAAATAATAAGTCCCAATAAAAAACCAAGCAAAGCTTGGTCACCGGATTACTATTAATTACACAAAAAAATATGAGGACAGATTATGATATATTTTTTTAGCTTCTTTACAATCAGAAACATCTACAATCTCAATCTTGTATACTTGTTAATAAAATAATAAAGTCCAGGCTCCAGCCTTTCTTCTCACTAGGCGCAGAGGAGAAATAAAATAATGTTAATTTATTTACAAGATGTGTATTTACATACATATTCAGTCTTAAGACTTATTATAGCACTATTATTCTTGCTTAATAAAATGAATAAATAACTGCCTACATAGACAACTCTTGTTTCATACAATATAAGCCCAGACAGGGTGATGGTTTACTAGGTTTTTAATTGAATTTTTGTATATTATGTTAAGTAGTGTGTTTAATATTTTGTTATTTATTTTTAGCCCAGACTATATTCAATACTAATTAATAAAAATAAGTTTGACTTATATTACAAAAACAACTTAATCATATTAACAACAAAAAAAGTATTGATGTATAATAATTATAATTTACAATTGTTAGGGCATTTATTGACATAGTATCTATAGTGTCTTTTGTTACTTTGAGATAACAGTTTTTGATTTTGCTCATGAAGCCACTCATCGGATCCATCACAGCAGTCACATATACCATCATTCACTTTACCAGAAGGTACTTGATTCACAGTGACCTTTTTGTGATGCTGGGTATCACAGTAGAATATTCCATCAACACAGGCATTGGTGCTAGGCTCATCTGTCCCATCTTCACAATCACAGAAATCATCATTTACATGTTCAAATGGAATCTTCTGTTCCGATTTGAAACATTTAAACTCGTTATATGAATCCGGCCGGTAATTCGGCATGTGTGAATAGAATACACCCTTTGTAGCACCCTCATTGTTGATAAACTTATCATCCTCTGAACGTAAATGCACGATATTATTTATTTTCTCGTGATCGAACACTGGTATGATGCTGTTTCGAATATTGGCTTCTGAAGTAATGGTCAAGAAAAAATACAGCTGATATAAAATAAAACAAACAATCATGCAAAACGTCAGGATGATAATATTTTTCTTCTTTTTTATGCCCATCTTTGCTTATATTTTAAATTATAAACACCTGCCGATATTTAAGTTTTCAGAATGTTATATTGACAGTTTAAGTTAAGACATTTTAACATTTTTCACCGGAGTTTTTAATACTTGTTTATAACCTTATAATTTTATTTTTTTTTCTTCTTTCGTGGCCAGACACGGTTTGTGTATTTTGCCAATTTCAAGTTTAAAACCTTATAATTAAACTTTAGTGATTAAGTTTTACATCATAGATAATAAATAATAATACCACTATAATGCATCATATTACACATTGCACAGATTTACATGAACAATAGAGATGAAAAATGAACAAATCAACAAAAAGCCGAATCATTAGCTTTCAACTTCATCATTTTGACATTTCCAAAGCAAAGAGCACTTCGAGCAAGGCAAGTATTCTGTGAAGCAAGTACAGGGAGCAAGCCTTTTGGTTTAAGTAGTTATTTCTAATCTATGGTCCAAGTGCTAAACACATACCACAAAGTACTAAGAGATACTACGTAACAGACGGTCATGTTACCTACATCGACGCTGTATCATTGCAAAGTTAGAAGATGATAGTTGATACTTTTAATTGTTTGGAACTTTATGGTTTGCGCAATTTTGCATATTATGACAGCATTCAGTCCGTGCTATATATTCATATTTATATATAATTTTCAAAGGTATGTTTATTGTACCCTGATATTTTCCTACTAGTTATATTTGTAATATTATCTATTCTGTGCTAGTTGCTCCTTCCTACACTTTATTATATGGGGCGTTGGTAAAGAAAAACAGAAACGAGCAAATGAGTCAATTGTTTTTAATATGCATATTAACGCATCACTAAAAAATGTTAGAAATAGTGTTTATGGCACACAAACAGTAAATACTTTTTTAGTCACACTATCTATCCATTCGGTCCTATAAAAGCTTTTCACAGTTATCACATTTTAAGGTGAAGCTTCATGACCCGCCTAACGCAAAAATGGCCTAAAGACTTTTTTGTTCATCGAAGAAAAAAAAAGGCATTACGGAAAAAGAAAGACAACACCAGAGCCTTCGGCCAAAGAGAATGCCTTCGGCTGGCATTCTGAAAATTTTGAAATAAATTTCCGAAGACAATTAGTGCGTGGTAATTTCCTAAAACTTGTTGCAGGAAATACGTGTTTTTGAAAATGCCTTACAAGTTTGAGAAAAAAATGTTTGTTATTTAGAATATCCATTACATGTCCAAGGATTATATGGAAGTGTTTTGTTGAATTTTATATTTATGAGAACACTGTGAACGGTCAAAGTCAAGGTAAAATTTGTCCAAAAAAGCTGATTTTTGAAGGCTTGTACAAAGTTGGAATCTCAAAATTTTACATTTTTGCTCCCACGCGACGGAATCCTAGATATAGAGCACATGATACCTATTTGCTCAAAACATCTAAAGAAAAATTTATTAGGACACTAATCACGTACGAGCGTTTGTATGGAAAGTATGGCATGTAGCAGCCTCTTAACCACTGATTCCGTGCTTTCACAGGAAATCTATGTAATTTAACACCCTGTCATTGTCTATCACGCTTAGTAACACCACACTTACAAATAATTTTGTTTTGCGATAGTCAAGTCACGTTATTACTGAATATGTGGACGCAAAAACTTCGCATCGACAGCGACACCTTACCTCCTATATACTAATGTACTCTGTGCACCTCACACGACACACAATGTGGCCGCCGGCACCGGGCAGCTACTCTGTGGGGCAGAGACGCGGAGGCCGGGAGTGGCGGCGGCAGCCGGCTGGAGTGAAGAAAGAGAGGAGACGAGGCACTAACGTCATCTTCTAAGTTTGCAACACAGATACAACACAATTACTTATGGCTTTACGGCTATAGCCTATGCCCTATAGCTTTTACTAATATAGGCGTTTTGACCTAGCTACATATTACTGATCTGTGGTTTTGATAAACTGAGATAGGTATTACCAAAGGGTATTACACACAGAGTACTTTTATATATACTGTATTACATTATACGTATCTAATCTAGCTACATATATACTAAATCTAATCTGTGATCTAAATTGCGACTTATCAAAATATAGCTATATTTTGATTGCTTCCAAAATTACTGTTTTAAGTTAAATGAATTAAAATGTGTAGGATATCAACAGGATAAAGTTAAAAACAAATGTATAGTCATGAGTTTTCTCAAAGTAGACCGCCAGGGTGGCTCTTCCGTTGAGAAAAAGGAAGGTAACGAGGAAAACAATGAAGATCTTGAGGTATTTCTAGTAGTTTACATCAGAAAATAATAACTATAATCTCCATTACACGTAACTTTGATTAGTTTCTTGGCTGTAATTTCTAATTTCTTTCAAACTATGAATAATATTTATAAATGACTAGGAGTAAAAACCTTGACTTTTCTGCTTTACAACCCAGTGGCCCAGTGAGCCCAAGTAATAAAGTAATATTTTTTAATGACATTGGCGATATTGTGGTGACAGAAGCCAGGAAATAAAGAGTTGAAGATTGAATAATTTTATAATGGTCCATTGTAATCCAGCCAGTAATAAAAATTGTTTTTTTTTTAAATAAAATTCAAATTGGTCAATGCCCATAATATACATGTGTTTCATAAATAAATTTGGGTTAAAATTTCCATTATGGGCCGTCGATTTAGGGGGGGGCGGGGGGCGGGAGGGGGAGGGGGGGAGGAAGTATACCCCCCTGTACCATCCCCACCCCGCGCAACCCCATGGTTATGGATATATCCATGGTTAAAGTTTTGAGGTTAGAATACCTTTTTCCATAAATATCCATCGATTTATGGGGCGGGGAGAGGAGGGCGGGAGTAGGGCTACCCCCCCTGTACCCCCCCCCCCTCCGCCAGTATATTGTGTTACAGTATTTTATTTTGTATTTTCACTGTTCTAACCTAACCTAGTGTTCGGAGCCAGTATATTGTGTTACAGTATTTTTTTTTGTATTTTTACTGTTCTAACATAACCTAACCTAGTGTTCGGAGCCAGTATATTGTGTTACAGTATTTTTTTTTTGTATTTTCACTGTTCTAACATAACCTAACCTAGTGTTCGGAGCCAGTATATTGTGTTACAGTATTTTTTTTGTATTTTCACTGTTCTAACATAACCTAACCTAGTGTTCGGAGCCAGTATATTGTGTTACAGTATTTTTTTTTGTATTTTTACTGTTCTAACATAACCTAACCTAGTGTTCGGAGCCAGTATTATTGTGTTACAGTATTTTTTTTGTATATTCACTGTTCTAACATAACCTAACCTAGTGTTCGGAGCCAGTATATTGTGTTACAGTATTTTTTTTTTGCATTTTCACTGTTCTAACCTAACCTAACCTAGTGTTCGGAGCCAGTATAATGTGTTACTAGATGAGGAAAGCACAGAAGAGGTGGCCGTAACAAGCGGCTCATCTGAGTCCAAAACTTGCACATCACTCGACTCTTCAGACACAGAAGCATAGGGCTTCGGAGACGCCATGGTATTCAAACGTTGTAGGGCTAACAAGAGTACGTAAAACGATCTCAACTGCAAGGGCAACAAACGATGACTGACACTGACAGCTAACAGATAAAAAGACGCTATAAAACAAAATGGCGTCGCTTCACGTTCCATTCCACAGTATAAACATAAATTCACAAAAGTCAATGTAATTGTATAATACAGCACGGGTTATTGTACACATTAATTACACACTATTTAATAATTGAAAATAAAATAAAATTATATTTAAGAAAAACGAAAACATAATATTTAATAAAATACACGTCTACCACCAACGGAACGTGAAATGTCAACTTTGACGTCTACCATGACAGTTTATCCATAAAAATTTGCAAATGGCGTGTTATTTTCCAATTTATATCGAAACTTTAAAAAATTATATCTCGTAAACCGTGAATTTGCGCACATTGAGATATTTGTAAAAAGCTTTCTATTTAAGAGTACTATCTACAGTAAAAAAGTGAACTTCCAAATCGACGGCCCATAATGGAAATTTTAGCCTAAATTTGTTAATTAGATGGACAATTCAAAAACTATCCTGATAAAAATTGCAAATCTGTATGCGGATCAGTTGATGAGCGACTTGGTGTTGGAAGTGGGTGGAGTTAGTTATCCTGCGCACAGGCTTATACTATGTGCTGGCAGCGAAGTCTTCCAGGTAAGAAACAGCTTACTAGCTAATAACAGGGCATACTCATTTTTAACTAACAATTTAATTAAAAATTAAATATAATAAACGGAAAAATAAAAAAAAAATTACGTTTTTTTTGTCTTAGTTCTGTTAATTGGTCATCTTCTCATCACTGCCATCTTTTTACGGTCGTCATATTGCATCCGCTAAATGATGGGTCCGCTGTTGGAGGAAAAGAAACCTTTAGACAATCTAAACTCAAGTTTAGTTCTAGAATGAAATCTCTACTCAGATCTAGTTTTAAGCAGAGATCTGTGACCGAGCGTCGTTACAGAAGAGGGGTTGTTTCATAAGTTCAGTTTCTTCAGTTGTGGTTGATTCACTAATGCCTTTTATCAATATCAATAATATTTTTAAAGTTAATTCAAAAAGTTCTATTAAGTAGAAAGATTAACAAATTTTTGTGCATAAAATAATTCAGGAGCATATTTTTAAAAACCATGGTGATTTAAAAAATTCTCACATAAGTAATGGACACTTTTTGAAATAAACATCCGTACATATAATATATAAAAAAAAATGCACAATGTCGGTGTGAGGAGCTACTTAGTAAAAGATTAATGAAGTACATACATTATAATTTGAAATTGTATTTAATTATATGCTACATGCATAACATGTATGTTTTAGATTATGCTAATGAAAAGAGAATGGACTGAATGGAGAGAAAGCCATGTTGTGCTGCAAGAGACACCAGCTGCTGCTTCTGTCTTCCCTATATTTTTAAAGTAAGTATTGCTGATGTGAATCTATCTTTTTATACTATAATAAATATAAGCAGTCATCCATTAATTACGTGAGGAGTTTAGGGGGGAGGATGTCAAGCCAAATCTCACCGAATCTCACGTGGGGGAGAGGGGGCTCAGCAAACATCATGTAATTCTTTTTCAGTGTAAAACTGCAAGAAGAATTTATTAAATTAAGAAAAATACGTTTCTCCACTAAAATACTCTACGAACGCTGCGGCGTACGGCATATTTGCACTAAAACATTTATTTTGAGAAACCTCACGTGAGATTAGGGAGGTGGAGGGGGTCGAGACAAATCTCACAACATCTCACCAAGGGGGGAGAGGGGTCCAAAAATTGCCAAAATCACCTCACATAGTTAATGGATATCCCCTAAGCTGTGGCTTTAAACAGGTGTCAAACTTCTCAAGTGCCAAGTACTAGGTATAAACAGTTGTTAAGAAATAGTAACCATGATCTATGAATGATTAATAGCCTAATACCATAAAAATATTATTTTAAGAAAACCAGAATACGACCGTACTTTACGGAATAGGGACACTACACAAGCAACGTGTGGACCGGCTGGTTTCAATGAGTTCAATGAACTTGCGCCACGTCAAAGGCCTGGCGGCGTTGACAAATTTCTGACTGCAACATCCCTGAGCCCAGCCCTCCTGTACCTCATTGTGTGATTTTTTTGTAAATAAAGCAATGATTGATTGATTATTGTTGCAGATATTTTTACACAGGCCAGTTGCGGATATCATGTCAGACTGCGCTTCCAGTCCTCTCACTAGCTGATAAATATAATGTCACGGTATGCTTTTTTATATACTAAACTAGCTGGGCCACGCGGCTTCCCCCACCTAGCTTAAGTTACTCCTTATAACATCCAACTGCTGTCGGTGAAAGGCCCGTTAAAATCGATCCAGCTGTTTCGGTGGTTTGCCGGAACAGACAGACAGACAGATAGAAAATATTTAAAAATGTGTTTTTGTTATAAGTATGTACTCTATACTTTCATATTATGTATTTAGTAAAAAGCTGTTATTTTAACATTACAAACAGACACTACATTTGTATAGATTTTAGAAATCCCTTGAGGAAAACCAACAAGGTGGAGGTTTTCTTAGTGGTCCAGTAATGTAAATAAACTTGACGGCTCAAAAGTAATGACATATATAGATAGAAATTCAAATTCGAATCATGTCATTGGTTTAGCGATCAGATTGCTATTGCTGTCATTGGTGGGCATCTGCCGAGTTTGTTGGGATAACTTTAGAGAACCAGACTGTAGGTGAATTATAATGGTCAATTTTATCGCCATGCAAAATTTGATTTTAGTATGTTTTATATTGCATACAAATATAACTTTATTGTGTAACAAGTAGGACGTTTATCGAAGTAACGCATGGCAATGATATCGACTTTTATACCGCAGCGAACATAACTAAATACCTCTAATCGGTAAAGTAGCACAATTAAGGTTCCCTACAGTCATTAAAACTTTGAATCTCAACAACCAGTAAAGCATAAGTACTTCCATTCCAGGACTTGGTGTCCCTGTGCCTTATCTACATGGCGGAGCACGTCCCGCTGGCTGCCAAGCACGGACAGATCATTTCCTGGATGCAGTACACCATGGCCTGTGGACACAATAAAGTGGCTAAGGTAACAGCACTAAGGCTAAGATTCAGAGACGATTCTAAGGCTGAGAAATAAAGTAATACTCCACCAAAAGGTTAAAGTAATACCACCATCTCTTAGAGCAGTATTACTTTAACTTTACAATGAAAAATCGTACTACAATTTTCAATGTAAGGTTAACGTAATACTGCTCTAAGAGATGGTGATTGGTGGTAGGTCTCCTGGTCCTATAGGTCACACTTAGGCTGAGATTCAGAGACGAATCTAAGCGTGGACTCACGCTTCCATATGTCAAAACTGTATTTAATTTATTTTACGAATTTTCATTTAATTTACTGGCTAAATGGCTGCCGTGTGCAGATGTGCCAGAACTTCGTGAAGTGGAACCTGGAGCGCGTGTGGAGCGACAACGAGCTGGGAGAGCTGGACCCCGACACGCTGGTGCAGCTGCTGCAGCAGAGCGACCTGGTGCTCTACAACGAGATGAGCCTCTACCAGTCAGTGCACACTACTGCTTCTTCTCCTTTTTTTTAGTTTCTAAATAACTGTGCCCCGCGGCTGCACTCACGTATCCATTCGTTTCCTACGTCCTCTGTATCCATTAACCCATTCATGGGTCATAACTCATAACTATCACATCATATCCTGAAAACTAAGAAACAATTTTTGCATGGCGATTTTGGTAAAATACCAGGGCCCCGATCGCGCTAATTTGAAATGACAGCGTACGGTTATTGTTTAGTTGCAGTTTGATTCCAACTGTAGTTTAGTTTCGGTTCAACTGTGTAGAATTCGGTATTGCGCTAAAGTCCAAACACCAACCGTTTCAGAATCGTGACTGACACGTTACCACATGTTGGTTATTAGAGATGTAATTATTGGATAACAGCTATTTGAGCTACAAAATGCTAAATCGAGCATCGATTGGACATTTTAAACTGGTACAACTCTAGTTTTGGCAGCTGACAGCGGGACATGGCGACCAAAGAGAATATATAATCCCGGCTGAAAAAATAATAAATAAATATATACTCTTATATACTCTTTGAATCCCGGCTGATGGCGACTGTCAAATGCAAAATATGCAATATAAAAAACATTTTCTATCTTTTCAAGCGTTTATTATAAAAAAAAACTGAGTTATGAAGTGTTTGGTTGGTGATGAAGTGTAGATACGCAGACACATTATGCCCAGAAAGTACTTGCTTTACAGTTGTGATTATAAACACATTTAAAATATGTATTTACTTCCGGAGTTAGATTATTTTAGTTGCGAAATGTTTTCGATGATAGAAGAGCGCCGCAGATGAACAACAGCGCATCAGCTAGAGCTCATGATAGAGCTTATAGAAGGACACCCAGTTCTGTTCTTGCGCTGCACCGCATCCTAGCCGTGTGACGCCGCCGCCGCCGCCGTTGCGCGGCGCCCTCGTTCAGTCAGCTCTCGCGAGACGCCTCCACTGCCGTCAATGGATTGTAGGGGAAGTGTGCTCTGTTTGTTATATTATGCAGCACACAGCATGCATTCTTGCAACAGCTGCCGCCGCATAATGCAGTTTTCTATGTACTAATAAACACCTGCAATGAAACACTTTTTGTATTATTAAATGCCGATGCAACCAAAACCTAAAACAAAATCAATGTTAGATACCTATATATGTTGATAGCACAAGTATAATATTACTGTAATATAAAGTAAGCTTTGCCTATCATTGTAGGTATAACCTTAACAATGGCTAGCATAATGTTCAAAGGAAACCAACCAATGTTAGATGTTGAGGTATCGTCTTAGTGGTATTCCACTCATCAAAAATCTTTGTCAAAGTTGCATTTGATCAAATAACTTGGATGATTTCATCAGTTTGTTCAGTTTGTAGGAACATCACAGTTTGATCAAAGATTATGACAACGATAATAGCAGCATTAATGGTCCAAAATCCAACTACGCAAAACACTGTGCAAAAATTACTAATCAAACTTGGACAAAGATCTTTGACTAGCGGATTGTAGACTAGTTAACATAACCTTACCTTGGTTTCAACATCCAAACCATCAGAACGTATATAGCGTGAACGGCATATGAGTAGTCAAGTCTGTGATTAATTGGCGAGTAAATTCCTTAGACAGTATGTATCGTTTTGCAAACTGCCTATCATTCATATTATAAAATCCACACATAAGTCTTGCACTTGTATTTTTCTTTTTCGGTTAGACCCGAGAAACCGCTATATCGAATTCATGGGCCTTCTCCAATAAATCCAAATACGCAATCATCCTACGTATTAAAATTTTTACTGTTTTCGATGAATTTACAATCAAAATTATTAAATTACAACAGAAACGCTCCGACAAAAGTTGCCTCTTTCTAACTTTGTTACAACCGTTCATTTGACAGCGTTTGTTGTCGAGAAACGTCTGAACTTTTGGTAAAACTATTAGCGCGATACGAAACGGTCAAAAAGTTGTAAAACGGTTGTGGTTTAATAACGGTTTGGTTGATAATTTTTAACGCGATTGCCCTCCAGCAGGGCAATCGCGTTAAAAATTATCAACCAAATCGCTACTAAACCACAACCGCGTCACAGCTTTATGACCGTTTCGTATCGCACTAATAGTTTTTCCCAAAAGTTGAGACGTTTCTCGACAACAACTGACAGTAAACGCTGTCAAATGAACGGCAATATCGAATTCCAGACGCCTGAACCGAAACTAAACAACAGTTGGTATTAAACCACAACCACACCAAAACTGTACGCTGTCATTTCAAATTAGCGCGATCAGGGCCCAGGTCGATTGACAGTTAAATGCAATGAAAGTTAACGATAACTCGACTTCTCACGTCTAACGATCATTATATAGCCTAAGTAACTCATTGTAACATTAGCTATCTGCCAGTGAAAGTCCCGTCGAAATCGGTCCAGCTGTTTCGGAGATTACCGGGAACAAACATAACAGACAAAAATTTTAAAAATGGTTGTTTTGTTATACGTATCGTATATACTTTCATATGCATTTAGTAAAAAGCATAACGCCGGCTCATAACAATTGCAGTGCCACTCAGAACTTTGAAACGCAAAGGCCTGCGCGGCACTGCAATGCGCTCGTTAGCCTGAGACATTAGGTATTAAGTCTCATAAGCCCAGTAATTTCACTGGATACTCTGCTCATCAAACCGGAACACAGTAATGCTTGCACACTACTGCTTGGCGGCAGATTTCACAAACAAAGCGGTGGTAACAACTTAGACGGACACTCGCGGAGTGGTAAACTTATTGCTATTCCAGGTTAGTGGTGCGATGGTTGCAGAAGCAAAGGGAAACTCTGAAAACCAGCGGCCTCAATGAGGCAGAGATGAAGGCGCACTGGGAGTCCCTGGTGCCTGCTGTTTTTGCCCATGTTAGGTATGCACTGCAGAAACATGTTAAAATATTTTTTATTACACTACAAGTGGATACGAGCTGGTCTTTTGCTAATAGTAAGCGTAACACTCTATAATAAAGTGCCACCCAGAACATTAAAACATAAAGGCCTTTGTGGTGTGGAGTGCGCTTGTTACCTCAAGACATCAGGTCTCATCAGTGATTATCACATAAATAAAATAATTGGCATCCAATAATGGTAGCGATCACATATATAGACTCTGACCCCTAACTAGGATTCCATACGTGTTAGGAACTACGTTGACTGTTGACGATGGTCCCACAATACCCAGACAAGGAACAAACACTTGTTTTTTTAGGTGCTTAAAATTGTCCATCCCAAGAATCAAAACTTAAAAGCCACCTGTATCTGCAGAAAGTTCATTGATCTATCAACAATATATAAAAAAGAGTATGTTGCCATTCCAGGTTCCCGATGATGTGCCCTAACCAGTTAGCGAAGTTACTTCTATGCCCGCTGGCACAGGAGCACAAGGACTTCTTCATGGAGAGGATGGCCATCGCTATGAGCTACCAATCAGGTCCAAAACACATTATTGTTTTCCTTGCTTCCAGAGTGGTCCACAACTGGAACCGACTACCAGAGGATGTTGTGTCTGCATCCTCAATAAACTGCTTTAAGAATAAACTTGACAACTGGTTATGAACAAACAATACTTCCTTACTACAAAAGTGAACAATCATGTCTTTCAACACTGTGTAATATAGACATATCAGCACATGTGCTGCTCGTCTATAATTAAATAAATAAAATTGCTTGAGCTTGGATCTGACATAAAGGCTAAAGATGGCTTTCAAGGCTACCAGGAGAATCATCAAGGTCGACGTGGGTACCATTGAACCGTCATCGGTTAAAAAATTTGATGTAAACCAATAATTGTTATATAACCCCCACTGCAGGCCAGTACGAGCGCGTGTCGTCGGTGCAGGGCACGGAGGCGGGCCGCGCGCAGTTCACGCCGCGCCTCTACACCGAGGACACGTGGGGCTCCGTGCTCGGGGTCGACAACTTCCACTCGCTGCCCTGCTACCACACCAGGACCTTCATCTTCTCCTCCAGGTAACTACACCGAGGACACGTGGGGCTCCGTGCTCGGGGTCGACAACTTCCACTCGCTGCCCTGCTACCACACCAGGACCTTCATCTTCTCCTCCAGGTAACTACACCGAGGACACGTGGGGCTCCGTGCTCGGGGTCGACAACTTCCACTCGCTGCCCTGCTACCACACCAGGACCTTCATCTTCTCCTCCAGGTAACTACACCGAGGACACGTGGGGCTCCGTGCTCGGGGTCGACAACTTCCACTCGCTGCCCTGCTACCACACCAGGACCTTCATCTTCTCCTCCAGGTAACTACACCGAGGACACGTGGGGCTCCGTGCTCGGGGTCGACAACTTCCACTCGCTGCCCTGCTACCACACCAGGACCTTCATCTTCTCCTCCAGGTAACTACACCGAGGACACGTGGGGCTCCGTGCTCGGGGTCGACAACTTCCACTCGCTGCCCTGCTACCACACCAGGACCTTCATCTTCTCCTCCAGGTAACTACACCGAGGACACGTGGGGCTCCGTGCTCGGGGTCGACAACTTCCACTCGCTGCCCTGCTACCACACCAGGACCTTCATCTTCTCCTCCAGGTAACTACACCGAGGACACGTGGGGCTCCGTGCTCGGGGTCGACAACTTCCACTCGCTGCCCTGCTACCACACCAGGACCTTCATCTTCTCCTCCAGGTAACCCGCCAAAGCATCCTGGGAACTGCGATACTGAAGTAACCAGGTTGGCGAATCATGCTCCCTGGAGAACAGATATAACTGAGGCAGTCTGGTCACAAGGAAACTGAATTAACACAGGCTGGGGGCATTCCGGTCATCGGTAGTGCGGAGTCATCCCTCTCTCCTTCCCTCTTGCATGGAGTGGTAGGGTCTGAGATTGGGACATTTGGAGGAGCAACACCGCATTGCACATTGCCCATAGTGGAGATGGGCATACAGGGTAGGATCCGAGGAGGAGTTTTGACTCGTGAGGCCCGAAAGGTAAAAAAGGGTTTGTTTGTTAGACTTTTCAGGCCTGATGCGTGTGGTGATCCTGTGCGGCTTTCTATCGGGGTTGGGGTCCCAAGAGACCAGCGCCGTGGGTAGAATCTAGTAACCTTCATAATTTATATTTGTTACAACATGTAATGGCAATAAACCTCTCTCCGCCTCTTCGCAGAGCGTCCATGGCGGACGTGGGGGCGCCGGACAAGCTAACGGAGTGGACGGTGGATCTGTTCCCCAAAGGAGTCTGGTTCAAGAAGAGCCTGCTCATCAACTGGACCGGCAACCATGACGTAAGGCCCACACGGTACAATATGCAAGTTAAGGCCATCGTGAGTCCTATTCATACGGGGAGAGGCGGAACGGTTGAGCTCACGAGAACTTGCTGCCTTGGGTCTTTGGACTTTGACTTATATTTATGTGTTTGATGTGTAGATCGGCGGTTCTCAAACGTAGGATATTTCGAGAATTGAACGTTCTGCAACAAAAATTATAAATTCAAACCAAACAAAAACGATTCCAAACTATTCGTTAAAAAATGTTGAAAAAAGACTATTAACAAAGAGGAATTCATTGTAATAACAAGTCGATGTTACAAAATTTACATAAAAAACACGACTGCCCTAGCCGTCACTCGGATGATATAAGGGGACGTCATGATGTAAGGATTATAACGATACCCCATACATCCAAATCAGTTCAGGCATGCAAAAGCTGTGGTGGAATAAATAAACTCACTTAGAGACATTTGTGCAATCGTGTAATAAACTAGTTTCTCGTGAGTTTTAGCCGTTTTGTATCCTCCAAAACATTACATTACTAAAATCCGTAAAGTAAAAATTGTACTAATATTCAATGTGCATGCATTTTATAAAAATAGTCACAGTATCAAATGTATAAGATCGAGATACTAACCCCCGAGAGATGAAATACTGTACTATCCGATCTCACACTGTATTGATTTTGCTATAACTTATATCAGCGTATCAGCGCACGGGGAATCGGCGCGAGGTGGTTGCTTAACCAATCAGAGCGCATGATGTCTAGGCAAAAATAGTGGAATTTATTTCGTGCAAACCAAACGTCACTGCATCTCTAGGGGTTATTTCCTCGATGTGTAGTAACAACTACAAGACACGGGCTTTTGCATGTTTCTGTATCTGTAAGTGTAGTTAGCCCAGCCACCCGTTTGCTATATTTGACACCGTTGTTGACGCCAGCAGATACCAGAAGTGGTGTTCCGTACAGTTCGCATCGCCATCACGTGCCAGAACTGCCCCGAGTATATCCTCAACGAGTACGGGGAGGTCAGCGGCCAGCTGGAGGAGGACGTGCGGGTTAAGGTACGTATCGTTGACGCACAATCTACTAGGGGTTTACTAGGTAGTAGGTTTATTGGGGGGGTAGGTTTGCTGGATGGTATGTTTACTAGGTAGTAGGTTTACTGGGTGGTAGGTTTACTAGGTGGTAGGACTAACTCTTCTGCGAGTGTCCATCTGGGTTGGTACCACCGCTTTGATCGTTAAATCTGCCAAGCAACGTGCAAGCATTACTGTGTTCCGGTTTGATGAGCAGAGCCCACAGATTATTTAGCCTGTTGATAGCTCATAAACACAAATCCTCATACAAACATATCTCACCGGCGCGGGCAGGGGGCGAGGTAATATTCTATGCTTGCAATTGGCCGATCATTTGGATGACGTAATTTAGTGATGTGGTACGACTACTACTGAACAGAATAATATCGATAAAATTGAATAGGTAGTTAGCATCGCATTCTTGATTCCCTGACATATACGATTAATAATAAATTATTATATGGAAAACCTAGACAATACATACTTACTTTATAAATTAATCTATAATACTACTTATAATAAAACTCCAGGTCACATTTTTTTTGGATGGCACTCCTATCTATACTGAAGCCAAAACTGTATTTTTATTTTTGTCTGTCTGTCTGTATTTTGGCCACGCATCACGTCGAAGCTACTGAATGGATTCCATGACTTGCGATGTATGGAACCAATTCTCTTTTTGAGTCGCTTCTATCCACTTTTCCTTGATTTCTGGGATGTCTGGAAATCTAACAACAAAAGGCAGAAATACTTTAAAAAAACCGGGAACCTACTTCGATGAAAATATCGCGATATATGAAAATTCAAGTACCATTTTTTCATCTTTAGATGATCTTCCATAAAATGTATATGGGACCACCTTGAGATGATACACTTTTAAACAACAAAAATAATTTTCAAAATCGGTCCACAATTGACGGAAAAATCAGTTAAAATACTTAAAAAAATACATACAGTCGAACATTTAACCTCCTCCTCTTTTTTCGAAGTCGGTTAACAAATCCAAACGAAAGGTTATTATTTTTCCAAAATAATTAATAATAGTATATATATTAATTGTAAAGTATACATTGAATATCGATAAGTTATAAGTCTGCACTCGTACTCGCAGTGGCGAGTAGTGCATTTACATAGTTCGTTTTCGCATGAGGGGAAGTTGTATCATTAGTCAACAGGATTTATAGTCTTTGGCAGAGCCAGTGAATTTACTGGGCTTATGAGACTTTATACTTAATGTCTCAGGGTAACGAGCGCTCTGCAGTGCCGCGCAGGCCTTTATGTTTCAAAGTTCTGAGTGGCACTGCAATTGTTATGGGCCGGCGTTATGCTTACTATCAGGCAAACGACCAGATCGTCTCTTTACCAAATAGAATAAAAAAAATAAAAAAAACATGTTCGCGTCTTAAATATCATTAGATTTGAAATGGTCACTACATAATGGAACAATAATTGGTTTCCAATAATGTTTGATGAGCAAAGCTTTGATCCACAATCCGTTTTTTCTCGTCAGAAGGGAGACGTGTGTACCTTAATTTTACACTAAATTGCTCTTTACAGAGTCATATTTTATTGTAAAGACGATTTTTTGTTTACTTACTAAAAATTTTATAATGAGGTTTCATAGTGAAACAACACCAGCTATAGTGCTCCCCATTAGTTTGAATACTTTAAAGTCATACTTACGAAAAGAAACTGTGTTTTGTGTTCTAGATCGGCATTTTAGTGTGGGGCGTGCAGAAGAACGTAGAGCACGTAGCGTCGGTCATCGAAAAAGTGCATCGATTCTCACCGCAGAACAGGTAAAAAAAAACAATAAATAAAAAATAATATTTATAACTATTACGCATAGATTAATTTTAAGGTTAAATGTTTACCATACAAACTTTGCATGACCTTCTTACGTGTCCTGCTGTTATTTTGAACTCATAATGACTTAACATAGCCCTAATTTAAGCTTATATAGCCGCAAAATCAGTAATATTATGATTTAATAGCCTGGAAGTACCTTTTTTTAGCCTAATATTTCGAAATATTTTACGATTGTAGTGGTACAATATTATATAGCACGCGCTCGTAGTGTGAGTTACATTTTCATGATGTGCGTGCAACGTGTGTTGTCAGATTGTGCGTGCAAGCGAGAATACATTACTTTGCGAGAGCAGAGCCGCGCTATATCGCAACGTGCGACGTTGCCGCTCCGTGTGACATAAAATCAAAACCACAAAAAACAACAATTCAAATAAGCGAGAGTTATACAACTCAGTGCTGCCAGACCTTGAGAATGTAACATTTTGAGTAACTTATGACATTATCGCGTAACTCTCCTGCTAGTATATGAATTTTTTATTTAGGACCTTTTCATAGAGATTACCATTAATTTGTATTATAGACGCGTTTGCTTAAAAAAAATAGGAGGTTTCAAGTTTATCAACAAAGAACACGTTCAGGGTGATGATGGGGATAATAAGTAATTAATTATTATCAAAGAAAATTTCCTAGCAAGCTTTATCGGGAAACACAGCTATGAGCTCAAGTGACTTAAATAACAATAGTATTTTTTATTTTACTGTAACAATACTCAGTACGCGAACCTAATCAACCAAGACACTACTTTTGGCCGCAGTAGACTGGCCAAATTGAATGTAACGTACTGGCAACACAAAATACAAATTTTGTTGTGTTCTCAGTTCGCAGTTTTTAGGTTAGGTTAGTGTTTGTATTTTGCAGCATAATGTTTGTATTCATCATCCAGCTGTTATAACAGCAAAATTAATAGACCTAATAGATCAAAACCGTGTTATAAAAGTCATTCTGTCCTAAAAGTAAACCGAAAATAGGTTCGTGGTCAGCTCAAGCGTTTCCATGGCGACGAAGTTTCGTAAGTATTGAACCTATGTAAACAAACATGCAACAATTTTTTTTAATTCTGAGATACTAAGGGCAAACATCTCGTGTCGCTAAGCAACTTATCCCACGAGATGGCGCTGTTTCTCCAAAAACATGTTTTTATTTATTTTACTCTAAGTAGCGAGAAATAAACTCATTTTAGGTGATTTTGCCGTATTATCAATTTGTTCTTAGCACATATCAAACATAGTTGAACCCATTAATAACTACACTTTTGAGAAAATGTTAATCAAAACCGCACTCCTGTATATGTAAATGAACGACACACACACATGCAAATGGGAAAACAGTATTATAGGTACCTATACTAAAATTGGCCGAAGTATAAAGCTACGAATTAGCGCAGTTGTCACTTGCGATTTGAAGAACCAGAGTTCGAATCTGGAATACTATAGTCTCATTTTGTGCTGAAGAATATTTTTTTAGACATTTTGGTTATCTATTGCACTTAGTAATAATAACAATTACCTAGTTTTTGTGCTAGATTGAAAAGTAAAATGAAAGACTAGGTAACGTTTAAAAAGATTTAATGCGTGTGTCCACTTTGGAGATCAAGCATGTCGCCTATTTTTGCTACTATAAAAGTTGTTTATTGTTATTTAGTTTGTTACATAGATTTTAGAATAAGTGAGACAACCACCGCCAGGATAAACTCTTCATCTCTCTCAATTTCTACTACTCTTGCGGGTTGGGCTGATGAGATAAAGCACTCCAAATAAAATCTCTTCATTTTGACTCTTAGCTGGCTCTGTACCTGGTAATAATAAAGTGTGTTTTTTTTATCTTCCCTCTTTGAATACAAGTGGATTTTATTTTCCTTGGCAGCGCTTTCGATATCTTCGATCAACCATCAACGAAGGAAAGCACTTTCATTCTAAAATCGCTTCTTCATTTGTAATCACGCCATCTGGGCTTGCTCCTAGAAACCCATATCCCTCGTTGATATAGAATCCAGAAGGACGAACTGCTTTTGAAAATGTTCAGCAAAACTAGTTCATTTTAGATTCATTTTGCTGACCGGACACCATATCAGTTGACAATTACTTCTTGGACGTTTTCAGGCATGGTTTGCTGTGTTACTGGTCTATTTTGTGTTATAGTCAACCTCAACACGGATCCGTCTTGATTTTCTAGCATTTTTTATTGTCAAAGGTAACACATCAGAACTTGAACTGGGTTTGACAAAAAAATCTAAGCTGAGCTTAGCTAAGATGTTTTTCGCCATGCGTCTTCCCGTCTGTAAAAATGAAATAAGTACCTGCTTAGTATCTCAGAATTCTAAAAATTTGTTCCATGTTTGTTTACATAGGTTCAATACTTACGAAACTTCGTCGCCATGGAAACGCTTGAGCTGACCACGAACCTATTTTCGGTTTACTTTTAGGACAGAATGAGTTTTATAACACGGTTTTGATCTATTAGGTCTATTAATTTTGCTGTTATAATAGCTGGATGATGAATACAAACATTATGCTGCAAAATACAAACACTAACCTAACCTAAAAACTGCGAACTGAGAACACAACAAAATTTGTATTTTGTGTTGCCAGTACGTTACATTCAATTTGGCCAGTCTACTGCGGCCAAAAGTAGTGTTGATTAGGTTCGCGTACTGAGTATTGTTACAGTAAAATAAAAAATACTATAAGTCACTTGAGCTCATAGCTGTGTTTCCCGATAAAGCTTGCTAGGAAATTTTCTTTGATAATAATTAATTACTTATTATCCCCATCATCACCCTGAACGTGTTCTTTGTTGATAAACTTGAAACCCCCTATTTTTTTAAAGCAAACGCGTCTATAATACAAATTAATGGTAATCTCTATGAAAAGGTCCTAAATAAAACATTCATATAGCAGGAGAGTTACGCGATAATGTCATAAGTTACTCAAAATGTTACACTCGCAAGGTCTGGCAGCACTGAGTTGTATAACTCTCGCTTATTTGAATTGTTGTTTTTTGTGGTTTTGATTTTATGTCACACGGAGCGGCAACGTCGCACGTTGCGATATAGCGCGGCTCTGCTCTCGCAAAGTAATGTATTCTCGCTTGCACGCACAATCTGACAACGCACGTTGCACGCACATCATGAAAATGTAACTCACACTACGAGCGCGTGCTATATAATATTGTACCACTACAATCGTAAAATATTTCGAAATATTAGGCTAAAAAAATGTACTTCCAGGCTATTAAATCATAATATTACTGATTTTGCGGCTATATAAGCTTAAATTAGGGCTATGTTAAGTCATTATGAGTTCAAAATAACAGCAGGACACGTAAGAAGGTCATGCAAAGTTTGTATGGTAAACATTTAACCTTAAATCTTAGATATTTTATGTAAACAAAGGGGTTGACAGAACGAAAAAATTGATAGACTGTGATTATAGACTGATAGATTGATAACTGTGCAATCCATAATTAGACGATAGACATTATTATTAATTGATTTTAAATTATAGCATGATAAACTTGAATTATTGAACAATTTTGAATGGATCGTTTTTGCAAGATTGTAAATTTAAACAAAACTATGATAAAAGGAAGTTTTTGTCGTGCAGTTATTTTTCTTAGACTGGGAACACAGCAGAAATTGGAAACATTTTGTGCAATCGCCGCCATTTTCTTTTTTTGTCTGTTGATCTGTTCCAATCTCCGAACTCGAGTGTGTATCTTGCTGCGTATGTGTTGTTGTTAAAGATCTTGTTATTTGTTTCTTGTTACGTTATAATTGTGCCGCGCGAGAGCAAAGCCGGGGGAAACAGAAACAAAAATATTTTTCGCAAATGAAAAATGTTTTGGGCAACTTACTGGCATGTCACTTTGACAGTGACTTTTCGTGACATTTCTTTGTTTACAAACAATATCTAATATTATGGAACAGGGTATAGTTTGAAATGCTTTAACATGAAAATGGTGTCTTCCTCTCCGCA
The DNA here is from genome assembly GCA_907269065.1 of Crocallis elinguaria. Lineage (NCBI taxonomy): Eukaryota > Metazoa > Arthropoda > Insecta > Lepidoptera > Geometridae > Crocallis > Crocallis elinguaria. Next base: position 19,543,051 of record OU026068.1, read on the forward strand.
GGGTTTTGAATATCGACGACGCGCTAGATTTCGACGAACTGAACCTGCCGCTGTACTCCCCCGCGCCCGCCTCCCCGCCCTACTCCACGCCCACGCCGCCGCCCGCGTACGTACTGCACACTTACACACTGCACACGTACACACTGTATTAAGGGGCAGAATACGACGCGCCGCTATCTTGCTCACACATCGCAACATTTTTGAAGATAATTAATTTAATGTTATTGTCAGCAACTTCACCGAATGCGATTTTTCATAATTGTATTAAAATATTGATTATATTCAAAAATGTTTAGATGCGCGAGCGAGAAAGTGGTGCGCAGTATCCTGCCCTTAAACGCAAGTTGTCAAGTATTAAGGACGAACTAGTCGTTCATTTCCCCATACAACCGTACTTGGGTGATTACTCCACTACTTGACGTTTTAAGTCCAAAATTAAGAATAATATCGATTTATCTCTTCGTTATCTAGGTCAGCCTGCTAATTATACAGAAAAAAAATAAGTGGCTTAAAAGTAATGAGCCTTCAAACATCTGTATTTTAGCACGTATATTAACGCAAGTTTGGACGTAAATAAATTACAAAAGGATTACGAAAACTCAAAAATAAGGTACATACTAACAAGCTTTAGTTTATTGACATTTCAAATAACTTTGGTCTGACTAAATACATTCAGTAGTTTTGTCGTAAAACCCCAAGCACCAGAAGCCAATTCGTACATTTTTGCGCGCCGGTTTTCGACTTTTCGGTTTTCGTCGCGACTTTACGAGAGTGTGTAATTGTGTATGTGCGAGCATTAGCCTCATACTACTCATCGCTGCAAAGTATTACCTTGTCCCACGAATGTTAGATGAAATAGCATGCATTTTAGCCGCGCCCACCGATGAGTTCGCTCCATGGACTAGTAGGCTCTTAAGCATCCCTTTTGCTCTCACACCACTTTATGTTTGTATGGTAAAATTAACACTTCGTATAAATATGTATATACATCACAAAAATTTCGCTTCCAACAGGATTCGAACCTGCGTCTTCTGGCTTGCCGGGCCAAACGCCTTAACCACTAGGCTATGGGAGCAATCAATGTTGGCTACGAAATTCTTGATATGATGTATTTCTTTTCGGCTTATAACTTCGTGTTTGAAATGAATACAAAAATATCACTTATGTTTCAGACTCTGCTCCAAATGTAAAGAAGAAGACGACAAAGTTCCAGACCCGAGCCATCTACTGGGGCCCAACCGAGACCAGCTGAGGGTGAGAATTGATAGATTTTTAATATTGCAATTCAGTGAGACAATGGTGTCAATACTGTCGTTTCAAGCCTGAACCTAATTAAAGTTTCGCTCTCTCTCTATCCAATATATAACATGAGAAAGAGATGGAAGATGTTTGAGTAATCTAAATTTAATTTTAGAGCGGTCAAATATTCTCCATCCTTGATAAATTAGACGCCACTAAATTCATTGCCGTTAAAACACTAAATATAAGCAAGTGGATTAATTCGTCAGGTCTAAAATATATTCCATCTGTTTTTCACGTCCTCATTTAGAGAGATTGAATTATGAAGAGATTGAACGGCTGGGCCGATTTTGACGGTACTTTCACTGGCAGATAGCTGATGTTATTCTTACTTAGGCTACTTTTATTCTAGAAAAGAAGGTTCCGATAAAAATAAAATCCAATATCTCCACGCGGGTGAAATCATCATGATGATTTATTTATACAAGCTGCTGTCCGCTATTTCACCCGCCACCATACCATAACCATAAAAATAAATTCCAATATCTCCGCGCGGTTGAAATCGCGGACAGCAGCTAGTATAAATAAATATAAAAATTAAATGTTATTCGTTTCAGATACAAGTAGTGATTGTGCCACTAACTGACTACTGCGTTGTGAGCGCAGACTAGCTGCACTGGATACGGCACGACGCGCGGCGTCGCAAACGCTGCGTGAGAAACGCTACGCTAACGCTGGACTACGGGACAATCGAATCGATATACCCGACTATTTGTCACTTTGCTAGTACTTTAATGCCCGTTTTCGAAACCTTAGGAGACGCCTAAATATTTAGGACTTAAATAAGTCCTAAAAGCTCTAAATAGAGCAAAAAATCGTTACACCAACCTTTCGAGCAGTTAACGTCTATAAACTGTTTATTAATAAAAGCCTAAAATACTACTTTTGACAGTTTATTAGTTCTCATATGCAACCACAGATGGCGCTAATTGTTTAGTTATCGTACAGCACTTTTGCAGCAACCAATGGCTGAGTGGTAACAAGATCGCTTTCTGATTCTCATAGGGTTCGATTTCTTCTATGAACTCGCTTTCGGCGAAGGAAAGCATTAATGTAGTTGATTTCATTGAATTGCAATCACCAAAATGATTTGCGTTTACTATGATAGACTTTCAGAGAGAATATTACTTAAAAGTGATGTGTACTCACTTTAAGTGGTAATTTCTTCTCGAACCGATTATGTATCAACATAATCACAAACCTCTAAATATTGTAAATAATAAACATTTAGTTAACGAAAGTGTTTTATTTGGCAATATTGTGACTGTGTTAAAATTGTTAATCATTGTTATTAAGGGTTAGAATTCGGCGCACCGCTATCTCGCTCGCCCGTCTTAACATTTTTGAAGATAAATAATCACTTAATGTAATTATGAAAAATCGCATTCGGTGAAGTTGCTGACAATAACATAACAACAAAGGTACGGCAAAAGTATCATTTTGATCCGATTAAGTTTTCATACATGAAAATGGGACAAAATAAAATCCCGTTATTAGGTTTGAAAACTTGTTCGGATCTGTAGGCGACGCACGTCACAGTACATATGAAGAAATGTATTTTGTTATTTTCTTTTACATTATTTTGATTTTATGTATAGCGTAAGTGCATAATATCTATTTGTTTTTTATTAAGCTAGTCTTACTTTTAGAACGTCTAGCGCCATCTGTTGGCAGTTTTTGATTTTGAAATGAAAATTGAATTTGGATGGTGCGCGTAGAAAATTGTTTTTTTTTTTTTTTGAGAATGTCGGTAGATATAGTGGTCGAGTAGCGATCTGGGACACGGCACGAATGGAATATAAAAAATATTTGATTTCTTAGTAAAATACAGTGTTTAGAAGCAGTGTCAACAACTATACGCACTTTCCAATACTCTTGTTACAATACACGCGCATACTTTCATTCTAATCCCTTATAGGATCAAAATGAAATTTTTGTTTAACCTATGTAATGTTATCGTCAGCAATTTCACCGAATGCTATTTTTCATACCTATATTAAGTTTTGTTATCTTCAAAAATGTTAAGTTGCGCGAGCGAGATAGCGGCGCGCCGAATTCTGCCCCTTAAGGTTGATTCTTATTTCGATGTATTTATTCATAAATTTGTATTTTATTAAAATTTTATGTTCTTTCGAGTGATGGCCGACAAAAATCTATTCAAAATTCGAAACAAGTTGTTTAAACCACAGACTATATAATAGTTTAAACTCACTAAAAATGTTGCCAGTACTCAGAGGTTTATTTTAGAGGCACTGTCGTATTAGGCGGAGCAGTAACTAGCAGTGGCATTGCCTTTTTAACAAGACAGGGCAGTGTTGCCTGTGAGTGTTGCGCTACAAAGCATAGACGTTTTCTACTAAAGATCTTCGCCCTTATTCATAAAAGCTCAGTAAGGTAATCTATGATTTAAACTGCTCTGTCAACTTCTCTTTGACGGAAGCTGTTACGCGTGAAAACGAGACAAAACACTGATTAGTAATTAAGTTACGGAACGTTTACTCGTATAAATAAGGGCTCTTAACTTTAACTTTGTATACAACTAGAATGGTTACGCTGTTTTATCTTTATTGTCTAATCGAAAGAGACAAAACACTGTCAACATTAATAGTAGATATTTTGTAGTTGCTTTTCCGCCTAGTGCGACTGTATAAGTCTTTACTTCCTAGGTTAGTCTTGTTAAGTTTATATCAAGTGACATAATAGACTGGTACAGTTTTCTTAAATATTGTATAAAAGCAGTATTAACTTTGTAAACTTTCTCGACGGAAGCGCAGCTGTACTACTGTGTACTTTATAACAGTATTTACTGTTTGGTAACATGTAGTATTATGACATTTTAATAAATAATTTAATTTTATGATTACATACTTTAATTTGTATTTTATGTGTCCCAAAAAAGTAAGTATAATAAAGAAAACATTTGTTTTGCCTGAACCCAATTTCATTCCATTAGGTCTTGGCAGATAACCAGATTATCTCAGAAATGGCTCAGCACCGGTTTGTACAAGGCACACCTTTTTTGTTTTTAATGTTATTCTTTTCTTGGGACTTTGAGTCGCTTTGCGACTATGTCAGCCCCGTTACATCTTACATGTAATTAAAGGCACATCTTTATAAATAAATAAAATTGAAGTGTCCGTTTGTAATATCAAGATAACAGCTTTTTACTAAATATACATGAAAGTATATACGGTACCTATAACAAAAACACAATTTTTAAAATTTTTGTTTGTGTTTGTTCAGGGTAACCTCCGAAACGGCTCGACCTATTTCGACAGGACTTTCACTGGCCAGATAACTGATGTTATAAGGAGTAACTATCGATACGTGGGCGAAGCCACGGGACACAGCTAGTCCATCATAAGATAGATGAAAGATAATATTTTTTATTCTATTTTAGGAAGGATTTAACAAAAAAACGTTTTATGTACGCAAATAAAATGTATTCGATAAAATGGTCGAAACACTGACAATATAGACAAAAAACTACATAAAATATGAACGTAGTCGAAGCACAATCTCAACATTTACATGCCAAAGCAAAATTTGGAAGAAACATTTTCGTAAACATCAACTTATATACTAAAATATTAATGGAATACAAAGCAATGCTTAGACGGTAACCATCTCCATTCCTTGAGCATTTATATACAGGCTACAGATTCGGTGGCGCGGGACTTCGAGCGTTTAGATTTGCGTAGAAAATAAAGCTTTTCAAGTTTGTGATACCTGCATTGCGGGCAGTAAGCAGGGACGAAGACGTTCTAGTGGTAACTAGTTCCAGCTGATACGCGTCAACTCATTTCCAAAGACTATTGTTTAACTTAGAAGAATTAGTATTAATTACTTTTGGATGTAATGTTAATGTTGATTTGCAAAACCGCATATATCATCTTCAAAAAAAAAAGTTCTTCCACTGAGTTTAGGAATGTGTAAACTGAAACGCACATTGTTAACACTATAAAATAGAAATATTTAACCAACGTAGCCACCTCGTAAAATTCGAAATAGGAAATTGAGCTTTTATGTAGCGCCCGCGCCTCCGATAACGCAGCCTTATAATTATTAGTCACTTTCTGACAATTTGACTTAATCTTAATAATATTCTGCATAATATACATAAACGAAACTAAGTTTCGGGATTATGGAGCATTATAAAACGTAGCGGGTAGTTCAACTACGACACAATTGACTGGGTACAGCAATATAAGAGTAAAATAACTTTACCACCACGAAAGTCTCTCACTGGATCAATCTTAGTTCAGTGTCACATAGGATTTGGGGAGCCCAGGCAAAGCTAATCTCAGATGGCGCCACCATCGCTGGTTTTTTTTTTTTTTTTTTTTTTTTAATCCAAAATAGGCTAACGTTTGACCACAATCTCACCTGATGTTAAGCGAAGATGTGGTCGACGATGGAGCACGCTTGCCTAGAAGAAACCTATTCACTCTCGACTTGAAAACTCCCAAATTATAGCTATTGGGAAACACAGAGGCTGGCAAAGAATTCCACTCCTTAGCCGTACGTATAATGAAGGTTGAAGCAAAACGCTTGGTACGGACAGGAGGGATATCAACCATATATGGGTGACGCAGTGCCGTGCCTCTAGACGTCCGTTGGAAAAATGGAGATGCTGGAATCAGGTTGTGTAATTCATTGATGTTTACTGAGGGTTAATGAATTAAAACTATAACCAGTAAACAAGCTCGCGTCTTAAAAATCATTAGAGTTGAAATGGTCACACCTAGAACCTAGAAGGATATTTGGTTTCTAATAATTTTTGATGAGCAATGCTTTGATCCAGTTTCCGTTTTTTCTCGTCAGAAAGGAAACCTTTATTTTTACACTGAATTGTACTTTACAGAGGCATACTTTACTGCAAAGACGGATTGTTTGTTTACGTACTAAAATTATTTTACTATGGAGTTTCATAGTGAAACAACATACACCAGCGATAATGCGCCACCTAGCGGGATAAATAAGCAATGTGGCTCCCCATTAGGCGACAGTGGATATCACATCAAGCGAAAAACCGGCTCGACTCTAAAGTGTAACAATAATAATTATTATAGAATCGACTTTTATTATACAGGCTGACCCCGGATGAAAAGACAAAGACATGATAATACATATTCCCAGGTAACGTACATATAAAAAACACCAATCTACCAAGAAATTTTTAATGACACGCATGAAAAAGATTGAAAAATTGTGGACTCGTATTATGAATCTGTCTAAAACCAGACAAGCTCAAGGAAATTCAATTGACGGTTATAGGCTAGCTTTGTACGCCAAATGGAAGATTTTAATAAAAAAAAAAAAACTACGCAGTGTCCCTTGACCACTGACTGGTTGTGTAGACGTTCTTACGAAGTTACCAGGCATTTCAATTTACGGCGTAAATTGACTGTTACTGCGAGCGGGGGCAATGACTATTGATACATGGCAAATAGAGGTACTTAAGGTCCGTATTGCCACGTGGCTAGTATCAAAACATATTGTTTTTATGGATTAATTTGGTAGGGTTCATTAATTAAATACATGTTTTTACACTTTTAGAACGAGAACTGAGTACCGACTACCCTTTATGAATAGGTATGTACAATGTTTCACCAGTCAGGCTGTATAATTATGTAAGATATAGATGATAAAATGAAATTATTTCCAATCAACTAATATTTATAATATTGAAACTTAGGCCCAATATTTAATCGTTGAATTTTATATATCAAATACGTGGCGAATACATTGTTAAAATTAAAATATCACTTGCATCATTAACTAGTGAATTACACTTAAGTACTTACTTTAAGTACACAGAAATGCATATAGGTAGTATTTTATTTTCAGTTAATAATCTCAGCTAATTTTTTTAGATGGACAGATAATACGAATCTCGAAACTGTCCGCAGATGTAAAATGGTAACGAAAACCAAAATGTTAAATTGCTTTTTGGTACCCGCAGTCTTAAATTACTTACACAATAAACGATTAGTTAAAATGTCTTTTTAGAAACTTTTATTGTCCACGATACATCATTCGAAAAATACTTTCGGTTAGTTTTTTAAATTTATTTTTTTTATTATCAAAAAGTACAGTGTCTTACTCTTTATCACAGCGCTGTTGTTTCAACGATGACTATGAGTGAGATGTGTATATAGAGCCTAAAGTTGAATACATGATTAAAAAAAACTGTATACTAAAACTAGCAAGCATAAAGCGATCCATCTAAACATTTATTAATTCCTATACACTCGATTATGGATCATATCGACTATGGAATAAGGAACAATAAGTTCTAAATACGTGGTTTGCTCCCGACGCGGTTTATGAAGTGACTTGTTAAAATGGTGGTCCTTATGTAGGTAGTCATAGGAGGAGATCCTTTGGGAAGAGGTTCATGGAAGCGTAGTCCTCAAGTACCTGTGAAATTGAAATACAGAAATATTATTGACCAAAAAATTTAATGGATATATTATACAGGGTGAGTTTGAATCGATATGTAATCCCGAAAGGGGGTGATTAGGAACGTGGTTGTCGATAAGTTGTGAGAACATCCCTTGTAAAAATGTCATTCAAAATTTCTAAAAAAAAAGAAAATATTCCTAACCTTAAGTGCGCGTTCTAATTGATAAATATGGGGCACAAGTAAACCAGCTTCAAGATTCGCAGGGATTTTATTGTAAGAGAAATGCAAAAGAAATACTACGTGACACCGTAATGAGAGCACACACAGAGTACGGAGGTCCATAGATAAAACTAGACAGCGTACAAATCTATTGACGTTTGCATGACAGATACATTGTGTTTACTATTCACGCGCTTACTATATAAAGATGCCATTCGTGTCACAACACTAATCAATATTATCATTTGACAATGTTCAAGATAGTTCAAGTGAATCAGCTGATCTTGGGCTGCCTGGAAGTTCTGTAGTAGAATTGTGACGTAAACTTTAAATGCCTTTTCTATCCCTATTCAAACTCAGGTTGTATAGAGACAGAGTGTGGGCCATCCACCGACCTCTTTAAGTTTGTCGTGTGTGGGGCGGGGCACGTCGAGGGGCACCAGCGCCGCGGCCCGGCCCCCGTCGAGGCACAGTTGCTTATTGAGCAGTAGCTCAACTGCAGCGCTGGGCTCCAGCGGCGTGTGCGGCACGCCGTATGTGCGGCAAATCTCGGCCCACGCTGTCAGGTGCTTATCATTGGCCTCCTCTGCCACAGACGCTATATCTTGCTGGATTGGGGATTTAAAAAAAAAAGACTTTTATTACAACAAAAATAAATACAGACAACTTTTTTGTTAGTGGTAGGACTAACTCTTCTGTGAGTGTCCGTCTGGGTTGTTACCACCGCTTTGTGAGTGAAGTCTACTACAAGTATTACAAGTAGTAGGTACTACAAATTTAGGAAGTACTTGAAGGTGAGTGAGGTCAAGTGAGATGAGATAGTGGCAGTCTCATGTTGAACTCTTATCATTAATGTTTATGGTCGAAAGTAATCAACACACTAAACATAGAAATTAAACTGTTCTGAAATGCAAGTATTTTCAATTTGTGGGTGGTTGCTAGCTAGACAGCCACTCATAGGAACAGACCGTAGCATCACGCTATGGTTCCAATGAGTTGTTTTCTTCGCCGACTTAACTTAAGCTCCGGTAAATTCGAAGCTTCGCGACAAAACTACCTCGCACACATTATACCACGGATCAATCATTCATTCAAATCTAGAACCATATTTTGATCTAAATATTTCAATATTTTTTACCCCAACTGAATTAAAATAAAAAGTGGTTGTAGGTAAAATGTACATTGAAGTTTGTGAACAAAATATGTACCGAAGTATATATTATGTATATCTATCGAATTATTATCACGTATAATGTATCAATATCATAAATAGCTCAATCTGATTACACATCATATCAACTACACGTGTACAGACGAGAAATTTCGGCATTGTCTACATCGGCCCATTAGCTCAGTTGGTTAGAGCGTCGTGCTAATAACGCGAAGGTCGCGGGTTCGATCCCCTCATGGGCCAAATGTATTTTGCACTCTGAAACGCGATTCTAAATACGATTACGAATATAATATGAACTGCTTTTTACAGACCTCTCAAATGGTTTTAAGCTCAATTTTTACATCCTAAGTTTGTGAATTGTAATTTGAAAAGGTTATGCTGCGTATAAGCGACGAACTATTATAATTCTGACTAGTGACAAACCACTGAACCGATTTTGATGAAATTTCTATGAGACCAATCTGAAAGTATATTCAAATCGGTTTATAAAACCCACAGACCAGTAAACCTATACGCCGCATAATCCAAGTTTTGTATGAGAAAACAATCCTTAAATGTTGGCGGGGTACGAGGGAAAACGGCGTATTGTGATTGGTCAGTTTTAAACTCATACTAGTACATCAGATGAGTGAAGACGGCGTGTTGTGATAGGTTCGGCTGGGCGGCGTTAAGCATTAATATTGCTTAACCTTGATGTGCAGGAGTGCACGGCTAAGCGGAGTCTATAGGTTTAATAGTCTGTGATAAAGCCACAAGCGACAATCAAGTAATGACCACAGCGGACATTTAACCCAAAAATTTATTAAGAATGGCAAGTCAAGCTACACTATCATGACTACTAAAGCCAGAAGATAGATACACAAGACTCACCTTAGCAAGAGTAGAAATAGCAGTGCCATAATAATCATGATTGATGTTAAAAATCTCAGCCACCATCTCGGCCAGGGACCCCTGCGTGGAGTTGGCGGAGTCCACCACGTTGTATGTCTGGTGCAGGGCCTGCGGGCTAGTGCCCAGGGTCCAGACAGCTCTGCAGAGGTCCCGCACATGCACTGTGTTCATCTTCAGGTCTGCTGTCCAGAGCAGCTTCATGGTCTCGTTGAGGTGCTTGTAGATGGCTCCGTAGAGGAGACGAGGTGCTGGGGACATGATTATTTTCAAATCCAATGAAGCGTTTGACTACATTGCCTTCACTATCACTACATTACATAATATTACAAATTAAAGTCCTTCAGTTGGCTGAGTTTGTGATTGTTCGGCCTAATCTAAGAAACTTGAGGATTTTTATACGGTTTTCACCACAGATCATAGAAACAAGGAGATGTGGTAAGGCGTACGTAGCGGGTGCGAACGCATCAGGCCCAAATCGGACCATATACATTTAATCGAATTCACTTTGCAGACGGCCTTGCTGTCCCATTTTTTTGTCTGTGGACTATTATTGATAAGTTTATTTGTGTGGCTGTAAGTCTCTTAGTGTGCATAAAAAATGAGTAGGTGTTCCGTACTTACAGATTTTGCATTAAGCAGTTTAGCTGAATGGTGACAAAAAATGTATGACATATTTTGAACGTGAACGGCCCCCCTCCCTTGGTTTTCACCAATAGAAAGAGATTATCTGAGGCTATCCTACTAGTTTGTTGGTTTGTCTTTTCACGCAGTAACGGAGCAACGAATGGACGTGATTTTTGGCACAGATATAGTTTATGGACCGGAGAGTAACATAGGCTACTTTTATCCCAGAAAAACTCACGGTACCTGTGGGAACGTGGGTGAATACCGCGAGCAGAAGCTAGTAGGCTATAATACATGAACATTATGCGAAAATAAAATACCGGTATGAGGATAGTTTTGAATTAAGTCGGCAAAATACACACTGATAGGTGCTTAGCGAAGATTTTATACTCAAGAAATGTTCTACCATCCAGTAGATTCAATCGTGTTAGCAAAATTTGTGGACTCAGCACTCACTTAGACTCCTCCTGTCTCCGATCCCGTAGACGATGGCGGGTCTGATGATGGTATAGTCCAGCTCCGACGTTAAGTTCTTCAGCTCCTGCTCCACCTTGTACTTCATGCGGCCTTCCACCGTCCACGGCTCCACTGGTCCGTCTTCTTTGTGAGGCTGGGAAGATAAATAGGTATTATAATAAGTAGATTTTGACGTTTCCAATGCAATATTCTGAAGAGCAAAGAGCCACTGGCAACGCCTGAAGCCTATTTTGATTGTTGTCAGCAGGTCGTCCGCTCAATGGGTAGCGTCACGGTCACGCCTGTCCATAACAAACGCAGTGGTACCCAAAAGAATAACACATTGGTTGTGATTGACTCTTGCAGAAGCGAAAGTCGCCAATTTAATTTCACTTTAATCCTCTTGAGAATAATTACTCTGCCTGCAAATCAGCAATTCTAAACATATACAAATTAATTCTGCCACCAGTGCCCACAATCCAGATGCTTATACGGGTAAACAGGATTGGCATACCTTGTCTGTGCTATACATCTGGCCGCTGGATATCTCGACAAGGCGTACGCGTTGCTTGGCGCACTGCTTGGCCACGTTGGTGCTGAGTGTGAAGATACCTTCAGCATATACCGCCTCGGTCTGGCCAACGCGGGTCTCGCCGGCGCAGTTGGCCACAAGGGACCAGGGGGCGCCGTCTCCGGGGTCTAGAGCTGACGCGCATGATGCTGGAACGATTAGAAAACTCTTTTAAGAAACTATTTTCATGATAGCAGAGTTGAGGAGTTTTATATAAATATGCACAAACCGCTCGGCCACACTCGCCGAGCGGGAACTTGTGCGACATTCAATCCGACGCACTATAGTTCGAATCTAGACTCGGCCCGCATCAATGACTTATATCAAGTTATGTGCGGATTATTCACACTCGCTCTAAAACGGTGAAGGAAAACATCGTGAGGAAACCGGCACACTCAAAAATTCGTGGACATGGCCACGCACTGTCCACTGGGCCCGCGTGGTGGACTATGGTCCATACTCTCACTCTCTCTGAGAGAAGGCCGGTATCCCAGCAGTGGGAGCGTAAGAGGCTGATAATGTATAATGTAAAAATGCACATTCCAAAAATCTCGTGGCCAATGTGACAATCCATTCTTTTTGGTAAATCTAGACTAGACACTTTAAACGAACAAAGCTATGGGAGTGAACAATGTAAGCGACAAAATGTAAGATACATTTTTCACGATAGTAGAGTTCTTTTCAAAAAATGATTATTCCATAATCTATACTAATATTATACAGAGATAAAGTTTGCTTGTTTGGCTACATTGCTTACTGTATATGTGTATCTTACTACTGTTATTTCAATAAAGTATTCAGTAAGTAATATATAATTTATAGTAATTTTATTATACTACTTATTAATTAGTTACTAGTTCCCTATGTTAAACACAATAGTTTGTGTTATTATTACCCATGATAATATCAATGAGTTACAAGGTAAAAATATTAAAATACCAATGATGGATCTACAGCACTACTGTTGCAATCATTTTCAATAATACATCATTTTCAAACGGAGTGTTTCATGTATCACGTGACGGAATGCTCTACAACGGCATGAGGCCTCAAGAAGAAACAGGATTTGGATTTTATTTGCTCTTAAAATTTATTAGTTTATTACTGATATAAAATTAGGTTTAATATTTTTGTTACTCTCTTGTTTGCTAACATATATAACAAGATGGGCTTAAAATAAAATGGCCCACAATAGCAGCCTAATACCCCGATAGGAGTTTAGCAACTTTTCTTTCAATTTTCCAATTTGAAAGTAGTAGCTGCCATGGTAAAATCTAGGCAATGCTCTACCACAACACAAGGTTGCAGATTACATACTCCTAAGGTTGCGCATATTTTCCACCATAGAGATGCGTTAGTGGTAGAACTAACTCTTCTGCGAGTGTCCGTCTGGGTTGTTACCACCGCTTTGCTCGTGAAGTCCGCCGCCAAGCAGTAGTGTACAAGCATTACTGTGTTCCGGTTTGATGAGCAGAGTAGCCAGTGAAATTACTGGGCTTATGAGACTTAATACCTAATGTCTCAGGATAACGAGCGCACTGTAGTCCCGCGCAGGCCTTTGTGTTTCAAAGTTCTGGGTGGCGTTATGCTTACAATCAGGCAAACGACCAGCTCGTCTCGTTACCAAATAACATCAAAAAAAACCAGAAAGCACAGAATTTGATCGCCCAACCTGGATCGTCAGGCCTCTATTACAACAGTAGGTATTAGTTCAAAATCTCTATACGTCTTAATCAGCTTGGCCTTTTCACCACTGCTTTGTAACATGGTAGTATATGAAAACTCTCAGGTTTTTAAGGTCACATATTTTATTTTTCCTATTCTATTCTAAATCACAATATTTACTATCCAGCAGCATCACAACCTCATTAGCCGCTTTACATCGCACACAACAGTCAACACCGACCGTTGAGGAAACCTACGCGGTAAATCGTTAGGTATATACGTTTAGTATGCCTCGCGCGATAACGAAACAATGGGAGAGACGCCCTTTGTTAGTCAACGTTCTTTTGCAGCGTGAACATTAACTATAGGTATTTAGGATGTTTTATTACTATAAATTATGATAGATAACTATAATAATTGGCATCACATATTTAAAAACAAGCTGCTGCCCCGCGGTTTCACCCGCGTGGAGATTTTGGATTATATAGTTTATATTTTTTTTGCGCGGAACCCTAATTCTTTTTCTAAAATTAAAGTAGCCTATGTTACTCCTTGTAACATCAGCTATCTGCCAGTGAAAGTCCCGTCAAAATCGGCCCAGCTATTTTAGAGATTACCCGGAACAAATAGACAGACAGACAGACAAAAATTTAAAAATGGTTGATTTATTATAGGTACCGTATATACTTTCATATGCATTTAGTAAAAAGCTGTTATTTTGATATTACAAACACACTTCAATTTTATTTATCTGTATGGATAAAATTATAACAAAAACTCGTTATTGCACCAAATAATCCCACACACAATTACAAATAATGCAATGCAAAACATGGATGAAACAAAAGAAAAATACAAATAATAATAAGAATTATTAAATATATATACCAGGCCCATTATTTAATGATTCACTTTTTAATAGAGGAAATTTGTACTCTTTTTTCATCCTCTAACAGGTTTGTGTGCTGTTATGATGTGCTTATTACAATTTATACAAGGTGGTGTGCCATTGCGAGTGGGTCAAAATTAGGAGTTGAAATGAAAAAATTTAACTATACCCTGTTCCAGAATCTTAGATCATTTATGTAAACAAAGGTGTTGAGAGAACGAAAAAATTGATAGAAAACCATGCAATCCATAATTATTAATTGATTTAAAATTATAACATGGTATACTTGAATTATTGAAACATTTTGAATGAATCGTTTTTGCAAGATTGTTATTTGAAACAAAATTATAATAAAAGGAATTTTTTAACGATGCATGACCACTCTGAAGATGAGCTAACTCCAATTATAATTAGCAGTAAAACTTTTTGCTCTTGGTGAAATCTCAGTAAAAATGGTAATTGAGATTGAGCAGTGTAAATTCCCTTGCATAACAGATTTAATATGTGCAAGAATTCATGCAACATGCCATTATACATGCAAAACTAATTAGAATTAAGTGCTTGTAACTACTACTCCTCCAAATAGAAAGTGATGTATGTATGACCATTTTGATGATATTATATTAGCGGTTGCCTGCAAAATTGTTTTCATATACTTAATACACTACAAGTACTTATTTTTATACAATGCTGAGCTTTCACAATTATGAATATGATACACCTATACAATAGGATTTGAAAATGGAGAAGTTTGCTTCTACCGGTTGGATTGGTCCTTTCAGGATTGACTACTTGATACCTACTGTTTATCTCTTTTAGCACCTGTTCAATATGGGTGTTCTAGAACATAATAAACTGGTAAACATTTTGCATCCACTTTTATCATCAGAACTGGAATGAAGTGGTACACCCTGCCTATGTATGGTTTCCGGCTAAATGCAATCTAGGTGTGTTCAACGCAAGAGTTGAATAAGTGTCCACTGAGCGAACACACTAGACCTTCAACTGCATCATCACATACCATTCGGTGAGATCGTGGGCAAATGCTAGCAGCATTCAGTAATAAAAAAACCCGCTCATCTTGTTATAAAAAGTTTAAAATAAATGCCTACTTACTCTGCAATTTACTGGCGCATAGTAGATTAGATTAATAAGAAGAACAAATAGTGAGTTGTATTGCACCAAGCAGAGGGTTTTAATAGATATTTCTATAATAAGGTGCTAAGTTATATGAGGAAAGGTATTTTTAATACTTGTTTTATAGTAAGTAATAACAGAAGCGTTTGGATTGTTGGCATCAAGTTAAATGCCCCTGTATTATGTACCAATGTAAGTATGTTACATGGGAATGAATCATTCCCTGTGGTAGCATATCAATGCTACTAGAGAAGGCAATGACACAATTATGAATATTTATTTATCTGCCTTTTCATATTCCTTGCTATGTATGAATGCGCTTTAATACCTACATGTTAGGTTATTATTTTAGCTTTAGGTTATAACATTAGCAAATGTGTACATAGTTAGCATTTAGGACATAAAAGATATTCCTGGGAAACTAGCAAAGAGATCAATAGTGTAAAGAAGTCAGTGGTTTTTAGATTTTCTGCATAATTTTTGTTGTATAATATCAGTTTTCAAATTTAATAAATATAGGTAAATACTTACGTTAAGTTTAAATATGGACGTGAATAGCCTTCCCACAAAAAATTTAAATATACCTATATATATATATATGTCTTAAACAGATGAAATCCGCATCTAACTCTTAAACAGTCAGGTGTTTAGATATAAGCAACCACAAACCTTGATCAAGAAGCGTGTATACTGTATAACCATATGTTGTCTAACTCAATTCTGTTGTGATATTTCTAACCAAAGTATATAAAAATTGTCTAATTCACTTCCGTTGCGACATTTCTAATAATTTAAATTGTGTTGCAGTGTTTAACTTTTAGACATTTTTTTTGTGGTAAGGCCTCCAGCTAAACAGGTATGGAATATTCGATTTCTGTGGTAAGAGAGGAATGATCAAAGCAATTGTGAAATAAAAATGAAGGCTGTATGTAAGTAATTAATCCAGTAGATAATATTTCTTTAGCAATCCAATTAAATCCAATTAAATTTTATATAAATTCCAGTCCCATCCATTAAGTGAGCCCACCAACATTCTAAAAGGTTTTTGAAGACTCATTGGTTTGTAGACAACTTAATTATGTAGAGAGGTTTACTCACCCTGATTAATAAGGTTAGCGCTCTTGTATTCTACGCGGGGGTCCTCTAGCAGTTTAGTGTGCGCAGGGTTTAAGAAAGCCAGCTGTGGCGGGGTTTTATCCACCACCCGGAGCCCGCTGACCAAATCATTTGTTATCAGGTATTCGACCAAGTTCCGGCCGATGAAACCGCACCCTGAGACAAAACACAACACAATCAGAATAAACGAGAAGCTATAATCGAATGATGACTAACACTTTCGGCAGACCGTTAAGAAAAAATATATCAGATGTTATTGACACTATTGGTAAAACAAGTATAACATTTTGGGTAAATGGTGGCGTAAGTTATTGCTGATGAAGCACTGTATTACCTCCTAAAACCACAACTCGTGGTTTCGAATTATCGCCGGTAGAATCGGACATTTCGCTGCCCGTTTTACAAAATGCGAGTGTCCGAATGACAGTATATTTGACACTGACAGTCTGACGTCAGACGTCTGTTATTGGCAGAAGGCAATGCTGCCAACTCTCAAAAGTATTTCCCACTAAACTATGGTGAAATCCCCCTAAAATCTCCACAATTTCATAGAAAACCCCTAAATAAATAAATGTAATTAAATAAAACCTATTCTTTGTAAATTATTTATTCCTAAACTAGTTTTCAATCTAAGATAGTTAGAGTTTCTAGCATCAAAAGGATCCGAGTGGAGACGTTTGAGATTCTATTCAAAGAGAATATAATCCCGGTATATATTCTCTTTGAATAGAATCTCAAACGTCTATTAATTGACAGGCTGACAGCTAAAGGTAGGCAACAATAACTTGTGGCTTGTAATAATTAATTATTTATCAATAACTGTACATCTTGTGGGCTTGTAAAGATGGGCACGTGCGGCCGCAGCCACTCTGTAGGTATAATCCCGGTTTAAAAGAATAGAGTTTAGGTATCCCCTGCATGTCCCCTGCATAGTTAAATAAATGAATATAAATAAACGCTTACACTCATACCCCCAAGTAGTTGACCAAAAGGGCACCTTTGGGCTTGTGGGTGGTTGGAGGTGGGGCTTTAACTACCCATGCAAGCAAGTCCTGTAACGATGACAGCTCGGTGTGACCGGGCTGTCGCAGGATAGAGGTCGGCAGGAAAGGGCGCATCCTAAATCTGTGGGCGCATCCTAAATCTGTGGGCGCATCAGTGCTGGGAGGCACCGGTGCGTGGTCCTTTATTGTCTACAAACAGTCTAGTCTTTGTCTACACTCCTGAGGCAGACCAGGGGGGTTTTAGTGGGTGAAAACAGTGTTTAACTCATATACACGCTTTAGTCGCGTGTTTAAATATGAGGGACCATAAATCCTGATTTAAGTAGGGTCTAACCGTTGTCTAACACAATTCTGTTGTGATATTTCTAATCATTTTTGACGTCTCTCTTTAGACACTGTCCAGCTAAACATGCACCTAAAAGTGTTTTTTTTTTGTGGTACCTAAACACTGTAGATGTGTAATGTGTGCAACCACGCTTTTACTCCTATATTTGACGTGTAGGTATATATTTTGAAGTTCAGAGGTTCACTGGTTAAATCGCCTTACGAGTAGCATCTAACCGTATCGTAATTTTTAGTGAAGCAGCACTAGGTACTACTTTTGGACTTTGTACCTGTATTCCCTGTATTCCTAATCCAATATTATACACTTCTACGTAAATCTCTCACCTCAATCACTTCGATATCTTTTGAGTCTTCGCAAAGGGAATTAGGCTCCTCCTCAAAAGAGGGTTGAATCAACTCAACCCACCCCCGCAAGGTGCGCGCGCATCTAAGACGGACAGAGAGGAAATAAAACTAAACGCTTTCCCTCTCTCTATTGCTTGCATTCGGAAAATTGATAACCTCTTTCTACTTTCTGTGCTCCTAGTGAAAATGGGTAAAATGGCGGATCTTAAGACAGGATTTGGGACTGCGCATTTGGGATTCTCATTCAATGGGAACGAAAGGCCTTGCCGCAAATACAATAAATAAATCCTGTTGACTAATGATACAACTTCCCCTCATGCGAAAACGAACTATTTAAATGCACTTCTCGCCACTGCGAGTACGAGTCACAGTTACTTTAAAGTCTGTGGTACGAGTGCAGACTTATAACTTATCGATATTCAATGTATACTTTACAATTAATATATATACTATTATTAATTATTTTGGAAAAATAATAACCTTTCGTTTGGATTTGTTGACCGACTTCGAAAAAAGAGGAGGAGGTTAAATGTTCGACTGTATGTATTTTTTTAAGTATTTTAACTGATTTCTCCGTCAATTGTGGACCGATTTTGAAAATTATTTTTGTTGTTTGAAAGTGTACTATCTCAAGGTGGTCCCATATACATTTTATGGAAGAACATCTAAAGATGAAAAAGTGGTACTTGAATTTTCATATATCGCGATATTTTCATCGAAGTAGGTTCCCGGTTTTTTTAAATTATTTCTGCTTTTTGTTGTTAGATTTCCAGACATCCCAGAAATAAAGGAAAGCGAGTGGATAGAAGCTACTCAAAAAGAGAATTGGTTCCATACATCGCAAGTCATGGAATCCATTCAGTAGCTTCGACGTGATGCGTGGCCAAAATACAGACAGACAGACAAAAATAAAAATACAGCTTTGGCTTCAGTATGGATGGGAGTGCCATCCAAAAAAAAAGTGACCTGGAGTTTTATTATAAGTAGTATTATAGATTAATTTATAAAGTAAGTATGTATTGTCTAGGTTTTCCATATAATAATTTATTATTAATCGTATATGTCAGGGAATCAAGAATGCGATGCTAACTACCTATTCAATTTTATCGATATTATTCTGTTCAGTAGTAGTCGTACCACATCACTAAATTACGTCATCCAAATGATCGGCCAATTGCAAGCATAGAATATTACCTCGCCCCCTGCCCGCGCCGGTGAGATATGTTTGTATGAGGATTTGTGTTCATGAGCTATCAACAGGCTAAATAATCTATGCCTTGCCGGATGCGTATATCAGTATATATTGTCATGCAATACCTGTTCACTTCCTCACTTGAACCTAATTATTGAGCAGTGAGAGGTTACTACAGTCCTAATGATCAGAGCACGGTGGTTAATCAAAGTGGAAAAATATAGAAAGTAGGTAATACGTACCCTTTCATACAGGTATCAGTGGCGTATTTAAGAATTCAGCGCCCTGGGCCTGTAGGCCCCACCGCCCTGCCGATGCCGTACACCCACGACCACCTTACGAGATTTAGACTGTTATTAATAAACAGTGTTAAACGGTGGTTTAGCTAAACTATGTTTTGTCTTTACAATACAATACAATACAATAACTCTTTATTGCACACCAAAAGGTATTGCATAAATGTAACATATCAAACTTAAAAATTCAGCGTACAATGGGCGGTCTTATCGCTAACAGCAGTCTTTAATGGTATTTGACAATTTTTAACTGAATTGAAAGAGACAAACCACATTTTAACTAAGTATTCGACCGTTTAACACGGTTTATTGATAAGAGCCCCTCTGTTTATTAATACGAGCCTTAAGAGTTAGGTAGGGTTTTATAAATTCTTCTGATTGTGCCGCCCCTTGCAGTCTGCCGCCCCGGGCCATGGCCCTTTTGGCTCTAGGGTAAATACGCCCCTGACAGGTATGCACAGGATAGCTACCTATTCCCTATTCTATGCAGGAGGTATGCATCCCTAAAAAACGTTTTCTTTTTTAATTTCAATATGGAAATCAATGAATACCTAGTTTATGATAATGATTTTCGCTGTTTTTTAGTTTTATATATTATTATATTATGTATAAAACTAAAAAACAAAAATACAAAAATATAATTTTATTTATAAATAAATAAAATTATATTATGTAGTATACTTATGTACCTGTGTGTTCGTATGCTAATTATATTAATAAATAGTGAATTAGTAAGTTCTCCTACGAGTCCTACGAGTCTAGTTACGAGTACCTATGTATCAATTCGTGAGATTTTCTTCCTACTTGCCCATCTCAGAAACACTCTTTCCCATTTTCCATTTGAAACCTTTTCAGGCAATTTTTCCTGACATCTGAAATACTAGGATATCATGAAACTTGAGACGTGAATAAATTCCTTTACATTAACCTAAGACGATTTTACAACTCTATGTTCCAGCTCTCTTATCGGTTGGTGTAAAGTTGATCTACTATATAAATATAGTCAAATTTAGATCAGTTCCTATATTTAGTCTCTTATTTCAAACATTAGTCAATGTAGATGTGCATATTTACCAACAGAAAATACATACAAAGATAACGTTATTTCTATCAGATACCGTATCCAAATAAACTCGTATCTCGCATTTGGGGAGGACTACCCGCGAAAATCGATAAATGGGTGGAGAATGTGGTCGCGCTACGCACGCATGCGTACTAGGTTCTATGGAGATTGGAGCTAGCTCCCGTTTGGCGCGAAATTAACTTCTGCTGTGTCATGTTCTCCTGGTACCACCGCCCACAAATGTGAAATTTTCTGCCCTCCACCAGCCTTTCCGGAAATGAAAACCTTCCACTTCCGCTGTTTAGGGCGGCCTGAAAGTCGCACTGCACTCAGCATCCATACGATCCATGCAATTTCATGAAATTCACGATCAGAAATATTTTGTTTAACAGGAAAGTGAGGTTAGGTTTACTGCGCATCATGTCTTTGCGCACCGCTCCATTTTGTTTTGAACACGATTCAGTGCCGGCTTTCCTATTTTCTTTCCAGCAACATTCATCAGCACAAAAGGAACTTGATGTCACCTGATGGTGGCGTCTTACCTGTTCAGTACAATGTTAGAGTAAATAACATAACGACATGTAATTGGTAATGGCCGTTCCTGTTGCAATAATAATAATAATAAATAAATAAGTAAGGATAACCACCAAGACCTCCTAAATGTCATTTTTTGACAAACTGCTTTTTCTAGTTACTAGGCACAACGTCTATCTCACACGATAGAAATATGGCCTATATAGAATTCGTAATATTTCTTGTACTGTTACGATCGTGGTAATAACGTCTAAATATACGAGGGCTGGTGGCATAACACTAACACTGTTAGGGAACAGTGAATAAAACATGAGAGTATAGAAATAATTTTATTTACAGAAAGACTAAATGTTCCTACGCACAAAGGATGTAGGCTGACTTGAACATAGGCTTTCAAACAATGAAAACATGATGACATCTCTGTCAAATGTCAAGCTGCCTGGCTGTAACTTCAAGTCGGCTAGACACTTCAATTTTATTTGTTTGTGTATATTTAGCCAAGATATAGTATAGTACAATTTTTAAATCTAGGTACTAAATAAAATATTAGTAACAAATTCACTGCGCACTTAAGTATATCTAAAATACTAGTAAAGCCTCGATTAACTAGTTACAGGGCTTTACACAATAATTATATTTGACACAAATTTGTTTAAAATTCTAGGTAATTGCGACCAGACATACGACATTTCACATTATAAATTGTGTAGTAAATAGCACACAGAATTAAAAATTACTTCTTCTAGAAAAGTTATAAAATTACCAGTAATACAGGTTCCTTTACATAGCACCGGTAAAATAGGCCCAGAGATTTTTTCGTACTTTGTATAGGTAGTTTTCTACATGTTGCAATTGGCTGCAATGACGGAACTTCTTGATACCAAATAAAATTATTCCAGAAATAATATGATAGCATCTTGTTCGTTCAGTTCCGTATATTTTCAATTGGTGTCAAAATATTTGTTTCCGATCTTTGTTTATCATAAGTTATTACCTCGTATCGTTTTATTATCGAACTCATTTTTTTATATTATTATCTAATCGAATGAGCAGGTCGTTTCCCTGATGGTAAGCCTGCCCCTAACAATTGCAGTGCCACCCAGAGCTTTAGAAAACAAAGGCCTACGCGGCACTGCAGTGCACTCGTTACCCTGAGACATCAGGTATGCCCAGTTATGTCACTGACTTATTCTGTTAATTCGGTCGATCGTTTACATACGTCCCTCCTTACAAACAAAGCAATATGACTAGATTCCCTTGGTTCTGGATCAAGCCGGTTCATACAGGTTCGTGGGTTTGGTTCTGCGTCGGTTCCACTGTCATCTTCTTGGAGGATTTCGGTTCTTTCTTCTTGTTTGGCAGAGTGATGCAAAAGACTGCGTTCGCTGAAAAAGATACAAAAAGTTTTGTGAGTTATAATTAATCTATATTATATTGTTAGGTCCAGAAATGAGACAACTCAGTTTGAATAATCGACACACGACATTCATTGAACTACGAGTGAAAATTCACTCGTAGTGCAATGAGCACTGGTGTTCTTCCCTGCGTCTTCCCCTTGCGTAGCGCTGGGAAGACTACGGCGTAGCACTGACTTCACGGCGTAGCATCATAGTTTAGCACCACAGCACCACTACCATGTTCTACCTTTATTCTTACAATATATCTATAGTTATAATAATCTAATTTCTATATTGACATAGTTCTATAGTAATAATCCTGGATTTATTTGCCATCATCAATTCATCATGCCATGCCACGACCTGATGGTAAGAAGTTCCAAATGTTTACATTGCACAAAGTTAATAAGAATGGCTCTACAGTCTACCTTCTCACTCTGAAACAGCTCTCTCAAGAAGAACTCTCGCAAAAGTGCTACCACTAAAAGAAAAAGATAAAAGCCGAAAATGTATTACTTACCCACAAGAAGGCTCCCAAACAGGTAGAATCCAGCGCCGCAGTTGACCTCTAGGAACACTCCAATGAGGTTGGACCCGACCATGGAGCCCAGTCGGCCCATCATCATTCCCAGGCAGACTGCCATGGCTCTGTAAGGGGCAATGTCAAGTGTGAAAGTGTAGCTTCTCTATTCTAGAATCCAACTTCATGGACCTTATCGGCTAACAAAATCGTGTTCGTTTTCGACTCCAACCCGATTAAGATAAGCGGTCGCTGGGGTCTTAAGCTGGAAGGAATTGTCTAGTATTTTCGCTGGTTTTAATTTTAGTAAGTTATGGAAACAAGTTGTTACAAAACGAAAAGCATTTAAGGGGCAGAATTCAGCGCGCCGCTATCTCGCTCGCGCATCTCAACATTTTTGAAGATAAACAATCACTTACTATAATTATGAAAAATCGCATTCGGTGAAATTGCTGACAATAACATTACAAAGGTTATACAAAATTTTCATTTTGATCCATTCAAGTTTTCAAACCTAAAAATGGGATTTTATGTTTTGCCCATTTTCATGTATGAAATCTTGATCGGATCAAAATGATACTTTTGCCGTACCTTTGCAATGTCATTGCCAGCAATTTCACCGAATGCGATTTTTCATAATTATATTAAGTGATTATTTATCTGCAAAAATGTTAACATGCGCGAGCGAGATAGCGGCGCGCCGGGTTCTGCACCTTAAGCCTCTCTTCAAAGAAAAATTTCAAAAACTCGTAAAACAAATGTTGTTGACCTCCAGGATTACATTGACTCTCTTTAGGCTGAAGATACTACTGCATGTAAATGTAGATTATCAAAATATGTAGATATTTGGATAAGCTACGGGACAGTAAATAGGCTTCTAAATATTCCAAACGTTCTAGCTTCTAGCCCACTACCAGTAATAAAATAAATGAGCAGGTTGTATGCGTTTTATGTCACGTTCAAATGCACAAACCTTGGGATAGACTTTGGATAGATGGTTTATAGATTAAAACATTATTTTTCTGTTTATAAGGATTCTGTCACATTGCAAATGCAGCCAAAGATAGACCCCTTACCTGAACTTAGTAGGAAACATTTCAACAGCCACAGCATTCATCAGTCCAATACACGCTCCAGACATCTGGAAGACAGCGAACAGTACAACTGCCATCTGCTGGTTGTAGGCCAGGTGTGCTCCGACGCCGCACAGGCCGGTGGCGGCCAGCACTGTGACGAGGATGAGCTTCTTCCCCACGAAGTCTACGAGGAAGCCGACGATGATGTACATGGACGAGAACACCAGACCGATGTAGATTGAGCGCTCGAAGGTCGCTGTGTTCATTGTGTCATCGCAGATCACCTGGAAATTTAGGAGACATTTTTAGTTAGGTTTGGACTAAAAGTTTGTATGAGATTAGTTTTTTTTTGAAGAGAGTTTCATCACCTTAAAAGTCGGAGAACAAAATGGCCCATACCCGAGATGTACCCTGTATCTTTCACAAGAAATTAAAGAGATCCTCATCAAGTTGCTTAAAACTACTTACATCAGTTCCATTGCCAGCTGGGACTCTGCTTGCGTCTAAAACATCGCAAATCTTGGTTTCGGCTCCGTCGTGGTTCGCCAAGGAGTTAAGGATACTTGGAAACCATACATAGAAGCCATTGGTTCTGAAAGAAAATATAGTGGTTTTTACTTCAAGAGAACTAAATATCAAAAGAGCCCTTATACGAGTAGTAATAAATGAATCAGCTGCAATATAAGACAAGTACACAAAGTATAAGGTTCAAGTAGTTCGTTTTTCAGTAGATAGGTACTTACGCAGCAAATATTCCGAACTGGACGAAGCAAACGAGGCAGATCCAAGGTAGGAATGGCATCTTGAAGAGAGGCAGTGTCTGCTCCTTCATCGACGCCAGGATGGCTCTGAAGCCTGTACTGGTGCTCTTGGTGGTTTGGTTCTCGTTTACGAGCGACGTTACCTGGGGGAGAGAGATATGTGTAAATACCTTTTTTATGTTATTATGGTTCGAAAACTATAGATAAATGAAGCTGACGGTAAATTCCGTTTTTAATGAGTACCTAGGAAGCAAAGAATTGCTAGGGACGACTTCGACACTTTTTTACCGAGATTGGATAGAGGCATCTAGGGACTAAGACCGTTGGATGGATGAGGGAGAAATCTTTGCACAGCAGTGGGATATAAAATTAGCGTTTGATAGACCTGACATTTCCCTTTTTAGTTCTAGAGTCATTTAACTATATAACGCTCTGCTGAGGCCCATGTGCAGATTTGTAGGCATTTATAGTTTATAATGTAGTACAAGTGCCGCAGTTCATTTGGGATATGACTACTAATAGGTTTGTGATCAAAAGTAATAAAAACGAATTTCTTAGGTTTACTGTATTTTTTCTTGTATCCTACGTTACGTATGAATGATTAAGGAAAATATAAAAAATATTGCACAATAAATTAGGAGTAGGTAGGCGTTGCAAAAACGAACCGGTTTGTATCAAAGGCAGGTGTGCTAAGAAGAACAGCTTACCTCAAAGTTATCCCTTGAAGTCCTATTGTTCCCTGCATATATCATCTTCACCACGTCTAAGGCTTTCTCAGGACACCCAGTGGCGTTCAAGAACTTGGGACTTTCGGGGGCGAAGCACAGCAGGACTGTTCCGATGGCGAAGGGCATTGCGAAGGCCACGATGAGCAGTCTCCAAGGACGATACTCAATGCCCAAGAAATCGATTGGGAAGGCGAAGTCTAGCGGCAGAATTAGCCAGGAAATACCTGAAAGGATTGAAAGAACACTGGTTAAACACTTTAAACGTAGTATAGTTATTTATTTAATAGTTCTGCACAAATTTTAATTATTATAGTGACATTGTGATTGAAGTTGGTTGCACTAATCCTGGAATTGGAAAATATGTAGGTATCTAGTGTAGTCAAGTCGTTGTGACTTGTGACGCAGGACAAGTCATTAGACTGAGGCACCTTCTAATGCTGTAAATGCGAAAGTATGTTTGTTGGCTTGTGCATTTGTCACGCATCGACGTGATTTTAGATAAAGACATATTATGGGCATACGCTATTATGAAAATGCACAGTTCCTGTGTGAATCTCCACCGTGAATGAAACAGCGGGCAGCACCTAGTGGCTACATAAACCAGTCTACAGAATCGGGTCACGCACCGCTTTAGTTGCATGGAACCGGATTTTGTACTTACAAGGTAGGACAACGGTTCCGATCCCGACGAAGGAAGATCCGAAAGCCACCATCTTGTCCCGGTGGCGCAGGTTGTTGAACTCGCCCAGGTACGTGTACACTACTGCTGACGAACCTGCGGTACTGGAAAAGTCACAAAATAACATTATGGTGTCGATTCTGTCATCTCAAACCTAAACCTAATTTTAGTTTCAATCTCTCTTTCTAAATAAGAACATGAGAAAGTAATGGAATATATTTTAGACCTGTCAAATTAATCCACTTACCTGTTTTTAGTGTAAATTTATGTAAACTAATTTAAATCTGTCTAACATTTTCCATCTCTTTTTCATGTTATATATTGGAAAGAGAGAAAGCGAAACTAATATTAGTTTTAAGTATGAAATGACAGAATCGATACCATTATCAATCCTAATTTATTTATTTATTTATTTATTCATAAAAACCACAGCTCTTAAAAATCTTAACATTACTTATATATATTACCTAAAGTCAATAATGGTTTTACATTTTATAAGTAAAAATAAATAATAATACTAATGCTATCCTACTATAATATTGTTAACGCGAAAGTTTGTGAGTTGTGAGGGTGGATATTGTATGAATGGATGTTTGTTACTCTTTTACGCAAAAACTACTGCACAAATCTTGATGACACTTTACAGTAATGTAGCTTATAGATTACTATTTATAGAGATACCACTCTGGCGAAGGCACGGGCGGAAGCTAGTATTTTAAACGCGCAAGTTTGTGAGGATGGATGGTAATTATTCTTTTACGCAATAAACAGTGATCGGATTTTGATGAAACTTTACAGATATGTATGTAGCTTACGCACCAGAATAACGCATAGACTACAATTTATAGAATATACACAACGTGGGCGATGTCGAGGGCGGAGGCGGAAGCTATTGTAGATATGTTTTTAGAATCATCATACTTGATATGACTTCTGTTGGGCGTAAGAGTTGCGTGTTCCTCTGCCATTCTGAGAGTACAGGCCATAATAATTACGCGGCCTCAATGTGGCCTGGTGGATGCCACATGTGTCCGAATGTTACAACTCTTGAACATGCTAAGCACGAACAAATCCTCACGATATTGTCTTTTAACGTATTTTTAATATTTTTACGTTATAATAGGTCGGGGAAAAAGTTTCTTCGCATTTTTTAAGAAAATTCAAAACATTTTTTAATATAGTTTATTTACATTTAACTAAAGTATGTAGGTACCATTTTGTTCGATAACTTTTTGCCATCTTGTAGGTAGGGACATGATCCCATTGCTATAGAAATTTTGGGACTTCTGATCAAAATACCGCGACAAGTGGTTTTGGCAGTCCTCTCGTGATGTTAACCTGACACTGCCTAAAGAATTCTGAAGAGACCGAAACAGGTGGAAATCTGAAGGTGCAAGGTCAGGACTATACGGCGGATGCATTAACACCTCCCAGCCAAACTCTCTTATTTTTTTCTGAGTGGCTAAAGATGTGTGAGGTCTAGCGTTATCATGAAAAACCATGAAATGAAAACCACACCCCTTCTGTTGATTAATTCCGGCCGCTTTCTCTCAACTTCTTGCTTTAATCTCATCAGTTGTTCGCAGTAGAGTTCAGAATCGATGGTCCTGCCTGGTGGTAACAGCTCATAATGAATAATGGCCTTCCAATCCCACCACACACACAGCATCACCTTGTTGCGAGTTAACCCGGGTTTCGCCACAGTCTGTGAAGCCTGACCGGTCTTTGACCACGACCTTTTTCGCACGTTCTTGTCGTACGTGATTCACTTTTCATCACCAGTTATCAGCTTCTTCAAAAATGGTTCGGTTTCATTACGTTGTAGTAAAGAATCACAAATGAGTACACGGTTCATTAGGTTTCTTTCAGTGAGCTCGTGAGGTACCCAAATATCGAGCTTTTTTGTGTACCCAGTTTTTTTCAAATGCGCCAAAACTGTTTTGTGGTCAATTCCCAGTTCTTCAGCTACGTCGTAACTACTGATATGCCGATCTTGTTCCACTTTTTCAAAAATGGCATCCATTTTATCCGTAATAGGGCGACCAGAGCGACGTGCATCTTTGAAATCAAAATTTCCGGATTGAAAACGCTTAAACCAAATTTGTGCTACTCTCACAGACACTGCACTAGGTCCATAAACATCGCAAATTTTTTTCGCGGCTTGCTTTGCATTTTTACCTTTTTTGTAGTAAAATTTTAAAATGTATCGAATTTCTTCATTAGATTCACTCATTTTGACAGTACGAAAAACAAATGAAAATCACACATTTTCCTAATTTGAATTTGGAATTATGTTCTTTAAAATTTAAACTTTCATATGATACCAAAACCAGCCAGATACAAATAGTATAGCCAAAGAGATTTTATTACAAGTTCATACATACTATAATGCGAAAAGACTTTTTCCCCAACCTAATATTTTAAATGTTTTGCTTCAACGTTCATTATGCGGACGGCGAAAGAATGGAATTCATTGCCGGCATCTGTATTTCCTGAATACTACAATTTGGGAGTCTTCAAGTCAAGAGTGAAGAGATATCTTCTATAGGCAAGCGTGCTACATCGTCGACCGCATCGCCGCTTACCATCAGGTGAGATTGCGGTCAAACGCAAGCCTATCATGTATAAAAAAAGGTTTTTTTTGTGAACCATATTGCTGATTTGAAGTAAATTGTTAACTTACAATACGGCTGACATAAACTGCAGTACGGCGAAGGAAATGATGTCGGGTGCGAAGCTAGCAAACACCGACAGAATGGCAGACAGCAGCATGGAGACCAGCATGATGGGCCGCCGGCCCTGCGTGTCGGCCAGCCAGCCCCAGAAATACGACGTCAGGATTATAGCTGGAATACAAAATAATATTGTAATACATACTATTCCGTACCATAATAAATGCGAAAGTGTGTTTGTCTGTTTGCTGATTTGTCCTTCTTTTCAGCAATGGAGCAACGGATCGACGTGATTTTTGGCATAGATTTAGTTTATGGACCGGAGAGTAACAGTCCTTTTTATTCTGGAAAAAGGCACTAAGTATTCATTATTATTACTAGTGAGGTGGTGAATTTTGAGTTCCCAATAATCTTGTAGTTTTTTCCCAATAATGTTGATGTAGTGTAATAGATTTGAATCTGACACCTTCGCACAGATAACAATCGGAGCGCAAACAACCACTTATCACATAATTGACTTGTACGTGGGCTTTAATTTTTTTCCAAGAATGTTCCTAAATGTTTTAATTACACGACGCGTTTGAGCAAAGTCCGTGAGATAGAAGAAAGAGAGTGTCCGTGTGGGTCTTACCTACCACCGCTTTGATCATGTACCTAATTAACCACTAACAGTAATGTGCGCATCCATTACGTGTACCAATTTTATGAGCAAATTACTACTGGCCAATAGTAACGAGCACTTGGCGCGCAGAATTTGTTTTTTTGGATGGCACTGCAATAGTTATGTTATGTAGCCGGCCGCCGCAGGTGCAGAACCAGTCTCGTCCTCTACATAAAAAGAACTTACCTGCGAATGGTATAGCAGACAGCCATCCCCTCTGCTGCAGCGACAAGTCTAGGTCGCACTGAGCCGCCGGCAGCACGTACCCCAGCGCCAAGCTCTGCATGATCATACCCATGAGGATCATGCCACTCATCAGCATATGCAGGATGTTGTATGTGCCGAAACCTGGGGGCAAGTTGAAATCAATGAATGTTTCTGGAGTGCGATGATTGAAGTGAAGACTTTTGAAAGATACTAACAGTTCTGTTTTATTACTACTTTCAGCCCGCAGCTTCACACGTGTGGTTTCAGGATAAAAGTCTATAGAACTCAGGGATTGTGTAGCTTCCTATTAGGGAATGATTTTTAGGATCAGATCAGAGATTAGCGATAACAAACAAACTGCTTGCGTCATAACAACTTCCATATAATTATGTAGTATTGTACTAACAAGTATCCATCTAACTCGAAAAATAAAATAGAATATTGTTTACTTTTAAGAATGGGACTTAATCGAGTGTCTTAAAATTAATCAATGTTTTCAAATCGCGAAAATCTAAAAGTTACTAAAATAGTATAGAAAAAACCTGAAATCAAAACTACAGAACAACCGCAAACAGAAATTGCTTAACCTCGATAAAGCATCACGATATTGGCTCCATTAAAAGGTCTAGCAACTATAATAGAGTTTAAGTTATATAGATAATAGAGAGATATATATAATAGAGTTTATTCTAGGTTCCAAACCCTCGACCTTCGGATGTCGCATATGGAAATGACGGCTGATCTCACTAGCCAATACCTATCCGAAGTAAGAAATCATAATAATACTAAACGTTACTCAGTGTGTTTGACGCAAGACAAATAATTATCGTGTGCGAACTACCTAGGTATACTTTTGCTACTGCATAATATAATAGCAACCACGACCACGTTTCATCCAAGTTCACTTTTTTATCAGTCCACGTGTTTCTTTATTATTGTGTTATTCGCAATTTGATTACAATTTTGCGGATGCATTAAGTATAGTTACGTATTATTTCCAAACCCTTGAATTATTACATTGTTTTCCCATAAATAATTGTTATGGAACATAGACTGCAGAATAGACGACGCTTGAAAGTGCATTAGTGAAGCAATCGTAGAAAGCCAGCATGTATTTATGAATGGAGAGGTATGGGCCATAATCCACCACGTGGGCCCAGTGTGCTTGGTGAGTAAGTGTGGCTTGGTGGTTGTCACATGTCCTCGAATTTTGTGGTTCTTGAACATGCGGGTTTCCTCACGATGTTATCCTTCACCGTTTTAGCGCTCTAAAACGGTGAAGGATAACATCGTGTGATAACAGTGTGAATAATACGCACATAACTTGATATAAGTCCTTGGTGCGGGCCGAGTCGAGATTCGAAGTATGGTGCGTCGGATTGAAAGTCGCACAAGTTCCCGCTCGGACACACTCGCTCTTTACAGTTAGGTACAGCATTAGCTGGTGTCAATACGCCGTCTTCAACTCTACTGGTCTACTGTGCAGAGCTTATTTTTCTGCTCTAACGAGACAACATAATCCTTTAATGCCTGACAATGACAAGTTAAAATTATTAACCTTTGTAAAGCAAATGTGGGTTTGCCTTATCATGTCGTATACAACAGTGTTTATGGCGGTGGGGTTTCCCAAACACCTGATTTGCTGCGTGCTATGTACAATGTTTGCCTTTGTTTCATCGTGATGGAGGATGTGAGAGAATATCACGTTTTATGCTTGTTTGATAAAAAGATAATACATTGAACGCTTGACTAATGACGGATAATTCCGTGTAACCACAAAAAACTACTTTTAGACACCTGTTTAGCTAAACAGTGGTGTAGATTCTGTCGTTTCATACCTAAAACTAATTTTAGTTTTGCTCTGTCTCTTTCCAATACATAACAAAGAAATCGATGGAAGATTGTTCACAGATAGATACAAATTTAGTTTTAGAGCTGTCATATATCTTCCATCCTTGATAAATTAGACGCCACTAAATTCATTGCCGTTAAATTTACACTAGACGCAAGCAAGTGGATTAATTTGACAGGTCTAAAATATATTTCGTCTCTTTCTCATGTAGTCATTTAGAAAGAGAGACTGAAACTAAAATTAGGTTTAGGTATGAGATAACAGAATCGACACCAGTGTCTAAGTGTTTATGAAAAAAAAAGAATTGCTTTAATTTTTTTTGTATAGAATACTAACATTACTATATTATCTTAATAATATATATAAATTACGCGTCACGTTGTTTGCCCGCGATGGACTCCTAAACTACCAAATTTGCACACCGTGTGCAGTTTGATCTAACTTAAAAGATAGGATAGCTTACATCTCAATTTATAGCCGCAAAAGCAATGCGTGGCCGACTCTGCTAGTGCCTATATAAAAACTACTTCTATGTTTAATTGGTTAGTGCAAATAAAAAAATTATCCGCTACCTAAAATAAACAGCATCTTCATCAAGACTTCAATTAGTGGGCTATTAATTTTGTCAAAACAAACTTTAATTGAGATGACAACGCTGAGGTCATAATCATCAAACCAAGAGGTATAGCGCACGAAGTTGCATGAAACACAAAATACATAATCACAATGGTTATACAGGTTTAACAACATTACATAACAACATTAACACAATAAAAATGAAATTCATAAAAAATATATAATTTCCACAAATATACTGCTACTGAAAGTGACTTGCGAAAAATCAAAGTGAACTTATGAGATCGTTCCAGTAATATGTGCTGGCATCTACGAAAGTAAGGCAGCATTGACGCAGTTTTGCGAGTTCAGCAGCGCAAGTACGGATCTTTTCGATCGATAAAATTCGATAAAATAGACCGTTAAAATCGGTAAAGTTTATCGACTTTTTTATATTTTATCGAGCCTTGATACAACCGACAAAAGTTATCGAATATAGCTAGGTCGATTCCAAAGAGAATATAGAGCTACCACAATTATTACGATCAGACTTCGGTACTCGCAACATTCGATAAATTATCAGTTTTATCGATTCGACAAATTTATCGAACCGACTTCCGTACTTGCGCCGCAATTTGGCCTCTCTATGTATGCGGTACCCTGGACAGTAGGTATTTCGTAACATGACAACGGGAGCGTCATACTCGGCCGCAATTTATTAAAAAATATTTATAATAAATCATTTCTTACAAATATTTGATGGTCTTTGATTCGTGGACACAGGACCATGATCGACTTGATTTAATAATTGATTTCTTAATCGATCAGTAAGGTGTCGCAATTTTGGATGACTATATAACCAAAGAGAAGATGCCCTGACTGAAGCCACTATGATTTTCATAAGACCCATGCCGTAGGTACATGGGCCTCCCCACAGAGAAGGGAGTGTTTGCCATAACACACCATACTTGGAAATCGCAGTAGATTATGCAGTTGACTGAGAAGAATGCTGCTGCCCAATCTCTGGATATTCCCTCAACCGATTATCATCAAACGGCTTTTTTTAATCATAGCTAAGAACGCTTTTGATCAAGTCACCTTTCAAACAAAAAAAAAAAACAAAATCGATCCATCCGTATTCCCAAGTATTCCCACACCTAAATGAGTTGATAAATATCAAACGTCAATATGTCCACTATGGACAAAAAACTGTTTTATTATACTAACATATAGTAAAATAAAAACTAATCATTCTGGAATTTTAAAATTACACATATGTCCACTTATTTGCTGTGAAAACCGCGAGTGAAAACCTCGGTTTGTTTCAAAATACATTAAGTCCATAAAGGCATTCGTAACAGAAACCAATATGTCCCAACCGTCCAATCAAATCAATCCGTTTGGCTATGATGGCGGGAATTAGTGTTTGCATTAATGGCTAACTTGGCGTAGCTCTGTGATTTAAATTAATTTTAATTAGTTTATATTAGTGAAAATGGACTCAAATGTTAAAAGTGTTGATCCTGATAAAGCCAGGAAAAGAAGTAATATAAAGACGCAGCAAAAGAAAGCAGAGGAAATGCGAAAATTATAAGTCAAATTGTTATTACTTTAGCTAAAGTTAAACTAGTCGCAGGGCTGCCACCAGCCCACCACAATGGCATTTTGATATCCTCACTAAGTAAACTACTATAAATTTTGAATACATAACTATCTTTATTGTATTATTTACAAGCTTTGATTTAATTTGTATGTTACATACGTATGTATGTAAACATTTTTTTTTGTTTAGGACAAATCTTGCAAGCTAAATTTGACCCACTTCTCGGTGTTTGATTGAGCTGAAATTTTACATATATTTGTGAATCGGATAACAATGCAATATAATGATGGCACAGAGCTGGTTTGATGATAGAGCCGGAAGGCAGTCATAGGAACTATGTAATGAAACAGACATAACCCCATCGAGTTTGGGCTCGTTTGATTTGTCTTGTCAAGACTCTGATCCTAGATGAGGTCCAGGGACCTGATGATGGAGCAGGAAGATGGTCACAGGAACTCTGTAACGAAATGACGTAACTCCATCGAGTTAAGGCTTGTAAGGAGCCGGAAGTTGGCCACAAGATTACAGTACCATTACATATTTTATAAAAGCTTGTCTGGTAAACGAGCGTTACAGAGGCCCGCTGTTAGAGTAATTTATTTGAACGTTCATAAGTGCTCACTTGGGGCTTTTAATAATAAAGCATTTTGAATTTGAATTTATCTTTGAGATTTTAGCCATTTAAATAATTAAACCTATGACAAAATAGTTTTTATTTTATTATTTAATACCTAACTGTAGTAGTTTAAATCCCCAGTATGTCTTCGGTGGCAACCCTTAGCCGTGGCGCCATTATTTCGTCACAGTGTTTTTAATCAAATTCTGTTATGTCCGGTCATGACTTTTTTTCAAAAACAAATATGTCCATTGATTTAGTTCAAAATCCAATATGTCCAACCAGTTTTAAGGATTTTGAGGATGTTTGAACGTAATTCGTTATATTTCTACGTAGTCGGGGATAAATATTGTCATAATAAGCTAAATTAAACGTTAAAATCGCCGAAACAATGTCGTTTGCATCTGCAAACAATTATATTGGTCTATCTTCTTTTCACTTATCAAGGACATATTGACGTTTGATATTTATCAACTCAAATATTATATAACACACCTTGTTACAGTTTTTGTGAATATTTATGTATCTTTTTGATCGAATGTGTTGATTCGACTTTGTTGTTCTTTAACAATTTTAAACTGAAACGAAAGAGATAAAACATTCTTTAACTACTCAACTGCTTAACACTGATTAATTATTTATTAATAAAAGCCTAAGGCAATATTTCTATTTATGTCTATGAATATTATTTTGATAAACAAGATAAGAAAAGGCAAGACTCCTCTTACCTCCACACGCTTTAAACAGTACCTAAAGGTTGTTGTAACCTCTATGGTTGTAACTTGAAGGTGACAAAGATAGAACGAGTGTTTTACCAGCCAGCAGCATGGCTTCATCCAGCGTTGCTGTGCTTATCTTCTCAATTTTTTTTTCTTGTTCTCCTTTGCTGAACGTCATCGTGAAAAACTGAAACAAACATTAAAAGTCTTGAGAATTGACAAATTGATTCTGAAAAAAAAAACAGTGGGTGCCTAATAAATACCTACCTATATAATTGTCTAAAAAGACTCGTCCACATATTTTGTGCTATTTAATTGCACAGTGACAATGGCATTTTGACAACGCGTCATAAAAACAAAAATCTCATAAGTTGTAGGGATAGTGCTAACATTCCACAGAAGCCAGGAAATAAAGAAAGAGGAAGAAGAAGGGATAGTGACTTTTGTGCCTTCTGTTAAAAAAAACTCATTCCGTCAATAAAATACTAGGCATTTAGACAAAAGTAAAAACTGAAACCAGAGTTCCATCGCCACCGAAATTAAAAGGTATCACCTAGGAAAAATACGCTCTTAAAAAATGGTAAACTAGGTACTATCTATAACTTATCATAAGCAGGAACCTACATAAAAACAACATGCTCTTCTTGAAAATCGACTTCGAAATCATCGATCTATCTATTCTATTCTATTCTATCTTCAACGCACTTAGGTACGCAACCTGACTCTAATGCAATGGGTAAATGCATACAAAAAAAAACTATTACATAATGAATTTTTTTAATGGATTTTTTTTGTGTTTTTCTTTGTCGGTAGCATGTTTAGTCATTTTATAATAGCCACTAATAAAAGTATTATAATAGTGATGTCCTTTTCGCCCTCTCAGCCTGGTAAGTAAAACGACTGATAAGATACGACTTAATACAACTTTACATAATTGGGTAGTTGCATGAAACACAAAACACATAAATGCTGTGGTTATACAGGTGAAAAACATCACAATAACACAGTAAAAATGAAATTCACAAAAAAATTATAATTTCCACAAAGATACTGGATTTGAAACTTTCCAGAATTCAACGATTTTTTATCATCTAATAGTAATTTAAACTATACTATCAGATTCTTTACATTTTAATGAATAAAAACGTATGACAACTATGTACTTAAACGCAGTTTTTCACGGCCAAAATCAACAAAATGTGTGTATTAGTACAACTTTACGGGCCGCGTTGATCATGTGACGTCACGCGTTAAGGCAAATTAGTATGGAGCGTTTTAGCGCTCAATAGATCCGCCTGACTTTGGCTCTCATTTTTGACGTTGTTAACATTCGATTTCCAGTTTTTTCGATATAGACATTTGATTTTCATGAGAAAACGAATTGATTAGCATCATAAAAAAATGGAGTCAACATCCCAATTACCTATAGTAAATAAGCTTTTCCCCGCAATTTCACCTTATTATATTATTAGGTGAATAGTGACGGCATGAATTTTGGATATTCTTTTAAACGTAAATATGAACTTATAGTTAATAATAGAGTGAATTTATTTTACTACACCTCCTTCCATTTACACACACGCGCATACAAACACATACATTACATATACACACATTCACGCATACACTCATGCATGTTTTTATTTTAGTTTTATTTTTCTTTCTTAACTTCAATAAAAAAAAACTATTATGGATACCAATTATTTTGAAACTTTTTATGTAGGTACTTATCTGTAATTTATCATTTGTGCTGTTGGTATTTTAATAAATAAATAAAGGCAATCATTATTTTAATATCTACATTTATTTAGCTGTACACAAAGGGCATGTAAGGTTTAACATAAAAAATGACAAATAGTAACCGTCAAAGTAAAAGAGGCATAGATAAAATTTATGCAAAGAATAAAAGAAAAAACTAAAATAGTAGCTGTAGGTATATATTATAACAATCTTAGTGTCACTGACTGCGTAAATACAAAACGAAAGTTACTACTAACTGGTAGACAATTATTTTAAATTAACTCAGTACTTTTGATTTTATGCTTGAACAAACAGACAGACATTATTTCTAAAAATGATAGAAATGTATTCTATTACTGATTCTCAGACCCCCAAATTATTTTATTTGTGAACATATGTAATGTACAGACGCGTGAAATTAACGTTATTATTATATGTATCGATTTGCCGATGATTCGATTAGAATAGAATATGAAAATCGTCAAGATAAGATAAAACGACCAACCTTGCGTATTATCTCACGACTTCTTAATTATTTATTGATAAGCGTATAAAAATAAGTTTTATTGTATGGATACCGGTCCCTGAAATAGATCAGTTATTTCGTCTGCTCTATATTTCGGATTCCGAAAGTTTAAACTTTAAAATGGAACGAACCATTATGGAAAACGAAAAATGACAGCTCGGTTCTTACCGAGCTAGATAGGTAAAAATGTAAAACAGAAATTCGCTCTACATGCTGAAATAACAAGGTATGATTTGTTTTATGAAAGATTAGAATCATAAAACACCCGCTGGGGGCGTTGATAAGATTATTACTATTTAGGCAAAAATTGTAATAATAAGTTTACAATTTTTATTTTAAGTTTTAACTAGTTGTTTAAAATTACATTAATGTATCTACGTAAGTGACATTTTCGCGGCAAATTTTGATTATATTCGAATATATATAATTATTTTGCTAAAGGTAGATTTCGCAATTTTTTGGATCAAAAAATGATTATAGTTATAGTACCTTCTTATTAGTTACTTCATATGACTGTGCTGTTAGTCTAATGACCTTTGCACCTTTCTACTGGACTTTTTAATCACCCACATAGTATTTCACTTAGTGCAGGTACTGTGTCTGTGGCATTGATATTTATTTTATAAAATAAATTGTTATGAATATGAAATAATCGTATAATAATCATAATAATTTATTTATGTCAGACGACGTAGCCCCATAAAATCATATCGAATACCTTACAGACTAATAAAAATAAATAATTATTCAACAAATCTTTAAGAACATAATTTTGTAGTTTACTTATAGCTCGTTCTACGAGTAGTAAATCTGTTATTAAGGCTATATAACTTTTGTCCAAAATCTAAATATAAGATTCATGCAGTGGAGTATGATTTTACTTACGGAATATTAGTTTCCTTGCGCATCCAATATGTTGTACCTACACCTAAACTAAAAGTAGGCCTATTATATCACTATTAATTAAGTTTATTTATGAAACTTAACAGGTGTTCTTTACATTAATTTGTTTTTAGAATCTTGCAATTTTTAATAAAACGCTAATAACAAACTTCCAGTGATTTGAACACAATAATGCTACTGATTTAATTTGACACATTGCTTTTGGGGTCCCGATGTGTGTTGTCCTAAGCGAGGATGTTCCTCGTGATAGTTTCTTTCAAATAATGATACTGGAGATGGTTAGCAGACTGGTTTAAATGAGGTTGTACTCGCACAATTGCTATACAGGTTATGGGACCTCGACGCAAAACAATTTAACGACAGCGTCTTATGACAGCGCAGGGCTTTTGGACAAACGCATAATAAAAGTTAAGTGTCCGTTTATTTTAATTTATTTGAACATGTCTCTTGTTATGTCAGTAAATGTAAGGGAAGGTATAAAATTTCGAACAAAGGTTTCAAGTTGAATCTCTCTCAAAGTCACTGTTTAACTAAAGTCACATTTAATTCATGATCATAATTTATCTATTAGGAACAAATTAAAACTTTTATCATATTGTTTTGCATTGATAGCTGACTGGTATTTTAAAAATTTCTTCGAAAAATTGCAATTAGATGGGTACGTAGAATTAAGATTAATTTTGCAGACATTATAGTTAATATGTTATATGAATACTGAATATTTTATAACAGCTTAAATGAACACATTTAAAACACGTTTTTTTTTATTAAAAAGCAATAAATTAAATTATAATTTTTATACATCTAAACAACTAAATTAAAACGAAGTGTCTGTAATGTCAAAATAACAGCTATTTACTAAATACTTATAAAAGTATTACGGTAAATATAAAAAAAAACAATTTTGGAATTTTGTGTTTGTTCCGGCTAATTTCCGCAATGCAACGACTGGACCGATTTTAACAGGACTTTCACTGGCAGATAGCTGACATTATAAGGAGTAACATAGGCTACGTGGGCAAAGCCGCGGGATACAGCTAGTTTTATTATATAACCAAAAATTTTATACAGTTCTTTCCTAAAAGATTTTCGTAAGTAAGAAGGTTAAATAATATTGTCTCTTATCTACTTATAGGTATCACAGTCATTGCAAAAAATATGCAATTATTTTTTTAACTAAAGGTAAATTAGACAGTGATGCAAAATCATGTCTGAATGCTATTTATTCCTAATCCTTTTCGACCACGATATATTTTGCAATTTGGTGAGATAATCGTTGTGTATAGTCATGATGAAAGTTATATCAATTTAAAGTACTTAACAAAAACATATCTCATCGCACGGTGGTAGGGCTTGTTTCGTGTTCATGTAGCTGCATTAGGGAGTCAGTCCTCACATCGTCAGTAAAGACCTTGTGAGAGAGTGTTGTTTGTTGGGGTTAAGTATATCACACAAAATTCACAACTTTGTTATAAGTACTTAATTTTTTAGAAATGTATTTTTTGCACTACAAGAGTAATTATTTAATAGGAATTATAACCACAGATTACTGATTAGATTTTTATTTGTTCTGCCTTTTTTCTCCGATATGGGCACGACATTGTTTGGCTAAACATTTTGCTTTGCATTATTTGTGAATTGTGATTGGTGTAAGATGATTCACATAAATATATATTTATACACCGTTTGTTCCTTCTGTACCGGTTTGAAAACAAATATTGTTTTATAAAATTTAAATTTGGGTTATACCTAAAATGTAATAATATATTTAATGTAATATAAGCAAAATAGGGCTAAGTTTTCTAAGTGTAAGAAACGAAATCTACCTTTTGCACTGGTGTTTACTACTATCAAACCATTTGGGACGTACATAATTGTACTTCAAGTGACGTCACCAAGTAGGTTATGATTACTATTGCAGTTCCGTTCGTAATGTCTGATGTACCTACCACCAAATACCTACATGCTCTAATTTAATATAAACTATAATCATAGGTATCTTACGATTGTTTATGTTATAATTATAACTTCTAAGTTATCTAGGAATTTAGAGCATGTAGTTTTAGTACTTTTAGTATACAATTATTTGGCTTACTTTGGCATATCTCCAGAATCTCAAAAACAAATAAAAAAAAGTTATTAATAGGCATTCTGCCAGTAAAATAATTTGTGGCCTAAGAATTTTCACTAAAGTTTATTTAAATTTACAAGTGTGAAATTTTTCAATTTAGTTTTGAACCAGTTCCTGTCACTGGAATTGGCTGTTTCTTTTAACCCCTGTATCATTTTTTACTTATAAATTGTTAAAAACCGGCTATAACTCACGTCATTTGTCGATATTATCGATCTAGGTTTCGAGCGTGTCCGACGCTCTTCCTCAGGGAGTGCACGCGGCGAGATCGCAACGACCAATTTTTCTTTATCATTTTTTACTTGTTTATAAATTATGCAAACTACTATTTCAGCTATTTTCCATCCAATGACATATATAACTGATAACAGACTTTGTTTTTTTACCCTTTGAACCGATCTTATCACTAGCCTACCTCACTGTAACTATGTTTGATATTAACTCATACTTTTAAGGTTGTAGTTAGGACGTGGAACGCTGATGGGTCAGTAACTGTACTAGTGAGGGCGACCGCGCAGATCCGTAGACCGATGGTTAGAATTTTACTGTGAGCTTGAGCTTTTAAAAACACCATGATGCAACCATAACATACTGGTACGCTATTCTTGAGCTGGCCTGACTAGCTACCACACTACAAACCGTCGGCAGCCACCAATAGCTGTATTCCAGTAGACGCACTTGAGAAACAATCCTATTGTAGGTCCAGCATGACCACTCGTCGTCACTCAAAATAGTGGATCGATTGAGCCAGCTAACCTGCGCTATATATCAAGAATATAAAATCTTTATAATTGTTGGTAAGTAATAATCATGATAGTTAGTATGACCTCTACAATGTAACAGTAAATCGATACTTTATTTTTAAACGACTTCGAAAAAAGGAGAAGGTTATCAATTCGGTGGGTATTTTTTATATATATTTTTTATGTTTGTTACCTCAGATCTCCCTAATTTCTATACCGATTTGGAAAATTCTTTTTTTATTTGAAAGGGTATACTTTCAGATTAGTCCTATAGAAATTTCATCAAAATCCATTCAGTAGTTTGTCACTGAAGTCGGTTCGTCGCTTTTTTAAAGCAATTTTTATCTGGAAAATAGTCTATGCACCGAAAATTGATTTGCTCTACCAATTTTAGAGAAATTTATGAACTGAAACAACTGCAAAATTATTTCACATTACCAATCAGCGAGGAGGTTCTT
Source organism: Crocallis elinguaria (assembly GCA_907269065.1). Classification (NCBI taxonomy): domain Eukaryota; kingdom Metazoa; phylum Arthropoda; class Insecta; order Lepidoptera; family Geometridae; genus Crocallis; species Crocallis elinguaria. Next base: position 19,584,827 of record OU026068.1, read on the forward strand.
TTTCTCTTTATTTTTCTAATATTCACATTCCGAAATTGCGTTTTGAAAATTGCAAGTTAATAAAAAACTGCTCTACTATTTTCTATAAAGGGTTCGGTAATCGTAACTCCTGTAAATTTTCTCAGTAAACAATTTATTTCCACTATTTGTCAAAAATACTCCAATTAATTATTGTTGTACTCCAATTAATTTCCAAGCCTTGCCATTTTTATAATCATCAATAGAGACTCGCTCTTGAGTTTTTTTCAAGATTTTTTTAACGAATAGAGAAAGAAAGCTTTATTTAGAAAAAATATAATTAAGAAGTACCTAAGTGTAGTAGTATTTCAAGAAAACATGTTTCGAATGTTTTTCCATTACTTACTTTTTTATGGTGTCCAAGTACTGGATTAAAATATAATGCCAGTTTCGAATAAAAAGTCCTTATCCGTCCGTAATCAATGCAGGTTTTATAAATATTCACCCTTCAGACTAGATTAAACTTACCTAATCATTCTAGGAAAATTAATTTGTACGGATTAGATCTAGCGTAGGTATATTGATCCATAAATAATTTATTTTAAGTGTATTACTTTTTAATTTGAGTTTGTTTTTTGTACTTACTTTTACGTTCCAAAAGTAGTGACGGGCAGTATCAACGCGCGCGTTTGCCGGCCCGTACCGTTATTCTATAACTGATAGAAGATAGTGCGCTCTCTTCAGTAATTATAATAATTCGTTATCGCAGTTTATTGCTGATAACGGTACGCGGGAGATCTCTGTGTATACTGCGGGTCAACTGTCAGTTTTATTCACATTCAATTATTTGGGAACTGGGTCTTACCGGGAAACAACAATAGGTAGTGTTCGTTTTCGAATCCAACGGTCGCTGACAGAAAGGAATATTATCTAGGGTTCTCGCTAATTTTCGTTCTGGAACGAACTACATTAAGGGAAACAAGTTGTTCCATAACGAAAACTAGTGAGAACTTGAGACAGTTCCTTCCAGCCGAAGACAAGCGACCGTTTGGAGACGAAAACGAACACGATTTTTGCCCCAGTTCCAAACATATATGTATGTATGTAAGTTTCTTTATGCCCGAACAGATTTTGATGTATGGAGTATCGTTAGAATCCTTATATCATCCCGAGTGACACTCGGCCACTGGCTATAGGGCAGTCGTGTTTTTTTATGTAACTTTTGTTACATCGTCTTGTTTTTACACTTTTCTCCGTTTACACCAACTACTTATAAGGCGAGTATATAACGCGACTTCTAAGTAACTCCTATAATGGAGGCAAATTCCAATGTTCTAACGACTTTATGTAGTAGGTATGAACTTCATAAAGTCACTATAGACCACTCTTAAAGGTTGATGCATATTAAAAGTGATTTGCCCTAGGCAATTCCTAAATATTTGGCAACTGATTTAGGTGTCTCCTAGGGTTTTTGAAAACGGATTAGATTAGCTTACGATAGAATAGCGCTTGACCACAATCTCACCAGAGCTTTATGATGGCAAATAGGCTAAATCTTGAATGATCTGTTCGACTTATAAATCAAGAGATGTCATAATTATAAGACGTATACTGTACCCAAACTGACCTTTATACCTTGAGTGGCCATGCCCTAGTGAGAACTCGCGATTTACTGTATAAAAAGTAACCTTTAAGACCATATATAAGTACAGCCTTTATTGATATTTAATATACGACTGTAAATGGCGTGTGAATTAAATGAAGCTAGTACACGGGCTGGAAGTTGAGGACCAATTCGAGGACGTCCACATGTACATGTGACATCCACCAAGCCGCACTGGGCCCGCGTGGTGGGTTATGGCCCATACCTCTCTCTCTGAGAGAAGGCCGGTATCCCAGCAGTGGGAGCGTAAGAGGCTGATAATGTATAATGTAATGTACACGGGCTGGTCATAACAGTAGTATCTACTACGGGCAATACTCATTGCGCGTGCTGTTTTTGTCTGTTTCTTGGGTTAATTCAAGCCGCGTGTGAGCGTGTAGTGCCTCGTAATCCGCCTTTGTTGCAAAACCATGGTTATTTTGACAGCAATACATTAGCGTCTAACGTCATCACAAGGGCGATGGAGATGCCAGCATCAGCAGCATTCAGTTTAGGAGTGGATGTTAAAAAAACATTTAAGTTATAAAAACAGCTTTATTCGTTTACTTTCAACAACTTCGCACTTATCTTTTACTTTTAGGTCAACAAACTTAAAATTAAACAATATTTACAATTTTGTAACAAACAGCATACCTAATGTTCACTATTGAATAACGATGTAATATTATTTTTTAACACCCTCTCTCGTAAAGCTGATATAATTCCACCGGTTTTAAATATGTAAAGCGGGTCATAAAAAACGCGTGTGTTATCAAAGCAAATAGTTAAGTTATAGTCCATACAAATTCCATAACAGTATTATTTGCCATTTCAAATATGGAACTGATCGCCGCCGCACCACTCCAGCTAGTGAGCAGCGCGCTGTTGCTATTCAAGCGCGCTGGTAAAATGGCGGGAAAGCAACAGTGTGCATTCACAGATTGAGTTTATTTAAATGTTTTTTTTTCCTGTTTACTCGCAAGTGTGTTAAAAAACGTCGTACGATATACGTGCGTATTGGTTATAACATGCTCGGCTCAATTACGCCCTCGCCTTCGGCTCGGGCTGAAATTCCGCCTCGCATGTTATAACCATCTTTACGCACTAATATCGTAATGTACTATTTTAACACCCTCTCTCGTAAAGCTGATATAATTCCACCGGTTTTAAATATGTAAAGCGGGTCATAAAAAACGCGTGTGTTATCAAAGCAAATAGTTAAGTTATAGTCCATACAAATTCCATATCAGTATTATTTGCCATTTCAAATATGGAACTGATCGCCGCCGCACCACTCCAGCTAGTGAGCAGCGCGCTGTTGCTATTCAAGCGCGCTGGTAAAATGGCGGGAAAGCAACAGTGTGCATTCACAGATTGAGTTTATTTAAATGTTTTTTTTTCCTGTTTACTCGCAAGTGTGTTAAAAAACGTCGTACGATATACGTGCGTATTGGTTATAACATCTTTACGCACTAATATCGTAATGTACTATACAAGAACATCATTGAAGTACGTATCTATTACCTACGTAATACATAACCGGCTATGTTCCAGACAAGAGCACGGATTGGATCTATAAGTCTTTGTCATTTATTATGTTCTGATAAAAACAGCATTAGTTTTAGTCTGTGATTCGGGTAGACGAACGTTACGGAAACTCGCTGTTAGAGTCATTTATTTTAAATTCATGGGTGCTCCCTTAAATTCAAATGCTTTATTTATGAATAAAACATTTGAATTTGTCATGCCCAGCTTTTTTCAATACCGTCTCGACATTTAATTTGTCACATTTTGAAATAACCGTAATCCCGAGTCCTCCCAATCGCACAAAAAGTTGATTCAAACAGTTACTGTCAACAGAAAATATTTTTTTTTAATTTTGTGAGTTCAGTTTAATTTTAATATTTCGTTAGTGTTGTGTCACTGATCTTTGGACTTCGAGAAAAAACAGACTGCACTTCTTTGGTAGCTTTACATGTCATGTATATTAAATTCTAGATAAAAAATACACAAATTATGTTTATTCAAAATACTTATCTTACTTATTATGATAAAAAGCGTAAACAAAAGTAAGAAAGTCAAATTTCGTTTACATGCAAACGAACAGCTCGTCTCGTTATCAAGTAGTATGAAAAATGCAATATTCTATAGGTACGGGTAGATAGGTTAGCGCTAGACTACTTGGAATCTCACCAATCTTGCTGCCTTACCTACCTAATAAAACCGTACGTACGGCTAATAAAACCGTTTTCGTGTTCAACTAGCAGCAAATATCAGCGGTAGTCTTCGACCGGAAGGAGTTTTCTAGATTTCTAGCTGGTTTTCGTTTTGGAACGAACGCTTCAAAACGAAAACTAGCGAGAACTCTATACAACTCCAGCAGAAGATTAGTACCGCTGGTTTTACACGGCTAGACACGAACGAAGACGATTTTACTAGCCGGTAAGGCTCGAAAGTGATAAATAACACTAAACTAAAATTGCTCTTACTCTCAAGAGCTGCTATACTGAAACACACCAACATGTGCTTGGCGATATCAAGTTGGTAGCCAGGCCTTATAATTCCTATCACTATGCAAAAGCACCGCCCGTAATATGCCATTTGTATATGACTCACGCGTCCAAATCACAGATTAGAAAAGGTATCCAAATCGCAGTTTACTAGGTAACTAGGTGGTGTAACTCTTCTGCAAGTGTCCGTCTGGGTTGTTACCTACGACCGCTTTGCTCGTAAAGTCAGCCTCCAAACAGTAGTGTGCGAGCATTACCTACTGTGTTACGGTTTGATGAGCAGAGTAGCCAGTGACATTACTGGGCTTATGAGACTACCTAATGTCTCAGAGTAACGGGCGCAATGCAGTGCCGCGCAGGACTTTGTGTTTCATTCTGAGTGGTACTGCAATTGTTATGGGTCGGCGTTATGTTTACCATCAGGCAAATGACCAGCTCGTCTTCATCAAATAACATAAAGAAAACGTGTGGTCATCATTCGGGCGTGGACTTCAGGGCAAGGTGCTATCATCCGTTCCATTGAAACAGAAGCCTAAACTTAGAAAGAAGCTTATATTATAAAGTCACACGATCACGAGATTTCAGTCATATAGTGATTTCAGTCAGTATCGATTTTGGTGTAAATTCCGCGGTCGGTCACTCTCATCTGCTGTCGGCCTCCAAAGTTGTGCTGCTTGAGGCTGAAGGCTTATCGCTGGGCAGCAGGAAACTCAAGCCTGCGCATACTGAAATAAAAACAAACAATTACTAAGCTATTTTATACTGTGAAACGACCAATTTTCGTAACTACGTTATGCTTTACAAGCGGTTGAAAACTATCTCACCGTGAAAGCGCTAAACCTGCCGAGCTAATATGCGCGCCGCGCCATAATTTTGTCGATGCATATATCGTGCTTTTGTCTCATATTGGCAGGAGAAAGAGCGAGACAAAACATGGAGACAAAGAAAACAAATATTTCAAAACTATGAAAGCTTCTTAGTCTATACAGCTCTTAAGTCTAATACGAATATGTATCATAATCGAATAAAATAAATCGAAACGATCACATACTACTATTATATACGAGCTACTGCCCGCGGCTTCGCCCGCGCGTTAAATATCTTTATAACCTATTATGTGTTAATCCAGGACCTAAACTATCTACATTCCAAATTTCATCAAAATCGGTTTAGTAGACACAGAGATACGTGGTAACAAACATTCACAAAGACACACACAAACACACATAAATTTCGCAGTAGAATTTATAAGTTTATTTGTACCGAGTTTTGAGTGGGTCAAGTGTCAACCAAGGAATACAATTTTCCATACGAGCTCACAAAATACTAGAACTAGCTATTTTTTATTTCTTCAGTGCGAGCGTAATAAGGCTGATGATGATATAATATCTTCATCACGACCTCTAAGGAATTCTTATCTAAAGAATCAGGAACTAAGTAGGATGACACATAAAATGTACACACTGCATAAATACTTAAGTTTTGAAAATTATATTAGAGTTACCGTATATTTTTAACCTATAATAAAAATGACTAAGTTTTATAATAACCCTAAATACATGATATTATTAATCTACACGATACGACACTAGATAAAGATTTACACTGTAGGTAATTAGTATAAGCATGATGGAACAGCCTGGTCACAATAAATCAATCTTTTATGTGTGCTGATCACACCATACAGTAAGGAAAGTACATATAACTTTAAGTACCATAAAATAAGTATAAACCTGGACCGTGAATCGATCGTGAATGGTGAACTTTAGCGCATAAGCCTCGGGAAACTTCTAATCACGTCGCGTAAGGATTGCTTCAATTCTCGCAATGGGATAAATAAAGTGCAATATGTGTTTGTGTGTTGCAGGACCATGGTCCTCTTATTTCCTAACTATCAGTTGTACATACAGGGAATCACATAGTTAGGGTCGGATATATGTGATATATTATGCGTGTATCGACTGTTGGTAGACATAGGTATATCTAAATATTATTCTATAAGCTAAAATCTGTCGCCTACATAGGTAAGTATCGTAGGGGCAGGTATAGTACAAGTAACTATTGATTTTTCCTGCAACTGCAGAACAAGTTCCCATTAAGGGTTTAGAATATTTACCATCCTTAACACTATTATGTATTCTGTGCTCTAACCACATACTACTAGTCTCTTAAGATGGTGGGAAACCACTCAAGATTAAAAATAAATGTGAGATATTGTTTTTATTCGGATATTTATTATAATAAGATCTCCAACACAGAACATAATAATTTTAAGGTTGAGTGATCTGTACAAATTGCGCTCTACACTATAGGACAACTATTATAGGAGACCACAGCAGCGCGGGCGAGCAAAAAAGTGTCGACTAAACAATGAAGAAATTAAGAAAATAAGAAAAAGTGAACATTACTTATGAAAACAATTAATTATACTTATCTATGGTGCAATGTTGCTACTTTATTTCAAACAAAGCTGACATTACACGCAGCGCGATTACAAATTATTGTTACGTCAGTCGGGCGAGGTCAAGTTCACTTCGATTAATCCTTGTATAAGGTGAGAGCACATCGCAGCACTCCACAGACTAAAATTATACTAGGAACCTACGTACTATAATCTAATTTGTATAGCAGTAAGTACTAATACTATTATCACGCCATCCCCTTTGGGGTAGGGAGGATGGGAAAAAATAATTGCACTTCACTTTGAGAGTATGAGCAGTCGAAGGTGTACAACGACAGCACAGTTTTTGTTTAATCTCTTTATTAGTTCTATTTCTGTTAGAATACGGTCCGCCTTTAATAAAACCTGGGAACGAGAACAAGTTCTAAAAGTCCTTTCGCAAATAGGTAGCTTGACATTTTTAATTTTTAAAAATGTAGTTCTACAACATCCTACATTTGTTTCAAGAGTTGTTAGTAGAAAGTGTATAAATTTTAAGTACCTAAATGGCAAAAACTAAAATAACATCACATGACTGAGAAAGGATGACAGACTTAAAATCTCAAAAATAGAAGTATCAGTACTTAGCTATGCGCAAGCAACTAACAACAAATGTCATCTTTCATGTTTTAAAAACCTGTTCCAATACTTGCATCGCGATTGACGCACAATACATAATCGCATGCGATACTGATACTTTAATATATTTTTGAGATTTTAAGTCTGTCATCCTTTCCCAGTCATATGGTGTTGTTTTAGTTCTTGCCATTTACTTTCAATTTATATACTCGTACTTTCTACTTACAACTCTTGAAACTAGAATCCATTTTAAATAACAAACAGTCTGAGCCCTGAGGCAGGTCACTGTAACGACAGTGCAGCGTAGTTTGTGCAATGTATCGTCACAAAGCAGTGTTTTGACTCAATATCTACGGTTGTGACCTTGCCCGTATAGGCACGAATGGCCTGCCTGGGGTTCGTAACTTCTGTTTCGTGAATAATACCTAGATAATGCGCAAGAATCTCCATGTAAAATTTAAGATATCTGTAAAATATACAGCGATGTAAAGCGTGCAGTAAGCTAGAAAAGCCTACGCCCTCTGTGGACAAGGGTGAAGATAATAAAGAAGATGAAAGTATATGCGATAAATAATCACCGTTAGTGGTACCTACCTACTACAGGTAAGATACCCATATCACAGTTTTGTAAAACTGTGCCTATATTGATGACTAGCTTCTGACCGCGGTTTTCACCGGCGTTACCACAGGAACCGTTCATTTTTCCGGGATAAAAAGTAGCCTATGTCACTCTCCCGTCCATAAACTATATCTATGCCAAAAATCACGTCGATCCGTTGCTTTGTTACTGCGTGAAAGAAGGACTAACCAACAAACCCACAAACACACTTTCGCATTTATAATATTAGTATGGATTTTTAAAATATTTCTCGCTCGTCAATTCAAAGAAGTCTGTACGTACCTTCTGTACCTAGTGTGCATCAACCTTTATCAAGACGAACTTGCGTACAACGTTATAGTTAGTAATTAACTAGTTGACAATAGACTGTATGAAATATTCAATAGGAAACAGTCATTATAGTATTTATAGCAGTCTTGGCACTGTTACCGCACCTTGATCTAGTTTTAATTTCTCCTAACACGATTCAAAGGGAATAATATTATCCAAAACCCCCCCTTCATGGAGGAGGTTCAAATGCCCATGTTCAGTAGTGAATGTTTTCCGGACTGATAATGATCAAACGTATAAGTACAGGTAGATATTTTTACACGTTTTATAAATGTTTAGGTATATTTTAGAAAAATTGTAATTAATTGTAATTTTTACCTAATACCAGATAAGATTACGCATTACTGAATGAGGCTCAATTATCGATATCACGCTGTCACAAGCTATTTTTAAAATTAATAAGTAAGTACCAAATTGTTTGAAGCCAACCATAGAACAGTAAAAATACATGTAATCTGCCTCATACAGAGATAAGAATATAAAAATACGCATCTATATGTTGGCGAAGACGCGCGACGTGGGCGTATTTCTAATTAATTTTAGTGAATTATAAGCAGTTGGTACATTTTCTCTACCGTAGATTTCAGTTTTACTGCTAGATAAAAGATAACAGCTCGCAAAACAAGTAGGAAAGCACTTAATCCCTATACAACATCTATAAGGTAACATCATACCTATTATATAAAGTTGTCTATGAAAAACAAGAATGGAAATGAAGCCTAATAATTGTCCCAGTATTGGCCGTCATGATAGTGCGATATACTGTGAAAAAATCTCCAAACTGAAGCTATTTGTGTGGACTGTACATTATTACATACACACATACATACACGTAACATTTATGTTCCTATTATATGATGTCTCGTAATCAAATAGAATTTAAGAACACTAAAAAGTGATGTGACATAAAAATGTAAAATTAGGCGGTACTACTTATAAGGTTTGTGACGCCAAAATCCGAGGTCTAAATGTATATCTAGAACTTGATGGTTAGTCAGCTCCGGGTTGTCCGTGAGACAATACAATATCATTTTCCTCTACACTAGCGACGCGTCACGCGGCGTGACATAAAATCCAGCTAAGGAAATGTGCAGCATTCTCCTCTACTGCGATTTTCACGCGCGCAAAGCGTGATGTATAATGGCAAACAGGGGCGTATTTACCCTTGGGCCAAAAGGGCCACGGCCCAGAGCGGCAGGCTGCTAGGGGCGGTGCAAGCAGAAGAAATTTACAAAAGACTACGTAACTAAGGCTCTTATTAATGAACAGTGTTAAACTGAGTTTTGTCTCTTTCGATTCATTTTAAAATTGTCAAAAAAGGGCGGCGGGGCCTGCAGGCCCAGGGCGCTGAATCCTAAAATACGCCACTGATGGCAAACCCAATTATGTAGGGCCTTTGTTCAGCAGTGGACATCTTCCGGCTGGTGATGACGAAGTTCTACTTACATGCAGTGAGTAATGTGAATCCGTAGAAGGTGGGTGTGCAGGCTTCGGCTAGGAAGTACCCCGCAGCGTTTGCGCCTGTCGCTGACCCCACTCGGCCGAACATCATGACTGCGCCCACTGCTGTGCCTCTGGGGAAATAATACCTACGATAAGGTGACAATCCTTTTTTAAGGGGAATAAGAATATTTTTATTGTAAAAGAATTATAGAATAAACTTTGTGCGTGAAAATAACATTTTTAATTATTAAAATGAAAATAGCGTGAAATCTGCTAAAATACAGAGGCTAAAATTAATTTTATTTAAAACATTTTTGCAATTTTTAACAAGCCGTTCACCAAAATATTCCTTTCATTTGAGAGGACTGAACGTTTATTCGATCATTTCTTATACTTATCTATAACTAAATGAAGGTCCTTCGTAAAATTGTTTTTTTTTTTTTGTTATTTGGTAACGAGACGAGCTCGTCGTTTGCCTGATGGTAAGCATAACGCCGGCCCATAACAATTGCAGTGCCACCCAGAACTTTGAAACACAAAGGCCTGCGCGGCACTGCAGTGCACTCGTTACCCTGAGACATTAGGTATTAAGTCTCATAAGCCCAGTAATTTCACTGGATACTCTGCTCATCAAACCGGAACACAGTAATGCTTGCACACTACTGCTTGGCGGCAGACTTCACGAGCAAAGCGGTGGTAACAACCCAGACGGACACTCGCAGAAGAGTTAGTCCTCCCACTAACAAAATTGGATTCGATTCAATAATTGGATTCGAGAAAATCATGTTTTTTATTCAGCTCGAAGGACCAAAACCTATTTACAAAATAGGTACCTAACGATAAAATCTTGCTAATTGTTATCAGAACCTTACGCTATGATAAAGTAGGTAATTAAAATGACATGTAAAATTATTATTCGCAAATAAAAACATTTGACATAGAAATATTAGATAAGAACACAAACCACGTGTAAAAAAAGGCAAAGAAATGTCAAGCACATAGGTATACATGATTAAGTAACTATTTTTTTTGCCTAATTACACAGGGTTAGGTATGCGCCACTGAAGTTTTTTGTCATGTAGAACAAGATTTTAGGACACAAAGACCTTAGAGGCTTACAAAAGATATTGGATTTGTCAAGTAATCATCATTTGTTACTTCATGTATTGCGGCTGTCTGTTGAGACGTCAAAAAAAATATTGTCCTGACATAATCGCAATAAACGGGGTAATTATTTATGAATATTCCTTTTTTGTTTTGAATTTTCCGATAAGTACCTACCTACTTTGACACTTATGCTCCTCATGTATTCAATATACAAATATTTAGTTATTTCGTGTACATACTGATTTAAACGTTCTATGTCCGGCATTATTTTCAAACACCTGTTTGTGCTGCCATTTTGCGACGTAAGAGTCAACCACAGATCATTAAACCAACTGTATGTGGAACCAACGCTGCGTTGGTGTGAATGGTCGAAGGGAGTTTAAACTTGAAAGCAGCAATTTCACTAAAATACTATGCCGAGTTACATCCTTGGAGTTTAGGCTTGTGCTATTATGTATTCTGTGTTTAAGGGTTTAGGGTCTTATTTCCTGCAGTTCTATAACACCCGGCAAGTTTTTATTATAAGTATGATATTGTTACCTAGCACAGGAAAATGTGTCGCAATATGATGTGTTACCATCTGCAAAATATTTTGCAGACAGTCTTCTCATATATTATTTATTTTGTTATCTAGCAACCACCTGCGACGAATGTAATTTATTGTTGACTATCATTTTACAACTCTTGCAAATACCTAATCCGCATTATAAAGATAAAGGTTCCATGAAACGTTATATAAAAGCTGTTACAAACAAACAGGTTCTGTTATGCGTATGTTTCATCATATAAAAACATAATTTAAGAGTTTTGTTGGGTATTTGAGACTTATATACTTAATCATATCTCATATCTCAGGATTCAAGCGCTGCACTTCTTTTGTTTCTAAGTTCTGGGTACATGAAAACGACTTGTTACCCTGCATAACGACTCGGTAGTAAGTATAAAAAACAATACCTCTTGTTCAAAATCCTTTCAAATCGATTTACCTAACGCGTAAAGGGATCTAATCTCGTTTCCACCAACGAAGAATAAGGCGACACCTAACTAAGTAACTCCTAATGTAAGCAAAGTCCTTATTGTAAACCGTTATAACACTCCTAAAGGTTGGTGAAGAGTTCTTTCTTTGTCCTGGGCAACTCCTAAATATTTAGTCATCCGATTTAGGCGTCTTCTAGGTTTGGTGAAAACGGGTATAAGTCGAGTTGTGATTAGATTATTCTGGCGCTGGAATCGCGTGGTGGAAAATTGTGTGGAATGCAGACATTGTCCTGCACATACATTCAAAATACAAAAAAAATTGTGGTGCTGGAATCGCTGGATGGAAATTTGTGTGGAATTTAGAGACATTATCGCGCATACAAACCACAAACGTGTGTTATTTACTTACGTGACTGACGCGCTCTCCTGTCATTGGCTTATACAAGAATTAAAAATTAATTTTATACATACTAAGTAGGTAGATATATTGCTAGTTTAGCAGTTTTAATTCTGTCTTAAAACAAATAAATAACTTTGTGAAATGCTGTAAGATAAGTGTACCTACATAATGGTTAATAATATAAAAACAAAGTTTGCACGTACCTCAAGCTCGTGGGGAACAGATGGACCGCGTAGGCCGTCAGTGGGCCGATGCCCAGCGCTGTGAGTTGCAGCGCAGACATCGCCACTCCCGCCAGTATCCTGTTGAACACACTTGAGTGCAACTACTTCACAAGATTGATCTACTTTTAATTTGCGTAAAATACAGCATTCATGCAATGCATCCACAGATCTCTAAATAACCATGCTTTGGCATCAAGCGCCGATTACAAGATAATACACAATCCGACTGGACTAGATCCCACAAGCAGCACCCGTTCACGAGTATAACGCATGGGCCAGCCATCGCTCTTCTCAACCATTTTAGAGGGAAGAGGGCGACCCGCCACACGACGCCACACCAAACAGTCATTCCAGTGGACATGGCCACTCCGGTTGTTCACTTAATTCACTTAACCTATATAAGTTGGGAACCTATGTTAATTACTCCCACTCCCCGTCGCCGACCTTCTTTGTTCGGACTCTGCGATAGCTTCCGCCACCACCTGGTTCCTATCTCTGAAAGCTATTTTAGAAAGAGCACTTGGAACATACCTGTTAGTAGTCAACCCCGTCACGAGACACGCCGCCCCGACGATGGCGTACATGGCGACGAGCAGAGTCTTCTTGGAGAGCGGACTCACGCTGCCGCCGGTGACCGCCACGCCGTACACGAGCGTGCTCACGAGCATGATGTAGAAGGTGTCGTGGGAGATAGAGTCAACGCAATCACCGGTGCTCGTCTACAAAGATACCAATTACAAAGTAATAACCACTGAATATAAAGAAACGATTACTCATACCACTCCCAAGCACATACAATAAAGTAATCAAACTTTGCGAAATCAAAAACCTACCCTTGTTTGCGTGCAAAAGAAAGATTAGACTGGTTACTGAAGCTTTCCTACGCTGAGACTGAAGACCTTATATAACTGCAGTGATTAGCGCTCTTACACGTTTATATTTGCTTCTCATCACACACACATACGAACACTGATTTTGCTAAAAAAACGTTTTAAGTGAAGCTATTTAGCTGCTATATACACGCCTTAATTCAATACATAATAACTATGTTAACTTACCGAATTATTGTCTTCAGGAAGGTTGATGATGGCGCAGATGGTGCCATCATCACCAGCAGCGCCGCTCATCACCTTGTTTATTGTATCGGGAGCAAGCAGGAACAGGCCATTCAATCTTTAAAGAAAGGTTAACAATTAATTACCTAAAAGATTTTATTGATAATAAAAACTTCTTGGATGCCTACTTTTTTTTTTTAAACTTATTTGAAAAAAAGTGTATTAGAAATGCTAAATTAGTTAACAGCAACACTGCGTTCCTAAAAATATCCAAAAAGCAGCAACATTATAGAAGTATGGCGTCATTTTTGACAGAAAACCGTTCCGTTTAGAGAAATTGCGTTCTGTTTCACGTTATACATTCCTAAAGAAAACTATGTATTATGAGGAAATCGTAGGCCTTAATTTCATTTCAGAATATCTAGATTTTGAGAGCTCTTTCCAAAAACCAATTGATAGCCTGGTTTGTTTTTACATTTACTTTAGTACCAAAATGGAACAACTTTTTTTTTGTATCCTGTAGGTATATCTCTGTTTGAGTTGCATCAGTTGCGGTCGTAAAGATTACCTCATCTGATGATTTACCTCGACTACGGCCATGGTTGATGTAATTTTTTTAATTGTTTTTATAGGTTTTCCTTTGATCAATATCTCACGGCTCACCCTGATGTTAAGTGGTGAAACGGCCGAGGATGGACGGCAACACGCTTAGCGTGATACAGTTACAATGTAACTGTATCACGTAATTTATTTATTATTATATTTATTTCACGTTATTGTAATTTTTCACGGTTGAAGCGATCGATACCTATATTTTTCAAAATGTACTTACAGTTTAAAGTTTCTACAACTTACAATGTTTAGAAATAGGTATTTGTAGAAGCTGTAATTTTCGGAATGACAGGTAGTGGATCATTACCTACATTAAAAAAAAATAGAACGAAACGGAAATATTTGTATGGGCAGTGGGCACGTTATGTTGTGAGGAGACATGAAACGCATATTACTTTTTTTAATGTTATTATATTCTGCAAGCTCTAGGGCTCACACCCTTTTTTGCTCATTAAATTATTATGTGATATATAACAATTCCTTACTAAGAATACCACCAGGTTAACAAAAGTATAGTACTTACTCCGAAGGCCTAACTAAAGTGACGCTCATACATACACATATACATATAATTTTATATAAATTAAGTGATGAATATTAATGGGAGAGTCGAGGAGGTTCAAATAAAAGATGGATGGATTGTGTAAAGAAGTGCATGAAACGCTCCGCCATCGCGCCGGCCCGATGCAAGTAATATTATAACGCCAAATGATGAGGACCAGATTATAGTACTAAAAAAAACCAGTGCTCTTACGAAAAAATCAACAAAAATAAATTCGTGCGTTTGGGTAACGCAAAAGAGAGCAATCGTTTTTTTATACTATTGGATAAAGAGATGAGCAAGTCGTTTATCTGATGGTATAAGCATAACGCGGGCCCATAACAATTGCAATGCCACTCAGAAATTTGAAACATAAAGGCCTGTGCGGCACTGCAGTGCACTCGTTACCCTGCACAAGCCCTCATCAAACCAGAACACTGCAGCAACGCTTGCACATTAGTGCTTGCTAAACTCCCCGAGTAAAGCGGGAAATGTTTAGTGCCCAAAAAAGGTGGCTATATTACTCACAGCGAGAACAGACCGAACATAAGGAACCCAGTGAGGGCGAGCCACTTGACATGCGGCGGCCGCAGCAGCGCCCACGCCGACTCGCTCGCCTCCTCCGCGGCCGGCCGGCGCCCCGACCCGTCTCGCGCTGGCTCTCCGGCCTTTTCTGACGTGGTCTTTAGGGATTTTACCTAGAAACAAAGGTTTACACAATACAAAAACACATTATTGACACCACAGATCATAGAAACAAGGAGAGGTAAGGCGTACGTAGCGGGTGCGAACGCTTTAGGCCCAAATCAGGCCAGATACATTTAATCGAATTCACTTTGCAGACGGCCTTGCTGCCCCATTTTTTTGTCTGTGGACTATCAATAAGTTTATTTGGCTCTAAGTCTCTTAGTGTGCATAAAAAATGAGTACCTATGTGTGCCGTACTTACAGATCGAAATCGTGAAAAAAAAAGTATGAAAAACGGAGACATATTTTGAACGCGATTGATTGACACCAAGGTAAAACAAAACAAAAGAAACATTTAAAAAATTGGTACAACGGGCGTTTTTATCGCTAAAAGCTATCTCTTCCAGACAAACTTTTGATGAAAAATATCACAGACTATAGCAAGGATAGTGGTGTAAATAGCTATGCGTAATCCGTAATATAATAAATGCGAAAGTGTGTTGGTACGTTTGTTGGTTTGTCCTTCTTTAAAGGAGCGACGTGATTTTTGGCATAGATATGGTTTATGGACCGAGAAGTAAACATAGGCTACTTTTTATCACGGAAAAATGCACGATTCCTGTGGGGACATTGGAACATTTAACTTATAAGTATTTACTTTGGTAGTTTAGAACATTAAATTACATTTACGTTTCGTAGTTTAGAACATTAACTTACATTTACTTTTCGTAGTTAAGAACAATAACTTACACCAAAAGTATCTCCCGGCAGTCCAGTATTGATTTCATACACGCGTCTGAGCACCTCCAACGCCTCCTGGTCTTTGCCTTTAGTCATCAGGAACTTGGGGCTCTCTTCAGCCGTGGTCAGCCACAACGCGCTGAGGAGTAGCGGGGTGGCGTAGACCGCGGTCAGGAGGCGCCAGGGGCGGAGGACTAGTGTGCCGAGGGAGTACCGCCAGTCGGACGAGAGGACTGCCCAGCCGAATACTGAAATTAAGGCAATGAAACTTTTAGAACAAAAGAAACAACAAAACAAGATTGAAGCAATCCAAACATCAATCTAACATTTTTTTTATACTACAATAGCAGTTCGCCTTATGGTAAGCATAATACTTGCTCATAACAACTGCAGTGCCACCCAGAACTTTAAACAAAGGTCTACACACCACCGCGTTCGTTACCCTGTGGCATCATGCAGGCATTAACTCTCATTTGCCTATTAATTTCACTAACTATAAGTTTAATAAACACAGTAAAATTCGTAAGTCGTAGACAGACTTTTATGTCTTATGTCCAGGTTTCGGTTGGTGAATCCATGCCGCAGTCGAGTATTTAGTAGTTGCAGACCTGAGCATTGTTCCGAAATCTGCAGGAAAGACTAATAAAAACTGTAATCTTACCGACGGACGAGCCCATTCAAATTCGAAGTAGAGCGCAGCCAGTAGAGTTTCTTTCTCTTCTTCTTTACATATACATTACACTTGCACACATGGACACATTTTAGTAAAGCTTACCTGAGAATTGGAAAGCACAAGCGTATATACCTTGGAGTTATTATATATACTTGGGATACTTTTATAAGGATTTGCGTTTGACAACTATCTTATCTGATCTTAAAATGATTTCGTCACACAACAGAAATGTAAGTAGTTACGTGGGTTAAGCGTGGATAAGATCATCAGCAGCCCGTTACATATCAGCACAGCGCGGTCGCGTTTCCTCCTCGGCATCAGCTCGCACTGGTACGGGAACGTCAGCGAAGATGGACAGGACAGGCTGAAATTAGCAGTTTAGAAAATTAGTTTATAACTTTACAACGTAGCTTGCGTCATGAACAGCAACCCCTTGAATGCCCTCGAAAACTGTCTTCGCTCTTGAGGAAGAATTGAAGATTCTATGAAATGACTGTGGCGCATTGGTAAGTGGTAGAGAGGGCTAGGTAATCCTTAAGCTCATCGTCATCCCGAGCGACAAGTCGTTCTCATGTGCGAAACCACCTCGATAAAATACATTTATTTTTATTTTTATGTTATTTGGTAACGAGACGAGCTGGTCATTTGCCTGATGGTAAGCATAACGCCGGCCCATAACAATTGCAGTGCCACCCAGAACTTTGAAACACAAAGGCCTGTGCGGCACTGCAGTGTGCTAGTTACCCTGAGACATTAGGTATTAAGTCTCATAAGCCCAGTAATTTCACTGGATACTCTGCTCATCAAACACACTACTGCTTGGCGGCAGACTTCACGAGCAAAGCGGTGGTAACAACCCAGACGGACACTCGCAGAAGAGTTAGTCCTCCCACTAACAAAAACCAGCGTGGAGAAGGTAAAGATGACCCAGTTACACATGATCGATGCATATAGGTATGACCATGAAGCAGCCAGCAAGTCTACTGCCGAGACGTGGCATTAATACGTTAACACACCATGGGTATTGCTTACTTTGCAAAGTTTTTTATACTCGATAGATGAACATTTGACCATCACTATATCTCCGGAGTTTTTAAAGAGAGTGAATAGGATTCTTATAAGCAAACAAGCTAAACGTCGACCGCATCGTCGCTTAAAATCACGAGATCGCGGTCAAACGTAAGCCTATTTCAAATAAAAAACATATCGAACCGCACCCAATCGTAAGACAAAGTGGACGAGTTGATGAATATGCTAAGCCTATTAGGGCTGCTTCTCAAGCTGCTGGAACATACCGATATAGACGATGGATTGACACATCAACGAGACAAAATGTTTCATATTAAAGTGACAACTTACAACATAGAGGTAGCCAGTTTGCAAAGCGCAAAGCTGAGCAGGTTTGGCATCAATGCAGCTGTGAGCCCGAGCACGCCGGCCACCGACGAAGACAGCAGCAGCACTGGCTTCCGACCCAGGCGGTCCGCAGCGCGGCCCCAGAATGGCGCTGTTAAGATTACACCTAGAAATTAAAAATAAATTAAAAGGAGATGTCATGACTCCTGACTTCCTGACTGATCTATAGACAACACGGACAGTCGCACAGCCCAAACCACTAAAGAAAGAAATCTGAAATTCGGACAAACGTTTCTTATTGTAATGCAGACTGCGTACGCACACAGTAATGGAACTAATCATATAAGTAAAAAATAAATAATTAATTATGCGTCTTAGTTTATTGAAAATAAGCCCTTTAGATGGTGAAAAAACCACGAATAAAAATCATAAAATTAACCTTATTTTATACCACCACATATTTTAAGTAAATCATGAATATTAAGCATATTTATATAATTATCATTGTAAAATAGGTAAGCATACAAGTAATGTAAAAATATAATTATACTACTTATATAATAGTTACCGTGACTAACCACCACTTTACCTCCTAAACAAGTGCAATATTTATACTATGTACCTAAGCTTTTTTATATGCAGTATAGATACTAAGTAATTTGAAACTTCAGTTCTGTAAGTTAGTAAACTAATTACAGCCTACCAATATTGGGTATGGATGTGATGATTCCCCTCATACTGTCCGGCAAGTCAAGGTCGCAAGCTGCTGCTGGAAGCACGAAGGCAATGCCAATCATCTCCAACATGGCAGCGAGGAGTACCGCCAGCATGAGTGCGCAGTGAAATAGTTGATACCGACCGGCGCCTGTCAAAATTACAACGGCAAGTTACAGATACGCGCAAGAAAATGAGACTGGTGGAAAACTGCAGGAAAAATGTAGGTCATGCGACCTTCTTAAAACAAAGCATGAAAATCGGCAAAAATTGTTGATTACGATTATCGTCTTGGGAGACCAAGCATGAAAGTAGAATTACCTTTGTACATACTTGTGGCTGTTACATTGAATTTAAAGCTAGTTGAACATCCTTTTAAACAGTTGTAGGCTATAAAATGCAATTGTAATAAAAAATCCTGAATGAATGATCAAAACCTGAGTATTTTCAAGTGGTCATGTGTAATAATGACTAATAATGGATTATTAGCTGTAGGCACGGCTTAGATAGATACCTAAGTCGTATGCGAAGACGAAAAATCCTTTGCGTTGTTATTCTGACAAGCAAACGTACGTTTGCTTGAGCGTCTAAGGTGCCCCTAATTACTCTCGTATTCCCTCCAAAACTTTTAAGAGTATCTATGTAAGTATCTAATAATATCTCTAATAGGCTTAATAGGAAAAGAAATAAAAAAATAGAGAGAGGTGTTAGACAAGATGACCCTCTCTCACCAAAAAATATACTTATTAGTGTTTAACTTTCGAATTATTCACATTCACAGCAAGTAAAAAAATCAATTCAAGAATTTTCGTTTGGGCAAATATTACACTATAAATAATTCTCCTAACATTCTGGCTTTGGGTTTACCATGTTTGTGAATAACTCATATATAAGCATATTTTATAGACATGAAGTTCTCGCATTTCACACCTAACTGTTCACTTGTGAATTTGTTCGCAAATATATCGGTTCCTGTAAAGGCGCCAAGCAAATAATGACTCACAACGTGTTATTGAAACTTCCACGACGTTAATTTAATTTTAATTTGTGCCAAGTCCAGCGACGACTATCTTACTTAGCTGGGAAAACCAAGGTTTTAATTGGGCAAACCTTAAAAGCCGTTCAAAACAGAATTTTCTTTTTTAGTTTGGCTTTTTTGATGAACTTATTTAGCCAATAGCAATGTCAAGTTTAAAATAAAGTTCAAGTGTCAGGGTGGAGGTCATTCTAGACCATTTTTTAATCCATTTCTGTTCTTTCTATAAAACTACTACTTCCTATAAAAACGCAAAGGTGTGTTTATTGGTTTGTTCTTCTTTCACGCAACAACGGAGCAACGGATCGACGTAATTTGTTGGATTGTGGATAGAGATAGTTTGTGGGCCGGAGAGTGACAGTCTATTTTCTATATCGTAAAGTAAGTAGTAAAGAATCAAAACATACTAAAAATCCTGTCAAATTACATTATTTACTAAACAAGTAAAAGAAGTCAAAAAGATAGCTCGTACCTACATTTCTAAGATTTGGAATTTTACTAAATTGGAAAATACATAAACCGTACCTTGTCTGACACAGACCTACCACACTAAATGTGACTAAATCTTTGGTGTCTGGCCAGAACAAAAGAAAAAAATAATCGGACGTCATGTATTTATTCTTATTTTCTGGGCAGACAGGGTTTTTGTATTGTGCTAATCTAAAATAAAATTCAAGTGTCTGTTTGTAATGTTAAAATAACAGCTTTTTACTAAATGCATATGAAAGTATATTATGTACGGTAGGTACTTATAACAAAATCACAATTTTTCAAATTTTTGCCTGTCTGTCTGTTCCGGCTAATCTCCGTAACGACTGGACCGATTTTGACGGTCCTTCCACTGGCAGATAGCTGATGCTAAGGAGTAACTTATTACGTGAGCGAAGCCGCGGGGCACAGCTAGTTACAAATAAAAAGGGTTGTTCTCATCTTACCGGCCATATCGATCGCGTCTTCCAGGTCAACCTCCATCTTCGCCCCGGGCGCGACTCGGGCGTCCTTCCTCGGCTTGAGCTCGTCCATCAGTATGACTCTCTCTTTCATCCTCGCCCCGCTGCAATCGCGACCACTCGTCATTAGAAACGCTGATTGTGTGAACTTACGCCTTTTTATGGAATTAGATGTTATATTATTTTTTATACTCGATTGATTAGCATTTGATATATACTTTATGTAATATATTTTATAGTGTTAACGGTTTTGTTATTTGATATATATCTCGCACCACTATTTAATCACTATTTGACCTTAAAGTTGATGCAGTCGAAGATGGGAAATATAAACCTACACCACGTTATACCATCTCAGTATTATTTTTATTTTAGATAGGTCACAGCGTTGGCACTTATAATTTTAAGCGATAAATAAGTACGCCAAATTTTGTAATATTTTACAATAATTGAGAGTTGAAGCAAAAGTTGAAGCAACATTCCCTATTCTTTGGTTCAAGCCATGGCGAGGGATTGTAATTGCACTTTGAGTTCCAAAAGTCTTTGCAACTAATCATTTTATCAATCAAATCAATCTCGGTAAATGACGATAATATCTACTGATATCATCATCACGTACATAGGTAGTTTAAAATTTGACCATTTTCGAAAGTGTTCCAAAAGGTTTCAAATCACGTAAAATGTTTATTTAGTATATCCAGCAGGTACAATTGAGATTTTCTCAAGAACATCTCTGCTTAATTTTTTAGAAAAATAAAGATTTTCTAAATTAATTTATATTTCGTGCGAAAAAATGTACCTATTTCTTTTGATCGTTTTTTTTTGTATTTTTTTTATTCTCATGTGATTTTGGATAGTGCCAGGGTGTCGCATGTAAGGATCTGATAACGCGGTCTGTAGATGGTGTTCTGTGTAAACTTCCGTCTTTTTAGCGAGTCTGAACAAAATTTGAGAACTTTGAAGAAACTAAAACAAATTTAATCGTAAAACATAAACGTACCAGGGCGAAGCGTAGCACAGTCTAAACACATCCCAAAATTAACCACTCCAAAATGTCCACACTTTCAGCATTCGATTACTATTTCAAAATAGATAAATGCACTATCATTACAATGATTAAATCTAATTGGAAGGTTAGATTACAACCGACACACTTATGAAAATCTTATCAACACGTAAGTAGAACTATAAAACACATAGATTCTACGTCCACTGCTGACCGACCGAAGACAGACCGCGAAACTGAGATATCTGGTGATCACTAGCTGTAAAAACTAAAAAGATGTCGGAACTACCCGAGCGTTGTAATTGTAAACATGATTTGTCTAATGCAGACCGTAGACGTTTATGCAAACGTGCCTTTGCTTGTCAAAATAACAACGCCTTTGCATCAAGCGCGGATTTCGAGTATCTCGTAATCGACGCTTGATGCAAAAGCGTTGTTATTCTGACAAGCAAACGCACGTTTGCATAAGCGTCTACGGTCTGCATATGTGTAATGATTTGCACGACGCACGTGTGCAAGAGAATAAATAATTTTGAGTCGGCCACTGGTCGTTTAGTCAATATTGTATATCTCCAATAGACATATTGCTCTATCTTTATCTTTGTGTAGCTGCTATAATTGAGTCACATTATGTTAGTAATTTTGTAACATATGAATGTAAATTAGGCAAATACAATAACGTTACGTACCTAACACTCCATGTGCGGA
Organism: Crocallis elinguaria; assembly: GCA_907269065.1. NCBI lineage: Eukaryota > Metazoa > Arthropoda > Insecta > Lepidoptera > Geometridae > Crocallis > Crocallis elinguaria. Next base: position 19,607,136 of record OU026068.1, read on the forward strand.
CGTAACAGTAGAGTACCTATATTATTTTGTTATTGTTATTTTGTTAGTGGGAGGACTAACTCTTCTGCGAGTGTCCGTCTGGGTTAGTACCACCGCTTTGCTCGTGAAGTCTGCCGCCAAGCAGTAATGTGCAAGCATTGCTGTGTTCCGGTTTGATGAGCAAAGTAGCCAGTGAAATTACTGGGCTTATGAGACTTAATACCTAATGTCTCAGGGTATAACGAGCGCACTGCAGTGCCGCGCAGGCCTTTGTGTTTCAAAGTTCTGAGTGGCACTGCAATTGTTATGGGCCGGCGTTATGCTTACCATCAGGCAAACGACCAGCTCGTCTCGTTACCAATAACATAAAAAAAAAAAAAAAAAAAAAAAAAAAAAAAATTATTTTTTTCATATTTTGTTCAACGCAGTGTCTTTGTAGACAGGTTTGTTGGTTTGTCCTTCTTTCACGCAGCAACGGCGCAACGGATCGACGTGATTTTTTGTATAGGTATAGTTTATGGACCGGCCAGTGACATAAGCTACTGTTTATCCCAGGAAAATGCACTGTTCCTGTCGGAATCGCCACGCTGGTAAAACGGCGAGAACAACTTACCACAAAAACATTAAATACTCCCTAAACTTGCGTTAAACAACATTTAACTGCTAAACATGCCTTAGTTGCGTTTTTAAATATGAGCAACCACAAATCTTGATTTATGTAGTGTCTAACCGTACTCTAATTTCATTCTGTTGTGGCATTTCTAATCATTTTGGACGTTTATCTTTAAACACTGTCTAGCTAAATAGGCGTCTAAGTGTTTTTGTGGTAACACGGTTATCGTTTTATAAATGTTCATAGATGTAACGCATCTTTATCTTCTTACTTCTAAATCTAAGTTTCTTTTGTCACCAGAGAGGAAAAATTATAGTCCGGGAGGTTCCGCATTCTTACCGAAATAGTTTAAAACAACAAAACGTAATAAAATATCATTTACTGACTTTCATAACATTGTACTACCCGTAGGTAATTAACAAGAGATAAGATAAACCCTTTGGTTTTACTGTTTTCGGGTTACAGTATTTTTTATATTGATTTAGTGGGTACAATAAAGATAGTCAGAGTTCATTTCAAAGTTACTCTGTCAAACTGACGTTAGCATGTGTCTTTGTTTAGTTGTATGCACTTGATGGACAGCATGCACTTACACGAAAATCCTCATATCGCACGCCGTATAACATAAGAAGTCACCGACATAATTGCCAAATTATTTTTATTTCAAACTAGCTGCTGCCCCGCGGTTTCACCCGCGCGGAGATATTGGAATTCATGGTTTTTATTTTTTTGCGCGGAACTCTAATTCTTTTTCCAAAATAAAAGTAGCCTATGTTACTCCTGGTAACATCAGCTATCTGCCAGTGAAAGTCCGGTCAAAATCGGCCCAGCCGTTTCGGTGATTACCCGGAACAAATAGACAGACAAACAGACAGACAGACAAAAATTTAAAAAATGGCAGTTTTGGTGTAGGTTCCGTATATACTTTCATATGCATTTAGTAAAAAGCTGTTATTTTGACATTACAAACAGACACTTCAATTTTATTTAGTTGTATTTTATAGATATAGATATATTACTTTTATTAAAACCTACCAAAATACCTATATCCACTAAACAAAACTTTGCCAGCCCTCGCGGGGAAGAGTTTAATTTGTAGAGTTCATCTAGAGAATATAACCACTATCACCAAAATTAGTGGGACCTCGATTCTGTCGTCACAAACCTAAATTTAATTTTAGTTTCGCTCTCTATCCAATAAATAACACGAGAAAAGGGTGGAAGATATTTTGTTCAAGGGTTTTCTTATTTTTTTTTTCTATGGCCAGACACGATTTGTAACAAATTCAAGTTAACATTCACATAAACGTGCCTTGATCACTATGTGGTATAGTTACTTCATTTAAGCTAAAGCCTTAACTAGAAATTTGACTCATGTTTTTTAAAATATAATAACACTACTTATTTGACACCAAAAAACTCTAATAACAAAACACACAAACCTTTTTATCACAAAAAAACTGTTTTAATTTCTTTTATTTGCTATTTTAAGTCCACTGATCGTTTCTTTATAAGAATACCAAGTATTGTATTAAAAGTACCTAATAACTTATTAGTTATATCCCTCGAGATCAGAGAATGGATGTATTATGAATGAAATAAATTACTATTTTATTTGTTCATTCTTGAATCTTATCTTCTGACTCCGCAAGATTAACACGCCAAATCCAAGTGAGGGCAGAGATCCCTTTAAAAGTCAGATGATTGAGTTATTATAAATAGGTATTAGATATTAGAGTATAAGCAATTAAGTTAACTTTGGCGGGGTAAATAGAGATTTAGGTTTAACTTGAATTAAATGTATCTTATTTGGATTGTGGTATAAGACGAATAAGGAATTCATACAATACTCAGACCACATGCTTATACACCTTGCAATAGGATTCCCTGTGTGGCAGTTGGTATGGACACATACACGACACAAAGACCCGAGAATAAATTTTATGCTCCCCACACAAAGTCTGCCTCGGCCGGGAATCGAACCCGGAGTTCCTTCTCACTTTGCAGACTGAGTTAGGTACCTACTATCTTATACTACATATTACTAGCCAAGGAATTTGTAACGGATATTTATTTTCGTAAGATTATCAATAGATATTGTTTTTAATGTTTTGTCATGATACAACTATTTGTAACACAAAGTGTCTTCCGTAACATGCTAGCTAATTCAAATTCAAATTCATTTATTGACAGCTAACATTTTATCTAACTTGTGATGATAAAATGACCAAGTGTGAATCTCGCCTCGCGCTTTAAAGATAACATGCTCTAGGTTTGGCATCTGAACTTTACGGTAGGTAATAATAATAAATTTATTTATTTATTTATTAAAATGAACACCAACATAATATACATTATAACAGTCACACAGAACATGCAAGAGCTCTATTCTAATGCTATTATAATTAAAGGTGTAGACTACATGCACAATTTAGCAGTATATAATATAAAAATTTAAAAAAGTAGCTAATCATTTCGAATTTTTCTACAGTTTTTGGTGCAGAGTGCAGACTGGTAACAAACCTTTTTTTTTTAGACTATATGATAACGAAACGAGCTTGTCGTTTGCGTGACAGTAAGCATAACGCCAGCCCATAACAATTGCAGAGCCACTCAGAATTTTGAAAAACAAAGGCCTGCGCGGCACTGCAGTGCGGTCGTTACCCTTATTATTTCCTCTGTGGTCGTTACCCTGAGACAGTCTCGTCATAAGCCCAGTATTTGCACTGGCTAATAATTTCGAGAAAATGAGAAAATCACTTCCGGTTTGAAGCTTTTGTTACACATCCCAGCAGTGGGAGCGTAATAGGCTTAAGATGAATTGATATTATAATCCTTACTCCAATTATAGGATACAATTCTAAAACTATTATAATAACACTTACCCAATTTTTGTTTCATTTCTTTGAAAAAATCCAAACTTTTTCGTTAAAAAATCCATTTAAATTAATAATAGAAAAATTATTAGTTAATTTAGTCAGCAGGACATTTCACATCCATTAAATAAGTAGAAATGCACAATTTGTTATAAAAATCTACGGATTCGGCATCTGACTGGTGGGAAATGTAAACAAATAATAAGCTTTATCGATTATTTACTATAAAATGTCAACTATACCTAATTATCGCGATAGATAAATATAAATTGACTCAGTAGCTACATATGTCTGCATTTCTCTGCTTTCTTTGCTTATCTTAGCTGGGGAGTCGACGGCCATTACGACTATTTCGCAATTTGAAGCGAAACAGATACTTTGTAGATACATTACTATATTAATAAATTAAACATTATACATTTACTAATTCATTCCCTGATTTGTGTCTACAGCTAGTTCAAACGAGTTCAATTATTTTTTTACTTTATTATTGATAGTATTTGTAATTTTATTTTAGTTTTAAACTTAATATAGATACTTAGATTATAGGCCTGTCAATTTATTTTGTATATTTTAGGTTAGTTTATGTTATAAATAAAAGTTACCTACATACCTAACTAGTAAAAAATGTGCTCTAAATTAGTATTTCATTTTTAATCGGACAGAATGTGTTTAACATCTATACATCTATACAAATAAATAAAATTGAAGTGTCTGTTTGTAATATCAAAATAACAGCTTTTTACCAAATGCATACGAAAGTATATATATGGTATACCTATAGCAAAATAATAGAAGAATAAGATAAGAGATAGATCGGAATTTAGAGAAAGATATCTTACTTTAAATTCCGATCTATCTCTATACCAAAATTCATTAAAATTGGTTCAACGGCTTTAAAACGAAATATACACACAAACAGCCATTGGTAGTGGTGTTGTAGGTTAATTTATGTTTGATTTCATACCTACCTAAACCTATTTTAGTTTCTGTCTTTCCAATACATTACATGAAATGAAAAATGTTTGACAGATCTAAACTTAGTTTTAGATCTTCAAATCAAATATCTTCCATCCGTGATAATAAATTAGACGCCACAAAATTAATTGCCGTTAAATTTACACTAGACACGAGCAAGTGGATTAATTTGACAGGTCTAAAATATATTCCATCTCTTTCTCGTGTTCTCATTTAGAAAGAGAGATTGAAACTAATATTAGGTTTAGGTATGAGATGACAGAATTGACAGAATTGGATTAAATTAGTAGGGACGGCCGTTAGCTCCCTGATTATACGTTTATCAATCAGAGAAGTTGTCATTATAACAAGACAATAATGTAGGATTGGTATGTGTTCAGGCTATGTTATACAGCAGTCAGTTGCCTCGGTATCGCCCTCGACTATTATTGGTGCGGGAAAGTTCATCTCTGTTTATCTATTAGGAAGACTGTATTTACTCAGAACTGCTGGATGTCTTCATTGGAGATTATATTAATTCTAAAGAAATATTTTGCCAATAAACTTTTTTTTTTCAACATTATGCTAAAAGCCTGTAACTAGCTACTACATAAACACTACATCTAACCTATAGGTAAAAAAACAGTAGGATAGCCTTACTACAAGCCATTTAGGCCTAATAGATTATCTAAACGGATACTTCAAATTTATTTTACAATACCTAATGCGCACGTAAACACATAAAGAAATTATATATATACAGATGATACAATTGTGTACATTCTTTTAATTTATATTGATTATTGTATAATATCAGCCCCAATTGCATATTATGTTTAATGTTCTATCTATATCTTACAATTTGGTAAATAGACCCGGGTGTTTTAGTCTTGTGCAGCGCCTGAGTAAAAAATAATCGATAATAAACTATTGTTTATTATAATGAATAATAATAAACTACTGTACATATATTGTATTTTTATCGATATTTAAATCGATATTATTAGTGGCCGCAACGTTTTATTCCTAGCATTTTATTGTGGACTAGCTGTGCCCCGCGGCTTCGCTCATGTAGCCTAAGTTTAACTCCTAATAACATCAGCTATATATTATATGCCAGCGAAATTTCCTTCAAAATCGTTTCGCCGTTTCGGAGATTAGCGAGAGCAAACAGACAGACAAATAGACAAATATTTGAAAAATGTTTTTTTATAAATACCGTATACACTTTCATATGCATTTAGTAAAAAGCTGTTAATTGACATCACAACACAGACACTTCAATTTCATTTATTTGTATATATACAGCCTTACCAATAAACACTGTATATAACTGCTGAATAGTTACACAATGTTTTGTCTCTTTCGATTTAGTTTAAAATTGTCAAAGAACAATAAAGATAAAACATTGTGTATTTATTGTGTGTTTATTAGTTAGACCCATATAGGGTACAGATTACAAACGGACACTTCAATTTAATTTATTTGATTACTAATAATGTCCAGAATGATGCTCCTAAATGAATACTCTCCGTGTCCTTAGTGCCATGTTCTGTTACATTTAGCTAATGCCTATTTTACGTGGGGGAATGCGTTTACGCATACATAACACTCATCCATACCACGAATGGGTGGTTATGTGGGGCTCCCTCTAATCCCCAAATGCCCCCTATCTCCCGATTGAGCTCTGGAGAGGGTTATACGGCTCGATGATTCAGGGCAATGCCCAGGCCACATATCTCGTAGGTCCGACAACCAATGGAGAAGAAAAGTTCTGGAGCAACCACGAACCAGAAGATGTAGTGTATAGGCTATCCCATTAGGTGGACCGACGACCTGGCTAAAGACGCGGAGAGCCGTTGGATGCAAATAGACGACTAGCCATAAGTGGCGTTCTATGGGGAGTCCTCTGAACATCAGTGGAAGTCTTCTGGCTGATGAGGGAGATGGCGCGTATTACATGGAGGCCGGGGAACGGGATGTATCCTTTAGGATTTCTCGACAGCTCGGCTATAAATTCGAGATTTATTTCAATAAAATTTACCTATTTTTCGAAAAGTTCAGTGACAACATCCGTTATCTGCGTCAGATTGGCATGTTTGCTAGAGGTAGACCCCCCCGGACGTGTTGATCCCTGTGTAATCACTTGATGTAAACTGTTGTTAATTGACTCAGTCAATAATAGTACCTTGTATCTACTGTTATCGCGATCGCGGAGTTGCGGGTTTTTTCAGATTTACAAATTTTTAGTACGCACCTTATCAATTGTGTGGGAAAATATATGAAACATATGAACTGGAATCGAAAATTAGGAAGTAAGGTACCCATAACGAAATTGAGAGCTATTTTTCAAAATGCATATCATTTGTTTTGTTAGGTCTTAGATTAACTCCAGCGGTGGGGTACCGCTACGGTTGATTATTTATAATATGCACTAAAGCCTGAGAGTATCATCCGTTGCTTGGCCAGCGCTGCCTCTCGGCTCTCGGATTACTATTAACGTATATAAAATGCGGCTTTCCACCGACGGCGACAGCCACGTCATCTCCGTAGTCGCATTGATTGATCGGTTCGGAACTTTTCCTAAAGAAGTCTTTGCCCTGATAAATAAATGTCATAATACTATTGTGCGGAGAGAACTCGTCGTCCACGTGTTCCTTCCACCAAACGTCCCCATTGTGTACACTATCAATAATTACTTTATGAGTCTCTTCAGGCTTTTTGTCGCTCTTTAGCTGCAGCTCTATTACCAACTCTGAATGTCATGGTACAGTTGGCAATGCTGCAACTTATGCCACTGGTAACATTTTGGAATTGCTACTGATAGGAGATGTAATTCGAAAATATGGATGCAGGTATGCTTAGCTAGCTTAGTTTGTTTCATCTTTTTTTATTACAAGCTTTTATTTAACTTGCAATGTTTGTGTGTATGTATATACACATGTATGTATATTGTATATGTATGTATGTTTGTTTATTTAGGTCAAATTTTGCAAGCTAAATTTGACCCCCTTCCCGGGGTTCGATTGAGCCGAAATTTTACGTACATGAGTAAATCGGATGACAATGCAATATAATGATGTCTCCGAGCTGGTCTTATGATGGAGCAGGAAGATGGCCATAGGAAATATGTAACGAAACAACATAACCCCATGGAGCCTGGGCTCGTTCTTTACAAGTACTTTGATATTAGATTATGTCCAGGGTCCTGATGATGGAGCCGGAAGGTAGCCACGAGATTACAGTACCAATTACGTACGTATTTTATAAAAGCTTATCTGGAAACATATATTTTTCCACAAAAAACTTGTTAAATATAAAGATAGAGATAAAAATGCTCCACACCTAATTACAAACCAATGAATAGGCTCGGTTCACCAAGTAGTTAAATATTTAATAATAAGTCGTAGTAACATCGCTAGATCAACAGATCCGGCCACGGCAAACAACAAACAATCAGCTCCCATCGCAAACAACGAAACACCAGAGAAAACAGCTGCTATTTTCAGAAGAATCCAGAATAAACATGCGCGTCTACACAATAGCTTCAGGCGCAGGCTATATCATGCCACTAGTAATGGTGACGATGGTATTTGTCTAATTATCTCAGACTGAGACAACTTGTGACGTGTAACAGTGATATATAAAGTCAGAAAGTTTCTGGCCATGGTTGTTACGATATCCAAGCCGTTACAGCTGGAAGGAAGGAAGTTGGAGCGAGGAGCTGCGCAGATCTTTTCGATTGCGAAACGTTGGCGTAGTGTCTTCTTGAGTTTTGAAATATATATATTGGTAAGGTGAACATAATATTATAGAGTATAATAAAACGTACTCAATTAAAGTGAGAATGAGATGAATCCAAACTATTTGGTGTAGCGCCTTTTTCATAGATGGAAAGTGATGAAATACAAACCTATATTAGATTAGGAAATCAGCAGGTTTTGAACAAGTACGCATATCTACTAAAGTGTAGTAAAATAGAGAATAGAAGCTAGTTCGGAAACAAAAATGCATTTGGAAGAGTTTTTTTGTTAACTGCATCGATTGAATTATACTGCACTGAAATTAAAAAATGAACAAAATGTTAGGAATCACAAGACTGGCATTGTCCTAAATTATGTACAACAATACTGATATCTAAATATGTATGTATTAAGGTGAATTAAATTCTTACGGTGGCGTGCTTCAAACGATAACGTTTTTTGCACATGGTAACAACTTGTGCGTCTCGACGGCTTGATCTATACTGGACCATGTATCTATATAATTTTTGATGAGTACCTTAACATTTGACCAGATAGTAGACCCTTATTCATCTGATGTTAAGGAACGACGTACATGATCGCAGATAGGTGACACTGTTACTTGTATGATAGGTAACGTATCTAAATCATCGAACATACTACAAGTCGTTATATACCGTGTGCGAAGCTCCTTAGTCTTTTACTTTACGTAAGGTAATTTTTTCAGCAGCAAAATGTGCAAGGGAGTCAAAAACATCAAAGACGTAGATATCGTCGAGAGGGATAGAAACAAAACTGACTACGCAGCTACTGTTGAAGATGCCCTCTCAATTACGGGTAGGTGAACGTCTATATCCACATGATCTTCGTTCTAATTATTGTGCAAGAAATGTTTTCTTTATTGTTTTCCGAGATATAAACTATCAAGAAAGTCACTACCGAGACGGATATCATTCCGAGTGAATCATCCTGCAAGTGTATTGTGTTGTAGTTGTGTTTTGTGTCGTGGTTCAAGTGGGAAAAATCGGTGCCAGTTGTACCATCAATGGTACTACTGATCCGGCGCCTAAATGTAGTTTCAATTGATATATTATATCCATAAACATTCAGGTTTCGGGAAGTACAACTTCGGTCTACTGCTGGTATGCAGCTGGACGCTCCAGGCGATGGGCATGGACCTGTTCGGGACCAGTTTCGTGGTGGCAGCTGCCGTCTGCGACCTGGAGCTCACCATGCAGCAGCGAGCACTCCTAACTGCTATGCCGCTGTGTGGTAAGTTATTTAACGTAATCTTCAGTAGATAAGTATAACTAGATTGTGTGACCATCTTGACTGACCAAATCTCTGGAGTAGGCTGCTAACTGGACCTTTGGATTATCTGTACGCCTACAATGGCATGAGATGATCTGTTTCTATAGACTATTTAGTTGCAAACACTGTTATAAGCACTGTTTTATTTGCTAATTCATATACAGGGTGAGTTTGAATTGGTACGTAATCCCGGATGGAGGTGATTAAACAAGGGTTGTCGACAAGTTGTGGGAACCTCTTTTGAAAAAACGTCATTCAAAATTTCCAAAAATAAAAGAAATAATCTTCAAACGTGAAGTGTGCGGTATTTTCTGGATGTTTTTCTAAGTCTCTTCTAATCAACATTATCATTTAACAAATTTTAACATAGTTCAAGTGAATCAGCTGATCTAGTGCTGCCCGGCAGTTCTGTAGAAGAATTTTGACGGAAACTTTAAATGCCTTTTCTTCAATGAAAAATTCCGAATTTCAGAAGCTCGTAAAACTAATGTTGTTGACCTCCAGGAGTAGATTGACCCCTTAAGAGACCAACAATCATACAACATACCAATTTGGACTCACGTTGTATACATTGTAAATAATTGTAATGGGTTATTTGATTATCAACAATAATAACGGTAAATATCCCGTTACAATGAACATGTGTAGTTCATACATTGTAATAGAATATTTACCTACCATGATTATTAATTAAGGTAAATAATGTAACAGCACATAATGAAATTGCAGTTGCACTAATTAACCGTTTTCTGAATGAGGTCCAAGATGTCGATATACACACTGACCCCATTTGCCGAATGTGTACTTATCTTTTATTTTATTCAAGTCATATGTTGTAAATTTATATTTATCATTGTGAATGTTTTGGCTGATTTAGCTGGAAGTTTGCAATTGATTGATAAATAAATAAATGTCCCATTACAAATTATTTAGTTGTAATCATAGCGGTAATATTTATTAATTTTGGTCAACCGTGTGGTCACAGTTAAGAATAGTACCCCCATCTCTTGCCCCAGGGCAAGGACAGGCCCTAGGGTTGGAGCCGTAAGAGCCAGCTAAGGGAATATCCAGGGAACGAACGCCAGCATTCTCCTTACTGTGATCTCCAAGATACCTGCCATATCTGAATGGCATGTGAGGCCACAAGCGCCGTTTAGACTTTCAGACAGATGCTTTATTCCGTTCATAAAGAAAACTGTCTGTAGGTACTAAAGGATACCAATATTTCCGATCTGTTAGAGAACCTAGAGAATTTAGTCACTATTGGGATACTCTGGAAACTAATGGATTCGAAATAATGGATAGATTTAGAATTACAGTGATAGGTACCATTCACTGACTTGATCCTTGGTACCATTAGTAGGCTGTCATTTACGAATCGGCTGCTAGTAGACTTGCTCTTCGTTGAACAGTTAAATTCTTGGATATAAATGTAATGTTGACGATAGTCAATAGTTCTGATTGTAGAATATTGTTTGCAGGTGTGGTGCTGGGAGCCCACCTGTGGGGCTATGTGGCCGACACTCGGGGTCGCAGACTGACGCTGGTGCTGTCCATGTCCATCGGTTTCGTGTTCGCAGCGCTGAGCAGCTTGGCTCCAGACTGGATAACCATGGCTGTTCTGAAGCTGGTTTCTTCTATATTGTAAGTTAATTTGCTCAATAGTTTCTCTTAGACATCCATTACTAAATGGCGTGAGCTTTTACTTTTCTGAAGCATATATTTTCGTCTTTGTATACTTAAAAGTCTGTCATCAGCGGTGGGTAGATACTAGTCCATGAACTTTGTTTGCAATACACCTATAGTACGTGTGAATTAAAAAAGATAGAGTTGTTTTCATCAAAGGTAAAAAAATATTAAGTATAAGTCAATGACAGAATAACAAAGACACTGCATATTAATATTATTTGTGTGGTACTGTAAGTTACTATCACCAGCACAGCATGAACTGTCTGTAAATACAATTAAGAGCATTAACACAATTACTGCATGATAACTATAAATAATAATGACCTGAACAAACGAATAATGTTTTATTGGTTTGAGATTGTTCTTTATCAATTTCATAAAAAATAACGTTATGCCTATCGTTACTGTTAGTAAGGATATAACGTCGTAGTAAAAGCATAAAGTAATAAAACTTCATTACACTTTCTCACCTGATATGTAAATGAAGAGACCCTTCGTTCCCGTTCGTCGGGCTTTGGAGAAAGAGATAATGGACAGAGATAGAGAGAGAAAGAGGCATGGATATGAGTCATCGAGCACTGACTATACACGGGTACATAGGTATACACGGGTAATACGGGTATGGTATATACGGATATTATATGATATATACGCGTATACATGGGTATACACGGGTATACGGGTATGGGAATGCTACTGCCCATTCCCTGGATATTCGTTTAGCCGTTTCTTACGAAACCCACAGGACGAAATGGGGAAGTACCTACTATTCTTAGCCGGAACCACACGGCCGAAGTTTGAAGTCATTCGATAAAAATCAAAATGGTTTACAGAGTGTTTTCAGAGTGTTAATTTTGTGAGTTGCTTGGAACTGCTATATTTTAACCACTAAGTAGGTACATTCTACAATTAACGACTTTCTCCGCAATATCTCCGCGCGGGTGAAACCGCGGGTAGCAGCTAGTATTTCATTAATGGTTACGTAAAAAGAAAAGACATTCCAAGGCAACAGGCATAAAGTGACGTCATGGAGGAGTCGAGACGCCACCGTTATCACTCCTTATCATAGAACAAACCTTTCCGATTACGTAATTGATTTACTACTGCGTGTAATTACCCCCTAGCAAGACAGAGATATCTCGGAATCTCCAAGTATGATAAAGGTGTATATTTAGAATCATGGAGCGGAAAATAGACGTACACTTTTGCGTGCCGTTCATTAGAGGTTCATGAATTAACCAGGTGGTACGACTAACTCTTCTGCGAGTGTCCGTCTGGGTTGGTACCACCGCTTTGTTCGTAAAGTATGCCACCAAGCAGTAATTTGCAAGCATTACTGTATTTTGGTTCGATGAGCAGAGTAGCCAGTGAAATTACTGGGCTTATGACACTTAATACCTAATGTCTCAGGGTAACGAGCTCACTACTGTGCCGCGCAGGCCTTTGTGTTTCAAAGTTCTGGGTGGCACTGCAATTGTTATGGGCCGGCGTTATGCTTACCATCAGGCAAACGACCAGCTCGTCTTCTTACCATAATAGCATAAAGAAATGTTCTTCTTTCGACCATTAACCACCCACTGCCTCCTCTTTTGTATCTTTCATTTATTCAATTATTACTATCTTAGTCTTAGCTTTTAATTGTTCTTTTGCAGTACTTCAGCAAGTAATTCCAGCGCGTACACACTGCTGGGTGAGAGCTGTTCAGCGCGCACTCGCGGCCGCGCCATGCTGCTGTGTACGTGCGCCCTTATGTGCTCGCAGGCTGCTGTCGCTGGTGAGGAATCTCAACTTATCGTCTCTCTTTATTTATTTGTAGACCTCTGCTCTAGTGAAGTTTTTGGATATATAAGGTGTTCTGCACACTATAACGAATTGTCATGCGTCGCAATGAATTGCCTACAGTATACGTATAGTATTCTATTTTATAGCGTGTCCCCACCTTCGATGACGTGATATAGTCAAACTCTATGATAAGGGGCACCTTAGACGCTCAAGCAAACGTACGTTTGCTTGAGCGTCTGAGGTGCCCCTAAGTATAACGTACATAATCAGAGAGAAAATCAGTATTTCAAAAGCTTTGTTATAAGTCGTATCGTTTGTGAAGCGTCTGAGGCATGAAAAATTACTCAAAGTGAAGCAAGTTACAACCAGGTGTGACACCTGCAATCAAACAGTCTCAAGCAGAGCTATCACCCCATAGAAGCTTTAAAACGTTTGAATTTTTAATATAAGTAGTGCTGAAGTTTCACTTCATCTTCAAATAGCTGTTTCATAAACATTATGTTAACCTATCCAATTTCTACTTCTCAGTATTCGCGTACCCAATCCTGCCATTAGAATTCGCCTACCCTATCCCGTTCCTGGGCATCACATACCGACCCTGGCGTCTCCTGGCTCTCGTTATGAGTATGCCCTGTGCGCTGACAGCCGCTCTGCTGCAGATGTTCCACGAAAGCCCCAAGTTCCTGGCTTCCAGAGGCCGTTACCAGGAAGCGCTGAATGTGCTGAAGAATATTTATAAGTGGAATACGGGGGACGATGCTGAGACTTTTCCGGTGAGTAGCACATTCTATATTGGTCCTCGATAACAACCGATACATTTAAAAATCATGAAAAATTTACCATACCTAATAGCCAGGGCCGGATTATCCATCAGGCAAAGTAGGCAACTGCCTAGGGGCCCAGCACCGACGAGGGGCCCCGATATGGTTAATCCGGCCCTACTAATAGCTGTGTGAGATATGAGGATATTGATGTACTTAGCTAACTGACTATTGATATAGTGTATGATTCTATGAGAAGATGAATGACACTAATATTAGTTACAGATGGATGGGTCATTAAAAATAATTGATCTAAACAGAAACACGTGCTAATTGTCAATTAGCTGCATTAAACAGTATTTGAGCTAAATATTTGTAATTACCAATCCTTATGTTTATGGTGCCTTAACTTGATGTTTGTATTATTTTCCAGGTAAAGAAACTGATAGAAGAGGAGTGCAACCTCTCTTTGACTGGCGGCTCGTTCTTCAAGTCGCTCTGGCAACAAACGGCGCCGCTGTTCAGGCGACCGTTGCTGAAGGTCACTCTCAAGCTGTTCTACCTGGTCACCATCATTTATATGACGTAAGCAAGTCTAATAATCATCTAGTAATTATTTTACGTACTTCAAATGGATAACACTGAAAACATACACACATACAACAATTTAATTCTGTCAGGTAGGTAACAATCGATTACGTTTTTATTTGAATAGGTACTTCGACAAAATCTTTAATGTAGACGATTGATTTATTTCTCGTATATCGTACGTACTGATTTGCGCACGACGTTGAAAGTTCGGGAGTTATAAGAACGATGTGGTTTCTAGGGTGGTTTCACCCTAAACCTATATTTTGAGAACGTGATTTCTGTAGCTTTAGTATAATTTGAAATCTTACCTTCTTCTAATGTAATTGAGTACTTATGTTGACTTAAATTGAATTTTGACATTTCAGAGGCAGTGGATTCATCATGTGGCTCCCGTACATCATGAACAACCTGTTCACGGTGCTTGAAGCCGGCGGGGGTGAGGGAATGAACCTATGTACCGTTATCAGATACTCCGGTCAAGATACCTTCATCTCCAATGGCACGGTAAGTGCAGTACATCTTCAGCTGGAAGGCGTCTACTGCAGGACGTAGGCCTCTCGGATAATGGCGGGTGGGTTGCCATAATACAGTTAGCTTGGGAGGCGTCTTGGTGACCTTAGATTTTGATGTTAACTGAGGAGGACGCTGCTGCCCATTCTCTGGATATTCTCGCCAGCTCTTACGAAAACCACGAGAAGAGATTGGGTGGTTCAGACCACACGGTGATAAGTACAGTACCTACTTGTATAGGAGAAGCCGGAAGAGCTCATGATTTCTTCCAAACTTTTCTTACTTTCACCTACTGTTCAAGCTAATTTTAATCTTAACTTCCAGGGCACTGAAGCAGTCTGCGATGACACAATCCAAGATACAACTCTCTTCTCCGCCATTACTTACGGAGCTCTCGCTAGCTTCTCAAACTTGGTGCTCTCCTTGACGTGTGGAACACACAAGAGGCTGGCAATGATGACCATCCTCAGCGTGTCAGCTTCTGCAGCGGTCCTTCTAAACGTGGTGCCTGTGCCGGTAGCTGGAGGGATCCTTTTCTTCTTCTTTCTTCTTAGCGCGCTCAGTATGGGGTTATTGAGCGTGTACTTCGTGGAGCTTTACCCTACATCTTTAAGGTTAGGCATTTTTACATGCAGAATAAGATAGTTTGAAATTGTAAGTGCAGCTAAATTTTAATAGTAGGTTTAAACTAACTTTTGTGCTAGGTATTTAGAATATTTTTTTTGCATTTTTATATCTCGTACTACTCGTCTTACGTCTTGGTAAATCAGTTAATTCCTTTCATCACCTTTTACTAGGTGATAGGACTAACTCTCCTGCGAATGTCCGTCTGGGTTGGTACCACCGATTTGCTCGTGAAGTCTGCCGCCAAGCAGTAATGTGCAAGCATTATTGTGTTCTGGTTTGATGGGCAGAGTACCCAGTGAAATTACTGGGCTTATGAGACTTGATACCTAATGTCTCAGGGTAACGAGCGCACTGCAGTGCCGCGTAGGCCTTTGTGTTTCAAAGTTCTGGGTGGTACTGCAAAAGTTTACGGCCGGCGTTATGTTTACCATCAGGCAAACGATCAGCTCGTCTCGTTATACAATAGCATAAAAAAATCATTTCCGCAGAGGTATGGCGCTGTGTCTGTCGGTGATGCTGGGCCGGTTCAGTGCATTCTTTGGAGTCAACGCTATCGGCGCTCTCATCACAGCCAATTGCGAGGCCACCTTCTACGTCTGGTCTCTATTGTTACTCAGTAAGTTCCACTGAAAATGTAGAAAAAACTTTCAGATATTTATTTCATGCATTTATTGCGATGCGTTTACGTATAACGCCTGCAAAAAATGTTATTCAACTACATAGAGAATATTTTGTTTATAGTAAGCGTCATTTGTAGCTTTGTCACACAAAATTTTCTTCCATCTTTTTTTTCTCATTAGACCAGGCCTATAAATGAATAAACAATTAGGAAACTTTTTTTTACGATATTCGTTCTTTCCAGGTGGAATTGTCTTCGCGTGGCTGCTACCTCGCGACCATGGTTTTACTTCTCCAGAAAAGAAAGGAGGACGTTAAAGACTCCAATATAAAGTACGATACGTAACGTGTGAGAATACTCTCTGAAGGGCCAAAATGTCCATTGGTGCTTAAAAAAATGCCGTATCGAGACGAGGTGCCTCAGAGAAGTTATGGTAGCTCAATGATAGTAAATTCCTCCGCCTATCCTAAGCTCGAAGGTTCATATGACGTGAGGGTTTCCGATGAGAGAAAACGTGATGCAACCGTAGCAGGTGATAAGGAATACTTTAGTGATCGGCTATATCTAGCATCTACCTGAAGTTAAATATATGTCGCCAAAACGTCTTTGATGTGTTCCTGATGATACCGCATTTCAAGAGAAAGTCTCGGAAGCTTAATCTTTCATCTCCTACGACCAAGAACCACTCAAGAGCGGTCAGACGCTAAAAAACCAAAAATTGTGTGAATTGCATTCAGCAGCAAAGTACTTAATTATATAGTTTAGCTAGCTCCTTACTTTCATCTTTACAAAGTAAAAATTAGGGGCAGCTTGTTTTAGATCCCTTTGTATTTGATCGACCTTTCGTACCGTTCTGTAAGTAGTAGAGAGTCTACGAACGAGTGAAAGAAGGAGGTTGTTTATAGGAAGGGTACAAGCGACCTGTTTAGGTATATTCTCCTTAGAAATGTTGTTAAGTAGGCTATGATTTATTAAAGCCTCTTTAAAATATCAAGAGTGGATTTCATCAAACTCGTAGTTCAGTAACCAAATACAGTATTTGCTAAACTGACTGAAGCCGACATGAAGCTCAAGCTTCTTCTATCTAAGTTACTCATATCAGCATATTCGTGTTCTATCTCTTTCGAACGCTTAGAGAATCTGTGTTCAGTATGGCACAATCATGTATTAGAAGCACAGACTTAATTACAAATCTGTGATTAGAAGTACGAGTATAATAAAGCAAAATAAGAATAACACAATATTATCAAAGATACGATATTGGCAAAAAAATTATGTATTCTCCAATTTATTAGCGTTTTGATGAAATCCACTCTAATTAAATTTTGGCTATATGAAGACTGATCAAATAGGTACCTAATTAATAATACCTAATATAATAAATAATATTATTTACCTACTTAGTTTTAGTTACTTGTAACTGTAGATCGGGAACGGAAATCACTGTTCCAAAATTCAGTATCAATTAAGAAACAGAAACCTAGCATTTACGTATGGAAAAAAATAAGAAGATAAAATTTGCAAATTAGTTAGCTATCCTCGAGATGTAAATTCTGTTACCACATAGGTACCTACAGTTGTGTTTCGACGGGCGCTCGTGAGAACCAGTAACCATTGTAGATCTTACCACAAAACAAAATTAAACACACTTTAAACCTTAACTCAACAATCCTTAGTCGCGTGTTTAAATATGAAAAACCACGAATCCTGATTTAAGTAGTGTTTAACCGTTGCATAACACAATTTTGGTGACATTTCTAATCATTTTTGACGTTTATCTTTAGACACAGTCTAGCTAAACAGGCGTCTAAAAGTAGTTTTTTTTGTGTTAACACGGTGTATGTTTAGAGGTATTACCTATTACCTACCATCGTCGACCACATCGTCACTTAAGATGAGGTGAGGTAGAAGTCACAATATATGCTACCATTTATCAAGAATAAGAAATAAGTAATAATTTCATCGTATAGCCAGTTGCCACCCTATAAGTACCTACGATTATGATAATGGTGTGTTTAAACGAGGTAATGACGATAACAATGATTGACGATTCTTGCTATCTATAATAATTAATGAATTTAATCAAATGATTATTAAGATTTATTTTTCAATCAATTACTAATTTTTATTACAAATTTGAGTGTGTCTGTTGGTTTGTTTTTCTTTCACGCAGCAACAGAGCAACGGATCGACTTTTTATATAGTTTATAGACATGTACAATGTACATAGCCTAATAGGCTATGCTATACTCTCAGGCTTATATGTTATAGGCTATGTTACTGATTATATTTTTAATCCTGGAAAAATACACGATTCCTGGGTGAACTACTCGCGGGTAAACCGCGTGCAGCAGCTAGTAATTTAATATAATGTATAATAATATGTATATTCTATTATTAGACAATATAGTTTAATATACAACAATATAATAATATGTATGTTAGTTAGCCCACTGGCAGTTAGCGGCAGCGTACCCAAGCCCCAGTTAGCTAGCGGCATTGCCCTGCACAATTGCAATTTACATACGTTCAGTTTATTTATTTTAGTTAGGTATAGGTAACTATTTATTTTACATTTACATGAAGCTGTATGGAAGTTCAATCATATTTAAATATACTTTTAGAGTATTTTGTAACATTCACATTATGTTTTCTAGTATGTAAGTAGGGACTATATTAAATAAATATAGTAATAACAAAACTGTGTTTTTATTGAAAATATTTTTGTTAGTGGGAGGACTAACTCTTCTGCGAGTGTCCGTCTGGGTTGTTACCACCGCTTTGCTCGTGAAGTCTGCCGCCAAGCAGTAGTGTGCAAGCATTACTGTGTTCCGGTTTGATGAGCAGAGTATCCAGTGAAATTACTGGGCTTATGAGACTTAATACCCAATGTCTCAGGGTAACGAGCGCACTGCAGTGCCGCGCAGGCCTTTGTGTTTCAAAGTTCTGGGTGGCACTGCAATTGTTATGGGCCGGCGTTATGCTTACCATCAGGCAAACGACCAGATCGCCTCGTTACCAAATAATATAAAAATAATAATAATACTTCGTGACGTGACTTGTACTGTTAGGTAAGTGATGATGGCTCATTGATAGTGACATTCTGTCGTTACAGCTGATCTGACGTTCATTGGTTTGAATCCTACACAAACTGCAGGAAAACATTGAGACGAACACTGTTATAGGTTTGGGCACCTATAGTGGCCGTCTATGGTCTGGCTTGCTAACACTTTGTCACTAAGCTCCAAAGAATGGGGAGTAATTGACACAATCAAAAAAACAATTGCAGATGCATTATTATTTTTAAAATGTTACCAATTCCAACCCTTCGCGGTCTTACAAATCTTTTCTTACTTATATTTAGTTATGTTTCTATGTAGGCTTGTGGCAAATATATTTCGAAACACTGCCCGTAGTAGCCCCGTAGTGCCCCCTTAAGAAATAATTATTTCCGTTTATAAAGATACAGTATCAATATTAAGTAGATAAATTATGCACTGAGCACGCGAATCGACCACCTCGACATCTACACAAATGATAATCCTGTACCTACATAGATTAATTACATCAAGAAATACGCTCGAGCGCGGTAAATGTAACGCGCTTTGAATTGAAAATTACAATTTAAAAAAGCAAAATGAGTGCGTTGAGTTATGGTTAGAGAGATCTACAGAAAACGTACGTTTGTAGTGGCTATTTAATGATCCAGAAATAACTATTAACGTAACCTAAGTATTGACTATTTAGTCGGTGGTATTTAAATACCTAGTCAAGAAGTGCAAAAATGAATAAGGACGACGTACCAATTGAAGAAGTCATCGACAGAGCAGGTCAGTACCGTGACCGTCTTATTTAACGTTGTTACCTAGTTGTTGTCCCAACGGTCAACGACTTCAGTCATCATCATCAGTAGGCAATCGCTACAAAGCGAGGTCTGCTAGATAGAGCTACGGCTTGTAAGCCGGAAAGAAAACATCATCTCAAGAATTGCGCAGTCAACATCGATTGCTCCGATGGCCTAGTTGGTTAAGGCGTCTGGTCTAAATAACAAGAAGACGCAGGTTCGAATCCTGTTGGAAGCGAAATTTTTGTGATGTATATATTTGCGTGACTTCAGTCACTTCAGCTTCCGCAGGTGGTACGACTAATTCTTCTGCTATATAAAGTCAGTCTATGTGGGTCTACCAACGCTTTATTCGTGTAGTCTGCTACCAAGCAGTAATGTGCAACATTGCTGTGTTCCGGTTTGATGAACAAAGTAATCAGTGAAATTACTGGACTTATGATTAACACCAAAAGTCTCAGAGTAACGAGCGCAATGCGATGCCAGGCCTTTGTGTTTCAAAGTTCTGAGTGGCACTGCAATTGTTATGGACTGGCATTAGGTACGCTTACCATCAGGCAAACGACCAGCTCGTCTCGTTATCAAATAATATTAAAAAATGACGGAGTTCAGCAAATGTGAAATGAACAACGTTCATGTCAGCACTTCAATTCGCTTCGTTTGAACAAAGGCCAAATCTTGAACTAGAAAGGAAAACATCTGTTAGCAATAATAGGTAATATAATTTATTCACATCTGGGGGCTATCTTAAATCCTTACTTTGATAATATTTAATAGATATAATTATAATGGTGAAGATATAATAAATCACTTAAAATCAAAAAATCATAAATCAATCACATTTGTCTGGTTAGTATTTATTACATTTTTATCTCTCTATATAAGTATATAATATACCCTTTCAAATTTTCAATTTAATTTAATTACAACAACGACAATTTACTAAAATGATTTAAGTGTCGGATTGCAAAAAGGCATTGAAAGGTTTGCTGAGTGTTGTTTTGAACCTTTTACTGTTGATGCTTAGATCGTACGGTACTCATGCATTATTTTAGCTTTTATGTTTTTACTATCCCAAGGATAAGAGATGTCAGTTAGCCCCATGGAGTTAGATATGGTATCACCACTTATAAAACGATTCGTCACAAAGCCGCTCTGTTGTTTTAGGTACTATACATGGAGGTGGTATAAGGCTTCATCTGACGTCTCTCTTACTGTATTTCACACTTTTTCCATAAACATCTATACTTATCAGAAGAAGAAACACAGCACATAATATAGGTACTGCTACATAATGGAGGCACCTGTTCCAGGTTGAAAATACTCAGACATGTCGAGGTCTGATGGTGATCAAGCTTGTGAATGGGAGTCATTTACGCAATTGAGTTATCGAGTACTCCTATAATAATGGCCTATATCTTCTGTTACCACACGTAGTCCGCAGTCTCATGCTCTTATTATACCTACATGCTGCCATCGCAAAGAATGCACACTGCTTATGTCCTAGACCAAATTAAAAGCATATGCATGTATTTCTATTTTTATCAAATTCTAGATTATAAATAAAAATTCGGTATCCTTTGTATTTGTCCTTCTTGGAGCGTTTCTTTTACCCAAAGAAATCCCACAGTAATGTTAATATTTCACTCAGGATTCGGCCTCTACAGCTACCTCCTTGCGTGCTTTGCTGGAGTATCCATTATCTCCTTCGTCTGCATTGGCTATGGCAGCACGATCTTGGTGCCGACGAGCGCTTGTGAGCTGGAAACCACTGCGGCACAGCAGGGGGTGCTGGCTGCTACACCTGTCATCGGTAAGGCTTTTGCCAGTTAGAACTTTTGGTATTTTACTTTGATACTTGTTAGGTTAGCATTTGACTATCTCGCCTGATCTCAAGCGATGTTATGGTGGAAGATGGTGAACAAGCTAAGCCTACAGACGTACTTTCAGGTGCAGCTCTGTGGGAACACTCTTTGCTTTTCAGTCAGGCGCAGGAGTCGTATAGGTAACTAATAAATTACTAGTAAACACTGTATAACTGTTGAGTTTTTCTTCTCTATCGATTCAATATAAAATTGTCAAAAAACAACAAAGACAAAATATTGTGTAAGTAACTATATTACCGTTGTACAGTGTTTATTAGTAAGGCTTAAATATTCTAGTTTCCACGCAAGTTTCTATTTTTACGTATCAAGGCTGCGAGTTTTTACTCGAATAAGACCCTGACATATTGAAAGAGATGGTGCGTTGCGTCGTATACATATGGAGCAAACGTTGCGACGTGTATTTGTCAGATAAACTCCTAGGTTTCTCGCCAACGAGCTAAAGGAGGTACTTTTACCTGCCATGATTTTAAAACCATGCAAGTCTATGGCCCACACAATAATGGCAGGTAATTTGTCCAACCAAATTCTTATCCGTACTCGCGTCCTCTTTCCCGCTTAAAATATGAAACCGAGTTGAAGTATAAGTCGGTAAGTCTACCACCTCCTTATATCGTCCATGCGAACACAATAATTAATCGCCGGCGAAATTATAAGTCTTACGTAATGTTCCTTGCACTTGACGTGCTTCAAGGAATGTAATTCCATTATAAGACTCGCTATCCGAGGTCGAAGGGAAATACGTCATGATGTTGTTATTCTGGGCCAGGATTATCTACATCGTCATATCAACGGTAGGTACATTTTGTCGATGATATCCAAATGGCATCGTATATTGTAAATTATAAAGAAGTCTCTATAGGTTAAGCAGCTAAAGGTCACACGAAAGAAAAAAGTGGCAGCACCGCTGGTATCATGACTGTAATACTCCTGTAGAATCGAAGCAGCCGTGGAGAGAGAGGAAGCTGGTGAAAATATATAATGATGACCAAATTATTTTATTAGGGTCTTACCACCAAAAAAATCAAACACGTTAAACCTGTGTTAAACACTGATTAACGCCTAAACATGCCTTAGTCGCGCGATTAAATATGAGCAACCACATATCCTGATTTAAGTAGTGTCTAACCGTTGTCTAACACAATTCTGTTGTGACATTTCTAAGCATTTTTGACGTTTATCTTTAGACGCTGTCTAGCTAAACAGGCGACTAAAAATGGTTTTTTTGTGGTAACACGATTAATGTTTACACGGATTAAACTTACGTTACATGTACTGCCGAGTTTCACGATGATTGTACGCTCAACCTCTTCATCAGGGAGCAACACGCGCGCGCTCCGACTGGTTGCCGTGCAGGCACTTTCCGTTCCTTGCCCATGCGCACTTGTTAGGACATATTATCCATTACCGTACCTATCGTTCATTCATGTCGGCCATTTTCCTTGCCAGTCCTTGAAAATTGTGCACTACCTAGGCTTGAAATTACCAGTAAATAAACTCAAGTATTGGTTTTTCCAGGTTTAATCCTAGGCTCAGTGCTATGGGGCTACCTAGCTGATACGCGTGGTCGCCGCAGCATGCTGTTGGTCGCGCTGCTGGGCGGCGCACTGGTCAACAGCATCGCCAGCATATCTGTTAACTGGATCATGCTGATGATCCTGCAATTCTGCGCTTCTATATTGTGAGTATAGCTTTATTCTTTGTGCTGTGTTGTTGGTACATATTTTACAATGATAGGACACGACTAAATAAATTGTATATAATTATAATCTCCTGTTGGGAAAAAGAGGTGTACTAGGTAGTAGGACTAACTCTTCTGCGATTGTCCTTCTGGGTTGGTACCACAACTTTTCTCGTGTAGTGTGCCGCTAAGCAGTAACGTGCAAGTGTTACTGTATTCCGGTTTGATGAGCTAAGTAGCCAGTGAAATTACTGTGCTTATGAGACTTGATATACATATACCTAATGCCTCAGGGTAATGAGCGCAATGCAGTGCCGCACAGCCCTTGTGTCTCAAATTTCTGAGTGGCACTGCAATTGTTATAGGCCGGCGTTATGCTTATCATCAGGCAAACGATCAGACAGTTTCTTTATCCAATAGTATAAAAAGGATCATAGAGGGCAGCGGCTCCAGCAAGGATACAAGAATTGTACGTTTTATTTGTATAGACGTCATTTGTCTGTTTTTTTTACGCCTTCTCCGTAGTGGTCAGTAATCCACCATAGTTTCCTACCCTTGGCACCACCCTATAATCAACGTATAGTACCTAGATAAATACTCATACAAACACATTTAAAAAAGATTGGGGACTCCAAAACAATTATCGACAAAGTGTATTCTTGATAGAATTGTTCTGAAGTTCCAAATTACACAGTTAATTAAATATGAAGCAAATCAAAAATACTGTAACTCATTCAGAATGCTAATTACAAATAGGTTAGCACCTTTGATATTTTATAAACTTTACTAGTTACCGTTACTACTGCTTTACTTATTATTTATAATAATGACAAAATTATCAATCCAGTTCTTGTCATTGACAAAGTCCTTTGCTAAAATCACAGATCAGGATTTATAGTCATTGGCTAAAATAGACAATACGGTTATTTTTACAAATAAAGTATTATATCAGCCAGAATTAAACAGAAAATGACTCGCTTTTTCAGCTCATCAGGACTATTTTCCATGTCGATGTCAATCCTCAGTGAGAGCGTGCCGATGGTGAAGAGAAATTTAGTGGTGCTGCTGGTGACCAGCATCTTCTTGCTCTCACAGGGAATTATGGCAGGTAATTATTGACATTTTTCAAATAAACTTATTGAATTAGACCAAACATATAGTAAAAAGAAAGACTAGAGTTTCTTTCAGAGAGATAATAGGCCAGCTACTATGCTAGCCTGGGGTATACTAGGACTTCGCAATTGCATTTTCGATAGAACCCTTGTGGATCTTGGTTGGATGCAACGAGAATCATCAAATTTCTTAAATTAAGGAAGTTAAATTAGAAATTTTAACGACTTATAGACATTACGTATACGGTACTGACCCGCAATTTTGAATAACAAACAAAACTAATTTTGTATTCTTCCCCAGTTCTGGCTATGCCCATTATCCCGCTCAGCTTCTCTTACCACCTCCCGGCGCTGGGTATCTACTGGAACTCCTGGCGCACCCTTGTGGTAGTCTACTCGCTGCCTAGTCTTCTGAGTGCCATATGGTTGTTCTTTATGAAAGAGAGCCCCAAGTTTGTCTTCTCGCAGGGCGATGACAAGCGGGCGCTTGAGATCTTGAAGACTATTCATCGAGTTAACCATTTGGGATCGGGAAAAGTGCTAGAAGTAAGTTTTTTTTATTTTTTAAAGTAGTCCAGGTTACGTTTGGCCTTGATTATTGTTTATTATTTAAATCTAGTTGTAGAGCAATTATTATTTTTATGCAATAAGATCCTAGGATGTGATATGTTTCATATTATGGTAAAAAGAAGTTGAAACTCCACATTTTGGCGGACTTCACGCAGTTTTGATTGAAACAAATGCTATTAGAGTTAAAGTTCTGATAGCATTTTGATTGCCATCGTAACATGATACGTAATGGAATCTGTGTGTGTCTTTTGTGTAAAGCCAATGTTTTTAGAAGCCTACCGTCACATACCGTGCACTCACTATTTAAGTAATTTCTTACAAGTGAATTTTATTCTTTTAGAGAAATAATTGTCTTAAACCGTAAACCGTAAATGAACATTCAAAATTGCATTACAAGCACAAAAGCCTACGTAATTACGTTTGCTTTCGTTTGACAATTATATATGAATCTATCGAAATTTTTTTACTCACCTCTGATGCCTTGGATAACTCCAGGTAAACAGCATTCTCAAAGAAGAAGTAAAGATGACAGCGGAGGGCACCGCGGAGAAGAAGAGCCAGTTCATGCCCTTGTTCCGGGCGCCTCTCCTCAAGTACACCATCATCATGACGCTGCTGCTACTTTTTCAACAGTTGAGTAACTTTTAAATTAATTCTACGTGATGCAAGGGAAGGGTGAAAAGATTCCTCTTAGTGAAAGGTACCTATATGCAATGCAACACACTGATAATACCTCCAGTATTTCAGGCAGCGGCTGCGGCAACTAAATTGTATAGCCCCAGGTGAGCAGCATGCTTCTTTATCTACCTGTGGTAACTCTAGTCAGTGCCCTATAATAACAAAAAAATAAATGAAAAAAACAAGGTGACAAAGCAGGCTCTGACCGCCTGGCAGCTAATACTTGACAAGTTAGCAACTTGAAAAATAGGTAGTGTATTTCTGACAACCACACTTGAAAGCAGAGGGCTAAGGGATAATTAATTATTGTGACAACAAAACGCATATACTTGCATAAGCGTCTACGGTCTGCATTCTCACAATCTTTCCTTTAGGATTGGTGCATTCGTAGTGTGGCTGCCCACCGTAGCGGACCAGTTTATGAAGATTGTGGAGACAGGAGAGGGTTCCGACCTCGCACTTTGTGGTATCCTCAGAGCTGGTATCGAAGCACCTCCCGATGTGAGTTTTGTTCTGCAATGAATCGATTTTATAAATCATGTAAAGCACGGCGATGTGTCAGTCAGTCAGTTTGTTAAGTGTTGTTTGTTTTGTTGGGTATGTACCTTACCTATGAAACGACCCTATGAAATAGATTTTGTTTTCAGCCCAAATCGTTTTTCTTTTCAGCCTGATCTGGTACCTTGTTCCCTGAATATCACAGCTTTGCTGTTGGTGCTTGGTATTGCAGCGCTAAAGTCGGTTGTCAACCTCTTCTTAAGTTTGGTGAGTAATAGAATATATCGTTATAGAATAGAACCTCCAACAGCTAAACTGTCTGTTGTTGCATTGCAACATTTTTTTGGAAAGGAAGAGTAAGAAATTGTAGATCTCACGACTTGTAGAATGCCGTATCATTGCACTACGAACTGAACCATCTGCGTATTTCTCACCCTAACATCAGCTATTAAAATAGTTCAGAATTATTCAACCAACAAGTTTATTATTGCTATCGGCTACATAAGTATCTATATATGTAGAGTTAATCATAATTATGGTGACTACATATACCTATACCTAATCTACATTTTCTCTTTTATTCGAGTTTTTACCTTTTTTACTAAACAATTCGAGAAGATTTAAATTTTCCGAAAAGAATTTACTTACTTATAACAAGCCATCTGTATTTGAAGCTGCTTTGAGCAATGCGGCCATTCAAAATGTGCCTGCTAGCAAAATTGCTTTATAAAATTGCTCAGGAAACTTGTGTTTGTATTCTCTTTGCAGGAAACATACTAATTGTACCCCTATTCGTAGCTCCTTTTTTATTTATGCGTTTTAATGCTTAACTTTTGACCGTTCTCAGATCGTGAACTACGTCGGTCGTCGCAACATAGTCATAGTGGTGGCGAGTGTGTGCGGTATCTCCGGCATCATCGTGAATTTGATTCCCAACGCTATCGGCAGCGCAGTCATGTTCGTCATCATGCTTCAAGGCATTGTCGTCCTCGGCATGTACACTGCCATCATAGTAGCTCTGTTTCCGACGCAGTATAGGTAAGTTTACCGAAGCAGTATGGATAGTCCTCTAATATAATGCTCACGCCAAACAATTTCGTGTTAACGCTTGACTACTATCTCGCCTGATCGTGGTTGAAGTAATAAATACACTAAGGCAAGATTGGGACTGGCTCTTTAGTGCATCTGCCGGAAAACACCAACAGCGGCATAGCGATACATTATGTACTGGAGTACTGTATTATGTTGAGGCCTCAGCTTGTAGATTGGCATCATTGTGGGTGTACAACGTCATTTTGCAAAAATGTACTTAGATGATAGAGCAAAGTCAGTGCAACAACCGGCCAGTCCAAAAATTTATAAATATTCCGGAAATTAAACCTCAACCGAAACTATTTTCACTCGCCCATTTCTCGTATATCTAGGTAGTCTACTAAGTATATGTGTGCCTATGTATATAT
The DNA here is from genome assembly GCA_907269065.1 of Crocallis elinguaria. Taxonomy (NCBI): domain Eukaryota; kingdom Metazoa; phylum Arthropoda; class Insecta; order Lepidoptera; family Geometridae; genus Crocallis; species Crocallis elinguaria. Next base: position 19,634,920 of record OU026068.1, read on the forward strand.
GACTTTCTAATTAGTTCTTTTTTTAGAGCGCTAGCTATCGCAGTTCCTCTGACGGGTGGTAGAATGGGCACTTTCGCGTCGATTCAAATTCTGAACCTGATGCTCAACAACAACTGCGAAGCAGGCTTCTACGTGTTCGCTTCCATCTTCACCTGTAAGTATCTACTGTAGTGGACAGAGTCACACTAACAAAATATACTGACTGTCTGTAAATATTTGAAATGGTTAAGGTATGAAGGAGCAATACGTGTGGAGTCACCGTCCAATCCATTTGTTGAAGGATCTTCTAAAATATGGGTGCATGAGATCCGCTGAAGGAGGATCATGGTGCATGCAATGTAAACCTTCTTGCGAAGGACATAACCTATTCTACACTTATACCTTTTATAATCATATTATCACCAGGTGATTATTATTACTTTATTCAAATGCTAACTAGTACCTAGGTTACAGATGGTGCAGGTCGGTTACGTCATCGGGAGCCACGACCAAATCTATTTACATTTAGGCACTACATATTGTACATATACATTTATATAAATTACTTTGCATAAATTGTATGACCGGTCGGAGTACCAATGCGCACGCTCGGCTTGTAGCAAGTATAGCTTGTAGCTCCCTGTAGCAGGTCTCATATCAATATTCATAACACCCAAAAAGGTTAGTTATACCTACTGGTAGGTCCAGAAATGAGACAACTCAATTTGAATAATCGACACAAGTGTATTTTCACTCGTAGTTCAATGAGGACTGCTGTCCTTTTCCGCGTCTTCCCCTTGCGTAGCGCTGGGACGACTACGGCGTAGCGCTGACTTCATGACGTCATAGCGTAGCACCCAGCACCATACCATGCTCTACCTTTATTCTTACACTACCTATAACCTTTGTAATGTAAATAATATTGGGGGTTATTTTCAGCGTCAGCGCTCGTCGCATGTTTCCTGCCAGACGACCGTCTCCTGCAGTCGCCGGCGTCCCCACCCGCGCTCGAGACCAAACCTGCAGGCTCGAGACCCAATGAAGAGAAACACAAAGAGTTATACAGAAATATGTCAGAGCTATAAATAAAGTATTTAAAATATTTCATTCTATCATTCCTAATCAGTCTTCACCAAATTATCCCCGCTATTGAGCTCAACTTATGTAACTCGCTGGCTATTTCACTGTGCTGGTATTTTCGGTTTTAATCACACACAGAAACAGAATAGAATATTTTATTTTAGATCTTGTAATATATTATAAATATAATCTTAGAATCAAATCGAATACCAATTTAGGTAAGATTTGAGGAGTAAACTACAAAGAAAGCAAAGGAAAATAGTACCACAACCTACCTACCTACCTAAGTACCTACCTACTCCTACGCCACCCTACCATATACTACATAAACATCCTGTGCGCTCATTACCCATTAATTTCACTGACTACTTTGCTCATCAAACCGGAACACAGTAATACTTGAAAATTACAGCTTGGCGGCAGAGTTCACGAGCAACGCGGTGATACCAACCCAGACAGACACTCGCAGAAGAATTAGTCCTATTACCAAAATAAATACCTAATTCTACCTATAAAGAGGCTTTCTGTTGTTTTTCTTTAAATTAAATCTTATTTAAAATATAATCGTAATGCGATTGTTATCAGTAACACTATCGATTTGGACAATTATAATTGTCTGTAACCTAAAACAATGTAACTTGGTTTTCCTAAATAAATAAACATGTAGTACGGTTTCCTGTAAATTCTCTCAGAATTATCTTCAGATCTGTTGGTCTGTAGCTGCGTGAAAGGACAAACCAACAAATTAATGTAAACGCTTGCTCAAGTTCGCTTGGCCTACACCGGGCTTCTACTATTATTTATTCTGTGTGCATAAAGCACTTGTTTGGCGACTCGTGTTAATTATAATTTGTTTACGTACTAATTACTATACTTACACATGTTTTGCTATTTTTGTAATCGTATGATATGATGTAACACAATAAAGAGTTATCTATACACAAGGTGCGTTCTTGTTGGAGAATGTAAATAACGTATGAAAAGATATTCGCAAATCCGGTCGTAAAGATATAATATACCTTACTTATAGATGAGATACCTCACGACATGACAATATTTCTTAACAAATATCACGAGTTGGTTTATTATGCCATAATTATATAATATATCTATAGTTTTACAATAGCCTGTTAGATGATCGAACGGTTCTTGTAGATTAGTTAGATGTTATTAGCCGTAACATTTGTAGTAGCTAATTATTGAGTTATTGAACACAAAAGTTTTGTGCTCACATTACGCACTAGCCGCTAATCGCGAGGGCGGGTAACCGCGAGGGCGGGTAACCGCGAGGGCGGGTAACCGCGAGGGCGGGTAACCGCGAGGGCGGGTAACCGCGAGGGCAGATAACCGCGAGGGCGAATCAGTTGATGCTGGAGCTAAAGTGGTGTCTCATATCTTTGATGTTTGTGATCGGTGGCTTTTCCATGGTTTTCGCGTGGTCCGTGATTGATGCGTATCCGTCAATCCATTACGTGTAACGAGCCGCTTACTGATACTGTATCCTATGCACCCTACACTATTGTATTTCGCCTACGTACTCACTTGACCCAGTATCAGATAAATTAGGTGCTTCACCTCTAAGTGAGTACCCTACTAAATATTCGGTGGTAAATAAAAAGCCAAGGGTAAAGTCCACACAAGCCAAGTATGCTGAAATATTTATTAGCGTAATTACGCAATGATAAATATAATATCAAAACGCCACTTAGGAAACGATAATAATTATTATGTAGATAAACATTGGATCGGGGTGAACGTTATGTATCCTTAGTAATAAAAATAATATTAATAAATGATGCATTTTCAATTAAATTGAAAATTAAAACGGTTAACTAGTGTTCTAGTTTATTTTATTATTTATCATTAGTTTAGGAATATTATAAAAAAGTGCAAAATGGATAAAGACAAGGTGCCAATTGAAGAAGCGATCAACAGAGCAGGTCGGTCCCTTTTTTATTATCTACAGATTCTATAGGTTAGCGTTTGAATATGGCGACAATGCTAATCCTAGATTAAATTACGACTGGCTGTCAAGTGAATGAATGAGTTTCAACTTGAAGGTGGTAACTAGCCAGGCGGCACTAGAAAATACCATACCATCATCCCTGCGGGGGTATGAGTGTAAGCGTTTATTTATTTCATTTATTTATTTTATTGAATTACTTTAAAACAAAAGTTACTTACACAAGTTGCAACAGTATAGAGTCAAAAAGCAAACCTGATGTGAATAAAAAACTAGTTCTGTTGCTCAAATTCTAGTCAGTTTCATTTTACCATGTTTTCGCGCGTACCGTGTTAGTCTCGCTATAGTATAATATTTCAAGCGTCAACGAAAAGTTTCCTGCGAGATGATGGTGGCCAGGAACACTGTAACTAAACGACATAACCCCATCGAGTTTGGAATTGTTTCATTTGTCTTTCTAGATGATGTCCAGGTTCCTCATAATGGAGCCGGAAGGTGGTCACAGGAACTCTGTAAGGAAATGACGTAACCCCATTGAGTACGAATTCGTTTGATTTGTCTTTACAAGTACTCTGATACTAGATGATGTCCAGTTGACGATGGAGCTGGAGTAGCCATAAGATTACAGTACCAATTAGTATTTTAGAAAAGCTTTTCTGAAAAAATATATTTTTACACCAAAAAGTTATTACTAAAAAGTTCACATTCTCAGGGTTCGGCCTCTACAGCTACCTCCTCACGAGCCTGGCTGGAGTGGCTATCATCTCGTTCGCCTGCATCGGCTACAGCAGCACTATCCTGGTGCCGACGAGCGCATGCGAGCTGCAGACCACGGCAGCGCAGCAGGGTCTACTGGCTGCTTTACCTGTAGTTGGTAAAGTATTTACTAGCTGTGTATTTAAATGTCGTTATCTGTTAGACCTTTTTTAACGTATTGAAAAATCCTTATGGATGCCACCGGTTGCGGGGACAGCATGGTGGGTATATAAGTCCGCGGCTAATGAGGTTGGTATACTAAGTAAAAAACAGACGGTGTTCCTCCTCGATTCAGCAATGCTGTGGCTAATCATCATCAGCCGGAAGACGTCCACTGCTGAACATAGGCCTCCCCCATAGAACGCCACTTTATCGGCTACTCGCCTCTTGCATCCAATGGTTCCCCGCTGTTTTGACAAGGTCATCGGTCCACCTGTGGCTAATCCAAGGACGTATTCAACCATGGCTTCGCTGTTATAGACCTGGGTCTGTTTGAGACATGCTTTACGTTATATTCTCTTTTCATTTTATTTTAAATTGGACAATTTCAGTTTAATTACTTATATTAATGCCCTTAAGATTAACTACATCGGAGAGAATGAGAATCGGGGCTCTACGTTAGGTTATAGGGTCAATGGATGAACGTTGCGGAGATATGTGTATAGACGTACCTACAACTACAGCATTAACTAGTGTCGATTCTGTTGTTTCGTACCTAAACCTAATTTTAATTTCGCTCTCTCTCTTTCCAAAACATAACATGAGGAATGAGATGGAAGATGTTTTATAGAACTAAATTTAGTTTTAGAGCCCTCAAATATCTTCCATCCTTGATCAATTAGACGCCACTAAATTCATTGCCGTTACACTAAACACATGCAATTGGATTAATTTCACATGTCTCAAATATATTTTTGATGGAATATATTCTATCTCTTTCGCGTGTTCTCATTTAGAAAGAGAGATTAAAACTAGGATTAGATTCAGGTAGGGGAGACCAGGGACAAAAGTAACGCGGGATGAACGTAACAAATGAGTTTCTGAAGAAACTATGTTAGCTACATTGATGGGTTGTACCACCGATATGTTCCAATTTGAACCACCCCTTACCTCAGTTGCCCTCTTGGCACTGTGCCGTCAGGTTGTGGAGGTAGCAAGCTGGTGCTGCAAAAGTACCCCCAAAGTAAGGTTTGACCGTTTTTTCAACGGTGTTTTTTTTATTATGGGAGGTTTCTTGCTTGCGTGTCTAGTGACAGTAAAGTAGCATAAGTATTCGTCTTTCTATTTTGGCGTTCGAAATGATAGTTTGTTTAGGTTATAGGCATGTATTTGGCAAATTCAGGAAAATTTATAGTTAGGGATGAAAGTAACAACTTGTTACTTTCATCCCGGTTATGATCGTGATATCTCGAAACGATTTTATTGTGTTTTTTTATATTTCAAAGTAATACAGATTTATTTTCTTTCTCCTGAATACCTAACATATATAAACGAACGACTAGCAGAGGTTTAGTTACTGCTGAAATAATGGATTAGGCTACAGAAGTACTTTATAAAAATGTATCATTTTGAGACGATGTAAATTCATATCAGCCATAAGTAAATCCACTATTGGTAGCTTCACCGGCTTAGGTAGCTTCACTATTACTGCCAAGAACCCCTCCAGATTTAACTTTGCCACCAGTAATGGCTTTGCCATAGAAAATTATTTCAGAAATAGACATTGTCTGATAATTAACAACTTAATTTGACTCCAAACAAGCTTGAAATTCAAGAATAAGAAGAAAGAAAGCGTAGAGCCAAAGAAGTTAAGAAACCTATTTTACAAACTGCTAAACAGACAAAAAAGCCGAAGGCTGCAGTTGATTAGAAAACTAGTAAAAAAATGGAAATAAAAGACTAAAAAAGAATAAATATACCTATACTAAAATAACTAAGAATAGTGATCATTCAGACAGCGAAGATTGCTTCTGGTTAATTTGTATGAAATCCTTTTCTAACAGTAGGTTAAATGAAAAGTAGGTAGGCAGAATGCTTAGTTAACTTATACTAAGCATTGTGGCTACCTGCTTTTATATTCAATATACATTAATTTCTAATCAGCGTTTTAGATTTTACCTTAGAACAATAAAAAATCTAGGAAACAATAATCTTCTTTATTTTTAAATAATCAACATTATTTAAAAATGAGATCTCAATCATGAGAATGCCCACAGCTGATAGTCTATGAAACTATCACCTGTGGGCTCAATTAGAATTGTGCAAATAACGAAATAAGTTACCTACGCCTTAATTGTTTACCTAATTGAGATCTAATTTTTAAATAATGTTGATTATTTAAAAATGAAGAAGATTGTTATGTTTCCTAGTTTTTTTTATTGTTGTGATTCTAATGTAAAATCTATAAGGATGATTAGAATTTAATATGTTCAATATGAACGTAACTTTGGTTTTATTTACAATGTTACAACCATCCCCTTACACTGTTACAACCAACCCTAGGGGTAGGGATAGTTGTAACAATTTCCACTTTTTTTGTTCGGTCGTATTTCTCAAAATCTGTAATATAAGTTATATTTAAGCTGGTGTTAAAAGATAGTTAAAAGACCAATCTATCATGTGTACGGATTAGAATTTTGATATTCAAAAAGCTTTGTGAGATATTACGAGAAATTTGAAAATTGTTACGTTCGTCCCTGGTCTCCCCTACGAGATGACTGAATCGACACCATTATTGTCTGATCAAAGGGTTTTCACCTTAATAAACAGCTTAAAGCACTCGCTGAACGACTCTTCCAAAACCATTTATCACAACGGTGTGAGTCTTCCTCTCTCTCACTCTCTCTCTCTCTCCCCCTCTCTCTCTCTCTGTGAGTGTCTTTTTCACTCTTGTACGCCTACACCTGGACATACAAATTGACTACTTCGCAGGACTTGGACCAATATTCTCTCTGGAGGAAAACTTGGTTATAACTCTTAGATTAGGGTCATGAAATCTTTTATCCACTTCTATGTACATATTATGTGGTCACGGTGTCGAAAAATCATTCTTGCTGTTTGTACCGGTTTTCTCTGCAAGGATTTGAGGATTAACAAACCGAATGTAGATTAAGCTTATCAAGAGAATTCAAATCTGCAATATGTGGACACGTTCGTGATAAGCTTAATGACTACGTTCGGGTTGATAATCCATACCAGAGAAAACCGGTACATACTGGTACCAAGAATGTTACGCGAAGCTATTAAAATTAAATAACACCCTAATTTATATTAGTAATAGAGAGTATGATTGACTGGTCAGTCAATCAGAAGTGGTCAGAAGTCGGTGAAATTACTTATGGACCTGGGATTATGTCTAATGTCCCAGGGAAACAAGTGCAATGCAGTGCCACATAGACTTTTGTGTAGCAAAGCTCTGAGTGGCACTGCTATTGTTATGGGTCGGCGTTATTCTTACCATCAGAAAAACGACGAGCTCGTCTCGTTATATCCAATTGTACAGAGAAAAATATACGGGATATAAGCTGTTTGATTAAAGCTGGAGAATTGTACAAAGTTTAATTAATTATAGTATCTGAAATTGAGTGTATTTTTCTAGGGTCCATCATAGGCGCGATGTTATGGGGCTACCTGGCCGACACACGAGGCCGCCGCAAGATGCTGTTGGTCGCACTGCTGGGCGGTGCGCTAATCAATGGCATTGCCAGCATATCTGTTAACTGGATCATGCTGATGGCACTGCAATTCTGCGCTTCCCTTTTGTGAGTATATGAATAAAATTGTACTCATTTTAGTAACATTTAAAAAAAACACGACTGCCCTAGCCCAGTGTCACGCGGGATGATGTAAGGATTCTAACGATACCCCGTATATATTCAGGCATTTAAAGTTATGGTGGACTAAAGAAACTCGCATATACAAACTGAGTTTGAATTGGTATGTTATCCCGAAAGGGGGTATTTCTGCGTCTGGACATCACCAATATTTGGTTTACGATTTTTTGAAATTCAAATTTTTCATTGAAGAAATGGCATTTAAAATTTACCTCAAAATTCTACTAAAGAATTTCCGGGCAGGCCTACATCAGCTGATTCACTTGAGACTGAAGGACTTTGTATCCAGGTCATGAAATAAATTAAAAAAAAAATGATTCACTTGAACTATGTTGAACATTGTTAAATGATGATGTTGATTAGAAGAGCCTTAAATGCCGCGCACTTCACGTTTGAAGTTGAATATTTTTTTGTTTCTATATTTGTAAGGCGTATTTCCAAGAGAGGTTCTCTCAACTTGTGGACAACCATGGTCCTAATCACCCCCTTCCGGGCAGACCCATCCAAACTCACACTGTATAATAGCTACACGAACCCTGAAAACATTACATTAGTTTTTGGGCAGTCATATAAAAATAAAAGAAATATTTCGGGTCTATTTCTTGCAAGTTGACAACAGTTAGCACTTTTACTAATCATAAACGTTATAAATAATGTAATATACCAATCTAATGAATCTTACAGATATTAAGTATGTTTGTTAGATAATAAAATTATAATGAACGATAGTAGCACATGTTGAATTATTATTCTAGTACTAATTAATCAGTGCGTTGTTATACACAGACTAGATAATAGTACAAGTATATGATAAGGAATTCTGCTGTTTCTCTCTAGAGGAAATAGATACCTACATCGATTCAAAATTGATTCCAAAGCAACACAAAAAACCTCTGAAATATGTTGTCTGTTTAAAATCACAGGTTGCATAAAAGTAACATAACAAGTTACGACAAAAGATAATTAGTTGCTCTAAAGACTGTACAGACTAAATAATATACAGTTAAAATGTTGATGGTGGAGGCTCCAGTTGCGAATTTTAATACCTGACATTTTTCCAGCTCCTCAGGTCTTTTTTCCATGTCAATGTCAATCTTGAGTGAGAGCGTGCCGCTGATGAAGAGGAACCTGGTGGTGCTGCTGGTGACCAGCATCTTCTTGCTCTCACAGGGTATTATGGCAGGTAAGCAGCTTTGAAATTCATTCGCCATTGCAATTAATTTTTTTTTTATGTTGTTTGTATCGAGACGAGCTGGTCGTTTGCCTGATGGTAAGCATAACGCCGGCCTATAATAATTGCAGTGCCACTCAGAACTTCAAAACACAAAGGCCTGCGCGGCACTGCAGTGCGCTCGTTACCCTGAGACATTAGGTATTAAGTCTCATAAGCCCAGTAATTTCACTGGCTACTTTGCTCATCAAACCGGAACACAGTAATGCTTGCACATTACTGCTTGGCGGTAGACTTCACGAGCAAAGCGGTGGTACTAACCCAGACGGAGACTCGGAAAAATGCGTTGTATATCAATGAAGTTTTTGTATCCAGAATAAGGAGGAGGTACTCAATTCGTCTGTATTTTTTTGGCTGTAATATTCGGTTTCTCCGTCAATTCTCAACCGATTTAAATAGGTAATTCTTTTTTTGATGAGTAAGGTATAACTCAAGTGTGGTCCTTTTATAAATTTTATACCACCTCTAAGCATGCAAGTTCGGGGTTTTTTTTAAATTTAGCGATATTCGTCGTTCCTGCTTCTTTAAAAGTAATTTTCAAATAACGTGTTTTATATACTACTGGATAATGAGATGATGTGCCTTTTGCCTGATGGTAAGCATAACGCCGGCCCATAACAATTGCAGTGCCACTCAGAACTTTGAAACACGAAGGCCTGTGCGACACTGCAGTATTGTACGACACTGTATTAAGTCTGTATAAGCCCAGTAATTTCACTTGCTACTTCGCTCATCAAACAGGAACACAGTAGTGCTTGCACATTACTGCTTGGCGGCAGTATACAAGAGCAAAGCGGTGAAACCCATCCCAGACAGACATTTGTAGAAGAGCTAGTCCTACCTCATTTCAAAAAAATGTTACTTTTCCACAGTTCTGGCGATGCCTATCATCCCTCTCAGTTTTTCCTACCATCTCCCAGCGTTGGGCATCTACTGGAACTCCTGGCGTACTCTGGTGGTGGTCTACTCGGTGCCCAGTATTCTGTCTGCCATATGGCTGTTTTTCATGAAGGAAAGCCCAAAGTTCGTCTTCTCGAAGGGCGATGACCAGCAGGCGCTAGAGATATTAAGAACTATACACAGAGTCAACCATTTGAGGTCTGGAAAAGTGTTGGAAGTAAGTTTTTTCTTTAGAACTTAATAGCACAAAACGCGAAACAAATCTAGGCTAAGTCTAATAAGGCTGACGTAAATACTTACATATCAAAAATTTCACTGTCAACGAACCTGCGTTTTCTGGTTATCTATATATAAGGGTATCTAAGACCACGTGTATGTAGTGAATAAAGTAAACAATAAAAAAAATAGTAGGATAGCTGTAAGTAGGTAGGATCAGTTTCACCCATCACGGCGACTCTCATAGGAACCGTGCTTTTATCCGGTATAAAAAGTAGCCTATATGTTACACTCTCCATAAACGATGTCAGCGTTTTATTCCGAATTCTTAAATATCCAAATTCGTTTTTTCTTATCTATTCAAAAATCAAAACGATCCGTTGCTCCGTTGCTGCAGAAAGAAGCACAAACTAAATACTCAAATACTTATTTATTCGTAAACCAGTTTACACGTCAATTATTATTCATGTACATTGTACATTTGAGTAGATATTCAGTCATTGATTATGTGTATATGAAATGTATACACGCCAATAGTACAACCACAGTTTATAGTCTTTGAGTACAACATACAATAAAAAATACAACTAACAAAAGCATTTTCGCATTTATTAATAGTAGATACGTTTATAACTTCATGTTTGTTTAATTTCCATTGGTTACAAACGAGTGCTACAATAATTCCATCCTTTTCTCATGCTCTTAATTAGCAAGAGGCAGAGTGTGCTAAAATTAGTTGAGTTGGTGAGAATTGAATCGGGGCTGTTATCATATTACAAAATAATGTAGATATAGGTAGGTACAAAGTGCTGTTTTATATCTGAACAAGATTAAACTCCGATAGCAATTATGCATATAGATAGGCAGATAAAACTAAAATAAATCGATCAGAAGCAATTTTTATTCGACGGTTAAGCAAGATGACGTTGATGATAAAAGTTAATTTATTGGAAAACAAGCAAATAATAAACAAAAAATACGCCTGCTTGATAAAAACTGAAAAGAAAGAAAAATACTTCCACTAGATTAAAACGAATCGATCGAAACAAACAACAAACCAGTGCAACATTTAAATAGTTTAGGCTACAGAGCCGAGCGTGCCAAACAAACAGACCTAGATACATACATTACGCTAGAAAAACGTTACCCTCCTTTCTTTAGGCAGTCGGGTAAAGATAGTAAATATTTTGTTTACAGACACATCTGGTTTAAAACTCATGTGATTCATGTTTTTTCCTCTTTCAGTACCTAGTCAGATAACGTCCTGTTATATAATTCCCTGAATCATCTAAGACTGTGGTGAAGACAGACGTAAATAAATTGTGTGCCATTCTAAAGAGATAAACCTTAGTTAGCTAACGGTCCGGTAATTTTGAAATTAAGGTGGATTGTCCGTGAGGTGGCGGAAAATTTGGAAAAAATATGTTTTCTTATAATTTTAACCCGGTCAGGATAAACATTTTGAGAATATTTTGTAATTTTCGTAAATAACAAACAATTAGACTACTTTTTATGTCTAAACTTGGCTTTTAAACTAAACCAAATTTAAACTACTATTTTGCGGCTACTTTAGGAAGAACTTGTGGCCAAAGGATTTTATAAAGACTGAGCTGGGATCTGCCGGTACTACTGAGGAAGAGCTTCGTACATGTGGTGTTCCATGGTTGTTCCTAGGTGAATAGCATCCTCAAAGCAGAAGTGAAGATGACGGAACAGGGCACGGTGGAGAAGCAGAGCCAGATCACGCCGCTGTTCCGGGCGCCTTTGCTCAAGTACACCATCATCATGACGGTGCTGTTCGTGTCTCAACAGTGAGTGACGTACTAACTATAACTAACAATTACTGGGATTACAATGGAAATCTATAACCTTCCTTCTCTTGACAAGAAAATACATTTACCCGAACCTAAAACCATTCTATTTATAATGTGGAATTTAAAACCTTGAATTGGAACTGTCGCCGACAGGGATCAAAATTTGATATAGTTAAACATATAGTTTTAGTAAATTATTCGCAATATAAATCGCTCTGCAAGTTGCCGCGACATACAACAAGTGATTATCGTGTGGGTCATTTTCAAATTCAAATAAAACAGTAAATAGTGTAGGTAAGTAGAATATAAAAATAGTAAAGATAACGTGTTCCATTCAATCTCTCTCGTTTAAAGGTGACATAGTAGATCAAACGTTTTTCCATGCTTCACACTTGTTTCCGAACTTTTCAGGGTGGGAGCGTTCATAGTTTGGCTGCCCACCGTAGCAGACCAGTTCGTGAGGATCATAGAGACGGGAGAGGGCACTGACCTCTCTCTATGCGGCATAATTAGGGCCGGCCTTGACTCACCACCCAATGTAAGTATTTAGGTGTTTTCAAGCCTTTTTGTTAGACATATGCATGACAAATTGTACATTTTATTAATTCCTAGACCTCCATAACTTATTGATATAACTATAAATAAGTATAATAGTATGATTATACAAAGTATACTGGATTTAAATGCACACAATCACTTATTTGCCTACAGATTCTCAAAATTATGGTGCCAACCAGCCAAGCAAACACAATACAATTCAAGACGTACTACTGTTGTAGCGTTTCGGACCCTAGACTCTACTGCGAGGCTCACCTAGTTGCGACGTTTGGACTTTTTTTCCCGTAGTCGCAACTAGTTGTGTAGGTATCACATTCACGACGTTATTGATCACCTAAATCTCGAGCTCTTAATAGGATTCAAATATAAACGATGGGTGACTTCTCAACCGCTTCAAATGTGTCGTTGATTTTCAGACTGACGCGGTACCCTGCGCCCTGAACGTCACGTCCCTGTGGATAGTGTTTGGCGTGGGAGCGCTGCAATCGGTCATCAACCTCGGTCTCAGCGTGGTAAGAATCCAAGCTGTTCAGAATCCAAGCTAGTCGAAAAAGAAGCAAAACGAACTCTTCGCGTAGTGTTCGAGTTGTTAAGAGAAAATAATTAAACATACGATTACTCCAGAATCCCCAAACAGGTTGATTCGCGAGGTCGAATCATTGATTTGCGGATAGTGATCCCACTGAATTCTTAAACCTCTGAAAAAGCTTGATGTACAGAAGCTAATTCCATCGACCTGTCAACACATTTTGACAGTCACCTACATTATCCCAGGCACTAGTAGTGTTGACTTTCTCCTTTCTCAATCACACTGTGGCTTACCTAGAAGACTAATCGTCTGAGCATTACAAAGTACACAAGTCACAAACCATTTTCAAGAGATTACCCGAAGATGACACAATATTTTTATACGAATCCTCATTCGTCAGTTGTTCTGTCAGTTGACAGTTTAAGCATCTCTATATAATAGTACCTGTCTACCTTCCGGAGTCAACCTTTTATGGTGAAAATACCACCAATCTGCACTGATTGTTTTGCTTTCACTTTTATCATAAGAACTGCCAAGAACGGAAAGGCGCGGCGCGCCAACCGGGTTCCCGGCTGAATACAACCTAGGTGTATTCAATTCAAGAGTCACTTTGAAAAGAAATTGAACACATCCGAAATGCTGTTTAATTCTATCTACTAAGCAAGCGTATTACACCTTTGACCTTGCATCGTCACTTCTCATCCTGGTCAATGCCACCAGCGACGTAGGAAATCCTATTGCAGGGGCCGGGGTATGAGCGTTTGTTTTTTTCCGGTTTGCATAACATTCTCCATAGTTCACTCCTAATTCCAGATCGTGAACTACGTCGGCCGCCGCAACATATCGCTGTTGCTGGCCACAGTATGTGGCGTCGCCGGCATCGTCGTGAACCTGATCCCCAACGCCATCGGCAGCGCGGTCATGTTCGTCATCATGTTGCAAGGCATCATCCTGCTGGGCTTTTACACCGCCATCATTATAGCGCTGTTCCCGACGCAATACCGGTAAGTATCTATACATCTCTATATCTATACAAATAAATAAAATTGAAGTGTCTGTTTGTAATATCAAAATAACAGCTTTTTGCCAAATGCATATGAAAGTATATACGGTACCTATAACACAACATTTTTAAAATGTTTGTCTGTCTGTCTGTTTGTTCCGGGTAATCTCCGAAACGGCTGGACCGATTTTGACGGGACTTTCCCTGGAAGATAGCTGATGATACAAGGAGTAACATAGGCTACTTTAATTTTAGAAAAATAATTAGGGTTCCGCGCAAAAAAATAAAAACCATGAAATCCAATACCTCCGCGCGGGTGAAACCGCGGGGGAGCAGCTAGTTACAAATAATAATATACAGTGCCAAATCACGATGATGCCAGCGTCATCCAACAGTGCAGTAGGTACCTAGTTTAATATCGCGTAGCAAAGTGTTATGGTTACATATTTCAAGGTATGTACAATGTACACCGCCATCAAAAGAACCGCATTCCAGAGGTTACTCATCATCACCTTGCCCTGACTCCAATTCATTGGGAATTACTGCGTCGACCCCATCGAGATACTAACCTCAAGAGCTTCGAGACAACAAAAAATTATAAACATTCTAAACATGTGTTAAACAACATCTAACTCCTAAACATACCTTAGTCGCGTGTTTATATACCACAAACGTTAATTTAACAATTATACGAGTATATTGTCTAACTCCATCCTGTTGCGACATTTCTGATAATTTTATAGACGTTTTTTCACTGTCTAGTTAAAAAGTGTTTTTTTTATAATAACACGTTTTGTGTTTAGTTAGACAGTTATCAGTGGATATAACATTTATATTTTGTTCCAGGGTGCTAGCCATCGCGTTCCCTCAGATGGGTGGCAGAATAGGCACCGTCGCGTCGATCCAGATCCTGAACCTGCTGTTCACCAGCAACTGCGAAGCTGGCTTCTACGTGTTCTGTTCCATTTTAACCTGTAAGTACCGTAAAGTATTAACTTTATTTATTTTATCACGTAAATGTACACCTCAAAAACTTCATCTGCCAACTGGATTCGAACCCGCGTTTTCTGATTATGTAGACCAGACGCTTTAACCATCTAAGCTATGGGGCGATCGATGTTAGCCTTGAAATTCTTGAGACGACGGTCGAGATAACCAGAAAGACTTGAGTTGGAATCCCGCGTTGGCAGCGAAATTTTCGATATGGAGTGTCGTGTAAGTGTGATAGGTATGATATAGTGTGTATCGTGGACCGCATCGTCGCTTAACATCAGGTGATATCGTGGTCAAACGTAAGCCTCTTTCAGATTAAAAAAAAGATAATTAATTTATCAAAGATCTTTGTCCAATTTGCATTAACAATAAATACAAATACCAGCGCGTAGATGTATAATGTACCTACTCGTACCTTATGTTTTGTCGTTATTTCCAGCGTCAGCTATCGCCTTATCTTTCCTGCCGGACGACCGCCGCCTGCAACCGCCGCCGCCACCTGCCCCGTCTACAATCACGGCAGAAACTCAGCCAGACTTAGAAGAGAAACCCAACGAGCTATATCGAAGCGTGTCACAGTTATAAATAAAAGTATTGAAAATCATCTTCAGAAAATCAGCTTTGTTTTTTTAAGACGTTAAAATCCTCTTGGATGCCCTCCCAGTTGGACTCCGGCTAGTACGTGACCGAAATAACAAATGAAAACCGAGGGTGTTCCACCTCAACTTCATAATGCCGAGGCTGCGGGCTTATGCGGTGACGCAACGCGCTCGCCCCACCTTCGGCGACAACGTAGATACACCACGTATCTACGCCATCGTCGTATCCATCACGGGAACAAGCGCACACTACATAGAGGCCTGAAAATTACCCCTGTGTCCTCGCCTGGGCGTCACGACTCGAGGAGGAAGGAGTGGAGACCTCTTTTACGACCCCATCTCGCATACCCATCACTACCACAGGCAATGCGCAATGCCAGGCACCCACCACTTAATTGGCGGTTTCGTTAAAAAACAATCAGGGAAAATGACAAACAAAAAACACTTGTGAAAAAAAAATAAGTAAGTAAAATAAGTTTGAGAAACTTTGTTTTGCTTAACCGACTGCACAAAAAAGGTGCCTACTATGTATGTATGTGTTTCTCTTTATTCCACCATACTTTTAAATGCCTGTACACATTTGGATGCATGCTATCGGTGCTATCGTTAGAATCCTTATATCATCCCGCGTGACACTGGCTAAGGTAGTCGTGTTTTTTATGTAACTTTTGTTACGGCAAATTGTTATTTTTTTTTAATTTACATTTTGAGATTGTACATCCTCAGGGTGTTGACTCGCCGAACGCTGGAAGTTCCAGCGTTCGGCGAGTCAACACCCTGAGGATGCCTCGTGTAGAGGCGAAACACGTGTCGAAGGTCGATCTTAGTTCGGTCCATGCTGAGAAACGTCGCGTCACTATCCATACTGACAAAGGATATTGCAGTTCAGCGTTGCGAGTAACTAACATTTTGTATTAACAAATTGACTAACTTTTTTGAGTTCTGCGTTTAGAGTTCCAGCCGTGCCGGAGGTGGTTCACATATTCCAACCAAGGGTTTTTAACTAACTAAAAAATACTAATTGCTGGTTTTAAAGTCCATCATTGCGAGCTCAAGAAAGTTTTTTATTTTTATAACAAACTAACCCAGGTTTCGTTGTCCAGCGTTGCGCGTTACGTTTGGTTAAATTCAGTATAGATCGAAATTAGGCCATTAGACATTCTTTATCGCGGAATTAAAACTATAAATTACCCACATTATATAATCTTATTTTGAGATTGCATTACCACTGCCTCACGGACTGGTCGAACTTCGAAGATAACGAACACACTAAACATAAAATAGAATTTTAAGTAGGTACCTATATACTCGTGAGACGCCGGTTTTTTCGAGTTGGCGCGGCGGTTATTTATTTAGGGAGTTTTCTGCGAAATTGTGGTGAATTTAGGGGGTTTTGACCATAGCTTGTGGGGAAATATTTTTGGGAGTTGGTAACACTGGTCTAGTCTGTCATTGTTAAATGTCATTGTCAATTTGATAAGCAGTCGGGGTAATTGGTCGCTACAAAACGCTTCGTTTCGATTATCTCCCAAGGAAATTCAAAATTAAAATCATCGATCGCGCTACGAGGTCCCGACCTGACCAACGTCCAAGGACGCACCAGTCGCCTTGCCCTGAGGTAACAACGTTTTCTCCATTTGCTAATGCTTTCAGTCGTCGCGAAGCGGTATTCTAGCTCGGTTCACAATTCACATTGATTTTATAAACCTATCGAGTAAATATTGATTGAATAGGCGCTCGTTAATTGCTGAATGTCGTACGAAACGTTGTCTTATGACACTGCTAAGGCTGGATAGTTTGTGGAAACTTCAGGAGAAAGTGTACTGCGGACAACTCCCACTGTAGCTAACAGGTGTGTGATGTGTCTTCGACATAATTATTAGGTATTTCTATACGGTAGTCGGTAAAACACTGCAATTATTTTAGCTTCCTATCCTATCTATGTACCTAATACCTATTAGCGACTATTTATGCTGAAATGTCTACTGCTTTGCACTTAAAGTTAAGTTCTAAAAATAAAAAATTCAACTAATAAATATTTTAATAAGACTTATCGGAAAATTAGCCGGTTTTTTCACTAGGTGCTCAGTATTATGTTACTCCTTGCATACCTACTTAATAACTTAAACCTTGCCAATGTGTAATAAATGATTGAAGGTCAACTATTGCACACCACTTACTAAAACTCCCAGCGTCCATTAATTACGTGAGGTGTTTAGAGGGAGGGGGTCGAGCTAAATCTCATGTGGGGGAAAAGGGGGGTCTCAGCAAATGTCACATAATTTTTTTCTGCAACAAACAGTATAAAACTGGGTTAAATTCGGTAAAATATTTTCTCCTCTAAAATATGGCTAAAACTTACAATTTTTTTTAATACTATTTGATAATGAGATGAGCTGGTTGTTTGACTGAAGGTAAGCTTAACGCCGGCCCCTAACAATTTCACTGCCACTCAAGCAATAGTAAGTAAGTAAGCATGCTATATTGTTGACCGCATTGTCACTTACCATCAGGTAAGATAGTGGTCAAACGCAAGACTATAACATATAAAAAAAATATATGTTTAGAGGCTAACTAACAATGTTATTTCGAAAAAAAAACTTATCTATTATTATATTATCTTATTTATATTATCTTATGTGGAAATATGATTTACCAGATTGTGAGACATGTTGCAAAGTGGATGACACCCAACATTTGATAAAATGTGCCAAATGTGAAATAAATTGAAAGATATGGATAATTATCTGGATGTTGGTAGCTCCAAAGTATTTTAACAGAGTGCACATCGAGCATAGCTAAAACAGTGATAGGAAAACACAACATTCAGTAGACCAGCAGGGTAAGTTTAATTCACTCTGAATGATTCTGCATAAACAACAACTGATTCTGATTGTTTATATTTCGGAATCTCATCCCATCATAGAAAGTTCTCGTTTTGAATTGACAACTCAGCTGCATAAACACAAATGTAATCCTGACAATATTTCTGTCGGGTTGCAATTCTGAAATAAATATATATTCGAGGTAATAATTCTCTTGTGTGGATTGTGTGTGAAACAACATCTTGTGTAGATTCAGTAGTATTGTTCAACATTATTATATAAGTTTCTCATAGATTTAGAAGCAAATTATTTAATTTTCTCAGTCATGGACTCTCCCTACAATTTTGATTCCTGTTTTTTCATAACACACTGCAATAATAGTGAGTTCTAAATTAATTCTAACTAAGCAGACATATACATTACTAATAGCATATGTGTTGAACTCTGACAAGTCCTACAAAGGCAAATCTCCAATGTAAAGTATCAAATAACTACTGATCCCATCAGTAATCCTGTTACGTGAAGTGAAAATGTATAGAATTACTCAAGTTTTACTTACTACTGCGGGGATTGTCTTACTGCTAGATGTCTTATAGTGAACTCGCAACCACTTGAATCTTCACTTGCTTTGAAAAATATAGTAACCTGTGTTTGTTTAACTCTACTCTACTTATCAGTGAACTAAACAATTGAGGTGGTGGTTGAATACTATTTCATAGTGTTTAAAAAAATAGGTAGAGGTAGGTGAGATAGTTATAAGAATGATAGGTATATTGTACTAAATATAGATTTTACAAAAAATTAAACTAAACAGAATTTCAGAGGGTTGAGAGTCTAGTTTTCACATTAGTCTGTCTTTAAGGCATTCTTTTTTAAAGTTGTTGTCCAGCTGCTTGTCTGTCAAGACAAGAAGATTGACTTATTGCAAATAGTAATCTCTTCCAGTCAATCTTGAGATAAAATGAACTTCAGCAATGAGAGAGGTTAATGGTGTAACCATGTTATAAAATGAAATAAAAAACCTCCTATCATTGTATCAGCAAATCAAAGTTTTATCTTGATAAACAATGATCCATCTTGTTTATTAACTTGTTTTTATTACTGATAAAATTTTCATAGAACTCTGAACACTTGGCTTTTACAAATATATTGTTCTATGGAAATGTTTCATATTTATAGAGAACATTGGCAGGATTCTACTAGGTGGTAGGACTAAATGTTCTGCGAAAGTGTCTGGGTTGGTACCACTGCTTTGCCCGTGAAGTCTGCCGTCAAGCAGAAATGTGTCTCATTACTGCTAGTATGAAAAAGTAAAGTATTTAAATTAAAAAAAATATTTTTCATTCTTTATTTTCCAGTCCCAACACCCACTGGTATACCTAACCGGCCGGCACCATGGCGAGCAGTTCCTGGGAGGAGTTCTTTGCAGTCCACCTGCCTCCACCAGACTTTGAGGACAACCGTTCCCTGCTGAAGGAGTTCTGCGAGAGGCATGACAGCTATGGAAACAAGATTGTGTTGGTCACGGTTAGTACCTACAGCTATACTATTACTCAAGTCCATTTCAAATACCTTGACATCTTAGACAGGTCTTTAAGACTTTAAATTATTAGGGGCTCTACACTCCGCTTACATGTAGATGAATGTTCTGGAAAAGGGCCGCCCAGCTTAGCCACACATATGTGAGGAAGCCCCGATTGGTGGGTGGGAAACAGTGTCCATTCTATACGTAGTATTATTATATGTTCTGTGTCAGAACTCAAAGCCCACAAATATAAGAGTGCCAGTCAGCAGCAAGTACAGGCCCCCATTTTTGCCCGTACTTACTCTAAAAAAATCACTTTTTCCCAGTCTGGTGGCACCACAGTACCTCTGGAGCATAACACAGTCCGCTTCGTGGATAACTTCAGTGCTGGCAACCGAGGGGCCGCCTCTACCGAATATTTCCTGGAGCAGGGCTATGCGGTCATTTTCATGCACCGCCAGAAGTCGCTGGAGCCTTTTACGAGGCACTTTAACGGACAAAAGCTGCTCGATATGTTGGATATACAGGAACGGGGACCTAATACTACTATCTCAGGTAAGTGACATGGGTGCGAGAAGAACATTTTTTAGAGAAATCAACTGCTCTCTTTGTGGAGGACTTCAACGAATGCCATTACGCATAGCTAGGGGGGCTTGTAATAGCCGCAGCGAAATGGGGAAAAAAGAGTGGCATGTAATCATCATCATCGCAACTTCACCGA
This sequence comes from Crocallis elinguaria, assembly GCA_907269065.1. NCBI lineage: Eukaryota > Metazoa > Arthropoda > Insecta > Lepidoptera > Geometridae > Crocallis > Crocallis elinguaria. The sequence continues at coordinate 19,655,445 of OU026068.1, forward strand.
ATGCGATTTTCCATAATAAGTTTTTGATGATGATGATTAATTGATTATTTATCTTCAAAAATGTTGAGATGCGCAAGCGAGATAGCGGCGCGCCGTATTCGGCCTTTAAACAAATGAACTAATAGGCAAGTTTTTGTTACAGTAAAGCCGGACAGCGTGGACGTCCTAGCTCCAATCCTGCTGCGTTACAAGGCGGCGCACGCGGCGGGTGCCATACTGCACGTATCCTTCACCACAGTCTCTGAATACTTCTGGCTCCTGCGCGCCGCCTGTGAATGTCTCGCAAACCTCGGCTCGAGGGCGCTTCTTTACCTCGCCGCGGCCGTATCTGACTTCTATGTGCCTAAGGAGAGGATTGTACGTAAAGCGACATCTGTTATTTAAAACTGGAAACTTTTAGCTCCTACTTACAGGTTCGAAACCTATGAAGACGTGAGAGAACAGGTATCATCTGGGCACGCATGTTACATCGTCGACCGCAACGACAGTTAACATCAGGTGAGATGACGGGCAAAGGCACGGCCATAAGTTAAAAAAAAAAGAACTTGACCCGTGAGCATCGCTTTTCCTGGACGAGTGAGTAATTTGAGAGTTTAGTAAATGTAACTAAAGCCATCTGTTTTTTTTAAATATGACTTACTGTGTTTGTTTCGCTAAACTCGGTCCGCGAGTTGCACTACCTAGCTATAGTCGTGTTATTTGTAAACAACTCAGTCAAGGCAGCATTGAAATAACAAACAATGAGAGTTCTTTCCTCATTTTGGTCACATCTTCCGTCCTTCGTACACTTCGACCATCCCATCGAGATACTAACCCCGAGAGATGAAATACTGTACTATCCGATCTAACAACAATGTATTGATTTTGCTATAACTAATATCAGCGCTCAACGTATCAGCGCACGGGGAGTCGGCGCGATCCGATGGCTTAACCAATCAGAGCGCATTATGTCTAGGCAAAAATGGTGGAATTTATTTCGTGCAAACCAAACGTCACTGCATCTCTAGGGGTTAGTTCCTCAATGGATCATCCATACGTGCCTTTTAATGAAAACGTAATGACGTTTCAGAACCACTTAGTTATCCCTGCATTTAGGCCGCGTTCACGTAAAACGTATCGTCTGCTGCTGTCTATGATCAGACTCTATGTGAATCAGGGACTGACTGTGAATATATAGTGTAATTTTGAATATAATAAAGCAGTGAACTGCGTAACGTCAGTCCAGTTGGCGTCGGACAATATTTTTGATTTGAACGCGGCCTTATGTATTCGTATAAATTCCAGACATCTGTATATGCTTGAAAATCCGTCCACTGTAATTATATTTATGTTTAAATCCAGACCAATCTCTCTTTTCAGCCAACGCACAAGATACAGTCAGAATGCGGTGCGCCCATCATACAACTGCACCTTGTGCCCAAAATGCTCGCTCCGCTCGTGAACCTTTGGGTGCCGTCAGCATACGTGGTCTCCTTCAAATTGGAGACTGATGACAGCATATTGGTCGCCAAGGCGAGATCCGCGCTTGAGAAATATAAGCATAAGGTAACTAGAGCAAGTGCTTTAATCCTACTAATATTATAAATGCGAAAGTGTGTCTGTTGGTTTGTCCTTCTTTCACGCACTAAAAAAGCAAAAATATCATGACTGCCGTAAACACAAAATATGAAATAATGAAATGATGATATCCATGGGAAACCAAAAAATAATCCAGGTTAGGGGGATCTTTTTTTATATTTATATTTGTCGTTGTTTTGCCTTGAAAATTTCACTCACAAACACCAGAATAATTCACTCACAAACAATTTATTTTCGCAGATGGTGGTAGCGAACTTGATGCAGACCCGCCACCACAAGGTGACCCTGGTCTTCCCCAACTCCAGCCAGGAGATCACGCTATCCAGGGAAGAGGTCCATGCCGGTATGGTTATTTTTTATCTATGGAATTGAAGGACTTTTAGCTATCACGCGTATGAAACTGACAGCTGATTTTTTAGAAACCACAGTGAACATACTTCTTTCGTACATTTTGACTGTAAAAAAATACGAAACTTCGTGCTCACGATGACAGCTGTCAGCTGGCCCGCGTCTCAATAACTCTTCTGCGAGTATCCGTCTGGGTACCGCCGCTTTGCTCGTGCATCTCCTGCCAAGCAGTAATGTGCAAGCATTACTGTGTTCCACTTTGATGAGCAAAGTAGTCAATGAAATTACTGGGTTTAAGGACAAACCAACAAACACACTTTCGCATTTATAATATTAAATTACTAGTAAAGATATATACCACGCGAGGGAAACCTCGGACGGGGGCTAGTATATACATAACATTATCACGTTTCAGGCGTGGACATAGAATCGTACATAGTGGGCGAGATCGTTAACCTGCACCGGACGCATTGCGGGGCGGCGGGCGAGGCGGGGGAGGCCGAGGGTGTGGGGGCGGGGGCGGGCGCGGGGGCGTGGCCACGCTCGCCTCGCTGATGCTCCCGCGTCCGCCGCCGCCTGTACCTCACCGACTAGCGGCCGGCGGACGCCCGCTCACAGCGGGGCCCCACCTCACTTACTGAACTTTACACGGACCTGTGCGTAAGTTTCTATCTGATTTTGAATATTCTACTCAGTGAATGTGAACGTGTAGTATGAAGGCGCACTGTTAATTTCCTTTTAATCCGGGCTTGTAAGTGAAAATCTGTTTAAGTACGGTATTGACTAACATGAGTATGGAACAATACCATGCACTGTATTTAACTACTGTGAATTGGACTAACTAACCGCGAATTGGACCAATCGCGCTTAAAGGGACAGTTGTTGTACAAGTGTAAATAAATTAAGTGTTTTGTTTTTTGTTTCATTACAAGTTACCAAGAATGGTATAATATTGTCACTGTAGCGCCCGTGATACTTAAATACCTAATGCAAAGTAAAGATAGAAGAACTGGTGTATGCGCAATAGATTTTGACTACCAAACTGTAACGAAATGCGGATTCCCAGCAAATAAGGTAGTTGACAACTTTTGAGAAACTGGTTTCTATATAATGTCTTATGGGCTATTTTAGCCAAAATATTAATATTTCAAATAAAAAAACTAACATTGTCATAGTTTATTTTCAAATAAAAAAACTAACATTGTCATAAAACATTTCATGACTAAAACGCGTCAAACTGTCATGGCGTCTCGGACGATATCGCAGTCTGCACAACAAACAAACTTCAGCTGTGGTTGAAGTGTTTCGGAAATTACTATATTATAATGGATTCTAATATTTTTTTTCATTTAGTTTAGGTACTTACCATACAATGGCATGCCAGTCCCATCGTAGCCTAAACATTATTAATATTAATTTTCTTAATAATTACTTCAGATATCTGAACATTCTGAAAATCTGCTTTGCACCTTCACACGTTGGGTCCGCTAAAATATGAGTAAACACTCCAACATCCAATACATTTACATTGATGGAACGTATCAATGCCTCTCTTTGTTCTAATTGTTATTCAAATGAACTTTTTAGCAAAGTCAGCGGTTCCATTACCTCGCCCCCACGCTGAATGTTTCCCTAAAAATAAAAAAATATTTTTACTGAATTCAGTGTCTGCTACACAAAAGCTACACTTTTCCAGTTCGGTCAAATACATATGTTTACTATTTCCTAGGTGGTAGGACTAACTCTTCTGCGAGTGTCCGTCTGGGTTGGTACCACCGCTTTGCTCGTGAAGTCTGCCGTCAAGCAGTAATGTGCAAGCGTTACTGTGTTCCGGTTTGATGAGCAGAGTAGCCAGTGAAATTACTGGGCTTATGAGACTGGTGTCTCAACGAGCGCAATGCAGTGCCGCGCAGGCCTTTGTGTTTCAAAGTTCTGTGTGGCATTGCAATTGTTATGGGCCGGCGTTGTGCTTACCATCAGGCAAACGGCCAGCTCATAAACCTGAGCCAAATACGGGTTATTTCTCTTCATACCAACAACTCTCAAAATGCATGCATACAATCACAAAAGCTGTCAGATGTGAATGAAACGCCACCTCGAGATAACTTTTCCAGTGTCGCCATCTAGGTTAGTTCGGGTGGTACTTTATATAACAAAATTTATTTTAAAGCAAAAACGATCTCAACAGGTGGTGTCAATATAATATCCCCAAACTGTTGTAGAGCGTCCCGATTCAGCTTAACTACGACCAAACTGTATTTTGAAATATCTCCTTGCTTTTGTGGGTCCATAACAGACTCAAATTGTGTGAACCACAACCTTGGTATATCCGCCCAGTAATCTGGAATTTTTGCTATAACGCTGATCACTTCTAGCTCGTTTGCTGGTGTTGTACTTGCTCTACTTGCAGGTAGCGGCATCGGCACACTTGGGTTGGTAAACACCATCCCAAAAAAAATCGCAGGCGCCATTGTTTTTTAAAAGTCTATTGTTTGTCAGTGAGGAGTCGCCTTCTGCACACTGTACGACAATTAAAAAGTTTCACTCAATTTTCTTTTCCGAATAATATTTTTCAAATTTTCACTGTGTTTCAAGTAGGTACCACCATTGTTGGGTTATCTTGTTGGGATATTGTTGTCATAAATAAAAAACTCAAATCACTTCACTGGTATTCTTGTTTCTATAACCTTGAAAGTCCTTACATTTTAAATAGATATTTGGCCTGAGCTATGTTGTCTTAATTTTTTCGTAGCGGTTTCTGGGCCGAGGGTTGAGGATTACATGTGAGGATTACTAGCTGCTGCCAGCGATTTTAACCCGCGTTCCCTTAGGAACAGGAACAGGAACAGGGGTAAAAAGTAGCTTATGTTACTCTCCGGTCCACTAACTAAACTATATATATGCCAAAAATCACGTCACCGTTGCTCCGTTGCTGCGTGAAAGAAGGGCAAACCTACAAACGTGCAAACGCACTTTCGCATTTATAATATTAGTAGGATAGGATAACAGCATTAGACGTTACGATCTTTCTGGCTTTCCCCTATTACATGTTTTACAGTTGCTGTACATTTGCTTCTTTTTATCGCCAAATCAGTGCTATTTTTGAATCTGAGTCCTATCTGTCTTTAGAAAACGGTGTAACTTTTAACACTACTCCCTTTGCTGCAGTGCGGTACACAGCAACTTTTCTTCATGATAGAGTAGCGTATTACTGATTTGAACGTGAGAGGATAAGCATTGAGTTAAATATCTCCATCAAATCCAAAACAAAATTTAAAATCTAATGGACGGTCGGACAGACAACAAAGACAATAAAAACAGACTAACCTCAAAACACAGATATGTAATATAGCAGATCAAATATTAATCATAGTTGTATATTTACACATAGACATGATAATTTTATCATTTTGTCCCCCATTGAAACGGAGTGGTATCTCGTTCATTTATGTGTTGCAACATTGACTCACACATAAAAAACAGACCAAGCCAAACCATGCCGCGACGTTGATAGAGCACGTCACGTTACGTCAACGTCCGGTCAGCTTGTTTATATCTATTTTCATTTGAAAATATAGATCATTTGATAATAAAATCTGTGAAAATGGTGAAGTGCAGTACATACCGGTGTGAAAATGCTTCCTACAGCAAATTATCCATCGGATTCTTTTTCATCGGTAAGTATAATGGTCACTTTCTTGCGTTTAGAATTTCATAGTATTTTCTACAAGTTAATTCAAATATTTTATTCATGCCAACTAGTTTTTTACGTGGATAATCTATCTTAGATGTTATTTGTTAATGCTTTTAGCCTTGAATTAGAGTAATCGGAGAGTATTATGTAGAATTTGTTAGCAAGGGCCAAAATTTGACAGCTCAAGTATTTTTTACAGGGAACGCATTAAGAATCTAGGAATAAAATTAGCAACAAAGACGAATATTGCATTTTTTCTTTATTGGTCTGTGTCAAATCTTAACCTTGAATAACGTAAATATAATTTACATTTTCAATATGCCACTACAGCAAATAAAAGTATTAAATTTAGGAAAATAAATAAATAACAAAAATACATTGCTTGTGGAAGCAATGTAATTTTTCTTTTTCTGGTTTCATCTGTACTTTTCATTCAGTTGGTAGGTATTTACTGATTCACAAATAATTTTTGTTCCAGATTTCCTACGAATGAAAGTATTAAGAAAGACTGGATTAAAAACATAAAACTCCTGCCAAGCCTGGACAACCCAGTTCGGCTAGTGTGCTGTGCTCAAAGCATTTTTCAACATGGAAGTCAACCATTTTTCACTTATCTCGCACAAAAGAGGTGCTTTTGGTTTTACGTCAAACCAGAGAGCAAAACTATGCTCTGCTTGAGAAAATAAAATTTTCACAGAGACAACCAATAATCTAATCCACCCAAGGAAGCACTCATCTAATATAGGTTAACTACAAGGATCCTTAACGCGGCCCAGTCTAAGCGACGCATTTACGTGTGTGTACTTGCCCCACTATTAAATACCTAATGTTTGGTCTGCTACTGTATGTCTGTGCCTCAAAATCACTGACATAGAAATATCTAGTAAGTCTGTGGCAAAATATCACATTCTAAAATACCGTTTGTCTATGGGGCTAAATAAGGGCTATTTTTTGCTAAGATTCAATGCCGCGGCGCGTCTGTGTTGCGTGAGGCCCGACCACTGAGTACCTTTTTATAGGGAGATAGAGGCGTCGTTTCAATATTTGTGTATATAGCGCCATCTAGTAATCTGGACCACAAACTTTTGCTACGTACCGGTGTATACGTACATACATATTTTAGTGCCTGTTATTACTGCTACGGGAATAGAAACAAGATACATTGATGCACATATTTTGCTTTTGATTTTTGCTGTCAGTCAATTTGTTACGCTGAAAATCCGCCGTTGATGATGTCGCCGTACATTGTGTAGATATATATGTCCAAATTGATTACATCTAAAACACTTCACACCTTTTTGTTTGTGTGGGCACTATCTGGATTCATGGCTATACTCACCACAGCTGTAGCATTTTTTTCCAAATCTAGGTTGTACCTTAATGGCTTGATTATTTATTTTCGGTACGGTAGCCTTCATTTTTTCCTTGATAATCTCGTAAATCTTTACTTTCTCTTTGAGATCGTTATAGGTCGTGCTCGTGACGCCATATAATACCTATCATTTTGTTGGTTTCTAGGTCTTGAATGCCATCAACTATGTATTTGATAGCAACATAGTCGGGTATCTTTCCTCTTTTGCCTAGTTCCTTCATGACAAGTAGGTAATCCAAACAACTTTCGTCCTTTTTTTCTTACGTGCCGCCATCATCTCAAGTATCATTTTGCTGTCGATGTTGTCCGGGAACTCCCTCAGTAAATCCGCCTTCAGTACTTCCCAGTTTTTACACGGTCGTTCGGACTCTAACCACAGCGCCGCCGTGCCCGTGAGACTTCGCCTGGCTATTATTATGTTTTGAATCGGTGAACCGCATTTTCTTCCACATCTTGCGTAAATTTAATCGCTGGATAGGTTTTACCCTGGCCGCTGAACTTTGGTATAAGCTCGTCAGCATATAAAATACCAGCATGCCGCCTGTCTGCCATCATTTCCGTAGCAGCGTCTTGAAACTTATCTTGGGACATCGTGTTCTGGAAAATATTACTTGGCGTTCGGAAAACGTCTTTTTAATCTCGTCGGTGCAAGCAATTCGTCGTCCCCTTGATTTTTGGCCGTCTGCCGTTCCAATTTCGTTAACCACGCCGTCCACGCCGATGTATTTCCGCCGCGTATTTTCTTTGAAATAGCTGTTGTTCAATCTCTTCAATATCTCGCTTCCTGACACCACTTGTAGGGGGTTCGGTTGATGGAGAGAAAACACTGCTATCTTCAATATTTCTTCCTTATTTCAATTTTCGTACTTTTACACATCCGTACTTCTTCGCAGCCATTCGTCGTATATCCACACAGATTCACATACCGTTCAGTCCTATCAATCTTTCATCTCTTACGTTCCCAATTCTATCGTTCACTCAATCGTCTGTGCACTCCTACAATCAATCCTACATGTATACTTTAGTGCCTCCTATTACTTCTATGGGAATAGGAACAAGATACAAACACGAGATACGAACACAGTAAAATTATAGCTATTTATTTATACTTAGATCTTTTTTTACAATATGTAAATGCAAGTTCTAGTATTTTATTGCTTCGGTCAAAGTCAGCTCTGTTTCCATTTGTATTTTTACACTAGCTATATAAAAAAAAGTTGATTGTTAGGTCTTCTAACCTTTGAATAATTTCAATTTTGTGTATTACATTACATTTAATAAAAGAATAGTCCATTACAACAGAAAACGTTGTTTTAACATACTGTCGTATGTTTTGCTTTTTACAATGTTACTTGTGACTACATCTTGCATATGTAAGAAGCATTGAATTAAGAGCATCGAGGGATATGTGAGGCATCTTTTATTACTGAAATATTCTTTTATTGTTATTGAGCTCTCTTCTTCATTGCTGCAATAAATGCATTCTTTACATAAAGTACATGATTTTACTTTTAATTTTCGCAGCACAGCCGTGACGTAATCTAATTGCGCTCATATTTTTGGATTGCCTCTCTTGTGATCTGAGTTTAAAAAGACATGGTCACAGTGTAAATGTTCCAAATATATTTTGGTTATTGTCTGGTATGACAACTCAGGTTTATTAAAAAACAATTTATTTAGAGATATAAGATCTGTGCAGCTATCTTTTTCTCAATTGGAGCCTTTCAAATGGATGCCACTCATATTGTTTATGGGTAGCGATGCAAAGGCTGCTTCGAAGCCAGCACATGTGGGAGATACATTTCTGTAGCCATGGCTTCTAATGCAGCCGAAGAAATTTTCCAGAGGGTTCAAATATCTCATCCAAATAGACGTCAAACCGAACTCTCTGCATAAAACATCGACAAGGTATTCAACTTTTTCTATTGTTAATATTCATTTGCAATAGACGAAACAGTGGAACAGTTTGTGTTATTTTCATAAATAAATTTCATCGATTTTAAAACATTTATTGATTCTCTCCACACCATCCCGTGTCTCGATTTTGTAGTTACTACACCTAGCAGAGGTTTTCCGCTTCTTTTTTTTTGGGTTGTCGTAGCTGCCTTTTACAGAGTCAAATAAATTGTTGAAGAAATATAAAATATCTGCTGTTTCGTCACTTTCTCGGCAAAAGTCGCAGTCCTTGGTAAGGTTCATCTTCTTTATAAAGTTTGAGAATGTGCTCCCATTGTGCTGTTTTTTCTTTACCGTTTATTACTGCTTCAAGATTTTTACTAAGTAAGTTATTTCTTATCCCTTTAATGATGTGAGGTGGATCATATAATCGTATTACTTCTCTTCCATCTATTTCCAATGCTTTATTTTTGAAATCTTTATTTTTCTTTATATATTCTTGACGTGTTTCATTTATTAAATATTTTATGGCGTTAACATTTGTTGCCGTCAATTTGAATCCAATAACATTTCATTTCTTGATTATTTGTTTTATCTGCATGGCTAGTTCCATTTTTGGTGTACTTCCAGCACAGAAGAAATTTGCAATAGGCTGTTTATATTTTTTTGGATTCTTCTAAGCACAGAGCATGATCTGCTATCTGTTCTTTAATTTTTTCTCCATTATTAACAAACCGCTGATGCAATCCTTTCTTCTATTATAATCAAAATGTGGTTTGATTGCCACTTCGTTGAAAAGAAGAATACATAATCTTTCATTGTTAGTTATTTTTTCCACTTTTTTTTTAACTGAGCAATTACATTTTTGTTCAGACCTGGCTTTAGTGATGCTTGTGCTATCACTCGGCTCCAGGTCAAAGGCGATGGTAAGACAAATATTTTTCTGAGCCATCTATATGCTCTAGGGCTTTGCTTGTATAAAGCTACAGCCATAACTTTTTAATTTTTATTAAATCTTCTACATGTATTTTTTTTCCAATTTCTCTAAACTGAAGCATTGTAAATATTACAGCAGCAACAGTATAACTTTGTATAGCTCTTTGAAGTGCTATATTTTCAGAGAGTTTTACAAACTCTTCGACACTCAAATAGTTTGGTGGTCTAATAACAAAATTTTACCACCAATTGCATTTCTCCAATGCTGGAATCGTTCCACGTTTTTGTCCGGATTAGGAAATAAATGCAATATGGTATCATTTCCACCTGGAATAATAATGATAGAAATAAATAGTTTGAAAGCAAAATGTTCGTGAGAACATTAAAACTCTGTTTTAATAGAATTACATATTTTATTTCAAGTTAGGCAATGGCGGAACGAAGAGAGAGAATTTTTGTTCACACCGCAGATTATAAAAAAAGTAAAAAAGGGCACAGACTATAAATCGTATGTAACTAGTTTAATGTGACATAAAACATTTTTCATCACTAACTTCTTAATTCCTCACAAAGTGTGACATTTTACATGGCTAGTGGCTACACAGATGTGTGCGTGCAAAGTAATAAGGTCATACATATCGTGTCGATGGCAATTAAATGTTTGCGGCCCAGAACTTTGCCACGTCGACTGCTTTGTTTGTAGTACATAAGGTCCTGCAGCGTGCAGGTGTCTTGCGTGACAGGGCACGCAAGACACGATTAAGGTGGGTCATGGTTTGAACGGCTCTATACAAACATATTATATTATACTAGCTTCTGCCCACGGTTTTCACCCGCGTTCCCACAGGAAACGTGCATTTTCCGGGATAAAAAGTGGCCTGTCTTACTCTCCGGTCCATAAACTATATCTATGTCAAAAATCACGTCGATCCGTTACTCCGTTACTGCGTGAAAGAAGGACAAACCAACAAACACACTTTCGCATTTATAATATTAGTAGGAAGTAGGATGCGTGACAGAGACAAGTTGGTTGATATTTTAACAACTCAGTTTTCAAGTTTGTTTTTCTTCCGTCTTCCAAAATGTTCATGAGAACACTTGGATTTGATGGGAAACTAAGGCTATCTTTGGACATGTCTTTGCTGTTTATATATTTGAGGCTGGTTCCCTTGATTTGTTCCAATAACATTCTGTAGAAGTGCATGATGATTCTTCATTTCTGTCTTGAATCCATATGAGGAATGCTATAGCATACTTGCAATCGCCTTGGGAAGCTACACAATAATGATATTTCATAGAACGAATGTCGTCTTCTTAAAGACTAGATTATTTCTCAAGTCAACAATCAATGTTACTTACTCCATATAACTCTTTATGTTCTGGGCATATTTTGCACTTCACGGTACAGAGTTTGTAGTCACACATCAGCTGCACATAGCATAATCTCCATAAGATGTTCGTCAGAGCACAAATTTGTGTCCGATGCAAAAAATGCACCCAGCTTAACAACATCGATTTTGGGCAAATTACTGCTATTTATAAAACGTGCTTCCATTACAGCTACTTGTTGTCGTCGTATGAACTGTGAACACGTCAGAAAACAATAGAAAAACTATTATTTTACAATGAACTTACCGAAACACGATTAATTTACATTGACAGTAGAATACTGAACGAACTGAAATGGTTTTGTATTGCAATCTTTGACGTCACGAACACTGATTGGCTTTTAATGTCACGTGACTATTAGCACAATTTTATTTCTCAAAAATATAAATCCTTATTTTTTTAATCAACACAATGTTTTTTCACATTTTTAGACGTTAAACCAGCATAAGAAATAAAAATCTATTATTTTTCGTTCTGTCAACTACCCTATTATGCTTAGCTACCTCTTTCGTTTTGCAAACTGGCTGAGAGAGGCCAGTAACATACTAGACAGACCGTAGACGGACTATCTATAGACGACTGGTTTCCGTGCCGCATGTGAGATAGAACGATATTGGGTGGTGTTGCCATATCAAAACGTTTACCCTGGTTTTTAGCAATGCCAGATTTACTCCATAATTTATCTAGAGATCAGGGGTGCAATTTTTAAATGTCACCGAGTGACTAAATATCAGCGATATGACCGATAGTCACCGATTTACAAAAAGTCGTATTTTTGAATCTCAGCGGGTGACTAAAATTATCATAGATACGAATATTTAGTGCCAATTTTGACTTGAACACAATTTCCAACTTAAAAAATAAATAGAATACAATCATAAGTTTATCTGTGATCAAAGCTGAGAAATAGTTGCATGATTGGTATACAGGGTTTCAAAAATACGACTTTTGCAAATTAGTAATTTCAAAGTCATCGCTGAGAATTTTGTCATCGGTGATTTCGAAATCATTCGTGACATTCAAAAATAGGTCCCCTGTTCTGTAATTAACTAGCCTACGCGTTACCCTATAGGAACTGGATTTTTTGCGATCTAAAGTTTGCTTTCATGGTTATAGAACTTAATGCAAATATCATTCAAATCATTCAGCTACTTCAAGGGAATTAGTGACAACAATTATATTACAGCACTGCAATCAGACGGTTCATTATTAGTTCATTTCTGTATTGCATCTTTCATTCAAAGTCACATTTTCACACTTTTCTACTGGCTACTTTTTACCTTAAGGTTGGTGGTTTCACCCGCGCGCCGCGCGGAGATATTGGATTTCATGGTTTTTATTTTTCTGCGCGGAACCCTAATTCTTTTTCTAAAATAAAAGTAGCCTAAGTTACTCCTTGTAACATCCGCTATCTGCCAGTGAAAGTCCCGTCAAAATCGGCCCAGCCGTTCCGATGATTAACCGGAACAAACAGACAGACAGACAAAAATTTTATAAATGGTTGTTTTGTTATAGGTACCGTATATACTTTCATATGCATTTGGTAAAAAGCTGTTATTTTGATATTACAAACAGACACTTCAATTTTATTTATTTGTATAGTCTAATCAGTTCAATTTTATTTATTTGTCTAGTAGTATTTGTATAGTGTTTATATATTTATATAACATAAAAATACGTGGTCTGGGGAAAAATAATTTCGAATGCAGGCAACACCAAACTGAGATATTTTTTGGTTGAAGGATTCTAACATTGATTGAATTCAACTTTATTGCATATTAATGAACAAAGTTCTATTTTAAATGTTGTTGTCTAGAGTGTTTATATGTTTAACAATCAATTTTGAAGCCTAAATATGATCCAAAAGTACTGTACTTACGAGTGAAAAGACAAATCGGGAAGTTTTTGTTCACTGTCACTTTTGCATCCTAACACACTGCACCGAACCATTTTCTCATAGTAAATTTGTTAGGGAAATTGTTATTCTCAATTTGGAAGTAATAAAACGTGTTAACAGTCTGGTTTCAATTAATAAAAGCATCAAAACTGCGGCGAACTCCAGAATATAGGGCGAACTGTCAATGTTGTTTCGCACAATAGTGTGAATGACCTTGGAAAAACCGGCACGCGACATGAAACAAAAAGTCATATCGTTCTATCTCTTTTCTTTACATGAAGTATGCATAAGTGGTTCTCTTTCTTGTATGAATGAGATGCAAGCTATCTAGTCGTCTATTAACCTCTCTGTCTAGGAGACAGACAGATGGGATTTTGCTTGTTGTGGTGATCAGATCTCTCAACAGACCAACCCGGCGCGTCAAACCTTTGTCATCGAACGCTTTGGCTAAGTTATCCCAGACCTTGGCGGTTTTCGCTTCCTGTATGTGTACATAATTGGTGGGATGAACCAATAATATTATTTTTGACTTGGTTTTCGTATCTAGTTTGGCATCCATATTTTTTCCTTTAATGCAGCACCACAGTTCCTCATCTTCAAGATATGTTTGAACTGCGAATCTCCAAGTAGGATAATTATCCCTTCCCGTCAGTTTTTCTATCAATGCTATCGTATTTGACGACATTTTCTCACAGGAAATTATGAACTTTGCGTGCACTATACGGTTCACGCCACGTGCCGTGTTAGGTTATTTGTAAGTACTGAACTGCTACTCTGCGTCAGAATTATCAGAAAAACTATCACTTTCGAAAATTTAGAAGAAAACAGGTGGCCTGGGCCCATAACCTGTTATTTTTAGTGATTTTGGAATGAGAAATAAGTAATTAAATTAATATACGAGATAGCAGTTTTACTACTGAGAGATTACCACAAACAAAAAATATATCAAATATAGAGTAAGAGAAAACTAGTGATGTGTTCTACAATAGTGTTGTACTACAATCGGTAGGGTTCATAATTTTATTAATTCAACATTGCTGAATGCAGGCTTATAATTCCCAAAGATATGAGTAATAAGATTCCATTGGGGTGAGTGGATAAGTTGGAAACTGCAAGAAAAAGCTTCACGGCAATGAAGATCTATTGCGCACTGTTCTAATCTTATTATTTGTTTAACATTGTGCGCCGTTGAAAATTATTTGCGGGGACGCGCACTGCCTCAGGCCATTATTATAAATGTGCGCATACTATAAGCATATTTTTATATTCTCAAAAGACTTGCTCGACCATAAAGTCGCTTGAAATCGTTTTTCTAAATGTTTTTATTGTATTAAAAATAAAATTATTATTATTATTGTAAAAGGTATATTGGCTATTGTTACATAATAAATTATTACTTTTACCTACGATAGGTTTAGTGTTTGACCACTTGTTACTGATTCTTATCGTTGAGGTGGTCAAACCCTAAAGCCTAAAATGAGGATTATTTTAGACTTAAGTATATAATTATGCATCGTCGTGCCCCAGTAGATATTCTAGAATTAGATTTTATAAGTCTTTGAACAAAATATTTATATAAAATAAATGCATATATTATAACGTTTAGAATCAAATGTGTGTAAATATATTGAAAATGTTCCAAATATTCTATAGAACAATCTTCCAATAATTATATGAAATCTATATTTTGTATTATAGTTGTATTTTAATGTAGGTGGAAAATATAGCATGCGGGATCAAATAGGACAAACATTGAAGCTTAGGCTACTGTGAAAGATTATATTATAATTATTATTGTTCTAGTATCAAATTTTCATATTTATAATTGGTATCAATTGGTATAGACAGTAGTAGTGGTATACACTATACCAATTATAAAGGTGAAAATTTAATTACATATATATAATTTAATTGTGTTTCCTACAACAGTAAAAAGCAGTGATTTATTACATTATAATTTTTGGTTCCTGCTTGCTATAATTTCTGTTTAAAATTATAATATGATGTCTACTAAATGTTTGTCAAATAAATATTTACTATAATATTGTATAAGTCAGCGTAATTCTTTTTTGATAGGTGAAACGAGAACAGCGCTTGTATCTTGTATGCATCGAATGTAAAAGTGTGTGCGTTTGTTTTGTTTATATACTTATTCGACAGCATTGACCGCTATCTCGCCAGCCAGACTAGCATATGCACCACGACTAAATTTTGTCTGTTTCGTCTCGCTCTTTCTACACAAGACAAATGCACGATATAAGCATTGACAAAATTTTGTTACGGCGCCCATGTTAGCTCGGCTGATCTTAAGTGACGATGTGGTCGGTGAACATGCTGAACCTAGACTAGAACTGGCTCTCAAGTACAGCCGCCGGAACACATCGATAGATGCTTGATGACATATTTTCAACTTGAGATCGGTAGCTAGCCAAGCGACCACTAGAAAATGCCCTACAGTACACTTAGATAGGTTCACATACGAAAAAATAATTTCTTATTAAAAATCAAGGATTCCAAGAGGACGACGAACAATATTATAAAATGGACACGAATACTTTTCTATAGTACTTGTCCTAATTGATCGTCACCTTTGTGAAATACCTCGCAAAGGCCGAATTTACTGTCGCACTCAAAGTCGTTTAGTGATTACTTAAGCGAGTTCTTTGTAGATTATCCCTATGTAAATCTACTCTGAGTGCGACAGTTACAATCTCTGCTATTATAGTTATCATCATTTCATTTTTCGTTTCATCTGTCAATTGAAATTCTCCGCTGACGGGGACTATAATTGTTGAATTTACATTATCTAATAATTATTAAAATTGATGTTTATATTGGACTTATAATTAATGTTTATAATTTAAGCGTATTAGAATAGGCTCGAATATAAACATATATCAGAAGGGGGTAAAAATATTTATTATTGTTATCGTTTTACTTTTTGTCGATATGTTCGTATGGACGGTGTTGTCAAAGTGACTGGAAATACTCAAATTGACATTTGATATTTTAATAAACGTCATTTCGAGCGCAGTGACATTTGCTTTTTAATATTTGTACATATCATATTGAGCAGTTCACTTTAACGAATGGGATTTTCATCATGTGCTTGAAATAATTAAACCTTTAGGGATTTTATTTTGTTTGAAATAAAAAGAGAAATTAGTAGTTTTGCCAAGATCAATCGACACTTCTTATGGATAAATAATTAAGAAAAAATATGACTACCCTAGACAGTGGCATACATCCAAATCTGTTCAGGTATTTAAAAGTTATGGTGGAATAAAGAAACCTACATACATAAACGCTGAAAAGATTACACTCCTTTTTTGGGCAGTCGTTTAGAAAACAAAGAATTGATGCTACCTGTAGTGAATCTGGAGAGGGTTTTATATCTATTGTACTATCATGTATTTAGGTAATTAAGGAATTGGTGTTGCATATTTGTGTGCAGTTTTTTCAATGACATTTTATTTTACTAAATTTTGTATAAAATTCGGAATAAAGCTAAGGTCGCACTATGAGGAACAGCTGAAAGTTGACTTTAAGAGCAAATGTGCCAATTTGCTCCTAAAATCAACTTTTAAATGCAGTGGCACAAGGCACGCCACTGCCTTATTACAGTATAAGCTACCATACATTTTCAAAAGAATAACAATTGTTACCGCACCTTTCCGGTACAGTGCTTTACCGCCAAGTGCAATCTTATACCTCTATGACGAAATTACTGCACTGTAAAGTAACTTCTGCTCTTACAAGTGTCCTATAAATAAGGGTAAAAGAGATATTACCGCCGTATGTTCGGCGATTGTTACTGTACTTACATCTTAATCACCTGAGAATACTCTTGCTTTTCTAACCTGAGTTTATGAGATAACTTGTATTTTGAAAGAGTGTAAAAGATATATCATTATCACTTGTACCCTTTTAACGTTGCAAGCGTTGTTTGTATAAAATAATACTTGCAATAATGTAAATAACTTGTTGGCACCACTCTCTATTACAACTCTTCAAGTGTTTCTCCTGAATTTAAAAGACTGAAAGATGGAGTATTCTATTTTGCACACAAATATGTAATTTACATTGTGAATGTTCTATACTTATCGTGTTAAAGTGTTCTAAGCATATTTAAAAGAATTTTGAGAGTTGGATACTGAACTTCACTTAAACCAAACTTGTACTCGTACTGTTTGCTTTAATACATCAAACAAAAGGGTTGTTTAATATTGGTGAATTTGAACTTGACTCAGAATTACTGACGTGGCCAAATAAAGGAACTTTAAATGTAACGATTAAAATGTTATATAAAAAAAACAGTCAGTTTTTGTACCAAAGTCTATATATAATAATATATTATTGTCCTGATTATCTGGTTGTAATTCCATTTTGAAACTTACGAAAGTGTGTGCACATACGCCGCGCGTTATCTTTTTTAATCTTTTTCATTTTGTTTGATTTGCTGAAAAACAAACACTGACTCGAATGTAACGAAACTATTTTCGTTAAACGGCCGAGAAATGTTACCTACTTTGAACCATTTTCTTTGGCACAGCGCCTTGTAAAGGGATGAACGGAAAGACATTTTTTTGCACAATGGCGTTTATTTCTATGCTATCTACATTTCTGAAGAGGGTATTATAGAAAACGCATGGTTGTTTCAAAAAAATATTTTTTTTGGTCACGAATAGAGAACCGCTGTCTATCTATATAACGAATATTAATTTCACACAAACCGCATACAAGCGTCTACCATAGCTCTACTTTAAGTGCATAAAATTATGTAATCGCCGCATAGGTTCATATCCAATCCTCTTCCATGTGTCGTTACTGTTGTGCCTGTCCTACACTGTGTCGTCACGTGTCGTGTGTGTGACAGACGTGGGTACCTATCGTTGTGATATTTGTATATCTATTGACTTAGTAGTTGTATAGAGGGGACTTTATTAGACGTGGATTAAATAGTTTGTCATATTTTAATGTATTACTTGTTTTATTTATACCCTGGAGAGTGTGTATAATAATATAATAATATATTTGGATAGCAAGCGAGGAAAGGTTGTGAACATAGCGTAGTCATTTTCCGGTTAGCTGTCAACTTTCTGCCTCGTGAGACAACTCGTGAACTGTGGCCATAAATGATTTGTATATGACTGAGACCGTGGATTTACCACCCACACAATATTGCCAGTTTACATAATTCTCCACAGCACACAAATATTTGTGACAGAAATTGATTTTACTTGCAACCCATAAATCTGAGGGACTGTTAATTTTTTGTATAATATTTATATCATGATTAATGAACCGAGTCTCTTTTCATAGGATTAAGTTTAGGCGATAAAGATAGTAGATTAGTACTTAACAAGTATATTAAAAGAAAATTACACGACTGCAAGCCAAAGTAACAGATGATCTATGCATTCTACCACATACATCCAAATATCTTCAGACATTTAAAAGTTATGGTGGTTTAAAGAAACACAAACATACATGAATCCTGAAAACATCACACTCCTTATTTGGGCAGTCGTGTAAAAATTAATTAGAATCATTCGTCCGTTGATTCCGCTGTTTGCCGCGGCCGTCAATAACAGATTGCATAAAATTGTGCACATACTTTTTGCAGACAATATGCACGACCTTTTTTGCAAATAAAGAAATAATCAAATAGCGAACTGACAGTTTCTTATTTCAAAGTTGTCATGGCCCGTCAGAATTGCACTGAAATATTTGTAAATACTTAAGAATACGCGTTTAGGTGGTTACACGGATCCAGTACATTCTGTTTTGTATTGTTTTTGTTCTAAATTATTTAATTATGGTGAGTAAGAAGCCTTCAATCATTTTAAAACATTATCACGCATTCTTTACAGTAACTATGAGGCCCCTGTGAGTCCTGGCACGATCAGACAGAATTTAAATAAATACTAAGAAACTGTACAGAATAAGACATTTATCACACTATATCATAGACTTGTCTAGATCCTCAAAATTGAAGAACATGTCATATTCATCCGCTACGTCAACGTGGTTGTTTTGATCCATTAGTACAGTCCACAACATAGCGGCAACGTTGAAGGCAGTTAAAACACGATAGCGGTACTGAAATCTTTTCAGTTTTCTTGCAGCTTAAAGACGTGACTGTTAGTTTCATTCATAAACAAGGAGGAGCACTACTTGTCATTCACAGGTGCGAGAGACCCCTCAGTTAGACCTTCAAGTCATACTTTCCTTCGAATTAGTTCGAGCACCTATATCACTACTTCTTCTCAGAAGACATCGCACTCCTCCGCTCCATCCTACTGCAACTGCATACGGTCTTAACAGTAATACATTGACACTGACTTCTTATAGGAAGATGAAATCGAAGACTTAGTCGGTGACGTTAAACTCACAGACTCGCAAAAGAGTGTAGCCACATCTAACGTGTATTCAATGGACTTCACGGACAGCAGCTCGGACAAAAACAACTCTTCCGGCAAAGATACATACGTCATAGAACAGTACTACAGCGACGATAGTGACACGTACCCTGTACACGAAGACAGAACTGTTATCGATCTAAAAACTAATAGGAAAAAAAAAGATGCTAATGTACAGTGCGAAGCCATAAACAAAACAAGCAGAGCTGTTTCTACAAGCTTTAGAAATTGTTCCATAGTAGCTCAAGAGATCTTCACGCAAACCAGCAAAACTATATTTGAACTTGCTCAAGCTGATGGAGTCAAAAAAGAAACACTAGAAACGCAAACTTCATACGTGTCGATCACAGAACAAACAGTTCTATACAGTGTCGCAAATCATCATCCTGCTAATTCAATAGAGATGAGAAATGAAAACGAACACACGGGAAACAATAACGAACCGGTTTTAACAAACGCTCTAGAAGATGAATCATCAAAATTTCAATTGTCTTATTCAGATAAATCTGAAGAGAATAGTAGTGAAATTAGTTCAGAAGGCCGAATAATATATATCCTAGATTCAGAATCTAAATACAATATTCTGAGTGATGAGAATAATGAGGCACAATATGAGAATACGAGTGATTTTGAAGAATCAAACGATTCTGAAATGGAACAAGACTCTTTAATGGAATCAAAAATTTGCAATGAAATAGAGAACTGCAGCGATGCTAGCGATGTACCGAAATCTATCGATAAAGAAATTGAGGATCTTTACCACAAGCTAACTGAAAGCAGAGAATTACATGCGATAGATAGAGTTGGAACAGAAAAACGATACAGAACTTTAACTCCTTTGACTGAGGAGTCTGTCAAAACAAAAGACAGTTTAATAGACATAGCTTCTGAAAACAAACATTTTGAAAACACGGTGGAAGATTTGGATAAAGATGTTTTGTTCACTGATTTCGCTGGAGGAAGAGTTAAAA
The DNA here is from genome assembly GCA_907269065.1 of Crocallis elinguaria. Classification (NCBI taxonomy): domain Eukaryota; kingdom Metazoa; phylum Arthropoda; class Insecta; order Lepidoptera; family Geometridae; genus Crocallis; species Crocallis elinguaria. The sequence continues at coordinate 19,675,948 of OU026068.1, forward strand.
TGTTACCGAAAGATAAAGTAGAATTCAAATTGCCTCCTATTCAAAATCATTCGTGCCCTAACAGTCCACATCTGAACTTCCTTTTCTCTGTGTACCCGTCGAATAAGCTAGGCAAGGCGAGCACATTACCGTGCTTGTACGAAGCATCTGGAGGAGGGATGGATAGGTGGGAAATTAAAACCAAGGACCTGGCATCTGGCGAAAGTCCCCTTATTAGTGGGAGAGGTGGTGAGTTCATGATAATGCTCGTATTTCTCGCACCAAACTTTATGGCCGGTCTGACTATGCGCACGCTCCGCCCCTCTCACTCTTGTAAGCCGCTGCTAGGTCTTCAATAAGCTACTGCGCAGAACACCAATATTCACACCGGCCAAAAAGTAGTTATAATCAATGTTGGAGTTTAGACCAACGACCTAATCAAAATCAGGAGAAGCAGTTAGATGCCAGAGGCAAATAGACATTATATGGGGAGGCCTATTTTCAGATTCTAATTACAAGTCAGGTTTCTTGTTGAAAAAAAAAATGTGTCTTTTCGGGAATTTTCAATTCTAATGAACAGTCATTCAACTCCTAAAATCAAATTAGAATATAATTAAACAACACAACATAGAAATCTACCACCACCCTTACACTGCACTGCTTCATGAGTCGGACTAGGTAGCTGCCAACATCGCGCGCTGACAGCAAAAATGGCAGGACATTCTTAAAGAAATCAGGCTTTTTGTAACGGTTTTTCAGTAATACAACAGGTGGTCACCAGATTTACTCTACTGCTTCCAGTTGAATCATCTATTAGAAGCAACGGTAGCGTCCACTTGCCGCCAATCCACATAGAAGGCTATGTGGTCAACAGGAAAATGCGCAAGACAGACCCGCAGCTCCCCATGAGTGTCCTCTCCGAGGTACAGCAAGATGTCATCAGCATTAACGACAAGATTAGGGAACTGAAGATGACGACGGCCAAAAGTAAAGAAAGAGGAAAGGAGCCGAAGAAGCGTTCTAAGTATGACATAATCTTTCTTTATTGTAATTTTATATCAATTTTGAAGGATCGTTTTTCGATAACTCAGTTTTTTGAGTACTCAAAATATTATTATAAAATAAGTTCTGATATCTCTCCCGGACTATAGAGGAGACATAAAGACTGAATAAGGTATTTGATGGAATCAGGCGTTACTTTGCGGAAATCCATTTTAAATAAGATTATATAAATAATAAGGATTATATAAATAATAATAATAAGGGGCAACCATGGGATCCCTTTGGAAGGACTCGGGTGAGGCCTGTGCCCAGCAGTGGGACAGGACAGGCTGAATAAAAAAAGAACTTATAATGTGGTGCCTCACATAATTATGTGCCTAGTTGCTTGTAATGATCTTATTCATAAGCAAAAATACGCATGGTAAGTAAGACAAAAATGTCCGCGCACAAACTAATTTCAAAATATTATTTCGATTTAATTTGATCGTAACGTCGAGGTTAGTCAAAATGATGTTTTGATATTGATTTGTGCGCAAATTGACTCTTTTTGTGTTTGTATCATGATTTCAATCAAGGAAGTTTAGAAAGTACTAAGTACAACTATGCTTCTATGTTTTTTTTTGCAGAACGGACAGCAGAAGCGCTTCGCCAAGCAGTGGCGAGTCATTAGAGAGCAAGCTGTGTGATGCGGCAGAGCGAGGCTGCGAAGCGCTCTGTTCTGAACTGTTGAGAAGGCTGCGCTCTGCTTCTTGGTTAGTAAATGTACGCTTGGTTAGTAATTCTTCAAGGTAAGGATAGTACACCATCACCACAGTCCATAACTGTCACTTACGATCAGGCACTCGTTACCTGAGACATCGGGTATTACGTCTCATAAATCCAAGAATTACGTAATTTCAATTGCTCATCAAACTGGAATACAGTAGTGCTTGCAATTGAATTGCTTGGCGGGAATAAACGCGGCTTGTGGCGCGAGGATTCCGCTCTAATAATCCTTTCTTATCGAAATTTCTTCTCGTTTCCACATTAATATGCATTACGGCACATTTTATTGCATTCGATTTTTAATTTTAAATGTGCTTTGTTTCTTTTTTGAAGGTATGAAGTTCAGGACACTTTAAAAGAAATCCCACAGGTGATGGATAAATTCTGGACAGTCGTCGCCGAGTATCGGATAGCTGATCTTATAAGACAAGTAAGGCTTTATCTTATCAGCATTATAAGGCAAGTGAGGTTTTATCTTATAAGGCAATAGCGCACATATTAGCTCGAACAATCGTTCATAAACTATCGGAAAAGTTAAGCAACGCTACCGTCAGTACTTGGATGGGTGATCGCAATGTGGTATTTACAATTAAGCGCTGCGGTGTTTTGTAGGGCACCAGTCCCGTTGTCGTAAGTCAACAGTGGTAAGCCGTCTCAAAAGCCTTCGGGTGAAGCTTAAAAATTCTACCAACAGGGCCAAATGCCTACCCATATGAGAATGAAGGAAGTAAGGCTTACTTTAACAACGTAATATAGCCTCAAGGGGTTCGCTATTTCAGCAACAAAGTTCAAAAAGTGTATTAGTAACCTACCTACTGCCCGGACTAGCGTTTGAAAGTTTCCCGAATTTTCCGCTGATGATGATGAAGTGTTCGCTTTCAGGTCAGTGCGCAAGTGGAATCGCCGCGGACGCAAGTAGCTCGGACTGCGTGCAACACGCTGGCCTGCATATTAAAGAACACTAACTATACTAAAAAACCGGTGAGTTAAGGAACCGGGGAGTTGCGTAGAAATTGGTGCTGCAGCGGGACCTCGACCACCGTTTACGCTTTACACAAGGAAATAAAAAATAAATAAAATAAAGCAATAAATAAATATGTACCTAATTAGCAATCCGTTCCTCGAACATTATCGATACTTTTGAGGGAGTACCAAACTCTGGCATGGAAGGCTCTTGAATGAATTCTAAATTTCAGGGTTATGACTCTCGTATTGCCAACATCAATGTTCCAAAAAGGTCATTAGTTTGGTCGCATTTCTTAATTGAGTTTAAAGATAATACCTAAGCCAAGCCAGTTCTTAATTTTTTTATGGAGCCGGTTTGGGATTGAAACAGATGAAGATTTATTTTCAGGACTTTTACGAAGCGGTGACTCTCCTGCTAACTAAGACCGGCAGCTTCAGTCGGCCGGTGCGGCGCGCTGCCAATGTAGCGCTGGACGCCGTGGTCTGCGGCGTGGAGTTGAGTCACGCCGTCACTGCGCTCTGTGTGCACGGCCGAGAGTAAGTGCTCACGTGGACACTCACAACGCTCACACGGACACTCACAACGCTCACACGGACACTCACAACGCTCACGTGGACACTCACAACGCTCACACAGACACTCACAACGCTCACACGATCACTCACAACGCTTATGTGGACATTCACAATTCTCACGTGGACACTCACAACGCTCACGCGGACACTCACAATGCTCACGTGGACACTCAGAACTCTCACATAGACCCTCATAGATACATTTTGGAGAGTGTGCGATGCAATGGGGAGGCACAGGAGGCGCTGGAACGAAAGTGAAGTCACAAAGGCAATGCTCGCTTTTATATAGGCGGCCTAGCAAATGGGCAAAATATAAAATCCCATTCTTAGGTTTGAAAACTTGAATGGAACAAAATGAAATTTTTGTTTAACCTTTGTAATGTTATTGTCAGCAATTTCACCGAACGCGATTTTTCATAAATATATTAAGTGATTGTTTATCTTCAAAAATGTTAAGATGCGCGAGCGAGATGGCGGCGCGCCGGATTCTGCCCCTTATTTCGTTCTCTTAGTACAATCGTGTTCTCCCCGACCCGTTAGCCACAAGAGCCCGTTGGTCCGCTGCGCGGCGGCGCGGCTGCTGGTGGTGTCGTGCGCACTGAGCGGCGGTGGCCGCGATTTGTTGCGCGCGCGCCCCGCCTCCGCCGCCGCCGCGCGCCGCCACGCGCTGCGTGCGCTCGCGGCGCTGCTGGACGACAAGAACACTGACGCCAGGTAACTACTACAGCACCAGAAACATAACTTGCCAGTGGCGATTTACAAAATATACAAATTAATTGTTTACTAGCTTCTGCCCGCGGTTTGTACCCGCGTTTCCACAGGAACTGTGCATTTTTTCGGGAAAAATGTAGCCTATGTTACTCTGCGGTCCGTAAACTACATCTATGCCAAAAATCACGTAGTAGGATAGGATTATTTACTAACAATTCAAACACAACGTACGTTGTTACTGAATAAATACAATGGATGCCTAGCAGTTCTGTAACTTACTATTCTTTTCCAGGAAATACGCCGAGCGTCTGTACTTGATGTTACGGCCGCTCGCCAACTTCGAAGCGTACTATCTCACTGACGTAGACGTAGAGCTGGCGACGCGGCAGATGAAGAAATACGACCGACTGCTGATCAACGGAGCCAAGGACGCCAGGTGACAGGCGCCGGGCCAGCGGCACGCGGCCTGCCTTGATGTAACTGACGGTAGTTTGACAATGGGGAGCCACACTGCTTACTTATCCCGCTAGGTGGCGCATTATTGCTGGTGTTGTTTCACTATGAAACTTCATTATAAAATTTTAGTAAGTACACAAAAAATTGTCTTTTCAATAAAGTATACCTCTGTAAAGTGCAGTTCAGTGTAAAATTAACGGTACACATGTTTCCCTTCGGACGAAAAAAACGGAATATTATATAGATCAAAGCATTGCTCATCGAAAATTATTGGAAACCAATTATTCTTCTAGTTTATATAGTGACCATTTCAAATCTAATGATTTTTAAGACGCGAGCATGTTTACTGGTTATCCTATTCAAACTAAACATCAATGACAAAAAACAGCGATGGTGGCGCCATCTGAGATTAGCTTTGCCTGTGCCCTCCCCCCATTTTGTTACCCACTTTGCTAGAGCTGAGCACCTTTTACTTTTTATAGTGTACATAGTTCTATGGAATCCCTGTTTTTATCATTGTCTAATAAATATAAACAAATATTGTGGATCGCCATCCAATGGACATAGATAGACATCCAAATTCGAATCATGTCTTTGGTTGGTGATCAGATAACTATTGACGTCATTGGTTGGCATCCGCCAAGTTGGTTTATATTATTGGACAAGGTATGATTAAGTACTTTATTGAACTGGCAACAAATCACATATGATTATTTTATGAACTGGCAATAAAAATTAGAATTTCAAAATTAGAAAGTATGATTTTGTGATGGACAAAGCTACGTTGAGGGAACGATGTATATTTAATATACACTATTTTTGAAGAGGAAAGTGATAAATCTAGACGTACTTATATTTGTGATTGAGAAAGTTTTGTTCGTTTTCTTTTACCACGTTCGGTGAAATAATACTTCGATTCATTTAACTTTTCTGAGAGCCTGAACATGTCTAAAAGACATGTTCAATCCGCATATCCCGATAGGATTAATTTGAAGAAACTGTAATAGATGATAATTGGTATGATTTGTCATTTTTAAATTGAATTTGTAATAGGTAATGTAGGTATTTCGAATCTTTTAGTGCTTTTCTGACTTTAATTTTTTTGTATTGTACTGTAACGTTAAAAAAAGCGTATGCGCTAAAACTAATAAAAATATTGTGAAATATCCTAAGCTTTTTGATCGAAACAGAACAGACCTTATGTTTGTGTAGTTCAAAATTTTTGTGCAAAGCCAAACTAACACTTCATTATAAAGGCGCACACATACATATCTTGTCCGCGCCGCACGCATCGCTTTGCCGAATTTGTTAAAGTTAGTGGGCAACAGTTACTGGCCACGTCATTTGTAAATCGAACGCTGATGTTACATGACAATTAATACCTTATTATTTAGTTTACAAGATATAATTTTATGTAACGAATTCAAAATGCGATAGTATTCGTACGGTGCGGATAGGAGACTATTATTATATTACGAATCGAAGGCCTTTAAGTATAATAAGCTAGGGGCAGGCTAGTACCACGTCGCAACGCTCCCTACGTGTGCTATAAAGCCACTGCATAGATTCTAGCTATGTTCTTGAAAAGGATAATAATAATTAATAATTTACTTACTTTAAACAATCTTAACACTTTTAGTCTCTGCCCAAACATGTACAAGTTCACCCTTCAAGTATTGATAGCGGTCACGCCCATTTAAAAAAAAAATCTTATCTATTGCTTTATTTTTGCGTAATGTCTGTATAATTCGTTTACGTAAGTACTAGGATCATATGCCTACTCTTATCGTAATGTAAACACAATCGTATGTCTAGATAGATGTTTTATTCGTCTGCTATGTCATTGTGAAAAGTAGTGTTACTTCTGTTTGTCGTTTCATACCTAACAGTTGAATAAATATATGTAAAAGTTTGTTTTTGGATTTTATTTCATTGAAATTATCGACTTTCCTTACCCTTATTTTCGAGTTGTACTGGTAGAACCTAAGTGTCATTTGACTTTTATGAGTGCCTTTCGGGGCTAACGTTGTTCATCTGCAGGGCTATCTTAATTCACTCGGAATGATTCCGTGTAGGAAGTAACTGTTTCTGATCGTATATATCTCGGAAACGCATCCGGTCAGAGAATTTTTCCGTTTAGATTCGACAACTCAGCTCCATAAACACGGATATAATCCCGACAATATTTAAATTAATTTTAATTTAAGACGAGCGGGTCGATGCCTGATGGTACCTTAGCATAACGCCGGCCCATAACAATTGCAGTGCCACTCAGAACTGTGAAACACGTAGTCCTGCGCGGCACTGCAGTGCGCTCGTTACCCTGAGACATTAGGTATTAAGTCTCATAAGCCCAGTAATTTCACTGGCTACTCTGCTCATAAAACCGGAACACAGTAATGCCTGCACATTACTGCTTGGCGGCAGACTTCACGAGAAAAGCAGTGGTACCAACGTAGACCAACACTCACAGAAGAATTAGTCCTACCACCTAGTAAATAACTTAAAATCATGCCTGAAATGTGAGCCAACATATTTTCTCCCCAAACCTACCCAAAACATTATATAATAACCAAAACCATGTAAAGCGGCTCTGCAAATACTTTGTCGCGATATTATAGCCCAAAAATAATTTAAATACAAAGTAGTTAAAACCCGACTACTAAAAAATCACATCCTAAAAAGTAATCAAACAAGAAAATTTTCGTTACGTAGCTACAAACTATTCCTTATTATAATATTTATCGTCTATTTAATAAACAACTTACATGTAATGTATTTTAATGTAGTGTAAGAATAAAGGTAGAGCACGGTATGGTGCTGGGTGCTACGCCATGAAGTCAGTGCTACGCTGAAGTCGTCCCAGCGCTACGCAAGGGAAAGACGCGGCGAAGGACAGCGGTCCTCATTGAACTACAAGTGAAAATACACGTGTGTCGATTATTCAAACCGAGTTGTCTCATTAACTTAACCTAACCTAACAGTAGGTATACTACCTATTTAATACATATTCATAATGATGTTCAGAGGATATCCGTGGTCAAATTAGAAATTGCGCTATCGAGAATTTTAAATAATTGAATAACAGTTTTGTTTGACTCTGTCCATTGTGCTTAGCGTTAAGGCTGAGATTCAGAGACGAATCTAAGCGTGGACTCACGCTTCCATACGTCAAAATTCTATACAGTTTTGACATATGGAAGCCAAAGTCTACGCTTAGAATCGTCTCTGAATCTTAGCCTAAGACTCTGTGTCGTAAAGTTAGGACATGTCTTAAGCATTTACGACAACGCCTAAGATTGGTGCACCGCATTTTGCATTCCTAAGCATCTACTTCCTAGTCCTAGAGAGATAAGTGTTGACTTAGGCGCTGTCAAACTTTATAGTTCCTATATACCAACGTATCCCTCGTGGGTATAAGAGTCGATTTTTTCCACCTATCTTTGGTAAGATAGCGGTCAAAAGCTATAAATCGAAAAAAGCAGTCCATTCTAGGCTTCCACATCACTCTTATCAGGAGTGAAAAAGTTAGGTAGATGTCGGATGACCTAGCTGACTGATATACAATATCTTTCGTAGTGTAAATATAAATAATAAGTCATTATTAATTATTTCTTAATTCATTAAGTACGCCTATTATCTTACTAACCTACCGCACAGTATCTCATTGTGCGTAAGAAAATCTTATGTATGTAGGTACTAATTAAAGTAACTGAATTCACACACTGGCTGCATGGCGTTTCAAACTACAGTTTAACCTGTGACCGATTTCTCATACTTTCCTGTGGATGCTTTAAAACTAGTTGACATTTTTGAAACGGTTTTACTTAGCTTTACTCCGTATTTGTTGGTTTCAATTCTTGTTACTATAACTACGTTTCCATGAAGCTTTCAAATGAGTTCAGTCCCCATGACAATACAATTTACTATTTGATGGAATCAGGCGTTACTTTGCGGAAATCCATTTTAAATAAGGTTACATAATATATAAAGTGAGTAATTTATAGTTTCAATTCCGCGATAATTTATAATACAATTTACTTTTGTTTTTGTTCATTATCATTATTATTCATTGTCATTATGGATCGTGTGTCTGAAATAAAGAATTATTATTATTATTAAACGATGTAGTAACTCATCATCATACATATTTGCCTACAAGATACCTGTTCACTATTGTCTTGAAGAAATAGCGATCGAAAGGAACTGGCAAGGAGTTCCACTCCATTGCGGTACGCTGACGAACGAAGATGCAAAACGTTTCGTGTTTGTTATCGACGGATTGTCTGGTTGTATTAAAGTTATTACGTATTTTTATAGAATAAAATTTCAGACGTATTCTCAACGCGTCTATTTTGGATGTCGTAAACTGCGCTATTGATACTGCTAGTAATTAGTGCACAGTAGTTGCAGCACAATAAATGAATGCTGTCTATTGATCCCAGTGCCATTTCAGTGCAAGTGCACTCGAACAAGATAAGGTGGGGGCATGCGTACTTGCTTGTTATCGTACTGAATAGCTGACGTGGGAAATCTATTCATCACTATCTATTAATCAGTAACGTCAAAGGTACAGTGGTGCTGATTAAGTTGTTGGAAAGCTTTAATTAAAAGTTGTCCGTTGAATCTTTTTTGAAGCGATTGTAGTTCGGTGATAGTTGATTCTTTAGATTGGTGTTAGGAACTTTTGGTGACGAAAACCTCATGATGCAATAATAACATACCTAGGTCGTAGATGAATCTGTCACCATTATGCGGGCTTTACACACTAGCAATTCGGCTAGGCCGCAGGTGACTAAAATTACTAGTTACATAGTAGCGCAGGTTTTGACTTTTGTCGGGCGGCAACAGGTCGCGTGTGGCGGGTGACTTAAATCATCCGTAAAAATGCTCAGTCGTGAGGCGATTTGGTAAGCGACCAGCCGCACGGTGAAAATCGACCTAGTGTAAATTCCGCATAAAAGTCATCCCGCGCTCGGTTGGCTGTACTCGAGACGCAGAATGACTGAAAATAGGACCGAATGGTGCGCCCGGAATGGAGTGCACCGAATTGGACCATCGTTCCACTCAATCCACGACACGCGGAGCGATGGAATTGGAACGCTCGTGTATGGTGAACTTAAATCAAGTCATATCAGAGTTGATCCTTCACTCCACTTCAGATATTTACCTAAGCTGTACGTAGGTGCCGTAGTGACAGAACTTGCGAATATTCTTAGGTCATCATATTTATACAAATAAATAAAATTGAAGTGTTTGTTTGTAATATCAAGATAACAGTTTTTTTAATAATGCATATGAAAGTATATACGGTAACTATAACAAAACAACCAATTTTAAAAATTTTGTCTGTCTGTGTTCGTTTCGGGTAATCTCCGAAACGGCTGGACCGATTTTGACGGGACTTTCACTGGCAAATAGCTTATGTTACAAGGAGTAACTTAGGCTACTTTAATTTTAGAAAAAGAATTAGGGTTCCGCCCAACCAAACAAAACAAAATAAAACTCATGAAATCCAAAATCTCCACGCGGGGGAAACCGCGGGCAGCAGCTGGTATCTTAAATGTTTACTTTTAATAATAGGTTTATGAAAGTGTCATATTGATGTAGTCTCAGTAGCATTGCCTATCTTAATATCCAAGCCCCTACATATCTGTGCCACCCACGTCGCGCTATCTTCAAGAGAAAGCCGCAGGTCAAAAGGCCAACTAGTAACGACAGCTGTAACTTCCGACCTTATGTATTTATTTACATATAAAGGATGATTGACGCTGTTATGGTGACTAGAGAATTGTCAACCTTATATCAAAAGAATCAAGGTTCATATTACTAGGTGTTCAGTAGTTGATACGTAAGCATCGTACGATACGGAGAGAGGATACGTCAATATAGTTGAGTACTTCGGGAGCGAGAGATATGATTGTGCCGTTTGTGCCTTGCTTTGCGTCAAGGGTAGACCGAGGCGAATCGGATCAATTTGACTTAGGGGTAAAAATATAACACTTTTTTCAAAGAATTCACAGTATTTATTAATTGAGCTTGGATCATTATTCTACTTTACGCCTCACATGCTTATAATTATATAAAATCTATATATACAACTAAATAAAATTGAATTGTTTGTAATATCAAAATAACAGCTTTTTACTAAATTCATATGAAAGTATATACGGGACCTACACAGAAACAGCCATTTTTAAAATTTTTGTCTGTCTGTCTGTTTGTTCCGGGTAATCTCCGAAACGGCTGGACCAATTTTGACGAGACTTTCACAGGCAGTTAACTGATGTTACAAGGAGTAACTTAGGCTACTTTAATTTTAGAAAAAGATTTAGGGTTCCGCGCAAAAAAATAAAACCCATGAAATTCGTGCATGAATTCGTGCACGGAATGCATCCTTGGGTGAAACCGCGGGCAGCAGCTAGTAATAGATATAGTAATTGACCAAATAGATGTGACTCTTATGTCTTTTCGTAGATCTACATTCTGTTCTTATCAACTCATTCCATTTTATGGCTCTCTATCAGTTATCATGAAATGTACTCATTTCGAGTACCTACCTACCTAAATTCTTTGATAAAAGCTTTAAATCTCAATAAAATTATTCCTATATCAACTTATCTCTAAAGTTTACTAATAAATATTTGGGTAATATGATAAGGCATTGTTATAGTAGAATATTCTTTATTTATATTAAATCCATTGTTTTGCTTACAACTTACAATGTGCGTTATCTTAAACTAAACAATAAATACTTACAGTTATCAAAACAATACTACTTTACGTAACTGCACAATTAAATTTAATGATTGGGACATAGTCGCAAAAGGAACTTTTTTACATACAAACTAAACACAGTTTCAAAAGTAACAGCTCATCGATTTTATCCTAATTTTTATAGATTATAGGAAATAGGTAAACACCGATGATCTAAATTTATCTTATACTTTACACTCAGTTATTTCTTTATTAATTAGGGTGATTGAACCAAATAATTGATTCAAATTAAAGCTAAACTATACTAATAATTAATTATTCGTTTACATTGCTAAGTTATGAAATATTAAGTACAGATTTTCTTCTGTTATTATAGGCGGCAGCCTAATGTAGGCCAAGAGGACGATACTCGAATAAGTACGTCATGTTCTCGATTGAATCGAAAACGCTAGATATCTATTAATTAACCCTTCCTCGTAGAATACTCGTATTCTCGCCTCTTCTCATTGCCCATCGCTGACTGAGAATATCTTCACGTTTTACTTTCTTAAAAGCGCTCCTCCAATTGAATAACTTTTCTTGCGCTTTCTTGACCTTTTGCCTTTAAGGCGCGTCTTCGTTCCCAAATTCCGACCCTTGAGCCTCGAATCTTCTTCTTAGCGTATTTTCTGGACTTTGTGCGGCGTCGGGTCGTAGCTGCAGATTTTCATCATGCAGAAGAAGCTTCGTTTGTGGGCGCGTTTGTGGTGATGCGGTCGAGCCTCGCTCACCGAAGATAGGAGGATCACCGCCAACAGGATCGACAGAAGAACGTGGAGTAGACGCATCTTGTATCAATTCACTTGACTTAATGAAAAGTTCTGTTTGTATACAACAGGAGTCTGAATGCAACAGTAATCTGTTTGCGCAGTTTTATGTTTACAAGCCCGCGAAACTTTCGTTTACAATCAATAAGCTATCGGAGCTGGATTAGTTGGATATCGTTCAGAGTGTAGTAGTGTACTGGAGATTGATCTGAGATGTCCGTTTATATAGAGGCGGGGTTATCTGGCGCGTGGCCGGCGATAAGACCACCGAATTCAGATACAGAGGTTCGATGACTGCGACTCAATGTCACTCGGATAGCGTTGTAGTAAAATTATCGCCGTAACTTGGCCTGCGGTAATTAATAATTGGGTACCTACTTACTAAAAAAAAGTGTTTATTCATGTAATTATTCGTTTTTGTTTATAATAATTATAGTAAATTGTTTGGAAGTGTTAGTATTCTTAAATTACCTATGCATTGACTTTTGAAGTAATTTTCTAGCTTGGATTAAAAATATGGAAATATTAGAAATCTTACTCTCTATATCGGGGCAGGGCAGTGAGTAGTATACAGCTTCAGTCTGAATCGGTATGTTTGTTAGCCCGAAAGGGGTCTGTCTATTTACGCCCTAGAGGTCAAAACATTTGTTTTACAAGATTTTAAAATTCGGAATTTTTCATTGAATAAAAGGCATGCTGCCCGAGATCAGCTGCTTCACTTGAACTATGTTGCATTTTCTTAAATGACGATTTTGATGAAATGAGACTTGGAAACAATTCTAGAAAATGCCGCGCACTTCACATTGGAAGCGAGATTATTTTTTTGTATGGAAGTTTTGAAAGACATAATATTTCCAAGGGAGGTTTTTATAACTTGTCGACAACCGTGGTCCTAACCACCCCGGGATAACACGCCAATTCAAACTCACCCTGTAGATACATAATAACTATATTATATACATTAAGTATAGTATAAGTTGCGTATACATAATACAATACGTCATATGTAGGTACATACTACAAAATTGTACAATTTCTGGATAATAACAAATTAGATGAGGCCCTTATAATTTATAAATAGTCACTATTGCAAATTAAGTTGAAACATACTTATCTATTTTTATAAAGACAAGTTGTAAAAATAATAAATGTTAGTTTTTACATTGTCTTTATTATCTCTCTTGCTTAGAAACTTAGGTACGTCATACGTACAAGCAAATCTTGCTTCTTTTTCTCGGTAGTAGGTATAGAGAATTATCTATTGCTCGCCTTCCAAACTTAAAAATCTGGTGGTCTGTGTCCGTCTGCGTGAGTACCATCGCTTTGCTCTTGTAGTCTATGGTCAAGCAGTTGTGTGCAAGCATTATTGTATTTCGCTTTATGAGCAAAGTAGTCTGCACTGATACAGAAATAAAGGAACGGAAATGTACTTTACATAGTTAATCTATTTATTATTATATTGATACTTGCGTGATAGGTAATATCAATCGCTGAAACGTTGTGGGGACGTAAACCGATGCGACTATGAACGTCAAGAGAGCTATTTTCCTACGCAGCTGTTACGGTTCGTATTGTTTATGAATGAAGTTTACTTTCAGGTCTTGCGTCCGTAGCCTTTGTTTGTTTATAAATATTTCCATGTTATTCATTACTTTAACCTATTCGAAATTTCGATACTTACAGTGGCCTGCAGTGAAGCACTCTTATCAAGAAAGAACCTTTTTACTTTGGATTTGAAAACTCCCAGGTTGTATTTCTCAGAAGATAGTATATAGGTATCTCAGATAGAGTTCCTTCGCGATTCGCGCAATAAATGTAAATAAATGAAGCAAATCGAAGTTCGATTGAAAAACTGTCTTTTCTCCGAGGCTCTCCTCAGTTGGTAGTGAAACAAAGATGGGATATTAGATTATGCAGTTCAATTGCATAGTCTCCGAAATGTATCCGGTAAAAGACTTAGGGTCTGACCACAAAAAAAATAGTTTTAGTCGCCTGTTTAGCTAGACAGCGTCTAAAGATAAACATCAAAAATGATTAGAAATGTCACAACAGAATTGTTTTAGACAACTGTTAGACACTACTTAAATCAGGATTTGTAGTTGCTCATTTTTAATCGCGTGACTAAGGCATGTTTAGGCGTTAAACAGTGGTTAACACAGGTTCAACGTGGTTTTAATTTTTTTGTGGTCAGACCCAGACAGTTTAGACAAAGATTGATTATATAGTTATATAACCTATACATATTTTTAGTTTTAATACTATGCAGGTACTTCATGCTTTTAGTAATAAAACCATTTTTTGTGGTGCATTTTCATGTGATTTTACACGCACCATGTCTGAATTATTCTTTTTTATCATTCTTTGATAACATCGGCTCTCGTTTGATTAAAACTGAAACTATCTGCTCACTTATTGCGCAGTTGAAGCTCGTAATTTTTATCTGAAATTCCTGAAAACTGAAGTCATATTTGGATTTAAGTTTAACGCCGCTGTATAGTGGGCGTGTGTGTGTGGGTATTTTACGCAAATGTTACATAATATATTATTATCTATGTCAGAGCGTTATAAGCGACCTTCGTCGACGGTGCAAACCGCCAACAATCAAACGCTTTTACTTTGATTAACTAATTGATGTTTTAAAACCATAAATTACTCATTGGATTGCTAAAACTAAACAAATTCACTGTAAAAATAATTAATTAATAGAATGCAGACAAGCTTCTTGCCCTTCTTCTTGATGGTCTATTAGTACATCGCTGATATTCCTACATTGTAAAAAAATGCATACTTTCTACGTATTTTTTCTATTAGTTTTACTAGATTAGATTTTACTAGATTTCTCAAAATTAAAAGCTCTAGGTGGTAACCTAGAGCTTTTAATTTTGAGAAATCTAGTTTGTTTAGTCGGGAATCGAAGAGCATTGAACTAAAGCAGATAAACATCTCAGTGATCTCACACCTCGTACTCCGGTACTAAGTATTTAGGTCAATGAGACTCGAGTCTCGACTCGAACCTTGTGCGATACTGTAAATAACGTGATCATACAGACCCCTGTATCTCAATCATATCTAACTGGGTTAAATATTGTCTGCGTCTGCCGAGACTATCTGCATCGGGGTCGCCAGATTTTTTCCGGTTAGGGACAGAAGATACCTTTAACCCGCTCAGGCGGCTTAGACAGGCGTGCACTTTCTACAACCCTTGTCGATAACAGACAATTTATAAAACTTGACAAAACGAATCGTTATGTGGATACTTAAGAGTCATTTATTTGAACTTTCATGATCTCTCCTGAGGCGCATGTGAATAATGAATTTTGAATTACGTAAGTTAGGTAGGTAGTTAGGTAGCCGGTAGGGTTAACTCTTTGCGAGTGTCGCTCTAAATTTAAACTCAGGTCGTATATACAATTATAGATACTCCAATGAAAGAGTCGTAGCAAGCCAAGCTAGTAGACTTTATATTATTAGCATAATATACATTAGGGTGTCCCTTATATTTCAAGTTCGATTTTTTTTTACGCATACCCTCTAAAAACTTTCGAAATAACCCAAAATAGGCTAGAAAAAAGTATTAGCCCATTTAAAGAACGGTAACCCGTACCGACTTGCGATTTTAACTTTTCATACAAATAGCACCGGTACTGCACTGCGGCCTGTAACTACGTCTTTCATTTGTTATTTTATACGTGATTTTTTAGATTATTAGTACGCTGTTTTTATTGCAAAGATGTCGGTTGAATTACGGAGTGATAACCAAAATATTTTCCTTCTAAAGGTGGTAAATTTCCTTTTATAGGTTAGGCAGCCTAACCATGAAATAGGCCAATTTTGCAAAAATACCATCTATTCGACAAATTCGACAAGTTTTCGCAGTCTTATTTTACAATTTTTTTTATTATACCATTGAGTATCTTGACGAGCTGGTCGTTTGCCTGATAGTAAGCATAACGCTAGCTCATAACAATTGCAATGCCACCTATAACTTTTAAACACAAAGGCCTGCGCAAAAGTGCATAAGTCCATAGGTGCGCTTGTTGGTCGGTAACCGGAGACATTAGGAATAAGCCCAGTAATTATACTGTAATATTCGCGAAATCAAACTGATTGTCAGTGAAAGTGATGATCTTGTGATTAGCGAGTGAATAATATTTTGGAAAAAAAAATAAGAATTGCCATAAAGGCATTTCGTAACTGCGTGAAGAAACTTATTGATTTATATCATGTTAGGAGAGAACTGCAGAAAAATTGTTAAGTCAATTATATAGTAACTACTATATTATTATAGTAGTAGTAAATATATAGTAACTAAAAGTAGATAATGAGAGTTATTGTCTGTTGCATCGACTGCTACTTGGAACTAAGTACGTACTACGTAACTTGGAACATCCACAACATTCAGACCAAAAACAGATTCTGAAGTCAGTTTGCTAGAGATTTCCTGTCCTGAAACAAGTTTGTAAAGAGGTAGAAAGAATTTGATAACACCTAAACTTGTCGCAGCTTTGAGATCGATGCCAGCTCGATCGATGGCAGATCGAATCCAGCTAACCAGAAGAGACTTTGTTTACATTCTCCATGCGGTCACAGAAGCGCTCGGTCTGAGCAGCGATGATTTCCCTATTAACAAATCCTCGATTCAGCGCATTCGTACTCAGACAAGAAAATCCAGGGCAGAAACAATAAAACCTGACTTAACCTGACTTTCAGAAAAATGTACCTGATGTAGTCACAGTGCGGTGCGGATACACTGACTGATTTTGTATCTGAGAAGAGCAAACAATTCTCGATAGGAGATCAATGACAGTTTTCTTCAGGAAGACGTGTCTTCATGCGAAGCTAATGTTGCTTTTCTGGGAGTTAAAAGACGAATAAATGTTTCTTTTCTGGGAGCTAAAAGAAGAATAACTCTTAAAGGTCGGAAATGACACTGCCGAAAGGGATGTCAATTTATTCTACGATTTTCATGGACTCATCACGGTTGAAGAAGAGTAAAAACAATACATGTTGCGCTGCGCCTAGAAATTTGTATCCGAAGCATACCTCCAAGAGAAGTTATTGTTGTTATTTTATTAAAATAAAGTTATTTATTGTTGTTATTTAAATAAAGATAAATCTCTCTAATTTCATTTTGTCCTGTATTCACTTCATTTATTGCATTTTTAGTAATTTTGTAGGATCAACCAAATATTAGGGCAAAACATGATTTTTGATAAACTTTGCGGCTCGGTCGGCACGGGTTGCAATCATCGTAGAGAGATAAAATTTCACATTTAACTATGTTTTTACATTTATAAAAAATATAGAGGGTATGCGTTTCCAAATTCGAAAAAAAAAATTTTTTGTCGTATAAGGGACACCCTAATATACATATATAATATACTAAGTACATAAATGTACAACCTAATAATCACAAACGTATGCTCGCTCTACTTAAAATGATGATATCAAAATTAAATTAGCCCGATGGGGTCGGTTGACGCAAGGAAATTCCACTTGTAACGCGATACATTGTAGGCATACATATACTTGTTCTGACTGTTAGAGATAATTCATTGACCTCACCTATCTCCACAGATATTCAAAAGGCGACCTTGATTTTGAACGAAATTTGAGACGCAATTAAAATTTGAATTTCCATTATAAAAGTGACGAAACCTGATATCACGATTACTGCATGACGCAACATATAACGGAGTTGGGAGATTTTGGCTTCAGGTTCAAAAAATTACTGCTTCGGCGTCCGTGTTGTGATTACTTAATAAGGTCAAAGAGAGCGTAAGAGATCTAGGTACTCTATACGGCAGTTAGGAAATTTTATTAGGTGGTAGGGCTAACTCTTCTGCGAGTGTCTGTCTGGATTGGTACCACCTCTTTGCTCTTGAAATCGGCCGCCAAGCAGTAATGTGCAAGCATCACTGAGTTCCGATTTGACGAGCAGAGTAGCCAGTGAAATTAGTGGACTTATAATACCTAATGTCTCAGTGTAACGAGCGCACTGCAGTGTCGCGCAGGCCTTTGTTTTTCAAAGTTCTGGGTGGCACTGCAATTGTTATAGCCGGCGTTATGGTTACCATCAGGCAAACGACCACCTCGTCTCGTTACCAATATGAATAAAAAAAATACAGAACAAACTACTTTATGGTACACCAGACTTAAAAATCGCCGGAGCCAGAAAAAAAAATGCTGTAGTCCTGCACAGCCTCTGGACGAGACCTATTGCAGGGTACAGTCACTCCCAAGGGCAAATAGTAGCTAAGGCAAATCATGCTGATTATTGTAATTACGTAGGTACCTAGTTGACCAAATTTCCCAGGCACTAAAACCTTTAAAGTAGGTATTCCTTTAGTTTAGTTAGTTCTTATGTCAAGTATATGTTCTTATAAAAAGTTATAATAATATTGGTACACACGTTTTTTCCTTTCTGACGAGAAAAAAACGGAAGATGTGAATCAAAGCGTTGCTCATCAAAATATTGAGACTCTACCGTCATGTCAGATAAGTTATAGGTAGGTATTTAGCTTCGACCAGACGTATAGAAATCTACCTTCTCCTTGCAATAGTTACTAATGTTACATAAGACAAAGTAGGTGATATAACTTGACATTACGACATTCTATAATTAACTATATCATTAATATTTGAAGACGTAAAGCGGAGCAAAAAACCTTTTGGTACACATTTGAATAGTCGGCATACTGGATACCTACGTGGAATGAAAGGGTATCCAAAAGCAGTTTTCACGTCTAATTCGATGCGGGATTGTGCGGTCAGGCCTGCACTGTCCGCTAGAGGTGTATTGTGTATTAGGTAAGTATCTATAATTAGAGGACATTTTTATATATTTTATATTATTTTTGTATATGTACTATTTTTCCTTGCGCATTAGTAATAAGTTAATGTTCTGGTAGGAACTGTAATGTAGCGTATCTTCTTAAAACCATTCAATAGATACCGAAGGAGAATGGAACGGTAGGAAGATTGAACTGTGAAACGAGCGTAGTACAAGAGACGACTATCGACGGCGTAGCGCGTAGGCCGCTACGCCGCGCCCGCCGTGCCGTCCCAGAGTAAGTATACCTACGGCTAATATTCCACACGTCAAAGATCTTTGTCCAAGTTCTGTGTCCCAAATTTGATCAAAGTTCTTTGACAGAAGCTCATTCCACTCATCCAAGATCTTAGTCCAATTTTCTTAGTAAATTTTGCGTAGTTTGATTAAATGCAGGAACTTCACTTCCTTATGTTCTACTATTATCGTTGTCATAATCTTTGATCAAAGTTTGATGTTCCTACAACTTTGATCAAACTTTGATGAAGTCATCCGAGTTCTTTGATCAAATGCAACTTGGACAAAGATCTTTGACGAGTGGAATACCACACTTAGTCACAGTTTCACGTTCGAATCACTAGGCTGTAGGAAGGACTTGGCAAATCTCTCAAAGCGTGGCTGTAAGTGGTGTAAGACATAATAAATGCCAAGTCCTATTAACAGCGACTCATTTTGTGTCACTGTTATCCCACATATTTTGATACCTTTATCTACCCATTATGTTAAAATCGCCTTATTTATAAAAGCGCGGTTGAACTAGGTTATACTAGGCTAACTAGGCTATAGTTATCCGTAGATTAAACTACTCAACATGCTGTTTATTTATCGTCCATCACCTTTCGAATCGATAACTACAACATATTTACAAATAATCCTAATTAAAATTAACTTCGATATAAATAAACTAATTAAATTGTATATTATTTTTAGGTACAAATTTCATAATATGGCACGCTTCTTGAGACGGACTTCGACATGGCCCGTGGGCTCCCCGAATCACTCATTAGTCACGAGAGAGATAAATTTAATTAGCGCAACAGAGAAACCGGTAATAAGTCGTCCGATTCGGATATTTTTACGATTTATATTAATAAAATTGATAGCGTAAAAAAGGCCACTTGTAGAGTCTTGTCGGAATTTGAACATGACGAAATATTTGAGGAACGTTAGATGATAACTATTTTGAGTCAAGGTGTGTCGACTCACGCGAGTGGCGCGACTTTGATACAGTAGGTCAATCATACGAATCATACGATATTAGGTAGGTACCTAACGTGTTTGACAGTATAAAGTAGAGGTCGAGCCTCCGAGAAGTGACGAAATGTTTTGTATTGAAGTACTACATGTATACTATCGGCGCTATCCCGATACAATGACATTTATCATTATATTCTCTTTACACATAGTGTCGGTTTGCATTGATGTAAAAAAGAAAAAAGAACGCGCGCTGGTAAAAATTGAGTAAAAATCCAAAAAAAGCGTGATTACCAGTGGAAACATAGGAAAATTTAATAAGTAAACGCTTTACTAATTATTGTTGTTTAAACGGCAGAATAACATTGAAATAATTTTCTAGAAAACCACACAAGCGGAAGTTATGAAAATCCCCACGAACTCGCGCGAGTTCGTGGACAGAAAACAACAAAATAATAAGTTAACAACAAAATAATAAGTTATATACTACATGTTGCGACATAGGAAACAAAACAAATTCGGAAACAAGCGGCCTGAAATATTTCCATTGCTCTCGAAGGAGTTTATTATACACTGCGTGCCTTGTTATACGAGTGCAAAATAAAGGATTTTGATGTTTTTAGCCTCATCAAATTTCGATGTATGGGGTATCGTTAGAATCCTTACATTATCCTGACACTGGCACTGTGACATTGGCTAGGGCAGTCATGTTTTTTATCTAACTTTTGTTATATTTACAGTAGGTTCTATATTTATAATAGCTTTTACGCCACATGGCTTTTCAGACCAACTTTTAAGTCTAAAATCTGTGAATGAATAAATCAATTTTAATTAAAACTAGCTATGCCCCGCGGCTTCACTCTCGTAGCCTAAGTTATTCCTTATAACATCATCTATCTGCCAGTGAAAGTAGGTACCGTCAAAATGCGTTCAGCCGTTTCGGAGATTACCCGGAACAAACGGACAACAATTTTTTTTAAATTCTGTTGTTGTTATAGGTACCGTATAAACTTTCACATGCATTTAGTAAAAAGCTGTTATTTTGATATTACAAACAGACACAGATTTAACAGGATAGAGGTTTAAAAAGTTAGCAGAGAGCTCTATAGGTTTATAATATACCTACCTAGGTATTATGGGTGATTTATACTCAGATCCAGTTCCGTCAGGTCAGTCAAAAGGTCCCGCAGGGCAGCCCAATGCCTGATGGGGGCCCAAAGCTGCCAAAACACATTGCAGCGCCTATGTATTTTTCTTGCAATAAATCTATTATACTTAAAACAAATTCATTTCTTAGTTCAACGCTTTTTTAGGCTTCGAAAAAGTAGGCTAAACCTTGTGGCCTAAAGACCTCAGCCTGAGGCGGCCCTGCTTAGATCCTAATAGGCCAGATCCTTGTTGGACGTTACGACGTAACAAAAGCCACGTTAGAGCCCATACTCAACTGTCGCCCTATCGGACAATCCATACGTAGGGGAGACCAGGGATGAAAGTAACGCGGGATGAACGTAACAAATGAGTTTCTAAACAAACTATGTTAGCTACATTGATGGGTGGTACCACCGATATGTTCCAATTTGAACCACCTATTACCTCAGTTGCCCTCATGGCACTGTGCCGTCAGGTTGTGGAGGTAGCAAGCTGGTGCTGCAAAAGTACCCCCGAAGTAAGGTTTGACCGTTTTTTCAACGGTGTTTTTTTTATTATGGGAGGTTTCTTGCTTGCGTGTCTAGTGACAGTAAAGTAGCATAAGTATTCGTCTTTCTATTTTGGCGTTCAAAACGATAGTTTATTTAGGTTATAGGCATGTATTTGGCAAATTGAGGGAAAATTTATAGTTAGGGATGAAAGTAACAACTTGTTACTTTCATCCCGATTATGATCGTGATATCTCGAAACGATTTTATTGTGTTTTTTATATTTCAAAGTAATACAGATTTATTTTCTTTCTCCTGAATACCTAACATATATAAACGAACGACTAGC
Source organism: Crocallis elinguaria (assembly GCA_907269065.1). Classification (NCBI taxonomy): domain Eukaryota; kingdom Metazoa; phylum Arthropoda; class Insecta; order Lepidoptera; family Geometridae; genus Crocallis; species Crocallis elinguaria. The sequence continues at coordinate 19,697,938 of OU026068.1, forward strand.
AGAGGTTTAGTTACTGCAGAAATAATGGATTTGGCTACACAAGTACTTTATAGAAATGTATCATTTTGAGACGATGTGAATTCATATCAGCCATAAGTAAAACCACCATTGGTAGCTTCATCGGCTTCGGTAGCTTCACTATTACTGCCAAGAACCCCTCCTGAATTAACTTTGCCACCAGTAATGGCTTTGCCATTGAAAATTATTTCAGAAATAGACATTGTTTGATAATTAACAGCTTAATTTAACTCCAAACAAGCTTGAAATTCAAGAACAAGAAGAAAGAAAGCGTAGAGCCAAAGAAGTTAAGAAACCTATTTTACAAACTGCTAAACAGACAAAAAAGCCGAGGGCTGCAGTTGATAATAAAACTAGTGAAAAATTGAAATAAAAGACTAAAAAAGAATAAACAAATATGTACTAAAATAACTAAGAATAGTGATCATTCAGATAGCGAAGATTGCTTCTGGTTAATTTGTATGAAATCCTTTTCTAACAGTAGGTTAAATGAAAAGTAGGTAGGCACAATGCTTAGTTAACGATACTAAGCATTGTGGCTACCTGCTTTTATATTCAACATATATTAATTTCTAATCAGCGTTTTAGATTTTACCTTAGAATAGGAACAATAAAAAATCTAGGAAACAACAATCTTCTTTATTTTTAAGTAATCAACATTATTTAAAAATGAGATCTCAATCATGAGGATGCCCACAGCTGATAGTCTATGAAACTATCAGCTGTGGGCTCAAGTAGATTGTGCTAATAACGAAATAAGTTACCTACGCCTTAATTGTTTACCAGATTGAGATCTAATTTTTAAATAATGTTGATTATTTTTATAAATGAAGAAGATTGTTATGTTTCCTAGATTTTTTTAATTGTTGTGATTCTAATGTAAAATCTAAAAGGCTGATTAGAAATTAATATGTTGAATATGAAAGTAACTTTGGTTTTATTTACAATGTTACAACCATCCCCTTACACTGTTACAACCAACCCTAGGGGTAGGGATAGTTGTAACAATTTCCACTTTTTTTGTTTGGTCGTATTTCTCAAAATCTGTAATATAGGTTACATTTAAGCTGGTGTTAAAAGATAGTTAAAAGACCAATCTATCATGTGTATGGATTAGAATTTTGATATTCAAAAAGCTTTGTGAGATATTACGAGAAATATGAAAATTGTTACGTTCGTCCCTGGTCTCCCCTACTTATAACGCAAATGACTGATTCATTCATGACCAAGGCGCGTTTACAAACAGATAGTACCTACGCATCAAGGGCATAGTTTACTAAACAGTTAGTACCTACGCATCAAGGGCATAGCTTACTAAGCAGTTAGTATTGGTATCACGGGATTCATGGGTCACTAAAGTTCACAATACACGAGCGTTCCAAATCAATCGCTCCGCGCAACGTGTGTTGCATGGAACGATTGTCCAATTTTCGAGCCCACAGACAGGCACTCCATTCCGAGCGCGCCATCGCTCCATTTTTCGGTCATTCTGCGTGTCGAGTACTGCCAACTGAACGCGAAATGGATCGTCGTATCGGCCACACACGATGAGTTGCAACTTTGGACTTCTAATATTTCTATCCACGTAATCCATCTGAGATTCCCCACATACGGACAGTTTTAGGTTGGATTGGAATGTTTTGGATTGGAGTGCTCGTGTATGTAGGCTCTAAGACACACTCTTCCACATTCGCGCAGGCATGTTTATACTTATAAAATCGTTTACGTTGTGTTATTGTCCAAGACGCCTCTACGCTATAACATCGCTCGTCGTTTGTTTGATAAGAGTAATATGTTACTGAAATTACAGCACCTAAGTACCTACATAACTTAGACTAGCTAACGATGTGACTATTTCATTGGTGCAAGTCCTGCAATAGCTTGTAAGTCCAGCGGGGTTGTACCTACAACTATAGTACCTATACCCAGGGGCGTATTTACCCTAGGGCCAAAAAGGCCATGGCCCGGGGCGGCAGGCTGCGAGGGGCGGTGGCGCAAGCAGAAGAAAATTAAAAAGCCTACCTAACTAAGGCGCTTATTAAATATTAATGAACAGTATTAAACGGTTGTATAGTTAGTTCAACTGTTTTTTTCCGTTTCGATTGAGTTTAAAACTATCAAAGACCAACAAAGACAAAACATAGTTTACCCAAACCATTATACCCTAATTCTCGTGGGTGTAAGTTTGATACACATCAAGACGTGGGGTTTTCGTATATATACTGACCGGCAGGGCGGCGGGGCCTGCAGGCCCAGGGCGTTGAATCCTAAAATATACCACTGCTATACCTAGTAGGTAGTTTGCGTGCGCAAACCTTACCTACTCGTACATACACAAACGGGTCGTAAAGTAAGGATTGACGTCCGACCTCCTATACTATACTCATCATCCCTTGTTTATTTTCCTTATGATGGCTATCGAATAAATAAAAATTGAATGTTTTGATCTTTAAATAACACCGATAATGCATGTTTGTATAAGACACTTCTGTATAAGTCACGTTCTTTTATTTAGATTGATGTGATGAGTAAATCTATATAGGTACCTAACGATACACATGGTGTTTAGGGTGAATCTCCAACAGAGTGCAGCGAGACGATAATGCATCACTATACTAATATAATGTCACCTAAGTACATGTTGATTTACGCCTCATTGAAATTATGCCTTCTTATTATAAAACAGAGCTCCGCGGTGTCGACTGGACAGTGGGAATTTAATGCTCTATGATATTTAAATCTCTTAGTTTTGCATTTCTTAACAGTACTCAATACTCAATCATTTATTGCAATCATATGTACATTATATGGAGATGTTATATTATTAGTAAAGTTCACATATGACCCTGTTAGGGTATAGCAACACAAGGTAACAGAGCGAACCGATCCATTCTAAAAACAGAACATCGTTTAGTCTGAAAAAAGTGAGTTTAAAAAAATCATTTACAATAATAACATTTATCAATTAAAAATCTTTTTAGTTTATTTACGAAAATAGATTCCTTTTGACAGTGCTGCTATTCTTCGCAGATTTTTTTAAATATATAATAAATGTCGCATCTCCATGACTCTACCGTTTTCTTCACCCTATTTGTTCGTTTTTCCGAGATGAAAATTGTCTTTTAACATTTCTTGTGTCGGCTAGTAGTAAGCCGACTTGCCATTTATCCAATGGTCATATTCCAAGATTGCTTAGTTAGTAGAACATAGAGCTTGGCAACCTCTAGTGGAGTGTCTCCCTTACGCTATCAACAAAGATGGGTGGTCGTATCTGATGACGATGACTATAACAGATGAGCCTGGCAGCTTGACAATCGGACCATGTCGTAAATACGATAACACTTATCTGTACATAAGCCGTCACATTATCAAAAGGTTAAGCTGTTACCACACAGTGACATTATGTGTAATTGTTATTGAATTCTTATACAGATTTTGTTTGTGTCTTAACCTTAATTACCTGCCTAAAATTTGGCCAATATCCAAAGAAAACTGATACGTTCAGGAACTCAGGAACCACAAAATTCAAGGGCTTCCCAGTACTAACCTACCACATTCACCAACGGAGTATGGGATTTAATCCACCTACTTTATAAAAAAAATCTGTTTTTTAGCGTAAGCACATTGGATGACTTTTTAGTTAGACAATCTTTATAGGTAAGTAGCTAAATAAAATATCACTACTGCCAAGCATTTTTATAAAGAGGCAATGTGGGCCATAATCCACCACTAGACATCGTCTAATTAGAACGTCATAATGCTTACGCTAAAAGTAAAACACATAACATTTTTTTTTATATAAAGGACACTTTTTGCTTTAAGCGTCATCATTAGCTTTATCAAAAAAATATAATTATTAAATCATTATTAAAAAAAAAATATTAAATGATTATTTAAAAAAAATATTAAATTATTATTCGAAAAAAAATTTTTTTTTCATTTCAGACCGGTCTGTGGTGGAATAAAATTATTGAAAACGATTTTTAAGTATGTGCTTAAATAAATATAACGTCGCATGTATTATTTTACACTCTCTGAATCCTGATGTATACTTCATAATTAGAAATGCGAAAGTGTGTTTGTGGGATTGTCCTGGTAACGGGACAACGGATGACGCAGGGAAATATGTAAGTAGTTTAGCCGGAGATGTCATATTTATGCTACTTTATCCCAGAAAAATGCACGCGTTCCATACCGGGATTATATTCTCTTTGCGTTCCAGTGCGAACTTCCATGTGGGTGAAACCGTAATAGCTATAGTGGCTGATAGAACTGTCGAATGCACTCGCGATGAATCGGCTTATCTTGCAATGCATCGGCTCATCCAATAGAGAAAAGCGATATTTTTCTCGCGATTACAGCGTGTCACGTGGTGACCTGAGCCACCATGTTATGTAAACAACGCCTGAACAATAGCAGCTAATTATAAAACTATTTACTGAAGACCTATCTTGGGAGATTAAAATATTTCCAATTGCGGGCGATATAAGCTAGTCGTTTGCGTGATGGTAAGCGTAACGCCGGCCCATAACAATTGCATTTTTACACTCGATAGATGAGCCATCTTAAGCGACAGTATTATTGTGATATTGTCACCTCAATATAAATGGTCTTCTTTATTGTTCAAATCTTCGCGAAAGTGTTTTTAACCGCTAGACTGAAGGCGGTAGCCGCACTAGCGCCGGGCTCTTGCATTTTCCACGCTAGCGTGGACAAAGTACATTTACGCGCAGAAACTCGAACGATATAAAAGATCTTTCCTCGCAGTATTAATATAAGGGGAAAATCTTGTTACGCTCGGCACAAAGTTGCTTTACATCTCGTACCTTTGAAAACCTCGCTTCGCTCAGGATTCTATTTTTGAAGCACTCGCTTGGTTCAAATCTAAACATCCTTCGCTTCCTCGGGTTTCAATACAAGCAGTACTCGGGCTAAATAACAACTTTGCAGCCTTGCGTAACAAATAACTATTTATGAAATATATTTTATAGTGTTAACCGACACTAGCGGATGTTCACATAAATATATACATCACAAAAGCCGAAAAAGAAATACATCATATCAAGAATTTCGCAGTCAATAGTGATTGCTCCCATGGCCTAGTGGTTAAGGCGTCTGGCCCGGCAAGCCAGAAGACGCAGGTTCGAATCCTGTTGGAAGCGAAATAACTATTTACCTATACTCCTTACATATTACCTTACTTAAGTTGTACAATAAGTAAATGTGGCTATATATGCTATCCACTAGCTTTGAATGGAGAGGACTATATATAGTGAAGTGTAAGAGACACGATGTAAAATTAACATTATATCATTGTTTTTTTTAAATGTAGATATACCTATCAACAACAATTTTTAAATTTTCTGTCTATCTGTCTGTTTGTTCCGGGTAATCTCCGACGGCTGGACCGATTTTGACGTGACTTTCACTGGCAGATAGCTGATGTTACTTACGCTACCTGGGCGAAGCCGCGGAGCACCGCTAGTTGTAAATGAATGAAGTAAAATTTCAATAAGAGGTCTAGAAGATTTTTTCATTAAAAATTTTTGCCTGCCACAAGGAAAACAAAAGACGCATTAAAATTATTTGTATCGTTTCACACCTATTAATAGGTACCTACGTTTCCAAATTTAATATAAGTATTTGAATGAGCCAATAACAGAGACAATTGGCTCATCCGTCCCCAATTAAGCAAGATCCCTGCCAATTTGCGTCTCATTTTTTATCGCTTTTAATTGTAGCTAAAAACGGCATGCGATGTTATTATTAATTTACAATCGACGGAAATAAAAAGGTTATCTGCTGCGCGTAGATGAGAGATTGCTTCGAAACTTTTATTCAGTCTCATTCATGAGTTCTAACTGGGGTCAGTCACCCGAAATCAACGATAATGATTAGTTGTAGGTACCTACAGAAGCATACACAGGTTTTTTTATTATAATCTCTATGGTTTTTTAAACCCGCGACTAAAAGAACCCATGAATTCAATTGATTAAGTTATCCGATATCGTTATCACAGGTTACCAGCGACTGTAACGCAAGCCAGTATAACAGTTAATCAGTTATTTTCCGTTAGCCAAGAATAACGTTATTTTTTTAGCTGTTGATGCAAACAATGAAGCGGCTTACGTCAACGGTGGAAGTGTCGTTGTAAGTTGTAAGAGTTACAGATTTCCGTTTAGCAAGTCTTGCTTGCTAGCTAGCTATCTAATAAAATGAAGGTAACAAGAAGGAATAATTAACGCATGTCGTTACATGGCGCAGCAGTACATTGTCTAGTAGAGATTCTTCGAGTATAATTAGGCCGGCATTATATTTATTAGAATATAATTATATAGTCGCGATAGGTAAAATATATTTCACCTCACAAGGTCAGAAAGGTTTTGTTCGAAATCTACTTGCAAAAGCGCTTTTTATCTGCTAGCGTGATTTACCTTTCTGCCACGGGAGTAGCGTGGTAGATATTTTGAACCCCAGCTCACTAGGCCGACCTATAAACTAACAAACAGACGATGTTCTTTCTCGACGCCACAATGCTGGGGCTACAACGTAGGAACACCTGTTGGTGAAGCCGTGGGATCGTATCTCCGCTACCTATATTTTGCGAGGCACTGCTCTTCCAGATCGAGTCTTGAATAAAAACCTTATATCTGATAACTTGTTTTATTTCTAAGTAGTACATTTAATATTAATTCACAATGAACGTCTACCATTTTCTATTCAGCCGACTGGCACAGATTACATCATATTAGGGATGGGGTCGCACCACTAGTGCTGTTCCAACACTCCTCCTCACTAGTATGGCGGCATCATCCTCATTGTAGCAAGCCCAGGTGACTCCGAAGCTCCTTCAACCTCGGGGCAGGAACTCCTTTTGTCAGGATATCAGCTTCCATCTTAGCAGTCTCGAGGTAGCCAATCTTAATAGTCCCTTGCTGCACACATTGCCTTATGAAGTGGTATTTAATTTCAATGTGCTTGGATTTTCCACTTATTATAGGGTTTTTACGCCATCATCGGACTCACAAAGGTAAGTAAACTCACAGTTTTCTTCCATTTCATAGTCTTTTGACCATAAAGGAGGCTTTATGTTTCTTTTAGAACGCTTGCTTGATTCTTGTATATTTTGCTCATTTTGCTGATCAAGGCTTAATGTTTCTGGACTTTCATACTGAATTTCATCAATATTTTCCTCATATTCGCTGAATGATTTCATTTTATCACTTTCATCATCATCACTCTGAAATGGCTGAAAAGAAGAGAGCTGAAAAGGTAATTTAGAATTAATTGTTATTGTCTCTTTGTTTTCTTTTTCTTTAATCATGTTTTCTTTTGTTTCAGGTGCTGATTGTTCCTGTTCACATAGGATTTCTTCGGGTTGAACATCACTTCTTTTCTGATAAAACATTTTGTCATCTAAGACTTTCACATCTCGACTTATAATTATGGTATTTTTGCTTGGTAAGTATATTCTGTAGGCTTTACTGTACTGAGCATATCCCATGAAAACACCCTCACTTGCTTTTGGTGAGAATTTTCCTTGCCTTTTATTTTTGTGTAGAATAAATGCCTTTGAGCCAAAAACATGCAAATGTTTTACAGATGGAGTACGATTAACCCACTTTATGTATGGAGTATCTCCTTTCAAGGCTTTTGCAGGGCATCTGTTTATCAGGTAATTTGCAGTATGTATTGCTTCAGCCCACAATTTTTCAGGTACATTTGATTCTATCATCATACACCTTGCTTTTTCTACCAATGTTCTATTTTTTCTTTCAGCAACACCATTTTGCTGCGGTGTGTATGGAGCTGTAAGTCGCCGTCGGATACCATGCTTTTTCAGGTAAGTATTAAAACTTTCATTAACATATTCCGATCCATTGTCTGTTTGAAGAAATTTTATCTTCTTGTTTGTGATGTTTTCAACTTCATTTTTAAATTCTATGAATTTATCCAATGCTTCTGATTTTTGTTTCATGAAATATATGAAGCAGTATTTACTAGAATCATCTATAAATGTGATGAAATATCGTGATCCTGCTATTGTCTCATCTTTTATAGGGCCGCAGACATCACTGTGGATCACCTCGAGAAGATCACTTGTTCTCATGCTATCATGTTCCGGGAAAGGTAAGCGTGACATTTTTCCTTTTATGCATGTTTCACAACTTTCCACATTTTCATTTTTGTTGAAATTTATTCCCTTTGCCAAATTGTTTGTCAACATATTTTTTAGATCATGTTCATTCAAGTGTGCTAATTTTTTGTGCCACTGTAATATATCACTTTGTTGCATTGAATTTGCTTGTTCACAGCTGTTCTTCATTTTTACATAATATAAACCATTTGTTTTTTCAGCTTGTAATACTGTTTTTTGATTTTCATCTTTGATAAATGCTTTATTTTTTGTAAATAATACAGTGTGATTATTTTCAGTAATGCGAGCAACGGACATCAAGTTTGTTGACAACTCCGGAACAAATAAAGCTTTATTTAAGGTTATATTTTCTGATTGCAACTTTATTTTTCCTGAACCTTTGATTTCAGTTGTATGTTGATCAGACGCTAACTTTAGTGATCCTTTTTGATGATCAATTTCAGTAAATATTTCCTTTTGTCCAGTCATGTGGGATGTACACCCACTGTCCAGACACCACATATCAGACTGTTTCTCTGGTGAAGCTGTATTTAAACATACATTAAAGTTTTTAGACTTCTCTGGTAATTTATTTTTATTTTTGTTAGACCAACATTTATCGGCTTTGTGACCTTTCTTATGGCAAATATTACACACAATAAATTTCTTTTTCTTTGTGTAATATGCCTCATTCTCCTGAGGGTTGTTAGTCGGACTATTTCTTCTTGCTTCACTTTCTTCAATAATTTTTACTTTCAGTTCTTCTGGTGATGGTAGTCTGTCTCTTGTTTCTATGGCAATCCTGAAATTTTCAAAGCTTGCTGGTAAGCTATATAGTAGCATTATACTCAGCAACTCTTCATTAATGTTAACATCCATGTTTTGTAGTTTGTCTACAATTTCAAATGTACTTGAGAGATGGTCGCGCACATCATCTTTTTCTGACATTCTTTTCAAAATTAACTTTTTTAGTAAGGTTGCTTTTCTCGCCGGACCTTTACTTTCATACGCATTTTTCAGCGTTTTCCAGATGTCTGCTGCTGTTTTGCAGCTTTTGACCTGTCGTAATTCTGTCGGTGAAATAAGTAGCAACAATTCCGAGCGCGCCATTAGCTCAAAATCCACGTGTTTCTGTTTTTCTTCACCGCCGTCCGGGGGTTTTATTTCGCCAGAAACATATTTCCACAGGCTGTTTTTGATGAGCACTGCCTGTGCCTGGATGCACCAAGTATCATAATTATTTTTATTAAGCAATTCGATTTGGTATGAGGCCGACATTTTTCTGCACGCCGGTCACAGGGCCACGTCGTAGAACCACGCTCTGCTACCATTTGTTGGTGAAGCCGTGGGATCGTATCTCCGCTACCTATATTTTGCGAGGCACTGCTCTTCCAGATCGAGTCTTGAATAAAAACCTTATATCTGATAACTTGTTTTATTTCTAAGTAGTACATTTAATATTAATTCACAATGAACGTCTACCATTTTCTATTCAGCCGACTGGCACAGATTACATCATATTAGGGATGGGGTCGCACCACTAGTGCTGTTCCAACAACACCCCGTAGGACGTTGTAAATTTAAATAATGCCTAATAAAAAAAATTACCTATAGATAATACTTTATTTGTAAGTTTTAACACAATCCCCCTTCATAAGAAGGCCCATGTTCAGCAGTGAATGTTTTCCGGCTGATTATGAAGAAGCCGCGGGCAAAGGCTAGTTTGAAATAAAACACCGCCAGTAACAATTCTTACATTAATTTATTGCAGACACACTGTCCCTCCGGTTACCCCGCCGAACAGAGTGATGACCCACCTGACGTTTGTTACAAAATATACCTAGATATTTACACGCAGTAGGCTAAGAACTTAAAATAAAATAAATAACCGAATTTCGTCTAATAACCGAGTACAGAGCGAATTACAGCTAACGTGGAGTGGCCCGGTGCTAGGCCGCGTGACTTGGTGCGTAAACCTCACTGCGTCCTTGTCTAAATATTGCAGTGTCAAGTTCGTGATAAAATTACATTAATGATTGAAGATATTAACACAGTAAAAGGAGAATAGTAGGTTAACTCAATAGAAACGGCCCGATTTCACTATGCATACCTATATCATGCACGCCCCATACAATCCCCGCTATAGCTTGTGGATCTCGGTATAGTTCGGTTGTCGCCAATCAGGCAGTTGCGCTCCGTGACAAGAAATGTATCACGAATCGCGCTCATTTGGTACCCTTAAGAGATCTGTGGGTACCCTACATTTTCGTATTAATTACTCTCGTAAACCTAAAACATCGAGATACTAACCTCAAGAGATGCAATAACGTGTTTGCACGAAATAAATTGCACCATTTTTGCCTAGACACAATGCGTTCTGATTGGCTAAGCCACCGCTTCCCCGTGCGCTGATACGCGGAGCGCTGATATAAGTTATAGCAAAATCAATACATTGTTGTTAGATCGGATAGAATTCATCTCTCGGGGTTAGAATATCGATGACCTAAAATACAACGCCTGACCCTTACAGATTGATTGGTATGCGTAACGGTATTATAAACCGATATTGTGCTCTGGAGTCTGGATGCTTTATCTTTGAAACTGAAAGAAACTGTTTTAGTTTTTCAACTTGTCACACCATGTCACGCGAACCCAGCGCAAGTGTGAACACTGAAACAGCTCGACATTTAAAACTTTAAAATGATTAATTGTACAAATTGTGTTACCACTGTTTACACACAATAAACTACTAAAACTGCATGATAAAAAGAATATAATACATAAATACAAAGAAATAAGCATAAAAGAGTACACTCATTTATTTAGGTACCCTCATTTATAGATTATCTTGGTCCTTTTATAAAACAAATAGAAAGTGACGTCAGACGGTTCACTCGAGTGAATGGTTCATTTTTCTTTCATTCCATGTTCACTTTTGTTTCATTTGTGTTCAGACTTGACACTTTGAGTGAAGGTGCAAAATGAGAGACGGAAATGAACCTTCTGATTCCACCAACTACCCCGTGAAACTAAGTTCCAGACATCTAGATTATTCCACAGAATTGACTTTAGTGATAATATATTATAGTTGTCTGGAAGAGGTCGCTAGGAGCGATGACACCACCCATTCTGACAGTTAGTTTTAATGATTTTAGTTATTAAATATTCTTTGCATTCTGTTGTTTCAATAAAGAGGTTATCTATCTATCCATACGGTTTTTCGCGGCACTTCATAGTAATGCTATGTCGCTGTTTCAGTTCCCAGCACGCTTGCGTTACACAAAGACAAAAAATAAACGTTCCGCGTTTAATACAATACGAGATCATTGTTTTATACGTGTACACAAAAATATATATAATTCGTATGAACACAGCTGGTGTGATTCAATAAAGGAATTGTCAACAAATATAGAGTAAGATGCATTGAAAGACCAAAGTGAATCTTTGGTTCAATCTCGATATAATTTATAACCCAGTGCCGAATCTTTAAACCAGGAATCTTATTGCAACAAATCAACATTTCCGTACACAACTTTGGACAAATGTAAATTTAAGGGCAGGATACTCCGCGCCGCTTTCTCTCTCGCGCATCTCAACATTTTTGAAGATAAACAATCCCATAACATAATTATGAAAAATCGCATTCGGTGAATTTGCTGACAATAAAATTACAAAAGTGTAACAAAAAGTACATTTTAATCCACTTAAGTTTTCAATCCTAAAAATGGGATTTTATGTTTTGCCCATTTTCATGTATGAAAACCTGATCGGATCAAAATGATATTTTTGCCGTACCTGTGTAATGTTATTGCCAGCAAATTAACCGAATGAGATTTTTCATAATTATATTAAGTGATTGTTTTATCTTCAAAAACGTGAAGATGTGCGAGCGAGAAAGCGGCGCGGAGTATCCTGCCCTTAACAGATCATGTTTTGATTAATATTCGTTGACAGGTAGGTGATAGTAAAGGAGAGACCGCACACGGTAAAATTCTACGACACAACGCATCGTGGAAATTTCCGATACGGTGTCGAGAGTTTTCTGGTACGATGCAGTATGCGATGAAATCTTTGCGTCGCATTGCGATGCGGCGTTACTTTTACGCAACGTTGTGCCCTCGCCTTAACTACTATTGAAATTACATTCAACATCTACACCAGTAGGTACTTATCACAGTTTAAGTACAATACGTCGGACTAGTTTATTTATTATTTCCTATATTACAACGGTAGAATAATTTGTGACACTGGGCTCTAATTAAAACATTGTTAACTTTTAAGAACGAGTCTTTTCGTGACCACGATCAATGCAACTTGATCGAAACGTCGAGGTAAATAAAAACCTGTGTTTTTATCGCGATTAAGTTCCGTTCTTAAAAGTAAACAACGTTTTCGAATCGCGAAAGTTTAAAAGTTCAAATAATAACATTCGATAGTAACAGAGAACCAACAATAAATAAACACCTTAGTAAAGCCTCGCTAAAGTTATTTGAAGGCTCTCATTGAGGTTAGAGGTTTTATTATACTTTTTGATACCGAGACGAGCGGATCGTTTACCCGATGGTAAGTCAGACCTTTGAAACAGCCTGCGCGGCACTGCATTGCGCTCGTTACCCTGATGTATTCTACATCATAATAAATATATAAAAAAACATAAGTAACATGTTTTTCTTGTGATGATTTCATATATAATAACCAAAGTGAGCCTTCAAATAAATTGAACGAATAAATTGAAGATGATACACTCATTGTATTTTTCAGTATTATATTTGTTGATATTTATTTATATAGGCACTTAATATTTATATTGCCAAAGTAATTTTGTTCTAAATTTAAATTTCTCTACCGGTTTTATTAAAATAGTGAATCTATGTCAAAATAATAAAGTGATAAAAAACAAATTTGTTATACATAACTTTTTTTCTAAACAAAAATAAATCGAAAATGTTTTAGTAAGTAAATGTTATAAAAAGAGGAAATAAATAAAGTCGAATCTAAATTATAATATTTACAAAACAAAGGTGTCGTAACTAAGTAAATAAAAAATACTTTTACAGTAAGTTTATAAAAAAAGCTAAGAATAGAATCCTCAGAAGAGAATAAATTGTCTAATTAAATAAAAATAATTATTATAGTTACTTAGGCTCATGCAAATTATTGCTTTGTTTATAGCGATTTAAAATATAAAAGTAATTATGTTTATAAGAACATAGTTATACCTTTTATATGCTTTTATGCTGTATTTGGTAACGAGACGAGCTGGTCGTTTGCCTGATGGTAGGCATAACGCCGGCCCATAACAATTGCAGTGCCACTCAGAACTTTGAAACACAAAGGCCTGCGCGGCACTGCAGTGCGCTCGTTACCCTGAGACATTAGGTATTAAGTCTCATAAGCCCAGTAATTTCACTGGCTACTCTGCTCATCAAACCGGAACACAGTAATGCTTGCACGTTACTGCTTGGCAGCTGACTTCACGTGCAAAGCGGTGGTAACAACCAAGACGGACACTCGCAGAAGAGTTAGTCCTACCACCTAGTAATGCCAGTAACAGGATTGTAACAGCTTAGATATAAAATTATATATGTTTAATATTATGTCGTGATGTATGTATATTTAATTTGTATATTCAACTCTAAGGACTACAGTTTACATCTTAGTTTGATTATGCATGAGCCTTTCATTGGAAGCATTTTGAGGAAAATTATTGATAACCATTATAATTATGTAAGCGGGGTACCTATCCGAAATGCCCTTCATTGAATTTGACTAATTTTAGGTAGAAATAAGATATTGCTACCTGTTACGACGAGCCGCACTGGCGAAGCGCCAAGACAAATTATTATGAATTTATAGCAACAATGTAAATTATACAAAATATTTTCTAGTGTTTAAAAAGTTTTAACTGTAATTTATCAGAGAAGCTTATCAATTCAGCAGGTAAATAAAATGCTGATATTTAAATATTTCCCAAACAAATCGAAATTGTGAATCAACAATTATGCACGGCATGCTGCGGTAATTTATATCTCCCTCTAACTTGTAATTATTGTACTATTTTTATATTCTTTTCAATTATCATTAACGTGATATTAATATTGTTAACAAGTTGGTGATATTTCTTTGCAAACATTGTACCCGAAGTTTGAAAAATAAATTTATGTAATCATGTAGTGGGCTAGAAAATTTGGACCCTATTTAAAAATACAACGGCACACAGAACCAACAGTTTCCGACACTACGATAGATATATTAAATTTCTATTGTTGTTAGTTAAATAGAATTCGCCGGTAGATTATTAACTTTCTCTACACCCCACCAATGCGACTTTTCGTAAGTGACTACACACTTATCAGTGTGCAAGTCCGCACACAAATAACCGTGTAGCCTGTATTAAATATTGATCACAACTGAGAAACGCTACCTAACTATAACAACCCCATATTCAGACACTCGTTCACGTATTTACAAATTAGTTAGAATTTGAAATTTAACTAGTATTTACACGACGCGGTTGTCACCGACGCCGAGTCGAAGAATAATGCCTCCCGCGGCAGACCGTGATAAGTCGCACTTGTAGAACACACACCTCAATGCCGCACACATTCAACCGTTCAGAAAATATCACCAAAAGGCATTATCGTTCAACGTAACGTATCACATATAGGCGAAAACAAGCTCGTTGGTGTCGAAATTCTTACCAGACCCAGGTATATAAGTAGACGTTATTAAGCCTAAGAACTGGTTCAGTAGGTAACGTTATAAACATCACTGATATGCACTAACACTAAGTTTTAATTTGCTTTTGAATATTTATAACTTTTAACTGTAACGGTGCCTAACAGAAGAATTAACTTTGGTATCTTTTGTTTATCCACGACCATCAATTTTGCAGTTGTTGTAAAAATAACAGAAATTGTGTTACAAAATTTTTGCAGCTGATGTTTACAACGCTAAGTACGTATGTGTCGTTACTATGCTTAGTAAAGTCATATTATAGGGTTCTGTCCCGATCGGAATAGCCTCGGCTTGCGTGATGCTTGCCGCGCGTGGCTGCGGCTCTGTGACCACGTGGCGCGTGGCGCACGCGTGGTGGATGCGTGGCGCTGGCTCGCGGCTACGCGAGCACATGACCGCGCGTGGCGGTCACCACGCTTGCGGTTATCACACCTTCGCGACCACGTGGCACGTGGCGCACGCGTGGTGCATGCGTGGCCGCCTTCGTGAGCACATGACCGCGCGTGGTGGTCACTACGCTTGCGGTTATCACGATTTTGTGAGCGCGTGGCGCGTGGCGGACGCGTGGCGCGGGCTCGCGGCTACGCCTCCGTGGCGACGGGCTCGCGCGCGTGGTGTATCCGCACGTGCTTGTTGTGGTTGGACTTGTTGCTGGACGTCTTGCCGCAGACGGTGCACGCGAAGGGCCGCGCGCCGCTGTGCACCTTCATGTGCTCGGCGAGGTAGTAGGAGCGGTGGAAGGCCTTGCCGCAGTCGGGCACGGCGCACACGTAGCGCTTGGCCGCCTCGTGCTCCCGCACGTGCCGCTGGCAGTTGTACTTGCGGATGAACTGACAGCCGCAGTAGTTGCACGTGTACGGCCGCACGGCCTTGTGCGCGTTCATATGCGCGACGAACTCCGAGCGGCGTATGAAGGCGCCCTTGCACTGCTGGCACTTGAACGGTTTGGCGGAGCGCGACATGTGAGTCCAGCGGTGCAGTTTCAGGTTCCACTTGGTTGTGAAGGCCTTGCTGCACACTACGCACGCGTACGGGCGCGCGCCTGTGTGCGTGGCCAAGTGCGCGCGCAGGTTGGCGCGGAGGTACACCTGCGGGGGAGGGGAGGGGGGAGTCAATACGGATGTTGCATGAAACACTAAATACATAATCACTGTCGTTATACAGGTTTAAGAACATCACATTAGCACAATAAAAATGAAATTCACAAAAAATATATAATTTTCACAAAGATGCATCTAAAAATTTTTGAGTCCTAAGTTTTTTTTATTTTAAACTAATTTTAAAGGAAAGCGCAGTAAAAATGTAAAATTAATGAACAGCAACACTGCGTTCGTAAAAATATCCAAAAAGAAGCAACTTTATAAAAGTATGGCGTCATCGTCACGTCATTTTAGATAGTTTTGACAAATAATAAGTTGTGTTGTCACATATCTAGAAAGAAATTTAAGGGCCAATCTTTCAATTGCAGCGTTAGTGGACTGATTGCTAGTGAACCGATAAATTTTATTGATCCGTTATGTGCTTGTCATTTTTTTTCGGGTCTTTCAATACGAATTTAACAGACCGTTAGCTACCTAAGGTTTATTTCTTTAGAATGGCAACAATTTATTTACGTCTGCCTTCACCATAAAGTTATTATAGCTCTGATGATTCAGAGAATTTACGACAAGTTTTTTTCTTGGCATTATATTGTTGGAATCCTTTTCTTATTTGCAATAAATACATATAGCCATCCTGTAGTCAAGCGAGCGAGGCAGCCCGGAACATATCTGGTTAAACGTCGTTTTTATGTCACTTCTACGTGTTGTTATTTGCATAGCGACCGCTTCTCCTTGGTTACTTGTTGTTTTTTTGAGTTTTTTCATTGGATTTAAAATATCGCTTTTTCTGTGGCGAACATACCACAGAAGCCAGGAAATAAAGAAAGAAGAATATCGCTTTTACCGTGAGGTTCAAAATGAGTGAAAAACTGAACGCAAAATTACCAAAACGAAAAGAAAAGGGCTGTAAATTTCCTCAATGAACAAAATAAGTTTCGTCCCATTTGCATTCTTCCCAATGATCAGTGCGATTCCGAACAATATATCATGGGGGCATGCGTTGCTGGTTGATATTTTGCAAGCGAGGCAAAACGCGCACTGGGCGCCAGTCACATCACTTCAGCTTCCACATATTATTTATAATGTTAGATTTTTATAAGTTTACAGTGTTTTGTATATAATTATATTTATACTTTTTTACAATTGTGTTTCTGTAAAACTTTTTTTCAAAATGAGGAGTGTTGATGTGGGGTCAGGCGTTGCAGGTTGATATTTAGCAAGCGAGGCAAAACGCGCTCTTGGCGCCAGTCGCACCACCACCCTGCAACCGCGTGCCCGGCAGCCCTCGCTTTTATGTTTACGTGTGTCGTAATAAATGAGCATTAATAAATGTGACTTCGGGCTTATGATTTCCTATCTAGTAGAGTGAGCACATACCTATAGGGACACATACCACCTAGCACCTACAACTAAAATATTCTGATCAGTGATCATCCTATTCCTCAATTATTATCCATTTAACTTCTATAGAAACTGTTATAACCTTACTAGCTTCTGCCAGCGATTTCACCCGCGTTCCCACAGGAACCGAGTATTATCCGGGATAAAAAATAGCCTATGTTACTCTCCGGTCCATAAACTATATATAAGTTTGTCAAAAATCACCTCGATCCGTTGCTTCGTTGCTGCATGAAAGAAGGACAAACAAACAAGCCAAAAAATTAACAAACAGACAAACACACTAGGATAAGGTAGTTTGGCTTTGACATGACGAGTTAGCGAGAGAATAACAACCTTATCTGGCCATAAAACAGTCCGATAAAGTTATACCTCCGCTACGTGTTTTATTCCTCCGTTAACTCGTAACTGTCACTTGAAAGATTCAAATTTCTTCTATCAGAGCAATAAATCTTAGTTGATTCTTTAACGCTAGACTAAGGACGTTATCTCACTCTTGAAAGATCCGCCCTAAGGCTAGTTAATTTTTTCTGGGAATAAAGTACCAAGCTCCATATAAATTTGGTACAAGTCCAAGTCCTTTAGATCTGTGAAACATGTTCCATCTCTTTCTCACGTTTCGTATTAGAAACATTTAGAGCGTAACTAAAATTAGGTTTAGGTACGAGACGACAGTGTCGATACTATGGTATGGCCACATCGTTGTCGATACAATGGTAGTATGGTTACTGTGGTATGCAGCCGACCTGCTTGCAGATGGGGCAGGCGACGTTGCCGGAGCCGCGCTCGTCGGCGGCGGCGCGGTACAGCTGGTTGTGGCGGCGGCGCCGGTGCCGCGCCAGCGAGGCGGCGTGCACGAACTTGTCGCCGCAGTGCGCGCAGGCGTGCGGCCGCGCCGCGTGCGTCTCGCGGTGCCACGCCAGCTTGGCGCGCGAGTGCAGCACCAGCCCGCACGCGCACACGTAGTCGCGCACCACCGCGCGCTTGTGGTAGTGGTGCCGGTTCCTGCAACCAGCCGAGCGGACCGCATTGAAATTACCGCTCTTGTGCGACTTATGTGCCCCTTCCCGGCCTGCCTAATTAGATCGCAAATGGCCTAAAGGCTAGTTGTTTCATCGAAGAAAAACAGGCACTACGGAAAAAGAGAGACAGTGCCAGAGCCCTCGGTTGGCATTCTGAAAATTTTGAAATAAATTACCAAAGAAAATTTCCGAAGACAATTACTGCGTGGTAATTTCCTAAAACTTATTCCAGGAAATACGTGTTTATAAAAATGCCTTACAAGAGTGTGAAAAAAATGTTTGTTATTTAAAATCTCCATTGCATGTCCAAGGTTCCTATGGAAGTGTTTTGTTTAGTTTTACATTTATGAGAATATTCTGAACGGCCAAAGTCAAAGTAAAATTTTTATAAAAAGGCTGTGTGCTGCACCACGTTGGAGTACCGCCGGAGAGTGTCTTCACACAGGGGGCACCAGGCGGCGCACGAGAGGGCGCGGGGGGAGCGGTACAGTACTGTTACCTGTGCTGCACCATGTTGGTGTACCGCCGGAAGGTGTCATCACACAGGGGGCACCAGGCGGCGCACGAGGGGGCGCGGGGGGAGCGGTACTGTACTGTTACCTGTGCTGCACCATGTTGGTGTACCGCCGGAAGGTGTCATCACACAGGGGGCACCAGGCGGCGCACGAGAGGGCACGGGGGGAGCGGTACAGTACTGTTACCTGTGCTGCACCATGTTGGTGTACCGCCGGAAGGTGTCATCACACAGGGGGCACCAGGCGGCGCACGAGGGGGCGCGGGGGGAGCGGTACTGTACTGTTACCTGTGCTGCACCATGTTGGTGTACCGCCGGAAGGTGTCATCACACAGGGGGCACCAGGCGGCGCACGAGAGGGCGCGGGGGGAGCGGTACAGTACTGTTAACTGTGCTGCACCATGTTGGTGTACCGCCGGAAGGTGTCATCACACAGGGGGCACCAGGCGGCGCACGAGGGGGCGCGGGGGGAGCGGTACAGTACTGTTACCTGTGCTGCAACATGTTGGAGTACCGCCGGAAGGTGTCATCACACAGGGGGCACCAGGCGGCGCACGAGGGGGCGCGGGGGGAGCGGTACAGTACTGTTACCTGTGCTGCACCATGTTGGAGTACCGCCGGAAGGTGTCATCACACAGGGGGCACCAGGCGGCGCACGAGGGGGCGCAGGGGGAGCGGTACAGTACTGTTACCTGTGCTGCACCATGTTGGAGTACCGCCGGAAGGTGTCATCACACAGGGGGCACCAGGCGGCGCACGAGGGGGCGCAGGGGGAGCGGTACAGTACTGTTACCTGTGCTGCACCATGTTGGAGTACCGCCGGAAGGTGTCATCACAGAGGGTGCACTTGACGGGCGCACGGCCGGTGTGAATATTGTGGTGTTCCGAAAGCTTTTGGCGCGTCATGAACCGCTTCTCGCAGATTTCACATCTGAAAAGATACATTATACCTATCAAAAATATCATCGGAAGTAAATAGGAGAGTGTAGGAGTGCACCAAAAATAGAGTACAAATATCTGGATTTATGTATAGTTAGTACAAAAATCAGGCGACGCAAAGGTATTTAAAAATTACATCTTCCAGTTGTTTTATAGAACTTATTAAAATCTAGCAGTCTCATGTGCCTGCATGCAGCCACTATGCGTTGCCCCAGTCTTATGCAGGTGTTAGGAAGATCGCACTGACCTGTGATTACACCTACCATTAGACGAAGGCCCAGCCTTGCCAGTAAAAGTCCTGCCTTGTCAAAAGTGACTACTTACTTGTAATTCTTGATGCCTAGATGGGTTTTGATGTGTAGTTTGAGGTTGGCGCGTCGGTAGAAGCATTTACCGCACTTGAGGCACTCCAGCGGGTGGATGCGCAGATGCGCGTTGAACTCTGCGTCCGACCCCTAATACACAACACGATCATTTTAGATATACAATAAACTATTAATTTATTATGCATCGAGGTGCTAACCCCTAGAGGTGCAGTGACGTTTGGTTTGCACGAAATAAATTCCACATAAATTCACCATTTTTGCCTAGACATAATGCGCTCTGATTGGCTAAACCACCGCCTCGCATCTATTTCCCGTGCGCTGATATTAATTATAACAAAACCAATACATTGTTGTGAGATCGGATGGTGCAGTATTTCATATCTAGGGGTTAGTATCTCGATGCGCGCATGTCTAGTACCAACTGTGACCCGCTGTGAGTATAAACATTTTCAAGTCCTCTTGCCCCGCGCTGGTAGTTCCCCGACTCACCAGGTCCACTTTACACGTGGGGCAGACGAAGTCCCGGCGCCGCCTCTTCGTTTCTCTCTTCAGTAAGCCACGCAGGGCGAGCTTTGGCTTATCTTCGATGGCATCGTACACTTGCAGGATGGTAGACGTGATCTTTTCTTTGGAATCTATAGATAGGAGGTTGGCTGGAATGTAACGTTTGTATAACGTTAAGGTTGAAGCTCAAATGTACAAGGTCTTCTGTGGTTGTTCAGAGTTTTAGAACTTTAGCAATGATGGGTAAGTCAAATCTATAGATATGATTTGTAGGTAGATGGGTTGAATCTTACTAACAGCCTGAGCTTTACACTTTAAACAAAGTGATTCAAATTCAAATCATTTATTTGCAAATAAAATAATTTTAGCAACTCTCGACGGCTCCGTAGCTAAGTTGATAGTACCCCTGCCTACAAAGCGAAGGGTCCCGGGTCCGATTCCCGGCCGGGGCAGATTTAGTGTAAGCATAAAGTTTGTTCTCGGGTCTTGGATGTTTGTGATGTGTATCTTTGTGTGTCCATGCCACCTGCGACACAGGGAATCCTAGTGCGGGGTTATGAGTGTAAGCGTTTATTTATTTATTATTTAACAACTACTCCTAACCCTTAAACTAGTAGCAACTTCACCGAATGCGATTTTTCATAATTATATTAAGTGATTGACTATCTTCAAAAAGGTTGAGATGCGCGAGCGAGATAGCGGCGCCTCGTATTCGGCCCCTTAAACTACCGTGCGTTTTAACTTTCAATGTCAACGAATCACAAGGTGATAAGGTATGGTGGTAGGAGAAAATTGATCAACATTATGTTGTTTCTATGTATCACGAATATATATATGTACTAGAACCTCTTTGAGGTGTTATTACTACACTAGCCCCATCTAGTGGCAGGATACGGACGAGTTTATTTTAAAGAGGCAATAGTATCGATTCTGTCATCTCATTCCTAAACCTAATTTTAGTTTCAAACTGTCTTTCTCAATGAGAACCTGAGAAAGACATAGAACATATTGACCTGTCAAATTAATCCACTGGCTTGTGTCTAGTGTTTTAACGGCAATCAATTTAGTGACGCCTAATTTTATCAAGGATGGAAGATATCTGACAGCTCTAGACTAAATTTAGATCTGTCAAACATCTTCCATCTCTTTCTCATATGAATGGGAAAGAGAGAGAGCGAAACTAAAATTAGGTTTAGATATGAAACGGCAGAATCGTCACCAGTGAATGGGAAATTAGCTTTGTAAGTATTTGCCAGTTCTTCTTCCGTATTATTCTAAAGTATTTTATAATACAAACAGACTGACTCACCCGCGCAAGACAAGCCGGTGTCCTCGATCTTTTCTTCCTTCTTAATAGCGGCGGCGCTAACCATCCGACTGTAGGACGAGCACGTGGGCAGTGAATGAGTCAACGCCTTGTGTGAGCGGAGGTCCTTCAGTGTGGGGACCTTCAACCCGCACTGCGAACAGGTGTATGTGCGCAACTTGGCATACGGCGGTGGCTCTTCTCTGAAAAATGGAAGTTAGATCAGCCCCCATGGAGTTACGTTATACATTATCAGCCTCTTACGCTCCCACTGCTGGGATTCCTGCCTTCTCTCAGAGAGAGAGGTATGGACCATAACCCACCACGCGGGCCCAGTGCGGCTTGGTGGATGTCACATGTCCTCGAATTGTGTGGTTATTGAACATGCGTGTGTTTCCCCACGATGTTTTCCTTCACCGTTTTAGAGCGAGTGTCAATAATCCGCACATAGCTTGATATAAGTCATTGGTGCGGGCCGAGTCGAGATTCGAACTATGGTGCGTCGGATTGAAAGTCGCACAAGTTCCCGCTCGGACACATCGTTCTGGATGCACTCGCACTCCCCAATGGAGTTACGGGTCAAATATTTGTGCACATAGAAAAATTAACGAAACTATGCACATTCTGAAAATTAATTAAGGTGCTTAGTTTCGATATCGTGTAGTTTGAACATTGTTTATTAATTTCCAGATTCAATATACTCACAAGCTGTCCCGTTTGTCAGTCACGTCGAGTTCGGACCCGTCTGAGACCCAGCTCTCGCGCGCCATCAGGTCGTAGGGCTCCGGCGGAGTCACCTCCGAGTACACCTGGGGAATATGAGTCAGCACTAAAAAAAGATAATCCTTTTGTTTTTCAACAATCGAGTATTAGAGACACGAATGCCTCGCTTATGATGTAGAGAAAAAATTGTGCAAAGTACAGCAAAGGCTTTCCTCTGATAGTCGAATAGTATCCGTTGAAATAGAACCCCGAATAAATGTTACTTATTAAAAATTTTGCTCACAGATTAAACATAGACAATTTTTTACAGTGTCCATTTTAATGTAACGTTCGCTACTGTGAGATCGGATTGTTCTGGTTTACCAGCCAGAAAACGTTTACCTACTGCTGAATAAAGGCCTCCCCCATGAAGGGGTTTTTGTCAAATACGCACGCTTGGCAGGCATCTTTTTGTTAGTGGTAGGACTAACTAACTATCTAACTGTTCTGCGAGTGTCCGTCTGGGTTGTTACCACCGCTTTGTGAGTGAAGTCTGCCGCCAAGCAGTAATGTCCAAGCATCACTGTGTTTCGGTTTGATGAGCAGAGTAGCCAGTGAAATTACTGGGCTTATGAGACTTAATACCTAATGTCTCAGGGTAACGAGCGCACTGCAGTGCCGCGCAGGTCTTTGTGTTTCAAAGTTCTGGGTGGCACTGCAATTGTTATGGGCCGGCGTTATGCTTACCATCAGGCAAACGACCAGCTCGTCTCGTTACAAAATAACATTAAAAAATAAAAAATAAAACTTGGTGAACCCAGTAGATTATGGTGGTGACCAAGGGGAACACTGCTACTCGTTCCCTGGATCCCTTTTACCCGTCTCATGCCCGTTTTCACCAACCGTAGGAGACGCCTAAATCGGATACTAAATATTTAGGAGCTGCCTAGGACAAAAAAACGTTTCATCAACATTTACGAGTGTCCTAACGGTTCATACTTAGGACTTTGCTTACATTAGGAGATACTTAGTTAGGCGTCGCCTTATTCGTCGTTGATGAAAACGGGCATTAGTCTCTCTCAAGCTTCCCAGCAATTAAGTTAACGAACTTGGACATTCCGATCAGTGGCAGGGACAGAAGCCACCAGAATAATTTTACGGCGTTCAAGACCCACTGCGCTTTCTGTAAGTTCGTTGTTTCACAGTAATGTACTGTAAATAAAAAATATACCATTGTTCGACTGTCGTCTCCGCACACGATTATTTATAGCATGCCTTGACTGAGTTTCTTACGAAGAATACAATAAAAAAAATACCTGAAGGCCTTTCACTTTATTGCTTACTAACTTGCGTATGCGGCTTCGGCCACGTTTTATATTATCTTTATAAATTGTAGTCTATGTATTATTCTGATGAAAGTTTTTTTATGCTGTATTTGGTAACGAGACGAGCTGGTCGTTTGCCTGATGGTAAGCATAACGACGGCCCATAACAATTGCAGTGCCACTCAGAACTTTGAAACACAAAGGCCTGCGCGGCACTGCAGTGCGCTCGATACCCTGACATTAGGTAGTAAGTCTCATAAGCCCAGTAATTTCACTGGCTACTTGGTCATCAAACCGGAACACAGTAATGCTTGCACATTACTGCTTGGCGGGAGACTTCACGAGCAAAGCGGTGGTAACAACCCAGACGGACACTCGAAGAAGAGTTAGTCCTACCACAAACGAAGTATAAGCTATAGTAGTATAGTAGCTATAGTATAAGCTGCTGGTGTAGTAGTTAGTGCTGTATTTTCATCAAAATCCGTTTAGTAGTTTTTGCGTGAAAGAATCACAAACATCCAGCCATCCGTCCTCACAAACTTTCGCGTTTTGTAATATTAATAGGAATTATAGGATAGAACGAGTAGAATATAATGTAAGGCGATTTAAGACATACAAACACAATAGCCATTCCATACTATTATAAACGGAAATGATGTGTTTGTTGGTGCTTGTTTGCATAGTGATAGTTTATGGGCTGGAGAGTAACATAGGCTAATGTTTATCCCGATAAAAAACACGGTTCTTGTAGGAATCTATACGCGGGTGAAACCGCGGGCAGCAGCCAGTATGTATAATTGTATACAATATAAACAAAAACTTCGGGAACGGAAGAGTTGTATTTTGCCATATCTCTAACGATCTTTAGTTCCGATGGAGGTCAGAAGCTAGTGAATTCATATTCTGAACTCTTCCCAGTTAAGATGAGAGTTGACACAAAGTTGAGACAGAAAAAAACCATAAAATAAAATGCATGTACCTACTTGCTGGTTCAGGCACCATATGCAGGTCAGCGTGTACTGTACTGGGCAAATATTTACAGTTTGCTTCCTGTTGTCAGTGTCCATGCTGGTTAAGCAGGACATAGATTTAAAACTCTTACCACAAAAAAATTAAATACCTTGTCTTAAGCATGCCTTAGTCACGTGTTTAAGAGCAACCACAAATCTTGGTTTTAAAAAGTTTCTAACTGTTGTCTAACAGATCTTAAACTCAATTCTATTGTAATATTTGTAATCTTTTTAGACATTTGTTAATGTTGGCTAGGCCATTATTTAATAAGTGTCTAACCATTGTCTAACTCACTTCTGTTGTGAAATTACTAATCATTATACTTGTGAAAATTCTTTTGAGATATTCAACTGTTAGACACTGTCCGTGTTCCACTTTAAGATGCCTGTTTAGCTAAACAGTGTCTAAAGATAAACATGTACAATGATTAGAAATGTCTCAACAAAATGGAGTTAGACAGTGGTTAGACACTACTTAAATCAATATTTGTGGTTGCTAATATTTTAAACACGCGACTAAGGCATGTTTAGCAGTTTAACACAGTTTAGCACAGGTTTATGGTTTAATGTTTTTGTGGGAAGACTCTGTGTATTCAAACTGGTATCTAAAAGTTGTTTTTTGTGGTAACACCATATATTTATGTAAATAAATAAACACATACCCCAGTCCAAGAGGAGTCCATATCACCGTTGCTCTCCTGTCCGCTAAGCTCTCCCCGAGGTGGCATGCGCTCATCTGCACATATGTTCAGAGGAGGCTCTCCCTCGCTTCGACTCTCACTTAAAACGTCAACTTTACTGTCTTTCTCACTAAAATCTCTCTCCACGTTCCCATCCTCCTTATCACCTTCCGTATAATCCATCCCACTGTCTGCAATCTTATAGCTCTCATGGATGAAATTTGGCAACACAAACTCATTTTCCTTCGTTGGTGGTTCCCCCCATATGCTACAGGAAAAGGGTTCTTTTGTGTTGTCTTTGAACACAGTGGGCCCTTTATCGTCGAAGGCTTCTACTCTATCTGGAGTAAAGTAGTCAGCGTAAATGTTATCCCCAAAGTAGTTCTCGTTCATCATGCTGACAAACTGCTTGGTTTTACCTGACCCTTCGAGATCTAGGAGCTCTCGATTGCTCGATTCCTCATCAAAGTCTGTGGGCGACATATTTCCGTAGCTGATTACTGGCCGCAGCGGATCCAGGGGCATTAGCCCGTCATGTCGACCTTCATTGCTAAACGCGCCCTCATTACTCGAGCTGATTTCTTCTTTCACTCGCACGACATCTGGCTCAGATTGGGAGTTCCCCGTCGATTGAGGCTTGACATCCTCTGAAAGATTTGCACCAAACCCCGACAACTCATCCTTCTCTTTAATCTCCTCTATAGAAACTGTCTTCAACATAGACTTCTGAATGTTTTCAGTCTTTTGAACTTGATTGCTAAAACTTATAGGCACTATACTCGTGGATGAGCACGGCATTGGCTCACTTTCCTGGCTACTGATATTGCTGTCAGTGTTCCCTTTCAAATTCTTTATTTGTAAAACCTTTTTACTCTTCCTCACAAAAATGTTATTCAGTCTTAGTGGAGTACTCCTAAATGGTTTTATTGGCAATTGAATTTTCTTTTCTTTGCTATCTACTTCTTTACGAATTCTCTTACTTTGCGGTTTGGGAGATATTAAGGTATGATCAGTTGAGTTGTCCCCATTCTCCGACAGCTCACTAATCGGTGATATGGAAGGCTTCTCATTACATATTAGATCTGGTACTGGACAGCTATCTCCAAACTCCATATCTAATTTATTATCTATACTACTGGTTCTACTAGAGGAGGAGTCTTTGTTTGAGGTAGGACTTGCAATCTTTTTCAGCTCACCAAATGAGAGAGAGCTACCACCTCTACTTGTAGAGGGCTCAGTGAAATCATGTGAAGATTTCTGCTGATGTTCTTTAATGTTGGACAACATTTTTTCTGTTACAAACCTTTCCGGGTAATCTTGGTCACTAGAGCCAGTCAGGTCCATCACAGTGTTTATCATATTTTTTTTGTGTTGTACTGGAACTTCAACTTTTATGTTGCTAAGAATTTTAAGACCTTTAGTAGTGCTTGGGGCTTCGCTTTGGATGGCATCAATTTTTTCAGTAATTGTTATATTCGGAGCCTCAGCTTTTGGTAGTGTAAAAGTAGAAACTGGTGTCTTATGAGAAGGTCGACACAATACTTTATTTGCAGTTTTATTACATGATCGAACAGGTGCCATAGGTATGATAGGAGTAACTTCAATAACTAGAGTTTTATTCTGATCACTCATGGTAGGTCTAGGTTTCTGTGCATTGCTTAAATGAGCACTTGCAGCAGGAAACATTTGAGGGGCACATTGTTTAGGTATTATTTGCTGCGGTGACTGGTACATACATGATGCATTGCCAAATTGATCTACCAGCATCACATTTTGATACATTGAGCTAGTTTGAGCGACATTTGTTACATTCTCGTGGCCTGTGAAAACTGCAGGTATACTGGGAATTAATGTCTTAGGATCAATACTCTGCACCATCTCCTGATAAAAGTACTGTGAGTTCTGAGTCACCACTGTTGTACCTGGAGTAAATGTACTAGAACTGAGCTGGTTGAAGTGATTTTGAACTAAAGGGGGAACAGTTTTGGAATCCATATGTATTTGCGAGGTAGGTATAGTACCAGCCATTATCATGCTGTTTTGAACATTCTTTTGAACAAAGGTGGGTGCTGAGGTTCCTACCATCACATGCAGGGGTTTCCCTCCTGATGCTAAATATGACAATCCACCCATATTGTTTTTAACTACATTCAACAGATTATTTGATTTTGGCATCACTTTTGCAGGATCATTTCTCTTTCTTGTTACATTAGTTATCACATTGGGCTGTAACTTAACACCAGCAGCACCAACCGTTGGCACATTATAAGGAAATGCATTATTAACATTCACTGCATTGTACTCAGCACTACGAGAATACTTAATCTCTCTCTCTTCTTGTTGTTCCGGGTAAAACATGTATTTCTGTTCAAAGTCTACAACTGGCGGTGGTGGGTAAGTTTGCTGTGTTTTATCAACTTTCATTAAAAGAGGAGGGTTTGAAAGGTTTGAGCTTGAATGATTTGAGTGCTGCGATAAACTGCTGACTGTAGTAGTTTCATATGATAGGTTATCTACCAGTCGGATATCTGGAGTGCAATTTCTGGAAACATTCGCTGATGAAACAGACCTTGCAGTCCTGCTTGGAGTTCTACTTGGGGTCCTGCTAGGGGCTCTACTAGATGTGCCACTGGGGGCCCTACTTGATGTTGCACTTGGAGTCCTGGCCCAGTAGCGTTCATGTTCCAAATTTCTATGAGCTCCATTCCAGCGTCCACTGTCCTCAGCAGCGGGGGTCTGAGATCTACTTCTGTACGACCTCTCAGAGTTAACAGGGGTGGATGTTCTACTACTTGCACAGCTAGTGTTTTTGTTTGCTATGCTGCACAGAGCTTTTATAACCTGGTCTTTGGGATGTGTATCCAGATGAGACTCCAAAGACATTCCATTGTGGAGGAAGAGTGTGCACACGGGGCACTGCACCAGCTGATCCATGTTCACGCCACAGTGCACGAGACGTCGTGAAACTGCCTCGACTGCCTTCCTCTCCGATTATATCGAAAAAGGCACGTTACGGAGACCGCACTCAGTCAGTAGTGCGCTTCTGAACAATGTCCGTGACGCGCATATTTACTATTCACACGAAAGCCTCTCGTTTGACCCACAACAATACATAATCTTCGTTGTAAGTCGCCTTCTTATCGATCTGTCGGACAAAACACTAAGTTTAAATATACTGTAATAGTATGCGACGTTGAATTCAGTAAACTTGTTCAACGTGCAAACAGAGGACAAAAGAAAACAAAACCCTCAGATAAAGGCCATTGAGACATAAAAAAGTCGAGCATTTATGTACAATGAAGAATGGAATGAATAAATACATAACCACGGTGGTTTTATAACGGGACTTACCAGTTCTTATGTTTGTTATGTATAGTCCATGGCATATTGAGAATCCTGCACAGTTATTTGTAATTATTTTAAGACTATTCTACTTCTAAAAATATTTCCAAATAGTCAGACATATTGCAGACGTCTCGTTCACAAAACTTTTGTGTTCCATTACACACGTCGATAATGATTTTCTGACTATAGTTTCTGTATATTTTTACTACACAACAAAACTGTATAGAACAATTCATGCGTAGAACGAATCTGCACAAATGTGGTTCCATAGATTAAATATGAAAATTATGAAAACTTCACTAATTTGTTGACAGCCAGTGGCCATGCAAGTACCAATATATTTTTTTTACTTTTTATATCCGTTCGTATAAGTTGTTATATACTGCGTACGTTGAATCTTCGACTACGAATCTACGATACCTTCAAAGGGTTGAATGGAGGACAAACCAACAAATGCTTTATGCAATGGGGCAGTCTAAAAGTGATTTTTTGTGGTAACATTTAATTGACCAATAGAGCGAATTTGTCATTGGGTGAATTTTCTTTCAAATTATGGCTTCGACATTTTTAAGCGAATAAAAAAAAAGACGTTACTGTCAATTTATCTTAACAATCAACGTCAACACTCAACAGCACTATCAACGTCAATCTAATTTATCATTATTCATTATCAATCACAATTATCAATCTTATTGGAAATTTTGGAATTTGGAACTGGAAATACCGAATTTGTAAATATAATAATTATTAATTGTTTTGTTGGTTCATGGTTGGATTATAGAAACCAAGAAAATAAAGCTTGCTAACCATCAAACATAATCATGTCGTTTAATTACGAAGAAATAAGCCATAGCGGTGAGTTTAAAATTTAACATCATCATTCATCATCAACATCAAGTCTTTTTATCCAGTAGTTACACGGAGCCTTACTTTATGCTTATGTAGTAAAGTAAACAACAATGACAGTTAACATAGTATTTAATATTTTTGTTCAGAGTTTTGACGCCGATATATTTTTGAGAAAAATAGTTCGTCCTATCTCTGTAAGTCCAAACCTACGATAACACGTGAACGCAAGTAGCCAAGACCCAAGTGCAAGTGAAGTCAAATTGACTGTAATGTGGAAAAGTAATCTATACATTTTACACAGTAATCCATAATTTATTTATTTCATCCTTAGACATTAAACATGGTCTTAGTCACATCACTTGGATACAAATTAAACATAATAAATACATTAAAAACCAAAAAATAATTGAAAGTAAAATGTCCATATGTCTACCTTTTCACCTCTAAAGTTAAGTATCTAAACTACTGTACCATTACCAGTTCAGTTTAAATTCAGAAAAGAGTTTTGACTTAGAAACTGAGAAAAAATATATAAGGTTAAAGATATAAGGACAGTTAGTACAGAATTAAATAACTAAAGTGTAGAAAATATTTTGCATATTGTAACTCTCTGAGGGCAACATTTATTGGTTAAACTAAGACTGCTAAGCTTTCTATCATATTTAATGTTTTCTGCATACTCTTAGTAATCAACTTTTTAAACCTCACACACCATACTACTATCATTATAGCTTACTATTATTGTTACAGAAGCAAAAGAGCTGCTTCGGCAATGGAGGGATAAAAATGAGAGGAGAAGTGAAGATATAATGGAGCTGTGGGCTACTGTGTTGAGCGAGGATCTTGATAAACTGGGAAATGAAAGTAAGTTGATACATAATGAAAAATTGCTATTTTTTGTTCATTCAGTTTTTCAAAGACAAATATTTTAGAATGTCTATTATTATACTAACAAACCAATACCAAAAAGTGTTAATTTTGTACTCTACAATGACATATTAATTTAATTATACAATGTGGCAAATATCTTGCACTATCCATCAGCACTAGCAGAGGTACATAGAATAATTTTCTACCCTAACACATCCATACCATTCACAGCTGAATAACATATTTGGTAACAAGATTGCATAGTGCACCACAGTTTAATACATTTTTAACTAGCACCCAGTGTTACCATACCATGCCATCCGCACTGGTGCATGGAATAATATTAGGTAACTCTAAGGCGAACCTCAGTACCCTGTAATGCAAACTCCAGCCTACCTCAACTCAGTGCTAATCAAGTCATGATGATGTTTCTTTTATCAACGTTCTAGTCTGCCTCTGCTTATTTTTAATCTTAGAGCAATCCAAACTTACATAATTGGCGGCAGAGGACCTACTACGGTTGAAGACACGAAAGTTGATTAAAATAACTATAACCCATAGACTCAAGTAGCACTGAGTTGAGGTAGGATGTAGTTTGCGTTATAAGGTATGGAGGCATGGAGTTTTGTTTCCATATGTCAAAACTGTATATAACTGTATATAACCTTAGTGACTTGTGGCACTCGCTGTGGTATAATGTTAATGGCTAGAAGTTATATTATGTTTATTAATTATTTCAGAACACCTTGTTTTGGAGCAAATAATATATGCAGCATTAGACTGCCACACATACCAGGTGGCCTATGTATGCATATCAATACTCTCAAAGGAGTTCCCGGGAAGCATGAGAGTGATGAGATACCAGGCTGCACTTTTGGAGGCAAAAGAGAAGTTGGTCTTATTGTGTTTTAATTTATGTGCTGTACTAGCTGTTACCCTATGCCCGTTGACTTCTCTGAGTTTGATCTCTGGAATCTGTTTGCCTCGAGGGCATATCATCTCGCTTTACAGCACTTTCCGGCAGATGCCGTATCGATTTGTGCAGCTTACGCCGCCACGAATTATCCACAATAGCGTATTTCACCCTTAATAGCTAATTGCTTCAACGATAGTTGTGTGAGATTGTGCTACATATTATGTGCAAAATTTAAAATCAATTGGTTCGTAAATAGATATTATAGATAGTAACAAATGGACAGACATTTTTATTTACAAATGAATGCTACTAGCATATAAACTATGGATTAATAGTGAAAGAGTTTTTCGTCCTGTGAAAACAATTTTTCAGTCTCAGTCTCAACTCCCTAAAGAGTCAGATATTGTTTTATTTCTCTTTACACCATCTATTACACCTCATTTTATAAGCCTATATGCACTAGTGGTCAGCGACAGATTAGAATTTTGTGGTGGTTTATTGCAAACAGTTTGAGAGCTTGCATTGCCGTGTATAGCCATAGGAGGCTATATAACAACATGTTTTAACCTAATGTCAGTCATGAATCACACTCTGGACTTTTATTTGGGGGTGCCCATTAATTACGTGAGGTGATTTATTATTATTGGCGATTATTGGACCCCCCTCGTTGGTGAGATTTGACGTGATTGCCGTACGCCGTAGCGTTCGTCGAGTCGCGTGTTTGGCTGGTCGGTGGCAGCGTTCACCATTCACAATCGGTCCAAATCCATCACTCCGCGCGGCGTGG
This sequence comes from Crocallis elinguaria, assembly GCA_907269065.1. NCBI lineage: Eukaryota > Metazoa > Arthropoda > Insecta > Lepidoptera > Geometridae > Crocallis > Crocallis elinguaria. Next base: position 19,730,424 of record OU026068.1, read on the forward strand.
AATGAGTGGAACGATGGTTCAATTTCGAGTACAGACGATCATTCCATTCCCGGCGCGCCATCGCTCCATTTCTCGGTCATTCTGCTTCTCATGTTTATTGTATGATCTTTCAGATATGATGAAGCACTAGAAGTGCTTGACAATATAATCAAAGCAGACGAGACAAATGCAGCAGCTCGCAAACGTCGTGTTGCGATTATGAAAGCACAGGGACAAACTACTGAAGCTATCAGAGAGCTCGTTGACTATCTAAAGAAGTAAGCTTTGGATTTTAATCTTTCTAAACTTAATGATGCACCCCCTATGCCATAGCTTCAAATATGTCGTTTAGACATTCTCGAACTTTTGAAATATTCTTTTCTTGATGTTTTTATATCTTGTTACCATTGTTAATTTCTCATAATGTAGGACTTAATCCAATAAGAGTACCGACCACGTGTCCATAGAATGTAGTTATAACGTTTTACAATAAAAAAAAGAAAGAGCATGTGCTGAAATGTTTGAAATAAAGTAGAATCTATACTAAGGCTTCTGGACTACTTGTGCCGAGATGATGCTGTTCAGTGCTAAGGTGACGTTATGTGACCTTTAAGCAGAAGAGTAGTTACATTATACATTACATTATCAGCCTCGTACGCTCCCACTGCTGGGATACCGGCCTTCTCTCAGAAAGAAAGGTATGTGCCATAATCCACCATGCGGGCCCAGTGCAGCTTGGTGGATGTCACATGTCCTCAAATTTTGTGGTTCTTGGACATGCCGGTTTCCTCACGATGTTTTCTTTTACCGTTTTAGAGTGAGTGTCAATAATCCGCACATAGCTTGAAATAAGTCATTGGTGCGGGCCGAGTCGAGATTCAAACTATGGTGCGTCGGATTGAAAGTCGCACAATTTCCCGCTCGGCCACACTCACTCGAAGAGTAGTTATAGGGACTCCAGTTGACTTCATTTTTTTTATGATGTCAATCAATTCGTTTTCTCATGAGAATCAAATGTCTATATCGAAAATACTAGAAATCGAACGCTTAAAACGTTAAAAATGAGTCAGTGTAGCGTATCTACCGAGCGCTAAAACGCCCCATGTAAATTTGACAGAACTTCTGACGTCACTTGGTCAACGCGGGCCGTAAAGCTGTACTAAAAACATGCATTTTGTTGATTTGGCCATGAAAAAAATGCGTTTAAGTACATAGTTGTCATATACTTTTTTATTCATTGCAATGTAAAGAATCTGATGGTATCACTTAGAGATTACTATTGGATGATAAAAAAATCGTTGCTTCGGGAAATTTTTAAATGCATTATCTTTGTGGAAATTATACATTTTTTGTGAATTTCATTTTTACTGTGGTAATGTGATGTTCTTAAACCTGTATAATGACAGTATTTTGTGTTTCATGCAACATCCCTATTGCAGGTTTATGTCGGATGTGGAGGCGTGGCAGGAGCTCTGCGAGCTGTACCTTCAGGCTCAGGAGTACGGGCGCGCCGCCTTCTGCGCAGAGGAGCTGATCCTGCACCAGCCGCACAACCACCTGCTGCACCAGCGCCTGGCGGACATCCGCTACACCATGGTAGACTCACGTGGTTTATTAATCGACTTAAAAAATAGGAGGTTCTCAATGTTTTTCGCTGATAATTGTCAACCGATTTAAATGATACTTGTTTCGAGAGTAACGTATACGTACGTACAGCAGTAACACGCTCCGCCCCTCACTTGAACACCCCCGCTGAATCCACGATAGGGTAGTTGACAGTAATAAAAATATTGGGAGATTTTGGTTTTTTAAAGTTTAAGGTCTAAAAATGTAACATAGGTATCCATTGTATTGATTAAAATAGGCAGGATTCATTTATATTTTTGAAAAATAAATTGTGAAATTGCAGCCATTAGTAATGAACATTGAACATCGATCAGAGCTCGTGACGTCAAAGTTTGCAATACAAAACAACTTCAGTTCGTATACTATGCTTAGCACCTCAAACCTCGACTACACAGATGTTGGTTTGTGCAAACTGTGACGTCATCCGAGACTCTATGATAGTTTGACGCGTTTTAGTCATGAAATATCAAAATGTTTATAAAAATGTAAAATAACCTATGATAATGTTAGTTTTTTATTGAAATTTTAATATTTTGTCTAAAATATCCCATAAGTCACAATATAAACCAGATTCTCAAAAATTGTCAACTACCCTATTGCGCAAGACTCGCACACCAGTTTTCACACAAGTCAATAAATTGGTTATGCCTACTGACAGGCCCGGAGTATGCTGTCAGTCATATGGTGTGCTAGTGACGCATCAACCTATAGATCGACAACACATCGATAGGTTGATGGCTTTTATCTTAATAAATATAAATGACGCGTCACTTTGTTTATCCGCGATGGACTCCTAAACTACTTAACCGATTTTAATCAAAATTGCACACCGTGTGCAGTTTGATCTAACTTAAAAGATAGGATAGTTTTTATATATACTTAACCCGTGCGAAGCTGGGGTGTGCAGCTAGTATACAATAAGTTTGAGCTTACGAAGGAATACATCGCACGTGGCAGACTATAGCATGCTGGTAAATCATTTCCGAGCGCGCGCTATCTACCAATCTTAAGTTCTTTCTCGCCTAGCATTTATTAGTTTGTGTGTTCCAGCAGCTGCGATGAGAGCTAGCCCTTATTTAACGTATTCACTACTTCCAATCATATCGCTAAATATAAAGTGAGATACTGGCTTGACCTCTAGAAAAACCTGTCATATATAAATTGAATTCCAGGGGGGAGTGGAGAACTTGGAGCTGGCTAAAACTTACTACTGTCAAGCGTTGAAACTCAATCCGGACAACATGCGTGCGCTGCTGGGGTTGTTCCTGGTAAGTTATAACTGTTAATACCCTTTGCGTTATTTAATTAAGAAGTTTATAGACTTTTTATATCGCACAAGTATATTTTGCGTTATTTTAATTCTTGATGTTTCGTAGACACTCGCTAGACAATGGGATCCCGACTCTTGAGTTAGACCTATTGAATCATTCGTATCGTACCATATTTTGTTTATTAAAATGTGTTTTCTCTAATCTGTACTGACTAGGTGCTTGACTATTTGTTACACAAATGTTGAATCAATTCCGACACAATTACAAATTAAATCTGGTAATTATCTACACACCCCTACTTCAAATATTGCTGCTTTATCGGCTAATCAGCTGTTTTATCAGACACCCGTTAGTTAGCTATTCGCCAAGCGTCGAGCTAATAAAGAATCTCTGTTTCGTACTTACCAAAGCCCAATGCATCTTCATGGTTGTCAATCTATTCAACTTCCAGACTACAAACAACCTGCTGAACCACTACAAGTCCAGTGGCAACGCGAACAAACGCAAAGAGGTGTGGAAACTCAGCCAGTGGGCGCAGACCCGCGCCTCCAGACGCCAATCAAGGGATGACAGCTCAGCCCCTCTCACACAAATGATGCTAACTCTGGCTATCTCAGATTAGGGTTGGTAATAATTTGTGTATCTCTGGCTATCTCATATTAAAATTGGTAACAACTTGTATGTTTCTGGCTATCTCAGATTAGGATTGGTAACAACTTGTGTAGCTCTGGCTATCTCAGATTAGGATTGGTAACAACTTGTGTATTCCTGGCTATATCAGATTAGGATTGGTAACAACTTGTTAACTCAAATTAGGATTGGTAACAACTTGTTTATCTCTGGCTATCTAAGATTAGGATTGGTAACAACTTGTGTATCTCTGGCTATTTCAGATTAAGATTGGTAACAACTTGTGTATTACCTATTTTTATCCATCAATTGATAAACCTACTATACACTCAGCCTTACTAATAAAGTTGAATACCTGTTGAATATTTACAAAGTGTTTTGTCTCTTTTGATTCAGTTTAAAATTGTCAGAGGACAACAAAGATAAAACATTGTGTAACTATACCACCGCTATACACTGTTTATTACTAAGACCCTATTTGTATGAAAACTTTGATGAATATTAAATAATGTCACTACTCTACATAGAGATGTGTGTGTTATGCGATTCAAAATTTAAGAGCATTGCCCTTGTCGGCAGAGTAGTCATACTTCAGGGAAGTATATTAAAGCCAGAGTTAGCCTTTATTGATAAATACAGTATAGGACAGAAGCGCCACTCCGAAGAAAAAGGTCGAGGCTTATAACTAGTACACGTTACAATCAATATCTAGCCACAGAACAGAGATAGCAGAAGGTACGCTTAATACTTGGCGAGCTAACCAGTCACGTGACGAGTAATTGACTTATAATATGTCCAATTATGAATAAATGATTATGAGCTTACGTCACCAGCATCAAGGAAAATATCAGACGCATTCAGAAGACTCCCTGTGAAACTGTTAAAGTGGCGTTTCTGGGGCCTGTTTCATAAAAAATATTAGACTAATATTATGAGTATTAGTCTCATATTTTGTATGGAGAAAAAAAAGCTCATAATATTAGACTAATATTTTTTATGAAACAGGCCCCTGGTCTGTTTATTTCTCCTAAAAACTCGATGTTACAGCAAGTATCTACCTACTTATAAGTGCAAAAGGAATGTTATTTAGTATAAAGTTATATTGTGTGGAAGGAATATTGTATTATTTGGTTATAATATATTATTCCAAGTTAACATTTTAATGGATAAGGTATTTATGTCTGTAATAAATAACTACTATTGACTTTATCGTTTTTTTTTTTTACATGAATGCCCAGAACAGGAACGTAATGTTTTCAGGATTCATGTATGTATGTATGTATGTATATATGACTGAAAATTATCACTAGAAACAGGATATTTACCATGTATATTATTTGATTTGAGTTTCCGATATTTCGGCGCTGTTGCAAACGCCATGATCACGGGAGAACTCCACGTGAGTTTCACCATAATGTTTAAATACAACAGATTTGTATTGAACAGATTTGGATATAATATGGGATTGGCAAGTTTGTTTCCATAGTTATTTTGTGTGTTTATAGAAACACAGACTTACACCTATACAGTATACTAAGCACAATAAGGTTGATATTATCAATAAAATTAAGAAACATAATATTATGTACTTACATCTTTATTAATATTTACCATTAATTTGTAACTATAGTATCACGTTATACCGTAAATCTTAGCTTTTATAGCCAGATTTGTCGCCTTCACCTCTGCTTTCTTATCTTTCCTCTCTTGGCGCGTCATCTCGCCCGCGAAGTATTTCTCCCTAGAACAAGCATTATTCAAATTTAGCTTGCTCAATGTACATCAATAAATAAATAATCTATCTAGGATTATCTACTGGTATTTAGACAACATCCAAACTGATGCGAGACATTTAGGAAACACAGTTCGCTTATTTAGGAAATAATCATATCAATAAATAAAAAACAAGAAAAAAAAACTAGAAAAAAAAACAAAAAAAAAACTAGTGTCAGGGGATTTTCTAGCGCTTGCCTGACTAGCTACAAGTGGCTACAGCACTCAAGTATAAAATCTATCGCTAAGCATTATCAGTGCGTTCCTGCAACTGCACTTCGAGTCTTGAGACCCAGTTATAGTTTAGATTTAGATATTTTAGGCTTGCGTTTCACTGCAATCTTGTTTTTAATACTATTTGATAACGAGACGAGTTAGTCGTTTGGAATGGAGGAACTTCATCATTGTCATAATTTTTGAAATATTTGTGTTGCTAGGTGTCATCCAATTTCTTTGATCAAATGTACATTGGACAAAGATATTTGACGAGTGGAATACCCTTAGCTATGCAGGTTAAATTAAAGTTAAAAGGTAGAAGAATACATTCTAAGAACCTTTAGCTGCACTCTCACCTAAAGCTATGCGTTCCTGCATTAGGGTCAACGGGCACGTGGGAGACTTCGTCGTGCACCTTCTCATAAGTGAGGAGCCTCCGCGCCGTCAGCTTCGACAGGACCTGCTCCGAGTTGGCGACCAGCTTCAGACTTGGGTGTGAGGGCAGCTGGTCTTCGCGGTACTCATCCCTGGAAATTTGGGTCTTCGGTGTTGAAATGATTTGATTGCACCATCTGATTCTTTACATTTGAATGAATTGAATTTTTGTTAGTGGGAGGACTAACTCTTCTGCGAGTGTCCGTCTGGGTTGTTACCACCGCTTTGCTCGTGAAGTCTGCCGCCAAGCAGTAGTGTGCAAGCATTACTGTGTTCCGGTTTGATGAGCAGAGTATCCAGTGAAATTACTGGGCTTATGAGACTTATACCTAATGTCTCAGGGTAACGAGCGCACTGCAGTGCCGCGCAGGCCTTTGTGTTTCAAAGTTCTGGGTGGCACTGCAATTGTTATGGGCCGGCGTTATGCTTACCATCAGGCAAACGACCAGCTAGTCTCGTCACCATATAACAAAAAAAAAAAGAATATAAAAAAATTATGACAACTTTGTACTTGAACGTAGTTTTTCACGACCAAATCAACAAAAGGCATGTTTTTAGTACAACTCTAATGGCGCGTTGAATATGTGACGTCACGCGTTACGCCGAATTTGTATGAGGAGTTTTAACGCTTAGACTTTGACTCTCATTTTTGACGTTTCGATTTCTAGTTTTATTCGATATAAACATTAGATTCTCATGAGAAAACGAATTGATTGACACCATAAAAAAAATTGAATCAGCATCCCTATTAAAATCAACTGCGATCACCAAGCGTGGTGTATTTATGCAAAATCCCTTCATGAGGTATCCGATGTTCAGCAGCGGACGTTTTCCACCTGATGATGATGATGCTGATTGATGATGACCTACCGAACCAATGGATACCAGCAGACCAGCCGCCTGCCCCGCTCCAAGTGGCGCGCCGCGAAGTTCAGCAGGTCGCCGTAGAGCTGCGCCAGCCCATACTCTACCTTGGATGGAACGTGGCTCGGCAGGTGTTCTTCGGCGAGGGTGTAGTTGTGCTTCTCGATACCTATCTTTTCTGTGGGCTCGCGAACACCGTATGGAGCTGGAAATGTAGAATGATTGTGATACTAAGAGTAACCCAGGTTACGTTGTCCAGCGTCGCGCGTTACGTTTGGTTAAATTCAGTATAGATCGAACTTAGGCCATTAGACATTCTTTATCGCGGAATTAAAACTATAAATTACCCACATTATATAATCTTACGTGTCAACTGACGGATTTCGTGTGGGCTTCGGAAAGAGAAACACGGAAAAAATAATGAAGAGACTCACGATCAGTAACAATAGCGTCGAACTTCAAGTCCTCCCTCCAATTCGGCAGCGAGAAATCGCTCACCACCACGTCGAGGTACCTGCTCTCGGAGCCGTACTGTCTCATATTGCTCTGTATGCTCTCCTCTTTAGTACGGACCTTTGAACAAAGGATAGCATAAGTACCTATCCTCATACTTGTGACTAGCTGTGCCCCGCGGCTTCGCTCACGTAGTAAGTCACTCCTTATAACATCAGCTGTCTGCCAGTGAAAGTCGCGTCAAAATCGGACCAGCCGTTTCGGACATTACCCGGAACAAACAGACAGACAGACAAAAATTGGGTTTTTGTTGTAGGTACAGTATATTTAGTAAAAAGCCGTTATTTTGACATTACAAACAGACACTTCAATTTTATTTATTTGTATGTATAAATACTCGTATACGGGGTATGTACCTATAACAAAACAACCATTTTTTAAATTTTTGTCTGTCTGTCTGTTTGTACCAGGTAATCTCCGAAACGGCTGGGCCGATTTTGACAGGACTTTCACTGGCAGATAGCTGATGTTATAAGGAGCAGGCTACTTTTATGTTAGAAAAAGAATTAGGATTCCGCGCAAAAAAATAAAAACTATGAAATCCAATATCTTCGCGCAGGTGAACCCGTGGGCAGCAGCTAGTAATATACATAAAATTAACACATCAATAAAATACCAGTTGATAGGGCCCTATCCCTCATCTGTCTGGGTGATACCCACTATAGGTACATTGCTTGTGCAGTCGCAAGTCTCAATTTTTTATTGTCAATAATATTGGAGGTAATGTCATGATATTAGTCAGGGAAAATTTGATACTTTCTTTTTTTTTGCGCTTAGAGCTAGTTATGCATGAAAAGCCTCCACTCTTGAAATACATACATTGTTACCTTTTGTCCAACTCGAGTGGGTCTTGTCCGTGCATGGAGCATCATGAAGTCAATATCAGAGCCCCATACATATGCTGAAATTAATAAATAAATCTCTATTACATACCCCTGACTAGGATTCATTGTGACTAAGAATCAGAAACTCTACACCAATGTCATAAGTCTAGTTTTAAATTACTCTTTAACTAGCATTTACCTGCAGCTTTACATGCATGGGTTCAACATAAAATGTATGCACTCAGGGATAACATAGCATCCAATTAGTGACAGAATTTTCAAAATTGTAGCAGTGCGTCCAGAGAGTGGCAAATGGTTACAAACTATCTGTACATACAGATAAATAAAATTGAAGTGTCTGTTTGTAATGTCAAAATAACAGCTTTTTACTAAATGCACATGAAAGTATATATGGTACCTACTCTACATGGTACACAGTCTCTACTCTATATGGTTTGTGAAACTAGCATGAACAGACATTGACAGAATTGTGATAAATAATCACAGAGGCCATAAATCAAAAAGTCAAGTAAACTTTTTTTAAAAAGAATTAGGGTTCCGCGCAAAATTAATTTAAAACCTATGATATCAAATATCTCCACGCGAGTGAAGCAGCATGCAGCAACTATAATAGTCTCTCAATAATATAAGTATATAAGATGACCTTAGACTTACCACCAAAATGTGCAGCAGGGACAAATAGAGAGCCTGACCCCACAAAAGGATCCAGCATTACATCTCCTTCTTTCACTTGCGCTTGATTGGCCATTATTATTGCGAGCTGCGCATCCATACTTGTATTGCCAATAAAGTGGCGCTTCTTAAGTGAATGGACTTGAATGAGGTCTCTTTGGCCATCTGCTACCTAAAGTGGATATTTTTTCTGATATATGGTTGATTTTTTACTAGAGTGATCCAATCCAAATAGGTTTGTCCAATTTGAGGTTAGTAGATTTGGTTTAAAAAGTAATGTTGTGTTAAGTTTTTGCCAAAACGAAACAAAACAAGTTTTCTTAGTTTGTATGAAAATTAAAAACCTTAAAAAATATTTTTTCTGAAACTATCGCCGCGCTTTGTGCTTTTGACTGCATGGATTCAAGGCTAGTTGTGAAAAAAAATTTAATGTGCAAGCTTATCAGGAAAATATTAAAGCTGAGCCATATTTTATACTACATTTCACAATTACAATTTGTACTAACCCATCTTCCAAAGAAAACATCATAAGGTTTATCAGGGACATTATTAGGATCCACTCCATAAAATTCCAAATATGTAAGTGTTATATCTGGATTCTTCAGCTTTATGCGACCTTTTAGCGGCAAATAACTAAATGTCTAAAGTAAAATTTGTAATTTAATTAATATATCATAAATACAAGAGGTTACAGAACTACAGGAACCTTATTTGTCTTTTAAACACACCTCAATTTTTTCAACTTTTTCTTTCATAGTGAAATGCTTACAGAATGTATCTACATCCACTTTGAAAGAAGTCTTTATAGAGCACCAGCTTTCTATTAATTCTTTTGGACATATGTGAAAGTCAGTGATTTCTGAATGATTTAGCGAGGAGGTTCTCATCTCCATCCATTTTCCAGTTTCATTATGTAATGAACTATTAAGATTTTTGTGAAGTTGGTCTACTGTCTTCGCTTTGGACCACAGTTCTATGCAGTTTTTAATCGATACTGATCTAGAGGCAATCCTTTTAACACAATCTTCCGAGGGTAATTCAACTATCCAATATGGCTTATCAATGCAAGGTGTCTCAATATATTTGATTGGAATATTTAATAGCGATAGGATACTCTGCATTTCCTGTAAAATTACGGGAAGATTATTAGTAAAAACAATATAAAATATAGTAATGATTGTAAACCAATTTCATAAACACTTACTGCGTGCCGAAAATCCAAATGCTCGTGAGCAAACCATAATAAATATCGACGCCACATTTTCGCATAATATATTTAATTGATGGATTAAAATAAATTAATCTAAAACATTACATAATATAACATCCAACGGTAACATCAACAATATAACCACAATTAATATAACCTCAACTTTCTATTGATTTGACACTGACAGTTGACAACTTGACACTTCTTCTTTCTTTTGACACTGAAAAAAGTTTTAAACGCTGCTTGACGTTTTTCTGCCAGTGTCAAAATGAGGCCAGTGTATTTTTTTTTAATTTATTTCTTGACCTGGATACATAGTCCTTAAGTCGCAATATTATATAGAAACAATTTTCAAGTCGAAGTGACGCTTCAGTAAAGCGGTGGATACTTTACTGAAGCTTCTATGGAGTTTTGGATAGAATACGAAAATACACGTTTTTCGCCTTTGTACTATTTGCCTTTCACTCATGCACGTTTACGAACACTTAATGGTTAATAATCCACCATTATTACACATTAACACTCGAAGAAACATAGGTTTTAGTAAATAACACAAAATCAACAACAGCACATTTTCGCATTCCCGCCAAAACTACTAATTGCCCGGTTACAAAATATGAAACATTGAAATATAATTATAGTAAAAAAGGTTTAGGAATAACAATTATTTATAAACGAATATTAATAGACTTAATAAAATTACACAAAACATATACAAATGGAGTAAAGACATATGAGAGAAGGAATTTAAAATTAAAAGGACGAGGCACAAACTACTAAGGGATACGGGACGAGGAAAAGAGTTCAACACAACACAGAGATACTTAACACGTCAAGCAGCGTTTAAACACAGATTAGTTTAAAAGCCATAATCTGAAGAACACAGCTGTGGAACACAGTGATAATTCCAAGGAATAGGGTACTTTATTGTATGTGAGAAAACATCTAAAAGTGTATAAATAAGATAATACTATTAATAAGTATTCGAAAAATGTTAGTTTCAGTTTATACAACGATAAAATAAATTTTATAATTCATTTTAAAGTTTTTTTTTTACTTGTTCTTTATGCGAAACGATAACCGCCATGATGAATTCCGACATGACGTCATCACGTTAGTGAACACTGAACAAACTTATTTCCTCTCAACGCCTGTTAATCTGCCTAGTAAAATCTATAGCCGTAGGGAATTGAGGTGCAAGATTAGAAAATGACGTCAGTGTCTCGTCTCTTCTCTTTCTTCACCCCCGCGGTTGCCGTCGCTCCCGCCTCTGCTCGGTGCCGACTGCCGGCGGCCATATTGTGATTTGTGTTTGTGTCGATGCGAAGTGTTTGCCACGTGTTTGCGTCGATTAATCATTTTAATCCACATAATATTCAGTAATAACGTGACTTGACTACAGCAAAACAAAATGTATCGTAAGGGTTGTGTTCCTAAGCGTGATAGCCAACGACAGGGCGTTAAATTACATACGATTTCTTGTGAAAACGGAACCAGAGGTTAAAATGTGTTAACTGTGAAAAAGCTTTTATTTATGGATTGAATGGACAGCGTCTAACAAAATATGTACTGTTTGTGTGCTATAAATACTATATCTAACATTGTTTAGTGACGTTATTATGTGTATTAAAAAAATACCGAGTCATTTGCTTGTTTCTTTTTTTCTTAACCCATGTCCATATTTATTTACTATTCTATAGTGTAGGAAGTAGGAACTAGCACAGAATAGATAATATTACAAATATAACTAGTAGGAAAATATCAAGGTACGATAAACATACCTATGAAAATATATACAAATATGTATATATAGCACGGCCTCAACTGTCATCTTCTAAAATTGCAACGATACATCGTCGATGTAGGTAACATGACCGTCTGATACGTAGTATGAAGTATCCCTTAGTAGTTTGTGCTCTCAATTCCTCTGGCGAGTTTGGTGGTAATGCATACCTATATAATTTGTGGTAAAGCACCTGCAGCGAGTAGTGACTTAATTTCACGTTTGCCTAATAGAAGAAAGCAGCTCTTTCACTAAGCAAAGCACAACTTCGTCGTTTACTATGATATGAAGTCTAGCGTTTTCGCTAATTTGCGCGCGGAAATTCAAAATGTAAAATTTAAATGCATTTTAATGGCATTTAACGATCGAATATAATTTTAGTTATAGATAAAAACGGTCTCGAGAGACTTACTTTATAGTCACCGTGGAAGGGATAATGGGCACTATCGTTGACTTCATATTTCTGATCATATTTTTTCTACGACGTATATTCTCGTTCTTTGAGAAAACAAGTTAGTGTCCGATGGAATGGAACTAAACATTTTAATATAAAAGTTAAATTTTCAATCAACAAACATAATTAATTTATTCTTCTGGTCCACCACAAACATACACTGTATTTCATATCTTTTTAAGGAAATAACTTCACTATGAGTCCCTTCTTTCGTCAACCATGTTACTCCTTTCATCTGCCATCCCATCATCAACAAAGTCTTGATATCTGTCGTGGAAGAAGTCCTGGTAGGCATCTTTGATTGCTCCAGAGCAGGCAACATAGTGGCCTCCGGAATGCTCAGCTACTACTGGCTTAATGAATAGGCTAATAAGCGACTCGCTCATTTCTGTAAAAACAAACGGTTTTTATTTTATTGACACCTTTATCATGTGCAACTAGAGTCTAGAGGTATTGCTTTAGTAAACTGTGGCACAAGAGGAGAGAGGGGCTGCAGAGTGCAAATAATGCCTCTAAATGAATTTAGATACTAAACTTCATAATAACAAGGTGTTATTTAATAACAGCTAATTAGCCGTGTTATTTTTTTATAACAGTAACACGAATATCAGGTATTGTCCTGTTATAACTCATCTCTAAATACTAGCATTCTGCGGAGTGCGGGCTACGGCGAGTGAAATTTATGAGTTGATGACTGCATTAGAGTGAGACGTCACGTAGTCTCACAGAATAGATAATAGTACACATATAGTCTGTAGAATTCGCTATTTTCGCTAAACTGTCTCTCACTGACGTACTTCATGTATGTAATTCATGTTGTTTTTCTTGGAAATCTTGAAAAATTAACATCAAAAACTTTGCTTGAAAATTATTTAAAAACGACGCTTTTTCTCATAAAAAGCCATTAGCTTATGTTTTAGGGCCTCATTACTCATCGATTAAAGCCAAAATCACCAAGGAATTCGTGCCGCAGGATACTAAGCTTTTTTTTTTTTTGGTGTCCCGGGGAAAACCTCCTTTGCGAGCTTACCCCTCCGTGCCCCGGGGGGGGGGGCGACGGAGAGAGTGTGGGACTCACGCTCGTCCGCTGCGCAGCGTCCTACCCACTAAAAAACCACCGGGACGTTATACGGCTCAGCCTTTGGACGGGGTCGCGGTTCCGCTTTCGCACTCCGCACAGGACCCCGTCAGTCGTCGTCCGCCCCCCAGGGCGGACCCGCCTCGCGAAGAGCTCTGCTCCCCCGCTCAGCCCAGGCAGTGCGCCCACGCAAGCGCACCGCCCCCGCCTCGGGAGAGGATACTAAGCCTACCCCAACTAGATGCTGCCAAATGCCTAACCCTAACTCTATGTATCTGTCTACATATCTTGCTAAAATAAGACTGCTGTGAAATAAATTCTCACCTTTAGGTATAATAGAATCACTCTCGCCATAAACATGCAACGATGGCAATGTGATATCCTCATCATAGAAACCTTTGTGTACTAGACTGCCTGACTTAAATCCGGAAGCTAGTATAGCAAATTTGAATGTGTATGGTAAGTCTGAAATAAGAAGTACATAAATTACAATTTTATAACTTTAGACTGTCTTTAGTTACCTGTTTCCTTATTCTATAGGCTCACTTTTAGAGCTACTTAAAAGATATGATTAATTTTTCGTTACTAGCTAAAGCCAGTTTTGGATGATCAAAACTGAAAAGAGGCCCGTTTTCAGATCTACAGGCTGACAATGATGATGAAGTCTAGTTAATTATAACAAAGAAAGAGGTATGCCAGGTTGCCAGCCTCGAGTGAAAACATGACTAATCTGAGATAAATTGAAAATTTTAAGGAATAGTAGGTATATAAGTATGTAATGAATTATACATATTAAATCAATATTGTTACTACTCTCCACTACAAAATGGGCTATACATAATATAGAAATACTTAGTTGAACACTCTCAGATTGGAACTAGCCATTTATTATGTCTTTCATCTAGCCTGGAGGGCTAACATGCACGCCACGACAAAATTCTGTCGACTGTTTTGTCTCACTCTCTCTCGCGAATATGAGACAAATGCACAACATAAGCATCGAGAAAATTTTGTCACGGTGCGCATGTTAGCCCTACTGGTCTTGAGATATGTACAGTTACTTACATCCTTTCTGCTGCATAGCTGCTAACAGCCCTACGAGGCATGCTCCCTGAGAGAAGCCCATAAAGCCATCAAATGGACCATATTCCTTTACCACCTTCTCAACCAACTTTAAGGTGTCTTCAAATCCAAGTGCTGGTCCTCCCAGGCACTTGCCACTAAATGTATTGTCCTCTGCATTGAACCACCAAGATCTTGCATCTGTAAGCAACATGAGCCTACCTAATTTTATAGTCAGAAAAATGTAGTAGCTACTACATAAAACATATGGGTTATGTAGATGGAGCAATAAGTGTGAATATGAAATGTCATCAGGATGATAGGTTAAGCCTTTGGAATACCGGCCTACCTTTATGTCAAACTAGCTTCTGCCTGCGGTTATCACCCTCATTCCCACAGGAATCATGCATTTTTCCAGGATAAAAAGTAGCCTATCTGTTGCCGCCCGCGCACCTATACTAAATGTAATTTTACCCAATCCGAAGGAAGCGTCTATTTCAGAGGTAGCCTATGACGAGCGCCCTCGTCATATCACATAGACCAATGGATAATGGCGGCATATTTTGAACTGGCCAATGAAGGACGCCGCACATCACACTATAATCAAGCTCGCCCCTCCGCCGAAGACGCCGCGTTCTCAAGAGAATTTAACAGCTCCGCCACTTGCCCTTCAGACCTGACCGAAACCACTCGTATAACTATCTAATAAATAAACTGTAAAACTCTTGTAAAAAAGTAATAAAACTAACATGGTAATTTTTGTTTCTATAATTTCCTAAACAAAAAGTTTTTTGGCGACCGTGACAGGACCGAACAGGAAGAAAAAGGGTTTTTTGGGGTTTTTTCTCCAGAATTCACACGAACGAGACCGACGCAGGCGCCTGTCGACCGGTGCTGCGGTGAAGGTGCCCTTCTACAAGGTCACGAGTGACCGCAAGGTGCAGCAGCCGTGCCGCCGCCGACGACGCCGCTGCTGCGCAAATACGCCGCCGGGTGCCAACCGCCCCGCTCTGGTGCGGCGCGAAGCGCGCCGAAACGCCACATGGCGCTGCCCACGCGTGGGAATCGCTTGCCCCATCAATCATCTGCTTGACCTGCCTACATGAGAGTGAGCCCGTTCCTTTCTTTCCTTTTTGTTCCACTTTTATCTGTGTACTTGCCTAAGTTAACTATCCCTAATGTCGATGAGCTTGCTATTTTGAGTACATAGGTTAACTACTTTGCCAAATTTCAAATCTAATTTAATTT
The DNA here is from genome assembly GCA_907269065.1 of Crocallis elinguaria. Lineage (NCBI taxonomy): Eukaryota > Metazoa > Arthropoda > Insecta > Lepidoptera > Geometridae > Crocallis > Crocallis elinguaria. The sequence goes on from OU026068.1 coordinate 19,746,083, forward strand.
ATAGTTTAAAATCCCAATATCTAATCTATTTTTCAACAAATACCTACGTAATTTTCTTGTGCTTTAATGGCCACTAATTTAATTGTTTTCTGCCTAAATATCATTCAATAAATCTAATCATCATCATCATCATCATCATCATCGTTTCATCTAATATTTGCAAAGAAATATTTTACTATAAATAATCCCCTAGCTTTTGCTTAGTAAATTGTACAATTTTATTTAACCGTAATTTGTTTTCTCGGTGCAACGGCGCGGTGCCACGTGCCGGCCGGCCCCGCTGCTTCGCGCCACGCGCCATCTTGTCTTCGCGCGCTTGTGCCTACGCCGCGGCGGCTTCGCTGACTCACCTGCCTCGCTGCTCTGCACCGGACTACGAAACGAGGAGCGTAACGTACCTTTTCTTTTGTTCACTTACTATTTATTTTAGTAGGAACATTAGTGATTTCTCATAACTTGTTCGCGATGACTTCGACTACGGAATCTGACGTAAAGCTTAAAGATTTAATTTCTAAACGCGGATATATTAAAGGCCGCGTCACCAAGTTTAAAACATATTTAGATTCTGTCTTGTTATTAGAAACCTTTTCTCCGGTCGAACTCAGCAAGCTCGCGATTAAGTTATCGAGAATAGAAACATTATTCATTGAATTTGACGAGCTGCAGAACAAAATAGAAATACTAAATGAATCCAATCAATCAAATGAAATAACTACACGTGATCTAATTGAACAAGAGTTTGATAATTGCATTGCCATTGCTCAAAATATTATTCTGTCGAACAGCGCTTCTACTAAACAGGAGGACAAACCGGTTTCTAGTTGTTCGCATTCACATGATTGCAATCATGATCGTGCACCTTTAGGTTTCAAGTTGCCCGTCATTAACATTCCTAAGTTTGACGGTGCTTATCATAAATGGATCGAGTTTCGCGAAACCTATTCTTCCTTAATTCACAATAATTCAAAAATAAGGGAAGTGCACAAATTTCACTATCTTTGTTCCTATTTAGAGGGCGAAGCAGCGCGTGTTCTTAGCAATCTAGAAGTTTCTGACAGAAATTATCTTGAGGCATGGTCTCTTCTCTGCAGCCGTTACGATAACAAAAGACAACTGATAAATAATCATTTAAAATCATTGTTTAATATAGAATCTTTTCGAGAAACTGACAAATCGCTTAGATTTATTATTGATCATGTCAATAAAAACTTAAGAGCTCTCAGCTCACTGGGATTACCTACAGAAACGTGGGACGTCCTCATTATCCATATACTAACAGCCAAGTTAGACAATAGCACTATGTTTAAATGGGAAGAGCATAGAACTACGTTATCCGAGATACCTTCACTAGATGACTTCTTCTCATTTCTTAAAGGCCGTGCCGACGTTCTCGAAACTATTAGTCATAATAGGTCTGCCAGGTTTGACAATAACAAGCAAGCGCAATCTCAATTTAGAGCACAATCTAAGACGTTTGTCACAACGTCCGAGGAAAGCATTCCTCTCAGCTCTAAACCTAATAATGAGTGCTGCGTATGTAAGGGTGGTCACCGTATCTACGAATGCGCGTCATTCAAGTCTAAAAATCCAGAAAATAGAATTTCAACTGTAAACTCGCTCAAATTGTGTCACAATTGCCTAAGGCCTGGTCACCAGGCCCAAGCGTGCAAGTTACCGGGTACTTGCCGCGTATGTAAACAGAGACATAACTCTCTTTTGCATATCTCACAGCCTAAGCCTACTTCTAGCACTTCCATTGCGATGTCTGCCGTGTCATCGCAGGAAGTTCTTCTTTGCACCGCCAAGGTGCGCCTATCTAATCCCCAAACTAAAGAGACAGTCACTGTCAAAGCAATTCTAGATAGCGGGAGTCAAAGTTCCTTTATAACCGAAGATATAAAACAAAGGCTAAACTTAACTCCTCAGCCCTCGAATGTAAATGTTTTCGCCATAGGAAACAACAATCTGAACTTGAGCCCTGAACGTTGTGCGGTTCAACTAAATTCAAATACCTCAACGTTCTGTGCCACTATGTACTGTTTAGTTCTAAAAACAATATCAAGCCAACTGCCTAAAGTACCTATTGACATTAGTCACCTAAACTTGGCTAACTTTGAGTTAGCCGACCCTAGCTTTAATGAACCTTCACAAGTTGACATGCTTATCGGTGCTGACTTATTTTGGGACCTCCTAGGTAACAAACAAGAATCCCTAGGTCTCAACAATCCAAGTCTTCGCAGTTCTAAGCTAGGATGGCTCATTTCCGGCCCTATGCCTAAAATCCAAAACCAAAAACCTTCATGCAAGCCTAATATTATTTGCAACTTTGTCCAAGATTCAGAAAACAATTTTCAACTAGAAAACCAGTTATCTAAGTTCTGGGAATTAGAAAATATTCCAAATGTTCAACCCTACACAGAAGAGGAAAGGCTTTGTGAACTTCACTATCTTTCTAATACCAGCAGAGAGCCTGATGGTCGCTTTTGTGTAGGACTACCTCTAAAAGACGATCCTAATTGTCTAGGTGATTCTTACTATACCGCTAAAAACGGTTCTTGAGTCTAGAATCTAGATTTAGAAAAAATCCAGAACTTAAATCACTATATTCTCAGTTCATTCACGAATATGCTGCTCTGGACCATCTGTCCGAGTCAGAGGAACAAAAACCTAGCAACTCCTACTTTCTGCCTCACCACCCTGTCATGCGGGAAAAGAGTGAGTCAACTCAACTCAGAGTAGTCTTCAACGCCTCAGAGCCAAGCCAATCTGGGCTATCAGTCAATAACCTTCAAATGGTAGGTCCCACGATTCAGGATTCTCTCTATAATATCCTATTACGTTTTCGTCAATATCGATACGTATTGTCAGCTGATATAGAAAAAATGTACCGACAAATTTTAATACGGGAGTCCGATCGCAATTTACAACTTATACTTTGGCGAGACAATGAAAACGAGCCAATTCAAACATTGAAATTAAAAACTGTTACTTATGGTTTTGCTAGTTCTAGCTTTCTTAGTACAAGATGCATCTGGCAACTCGGCGAAGAGTGCCACGATGCTACAATTAAAAATATAATAAAGTCCGACTTCTATTGTGATGATTTGTTGACAGGGGCTAATACAGTTGACGAGTTGAAATATATTCAAACTAATGTATCGTCAGAATTAGCCAAGGGATGTTTTAATCTCAGAAAATATAGATCTAACTTACCTGAACTTTTATTATCTGACACACTCAATTCAAACGGGTCAGATTTGTTCGTAAGCAATGCCACCAGCACTTTAGGTATCGGTTGGACGCCCTCGACTGACGAGATTTTCTTCCCTATCAATTTCGAGCCAAATATGACTGTAACTAAAAGAAGTATTTTGTCAACAACTTTTAAGATTTTTGATCCACTTGGTCTATTATCTCTATGTACTATAAAGCCAAAAATTTTACTTCAAAAACTATGTGCGTTATATGCTTATATTTTTCGGTTCATGTTTAATTGCAAAACTCCAAACAATAAACAATCAGGCCCACTACAAGTGTATGAGCTTGAAAAAGCGCTAATAGCTCTCATTAAAATTGCTCAGCTTGAGTCATTTCCAAGCGAAATAAAAGTTTTGCAATCAAACAAACCGCTCAAGGCTAAAAATCCACTAAGTTCTTTAAATCCATTTTTTAAAGAAGGAATACTTCTTGTCGGTGGAAGACTGAATAAGTCTAACTACCCCTACGAAAAGAAACACCCTATGTTGCTAAAATCAAATCACTACTTAACTAAATTGATTTTTGAAAATGAGCACACTCTTCTTCTCCACGCTGGTCCCCAGCACATCCTCGCTTCTGTTCGAGAACGGTTCTGGCCTATAGGAGGTAGAAAGTTAGCTAGAGAAGTCTTCAAGAATTGTTTTACTTGTCAACGATTTAAAGGAAAAACTTTGTCAAACATAATGGGTGATTTACCTAAAGAACGAGTTGAAGCCGACTTCCCATTTAATACAGTCTCGACTGACTTTGCTGGCCCGTTCTTGATTACTGATCGCAAGGGACGAGGATGTAAGATAACCAAATGCTATCTATGTATCTTCATATGTTTTAGATATAAGTGCCTGCATCTAGAAGTAGTAAGCGCCCTTACTAAAGATGCATTTTTGCTAACCTTAAAAAGATTTATTTCTCGTAGAGGACTGCCTAGTAAAATATATTGTGACAACGGCGGAAACTATGTAGCTGCCGCTAAAGAAATAACTAATTTTTTTAAATCAAATAGTGATTCTATTTGTGATTTTGCTGCTCGTCGGGGCATTGAATTTTGTTTCTCCCCTGCGTACGCTCCTCATTTCAATGGTCTGGCAGAGGCCGGCGTGAAGTCAGCAAAATCTTTATTATACAAAAATCTAAGTCAGGCTCATATGACATTTGAGGAATTAACCTCTGTATTTACACAAATAGAAGCTATCCTCAATAGCCGCCCCCTTTGTCCCCTCAGTCCGTCACCTCACGATTTTCAAGCCCTCACCCCCGCTCACTTTCTAATCGGTAGATCAATGACAGCGCTGCCTACTACGAGCTTCGTGGACATCAACACGCATCACTTGAACCGATTCCAGCGCATCGATCAAATCAAACAGCACTTCTGGAAAAGATGGACCGCTGAGTACATAAGCGAGCTTCAACAAAGGACTAAGTGGCGCGTCAAATGCAGAGAGCTGAAACTCGATGACCTTGTTCTTATCAAGGAAGACAATACCCCACCCTTACGGTGGCGGCTAGGTCGAGTCAGCCGACTATTTCCTGGCACCGATAACGTTCCTCGAGTCTGTGACGTGACGACAGCTACTGGCGTGGTTCGGCGGGCCATCAACCGCCTATGTCTACTTCCTACAAGCCATGATGGCAACAATAATTGAAAGCTAAACCTAACCTTTCAATGCCGGGAGTATGTTGCCGCCCGCGCACCTATACTAAATGTAATTTTACCCAATCCGAAGGAAGCGTCTATTTCAGAGGTAGCCTATGACGAGCGCCCTCGTCATATCACATAGACCAATGGATAATGGCGGCATATTTTGAACTGGCCAATGAAGGACGCCGCACATCACACTATAATCAAGCTCGCCCCTCCGCCGAAGACGCCGCGTTCTCAAGAGAATTTAACAGCTCCGCCACTTGCCCTTCAGACCTGACCGAAACCACTCGTATAACTATCTAATAAATAAACTGTAAAACTCTTGTAAAAAAGTAATAAAACTAACATGGTAATTTTTGTTTCTATAATTTCCTAAACACTATGTTACTCTTCAGTCAATAAACTATATCTATGCCAATAATCACATTAACCCATTGCTCTGTTACTGTTTGAAAGAAGGACAAATCAACAAATACACTTTGGCATTTATAATATTATAACGTAGGAAGTAGGACTAGCATTCACCCATGGCTTCGCCCACATTGGTATTTATCTTTATAGCCTATGTGTTATTCTAGAACATCAACTATCTACTTTACAAATTTCATCAAAATCGGTTTAATAGTTACGGAGATACAAACATTCACACACAAACTTTCGCATCTGTAATATTAAATATAAAGGATAGGATTACATTAGGGACTAGGGTGGCAATTATTCTCTCATAATTATTACCGTACACTGACCTCACTTTGTCACCGGCAGAAAAACATCAAGCAGTGTATAAAAGCCACATCTGAAGAAGAAGAACTGGAAATTGCTTTGAATATTGGCTAATCAGTGACAAGTGAGAATTAAACAAATAACAATGGAATACATCAATGGAAATCTAGTTTCATTTTCCCTTCTTTCTTTCATCAATTACAAACAAAATTAGAATTTAAAACCATAAGAATTAGGCTCAAACTCCCGCGGAATCATAGGACTTGACATCCAGTCTTTGCATGTAATGCCATGCAGAACATATTTTTGGTAGGATGCGATATAGGCTATAGCAATGGCAGTAAGATAAAGGTTAAAAAGAGGATTCTTAAATGTACTATTCAGTACAATTTTTTAAGCATTTTAAGTAAACCTTAAAAACAAATTAAGAGACTAGGTACTAATAATTTTAGAATTTGGATTCTTTGATGTATGTTTGTTTTTTTTGTTTGTTTATACTGTAACAGCCACCTACACAACTCACCAATGTTAACATGAATTACCTTCATCAGACGATCCATCTTCACTAACAACTTTGTGAGGTGCTGATAAGAAAGTCAGCTGTGCATACTTCGCCACAGCCTTACGAAATGAACCAATTTTCCCCCTGAACACTGTTCCGTTCTGCCGGTATCCATGGAATGCCAAGATTTTCAATTTTGGTTGATTCTCTTTGTTGTTCTGCTTGTGTGGGGAAGATTGAACACTTTGGTTAGAATTATTAGAGTTTAGTTCAGACATTCTAAAACGTATTAAATTCCAGTATAATGCATAAGAAATTGGCTTTATTGTGAGTTCTATGATGTAAAATTGTATATTTATTTCATTTGTAATTAATTAAATTAGTTTTCGGCAACAGCGATACAAAGCTACGTTCCACTTAAAAAAATAAAAGCAGCAAAAAAATTAAAGCATAAGAATTAGAAGGAAAAAGAAGTAACCCGTATATTACAAAGTACTCTGTGAAGTAACCAAAGAGTATAATAACTATCCATAAAGGAGAAGAGGGCCGTCTCACGCGAAACGTCAGAACAGTCGAACACTAGCGCTCCAAGCGACTTTGGTCCGAACTAAACTTGTATAGCTATAGCTATATATATAGGTATGCAGGTGTCCATATCTCTATATGTAATTGTATAGTATAGGCACGAAATAGACAGAGCAGAAAGGACGCTAAGTACTTGGCACTGCTACCGTTTTGCGCTAAACAGTAGTGTTTAGTGTGCTAAGTACTAAGCATCCTTTCTGCTCGCTCTATTTTGTGCCTATACCAGACCTATGCCGGCACCTACAGGTATTTATTAGCTCACTATATACCTAATATATTAACTGTTATGTAGGTACAAATTGCGGCCCTATCACCTACTAACTCAAACAACCCACTTTAATTGTTATTAGGTACAGTGAGCTGAAACCACACTACCTACCAAGTAGCTTTGCAGTTGATTATGTACTAAATGGGGAAATTAATACAACAAAATATGGTTACAATATTACAAATTTTTATTCATTTACCACACAATCCAGATTGGTCGAACATAGGTGATTGTATTCCGGGCATGCAGTAGTTGTGTTCAAGTTTGACCAATGCAGTTGGAGATGAAAATATTCCTGTAAATATTTAAGGTCGGTATTAATCATAACTAATGTTTAGACCCAGTCTCAGGTGTCACACACAGCTTCAACATCCATCTACCCTTATTTCCACTAAGTGGGGTTGCTGTAGCATGTTTTTCTCTTTTATTTACAAATAAAAAGCAAGACAACATCCCATAAACAAGACTTGAATTAGCAAGTAATTAAATATTTGCTGCAGGGATACAAACTCGGAGAATGCGACTTTGAAAACTGGATGCACTTCTTTGCGCAGCAATGTGTTAAGCTTTGCTGAATTAGCAGACTAAAATTAAAATATCCATGGTAAATTCTCACAAAATAAAACACAAAAGTGAACAAAATACAAAGAAACAGACCCCAGTAACAATGTTAACATAGTATCGATACAGTATGTACACAGTAAGTATCTGTTTATGCTCATGCAAAAAGGGCCAATAAACAGCCTATAGTTGCGGATAAGAGCCCACACATCAAGTACCTACCGAAGTATCTGTCTGATTATAGCGGTATAATAATTATAACCCAGTTACACACAGTACAGTTAGTATATCTAAGACTCACCTTCTAGACGCGAACGACGCGAAGACGGGACAGCTGAACACATCAGTCAATGGTTTGTTACTTTTTGATCCAATATGAAGTGCACACACTTTCTTATGGATCTGTTTCTGTGAGTTTATTGCCCACAATCAAAAGCCATTTTCTAAACATTTCAGACCTTGTCTCAGGATGAGGAAACCCGTGCCGATATGCACCTGTAACCAGAGATTTTGTTTTCAAATAAGCTGATAGACGATTAGAACTCAGAATTCAATAGATAGGTCCTAAAGTCTCAAAGGATTAGAAGGAATACTAGACAAATTTGGTGTAAATGGTTACTGTGGCCATTCCGCTTAGAACAAAGACAAAATGAAGTACCTAATATTGTGGAATTCAACAATAACTATGAAAATTATGAAAGTCAGCTTGAGGTCTTTGAAAATTATCATATAAAAACTATATAGGCTTACCAAGATCCGAGCATCCAAAAACACAGTTACTGCGTCTTCCCTGGTAAGACATTTTAACAACGATAACTGAATAACAAAAACAATCAACAACTAACACCAACAATTACAACAAAATTAACATGATAATCAAAGAAAACTGCGAGAAATTAAAAAACAATGGCGTTGCGAACAAATAAAAATGTATAATTTCAGTTTTCAGTAAATATAAAAAATCGAAGCAAACGTCTAATCACAGACTGTCTAATTCCGTTCTGACCACAGATTAGGTAGTATACTACGTGTTCTGACCAAAATCACGAGACGGCACCACTTGCCATACAAATGCTCGTTTTTCTAAGCTACCACCCTCTGGAAGTAACCTAACCATATTACTCTCTAATCTGTGAACCTAACGCAGATGATGCTCGAATTTGGAATGAACTTATTTGTTTGTGGGAATGAATGACACAACGCATCTCTAGTAAGTCTGTGGAAACAACGTCTCATAGTATGTCTGTGCAACGCAAGGTTTCGTTCTGACCTTAGATGAAGTAAAGGTATAGATGAGTCCTCAGCGGATACAGTATGAGATAGTGATAGTTCGACATAACTGCCTATATAAATATAACATGCAATTAATATTGCTGCACTCACACTTTTACCGCTTTTTGTGAGTAAACTCGTATTGGTTTCACTACGAGTCAGTCATGTAACAGTAGTATGGCGAGTGGCAACTTGTTGTAAAAAATTGTTATAATTTTATAGGAGACATATTAAAAAACGCGATTGATTTAGTATAGTTTAATTAGGACCTTCAAAGACACAGATTAAAAACACACAAAACAAAACAACACACATAAACCGAAACACACACATTTTGTTTTTATAGAGAATAAAATGTGGTAGTCATCGAATTTTGTAGTTCTGGAACATGCCGGTGTCGTCACGATGTTTTCCTTCACCGTTTAGAGCGAGTGCGAATAATCCGCACATAACTTGATACAAGTCATTGGTGCGGGCCGAGTCGAGATTCGAACTATGGTGCGTCGGATTGAAAGTCACACAAGTTCCCGCAAGCGAAATTTTTAGTAGTATAGTATACTAGCTACTGCCCGCGGTTTCACCCGCGTTCGCACGGAACCGTGCATTTTTCCGGGATAAAAAGTAGCCTATGTTACTCTCCGGTCAATAAACTATATCCATGCCAAAAATCACGTCGATCCGTTGCTCCGTTACTGTGTGAAAGAAGGACAAATCAACAAACACACTTTCGCATTTATAATATTATTGTAGGATTCACTTGAACATCACAATACTCCGTAATTCCTTCAGAATAGTTCTGTTCCGTATACTAACACTATCTTGAGATCGTATCTTTGACAGCCACGCATACACAATAATGCTGGTAAGCGACAAAAAAAAAGTTTATTGTGGAAAAATATATTTTGCGAGGCAAGCTTTAAAATACGTACCTTATCGGTACAGGATCCTGGACATCATCAGACCAGTTCTGTGACATTATTATATTGCACTGTCATCCAATTTACATATAGTATGTATGCAAGATTTAACCGAAACAAATAAACATATACATTTCGAGTTCGAGTACATAGGCAGAACTGTCTCTATAATTTCATTAAATCAACAGAAGGTACGAAGAAGTTATATTTTAACAGCTTTTTACAACTTAAAGCAGCATCCATTTCCATTTACAAATTGATTCGTATGAGTGGTAAAATTAATCAAGCCCTGGTATCCCCGTCAACCTATTATCCGACTATTGAAAATAACACGAAGTAACATGTAATTCGTTGACTTTTGTATCCATCACAATTTGGTCGGTTAGCTTACCACTAAAAACAATTAAAATTTAATGTATCTTATCGAAATTATCATTGATTCTTGCTTATTATTGATAGAAAATAGAATTCATGTTAATAATTCTTCTATTTACTAGCTGTATCGGCTAAAAATGTTACTTACTGATGTTAGGTTATGTTGGGTTGATTTCGTTCACTACTGCTTTTACAGCCCATTATACAGCAATTCACCATAACTGCACATGAAATACACTCGCATGGAACATCAGAAAAGTTACAAATGACACAAAATAATGGTTTCACAGGTATTTTTAACAAAACAGCTCTTGACACCACAATTTGTCTGCCACCAAAGGTACTGATGGCAAACAACAAAAAACCGATACGCAAATAGAGACAGATAAAATTTCTTTATCCTGCTCACACTTATACATTTTTACAGAACGTCATCTCATTTTCGTTATTATTATTATTTTAAGAGCCCATCTATACCTTCCGTCATCTATGGTTCTGACTGACGTATATCGGATTCAAACGTCGATTTTTTTGAAAAGTATCGAATAAGGATGTTGCTTGAATCACAAAATATATAATTATTAATTTATACAGGTTACCTCACAATTAAAATGACATTCATAAAAATATAATATCCACAAGGTTACTGCATCTAAAAGTTCCCGAATTCAACGATTGTTAAGAAATTCCCGTATGGTATGGTAAATAAGCATTAAAAACTTTTAGGCCCCATGATGGTATTGGAGATGCGTGTGCAACAATATAAAGTTTGCCGTCTATAGAGAGCTGCGCGCGCATATAGTTACCAGAGAAACATATTACTCTAATGCGCGTATATAAGTTTATTTACCATTTTTTGTTATATGTATCATGACGTTATAGTATCACCACACTTCGCTTAGCAACGCAAGTACGAATCTATTCGATCGATAAAATTCGATAAAATTGACAGTTCAAATCGATAAAGGGGGTTTATTGACTTTTTATACAATTTATGGAGCCTCGATACAACCAACAAAAGTTATCGAATAGCTAAATAATATAAAGCTATTACAATACTTTACGATCAGACTTCGGTACTCGCAACATTCAATAAAATCAGTTTTTTCGATCCGACAAAATCGATTGGACTTCCGCGCGCCGCAGCTCGCATGTGAGATTGCGGTCAGACGCAAGCCTATCATAAATAAAAAAAAAATTGTATCATCTTTCAATCACTATTTATTGAAAAAAAAAACACTATTTATTGGCGCCAAAACTTAGTACTTGTCATTTGGTATTTTTGGTAATAACTTGTCAAAACTCAAACTCAGCGATTTCGTTTTGTTGTTGTTAGTCGGTGATATTTTCTTTTAAATTTACTTCTGTGTACAAATATAAATTAAAAACACACAAAAATGGAAGATGGTGACTTTGATCAACGTCTCCGAGATTTACAGAGAGAATATCTTGAATTTTTAGATGATAATGTATGATGAATTATTGCAAACATAACCTGTTTGTTTCATATAAACTTTTCTAAAACTTTTATTCTATTCTTTAGGAAAAGGAAGGGATTTACAGTGAAAAAGTTAAAGCGATGATAGCAGATCAGTCTCAACGCTTAATTGTAAATGTGAATGATCTAAGAAGTAAGAATCCTGAACGTGCAAAAAGCTTGCTCGAAACAGCGTTTGAGGAGCAGATAGCGTTCCAAAAGGCACTAAAAGAGTATGTCTCGTCGATAGATCCCACGTACGCGAAAGAACAAGAAGAGTTTTATGTGGCTTTCTGTGGTAGCTTTGGTAATAAGCATGTCACACCAAGGAGTTTGACTTCGAGGTGAGTTGTCTCCCATTTCGTTACTATTCCATACCATACAATCAACAACCTGTTATCAGGTTTCATTTAGCATTCATGAAATTGTACAAAGTATAAACTTTGTAAACAAATAATACTCTTGTTCAGGTATCTTGGCAACCTAATATGTGTAGAAGGCATAGTGACCCGGGTCTCCCTGGTGAGGCCAAAGGTTGTGCGCAGTGTACACTATTGCCCAGCTACTAAAAAGGTGATGGAACGGAAATACACAGATTTGACTTCCTTTGAAGCATTCCCATCCGCAGCTGTGTATCCAACAAAGGTAAAAATCAGCCTTGGTGATTTTTTGGATATTTTATTTTCAATTACCACACTCCACTTGACTCAACTCATTTTTCATTACTATAATTTAGTCTCTGGTGATGATGTAAAGATAATATTTATGAAAAACAGACCTGCATTTGAAAAAAAATAGGTATCCGGTTTGGGCTGGAAATCTTTTTATCAATAATCCTTAGGTCCCCAGTTGTTGACTTTCATCAAAACCTTCAGCTTTCTGTTTTTAAGAACCCAATAACAAAAAAGTCTATACAACATATGATTAAATTGATTTGCTACTGATTGAGGCAAATTCTTAGTGTGGACATTGCAATAAATAATCTACTTGAGTAGATACAAAAGCTTAGCTATTTATTTGATAGCAGTATTATGAGATTTACCCATAATTTATCTACAGGATGATGAGGGCAATGCTCTTGAGACTGAGTTCGGCCTCTCCCGCTACAGAGACCACCAGACAATCTCAGTGCAAGAGATGCCGGAGCGAGCGCCTGCTGGCCAGCTCCCTCGCAGCGTAGATGTCATCTGTGATGATGACTTGGTAGACAAATGCAAGCCGGGAGACAGGGTGCAGGTGGTTGGGAACTATAGGTGTCTCCCAAATAAGCAAGGGAGCTTCACTGCTGGAACTTTCAGGTAATAATTAACATTTAAAAAGATTTATCTTCAACCCTTACACGCTACACAAGGTCCGTCAACCTACCACCTTCCCAATTAACTATTCCTGAGTAGGACTTCAAGAATGAACACTAGCTTGCATACTTCCAACAGCCGAAATGAAAATGAAAGAAATTAGTTTTTCATCATTTAACTTTGCATTCATCCATATTGCTCACAGTCAAACCGCCTAGTTTTTTTATACTATTTCATAACGAGACAGGTTGTTTGCCTGATGGTAAGCATAATGCCAAAACAATTGCAGTGCCGCTTTGGAACACAAGCCTGCGCAGCACTGAAGTGCTCTTGTTACCTTGAGACATTAGGTATTAAGTCTCATAAGCCCAAAAATTTCACTGGCTGCTCTGCTCTTCAAACCGGAACACAGTAATGCTTGCACATTACTGCTTAGCGGCAGGCTTCACGAGCAAAGCAGTGGCACCATCCCAAAACATCACTCACAGAAGAGTTATTCCTACCACCTAGTGTACCCCTACAAACAATCTCATATCCCTGGGAGTTTGCATACCACTAATTGGGTAACACTGAACTAGAATATTACTGGTTACTGAGGAGTTATCTACCTTTCATTACAGGACAATCCTCATAGCTAACAACGTAACACAAATCAACAAAGAGTACAATGTGACCTTCTCATTAGAAGATATAAAGATCTGCAAACGGCTAGCAAAAAGGCCCAACAAGGACATGTTTGAGCTACTGAGCAAATCTCTAGCACCATCTATTCATGGACACGAATATATCAAGAAGGCGATACTCTGTTTGCTGCTGGGCGGTATGGAGAAGATACTGCCTAATGGTACCAGGTTGAGAGGGTGAGTGTTTCAAGTTAGAAATACTACTATTCGTGCTCACGCAAAAAGGGCCGATAAACAGCCTAGTTGCGGAAAAGAGCCCGCGCACCAAGTACCAAGTTCTACTATTGGTTGAAGAATCAACCGAGAATACTTTACTCTCTAAGAACTTTTTAGTATGTTACATTGTTCCTTCCCCAGTTCACTCCTAGTTACGTGGAATGGTCAACCAGTTGTTGACCACTTGATTATCTTAGTGTGCTTGCTATATTTGGCTAGCCATATATAAAATATGTGACCATTATTGTCACGTGGTGGTAGTTCATTTTCTAGGGCTCGCATGGCTAGCTACCATCCTCAAGTTGAAAATCTGTCGCCAAGCACCTATCGGTGTGTTCCGGAAGCTGTACTTGAGAGCCAGTTCTAATCAAGGTCAAATGCTAAACTATCGAGTACAAAAAAGTACGTTTTGTCGCGGAACGCGCCGCAGATGAGCGTCCTGTCTAGTAGTAGTATATTAGTCTACAATTTCATCTTATAAATTACAATAGATTAGACCTATATAGTACATGCACAAATGGGGTAAAGACAAGAGACAGTCGAGAACTAAGGTTAATAGAGAAGGGTACTTCAGGAGGTAACACATCATACAGAGAGCAGCGGAGCGTCGAACAGCTGAAAAATATGTGATCATATAAGATTGTCTTACCTTAAGATTCCGAGATAAGTCATAATATCAGATATGCCAAAACTATAGAATATTGACATATTATGGACGTATGAGTCCATGCTTAGATTCGTCTCTATACATAATATATGAGGAAAGGAGACAATATCCGTGGTTATTCAGAGACATCAACGTGCTGCTGATCGGCGACCCGTCGGTGGCCAAGTCGCAGCTGCTGCGCTACGTGCTGCAGACGGCGCCGCGCGCCATCACCACCACGGGCCGCGGCTCCTCGGGCGTGGGGCTCACGGCCGCCGTCACCACCGACCCCGAGACTGGGGACCGCAGGTATTATGATGTTACCTGTAGCTTTTTAAACGGTCTAAATGCCTTTATTAACTAGCTAATACATAAATAAACACTACATCTAACCTAGCTAGCTACAAAAACAGCTGGATAATCCACAAGTAGGCCTATAGATAATCCAAATGTTCTACCCCAATACCAGTTGGAAGCGTACCCAGCATGCTGTAGCTTCTATATACATTACGTATAGCTTCTCCGTCGAGATACTAACCTCAAGATATGCAAACGAAACGTCACTGCACGTTTCATTTGCAAGCTATAAATTCCACAATTTTTGCTTAGATATAATGCGCTCTGATTGGCTAAGCCTCGTCTTGACGATTTCCTGAGCGCTGATATTAGGTATAGCAAAATCAATACACTATTGCGAGATCGGATAGTACAGTATTTCATCTCTCGGGGTTAGTATCTCGATGAGCTTCTCTCACTTGACGGCTCCGTTGGAACATTAAATGTCATAGCTCATTAGAGCCACCCGGCTCCTGACCAGCACCGTCTCGCCTCTAGCGGTTACAATTCTTTACTTCACCATAACTTTTACATGCCTGAACAGATTTAGATGTATGTCATTAGAATCCTTACATTCCACTGTGACACTGGCTAGGGTTTGTTTTTAATGTAACTTATGTTACGAGATGTTTCAAATTCTAAATGCTTTACTCATATAGGCCTCAAGGGAGCACTTATGAAGGTTAAAATAAATGACTAACACCGGGTCTTTGTAACGTTCGTCTACACGAATCACAGACTAAAACTAATGCCGTCTTTAGCAGAACATAATAAATGACAAAGACGTCAACAGACCCAATCCATGCTCAAAGTCAACGAACCTTCCAGAATCCCACCGTGCCCGTTCCAAATTGGTATAGGCCGAGCAAGAAGGGCAAGAAACTCGTCTCGGCATTTAAAAATCGAATTATCATAATTCGCTTTACTCCAGGCTGGAAGCAGGTGCTATGGTGTTGGCCGACCGCGGCGTGGTCTGCATCGACGAGTTTGACAAGATGTCCGACATCGACCGCACCGCCATCCACGAGGTCATGGAGCAGGGCCGCGTCACCATCGCCAAGGCGGGGGTGCACGCCACACTCAACGCGCGCTGCTCCGTGCTAGCCGCTGCCAACCCCGTGTACGGACGAGTGAGTTCAACCTTACTGCTATGACAATAGGACAACTTTTACTATTTACTTCATCGAAAGTTGTTAGTGGGAGGACTAACTCTTCTGCGAGTGTCCGTCTGGGTTGTTACCACCGCTTTGTGAGTGAAGTCTGCCGCCAAGCAGTAGTGTGCAATCATTGCTGTGTTCCGGATTGATGAGCAGAGTTTCCAGTGAAATTACTGGGCTTATGAGACTTAATACCTAATGTCTCAATGTAACGAGCGCACTGCAGTGCCGCGCAGGCCATTGTGTTTCAAAGTTCTGGGTGGCACTGCAATTGTTATGGGCCGGCGTTATGCTTACCATCAGGCAGGCAAACGACCAGCTCGACTCGATACCAAACAACATAAAAAAAAAAAAAAATTTGAACCATCAACGCTACAAAACATTGACCGATTTCTAAACCTGCAGGGTCATTTTGATTCACTCGGAATTATTCCGTGCTACTGTTTCTAAGGGTCTGACCACAAAAAAATTAAACACACGTTAAACCTGTGTTAATCACTGTTTAACGCCTAAACATGCCTTAGTCACGCGATTAAACACGAGCAACCACAAATCCTGGTTTAAGGGGCAGAATCCGGCACGCCGCTATCTCGCTCGCGCATCTTAGCATTTTTGAAGATAAATAATCACTTAATATAATTATGAAAAATCGCACTCGGTGAAATTGCTGGCATTAACATTACAAAGGTACGGCAAAAGTATCATTTTGATCCGATCAAGTTTTCATACATGAAAATGGGCAAAACATAAAATCCCATTTTTAGGTTTGAAAACCCGAATGGAACAAAATGAAATTTTTGTGTAATATTTGTAATGTCATTGTCAGCAATTTCACCGAATGCGATTTTTCATAATTATATTAAGTGATTGTTTATCTTCAAAAATGTTGAGATGCGCGAGGGAGATAGCGGCGCGCCGGATTCTGCCCCTTAAGTAGTGTCTATCCATTTTCTGACTCGACTCTGTTGTGACATTTCTAATCATTTTTGACGTTTATCTTTAGACGCTGTCTAGGTAAACAGGTGACTAAAAATGGTTTTTGTGGTAACACTATAATTGTTTATATCTCGGAACCGCATTCCGACAGAGAAATATTGTCGGGATTATATTCATGTTTAAAATGCAGCTGAGTGAATCTAAACGAGAAATTTCTTTTATCCGAAATATAAACGATCAAGACTGTCGCTTCCGACACGGATTACATTCCGAGTGAATTAAAATAACCCTGCTGGTGTGTTATTCCAGTACGACCAGTACAAGACGCCTATGGAGAACATAGGGCTGCAAGATTCGCTGCTCTCCCGCTTTGATTTGCTGTTCGTGATGCTGGACCTGGCTGACGCAGACCACGACAACATGATCGCGGAGCATGTGCTCAGGATGCACCGCTACAGGTAACATTTTTTTATGCTATTTGGTAACAAGACGAGCTGATTGTTTGCCTGATGGTAAGCATAACGCCGTCCCATAATAATTGCAGTGCTACTCAGAACTTTGAAACATAAAGGCAAAAAAATTTAAGAACCTCATTGTTATGTTTAAGACATGATTGTAAGTGCATTGTAGCAATAAATCTACACAAATAAATAAAATTGAAGTGTCTGTTTGTGATATCAAAATAACATGTTTTTACTAAATGCATATGAAAGTATATACGGTACCTATAACAAAATAACCATTTTAAAAATTTTTGTCTGTCTGTCTGTTTTTTCCGGGTAATCTCCGAAACGGCTGGACCGATTTTGACGGGACTTTCACTGGCAGATAGCTGATGTTACAAGGAGTAACTTAGGCTACTTTAATTTTAGAATATGAATTAGGGTTCAGCGCAATAAAATAAAACCCATGAAATCTAAAATCTCCACGCGGGTGAAACCGCAGGCAGCAGCTAGTTTTTAATATGATTGTGTGGTCTATTGACACTATGTATATAAATTGTATATTACAGAAATCCTAAAGAACAAGATGGCGAGGTGTTGCCCATGGGCTCTTCAGTGGAAATGTTGTCAACAGAAAACCTTGATAACAATGAAGTTCAGGTCAGTTCATCCATAATTTTATATCATTAAACCCTTGAGTATTAGAATTATAATTTAATAACCTACTGGTAATGGAACTAATGGTATAGCAGTGGTAACGAAGCTCGCTGTTTACCGCCTATTTCTACCAAAAAAAAATCTACCATGTCTCAAACATCAAACCAAAATCGATACATTTCGGAGTCTATGTAATACAACTTACTATGTGGTACATTACTAGGTGGTAGGACTAACTCTTCTGCGAGTGTCCGTCTCGGTTGTTACCACCGCTTTGTGAGTGAAGTCTGCCGCCAAGCAGTAGTGTGCAAGCATTACTGTGTTCCGGTTTGATGGGCAGAATAGCCAGTGAAATTACTGGGCTTTTATGGGACTTAATACTTAATGTCGCAGGGTAACGAGCGCACGTCTGCAGTGCCGCGCAGGCCTTTGTGTTTCAAAGTTCTGACTCGCACTGCAATTGTTATGGGCCGGCGTTATGCTTACCATCAGCCAGACGACCGGGTCGTTACAAAATAGCCTAAAAAAATACAATTACTAACTGTTTCATACAGGAAACAGCTGAATCAATCTACGAGAAATACGACCCTCTTCTCCATGGAAACACTCGAAGCAAGAAGGACCAGATTTTAAGCACCAAGTTCATGCGCAAGTTTATTGACATCGGTCGCCTCATGAAGCCCAAGCTGACGCAGGAGGCATCCGATGCCATCGCTGATGAGTACTCCAAGCTGAGGAACCAGGATATGATGGAGAGTGATGTGGCTAGGGTGAGTATTTTTCTTTTCAAGAGCTACAACCAAGGTAATGTTATTGGATGTTATTCACAGATATTGTTGGGAATAGTTATATCCTACTAATATTATAAATGCAAAAGTTTGTGTGAAAAGCAATAAAATTATCATTTTATCGCAATTTACTTCGATTTTGTGCCGCGGTCCAACAGCCTTTAATCAATCAAATAATTTATTTGCCAAAATATATGAAAATTAGGATCTTAAAATTAATTGTTGGTACAGTGTATTTGGTCTGCAAGCAGACGTGCAATTGTTTTAGAAATAATTCTAGTCACAAAATTCCATATATTCCTTAAGACTATAAAAACAATTTCTAAGAAGCCATTCAGTCAATGATTTATTAAATTTGTTACCGTCCAAAATATTAATGGCATTAGGTAAATTATTATAAATTGATATACTTACACATATTATAAATATTTCTTTTCTACAAATCTTTTCGGACAGGAGACTCATATAATACGTTAGCAAACTTTGCTCTTTTTGCCTAAAACCTCCAAAAGGGTAGACTCTAGTGACCCTATAGGCCGATAACGGCACCTCCTGGCTTGGCTGCACATCACGCCACAACGGATTCGGTGGGTGATGCACAGAATCCCTTCATAGAGTCCACCGATTTTCGAAAGCAAAACACCTGGAATATAACAGTTAACGCTTGCACTCAAAGAAAAAATACAAAAATGTAGATCGCACGAATGAAACAATGATTGCGTACCGAATAAAGACGATTAACGTATTCTTTTTTTTTTTAGCAGAAAACATATTTCTTAGCAAGTATGAGAAATATAGCATTAATTTACGTTACACATTTGGTCTTCTTGCCTTTTACAGACGCAGCCAGTAACGGCGCGAACGCTTGAGACTCTCATCCGCCTGGCTACTGCGCACGCCAAGTGCCGCCTCAGCTCACAAATCACAGAACAGGATGCTATGGTCGCCATAGAGCTGGTGCACTTCGCTTACTTCAAGAAGGTAATGCTGCTGACAGCACACATGCACCAATGTCGTGAGAGGGTACCACCGTTTTGCTTGTGTACTCTGTGACGGAACTGTAGCGTTCAGTTGCATTATTGTTTGAGGAGCTAGTGAAATTACTGGGTATATGAGACTTATTTTACCTGCAGGGTGATTTTAATCCACTCGGAATGATATCCGTCGCATTCCTTCAGAGAAACTTCCCGTTTAGATTCGGCAACTTAGCTGCATCAACACGGTATATCCCCACAGTCTGTATTTCTATTTTCTATGCGTTTCCGAAATATAAACGATCAAGACAATCGCTTCCAACACGGGTATCATTTCGAGTGAATTAAAATAGCCCTGCAGGTAAAATAAGTGTCATATGCCCAGTAATTTCACTGGCTCATCAAACAATAATGCATGAACTACAGTCTCAGGTTAACAAGCGCATAGCAGTGCCGCGCAGGTTTTTGTTTTTTCAGTTTTGGGTGGGAAGGGAATTTCTTGGTTGTGTCACACTCATATCGCTTTTGTGACAGAAATGGTACTGTCTACTCGTACTACCATCGCTTCACTTCTAAACGGTTATGAATCTAAATGCTTTTTGACAAATCTTCAGGTGCTGATGAAAGAGAAACGACGTAAGCGACGCGCGTCGTCCGACGAAGAAGGCGCGGCGTCTGATAGCGAGCAGCCATCACAACCGAAGCCTAAACGAAAAAGGACGGTAGGTTATTCTATACATTTATTTATTTATTTATTATGTTTTAGGAAGACTATCGACAACACAATAATAAAATAAATCTTAAACTAAAAAATACAACAGCCATTTAAAAGTCTCCACTGATAGACAGAAAATGAATTTAAAAAACCTAACACATAGATACAATGAAAGAACTAAATAAATCAGAGTTAAATTTCCTTTGCATTTATCATACTGTTGTAACTGCACTCAATGAAACTATATTTTTAATATCGGCACACATACAACACTTGAGGAGTAGGCGAACAAAACGTCACTTTTCCATTTTTTAACGTTTTTATTTTTTTGATTGATTCGTGTTGGCAACCCTGAGATACATCGTTTCATGCGTTAAAATGTTGACAAAAAGCTTTTTTTAGGGTAGAAAATCGACTTCAAAACACAACTACTCCTTCAAAATACTTTTTTAGTTTCTGTAAAAAAATTAAAAGTGGAAAAGTAACGTTTTGTTCGCCTACTCCTCTCTTATTACCTATTTATTCGAAGAGTGAAAAAAAATTGATCCAAGCTGTTATAATAGCTGTCATGACATAGTTGTAGCCACGCTACGCTACTGTGTATGCATAACTAATTTTACTCTAGTTTTTCTGAGACTCTACCACTAGGCTTCGCTAGACTATTTCCTCAGCAAAATTAATTCCTATTATGAATCTAAATCCGCTGACCACTGATCCGATACTCATCACTTTGCAACATGATATGATGTTGCATGAAACACAAAATACAAAATTAGTGTTGTTATACAGGTTTAAAAGCATCACATAACACAATAAAAATTAAATTCACAAAAAATATATAATTTCTGCATCTAAAAGTTTCACGAATTCAACGATATTTTTTTATCATCCAGTTGTAATTTAAATGATACCATCAGATTCTTTACATTTCAATGGATAAAAGAATGTATGACAACTATGTAGTTAAACGCAGTTTTTCACGACCAAATCCCTGTTCTTAGTACAGGTTTACGGCTCGCGTAGAACAAGTGACGTCAGATGTTCTGTCCAATTTGTATGGGGTGTTTTAGCGCTCAGTAGATGCGCTCGACTTTGACTCTAATTTTTGACGTTTCAAGCGTTCGATTTCCAGTTTATTTGAAATAGACATTAAAATTTATTCTCATGAGAAAACGAATTGATCGAGATCATAAAAAAAATGGAGTCAACATCCCAATTATGCTAATTTGTCCTTGCAGCAGGTAGGCATCGAAGGTCAAGACCCGTACGAGTTCTCATCAGACGAGGAAGCTGAACCGGTGCTGCGAGCCGCGAGGGTCAGAGAAGTGGAACCCACCGAGCGAACCACGAGGGCATCGTCGCAGAAAACTACCATTGAAGCCGACAGGTGCGAGCACATAAAAATGTGTAATGGGGAGGCACAGGCAAAGCTAATTTCAGATGGCGCCACCGTCGCTGGTGCTTGTCATTGACGTTTACTTTGAGTGTTCATGAATTATGGGCCGGCGTTATGCTTACCATCAGGCAAACGACCTCGTCTCGTTAGCAAACAGTACAAAAAAAATTGTATATTCTTTTGTATGTACTTCTATAATCGTGTAATCGTTTTCTTTCACAGATTGACTCAGTTCAAGTCAGCACTGCAACAATTATTCCGAGACGAGCGCGCCAACACGCTGCCACTGAGCCGAGTCACGGCGCACGTCAACGAACTCTTTTCCCACGTGCCGTTCACGACGGGAGAGATACAAGCCGCTTTGGAAAAGATGACGCAAGATAACCAAGTCATGATGGCCGACGATATAGTATTCCTGATCTAAGGAATGGAAGGTTAAAATTGGTCGATTTATTTTAGACTAGCTTCTGCCCGCGGTTTTCATCCGCGTTCCCACAGGAACCGTGCATTTTTCTGGGATAAAAAGTAAGATAAAAAAGCTCCGGTCCATAAACTATACCTATGCCAAAAATCACGTCGATCTGTTGCTCCGTTACTGCGTGAAAGAAGCTATTAGTAGGATTTACCATACATGCTTACTATGTGGTGTGTCTATCAATAAGCTATGCCAAAACTTCACAAAAGGAGTTTTGCTCTCCACATCTACAAGAGTGTTATAGGCAATCAACCTGTCATTAAATGAAGTTGGATATTGAAGAAGCGGACAATGACATGGTAACATTCCCAATCTATCCCGATTATGCCAAGATTTATTGGGTTCAGCCTTCAACATAAATCAATAAGTTTAGTATGGATTTGAAATAAGCTTAGTTTTAAGAAATTACAATTTCCCCACCTGGTACAAATATCACATTCGCCTCGCCTAGTTGTAATGAATACAATCTATTGTATGATTTAATGAACCATCTTGTGAACCACAATTCGTTTACTCGTTACGACTCATACAAGTTTTCAAGTCCAAAATTTCCGATATGAATGAACCGATGTTATTGAAACTATGAACATAAGTAAGCTAAGTTGTATTGTGTATTAAATAAATAGGTACATAGATCTAAATGGTTAGTTGAGAATATATTCGAAAATGAGGATTAAAACTAAATTAATAGAATTATTTTATGTTTTCCATAAGAAAAGTTAATTACTGTTTTCTTTTTTTAATTGAACTTTAAAGATGTTCTCTACTAACATTTTATACCAATGTATCTTGCTATTATTGCATAAATCAATTCATTCATTTCGGATATTTTGGATGTGATATGAAAAGCTGTAAGTCGTACAAATTCTTAAAATTTTAAAAAAGCTAAAATTGAACTATCACAAAACTTAAAATTAAATACAACAGTGCTGTTTATGTGTTGTGTTTATGGTTAGAAGTTATTTAGTTTTAAGATTTGTACTTTGCATACAATGTAACCCTCAATAAAGCTGGTTTTATACAAAACATTTGTGATTTTTCTCTATAACCAATTTTTTTAAACTTGTGTAATAAGACTCCAGGCTTTTGCTTTGCAAAAAGTTAAAGGGAAGTAGACTATCGGTTTTTTTCATTTTGAACTAGCACACATTCACATCCGGTTATAACAAATGTTAGTATTAGCACAGAAACACATTGTTAGTGGGAGGACTAACTCTTCTGCGAGTGTCCGTCTGGGTTGTTACCACCGCTTTGCTCGTAAAGTCTGCCGCCAAGCAGTAGTGTGCAAACATTACTGTGTTCCGGTTTGATGAGAAGAGCAAGAGAAGAGTATCCAGTGAAATTACTGGGCTTATGAGACTAATACCTAATGTCTCAGGGTAACGAGCGATCTGCAGTGCCTCGCAGGCCTTTGTGTTTCAAAGTACTGGGTGGCACTGCAATTGTTATGTGCTGGCGTTATGCTTACCATCAGGCAAACGACCAGGTCGTCTCGTTACCAAATAACATAAAAAAAAAGAATAGATGATAGTACAAGCAGTATTAGTAAGTAAAACAATCAATTTCAACCATAAATAATCTTTAATCATCACTTTCTTCCCTTTCCTTTACTTGGGCCACCCTTCCCTGGTCTGCCTTGATTTTTGCCAGTTTTGTTTATTTTTCCGCCGAATACTTTCTTCCCTTTGAATCCTCCATCTTGCCTATCTGAATTTCTATTAAATTTGCCCCTCCCGCCTTTATTCTGGAATTTTCCGCCGCCATCACTGCCTTTAAAATTCCTACCACCATCTCGGGCTTGGAATTTTCCGCCACCTTCTTTGCCTTTGAAATTCCTACCACCGTCTCGGCCTTGGAATTTACCGCCACCTTCTTTGCCTTTAAAATTCCTGCCACCATCTCGGCCTTGGAATTTTCTTCCGCCCTCTTTATTCTGGAACTTTCCGCTATCTCTTCCTTGGAAGTTTCCGCCGTCTCTTCCTTGGAACTTTCTCCCTCCTTCTTGATTGTTCTGGAACCTTCTCTTTCCATCTGCGTTCTTTTGAACACCGCCTGATGTGTCCTGACTTTTGTGAAACTTCTTTTTTAATTTGTTGTCTAACCTCATTTTCTTAAAGCCCCTGGGTTCATTGTCGTCAGATTTCCGCTTCTTGTTTGGATGTTTGGTAAACAGATCTGAAAGAGAAATTTGTTATAGTGGAAATTCTATTCAAACTTTCTAGAATGATTGATTTAAAAATTCTACTATAGTTGCCGCCACGTTGCAGCGACAGTGGAGGGGATGTGACCACGCTCTGGTACAGTCGCGTCCTAAAGTACTAGGCTATTAGTTTTACAAGCGTAATTGTTTTACTGTAGAATCCTAATAGGTACTTTTCTACAGCCTATTACCTTTCTCTGGCTCGGCGCCGACTTCCTGCCGGTAGTAGTCTGCGTCGTCATCCTCGTCCATGTCCTCCACATTCTGCGACTCTGCCGCGGCCAGCTCCATCAGCCTGTATCAGAGAGTATTACTTCACTATGCCGCCTTACTAGTCTATCAAATTCAAAATGCTATATTCATATACCAAGGGAGCACTAATGAAGGTTAAAATAAATGACTCTAACAGCGGGTTTCTGTAATGTTGGTCTATCCCGATCACAGACTAAAACTAATGCCGTCTTACATACCTCTGGCTCTCAGTGGACTCTTTCTTCTTCTTAATACCATCCAGTGCCTTCTGCTTGAGTTCTTCCTTCTCGCGCTCTTTGCGTTTGACGTTCTCCTCCTGTTGCGCTTTCCGTTTCTCTTTCTGGCGCCTGTAAACAAATTTCAATGTTATTTTTTAACCGACTTCCAAAACAGGAGGTTCTTAATTCGTCTGTATTTTTTTTGTGGCGGTATTACTCAGCTCATGTATTAAGCCGAATACTGTGACCGCGCGATTTAGGCACATTTTGTATAGGGTGCGACAAGCCTGCTTGAATGCTTATGCGAGAAAACGGTCAAACTATTCCTTTCATGTCTTCGACAATAATAACATTCTTTATATCCAGCCCAAACCAAGAGAATGTAATAAAAAATACATACCTTTTCTCTTCTCTCTTTTTCTTAATTAAGGCCTTCTCTTCCTCAGTTTTCTCAACCAACTCGTGGAACAAGACTTCGCCGTCCATGAAACCATCTTCTACCTGCAATTTTCAAATTAGATATTTTGAAATAAAATAGGTTTTCTAGATACATTAGAGGTTTCGTGATACCACAAAAGAAAACACTTTTAGGCGCCTGTTTAGCTAGACAGTGTTTACACACTATCTCGACGACGACAAGTTTTACTTGTAATCTGTTATCGATCGCATTTCCTACTCAATAACGTTCAATTTTCATTGCATTGACCGAATAACTAATTTCGCGAAGTGATTTTCGTGTAAAACCATTTATACATTTATGTTAAAATAGTCTTAGTTCCATAAACCAGTCTTCGAATTGTGAGATGCGAATATTCACTTGATACTAAAGTAAGTACATTCGGCTTCTTTTCATTTTCGAAAAAATCAAGAACTACCTATCTCTAATTTATATTTTTAACGATTCGAACTGTCAATTTTATCTATAGAAAAGATCGGTACTTACACTGCTGGTATACTGGGATGTTCATTTTTTCTATAAAAACTAGCATACCGCGCGTATCAAGCTATATGTATCAAATTATATTATACGTATATGTAGAGATATACAGGTATACATAATCATTAAAATAACCTTCATCAACTGCATTGATATCCTGGGCCCCAGCTCGAACAGTCTAATGGCAGACTTAGACTCGGCGGCCGCGCCTCGCGTCGCCAAGTTTTGCGGCAAGACAATCTGTGAGTTTGGATCATCTTCGAACTCGCTTTCTGATAATAACCCAGCCCTGGAACAAAGATGGGGTTTGTCTTTGTTTTCTTAGGTGCATATGTGATGTAAGTTTCAAACATTTTCATGATAATAACCTAGCCCTGGAACAAAGATACTTACTTGTCAAAGAATTCAGACATATCCTTGCAGCGATTTAAATTCGGTATTTTCCCTTGTATCACCTGAAAAGTAAACAAATATTTTGTAATTGTGATGTTTTATTTATTTATTGCATACACAAATTCAACATTAAAATACAATTAAGTATTTAAGAGCCTACTAGTCCATGGAGCGAACTCAACGGTGGGCGCGGCTAAAATGCATGCTATTTCATCTAACATTCGTGGGACAAGGTAAGACTCTGCAGCGATGAGTAGTATGAGGCTAATGCTCGCACATACACAATTACACACTCTCGTAAAGTCGCGACGAAAACCGGCGCGCAAAAATGTACGAATTGGCTTCTGGTGCTTGGGGTTTTACGACAAAACTACTGAATGTATTTAGTCAGACCAAAGTTATTTGAAATGTCAATAAACTAAAGCTTGTTAGTATGTACCTTATTTTCGAGTTTTCGTAATCCTTTTGTAATTTATTTACGTCCAAACTTACGTTAAAATACGTGCTAAAATACAGATGTTTGAAGGCTCATTACTTTTAAGCCACTTATTTTTTTTCTGTATAATTAGCAGGCTGACCTAGATAACGAAGAGATAAATCGATATTATTCTTAATTTTGGACTTAAAACGTCAAGTAGTGGAGTAATCACCCAAGTACGGTTGTATGGAGAAATGAACGACTGGTTCGTCCTTAACTATAGATCTATGCACCCTAGGGTGTAGCAAACATATATTAACTAATATAAGTATCTTTTATTTTTCATAGCTAAATGCTAATAAAAATATTAATAATGAATTGTTGAAACTTAAAATATATCCCAAAGGCACTACAACAACCAGTTACAATACTTAGGGTTTTTGTTTTTATGTTGCATGTAAACCAATAAAAAGGAAAAGGTTAAAAAAAATTTGAGATCTTCTAGTAGTAAGAAGCCATTAAAAAAATCTATAGTCTATTTTGGATTATTGACGGATAGCGCTATGTTTTGAGGTTTCGAAAATATTAAACTCTTTCGGCCTTATTACAAAACGAGTTTTAACGCTAAACTGGAGTTTAAACCGTAGTTTTGTCAAATTTCTTATTACAAAAAGCAGATTAGCACTTAGGTCTTGGTTGACTATGGTGTCAAAGTTAGTCTTGCCGGGCACCTAGTTTAGCGACGGTTTAAGCATTTATTTTAATGGCGGCCACGTATTCTACTTGTCAAATCGTAAAAAAATTCATATATTTTGTATTAAAGTAAGAAGGGGTGGTGAGGTATTAGGAAGCGTGCATGAGTAGAATAATAGCTTTTAGCAAAATATATAGGAAATACCTACTTATAATATCGAAAGTATACATAGTAAAAACAGAATATATTACAAGAATTGACAGTACACACAATCAACAAAACATGTTGCTATGGTTACTTAGCCATAGTGTGCCATTGTATAGGTTGGATATATAAGGAGTATCTCCTTAACATTTTTTTCATATACGTAAATACCTAATTAGGATGTTTTGAATTACTCGCAATGATCAAAAGTCATTTAAAAATTACCTACAATATTTTTCGATATTAGAAAATAGTATTGTGTGACAAAATAGCTACTTATAGTCCAAAATAAAAATTAGTACATTGTGTCAATTCTACATTTCGTGTATCCGTAGCATAAAGACATTTATTATCTGTGGAAATAATTTCTACCATAGCTACAGTTTGGTATTAAGTTGTCTTGGCTTTATTCATCTTTTGTAATAAGGTTTGGTTTATAGGTCGACTCTAAAGGTAGTTGAAGACAAATTGGTTGTCGACCAAAGTCGAGTTTAACGAGTTTTTTGTAATAAGGCCGTTTGGTTTTTTGCATATAGGTTCTAGACCATTAGCACAACCTAATTCCTTAATTTGTGTCATTTTGGGTACTTGGGTAGGTAGATATTTAGGTATTTGTCTTTTCGAACAATATCGGACGAAAAGAATATCATAGTAGAAAATTTCACTTTCTTTCGTGATACTAACGAAGTATATTAGCCGATGTACATATGCATTTTGTGTCATTTCCGTCCACGGGAACACTGTTTTTTAACCAATACCTAACACGTGGCCTAAATAGCTCTAAAAGAATATTGCCCTTTGTTATTAACACCTATTTAGGTGTTATGCGTTTTAGATCACTGGTATCTGTTGTTCAAAACATCTACCTGGTGAATATAAAATCTTGAGGATGCAGCGACGAAGGTTAAACAAACTTACCTTAAGTGAAGTTTGACCATAATTATATGAGTCGCTGCATCCGAAGAGATTTTCGATGCCTCTCACCCTTAGGTTATTCTTACTGGAAAACCTTCCCGTACTATTCAGTAATGATACCTTTAGTGAAATCGTAGATACTCTGAAGATTTGACAGTGGGAATGGCGGTGCTGCCGCCCCCCCCCCCCCCCCCCCCCCACCGTCCGGATAAGTCGTTTCACTACTAAATGTGCCATTTATTTTAGTTTTTATTTTTTTAAATTGCTTTCTAGCTCTAAAAAAGTGTTTGGTGCCCAGTACATTAAGAAGTGGACTACCTGGTGAATATAAAATCTCTTCGGATGCAGCGACTCGTATAATTATGGTCAAAATGCACTTAATGTAAGTTTGTTTAACCTTCAATTATGTTAGTTTATTTTAATGCGTACGCTATTGAATCCCATCATTTACTTCGATGATGTAGTGGTGTAAACAACGTTTTCAACCATAAATCGAACTCTAATATCTCTAAAGTTCTTAAGGTTTCGTATCGAAAGGGTCCAAACGGAGCCCTTTTGTTCTCGCTCATCCGTCCGTCCGTCTGCCCGTCTATCACAACTTGAAGCTTGAATTCATATTTGCACTATTTATGTATCTTACTGACTTAAAGTCAAATATGTATAAAATATAACGAAAAATCATTTTAAAAATTTTGCGAGGGGGGCTCCCGTATAGTAAATTCGATAAAATTGACAGTTCAAATCGATAAAGTGGGTTTTATCGACTTGTTATATAATTTATCGAACCTCGATACAATCGACAAAAGTTATCGAATAGCTAGGTCGAATCCAAAGAGAATATAAAGCTACTACAATACTTTACGATCAGACTTCGGTACTGGCAATATTCGATAAATTTATCGGGTTTTTCGATTCGACAAATTTATCGAACCGACTTCCGTACTTGCGCCGCGCGCCGCAGACTCGAGGCACCGGCGCGCGGCGCGGCGGAGAGAATAGAACGAGCTGTAGACAGGTACGAACACGCTCTGTTCGCGTGTCGGTACGTAGCGCGTAGGTATATCTATCTATACCTCCCGCCCGCCGCGCGTCGCCACCGCCTGCAATTTTCGTTCGGTGAAACCGTAATCATTTTTTCATATAAACCGTGCATGAAAATGACACAAATTTACACTGTCGATCTGTCATGCAATTATGATATTGAATATGTAAAGTCTAATAATGGCAATATTTTTTTGAAGCTACAAAAGCTTGGAAAAGCAATATAATTAATTATCGTCAAAACCTGTGGCTTAATTAGGCACAAATTTATTTAATGGGCATATTTAGGTGATCTGAATTATGTCGTGTCTAAATTTTCAAATATGATTTTATTTTGGCAGTTTTTGCATACTGACCGTATGTCAATTTGTAATGAATGAAACTGACACAAATTAGGTTTGCATACTACTCAGGCTATCTTAGATACAAATAATACCATTATATTTTTAAACTCTATATGTATTTTGACAGTTTTATGTTGATTTAAACAAAACAGTCACAAACCATTGAATTCCTGAAAATGCAAGTGCGCGATGTGACACAAAACGCAATAATAAGCTTTTTATGTACAACTGTATCCTCAGGCAAAAAATTAGCTAGTTTAGAATTTTTGTAAGTTATGACCCCAAAAAGTGCTAGCGCTACCGGACTATATTGCCATTAGCATCCAATGGAAAAAAATAATCTTATACTAGTGCCCCATTTACCATTGAAAATTAAATTATCAGGTACCTTTTTAGTTCCTTTATTTAGTCCTACCGGTGTAGCTCTGATGACATAATGCCTGAGATCTATCAGTTTTGTGGAAGGGTTGTAGTTCATCAACACACATCGTCGGATGTTCTTCAATTTGCACTGTAAAATACATAAATAATACTAAAGGTGCTTGTAGTCAAAGAAAATAAAGCCATAATGCTATCCTAGTGCTAATTCAGGGTGTCACTGCAGAGGTATCATTGAAAAGAATTTTTTGCAAAGCAATGAAATAGCAAAAGCACAATATAATAACAATAAATATTGCACACCAATAGCCTAATTTCGAAATATACCCATGTTCCTAGTGTCATAATTTAACAATAAATAAATTACAAAAATAGTTTCTCAAAATCAAATACAATAATCACTAAAGTCCTCTGCTGAGTTTGTGTTAAATACATACAGTAGTAATATTGATAGTAGGGAACATGTTCTGAAACATAGTTGCCATGAGTTTCATATGCATGCCTTCGCCGGAGAAACTGTTAAGTACAATTAGCGGTGCATTTTGGAAAGCCTTCATCATTACATACTGCTTGCGGACTGAGGATATTACATCTCTGGCCAGGCTGTACTGAAAAAATATTAAAAGAAGCAATGTTAAAAATAGAAAAACACGACTGTCCTATTCAGTGTCACTAAGGATGATGTAAGGATTCTAACGATACTGCATACATCCAAATCTGTTTTCAGGTATTTAAAAGTAATGGTGGATACATACATGGAGCTTGAAAACATTACACTCTTTTTTTAAGCCGTTGTGTATAACATTGTATTGTGTTTACGCACAGACTAAAATGTTGAAGATAGAAATCTACTATAATATTACAGTAAATGTGAAATTGTGTTTGTAATTGTATGCTTGTTGATTTGTCCTTCTTTCATGCAGCAATGGATCAACATGATTATAGGCATAGACATAGTTTATGGACCGGAGAGTAACATAGGTTACTTTTATCCCGAAAAAATGCATGGTTCCTGTGGGAACATGGGTGAAATGTACTGTGAGGTAGTACTGAATAGCAAGAATATAGGTTGTTAAAATTATAGAGTAACTCACATTATGTATGCGGAAAGTCAAAGTTGGTCCTCGAGGGAGCCTCGCTAGCCTCATGTAAGTGCCAAGCTCAGTCTCCGTGTAGATCATCATATGTGACACATGGAGGTACCCTGATACTGATACAAAGTCTTTTAATGTATTCTTTTTCCGTTCCTGAAACATACAGAATTTTAATCACAACTGATGACTAGAGGGATATAAATAAAAAAGTTGAAACTCTTGTGTACAGTTTGCAACCAAATGCACTCAGTAGGTTTGACAAAGAAGCAATGATACTCCAAGAATGAAATCCTTTCAGAAGAGAAACATTGACATTTTCTAGTGTATTGACATTTTAGATTTTCGCAATTACTGTGGAATCTCGATAACTCAAAGATTACTATAATGAAAGTAGTAATCCTCAGACGAATTGAGTCCCCAACTTACTTTATTGTCACGATTCACGAAACCATCATAGTCAGGTTTCTGGGATGTTATGCCTCTTTTAACTAATTTAACTTTAAATAAACATTAACACTTACTTTCAATTGCGTGGCTGTGAAAGGTTCCATGATCTTCCTGAAATCTTTTGTCAAATCCATGAGTTCTTTGCTGCACTGTCCGCGGTGGATGACGAACGAGTGCGGAGCCTTTACCAAGTTCTCAGGCTCCAAGGATTCCTTATTTATAGGATTTTTACGCACACTTTTTCCTTTGCGTTTACCCATGGCAAAAATCAAGAGAAACTCTATTCAAAGGTATTAGATAATTTAAATAAATGGGTAGAAATATTTCTCCCAGCATAGATTGATAGCTTTAGATTTTAACAAGGCCCAGTTAATTTTATTTTCATGAAATACAACACAAAATACTAATTGAACTTTCGAGCGAGGTTAGAAAAACAACACGCACGCCTGCAGAGCAGACTAGGGATGTCGATGTTTAGCAGAAAACATCGATGTTAAGTCCTCGAAAACATCGACACATCGGTGTTACAATAATAATATCTACACATCGATGTTATGAAACGAAAATAGTATTGACATTCCTACCCCAGGCGTAGCCATTCGTGGCCTAGATTCTAGGCCATCTAGCGTGATTTGGGGATGGGGGGTACCAACTTAAGTTGTTAGCATTAACTGAACGAATACGTATTCCATTGCTTGCGTTCCAATACTGATGAAAAACATAATTATTTTTTTGCCTGAACTTGTAAATTATATGTTGTTGATTTTGCATTATTTATCAAAACCTGGGTTTTATCTAGTGTTAATGTTTCATCATCATCATCAGCCGGAAGACGTCCACTGCTGAACATAGGCCTCCACCATAGATCGCCACTTGCATCGGCTACTCGCCTCTAGCATCCAACGGTTTTCCGCGGTTTTGACAAGGTCATTGGTCCACCTAGTAGGGGGCTGGCTGGTTCGTGGTCGCCACTCAAGAACCTTTCTTCCCTATCGGTTATCGGTGCAGCGAGCGATGTGGCCTGCCCATTAATGTTTAATAATGGTGGATTATCCATTATTGTGTTCGTGAACGTGCACGATTGAAAGGAAAATAGTACAAAGATGAAAAACATATTTTTGTATTGTCTCCAAAACTCGATACATAGTCTAAATACATTTAATATAATATGAAATTATAGTTTGTTTTATTTTGCTACTTAACAGAGGTACGTAAACCGAATGTCCCATACAAACGAACTTCCCTGTTCATTTGAAAATTACAGGTCAGATTTAAATGAAATTTTGCATGTATAAGCGGATAAGCAGTATCTAGGGGCAAAACGCTTTCGTTTTGGTTCAAACACAACTAAAATCAAATTAGAGCGAAGTTAATTTTCAATATTTCCACCACTAAAACGACTCGTTTTGAACTGATTATTTTCATATAATAAACTCGTTTAATCAAAAAACTTTTGCACCTTACCCCTCGGTAATATAGTCAACTTTAAAAATAATACATAATAATTGAAATAGATTATGTACATTCAAAATGAAAAAGGAACTTCGAAAAGTTATCAAAAAAATGTAAAATATTGTCAACATTTTGCAACCGCTTCGTCACACGCGGGGTGAGGTAACGGGGAGACGCAGTGAGGCTACGGAAACTCCCGAGTCCCGACAATTGCCGATCTAGCCCTGACAGTCTTCGAACCGTCGACGGACTATTCTCTTTGAAAATTATCACTAGAAACGGGATATTTACCATGTATATTATTTGATTTGAGTTTCCGATATTTCGGCGCTGTTCAAATAATATACATGGTAAATATCCCGTTTCTAGTGATAATTTTCAAAGTGTTGATGACCATGATAGTTTAAAAAAGGACTATTCTCTGTCTACGCTTTGAACACAATAATTCACAACTCAAATTGTACGCGGCATGTTCGTTTATTCTTTCGAATTTCGTAGAGTGTATCTATTGATGAAGTTATCAACTCGTATTCTGTAACTGAGACACAGATTAGGTAATATTTATAACGTTATAGAGACGTATTTGACAGTTGATTTGGTAGGTATTTAGGAACCTATTGATTCGTATCAGTAAGTTACATTTTCAACCTTTAGGTACTTTCCGGACTTCGGAGGTATGAAAAATGGATGATTCAACGCGAAAGTATCTATGACTAGTTGGAGAGTAGAAACCTACCTACGGTCTTACCACAAAAAAATATTGTTATTACATTAAACCTGTGATAAACAGTGTTTAACTCCTAAACATGCCTTAGTCACGTGTTTAAATATGAGCAACCACAAATCCTGATTTATGTAGTATCTAACCGTTGTCTAACTTAATTCTGTTGTGACATTTCTAATCATTTTAGACGTTTATCTTTAGACACTGTCTAAAAATATCGTGATGATGAAATTCCATTCTAAGGAGTATTCTTTCATAAAATTTATTAAACCACCCATGATATAAACCCTAATATAAAAACAGACGAATTGTGAACCTCCTCCTTTTTTAATTCGGTTAAAACAAAAAAAAACAGAACACAAATAATAATATGAGGCAAGCGATAACTGCTCACGAGAGACTGCGCTACGGTTCGTTTCCACTGCGATGTTATGGAAAAAATAAATTATTTTATTTTGAACCAACTTCAAAACAAAAGAGGATCTCAATTCGGTTGTATTTTTAATGTATATTCCGCTATTTATAAACTGATTTGTAAAATTCATTTTTTTTGTCTGAAAGGACACTTTCAGATTTATTCCATAGCTGCTGCCCCGCGGTTTCACCCTTGTGGAGATTTTGGATTTCATGGTTTTTATTTTTTTGCGCGGAACCCTAATTCTTTTTCTAAAATTAAAGTAGCCTATGTTACTCCTTGTAACATCAGCTATCTGCCTGTGAAAGTCCCGTCAAAATCGGTCCAGCCGTTTCGGAGATTACCCGGAACAAACAAACAGACAGGCAGACAGAAAGACAGACAGACAAAAATTTAAAGAATGGTTGATTTGATATAGGTACCCTATATGCTTTCATATGCATTTAGTGAAAAACCAGTTATTTTGATATTACAAACAGTGTGCTCGTGTATGGGTACGCTATAATATACGATTGATAAGTGTATAATGTGTGAGACATTACAGGGAGCAGTAACAAATTTGAATCCTTACCCAGATAAATAGCTATTTTTGCATAGCTATTTTATGTGATAAACTAGATAATCAAAGGCTGTACAATATCAACTAGCTTCTGCCCGCGGTTTCACCCGCGTTCCCACAGGCACCGTTCATTTTCCGGGATTAAAAGTAGCCTATATTACTCTCCGGTCCATAAACTATTTCTATGCCAAAAATCACGTAAATCCGTTGCACTTTTACTATGTGAAAGAAGGACAAACCAAGAAAGCAACAAACACTTTCGCATTTATAATACTAGCTTCTGCCCGCGGATTTCTCCCGCGTTCCCACTGCAACCGTGCATTATCCGGGATAAAAATTAGCCTAAGTTACTCTCCGGTCCATAAACTATATATATGCCAAAAATCGTCCAAAAATCAATACGTTGCTTCGTTGCTGAAGGACAAACCAAAAAACAGACAAACACACTTTCGTATTTATAAGGAAGTAGGATTGGTTGGATTAGAATGAATTTAGCTTCAATATTTTTAATGCGTTATATACTAGCTTTTTCCCCGCGGCTTTACTCATGTGAAATCAGGATAAAACTACTACATCTATTCTACTCGTATTTAGATAACAAAATTTCATTATTCCGTTTATTATGCTGAGCGTACCAAACATAACGCAAGCACAGCACGGGTGCTGCAGCTGACTAGTCCGCGCTATCATAATGCAGACCGTTGACACTTATGCAAGTATGCGTTTTGGTATCAAAATAACCATGCTTTTGCATCCAGCGCAGATTACGAGATAATACACGAGCAAGCGCGACTGGATGTAAAACCATCAAAAAATCACTAAATAGACAAGAACTTCAATAATCAAAATTCAAAAGTCTTTATTCAAATAGGCCCCAAAGGAGCACTTATGAAAGTTAAAATGACTCTAACAGCGAACGTCTAACAAGAACGTCTGTCTCGAAGCTCTGCCTGGGATGAAAGCAACGACTGCTCCGCTTTACGCTACATACATATCATGCGCACTACCGCTTATTTACCGCGGCGTCTGCACTGAGCAAGCAGTGGTTGTGAAACCATTTTTTTAAATAGAGGTCGTAGAAGCTTAGGTGCATAGGTAGAAGCGGGTACCGGTGTGTTTGGTGGAGTGAGAGCCATCCTCGTCTGCTTTCTCGGGATGACTTCCTCTCCAACAACATGCGAAATACCGGGGGGAAGTAGCTTCGGGCAACCTGCTTCTACCTATCGCTTAAGCCCACTAATCCCTGTGACCCTTGCTCCACAGAACCTTAAAACAGTAAAATATGAATGAACACAAATTAGAGTCTGCTTTGCCATGCGATCCGGCCAGCACCCGGCGCCCTCTGGTTCCCGGGCCGGAGGGTGTGAAAATGGCTACCGAAGGCGACGGCGGGGTGGAGTCCCAGGCCTCGTCGGCCGCTCCTGTTACTGGACCGACGACGAAGATGACGGAGGCGACAACGTCTACGGAACCACCACCTGGACCAGTGCAGAAGACCGGAGCAGGGCGAGTGGCGCGCCATGATTACCGCAAGAGGGAGCAGCATCGGCGTCGGCGGGGGCTTTCTGCGGCACCGGACGCTGTGTTGGCGGCAGGTAACGGGTGTGGTACCAGGGAGGTGGAGAGGCCGACCGGTACCACCCAAAGCTCAAACCGCGGTAACAATTTTAATAAAAGAAACCGCAGGCAAGACCAAAAGGAGCGCAGGATGCGGGAAGCCGAGCTGGTAGATATGATCTACCAGCAGCAACGGGAGGGCGTGTTGCGCATGCCCGGCATGTCGGCCCTGGCGCCGTCAGTCGTGGCATGCATGACACGCATAAACCCGCATGGCACGACTGTGGCTGATGCGTCGCAAAACACGAATCCGAAAGACCGATCTATAGCAGAGGTCGGAGGAACGAGTGTAGCTACGCAGCAGCCGCAATTGGCGCCTGCAACGGCAAGTGCTAATGTGCCCCTAAACTTAATAAAACACACGGAGTCGAGGCATGCGACCGCAACGCGTACAGCTCGCCCCCCTTCAGAACCCGAACCGAAACCTTTGTCCAAAGGCAAGGGAAGGGGGAAGAAGGGGCGCGCAGTAGCCGACGGCGAGGCAGTTGGGAGCACGCACGTGGACGTAAATGAAAACACGGCGAAGGGGGAGGACACAACACGAGGCGCGAAGAGGCAGCGGAGCAGCGATATCGTATCGCCCTCCGGCTGTGTGGCAGCCGATAAAAAAGTTTGTTTAGAACGAGGAACGGCTGCCACCACATCCGTGGCACGAACAGTGAAAACCCCCCAAGCCGCGGATAACAATATAGGGCGCAGCGCGGGGCCGGCATCGTATGCGGATGCGGCCAGGTCATACTACAGGGTAGTTGTCTTGGACCGCAGCCGTATGCAGATGAACGAACTCCGCGCCGTGCAGATTAGGAAAACCGTAGAGGAGGCAGTTCTCGGTGTTTTCTTGGACAACGGCGGTAGAGGCGACACTCTGCTGCCGCGGTTCATGACGATGCCGAAGCTGTTTCGTGGCGGTGTTAGGTACACACCTAGGGACGACTACGCACTTGCCTGGCTCACTCGCACTGTCGAGCAGCTGCCGGCTTTGTGGGAGGGGTCGGGAGGGTACGTGGTCGTCCCAGAGAGCAAAGTGCCCAAATATCACACGGGCGTGATTTACATCCCGGACTTTGGCCGAGGAAGAGAGGAACTCGTCCGGAGGCCGGATATCCTCCAGAACTTCCTCGTTGCCCTAAATCCAGGAGTTGGTGTGGAGAGGTGGCAACTCTTCACCCACGAAGTGCGCCCGATGGGCAATACCTACAATCACATCCTCGTGATGGGCATACCACCCGAGGATATGGAACACCTCCGACGCGAGGACTTTCGCCTGCACTATACGACGGCTAGAGTCTTCGTCAAGGTAAGGGGCAACAAAATCGGGGACGCTGTTTCGTCAGAGATCTCGGGGGAGATGAGTGCCAGTGTAGCTGCACCAAGTAGTGAGGCCGTGCTGGCCACCGCCCAGGCCGACGACGAATTAGCGCCGACCGAGGAAATAGGATGGACAAGGGAGGAAGTGGACCGGCTATTGGAAACGGATGGGGACGGCGATGAGGATATTTCGACTGAGATCATGGGTCTGAATATCTTCTCGCCGGCGTCGTCTGTGGACGTGGACCGGGCCGGACCTCCTTCTGAGTCGCATTAAAAAAAAAAAAAAAAAAAAAAAAAAAAAACATATAAAAATGGCTTCACACGATAAAAACCATCAAAATTCTAACAACCCAACTACTAACATAGTAGGGAGCACACACAGGCTAGGTATCAATAGTAGAATTAACATCATACAAGCCAACATACAACACAGCGTCACAGGATTCGCCGCTCTGCGCAGAACCCTAGAGAAGCAATCCAATACAATAGCACTGGTCCAGGAACCCTACCTAAGTTACGGAAAGGTGAGTGGACTTAATGCTTTACGGGGCAATGTTTTCGCTGCCCCGGTACAAGGTAAGACACGAACGTTAATATACGTACCGCAACTATACAAAGCGTCGTTAATAACACATCTTTGTACTGAAGACCTAACTGTAATTAAGCTAGAGACGGGCCTGTTAGGAAACCTCAGCACAGTGGTTATGGCCTCTGCATACATGGACATAAAATCCGAAGCGCCACCTTTGGAACTAGAAAATCTAATGCTATTCTGCCAGAAGAACAAGTTAGAATGTGTACTGGGCTGTGACACAAACGCCCACTGCAGCGTCTGGGGATGTCCGGACACAAACGAGAGAGGAAAATATGTGCTTGATTTCATCTTAAGACACAACCTCAACATACTAAATAGAGGCTCAGAGCCGACGTTTGTAACGTCCCGGGCCAAAACAATAATAGATATCACGATAGCCACTAGCGGAATCGCTGAGGTGATCAATGACTGGCATGTGTCTACGGATGAGATCTCTTGCGCGGATCATAGAAGAATTAGGTTTACCATGAAATCCGGGGAGCATGTACCCCGTACATATAGGAATCCTAAGAAAACTGACACAACCTTATTCAGGGAAACCGTAGAACAAGCTCTAACAAAGATACCACAAGTGGAAGAAACTACAGAGCTTACCCCCCAAGACATAGAAATTATAGTCGAATCCTTAAACAGCTCCCTAAATGGAAGTTATGAGAAATCTTGCCCTCTACAGACGGAGAATTATAAAACAATGCATAGGAAAGACAAATGGTGGAACAAAACCCTCAGCAAGCTGAGGAAAAATGTGAGACACCACTTTAATAGAGCCATGAATACCGACCAGGAGGCGGACTGGCAGGATTACAGGAAAAAACGACACAAGCTCAAAATGGAAGTCAAAACGAGCAGAAATAAATCGTGGAAAAACTATAGCAACTCCATCCAGTCGGAGAGTGAGACAGCGAGACTCAGAAAACTGGTATCCAATTGTGCACAAGTTAAATTGGGTACACTGAAGAAAGCCGATGGAACCTACGCGGTATCGGATCAGGAGCAGTTTGAGCTCCTCCTCCAAACCCATTTCCCCGACTCCCTCATTAACAACGACGGAGGATGGGAATCCGAAAACGGGTATGAACCAGTCAAAGGGGACTGGGATTTCGCAGACTCAATCATCACCGAAGAAGCCCTCTTGTGGGCTATTAGCACTTTCCAACCGTACAAAGCGGCTGGAACGGATGGAATTTTTCCGGCCCTACTTCAGTGGAGCCTACTTAAGATAAAAATACACCTTATGGCTATCTTCAGGGCATGTCTTGCATGGAAGTATATACCCAAGGCATGGAGGGAAGTCAAGGTAGTCTTTTTACCCAAACCTGGTAAAACAGACTACACAAATCCGAAGTCCTTCAGGCTGATAAGCTTGAGTTCTTTTCTCCTTAAAACACTTGAGAGACTTTGTGACAAATACATTAGAAGCGGCCCATTGGCAGACAACCCGGTGCATGGGAACCAACATGCCTATCAATCAGGCAAATCCACAGAAACTGCTCTTCACCAGGTGGTTCACAAGATCGAGTCAGCTCTGGAAAATAGACAGTCTTGCTTAGTTACCTTCATTGATATTGAAGGGGCTTTTGATAAAACTACTTTCCCCAGCATCAGGGAAGGGCTGAGAAATCAGGGAGTAGACGAAAGAGTGAATGAGTGGGTTACAACTATGCTCTCGAACAGAGCTGCACGCATTGAAACGACGAGCACGACGAGGTGCCTCGTTACAAAAGGATGCCCTCAAGGTGGAGTCTTGTCTCCATTACTGTGGGTTGTAGTAGTCAACGAACTCATCAAACTACTAAACACGGACGGCATAGTGACCATAGGCTACGCGGATGACCTGGCCATTATGGTTTCTGGACTATTTGAGACAACCCTATGCGAAAAAATGCAGAGGGCACTTCGAGTTGTGGAGAGATGGTGTACGAGCCACAACCTATCTGTAAATCCACAAAAAACGGAAATGGTATTGTTCACTCGTAAGACGAAACCAGCAATATTAAAACCCCTTACGCTGTTTGGCACAACGCTAAACCTTAGTAAGGAAGTAAAATATCTAGGCATCTGGCTAGACAGTAAACTTTTATGGGGAAAACACCTCGATCATATCACCACGAAAGCTACAAATATTCTATGGCAGGCCTCTAGAGCTGTCGGCAAAGACTGGGGGTTGAAACCACGGTTATGCCGATGGCTATATACTGTTATAGTACGACCGGTCCTCACCTACGGTTGCGTAGTGTGGTGGCCGCGCACAAATCAGGTAACCACTATAAATACACTGCAACAAATTCAGAGGCTAGCATGCTCTCTGATCAGCGGTTGCTCAAGAACGACACCATCCACCGCCTTAGATATAATTCTGGGTCTGACGCCCTTACACCTGCATATACAGCAGGAAGCCATGGCGTCCGCTCTAAGGATTAGATCTACAAATCAGTGGAAGGGCATTGGAATCAATACAAAGCATGGCAAAATTATAGACAGAGCCTTAAGCATCATCCCAGAGGCAAGTCGAGGCACCGATAAAATAGCCACCACGCACCTAGATGGCAAAAAGTATGAAACGATCATGACCATGGAGGCTGGTGACTTAGTGGAACCATCACCTTCTTGGAATATTTACACAGATGGTGCAAAGAATAAAACAGGTGCGGGCTGCGGTTTTTATTCTCCTGAACTTGGCCTGGCCGAGTCGCGGGCTTTGTATAAAACCACAACAGCGCTGCAAGCAGAAGCCATGGGATTATTACTAGCTGCTAAAACATTCCTCAGCCTCAATGTGACTACTTCGTCCCAAATAGAGGTAGGAAGGTCTAGGACTCTCGTATTTACGACGGACAGTGCGGCGCTCATCCATGCACTCAGAAGACCGGTCACTAGGTCAGGGGTCATAGCTGAGTGCCACGCGGTGTTACAAAACCTATCGGATAGTTGTAAACTATCAATTAGGTGGACTAAGAGCCATGGTTCATGTTCAGGGAACACCAGGGCGGATTACCTCGCTAAGCAAGGAATTCAGAAAGAAATCAGTGATGACGTGAGACAGCTATGCAAGCCATCAGCAATGGAAGTGCGAGATCTACTGCGTCGTCACTCTGAAAAAGAGCAACAAAGCCTGTGGGAGAAGAGAACGGATTGCAAACATGCAAGAGCCGTTTTCCCGGCCCTAAACAGGAATATCACAAACAACCTACTAAAACTACAACGGCTAGATCTTCGACTTTTAGTAGGGCTCATCACAGGCCACTGCGACTTAAACTATCATCTACACAAGATTGGAGCGACAGACAGCCCCCTGTGCCGGGGCTGTATGCAGGAAAATGAGACTGTGGAACACGTGATATGGCATTGCGAGGCCACAGAAGAAATAAGAATTAGTACCGGAATGCGTGAGCAGCTGACGCAACAACAGCAGACGACTAACGTTCATTCATATAATACAAAATCAACATCAACGCTACTGGAGCAGCTTTGCCAGCGCCCCAAGGCCGCACTCCGTTATATGAAGGAGTTGGGCTGGCTTGGGTAAGCGCTGGCAGGGGGAAATGCACAATACACCCCAAGCGGGACGTCAGTGCAGGCCTTATCGCCCCCATCTAGAATAAGAATAAGAAGAATAAGCCCCAACCACAACCACAATAGACGATACGATATGCGTCAAACGGGGATCGTGGTTTTTTCATGGTGTTCTCGTGATCCGCGATTGGTGCTTATCTATCAATCATGAATTAGGTGTAAGGGCTGCCTTAGGCCACCGCCGCGTCTTCATTTCACATTATCCCCTAAAGTATAATTATGCAAGAATAGCTTATTTGAAGTGATTAATTTAACTTTATTAAATAAGACTGATGATAAAATAGTTTATTTTTGTATATTACACAAATATTGTGTTGTTTATATGTACATTGTACATAAAAACATTGTAAGTCGATAAAAATTCTAAAACTGCAAAAACTTGCGGT
Organism: Crocallis elinguaria; assembly: GCA_907269065.1. NCBI lineage: Eukaryota > Metazoa > Arthropoda > Insecta > Lepidoptera > Geometridae > Crocallis > Crocallis elinguaria. The sequence goes on from OU026068.1 coordinate 19,788,547, forward strand.
TTGGATCCTCGCAGCTGAATGCGAAGCAATATGCTTTTGCTCCGCGTGAGTGATTACGTAGGTACTGCTAACGTGCGACCCGGCCGCACGGCAGCACGCTGAATTCGTCCCGACAGTACGAGCCCGCGCGCCGCGTACTTGTAGCTTTATACCTAAACTGCGGAGTGCATCTGGAATGGTAGCCAGGTGGAATTTCTTTCACAAACAAACAAATTTTATCTCTTTATCCTAGTAATCCTACTATATATCCTAGTAATATTATAAGTGCGAAAGTGTGTTTGTTGGTTTGTCCTTCTTTCACGCAGTAACAGAACAACGGATCGACGTGGTTTTCGGTATAGATATAGTTTATGGACAGGAGAGTAACATAGGCTACTTTTTATCCCGAAAAAATGCACGGTTCCTGTGGGAACGCGGGTGAAAACCGCGGGCAGAAGCTAGTATTGATATAGATGTGATAAGTGTCAAGTCAGTCAGGTGAAGAAAACAACAAATATTCACGATCAAAAAAGTCAACGTTATTTCTGTAAAAAGGTTTTATTTTATTTTCTTTATAGCGTAATAATAATTGACAAGTTGGACTTTATCTTTCAGTTTCCCTCATCGGAAAAGTTTTGAATGATCTTACAGCCAATTTGTTAATCTAACACGTCCATAATGAAGGTCAAAATCGGTCAGAAGCAATCCGAAGCCTATCCTATAATTCCTATACTTCGATAATTGATATATGAAAAAAATCGAATAGGTGGGTCATGATTCAACTTTGTCGAATGTAGTTGCATGAATTATAGGTATAGTACCATCAACTTATATTCTTGTCGATTGCTGAACGAAGGCAAATTATTCAAGATCACGCCACTGAGCTGGGGCTTCAGCTTTCGAGTCCTGTTTCCAGCAACTGTAGTTCCCAGGTCACGGATATGAACATGATTTTTTCAAAAATCCATATACTTACTAATTTTAAAATTTTATTAAAAGCAATGTGTCATTGTATCTCCATGGTGGACAACGGATAGGTAGAATCCAATAAGTAGAGTATTAATATACCTACAATATATGACTAACCATTATTTCAGTAGGTAACCATTATTTCAAATTATAATAATGTCGTCATCGTCATAGGCGTAGGTTATTTATTACTCTATGGCCTGTCTGTCAAATTCGCATCTGCGCTTCACCAACTTCTTGATCTTTGACTAGACGTGCTGTCTTGCTCTTTTCCGCGCCCCGTCTTGCTCGTGGTGAAACAGGAACAATATTTACCGCTCGGCGCTAGGCCCATCACGGAGTTGGGCGAGTTATACTTCGGGTTCTTAAAACATCGACTCAATCAATTCGATCAACCTTCGATATTTATCGAACATGGATACTGTTGAAGCGATGTTAACATCGATGTTTTTATAATATCGATCATCCCTATCATAGACTGAAGACGTAATGACACACGGGGAACGTGAAAATGACAATGACTGACGACTGCTGAGAATTGATATTGAGAATTTCACAATGAAGTTTTTTTTTCTTCTTTCTTGGCCGGGCCACCCTAAGTAACTCCTAATGGAACCAATTGTATAAACCGTTAGAATACTCCTAAAGGTTAGTTTTGATTTTGGTTGGTAGTTGCCTAAGCAACACCTAAATATATAATTTTTTTGAAGGACCGCGATCTTTTTGTTGCTCTTTCGTCCTTTACAGCGTAACCGAACGGCGGGAGAGCGCAGAAAGTGCTTAGCCCTAGCAAAGTTGTGGTTTGGCGATTACCTAGCTCAAGGGCACCACGTGAGGTGAATCACGCGGTAAGGACCTCGGCTTGGGAGCCGAAGCCGTTGAGAGTAGATGGGAAGCTTTAGCCTGGACATCGCCACGGCTTTTGACCGGGTCTGGTATAAGGTGCTTCTTTCTAATGGCATACAGAAGGGATTTGCACTTAGGTCACCAGTTTCTTGTCAGGTCAGAGTATTAGTCGTAAACGACGAGGTGTGCTCCGAGTCCATACCTATTAACGCTGGCGTCCCTCAGGGGTCTGTGCTGTTCCCTACGCTATTTATTCTGCATATAAAAGAAATGTTACAAGTATGTGACATGCACTGTTACGCGGGTGACGCATTAAACTCCGGTAGTGCAAACGCTCCTCTATCTGTAGTTGAACAGAGTAGAGCCAGACTTAATTGTGTCTGAAGTTGAGAACTCGCTTGATCGAGTCTCTGAATCATCTCAGTAGTCTGTGGTCGTAGTCTTGCTGAAATAGTTTGTTCTTGTGGTTTGAGTTTTTGCATCATTTTTTAGCTATATCTGCATCCTACCTATACGACAATTTTCAATTGACACTTGTCCAATAATGTAAACAAACTGGACGATTCACCAACCAATAACATAGAAATTCAAATTAGAATCAAGTCATTGGTTAGTGATCGGATAACTATAATGCTGTCATTGGTTGACATCCGCCCATTTACATTATTGGACAAGGTTGTATAGAAAATTGTATTCATTTATAGCGCCAAACTACTCCAATAATGATAAATGAGGAGTCAATCGACTTATTTTATTATGGATACATGATAGCACCAATCATAGAAACAAGGGTTATAGCATACTAGCTTCTGCCCGCGGTTTTCACCCGCGTTCCCATAGGAACCGTGCATTTTTCCGGGATAAAAGTAGCCAATGTTACTCTCCGATTCATAAACTATATGTATGCCAAAAGTCACGTCGATCTGTTGCTCCGTTACTGCGTGAAAGAAGGACAAACCAACAAACACACTTTCGCATTTATAATATTAGTAGGATAATAGCAGTGGGACCACGGCCGCACGGGTAAAAACGTCATAGGAACAAAATAAATATGACGGATGCGAGGACGTAATATCCAAAAACGTTGAAGACATTAAACTACCTTTATCTTATTAGTAACAGTAAGTAAGCTTAGGACGGGAAACTAAAGAAGTAAAAAAACACGACAAAACAAATCAAAACAGCTTTATTTCCTGCTGGTTCTTTTGTAATTTCCCATACTTGCACATGAATCACTACACTAGATTGATTGGTTACTCTTTGTCTAGACACTTACTGATTATAACACGGTACATACTGCAAGTTGAAAAAATATAAAAACTTACGGAGATGAAAAGTTAAAAACTAATTAATAAATACATAGGAGTTGCATATCGGTAAATACAAGTGCGTAGATAAAGCACCCACTTACAAGAACCGCAATCCGAAAGCTATTGCTTTGCAAAACGTTATGTTTAAACATTGCCTTATTCAGTCGCGAGATAGTTTGATAAGAATTAACACTAGCTGCAGTTTTCCATTGAAATTGTCCGTTCGTGGGTGCTATGTCTATGGTACATAATAACACGATTTTTTAAAATTAATGTGTACCCGCTGTTTGAATTTCATATCAAATCAGACCTCTGTAAAGAAGTGTAGGAGAGATCATTCATAAGTTAATGGTTCAACCACACGAAGCGTATCAGCGTATCATTATATTATCATGTACTCGACATTTTTTGACGATACGTATTTGGCGTGGGAGTAGATACGAATTAAATAAATAAAAAAGTGATTTGCGTGAGGTACAGTTTTATGATACGCTTCGAGTGCTAGCACCATAAAGTGCCCGCACCGATTTGAGTAATGTATTTTATGAGAAATAACATCTAACCATTCCACAGTTCGTAATCCCTGGAACTAGACTAGTTCTGGAATATAACACACCACCACGACCCACCAGAAAATAGAAATTTGACAAAATGAAAATATATGATACACAAATACTGATGGTGAGCATATGGTAGCGCCATCTCGTGATCATCACGTCAGGAAGGTTCATTAATTTATCTTATTTTTAGTGCAAAGTGCAAATATAATTTAATACCCAACTATCCTACTATTTTTGGGATTTAATTGTTTTATATGAAAATTTATTTGGTAGCAAATCGTCTCTCAGAGAATTTGAAGAGCTATGCCATTGCACCATTTTTGGCGTGACTGTCGAAGTAAATTTACACATACCTAGACCGCATTCTGTACTGGCTTTATTTGGAAGCTTTTTACGATAAGATTTAAACCACAGCATAAATTTTTAAATAGCAAAATTATGGACACAATACATTTCATAAAGTGTCAATCTAATCGAAATCAGTACATTTAAGCCAATTCCATTGAGTCTTGATACATATAAATGAACTTCTGCAAGAAAAAAACATACATGTTGTTATTTATTCATAGTACTGTAGATGTAGAAGCGATTCCAAAGATTCCGAATGATAATACTCAATACGTAGTTAAGCTTAAATTGTCTTAGCCACGCCAAACGAAACTGTATATTGTGTTGATGAAACACAACCAAAATATACAGAATACCTAATGTAGCGTACACGTAAAACGTATCGTCGTATCATTTTTAATAATCAATTAATAAAAACGGTTTACAACTAGAATGGGAGAGGATACGCTAGATATTCGAGCATATCGCCACACGAATCACACGATAAAAAATATTCGTATCACTGACACGATACGACGATACGCTTCGTGTAGCAACCCCCTTTAATTTATAAACGTGCAAAAGTTAAAATTAAAAAAAGAGAATAACATAGCAACCTTTCGTTGAGAGGAACTAGAGATTTTCCGAAAAATCCTGTTTATAATACATACAAAGATTATTTGCAAGTACATATTTCGAATGGTTATAAAAAGCCCTTATTTACCCTATTTAATTAGCTACTAATCTATAGTCCATTCTATGCTATCAACAGTTTAAATACCGTATCAATGTTTTATTATATTAAAACATAACGTGTACACAATGAATGTTAATGTATCTGCTTGTAACACGAACATCGATTTAAATCATTGACCTTTCTGCTTAGTGATGTAATTTGATAATGAAAAGCACATTCCAAAGGTACATACTTACATATAAGATTCTAGAAAGAGATCTATTTCAATAAAGTGTCACAAGCAACCACAAATTTTATAGTTTGTATATTATACCTGAATTTATTTTACATTTACATGGCATTAATCTTCAATAATTATTTATTTATCTGCTCGAACACTGACCATGCTCAAAATTAATTATTTCTTCTAGTTTATGACCAAACTCTGTTTACCACTATAGAACATTTTTATATACTTGTCCAATAATGTTAAACTCGGCGGACGCCAACCAATGACAGCAAGTGAACCGATCACTAATGACATGATTGGTTAATGAGCCGTCAAGTTTCTGCAATGTTGCCACTAAATATAATGATTGAAGATTAATTAATTTGCATCTTGCTGTTTCACTGGCACCACACAACACTTCTAGCTTGTGTAGACCCCAATACAATTGACATATTTTCGTTTACCTACTCTGCTGATAAGTAATATACAATTTCTGTAGCTGTACATACGGTATCATTTATTGATCTAAATGTAAAATATATATCAAGTACAATAACAAACTTTATAAGAGCTATAGTGACCGACATGGTATATATAGCAAGGCAGTTATTTAAACAAAAATGTTCGATGTATGTAAAATACAGCTATTACCTTTAAACACAGATCCATCTCAGAATGCGAATCCTCGAGACATGATCAACATTATTTAAAACAGTCAGCGTGAAGCTAAACACGAATTAGTTGAATTTAAAATTGTTACGCGGAAAAAGTAAGCACAATCAATGTAATTAGTCTAATAACGTTTTATGTCATGTCTAAGTTGCCAACTAAATGAAGCGAACCGATGATCGTGCCAACAATTTTGTTTCACTATCAGTGCTTGCCGGAGGGGGTAACTCATCGAGGTACTAACCCCGAGAGATGAACTACTACACTATCTACTACTGCACTATCCGATCTCACAACAAAGTATTGATTTTGCTGTAACAAATATCAGCGCTCAGCGTATCAGCGCACGGGGAAATGGCGCGAGGCGGTGGCATAGCCAATCAGAGCGCATTATTTCTAGGCAAAAATGGTGGAATTTATTTCGTGCAAACCAAACGTCACTGCACGTCTTGAGGTTAGTATCTTGATGGGGTAACTGTACAATATATTGCAACTGCAAGCATACATTCCAAATATCAAGACATAATAACACCAGTATCGCCCCGAATTTTTCGTGACAATTCTTAAAAAACGCTAAGTTACGAGTTAAATTGTTCATATAGAGATAATATACAAAAAAGCGCTACACCCCTTCTTACAATGCATCACAAAAATACTAAAAAGAAACTGTGTAGATGAGGACAGAATAATGTTAAAATCGAACACAAATTATCGATAAATTAATAACAAAATATGTTCATATGCAAAAAATATATGTTCGCGCCCGCGGGCCGATGGCAAGGCCTCCGGCGCAGTGGTATACTGTCCACGGGTGAACTAGGTATATTACAAGTCGACTCAATACAAAGCTGGTTTATCTATCGATAGTATCCGAACCGCAAAACGTATCGTTTAGTGTTGATCCATCTGTAACCAATACGTGAAAAATAAATAACGGTACAAAGGTCCTGCTTTTTGCGATTGAGCACTACATCGCTTCGCATGGGTAATAAAGACTCATATAAAATTACGATAGCCCTTTTTTATGCTATTTGATAATGAGTAGCCTGATGGTAAGTATAACGCCGGCCCATAACAGTTGCAGTGCCACTCAGAACTTTGAAAGACAAATGCCTGCGCGGCACTGCAGTGCGCTCGTTACCCTGAGCTAGGTATTAAGTCTCATAAGCACAGTAATTTCACTGGCTACTCTGCTTATCAAACCAGAACACAGTAATGCTTGCACATTACTGCTTGGCGGCAGACTTCACGAGCAGACGCACGGAGTTTCGTCACCCATTTACGGTTGACATACCTTCTATCCGCTCTATGCGTTTTGCTTCAACATTCATCATGCGGACAGCAAAAGATTGGAATTTTTGCCAACATCTGTATTTCCTGAATACTACAATTTGGGAGTCTTCAAGTCTAGAGTGAACAGGTATCTTATAGGCAAGCGTGCTACATTGTCGACTGCATCGTCGCTTACCATCAGTTGAGATTGGGGTCAAACGCAAGCCTAGCAAGTATATAATAAAATAATATCTAAAGTGTATGTAACGATCGACGAAAAAACAGTAAGCATGAGGAATAAGTAAAGAAATTGCACATCACCTGTTCTTGTCCATTGGTCTCCTGGGATTTCATGACGTCTGGTAGGTCCGGGGGCGACGAGTACGGGGTAAGATCCAAAGCCTCGAATTCTCCATTCTCCTTTCTGTAATACATAAAAATTCGTTGTCAGTATAATAAAGTAAACGGCTCCGTAGCTAAGTTAGTAGTAACCCTGCCTGCGAAGCGAAGGTCCTGAGTTCGATCCCAAGTTGGGGCAAATTTTGTGTAGTGAGCACAAAGTTTTGTTCTCCGGTTTTGGATGTTTGTGTTGTGTATCCATGCCACCTAGCGTGCGATACAGGGAAGACGAGTGCAAAGGACATCGAGGTACTAACCCCGAGAGATGAAATACTGTACTACTCGATTCCACAACAATGTCGTGATCTGTCATTAACAAATATCAACGTATCAGCGCACGGGGAATCGGCGCGAGGCGGTGACTTAGCCAATCAGAGCGCACTATAGGCAAAAATGGTGGAATTTAATTCATGCAAACCTAACGTCACTGCATCTCTAGGGGCTAGTTCCTCGATGGCAGGGAATGAGTACGCGTTTATGTTTTTTCGACCACCAATGAAGTAAATCGATCCACCATAGTTTTACAAAAGACAACTCAAAAAAGAAAATGGACTGTAGAAACTTTTATAGTATGCTTTGAATAGAATCAGTCAGTAATACCATGTGGCCAAGTGCTGCAATACACTTGAGGGAAGTGATTTGATCCAGTTGGCAACAGAAGCACTACTAGCATTGCAAGCAATGGATCAGATAAAACTGATATTAAACATTGCTGGGATTATTTCTATCTTATCATGGGTATTTGTAAGCAGGATTCATTATTATATGACCACTGCTAATCAGAAGATAATGATTGTAAATATTAAATTGGATTAAGTTTATGATTTTCTGTACATACCTAATATCTATACAAATAAATAAAATTGAAGTGTCTGTATGTAATGTCAAAATAACAGCTTAATTAAACACAAATCTATATCTTCACTTAAGATATCTCAGTAAGAGATACATTGGAACCTAAATTAATCTTAAAAATAAAACAACTACATGTATTAAACATTACTGCAATAGTTCCACATTAATACAACAAATAACAAAAAAAAACAAACGCTTACACTCATACCCCCGCACTAGGATTCCCTGTGTCGCAGGTGGCATGGACATACACAGATACACATCACAAACATCCAAGACCCGAGAACAAACTTTATGTTTACACAAAATCTGCCCCAGCCGGGAATCGAACCCGGGACCCCTCGCCTTGCAGGCAGGGTTACTACCAACTTAGCTACGGAGCCGTCAGCTATTTTGCTACATAAAAACATGAATCTTGCAGTAAGCAGTAATGTGGTGCTGAAACAAATGAGTAGTTCGCCTGATGGTATGCATCATGCCTGCCTATAACATCTGTAGTATGGGTACCACATAGTGTTTTATTTTATCTCATAGTATAGTGCAAGCAAATTGTTTAGGACATCCGCTAAAAATGACACTGGCGCTTACAAGCATTTTCGAAGAAATGTATGAGATTTGAGCACGCCCAGCTGGCGGCGGGCGCCCATAGCAGATACCTACTCTTTCCATTAATAGTTTACTGAAGCTGGGAGTATTATCTGAGCAGTAAAGTGTTTATAAGCATTTTTTCCAAATTCTCTAACATGAAATAAGAAAAATATTGGTTTATTTTTCCAAATATCTCAGCAATGGGATACATTAGAGTTGAGCTGTATATGGCAAATAATATGATTGTATTTGTGTCTTCTATCCATGATATATATAGGATTGAATGTGAGTAGCCAATTTGAAAAAGAATCAAGATGGCAGCTGAATACTATGCCAGCCTCCAAAGCGAAATATTCGAACCACTTTGTTGTTGGTCCCATCAATAGCAATTTAGTACATGTTATATTTAGAATATTCATACAAAGATAAGATTGTACAAAGAGTTGCACAAACCTTAAAGCCAATCCAATAGGTGCAGGACATTGAGCCTTTGCTGTGGCAGAAGTTAGGCCATACTCTGCAAGGGTCTTTTCATCTTCCATTAACTGGCTGTCCTTGTTGAACAGCATCTGACTTGGCGGTGCTACTTTTAAAATACCTGAAATTTAATCAAATAATTTCTTGAAACTTCCCTTTTTTGTAGCATTACCATTTAGAATGAAATAAGTAATATATAAAACTATTTCACATGAAAAGGTGAGCCCAAATATATCTACTAAAATTGCTTGATTTATGCTTTATTTAAGCTGCCTAGAATGACACTCATATTAAAAAATATCAGGTGATTTCACTGATTTTGTTTGTGTGAAGAAGATGTGAAGCATACTGATTTTTTTCAGCTCAATCTATTAGAATGGGATACCAATACTTAACACCAATAAATTAATGTACATTTACAAAATCAATTTTCAATTTCATTATCATAAATTACACATGGAAATAAAATTTTAACTGAAATACTATCATTATTATTCTACATATATTTATTTCAGGAACTGTTTCATAGATTAGTATGGTAGGTCTTGTTGACATGATATACATATAGAGAAATTCAGATCATACCATGTTTTTAGTAGAAAACCATCATACAACGAAATAATGCATGCTAACGCTCATAATAAACACTCTAACACTGAACTTACTAACAATATCAACATATTCGGTCTTAGCCTCAACCGCTTCAGAATTGTAATCTATAAATATTTATTGTAATTATTATTATTTTATTTGTTTGTCACTTAATGTCATCTAATTTTGTTTAATTATAATGTTCTTTATTGTGTTTAATATGTATTTTATGTATATGTATTTTATTTAATTCGTTTTTATTTTAAGTTTTAATTAAATAGCTATTTTATGTTTTAATTATATTTGATGTTCACTGTTTCTAACCAAGCCGAGTGTTTTTTCTGTAATCTGTAATGTGCATCTAATAAATAAATAAAAGATTAAAGTAACAAAACTATCTATAAATAAAAATTTGAAACAGTCCATTGTGGACTACCTTCATTAGTTTGAAATTGTACAATGCAAAAAAATTCAAAAGTTTTCAATAAGTATTCATATTTCAAATGTAAAAGTAAACAACACCTTCTAATGAATAAACATAAAATAATGTACATGTAGACAAATTATAAGGTAGAGAACAGCCGTATGCAGTTCAGTAGGCAATCTAGATTAGTCTATTATGAGCTTGTTGGTTGATATGCTTTTAGAGATCGATAACTCTTTCTTGTATATAAACATAGTACAAAAATTATAAAATGTTAACTACAGATTTTAGTTAGCATTAAATGGTGTAATTAAACAAAGACATGGCATCTAAGGCAGAACAATAGGATGCTTGTATGAAATCTTTTGTGATTTGAGTATCCATAGTACAGTTTTTATGTAGTCATATTGCCATGGTGTTATTTTGTATTTGTGTTGTATTGAGATACCAATTTCATAAAATTCATTATGCTACATCACTTCTCTGTCTTTCTTCAGCAATGTGATAGTTCTTGAATCCTTTATAGAATACCTACCTTGGTATTAACTGGTTAAAAACATAAATTCTAATTAAAGCACCCTAATGTAAAATTATAGCTTACAAATATTATATCAAATAATGTACATATAAAAACTTATAATCATTTTAAAGTCTACCTGCATTCTAATCTCTTATCAATAACAGTACATTAGCTGTTATAAGTATTATGTTGCTGACTTCTTAGGAACAATATTTTGGAAAACAAAACTGGATATCTTATAGGACAACAGATAAGATAGGTATTAAATAAGTATGATATTCATGAAGAAGAATAATGGAGCTTGCTTATGTATAATTATTACAGAGCTAGAAAAGAAATCTATCGCTTTTAGCTGCGAATAATGTATGAAAACACCACGTTAACTACACAAAAACTACTCAGGGCGCTCAACATTGCAACCTAACTAAAAATAGATTTTTTTCATGCCGCGACTATCGCACTTACCTTCAATCATTTTCTTTAATTCGAGAACTGTTGTCGTATCCTTAGCGTCCGTAAAGATGGTTAACTTTTTTCGCCTAATCATTAGAAAGACGTCCTGAAAACAAATTTCATTTTTGAGGTTACATATAATGATTAATTTTGTTATTATTACAAGAATATTCTCCAGTCACTTTTGTTACAATCTACATAGATCGCAGATTATGCTAGACTCACCATTTTGCGTTTAAATTGATAAATTAATATTTATTTGTAAGACAAAACGCTTCAAGGCGTACAAAATGATATCAACGAAATGACAGACTCATACAGACTAAAAAGAAAATTTGCACGAGTGACATGCATTGTCATTCAGCCATAGATGCAAATAAGTTGTATATTCATTTTCCCCCCTCATTTTACCTCAACATAAGGTTTTGTTCAACGAGTATATAATCACTACGTCTTTGTTGGCTTATTATTTACTTATTTGTAGAGTTGTGACTTGTGAACCTTCCAATCTTGGCCATTCAGGTGCATGAAACTGATAGGTTTAGGATCCTGTTATATTTTTCTGCATGCTTCTTTGCGAATATAGTGAATTCGCGGCACGCGCCGCCAGGCAACTCGCAGGTTTGAAGCCCATTTCACACTTCGTGTCGCTTGAGTCTCGACTCTTGTGTACTTACGCCTCAGTTTTACGTCAACAAGACTCTAGATCCAGGTCAAAAAAAAATGCACTAATGTCATTCTTACGTCAAAGTGGCGTCGGTGTTGAATGCGTTCGAATCATCTCAAAATTCTAGCAAAAACAACTGAATGCATATTTTAATTTAACTGTTAAAGCTAATAGAAATTGATATATATATCTTCAAATACTTTTTTACAGTCTAATAAATACAATACGTAAGATAACACTTACAGTAAAATATTTTCACTTGTAATAATTTTTTGCATTTTAGAAACTCTTGCTGTATTGTTGGATCTTTGATATGCTACAATGTTTTGAACGTACAATGCAATTTTTATCATATTTTATCATTTATGCTGTCAGTAAAATTTTGTAAAAATATTTATTTATATTTATATCTTAAGGTAAACAATGTAAAATGATTACTGTGCTTGTCATTTTGGCTTATGTGATAGCAATGAATTTACAGAGGGTTAGAAATGGTAGTAAAAAAATCTAAAATAACATTGTAACCTCAAAGTTTTGTTTTGCCAATATGAATTCGCAAGTCTGCGTAAATTGTCACAACGAGAAGCCTGTAAACCGTACCGACAATAGATTGGTGACGGAGAGCTGCGGTCATGTCAAGTGTATGGACTGTCTACTCCAAGAAAAGTCAGGTTGTATAGCCTGTCTGGATAAGAAGCCGCGATCAGATTCTACCGAAGTTTCCGACCCAGACGATGGATTTGCCGGTGATAGTGCACCTGTTTCGATAGAATTAACGCCTTACGAGTGCGCCGACGACAAAGAACTGATACGAGTAGAAGACCTGAGTAAAAAGAAAAAGCTTGAAACATCTCACATCAGAGTAGATTCAGGTAAGTTTAAAACGCAATAATTGTTTGTTTAATTATTTAGCCTTTACATTCCATTGTCCCATTCCCTATTTTATAAATATTCAATATTACAATCAAGTTAAGGCTCCTTGACAAATCTACACATTCTAAGATGCAAGACCTTGATTAACTAATTTGCTTAATATAAACAAATGTATTGCAAATATATGTTGCTTAATGTAAACAATTTACATGTTTGTAATTTGTAGATGGATCTGGCAAGAAGTTTTATGTATGTATGTTATGCAAGAAGAGGTTCAGAGCACGCAGCCAAGTTGCATATCATGCTTACTGCAATGGGCAGAGCAAACCCTATGAATGCTTGCAATGTGAAGAAAAGAAGGTAAAAAACAGATCAATTAAAAATTGCTTTTAAATAAGCGGAAAATGACCAGCAAATATATTGCTACTAGGTTCTGCCTGCGGTTTTTAACTGCATTCCCACAGGAACCGTGCGTTTTTCCGGGATAAAAGGTAGCCTATGTTACTCTCCAGTCCATAAACTGTACTTGCTCCGTTATTGCATGAAAGAAAGACAAACAAACAAACACACACTTTCGCAATTATAATATTAGTAGGATCTATAAAATTTCATCCCCCGGTTTCCCACTTGCAGAGCTGGTATTATTCCATTAAGTTTATTAAAGCACCACCTTTGAGACACAACCTACTCATGGGAAAAAGAATCATTAAAATTGGTTGACAATAGGCAGAGAAAACAAGTATCCTTTCTTATAATTTTATAAAACAAATCCAGTCGCTGGTATGCCACATTTTACAGCTGGCAATAAGTGCTTAGGCTTTCAAAGCTACTGTAAGAGGTGGGTTAGTGGCTGTAGTGCCAGTTTACATGTACACACCACAACATGTTACACTGTCAACTGCGTATGTGAGGTGTGGTCAAATGTAAGCCTACTTGGTACTTGGTACTTGGTGCGCGGGCTCTTTTCCGCAACTAGGCCGTTTATCGGCCCTTTTTGCGTGAGCGAGTGGTGCGCGTTATTCCAACCACCCGATGTCCGCCAGGAAGGCCAGCAGCTCGCTGACGCCGGTGCAGGCTTCCCGGAGTGTTCCCGGTGACCCGAGGAACAATGCTCGTTGAGACGCCAAGCTCGTGCACTCCATCAGCACATGCTTGGCCGTTTCTTCCGCCTCCATGCATCCCCTGCATAGTGGGCTGTTGGTAACACCTATGTTAAAGAGGTGTTTGTTTAGTGAGCAATGTCCAGTGACTATGCCAACTATCAGTCGGAGTTTGTCCCTGCTTAGGTTGAGGAGTTTTCGGGAGTACCTCCGGTTTAGAACCGGAAGTGCCTCCCTTGACTGCCTGCAGTCCTTTAGATTTGCCCAGTATTCTTGATGATGTTGCATAGCTACCTGGCGGATCCAGAGGCGGATTTGGCTGAAAGGCAGAGGGATCATTGGCTCTGGCCCAACGGGGTGCATGCTAGAGCCTCTTCTTGCCAGTTCATCAGCTGCGTCGTTCCCTCTGGAGCCACTGTGCCCTTTGATCCATTGGAGAGTAATGGTATTTGATTTACTCACCTCATCCAGGAGATCATGGCATTGTAACGTTAGCCCCGTTGTGTGGACGTTGCTGTTCAGGGCTCGTAGCACTGCTGCGCTGTCTGATAATATTCTGATATTTAAATCATTTACCTTTCTGCGCAGTATTGCTCGAGCTGCTTGGATGATACCTACACATTCCGCTTGAAAGATGGAGTTGTGCGCACCCAGAGCCTCTGCTGTATGTATGTTGAGATCATCTGAGAATGTTCCTGACCCTGTTCCTGTTGCCGTTTTAGAGCCATCTGTATATATTCTAATTTCATTTATACCAGAACTGTCACTAGGCTCCTCATATAGCTGTACTGTATACATTTTAGAGAATGTATGTTTTTTGGGTATTCTATCATAGATAGAGTGCATAAGTGAGTTTGCATCCGCAAACGTGTTCATTATATTTGTGTGAGTGGCTTGTTTGTCATAGTTCCAAAGATCTAATGCTTTTAATCGGTATGCGGACATGGCAGCTTCCTGCTGGATGAAAAATTGCAGGGGTGTGAGTCCTAAAAGTACCTCTAGTGCTGCCGTGGGGGCCGTACGCATACAGCCTGTTGCCGCTACACAGGCTAGTCTCTGGAACTTTTGCAACTTGTTTATAGTTGTAATTTGCTTGGTTCTGGGCCACCAGGCTATTGCACCATAGGTTAACGAGGGCTTCACTACTGTATTGTAGAGCCAAATGGTTATTTTAGGGCTCAATCCCCAAGTCTTACCAATCATACGTCTACATTGCCAGAAGGATATGGTAGCCTTTTTTAACTTGTTATCGAAATGTTTGGACCAGTTCAGCTTGTAGTCGAGGGTGACGCCCAGATATTTTACATCATCCGACAATTTTAGTTGTGTATCAAAGAGGGAAGGTATGGTGTACAACCCTAGATTTCGCTTATTTGTAAACATTACCAGAACGGTTTTGGTCGGATTCACGGTAAGTCTGAATTCTATGCACCATCTCTCGACGATCCTGAGCGCATTTCTCATGAGGTCACATGCTACTCCAGCAACAAGACCTGGGACGAGTATGGCAAGATCGTCTGCATAACCTACCGTGAAAAATCGTTGGGTGTTCAGTTTGGTGATTAGGTCATTTACTACCATGTTCCATAAGAGTGGCGACAAGACACCGCCTTGTGGGCAGCCTCTTGACACCACTCCCCTCGTCGCACCATCAAGGTCGATGCGTACCGCTCTCATCTGTAGCATATTGATGACCCATTCTATTATTGTAGATTCCACCCCATGTTTCGTAAGGGCTATGCTAATGCTGTTAAAGTTTGTCTTGTCAAAGGCACCCTCAATGTCGATGAAAGCGCCTAGACATAGAGCTTTGTTATTTATGCTTCGTTCTATAGTGTATACAACTCTATGTAGGGCTGATTCCGTTGATTTACCAGAGCTGTATGCATGTTGTTGTGGGTGGAGGGGTGCTAAGTTCAGTATGTTATCCCTTATGTACCGATCGCAAAGCCTTTCTAAGGTCTTTAGGAGAAAGGAGGTTAGACTGATGGGTCTATATGCCTTTGCTTCGGTGTAGTCGCTCTTACCCGGTTTCGGTATAAACAATACCCTTACCTCTCTCCAGCCCAAAGGGACGTAATGATGTGCTAGACATGCTCTGAAGATGTCGGTAAGGGATTCGTTTATAAGGGCCCCCGCCCATTGTATGAGGCCAGGAAAGATACCGTCTAGGCCGGGTGTTTTGTAGGTTTCGAAGGTGTTAACCGCCCAGTTAACTCTATCCTGTGTTACTACCTTTTGGGCCACTGACCAGTCGTTGTCCGAACACAGTGTCGCATTGTTCACGCTCCACTGGTGTGTCGAACTTATTTGACAATCCGGAAAGTGGGTTTGCAGTAGTAGGATGTTAGCTTCCTCGTCCGTCTTTGTGTAGGTATTATCAGCTTTCTTTAAAGAGCCAATGCTGCGATTTGAGTCCGCTGACAGGATCTTTCTCACCCTGTTTGCTTGTGAATTTGACTCTATGTTTGTACTGTATTTTCTCCATGATTTCCTACTCTTGGTCCGAATGCGCTTCTTGTACTTTGCTCGCGCCTTTCTGAATTCGTCCCAGTCCTCATCCTCGTAGGTGTTCATGGCTCTGTTAAATAAATGATGTAATTTAGTCCGTAATCTCTCGAGATCTTTGGTCCAGCCTTGGTTGCCCCCTTTATCCGAACGAGGGATGGTAAGTGGGCAGGCCTTCTCGAAGCTGTTAACGAGATCGTCTGTTAATTTTACCACCGCCTGCTCTACTTCGATGGTGTTGCTGTATTGTTGTCCCGATGTGTCATTACCTAGGCAATCAGCAAGGGAGGTTTTGAATTTTACCTTGTCAGTTTTGCGCGGGTTTCGGGAGGGTGCTGGGATTGTAATAGTTGCTTTTAGGTCAAACCTGATCCATCTGTGATCGGAGCAGGATGTCTCATCAGATACTCTCCAGTTCTTAATAATGCTGGGATTGTTACCTGAGACCAATGTTAGGTCGATGATGGTGCGGCATCGCTTTGTTACGAAGGTGGGTTCCGCACCTATGTTGGCAATGGAGAGATTAGTAGTGAATAGAAAGTTTACCAGTTCCTCTCCTCTGCTGTTAGCTGTTGGCATGCCCCACAGTGGGTGGTGGGCATTTGTATCTGTTGAAATAATAAGGTCAAAGTTGTTTGATTCACAGTATCTTACCAGGTCCGTGGTGTGTTTCGGTGGTATGTCCTCGTCAGCGGGCATGTAGACTGACGACACGACAACTTCCCTGGTGGCCTCTTCCGTTATACCCTTAAGTCTGGCCGTTGCCATGTCCCTAGAGCAAAATTCAGTAAGAGGCACTGCTGTGATATGTCGCGGTGCATAAATGCACGCACGTTGGTTGTTGCAAGTGCTATCGAGTATTAACTTACCCCCTAAGTTGCTGAGACCACACACGCGCCCTGCCCTGATCCACGGCTCCTGGATTAGGGCAATGGTCTCCCCGTTGTTTACCCCCAGCACTCTGCGCAGGTTAGCCGTAGCAGTGAGGCTGTGCTGGAGGTTTGTTTGTATGACGTTATATGTCGTGGAGGTTTGGGTCACCATCATATAGAAGGCTACCCTCCTCCTCCGACAACTCGACATCCACCAGTTCACTCCACGCTACGGGTCGGGATGGGGGCTCGGTAATATTCTCCCCTGTTGACCTGGACGTGGATGCTACCGGGGACGACTGCCGCTGTACGTCCTGGGCTGTTGGCACCGTGGTTGCTGCCGTTGTGTCCATTGCCTCTGTTGCCTGTTTGCGTTCAGCCGCCACTGGTTGCGCCTCTATAGCAGGGGTATCCTCTGTCGGTGGCGCATCCGTGAGCGTGCCGTCTGCTGAGAAGAAGCGCATGTACACGCTTCCTAAATTATGGGACAGCTTCCTACCCGCTTTCAGGATCAACGGAACCACATTCTCCGGTATTCCCAGAGTGAGGAAAGCCTATTTTAAGTAAAAAATAATGTGCTTGCTTTAACTGTTACAGACATTTGCATCACACTCACACTACAAGTACCACATGCGTGTGCATCGTAATGAAAGAACATATCCGTGTGATGTCTGCGGGCAAGGCTTCTTCCAGATGTCCAAACTAAGGAGGCACAAGCTTAAACATACCCGTGAGTTTCCAACTGTTAATTGTTTTAGTCTTAAACATGTCATATCTGGAAATGTCACTTAACAATCAATAATTATTTTTTAGCCAATTTCTACCAATATAATTATAATCTAAATTGCAAAACGAATACCATATCACTCCACCCCTTAATACAGTTCTACAGTCGTAAATTTTAAGCAGAGAGGAGGGATTCACTCATGTTTCTCTCTATCCATTGATTTAATTGTGTATTACAAAAATCATTTAATCCTCAGAAGCGAAAGACCATGTGTGTGGGCAGTGCAGTAAGGCATTCAACAACGAGCCGGCACTGCGCAAGCACAAGCTGACACATACAGGCGAGCGGCCGCACGCCTGCCCCACATGCGCGCGCCGCTTCCGTGACAACTCCAACCTCAGCAAGCACATCAAGAAGAAACACAACAGTGAGTGGCTGTTCCCTTACTACAGTGCAGGCAAATGGGCTAGGGAAATAGGACAAGTGCAGTGCACACCACGGATCTCTTGAGCTGTCGATAGAGAGGACTGATGAGTGGCTAGATAGAAGTCTTCATCAATTTAAAGTTGGCCATAGTGCAATGCATAACTAAAACTGAAATGAAAACTGTGGGTTAAACGTTAAAAAACCAGAGGAAGATCCTCGACCTGTTAAAGTCCTGTGTGCCCAGCCCAGACAAATATCTGATCTTAAAAACCATAAACATATTGCTTACTCAACGATATATACATTTTCATTTTTCTGCTTGAACATTTACTTTGTTACCACAGAAAACCGATTTTAAACGCCTGTTTAGCTAGACAGTGTCTAAAGATAAATGTCTAAAAGATCAGAAATGTCACAACAGAATTGAGTTACCAACGGTTAGACATGACTTAAATTAGGATTTGTGGTCATATTTAAACACGCGACTAAGGAATTTTTAGAAGTTCTTAACACAGGTTTAAAGTGTGTGTTATTTTTTTTGTGGTAAGACCGTTAAAATGTTCTAGCAGGAAATGTAACATACTCCAGCTAGCTTCGCTTTGGTACTAGTTTAAAAATGTCTCAAACATTCGCTTTTACCAATCAACAGTCGTAATATAAGTAAGCCTATTAAAAACAAAATTTCCAACAGCAAGTTTTTTATTGTTTCAGGCGAGAAGTGTTCGTGCGCCAAGTGCGGTGCGGCGTCGTGCGCGGGGCGCTGCGGCGCGGGGCGGCGCCACCAGTGCGCGCGCTGTCCGCAGGCCTTCCACTCCTCCAAGGACCTGCGCCGCCACGCCGCCGTGCACACCGGTAAGGCTAAGAGCTCCCATACACGAGCGTTACATAACCGTCGCTCCGCGCGTCGTGGAGTTTTTTTGTATTTTATGTAAAGGCAGTATCCAAACTATAGGCATTAAAACTCAATATCAACATTATTGTGTTAATCATTCTCCAGTCGCTCAACATGATCACAATGTGCCTTTCATGTTTCGGCAGATATAGTTTCATTTACAAATTATTTGCTTTTGATCTGCCAACATTATATCCGCTATCTTCCGGCCGGTTTAGTTCCTCAAATCGTCACCGCCAAGTTATGATTGTGTTACTATATTTATTTTACTGTCCACAGATTCAAAACCGTTTCGCTGTAAAGTGTGTACGAAGAACTTCCGGCGCAAAGACAACCTAGAGCGGCATATTCGGAATACACACCCGCAGCACGCGCCCGCCGCCGCCGTTGAATGCGACGAGACCGCGCTGCTACAGATCAACGGACATACCAACGGACATAAGTACGAAACGGACCAGAAAACGAAGCTAGAAATCCGCAATCCACTACCATCCATATCGCTGCCGCAAGATCTCTTCATGGAAGACGTGAAAACTGAAGTTAAAGTCAAAATTGACTCATCTTACATCATGTCTGCGAACAACGCTCGGCAAAGCGTCATCGTTGGCAAGAAATCTGTGATAGAGAAGCCGCCTCAGAGCCCGCAGTGTGAATATGTCCACAAAATACGAAAAGCGAACTGCCACAACATATCACTGCCTCCCATAGACGCGAACAAGTTTGCTGAGCTAGATAGACAGACTAATATGGATACGCTGCGAGTTGAAGAGCCGCCGAGAGATGACAAGATCTTTAAGAAGATCCTGTGTGATGATGGTGATGGCAAGGATACGGAGAACAGTGTTGAGCCGAGTCCTCAGGTGCATTGGAGGAAGTTGAAATTGAATAGCAATTGGTGAGTGTCTATTTACTTTTTTCATAACTGAATAGCGGTTACCAGTCTTTCCGTGGGCTCTAAGGGCCCACATACACCAGCACTCCTGTGTGCAGGAAATCTCAGATGTAATTCATGGAGTGATAGAAATATTAGAAATCCAAACATTTAAAATCCAACGTTTCAAGTCATCGTTTGTGGCCGATACGACGACCCATTTAGCGTTCAGTTGGCACTACTCGAGACGCAGAATCACCGAAAAATGAAGCGATGAGTGGAGTGCCCGTCTGTGGGCTCGAAATTGGACCATCGTTTTACAATAATAACGTTTATCAATTAAAAATCTTTTTAGTTTATTTATGAAAACTATATTACTGTACTGTATGTGTAGTCAAACCTTTCTAGTAGAATCTAATTGGAAACACTTTCTTTCAGATGTGAGAACAACAGAAGGCTGAGAATGTGAGTGATACGGGCTGGTCCAGTACAGCGTGTACCATTTTTGCGTGTAAGTTCAAAAAGTACATTTTAGACTGCTATTTTATATTAACAAGCTAAAACTACATGTTTTGGGCGCCGGTTCTATACATAAAGAAATAATGTATATTAAACTTTTTAGCAACTGTGGATATATTGGTGTAAATCCTACGCAATAGCTAATTTATAAGTTCCGAGCTGTACAAGAGTCAAGTTTTATCGTGCGAAAGATAAATCTGCCTGAACTAAACAAGATATTAGGGATAAGAACTGGTGGCTTTTTGTTACTGAATCGAATTTAGGGCTCAAAACTTACCATACTCGGAGAGCATGCCACATGCCATAGTAAAAAAAAAATACATAAATTGAATGCTCGCTACTTGTGGCTGCATTAGTCGCTCGCCTCCCGCGCACACTCGACCACAATGGCCGGCATCTCCCCGCTGCGGTGGGTTCTAACTACCAGTGTCTACAACTGTTACTGATCGCCGCACCCAGCCACTTGTGTGTCCCCGACTGGTGGCTACGTCTAGTGGCTTATTTTTACCACGTGGTCGTGCTTAGTGGCCGCCACCTGTGGCCAAAGGTGCGGCAGCACAAACTAGAAATGGCTTTTAGAGTTGTCTTCTGGTTTTAATATATTTATTTATTTATTTTATTTTATTTATTTTATTCTACATGGAAAACAAACAGCTGTCAATAAATACAATAGTTACAAGGTAATGGATACTTAAAAGCCTAAATAGTTTCCGCTTATGAAACAATATGTATGTATAAATGTGAATCCTGCTGTAACATGCTACAAAACTATAAAACTATCGTTATTATAATTATACAACAGATAGTATTAGGTACAACGAGAATAAAAAGTAAAAGATAAACAAAAGGTAAACAAAACCTTTATATTTATAATTTTTATACTGCATTAATAACTATTATATCAAAATAGAAATGACCAAGAAAGCAAATTTGAATAATAATAAGTCATAACTCATAACATAAGGTAAAAATAGACGAGCCTGGTAAGTTTTGCCTCTAAGGGCGGGGGCGTCAGGGCGACACTGAGGTGCGACGACGCGCGACGTATCGCAAAAAGGACGCCGCACCGCAATGCGATGCGTTAAGAGGGCGCCTAAAGCCAGCAAAAAATTCTTCATTTCTTCGCGCCCTTTCTCCCTCTCGCGTAGCATGCGATCGTGAAACAAAGATATGCTTGAAGTTCACAGACAGAAAATGTAGTAAGTACCAAAAGCGTTTTTTTGGGTATAGCTAAATAACTAATGGTTTTTTCACAAAATCCCTTGTAAAATCACTAATTTGTGATATGATTATTGAAAAAATATGAAAATTAGAGGATTATATTCTCTCGAGGAAATTTTATTATTTTGTGTTTTTGATTATATAGATAAAAATCTTTGAAAATGTAATAAATTTATACACACTATTTTTAATTTTATATTTAACGACTGAATTAGCCTACGCAAAATCACATCAAAGATTTGAGCTTTGCTTTATACGCCCTCTTAACGCAACGGTAAAATTGCCGAAAACTAACCACTTGGTGCGATACTGTATTGGAAATTTACACGATGCGTTGTGCAACGTCTCCGATTTATACGGTGCGGTGTGCTGTTGAGCCCTCGCCGTAAAAGATAATATTTTAACTACAACAATTATTTTTTAACAATATTAATTAGTCATATGTTTTTTAACACTAGCTTCTAAGTGCGTCCAAGACGAACTAGCTGTAACTTTAGTTTACTAGTTGTTGCATTAATTTCATCTTTGATATTATATATTTTATGTCGATTAGAAATTTTAATGTTATGTTAGAATTTTATTATTTTAAAACGTAATTCGAAATACATCCGGCGTTACGGACCAAAATTTTGATCTCACTTGTCAATGTGGATAGTAATATGTGCCGTCGAGTGGACGGGGTAGAAACAAATGAATACTGTCGGTCTTACCACTAAAACATTAAACACACCTTAAACCTGTGTTAGACAGCGTTTAACTGCTAAACATGTCTTAATCGCGTGTTTAAATATGATACCACAAACCTTTATTTAAGTAGTGACTAACCGTTTTCTAACTCACTTCTGTGGTGACATTTCTAATCGTTTTAGTCGTTTATCTGTAGACACTGTCCAGCTAAACTGGCAATAAAGTGTTTTTTTGTGGTAACACGGTAAAAGTCTAGCTACTATGATTATACAGTTGACCGTATCGTCGCCTACCAGCAGGCGAGATACTGATCAAACGTACGTAATGTCCTAAGTGTTGGCAACCCAACAGATGTATTTTGTAGTAATAAAATGGCAACACTGTTTTCCCCTCTCTTGCAAGACAGCCGCTATGACTGCTTGTGTCATTTTTATATAATAAAAAAATTGTAGTATTAAAAGCTAACATTCCACAGAAGCCAGGAAATAAAGAAAGAAGAAGTAGTATTAAAAGCATGTTTGTATCTAAAAACGCCGCTCCGTAAATCGAACGTCGGAGCTTCGGCTGACGGATCGGCATTTTCCTACTATGAAAGACAAAATGTCTAGAGCGAACATCGAATTGAACGTTGGATCCGAAACACTTTCATAGTAGGAAAACTGCTATCCGTCAACCGAAGCTTCGACGTTCGATTTACGGAGAAGGCCCCAGGCCCCCTACACGAAAGCGATTTTCCGAAATAACAAATACTTTCTGTGAAAAAAATATAACTTTTAGACGCATGTTTAGCTAGAGTGTCTAAAGACAAACGTTAACGCGCGACGCTGGACAACGAAACCTGGTTAGTTTGTTATAAAATAAAAACTTCCTTGAGCTCGCAACGATTTGTTGTTGTGGATAGCACAAGATTGAAGTATTTACCTTGTTTCTGCCTTTACACTTCTACGGTACCTATTGGAAACAAATTTATACGAATCGATGAGTTTTTTTATATTATTCGTTGGAAATGATATAATAAGGGATTGATTAGACTGATGCGGCGTGTTATAGATTGAACGTTTCTAGAAGAAGTGTCCTACGATAATCGAATGAAGGAATTAGCCCAATGAAAAGACTGTAGAGCGTTTGGAGACAATGTTTTTTTTTACCAGATTTACAATAAATGCTCATACCTTTAGACCTCTATATAAGACGACGGACGTTTGTTGAAAAAAGTACAACTTATTCCCAAAAGGGTTAAATAAATTATTTTATCTTGAACACGAGCGATTAAAACAGTGTTTTTCAACCTTTTGAATACAAGTAAAATAATTCCGGCGCCCCCCAGATGAGTTATTTTTTTGGAGTGTAAGATTGAGAATTGTAGAAAATTTTGTATTTTAATAATTATAAGGCCTACTCCCGAGCAATAGTTTGCGAACACGCTAGGGCACACAGGTTTGAAAACACTGGTTTAGAAGCTTCTAGATGTTGAATAAGTGTTGCACGCACAAGGGATCGTTTTAAAGAGACACGTATGTTTCGGAAATTCCGCTCCGAACTTCTTTCAACATTATTCTGTTGTCTGCAAGGGCCATTACGCTTGTAGCTTTTTGTATATTTAGCTTTGTCCGCCAAAAATATTGTGATAACGGAGTTACTCGCAATCTTGAACGTGGCCGAGCTTCATGCGCTCGGTTCACAGTAGTCATCGAGATACTAACCCCGAGAGATGAAATACTGTACTATCCGATCTCACAACAATGTATTGATTTTGCTAAAACGTCGTTCTGCGAGGCGGTGGCTTCGCCAATCAGAGTGCGTTATGTCTAGCCAAAAATGGTGGAATGTATTTCATTCAAACCAAACGTCACTGCACTTCTTGAGGTTAGTATCTCGATGATAGTAGTTAACAATCATCGACTGAACATCATGATCTCTAACTCACTTCGATCTCAAGTTAATATTAGTTGATGTATGACATGTTGTTTTATATGAGTAAATGACTAAATGATCTGCTTTTTTGAGCCGTGTTGCAGCCGATGTGTGGGCGTTAGACGATATGCTGCCAAAATAAGTCTATAATCCCCTACTTTTTATTTCTCACTGACGCTGACGGACGCAGCTGCATATTTTACACAATATAGCTTTCCCTATCGGGTTACTAACCTATCTCGATGGTATTCCCTTTCAATTGGTGTGAACTATAAAATACAGCTATACAAGTTGTATAGCTTTGTCCATTTTTATTCCACTATATGAATCTGAAGTCTAAGCATCACGTCTACACGCTCGCAAATGGCTTGCAGATAGCCTTACCGATTCACAAGTCCTAAATATGTAAGCCAAACATTTTGCCCGGTGTGAACATAATATATACTTAAAATGTAGGTCCAGCTGTGTACAGTCGGCTCCAATAATATGTATACACTTTATTTCAAATGTAGGTAACTACAGTAGGTGTTTGATAATCCGCGCCTCGAATGTTTCCCCTATGCCTGATTGATGGGACTCGTGGATTATTGGATTGGATTTGTATGTCAAATAAAAGGTTTATATGGAAAATAAATTCTACATACCATAGATTTTTACAGTAAAACACGCTCTCCCGCTCTGTAATTCAGCATTCGGTTATGTAAACTGACGGATTATAGAGCGGGTCGCTAAGTGCTGGACTAACGAGCCTGCCGGATTATTGAGAGCCTACTGTAAATGATTTTACGATAATAAGCGTCTACCGTCTGCATTAAGGTTCATTATAACGGAATACGTATTTAATTTTGAACCGCAACTTAGTTATATAATTTCCATAAAATCTATTAGTTACATGCGTTTGAAAATCTGAAAGTTTTACTTACATATTTCAGCTGATGAGCCGACTGTACAAAAGTGAGAGCGGAACGTGCGTATACGCAGACCGGTCATAAAGTTTAGCGCGAATAATACCTAGTGTTGTAAATGGAGACGTAACTAAGTATATTAGTGTTAAAGTTGATTCAAAAGACTTGCTTCGGTAGTCGTGACTTGAATCAAAATATTACGAATGATAGATCCCGTATACTTGTCAATGAAGTCTATAATGGTGCTTACATTTTTATGAACCCAGTTTTACAATACCGCTTCATAGCGACATTTCGATCCATCGAGTAGTCGTATTATATGAATCAATATACTTGTATGTTTATGTTATAATTGTTATTGGTTTGTGTATTTTATATGTATTAAGTACCTAATAACCTGTGTGTATAAAATATGAAATAAATGAAGTTTTAAGTAATTGTTGTTTTATATTTGCGTTTTTTTTCCGTTTAAGGCTTGAAGTACACGATCTAGACCGTATCCTAAATAATCATGGTTTGCGTATAAATCATGGTAAATAATGAGCAGTATCCATACTTATCCAATACGTATCATCTTATTTTCTATATTAGTAATTTAATATTTTCCTTCCATTATAATAAAAAATAGGTACAAAATACATATCTCGGGATTAGTATCTCGATGTCATCAGCCTTTTCATGCTCCCATTGCTGGGAGACTCATACCGGCCTTCACTCATAGAGAGTATAATTATAGAGTAGTAAGAAGTCTGTAGGTATTCTATTTGTTTAAAAGCTATAATTTTAAAGTCTAAACAGAATTATACTGCCCGAATTATCTGTTAGTAAAGGAGTTGCAAATTTATTAACAAACGTTACATACAGTATTTTGGGTAACAGCCAATTTTTATCTTGATACTAATGGAAAGAATACAGGGTTGCAGTAAGGATTTCTTACTTATTATTTCGTGACTCAATTTTGAAATACAAGTAAAGCCGGCTATATAAAACTTCCAACATTCTCTAAATATTTAAGAATTGAAAATAATTTCTTCTAGATCTACGTGTTCCATCTTCGCTTACCATCAGGTGAGTCGAGACGGTGGTCAAAGGTACATTTATTTATTAAAAAGAAATAGAGCCGGTGCTGACGACAGTGCTGTAACTAAGAGATCTGTGGAACCGTCTTGGTGTGGTTTATAAGTCGATGGACTTTGGCTGGTTTCAATTCCCGCTATGGAATAAACATTTTGTGCACGTAAAAGTTTATAATTTTTTTCATTAATATGCACCATGACGGCTCAGTGGGTAAGTTGGTAGTAACCCTGCTTGCAAAGCAAGGAGCCCGCGATCGATCCTCGGCCGGGACCGACTTTGTGTGAGGAACATAGTTTGTTCTCTGGTCTTGTGTATCTGTGTGTGCCACGACACATGGAATCCTAGTGCAGGGGTATACGTTTATAAGCTTTTATTTCATATTATTATCTCTAGAAAGGTATCCTCCTCGACCACACGAATATGATGGGAAAGAAAAATACGTGTACCAGTATAGTGTTGTACTAAAGGAAAACATCGAGAGAGAGAACCATATTCAAGTACCCCAAAATTAGATTGTGACAACTATGAAGCCGCACTGGGTCATGTACTGAGGCCAGTTCACACTGGTATGGGCCATAGTCTCTCTGAAAGCCTCGTATCCCAGCAATGGGAGCTTTAATGGGCTGATAATAAATTACTAGAATGACAAGTTCGTCACAAGTATATGCGCAACCTAAGTAATATTATTTTAGCTAGCAGTATTCAATGAGTACTTATTAGAATATCGACGTATTCCTGTATCAGACAACCGAGTGCGCACCTGACCTCAACGCGTAGATCAATCACACAAAGGTTATGACGTCACTCTTGGCTATTCGCACAAGATCGCACTCAATGCCACAAACACATCCGCATATCTCTATTGTGTTAGAAAGAACTATTAACTTTTAAAAGTTTTGTTAAGAAAAATGGAAGACAACACAGTCAATGCTATATTAGACTTGTATAAAGTTAAGAAATGGAAAGAAATTGTAGACAAGTTCCATGACCACCCGGAGAGGAATAAGTTGCTGTGGGTGTTCCCTAGTGAAGAAAATTTCGTATTTCTGGGAGAGTGCTTGAAGGAGTTGAGATGTGATAGAGTGCTGAGTTTAGGATGTGGGAGTGGTTTGCTGGAGTGGATGATCACGGAAGCTACTGGTGAGCATACCTACTTAATTATTTAACTGTAACAAAATAGTAATAGTATAAATTTAGCGTAGGTTGAGTATATTTTTTTAATAATCAATTCTGTACAAAATCCATTATTTTCTTTGACTTGTGTTTTCTTGCGGATTAGCTATTGTTTTTTTTTACTAAGTGGGTAGTTACACAAGTAACTACTTATACACTTGGAGTGACTATTATAAAATCGAAAATTCGTTTGTTAATTTGTCCTTCTTTCGCGCAGCAACGGATCATTTAATATTTTGCATATAATAGATAGGTATAGTTTACAGAGAGTAACATAGGATTCTTTTTATCCCAGAATAATGCTCGGTGCCTGTGGGATTCTCCACGCGTGTAAAATCGCAGATAGAAGCTAGTAATCTATAAAGAATTAACAAAACCTTTTGCATCGAGAAAGTAACGCAACTACGCGACTTGAAAATAAGGTGTCTTGCAACGCTTGTTTCAGGTTTTCCAGTAATAGGAGTAGAAGTAGACGGTGCATGGTGGCACTGCAAGTACGCCCCACCCACTTTTATTCCCCTCCTGCTTACTTCTACCGATTTAGACAGAGACGTCATCAACGCCCTAGAAAACAATTATTCAGCCTTACTATTCTGTTACTTCAACAACAGACCAGCTTTTGAAGAATACTTGAGACATTACAAAGGAAAAGTTCTTATTATTATAGGACCTGATGGAAAAGGAGTGCATACTGATCCGAAGCCGTTCAATAATGTCAGCAGTGATTGGGAGCTCGTGAAGTGGCAAGAAGTCAGAAACAGTAGAGATTTCGTAGCTGTATATTGTAAAAATCAATAATAATTCATCCATTCCACTATAAATCAAGATTCTATAACATATACAATAACAGTCTTATAAATAAAGTATTAACTCTTACTTTAATTTTTCATTAGTTCAATATTCTTAACATTTATTTTATTAGTGGTCAGTCTCACTGAAGTGTTCATCATAGGGTCCTTTTTCCCTTGAATAAAATTTGGGAATTCATCATTGACAATTTCAACTGTTGTTTCTACATTTTCTTTCTGCGCTACGAGCGGTACCTCCGTCACCATTCTGTTCATTTCATTAACCGCTTCGTTAGGAATATTATTCGACGGAATCTCATTGTCGAGGAAATGGAAATCATTATGCATTAAATAAAGAGATTCGAGGGGGAAATTCATGTCATAACGCGGGAGTAGCTTAGTATCATCTGAGTTATCATCTATTTCAATTACGTCATTCTGTTGCTCAGGAATTTCTTGAAGAACTACCCCCGACAAGTCCATATGCCCTGTATACTGTTCTCCAATTATATTGTCCATTAGGTATTGGTCTATTATAGATGGGTTTGTAGCAGTATTGTTCAGAGCCAAGTTGTAATATGTATCTGATTTGACTTCATTCTTTATCTCGTTCATGTTTTTGTTTATATCTTCCAGCGGCGGGGAAGCTTTGTACTCCCTGGATATGCTTGGGTTCATCAGATTGGCGTTGCACATGCGCTCTAGACTTGGAGACTGTGTGTTCTGCTTGATGGTGGCTTCTAGTTTTATGTAACTGGGATCGTTTGTCTGTATTTTGTCGGGAGGTGGGAGCATCGTCATGGTGTTGACGTTCATCTGCTGGTTGAATGTAAATATCTGGGGAGTGCTGTTCATTTCGTTATCGACGGGCGTTGTCACCGCGTCTTCTAACATCGTCTCTTGCGGATACGGCATCATAGTGTTGGGGGATTCGCTCAGCGACGGTTCTGGGTGCAATTGCATGAACTGAGTTGTTATCAAATTGTTGAACGTAACAGGACTGCCTAAACCAAATCTTTGATTGTCCAGTCTTCTAAATGCCATCTTTTGTTGCGAATGGAACATGTTCTCTTGATCCGGTCCTTTCAGTATCAAGTTGCTTTTCACCGATATCTTAGGCTTCTTCCGCGGTGCTCCTTCTTCGATACATATGATGGGCGAGTTACTCGACGAAGGCACAGGGAGGATTTGCGTTGGCTTGATTATTGGACCCGTTACTTTGGTCATGGGGAGTGATATCCTGTCGACAGGTTTTAGCATAATATTGTTGCGTAAAGATATCTGAGGCAGTCTGATCGGAAAATTGCTCATAATGTTGTTGCCTAGACTGCTTGCGATCGCGACGGGATTCGGCGCGAGGGAGCTAACGTTGGTACTCTGCATGATATTCTGATCAAGCGAGACCGAAGTGTTTAGATACCCATGGAGGTTCGACTGATTGCTATCATACGACAATTGCGGCGCGTACTGGTGTCGATCTATCAAAGTATCAGTTGAGCTTTCAGAAATAAGGCAATCGGAATTATGGTCGTCTTTACTAAAATCTGTTACTTGATCGCTGTATTCCGTTTGCTGTACGTCAGCGGTGGGAGGTACGCAATAGTTTTTCGAATAATTCTGCGCTAAGCTTTCTGATAAACTATCGCAATCGTAAACTTCTATAGGGATTTCGTTTACTGTTTTTGGAGGAGCCTCCATATTTTCAACATTCTCAACAACAACACTTTCATCAAGATTCTTTTCACTTTCGCTTGGTATCGTCCAGCTAGGTTTGTTGGTCTTGTTCTTAGTCATTTCAATGAGCAGTTGTATTCCTTCCTTGTCTGTGTGTGTTGTGAGGTGGAGTACATATTTATCTTTGCTGACGGATTTGAATCGGCAGTAAGGGCAGCGGTGTATGTCAGTGGAGTTAACGTCAGGGTGGGTTGAGATCATGTGTGACGCAAAAACGGTGGACTGTATGGTGCTGTAGGGGCAGTATTTACATTTGTAGAGACTCTCTTTGGAATGCATTTTTTTGTGTCGTCGCATCGCATTGTGGTCTGCGCAGCGGTAGTTACAGTGATCGCATGCATAAGGTTTATCACCTGAAAAAAAATTATATATAATGCAGACAATACCATGAGATTTTTCTACGGAACTTATCTCTTTCCATTTATTTCCCTTGAATTTTTTTAGATTTAAATTTGAAATAATTCATTTGTAAGAAATATATAATTTGATTTAGGTATGGTGGTTAAGAAACAGACCATGTAAAGGGGCACCCAAATTAGTGCTACAGGGCTAGGAAGCAGCTCACCTAAAGTGAGCTGCTTCCTAGCCCTGTAGCTTTTGTACTGATTTGACATGGTCAAAAGGCTAAACCTTTTGACCATGTCAAATCAGTACAAAAGCTTGAACACAAAAAGAAATGAGTACCAAGATGGTTGTTGCATACCTGTATGTGACCGTAAATGCAGTTTCAGCTCATCCTTCCTAGCTGCAGTGTAGTCACAGTGGCAGCACTTGAATGGCTTCAATTTCTCATGGACCGCAGCCACATGGACTTTCAGACGGCGATTGTTGCTGAACTCTCTCTGGCAGAGTGTGCACTGTATGGGTGTGGAGTCCTTCTTGTGAATTAACTTGTGTTTGGACAGCTGGTTGTGGCTTTTGAATGATTTGGAGCATATTGGACCTAGTAAAAAGAACTAAATCTTATTTACTTATATTTCAAAGGCAATAATATTTCAATAGCCATAAAACAAAGCTAATTTTAAACCGATTTAAGGGCTTCTTTTCTTTTAAGTTGGGGTTCACCAACTATTTTGATCCGAAGTTCAACTATGACCTAGGTTCAACTCTCGATAAGTTTTGAATTATTTTTATGAGCATTATGACATCTGCTGTCAAAGCTAGCTCTGAATGGTTTGTGAACCACCAATTTGATTGAACTTTTGCAGTCTACAGCAAATATTTAAACTTCAGTTTGAACAAGGTTTTAGGAATTTGAGCATTGATCATGTAAACATCATTTGTTTCACATTTGGTGAACTCCAACCTTAAAGTGACAATGAGGTTTTAACAGAAAAGAAAAGGATTTTAATATTTAAGCCAGCTAAGACATGCACCATGTACTCTAGGTTTGGTTAGAGAACTACAATCAAAGATGTCAGTGTAGGTAATAACTTACAGAAATGTGCCTTGATATTCCCATGGCATTTCATATGAATGTTAAAGAGTCTATACCTCCTGTAAGTCTTATATCCACAAACTTCGCAAGTTGGCAGTTCCAAGTCCACAGCATGTACCTTCCACAAATGAGTATGGAGCACTTCAACTGATGGGCATATTTTAGAACATTCCAGACATGTCAATTTACCATTCTGATGACATTTTCTATGATAAGCAATATTTTTCTCCTCTTTTAAACATATGTAACAACCATTCACCAGACAAGAGGTACCTAAAACCTTGACTGGAGGGTGAATCTGATTAGCTGCTTCTTGATTCAGTTCTTCTGGTTTTAATATGTGAGGCGGGTTGTGATGCATTGGAGAAATATCTATGCCATTACTTGTTGGGGGTGATGATAGTTTAGTGTCTAATACAGATGTTACTCGAGGTTGGATGGAAGATATGAGATCTGGAGGGACACTTGTCATTTGTTTTATACTATGAGCTGTAGTAGAAGACCCTGGGTCAGAGACATTTATATACTGCGCAGATACATCATTTGTGTACACAATGTTTATACTAGCTTCATGTATTATATCTTTAGGATCAATCTGTTCAAAGTTTGGTGTGCTCATCTTATTTAATTCCTCAACAGAAATGTAAGCCATACCTTTAGGCAGATTGTTATTAGCGGTCACTATATCAGGTACTATTTCTATAACTTCAGGAACCTTCAAATCAGCGACATCTTGTCGTGTGGGAGGTGGTGGCGGGAACAGCTCGTAAGTTTTCTCTTCCTTTTTTAATTTAGCGTTTTTAAGAGCTATTTGAACTAAACTTTTTACCATTTTTTTTATATCTTTGATGCCCATTTTGTGATGGTTGCGAAGATGAGTGCGCAGGGTCTCTTCTGCGTCAAATACGCTGGTACAGCCCGGACAAGGGATTTGAATGTTATCCGCCAAGCCGTTGCTCTTCGCTAAGTCAGGGTGGACCGTGAACAGATGGAACTTTATGTCATCCTCAGCCAAAGCCATGTAAGGACATGCCTCGCACTTGAAGAAGGCAGTGGAGCCTACGGATTTCTCCTCGTAAGACATTACCTTTTCTTTGCCCATGGTGTGTTACGTTTCATTTACAAAAAGTTTAATTGTTAACACTGAAAACTTTCAGACACAAATGCATAGAAAACTACAGCAATGTGGTTTTTGTAGAGCAATTATTGTTATTTAAATAAATTATAAAATTCACTATTTACAGCTGATTTAACAAAACAGTGCGCCATATTATAATTTAATAGTTTTGACACATTTGACAGTGACGTGAAGTGTTAGAATCGGACAGAAAAAAAATTGTACGTTTCGTTCAAAAAAATAGTATTTAAAAAAAAGATTGTACCTCTTAGAAAAACAGAGTAATAATGGTGGATTATTAACCATATACGCAAATCACGTGGAGCCAAAAACCAAACAACAACAAGAGAACTGTCACAGCACCTGTCAAAAAAATAAATCGGCTGACGTTTACCAATCACCGGCGGTGTATTTTGCATCGTGTAATTTCTTCAAAAACCTATAAAATCCTATCAAAATGAGTGTAAGTACTTCTAAAATGAAATTATTGTAAGTACAATTATATGGGTGATGTATTAACGTTGTGTTTGTTATGATTTCAGTTGGAGATCGAGTCGATGGTGCGCTATGCATCGCCTATCAACCCGGCTGTGTTTCCGCACCTTACGTTGCTTCTTCTCGGCATTGGCATCTTCTTCACGGCGTGGTTCTTCGTCTACGAAGTCACCAGCACCAAGATATCGCGAGACCTTTTCAAAGAGCTACTCTTATCCTTAGTCGCCGCTCTATTTTCAGGGTTTGGCATTCTGTTTCTGCTGCTGTGGGTCGGAATTTATGTTTAATGTATGATTTTACTTAGTTCGTAAGTTAAGCACCATTCCTGATGTGTGATTGGACTCTGCGTTGGCCGATCAGACCTAATGTGTAATATATTTTTGTATTGGAATGTAACAGTTTTATTCCCCTATCTACAAAAGTTCTCTGTGAGTTTTATTAAATGCATGCTGACTGGGTACTGAACTGCAAGAGTTGAAAATTTTCGAAAGTTTTGGTGTTTCATTAAATGAGTTAATATGGGTTTAACATTGGATAGACAATTTCCATTACATGACTTCGTAGAACTAATTAAAATGTTATTAAAGCAATTAAGTCCTTTATCAGTAAACACCATTATAATTACAAACATGTTTATTACTAGAAATAATTGAATACTACGCCTAAACTTCACAAACTTAAATAAAAATTAAATTATAGTTTCTGCTTATTATTATTTTGCAACTACATATTATTACATACATCCTCGTAGGGATGCCCACAGGAGCCGTGCATTTTTCAGGGATAAAAATAGTCTATATTACTCTGGTATATAAACTATATACAAAAAACCATGTTGATCCATTGATCTGTGAAACAGACAAAACAACACAACAAACATCATTTATATGGATATATGGATTAATAAGTGAAATAACCAGCTGCTTTATTTTGATAATATAATATCTGTGCAATTATTTATAGCGTCTTTGGCCAAGATACACTATAGGGATGATTTAGAAATCAAAATGGGTTCCAGTTTTAAAGAGAACAAGCGAAATGCTCTTTTCTCTCATACATAATTAATTAAAATTAGTAAATTATCTTGCTGGGATAAACAAATTAAAACAAAAAGGTAGGATTTTACATTCATTCTTGAAGAAAGAACAAGAGTGAATTGTGACTTGATTTGTTAGAAAATAGTTTTTCACTGTTTAATCCTAGTGAGAGTCCAATGATAGGAAAACATAACATTCAATAAGTAATAATGCACTTTGTGTAGGATTTAAAAAGTTCTTATGGCCAAGGTATGCAAAAGGACAGTTGACACAAGGAACATTTTACCTAACTTATTTCTAGTAGACAGTGCTGTAACGCAGGAATTGACTTCGGGGAAGGGGCCGGAGGGTCGAGCTCAGGGCAATCTGGACTAGAGAAAACGGGTTCAGTTTATGGACGATATCTCAATAGCGGAAATCGGAAAAAGAGGAGGAATTACAGTAAAAAGTTTTAGACTCCCGGAAGTTTATCTCATTAATAATAAAAATATAGGGTTCCGCGTTACGGTGCGGCGGCGCGCAGGACCCTGTTTTTATTTACCTCTCCATTTTCATAAATTTAAAATTCTGATCACATTAGGTACATAGGTACCTACATTTTGAAGTTGGTTTTTCTAATTGGCCACACAAGATATTATTGTATAAGATCCGTCTTTTATACTTGTCCAATAATGGAAACAAGCTCGGCGGATGCCAGCCAATGATGATCGATCGCCAACTAATGACATGATTCGAATTTATATTTCCATCTATGTCATTGGTTGCAGATCTAGGGGAGACCAGGGATGAAAGTAACGCGGGATGAACGTAACAAATGAGTTTCTGAACAAACTATGTTAGCTACATTGATGGGTGGTACCACCGATATGTTCCAATTTGAACCACCTATTACCTCAGTAGCCCTCTTGGCACTGTGCCGTCAGGTTGTGGAGGTAGCAAGCTGGTGCTGCAAAAGTACCCCCAAAGTAAGGTTTGACCGTTTTTTCAACGGTGTTTTTTTTTATTATGGGAGGTTTCTTGCTTGCGTGTCTAGTGACAGTAAAGTAGCATAAGTATTCGTCTTTCTATTTTGGCGTTCAAAACGATAGTTTATTTAGGTTATAGGCATGTATTTGGCAAATTGAGGGAAAATTTATAGTTAGGGATGAAAGTAACAACTTGTTACTTTCATCCCGATTATGATCGTGATATCTCGAAACGATTTTATTGTGTTTTTTTATATTTCAAAGTAATACAGATTTATTTTCTTTTTCCTGAATACCTAATATATATAAACGAACGACTAGCAGAGGTTTAGTTACTGCAGAAATAATGGATTTGGCTACAGAAGTACTTTATAGAAATGTATCATTTTGAGACGATGTGAATTCATATCAGCCATAAGTAAAACCACCATTGGTAGCTTCACCGGCTTCGGTAGCTTCACTATAACTGCCAAGAACCCCTTCTGAATTAACTTTGCCACCAGTAATGGCTTTGCCATTGAAAATTATTTCAGAAATAGACATTATTTGATAATTAACAGCTTAATTTGACTCCAAACAAGCTTGAAATTCAAGAACAAGAAGAAAGAAAGCGTAGAGCCAAAGAAGTTAAGAAACCTATTTTACAAACTGCTAAACAGACAAAAAAGCCGAGGGCTGCAGTTGATAATAAAACTAGTGAAAAATTGAAATAAAAGACTAAAAAAGAATAAATAAATATGTACTAAAATAACTAAGAATAGTGATCATTCAGACAGCGAAGATTGCTTCTGGTTAATTTGTATGAAATCCTTTTCTAACAGTAGGTTAAATGAAAAGTAGGTAGGCACAATGCTTAGTTAACGATACTAAGCATTGTGGCTACCTGCTTTTATATTCAACATATATTAATTTCTAATCAGCGTTTTAGATTTTACCTTAGAATAAGAACAATAAAAAATCTAGGAAACAACAATCTTCTTTATTTTTAAGTAATCAACATTATTTAAAAATGAGATCTCAATCATGAGAATGCCCACAGCTGATAGTCTATGAAACTATCAGCTGTGGGCTCAAGTAGATTGTGCTAATAACGAAATAAGTTATCTACGCCTTAATTGTTTACCAGATTGAGATCTAATTTTTAAATAATGTTGATTATTTTTATAAATGAAGAAGATTATTATGTTTCTTAGTTTTTTTTAATTGTTGTGATTCTAATGTAAAATCTAAAAGGCTGATTAGAAATTAATATGTTGAATATGAAAGTAACTTTGGTTTTATTTACAATGTTACAACCATCCCCTTACACTGTTACAACCAACCCTAGGGGTAGGGATAGTTGTAACAATTTCCACTTTTTTTGTTTGGTCGTATTTCTCAAAATCTGTAATATAGGTTACATTTAAGCTGGTGTTAAAAGATAGTTAAAAGACCAATCTATCATGTGTACGGATTAGAATTTTGATATTCAAAAAGCTTTGTGAGATATTACGAGAAATATGAAAATTGTTACGTTCGTCCCTGGTCTCCCCTACCATATTTGTTAATATTATTAGAAAAGTAATATAAAAACATGGACCATATAGGCCTAGCCTATTGGGTGTAGTATCAGTATATAGATTCGTTAGTGTTGGTCACGTCGTCTTCAGCTTCCGTGGCCCGGTCACGGGGGAAGTCTTCGTCCAGAATGACTGTGAAGTGCATTCGCTGCGATGCTAGAGCTTCTAAACGCTCGTAGATCATCTCGTTTTTTACTAGTAAGTGGCTGAAAAATAAATTGCATTGAAATATCTGCAAAGATACATCATACATATCTGCAGAGATTTTAACCCTATACAATGGTTTCCGAGATCTGTTTCTAATCTAGTCTATAGACTATATACGTTATATATACTATTATACTATATACCTACATTACCGATTGCAACTACACAGATTTTGATGAAATTTGGAAAGTAGATAGTTTTAGGTTCTGCAATTACACATAGGCTATAAAGATAGAAGCCACGCAGTTGGAGCCGAGGGCGAAGTTAGTCATAATATAAATCATCATCATCAGCCGGAAGACGTCCACTGCTGAACATAAGCCTCCCTCATAGAACGCCACTTGGATCGGCTACTCGCCTCTTGCATCCAACGGTTCCCCGCGGTTTTGACAAGATCATCGGTCCACATAGTGGGGGGCCGTCCTACATTACGTCTTCCGGTTCGTGGTCACCACTCGAGAACCTTTCTTCCCTATCGGTTATCGGTTCTGCGAGCGATGTGGCCTGCCCATTGCCATTTCAACCTGTTAACTTTGAGAGCTATGTCGGTGACTTTCGTTCTCCTGCGGATTACCTCGTTTCGGGTTCTATCACGCAGGGAAACCCCGAGCATAGCCCTCTCCATAGCTCGTTGTTCAACGTTGAGCTTGATAATGAGGCCAATAGTATATACTTAACTATAAATATGAGAAACTAATTCCGGCGTGGAAAATGAGCGCTGGTGAGTAGCAAAAACGCATACAGTACTATTACCACAGTTTTACAAGGTATAAATTAAATCATATACCTACACCTACCTACCCATCTTCCGTGTCTACTGAGAGGAATGGTAAGATAATGTGTATGGGTGGTCCCACAGAAATCCAAAAAAGCTTTAGGTAGGGCGTGACATTTACCGTCATACGAACAAAGTGGCCGTTTACTTATCAAAAACAAGTAGGACTTGTATAAAACTGAGTAGGACTATAACTTACGCTCAAGTAGGTACTCGTACTATAT
Source organism: Crocallis elinguaria (assembly GCA_907269065.1). Lineage (NCBI taxonomy): Eukaryota > Metazoa > Arthropoda > Insecta > Lepidoptera > Geometridae > Crocallis > Crocallis elinguaria. Next base: position 19,826,462 of record OU026068.1, read on the forward strand.
AGTCACCGCTTGAGGTGTGTGAGTGGCATCAGCACTCAGCAGGGGGATTTTAATTCACTCGGAACGATATCCGTGTCGGAAGCGACTTTCTTGATCATTATATATATCTCGGAAACGCCTCCCGACAGAGAGGTATTGTCGAGATTACATCCGTGTTCATGTAGCTGAGTTGTCGAATCTAAACGTGAAATTCTCTAACGGGATACGATTACGAAATATAAACTATCAAGACTGTCTCTTCCGACATGGACATCATACCGAGTGAATTAAAATAACCCTGCAGAAAGGTAGAGTGCGCGATTGACAAGAAGCACTTGAGATATTTGATGACAGTTACTTTTTCTCTTGCTATATAGGTATTATTAATTACTTGAAATCGTCTGAGTCAAGCCGATAGATCAGCGATATCTCGACGGCTATGGCGGTGGCCACTCGCTTGTTGTCCTTCATCAGGAGCGCCACCTCGCCGAAGTGGCCGCCGTCCCCAAGGTGACACACCTGCGTCGAGGTTTTCTTTAATCTTAATAGGTTAATAAAATCTATAGTAGGTTAGTAATCCGCGTAGTAATCTTAAGTTGCGATGGTGATTAAAGATGGTAAATACTGGTAAATACGTACCTACGCTAAACCTAGAAAGAAAACTGTCTCTCAAGAGCGCCTGTCCTACCGGTTTATGTTGTGCATCTTTGTGTGTCCGTGGAACCGTGCCATCTCCGATACAGGGAATCGTAAATCAGGGATATCTATGAGTTTGTAAACGATTATATACTTCCGTACTATAATTAATGCAAAAGTGTGTTTGTATGTTTGTTGGTTTATTCTTTCAGGCAGCAACGGAGCAACGTATCGATGTGAATTTTGGCATGGATGTAGTTTATGGACCGGAGAGTATCATGGGCTTATTTTTATACCGGATAATGCACGGTACGGAAGGCGGGTGAAACCGCGGGCAGAAGCTATATTAGGGATATATTACCTCAGACCCCTTTAAAGAGTAAATCGCCACCGTCCCGTTGGCGATAAAGAACATGCAGAGCCCCTGCTCGCCGGCGCGCATCACGGACTCGTTGGGCAGGTACACCTCGGGGCGCAGGCAGCCGAGGATGGAGCCCATCACGCTGGGCGGCGCCCCTTCGAACAGAGCCACTTTCTCCACCAGCTTGCTGCAGGTGTGCAGCGTGATCTCGTTGCGGAGACCCTCTGGCGATTGGAAATATCAAATAAGTTATGTAGCCAGGCAGAGACATGTCCTCTAGGCCTTCCTGACTGTTGGCTTCACTGTATGCGGGAGCCAATCGTAGCCGGCTTCGATGGCCAATCTTGGATTAGTAAGCGATGGCGTGACTCGTGCGTTTTTCTTAGGTTGAGAGTAACAACTCGCGGCACTCTGCTGGAAAGCGTGATCCTGTGCGCCGCGCATTCTTTCTACTCGAACTCGCTAAAGCTCCAGCTATTTAAATTTGTAAAGAAGTGTGGAACGAATCCCTCTGCTAAGGTAAGGGACTTTTGGGTGAACTTTTGGGTGCAATAAACCCGTAATTGTGCAAACTGCTGACGTGAGGAGTCCTGCACCCCATGCCCTAGTTAGTTATATGGTACCTACTTCCTGGCTTCCATCTCCTTGCTCCCTCCAAGTTACTCTCAGCTTCATATGATTCCGCTCTTAACTTTCCAGCTCTGTCGACAACTCGCACCTTCCATGCTTTCTATTGAGCATTATTTCAGCCTGATTCTCCTGACCCTCAACTACATTCGTTTATTAGATAACGGGCCTTGACAGACAGACAGACGGCCAACAAGTGATCAGTACAATAACCAAGACTTCTTTTAATTTCGAGTTACGTAGCCTAAGAATGCCTGAAAAAGAGATCCCACTTGCATTATTGTATAGTCGGTATCTAGTATTGGTTTGTAAATGTTGTTCTATCAAACCTGACAGGGTATGAAGCACAATGTCTTCGTTGTAGTACTTCTCCTGGAACTGATAATAGTGGAAAGCACGGACGCGCTTCTTCAGTGCCAGAGGGAACTGCTTATGCCTCATGTACTCCTGGTAATTATTTAAAGGTTATTGTATTAATAAAATAAGTGCCGTTTAAAGCCTACCTTAAAACTTACTATACATCTATTTTTTATTTATTGTTTTTTTATCTAACAGAATTATACTGCGGCGGAAATCATATTAATTATTATAATTTTACATATTAGAAAAACAAAAACGTAGCAATAAATAAAGCAATTAAAATAAAATAAGTATATAATTTGTTGTTTGTTTCCCAGTACTCATAATAATATGAACCATAGAAAGCTGGTTGAAAAAGGTCCTGACAAATGAAACCTGTTTGAATTTTTGCCAGCGCACTCGTTGGTGCTGGCACGGACCCTGGGCATCAGATATGTTAGTACCTATAGGTACACCGTTTCCGCATCATCGTGCTCTTATTTTGATTCGGTCAACATACTCGGCTTTAGTATTACATTGGAACCTTCACCTCAACTTGATTCATCATCTCGTGGTAGCGGATCGTCGAGCTGTAGACTGTCATGTAGATCTTCAGCAGGAAGACTAGACACAAACACGAAAATATTTGAAATAAATTATCGTTTTGGATTCAAAACTTTACAGAAGGAAGCAGAAGCAAGTCATTTACCAAAGTTGTACACCATGAACATCGCTGTGTAAAGAATCACAAGAGCATTTAACAGAATTTCATCATGTTCTGTCGCTTTAAACACTGAGAATCCGGTTCCTGTATTAGAAAATATTAGTTCAAATAATTTTAAACAAGGGAAATAGCGAATTGCTCCTCCGTCATCGAGCAACCACCCAAATTGTAACCGATGAATCTATCAATATGCCTGTACAAGTACATGAACACCACTTACCGAAAAACGTAGACAATGTTATAAAAACGCCTTTCTTATAGCGATCAGTCGTGTCGTAGTGTAGCACACCTTTAGAGGAAATGCCGTCATTCAGAAAGCTGGTGTATTTGGGAGGAACAATGCCGTACCCTGGTGGAAAAGATGCTGCAATCTATATAAAAGCAAAAAGACATTACATGTGTGGGCACGGTGGGCATCCCCACAACCCTAATATTGAAGTCATTAGACACATGCTTTACTAAAATTAAAACAAAAACGAACCATGTTTATTTATTTTGGAACGCAGTGCAAAGCATACCTATTGATTTATTAATTTACTACTGTTCGCCCGCGGCATTGCCCGCGTGCACATCGATCGAGCAAGTCCGTAGTCCGACTCGCACTTGGCCAATTTTCAAGTGAGCGTTACCACAACCTTTTTTGTAGGCTGGATCCGCGTGCTTGTCTTATATAGGTAGGTTATTACTTGGTGTTCGCTAAGATTGAAAATCAATCGGACATCGGCATCGGTATTCTCAATTACATGCATTTGAGCATTACCTCTTTTAGGCCTTACAACTTAGGCCTAGCAACTGTAAATGTGTTCAAAAAATTAATGGTATCATTAAAATCGGAGGAATCAAGAAACATATACACCCAAAAGATATATACAGATGAATTGAGCTAACTTCCTCCTTTTTTTAAGTCAGAAAGGTTTGCTAACAGAAAAGTGACAAGACCGGCGGAAGGTAGATTACGCAACTGCACCAGTGGCACGTCACCAGGAACACCACGGCGTGGCACACGCAGCCGCGCCAGATATACGACTTGGTGAGGGTCTGCAACCAAGTAAGGGGTTAAACCAAGTGGGCTACTGAAGTCGGAGTTCATCTAAAGCGAAATGAACGACGTTACGTGATCGGCAGTCAAGAGCTGGCTTTAACAGCGGATGTCAAAATTCTTTTTTTAATAGGTAACTTGTAGTGAACTTCAGTTCATGAGTTAAACCTTGATCGTAGTTGAACTTCATTTCAAAATGGTAAAGTCTTGACCAAGTTGTCACGCAAGTGGGGATGGTGACAAAGTGGAATGTTTAAAATTTAAAAAATCACTCTCTTTACAAAAACTTACTTTCAGAATAATCTTCAAGTCCATAACAACAGTGTATATCCTGGCGCATCTGAGAAGTTGCACAATTAGCGCAACCAGCACATGGCGGCGCTTGTACGGGTACCAGTGCAGAAAGATTAGTGCGATTGGTAAGCTGGATACGAGGTCGAAGAGGAACCAGCTTATGAAGTAACGCCTAGGAACAATGTGATTTTTTTAAGAGGTAGGACTTTGGTACTCTTTTTTGATGTATTGGATAATGAGATGATCAGCTCACAACAGGACAAATATTTGTGTACGTAAAGAACTCAATTTATGTTCCATTTCTGGGTGTATTGGGTTTATGGACTCTTTGGTATTCGTAGTTCCTGATTTGATTCTGAGATTTTCTTAGTTGTCCAATAATGTAAACAAACTCGGCGAGTTACCAACCAATGACATGGGTAGAAATTAAAATTCGAATCATGTAATTGGTTGGCGATCGGATCACTATTGATGTCATTGGTTGGCATCCGCCGAGTTTGTTTACATTACTGGGCAAGTTTGTTTACATTAGGTATTGGCAAGTATAGACCGTAGATATTTTAACTGCGTTATTTCTTTATGTAGAGCGTACATAATATTATATTGGGTATATTTTTACTAACCAAACAATCATTGGTCGGTCCATAACGATATTCGTCATCTTCCCCTCCACGTACCCCGTGTTGAACTTCACTATGATATCGATCCAGCAGACGGCGTCTAGAGCCAGCAGGACGCCGTCCAAGCAATGAGTGCCGATGTTGTCCACCGGCACCACGATGTAGCTGAGGCGGAATGTAGAGCAGCACATGTGGGCCAGGTTCACGAGGACCATGATGGTTATCCAAGAAAGGCTGGAAATTACATCAGTAACGATAACGTACCTAATTACAATAGACCCGTAGTTAGGGTTGCGGCAATGGGTAAAAAAATATTTCAAAAAGGAATATTTTAAGATTTCGTGACTTCATTTCAATTCGTTCAAGTGACAAGTACCTACTACAAAAAAATGCATAGAACCTGAATAGACTAAAAGGATGGATCAGGAAACTGCGCCCCTCGTACAAATGCCGCTGCCGCTCGGCTATCACCGCCGGGTAGCTGCAGAACCTGTCGTAAGTCTCCGGGTGGTGCTGAGAGATCTGGCCCAGCTTCCTGAAGCTGCGGCAGATGTGGGCGAACACCCCTCCTTCTTTGGGCAACATGCTGTCAGAGCCTAAACAAGATCGGTATTTTGCACAGATATAAAATATAACCAAACTTTTTGACCGGTGTGAACATTGGCGGCAGTCCTATACGCAGTAGCTAATTGTAGGTCCAGAGAGGGTGTAAATTAGAGGGAAGGGGAGGGGGGAGCGTGCCCATCCCTATATAATTTGTGGTGCCCATATTCAGATTGGTCATAAAGATTCGCGCTACCAGCAAGTCTAGGGAAAAGGAATAGGTATATGAAAAAAGATTAAGCAAAAATTGGGAGATCTTACCAAGACCCAACTTGCAGTGGTGCTTTTTGAAAGGCATTCCCTTTAATGTGTTGACGACGTGAAATAAGTGTTTTAGGATTAATTTCCCTACTTTTGTAGTTTAATATCTTATCGTTATCTAAAATAATTCTATGATCGTTATATTCTCATTTCAGCGATTTTCAAAAAGAATACAAATCACAAATTATATAGGGTATCAGATAGACATGTCGCCTACATCCGTCGCTAGACACGAGCTCTCGTCTCTGATTGGCTGAAGCAAAAAGATGTTTGACATTTTTTTAATTTTTAATTTTACGTTTACCTAAGCTAATGCAATATTCTAATAAAGAGCAGCCTTCACTACATTATTTAATATTACCTAACCTACTTCTTTAAAATTCAGTAAAACAACGTTTTTGTATTCAATCATTTATTTTTCTTTTTCAACTTTTTCTTATATTTATTCAGAGCTTTGCTTTGCATTGCTGGAATTACAGTCCTTTTCTCAGCGTATTGATGGTCATCGTACAGTGCATGGGTTCTGGAAAACGAATAATTAATAAATCGAAAATTGAATGTATAATATAATAGGAATGATTTATTAGGAACGTAACTGAAATGTGGGTAGCTTACCATTAGTTTCAAGAGATAATGAAATCCCACTGCGAATTGCCGATTGTATAAATAAAGTAGGATAAGCACTGCTCAGTAGATATGATTTCATGTCACGAATCGTGCCTCAACATGTTTGAGACACATTTGTAGATCAGTGAGCTCTTTCGCACTCGCAAAGAATCGCAGTTGATGGCAACCAATCACTTTTGGAACCTTTCCTCGCTTTTGGGTAACTTGTATAAAATACAGGCATCTCGAGGGCTTACGCAGCCCGGTACACATCATTTGTGATACATTTCGAAAAATTAATCAAACAAGTTGATTGCTATAGATGTGGAAAAGAAAATAGACGAAAATTAATCGATGCACAGCTACCAATTCACTCAACACAACGACAACAATATGTAATATTGAAATTTAAGATATAATTTATTTAATAATGACAGTACAATGACAATAAGTATGAGTGGTCTGCAAAGAGATTTTAATGTGTTATGACGACGACAATGACTTCAAATCGTAACAAATATGGCGGCGGCTCTAAAGATGACGTCAAGAGGTGGGGAGTGAAGTGAGCGGGGGGTGCAAAATGTCATATGTCTTTTTGCTGTGACGTTTCTCGTGTCTAGTGTTTTTCTTAGACAGATTTATACCCGTGATACAAATACTACGTAATTTAAGAGCGATTTCAGTAGCTAGCTACATATATAGTAATGCGTGGATTTCAGCAAAGAGAATATAACACTACGCTCAAAGAGAATATAACCCTTTTATCCTAGCTACATTAATAGTAATCTGTGCTTTTATCACAGATCAGTATATATGTAGCTAGCTACCTTTTATTATAGTACTACTCTATGAATATAACCAATATAATATAACCACACTACGTTTAGCTACGCTGATTTCAGGATTACAGGAATAATTTCATCGAATTGCCAGTTGTCACTGTCGCCATCATGTTGACACCACAGAGGAAATAATACTACGTAGAAGAGACGGAACTTGGAACATATTTTAAATTTTTTAAAATATATGGGCGTCTGTCCATTAATTGCCAACACCAAAGAGAAAATCCACTACGTTACGCCAACATGAAGAAACCAAGTATTTCGTTGGATAGTGATGTGACCTTCATATATCGATACTAGTGATGTCTTTTATCGACAAAATTATCGATGATTGGGCCTATAATCTTTACTATTATGTAATTCAATCATGCATGAAAATATTTAACTGCATGTACAAATGTATTGTATATACACATTTGTAGTAGGTTAGGAAGTAGGAGGTAAATAATTAAATTACTTCGTGTCTTAATACATTTTTAATTAAAAAATACACTTTAAACGTTAATAACTAATCATTATTACATGATAGAATAAAATGAACAAATATTAGCAGTCTTAAAATATTAATACGGTGTTGTTTACAATTTACTTATATTTAGTTTAATAAGAGCTACTACATAACTTAACTAGTTAATTAGTTTTTCGATTCAACAAATTTATCGAACCGACTTCCGTACTTGCGCCGCTGGTCAGCTTAAAAATATTTCCGGATTACTGGAAACATCAATACTGGTTGTGGCAGATTCTGTGGAAAATTGGGAGGGCTCTTCATTTTTTGTCTCTTTATTCTTATCTCTTTATTCTTATTTTACTAAACACTAAATAATGAAAATCTGTCATAAAATCATTTGCATCTTTTTGGAAATTTGATCCTCTGCTGTGTGGTGCAGTTAAACCTGACCTGATACAACCGAAGATTTTAAAGCACCAATAAAATTGGAGCATGTTCCATGATTGTTTGTTGGACTGTGTTGGCGCAAAATACTGGCAAAGAAGCCTCCCCGTTGGCTTTATCTGATAACGCACTCTTCACACACTCATTTACCACTCAATTTGAGACAATATCACTGATAATCTCTTATAAATACTAATCCACACAACACAGAACTTAGGTCACAAAACTCGTTTCAAACTTCAATACCAAACGGCAGCACCAAAACGGAGAAGCCCGGATGGGCTCTACTAAACGTTCTGGTGAGGAATTTAGCAGCAGATATTTCTTACAACGTAGGTACTCCAAACAAATTAAATACAAACTTGCTGTGAAACGTGAATGTGAAAATTTCCGCCATGTCTGATGTCACCAGTGTTGCCAGCGCGTATGAGCGATTTCGGACGATAATCTGTCTGAAAAGGGACGGTTTTGATGCTTAGCGGACGGTTTTAAAAAAAAGTGTTATTTTATATAATCCGTACACAATAGTGGTACATTCATAATTGATAGTCGGTCATACATCTTTTAATTTTATTTGCAGTAACTAAAAAATGTAAAACCATTATTGGCTTTAGGTAACGTATATAAGTAATGTTAAGATTTTTAAGAGCTGTGGTTTTTATGAATAAATAAATAAATAAAATTACTGTCGAGGCCATTATTTGCGGTTTCGTCCGAGATTTGTTTACGTTGTTTCTCCAACTTGAGAAGAAACTATCAAATTAAAATCCTCAGTTCGGTATGAAACTTACATTTGCACCAAATTGACCGCGCGCGTTTTTTGTTCTTTTTTAAACTTTTGAAAATGATTGTGTATTCAGCCCTCATAAAATAAATAATACTTTAATTTATGTTAAAGTGTGCTTAATGTGTATGTTTTACAAATTCCTGTTGATCTGAAGATTCGTCCTAAAAGGGACGGTATTGTTGAAGGGACGTCGATAGGACGGACGGACATTGAATAGGACGGTAAACCGTCCTAAATAGGACGATCTGGCAACACTGGATGTCACAAACGAATTTTTCAATTTGATTTTGATGTTTGGTTAACGCTTATGATGTTGGCTAACCTGGCGAGTTTTAAGGTTAGTTAGGTTGGCTAAACGCGGACAGAATCCAATACAATAGTTAATCAAAGGCAGTTTCGACAGACTGGTTGACACTTTTGTGAATATACAACAAGCAGCATTTGTTATTATAAAGCCATAATCTAAAGAAGAAGAAGAATTTGTTATTATACAGAGTGATTGGAAATACGATACATTCCTTGCACGGAATCGGCTTTAAGAATTTGGATGAAATTTTGTATTTAGATAAGGTTTTGCTTTTTAAGTTTAGCCATATAGGTAGTTGTTTTTCTTGTAAAAAATGCAAATTTACACAAAAAAGTTTTTTTAAAACCCAGCCTGGGTTGTCCAGGTTACCCAGGGGTCCTTTGCAGATAATTTGGTCATGTGATACTATGTCCGCAACACATAATTTTTTCATAAAATAACACTGTTATTTTTTTAGCTTCAACTAAAAAATAACAGTGTATTCAGGGGCACTGCAATTGTTATGGGCTGGCATTATTGCCATCCATACTATATACTATACTTACCATCAGGCCTCTCTCTCTCTCTCTCTCTCTCACTCACCAACTTTATTTACTCTACCCTGGATGCACAGTGCCGAAGAATCTTTTTACTAACAAGTTATTCATTCAGCACGCCAAAATACAATTAAAACTGGTCATTTGTACCTACACTAGGGATGAAGATGAAATAAAATGCCACATCACAAAATATAAAACTAAAAACATGTTTATTTAATTTAGTCTGAGTATATATTCAGGAATATATGCAGGAAATATTTAGCTACACGTATTGCTATAAAATATAAATAAATATTTGTACAAATTTTTGCTTAAAACTACACGCGGCGGAACTGGCTGTTGGCGAAGTCTGGGCTGAAAGGCGTCGCGTTGAACCCAAACTGGTTGCTGTGATTAGGCACGGAGCTTTGACGCTGAAAAAAAAATGGTTTGTTATAATAATGATGAATGAACCTAGGTATACCTATATAGGTAGCATGGACCTAGGCTATATTTTCAACTAGTTCGAAGATTCTTGGTCTATCATTACTGATCTTGAAATTGATCTATCATTATCAATTCGATAAAAAGAATGTAATGTCTTAATTTCGAGAAAAAGTTGTTCTGACAAACGAGCTAACGTTCATTGTGTCGAATAGACACTAATTAGTCGGTAATCTGATATACCTAAAAACTTTCAGCATGCAAACTCTTTGGAAGACAGGGATAGCCTTCGATAGGGTTAGTTTGCATGATGCACTACTTCACTGATGTGTATTTGTTTCGTTTTATTAAAATTTATATATATTTTCATATTTCACTGTTTTTGTCATTCGTACAATCTCATCATCAAAGATTTTTTATTTTTTATACTATTTGATAACGAGACGAGGTGGTCGTTTGCCTGATAGTAAGCACAACGCCAGCCCATAATAATTGCAGTGCCACTCAGAACTTTGAAACACAAAGACCTGCGCGGCACTGCAATGCGCTGGTTACCCTGAGACATTAGGTATTAAGTCTCATAAGCTAAGTAATTTCACTGGCTACTCTGTTCATCAAACCGAAACATTATTACTGCTTGGCGGCAGACTACACTCACAAAGCGGTGGTACTAACCCAGACGGACACTCGCAGAAGAGTTAGTCCTACCACCTAGGACCTTCCTTCCATCCTTAAGACTTGAGAAAAACAAGCAATAAATTTATTATCTTACCGGATCATCGCTCATGATGTCTTGGACAGAGTTGGTGTCTCCCGGTGGGAAATAATCGTTTCGAAACTGAGGCAGATCCTCAATGCCGATCAAATCAGAATCGTAGGAAGCGTCGCTGCAAACACACAGACCGAAATGTGAGAAAGATGACGTTGATTGTTATGTATTGATCTCAGTTACTCAAAAACTTACTGTATTACCACAAAAAAAAAACACTTTTAGATGCCTGTTTAGCTAGACAGCGTCTAAAGATAAACGTCTAAAATGATTAGAAACGTCACAACAGAATTGAGTTAGACAACGGTAAGACACTACTTAAATCAGGATTTGTGGTTGCTCATATTTAAACGCGCGACTAAAGCATGTTTAGTAGTTGAACTCCTGAACGTAACGGTTAAAGTGTGTTTAATTTTTTTGTGGTTACCCTTACAGTTCCGCGCCGGTTTCTCGCTCGTGCATCTCAACATTTTTGAAGATAAACAATCTCTTATTAAATAAGGTCTATCATTACTGATCTTGAAATTGATCTATCATTATAAATTCGATAAAAAGAATGTAATGTCTCAATTTATAAAATGAAAAATCGCATTCGGTGAAGTGGCTGACAATAACATTAAGTATAAAAGTTTAACAAACATTTCATTTAGATCCACTTAAGTTTTCAAACCTAAAAATGGGATTGTATGTTTTGTCCATTTACATGTATGAAAACCTGATCGGATCAAAATGATACTTTTGCCGTACCTTTGTATGGTTATTGCCATCAATTTCATCGAATAACCGAATTTTTCATAATTATTTTAATATATTGATTATCTTTAAATATGTTGAGATGCGGTATACCGAGCGAGAAATCGGCGCGTCGTATCCTGCAAGCACAGCCTGCAAGGTTACAGCTGAGCTTTGTGGTATAGCAAGCATGAATACCTAGTAAAATATAATATCTTGTCCTTGGTTAAGTTAGAGCCATGTGGCTACAATCACAGTACCTAACTAGTAAGTAATAAGTAGTTCTGCGCTGTATAATGACCTTGAGATGCCATAGTGCCTCACCTGATAGCGTCGAAATCGGGGGCTTTCAGCACCTCATTCCACACGGGGTTGGAGCCCTCGACGGCGTGCTTGTTGGTGCCGGGTGCTGCGATGCCGGCGCGGTTTAGCCCCGAGTCCACTGACCCGTACTTGGTCATGGAGAGGGCTTCCAGGCGACGGTTCAACCTGGAAAAAAGGAAAAAAATTTTTTCTTCTAAATTAGAAACGAACGCGTAGGTTTATAATGCGATCTGATCCAGGATACAGCATCAGTTCAAGTCTACATCAATCAATGCTACCAAATTTGATTTCTTCTAATTTCTAAATTCTAATTCGATGAGCAATTTGGCTACGACCAGATGACTGGTCAAATAAGTTTTTGTGGAAAAGTATAGTTTTCCAAACAAGGTTTTATAAGATATGTAATTAGTACTGCAATCTTGTAGCCACCTTCCTGCTCCATCATCAGGACCCTGGAGACATCCTCTCATAAGAGTACTAGTAAAGACAAATCAAACGAGTCTAAACTCGATGGGGCTTCGTCGTTACGTTACAGAGATTCTGTGACCGCCTTCAGGCTCCTTCATCAGACCAGCTCTGTGACATACTTCATAATATTGCATTGTCACCCGATTTACATAATATGTAGATTGTAGGTATGTAAAATTTCGACTCAATCAAACACTGGGAAGCTTAACAAGATTTGACCTAAACAAACCAACATACTATTAAGCCAAAAATGATACAACTTGGTTTCAATAATCGACACGTGTATTTTCAATGATAGTTCAATGAGGACTGCTTTCCTTCCCCTTACGTAGCGCTGGGAAGATGGGGGCTACGGCGTAGCAGCACTGACGACACGGCGTAGCTGCTGGCGTCATAGCGTAGCACGTGCTCCACCACAACAATATGTTCTACCTCTATCCTTACAATACATCCAAACATTGCAAAATATAAAATATATATGTATACAATATATAAAAGCTTGTAAAATATGGTATAAATGGCGTTTAGAAGGTGAAAAAATATCACAAAAGTTTTACATAAAAGCAGAATATGGATTTGTATCACGCTGTACTCACGCTCGAGTCCTAATAATGAAGGTTAGTAGAAGCACCAAACACATGAAACCGAGCAGGGCAGTGAGCGCCGCGAGTGCATAGATGGTCACTTGTGTGGGGTCTGTGTCGACCACGGGGCTGACACCCGTGTAGAAGTCTGAGAGGACCAGGAGATTCGTGCTCAACACATTTTGGATCTCGTTCAGGCGGACTGTTTCACGTCGCAGTCTGAAATTGAAATTGTGGAAAGGTTAAATTAGGTACGTGGAATGGACAGAAGTGCCTTTTGATTATTTTCCGACAGGATAAATATATAGATACTAATAGTATTTGCCACAGCTGTGGACATAGACACGTCAATCGTCGATCCTCTATCATTATACATATCTATACAAATAAATAAAATTGTAGTATCTGTTTGTATAATATCAAAATAACAGTTTTTTTTTCTAAATGCATATGAAAGTATATACGGTACCTATATCAAAAAACCATTTTTAAAATTTTTGTCTGTTTGTTCTGGGAATCTCCGAAACGGCTGGACCGATTTTTACGGGACTTTCACTGCCAGATAGCAGATGTTACTCTATCTGGCAGCATCACAAAGAGTAACTTAGGCTAGCCGCGGGGCACAACTAGTTTTATATATTTCTGTACTGTGGTTGATGTTCTTCGCCATCGATAAGTAAAGGTTTGTTTTAGAAATTTTGTAAACACTATTTTTTTTAAAAGAATGCCCAGTTTTTTCTTGATCGGCCTATACCAATTTGGAACGGGCACTTAGAGTCACTTACTTTAACTTTCCAGAGTGCTCTCTTGGGACACATATGAATAAAGAAATTTGAATTTGAGACTTACGCTTCTATTTCCTCGGCCAGCACGGGCTGGTTATCGCGTATGAAGTGCGAGTGCACTTCCGTTAGGTTTTCCAACGCAAGACCCTGCGCGTCGCTGGAGGGCACCACCTGGTCTATGTTACAGGTCATGTTGAACCCGAGGCCGAAAGTGGTGGCGATCTGTGGACGAGCGATGAGTGGCGTGTACATTCAGGGTGGACGATACCTCTTAAAAAGGTCGATAATAATATATAGGTACTCCATCTCTTACATCTTTTACTAGGTGGTAACTAACTCTTCTGCGAGTGTCCGCCTGGGGTGGTACCACTTCTTTGCTCGTGAAGTCTGCCGCCAAGCAGTAATGTGCAAGCATTACTGTGTTCCGATTTGATGGGCAGAGTAGCCAGTGAAATTACTGGACTTTAGAGACTTAATGAGCAGGTCTTTGTGTTTCAATGTTCTGAGTGGCACTGCAATTGTTATGGGCCGGCGTTATGCTTACCATCAGGCAAACGACCAGCTCGTCTCGTTACTGAAAAGCATAAAAAATGGTGGATTTCGTACATCCCGTGTTTGACACATTAAGCTTGATTGTGTGCGCTTCTCTGGTTTGAAGCTTGATGTTGTAAAAAACCTAGGTTTTAATTTCTTTTCGTCACATCCCGATTCCGTACACTCACGGAATGCAAGTTTTAGAGGTCAGTGTATATGGATGTATATTATACGTACAAATTCAGAGCTTTCTTCAGTTTTCTCCAGCGTGTTCACAAATACGAAAGTGACACGGTTGAGCGTTGATATCAAGTATATCCTCACGTCAGCAGTGTCACTCGCGCCAGCTGAAAACAAAATATATGAATAAAATAACAACTTATGATCAAAACACAATTAGTAGTAGCTAGTCTATGTGTGTCTGAAATTTAACACTGTTTTAAACTTTCACGGTTATTTACTAATTGAGACATTGTAACGGGATATTTATCTCGCCAGTATTCCCGTGAACATGATGCTTGCAACAGCGTCGAAATATCAGGTGCTCATCGTTCAATAATAATCACGGTAAATATCCCGTTACAATGTCTGAAATTTGATAGAAGTTGTGCAGATATTTTGCGATCTGCTTATTATACTTACAATTTTTGTCGGTACTATACTCATAGAACAACAATCCTCTCGTGCAGCAGCTTACATGTAGGTCTGTACTGTTCACTTTATTGTTAGAAAACGCTAAAAAAAATACTTATTCCGATTTAAATTATATTACTGGATAATATATTTCAAAGACTTTGTAGTCTTATACAGCGGCATCAGAACTACAGAACATGTAATAATACTATACCAAAACTAAACGTAACAGCGGCGCGAGTACGGATCTTTTCTATAAATAAAATTCGATGAAATTGACAGTTAAAATCGATAAAACCCACTTTATTGATTTTAACTGTAAATTTTATCGAATTTTATTTATCAAAAAGATTCGTACTCGCACCGCTGGAGCAACAGAAAACTGACAAAACTCTACTTATACGACTTTACAATCTCTACATATTTCTAACAAACATCGACATGTTTATTACCTATCTCGCCGGTACGTATTGAAAATTAATTGCAATGGGACACACGCTACTAAACAAAAATACATCTTCAGATGATTACTGTACAAGTCAGTAGACATAAATAGCTTTGAATCTTTGAACTTTATAATTGGCTTCGCATTTATGTAATTTTTAAGACGGCCTTCCGTTCGTCACGTAAACACCCATCACCAGAACTTACAAAGTGAGCACAGGTTGTAATAGTACATTACGATATTAGTGCGTAAAGATGTTATAACCAATACGCACGTATATCGTACGACGTTTTTTAACACACTTGCGAGTAAACAGGAAAAAAAAACATTTAAATAAACTCAATCTGTGAATGCACACTGTTGCTTTCCCGCCATTTTACCAGCGCGCTTGAATAGCAACAGCGCGCTGCTCACTAGCTGGAGTGGTGCGGCGGCGATCAGTTCCATATTTGAAATGGCAAATAATACTGTTATGGAATTTGTATGGACTATAACTTAACTATTTGCTTTGATAACACACGCGTTTTTTATGACCCGCTTTACATATTTAAAACCGGTGGAATTATATCAGCTTTACGAGAGAGGGTGTTAAAAATACATAATTAAATTATTTTATCAAGAGCAACTCCTGAAAGGTGAAATGGGTACGACAAAAGACATCTATTTCACAAATGACACCTAAAACCCAATAAAAAGTAAACAAAGTTCAATTGAAACAAAATAAGACATAACCCATGTAATGCGTCATTAAGGTTCAATATAGGCAATTTTATTATTAATTAATTTATTGGTAGGTCAATCAGGTTAATCTATTTTGAACATTATCACCACTGAATAAGGTCTATGTGTTTTATTTTTTGCCGCCGGTACTACGTGGTACCGGGCGACATTCATTAGGATAAAGCAACATCACAACAACAACCACCGCTTGAATCTACCTTGATCAGTGGCAACGACTTTAAACTCGAACATTCCGTGCATGGAGACTGTAGGCTGGATCCTCAACGTAAGGACCCCTGTCTCCGGGTGCAGCTCGAAGGCCGAGTCACGCACAGCCTCCAGTGTGGGGTCGGCTACCATGGACGGTTCGTCAATGGCGTACGTTATGGGGGACCCTTCTGTGTGAGTTGCCTGGAGTGTGCGATATGAGGAGACTAAATTAATTTTGTTAGTGGTAGGACTAACTCTTCTGCGAGTGTCCGTCTGTTACCACCGCTTTGCTCGTGCAGTCAGCCACCAAGCAGTAATGTGGAAGCATTACTGATTTACTGTGTTCCGGTTTGATGAGCAGAGTAGCCAGTGAAATTACTGGGCTTATGAGACTTAATACCTAATATCTCAGGGTAACGAGCACACTGCAGGGCCGCGCAGACCTTTGTGTTTCAAAGTTCTGAGTGGTACTGCAATTGTTACCATCAGGCAAACGACCAGCTCATCTCGTTACCAAATAACACAAAAAAAGTTGACTACGTGAGAAAAATGATATGATTGAAGTAGGTGGTAGGTGAAACAAGTATGAGAGAAGTTTTAAGTCTTCAAAAAAAACCATCCATCTACAAATAGGAAAGCGATCTATCTCCAAGGAACACACAAATTATAAAAAATGAAGACAAATGATTATCAAAATATTTTTTTTAAGAGGGTAAGTATACACTGACACAGAGGTGGGTGACACAGGTCTTTTGATTGAAATGACGGTTGAAAGTTACCTGAACCGTAAGTAGTGGTCTGTTGATGTTATCCGAAACGGAGATCCCGGCTGTGTACAGTTCAGTCACGAAGACCGGACGAGGGTCGGCTTCACGGACCTGCAGTAATATCATTATTAATAACCTACAAAATGCTTCTCAGATATGCGACCCAGATAAAGGGCTTAGAATATACTTTTGGAAGTTATTCATTCTAGAATATAGAGGTATACGCGTAGGTAACGCGTACAGTGGTTTGTTAAAGTCGTTTCGACTTGACTTTGCCCCTGCAAACAAGCCCTTGTTTAAACAAGTTTCTGACTAAATCTTTTCTAAGAACCCCAGTCCCCAATCTATCTATACAAACATATAACATCGCTATAAAAATAAATAAAATTGAAGCGTACGTTTGTAATATCAAAATAACAGCTTTTTACTAAATGCATATGAAAGTATATACGTTACCAAAAACAAACATTTTTAAAGTTTTTATCTGTCTGCTTGTTCCGGCTAATCACCGAAA
This sequence comes from Crocallis elinguaria, assembly GCA_907269065.1. Lineage (NCBI taxonomy): Eukaryota > Metazoa > Arthropoda > Insecta > Lepidoptera > Geometridae > Crocallis > Crocallis elinguaria. The sequence continues at coordinate 19,843,829 of OU026068.1, forward strand.
CGGCTGGACCGATTTTGACGGGACTTTCACTGGCTGACAGCTGATATTATAAGGAGTAACTTAGGCTACGTGAGCGAAGCCGCGGGGCACAGCTAGTTAGTAATAAAAACTTACGTTAACAGTAACGGTAAGCAAGGACGCCGCTAAAGGAACAGGTCCGTCTCTAAAGTTGCCAGCGGCTATGACGAGTGTGTGGACAGCACTGATGCTGCGGTCCAGTTCTCTTTGTAGGAAGATGATATTATATACCGGGTCCAGACCAAAATACCCGTCGCTGTTGCCCTCTGTTCAACGGGAAGAAATGGAAATGTTACAGTTTCATAGCGATGTAGTTTTAGAAGATGGATTGTAGGTACACATGAAACAAAATGTACATTATGAAAGGTAGGCTATCTGCTTTCCACTCCTTGAATTTGAGGTTATTACAGGATAAAAAGGTAGAAGTAGAAGTCTCTTAGGTACTTCTACCTTTTTATCCTGCAATAACCGCAAATTCAAATTCAAAATGTATTAAGTACTTAATGTATTAAATACTAGGTACTAGGTACTTAATGGATATAGTAAGTACAGGTACTTAATACATTTTGTCTCTTAGGTACTTCTACCTTTTTATCCTGCAATAACTTCCAATTCAAAGAGTGGAAAGCAGAAAACCTTTACTGCCGTTCATAATGTGCCGTTTTTAATACATTAAGTACCTAGTACCTACTTACTACATTTTGTCTTTTAGGTATCTTTCTGTAAGTGTGGACAACTGTAGATACATGTAACGAAATCCAATTTCGAGCATACCAACTATCCTGTAGTAGATTTCATGGCAGTCATTCGTGCAGAGGTGGTCTTTCGGATCTTCAGCTATAGGCAGCTCGTGGCGCTCCATCAAACCAGCATCAAATTCTGAAAGAAATGGATAAACGATTAAGGATTCTCCAAGTTGACGTAAAACCAGGTGGTGGGACTTACTCTTCTGCGAGTGTCCGTCTGGGTTGTTACCACCGCTTTGCTCGTGAAGTCTGCCGCTAAGCAATAATGTGCAAGCATTACTGTGTTCCGGTTTGATGAGCAGAGTAGCCAGTGAAATTACTGCGCTAATGAGACTTAATACCTAATGTCTCAGGGTAACGAGCGCACTGCAATGCCGAGCATTTCAAAGTTCTGGTGGCACTGCAATTGTTATGGGTCAGCGTTATGCTTACCATCAGGCAAACGACCAGCTCGTCTCGTTACCAAATGTATAATGATGATGAAATAAAATGACCAGCGTGTTACTCCGTTACCAATGAAAGCTACGGTGGCAGTGTGCTCCTCAAACACAGGATCCCCGGCGGTGGGCACGAACACTGCGCGGAAGGTGGCCTCCGACCAGAGCGGGCCGGGCTCCGAGCCGCCATCCGTCGCGCGGATTGTTATCTGGGTATGGATATAGATTTGAATAGTTAATAGCTTGCTTATAATATATGCAATATATGTATTGTAAGAATAAAGTTAGAACATGGTGTGGTGCTGTGGTGCTACGCTATGACGTCAGCAAGTTAGTGCTACGCCGTAGTCGTCCCAGCGCTACGCAAGGGAAAGACGCGGGGAAGGACAGCAGTCCTCATTGAACTACGAGTGAAAATACACTTGTGTCGATTATTCAAACCGAGTTGTCTGATTTCTGGACCTAACAGTATGTAAATGTAATGTGTCTTGTAATGGTCATAGTACTTGTTTAAAATAATAATTGTTGTGTTCATTGACAATGTTGTATACCGTCTGGTCTGAATTATAGCTAAGCGCCAGACTAAACATAAGTTTTTATAAGAAACCCCATATTTGCATGCCAATTGTGGTGATGTGTTTAGTACTAATACCAAATTAACCATACCAGCTTGTAATACTGCATTAAAGCAAATAATATATTTTATTTCATCTCAATAAGTAAGTACCTATGTCCCATTGAAGAACAGTGTCTATTGACACCACGAATAAGACAATCGACTTGTTTAAATTGCACAAATGTATCAGTTTAAATACACGTTAGAACTAAATTACAAGTTGATAGAAGGATTACAACTGGAGTTGACCAGACACCACAAGCGGCACCCGTTCACGAGTATGACCCATGTGCCAGCCATCGCTCTCCTCAACCATTACTGAGGGAACAGGGCGACCCGCCACACGATGCCGCCGCGAGCAGAATCTTTTTCGTGAGCATGACAGCTCCAGTTGCTTACACAGATGAACATGGATTTACATAGGTATATAAATATACCGTACGCATATTTAGACCGGTCATAAAGTTTGTCGTCAATAGTATCTTATTTTCATATAAGGTTTAAGCTAACCTGAAATTCTTGATTGCTCCCCACGACAGCTTGTCGCAGTATCAGGGAGGCTTGGTTCTCGTCGCTGGCAGCGTTGTTTGACAGTTCGAAATATTCTATGGCTTCATCTGTTGAAAATATGTTTCACTTCATATATTTAGGATGAAGAGGTGTTGGTGTCGATTCTGTTATCTCATACCTAAACCTAATTTTAGTTTTATCTCTTAGTTATATCTCTTTCTAAACGAGAACATGAGAAAGAGATGGAATATACTTTAGACCTGTCAAAATTATCCACTTGTGTCTAATGTAAATTTAATGGAAATTAATTAAGTGGCATCTAATTTATCAAGGATGGAAGATATTTCACAGTTCTACAACTAAATTTAGGTCTGTCGAACATCTTCCATCTCTGTCTCATGTTGTGAATTGGTAATAGAGAGAGCAAAACTAAAATTAGGCTTAGGTATGAAACAACAGAATCAACACCATTAGTAGAAAAGTTAATATCAATCGAAGATCCGTGACTATGAAAATAAAAAGTGAAGTCTGTGCTGTATTATCGTTTAGGAAGGGAGGGAAATCTAAAATTTTACTACAATCATCACGCCTCTTTGCATTAGGCAAAGAAGAAGGAACGCCACGTGATAGTTATTTATTTATTTGTTGCGTAGGCGGCCCAATCTGTTTCACGTATGTTTTTTTATGCTATTAGGTAACTAGACGAGCTGGTCATTTGCCTGATGGTAAGCATAAAGCCGGTGCATAACAATTGCTGTACCACTCAGAACTTTGAAACACAAAGGCCTCCGCGGCACTGCAGTGCGCTCGTTACCCTGAGACATTAGGTATTAAGTTTAGTCTCAGATATGTGGCACATTCTAGACTGTGCTGTAATAATTGAATAATTCCTCTAATAGGTAACCTAAGAATAACCTACATTATAAAACTTATCAAATAATGGACTTACTATTTCCAGTGACGGAGAAGGTCACCTGGCCAGCTTCCAGTCCATCCGCGTCGGTAGCCTCAATGGGTTGGAGGAACTCTCCATTTACTTTCACCAATAAACTATTCGCCGTTGCTCGCTCCTGTCAAACAGGCCTGACTTTAGTAGTTATGAAGTTATTTCAAGTTATTTATATTGTATTTTATTTTTTTTGTATTCATCTAACTCTCAGATTTTTATTTCATAGGTACTCATCAAAAAAATCGCTCATGGCCCGATTTTTTTGATGAGAAGTTCATGTTCCCGTCTTACATTTAGAGAAATACTACTTACTATCGCAAACCGTATGACAGAGCCTTCTATAGGGAACAGGAACATCGGATGGTGGTAGTTGTAAGGGCGGATGATGAGCTCGTACACCTCGTAGGAATGCTGCTGAGGGTGGCCGTGGTCGAACGCCTGCATGAAACGGTTTGAGCTTATTTTAGATCAGACATGGTTTAAGATGTGATAATTTTGTTAGTGGTAGGAATAACACTTCTGCGAGTGTCCGCCTGGGTTGATACCACCGCCTTGCTCGTGAAGTCTGCCGCCAAGCAGTAATGTGCAAGCATTACTGTGTTCCGGTTTGATGAGCAGAGTAGCCAGTGAAATTACTGGGCTTATGAGACTTAGTGCCTAATATCTGAGGGTAACGAGCACACTGCAGGGCCGCGCAGGTCTTTATGTTTCAAAGTTCTGAGTGGCACTGCAATTGTAATGGGTCGGCGTTATGCTTACCATCAGGCAAACGACCAGCTCGTGTCGTTACAAAATAGCATAAAAAATATTGTCAGGATCCTCTTATAACAAACATGTCTGGATGCATCTGGAATACAGTCGTGCTATTCGTTTGGTCGATATTCGGTTGAGAAACATTTATTTTATAGCAAAACCTTCTTGATTGGCATAATATTCCCGATATCCAATTATAATAGATCCCTCCAACAATTGTTAAAATGTTAAGTTAAAGAGACTACTTATAGATACGGTCTCCGGGTTATTCCATGTTTCCCCATCAGGTTTGACCTACCAGTGGGAAAAAATAGAGAGATAAAAAATGTATTCCCATTTCTCTATAGAGTGTTGAAGAAAACGATGAGGTATGGAGGTTTATAGACCAGTAAGTAAATAAGGTAAAAGAAGAAATACTTACATGCACATGAATGTCATAAGTTCCCCAATACCCTCTTAAATCCACAAGGGACACGAGTTCGCCCTTATCAGTGTCGATCGACCTGATTTGGAACAGTTCAGGAACCTCAATGTCTCTGTTTGTGACTTTGAGTTCATAGACTGCGAAGCCGACAAGTGAGTTAACGGTGTCTGGCTCGTCGATATCCGGTGCATGGATCACCGGGATAATGGACATGTCCTGGAACAATTAGTAGCTAGTATTAAAATTAATGTTTAAAGTTTTGCATCCTGACTTTTTGCTTTAACCTCTTGCCCTGGCCTGCTAATGTTTACTACAGGCTAATGTTTTTGAGCAGTATTATAACTAGGGCTCATGCCAGGATTCCCTGGTCTAGAAAACACCAGACCCAATAAATGCATGCTTGCGTTGTTTTCCGTAGTGGTAATACTCGCTAAAGTAGTTTAGTCAATCGACCTACTACGTCACGGGGACAATCTTTTGTTGTTCGTCAGGCTTCTAGTTTCTAGACATCAACAATTTAAACATATCTGAGGAGAAATTTCAAACGTGGATGGGGTCCTATGGTAACATCTCTAAGCTCTTCCCAGACATCACCCTACATGGACTGTTTTTTATTCCAGTATGCTTCCTGCTTTCCGAGTTGTTGGGTATAAATTCCTTGGCAGGGGTACTATCGTGACTCTGCCTACAGACTTCATATTGGAAGACCGATCAAACAAAACTCTTTTAAGGCTTTGTCATTTTAAGTTCTGTGGACCGACAATACGTATATCTAATATACCATCATGAACAGGTTGTCTTAAAAAAGAAACAATAGTTGTTTTGGAATATTTCAAATAGTTTACCGCTTCGAGGTTTTCAGAGATAGACCACGAGAGATCATTGGGGTCCGGCAAGTCGGGCGCGTTGTCGTTGACGTCCAAGAGAATCACCTCGATCACCGTGTCGTTCTGGTTGCGGTTGCCATCTGGAAGAAGAGTTATTTTTTAATTCATGATAGAGGTGGTTGGTAGCTTTGGTTCCAACACGATGTTGCTTTCACTTGCAGTTGCAGCGAACTGCAGGGAAGGTGTTTCTTTGTCGTTGCGGTATTGCATTACCTTGATGTATCTTGGATTAATGAAGAAAGTGTCACTAAACCTTATCATTGTCCATGCTCAACACCTATTTGGTCTGTACCACTTATAATATAGTCCAATAGTACAAAGATTCGCTTATATCAAACATGTTTGAATAGCTGAACATTAGTCACAATACAAAATATACTAAAGCGTGGAAGGGCATTAGATCATGTACATACCTCCATCGAAATAGAAGTTGTCGAAAAGGTTTAACAAGATTTCGTGCGTGGGCTCGGCGCCATCCCGGTCCAGGACCTCGTTGGTCTCGTAGTCCACGAACACCCGGCCGGTGTCGAGGTCCACCTTAAAGAAGGGCAGCAGCCGCGGGTTGAAGAGGTAGTTGATCTGGAACCGGACTCGGTGGTATATTTCTGGGGACAAAATTGATGGTATAGTCTTTGAAGGATTTCCTACCTATACCTTCTGATAGAATTCTTTACAGGAGAAAATCTATAATAATCCATCATTTTTGTTGAGAATTTGTCTTGGGAAGAGTGGCGTGGAAAAATGCGTTAGGGACAGAAAACAGAATCCCGAATCGACGTATAATGTAGAAATGCTGATCATAATGCAGACATATTAAAGTAATCAAAGCTGACTACCGAAATACCTGAAGAGAATATTCAAATCAAGATTGACTCTGGGTTATCTTTAGCTTACCATCTCGATCTTCGTCAGTGCCAACTACGTAAACGACATCATCTCCAGAAGTGGCGTTCTCCCAAACATACACCCTGGTGTCGAATTCATTGTAGTCAAGCTGTGGCATCTTGTTATTAATGTCAGTGATGAAGATCTGGATCTGAAATGTAAAATTGGAAGTTATCAGTCCTCACTGTTTTATAGGGGTAAAGAGCACTTAAGTGACTAAGCTGAAAGCGTTCAAATCCACAACTACATCATTCAACTACCTAGTGTGCCACGCCAACTATTCGTTTGATACGTTTTAAAAAACACGACTAAGGGATTAATTGTTGTGAAAGAAGTTGCATGGAGTGATTACCTACTATTTAAAACCATTAAAAAAGGCCACAAATGCTCGTGAAGTCTGCCGCCAAGCAGTAGTGTGCAAGGATTACTGTGTTCCGGTTTGATGAGTAGAGTATCTAGTGAAATTACTGGGCTTATGAGACTTAATACCTAATGTCTCAGGGTAACGAGCGATCTGCAGTGCCGCGCAGGCCTTTCTGTTTCAAAGTTTTGGGTGGCTCTGCAATTGTAATGGGCCGGCGTTATGCTTACCATCAGGCAAACGACCAGCTCGTCTCGATACCAAATAACATAAAAAAAACAAATATGAGTTTGTTAAAAAGCTGGCATATTGTGGCGGTGAGATAAGTAGTAGAGAAAGTATAGTATAGGTGTTGTTTTTAAGAGTTCAACATTCAACTATTCATATCCACTGCCATTAGCACTGGAGCAGCGATCGCTCGCTAGTTTTAGGTTAGGTTGGAACTTGGAAGATGTATACAGAGGTCATGTCGAAGGTCTACATTCCTTGTTTCACTCACATCGCCATACGTGTTGTGGTAGTGCGGATCAGGTGGGCAGTCGGCGGGGTCAGGCGTGGAGCAGCGGTCGCTAGCCAGCACTGTGTAGTACAGGTAGTACCGCGGCGGAGTGTCCGCGTCGATGGCTTGGCTCGTGAGCACCGTGATCTGGCCTGAGACGGAGTTGATTTGCACCAGGTCGTCCGGGGTATCATCTCGTGGCCTGAAAATGGTAAAATGCCTTTATTATTCTATCACTTTGAAGCTATATATGATGGATTTGGTGGTAGTGTAGTGATATGTCAGCCTGCGACCCGGATAGGTCCAGTCACCAGTGACCCGAACCCTTCGGTAAAAGAAAACATTGTGATGCAATCTTAGCATTGCTCATCGCACTCATCTAATAACCGTGTGAGCTATGCTAAGATTGTTTCACAGTGGTTTTGAACGTGTTCCACTTTATTAAGCATCTTCCTTTGTTTCTAGGGCCATAGTTTGGTGATTCCGCGTGGTCCTAGCGTATGTATAGGACCATCCCTTTCTCTTCCCATGGTTGCCGTAAGACCCATGCTAAGGGAATATTCAGAGAAAGGGCATCACCAAGATGCATTACCAAGCTTGGTGGTGTTTTATGCCAATCATCTAATATCCGGGAGGTCTTTGTTTAGCAATGGTCTTACTTTGATACTTACAAGATGCTGTATCGCACTTGGTTATATAAGGGGCCGTCGATGTCGGTAGCCAGTACGGACCCGATGACGATCCCACTGTTCGCCATCTCCCGGACGGTGAAGGACTGCTCCAGGGTACCGTCTTCCCACACGGGCGGGTTGTCGTTGCGGTCCACTATCGTTATAGTGAACGTAGCTGAGGGGTGGAAGATAAAATTAAGCAGTGTGCATGTTTTCAACTACCTATTTACCTACCTACATATTAGCATTTACATAGACCATCTATAGGAGACGTTATATAATTATTTTGAGGTACCTACTTCCAAATTACGAATTTTTTTTTGCACACAGTTTTAACGTACCTAAACAACCCAGCATGCGCTTGCAGCCTTGCCTTATTTATACAGACAATGCAATAATTTTCTATTGTACGTATAGCACTGTCCGCTTTCGATCATAATTTATATCGTCATTAACATATAGATTATGCCTGTGGCTTAGCACTCGTGAAATGTACCTTATACGGTATACCACTCAGGGATAATGTATAGCTTTCCATTAGGATTCGGAGCAGGACCGGTATTCCAGAGATTATCGGTATCAAACAAACTTCACTTCTTTATAATATCAATACGGAAGTATAGATACCTAGTATAGTAGATAAGAAGGTATACCAGATATTGATAGATAGTGACAGACTCACCTACCTAGCGAAATAAACAAACAAAGGTATTTAAACATTATAGATAGTAAAATGCGGTGCTGATTTTTTTGTAATTCTAAACATCCAAATAAAGCAAACAATAGTAATGGAAAAGTAGGAATTGCTCCTTGTTTATTTATGCGACATTAATTATTAAAAAAGGCATTAAAAAAGTCTGCCTCTTAAAAATGTTATAAATCAACTCACACTCATCAGTATCGTCGCCAATAACAGTCTCAGTGTCTCTCACTCGCACGGTGAGATAGAGCACTTCGAACATCTCGTAGTCGATGGTGATATTGTGACGGATCTCGCGCACCACGAGGTGGCCGGTCGCGGCACCGCGGTTGTCCTCATCTGGGTATGTTGTTATTATATCTACGCAGCTGGAAATAATAAAATTCATGAAAGTGGAAAACTTGATTATGATAAGGTGCTGCTACAGGGTCAGAATTCCTCAATATACCAACCCGCAAATATACCAACCTTGATAGAGGTTACATCTTTGTGCCGTTTGGGGTAGAGACGTTAGGCCCTTGGGGACCGGGAGCACTCGAAATTTCTAAAGATTTGTTGGGGCGGCTTATACAATCGACGCATGACCAAAATTCTGGCTTTTTTCTCGCTCAAAGGATCAGCCTTGCCATCCAGCGGGGTACGCGGCCAGCATTTTGAGAACTCTGCCTGACATTAAGGATCGTTTGAACTGTATTTAGACCATTTTGTTGTCTGATAGTTCAAACGATTTTCAATTATATTCTTGGTTTTTTTATTGATAGGAGTTAGAGTTCTGTTTTAATATTTATTCTGTATATATAATGTCTTCAGAAGTGAAAATCATAATTTAAGTCCAGAGACTACGAGTATATGCGCGCACAAATATTTATTTATTGACAACTACACTACCAGCCGCAATACCAATAGTGTCATTGCCAAAGAAAAGACATTACCAAGTCATATATCCAACATCCAACCAACATATCATTTTGACTAACCAGTGACCATGATGATTCGACTAAAATTGCATTGATATTATGCTAGCAAGTCCTGAAAATCGAATACCTATATTACGTACTTATAATGATCACGTAAGCACTAGAACATGCCCTACCACAAAGCATTACGCAAGAGTTTCCGTAGATGCAGACGCGAGACGTTCTTACCCGTGGTACTCCACTTGTTCCGCCTCCCTCCCTTGCTTGGTGGCGTACGATGTTTCCCAGTCGATCTCGAACACCAGGTGCGCCGTGGTGTCGGGGTCCGTGGCGGTGATGGCGCCCGCCTCGTCCGTGATGGGGAAGCCATCGGGCTCGTTCTCGTCCACTTGAGGACTGCCGCGGGGCTGATGGACAATGCTATAAGCTGACTAACCTGACCGGTGAAATATGCTCGAATTTCTTTTATGTCAGTGATTAAAGAACCTTCTTAGTTAAGGATAATAATCTGACACTGCATACATCAGGAGACTAAGAGCTTGCTCGAGCTCGTGGGGTACTGATACCTATCAAGAAAGAACTCGAACGTTTTTACGTTTGATTTGATCTCATCCCAACTCTTTTGTATCTTAATGTGTAAGTATAAACTCTTTATTGTTAGATCACAAGGATTATAGAATTTAAGTTAAATCGATGTGACGGAATGAGTTATAGTTTATTATGAAGAATTAAAGAAAGTAAAGATGATTTGCTTGTAAGGGTAGAAAAGCAGCAGGACTTACCAAACGAAGAGTGGGTGGTGTGTTGTTGACGTCCAGAAGTTCGATCACCATTTGTGTCGTGGTGGTGTGGTACGGCGCTCCTAACGTGTCGTCAGCTCGCACCTGTAATAAAATAAGTACATTATGTAATTTTTTAATAAATTTTGTTAAACATATAGTAAAAAAAAACTAAAAAGCATACTGCCTCCTGGCTATATGACCCGAGGGCCTGCTGAACATTGATGACGGAGTCAGGAGAAGTTGATCATAGAGCTGCAATACATTGCATGGCGTCTAGGCACCAAGTGCATTCTCTTCCATATATTTATTGATTTCATCGATGAAATAAATTACATGACAGTGATTGCCATGATGAACAATCTTAGCAAAGGACTTGTTGATAAAGACCAAGGTTTGCTATTGCCAATTCTATATCCTATACCCGGCTCTTATCGTACGCACGCCCACGGGAAGAGATGGGGTAGGTAAAGCTATTAGGAAACACAGAACCTGACAATTATTCCTAATCTATACTACTAAATAAATAAAATTGAAGTGTCTGTTTGTAATATCAAAATAACAGCAAACTAAACGCATATGAAAGTATATACGTTACCTATAACAACACAACCATTTATAAAATTTTTGTCTGTCTGCCTATCTGGTTGTTCCAGGTAATCTCCGAAAAGGGTGGACCGATTTTGACGGGACTTTCACTGGCAGATAGCTGTTGGTACAACAAGTAACTTAGGCTACGTGGGTGAAGCCGCGGGACACATCTAGTAACTAATATTGATTTCCCTTTGAAAATGTTACAGCAGTTGAGCTTCACCTGAACAAAGATGACGTTCTGTCGATGATAGTTGAAGGAGTCGTTGGCTGACACGTGGATGTCGCCCGAGTCTTGGTCTATGTGTAGGAAGTCAACTGCGTTGCCCATCAGGGAGTGTCTGCAATTAAAACGGTAAGAAATGGACAAGTTTCTAAGAAATACCTGGAACATTTAAGGGGCAGAATATAGCGCGCCACTATCTCGCTCGCATCTCAACATTTTTATAATTAGTGTAATGTTGTAAATTGTTAAAAAACCGGTTATAACTCACGTCATTTGTCGTTATTTCGACCTAGGTTCCGAGGGTGTCCGTCGCTCTTCCTTAGGGAGTGCGTGTGGCGAGATCGCTCTAACTCAAGCCTAGGTCGAAAATATCGACAAATGAGGTGAGTTATAGCCGGTTTTTTAACAGTTTATATTGTATAATGTTAGTGTCAGTAACTTCACCGTATGCAATTTTTCATCTTTATATATGGCACACCACACAGTTTCCGTTTGACAGGATTGAACCGGGCTATGAGACAATGACAAAAATCAAATTTGACCAAGACATATCTAAGGCCTGAGTTTTTATACTTGGCCAAGCTAGGCGGATCACCAATCAATGGAATATAATTCCGAATTGGAATCCCGTCATAGGTTGGCAATCGTATTACTACCTACTATCACTATTGATGTCATTATTTTGGCATGTACTATAGTTAGTCAGGCTGATAATTACGACAGCTTGAAGTTAGTCAATAAGTGCTTGCGGGTAGATCAACTTCAAAGAGATACTTAGACAGGCGAGGTATATCTGCCACGACACTCCGGTTTCCTTACGTAGTTTTCCTTATCTCACCTCAGTAAGTAGGATACCAACCTTTAGCGAACAGCTTGACTTCCATTGAATCATCATCATAATTTTAAACTTAGAGACTTGCTATGAAGTGTGTACTTACTCCACCCTATCGCCTATGTCCCTGTCTTCTGCTTTTAAAGTCCCCACGTAGAACCCTTCGCCTTCAGTCTCGTTGAAGGATATAGTGATGGTGCTGTCTTCAAACATCGGTTCCTCGTCGTTCCAGTTGATGAGGTTGATGTATAGCATCGCTTCACCCACGAACTCTGTGTTGTTCATGTCGGTCGCCACCACCTGTTCGGTAGACAAATATATAGTAACTCTAGCTGTGAAGAGGGCTAAGCTCGGGGTTTCTCTGCGTGATAAAATCCGGAATGAGGAGATCCGCAGGAGAACAAAAGTGACAGACATAGCTCTCAAAGTTAGCAAGTAGAAATGGCAGTGGGCAGGTCACATCGCTCTTAGAACCGATAACCGATGGGGAAGAAAGGTTCTCGAGTGGCGACCACGAAGCGGAAGACGTAGTGTAGGACGACCCCCCACTAGGTGGACCGATGACCTTGTCAAAACCGCGGGGATGCGTATGATGCAAGAGGCGAGTAGCCGATCCAAGTAAAAAGTAGCATATTATTAGATTTAAGTGCCTATTTCAGATACAATGTAAAAATTGTTAACGAATAAATGATATGATTCGCTACAGCTTTCAAAATAGGTAATGTAAAGTAGGTAACTTACCTTCAACGTGATGTTCTGGAAAACTGGGATCTCGAAATCTAGCATGCTGTGGTTCGAAGTGCCCATGATGAAGGTCTGCCGTTGGTAGCCGACCGACGGTGCGATGTAGAAGGCATTCTCCACGCCCGACGGGTCTATCCCTTCTAGATGTACTGTGTACTGCGCGTTTTGTCCCTGGATTTAGCAAAAACAAATATAATTTCTTATATCACTATAATATTTCATAAAACTTAAATTCAAGCAGACCACTTATATGACTTTGGAATAGTTATGTTTTATAACTCTACGACAGTTTTACAATAATTGTGACACAATAAAATTTTAATTAACATCTTCGACGGTATATCGATTTTAATTAGACGGTACATAAGATTTTAATTAAAAATCGAAAGGGACATAAAATGACCGCGACAAATCGTTAAAAGCGGTCAATTGCGATTGATGGAAGAATTTTCTGGTGGTTATAGACGAGCAGGACGTCAGATGACCTGACCTTTTACTATTTTGCACGCAAATTATGAGGAGGATGCACTCGAGTATCGGATGAAAGAACGTGCTGTTAATGATAATGTAGCAGAAGAATTAGTATTAAGCCTGGTAAAATTATCATGGTGCACGACATGTCGTTCTCGTGGGCGAAGCAGCTTACTTACCAAATCGCGGTCGTGAAACCCAAATTCCTTTTCACCAAAATCTAGCGTCAACGCTGTCTCCTCTTCGATTTCAATGAAGTAATCATCGTGCAGCGGCATCGGCCTCTGATCGTTAACGTCATTGACGATGATGACGACGGACGCCGGCGTGTTGAACGACACGTTGTCGTACTTGTAAGCAATGATGGAGAGCTGGAACACTTCCTTCTCAAGAGTGTCTCTGTCGATTTCGTCTACATAAAAGATGGCGCCGGACCGGCCGCCTGGTATGGTCTCAATTCGGAAGAATGTATCTGTAAGGAAAAGGGTCTTTTTCTTACAGCCGAGCTAATGGGAAGTAAGCATATTAAAAAAGTAGGAAAGAAATATACAGCACGTCAAATTCATGATGTGACAATTTGATGGCGTTACAGCAAGAATTCAAGGGGAAATGAAGTGATCATGACAGAAAAGTCCCTGATCTTTGTTTGATTGATGGGCGCAAATTTTGCCGAAGGTGGCACGACTAACTATTTTACGGGTGTCTGTCTAAGTGAGGTAACTACCACCACTTTGCCGGTGTCTTGCATGCAGTCAGTGTATTACTGGGCATATATAGGTATTTTTTTTAACGGGCTAAATGCCTTTATTAACTAGCTAATACATAAATAAACACTACATCTAACCTAGCTAGCTACAAAAACAGTTGGATAATCTACAAGCCCTAGTAGGCCTATAGATAATCCAAATGTTCTAGCCCACTACCAGTTGGAGGCGTACCCAGCATGCTGGCGGCATTGCCTCGTTGAACCGCAATGCTGATATCCGTTGAGCCAAAGAGTTACTAGCATTTTGGTTACGCGTCGCATCAATCAAACGCTCTGACAAATTTTTGAAAATATTATGAGCTCCCGGCCCCCACGTACCCAATGTTTCAACACCAAACGGCTCAAATATGTAACCGCTCCCGAGGTTAGCATATTTGCGCCGCTTGAGTCGCTCAGCCGAAGATGTAAGGGTAACAAGAGCAAGCAGAATAGCGCAGGCCTTTGTGTTTCAAAAGCATTGCTTTTGTTAGGGGTATAAACTTAAGCTTACCATAAGGCAAACGACCAACGTTTCGTTACCTTGTTGAGTTACAATCAATCTACAAACCAGCTGGATCCGTCTCAAGGCTGTAGTAAATTGGTTTGTCGATCCCCGTGTCTCCGTCGATGGCGCTGACTGTGAAGGATTGGTTAGTCTTCTCATCAAATTGCTGGACTGCGAAGATTTCCACCCACCGCGGCGGACGGTGCTCCACGTTTTGTACTTGTACCATCATGGTCACCGTGTGGTTGTTGGGGAGGGAGTCCTAGGGTTTTAGAGTAGTATAAGAGGTTTAATTTACTAAATGATACTTTTGCTACCGATATAAATATAATTCACATGAGGTACAGAAGCAATCGCTCCAAATCTGTGACGAAATTACTTTTATTATTATTTATTCCATCGATATTACACATCATGTTTTCGGTAGCGACAGCAGAAAAAATAGTTATTTTAATTTTGATATGCAGCAGTGGACGTCTTCCGGCTGATAGTGATAATATTTCTAGAATTATAATACTATCTATCATAGCTATTCATAAACATGTTGGACTTTCGACATTCCAAGGTGTAATAAATGTATAATTGTATAGGTAATAGGTATGTACGGTACTATCGTATTTTGTACATGTATAATACTTATTTTCATTGTTTTTGTTAGGATGGCTGAAATAACTGTGTAAGGTAGCTGATCAGTTTCCACTCATGCATGACCCAGGAGTGGATACTGATCAGTGGAACTTTTTGCTGTAAGTGTGAAATAAGTATTGTTATTTGTTAAACCAACTTCTTACTATTTGCGAAGAAACTTACCTGAGCAGTAACACTGAAGATATGCAATGGATTCTCCTCAAAGTTTAGAGTAGTGTGGATCCCAACAGTCATGAGCATCCTAAACCATGTGCCGGGTATGTTATCCCCTTTGATGTAGAAGATCTCATCGTCCTCTCTTTCACTCTCAATGATGAAGCTCATAAATTCTGTGCTGATTCGGCCGTCAGCGTCTGTGACTTCATACACGCACTCTGTGAGACGGGGCTCACCAAGTTCCTGATAGAATAATTGGTTAGTTAATTAAGGTCGGTATCTGAATGAAGGTACCTAATGGTTGACAAAATATGAGTAATAATAGAAGCTTTTCTATAAAATAACTGCGTATACTAAGCTAAATGTTTTTGGAAATCGTCACTCTCACGCGTTACATCGTGGTATGCCAGCGAAAGTGGGATGAAAACCAGAGACAATTTATGACTCCACGTGCATAGATTCCGTCCTTATTGTTTTAAAATTGCTTTAAAAAAGCGACGAACCGACTTCAGTGACAAACTACTGAACCGATTTTGATGAAATTTCCATGGGACCAATCTGAAAGTATATCCTTTCAAATAAAAAAAGAATTTTCCACATCGGTTTATAAATGACGGAGATCTGAGGTAACAAACATAAAAAAAACCGACCGAATTGATAACCTCCTCCTTTTTTGGAAGTCGGTTAAAAAATACGATCCTTAGCTCCACTTTTTTATATGCGTGGAATTATTGTAGGAGAGCTAGAGAGTACCATGCCTTTGTAGGCATGGTAGCTACTAATAATATAGCACTACCTTTCGTTCTGCATCGCCTGCACACCTCAGGAGTCTTGCGAACGAAATTTGCGTACTTCCAAGTTTAAGTTTAACTTGTCGGTCAGGAAAGATTGTAGATTAAATAAAACAATTCTGTCAAAATGACTTACAGGAACCGTACAGGCTTCAAAAATCTGCATCATGGGTTGGTTGTCATCGATGTTGACGATCTGGAGAGAGATGCCGGCGGTGAGAGTCTCGCCGGGCACTCCCACATCGAACATGTACTGCAACATGCCAGCCTCGTAGTTTTGGCTGGGGAAATGAAATGGAATTTAGCCAATGTATCTAAGGCATACATTTATATAGGTTGCAAGAGAGTCGCTGACGCTGTGCTCACGATGACTTGACGTCATAGAACATAGCTGTTCTACTCTTAGCGAGTCAGATTTATATATCAAACTACGATACGAAAAGGAAGTCATATCGTGAAATATCGTCAGTTTTAGGTACTCCTATCATCTTCTACAGACGTGCCAACTGAATCTAATAAAACGATGCTAGCTTCAATCGCGAACATAAAATTTGCCTTATAGTCAAGGCACCTGGATATTTCTTATGTTATGATAGTACCTACTCTTATGTTTTTGTAATCTTACCGCACAGTGATGTAGATATACCAATCACCTCCTTCTTGACGTAAGACTGGCCCGAGGTTGGCGAACTGTCCCGACGAGAAATGTGGCTCGATGAAAGGCACACTATCACCTGTTCAACAGTTGAACAAATTTTCGTACGATTACATTTAAGAAAAATATGTGCACTAAAGTACCTAGTTCCATGTGTATCTACAATTATGACCTCCTACTTCAAAACCAGCATATTATCGTGGTGTAAGATGAAGCTGAGAAGAGAAACTGGTGGCTGCAAAATGAGTAGCAAGATATAATTGTAGCAGATTGTGATAAAAATTTCGTAAACGTAGTTATTGAGAACAAACAAAGTAGATAGGTACTGTAATTTTATTGGCCGGCGTTATTCTTACCACCAGGCAAACAACCTGGGGACCGATTTTTGAAAGTCACGAGTGATTTCGATATCAGCGGTGACAAAATTCTCAGCGAAAACTTTGAAATCACTAATTTGCAAAAGTCGTATTTTTGAAAGTCATGACCTGTTTACCAACATGCAACTATTTCTCAGCTTTAATCATAGACAAACTTATGATTGTGTCCCATTCAATTTTATTTTTTAAGTTGGAAATTGTTTTATGCCAAAATTGGCACTAAATACCTACTCATATCTATGATATTGTTTACGAATGGGTACCCCCACTCGTAAACGATATCATAGGTATGACAATTTTAGTCACCCGCTGAGATTCAAAAATACGACTTTGTAAATCGATGACTATCGGTCATATCGCTGATATTTAGTCACTCGGTGACATTCAAAAATCGGTCCCCTGATCGTATCGTTATCCAATAGTATAAGAAATAAGGTATTGGTGGTTCGCTTATTCTTCGGGATAGTCATCTTACAATGTAGAGGAAAAAGTAAAATATGACGAAACCTTGTAGCTTAAGAGAGGTTGTGAGCATTTTTCCAATAACCCTGAATAAAAACTTTAATTTTCCATACTTATATCGTTAATTTTCGTGTTATCCTATATTTATATTTCCCTCAGCTAGATGATAGTTTCCTTACCATAGTAATTAAGCTTAGCTATAGCGACATCGCCTTCTCTCTCCTCGTCGACGTAGATGACCTGGATGCCAGTATTACCCATCGGGTGGTATGCATCCATACAGAGGTCGTCTCTTTCCGGGGCAGGTATAAGCGGCCTCTCGCTCCATGACATCCCTGCAATATGGTTTGTTAATTACCGTGAAATATTTCAAAACTAATTTAAGATGCAAACTTCAACATTGTAAGTTTGCTTACCTTCGAAGATAATGGGAGGTAGATTCTCTGGCTTTGGTTCCCTGG
Organism: Crocallis elinguaria; assembly: GCA_907269065.1. NCBI lineage: Eukaryota > Metazoa > Arthropoda > Insecta > Lepidoptera > Geometridae > Crocallis > Crocallis elinguaria. Next base: position 19,861,645 of record OU026068.1, read on the forward strand.
GAATTGCAGTCATATACGAACATCTTTCTGAAATTTGGTAAATAGGTAAATGTAAGTAGGTATGTGTAACATGGGGGTAACCAGTGTATTTTAGTAAGTTACTAAACTCTCAGTTTACTCAGTTACAAAACTCAACTCTCGACCATCAGGCTAACTATTAATATGAATGAACATTGTACGACCCTCAATTGGAAATTCTGCCACTTACTATCGGTTCGGAACACATCGTTTATAGCTGCGCTTCGAGAGCCAGTCTTATTTTATGTTTTGCGTGCTTACCGCCACATTGTCACAAACGATAACATAACTTTATAGTCTTTAAATGATGATATAATGTTACATATGTAAGTATTTCAATTATTTTAAATAATAATTGATAGAAAAGTACGGAATTATCAGCAGTTGGTACACTTACTCAATTCGTCACATTCGCAGTTCGTCCAATTCGCGGTTCGTACAATTCGTTATTTGTGCAAATTATCATTTACACTTTTTCAGTAGGTGGTAGGACTAACTTTTCTGCGAGTGGTGGTACCACCGCTTGGCTCGCGAAGTGTACCACCAAGCAGTAATGTGCAAGCATATTGCCAAGTTAATCTTATAATCGAAATTAGAACGAATTAATCATTTGTACAAACCAAGAAATCTTACTAACTGTGTATAATTATTGACAGCGAATGATAGATTGTACAAATTGCTAAGTCTTATCAAGTAAAAACATATAATTATAACGAACTGAGCATTAGTACAAATCATGAAATTGTACTACCTGTTCTTAATTCAAGGTACCCATCGTCAAGTTCAACGCAGTTCAAGTGAATCAGCTGATCTAGGGCTGCCTCGAAGTACTGTAGTAGAATTTTGATGTAAACTTTAAATGCATTTTCTACAATGAAAAATTCTGAATTTCAAAAAGTCGTAAAACAAATTATGTTGACCTCCAGGAGTAGATTGATCCCTTTTTCGCGATATCATACAAATTTTAATTCAGGCTGTATATTACCTAAGTCCTCGAATACCCCACATAACACACTATATTTAGTAACTCATAGTTAACGCACGTTAACAGTGGACGCAATGTACCTACGTAACTGTCAAATTTTCAAACTTACCCTGCGCAAGTATAGGCGCTGTGTAAATAAAGATGGCTGCTAGTATTCGTACATCAACTCCCATCTTGCATGTTCTATTTTATCTCTTTGTTTTATTGCCAGGGCCGAAAAAGCTAGAAGAAGTAAGTTAATTAAGTTTATCATTAAAGCCCTTATTCATAAACGTTCCATAACTTGTTTAATTACTAGAAAGTGTTTTGTCTCGTTTTCACCCGTAACAGCTTCCGTCAACGAGAAGTTGACAGAGCAGTTTAAAGCATAGATTATCTTATTGAGCTTTTATAAGGGCGTAAGTCTGATTTAATGTAAGTCAATTATCACAATATTCTTAATTAAAATATTTTTATCAGTAGCATTGATAAGGTTTAAATTGTTGATAATATAAATAGATACTAAACTAGTCACGAGGGACAAAACATATTGAAAATGTAGGTACTTCTTTGTACACCTCATTCATGCTTTTGGGATTACAGATCAGTAAGAGGTTAATAATTCTCCTAAATCAAAAAGTTGTTCTTCACAGATCTACCAAAAATGATTCTGGTTGCAGAATACCCCTTGTGGTACACGTACAGTGTACCTACACTAAGTGATTGGATTAATTTCTCCGTCCTCGCTGGGTACACCATATTAATTAAGACGCACTTGTATTATAATAATATAAGTGTTTAAACTTGAAAACGAGACGAGCGGGTCCTTTCCCTGATGGTAAGCATAACGCCAGCCCAAAACTAATGCAGTGCACCACTTGAAACGTGCCAAAGGCCTGCACGGCACTGCATTGCGCTCTTTACACCACAGCACCGGAACACAGCAATGCTTGCACATTAGGTACTGCTTGCAGGCAGACGATATACACGAGCAAAACGGTGGTACCCACAGACAGGTATTCGCAGGAGAGTTAGTCCTTATACTTACAGGAACTCACTTTTCACTTATCGAACAGTTTCGTATCACAGCACTTTTATGTATTTCCTATGAGAAACAATCCAATCACGGACGAAAACTTAGGAAGTTTAGTATCGAACTCGACTCTTGGAATATTTTCGCGAAAGCAGCTCGTTTGTATGGTAATCAAGTGAGACTGTTTTATTTTTCGGTATGACATCGGCAGTCGATAAGATTGTGATCGATAATTATTTCGCATACTTACCGATTAAAGCCGGTGACACAGCCGTATAATAAACTGATAAAGATGATAAAGAAGGAATGAGAGAATAGGTAATTCCTGCGCATACTGAAATGGACGACCACCTGCATAAAGGAAGGCGCTTTATAAAGGCTGTATTTTTTAGACGAGGTAGTAAGGGTTAGATAACTTAAAGCGTTGAAGCTTGTAGCAACAGAAAAACGTTCTATATTCCTAACTTTACTTCATCGAGTTCCCCGTCTCAAAAATAGGTGCACATTACACTGTATCTTGAACTATTATGTATTCTGTGACTGTATAGAAATTATGATACACTAGCTGCTGCACGCAGTTACTCTTTGTAACATCAGCTATCTGCCAGTGAAAGTCCCGTCAAAATCGGTCCAGCCGTTTCGGAGATTATCCGGAACAAACAGACAGACAGAAAAAAAGAAAAAAAAATGGTTGTTTTGACATAGGTAGGTACCGAATATAATTTCATATGCATTCAGTAAAAAGCTGTTATTTTGATATTACAAACGGACACTTCAATTTTATTTATTTGTATTTAGTATAGTAATTGTGTATAGATGATATAGGGTAGATGGCCCGGTTTTGGCCACTGTCCCGGTTTTGGCCACTTGGATATTCAAAGGCGTATATATAAGGCAAAGAAAACATTTTAGTTATTTTATCTATGCCAGAAAAATCTTCGGTTTGGGGTTTATTTTGACAAGTTACAGCTGTACCACCATTTACTTTCTTTAAGTATCGGTTGAAGTTCTTGGTGACATTCGCGAAAATTAGTTATTGTGTTAGCAAAAATAACAAGGACACGGGGTGAGTAATACGAAAATAACTTTAGAATCCCTTATGTTAGAGTTCGTAAAACTTTTAAGCCTGTTGTATGAAAGCCGTATGAACACAATTTAAAGGTTATTTCCTATCCCAGTTTATTTCTTTGTGGATAAATGCCCCATGGCCACAACTGCCACAGCAATCTTACTTTTTTGTAGTTCTGGCCATGGCCATGGCCACAACTGACACACGTAGTGTAGTAGTTTTGGCCACCTTTTTCGAAAGTGAATAATTAGGTATTTCTTATGGCTTTCAGATTAAAAACACCATGGCACCAACAAAAAATAGACTGAGGCAATGGGCCGAGCTAAAAGAAAACCTTTTGTTTACTCGCCATCAAAAGTAGCTAGAGCCCTGGATGCCATACGTGGACGCATGAAAGTAGCTACAGCCAGTCGAAATTGCCAATGATCAAGGTCTACTCATAAAATAGTAGGACGAGCGCCAGAAACAAGAGGTCATGTTGGACCACAATCTGTTATTGGTAAAGGATTTGAAAATACACAGAAGGTGTGGAATGTTCTCGGGCCGGATTTCCTATAAAAAAGAAGATTTACTCTCTGTTAAAAAATTTTAGAAAAGGGGAACTTACAAACTCAAGTTGTAATTAATACAATACATATTTTAAGTTTTGCGAAGAACCTTTTTTGTTTTATTTTTATTTAAAATAAATAAATCTAAAACTAACCATGGTGGCCAGAACCGGTACAATAAGTATGGCCAAAACTGGGTGAAATGTGGCCAAAACTGGCAATTTGAGCATATTTCAAGTTTTTTTATTTTTATTTATAATTATATTTGGTTTCATGTACTTCTTCTCTACATTTCCAATAAAGTATGAAATGTTCTATAATGGGGAATCTGTAAAAAAATGTTTCTGACTATATTTGAGTTCGTAGGGATTTATTAGTGGAAAAAATATCTAAAAGTGGCCAAAACCGGGGCGTCTACCCTACTTAATTAATGGCTATACCTATGTAAGGGAAAATATATCTTTATCCTTTCACTTTTATACTTTAGTAGCTTGTTTTAATTTTTTATTACTAAAATTAAACGCGGAATAGGGTCAATAAATCCATACTAATATTATAAATGCGAAAGTGTGTTTGTTGATTTGTTGATTTTTTGGTTTGTCCTTCTTTCACGCCGTAACGGAGCAACGGATAGACGTGATTTATGACATAAGTAGATATAGTTTATGGACCGGAGAGTAACATAGGCGGTGAAAACCGTGGGCGGAAGCTAGTCTTAAAATAAACATGGAATAACACAGGAGTACGCTCTACCTATATTTGCTTATTGTGTTGGTAGTTTAATAATTATGTAGGAATGCGCATTACTAATAATTGTAATCGATTTCCTGAAATCGTAGATAACAGAACAATACGATAAAGTACACAGATACATTTTATTTTGTTATTTTTATAGACTTAGTAGTCGCCTATAAAATCTACATACATACAAAAACACATACATAAATACATTTAATAGTAGGTTATAATAATTATCGGGCAATATACATTGTACATATCGGTACCTAACTAACGATAGTGGTACATCCCCGTAATAGCTGAAATCCAAGTTGAAGTTGAACGTAGGCCATGTCACAGAATAGATAATAGTACAAGGACACGTTTTGAAATTAACATGAATCTGCGGGATAATTTTAATACACTCGCAATGAGTCCTTGTAGGAAGCAACTGTTTCTGATCGTTTATAATTCGTAATCAACAGCTACCTTGGAACGCTGGAGCGTTCGGCGAGTCAACACCCTGAGGATGCCTCGTGTAGAGGCGAAACACGTGTCGAAGGTCGGTCTTAGTTCGGTCCATGCTGAGAAACGTCGCGTCACTAACCATACTGACAAAGGATATTGCAGTTCAGCGTTGCGAGTAACTAACATTTTGTATTTAACAAATTGACTAACTTTTTTGAGTTCTGCGTTTAGAGTTCCAGCCGTGCCGGAGGTGGTTCACATATTCCAACCAAGGGTTTTTAACTAACTAAAAAATACTAATTGCTGGTTTTAAAGTCCATCGTTGCGAGCTCAAGGAAGTTTTTTATTTTTATAACAACTAACCCAGGTTTCGTTGTCCAGCGTCGCGCGTTACGTTTGGTTAAATTCAGTATAGATCGAGATTAGGCCATTAGACATTCTTTATCGCGGAATTAAAACTATAAATTACCCACATTATATAATCTTATGTACAAAGTATACGTGAAGGTAGCAAATACTGGTACTGGTAATACAAATCTGCGTGCTTTTTGCTGTACAGAGAGGCGACCAGCTATCCTGACGTCAGAACGGCTGGTTCAAAAAATATATAGATTCCCAAGAATGTACCTACTTATCACAGGATTCACAGGTAGCAATTATTTGGTAGCAAATAGTAGCAAACATGGTAGCAATTCTTGAATAAACTCTCACAGACAAACGCCAATGGCAACCATATAGGATATATATATATATAACCTATAAAATTTTGTATATTTGGAAGCCCTGAGATTATCATAATAACCTGTAAATAATATTTGGCAGTTCCAATAATGTGCCGAATTGATGATTATTTATATTTCAGTTTCATTAAAATCAGTTCAGTGGTTCAAAATATATGGACCAAGATGTTATATGAAGTTTTTTACATCGACTTGTTCCTCCGTGCATTTTACACGTATTATCAAATATAGAAAGTGCATATTTTATGAGCATTATTCCGCCAACTGGTCAAACAGGAAAAAAAAATAGAGTTGTCCCTCTTTCGGCTTTCTCTAACTTTGGAGTCTAGTTATATTTGTCACTTTATATTTGAAGTCTCCTTATCTTTGGAGACTTTTTCTGTCTTCAAATTTAACCATCCTGGAGTCTTAGGCTAAGATTCAGAGACGATTCTAAGCGTAAACTTTGGCTTCCATATGTCAAAACTGTATAGAATTTTGACGTATGGAAGCGTGAGTCCACGCTTAGATTCGTCTCTGAATCTCAGCCTCACAGTACCAAGCTCAAGCCATCCGCACCGCCAAATCGTAACTCATAACGCACGCCACCTGGTTATCATGCATTTAGTCTTATCTTAATGTTTGGTCATTATAAATCGCTGCTAATGCCTCATTTCATCAACTGCAGGCATATAAAAAATGACATGCCTTTTCTAGATGTTTCTAACTAATGTTGCTATTATCTCACATCGCAGATGCAGTCACTAGAATGTGACGTAGGAATATTCCTAAAGTTATACAAAATCACGTGTAATAGTGTGATGGAAAATAAACTTTAGAATTGTTTATTAATAGCAGGCGATTATAACTAATGTGTATAAACAAACGACGGTATCTCGTATCTGTGTTTCTTATCGCGGCGGCCATTTCTTTCACTCGATCCGGTGGACACCGAAGCGGATTGTTGGGCCTTCCACACAGGAGCGGAAAGGACTTGGAGGTTGATGCATTACCCAAATTTATTCAGTTATATTATTATGTAAAATTGAATACTAAATTTCTATTCAATTAATTGGATATAATTAATCTTAGACATAAGACTGCTCTTCGAAGATTATCTTTATTATTCTCCCCTTTTCAAATCTGCATTTTCTATAATGCTTTAATTTTTGTTTTTTTTTTTCGTGACGAATCGGTGTGCCTTATAGTAAGCATAACTTCAACCCATAACAATTGCAGCGTCACTCAGAACTTTGAAACACAGTCCTGTGCGGCATTGCAGTGCCGCCAATTTATTTATTACTAGCTGCTGCCCGCGGTTTCACCCGCGCGGAGATATAAGATTTAAAGGTTTTTATTTTTTTGCGCGGAACCATAACCCTTTTTCTAAAATATAAGTAACCTAAGTTACTTCTCATAAGATCAGCTATCTGCCAGTGAAAGTCCCGTCAAAATCGGCCCAGCCGTTTCGGAGATTACCCGGAACAAACAGACAGACGGGCGAACGGACGGACGGACAGACAGACAGATAGACAGCTAAAGCAATTTATGTGTCGATGGGTCTAGACTTGATCAAATTATATATTATTCTGTTAATCGTAATAGCAATGCGATACAGATTTATCTGATGTAGGTAGTAACTATTTAGCTGGTCGTTAATTATTATGCAACATTCGTATAAGGAACCGATATGATATAATTATTTAGACTGCTAATACATAGATAGAAATAAATGATTTTGTAATAAAATAATTAAATCATTCTCGATGAGTTTGCTTTTTTAATAATTTTACCTGAAATAAAATACAAAAAATTAAAAATAATTTCGTTTTTAAAGTAACTTTAGTAGTACTAGTAAGTAGTAAGTAACTAGTAAGTTATGTGGTCCAAGGTGGTCATAATCATGATGATGCTGGAATTGGGACTGGCTCTCCAGAGAGGCTGCCAAAATACATCGATATATGCTCGGCAGCATATTTTCAATCTGAGGGTGGTAATTAGCTAGGTGAGAGCACTGAACGATAATGTTCTACCATGCTTTGATTTTAAGCTCGTAGTATAACGCCAACAATAAAACTTTTCCTACATTATTTTATGAATAATTCGTTCAATTAAACTTGTGCCCTTCCCACTATGTCATACCTACCAGAATATATGTATTTATACATAGAACCATAAGTTTAAATTAAGGAAAATTGTTCTCTCCACTCACATGTCCCGTGGCCTATGAGCAGGCCGGCCTGCGCCGCGTCACGTCACGTCGCGCTTTACCGCGTTAGCGTCCGGTCCACTCGCAAGCACCGCGGACGCCACGCATCGCTCCGCTGCGCACGCGCACTCACAGTCGATCATTCCCGTGCTCAGTTCAACAGTTGTTACTTGTTCCTGTTGACGCATCCACGCACCCTTATCTTACACAAGTGAGTTATTTATCTAATTTTATAGTTTTAGGGAGATAAAACAAATTTAAATATAAGAGAATAAATTATAAAGTTAGGTACTTTGATTTTATTCACAAAAGTTTAAGTTACGTCTTTAATGATGATGGTTTTATTTATTCTTCTTGCTGTGTGCCGTACAAATAATTATTAAAATATCACGAGGAAAACTTCCTCGTGATATTTTAATAATTATTTGTAACTCAACTCATTTCATCAGAGTACAATAGTTTCATCATCCAAGATTTTTTAAATCTACCTTCATAAATAAAAAAAAAATGGATTTCCGAAATGACTCTTAAGTTTCTATATACTAGACCTTGTATTTTATTATAAAAGTGATAGAATAAATGGTTTAATCCAGGATTTGTACTAAGGTATATTATTAACTAGCAATTAGCTAGAGAGAGTGTTCGAGAATGGATTAACTTAGCCGATAATGATGAGGGTAGAAAATCAAAATCTATATGATACTTCCCATTGTTTTACAATCTCGAAATTTATTACGATTTCATGTTCCATTTTACAACACTATTACAAAGAACGTAGAGGATCTAGGCTGGCTTTTTGGCAAGTAGATAGGGTCCTATAACCTAATAGTCGACGTAAATCACGTAGGTGAGGAAGTTTTTGAGAGCGAGTCTACGAACTTGACGGCTTATTTCGTTATATAGATAAAGCAAGGTTTGAAAGTTTTATCACTCTCGTAAATTTGACTATCTACCATCTGGTTCGATTAGCGACGATGAGGTATAAGGTACAGTGCAGTTTATGAATAAACTGATAGCGGTAGGTGACAGATTTTCTGCTTGAGGTAGGACCGCGCGAGTTCGAGAAAGTTCTCATGCACCACGTGGTTGCGCCACGTTGTTTTCCTTTACCATAAAGACAAGATTTGAAACTGTCGACGGTCGCCGAGAGGCCACACTACCACTAAGCCACGATTTGGATAAATTGATCACCGCGTAAGAACGACACTACGTCGTGCTCATGCGCAGCTTTCAACTTAGCTATATAGGTAGCTATATAACTTTAAACTTGATAAGAAGTAGGATTAGACTATTCTTCTTATTCCATGCAAGATTTAAAATTGTTTTGTCTTGACGAAGCATTTTCTTGGTTGAGGTTGTCATTATTTATGTAGGAGGGTATGACGGTTGCTTAAAATTGTGATCGAACTGTCCGATTGTTCTGGAAGGTTCGGCACGCAAGAAGTAGATTCTGATTCCGTATGTTGTGCTGCGTGGTTATATATCAGTATTTTCCAAAGTGTAGGTCGCAAGCGGTTGAGGTGGGCCCTGATATTGAAGTAACTAGTGCCATCCATAGTTTCGATAGGTACCTATGTATTGACGAGAAAATTAATGCCGTCGAGTTTCTTGCCCTTCTTTTTGATCGGCCTATACCAATTTGGAACGGCTACTTGGAACCATTTATTTTAACTTTCACGAATGCTCCCTTCGGGCCATTTTGAATTTGAATGTTGCAGTATCAATATGATGGATCTCGAACTTTGAACAAGTTTTTTTTTTTGATGGGCAACGGTGATTTATTAAAGTTGGGTTAGAGTTTAGACAGTATAAATGTGCGCAGGTATTTATCATGCAGTGTGGTCAAATTTTCAGGAGACAAATATTTGAATGCTGGTAGTGGTAGGGTTGTAGAAATTCCTAGAAATACTGAAGATGCAAAGATATAGATGATGGCTCTGTGGTAGGTCGAATATGTTCTGAATTCCACAAACTTTCGGTGAAGGAAACGTTGATGCATCACAGACTTTTACTTTAAAGTCTGTGTGATGCATCCTAATCCTACCCTACTTTTTACACGACTGCACAAAAACGGAGTGTAATATTTTAAAGTGCATGTATGAATGTATGTATTTATGTGAGTTTATTCCATCGTAACTGTCTCTAATGTCTGAACAGATTCCGATTTATGGGGTAGGTATTGTTAGAATCCTGGCATCATCCCGATTGACACTGGCTAGGGCAGTCGTGTTTTTTATGTAACTTTTGTTACATATACTTGTTTAGGATTAGGTTTATCTTAATTTTTTAGTGTAGCTTAGCATTTGAAACGTAATGAGAGTACAAAAAACTTAAACTTTACAGAAAATTATTCAACTAATATCTTGAGATATTAGACGTGAACTTTTTACAAGATTTTATTTATCTTGCAATGTTTGTATGTAAGTATTGGCAAAATTTTTGATAACTACAGGGTAAATTTTTTAAACGGTGGGTATGCCCACCGTGCCCACAAGGGTGGATCTGCGCCCTCTCTCTAATTCCGTTCTGCCCCCCTATTCGCTAACTTTTACATTTCTAGTGATCAACCGAGTCTGGTTGTACACCGACATTTGATGTCAACTGATTTATCATAACTTTGGTATTGCGTATCACATTGAGTGGTTAACTGGTTATAGTGACTAACGGTGTCTTTCAGGACGTCACTAGCGCAACACTATTTTTTATCGACTATTATACGACTAAGTTGTTTAATGCTTTTTGAGGGTTATGCGTGTAACATTTTGAGGACATTTCATTTTAGACGGTATACTTAAGATAAAGTGGCGGTAAAATAAAATCACAGACTATACTATAAGTATGTATGGTAAAATATATGTAAACTCTTTGGGTAAAATTCATAGTAATTCATTACGTAATCTTCATTCGAGCACCATTCTATTAATTACCTACTGTTAAAAGTTAATCAAGTCAAATCAAATCAAGTCGTTTATTTGCTAGTATACCATCATGTTAGCGCATATTTTTGATCTATGTATTCAACCTGCAGGCAGGTGTGCAAATATTGTTAGTAAAATATTAGAAATTTGGTGAGAGTAAATAAAGTAAGTAGGTTATGATACCAAATTAATAAAGGAGGCAAATTTAAAATCTATAGAAATAAATAAAATTCAAGTGTCTGTATGTAATATCAAAATAACAGCTTTTTACTAAATGCATATGAAATTATATACGGTACCCACAACAAATCAACCATATTTAAAATTTTTGTCTGTTTGTTCCGGTTAATCTCGGAAACGGCAGGATCGATTTTGATGAGACTTTTACTGGCAGATAGCTGATGTCAGGGGCACCTTAGATGCTCAAACAAACGTACGTTTGCTTGACCGTCTACGGTGCCCCTTACAAGGAGTAACTTAGGCTACGTGGGTGAAGCCGCGGGGCATAGCTAGTATTATCTAAAATTATTCTTTATACTATTGGATAACGAGACGAGCGGGTCCGTTGCCTGATGGTAAGCATAACGCCTGCCCTTAAAAATTGCAGTGCCACTCAGGACTATGAAACACAGACCAGCGCAGCACTGCAGTGCGCTCGTTACCCTGAGACATTAGGTATTAATTGTCAGCATAAGCCCAGTATATTCACTGGCTACTTTGTTCATCAAACGGGAACATAGTAATGCTTGCAAATTACTGCTTGGTGGCAGATTTCACGAGCAAAGTAGTGGAGCCAACCTAGACGGACACTCGCAGAAGACGTAGCCCTACCATCTAATCATAAAATATATAGCAATAAACACTCCAGCATCACAATCACAACAAAATCGTTGTTGTCGATCGACGGTGTTAATCACTCGAATTTATAAAACACTGCTTTTGGGTAGTGTCTTTCACAAACCTCGGTGATTAACAAATTTGATGTCCACTATGCTTACATAATCGCAATTTTAAACTATCGATACAGAAACATCTGTCAAAATGAGTTATGGTGAGTAACAAGTGACTAACCGCGAAACTCGGTGCTCATGACGTCATCCAAGTTGATAACTGAGGTTAGCCAATACGAAACTAGCCGTTTGACAGTTCATCGTTGTACACTTTGCCAAGTGATCATCACTTTGGGTTGTCAACCGAGATACGGAATAGCCCGGCTGGAACTAACGTAGATTTCACCCCGATGAGTGTAGTGATTCAACTAGCGCCTTCCGTGCTTCCTGCGCACTTATTTATAGTGCGTTTGGACACATTCAAAACTCATCCTGCTGACTTCCGTAAGCTTATCGCAATTATGAAATTGACGGACTCGTAGTGGGTTCATTGTCGATGTTGACTCATCGACCGCGCAAACCCGCGTGATACTCCTAATGCAAGCTAGTGGAAGATAATGGATGCAAAGTCTAAAGTTGAGCGATAAGTGGAGTTAGCAGTAGGTAAGCACACGGCTGGCGCATAGATGTACAATTTAGTGGAGTTTTTATAAACAGCGTCTAGCTAAAATTAGGGTGATTTCACAGCCTAATTTCAAAATTTTAAGAATTCTTTCACTGTGGTGATGCAACACGTCACACACAATACAATTCTACTTACCTAATTTACTCATATAGGTATATATTTACTCATATAAACATACCTACATACAATAAGATTAAGATTTATTATTCTTAAGCCATGGCTTGCAGTGCTAGGTATTTTATTTGATCGGCACGGGCACGCTGTCGTATCTATGTAAGAATCAATACTTGAAACGTAATAAGTAGGTAATAAAATTAATACGTACGAGTTCTTCTTCAAAACGGATTCGTGTCGTATATCTTGGAACTACTTGGTACCTACTTACGAGTGACATCGACAGCTGCAATGTCTCCTACTGTGGCTACTGTAGCTAATACCGTAACTTTTCGAACTGTAAACAATTAGATATGTACGGGTCCCTCGTACCTACTCTCGGACTGACTGACTGACATTAGTTAAAAACTTCCAATTCAATGATGACCTAATTTTAGATACGAGTAGGTAATTATTATTGGTTTTCAATGATGACTTCATACGGCTAGACCTCCTTAAAACAAATGATAACCTCTAAAAATAAACAGATCACATCTTAATTAAGTAACGGCGGTCAGTAGTAGCGGTGAAAAAATACAGTCAACATCTTTGCACAACCTGGTTACAATTAAAAAAAAACAGTAAATTAAAAAAAAAAACAGAATGTCGTCATTTGAATATCGCGCCAAAATAACAGTAACAAATTCAAATGGTAACGGTGAATCGTACAAAAAGAGTTTTAACGGTTTTTGCGCCGTGGGTGGTAAAGGGATGAACGGTTCTATAGCTAAGAAAGCTGCAGCGTATTTGCAAGCCGTTGAGAAAAGCCAAGGACTTCCAAATGGTATGTTTTTGGAAATATAATCGGGTAGGGCTAACTAGTATTGATACTTAGTTCTCAATAGATCACGTATCTAGTATTGATATTTAATAATCAATATTCAATACATAACGTGATATTACTAAATAGTTTTTAATACCTATGCAAAAATTACAACTTTGTTTTTTATGTTCGTAGTGACTACTGTAGCGCAGAGACCAAGCATCCCGAAGCTGGAGGTGGTATCACGAGTGGCTGCCATCCCAATTGTAGAATCTGGCATCGATGTCACCGAGAAAATGTATCAAAAAATTAAGGTGAGATTTTAATGTGCTAACTGGTATTATTAATTTTTTTAATTTATCTATCTCGCTCAAAGGATCAGCCTTGCCATCCAGCAGGGCAACGCGGCCAGCATTTTGGGAACTCTGACTGACATTAAGGGTCGGAACTATTTTTAGACCATTTTGTTGTCTGATAGTTCAAACGATTTTTAATTATATTCTTAAGTTTTTTTTATTGATATTAGAAGTTAGAGTTCTGCGGCGCGAGTACGGATCTTTTCGATAAATAAAATTCGATAAAATTGACAGTTAAAATAGATAAAACCCACTTTATCGATTTTAACTGTCAATTTTATCGAATAAAACCCACTTTATCGATTTTAACTGTCAATTTTATCGAATTTTATTTACCGAAAAGATCCGTACTCGTGCCGCTGTTTTACCATATGGTCTGTGTGTTGCCATATGGAGCGGCATATTCACCTAAGCGAAACAGCTCCTTAAATAACGATTAAAAAAAACATTACTCTATTATTTTTTATTGTTTTAAACTATTTGCCTACTGTTCACAGGAATCCAACACGTTCATTAACTGGTACTTATCCCTCGGGGAAAAGTCCCTTGCCACGGGTGTGCAGCTGGCTTTACCAGCTGTACAGATCTTCGAGTCACCGCTGCACCAGCTGGACCGGTTCCTCTGCAAGTCGCTGGATATCGTTGAGAAGAGGGTGCCGTCCATCAATATGCCCCCTCAGGCGGTAAGTTGTCAATGATTCTAATATTGGAATAGAATATTGTTGGTACCACTGGCCTCAAGCCATGTGGGACCATGAGGCTAGGATAGGTAGGAAGGACCACGAGTCAAATAACATTGTGATAAATCACTGGCCTTAGGAAACCTGATATTGCAGTTCTTCAATTCAATACAAAATGCTTTATTCATATGGGCCCTAAGATGATCTCATGAAGGTTAAAATAAATGACTCTGTATATCAGCCCATCGTTAGGATCCAAGCAAGATGATACACATTAAAAATATAAAGTTCTTCAAGATTAAATAAGAAAGTGAGCACATTTTTGCGAAATTGAATTTCACCCCAATAAAGAAGAGTTTCTATCAGTTTATTTTTCAAGGTAGCAACAAAATGGAGTCCTTCAAAAAAGGAAGGTACCTACATACGTAGCTATATAGGGTTTTATAGGCGTCTTTTATTATAGGGCTTTTATTATAAGCAATGCATCAACATTTCTAAAATTACACTCTCGAGTAACTAGCTATACAAATACATATAAATTTATCATGCGTTATTCTGAAATTCGATAAGAAATTAAGTAGGTATGTACCTAATCGTATTATGCGTTTTGGAACTGCGCCCATGACACGTGGTACGTCGCCAGTGCTCAAGTTGTTTACAGCTTGCACTCAGATATTTTGCTATAGAGAATCTATCGAATTTTGAGTGTTAGTGGGAGGACTACAGCGAGTGTCCGTCTGGGTTGTTACCACCGCTTTGCTCGTGAATTCTGCCGCCAAGCAGTAGTGTGCAAGCATTACTGTGTTCCTGTTTGATGAGCAGAGTAGCCAGTGAAGTTACTGGACGTATGAGACTTAATACCTAATGTCTCAGGGTAACGAGCGCACTGCAGTGCCACGCAGGCCTTTGTGTTTCAAAGTTCTGGGTGGCTCTGCAATTACTATGGGCCGGCGTTATGCTTACCATCGGGCAAACGACCAGCTAGTCTCGTTACCAAATAAAAAAACATTTCGCCGTCCACTAAAGTGGATCCGGTTCATCTATCATTCACATTCACGTTTAATTTGTTTTCGTGAGCTCCACCTCGAGACGAAACTTGTTATCTACTGGCAGAGGTCACTACGTGTATACGTTGTGTAACTATCGGGTTTGATGATACCGCAGCGGACTCGGTGCAAGACCAGTTACATTTTGATAACTTACATTTTTGGATACGATCTTACATAACGTCAAAAATGCAGTGTAAAGTTACAAACCTTGTAAGAGACGGCTCTGTAGCTAAGTTTGCCTGCCACTCCCTTGCCTGCAAAGCGAGGGGTCCTGGGTTCGATTCCCGGCCGGGGCAGATTTTATGGAAGCATAAAGTTTGTTTTCGGGTTTGGATGTTTGTGATGTGTATCTGTGTGAGTACATGCCACCTGCGACACAGGGAATCCTAGTGCGGGTGTAAGAGTGTAAGCGTTTAAAAAAAAATTGCATTCTCAAAATTCTCATTTTAGATATTTCTTCTTTTCTAAGCCAGCCAGGCAGGATGATAATAGCTCATCAGTATCCATACCTACGTAACCTACATAAATAAGTCAATATTGACACGTTAGAGCTTATCGGCAGCAAGTACTCGTACTTACCTATATGTCATCTATACAAATAAATAAAATTGAAGTGTCTGTTTGTAATGTCAAAGTTAAACGACTTTTTACTAAATGCATATGAAAGTATTTACGGTATACACAGCATATACACGATTTAAAAGTTGTTTATGTGTCTGTTTGTTCCGGGTAATCTCCGAAACGGCTGGTCCGATTTTGAGAGGACTTTCACTGGCAGATAGCTGATGTTATAAGGATTAAATTATAGGCTACGTCAGGGAAGCCGCGGGGCACAGCTAGTAGAACATTTATTAATACTACGTTATGTCATGAGACGTTAATCACAAACACAGCTCCATTCCAACTTTCTGTCAATGTTAGGACATCAAATTATTTTCTTACAATCATTTTGTTTAGCTAAACAGGGACATTATTACGAGCTGAACTGTTTACCCTGGTTCCAACATAAAGTTTTAATCATCAATTTGTTTTAAATCCTGAAACGTGTCGGGTTTGCATGCGCGCAATGACACTACGCGTTTATAAGTTTTCTGTGTTTTTCGCTAAAATAAGCTTGCAGGGATTCGCTGAGTGATTCGATAAGGCCGCATGGCCTTCTTCAAATCTTGTAAGCGTGGCCTGAAGTCAAACCCACTAGCACTGAACGTTCTTCTCAGATGTACTCTGAGACCCGTCAGTACGTGCTGCGGCGCGCCGACTCCGTGAAGCAGCTGGGCACGGCGGTGCTGGACTCGCGCGTGACGGCGGCCACGGCGCTCGCGCTCGACCGCGCGCTCGCCACCGCCGACAAGTACGTCGACAAGTACCTGCCGCCTGACTACCAGGACGCTAACGACGGTGTGTATTTTATTTTATTTCAAATTCAAATTCAAATTCAAAAGTCTTTATTCAAATAGGCCCCAAAGGAGCACTTATGAAAGTTAAAATGACTCTAACAGCCGGCCTCTGCAACATTCATCTACCCGAATCACAGACTAAAACTAATGCTGTCTTTATCAGAACATAATAAATGACAAAGACACCAACAGACCCAATCCGTGCTCAAAGTCAACGAATCTTCCAGAAACCCACCGTGCCCGTTCCAAATTGGTATAGGCCGAGCAAGAAGAAGGGCAAGAAACTCGTCACGGCATTCTTTTTAAAAAAAGTAGTTTTTTACAATGATTCTAATGCTAACAACTAACAATTTAAAGTTTAGTAGTCGCCAGGAGGCTCCTGAGCTGTTTGCCTCCATGCATCCTTGTCATCTACATAATCCTTAATTTTATAATACGCTTTTTTAATTAATACACTCTTGACTATACGTTTAAACTTTCCTTGTGGTAATTCAGTTAATACTTTAGGAATTTTGTTGTAGAATCTGACACCATTTGCCAGGAACGATTTGTTAGTTTTACTTAATCTGAACCCGGGTACAACAATTTTATGTTTACTTCTAGTATTTAACTCATGTACATCACTTTTTAAGTTAAATTTAGTAATATTCTTCCGTACATACATTATATTTTCCAAAATGTATAGCGAAGGCAGGGTTAGAATACCTATTTCTTTAAAAAAGTCTCTTAGAGATTCGCGTGGACCCATGTCATAGATGGCGCGTACTGCTCTCTTTTGTAATATGAAAATGGTATCTATATCGGCAGCAGATCCCCAAAGTAGGACGCCATAAGACATCAAACTATGAAAATATGCAAAATATACCAACCTTGCCGTCGCCACATCAGTCAGCTGCCTAATTTTACGTACTGCAAATGCAGCGGAACTCAAACGACCCGATAGGGCATTGATGTGAGGACCCCACTGCATTTTGGAGTCAATAGTTAATCCTAAGAATACAGTGTTATTCACCAGGTCAAGTTTGCTGCCTTCCAATTCCACTTTAGATTCCACGTGTGGTACGTTGGGAAGTGAAAATTTAATACATTTAGTTTTACTAGCGTTAAGTAGTAGATTATTAGCAGCAAACCATTCTGAGATTTTGTCAAGGTTATCATTTAATTCCTTAATTAATTTAATATTTATATATTATTATATTTATATATTTATTTAATATTTATAATAATTATAATTTAATTTATTTGTTTAATTCACAAAACAGGTAACATTCATTACATCCTTCAGAATAACGAGATACACAGTTTCAAAACCAGATTGATACCCTAATATGTGAATACGGTAGCATTATAATTTATAAAGTTAGATTCCTACAACAGATATTTTAAAAAAAATTGTTTTGATATTGCCTTGTCATTGGTCAATCCGTCTTTAATCATCATGCTTTGAAACGACTGTACTCGACTATACTATCAACTGCCGTACTTTCAAATTGGATCCCTTATTTGGACCCCCTGGAGAAAGGGTTTTCCTGATGAACCCCCTACTGCATGCCGTCGAGTTCATCAACTACAAGTTTAAGCTTCGTGGGTTTGCAATAGTGTAGGTAGCTGGTATTTTAGCAACCTAAGCCATGCAGACCGTAGACGCTTATGCAAACGTAAATTAACAACGCTTTTGCATCAAGCGTCGATTACGAGATACTCGAAATCCGCGCTTGATGCAAAAGCGTTGTTATTCTGACAAGCAAACGCACGTTTTCATAAGCGTCTACTAGGTCTGCATAAGACATAGCAATATCATTATGATTCAGATGTAGGTAACACTTTACTGCACAATATAGGAAATTACTACAACAGTTTTACGAATTATTCCAATCAGTGATTTAGGTACCCTTAATTAGTTAAATATGGCTATACTTACATGCTCCGTAGATATTTCCAGGCGCCCCATAAATATCACGCGGGTTGGTCATAAGTCACAAGGTCGCCTGATAACCATGCCTCGGTGCTAGACTGGACCTCGTCTAATTAAACGATACTTAAATTTCCTTAATTTATGACAAAAGTGACGAAACTATTAAGATAACTGTAGCTTTATGTCATAATATTTGTCGTCTGGGGGTGATAATAAGTCCTAATAAGTAGGCCCGGTGATAGAACTGAAGCTATATTATAGCGCGAACTTGCAGTTGGACTTTGTTTCTGTCCATTCATAGTAGTAGGTAGGTACGTGACTTTTAAAAAAGAGGTAACTGACTTCGAGAAAATATATCGCGATGTTTGAAATTTCATCCGTCGTTTCTCCCCCTTATTATTTTATTAATAAAATTTATAAACGGAAAAATTTAGATTTTTTTTTTAAATTTTCACTTTTTTGAATGTCTGTTATTAAACTACGACCTATCGTAGGTAACTATGATATTCTTTTATTTCCTGAGTTGACGGGGGTTGCGATTTGTTGTAGTAAAGCGATTTCAATAAATAATGCTCAACGTTCGCAGTCATAACCCCACTTCTTTGATAGAACATGTTCATACAACTGCATACGGCAGTTCATACCAACGGGAGTTAGGGTAACGTTTGAGTGGGCACTGAGGCTTCCTCCTTACTGTAGTGGTGATCATAGTGACCAGCGCTGACGCGACGGACGGCGGAGACGAGTCCGGGCGCGCGCGGGCGGCGCACGCGGTGCAGCATGGGGACAGGCTGCGCAGGAAGCTGCAGCGGCGGCTCACGAGGCAGGCCCTGGCAGAGGCCAAGGCTATCAAGGAGCAGATCAATGTGCTGGTGTATGTGGCTGAACTGGTAAGTAGGTTTAGGCAGTTAGTAGTAGGATTAACTCTTCAGCGAGTGTCCGTCTGGGTTGTTACCACCGCTATTTTCTTGAAGTCAGCTGCCAAGCAGTATTGTGCAAGCATTACTGTGTTCCTGTTTGATGAGCATAGTAGCCAGTTAAATTACTGGGCTTATGAGACTAATATCTCAGGGTAACGAGCACACTGCAGGGCCGCGCAGACCTTTGTGTTTCAAAGTTCTGAGTGGTACCTACTGCAATTGTTACCATCAGGCTAACGACCAGCTGGTCTCGCTACCAAATAGAATAAAAAAAAGTAATTTGTAATGTTTTGCGTGTGTTCTGCATAGTATTTTTGTTCAACAAGTATATTTTGGAACCAGCTATTTTAGGTTAAGGTTTGACCAGTATTTCTCTTGATCTTAAGTGACCGTAAGATGGTAAATACACTAAACCTAGTATGGGCATTTGCTCATACATGTTGCTGCTGGAACAACATAGGTGCCTGATGGTAGATTTAAACTTGAAGATGGTAGCCACCTAGGCGAGCACTATTTATTGTGTCCATCAGTACATACCTACTTATTATTTTATTAACTGTATTTATTAACTGGAACAATGTTAGGTAATACTTTTCTTGGAAAACATTAGATTTCGTCCTCTTATATATAATAAATAAATTCTTGAACCTAATGTTACCTTGACTACCAGGTGGCAACAGACCCAGTGCTAGCGTGGAAGAAAGCTAAGGAGCTGTTCAATAACTTGAGTCAGTCTGAGCCGGAGAACCAGGCCCGGCCGGCCACTCTGGAGGAGCTGGTGGTGCTGCTGGCGCGGGAGACGGCTAGGAAGATGGTGCATCTCGTCAACTACACACACAATGACCTGCCTAAGTAATAACATATTCAATTCATCATCATCAGAATCACCAGTCGGAAGATGTTGACTGCTGAACATAGACCTTCCCTGTAGAATGCCTCTTGGATCGGCTACTCGCCTCTTGCATCCAATGCTTTCCCAAAGGTCATCGGTCCACCTAGTGGGGGGTCGTCCTACATTACCTACGTCTTTAGGTTCGTGGTCGCCACTCGAGAAACTTTCTTCCCCATCGGTTATCGGTTGTGCGAGTGATGTGACCTGCCCATTGGCATTTCAACCTGCTAACTTTGAGAGCCTTCCGTTCTCCCGCGGATCTCCTCGTTTCGGATTTTATTACGCAGGGAAACCCCGAGCATCTCCAATCTCTCTATAACCTAGGTTTCTTCCAATCACGAGTGAACAGGTATCTTCTAAGTAAGCGTGCCACTCGTCGATTCTGCAAACGACTTGGCCTGCCCATTGCCATGACTCTTAAATGCGCATGGTGGTTTGGTATTGCCCTGCCAGCAAATGATCTGCTTCCATGCATGGTTAAGGTAGACCTTGACGATTTCATGCTCTTTGTACTTCTAACGACCTACTCGAAATTAAGTCATGGGCTATTTCGAGGCATTATAGGTCATTTGCTTGTAAGAGAAATAAAACTGTTGTGTGGATGGAGTTAATAAAAGAGTGTCTATTTATATTTTATTGTTATTTCCAGGAACATACGCCAAGGAATGTCGCTGGTGAGCAAACACCTGTCTACTGCCGCTGATGCCCTCCTCAAGGTAGAAAACCCTTAAAATTTTAAGCTTGTAACATTTTTGTCTTGTAATAAGTATCTATCTAATACCTAACACACTTGTTACTTTTAACAGACTGTACCAGTAGAGACAGCAATCACTGAGGTGCGTGGTTGGCGCGTAAAACTGCAGGCCCTGTTACAGCATCTGCAGGAGGCATCCAAGTCTTACCTGGTAAGCATCAACAATAACAATTATCTTTCCATAGATAATCTGGGTAATAATAGACTACAAACAAATTTCAACTATTACAAACATAAACAAAAATTAAACGAAAAAGAGCTAATCATTTTCAAACGTCTGAACATTCTGAATCATAGCTAAGAACAAACTCAATTAATTCAGCTTACAAACAAAAGAAAAACAGAATCGTTTCGTCAGTTGACAGGCACACACGTTATGGGGTTATTATTAAAAAAAATTACGCTGTTTGGTAACGAGACGAGCTGGTCGTTTGCCTGATGGTAAGCATAACGCCAGCCCATAACAATTGCAGTGCCACTCAGAACTTTGAAACACAAAGGCCTGCGCGGCACTGCAGTGCGCTCGTTACCTCGAGACTTTAGGTATTAAGTCTCATAAGCCCAGTAATTTCACTGGCTACTCTGCTCATCAAACCGGAACACAGTAATGCTTGTACTTTACTCCTTGGCAGCAGACATAACGAGCAAAGCCAATACTAGTAGAATTGATTGCCATCATAAAAAAATGGAGTCAACATCCCTATTGTGTTGTTATTTTCAGGAGCACCTCGCTATTTTCGTGGCAGGCAACGAGGAGCGCGAGAAGATTCCCCCGCGGACGCCGTACGAACAACGCGACGATTTAGCGGCCATCAACGGTGTTAACTAATGTACTGTCTTATAATCCACAACACGCCGATGATTACAAGCTTATTTAAATTTTAGGCCGAAATCATTATTGTCGCGCTATTGGGATTTGATATAATTATTAACTATCGCGGTAAACTACACATACAGTTTTTTTTTAAATAATATAATATAATTTGTCGACGACAAATATTGTGTCGTGGTGTATTGTGTTGTGGCGCCACGGACAACGCGCTAGTGATAGAACTTAGATGTTAAGATAATATATGTTGAAATACTCATCAATTATAATATACTCGTTATAATTATGTAAGTTAGTATGTTGGAGGTGAATTAACATAATATCTCTTATAAATATTATGATGAAATATTATTGGATATTGATACGAAATAGTCAATATTTATTTTAATATTTTTATGGTAGAGTTTGTTGAAAGCTTTAATAAATCCATATTTTACTATGATTACAAACAATACATAATTAACCTATTTGGAGGTGTTTTATTTTTTTAAACCTGATTTATCTTCTACCTGTATGTACTATACTAATAGTCTTTGATGATGCGCCCTACGCATGATGTACTATATTGAACGTGAGATGGCAGGAAATTTGAAAAAAAAATATGTTTTTTATAATTTTTACCCGTTCAGGATTTTACCATTTTTTATTCTAATTGATAACGACATGAGCTGGCCGTTTGCCTGATGGTAAGCATAACGCCACCGGCAGTGCCACCATAATGTAGTGCCACACTGAACTTTGAAACAAAGGTCTGCGCTGCACTGCAGTGTAGGTACTGGCATAAGCTCAGTAATATCACTGGCTACTTTGCTCATCAAATCAGAAGACAGTAATGCTTGCACGTTACTGCTTGGCGGCAGACGGTATCTAGAGATCTAATTTATAACTATCTAATTTGTACACCATTAAAATACTTCACCATTTGAACTTTGGGTTGTTAACGAATATGTATGTAGCTAGTAGGATACTATAGATATTACTATCCGAACACTATGACATATTCGACTGAACTCCACCAAAACGGTGCAAGCGCCGCCGCTAAGTTATGATGGCTACGCGCACAGAATTTATCTCTACCTAGTCTGTGGCTACGCGCTGTGCTACGCGTCATTGAATTATATACCTGTTATGACAGCTTAGTTCCAATTGTTCCGTTTTGGCGCTGCAGTCGCTGTCATCGGCCATCGCCATCGGCGCCATCTTGGTTGAAACTAGCTAGCTACATAATAATTATAGTAATCTGTGCCTGTATATACCGTAGGTACCTACTACGCAATACTACTCGTAGTCTGCTTAGATCTGTTCGAAACCTCATTGTTGTAATAGGTAGCTACAGCCACGCTACAGCAAAGGGTATATAACGCTATGCTAGAAGTTTAATGGTCGGCAAGGTACGTAGCTAGCTACATATTATATAGTAATCTGTGGTACGTATACTAATAATAAAATAAAAATTAAAACCTTCTTGACTTATACTAGCATTTGGAGTACTTGTAGTAGGCAAAGAGTATATAATTATGGTAGTAGGTACGTAATATTTGTATTCTAGTCAGGGCCTACCCTATAATATAATTTGTGAGCCTAGCTAGCTACCAAAGAGTATATGCTAGCTACATATATACTCGGGATTATATTCTCTTTGTATATACTGATCTGTGGTCAACTTGTCGAAATTTCCAGCTAACAGTAGTTTTTAAAATTATTCTGAAGATTATGTACGTTACATAGTATGTAGTAGGTACGTTACAAACAACGGGAATACATTCAAATCGTTTACTGAAGTACCTACCTACCGAAATAAAATGACTAACTCAGATACTCCTCACGTGTGCTACGTAAGTTCCCAAATCATGATGTATTATTAATTGTTATTTCTTAAATACTGTGCGCTTCAAAGCTATTTAAGCTAATTATAATGTAAAAATAACTTATACAGCAAAAAAAGGGTGCGAGCCCTGGAGCTTGCAGAGTATAATAATTGAATAAAAAAAAAAAAAAAAGCTATTTAAGCTAACCCTGATTTTCCCCTCACTATCTTCTGCATAGCAATAATATTATGCACTCTGCTGCGCAGTGTCTTGCTGTAATAGATAGTGTTGACTTTGGAACGAGGCAACTAAAGCATCGGGTTCATGTATTTTTTTTTGTAATGGGCTTGATGTATTTTTAGCCATAGGTAGGGTAGGCCCCACAGCCCCACTCCAGACAGATGTAATGCATGCGCCGGTCCGCCACGCTGCGCTGCGGCATACCCCGGCTTTTCTCATCTGACCCTCATATTCCGACGGCCTGTTCCACTATTGTAATGACTAGTCCAGGGATTGTAAACCTTTGTTGATAAACGTACCATTTTTTTTCTAAAACAATGATTATTGGTAATGATATGCTGTCAAAGAATCTTGACTTAACTTGAACAGTTATTGAGATTTCTGCTGTTGCAAATAGCAGCTTAACTGGCCATTCTGGCTGGCTGGTTTACTGTAGTTTATAGTATACACCCATGCCGTGCACTTGATTTAGTTGACACCATTCTTAGCACCTTTCAACAGGCTTAGCACCTTTCAACAGGCTTAGCACCTTTTGCATTCTTCCACTAAAGATATTTCGACTAATAGCACGGTCGTAATAAAAGAAAGCTTACTAAAATTAAAGCCAACTTTTTAATTTTAGGTGGGGATGGGTAGTGAACTGAGTGGTGAAAAGGCTGCTTGTAACATTCACGATAAGAACTATCATCGGATGCAAACCACGCTTTGGATGTTAGTGTTTGCGTTGCTCTTCTGGTTGATAACGTACATCATTGTGATTACTGCTATGGTGTTTTACAAAACGGTGGCGAGTTTTGGTAGCGTGATCACTTGGCACAACATCACGTCGTTAGTCTACAAAGATACTTTAGTCTTTTCGTTTTGAATTGTTGCTATTTATACTTTGATAAATATAATCATTCCGAATGTTGCGTACATTAGACTACGTATTTTATTTCTAAACTTCCGATTTTAACATTGTTTTGATGGCTTTTAGAACTTTGGGAAAAAAGCACACATAGTTAAAACGTTGGATAATATTAATATTGATATCGTACATGGTAGATCGGTTGGATATGGTGCTCGTTGAAATAAACATTGCATCCCGCACGAGGAGAACCTCGTGAAGGCCGAGGACAAGCTCAGACCTTGACTTGGCTTACGAGGTAACCGCCATGTGGAATTTATTGTGGCTATTAGACCGACCCTGCTATGACATTAATGTTATAATTATTTAATTTATCAATTAAATGAAATATTTACACTTGTACATATTATATTATTGACCTATAGCAAAAGCATAAAATGCAAACGTTATTAACTTACGTTAGTAAATTTTGTTTTTAAGTAAGTTTTAAAGACATTGTGGCGTTTTTTGATCGTAGCTTTGGGGGAAATATTTTTGGGAGCTGGCAACACTGAAGTGATTGAACCACAGACGGAGTTTTGGCGGGAATGCGAAAATGTGCTGTTGTTGATTTTGTGTTATTTACTAAAACCTATGTTTCTTCGAGTGTTAATGTGTAATAATGGTGGATTATTAACCATTAAGTGTTCGTAGACGTGTATGAGTGAAAGGCAAATAGTACAAAGGCGAAAAACGTGTATTTTCGTATTCTATCCAAAACTCCATTGAAGCTTCAGTAAAGTATCCAGTAGTATCCACCGCTTTACTGAAGCGTCACTTCGACTCGAAAATTGTTTCTAATATTGCGACTTAAGGACTATGTATCCAGGTCAAGAAATAAATTAAAACAATTTAACCACAGACATACAGTAGTATAAATCTGTGATTGAGCCAACCTACCCAGGTCAAGAAATAATTAAAAAAAAAAATCGATTCTCTCTGACCGCTGATGGTGTTGATTTCGATTTTGAATATTTATTATTTCATAATAATTCATTATATTGATGATTTGATACGTTTCTTTATCTAGCTACTTTAAAAAAACCTGATAAAGTTGTTAAAAGAGCAATACGAAAGGCTATAATGCCTTCTATCGACGTGATGGCCCCTCCGGGCCAAGGGATGGACGGGATTTCCGAGGAACCGCAGCCTCTACCACCGCCCGTCATCGGCATCATCTATCCACCACCTGAAGTCAGGAGTATCCTTTTCTAAATACGGTAGAAATTCTGCCTAGTTTTTGTGTGATTTCTAAACAAAAATAACCTATATTCAATTGCGTTACGCTATATTGTTTTCATAGAGGAAATTGATACTGAGAAACAAAAACTCTAATAACGTCTAGCTTAAACACGGAGAGCAGTCTTAGTACTGCTAAGACTGCTCCTGACACTGTACTGCTAAGTTTAGTAGTACAGCATAATGTAGCTGCATTATTGTTGTTTTGCACAGCCGCAACTAGTAATTTTAAATGCCTGAATAGATTCATGTATGGGGTATCGTTAGAATCCTTACATCGCATCTTTCCAATGGCACTGGCTAGAGCAGTTGTGTTCTTAAAAATTTTGTTACATATTTATATTTGTATATTGCTTGCCTCACCCTGCATTTTGTATAATTTAAATGTACTATTTCAGATGCCTTAAAGATATGAAACACCAACATTTCCTTAACCACTTTCTACAGACATTGTTGACAAGACTGCCAGCTTTGTAGCTCGTAATGGACCTGAGTTTGAAGCCCGTATTAGACAGAATGAGCTTGGGAACCCCAAGTTCAACTTTCTTAACTCGGGGGATCCATACCATGCATATTATCAGCACAAAGTCAAAGAGATCAGAGAGGGAAGAGGTGAGTTTCAAAATAAATTGTGACAAATTGTACTCAAATTTTAATAGTATGAAAAAAGAAAACACTGTGTACATTACTGAAACCTGGCCTGAAACTAAACCTTACGAAAACACAGTTCATGGTTTTTAACCTATCAGGTCGGGTGCGGAGTCACTTGACAGTTGACTTAGGTGGAGAAGTTGTGGAACAGGTGCAATCAGCCCCTTTTCTGGGATTTAATTTGGATCCAGCACTCACGTGGGAGTCCCATATTGACAAATTATGTGGCAGGCTGGGTGGGGCATGTTTTGCGCTGAGCAGGGTCGCGTCTACTCTGCCGAAGGAAGCAGTACGGTCCTGTTACTTTGCGAGCGTGCAATCAATCATCCAGTACGGGCTCGAGCTTTGGGGACGCGCTTCAGAATGGGAGCGCGTTTTCCGTTTGCAAAAACGAGCTGTGAGAATGATTGCACGCATCGCACAGGACGAGTCGGCGAGACCCTATTTCACGGAGCTCGGCATTATGACCTTGCCCTGCCTCCTCATATATCAGGTAGCGATATACGCACGTCAAAACCTAGGGTCTTACTCCATACGGGGCGAATGTCACAAATATAACACGCGAAACATTCATAAACTCTCTGTCATTCCGCGTAAACTGGCAAAGATGGAAAAAACAATCCACGTGATGGGCGTTGATGTATATAATAAATTACCAAAAACTGTTATTGATGCTCCAAGTCTCATGACATTTAAGAATAAATTAAAGATGTGGCTGATAACACATGCATTTTATAGTTACAAGGAGTTCTTGGACATAAAGAATTGACATGTCTATTTTTATAAAATATAAGACATACTATAGATAATATTACAAAATTTTGTATTATTTGAAAATTACTCATAATTGTATTATGATATTTTTTTTTTGTATAACTGTGTGACGTGTAATGAATATTATCAATAAATATATGAATATGA
This sequence comes from Crocallis elinguaria, assembly GCA_907269065.1. Classification (NCBI taxonomy): domain Eukaryota; kingdom Metazoa; phylum Arthropoda; class Insecta; order Lepidoptera; family Geometridae; genus Crocallis; species Crocallis elinguaria. The sequence goes on from OU026068.1 coordinate 19,889,276, forward strand.
ATATGAATACTCCAACTTTTGAAACTTGAACTTACAAAAGATTTTAAATCTGCAGTAAAAACTTCTAAGAACGACTTGTGAGGTTGTAAACAAATGGTATTATTGTCTTGTTTATTCTGGCCATAATGAGCAGCAAAGTAACCAAAATTAATGTCTTCACCATTCGGCGTCTAATAATTGGTCTATGTGCTGTATAGTTCTTCATTAGTTATTATTACAAAGATCTGGTCAGTCGCATCCTATCATTTTTTCACATCACAACTCCATCAAAAAATGGTAACACAAGAACTCGTTTTACTGCATTAAAATAAGTTGGATCATATTTGAGTAACTTGATTGTAAAATTGCATCAAATCTGAAAAACTTTGAATTTTCACTAGGTCCTGATCCATCGGCCCCTGCTGTAGCCCCGCCCACGCTCCAGCGGCCCGGACTAGCGCCCGCCACCGCGGCGCGGCAGCAGGAGCTGCTCAAGGCTGCGGCACCGCTGGAGCCACCGCCACCGCGCGACCCGCCGCCGGACTTCGAGTTCATTGCCGACCCGCCCTCTATATCTGCCCTCGAGCTCGACATCGTCAAGCTGACGGCGCAGTTCGTCGCCCGCAACGGCAGACAGTTCCTGACCGACCTAATGAAGAAAGAGGAGAGGAACCACCAGTTCGATTTCCTGCGCCCGCAGCACTCGCTCTTCCAGTACTTCACGCGGCTGCTCGAGCAGTACACTAAGGTGCTGCTGCCGCCCAAAGAGCTGGTATCGAAACTAGGCGCCGAGGTCCGCGGTGGCACGCTGGAGCAGGCGCGCTCGCGGGCCGCGTGGCACTCGCATCAGGCGCGGCGCAAGGCGGCCGACGAGGCCCGCGTCGAGAAGGAGCGCCTGGCATACGCCTCCATCGACTGGCACGACTTCGTGGTGGTGGAGACCGTGGACTACCCGGCCGGCGAGCCCGGCGACTTCCCGCCGCCCACCACGCCGCTGGAGGTGGGCGCGCGCGTGTTGGCGCAGGAACGCGGCGAGGAGCTGGCGCCGCCTCACGACGACGACGACACGGAGATGCAGCTGGAGTCCGACTCCAGCTCCTCGTCCGACGACGAGCTGGACGAGATGGAGGACCGCACGCAGGCGCCGCAGCGCCCCGACGACAACCGCGTGCAGGACATGGAGGAGGAGAGCTCCTCGTCCGACGAGGAGCCCGAGCCGCCGCGCGCCGCGCCCGAGGCGCCGATGCCGCCGCGGCCCGACCGCGTCGTGGTCAAAAAGTACGACCCCAAGCGCGCGCGGCCGCCGCCCGCCGCGCAGAGCGAGGAGTGGCTGGTGTCGCCCATCACCGGCGAGAAGATCCCCGCCAACAAGGTGGCGGACCACGTGCGCATCGGCCTGCTGGACCCGCGCTGGCTGGAGCAGCGCGACCGCGCCGCCGCCGAGCGCACCGACCGCGACGAGGCGCTGGCGCCCGGCGCCGCCATCGAGGCCTCGCTCAAGCAGGTACATAACTTCTTCTTAATTTGTTATCTCCGTCTTTGTCTTTAGGGCAAAGAAATCATTTCCAGGAAGGGTGCAAACAGATGTATGCATCATTTTATTGGCAAAAACCTAACATTACTGCTTTCTCGCTTGCGCATTTATTTATTTATATTTTAATATAATTATGAAAAATCGCATTCGATGAAGTTGCTGGCAATAACATTACAAAGGTACTGCAAAAGTATCATTTTGATTCGATCAAGTTTTCATACATGATAATAGGTAAACCATAAAATCCCACTTTAGATTTGAAAACTTAAATGACCAAATTCAAATTTTTGTTAAATTTTTGTAATGTAAGTACAGCAACTTCACTGAATGTGATTTTTCATAATTATAACAAAATATTAATTACCTTCAAAAATGTTGAGAATCAAGAACGAGAAAGCGGCGTGGAGTAACCTGCCCTAGCAAGAATAGCAGTGATATAAACATAATACATAGTTCCTATGATTAGATTAAACTTTGTACTACACCATCAGCTTCATGACATCCGCTGCTAAAACTTGACATTCTCTCGCAGACACATTAATTGTATACCTAATCTCTCACTCGCAGCTTGCGGAGCGACGTACGGATATCTTCGGCGTGGGCGACGAGGAGACAGCTATCGGCAAAAAGATCGGCGAGGAGGAGAAGCGACGCGACGAGCGTGTCACGTGGGACGGACACACGTCCAGCGTGGAGGCCGCCACCCGCGCTGCGCGTGCGCATATCACGCTCGAGGACCAGATACAGCAGATACACAAGGTAACACACACAACCTTTTACTAGGTGGTAGGGCTAACTCTTCTGCGAGTGTCCGTCTGGGTTGGTACCACCACTTTGTGAGTGAAGTCTGCTGCCAAGCAGTAATGTGCAAGAATTACTGTGTTCCGGTTTGATCAGCAGAGTAGCTAGTGGAATTACTGGGCTTATGAGACTTAATACCTAATGTCACAGGGTATCGAGCGCACTGCAGTTCCGCACAGGCCTTTGTGTTTCAAAGTTCTGAGTTGCACTGCAATTGTTATGGGCCGGTTATGCTTACCATCAGGCAAACTGGACACGGACCTCTATGAGCCCCCATCAAAATACATTTATAAGATGCAATACTATCTTCAATCGATATGCATTGACACCTTCTGCTAAATACTTTTTTTAATCTCAATATTTTAGCATTTCACTCTTATCTTAAGTAATGATGTGATGAATAATAATAGTGGTATCAGATATAAAGACTATAAACAACTCAATCCCTCAAGGAAGTGTCACAGGATGTGTCCTATTTTTGATATACATCAACGATCTACCAAAAGTAATAAACTGCCCCAGTGTTTTGTTTGCCGATGATGTTTCCTTACTTTTTAGCAGCACTGCAAATTTAAATTACCTAACTTTCCAACCGTTCAATGAAACTAAGCGATGGCTCGAACAAAATAATTTAGAAATAAACCTTAAAAAAACAAAAATTGTACAGTTTAGAACACACCAACGTAAACCGTTAGATTTAATACCTATAAAAAAACTACTACAAGTACAAGAAACAAGTGAATTTACCCTTTTAGGCCTCACGTTAGATACTAACCTAAATTGGAAAAAACATATCGAGAACATTAAATCAAAAATATCCAGGTTTGTCTACGCATTAAGTATTCTTAAATCTAACACAAATCTTCAAACAGCCTTGACGGCTTACTACAGCTATGCTTATGCTTGGCTAAATTACGGTATAATCCTTTGGGGCGAAAGCACAGATTTTATGGATCTATTTATAATGCAAAAAAAGTGTATACGTATTCTCGCGAACATAAAACAGCGAGATAGCTGTAAACCACATTTTATTAACCACAGGATCTTGAGCCTACCTTGTATGTACATACTGCAAATATGCTTATTTGTGAAAAAATACAGAGAACTTTTCAAATCAAACACGGAAATAAATGAAAACTACAATAGACGAAATAGGAATAAACTTATATTGCCTACAACAAATCTTCAAGTTTTAGGAAGAAGTCCGAATTATAGATTGATATCCATTTATAATCATATTCCAGATCAATTAAAAAACGAAAATAAGTACTCACGCTTCTGTAAAAAATTAAAATCCTATCTAATTAAACAATGTTACTATTCCGTAGAAGAATTCAAGAAAGATAAGCATGAAGATTTAATTAGCGACGATTAAAATGACTCAAACCGTGATGTATCGAAACAGATCCCTACTAATAATATTGCACTAAATAGGTAAACAACGCTCGTGAGCGTAACGACACGATGTAACACCACTAGACATATTTATGTACTCTGTGCCGTTCCTAACTAGATACTGCGATTAGCTACTATGAAATATCTACGTAATGTACACAATTATAGTCTCAATAATTATAGTCTTAAAACTTGTAATGTCTGAATACAAATTTATAAAATGCAATACAATTATTACATTATTAAACATAATAAATTTAAAGTAATTTGACTGATGCAATTAGATTTAAGATGTTGAAAATGTAATACTAACATACTTATAACTTAAAATTGCTAACTGCTAGCACTGACTTGCAAATGCCCTAACAGGGTGCATGTACCACTAACATAGCACATACTATATACATAAGATCTAATGCTATAAATACATGTATGCAATAAATAAATAAATAAATAATATCCTCCAGAATAGACTAGATTTCAAGTGCAGCTGCCAGAACGCACTATTTAGTTCGTATCATTATTGTAGAAGTCGAGAGGTACCCACAACGAATTAAAACACAACTTGATCTTCACTGCTTGATTTTATTCTTCTACCTTCTAATTTGCTAGTAAATATTTTGACAAGCCTGTGTAATATCACTTGCGTGTTTTAAGCGCGTACAACGCCCTCTAGTTCATTTCTTAAACATCTAATTCGTAATTAGTATCGACTTTCGATAGATGGCGAAAAGGGTAGTAAATATCTAAAATGGCTCTAACATAATCCGCCCACCAAGGACACAATTTGTCCTTTATAAACTATAATAAGTACATTGCGAAATCATTCTCAAAGTAGCATACACAGAATACTACAGGCATAAATACAAAGTAAACGTAATCATCACTAGCAAACTTGACTCGAAATTAAAGTAATATCTTTTTAACTAATACCTACATAATCTATATAAACTTAACTTTCTCTTTAACAATATCTCAAAAATGAAAACTTAACTTCAACAATAATTATTATGACACTCAAATGGATTTTAGCACTCTAACAAAAAGTACAAAAAAATACGTAACAAAAATAAACAATTGAAACCAAACCAAACCAAAAGTTCTTCTACTAGTTAACAAACAAAAATAATTTCTCATATTATTTACTTCCTAGACCGCCCACCCTGCGGAATCTGTTTAAATTGAATATTTTCTATGCCAAACACATTATTTTGTAAGTATACAAATTTTACTAACAGGCCTTTTCAATTCACCATTTTTGGTTTTAATCGTTACAACTCTGGTTATGTCATCATGACCGGGATGTTTTTGAATAATTTTACCTAGCAACCATTTAGCCGGTGGCATATTATCTTCTCTTATAACAACTACATCATTAATATTTGGCTCATTAAGTTTTTTATTCCATTTATATCTCTGATTTAAATTAACTATGTATTCTTTTGACCATCTTTTCCAAAAACAACAAACCATTTTCTGACATAATCTCCACCGGTCTAAACCTATAATTCTACTATCTGAATCTTCATCTGTTACATTAAGTAATGGTTCGCCTACCAAAAAATGGCCTGGCGTGAGCGGGAGAGGGTCACAGGGGTCATCACTCAAAACCGATATTGGACGCGAGTTCAAACACGCCTCAATTTGCGTTAACACTGTGGTCAGCTCCTCATAAGTTAAAGTACTATCACCGATTGTCTTCTTCAAATGACTTTTTACACTGCGCACTCCAGCCTCCCACAATCCACCAAAATTGGGGGAATGAGGGGGGATGAAGTGCCACGTGGTTGACTCAAAAGTTAGAAGTTGCACAATTTCGTTGGGCCATGTTGTCGTAGCGTTTTTAAACATGTCAATCAGTTGTTTGTTCGAACCAACAAAATTGGTACCATTGTCACTGAAGAGATCCTTACAATGTCCTCGTCTCGCTGTGAATCGTCTGAACGCGGCAATAAATCCTTTAGCTGTAAGATCAGAAACCGCTTCTAGATGAATGGCTCGAGTGACCATGCATACAAAAATACACATATATCCCTTGTACGCTTTAGAACCTCTACCAGGTGAGAACCTAATATTTATCGGCCCTGCGTAATCCACGCCTGAGGATTTGAAAGCCTTACTTGGCTTAAGTCTTACTTCAGGAATTTGTCCCATGAGTTGAGTCCTATTTGCTGTAGAATATCTACGACACGTTACGCAGCTTCTATAATATTTCTTCACCTGAATCCTAGCTCTAATTATGTAATATTTAGACCTAATGTGATTCAACATAATTTGGGGACCACCATGAAGAGTCTTGACATGAGCATCCATCACGACTAACTTGGTAAACTGACTTTTATCAGGCAGTACAATTGGATGTCTGTTATCATAATTAAGTTCCGCTCTATCTAAGCGACCACCAACTCTTAAAATTCCATTAGAATCCAATATTGGACAAAGAGTATGCAGTGAGCTCTTCTGCAAGATAGAGCCACGAGATTTAATGTGATCAATCTCTTCTTGAAAATTCGCATATTGAACCAACTGAATCAGTTTTTGCAATGTGTCGTTCATCTCTTCAACGGTGATTAACTCTGGGTTTATCTGGTCTCTATGTCGTTTTTTAAGATTTAACCATCGCCTGCAATACGAAAGAACTCTGATCATTTTTGTCAGGGATGAAAATCTTTCCATAAACTCTTCTGACTCCTTTCCTTCGATAATATTCGTTCTTAAACAAACAGTCTCACTCTTCTTTTCTTCTAATGTCGTCTTGTTCAGAACTCCTTTATTATACTTTACATCTTTCTCTCCTAACCAACTTGGACCCTCCTTCCAAAGTTTCATTCCAACTAATTCCGATGCCTTGATGCCTCTAGAAGCGCAATCAGCTGGATTATCTTCGGATCGTACATGAGACCATTGACTATTGTCCATTAGGGTTAGTATCTCTGATACTCTATTCGCTACAAACGTTTTCCACTTGCTGGGATGACTGCTCAACCATGAAATGACAACCGACGAGTCTGTCCAGGCGTGCACATTCTCTTTATCTACCTTCATCACTCGTGACACGTCCAAAAGAAGTTTTGCGAGTAACACCGCACCGCACAATTCTAAGCGGGGAATTGATACCTGCTTTACGGGGGCAACTTTAGTTTTAGAACTAATCAAGTTGACCTTTACTTGTCCGTGCACATCTATTACCCGCGCATACACGACAGCAGCATAAGCTATGTTAGATGCATCACAAAAGCCTTGTAATTCAAGACCCTTGTCGTTCATACGACTTCCAATCCATCTCGGAATACTGAAGGCCGCAAGTGCCTGCAGTTCTTGTCGATACGTAAGCCAGTCTTTCAATAATGCTTCTGGTAGTTCCTGATCCCATTCTATTCCGCTTAGCCAAAGTCTCTGTATAAAAGCCTTGGCCGTCGTGATTGCAGGAGCTACCCACCCTAAAGGGTCAAACAACATTGCAATATCAGAAATAACCTTACGTTTTGTCACTGGTGTTACTAACGGAGGCAGCTTGACTACGTATTCAAACTTATCATCCGCTCTGTTCCAGGTGAGTCCTAAAATCTTTACAGTCTTATCCATTTTGATGCTTAAAGATTCTTGCTCTCTCTTTTGGTCCTGCCCAATGTACTCCAATAAATAATTAGAATTGCTACTCCACTTCTGGAATTGGAACCCTCCTGACTTCATTAAAGCATTTAACTCTTCAAAGATATGAATAGCTTCAGCCTCATTCTCGCAACCTGTCATCAAATCATCCATATACAGATCGTTTGTTGTGATTCTTGATGCAATCGGATATTGCAGCTTTTCTTCCTCGGCCAATTGATGTAGCGCCTTTACCGCCAAGTACGGTGCGCAAGCTGTTCCGAATGTCAGTGTCAATAACTGGTAATGTTCAATAGGTTGTTCCATACTAGACCTCCACAGTATTCGCTGAAAGTTAATATCTTGCTCATTGACACGAACTTGTCGATACATTTTGATCAAATCGGCTATAATACAGATTTGGTGACTGCGCCATCTTAACAGTAGGTGCTGTAGATCCTGTTGTAACTTAGGCCCTATGAGAAGGTTGTCGTTGAGTGACACATTGTTCACACCTTTGCAAGAGGCGTCAAAAACAACGCGAACCTTGGTAGTGTCTTTATCCTCACGCACTACTGCATGGTGCGGGAGGTATACGGCCTTAGGATTATCGATGTCTTTTTCAGGAACAAGCTCCATGTGGTTCAGGACCTTGTACTCTTCTATAACTTTTGCATATTCCTCATGAAGTTTCGGATTTTTGGCTAATCTTCTCTCTAAAGACTTAAATCTATCTTTAGTAATTTGCAATGTCTGCCCATATTGGCACTCTGGATCATCGGAGTTGAATGGCAATCTAACAATAAACCTACCATCCTTACCTCTCGTTGTTGTAGAATTGAAGATCTCCTCGCATCTCATCTCATCCTTCGTCATCATCTTCTGATTAGTGTCCGGTTCTTTCTCCAACTCCCAAAACTGTTTCAGTAACTCGTCATCTCGGATTTGTGTGTGCATAGTTATTACTCTTCTTGCTGAAATTGAATCTGTCGTAACCTTACCTGAAATAATCCAACCAAGAACTGTGTTCTGGGCAATTAAATTCCTTGAGGGACTTTTAATTACGCCACTTTTTAAAATCTCGCTATATATTTCAGCTCCAAGCAAAACGTCGATTTTGCTTGGTGATGTGAATGCTGGATCAGCTAAAGGCAACTTTTCTAACTCGAGCCAATCAGGTGAATGAACTACTTTTGATGGAAGCATCGATGTAAGGGAACCTAACACATAAGCATTTACTGAGATTGAATGACCTGGGTGATGGCGTGATTCGATACGCAATGAAACGATATACTTAACTCGTGTGTGACCATCTCCCACTCCAGACACCAAACCATTGATTGGTTTGCGTTTAAGTCCCAGTAACTGTACAGTATCTTCCGTGATGAAGGAAGCCTGTGACCCTTGATCGATAAGCGCTCTAATTACATGTGAAATTCCGTTTACTGAATTGGCCTTAACCACTGCGGTCGCTAACAACACTTCACAGGGTGAAAAATCTTTAGAAAAGTTTGATACAATTGTAGTCGACTCATTTAGTTGTGTGTGTGATTTTGAATCTTCTGTTGTGGATCCTTGTGTCTTCTCTTGTTCTCGTTGCGTCTCTAAATGCAGTAGTGAATGGTGACGTCGTCCACACCTTCGACAGTTTGTCGATTGATGACATTTCTTCACTGGATGGTTCGGTGCAAGACAATTAAAGCAGAGCCCTTTGGTCTTAACGTACTCTGATCTATCTTTCGGTGCATAGCTTATAAATTTCTTGCATTGATAGAGATAATGTTCACCACTGCACATCACGCAAGTCTTCTTATGTGTGTTTTCTATTGCGTGAAATGACTTTGACTTCGTCGCTGGTTTAACTCCTTCCAACATTTCCATCGTCCTAAATCTGGTTTCTAAAAATGTCTTGAGCTGTTCCCAGGATGGTAATTCGTCTAAGCTTGATTGGCTTAATTGAAGCTCCCATTGTTTACGTGATTCCTGGTCCAGCTTTGTCACCACCAGATAATTGATGATGGTATCCCACGAGCTTGTGTCAATATTCAGGTTCATCAATGACTTTAAACTGGCAGATGTCGTGTCCAAAAGCTGTTTTATAGCTATCGATGATTCGTGGTTGATTACCTTCTGCGCAAAAAGACGCTTTAATACTTCATTCGTATTGAACCTCTTGTTGTTATAACGTCTAGTGAGTTGCAGCCAAGCTTCATTATAATTGGTTTCCGTAGTAGAGAGATTCTTCAATACGTATTCCGCTTCTCCACTAAGACAGCTCTTAAGATAATGCAATTTCTGAACGGCACTCAATCTTTCATTATTATGAATCAATGACACGAACATATCGTGGAATGACTGCCACTCTTCATACCCACTAGTAAACTGGGGTAAACTTATTTGTGGCAGCCGAACTTCACAGGTGGGCGATGCTGAAGTTGTTGATGTTTGAGTCTTTAAATTAGAAGAAGTTGAAGTCAAAAAACTCTTTAAATCCTCCTTCATTTTCGATCTATAATCTATGTAGATTTCTTCAACTTGTTCATACATGTCCTCGGTGAAGTAAGATAAATCGGCTTGTTCATCTTTGTCAGTAACAGCCACAATTTTATCATGGTTATTTTTAAACTTCTCCCATAACGAAACTAGCGCCTCTGTTCGTGTCTCAATATATGAGGAAGTTATTCTCGTTTTCGGGGACTTGCAATAATTAGCGTAAGCCTTGTTTAGTAGTTTCAATATTTCTCCTTGGTTCAGAAGTAAAGACTTGGTTGTAGAAGACATTTCGGTCTGATTTCTCTAAGTCGATGTAATTCACGAAAAATTACAAGTTCCAAACACCACAAATTATTCTAAGTGTTTAGAGTCAAACACGAAAAAATTACAAGTCCAAATCCACACAAAAATTTTCTAAGTGTATAGAATCAAAACACGAAAAAATTACAAGTCCAAACCACGGCAGAATTTTTCTAAGTCCATAGAATAGCTTTACGAAAATTTTACAAGTCCAAACCACGACAGAATTTTTCTAAGTCCATAGAATAGCTTTACGAACATTTTACAAGTCCAAACCACGACAGAATTTTTCTAAGTCCATAGAATAAGTTTACGAAAATATTACAAGTCCAGCAATATATGATTTTTAAAATTTTACAAGTCTTTGATATAACTTCACTTTACTCACGATTACCAAGTCCAACAATCCAATCCAATGTCACTTCACAACACAATAATCACTAAATATTCCCAATCACTAAATATTCCCTGGTTTCGGCACCATATGTAGAAGTCGAGAGGTACCCACAACGAATTAAAACACAACTTGATCTTCACTGCTTGATTTTATTCTTCTACCTTCTAATTTGCTAGTAAATATTTTGACAAGCCTGTGTAATATCACTTGCGTGTTTTAAGCGCGTACAACGCCCTCTAGTTCATTTCTTAAACATCTAATTCGTAATTAGTATCGACTTTCGATAGATGGCGAAAAGGGTAGTAAATATCTAAAATGGCTCTAACAATTATATTTTCAATTTGAGGGTACATCAATTTGAGCTAGCCAAGCGAGCGCTGATAAATGCCTCACCGCTAATGTTAAAGTGGCTTCGCAATGTTTCACAAACACAGATTGGTTGAATTCACCACCATCATCGCTTCAAACGATGTATAACCCCCCAGGTCAAGGGTCTCCTTCCCGACGAAGAGAAAGAGAAGATCGGTCCGAAGCCTGTGAGCGCGCCGCAAGGAAGGGGCGGGGCACGCGCGCCCCCGCCCCCCGCCGCTCGCGCTCCGCCCGCGCCCCCTGCGCCCGCACCGGTGCTTCTAGCTCCGATCCCGTCACTGATGGTGCTGCCACCGCTGGCTCCGCGCGCGCCGTTGATTGCGACGCCGGCGGTGGCGGGCTTCGGCTTCCCGCCGGAGCCCGAGGACGAGGGGCCCGCCGCCAAGCGCGTGCGCACCGAGGACGCGCTGGAGCCGGAGCACGCGTGGCTGGCGCGCAACCCCGGCGCGGTGCCGCTGCAGGTTAGAAAATCTACTTTCCTTTTTTTTTTGTTGATTCATATAGAATCTAAAAATTCGAGGACAAGTGACATCCACCAAGCCGCACTGGGTCCGCGTGGTGGATTACCCATACCTCTCTCTCTGAGAGAAGGCCGGTATCCAGCAGTGGGAGCGTAAGAGGCTGATAATGATATAGAATCTCTACAAATACATAAAATTGAAGTGTCTGTTTGTAATATCAGAATAACAACTTTTTACTGAACGCACGTGACAGTATATACGGTATGTATAACAAATCAACCACTTTTTAAAATGTTTGTCTGTCTGTCTATTTGTTCCTGGTAATCTCCAAAACGGCTGGACCAATTTTGATGCGACTCACGGGCAGATAGCTGATGTTACAAGAAGTAACTTAAGCTACGTGGGCGAAGCCGCGGGGCACAGATAGTACTAAATACGAATGGAATGGTTGCCACAGCAAATGCAAAATTCCTACGTGTTACCACAAAAAATAGCTTTTAGACAACAAGTAAAATAATTAGAAAATTCACAACTCACAAATGAATAAACACTTCAAAGAAAGTTAGTGGTTACTTATACTTAATCATGCGACTAAGGCATGTTTAAGAATTAGACGCTGTTAGACTGTGTGACTGTGTAACACACGTTTAGGGTGTGTTTAGTATTTCATAACCGAAGCATCCAAATGATACCTATAATGGTATGGCTATTGTAAAATGTTAGAGAATCGTAAAATCTTACACATTTTTTATTGCTTTAATATACTGGATTGCAAAACCCAATTATTCTATTAGTGAAAACGATTTAAAGCTGTTTAGCACCTACTTTTTTAATAACAGAACACTTAATTTATGAAGTGTTTTCCTATGCTAAATCCATAAAATGTAACGATATAAATAAAGAAAACTGTTAAAAAATTATACACACATAAATGTAAGCCGACCACCATTTCAGTGTTTATAAGTGGTCTCTCCTGTAACCGGTGTGTGTGCAGGTGGCGCTGCCGATGCTCCCGGAGCGCGCCGAGTGGCGGCTGGACGGGCGCGCGCTGGCGCTGTCGCTGCCGCTGGGTACCTCGGTGGCCGAGCTCAAGAGCATGCTGCAGCGGAACACAAACATGCCCATCGCAAAGCAGAAGCTGCACTACGAGGTACGATAACGTTACACATTGGTAGAAATACGCCCCATGACCCCAAGCGGGACGTCAATGCAGCCCCCACTTGAATAAGAATCGGTAGAAATGTCTGTAATCATCATATGGCTTCGGACTTCTTCAGTTCTCAAATTTAAAGGCTTGTAACTTGGCGAAAGTAACTGTAACTTAGTAAGTTTAACTTAGTAAGCTATTTGGATTCACCATATGGACCATCTTTGGTCATCATTGTCAAGCATCATAATTAATATCGTTCATTATATTGATTCTTATTTTTCGGTTTCTTGCCACTAAGCACTAAGATAATTACTAAATGTGTTATATTATAGGTGAAAACTTGTAACTGGCCCGGTTTTTAGTTCTAAGTTTTGTATTTACTGTAATTTGATAGGCTGTAAGTTTTCCAATGATAAATAAATAAATCTATACTAATATGACAAAGCAGTAAAGTTTGTGAGTTTTTTGTTTGTTACCGCTAATATCTGGCACCGCTGGTCCGATGCTAAAAATTCTTTCTCTAATATGAAGCTAAATTATCCCTGAGTGTTATAGCACTCAGGGATAATAGGGATTCCACTCGTGCGAAGCCGCGGGCAGACGCTAGTACACTATACAGAGTGATGCATCAAGACGGATCAGTATGGATAAGTCTTAACACTATCAATGGTTTGGTTTTCTATACTGGTTCAATAATGTAAACAAACTCGGCGGATGCTAACCAATGACATCAATAATGATCCGATCCGGTGTTTGTTTACGTTATTGGACAACTAAGAAAATCTCCACCATAGAGAAATTTGTTTCAAGAGCCATGTCGTCGTTTGTGTTCAAAGCTATTGAAAGGGCTTTTCTAGTATAATGTAGTAAACTAATTGGTACTTCCATCCTGTTCCAGGGTCTGTTCTTCAAGGATACAAACACACTGGCGTATTACAACGTGCCGCCCGGCGCTGTCCTCCAACTGCAAGTGAAGGAGCGCGGAGGACGCAAGAAATAATCACTCAAACACTGATGCTAGTCACTCAAAACAATGAAACAATGACGATCACTCGGCCTGTCAGAGTGCTGAGAATAGCCTTCGCACTAGTTTATGACTCGTTTACTCACGCCAAACTATACATCCGGTCTCGCATAATCCGGCACGTTCCGCCCCTTTGTACACCCCCGCTTGACTTACAATAGGGTATTTGACTACTAACGAAAAATGGTTTCTTATTCATTGTTACATAAAATGCAAACTACGTTAATAATAATAGTTAATAAATAATAGTATATAAAGATTGCAAAAACACTCATATTTTTAATATATAGACACTACAATCAAGATTTCGTGGTTGTTTATATTTTTTGTGATAAGACTAAGTCTGGAAGATATTAAAAATATTACGAGTCACTTTTCAATCTCTATGTCCAATTATCTCCATAACGTGACACTTTAGGACATTATGTTATCTGTAATTTTTTTGTTCGTTTGTGTCCCCAATTCAAATACATAAGTTACATCGGGCGACGCGATTTGGCAAGTTTTCAAACCCCTTTGCAGGACTCTCCAATATTTACACCGGCGAAAATTTGGCGTGCCTAATATGTTAGTAAACATAATATTATAAAGGGAAATATATTGTAACTGGTTATGTGGAATTATAGTCCGTCAATTGGATTTATAGATACCCTACAGAAATAAATGGATATAAAATATTTACCTATTTTTTTATTACACTTGTTATCCATAACGTGTGGTTGCTTCCACGATATAATATCAGGTGGAACATGATCAGCCAATAAAAATGTCCCAATTTATAAGACGTGTTAAGCTGTATGTCTGTAGGACTCCGAGAACTAAGATTTTTCCAACATGAATACAGTTTTTCTATTCTAAAACAGACAATATAGTTCCTTCGAACCCTCTGCCTCATGACTTTTCCTTCCTGACCCAGTTTGATGGATCAGCCTGTATAGTCGCAAGATCATTTTATTTGTTTTGAGTGATTGATATTCCAGCATTGGCAAGCGTCACGGATTTTAAACCTATGTGGCAAACGCCACTAATATTGTAAACAGGTAGAGTTAGTTACTGTTTGTTACCGCTAATCCCTGGAACAAAATGGTCCGATTCCTATTATAAATGACTGAGATATGAAGTAACAAACATAAAAAAATACAACCGAATTGAGAACCTCCTTTTTTGGAAGTCGGTTTGAAACGAACTCTGAAGAGGGCATGTTAGAATGAGTGGTAATTCTGTATATAGACATAGGTGACAGCGGAAATAAATCCACACAGGTTCCTTCATAAAAATGAAAAATCTTACAAGTTTCCTTTTACTAAAAAAACAACAATCTTTTATAGATATTTTTATTAAAACAGTATAAAAACAAAGCTCATTTAAACAACGCGTGTACTTATAAAGCTAAACGATCAGGAATGTAAATAGTTTCATTAAAATATTGCACCTACAGTACAGTGTTATAAGCACCAAAAGATATGTCCATATGGTTTATATAAATATAGAAAAACTCTTTTACATTAATATATAACTAATGAGTATAACATTTTGTTATGCTTAGTTATGATCACAAATTCAGATCAATCAATAAATATTAATTAACAAGGAATAAAAATGGACTACAATTAAATGCTATAAGAAATGCTAAATGCTTTAAAATGCTAACTACACCTCGATCAACTGAAATTACATTAAGTACCGATAAGTAAACAACCAACATTCACCGTGTTACCACAAAAAGCACTTTTAGACGCCAGTTTAGCTAGACAGTGTCTAAAGATAAACGTTTAAAATGATTAGAAATACCAACAGTTAGACACTACTTCAATTAGGATTTGTGGTTGCTCATATTTAAACACACGACTAAGGCATGTTTAGGAGTTAAACCCTGTTTAACAAATGTTTAAAATGTGTTTTAGTTTTATGTGGTTAAGACCTTACTTTTTAACTAATTTTTGAATTTAGCTAATATTTTTTAACCAAATATTCGTGGTGAGAATATCTTTTTAGATTTTAGGACATAAATTATGGTAGTCCATATAATATATAATATACATAAAAAAATGAGATCTTATGCACTGCTAAAGTAGTATTAATATGTCATTTTTAAAAATACATACCTAATTTGGAATCGGGCGAACCTTGGTAGCTAGCTACTTTACATACAAAGAAATGGATTCATTATCAAGTCTAAAATATTTTCAAGAATTTCAAGTAGGTAGGTACTTTCAAGGTATCCATTTTAACGTATATTTACGTAAGTAGGTACCTACTCAATTTTGCACAATAATTATTATCTACAAAATAAGATTTACTATATATAAGTGCACTTGATTTTTGTATATGTGTATATAATTGCATAGGTTTACTAGTAGGTTTTCTACTCTGTCAATAATTTGGTAAATACAAAAAAGCATGGACACTTTGCTACAGCAATGTTGGAATGATTGATTTTCGTATTAATTTATAAAATACTACGTACATACAAATACCTTGAATGGATATACTACGATTGAATCAGCAAGATTTACTTCACCTTGATATATGCAGAAGTTTTTTAAGAGGAAAACTAGCTTTGGCATGATGATAGAATCATCGAGCAACTCTCTTCAACAACTTTATACATTGTAACGGGATATTTACCGTGATTATTCTAAGCTGGTGAGCTCCCGATATTTCGACGCTGTTGCAAGCATCATGTTCACGGGAATATTCTTCAACAAAACTTTATATTACAAATTAGGCTGAGAAAAGCATTAAGCTTTGTTTTACACTACATAGTAATGAGACGAGCTGGTCGTTTACCGGATAGCAAGCACAACGCCTGCCCATAACAAATGCAGTGCCACACAGAACTTTGAAAGAAAGGCCTGTGTGGCTCCGCACTGCGTTCGTTACCCTGGAACATCAAATATTAAAGACTTATGCCCAGTAACCTCACTGAATGCTCATCAAACCGGAACACAGTAATGCACACATAGTACTTGGCAGCAGGCTACGCGCGTGGTGGCTTATTTATTCATTGTTTTAAGCGTCTGTTTTATGTGTAAGGCGTAATACCTCAATGACACTGAGCGAGTTCACTAGCTACCAATGCTTGACAACCGGTAACGCCCTACGTACATGTGAGCTTTTCTTTTCGGTTTTGTTCTACCTTAGCCTCTATTGAACGATTTAAAGCGAGCATTATTTGTAAAATGGTTTCATTTAAATACCGGTTTTTAACGGTTTTCACCGGTGACGTCAGTTTCTGATGGTGAGCGGCCAGCTGGCTGCGCGTGAGCGGCCTGCGGGGACTGGAAATACTAGAAATCCCTCCCCCACCGCGCAATAAACTGGTTTATTAAGGTTTTCAATAATGCTCTTTAAACGGTCGCGCTCCGAATGAAATAACAAAATTATTAAATACCATTATTAAACGGTTATTTATAAACCAGTTCCAAGCCTTACCAGCTACTATAGCGAATGCACTATCTGCTAGGAAACTCGCCCAGTGAAATAATATTGACTAGCTAACTAGTACATTGTGTGTCATCATCACTATCGCACTAGCTGGCTTTTAAACTCACCGGCTAGTAGCTACATAGCCGC
The DNA here is from genome assembly GCA_907269065.1 of Crocallis elinguaria. Classification (NCBI taxonomy): domain Eukaryota; kingdom Metazoa; phylum Arthropoda; class Insecta; order Lepidoptera; family Geometridae; genus Crocallis; species Crocallis elinguaria. The sequence continues at coordinate 19,906,346 of OU026068.1, forward strand.
TATGTCATCGAGCCTTAAGAGTGTTTACGCCTTACAACTTTTCATAGAAACTGACGTTCCTAATCTTTGAAGTAAATAAACCGGTTTTATTAAAACTTATGGTACACAAGATCAGCAAGATACATTACACATAAATAGTTAGTAGAGAATTAAAATGTCTAATACAAAACAGATATTTGTAATTTTCTGTTTGCATGGAAAATTTAAAATTGTTCTAATTTAGCTTTCGAAAATATCTGTACTAACTATTTAGGCCTATGTATCATGTTTAAGCATATAAAAGCTTTCATTTGAAAGAACCGATTTCAATGAAACTTTAAAACCGGTTTTTCATACAAGCTTATTTAAGCTTGCATAAAAAACCGCTCCCGTAAGATTGTCGATTCGTGTATGGAATACTTCGATTACTCCAACTTGGGTATGGTCTCTATCATCTTCCTGTATCGTTCTATCATCGGCGTGTATATCTTGTCATGGTCGGGGTACGGCGTCGCCACGGGAGACACCGTCGGCTCAGAACCTGCGCAAATAATGACTATTTCTTTAATATTTGGTGCTGTTATAATTAGGTATAAGTATATTATATTTCTAGATAAGCCGTGGTTAATATAATAGCACTTACTTAATTATCAAGTAGATACAGTGCATGCCAAATTTAATTATACAGGGTGTATTTTTGAAACCGGGCAGTAAGTTTGGTTCCTATAAGAAAGTTTTGGTTCTGCTCTGTAGTTTCGTGACAAAAGGTCAAACCAACAAACACACATTCACATTTATAATATTATAGTAGGATCCGATCGATTGTCATCAAAAAAATTTTTGTGCGTTTGTGTTGCCCATTTTCTTGCCGACTAATTTTTTTTTTAAATTTATGAACGCATCTCTAAATTCATTTTTAGAAATGAATAATGTTTTTCTCTAGCAACACCACTTCAGTATAGTTATTTTAATTCACTCGGAATGATATCCGACGGTAGAGACAGTCTTGATCGTTTATATTTCCGAATCGCATCCCGATGAGAAACAGTAGCTTCCTGCACGGAATCATTCCGCGTGAATCAAAATCATCCTGCAGGTACCTAGTAATAGTAAATCTCCTTTTACTATGGTAGTGCCCAAGTATTACCTACCCAGTACCCTTATTGCTTGGTCTCAAAAATACACCAAGTATAGCAATTACCTAAAACAAAATTATGTTCTAGTAATAAAAGCGAAGGTTGTATACCTCGTAGTTTCACGCCAGTTTGCGAGCTCCAAACTTCTGCAGCTCGTATCGCCGCGCCCAATAGAGCGGCGTTACCGTGTTGCTCCTAAAACAAAACGGATTTAATGTAAACTAAAGTAGTCGCACATCTTAGTTATTCATTGGTAACGAGACGAGAACGTCGTTTGCCTGATGGTAGTATAACACCAGACCATAACAATTGCAGTGCCACCCAGAACATTGAAAACAGGCCTTTGCGATATTGCAGTGTCCCCATTAGCCTGACTTTGAAGGGTTATTTTAATTTGGAATAATATCCGTGTCGGAAGTGTCTGTGTTGATCGTTTATATTTCGGAATCGCATCTAAGCTGATTTTAATTCATCGACAACTCAGCTGCATAAACAAGGATATAATCCCGACAACATTTCTCTGTCGCGAAGCGTTTCCGAGATATAAACGATCAGAAATAGTCGCTTCCTACACGGAATCATTCCGAGTGAATTAAAATCGCCTACCACCTTATACAGTTTGTATTGTCTACAATATTTTCCCCGATGACGTCATGTTCCATGGAACAAATGGGAACTATCAACTACTCTAAAATTCTTACCAAGACATAAACCGGAGTGTTGAACACGTCGGCAAATATTTGCAGCAGTTCTTTGTTGACAGCCGCTCCGCCGGTGGCCACCAGCCGCGATGACTCATCTGAATGGGAATAAATGGAGGATTGTAACAGTTTGCTGAACACTCCCCTTCCCCTGTATATGGGGAAAACCTTTCCCATATAAAGGGGAAGGGCGAGGACGGTTGCCATACGCTGGGCAGGCAGCTTGGTGATCGCAGTTTTTCGTTTAGACTGAGAACACTACAAAAATAAAGGAAGTAATTATAAATCCACATCAATAAATAACCTCTACCAAAATGTCATTAAACTTTGCAACGAGAGAATATCACAGCTATCTGTCCGCACCCGCGTCAAGCCTGCGGGAGACGTGGTGACTCTGCTTTGTAATAATTAAGGATATTTTGATGATATTATGTAACAATTTTTTTTTGTAAAGATCATCATTGTCTTCCATCCATTCCATCCATCCAACGTGCATACCTATCGTGAGCCCCATGTCCTGAGCGTGCGCCCTCCTGGCGATCGCCTGTCCCTCCAGCAGCGCCCGCGCCTCGCACTGCGGCGCGGGGCGCTCCGGGGCGCGCCCGGAACTGTCCCGGAGCCAGCGCCCGGGCGCCGCACGCGGCACGATCTCCGCCGTGTCGTAGTATATACCTGCAGATAAAGCTTACACTCACACCCCTGCACTAGGATTCCTTGTCGCAGGTGGCATGGACAAACATAGACAATATAACACATCCACACATTTACACAAACATAAAGACACATACCCATACATATTTTCTGTTCTACCTTTTATTTTTAATTCATTGTAACATTAGAATTTAAATAGAAGCAGTTTTGAATGTTCAGCATTATTATAATAGAGTCTACTGATGGGTGAAGCCTGCACTGGCTGTTGAAACCCAGTTTCCACTAGTTCGTCAGCCTATGGATTCGCTAAGAAATGTACTAGAAATTATGTCAATAAATTATTTTTTACGTTTTTTACTTTATAAACATCCAAGACCCGAGAACAAACTTTATGCTCAACACACATAGTTTGCCCCGACTGGGAATCGAACCTAGAGCCCCTCGTTTCGGGTTATCCCCTACTTAACGACGGAGTCGTCCAAATGAGCTGAGACGTCACGATAGTTCAATTCTTTTAACTAGATTATACTGTGCCACTATTCTGAGTTGGTGGAAGCGTTATTAGGAACTAAAACTGATACAAAATGCGAAAATTATTTACATGTAAATATACAGGTGTAACAGCAAATTATACAGGTTGTAGAACTCGGAAAATTAATCGTAATAAATAAATAAATTGAACTGAAATCACAACTAAAATATCCCATACAAACTTTATAAAATATTTATTTATGCTTGGCACCTGTCACCCGCTTACGGTGGCTCCGCACCTTCGTTGCCTTATGTCAAGCTTATTTCAGCGGTACATTTAAAGCAGTTTCAGAAAAACTTTGACCTGCCATATCACCTCAGTTAAAGAACTGTCTAATATACTGCTTTCGTGGAAAAAATTTAACCTGTATGTGTATACGTAGTTTCATAATTGCCTAAACTTTTCTGATACAGATTGTATACAGAATTAAAACAAAAAAAAAACTTACCCATATACCCCATATTTCCTCTGAGAGTCGACCGCAGTAACTCATTAAAAGCGTCCCAGCTGGGTCCGGCCAGCCGGTCCCGGTGGGTCTGCCTCGTGAGGGATCCGTTGGCGAAGCACAGGAGCGCCATGTAGGGCGCTGCTGGCGTGGGGCCCACTAGCACGTGGCCAGCGGGCGGCGCCGCGGGCCGAGACAGGCCCAGGAGGACTGTGTCGCTGGTGCCCAGGCTCAGACCGACGGAGCCCGCGCCGAGGCGGAGCCCTGGAAGTTTTTTTGTAACCGACTTCAAAAAAAGAGGTTGTCAATTCGACACGTCTTTATGTAATATTGTTGGAATTACAATTTATTCTCATACGATAATCTATTAGGGCTTGCAAACAAAAATGTATGTATGTATGTTTGTCCACGTATTTCTCAGAAAGTATTAAAAGGCTTGTGACCGTTCTTTTTTTTCACTCCAACTCCTCGAAAATGACAAATTCCATGTCACGTAGTCTTAACGTAAAGCAAGGCATTGCCTCCCTAGGGAGATAAAGTTGCATGAAAATCCCAAGGGAATTTCCGAGCAAGGAGGATAAAATTTGAATGAAAAGTCAGCACACGGGCATTGTAATAAGAGTTTATCCGAAAATAGAACTGGCCACCATAGGCAAAACCAAAATAAAAGAACGCAGTTGAATATAATATAAATCAATAAATTATTTATGGAGCTCTGGTTTTTTAGTGTTTTTCAGGTGTGAAAAGTAGAGTTTTCACCTCTAGGATAAAGCCTGTCTTCGTCTTGAGCGGCTTGAACCCCTCGCTTCACTCAAGATATATAACTCCCTCGCTTCGCTCAGGCGTTAAGTTCAAACTCCCTCGATGCGCTCGGGAGTTATAAATAAATAAACGCTTACACTCGTACCCCCGCACTAGGATTCCCTGTGTCGCAGATACACATCACAAACATCCAAGACCCGAGAACAAACTTTATGTTTACACAAAATCTGCCCCGGCCGGGAATCGAACCCGGGACCCCTCGCTTTACAGGCAGGGGTACTACCAACTTAGCTACGGAGCCGTCCAAATCTGGAGTCCTTCGTTACGCTCAGGGTCGAATAAGCCACCCGTGACGTACACACTGCTTTATCCTCTCGCGCCATAATTTACTATTAAATTTTATCTTCTACTATTATCTATTTGTTTATCCTCTTGAATTTATCTCGAGTGGGATAGGCAATAAAAGACATTAAAGCACAATTTAATGATAACAGCGATAACAGACTGCCGACATTCTACGTATACTTACATGAAGAAAAGACAGTGATATTGAACGTTACTGATAAGGGCTATCATGTTATATGAACTACGCAAACTTACAGAATCTTATGTCATAATATGTCTTTATGAGGCATTTTGTTGACTATTTTGCAAGTTATGATTGCTCTAAGATTAAAAATAAGAAGAAGATAATAGACACGAAAGTTGACAAAAAAAACCAATAGAGTCGACTAGCAACGACCAATGAGTTTAGTTGGAGTTCACTTCGGGGACGAAGGGTGTTTTACATACCAGCGAGTGCAGAGCAGTTGTCCCCTGTGAAGGCTTGCACGCGGCAGTCGGGGCGGAACCCGTAGCGTCGCACGAAGTACGGGGAGATGGGGCCCAGCGACGTCGCAGACGGGACCGGAGCACCCAGCTTGGTGGCTAGGGTCTCATCGCCGCAGGCCTGGTGGATTTAAATTCCCAACGTCCTCATCATCATCAGCCAGAAGACGTCCACTGCTGAACATAGGCCTCCCCCATATAAGAGGGGATCGCCATAATACACCACGCTTGGCAGGCGTCTTGGTGATCGCAGTATATTTTCATCGTGACCGACGGAATGCTGCTGCCCATTCCATGGATATTCCCTTAGCCGATTTTTACGGCACCCACGGGGAGACTCCATATTTATGCAAATAAATACATTTGCTTTGATTTGATACTATTCTTAAGCCGGTACCCAATGGCAAACCCAACATCCTCACTTGGCGGTATTTCTACCATAAAATGGTGACGCTACGTCTGGTAGTCCGGTTGAAGAATGGTGAAACGCGAATTAGATTGTGCAGTTACAAAAGGTAATATTACCATCAACGCCTTCTCATCCCACTGCATAGTCCTAATATCCAAAAGGTTCATGCCCGAGCCGTCTGCCAGGTCTATAGGAGCTATCTTCCCCAGGAACAGAGAGCAGGCGAAGGAAGACACGAGAGAGATTCTGGAGGCGGCTTGGTAGACGCGGGGCCTGGTGCGGCGCATTTTGCGAATTTGCGGGCCCGTGAAACGCTCGTAGGCGCGGGAACCGGTGATTTTGGCAAGCTCCTGTAAAAACACAAATATGTTAGTGGTAGGACTAACTCTTCTGCGGGTGTCCATCTGGGTTGTTACTATCGCTTTGCTCCTTATTCCTAAAATCTACTTTAGATGGTTCGGTGATTGTTAGTATAAGAAATTAAAGACAGGCCTTAGACTCTACGAATTATGCACATCGCTTCAACACCTGATTATGAGCTAAACTCAATCTCAATAGATAGGTATTATAGCTTACATCTTCAACCAACCAATGACCCAGCTACACTAGCAATTCTATGCTGTGATAAGTTTCTCAGAGAACTTACTTCTTGAACAACCACACAGATTCTTCTCTCAGAATATGCAAGAACTTGTGCAGATAATGCCCAACATAGAAGTTTTATTTTTCAGTTGACCATAGTCTCACCTAATATTGAGGGTTGATGTGCATAATGTCACAAAATACACCCCAAGCGGGATGTCAGTGCAGGCCTTACCACCCCCACTTGAATAAGAAGAATAAGGCTTGATTTGGGTGAAGGTGGTAAATTAGCCTAAAGCTTTTAACCTAATTCAGGGTCTCATTTTGTTTACCTCAGCACCTCCTACCGCCTCCTCCAACGCGCGGCAGTCGGCACTGGTGCTGGAGTCCATCCAGACAGGGGAGTCGCAGAGGAAGGCAGATGATAACTGAGTGTGAAGGAAATCATCAGCCGAGAGGCTGGCCAGTTTGGACTCGCTGTCTTTGGACCACCATACTGAGCCATGTTGCTGAAAACAAAAATATGTTTTAATTCATAATATTTATTTATAAAGCGACAGTCCGGTACAAATATTGGTGTGACAATAGGGATGTTCCAGGAAATTAAAAATACATAATTACTGTGATTATACATGTTTAAGAACTTCACTTTAACACAATAAAAATGAAATTCACAAAAAACCATATAATTTCAACAAAGATGTAAATGTTTCTAAATTTTTTTGATTTTTATCATCCAAAGGTAATTTAAAACAATAGTCTATCAACCTTGTTTGCATAAGTCCTAAAGAAGTGGGCAAAACGGCACCCTAGAAGGTGTACTAGACAAATCAGTAACACTCAATTGTTTTTGTTCCAATACATCAACATATCTACAAAAGCAGATAGATACGCTACAGACCATTGTGGGGAGAGTTATAAATAAGTGAAATGTAACACAATATAGTAGTTATTCCGTCCATTTTTAACTACTACTATTCCAATGAAAAACACAATTTAGGTTGTGTTCGTGGATTTGTGTTAGTGTAGCTTTCAAACCCCAAGTATTTGCAGACCAGATGATGCTCAAAAGATAGCTTTTATTTACCTGTCCAGCACCAGACAGAGCTTCAACAGCCTCGAAGTCCACCCCAGCAACAATTAGTCGGTCCATCACCATGTCCAGAGCCTTCACCCACAGCAGTGGTGGTGCCAAGACTTCGCCCCGGGCTTCACCTCGCACCACGCCACCCGCCGTTCTGGGAAAGTAAGCCAGCACTTAATAAGTAAGAGGCAATATTTAGCAATAATTGCAGATTCACAGTTTAATTAAAAGCAATGATGCTAGAGGGTTTTAGAGGTCATAATCCTCTACAGATGTGTTGCAGCAACTGCAGTTGAGGGGTTGTACCCAATGGATCATATTACCACACAATCATATTGATTTGTTGCTGGTGGCTTCAGAACACAATGCAGTATTACCACCCGATCAGTGTATTTCTGCAACTGCAAATTTTGCAGTTGTAATACTGTATTGTGATCTGATGCCACCAGTTACTTGCCACTTGCGCACCGCCAGCCCAGCACACCATCAGACGCTGACACCATCAGTGAAAACCATTAAAATCCAGCATATGAAATGTAATCATTTTACAAATATTGCTCGCATAAAATCTTTCAATAGAGGTTAAAGGTAGAACAAAAACGAAAACAAAAGTTCAGATGTATTTAGGGTGATATCGGTTGTCGAGCCTTGTTGTAAACAATAAGTTTGTTTATTTTACCTGAACTCTGGCAGGTCCACATCAAATTCCACATCTGCCTCATGTAGGACTCCATAATCTTCACCAATCACCAGCGCTTTCAACTGGAATAACAATAGGTAGGGAAAAAATTAATTAGTAGGTATTAAGAATTTACACCAACCAAATATTGTTTAAACTTACAAACTTATTTTTAAAATCCACCTAAAATAGGTATTGAAGATTAATGTAGTAAGTACCTACTAATAGTTTACTGTAACCACTTATACTTTATTTTAACTAGAAAAAATTGTTTGGATCAGTTTGTACATAATTATAATCCATTAAATTATTTTAATTTATAACTCCAAATTGTATAGTTTGCTAAAAACAATTAATTAAACCATCAATAATAGTTTATTGCCTAGATTAGGTTCTAACTTCTAATGAACTTCGCTGCGAATTTCAATGCCATTGTCAAGATTCAAGATTGAATCAAAGTCACTCAAGCAAGACCTTGATACTCCAGTGAACTTTTGGCACTGCACTACATGCATTAACTGTATTTATGCTGTATCATTAAATTGAAGCTGTACTTCTACAGTTATAGGTATTTTCATTTCTAGGTCAGAAATTGTAGTACAATACCGTAAGCACGGTGTTACTTAAAACATAGTAATGTGTTAATTTATGTCCGAAACGAAATAATAAAGTGAATTAATTAACAAATGAACGCTTAATTTATTGAAATTAGTGGACCTAATCACAGATTTGTTCTAAAACAAATAAACATAAAGAATATATTTTTTCTACTTACCCTCTGTGTACTAAAATCAAATCCCAAAAAAGTTTTTTTCCGATTTTCCTCGATCATGTTTTTATATTTTTGACAGCGCGCGGGCAGTGACACGGTGCGATGCGTTCAGAAACGCGTTGACTCCGGCAGGCTTCGTGACTAGATGCCGTTTCATAGAATTCCAACGAGGTTTCACGATATCATATTTATTTTATTGTATGTTGCTAGCCTCTACATTAAATGTAATTAATCGCTACGCTTCGCTTGGGTGTTTTAGCTTAATTCTGATAAGAGCCATCCAAGGTTGACGCTATCTCGAATAATTATTATTTTGATTAAAATAAGTCTATCGTTCTCTACTAGATTACCTACCTACGTTCTCCCATAACATAGGTAAATGACTAAAAAATATTAATTTGGATACTAGTGTTATTTTAACTTTGAATGATTTAGTTACCAACAGTCGCTTCGCTTATAAGTTACTAGCTTCTGCCCGCGGTTTCACCCGCATTCCCATAGGAACCATGCATGTTTCCGGAATAAAAAGTAGGCCTATGTTTCTCTTCGGTCTATACACTATATCTTTACTAAAAATCACGTCGATCCGTTGTTCCGTGAAAGACGGCGTTGCTGCGTGAAAGACGGACAAACGGACAAACCAACAAACGCACAAACAAAAAAAAATTCGAAAACTTTCGTTCTTATTATAATTATTAATGTTATTAAAATTGTGTCATCTATTCGGTCCAGTTATTATGAATGGTTTACATTGTTTGCATGAGTCACGCATGAGTTCATGATGACCGTGTCCTTTGCCCACGTTTGCTTCCAAATAAGTTTGCTACCGGGTCAACCGTCAAATAGTGACCATCCAAAGGAGTGACTGGAAGTGATAGCTTTTATTGATACCTACGTCCGCCGTTGTACTTTAATTTCAGATCTTCTATCGTGGTTAATTTCTGAAGCACCAGTTTTCAATCAATTATACATTAAATAATTTTGATTTGATAAGTTTTTTGAAAATGCCTAGCTTGTGACGTAAAGATGATATGTACATAATTATATAATATGTGTATCTTTTATATGAAATAAATATCATGATGTTATTGGAGCATGGTGGTACCTAAGGATTTTTCTTGTACCCACCTAGTTAACTACCACCCCCCAGTTGGAAATCGGCCGCCAAGCACTTCATAGCTTAGTCCTACGACTAAACTCTTTTGCGAGTATACGTCTAGGTTGGTATACCACCCGCTTTACTCGTGAAGTCTGCTGCCAAGCAGTAATGTGTTCCGGTTTCATGACCACAGTAGCCAGTGAAATTACTGAGTACTTTTTGTGACAGACTAACGAGCGCACCGCAGTGCCGCGTAGACCTTTGTGCTTCAACGTTCTGAGTGGCACTGCAATGGTTATATGGGCCAGCGTTATGCTTACCATTAGGCAAACAACCAGCTCGTCTCGTTGTTACTAGTATATATAGAAATATAGATTTCTCCCCGAAGACTTTGGCTGTGACCGCGCCTGATCTTTATATGACACAATACCTACCCAAAGTTGCAGGGTAACAAGCGCACTGCAGTGTCGCACGGAGGCCTTTGTGTTTCAAAGTTCTGAGTGTCATCTCAATCGAGGGTGGTTGGCGTTTATGCTTACCATCAAGGCAAACGATCCCACATTGCCCAATAATTATGATGTATAAAACATAGATACCTACTAAAAGGGAAGGCTTAAACGCCTGCTCATGACACTTGCTCTAAAATGGTGAACGAAAACATCGTGAGGAAACCGATATGTTCAATAACCACAAAATTCGAGGACATGTGACATCCACAAAGCCGCACTGGGCCTGCGTGGTGGATTATGGCCTCTCCTTTGAGAGAAGGCAGGTAACCCAGCAGTGGGAGCGTAAGAGGCTGACAATGACTTTTATGGGAGATGCCTATATATGGTTAGCAGCGGACGTCTTCCGGCTGATTATGATGATGACCATATAATGGTCAACATTTTGGTAAACATTGGTTTACATGACGCTCAGTTACAGCATGCAGACTACTAATAAGTACCTACTACTATAGACCGCGACAAACTCTCAATAGATGCCTAACATTATTTTGTACTAGCACAATAGCTATACCTAGTTGCTAGCAGCTTTATGTCAACTTTGTTGGTACTGATATATAAAAAACAATGCTGGTAAGTGATTTATTATTCCATTTTTTTTTTCTTCATTGGATGCTTCATCACTTTGCAGAATTCAAGCGCAAGAGGAAATTGGGCTGGGCCGTTATATAATACCTACCACTATAATAACACTTTCCAATTAACGAACGCATTAGCGAAAGCTTTAATCCCTGACTTGAAAAAAAAACAGTTACGTACAAAATTATCGATGTAAGCCACTGGAATGCAACGAAGCGGCGAATACTTCATCAGCAAATAGGTGACAAAATCTCATGCTCTAAAAATTACAGAGCCATATAGCAGTTTCCGCGTGGGCTTCCTGAGGGTGCATGTAACGCGCCGAGCGCTGCCTAATCAGGCGGAAAACCTACACGGCTGCCCGCCTGGCGCGGCGCGCTGGCCTGTTCGCGGCTATATATAGCGGGGTTGGTACCCCTGCTGCCTCGCTCGACGGCACGCTAACTCACGCCGGCAGCACTTCAAATAGACTTAACTTTGAACATTAGGGGGTCATCGGTGTGGTATTTCGCTGACGGTGTCACGATACCTATTTGTATGATAAATCATTCAACCCATTTTTTTTAAAGTCGTAAGGCGATACGTTAGGTATAGTCCATCATTAAGTTTGTTGGAGGTCCACGGTGCGCAAAATAACAAGTGCGCGAAAAGAAGGCATGTCAACTTTCAATTATCAATCTGAATGCTTCGTCTTAACTCTAAAGGAATCGATCGAATAGAATGTCCAGAAAAGTCGATAGCAACGCGGACGGTAGCTATGCGGTTTCGATCACTAAGTAGGTACTAATCAAAAATTGCTTTTTGGCTCGACTTTTTTAGCGTAATAATAATACGTGGCCAAATTCTGGGCAGAAAATATTTAATTTCATGCTAAGAAGAAGAAGCATAATAATAATATGGATACAAAGGTATTATGTATGTATTTACGATGAAAGCCAGCCTGTGACAGAGGCGCACTGCATGCTGCAGGAAATGTAGCGGAGTTTTGTGTAGTATATTGTACAGAGCAAGCGCGATCTTCAACTTCTCTAAAATAAGTTCATTCGTAGAATTATTTTTTCATTTGAAGGCTTGTTAGACGCTCACTTGAACGAAGCACTATGCTAAAATAGTAAAGCACATGCAATGTCTTCATCATCTAAACATTACCATCGACTCCGCGGAGCCTCCGGGGCTAAGTTAGAAGTAGCCCTACCTGCACAGCTAAGAGTCCCAGGTTCGACCCCGGTCGGAGTAAAATACTTGCTTACCATAAAAAGTTTAAATTATAAAAAGTATATATTATATAAGTAGGTAGTTTGTTCTTGGATCAATGTTTGTATTGTGTCTATACTGTCCATACCCTAGGAAATCCTAGTGCCGGGGTAGAGTGAGCTTGTGTCCCATCATTCCCATCATTTAGCGATATGAAAATACATACATATTTCAGTTTTTGATAAAAGGCAGTCTTTCAGTGATTTTCAAAAATCATTCCCAGGCGTTACAACAGGAGAAAATGCGAAGTATTTTTTTAACCGACTTCCAAAAAAGGAGGAGGTTCTGAATGCAGTGTGTATTTTTTATGTTTGTTACCTCAGCTCTGCGTCATTTATAAACCGATTTGGAAAGATCTTTTTTTATTTGAAATGATGTACTCTTAGATTGGTCTCGTAGAAATTTCATCAAAATTGGTTCTGTAGTTTGTCACTGAAGTCGGTTCGTCGCTTTTTTAAAGCAGTTTCATTTCAGTGTCTATATAAGCATAATACTTATATTGTAAGCATGCCATACGATATTGTACTATGACAACGTCACTATTTAATAATATAGGTACATATTTATATAGGTACCTATCTATTTATATAGGTAAAAATTCTTTGATTATTCAAAGGATTTTTTTGTTTCACTTTCAGAATTTAGTTGCGTAATAGTGTATTACATTTTCAGAAATATTTAGGTGTGTAAATAAGGCCTAAATATCCTTTCTTTATCCAACATGACATCGCCATGGTATGCGAAATAGTATGTTCTATAAATATATGTAATAGTTACCGCAGTCATAGTCTAGAATCTAAAATTGTAGATATTTTTTATATTCCCTTACGTCTATGATATTCAGTTAACGACTGAACATTCACATTACAAAAGAGCAACTGCTTATAAATTATGTCAAAAAAATTACGATAAGTAGGTACCTACGTACCAGTGTTACCTATAATACTACCATCACCAATATGTTTCATCTAGAAATTACAACAGACAAACAGACTTTCTTCTTTTGTAGGTAAGCCAATCTCAAGCCAAGTCAAGAGACATTATGAAAAATAAAATGAAAGGATAGTAGGACATGTTTTCCAAGTTGTGGAGAGGGGTGAGGGGCGCGGGGCGCGGCGACGGTCGGTCGCGGATGCTGCGCCTCTTCGACGTTGTAAACAAGAGCTTTTTCATTGGAGGCGGCTCTACGCACGCGCAGCCGACGTGTGCTTGTCAAGACGTACTTACATTTTATAATTTCCACAGCGAGATATTTTCTATGCGATGTATTTGGAACTACTCGTATATAGGCTACATATTATAGTTGATACGGAGTTGGTCTCGATATTCACTGTCGTAGATGTTTATAATGTTTACTTTTAGTGTTCTTAGGTACTTTCACGTTTTATGTTGTGATGTAGAAAGAGTAAAAGTAGGTAATAATGATATCTTTGTAATTCCGTACAAGAAATAAAATCTACAAAATATTACCAATAGAAAATTTTCTTTTAGATTTGTCTATTAGCTAACAACAGAATTTCCTACATTTAAGTCTTAGCTTAGTTGGTATTACTGGCGGTGATTGTCCCACAAATGCTAAATAATGAATGAAATGATTTAATTTCCTACATTTAAGTCTTAGCTTAATCGTAGCTTAGTTGGTATTACTGGCGGTGATTGTCCCACAAATGCTAAATAATGAATGAAATGATTTGTGCCTAAAAGTTAAATGAAAGCGGGAGCCACGTTGTCCTCAACCCGTACGGGCACGAACATTGTTTCACGATGCATTCATCAATGTAAACTTTAATTCTTTCGGAGATAAAGGTAAAATCAATAGTGATAGTGTCGTAGCCGCTTCCTCTACGAGGTTATGTCGTTCGGGCGGAGCGTGCGCGGTGCGCGCTGGGCGGGGGCGGCGGCGGGGGGCGCGGGCGCGTGCGCGGCGCGGGGTGGGCGCGGGCGGCAGACGCGCCGCGATGGTGGGCCGCGACAGCCGCTCGGAGAGCGCGGCGCGCCCCTGGGCGCCGCGGCATGAGTAGCGCGCCAGCCCGGCCCGGCCCGCGCGCCCGCCATGGCGCAGGCCGCGCCCGCGCCCCATCGCACCCACTCCTTCGCGAAGAAGACCTTCCACAAGCCCACCTACTGCCACCACTGCTCGGACCTGCTGTGGGGCCTCATCGGGCAGGGCTACGGCTGCGAAGGTACGACGTCACGCATGCGCCCTGGGCGCGTCGATACCGCGCGCGGGCCCGCGGCCGGCACGACCAGCGCGTTATGCAACCGGGCCGGCGCGGGCCCGGGCGTGTCCGGCACGGTGCCGCCCCAGCCTCCGCCGCACGTGCATCCGCCCGCGCACCGCACGCCGCGCATCGCGCGCCTAGAGCCTTGCACTTGAACGTTTCAAGGACGCAGCCGGCGCTCCGCTCCGCTGCCGTCTCCGAGCTCGCCCTCACCCTCGCCTTCGGCCAACTTGTACCTCCTCGCACTATTTAGGGTTAAGGATGGTGTGTAAGATTCGAAGGTGCCGAAGGTGCCGTAGGTGCTGAAGGCGGACATGAATCAGCTGAAACCGAGTCGTATCAGCGAAACGAGTGAACATTTGGGAGCATATCGATCGATCTGTTTTGTAAGAGGTTTTTTCCAAGGCGCCGCGGGGAGGTGGGGGCAGCGCGCGCGGGCGGGGCTGCATCCCGGCGGCGGGTGTTGTGGACGTGATCCCGGCCCGCGCTGGTGGTAAGTGGCGGCGGCAGGCTCCCCCGGGGCTCGGTTGATCGCTCCTCGCCGATAGCGTCGCCTGCTTCGGCGCGGAGGACATCTTGTTTTTGCGCATTTTGTTTTGATCCTCTGAGCTTTTGCCGTACGATGAGGAAATCAATATTTTCCGCATTTGATAACTGTGTGAACTGAGACCTAGCGGCTAACATTTTCATCGTATAGTCGTGATAATCCACATGTAACCGTTTCTTACATTTTTGAGACTCCTTAAAAGGCAACTCGCGGAAACATCCACGCTGAAAGAACAAATTTTACACATATAATAATTATGTTTTTCTTCCCCAAATAAGCTTGTAAAAACTCAATAGCCACAACATTTTCAAAATTTGCATAAAAGTAACTTACACTACCTGATCACTCTAGATACAATTTTGTATAAATGAAACATTTGACGATTTATATTGGCTATTATCTAATGAATCACAACTCCTTAAGAAACGTGCAATTACGCAGTAAAAAAACTTGACTGCGAACGACTGCCAAAGTGACTTATACAAACGCTACGTAAGAACGAATGCACTTAACTGATAAACCTAGTTGAGACGTTTAGCTGCTACCATAGAGTTAGTTTATGTCAAAATTCATTGGCGTTTTTTCACTTAGACTTTTATCATATATTTTTTTTATAAAACTTATGTCATTGTAACATAATGTGGACAGTTTCATCTAATTTACATATTATATGCATAAATCCTTTTAAAAATGGCGATGACGCTGTGTTTTGAGGCTTTTTGTCAAAGAGCAACATGCGCACTTCCGACGTAGATAGCGCGGCCTTAGGGTAGATGATTGTGATATAGTATATACATATATATATCGAAATAAGATCGCTACAAACCCAAAATTTTCGTAGATAGCAAACATTCGATACTTTATATAAACACATACGTTCAAAAATTTAGATGCCAACGGCATTTGAACCGATTGAATAGTTCGACTACTTTTACTCGGGGATTAGATATTTTGACAAAATTATATCGATGAAACTCTGACTGATGCTACGCTGAGATTTTACTGCAATTCTTACTAAGCTAGCTTTTTTGGCTTCGTAAAAACTAGTAAATTAGACGTCTAGTAGACATGGACGTCCCATACTGCTCATTTCACATGACTGTTTCTGCCTCGTACCTGCAAGATGTGGAATGCGAGATTTTCCCCCTGTCCTATAATTTGGACTTTTTTAAGAGAAGGGTGAAGAGAGTCCTCTTTGAGAAGGGTAGGCAACGCGCTGACAATGACTTTGGTATTGCAGACGTTCATAGGCAGCGGTAACCACTTAATATCAGGAGGGACGCTTGCTTGTTTGTCATATATTCACATAAAAAAACTCGCTTTGGAAGCGACAACAATTACCTATTTCATCGATATTATTTGCAAAACTTGTTGGTATGACTAATTCTACTGCGAGTGTCCGTCTGGATTGCTAGGTACCACCGCTTTGAAGTCAGCCGCCAAGCAGTAATGTGCAAGCATTACTTTGTTCCTGTTTCATGAGCAAAGTAGCCAGTGAAATTACTGGGCTTATGAGCCCCAGGGTAACGAGTGCACTGCAGTGTCACGCAGGCATTGTGTTTCAATGTTCTTTGTGGTATTGCCATTATTGTGGGCTGGCGTTACGCTTAACATTAGGCTTACAACCCGCACGTCTCGTTATCCAATAGTATAAAAAAATTGATTACAAAATAATTAATTACAAATATATTAGGGTACCGTCGAATCAAGATAGTAAAGCAAATACGTAGAGACGTAGCGGTTCCCGTAGACCCCTAGCGTAGACAAGGCGTAGGTGGGCTAACGAAGACTTGATAGAGAAAACTGAGGGCAGGCATTTTTTTCTAAAATTCTGAATAGGTACGTGTTTGAGCTCTGATCTGAAGAGTGTTTACGCCTCGGCTTTTCGTACAAACTTTCAAGTACAAAAACCCACGTTCCCACAGGAACGGTGTACTTTTCCAGGCTAAAAAGTAGCCTATATTACTCTCTGGTTCATAAACTATATCTATGCCAAAAATCACGTCGATCCGTTGCTGCGTGACAGAAGGACAAACCAACAAACGTTTAAAAACACACTTTCGCATTTAGTACTATTATTATTAATATTGGCATAGATTTTCAAAATCGTTGTTATCGGGAAACTTTTAGATGTATTTGAAAGAAGAAAAGAAAAACATTTATTTGACGCACAAATATTAAAGGCACAATGGGACAAAAACATTACATTCATTTGTATGGCGCCAAAAGGGATTTATCTCAGCACATGAGTCGAGTGCTCGAAAACACTCAACGGTAGTTTTCTGATAAACCCCCGCAGGTGATGTTGATGACCAGCTGCGGATGATTAATAAATAGCATAAAAGAATAATTGTGTAGGCATGAGGTAGTTCAACCTGTGTAATGACAGTTATTATGTATTTGGTGTTTCATGCAACATCCCTATTGTTATGGGTTGGCGTTACGGTTACCATCAGGTTAACGGCCCTCTAGTCTCGTTACCCAATAGTATATAAAACGTGTTCATTTGTGTGATTTAAAAAAATGGTATTTATGGTTACTGTGATTTTTGACACAAATTCGCTCTCTACTTAATTACAATTTGGCTTCGGCACAATTTATTTAATTACGTCATCCATGAGTCTCAATCTCATCTCTGAAATTCCATTAGTAAATAATGTAATTGCCAAGGGGTTGTTTTTCATTCGTCCAATTAAATGAATCTCCAATTAGAAAACTGGTTCAGCGAGATTGGCTCAAACAAGGACGTCATTTTTTGTAGAGAGGGGAGAGATTTATACCTTCACTACATATTTTACAAGGAATAAGACATAAATAGTTCTTAGACTTTATTATTTGTGTTAAATTTTCTCATAATTTATTGATAGGTTAAAACAATCAAATGTATTTATATAAGTACTAGCTTCTGCCCGCAGTTTCACTCACGTTCCCAAGGGTACCGTGCATTTTCCGGCATAATAGTAGCCTATGTTACTCTCCGGTCCATAAACTATATATATGCCAAAAATCACGTCGCTCCGTTGCTACTTGTAAGATGGATGAATCAACCAACAAACTTACAAACTCACTTTCCCATTTATTATATAAGTACCTATAGAAAGTATGGATAGATTCACGTGTCTAGAATTTCAAGTGGCTGTTATGTTCACTCAAATCTGCTGGCATTGTACCTACTAACATAAATAAAAATGCTGTGTCAGTACATAGGTAAGACTCGTAGCCTTTTCTCGTAGCACTTTTTTGTAGCACCCTCCCGATATCTTAACTCATAATGTATTAATATGCACTTGAACTTTACTATGATCCATTAAATTCTATTTAATACCCTTATTATCTAAAACAAAAGAAAACCTGTTTCATATCAAGCTACACCTGACAGTGCATCCCATGCAAATCTACACGTCACCCACGCGAACAAAACATATCAATTCAACAATACCAGCACAAAACAACGGGTACGAAATACAATAACGGCACACAGTCGTTATAACGGTACAACGGTTCGTTACAACAATAAAGTTAGTTATAACGTCACGTTGAAGCGGCGCGGCGCTATCTAGACACACGTCGCGCTACAATGCCGCTCATAGACAGTGTTCCGTAGACAATGTGGGCATAGACAATACCCGTCCGCAGTTCCGACAGCGTGGGCCTGCCATTGTGCACTTTTACAAGATAAGCGACGTGTGGGAGCGAAATGGACAACTTTGCAAGAGATGACGTTATGAATGCTGCTTGCTTGCTGAGTTCCGCTTTAAAGTCAGAGCTTTCAATACCTACTTTGTACATTCGTAAACCACTTGCTTGGCAATGGGTTTCAGGCAAACCGAGAAGTCGTTTAATATGATGACGGTAGTTTAATAATTTGTCAAATTTGATATTATATTGACTCTCCAAACAAAACGAATGTCCTATACAGAAAGCATTGAGTTCACAATACAGTACCTAAGTATAACAATTAAAATAAACTCAAGTCATTAAACATAGCAAACATCCAAATGACCAAAAAACTTGAAATCGGTTCATTCGTAAAATTCCGAAGCAAAGATTTGGTCAGACTATGGTTTCAAACTTATAAACAGGCCTATTTTGAAATACGCACTAAAAATACCTTACA
This sequence comes from Crocallis elinguaria, assembly GCA_907269065.1. Classification (NCBI taxonomy): domain Eukaryota; kingdom Metazoa; phylum Arthropoda; class Insecta; order Lepidoptera; family Geometridae; genus Crocallis; species Crocallis elinguaria. Next base: position 19,925,230 of record OU026068.1, read on the forward strand.
ATAGCACCAAATAAAGCAACCATCACACACATAATGCACAACATTAACTAATAACAAAATTAACCAGCACTGGGACATGAATATGTAATAAGTTTTAGCTTTACTGGTTTTAGCTTATCCATGACGTCAAAGGAAGTTCCTAAGGGACCACCGCGATGGAACATATCTACCATCTACCATTTACGTGGTCTCGGGAGGCTCCTTGCGCGAAATTAATTTCGTTCGTGCTGCTTTGTTTATATTAGTTCGTTATGTCTGTATTCCCATTTATTCTGTTGTGTCTATTTATGTTAAATTGTGGGCTGTTGGGAATTTTTACTGAGACGCATAAGTAGCCGCAATATCTAATCTAAATACAGTTTTCATATGTTGACTGGTTTTGATTTTTGATTGGATTCAAGCAAGGTTTAGAGTTAAATCTTACTCATTTTGTTATGATCACGGATGTCTTGTAGACTCAGTGGGTCCATGGTTTTACGAAAATTTTCGTGCATTTAAAGATGATATTATTTCCTTTTCGAAGAAGTATTAATTCTCAATCTCATAACAAGCCCCTTGCTATATATGACTAATTATAAACCTGCCCAAAACACGTCTCTATAAATGAAGCCCCTTTTTCGCAGCTTTTCGATATCGGTTCAGAAGTTCTAATTACCTACATTTACTTTGACCTAAAATCTATCAAGATTTGACCAATCCTTCCAAAAGGTGTCCAGCTGAATTTTACGTGCAAAGCTCTAAATCAACAATTAAACTTATTTATAGTAAAAGCTCTAAATTAAAGTTATTAATCGTTTGCCATATTATCCAGGTCACAGCAAAACAAATCCTAACATTGCAAGCACATCTGCTCCCTAAAAATGAAAATAGCACTGTAGTACACCCACCGAATCTTTATGCGCACTGTTATACCTAGTCATTACCTACTCTACTCAGGGAGACTGCATGGAGACTGTCACGAACTAAACACGATTTATCACTCACTCCTTACCACGCGTTTACCGTCGTTCTAAATATAGAACTTGCTCTTGCGAGGCGAAAAAATCATAGAAGCAACGGCGATGGTGAAGCATGATCCGGGACTACGCCCGGCGTATGTAGGCCAACCGTGACGTCATATTGTGATGACCCACTTCCAGTGCCATTGAGAGACGCGCGTCAATGGTGTCCCCCGGCCCCTTCACCTCACCCCTGAACTGCAACACCCCCTCTCTTCGATACACGTGAAGGGGTGTGTCAAAATTTGTCCAAATATAGAACACGGAAGTGGCTCAAGGAACTAGGCAAATGTGGCTAAGTTTATTTTTAATTTTAGATGCTGATTTTTTCAGGTGCAAAGGAAGTTTGATTAGAAAATAAGTGCTTTTTTGTTTCTTAACATTTGGAAAAGCCCTTTCAAGGATGTTTTGTCTCATACAAAGAATGTATGAGAATAATAGGATATAAGTACACTCCACAGTTAGACGAGTGCCAGTCAGTTAAAGTCATTATAGCCTGTAGGTATTTTACAAAAAGATTGAAACTTTCTTTGATCATAGGCAGTGTACCTACTTATTGTATTTAACTCCTTGGAAGGTTTCTTGGACGGCTTCTCAAATTTTGTTAAAAATCGTATTAGGACAGTTACTTTCACATTTCTACGAGTATAGAAGATTGCACGATCACCAGTTTGGTTTTACAAGCTGTAGATCAATAGTCGATGCTGGGGCTGAACTGGTGTCTCATATCTTTGAAGTTTGCGGGAATGGGGAGGCACAGGCAAAGCTAATCTCAGATGGCGCCACCACCGCTGGTGCTTGTCATTGATGTTTACTTTGAGGGATAATGAATTAAACTACACACAATAAACATGCTCACGTCTTAAAAATTATTAGATTTGAAATGGTCACTATATAACCTAGAAGAATAATTGGATTGCAATCATTTTTGATGAGCAATGCTTTGATTCACAATTTCCGTTTTTTCTCGTCAGAAGGGAAACGTGTGTATCTTAATTTTACACTGAATTGCACTTTACAGAAGCATACTTTATTGCAAAGACGATTTTTTGTTTATTTACTAAAGTTTTTCATTGAAGTTTCATAGTGAAACAACACCAGCGATAATGCGCCACCTAGCGGGATAAGTAAGCAGTGTGGCTCCCCATTCACAGGATGCTATTGGAATATTCTGTGACCTCTCCATAGCATGAATTGATTGTGTGGACCACAGAAAGTTTATACAAAAAATGCATTATTACGGCATTCGTGGAACAGCTCTTGATCTTGTAAATTCTTACTTCAAGTAAGTCTAGTAGTTTTTGTCGTCTACCCCTCAAGGGTAGACAACAGAAAGTTCGCATCAATAGAGAAACAATATCTTGTAGTTCATCTGTGAAGATAGGTGTACCGCAGGAATCAGTACTTGGCCCGTTTACCTTTTTAGTATATATGAAAACTTACCCTTTATGACCTTATAGCATTGGATATAGTGTTGTTTGTTGAAGACACTTCACTCATTTTTAAAATTGATAGGATAGACAGTGAACTAATGGAATTAAATGATAACAAATTATCAGAATCAACGCTAGTAAAAGTAAATGTATTAAATTTTCTCTTCCAAACGTGCCAACTGGACTCAAACGGTGGACTCAAACGTCGTACCGGAAGGCTGCAAACTTGACCTAGTAAATAATACTGTTTTCTTAGGCTTAACTATTGACTCCAAATTGCAGTGGGGTCTTCACATCAATACCCTATCTGTAATACTTTGACTTAAATTTTAAACATGATTAGGTTAAACACTGTTTTAGACTTTCACGGTTATTCACTACTTTTTACATTGTAACGGGATATTTACCATGATTATTATAAGCTGGTGAGCTCCCGATATTTCGATCGATCATGGTAAATATCCCGATACAATGTATAAAGTAAAGGTTAGCATTAGAATCATTGTAAAACAATTTTAAAAAAGTATGCCGAAGAGTCTCTTTTCCTTCTTCTTGATCGGCCTATACCAATTTGGAACGGGCACTTAGTGTCATTTTTTTAACTTTCACGAGTGCTCCCTTGGGGCTCATGTGAATACGGAAGTTTGATTTTTTTACTTATTGCATTTAAAAGTTTCTATTCATACGTATTCTATTTTATGCCAGATACAAACATTGCAACTTTTTTTGTAGTAGGTATATAACGGATAATGTTCCAGGTAGACTTATCTGCAGGAACCAACCCACTCATTATTCTACCTACTATAGACTACAGCTAGTTCTACTTATGCAACATTCATGTAATCCACCTATTCACTTACATAACAATAGCACCAAACTCAACCGTAGTTTCACAAAATCCTTAATGAATGCACAGGAACAAAGACGAAGAGCCCGCGCGCTGTGCATCTATTATTTATAAAGGAAGGAAGCTTTGTGTAAATTCACGATTTTAAATTATTAACGTAGTTGCAGTTGGGCTTGCGCCTTAACGATACAACGTAAAGGGGCTGCTATTATGATAGTAACTCGGGTGCTCATTAGTGTTTCCGAGTCGGGGGTTGCTTACAATGAAAGAAATGTAAACCAGTCCGCTTTGGTTAGAAGAACAGCAACAAAAGGCAACTCCGGAAAGTAAAGAAGTGTTTGCTATTGAAATTGGGATCGCGTTGCATTTCCTTGGTGATGAAAACTTGGGTGGTAGAAAAATGGACGAATAGAATTCGTAGCTTTGATTTCGATCCTACTAATCCTACTAATATTATAAATGCGAAAGTGTGTTGTTGGCATGTTGATTTGTTGGTTTGTCCTTCTTTCACGCAATAACGGAGCAACGGATGGACGTGATTTTTGGCATAGATATAGTTTATGGACCGGAGAGTAACATAGGCTACTTTTTAATCCCAGAAGAACGCGGGTGAAAACCGCGGGCAGAAGCTAGTTTTACTATATTTATCAAGCAAATTCCATAAGCAGGTGTTCCAGTTACGCACCACAGTTAAGAAAATCGTCTGCAGAATTTCAATGACAGGTCAGCCTTAATTCGAGAATTCAGTTTGAGAATAATGTCAATAATATTTACACGAAAATAAATGCTTGTCAATTTAAATAAAAGTCAATAACTTTTAAATTATATCGGCAATTAAAGTTTGGCAATGGACCGACGCATGTGGGTCGTCAAACACGCGCACAATAGCTCTATTTATATCAAGTCAATTCTAAAATAACGCACTAATACCGTACTACTTTAAAATAACAGTAAGGACTTTGTTTTCTATAAACTTCAGTTAGTGAGCATTGAAGTGTCAATGTGAGGCTGATGAGTCGATACGTAAAAATTAAAAAAAATTTTTAGTAAAACATGATATATATATTACTAGACGTGCTCATGTATTGTCTTTGATAAAAATGAAATTTACTAAAAATATATATTTTCCACAAAGATACTGCATCTAAAATTTTCCCGAATTCAAAGATTTTTTTATCATCCAATGCGTTTATCATCAAATACATGATACCACCAGATTATTTTACATTTCAATGAATAAAAAGATGTATGGCATCTATTTACTTAAACGCAGTTTTTCACCGCCAAATCAACAAAATGCATGTTTTAGTACAGCTTTACGGCCCCCGCGTTGAAGAAATGACGTCGGATGTTCTGCCCAATTTGTTTGGGGCGTTTTAGCGATCAATAGATACGATTTTGACTCTCATTTTTGACGTCTCTAGCGTTCGATTTCCAGTTTTTCGATAAACACAATTGATTCTCATGAGAAAACGAATTGAATAAAATATCATAAAAAAAAATGGAGTCAACATCCTTATTGAGAACCTCCTCCTTTTTTAAAGTAGGTAAGACTAGGTGTTAGTTTATGTTAGGTTTTAACATTATGATAGTTGTTCTACAACAACCTACCCCTCACGTACATACCAAGTTTTCAGGATTACTGGGACCACGAGTCAAGAATCATAAATCATTTGTAGTGTTCTCCGATCATAGCAAGTAGGTCCCATATTCATTCCATTTTACAACATGATCATGATAATCATTTTGCACGCATCATGAGTCATGACGCAAGATCTTAGAGCACGTGTATTTATCTAAGTTTTAATGTTAGTCCGAATGGGTCTAACGAAGTGGACAGATCGGAGCAGTCCTTACTGCTACTTTTTTCACTGACTCCTAGTATTCCTGTACGCATGGACGGAAATAAACATTCTGTGTATATATATATCTGTCTGTATAAATGTCGATTCTAGTTTGCAATAACATTGTACTGAGGTGCCCTCTTTTATATAACTACGTCAAACACCGGTTAAATATAACTACAGTTAACGTTGCTGCTATGGTATCGGTAATAATTGAAGTTATAACGGTGTGGTCATATCATGAATATTTGAATATCTATAATCTCTACTTCTCTACTAATATTATAAATGCGAAAGTGTGTTTGTTGGTTTGTCCTTCTTTCACGCAGTAATGGAGCAACGGATCGCCGTGATTTTTGGCATAGATATAGTTCATGGACCGGAGAGTAACATAGGCTATTTTTTATGCCGGAAAAATGCACGGTTCCTGCAGGAACGCGAGTGAAAACCGCGGGCAGATGATAGTTATGTAATAAACTGTGATTTCTTTAGTGCGCTGAAGAACAATTTCCGTATTTTTTTACTAAGCGCTTCCAGGGCAAGTGGGTACGTTACTATTTGCTGGGCAGCCTTTAAGGGGGTGCGTTCAGCCAGCGAGCCAGCACCTGCGTGAATATTTATACTTCAAGTGATGATGAAGCCGCAAGGTGGAACTCTATAACGACACGATGTTACTGCATCGAGATTGGACTTGTTTTATTTGTCTTTACAATTATTCTGATCCTAGATGATGTCCAGGATCCTATGGTTAGAGTTCCCCCAACATTATAGTACATATCGATTACATATTTTACAAAAGCTTGTCTGGAAAAATATATATTTCCACAATAAACTTGTTTTTAATAGAAATACTTTCTTTCTAATCGTGAACAAGTGATCCATAGTAGCAGACCGTGTAAATGCTTTTACTCTCAAAAATAAACATTGTGGGCTATAATGCATAAAACTTGTACACGTTTTACTCAACATCATGGCAGCGAGTGGAAAGTTCCCCAGCAAAGAGTAACCCTCACAATACAGTTCCCTGGGGGCTCGACCCTAATGAGCTGGTGGTAAAGAAACACCGCAGCGAGCTGTGACGTCAGCACACGAGACTATCTCTTCGTATTTAAACATTCATTTTTAAATAACTGTCCTTAATACAAATACAAATACAAATCGTTTATTTTGACATAAAAGTATTTACATAGTTATGCTGAATCCATAGCCTCCCGAACTAGTATACACTGTGTTTCAGGAGTCAGTGGCTTCTCCTATTTAATAGCTAGATACTAAAGTTTTATGTCATACATCATTCATTACAATCAATTCTATTGTTCGATATACGTATGTAGGGTATGAGGATGCGCAAAACGCACGCGCTCCTCTGTGTGTGTGTGGGTATGTATGTATAGCGTATGTAAGTGTCATGTAAGTGTTAATAACTTGGTCCTTATGATAAGACACCTATCTGTGTGTTTTGACAGCAGCAGTTGAGAGTCAGCTTAGGTTTGGTGTATCCGCACTCTTCTACCACATCGTCGCTTGACATCAGATGAGATAGTTTTGAAACGCTAACCCATCTCATACGATAAGGTCGAAATTTACCGTGTAAAATTCGCGCATTCATAATAAATACATATCATAAATGTTGTCCGTCTGCCTCAAGTTAGAGGAATGCATAGCGTCAGGCATATAGCGCATACTTATCCATACAATAAGAAAAACCTCTTTTCTATCTCTCAACCTCTTAACCTCTTTTATATTGTCCCATTTCGGTGATTTCTTTTTCATGTAATCAACATATTGTAAACTAGACTCATACATCTTCATTTTTACAATTTTTTAAATGACTTTAAAGCTACAAGCTTCTTTACCAGCTATGTTTTAGTGCCGGAACGATGACTATTATAAGTCTCTATTCATTCAGAAATAAAAGCTATTTTGAAAATAGTAAAACGTACTAGCCTAAAATATATCATATTTAACCAAAATTTCCAAAAAATAATAATAAAATAACTTTAAACGAGAAGTGCGCGGCATTTTCGGGATTTTTTCTAAGTCTCTTCTAATCAACATTTACATATTTTAACAAAGTTCAACATAGTTCAAGTGAATTAGCTGACCTAGGGCTGCCCGGAAGATCTGTAGTAGAATTTTGACGTAAACTTTAAATGTTTTTCTTCAATGAAAAATTCAGAATTTCAAAAACTCGTAATGCAAATGCTGTTGACCTTCAGGAGTACATTGACCCCCTTTCGGGATAACATACCAATTTAAACTCAACTTGTATATTATACTTGGCTTTATACTTAAACGTAAAGGATGTCAATAATTTAAATAGATAGTGGTGACAATTCTATCATTGCATACCTAAACTAATTTTAGTTTCGCTCTCTCTCTTTCCAATGCATAACATGAGAAAGAGACGGACGATGTCTGACAGATCTAAATTTTGTTTTAGAGCTGTCAAATATCTTTCGATCTTGATAAATTAGATGCCAGAATTCATTGCCATTAAATTTACACTAGACACAAGCAAGTGGATTAATTTGACAGGTCTAAAATATATTCCATCTCTTTCTTATGTTAGGCATTAGAAAGAGAGAGAGCGAAACTAAAATTAGTTTGGTATGAAAATGATAGAATTGACACCATTGGCTTTTACTGGTATAAACTAAAATACTCAAATATTTAATACATTTGGCCTCTACAGATTTCTTAGTAAAGTTTGTTGCTAGGTCTACATACAGCTACAACATCGTAGCAAGGTCCTCGTAGCATGCGGCGTAGACGTCCGAGCTCTCGTTATTTTTAGCTCTCGTAACCACAGACCTAAAACAGCTATGCTTACACAACACAACTTCCACTTACACAAACATCATAAAATTTTTTCAGTGTGTATAAATAAAAAAAGCCAAGTAGGCTCCGACCTCACACTGGATTCTGTACTTGAAATACCACAACATGGTGTATGTAGGTTTTACAGGAAAAATACTTAATGTCTTCTTATAGCTATAAATCTTTCGTATTGAAATAAGGTTGAAAATGGCGATGCGTTTTATTTCAGTTGAAGGTTTTTTTAAGTAGTTTTTATTGAATTACGAAAAAATTACACATTTCATGTCATGTTTTTACATGTCTTTTAATAATTAAATTTCCATATATTTGATGGAATCAGGCGTTACTTTGCGGAAGTCCATTTTAAATAAGATTATATAATGTGGGTAATTTATAATTTTAATTCCGCGATAAAGAATGTCTAATGGTAACCATTATATAATCTTAATTAAATTTCCTTTTTTTGGTTAGAAAAAAATATGATGATTGCTGCTCAAAATGAATTAATGTAAGCTGATAAAAAAAATAGTATCACTGGAAATGAAAAGCTGTAAAAGTCTCCGCGGCCGCCCAATCAGCTCTTTGAAATACCATTCTTTAAAGTGTGTCATTCGTGACGTCATATCTCACTCCCCACCAATCACTACAAAGCGTATAGTAACCCACTTTCAAATGAATTTTGTATTTATTTGAAGTATTATTCCGTTTGATAGTACAATTTTGAATGTGAACATTAATTAAGTTTATGTAACAGGATTGTGCGAAATGGGTCATTAAATATTTTTAATAAGGTTCAAATTTCCACAATTGCAATATCCAAAACTGAGCCCTGACCTAAATTATTGCGCTATTATACCATTGCCGTAGAAATCTCGCAACAATATTTCCAGTAATTGGACGATATGGCACTAAAATTTGAGTTATCGTAATAAATTATTCAAAAACTTAATAAAAATTATACATACATATTTTTATTTTGTTTATTTTAATTATTAGAGTATGTAAGTAGTAAACTTTTGTGTAATTATTTGTATTTTTTATCTCTCTATACAGCGTTGAGCTGTAGCGGCACGCAGTATAGCTTAGTGAAGAAGACACGGCGAAGACATTTTACATTTTCTTAAAAAAAAAACAATTTTAATGTTACGTAACGTTTTATCTTTGTACTCTTATTTATTAACATAGAAAAAACTCTTCTACTGTTGTATATTATTTTTCTGCAGTAATAATAAAACTTCTAAATTAATGAACTAACCATAAAATACCAAAATTCACGCTTTATTTCATACATCACGATCAATGAATGGTGTACAAGTCGGGCCCGGCCAAAGACTATAAATCCTGTTGACTAATGATACAACTTCCCCTCATGCGAAAACGAACTATTTAAATGCACTTCTCGCCACTGCGAGTACGAGTGCAGACTTATAACTTATCGATATTCAATGTATACTTTACAATTAATATATATATACTATTATTAATTATTTTGGAAAAATAATAACTTTTCGTTTGGATTTGTTAACCGACTTCGAAAAAAGAGGAGGAGGTTAAATGTTCGACTGTATGTATTTTTTTAAGTATTTTAACTGATTTCTCCGTCAATTGTGGACCGATTTTGAAAATTATTTTTGTTGTTTGAAAGTGTATTATCTCAAGGTGGTCCCATATACATTTTATGGAAGAACATCTAAAGATGAAAAAATGGTACTTGAATTTTCATATATCGCGATATTTTCATCGAAGTAGGTTCCCGGTTTTTTTAAAGTATTTCTGCTTTTTGTTGTTATATTTCCAGACATCCCAGAAATAAAGGAAAGCGAGTGGATAGAAGCGACTCAAAAAGAGAATTGGTTCCATACATCGCAAGTCATGGAATTCATTCAGTAGCTTCGACGTGATGCGTGGCCAAAATACAGACATACAGACAAAAATAAAAATACAGCTTTGGCTTCAGTATAGATAGGAGTGCCATCCAAAAAAAATGTGACCTGGAGTTTTATTATAAGTAGTATTATAGATTAATTTATAAAGTCTAGGTTTTCCATATAATAATTTATTATTAATCGTATATGTCAGGGAATCAAGAATGCGATGCTAACTACCTATTCAATTTTATCGATATTATTCTGTTCAGTAGTAGTCGTACCACATCACTAAATTACGTCATCCAAATGATCGGCCAATTGCAAGCATAGAATATTACCTCGCCCCCTGCCCGCGCCGGTGAGACATGTTTGTATAAGGAATTGTGTTCATGAGCTATCAACAGGCTAAATAATCTATGGGCCCGGCCCAGCGGCCTGGCCACAGATCGGGCGGCAGTTAGTACGGACCAGCTCTGACGTCACGCGTGACACGGATGTGGCCAGGTCACGGGGCTGCACCCCGCGCCACCAGGACTCGCCCCTACAGCCTCAATGAACATCATTCATAGAGCCATGCTTACAAAGAAACGAAATGCGTACTGGTTATATAAAACCGTATTCAGATGTTTTCACAAACATATTGTGAGGAAACATGTATTACTGGAGATTTTCTTAGTGGTCATGTATACAAACTTGATAGCTTACCAACGTTAAGAATGACATAGAAATTCAAATTTCAATCATGTCATTGGTTAGTGATCGGATCATTATTGATGTCATTGGTTTGCCGAGTTTTCCGCCCAGTTTGTTTACATTAGACAAGTGTGGAAAACCAGGGTACAGATATATGTGCATGACTTTTGAAGGCATTGTCATCATTACGTTTTGTTCTTACGGTATGAATGTTTAAAATATCTTAGGGGTAAAATCCTGTTTATTTCTTCAGTATTTAACTTTATGAACGTTATGTTGATAAATCCGGATGGTTTCGTCTTGGCTTTACCTTATCAACACACAACATCATCGCCTTAAATCATTATTGCTCATGATTCTCATGATCTACAAAATAGATATTTTCTCGTAATCATCTATGTCAAATGACTACGAGAAAAGGATGGATAAGATTTGATGATGGACATCCATGGTCATAATATATTAACCATCTTTGTATTTTCAAATCGGTCCCTACTCCCTACATAATGTCGATTATTTATACAACATTATTTATGACATTGATAAAATCGATTCATGTTCTACTTTTTAACCGACTTCCAAAAAAGGAGGAGGTTATCAATTCGGTGGGTATATTTTTTTTTATATTTGTTACCTCAGATCTCCGTCATTTATAAACCGATTTGGCACATTCATTTTTTAATTGAAAGGATATACTTTCAGTTTGGTCCCATATACATTTCATCAAAATCGGTTCAGTAGTTTGTCGCTGATGTCGGTTCGTCGCTTTTTTAAAGCAATTTTTTATTATTCTCTTTCCTCAAATACTCCGCGTTTTTTTATCATATTAGTGCAGTGGATCGAGCGTGCAGATCTGTGGCACGCGTGACGTCAGAGCGCAGCCTCCGACCGGGCTACCGTCGCGTCGGTGCCTTCACCTCGCTGGCTCAATGATATAATGTGGCTGCCATTCATGACAAATAGGTAGTTGTACTTGGGTACAACGTGTATAAAAAACTTATTTATTTCTATAATAATTTTTATACTCGATAGATATTAGTGTTTGACGACTATACTTACCTCTTTCATTTATATTACTTCTAGCTTCTGCCAGCGGCTATCATTCGTGCTCCCACAGGAACCGTGCATTTTTCCGGGGCAAAAAGTAGCCTATGTTACTCTCTGGTCCATAAACTATATCTTCTTATGCCAAAAATCACGTCGATCCGTTGGTAAGTTACTGCGAGAAAGAAGGACAAACCAACACACTTTCGCATTTATAATATTAGTATGATTATTAAATTATAAATAAATATATATATTAGATAAGTATAATAATGTTAACATTACTGAGTTCACGAACTTTCGAACGTGCCATTTTCCTCGTCACGACATTTGAACACCATCTCACATCTCAGTCATGTAGATGGTATTCGAACACAGATGTTTCATATCACTAGTATACTAGGATTCGAATAGACTTTTTTCAGTTACATACTTATTTTACTGCTCTATAATAGAGTGAACGCCCTCCGCCATCAGTGTTCCTATTGTCTATTTATACTACTGTTTATGCCAGGTGGCGCTAGTTCCGGCTCTATGTATCCTCGCCTGTGCCATAAGCTAACCTTTTAAAAACTATAATTGCTTTTTGTTTTTTCGTACGTTGCCGGTATTGCGCAGCACCTACGTCATGGATACGGTGCCGTCATTGATCTTTTATGACATCATCTACGTTTTGATTGATGTCTAAAATTCTAAATTGGAAATGTTTGCTTGGTAGTTTTTTGAGACGGTATTTTGAGAGTCTTCATCGATATAGTAACAGAAAAAAATTAATTGATTTCAGATTTTTAGATTGTTTTCTTGTAGACAAAATCAAAAGGTCTAGGGTTTATAGAACCAACCTCAAGCTCAAACATGTCGCCAACTGGCTAACCTTTCATTAAAAACTATGTAAAACACGTAAGCGTATGTAAGCCTTTTAACCAACATTTTAATGCTAGCTTATTTTTGACTCCCTGCACCTATGACTTCGTAACATAATAATCTTTATACTTTTAGGCCTTTAGCTCTTATTAAATCCAACTCTTCAGAGTTGAGACGCTTGTCGCTTACATATATTTGGAATTATATTTAGTTTTCTTGTAAATATTACGCCTGTTCTTGTAGTAATAAAAAAAATGTAGCCATCGGTTCATACCGACCAGCGACTGCGAACACAAAGTCGACGCCGAGCAGCTTGCAAAGCTCGATCACCTAACATCCTAATTATTAGCGCAAATGCCCTAAGAGGTTATCGTTCGCTAACTAATCATTATCACGAACAAGTGCACAGGCAGCGTACAGCTCCCAAGCTCCCAGCGGGATAGAGGGGCTAAGTCAGCCCGCGGCGAGGCGGCGCGCGATTGGCTGGTGCGCGTGACGTCAATGCCGACCTCCACCCGCGCCGCCCGCGCCCCGCCTCCCACCCCGAAGGCCGCTTCGCTCTCCTCTGAAAAATAATCACAATTATCGGACGAAACGATTTTTTTTCTTTCTTCTGTGAGACTGCAATGCTGAACCATTGTTCCACATGCTAAGTGAAAGTTACTGCACATGGTAAAAATTCAAAACTAAACTAAAAGCGGCTAGCTCCCAATAGAGACAAAAAATCTAAGAATATTTGATCGTTTCAACAAAAGTGGTACTCGAAAATTGTGTTATTAGAAAACGCAACAATGTTCTCAGATTTTTTTAATTATCCATAATACTTCTAACTGAATGAAACTTGTCAATCTCGATGCATTATAGGTGGTCCGCGGCGCGGCGCGGCTTGCGCGTGTCATCCGATATTGACTTACAAAGTTGTAGTTCAATGAGTGTGCCCTGAGGTCTGTGCACTACGCCTGTTAGGGGTAACAGGTAACAATACAGCCACTAGTTGTGAAAAGTGATATCAGATACGAGTACCTACAAAGGCACCAAGTGTGACACGCAAAGTGTCCCACTTGGTGCCTTGCTAGTAAAATTAATTGATGTCTAAGAGGATGTCAAGTAACCATCATTCTTACCTAAGTAACTAACTATAAAAATAAATGTGTTTTACATGGTAGGTATACCTACCTATATGTTATAAAGTTATACTTATAGCCTGCAAACATCCACAAAAATAAAAGTTGTCTTATTTAAAAAAAAATAACCATTTCTACCTCTTGATTACATCACTAAATTTTTAACCAAAAGCGGTTTATAAATGAGTACAAGCCTTCAAAAATCAGCTTTTTTGGACAAATTTTACCTTGAGTTTGGCCGTTCACAGTGTCCTCATAAATGTAAAATTCAACAAAACACTTCCATATAATCCTTGGACATGTATATTGTATAATGGAGATTCTAAATAACAAACATTTTTTTCACAAACTTGTAAGGCATTTTCTAAAACACGTATTTCCTGGAACACGTTTTAGGAAATTACCACGCACTAATTGTCTTCGGAAATTTTCTTTCGAAATTTATTTCAAAATTTTCAGAATGCCAACCGAAGGCTCTGGCGTGGTCTCTCCTTTTACGTAATGCCTGTTTTTCTTCGATGAACAAAAAAGTCTTTAGGCCATTTTTGCGTTCTAGGATTTTTGCATTGGGCGTGTCATGAAGCGGTGCCTTAAGTATGTCATTCAATATTTATGGACAAAGCGCGCGGGGTTCTGTTAGCACGCGATGGCAACAGGTGAGGGGGACGGGGGTAATTAACTATGAATACCGATTTCTACGCTTTTCTTTATCGAAACATAGTAAAGTCAGTGAGTCCTTACCCTACAATTTTGTTGGTATAAAGAAGAATCGATACTAATACTTATAACTAGCTGCTGCCCCGCGGTTTCACCCGCGCGGAGATATTGAATTTCATAGTTTTTATTTTTTTACGCGGAACCCTAATTCTTTTTCTAAAATAAAAGAAGCCTAAGTTACTCTTTGCAACATTAGCTATCTGCCTGTGAAAGTCCCGTCAAAATCGGTCCAGTCGTTTCGGAGATTACCCGGAATAACAAGACAGACAGCCAGACCAAATTTTTTAAAATGGTTGTTTTGTTACAGTTACCATACATACTTTCATATGCATTTGGTAAAAAGCTGTTATTTTGATATTACAAACAGACACTTCAATTTTATTTATTTGTATAGATAAAACTGTAACAGGCCTAATTATGTTCATTGAAATATTTAAAAAAAAATTTAAATTCTTTTTGGATCGCATTCTATAATCAATACTGAGCCCAAAACTATTTATTTTTTCATTTTGTCTGTCTGTATTTTGGCCGCGCATCATGCAGAAACTAATGAATGAATGAATTCAAATGAAACTTGGCATGAGTCGAGTTCATACTACGAGGTAGGACATAGGATACTTTTTATCCTGAAATTAAGCACGGTTACCTAGGGAGGGGGGATGAAAGTCAAAATGTATACTTAGTTGTAATTAATTAACGCGTTGTCCGATTTCATTCATTTTTTGTTTGTTACAAAGGAGGTATTTTAAAGATTGTTCCGTAAATGTTTCAAGGTCATCGGTTTTGTAGTTCAGAAGTTACAGACGTCACAACCCTTAGTATTAGGTCCACTTATAATAAAACTAGCTGCTGCCCCGCGGTTTCACCCGCGTGGAGATTTTGGATTACATGGTTTTTATTTTTTTGCACGGAACCCTAATTATTTTTCTAAAATTAAAGTAGCCTATGTTACTCCTTGTAACATCAGCTATCTGCTAGTGAAACTCCCGTCAAAATCGGACCAGCCGTTTCGGAGATTACCCGGAACAAACAGACAGATAGACAGATAGACAATAATTTTAAAAATGGTTGTTTTGTTATAGGTACCGTATATACTTTCATATGCATTTAGTAAAAAGCTGTTATTTTGGTGTTACAAACAAACACTTCAATTTTATTTATCTGTATGGATTGTAACAGGACCAATTATGTGCATCCTGCTTCCTGCCCTATCCTACTATAATAATATTATTAATATTATAAATGCGAAAGTTTGTGTGTGTGTGCGTGTGTATGTATATGTGTATGTTTGTTACCCCATATCTCCGTAAATACTAAACTGATTTTAATGAAATTTAAAATGTAGATAGTTTACGTTCTGGTTTAACACATACGTTAATCTAACATTTAAAAATCAAACCCTAAGTACATTGTCTATGGAAAATTCCTTGGTTCGATTCAGTCAAAACTCGGTACAAATAATAACTTTTAAACTTTCGCGATTCGAAAACATTGTTTACTTTTGTTGCATTGATCGAAACGTCGAGGTAAATATAAACCTGTGTTTTTATCGCGATTAAGTCCCGTTCTTAAAAGTAAACAATCGGTACAAATAAACTTTAAAATCCTCAACCCCACATCCTACTTCCTATCTTATTTGTATGTGTGTGTGTGTGAGTGTGAATGTGAGTTTGAGTGTTAGTGTGAGTGTTTGTTACCACGTATCTCTGTAACAACTACACCGATTTTGATGAAATTTGGAATGTAGATAGTTTAGGTTCTGGATTAACATAAATGTAATGGAATAGGCTATAAAGATATATACCATGCAGAAGCTAGTCATGAATATAGTTGGAGTCGGGAAAGGTATTATAAAATTGATTATGAAAGTATTCTAATTCAACTCTGGAGTACTTGTAAGTAATTTTTTTAACTCCTACGCTATAAAAATCCACTTTAAAAAAAATGCGTGTTACAGTCCACCTGTGGTGGACGACGGGAATAATTTAAAAGTTTTGTCGACCATCGAAGAACTTTCTAGTGCTCAGCTAGCTACCACCCTCGAGTAGAAAATCTGCTTTTCCATTTTGAGATTACGGTAAAACTACAGGCGATAGTGTTATAACATTTATACTTTACAGATCTACTCAATTAGGTACTTTTACTTATATGTATTTTATATAAACTCGCCCTGTATATATATATATATTTTTATACTATTAGATAACGAGACGAGCTGGTCGTTTGCCTACCTGTCGTAAACATAACACCGGTCCATAAACATTGCAGTGCCACTTAGAACTTTGAAACATAAGGACTGCGCGGCACTGCAGTGCGCTCGTTACCCTGAGACATTAGGTATTAAGTCTCATAACCCAAGTAATGTCACTGGCTACTTTGCTCATCAAGTTATGTGCGGATTATTCACACTCGCTCTAAAACGGCGAAGGAAAACATCGTGAGGACACCCACATGTTCAAGAACCACAAAATTCGAGGACTTGTGACATCCACCAAACCGCACTTCATAGGCCCGCGTGGTGGATTATGGCCCATACCTCTCTCTCTGAGAGAAAGCCAGTATCCCAGCAGTGGGAACATGAGGCTGATATTGTAATATTTATGATAATACCCATATAATTATACTGTAATGGCACGAAAGATTATAATGGGCGTGTCTGGTATGTTCTTGGTCAGTTATTATAAAGTCTCAATAATATACTTACGAGCATTTTGGTTAAATAAGTTCGAACATTTTTACTTGTAAATGGTACGGCTAACTTCAACCTTTTAAAAATAGAGTCACTCAGAGGGTCGATGTCAAAGGGTAAAGGCTATTCAAATAACTAACAAGGCAGCACGCACTCACTAATTTTAGTAAGTATGCGAGTCAGTCACGCATGGGCCACGATTGAAATGTTGAACATTTTCACAGTTCAAAGTTCCTAAGTCTTCGGTCATACTAAATTACTTTTAACCACTGGCTTGATCCTTCTTGCTTTTAACAGATTTTAGATTACCGTTCTTCTATTGTTTTTTATGATTTATGGTAACTCTATTAGCTCGAGCAGGAGTATCGGTTTTCAGTCTAAACTAGTTCAGTTATACTCATTGCAAAAAAAGCTCGGACCAAATTACAACTTACCTTTTTGCATTTGTGTTCTATAGGTATTATTTATTTACCTGATAAGTAGTTTTGTATGAAACAAATTTTCTGTTGTAAGAGCATTCGTTGCAACTTCCCCATACAAATCCTACAATAGAGTTGTACGAAATTCTCTTGTGGCAACAAACACGCATAGTATCACTTGTTTACATCATTAGGGGCGCTATGTATAGGACATCTATTCCGGTGAATCAGCCGGCAATTAACCGACGGTTCCGCAACCAGAGGTTACGGACTCAGGTTAAAATTAACCCGCGGCGGTGCATTGTCTTACGAGAGACGCTCATTGATAACGCGGTAAGAGAGAAGCACAATGACTGAACATAAATGAGCCTGACCATTAGCTCGATATTGATATAAAACTTTCTTGCATTGTAAATATTCTAGATAAGTAATGTTTTTTTTCTTAGAAAATTTACTGAAATAAACCGTTCCAAAGTCAAATATCCGTTCCTTAGGAAATGTCTATTAAATCAGGTTAAATCAGGTACTGACACAAATTAGTTTGTTTCAGTACAGTAGTCAAAAACCACATTACTTATTTTCCTCGCACAAGATTACCAAACCTGGGAATACTCAAGATTGCGTTTAGTAATTGAATGGCATGATTATAAAATTAGGATTATGAGTCAAACAGCTGAACGAAGTGTGGGAACTGAACTCGATTGAAAACACGTGTGCCAGCACGCGCCGGCTCTACACGTACTTCATCTAGCTTGTAACAAACAACCGAAAAAAATTACTTGCTTATTAGACATAGTTCTTTTCTTGTATCTATTTTATTAAAAAGAAAAGCTATAAAACTTTTCAACGTAACATAAACATTGAACTACATAGATGACGATTATCGAAAGTAGGCTATTGCCCTCGGACTATTTTAGTGCCTACCCGTTGTTTACATTGGCAGTAACGACGACCGGTCGCGGTGCCGTAAGCCGAGATTAAAAAAGTTAAACGTCAGTTTGACAGTTCCTAATTCGGCAATCGAAAGTTTTATTTTTAAACGGTAAACTGGTAGTTGGTGTTAGCGCGATGGTGCCGCGCGGACTGCGTTTGCGTCTGCGGGCGCGCGGCCCCGCCCCGAGGTTATTTAAATACACCGTGACGTATCACCGTCAGAATTACACCACTAATACGTTTCCTTGATCTCCATCCGGCTCGGTGTCCTTCCGCGGTGAAAAAACTTGGAAATACGAAGCTAGTAACGAGCTGGTTTATTGACAAGCGCGGGCTATAAATACCGCCATTTGTTTTGGTGCCGCGAGCTTTGTAAGTGCAATACATCAGCTTTACCGCAACTGTGCCTATCGTTTAATTGTGGCGTAAAGTTCGATGATACTCGTATTTGAAACAGGGCTATACTGGGTATAATATTTACGTCAAGTTGCGCTTCCTAATCTTTGTAATCACTGTTCGTATTAGTAACAGTGATTCCAAACTTTTTAGCAGAGTTCCAGAAAGGAGATATGCAGTTCAACCCAACTATTATTTTTTGTGATGGTTTTACGCATTTTTAAAGAGCAAACATATACTTCTTCCCAGGTTTTTTTTTCAAAAACGTTTGTTATAGAAAATATTCATGTATACTAATATAATATATCTGACATTAATAATGTCCGTCTGTTACTTTTTCACGGCCAAACAACCTAAACATGGATATCGCTTGGAGCCTTCTTAGAGCCCACAGAAAGACGTAGATAAACGATATATAGGACTTTATGCGAATTTTTAAGAGACTTAAGAAATATAAGCATTCTAATCTTGGCATTGTTACTTTTATATTTTTGAAAATAAGTACGTAAAAATATTAGTAAATCTATATAAATAAATAAAATTGAAGTATCTGTTAGTAAAAATAAAATAACAGCTTTTTAATAAATGCACATGAAAGTACATATATATAGATAGTAGATACCTATAGTAAAACAACCATTTAAAAAAAATCTGTCTGTCTGTTTGTTCCGGGTAATCCCCGAAACGGCTGGACCGATTTTGACGGGACTTTCACTGGCCGATAGCTGATGTTACAACGAGTAACATAGGCTACGTGGGCAAAGCCGCGGGGCAGAGCTAGTTGTAAATATAATATAATAATACTATGGCATAACCCAAAGCCGCTCCGGTGCTACGTGTACCACCTACGCTTTGACCCACTACGGTGCTACGCAGCTACGTCGTAGCGTGATCTTCTACGACATTCAATGAAGCGTTTTTAATAACATAGAATTAGTAAGTACTAGCTGACCCGACCGACATTTTCCTGCACAAATTTTAATAAATTTGTTTATATGATTTTGAGTCGAGAATTTTCCAAATATCTTCAAAAGTTCTCAAGTAATGCGCTTACCAACGAACGGTATATTGATAATACTAACTGCTGCACGCGACTTCATCCACGGCGTATCTATGAAACGTTAAAGTCCACTTTGTACGAATAATAAAACAAGTCGATTGTAACAAAACTTACATAAAATGTAACACAGTGTCACTCGGGATGATGTAAGGATTCTAAGGACATCAGAATCTGTTCTGTTATTTAAAAGATGTGATGGAATAAATAATCTCACTTAATACTTATGTAATATTAAGTCAGATTCATACATGAGTAATAAGGCTTAATAAATAAGTATTAAGTGAGATTCTTTATTCTATACCAGGGTAACGAGAGCAATGCAGTGCCGCGCAGACCTTTGTGCTTCAATGTTCTGAGTAACTGTCTGTTCTGGGCTTGTGTTAGGTTTACTACCAGGCAAACGACCCGTTCGTCGTTTTATCCAACAGTATAAAAAACCTAGCAATTAATCTCTTCAAGTTTCTAATTTTACTTATCAATATCACGACGCATGGGGCATTATAAAATCCCTTCCATAAATTTGAAGCTAACAAATTGAATAATGTTCATTCTTGGCTATTACTCATGCCAATTTCTATATTGTGTATCTAGACAGTGGTGGAGTAGTATAATCTACTAATCCTATACACTAAATTAATTCTAGGTATACCTAACCCAATCGGCGCGAAAAATTTAAACGCCTTAAACTGTATTCGAAGCAGTAATCTGTCTATTTGCGACAACCATCAAGCATCAGCTCTCTAAAACACAAACGTGGTTTATCAAAACTAGATCGCAATCCATACATGACGGTGGTCGAGGAGAATCATCTCGGTACACGAGCGTCCCAGCGAGAAGAGCCGCACGGCGCCGGGCGGCTGCGCGCGGGTATCGATCCGCGCCGCGCGGCGGGACGGCGCGGCGGGCGCTCTGCTACGTGCCGACCAGATACGGGATAAATCATGCCCAAATTATTGTAAAGTAATGATTATTGTTAGTTTAGATTTGGGCTAGGGGCTAGCTCTTGCAGCAAGTTCGATGCGGGTTGTTTTGTATGGTGAACATTTTGGTATTTGGACTTTAAACGGTTGTCAAATGAAACAAAGAAAGAAAAAACATTTATTCGGCACTCTCACAACAAAGTATATTAAAAAGAACATAAGGAACACAAGTATCGCGTAATACTTTAAGTACCGGTAACGAAAAATTCATTTTCATAGACCCAGCATATATCTTTTGCCTGTCTACATACTAATAACGTTAAATGAATCAACCTCAAAGTTTCGACTGTATTACATTCAAGCTTAAAATTTCACGTCTCACTTCTAAGATTCGAATTTTTTATTTACCATGTTTTGTTACTATCGGCTTAACTATTATTATTCATTTAACTAAAAAGATAAATAAAACCTACGATTTTATAGAAATTATTTAGGTACCTACATTAAAAAAATATTGCTTTTTGGATGACACAGATATAATCCAAGAAACAATGTTTTTTAATGGTTGATATAGGTACCTACTAGTTTGATGATGATGAAAATGAAGATAGTATTCATAAGCAAATACCGTATAGTTTACATAATAAATAATTCAATTAACAAGCACGCTGTACATCACCTCGCAATATCGAAATCAGAAAAAGAGGAGCCCGCTGAATGCATTCTCTATGCTCGGTATTTTTTTTATTACCTATCCCAAATTCTTATTAGAATTAAATTTAAAAAGTTTCGTAAACTTGTAATTTCTCATGATTAATGTACTTTCCCAATGTATAATAATGCACGTGCTAGCCCAAGGGGAAGGGCATTGCGTACATAGCGCGCGACGGGCCCACTGCCCGCATGCATGATTAACAATTTCACGTCGTCACTTACTACTCACACAATGAATAGGTCCCATCACGTACAAAGAACGTTGGCTGTTTGTTTACCTGCAGACTAATCGGTTTATCGATTCCTGCCTATTCCAAAGAACTAAGTAGCTAGTAGGAAAGAAAGGTTCTCGAGTGGCGACCACGAATCGGAAGACGTAGTTCAGGCCGGCCCACCACTAGGTGGACCGATGATCTTATCAAAACCGCGGGGAACCGTTGGATGCAAAAGGCGAGTAGCCGATCCAAGTGGCGGTCTATGGGTGAGGCCTATGTTCAGCAGTGGACGTCGTCCGGCGGAGGATGATGAAGTAACTAGTAAAGTACCTATTATGATTCTACAACAAAACTATTACCATTAATAGCCTAGTACTTTAGGACGCGACTGTACACGTGCGCAGACACATCCCCTCCATTGTCGCTCGGCTTTATTTTTACGTGATGACAACTAAATAATGCATAAAAGCTGTAAAAAATCGTGTATGTTTTAGTAGTGAAATTATAATATATATATTACAAGCTTCTGCCCGCGGTTTTATCTGCATTCCGACAGGAAACGTCAATTTTTCCGGGATAAAAAGTATAGCCTATATTACTCTCCGATCTTGAACTATGTCTTTGCTAAAAATCACTTCGATCCATTGCTGCGTGAAAGAAGGACAAACCAACAAACAGACAAACACAGTTTCGCATTCAATCAGATAAGATACAAACTGATCTCTCATCAGGATAGACGACAAATTGTACTGCCACGCAGTACTTTCTGATCGAATTGCTCTACTGATTACTCTGCATGCGGAAAGAATATCATTATAGGCGAGCTACCAATTCATTTACTACTACGTGGCTCAAACAATAATGAATAAAAATCACCTACTTAAATAACACATTCTAGAACCGTAACAAAAATTTTCTAGGGGTAGTAGACAGCATAAATCAAATTCAAAATCTTTATTCAAATTCTTTATTCATATGGGCCCCAAGGAAACACTCATGAAAGTTAAATGACTTGAAGTGCCCATTTCAAATTGATAGATCAAGAAGAAGGGCAAGATACTCGTCGGCATGTCAATAGACTTTACTTCTGTAGCGCGTAAGAGATGCGTTTGCGCCTCTATCAATACTTGTTCACTTAGAAAAAGCGCCTGGCACCTGGCGGTACCATTTCCGGATATTGCGAAGTCATAATCCTCGTGGTTACTTACTTACAGGGAATCCTATTTGGTAGGGATCTGGTTCTATATATATGTGATCGTTGGCGCTATAATTCCTTTATCTAGTTTATACAAGGCTCGGACGTTTCCATGCCTTCAGAGGTAGAGCATCATATACCTAATTAGGTAGGTAGGTACCCATATGAAGAAAACTGCAATTCCGGAACGTATCTGGTCAGTGTTGCACTGCCGCACCTGCCGCTTACTCAGTAACAAAAGGTGAATAACATGTTTTGAGCGTTCCTAATTTCCGAGAATGTTCAGTGTAAGCTCATGTTTATTGGCAGATTATATTTCCACGGCGGAACTATTACATGCTTTACTCAATGATATAGGAATGACTCAACAGTTTAAGAATTTTCCTCAAAATTCTCACTCTTTCTTAGAAGTTTTATGGAGTAAACCAACATGTTTTGACTGAAGTTATGGCACAAAAAGTCAATGCAAAAAGTAATTTGAACAGGTCTGATCAATAGACTATCAATATATTTTGTTTTGTTTTAGATTGTGGTCCTTCCAAAATGACCAAATTTTAGATAATAGAATTGGTCAGTTTAATTTTAATAATAATAAAATTTTATTTCGGAGTTCTACATCCATATAATAATATGTTGTTAGTAAAACACTTTATACGAGTACCTATTGTTAGTGAAAAATAAAATAAAAATTGAACACATGACACAATAAAAATTTACTAAGTATACATAAGTGAACAACACACATAACAAGTCAAGTCAGATAGACTTGACTTGTTGTTGTTCTCTTATGTGAATTAATAATTTATCTATTATATTTATCTATTATTAATCTTAATTATCTATTATAGAGAAATAATATTTAGCCGCGAGAGAAAATCATAAATTACCTATCATTAATTTTTACGCTCTTTAAAACAGAGTAATCCTTGAATGAATTTTACTAAAGATTTCAAAAGAACCTTATTTGCTACTTTTTAACAGTGTTAACTTTTTATTTCAGTGTGCAACTTCATAGTACACGAGCGATGCGTGGGGCAGGTGGTGACGCCGTGCTGCGGGGTGGCGCCGAGCCTTATCAAGGTAAACACCACCCCCTCTAGCACAACATAAAGTACACTTTACTTAGGCTGCGGTTGAGGACTCGTTAAATTTTCAACTGCGGTCACGGTATTCACTCGGAAGTCAAGAACTTGCGTCTTAGTTTGAAACATCATCTAATATTAAAAGAAGTTTGTTTACTGGACTGATTACAAACAAAGCTTTGGTGAAAGCGGCCATATTGAACTAGCTTGGAAGTATATTATAAATAAATAATGTTGAGGTTACATTTTAGATGTTTCCGTTTACTAAGGTTAAGTAGCAAAATTCGAAATAAGTATGTGTTTTGGTGACGCAGAATCTTAAGAACATACATCAATAAACGACTGCTCCTATGATGTTGTATAGTTATCTCAAAGTAATCGAATATTTGTAAAAGTGAACCTTTTTACGTATTGCCTGCAGCGGAACTAATATTTCATTGTGGAAAAAAAGCACAAGTTTTAAGTGTTTTATGTGATATCTACATATATTATGGTCGTACGTATTTCCTAATTCTAAATGCAGAAAATCTTAGTTACGTTTGTGATCTATTAGTGTTCATCATCATCAGCCGGAAGACGTCCACAGCTGAACATAGGCCACCATAGAACGCCATTTGCATCGGCTACTCGCCTCTTGCATCCAACGGTTCCCTGCGGTTTTGACAATTGATAATTCGTGTTATTTGCTATTATTTATAACTACAAACGTTTGTGTTGTAGAATCCAGTGGCTCACTGCTGGTCAGAGCCGACACATCACAAGCGCAAGTTCTGCACGGTGTGTCGAAAGCGACTTGACGAACTGCCGGCTTTACATTGCATGAGTAAGTATTGGATGTAGCCGTCCACCTACGTATTTTTTATTTTATTTTTTATGTTATTTGGTAACGAGACGAGCTGGTCGTTTGCCTGATGGTAAGCATAACGCCGGCCCATAACAATGTCAGTGCCACCCAGAACTTTGAAACACAAAGGCCTGCGCGGCACTGCAGTGCGCTCGTTACCCTGAGACATTAGGTATTAAGTCTCATAAGCCCAGTAATTTCACTGGCTACTCTGCTCATCAAACCGGAACACAGTAATGCTTGCACACTACTGCTTGGCGGCAGACTTCACTCACAAAGCGGTGGTCACAACCCAGACGGACACTCGCAGAAGAGTTAGTCCTCCCACTTATAAACCTACGTACCTATTTACAGTAACTTTACTAAATTCGACTTTTTTATTGATATAGGTTCCAACTGCACCATGGGAAGAACAGTCGTTGCATTCATGTAAATGTTACTGCAATTACCTACATGTAATTGTGCTAATCTACTTATATAGTCTTGTTACAACAACTTAACTTTTGCTACTCATACCTACCATTCTGTATCTCACCACGACGAGATAAAACCTGCTAGTACCTATTAGAATGTAATCTCTCCATCCAGAATCGTTGGTCCATATAAACTTAATTGTGTGTGTGTGAGTGTGAGAATTCCAAGCCCTTTATAGAGCTACAGAGCTAGAGCTAGTTGAAAAGAAAAATTTCACTGGTTTTGGTCCAAATTGGCCGAGTAAGGCACATAAATTACAGAGAGACCATTTAGCTAAACCAGACCATTTATTTGAAGCTATTATTGTTCTGAGAGTTAAAAACTGTTAGTTTAGAAAAACAATAGAAAAGGAAAAAAATACCAATTATCTACATGAATTAATAAAAAAATCTATCAGCAGTGTTTACGGGTTTCAAACAATTCGTGTTGCCTCTACGCATCCTCACTCGGCCATCCTGAGCCAATACCCTCAAAAACAGTCGACCACAGCTCATTTTGTTATGACAGTATGCGAGTACTTCGTCCACGGAGAATGCGTGGACTTCGCGGCCGCGGACTGCCGGGAGAACGCCACGTACAGCGTGGGCAGCGAGCCGCGCCACGTGCACCACTGGCGCGAGGGCAACCTGCCCGCCAACTCCAAGTGCGCCGCCTGCCGCCGCGCCTGCTGGTCCACCGAGTGCCTCACCGGCTACCGCTGCGAGTGGTGCGGCAGCACGGTACGTTACTACACGTCTTCACTGATGGCTCCGTTAGAAGCTTTTATAGACAACGATCATAGGATCCAAACTAACACGTCACTTCCATAGACGCGTAAACTAAAAGTCGACTGATTCAATAATTTCAGTAGCACCTACAAGTTCTTCAACACCCGATTTTACTTTGTTTTTTATTTTATTTGAGAGCTTTCATTTCCAACACTATAGCTGTCTTTAAAAAGAAAAACGACGGCTAAGCTGCGCGATATTATATTCAGTGCCACGCGGGATGCCGCTCCTTGATACCGGAAGAGTGCAACTTCGGCATGCTGCAGCCGATCTTCCTGCCGCCGTCGGCCGTGTCCATCCCGCGCACGGAGGTGCCCATGGAGGCCATCATCGGCGTGCACGTGCGCCCGCCGCCGTCGCAGCGCGACTTCGGCTGCCGTAAGTCTCCTTTCCACAGCGTTTCGCGGAAGCGTCGCCCGCGCCGCACCGCTTTTGGCCCTAGCGTGTGCCTCGCCATTCGCGGCGCTTTGATAGTTTAGGCGCTGCTTGCACCGTAGCTCTCGATCTTTCAGCTGTATCACTGAGACTTACGCGATCGCGAAAACACAAAAATGCACCCTAATTAAGAAAGCTCACAAGACAACCCGCGGTGTTGCGGAGGCAGAGTGTTATCGATGGATCGCGTTTGTCTCCTCAGCTACGAGGACACCGTTCGAATCCATCGTTTCGGACGTGCGTGCCGTTCTTCATAGTCGAGTTATGTAGAAGCGAATCGCGGGGCACATGCGTCCTGTGCGGTAAAAGCGTGCGGGTGCGGTGCGTGAGCGTGTGTGTTGGGGCAGCGCGGGGGCCCGGGCGGCGCTGGGGCCCGCGCGGCGCGTGGAGCCCGGCGCGCCTGGCGACGCTGGCGCGACGCCTGTTGCCGGCCGCTTGCAGCCCGCACGGCGGCGCTTCGCCCCCCTACACTAGAGGTACCGCGACTCACCCCACGCACTCCCTCTGCATGTCTGTCTTTACTGCACTTGCACAAATATAAATATTTCAACATGGATTCTAAGAATTCAGCTGATGGGTCCTTCTGATCAGAAATTAAAACGTTTTTATACGAATGTATGCCTCGATAAAATTCAGACTTCTAATGTGTTCATAAGCAAATGTGTATGGAAAGGATTCGATGGGTACTGCCATAAGAAGACTTGGGTATTCATCATTTAGGTCTCTTATCTTAGAATTTAAACAAACTGTTTTATATTTGGTGCAATAGCAGTATCATCTATGTTAAACTTTGCTAAACCACTAAGATCTACCATTTGCTAGTATGGTCAAACAAACTAACTACAGCTATTGTCAAACAATATACTATGGACCGTCTCCATAGGTACTACAAAATGTATTGTTCACCTCAACTGTGGTGAAAATTTGTGTGATTCGCTCGGCAGCAAAGTCAAAACTTGCGCCTTGTACCATTGAAACCATTTAACGCTTACTTACTCGCGCCAAATAACAATTTTGCACCCTTGCATAACAAATAACTATTTACGTACATACTATCCGTGGTTCAGTAAAGTTTTCTGTCTTGCTTTCGCTGTATGCTTTATATTAACCTATCTTCTAAAAACATATTTATCTTGTTCATATTTTACACATATTTATGTATTTGTTTAAATATGTTTACTATTTATAATATGGTCTTCGGGAAATGGCGCATCGGAAGAGCTTGACCTACAGAGTCCCGTGGTATAAATAATTCCGAGGATGTGTTGTTCTTACTAATGGACATTCGTAATATCGGATCTATATCCTAATTTTTCTGTTCTAATCGCACTTTATGCACACTATTGAAGAATCTTCTTGCTGAGACACTCCTACCTACAATTTGACTCTATCTATACAATCATAAAACTACAGGAAAATATTACCTATCCCTTCCCAAAGAAAAGTTAATTTTGATATAATTCAAAAACGGTTTAATAATCTTTCTATAGTATATAAAAAACTCAAAAACTATAGAATTTCCATTTCATTATCTTTATTATAATTGGGGAACTGGATATCACAAAATATTATTGAATCCCCGCGAGGTGTCATACGGGATAGTTTTATTTAATTTAAAAGCTAATGTAGAACCATCTAGAAATAGTAATTTCAAAATACTTAGTGCCTACCTCCTTCTTATTCCAAAAATCTTGTAGTTTTATGAATAAGACTGTCGGAAACCCTTAATTTTCCCTTGTTACGTACTTCTTAACACTGAGCGCAATCCGGCCAGCTAAAGGATACTCGTGATGTGGTATCCCAACGGCCAAGGTAACATACGAACATATTTACAAATATTGTGTATATTATGTATAATTTAATATAATTTGATTATACTATGTGTGCTGCAAGTTTACGCCGCTATTTACAGTTTGCCCCAAGAAACAATATTTGACTCTTGTAATGTTTAAACCTAACGGATAACTACTGCAGATCACAGATTGAGTTATCCAAACAGCCAAATTATCTCATAAGAATAATGTTTGATTTTTGTGTTCGAGAAAGAAGAATCTATTTTGTTTCTTGTGACATTCTCCAGACTCAGTCTTATGATAGTGGTTATTGGGCTGAAAAAAAAAACTATTATAAGTAGTACGTAAGCTTATTAATATGTATGTAACGGGACTATAATTAGTTTGATAAATGTTGCAAATAAAAGCTATTTTAGACATTAAGAACATTTTAAAATAACACTAAAACAACCCTAATTTTCTTGATGTGTAGATAGCCGATAATAAAACAATGCTTATTAAACCAATACTAAATAAAAACTCTTCTAAATACTTCTTCTAAGGACTTACATAACTATCCATCTATTAAAATCCGTTTAAATAATAATAATTATTGTTTAAATATTATTGGTGTCTGAAAACTATACCTACGGCAGAATATTGGAAGTACCAAGGCTATTTTTCAAGAGATTAGCTGTTTTGCGCCTATTTTGGGATTTGTATATACATAAAAGTAAAGTACCATATTACTATAAATTATTGAATACCTATTCAACCTACTAACAAAACAAACTGTTAAGTACAACAACCACGTCACTGACGAAATACAATTGTACTTTTAACGGTACCTAAATGTACCTTTACATGTTAAAAAAAAAACAAATGGAGTTGAGCAACGCTTCCAGTATTCTGCCGCATGAGTGAAGTCGTAAGTTGTATAACTGAGGGAGTAGTATGTCCCGGGGGTGTTGGGGTTACGTGAGCGGTATGGGTGTTACAGCTCGCAGCGTGAGCGAGGAGTTCTCCTCGGGCTGCGAGGGCCGCTCGGGCTCCGGCGGCGGCTCCACGGGTGCTCCCGCGGACCAGGACCACCGGCCAGACCACGGCAAGCAGCACCGGGACCGGACCCCGGATGATAGAGATGAAGGTAACGCTTTCATTTACAACAAAAACCTACTCGATTTTAGACATCAATAAAATAAATTTCAAGATTTTGGCAATTATTAACCAAATTACAAATGGTACCTATAGAGATTCTCGATTTGAACCAATATCAACAGTTATATTGTATGTATTTTTAAAAAGACATCCGTCGCTAATGGTCCGATTTGGAAAGTAAAAGTTTTCTTCTACTGAAAAAGGTTATATAATATATCTAATCTCAGTTAATGAATTAAAAGTGATCGACTTCAAAGATAAGGCGATGGAGTTCAACTTTGAAACATATTCTTTTGTATAATTTTTAATCAAAACGTGGAGCACAAAACGTACAGCGTTTTGCGAAAATATTCAGACAAAAAATGTTTTGTCTAGAACCTAATTTTCACACATTTGAAGGTTTGTAGAAGCAATAACTGTCATGGGCCACACATAACTAAAGCAAAACCTTTTGAAACTTCAATTCCATCCTACTAATCCTACTTCCTATTCCTACTATCCTACTAATATTATAATTGTGAAAGTGTGTTTGTTGGTTTGTCCTTCTTTCACGCAGCAAGGGAACAACGGATCGACGTGATTTTTGGCATAGATATAGTTTAGGGACCGGAGAGTAACATAGGCTACTTTTTATTCCGGAAAAATGCACGGTTCCTGTGGGAACGTGGGTGAAAACCGCGGGCAGAAGCTAATAATAGTATAAGTGATCTATCACGCTGTATTCTCCCGCCGCCCACAGAAGTAGTAAAGGTGTACGATGGCGAGGCGGCGTGGTCGCGGCGGCTGTACCGGCCCGTCGTGGTGGGCCGCAACTGGAACGAGCGCGAGCTCATCTCCGCCGCTCTGCGGGCCTTCCACGTGGCGCGCGAGCCGGAGCAGTTCGAACTGACCGACGCGCTGGCGGGGGACGAGCCGCCGTTGAACGATCCCACGCCGCTTGCCAAAGTCACCAGATTACCTAACAAGCGGCCCGCCTTGTTCTTGCGTTTCAAGTGAGTTTACTTGCCTTTTCAAGTGATTTTGACAGGTTTAAAAAAGCTTCGTGACCGGTAAGCAATTAAGCTGTTTCCGAAAATACAGGCTATCCCAAGCCTAGTTTGGGAACAACAGTTCCATTATATTAAGTCAATCCTACAGCCCTTTGTATACATTAAGTATGTCAAATATTTACTATTTTGTTTGTTGTTTCATCGTGTATATGGCTCAAACAAAGATTTTTATAATTATTATTATTTATTCTAGTTCTTAGATATCCAATAGAAACTGTTTTGTGTGATGCAGGGAGCCGGAGACGGGCGGCGGGTACGTGCGCGTGTACCCGGGGCGCGTGGCGGGCGCGGGCGAGACGTTCGTGACGGTGGCGTGCGGCGGCGAGCACACCGTGGCCGACCTCATGGCCGCCGCGCTCGAGCGCTTCGGGCTCGACCCCGCCACCGCCGTCACCGACTACCGCTGCTCGGAGATCTTGCTTGACCGTGGAGGTGACTACTTCACATCTCCCACCTCACTTCCCCAATAAAGAGATTTTTAAGCAACTTTCAGAGGATGCCAGACAGTGCGCCTGATATGTCGTCAGTGGTAGGACTAAATCTTCTGCGAGTATCCGTCTGGGTTTTTACCACCGCTTTGCACGTGAAGTCTGCCACCAAGCAGTGCAAGCATTGCTGTGTTCCGGTTTGATGAGCAGAGTAGACAGTGAAATTACTGGGCTTATAAGATTTAATATCTAATGTTTCAGGGTAACGAGCGCACTACAGTGCCGCGCAGGTCTTTGTATTTCTAAATTCTGAGTGACACTGCAATTGTTACGGGCCGGCGTTATGCTTACCATCAGGCAAACGACCAGCTCGTCTCGTTACCAAATAGCAAAAAGAAATCTACGGTCGTGTGGTACCGATCTTATTCATCCAGCGGTACGGGACGCTCGTCCGTACATTGCGCACTTTGTTACGCCTTCAACGCAAATCCATAGTAAGCGGGCCTTGTCGTGCAGTGTCGGAGCGCGTGCTGGAGGACGAGGAGCGGCCGTGGCGCATCGTGGTGCGGCTGGCGCGCGAGTCGGTGCGGCGCATGGAGCTGGCGCGCTTCTACCTGCAGGCGCGCCGCGACCCGCACGGGCCCACGCTGGCGCTGTTCGTGGCGTCGCTGCCGCCCGGGCTGTCCGAGCGCAACTACGAGAACATCCTCGTCGAGTTCCTGGGCGCCGGTCAGTACCCTGGCGTCTCTACTATTACACTAATTAACTCGTGAATGTGGAGTGGAGCTTTACCCAAGTGTAATGGGATGAATAAGAACATTTGACGGTAGTTATTTTTTCGTTTGAAATTAGACGTTAATAGTAATAAACTTGTCCCCGAAATTTTTGCAGGCAGATCTATCAGAAAATCCCCAAAGTGAACTCCACTTGGCTTAGGCCCGTGGTTTTCACGTTACCACAAAAATTCACCGAAAATAGCACAGATATTAATGCTACTCTCAATAATCTCATCGATTTGATTCTGGTGAAGCTTTGACGCTTACAATTTCTGAACTACCTTCTTTTCATGTTTTCATGTTCATCCAGCTCGAACGTGACAAAGAACAAAAATCAACACTCAAATTTAACATATCCAACTGTCAATCATCAAATTGTTCTCTCAAACAATACGTGAAAATGCTCTCCTCTTCCCACAGAGAACAAGTTCACGTCCATCGGGCCGATCTACTACGAGTACGGGTCCATGGTCATCACGTACGAGGACGCCAGCAAGGCGGTGCGCGCGCTCTACGCACTCAGAGAGGCCAAATATGAAGATAAGCATTTATTAGGTAAGATCGTACACCTGCGCCCCACGCACATTGTGCGAGACTCCGCACATGGAAATGAAATGAAATGAAATGAATTTATTGTAGAAACTGTGTGTCTGTGAGAACACAATACATTGTAGGGCCTAATGTGACCTTTTCATATTAAAATTAAAAACTTTAACCAATCAGCAGTAAAACTAAACAAATGCAAGAAATTGTGTTTTTTTCCAACAGTAAATAGACAACATTTTGTTTTTTGACAAAAAGTAAATGTAAACTTGTCTCCGACGTCCATGCAACATACCTGACTCTAAACATGAGGCTATCAAAGAATAAAATCTGGCTGAGAATAGATTTAGATACCCGTTCAAGATTTACAATAGGTACCACTTAGCGAACATCGCAACTTATGACACTTTTCTTTTTGAGTCAGTGATTAAAACACTACCTCAGAAAAGAACAGCTTCACAGATATAACAATTTTCTTCCCCAGTTATGCTCCTACCCAGTATTGAGCCCTCGATGGTTCCGGACAACGTGAAGCCACTCCTGGTATTCGTGAACGTCAAGTCCGGTGGCTGTCAGGGGCTCGAGCTCATCTCCTCCTTCAGAAAACTCCTCAACCCCTACCAGGTGTTCGACCTTGAAAATGGAGGTCCTTTACCTGGGTAAGTACACCGTTTCGATTCTACAAAACACTTTATTTTAACCATGTAAATTATCCTCACACCGATATACGTCTTCTAATTGTTTTACTGCAAAAGTTATGCCAAAGCTCATAAAGCTAATAATTCGTTATTCAGCCTTTACAAGCCCTTGACTTTTGTTTCATATCACCGTCTATTTGATCATTATCAGCCTCTTACGCTCCCACTGCTGGGATACCGGCCTTCTCTCAGAGAGAGAGGTATGGGCCATAATCCACCATGCGGGCCTAGTGTGGCTTGGTGGATGTCACATATCCTCGAATTTTGTGGTTCTTGAACATGCTGGTTTCCTTACGATGTTTTCCTTCACCATTTTAGAGCGAGCGTGAATAATCCGCACATAACTTGATATAAGTCATTGGTGCGGGCCGAGTCGAGATTCGAACTATGATGCTTCGGATTGAAAGTCTCACAAGTTCCCGCTCGGCCACACTCGCTCTATTAGATCGCTGCCTTGTAACTTTATACATGATTGAACGGTTCGTTACTTGACACAGGCTGTACGTATTTCGTCACATTCCGAACTACAAGATCCTGGTGTGCGGCGGCGACGGCACCATCGGCTGGGTGCTGCAGTGCCTCGACAACGTCGGCCAGGACTCGCAGTGCTCCAACCCACCCTGTGCCATTGTGCCTCTTGGAACCGGTCTGTACAACTATTTCCTATTCGAAATGATTTAAAGTTCGATTTTGAAAATAATCTAAAGTCAAATAAAATCGTTCTTAGGACTGGGTAATAAGCCAGATGAATTTGTATTAAGGTTACCTACTATGACCTACTTAAGAAGAGCTTTATTAATAAGAGCCTAAATCTCGTAGTGGTCGTGGGGACTCGTAGTGGTTGTAAGTTTGATAGACATCAAGACTTTCAAGACGCGGGGTAGTACGAATACTGACCGGCGCGGCGTCAGGGCGCGTCGGCGGCATTGGCAGGGCGGCGGGGCTTTCTTATTCTTATTCAAGTGGGGACGACAAGGCCTGCACTGACGTCCCGCTTGGGGTGTATTGTGCATTTCCCCCTGCCAGTATCAACCTAAGCCATCCCAACTCCTTTACATAACGGAGCACGGCTTTGGGTTGCTGGCACAGCTGTTCCAGTGAAGTTGTAAGTGGTGAAGATTTTGAAAGTCCGATCCTGGTCGAGTCTCTTTCCCTGATACACCGCGTTGCAAGCCTGTCTACTCTGATATCTTCAGTGGCCGTACAGTGTAGCAGCGCATGGTCAACAGTTTCTGGTTCAGCCTCGGCAAACAGAACTATCCGTTGCTCCAATTTTATGCAGGTGGTAGTTAAGGTTAAGGCGGGGCCTGCAGGCCCCGGGCTCTAATCCTAAGACACGTGCCCGGCCTCAGGTAACGACCTGGCGCGCGTGCTGCGCTGGGGCTCCGGGTACGCCGGCTGCGAGGACCCGCTGTCGCTGCTGCGGGACGTCATCGACGCGGAGGAGATCCGCCTCGACCGCTGGACCGTGGTGTTCCACCCCGAGGACAAGCAGGACGAGCCCAAGGAACAGCTCTCCAAGCAGCTGCCGGGTTAGTCAAGGGGACGGCCTTCTGACGTGTTGTTTGCCATCTGAAACGCTGAGCTTGCAGGTCTCTTTGTATTTACCGAAATTTTCTTTGGCCGTTTTAGAAAAACTTATAGATTCTTACTGCGACAGCAGCGTAAGTACGGATCTTTGCAATCGATAAAATTTACAGTTCAAATCGATAAAGTGGGTTTTATCGAGTTTTAAATAATTTATCGAGCCTTGATACAATCGACAAAAGTTACCGAATAAGTCGAATCCAAAGAGAATATAAAGCTACTACAATACGATCAGACTTCGGTACTCACAACATATTCGATAAATTTATCAGTTTTTTCGATTCGACAAATTTATCGTTTGGACTTCCGTACTTGCGCCGCAGCACCTATAGCGTCTGTCGATTTTATCCAGATGCAAGGCTCCCAATGCAGATCTAGCATAAATATGTTTATTAGTCGAAACCGTTGCTACAAAATCTTTGTTTTTATGAACTTGTATTACGTATGTTGCACCCCCATATTCACGTGTCCACATCCATGATCACCCGCCCTCGTGCAACTGTAGCCCTCACATTGCAGCGTCTGTGACGACAGGGTCGCAGAGCGAGGACAACTCGCAGATCCTCGTCATGAACAACTACTTCGGCATCGGCATCGACGCGGACCTCTGCCTCGACTTCCACAATGCCAGGGAGGAGAACCCCAACAAGTTCAATAGCAGGTCGGTGCCCTGCGTACTGACGGAACATTTGTCTCATTTAAATATTGTCAAATATCATCATATCGTCTTGTGGTAGGTGGTAGGACTAACTCTTCTGCGAGTGTCCGTCTGGGTTTTTACCACCGCTTTGCTCGTGAAGTCTGCCACCAAGCAGTGCAAGCATTGCTGTGTTCCGGTTTGATGAGCAGAGTAGCCAGTGAAATTACTGGGCTTATGAGACTTAATACCTTATATCTCAGGGTAACGAGCGCACTGCAGTGCCAAGCAGGCCTTTGTGTTTCTAAGTTCTGAGTGGCACTGCAATTGTTATGGGCCGGCTTTATGCTTACCATCAGGCAAACGACTAACTCGTCTCGTTACCAAAAAACACCAAAAAAAATACAGTACCATACTGCAGAACTACCTGCCTAAAAGCAATCGCTACGATAGAAGATCGAATCGTTTTTCAAATTGATCTCTTAAACATCTAAGCTCTTGTTTCTTTTGTAAAATAATTGATCTACTTTCACAATGATGAACCCCTGAACTCTTCCAGACTGCGCAACAAGGGCGTGTACGTAAAGATGGGGCTGCGCAAGATGGTGGGGCGCAAGATGTGCAAGGACCTGCACAAGGCGGTGCGGCTCGAGGTGGACGGCAAGCACGTGGAGCTGCCGGCCGTCGAGGGCATCATCATACTTAATATACTCAGGTGAGGCGGACGGACGCTGTTGCACGATCGGAGCCGTTGGTTTTCACTAGAGAACGACAGAGGTGATATTGAGCCATGCGAACTTGTTATATAAATAATAAATAGCCGAAATGCACCACTTTCTTAGCCATTCATATACTGTCTTACCACAACTTTAAGTTGTTTTTTGACGAGACGGATAGAGTTCCTATTGACGTCTTATACCGGAAATTTGTCACCTAGCTCCAATTCTTTCTGAAATCGATCTGGATTAATAATTTTCTCAGCAGTTGACTAAAGACGTCTCATTTAAGATAATATTTTTGTTACCCGTGTTGGTACTCATAATGCTCATTTACGATAGCATTAATACTCTTCTAAATAACAAATTAGCGGAGAGAAAACTAGCGTAGGAGGCAAATAATAACAGCTTCGTCATTGGTTGATCTGTTTATCAAAGTACCTACTCTGTGATCTCCACAGCATATATTTCCAAACCATTCATGTTTTAAAGGTTACGTTAGATTTGTAAAATAAGTTGCCAGAACAAAAGCTTTTCTTTTTAGTGCAATTTAAGTCCCCAATAAATATCTTGGAATGACTTACCCACAAAATGTTCACAGCTGGGGCTCGGGTGCCAATCCGTGGGGTCCGGAGAAGGACGACCAGTTCAGCAAGCCCAACCACTGGGATGGGATGCTGGAAGTGGTGGGCGTCACCGGCGTCGTGCATCTGGGACAGATCCAGTCAGGGTTGCGGGGCGCTATGCGGATAGCGCAGGTAAATACCAGACCTTGAGACATCGGATAACCCCATCAAGACTAAACTGTCTTGGAAGAACAACAAGAATATACTGTATTGAAAGCAGGTCCTGGAAATATGTGTTAGCTTAGTTTTTTTAATTTTTAGGGATTGCTCAAACTTGGATCAAACCTGCAAGAGTGATGTCGACGACATAAGTCCTTTGATATTTTAAAGGTGTCATCAAGAATAAACTCTTATCAGCAGATTCTGGAAATATGTGCTTAACTTCTTTAGGAATCGCTCTAGAAACTATCAAATCTGGTAGAGTCAAAGCACCTATCTCAATGGCAAGAATCCTTTATCCGCGCATTTCTTTAAGTATATTTTCTTTTATAAAAGAATCTTAATAGATGCGCAATTATTTATTCATAGACAGAGCCCATTCTGTTAAATAAGAACATACGACACATCCGTCTCTCATCTGGGGTCCAATACTGCTAATATGGTTAGGTTATGGTATCATGTATTTATTCTAATTTGTTGTTGAATTCAATACTTGGAACGTCATTACAGATTGGTTATCATAAATGTCGTCTAAAGTATGAAATAGGGATTCTCATCCCCCAAGTCACAAACTCGCGTTTCAGGGAGGGCACATCAAGATCAACCTCCGCAGCGAGATTCCAGTGCAAGTGGACGGCGAGCCGTGGGTCGCCGCGCCCAGCGAGGTCGTCGTGCTGAAGTCTGCCCTGAAGGTACACACTCCCTTATTTCCACTCTTTAGTGCACGGGAGTTGATCTTAAAACATGATGTTACCTAACCTGTCCACCTAAGTCACCTTTGCAGTTAAGAGGGAACGCCACTTCGCCCTTTTCTAGCACACTTCGTTTCGTTTAACTTTTGATCTTTCTCATTTCATGTTTAGCGACTACCCCCCTTATTCATAAATGCTCAATAAGATAATCTATGATTTTGCTCTGTCAACTTCTCGTTGACAGAAAGTGTTACGCGTGAAAACGAGACAACAACACTTTCTAGTAATTAACTAAGTGACGGAACGTTTATGAATAAGGGGGGTAGTTAAAACTGAGCAAGGTTAGCCTCTGGTACTACTCCTCGGGTGTAGCAGCCTACGATGACCTAGAATACGATGATAGATGCATCGTGGCTGGTTTTTTAGCCAGGTAAGGCTACGTGAACTTCTTCCTAAGCACATCACTGAATCGGTGAATTCTGTCAAGTCATATAGCAGTTGCGGCTTAGTAAATGTTAATAAAATAGTGAAATATGTTCTTTAGATCATCTTTAACCTTTTGACAAAATTATGGCTCAGCTAGAGTACAATGCACTGATGCATTTAAAGTTTTTTGATGATGCTGCTCTTTTATGGAGAGACGTAGCGATTGTTTATCTTAGTGCGAGCTTATCTTGCACTGATCATTTTTTGTATAGTACCGGTCAATGCTTCGACAATTGTTTTATTATACACTGTGGAAGAAATATTTAGATTGTATATTTAGCCTATTAAAGCTTAGACAAATAACCTCCTCCTCCTTTTCGTAGTCGGTCAAAAGTCTAGGCTATATTTAGAAGAGATTATCGCAGTATTCAAATTTAAAGATCAACTCCCGTTCCAAGGTTTTGTACTAATGTTTGCATGATGTGCTCGCTTGCCCAACTCACACAAAGGGCCAAACTAAACCGCTTCCTAATTAATTAGTGACATTATAAAATTATATGTACATAACACTAAAGTTACGCTTGATCACAGCAAATCAAAGTAAAAAATCAAAAATACAAAAAAAAAAACAAAAATCAATCAAAAATCAAAAGTAGCGTATTCTATTGAATTTTCATAGAGTATCAGTTAAAATATCGATAAATATACATTCTGCTTACCATCGTATAAGGTAGGATTGAACGTCCTTTATTTACCTATGGTATGTAATCAAGCGAATCTGATGATGTGTTGTACTGTATAACTCGATTCCCGAGTCACGTTACGCCCGAGCACTCAGACTCCACTCAGCACCACCGAACCACAATACTCCTAGAGTGCGGGGCGCCACCGCCCCCCGCGGGGCGCCCCGCACCGCCGCGCCACTCCGCGCCCGCACCGGACCGACCTACTCTCGAGGGTTATCACCAGACTCGCTTACGAAATATTTCTACCGCTTTGTAATTAGTTTTTATCTAGTTCACGATCAAAATTCACATCCTAGAGCACATTATTTTTAAAAGAGTGCGAGTCGCGCTAGATGAAGCGATATAGTCGCGTTCGGTACGGACGCCCCGCGGCGATAACCCTAGAGAGGTCGGCGGGCCGGGGCGGGGCGGCGGCGCGGAGCAGGGCGGGCGCGGCTCACGGTGTGTGTGTGCAGGCGACGATGCTGAAGAAAATCAAGCGCGGCTCCGGGGGCGCCACGGGGCCGGGCGCCGGCGCCGCGGCGCCGTGACCTCCCGCCCCGCGCCGCGCCGCCCCCGCCCCCGCCCCGCCGCCCTCACCCGCGCCGCGCCTGCAGGCCACCATGCTGAAGAAGCGCGGCAAGGTGCGCCGGCGCAACACCGAGCCGAGCATGCCTCGCTCGCCGCCGCCGCCACCGCCGCCGCCGCCGCCCGACACTTGAATCTGGCTGAGCGAGCGTCTGATCTGAGCACGCGCCGCCCTTGGGCTCACGGCACGCGTGACGCGACCGACGCTCGCTGCGCGCCCGGCCGGGCCGCGCCCCCGCCGGGCCGCGCCCCCGCCCTACACTAGACAACTTTAATGTAAATAAATTAAAACAAATTTCAAAATAAAAAACTATATAAACTTATAATAAAAAATAAATTTATAGTCATTAGTTGTTGTTTTATTTTTAGTAATATGATTTCAGTGTAAAATAAATAATGAATATTTAAGTATGTTTTTCCTTTCGATTGCCTTTAGTACGGACTCAAAATTTACCAAAAATACATAAGCGCAGAACACTTACATATTTTCGTGTTAACTTATTTTTCTATTTATGGGCGAAGAGAGTACAATTTTACATTGAAATTATTGTTGTTGGGTTTTATTTGCTGCAAATCATATTTAATTGAAGAAAACAGTGGTTTAATAGCGAAAATTACATGTATATTATTAATATGGACTAAAATTTCAATGTTATCAACTAAATATGATTTGCAGCAAATAAAGACCAATATAAAAGCCAACAACAATCACTTCAGTGTAAAATTGTGTGACATACAAAGTAAAATGTCTTGAGACAGTAGGACACTCTCTCCTCTTCTTCTTGCCCTTGTTCCATTTTATATGGGGTCGGCGCTATACCTTTTTTACAAACACTGCTTTTAGGTTTTAGGAAGTTTTTACAGCCGGCCGCCTGCCTGATACCATCCTTGTGAATTCTGAAAGTATAGACAAACGACCCGCTTGTCTAGTTATACAATAGAATACAAAAAACTGACGTGTCAGATTGTAAGTCGCAAAAGTCCGCTCGGCCACAGTGGCTTCGCTAGTCTATAGGCGACTATAATCCTAAGAAAAAGAAATACTAATAACCTCACAATTTCGCTTCCAACAGGATCAGGAACAGGACATTATTGTGTGAACATCCGCTATTGTCGGTTAACACTATAAAATATATTTCATACTAATAACCTTATAGGGAAATAGCCTTGTAAGGCATCACATCGCTAATTAGGTACATTTTTAAACAAATCTATACAAATAAATAATTAAATAAATAAAATTGAAGTGCCTGTTTGTAATATCAAAATCAAACAGCTTTTTACTAAATGGATATGAAAGTATATATGGCACTTATAAAAAACAACCATTTTAAAAATGTCCGCCTGTATGTTTGTTCTCCGAAACGGCTGGACCGATTTTGACGGGACTTTCACAGGCAGATAGAAGGAGTAACTTAGGCTACGTGGGCGAAGCCGCCCGGCCACAGCTAGCCAAAGATAAAATTCTGTGTGCTATAAAGCTAATTCACTCTAAGGAATTTAGAAATAAAACAATTTTAACTGATTTAATCATGATTATATTAACATTAACTTCAACATTTAATCCTTAGGACTAGTTTCAAAAGCAGTGCTTATACATTTAATTACTACACCAAATCGATCACTGGTCATAAAACCATTGAAAACACAGAGTATCAAGAAAACGCTCGATATCTTATGAGCTCAGTAAATTAAAAAAGAATACCCACTTAATGATAAATATTTTTGTTATTTGTTTGTTAAACTACATCCATATGTTAGAATTAAAAAAGTATCAAGTTATTTCGAACAATATTAGCGAATATATTTTATATAGTATATTATATAATTATATGAATTTAGAGTACATACAGGTTTTATAAAATCACAGGTAGACCAGCAGCATTATAAGCCAGGATGTACAGAAATTACAGTTACATATTTTATAGTGCGAGCAACTCTACCATGTACTACCTTCAAATAATTGATAAAATAATTTTCAGTCTTTGAGGCTGAAAATAATTAAATCAATACAAGTCAACAACTTCTAACATATTATTATTATAAATATATAACAAAAACAAATACTGGGTGTTAAAACCACGTGTTTTTAAACACTGTACAATCCTCTACTTCACAAACCAATTTTATCAAAATTTAAGTACCCATGCTAGAAAAAAAAAGTATACAGTTTTTTTCAAACATGTTTTTGTTTAAATACTGCACACGTACAGTTGTTGTAACTTTGAAATTTTGTACTTATTATGTACTTGTAAAAGTTGAGTAGTCAAGAAATAGTTAAACTAAAAAGATAATTACAACTACAACTAGATTCTTCTTACAAGTGTATAACTTTAGCTTAAAGCCTAAAACGTTACACGCAATGTTCCTGGACGACTTAACCAGCAGGGTTATTTTAATTCACTCGGAATGATATCCGTGTCGGAAGCGACTGTCTTGATCGTTTATATTTCGGAAACGCATCCCGTCAGAGAAATTTCCCGTTTAGATTCGACAACTCCGCTGCATAAACACGGATACAATCCCAACAATATTTCTCTGTCGGGATGCGTTTTCGAGATATAAACGATCAGCAGGGTGATTTGAATTCACTCGGAATGATATCCGTGTCGGAAGTGACTTTTTTGATCGTTTTTATCTCGGAAACACATCCCGACACAGAAAAATTGTCGGGATTATATCGCTGTTTATCTATCTGAGTTGTCGAATCGAAACGGGAAATTTCTCTGACGGGATGCGATTCCGAAATATAAACGATCAAGACAGTCACTCCCGACACGGATATCATTTCGAATGAATTAAAATAACCCTGCTAAAACAGTCGCTTCCTACACGGAATCATTCCGAGTGAATTAAAATCACCCTGCAGATCGACCTAGATCCGTTACGCATGCGACATATATAGTAGCTACTGTATACTGTATAGAAACAGCCAGTCAACAAGCCAGTCTTTTTACATAAGCTTTTTCTCCAAATTTTCATCGCGCGTACGCACCACGATTTGTCGCTGACGAATGTCGGTCACGAACAACGTGAATATAGCAAATTTTAATTTAGACTTGACTGCTAAAACTTTTTATTATGATAGACTGCGAATATTATAACTTATAA
This sequence comes from Crocallis elinguaria, assembly GCA_907269065.1. Lineage (NCBI taxonomy): Eukaryota > Metazoa > Arthropoda > Insecta > Lepidoptera > Geometridae > Crocallis > Crocallis elinguaria. Next base: position 19,967,316 of record OU026068.1, read on the forward strand.
TTAAGGTGAACATCCACTAGTTGAACAAATTTTATAGCAACGTGATGATGATGATGATGTAGTAGATGTATTAGTGGTAGGACTAACTCTTCTGCGAGTATCCGTCTGGGTTGGTATCACCGCTTGCTCCTAAAGTCTGCCGCCAAGCAGTAATGTGCAAGCATTACTGTGTTCCAGTTTGATGAGCAGAGTATCCAGTGAAATTACTGGGCTTATGAGACTTACTATCTAATGTCAGGGTAACGAGCGCACTGCAGTGCCACGCAGGCCTTTGTGTTTCAAAGTTCTGAGTGGCACTGCAGTTGTTATGGGCCAGCGTTATGCTTACCATCAGGCAAACGACTAGCTCGTCTCGTTACCAAATAGCATAAAAAAAACCTACAAAGGTAATCACCGGCAAGAAACACTGGTTGTGGCCTTTCGTCATCAAACTCTAAGGAACTTTGCACCCAAAAACTAATAAAAACACCGAATCATGCGGCGCACCGGACTAGAGCGCGGACACCTTTCAATGTTACACGTACCTTACATGGCACAAGTTTTGGGTTGGAAATATTTGACATAAAATCCTATCAGCTAAACATCAAAGGAACGCAGCGAGGTGGCGATATCAACATCGATTAGAGTCGGCGAAGCGTCAGTGCGGGGCACAGCTAAGTAACGTGGAGTCTTCGAGTGGCATCGATGTTGGTGGTATCTGGTTAAGAAATATCGTTGTTAGCATTCCTGGTGTAGGATTACCCCAATAGGACACGGCCTTTAGTTTCAAGATAATTTTTAGAGTTATTTAGAGTATTTTATAGATCGAGTCATAAATAGCGATAATAACTTACGTTTTGTTTTTTCTTTAGACCAATATAATATAATATTACATTTATAGACCAATGAAATAAGAATTCAGATCCATTACTGAATAAAACGCCTGTTTGTATACCTAGCATATAACGGCTCACAGCGACTCCCAGTCTTGGGAGACTCACCTCGGCTCAGAGCGGCGCGGACGCGTCGAGCGCGTACGAGCGCACGCGGCTGAAGGCGAAGGGCGGGTAGCTGCGCGGCGACAGCTCGAAGGCGCTCCACACGTCGCGCCGGCACACGGCGACTCACCTCGGCTCAGAGCGGCGCGGACGCGTCGAGCGCGTACGAGCGCACGCGGCTGAAGGCGAAGGGCGGGTAGCTGCGCGGCGACAGCTCGAAGGCGCTCCACACGTCGCGCCGGCACACGCGGTACACGCTCCACGACAGAGCCACGTTGCGGCGCCCGCGCACGCTGCGCAACTCCAGCTCCTGGACCACCACAACATCAGCCGGGGACGACCACTACACAACACTACACAACCTCGCCCGTGAACGGGGACAGTTTTGGGGGATTGCCACTTTTTTGTTGCTTTTCTCTAAATATATCCATGAGTATAGTAACAGAGTGGTAGGTATTTTTTGTCTTTTATGTAGAGTTGTCTTGGACCGCTATCTCACCTGATGGTAAGTGACGATGTAGATGGAGCACGCTTACCTAGAAGATAACTATTCACTCGTGACTTGAAGATACCCAGGTTATAGTGATCAGGTACCACAAACTCGGGCAAGGCATTCCACTCTTTAGCGATACGCCAAATGAATGTAGAAACAAAGCGGTTCGTGCGCAAATGAAGAATATCAAAAACGTATCGATTTCTTCTGCCGTTTGTCCGGTCGACTGATGATGGAAAGCGGTAGGAGGCACACTAACCGAATTTCAAGCCACCAAAAAAACCGATAAGCAAATTACTCTAGGCAGATGCTCAAGGCTCTGCAGCCTAGCTTCTACCAGCGAGTCTCTTGGCTCGCCTCTCAATCGACTCCAACGCTTCAAGCTGATACTTGGCCGAACCATCCCAGAGATGAGAACAGTACTCCATACACGAGCGAACCTATGTGCTTGTGATAGGTTCAGCAACTGTTCCGGCATTATATGTATAATAGTGGACTTACGATGTGGAAGGTCTGTGTGAGGTCCTGCTCGGGCTCCCTGCGGCGCGCGCGGAAGCGTATGTTTGATGGCACGACCGGCTTCTTCTCAGAGTTCGTTTTCTTAATCACTATCACAACCTGGAACATGGATTATAGAGATTGAGGTTAAGATTACGAGACGAGTCTAACGGTAAGGGACAACACCGTGAAACGATCTAAGAACAGTCTTAGCAAAGCGACTAAACCGCTCAATCAAAGTTCGTGTAAGGTGTAATCTAAGATCACACTCCGTGTCAAGTTTTTCATGTTTTCACTGGTACGTGTACCATTATTTACGAATAGCAATACAACAAAGCCATCAATACACAAAATGTCACAAGAGTTGAGTCGAGTTGTTGGGGTCGAAGATATAGGGGTCGACTTATCAGGGTTGAGTTGTCAAAAACGAGTTGTCTCGGGGTCGTCGTGATAGGTACTGCTCAATACAAATTGAAATGATCCACACAAAGTTTATTGCAAACCTCTTACAACTATAATCTGGAACCACTGGTCTGATTCTAAAAATTCTTTCGCTAAGAGGAAGCTACATTATCCCTGAGTGGTATAGGCTGCGTTTTTATCGTGATCCCACCGTGTATGAGCGGTACCTTGTCTCCGATGAGGCGGTAGTGTCCCGCCTGTATGCCGAGCCCCGGCTTGGGCAGGCGGTGCCGCAGTTGTTGCACGCACGACACCGGCTCGTCCGCGGTGGTCCACATCAACACCTGGCCCTCGGGGAAGAACCTGCCACAAGGTGGGCACAACAAATACACTCAAATACTGACTCACAGAAGTAAAAAAGAAATAAAAAGAGGAATTGTTGCCAGTATGTGTGTATAGGACTTAGGAGGGAACTGGTACCTTCCAGGAAAGCATGCTACAATGTCGATCGTATCAAAGTATAGACCGCGACCGCGATCTCAGCTGACCGCGAGAGCGATCTGAAGCTGTGGTCTCTTGATCGGAACCGCACAACGCTGCAGTGTCGGACACGTAATCGTATGAAAACCGTCTAGAATGGTCTTGGGTTCCATTCCATCGCAATATGCGTCAGCGATGAGGAGTAAATGTGTCCCGACACCGCATACTGCAGCCATCAAGAGAATGTGGCTTCACCTGACCGCGATGATGCGAGCAACGATTTAGCGCACTTGCCTAGATGGTACTAATTCACTTCTAGTTATCGCGGAACACAGATGCTGGTAAAACATCCCACTCCTCTCGGACGTGCTGTATCCGCACGGGCGCCCACCTGAGGTACCGGTAGTACTCGATGAGGAACCACGGCTGGTAGAACTGGTCCTGGAAGCTGTTCTCGCCGTGGCGCAGGTACGTGGTGCGGCTGATGTAGCAGCCGTGCAGCTGCAGCCGCGGCCGCGCCACGAACATGGCGCGCCACGACGCGGCGCCGTGCTGCCGGGGGGAGCCGCACTCCAGGCCCCAAGTGCTGCGGGGAGAGGCAACTTTACTAAGTACTCACTAAAGGGTGTCCCATCAGGCACGCTGTCGACGCACATATTAAAACTGGCCTCATTTTATTCCTTACTGGCGTGAATAAAACTTTGACATATTTTGTTATCTGTTGTTATTGCGATTGTTTTTTTTTTTTTTTTTTTTTTTTTTTCTTCTTTCGTGGCCAGACACGGTTTGTGTATTTTGCCAATTTCAAGTTTAATTGCGATTGTTATCTACGAGTAAAACATATAAAAGCGAAAGGAACTCACTGACATTTTTTTTTCTGACTAATACACTCTCGAAAACTACTATACCTTTGAAACTGAAATTTGGCAGGTAAGTAGTTTATAGGTACTAACTCCGCGCTCACACCCGGCGCGGCACCGCTGGTACTCACCGCACACAGAGGGCGCGCCACAGGTCGGGGTCCCTCGCCACCACGTGCAGCGCGCGGCACGTGGCGCCGGCGCGCTCCAGCGACAGCGCGTCTAACTCCGCGCTCACACCCGGCGCGGCACCGCTGGTACTCACCGCACACAGAGGGCGCGCCACAGGTCGGGGTCCCTCGCCGCCACGTGCAGCGCGCGGCACGTGGCGCCGGCGCGCTCCAGCGACAGCGCGTCTAACTCCGCGCTTACCACCCACCGCAGGATTGTCAATATTACCTCATACGGGAGGCACGAGATATGGGTAATCTGTAACCGCAATTAACAGTGTTTACACCTTATAGAATATCGAAGACACTTTTACTCAAAAAAGCTTGTAATGTGATTGATCATTATTTTATTGCATATATCATTATTGCTGCCAGCAACGCAGTCGTTTCAGACCATGACAGTAATGTACTATTTATTGTCTATGACATGTCTACCCCTTTCTTCCTGTCTCCAGCTGTTCTCGACTTATCATCGGTCGGAACATGAGGTCCTTTTTACACAATATGATAAAAAAGAATTTGGGCCAAATGAAGAACCATGTTTTTGAAGGAATTGTTTGACTTTTAAACAGTTCCATACCCTGGTAAGGACCTCCGGCATGATGACCAGACCGCGACGCGCCTGGATTCGCAGCAGCCGCGCCACCACCTCCTCGCCTTCCACGGTTTCCTCATCATCATCCTCATCAGTGTTGGTGTTAACTGGTGTCTCTTCTACTGCTTCTTCTTCTATTGAGAGACGTTTTATATACTCAGTGACGAGAAACACAGGACATATACGTCCCCATCAATCAGAATTTAAAATGGAAAAGACGTCATCCCGACACATCAACTGCTTGTCACTTTTTTACTACAAAGGTTTTCAAGCGGCACCTGATGGTCTGTCCATCGAAATGAGTTAATAGGGAAATCAAAGATCGTATGTCATTGATCGCAGATAAGGGTAGTGTCAGTCTTATCTGTCTCTTGAGCGGTGCGGACTTGTCGTTTGGTGCTTTTTTATGTGTTCTCAGTGTTTGATTTGACGTAGACCTGCAGTGCAAGTACTGATCTTTTCGATAAATAAAATTGACAGTGCGAATGGTTAAAATACCATAAGACATCTAAGTATACGAAAGCATATATAAATTTATCGTACTCTTAATTTCTCTTCATCAGTCTTTATTCCTTGCCAGTAACCAGTATATTCTAAATCAGTTTACAAATAGTACACGCTATAGCTACCTTGCGGCGTCTCAGTGCCCTTAGTGCTGTCATAGAGGCGGCGCTCTATGTCTGGCAGGATGGCCATGGCTCGCTTGTAGTGCTGGATTGCCACGTACCACTTGCCGCCGCGCTCCAGGTCGGCACCTTTCAGGAAGTACTTCTTAGCCTGGAGCGGGAAACACTTCCAATAAATTTTATATCCACATCGGCTTTCTTGGCTTTTCTACGCCAGCGATTTTAGAGATTAGGGAACCTCTGGTCTAGAGTGTGCGCTAGTTTTCGTTTTGAAACGAACGATATTAAGGGAACAAGTTTTTCGAAAACGAAAACTAGTGAGAGCTCTAGACAATTCCATCCATCCGAAGACTATCGATCGCTGGTTTTAATCGGATTGGATTGGAAAACGAAGACGAGTTCATTAGCCGGTAAGGCAGCCGGCCTGGTTATAAGTATAGTTTGCTGAAACACAAAGGTAAGTGCTTGCTTGGTACGCATTCTTAACTTTATTATGGTAGTGAAAAAGGCGAGCGTCAAAGAATGCCCTGCCACAATGCAAATATAGTTATGCCCGCTACACACCTTCGGTTTTAATTGTGCAATTCAACTGTACAGTCGGATCGTCAAAAAATCGTTAGGTATGTAGAACAGTGCAACTGTTGAACTGAAATTTAATCGAAATATCATTAGATAAAACTGTACGATTAAAACTGAGTGTATAGCATAAAAACTGCGCAGTTCTACCAGTTTTGCCGGTTCTTATGATTTGTTTATCTGTACAGTCCGACTGTACATACAGTTACATCAATGAGTTAAAACTGAAGGTGTTAGCGGCCTTTAGTAATTACCCTTTCTTCATCAGTGGTAGGTTCAGCCTCTTCCTCCTTGCCCTCCTCTTCTCTCTGCGGAGAGGGCGTGGCCTCCAGCTCCCGCTGCCACTGCTGTCGAAAAGCTGCCAGCTCCTCTTCCCCGCTGTTATCAGGTATGCTGCTGCTAGTACCATTAGTGGCTACACTGCTACTTCTGCCACCGGTTGCTTCAGCAAGCTGACACATTAAATAATTTCATAGTAGTGTTTTAGGTTTTATTATTACTCATTGAATTAACAATTGCAATATTTTAATAATTTCATTTTAGTAATTTATAAAATTCGTAGGTATCTTATTATCGACTAGCGGTGCCCCGCGGCTTCGCCCACGTATTCTGAGATTTTCCTTGTAACATCAGCTTGTTAGCGTTAAAACCGGCCCAGCTGTTTCGGAGATTAGCCGGAACAAACAGACAGACACACATAAATCCTAAAAATTGTGATTTTTTTTATAAGTAAGTACCATACATATACTTTCATGTGCATTTAGTAAAAACGCGGTGCACACTAATGCAGTTATTTTTATTTCTAAAATAAAGAAATGTTTCTTTTGAGTAAAATTTGCTTACACAAATATTTCGGGTATTTACTAGGGTGGAGCACGGATGTATGGAAAAAAAAATTTGTTTATATTTTTAGTTGTAATAGGGGGGGACCGGTGCCTTATATTGAAGTTAAAATAAATATAATTTTTCAATTAATTTGATGAATATCTTCTGCCTCCGCATTGATCTCAAAAATTTAGATATAATTGAAAAAGTCTCAGATATAATTGAAAAAGTCTCGTACAGTTCTGGCCAAACATTAAGCTTAATTTAATGGTAAATGGGTAATAAATGATACACAATACATAATTCGAATATTTATGAACTATCTTTAATCTAAAATAACACAATTTTGTTATAAAATTAAATAAATAATTTAATTTAATAATTGTTAAATAATTTCTGGAATAAAATAGGTCTGTTTATTAATATTTCATAAATTTACATTTCGTCAAATTGGAGTAAAAAACCAACTTTCTTTACAAATTCAAGGGCGTTGCGGAGGCTGTTACTGTAAATCAAATCAAATAACATTTTGCATGAATTAATTTGAGTCTAAAAGGCACCAATTTTTCACTATTAGATTACTCACAACCGATTTTTTTTTTTTCACTCCACCCTAGTATTTACCCTCCGGGAGGCATTGGTTTGGTCCACCCTGTATACCGAAGTATTCGTGGTTTGTAAATTCCGGCGGCTACAAATACACATCCAAGCTGCATTCGCATGTCCGACTGACCTAGTTTCATAATTGCGCCGAGTAGCACCCCCCGGGCGGAGATAGCAAGTGCGGGGGAAGCACGCAGTAGAATGATGAATGAGTAATAATACCAAGCCTGCGGCAGACGTGGTGACTCTGCTTTGTGATAACTAAGTATAGTTTTTGAGGTGAATTTATATTTGTTTAATCTATTAAAAAATGTGTTGTACATCAAAAAACAGATACCGTTTACATATAAATCCTGCATTTTTTACTATTTCAAACCATACCAATTCTTCCTCCGTGAGTTCTTCATTTTCTGTGTCCCCCTCTCTCTCAGGAGCATCTGGGGATTCCAAATCTTGTTGCCATTGCTGCCGAAAATCCGATAACTCGTCATCAGCAGATTTTTTCTGGAAACATATATGGTTATCTACTATATATGTATATGGTTTGACTAATGGACTAATGTTTGAAATTTAGTTTTTTTTTATACTCAATGGTTATCTCGGCTGATTTTATTTGATATAGAGGTAGGACAGGTTTGGCAAATTATAGTTTTATTTTACAGTAAAATGTAGATTTCCTGTGTCAAAATAAGTTCACAACCATTATGTTATTGTCTATCAAAGAGCCTTGTTGCATTTTTTTATACTATTAGATAACAACATGATCTGCTCATTTGACTGATGGTCAGACCATATCAATTACAGTGCCACTCAGAACTTTGAAACTCAAATGCCTGCGTGGCACTGCAGTATGCTCTTTACTCTGAGACATTAGGTATTAAGTCTGATAACCCCAGTAATTTCACTGGCTACTCTGCTCATCAAAACAGAACACAATAATGGTTACATATTACTGCTTGGCGGCAGACTTCCGGAGCAAAGTGTGGTTACAACGCAGATGGACACTTGCAGAAGAGTTAGTCCTACCAGCTAGTAAAACACAGACAAAAAATCATGCATCATCTCTCAAACATCAGCATCTTTAAATGAATACACATATAGGTTTTAATTTTATAACTATTGCCAAGTTAAAAAATTTAAAACCTTCATCTACTTCTGTGGCAATAGAATAGGAATTTCATAAGTGGCCTCAAAAGCATACAAGATAACAATAAAAATATGTAAGTATATCTACATTGCCTCTTATTCACTATGTGATTAACATTTACTTTGAAATGATTTGGCACATAATCTGATAAGTTTTTTGCCCATTCATGTTTTTGCCTATTATTGTGTAAGAATGGAACAAATACCAAGATCAAATTTATGGAAGAAAAAATTAAAAAACATGGACACAACCTCGGTTGTTTGCCTGTAGGTGCACACAATCTTACCACAGGAAACTTACCATGTCATCTTTATGTTCTATATTTAAGTTGGTATTAGCTGCTTCACTGATTTTGAGTACATTCTGAAGCGAGGATGACGAAGGGTCCTCCTGCTCCTCACCATCACAGTCTCCGCTCGAGCATCCAGCATTAGCTCCAGAATCCTGTAAATAGTTGGTTTTGGATATTTTATGACTCTCACTCTATATTATACACAAATTATTAACATTAACTATTAACTAGATATTAACTAGATGGTATTGCACCAATGAGTATATTATTAAGATGTGTTGTGTTGAGATGTATTAAACTTAATTTCAAATATCTATAATGACACTTTCACTACACACTACTCATTTTTATATTTTTCCATCTACTGTAGGACATTCTTAAAGCAAATACTGCCTTCTATTCAGACAGTATAGTCAAAAGACAGCTTTACAATGATTGAAGTCAATTGCTTACTTTTCTTTGTAATGCTACTTGCTTTACAAACAGTAACAATTTTATAGACTTTAATAACAGTGAAAAAAGACATAAAACTAAATACATTTATTTTTCTTATAAGTGTATGAGGTTTACAGGTGGTAGGATTAATTGTTCTACATCTCGGTGGATGCCAACATGTTGCTTGTGTTGTCTGCCATCAAACAGTACCTACCTAATGTGCAAACACTACTGTGTTCCAGTTTGTTAAACTAAGTAGTCAGTGAAATTACTGGGCTTATGAGCCTTAATATATAATTTCTCAGGGTAACGAACCTAAAGTGTTCGTGTTCCTCTAAGTTCTAGTGGCACTCCAATTTTGGCGTAGCATTATGCTTACTTACCATCAGGCAAACGACCCCCTCATCTTTTTATTCAATAGTATAAAAAGAGAAAAATTGAGTAAGTATACAATAGTTAGGGTATCTAAAAGCTGTAATCATGTTGGTAACTAATAAAATTCGCGTGTATTACGTACACAGTAGATCAATATATTATTACAACACAATATTAGAGGTTATATTGTATTGGGAGTATTGGGACCTTGTTTAAAACTAGGCATTTACAAAACAAATTTTTTTGATGCATTTTCTTTAGTGTCAAGTGTATGGGTGGTGGATTCCTATATGATTACGTCTAAATTCTTACCATTACTTCTAATGAGACTTCTAATTAGTGTGGAGCTAAAGATGATTAATTAATATTCATAATCTTAATATGATACCTAAAATTTTTCAATAAATACTTTCAGGTTTAATATAGAAAAGTACTCTGTGATAAATACTAAAGTACCAAAATATTTTGTTTTTTTTTTTTAGGACGGCTGACAGTTACACCTGACAGCACAGGCTGACACTGACAGTCACAGTCGGTTAAATAACAAAGCCTATAAATGTCAAGCAGCGTTTAAAAGCCATAATCAGAAGAAGAAGAACGAATGACTATTAGTAGCCTATGCCTATGTTATTATCCGGTCAATAAACTACTTAGGTAGGTATAAACTAAAAACCACGTTCCAAAAATCACGTTGATCCATTGCTCCGTTGCTGAATGAAAGAAGGACAAATCAACAAACGTACAAACACACTTTCACATTTATAATATTAAAAATAAATTAAAAATATGTATTTTTTTTGTTCTGTGTAGGCTTTCGTTTGACCGCTAATCTCACCTGCTACCCCCTCTATTTGTTTTATTTTTACACCATAAACTTTAACATACGATCTTGACATTCTTCCTACAAGTCACGTTTATTTCAACAGCGGCGCGAGTACGGAAGTTGGTTCGATAAATTTGTCGAACCGAAAAACTCGATCAATTTTTCGAATGCTGCGAGTACCGAAGTCTGCTGATCTTAAAGTATTGTATTAGCTCTATATTCTCTTTGGATTCGACATAGCTATTCGATAACTTTTGTGGAAAGTATCGAGGTTCGCGGTTCGATAAAAGTCGATAACACCCACTTTATCGATTTGAACTGTCAATTTTATCGAATTTTATCGATCAAAAAGATCCGTACTTGCGCCGCTGTTTAGTCCTGTGTACATCATCTCCTTCAACTTGATACGTAGTTTGATAGTAATATATCTATCTAAGGCTCATATTCCGCTCATCAAAGTTCTTTGTCCAAGTTCAAAGTTCTTGGACAGAAGTCCATTACACTTAGTATATAGTTAACTGTGATTCCACTCATCCAAGCTGTCTAATGACCAAGATGAGACTCGTCACCTCTGTCCAAGTTTTCTAGTTGTACAACATTTTGCGTACTTTGAAGAAATATAGATGTTGCAGCTATTATCGCTGTCATAATAATGTTTTATTATTTTACCAGACGCTCGTACAAACTTGAATCGTTCGGTTCGGGCACATAACATATGTTTGGGGTCGATAAGTTGATAACTGTAGTCTGTGTTGATAACTGTCATTTTCATTAATTTGACATTTCAATCCAAGTATTTCTACATGTACTTATAAAATTCGTAATACATTTTTAGTTTCTAATGTAAAAATGTGAAAAGATTCCAACTACATTTATATTTTAGCAACACATTCCGATACGTTTTCTAGACGAGCAACAAATATGGTAAATACTATAACATTGCCAACAAACTATTATGTCCGTGCTACTAAATTCTCAAAGGGCGTTTTCTTATTTGACTCTTTAATTGTTTTTCGTCGTAGAAACACACCGGCAATAGAAACAAAACTTATTAAAATTTCAGATGCAATTCATGCTGTTGTTTAGCCGTCAGGGCAAGTTGAGACTACAGAAGTGGTACGTAGCCCACCCAGACAAGTTGAAGAAGAAGATAACTCGGGAGTTGATTACTACCGTGTTGGCGCGGAAGCCCAAAATGTGCTCCTTCCTTGAGTGGAAAGACGTCAAGATTGTTTACAAAAGGTAGGTTGTTCTAAGAACACACATCTCATATTAACAAATGCTAAAAATAATAAACAGTAGGTATGTTTTACAATTGCTATACTTTAAAAGATCTCGGATAAGTATTGTTATCTTAACTATATCATCGCTATTAGCCAAATAGGCTGGCTTCTCAATACTCAATGCATTTTTACTAGGTGGTAGGACTAACTCTTCTGCGAGTGTCCATCTGGAGTGGTACCACTGCTTTGCAGGTGAAGTCGGCCGCCAAGTAGTAATGTGCAAGCATTGCTGCGTTCCGTTTTGATAAGCAGAGTAGCCAGTGAAATTACTGGATTTATGAGACTAATGTGCACAACAATTGTTATGGGCCGGTGTTATACTTACCATCAGGCAAATGACTGGCTTGTCTTGTTATAAATTAGTATATAAAAAAAAGTAAAAGTGATGGCTGATATGATCTGGCTATGATTGGTACAGATGAGAGACCAATATCAAGGTGAAGGAAGCCTAAATTTAGTTGTATGTTGCTACAAACTAACTATAATGATGATCAGCTGTTACATTATACTATATCAGTCTCTTAAGCTCATTGCCGTAAGTGTGAGCCTAACAAAGTCAAGTATGTCAAAATTACCCTAATTTTTTTTTAGTTTGTGTCCTTTTTATTATAATAAATCCTTTGGTTCTTACCATAAACAAATTAAACACAACCTTGATCGTACTTTTTAACACATTTTTACATGTGTTAAACAGTTTTTAACTCCTAAACATGCCTTAATCACATGTATAGATATGAGTAACCACAAGCCTTGATTTAAGAATTGTCTAACCAGTGTCAAACTCTATTCTGTTGTTACATTTGTAATAATTTTAGGCATCTATATTCTAAAGGCGTCTAAAAGTCATTTTTTGTTATAACACTGTTTGTATTTATATAGAGTATGTGAGTGCTCATCACTTGGTATTTTTAACAAAGTAACAAATGTCACATGTCACTAAGATCAGATGAGATACTGATCAAACACTAACATTTATATAAAATAATAAGCATAATTCTATTTACAGGTATGCTTCTTTATATTTCTGCTGTGCGATGGAACAGGGTGACAATGAACTGCTGACTCTGGAGCTGATCCATCGCTATGTGGAACTTCTCGACAAATACTTTGGAAGTGTAAGTACATAAGTCTCACCACACTAGTTTAACCTGGCCGGGACACTTGGGGCCCCTCACCTCACCAGTCAACTAGGACTAACAATTAGCATGGAGCAATATTTTTTACTAACTGTGCCCCGCAGCTTCGCCCACATTGCCTAAGTTACTCCTTATAACATCAGCTATCTGCCAGTGATAAAGTCTCGTCAAAATCGGTCCAGCCGTTTCGGAGATTACCCGGAACAAACAGACAGACAAAAATTTTTAAAATTCTGTTTTGGTTATAGGTACTGTAAATACTTTCATATGTATTTAGTAAAAAGCTGATTGACATTAATAAAACCAGAGTAATATATTATAGTGCAGCAGTAAATAATAGATGAATTATTTTTATTAGAATGAATCAACTCTGTTTGTAATACGAGTATTACATTATTTAAAACATCAGTGCTTTGAACTCTTCATATTTTTATTTGCTTATACTTCTTGAAATATCTATAGAGAAAACAAGTCACAAATAACCTCAAGCTGAAGATTAGTTCCCAAGCGTCTATCAGTGTTCCAGCGCGGCACTTGAGAAGCCATTACTATTTTAGTTTTATTAAGTTAATTTGTCATCAACATCATCCTAACATTCCGATCAAACCACCAATAGAGATTATAAGAAAAAATATCCTAACCTTATTATCAAATACCTACTTAATATGTTCTTATTACAAAAAATATTATAGGTAATGTCTAGTCAAGACAACAGGAGGATACTTAGCGAAGTAAAAAAAATGGAGCTGGGAGGCGAATGAAAAGTTAAAAAATAGAAGCTTTTATTAAAAACATTTTTCTAATTGGCAACTTAATTTTTGTTTTCAGGTGTGTGAGCTGGATATAATATTCAACTTTGAGAAGGCATACTTTATCCTGGATGAGCTGGTGTTGGGTGGTGAGCTCCAGGAGACCAGCAAGAAGAATGTGCTGAAGGCCATAGCGGCACAGGATCTACTGCAAGAGGTCAGTAGCCAGGACAATGAGCTTGTCTAAAAGCAACCTGTCTTTAGCCTTTTCAGATGTTCAAAATTCTCTGAAGTTATAAAATACTTCTATAGAAGCCTTGGATACCAAGTGATAAAGCTACATTTTGAAATGTGTTAATTTTGGCTATGCTAAGTTATATTGATATTACTATTTAGTTTGGAACTATTATTATTATTGACTATTTGAGTTATTGGATTCAAAGTCATGGGGCTGGGGATCAACTTATCACTGTGGGGACCACTAAGTTTGTTCTAAATTTTCTTATGTGGACCTAGATTATAACATATGTATGTATTTAATCAAAATAGAATTGACCCTTTCTTTTTACAAATAACGTATTTTTTCAATATTATTCTTATGTTAAATGTCATCTTATTAAATATAACTCATAGTGGATCTCCTGTTAGTATGTATAGATAATTTTACCAAATTAGTATGTCTAATCTTAACATATAATCTTGATGAATAGATGATCCATGTAACTCTTATGCATTGGATAGTGATCTTTATAAATAATGTGGACCAGTAAGATAGGACAGTGGCCTCGGTAGTGCCTTTTCATTATGTATTAGATATATTAGATTATATATTACTAAGCTAATAGGAGCACTGCCTTTTTAGGTGTAATTTTAAGCACTGACTTTCTAAAACATATCAGTTACATTGCAACAATTAAAATTAATATTTTGAATATAATTTAATCTGAATCTCTTGTCCGGATTAATTATCTCTCCTATTACATTCAAAGAGAAAATATCAATCTCTAAAATTGTATCAAATTAATAATGAATAGAGCTGCATACAGAAACTAAATAAAGTTTTTGTCAGTCTTAGAAGCTTTATAGTGCCTATAAAATGTTGAATAGGTTTTTAAGTATCAAATACAATGTTTAAAAGATAACATTAAATAAGATTATTATTCAAATAAATTTTACACATTATTACTGTAGAGAAAACAGTTGCTCATCAAAGTCTATGCTTTTCTATTCTCTCAAGTGTTTGCTGTTGAATACCCTATACTTATAGACCCTTTACCTGTCTGCACTCTGCTAATTTATCCTCTGTTTTGGTGTGATATGCATGCACTGGTGGCGGTCAGGACTTGAACGATGGATTGTTGCACTGATGCCTTGCACATCCCTGGATCCTCATAAGAATTACGCTATAAGTCTAACTATATCGTAGATATCGCGTGCTAACGCTTTGCTTTTATTTTTACCTTTATCTTGCATGACCTTCACCAACCATTTATTTTTTTCTCTTTTATCAGTCCTTTGCCTCACTACACTTGACATACAATGATAGTTAAACATTGCATGATCACAATGAACTAGTTACATTGATCATGATAAATAAATACACTATATAAACATAACATTCCACAGAAAGCCATTGAAACATAATCGAATTCTCATAGATCTCGTATCAGATATTAAATGTACTTGTAAGTCATAATAGCAATATGTAATAGTATATCTGTGTATATTGTTGCTTCGTATTTGTGTAGTTATTATTCTAATATATAAATTGTATTGAGGACACTGCATAACAGATGTTAAGTTTTTAACTATATTTTTTAGACTAATTTCATACTATGCATTTCTTGCGACATTCAATGTGAAAAGTCGACAATCAACTCGAGAATTTGCTCAATTTTTGGTTAAATTTTTTTAAGTAAATATTTTTAGTATTTTTAAGTAAATTATGTTTAATTTGAGATTTTATTTATAATTCTGTGAAGCAGTGTCCTTTTTGGTAATGGTCTGGCTGTTCATGCATTTACTTAAAATGGGTTGTCGAAATACATTTTTTTGAAGAAAAATTCTGTTTTCTTGCATGACCCCTCCTTCGCTTCCGTAGCATGAGTTCTATTTGCAGGTTTCGTAAAAAGTATTCTCATAGAAACTAGAAAGGTATTTAGACAATCGTTTGTTTAAAATTCTAATTTTTAAATGTTTTATATCTATTTACATAGTTACAGTAAGTCTCATGCTACGGATGGTCCATTGATGTGGTGCTGATAAATACATAAATCTGTGTGCTGGAATCTGTCATAACGCTCTTTGGTGTGGTCTCGCATACGACTTGAGCTTATTAACAGCATGCTATTCGTCTCCTGTGATTAGGTACTACTACGAGTTATTCAGTTACAATTTATTCTTATTTCGAAGTTCTAATTAAGTTTCACAATCTTTTAAAACACATATATATAGTTCTAAACTACATGACATAATATATAAAACAATAAGCTTGTAAATCAACACCAAATAGTAATGTGAGGATAGATCAATCTGGTAGGTACTTAGTAGCGAAAATTCGTGAAACTTGCAGAGTTTTACAAATTGATCGCATGCTTATGGGTGGTGGATTGTATCAATAGGACGAGACAGTCGACGCGGCGCTGCGGGAGGTGGGGCTCCTCTGAGACCCCTTGCCGGCGCCCTGACTGCGCCCCTGCACACCAGGAGCGCCAGAGCTTCCGAGAGGAAAATTAATAATATTTAGGCTTAAGTTTCATGACTTCTATGACATGACACGATAATGGTGCAAAATTACCTATTTTCCTACGTTTTTATTGTTATATTTTTGTCTTTGAATATTTTCGTATTGGTCATTAGCATGACTACCCGCATCGGTAATCAGTGTGGGAGACATAGAAATGTATTATTATCATAAAAAATTAATGATGTGACGAAATTAACTAATTAATGGTATTACTGATTGACGTAAAAAACTTCAAATGGGTTTCACCATTAGATATTTATTTTTTACTAATGAACTGACATATATTCTTATAAATTCTTGATCGTTTAGGTGTTGTAATAACAGCCCTATTTGCTAAAGACGAAAATGACCAAAGCGGACCAAGTATTAAACAAATTGTCAGCAATGTCTTCAGTGCAAAATTTAATATAGTTTTGAATGTATATTTTAAATTTTTATATCATGTTATTCGCGTGTATGACTTCTGTTAATTTTTTTATATTTTATAATTCGTTTGTAAGTTATTGAATTCCGAATTATTTTTTATATTTCCTTTTAATCGTAAAATAATAAGCATTCCTAAATGCATTTGTATTATTGCATATGAAAGTTAGGTATCCAATTGATGGATCTAGGTAGTATAGTGTAAATGTGATTTTCATTATTCTAAATACAATATATTCAAATATAAATGTGAAATAATATTCTTTATTAAAATTATATTCCAAATTGCCATCCTTTTATATGTTTTTAAAGATAGAAAATAAAGTAAATTTATTGTATTAAGACAAAAAACGGGTCTTTTCGCGCACAAATAAAATCAAAATATAATTTTGACTAACCTCGACGTTTCGATCAAGTTGCATTGATCGTGGTCACGAGAAGACTGAAGAAAGCGGGTGTCTGCGTCTTGAACGGCGGGCGTTGTCATCATCTACCCGCATTTGATTTTCTAAAATATCGCATTCGCAGCGGTCACGACACACAATACTAACAGTATCGGCAGATGCGCTCGAAAGCAAAACGCGACGCGAACACTTTTCTATCACCGGATTCCACGTAGAAGACAACTTAAATCCATCTTCCCGATTGAAATTATGGTACTTTTTGATTTCAATCGCTTCACGCACAATTCTGGGGTAGAAATGACGATCAGTGGAGAGGATTTTGGGATTATGAAGTTCTATCCAGTGGTTTGGTCCTGAGTCAAGCAAGTGCTCAGCAATCGCAGATTTTTCTATTTGACGATTTTTGACAGCTGCGATGTGTTCCTTCACTCTTTCCGCGATAGTTCGCTTCGTCTGTCCGATGTAGGAACTACCACAACTGCAGTCAACCTTATATACCCCGGGTGTTTGAAATGGGATGACATCCTTTGCCGTTCTCATTTGCATAGCTATTTTGGATAACGGATTAAATACAGTCTTTATGGAGTACTGTTTTAGTGCTGTTCCAACTTTGTCCGTTATTCCTTTCACATATGGCAAAAACACCGGTTGTCGGCTCACATCAAAATTCATCCTATTCCGGTATTTGCGCCTAGGCTGCCTTCCATCCACTTTGTATCCGTTACGTTTTAGTACCTCCCGAACATGCGACAACTCACACTGAAGATGCTCGGGGTCACACAGATCATGCGCCCGGTTCACCAGCGACGTAACCACGGATTGCAAGTGGCGGGGATGGTGGTGAGAAGATGCATTCAGATACCTGTCTGTATGTGTCGGCTTTCTATATACAGAATGTGCCAGGGAACCATCCGGTTTTACCATCACCTTGACGTCCAGAAAAGCTAAAGTTCTGTTCACTTCAACTTCACAAGAGAATTTAATTTTCGGATGAAAAGACTCCAGATGAAGTCTAAGTTGATCCACTTCCTTCTGACCACCTTTCATAATGCAGAAAACGTCGTCCACGTACCGCTTCCACAGGCTTACCACAGACTAAGACCCGTTTTTTGTCTTAATACAATGAATTCAATTCGCGAAAGTTTAAAAAGTAAATTTATTACAAAAAAATGTTTTTGTTGGCATTGTGGGTCAGTCCGAAAAGATTCTCTTTTATTTTTCTTACACTTGAAAACAGTAGATGCTAGAAAAGAAAGTAAAAATAAATAATCACACAAATATTTTGCTATTTACGTTGCATTACGCAATTCAATGCAGTTATCATAATGCTCAAGGATATAGAAAATCCAACTGGGATTACCGATAAATTTATTTATTGGTCATTTATCAGTTGCCTGGCCAGTCTAAGCCCTCAATTTGAAAATCTACTGCCAAGCACATATCGCTCCTACCGGTGTGATATCCTACTCTAGGTTTCTCTCAACGACATCTCCATCTTAGATCAGGTGAGGTTAAGTTCGCCATTCACGATCACTCCAATTCCATCGCTACGCGCCTCTTGGATTGAGTGGAATGATGCAAATTTTAGAGCACACAGAATATCAGTCCATTCCGGGCGCGCCATCGCACCATTTTTTGGTCATTCTGCGTGTCAAGCACTGCCAAGTGAGCGCGAAATTGATGGTTGTATCGGCCATACACAATGAGTTGGTTTATTGTGGAACGCTGAATTAACAACGTTTGAAAATCCAATATTTCTATCACTCCACGTAATCCTTCTGAGATTCCCCACACACTGGCGGCTTTTGGAAAATGTGCGTGGAATGATGTGGAGTGGAGCGTTCGTGAATGGTAAACTTTGGTCAATCGCTAACCCACAGAGAATAAAATAAAAAATAATAGAACAATCTCTTAGCTGATGTTGTTTTCAAGATCAAACTAGAGGCAACCACATGTTAGGCATTTTTCAGTGGACTTATCGGAAGTATCGCCGGTAACATACTGCTCAAGGAGATATCTATAGAACTATGTTTTTGTTTTCCTTCACTTTGTCAAGTTTTAAAAAATACCTACATAGTTTTCCAGAGTTCACACTATCCCTCTGCCAAAGATCAATCTCAGCTTAGTATAGCGTGGAAGGTATAACAAAGTAACGCACTTCCAGATTTATAAAATTAGTAGGTAAGGATGTTCGCCGAAAAGCGATGGCTCGGTCTAACACGGCCACGAGCGACTCTGGCTCAGTGATGACCCTTGTTGCAGGAGGAGACCCCGCAAGGATTCTTCGAAGACCACGGCCTGGGATAAGCACGGACCATCACCGCCTCGCAAATGATAGTTCAAGGACAACCTAATTATTGACCGATTTAGATAAATCCACGTGAACAAATTATATAGATATATACAGATCAACATATTTATAGATAGGTACCTTATATTGTTTATGGATAAATGTTAAATTTCCTAGCCAGTGGTGCCCGCGTCCTGCAAACAACCTAGCCTATTCCATAAAACACCATGCTTGGCAGACGATTTAGTGATTCCAGTATTTTGATATTGACCGAGAAAACAGCTTTCTTACCGGCTAACAATCTCGTGTTCGTTTTCGACTCCAACCCGATTAAGACCAGCAGTCGCTAGGCCTTCGGCTGAAAGGAATAGTCTAGAATTTTCGCTGGTTATCATTTTAGAACGAACGTTATTAAGGAAACAAGTTTTTACAAAACGGACACAAGCGAAAACTCTAGACAACTCCATCCACACGAAGACCGCTGGTTTTAATCGGTTTGGAATCGAAAACGAACACGAGATTGTTAGCCGGTAAGGTAAGCAGCTCTTACAGCATCCGCGGAAAGAGATGGAGGAGCACACAAACTATCTATGAATCCAATTTTCGCGTAGGTAGATACCTACATTCGGGTGTGGGTTAATACTTAAATCTTGTATCTAGTACAGGTATAACATGTATGTGCAATGTGCATATTACTATAATTGTCTGGGATTTATCTACATCAATCGTTATTTCTAACGTTTTATTTGGGCTGATACTAGCATGTGTACAGTCAGCGACCTACGTTAATATACATGTATAATTATAAAAGGTACATTTTACTAAAGGCAACGTGTACAACCATCAAGTACATTTCATAAATATATATACTGTGTTACCACAAAAACCGTTTTTAAAGTCTAAACGTATAGGTACGTCTAAAGTGATTACAAATGTCACAACAGAATCAAGTAAGACACTACTTAATACAGATTTAAAGTGTTTATGGTGAGACATACATACATTTAAACTATTCTTTGGTCGCTGACTGTACGCTTTTACTATCTGCCGCCCTTTAAACGTAAGCTGCCCATGTTCTTGTATGTCTGAGCGAGGCCACAATTATAGAATGATCTAGACCCATGTAAACTTATTTTGTCAGTATTCTCAATGAATTGATCAAGGGAATGAATCCATTGTTTTAGCTCTAGTTACATTTTAAGATTTATTACAGTAGCACAAAGTAATTTTGCATAATTTTACTCGGTTTGTTGTTGATTCACCGATTTGCAGCTTGTTTTAGTACTTAATTTTTAATGAGAAATGAGTTAATTTTACTTATAATGATTTTTTATTTTGTAATTATTGTGACTAAGGTGATTTGTTTATTGATCTTTAAGCTTTAGAACCTTAGATGGAACAATTAATTATATTTTACAAAGCAATTGTAACATTTACACAGGTGTGCCAAAAGACGCATGTACGTATTTTCGGATTTGATGTTATAAATTTTATAGTATTTTATACATACCTAATTGATTAAATTATTACTCTTAGGGTTCTCAAGATTTCGAAGACATTGTAAAAAGTTTACATACAAGTATAATACAATTATTATTCAGGCTGAATTAATAACTATGACCTCATTGTACTCTTTATCTTCATATCAGTTCATATCTAAGAATATCTCTGCGAAAATATTAGAGGCCTAAGAATCGATTCAATGACGTGTATTTAGAGGTATTGTGATGGCTAGAGTATATTCGCTTCAACTTGTAGTTTTAATAATCGTTTATAGATTAATAAAATCATAAGGAATTAAACAGTGTTTCTTTGTAGTAATATCAATTTATTCCAATAATATAATGCATTACATAGTGCTATAAAAATATCTGTTATCCAATAGAAAAATGCATAAACACATCAAAATCCAAGACTTATTCAGGCAGTCTTCATAAAAGCTCATTAATATTAAGTTACACGATTAAAATGCTTACACCTATAACCAAAACAATGTTTATACCGCTAGTGTATATTCACTGTGGATACAATTAAAATTATAATTACAAAATAATAGTATAATTTAATTAGAATCATCCATGGATTTCGATTCTGGGGTGGATTTCACCTTGTTGGCAGTGGTGGGTGATGATTCCTGGATGTTTTTAGGGGGTGCGGGAGGAGAGGGAGGCGCGGGTTCCGCGACGTTATTCGGTGTCTCTTTCTCTTTCTCCTTCTCTTCTTGCTGTTGTTGCTGGCTGGTCACGTTGGCGAGGTGCAGGGCTGCTAGCAATGCTGTCACGTACCGCCGAAAGTCTAGCTCGATCCCTGTGCACAAACAAAGCGTTCAATCATGACTTGGTTCGTTTACAAACGTGGACTCATGTCGAAGAAAATGAGATGTCTAGAGTATGAGTCAGTTACTTTGAACTACTTGAAAACGTTATAGCAAACCTCTAGCTTTCAGAACGTCTTCAGCTATTTGCCGACTTGATATTTTGCGTGTCTCAATGATCGACATACAATTTGAAAACCATTACGTGATAAAAAAAAGTAGATCATGAAACTCTTCAATGTATGTTTGATTTTTTTCAATCAGTCTCAAACTACAATAGTATAATTTGCTACTGACTTAGCCTGGTGCAACATCGTCACCGCCTTACTACATAGGTCTGAACGGGTGTTCAAGTACAGTTCTTCTACAGTAGGTATTTATCGATGCGGTTTTTATTATTTTCATGGAAACTAGATATCGGCAGCTTGACGTTTTAATCGGCGCATATATTTTATCGTAGGATTAATGTATCATTGCGTCACGAGAAAGTTAATGCATGATAAGAGCCGCTTATGTGATAATGTATTGGGTACTGCGACTGCGCACTTTAAAAGTTATTTATGGGGTGAGGAGGCACAGTTCAAGCTAATCTCAGATGGCGCCAACATCGCTGGTGCTTGTCATTGATGTTTACTTTGAGGGTTAATGAATTTAAGTCATTTTTTTATTTTGTTTGGTAACGACACGAGCTGGTCGTTTGCCTGATGGTAAGCATAACGCCGGCCCATGACAATTGCAGTGCCACCTAGAACTTTGAAACACAAAGGCCTGCGCGGCACTGCAGTGCGCTCGTTACCCTGAGACATTAGGTATTAAGTCTCATAAGCCCAGTAATTTCACTGGATACTCTGCTCATCAAACCGGAGCACAGTAATGCTTGCACACTACTGCTTGGCGGCAGACTTCACGAGCATTCATTTATTTATTTTCCCTTCATAAGTGCTCCCTTGGGGCCTATATGAATAAAGCAATTTGAATTGATCGTTACCAGAGTTCCTGAGCTCGGTGACTTTGTATGCGAGGTTGGCCCACACGCGCCGCGCCGCCACCGCGCTGAGCCGGCCCACCGTCTGCACCGTGTGCAGCGCGGGGTCCGCCGTCGCCGCTGTTATGTCAGCTGTAGGGACACAATACGGATGTTACATGAAATACATAATTACTATCGTTATACAGCCTACACTACCTCACATCAACACAATAAAAATGTAATTCACAATCCTACTAATATTATAAATGCGAAAGTGTTTGTTGGTTTGTCCTTCTTTCACGCAGTAACGGAACAACGGATCGACGTGTTTTTTGGCATAGATATAGTTTATGGACCGGAAAATTAATCACAACCATAATGGAAATATGGAGAAACAAGCATGTCTTTCACGTGATTGCTCTCCACAGAGCAGTTCTGGATCAATCACAATGGAGATATGAAAAAACAAGTCTTAAATATCCTTGCTCTTCAGGTTTGTTGAAAAGCTCGTAGCGACATGATACATCTTGGGTCGATGTTAGTTTCAAAGTCAAGCAATCTTTGTATTTTTCCATTCCATCATCCAAAGCTGTTCCAAGGTAAGAACTTGTATCTGAATACAGCAGCTCGCTCTGGCATTAGAGGCCAAGACACATTTTGGGTCGCTGCCTGCGCTAGTAATATTAAATTCGCGCCCAGCGATAATGTTTCCTGTTCTTTTTCCATACTTCTGGAGTCCTCGTGTGTTACAGTTAGTCCTACTTACTGGACGATTCCTCGGGGACGCCCACGGGCGGCAGGTAGTGGTCCAGCAGCTGCATGGCGTAGGTGGCCCCGGAGTCAATGTTATGCATCGCTTTCTGTCCGTACGCAGTCGACAGCAGTGCGTTAGCCTTCGCCCAGGAAAGTTCTTTGAGAGATTTCACGCGTTGCTCGGCCGCCGCGCGCGCTCCGTATACCTGAGGACAAAAATAATAAAATTATTATCGTAAATTACATTTTAAATAATCCAATTGATCTGTAATGGATATGGAAGAGTGGGGCCCTCTGGCACAAGTATTTAAGAAGGTCCCCACCTTGTTTGTACGTACTTATATACATTTTTGGTTACAGAAAAAAAACATTTTGTTTTGTTGAATTGATGCATAAATTGTGCAGGAAATGCAGCAAAGCATTATGATGGTAATCATTTCAGTCGGTAACCCTGATCCGTATGTCAGATAAAGGGTTTTTTTAACAGAGAGGTGGAAAGAAAAACAAAGTGAACAAAAAAACATTTTTTAATCTCGAGTTTCGAAATTATAAAAATGATGAAACTTCTCTACTAATTGTTAAATAAATTCGTCGTGTCATTTATAAACACAATTTGTAGTCGTTCAAAGATAAAATTACTATGGATACAACTAGTTACTAGAGTGTTCTCTAAATAGGAGGGCGTGAGTACTTAGGTATACCAAAGTACTTTCGCTTGGGTATTGCATACTCGTATAATCCCAAAACAGAAAACTCTATCCACATTATGGAACATGATATTACAAAATATTAATGAACCTCTAGTTGTAAAGGCCTAAGGCTATCTACATAGCTATCTCCTAAACACAAAAAAAAAATGTTATTATCTTACAAGTTACTTGAACAGTACGATGATAAGAAGAAGCATAGTGACCGAAACCTGTGATAGATAGTGTTTAACATGCCTTAGTCGCGTGTTTAAATATGAGCAATCACAAATCTTGATATATAGTATCTAAACCATTGTCTAACTCCACTCTGTTGTGACATTTCTAATTCATTTAGATGTTTATCTTTAGACATTCGTCTACCTAGACAGGCGTCAAAAGTGTTTTTTGTGGAGATTTTTTTAATATTGACAAAAAAATCCACGGCTTATTTGGCTTCCATACTACTTTGACTTCTGATATTGGTGCCAATTCTCTTGTTCACCTGACTAAACTAAACTAAACTATAAAATTTCTTAATTTAGTTTAGAGAGTTCTAAAAGCTATTCTGAGTAACGGTCCGACTAAATTTAGTCACCGTATTGACATCACCAAATTGACACTAAATTGAATTGTTAGAGTTGCCAGCGTGTCGAATATTAATTAATACCTATACATTATAATTGATGGATTTGACGGACCGATCATTTTTACACGATTTAACGAAAAAGGAGTGTAATTTTTTAAGCGTTCGTGTATATAATATGTGACTGTAATTAACCTAATTCAGGATTGGCAGATTCAATAATAAATCTTAGCATTACTTTTATTAAAACCTACCACAAATTAATTAACATAGTATACTCGTCGGTACTCGTTTGTTGGTTTTTACGATATACGAATTTATTACGAGTGTTATAGCAGGTAAAACGGAAGGGTTGTGTCCATAGATAACATAAATTTTTTAACTTCAACTTTTGAAAAATTATTTCTCCAAAAGTATCTGTTTTCGCAATTTGAAACTTGGCCTAAAGACTTCTTATAAAAAGACCTACCTGTGAAAAAAAAATTGAACACAACTCGATTGGTATTCATCCAAACTCAAACCCGCAAACCTTCCATTCGAATTCGTTCTTGATAGTTTATAAGAAGAGTAAGTTCATGTATTTTTAATATGTACCATTGCTTTTCAGTAAAATATTTTGTTGTACATATTATAATCTGTAACTACCTACCTAGTAAGGAATTTTTCGCTTGAAGAGTTGAAGTGAAGATGTAGGAGAAAGTTTATCTTTCCGATGAATCAACAAGAGCCACCAACAACCATTATATACTCCTCCATTATGTGTAGTAGAGTAGGTACTTATTACAAAATATATAAAATTACTTGTTCCAAGGCAACATAAACACGTATGACGATAAAACTACTCGAAAATTTCGTATGAATAGCGGTGAAATAACTAAATTAATTTTAGTCCACGTTCATTTTCATGCCAACTAACTTAGTCGGATTTTCTCTAATTTTAGACGAAAATTTGGTACAACAGAATAGATAAATGACCGCTTAGACTAAATTAAGTAACTAAATTAATTATAGTGCTGTCAAACTAAATTTTAGTTTAATCTTGTCGTTCCTGAATAGAAAACCACGTTTGACATAACTAAACTAAATTTTAGTCTAGTTTAGTTTAAGTTGTGCCAACAGAATTGGCACCAATGACTTACTTAACGAAGATAAGAAAGTTACTTAAATATCCGGTTGGTATTGGTTATCACTTTAAATCTATTTCTTTTTCAACTCCTAGAGTATTATGATATGAAGTACAGAAACCTAATTTTTTTTTAGTCAAATAAGCTCAGGATAGACATCCAATTTTACATCAGTAACAACTCCACATTGGAAACTGTTCTCAGATTTCTTCCTTTACTTTTGCCAGATTTCAGAATTGTAAGTCAAATGGGAATGCACCCTATAGATTTTGTTGATGTGATAACAAAACTTTCGAATGTGAAAATAAGCGTTGTAATGTTGCTGAGAGCTTAGCTAGAAAACGAATTTTGTTAAGTTTTTTCATAACAAGGTATGGAACATTAATAATATCTTGACCTTCAGACTTGTCTATCTGTAATCCGACATTAATATTTAATGCAGTTGTTATAAGGCCGTTATCTAATCATTCAATTAACTATGACGATGTTGTAACCGTGTTACCACAAAAAAAAACAGTTTTAGACGCCTGTTTAGCTAGACAGTGTCTAAAGACAAACGTCTAAAATGATTAGAAATGTCACAACAGAATGGAGTTAGACAACCATTCCAGACAGTACTTAAATCACAATTTGTGGTTGCTCACTTTTAACGCGACTAAGGCATGTTTAGGAGTTAAAAGCTGTTTAAGATGTGTTTAATTTTTTTATCGTAAGACCGTTAATGTTTTTGTTATCTAATCATTCAATTAACTATGACGATGATGTAACCGTGTTACCACAAAAAAAAACAGTTTTAGACGCCTGTTTAGCTAGACAGTGTCTAAAGACAAACGTCTAAAATGATTAGAAATGTCACAACAGAATGGAGTTAGACAACCATTCCAGACAGTACTTAAATCACAATTTGTGGTTGCTCACTTTTAACGCGACTAAGGCATGTTTAGGAGTTAAAAGCTGTTTAAGATGTGTTTAATTTTTTTATCGTAAGACCGTTAATGTTTTTGAAGCGAGCAGCTTCCATGATCTGGCCAAAATTTAGAATTTTTCTAGCTAGCAAAGGCAAGTTATTTGGCTGAAGCTAAAAGGTAGTCCTGCAGCCTGCCTACGACAAGCTTGCCACCTAGAACCTGAGGACACCTGCACCGGGCTCATCACCATAGGAACACCACTCTAATATTAACATCATACGCGGTAGGTACGGCTAATCTTTACTGACTATTTTTGAAACTCGAACTTAGCTTGCACTACTTTTGCACACTACTCTTTGGCGAGTGATTAAATGACTAAATTAAGTGGTGGTACGTGGGTAGTACCCACTCCAACGAATCATAGAGATATACAACGTACTCTCAGAAGAATATCTATCACCAATAGGTTGTCGACGTCATCGTCATCGCCTCACACGATTCACCTACCATCGAGCAGAAAAAACTGGGAGTGCAGCCGCGGGGCACACCAATAGTCGTTTTAGAGTTAAGGCGCCCGCATTCCAATTAATTATTCAAACGCGACCCTTTATCGCTATCATTCTAATACACACACAAAGTCCACACGCATATACAGAGATATTTGTGTAATCTTATCTGTCCAACGTCCTCCATTGAAATTGAAAGCGTTAAGGAAAACAACACTAAACAACCATTGTAACTATGAAGCCGACCGCTTCAACAAACGATCGTTTAATAAGTTCGCTTTGTTTCAGTTACGAAATACCGGACATTGAGATCGATGTTTTGTGAATAGTTAAGATTCGCTGTAAGACTGGTTATTGAAGCATTAATTGCAGTTAGTTATCATAACACTGCCCGTTTTATGTACCTACCCGCATTTACAGTTGAGTTATAGTAGTTATACAGAAACAGAAAAACAGATCGTTGATTAATTCTATCTATCTATACAAATAAATAAAATTGAAGTGTCTGTTTGTAATATCAAAATAACAGCTTTTTACCAAATGCATATGACAGTAGTATAACGACACCTATAACAAAACAACATAACAAAACTAACTTTTTAAAAATTTTGTCTGTGTTTTGTAACGTTTTTATAACTACCGGTAGGTTGTAGGAGAACACATTGAGACACCAATCAGAGTTCAAACATTTATTTCGGGTTATAAATCCTGTATGTTGAAGAAGGTTATCTTAAGTTGTTCTATTATGAATGCTCTCTATAGTTACAAGTTACAGATAAGATTAAAGGTATACAATCTCAGGGAGTGGTGGCGGATTCTGCCTGAACACCATCCAAAATGCTGCCTTGCGACCAAAGTCTACTAGATATAGATTTACCGTATATTAAATTAAGTTAAGTTAGTTTGGACGGTACAAAAGTAAGTAAAGCACACGGCCCGGTCAGGTCATGTGGTACCGCTTGTATAGTGATGTGTAGTATAGGTTGAGGCCGGTCAGCGCAGAGACTCGGCAGGGCGGGAGCTCGCCCCGAAGGCAGGGAGGAGCGCCGCCGCTAGTAAGGTGAGGGCTGGTAGGTCGGGACTAAGTGGCCCGGCTGTAGAGACGGGTTGAGTCCCATCGACCTCCAGATGGTTGATAGGCGGAGCCTACTGCGCGCCGATGCGCCCGGACCTCGCTGAAGAGGCGAGCCGATACCGTATCTTAAAAAAAACCCTGTCGAAGGACAGTTCTAGGTTAGCAAAAGAACACTTGCGTGAGCCACGTCTTCCTAACCTTCAACTAGACTAAAGTTCAACTCACCCGTAGGGGGTTTCCAAACACGTGGCGGAGATTCTCTCAACCGCACAGGTGAAGACAGTGGGTGGCCAGACGGCGACCGGGTGGCGATCCGATGGTGGTCGGTCGGATGGTTCGCTTTTCGAAGGCGCCGGGGTCCTGAGGGCACTTCTCCGCAAGGCGTCGTGGCGGGATTGGTGGGAGGATGTTCCGAGCGACCGCTCTTGACCCCGCAGCGAAATGGAAAAGGCGGTAAAGTCCTGATTGAAATTCGGCTTTGCCGGTTCCGATGGCCACTTTCTCAACACAAATATCCTCATTGAGGAGGTAAAAAAACTTAACAACACGACTGTTCGTACGACCCGAACCACGGGCCGTAAGATCTCGGAGACCGAGGGAAACGAACATTAACTATTTCTCCGGCATTTTCTACCGAAGGTTTCACCAATTAAGTAATGTTTCCTGAGTGTCCACAAGAAAATAACACGTAGTTTGTTTAATAATTCCCGTATCTCAGGGTCAAAGAACTATGCAGGCCACACTGAGGAGATCTGTCAAAGTCAATTTTGAAGTAAATGTCAATGTGACAATTGACGCTGACGTACGAATACGATGTATGAAACTAAAAAAAAACTAACATTCTCCTAGCATTACAAAAATACCACAGATAATAAAAACAAGGGTTACAGTTTGTTCCGAATAATCTCCGAAACGGCTGAGCCCATTTTGACGTGACTTTCACTGGCAGATAGCTGATGTTATAAGGAGTAACTTAGGCTACTTTAATTTTAGAAAAAGATCCGCGCAAAAAAATAAAAGCCATGAAATCCAATATCTCCGCGTGGGTGAAAACGCGGGCAGCAGCTAGTAAATTAATAAAAAGAAGAAACATGTATAGGATAGGTCTGGCTCTCATTACCGGAACACACCGAAAGGTTGACAGATACAACTCAGTGGTAGCTATATATCCAGGCCAGTACTAAAAATACCCACCCTACCACTAATCTTTGGTCGCATCGAGTTTTCTTCCACGGTCATCATATTTCCAACAGTTGATCAACGGATAGAAAGGCGACTCGCACTACCGCCGATTCATTTTGGGCTCCAAATCATAATTCTACTAAACTAAAGGTTTAAAAATGACAACGGTTTCGGCACACAGAAGAACATTCAGGGTCTTACCACAAAAAAATTAAACACACATTAAACCCATGTTATTCACTGTTTAACGCCTAAACATGCCTTAGTCGCGCGATTAAATATGAGCAACCCCAAATCCTGATTTAAGTAGTGTCTAAACGTTGTCTAACACAATTCTGTTGTGACACGTCTATAAATTTTTGACGTTTATCTTTAGACGCTGTCTAGCTAAACAGGCGACTAAAAATGTTTTTTTGTGGTAACACTATCAATGTTTTATAGTACAATCGTTTTTCTATAGTCGCCTATGACAACGGCGGTCTGACAAAACCTTGTTAATTTTCGTATGCTCTTCATCAAAGTGATAAACGACAAAGCTGTAATTCTTAACCTATTTCCGTTTATTAGTATAGGGGGCTGGGACCCTGGCTTCAAAGCTACGACTCATTAAAAATATTCAGTGCATCATTATACAGTACAGACTGCAGAACATAAGTGATGCACAGTCATAATTATATGCTGCGCGATAAAATGTAACTTATCATTGTGATAACATACATATAAACCGGATACAGCATGGTATCCCAGTTGTGGTTATCGTTAGGGCGCCGGGCGACAAGCGACGTGGCAGAGGTCACTGTGAATTGTAAACATCCTGATGGTCTTTCACTGTAGGCGCGATAATGGACTTCGTACTTGTTTAGGGAAAGAATCGTCGTACTAAGAGCGGTTGGAAAAAAACCATGAATCGATAGGGTTTATATTTAGAAACGTAGGAAGCCCTGAAAAAGCTGTGTACGAGCGTAACGGTAAACAATATTTTTCTGAGGAATAGCTGTTTCGTAACACTGGTGGTAAACAGCAAAACTGTATTTCCTTTTGATCCTAACTGACCATGAGGTTGAAGTTAGTATAAAGTATATAGTGCTAGGACTAGAATGGAGATTTGGTCAAAGGCTGTCGGAACACCCCGATAAATGCTTCCACGATGACTTACGGCATTTTAGGTGGAAGAAAACATTATCATCCACCCACCAAGTGGTGACAAGATTGAAGACATTATCTAGTGCTCACTGCTAGCTACCACCCTAAAGTTAAAAATCATTTTTTTATAACAGCAAGTTAGAAACAATATCACAGTGACAGGCAAATAACTAGGTACAAGGTGCAAAAGTTGTGAGTGCGTGTTGTAGGTATGTATGATGTAACCTCGGATGCGCAGGCGCAATGCCCTTTGGCCAGTGACTCTTCAACCACACACTAGTCACAACTCACAAGTTGCGCAATCAACACGTACATTTGCCTTATTGTATACGTACGTCGGCACCAAAAAATACAACAAAAACTGTGAGGCGACCCTGTACACTGCAGCTTTGCGGAGTGAAGAATATTTGAGTAGAACTGCACTAAAGTTCGAATCTATCCGATACTTCGATTTCGTGCTATTCTATTGTTCAATATTCCCAGCACCGCTCTGCTTAAATGATCAAGCCCAAAGGATTCATTAAAATACACTGCACTATTCTATCAATATAAACCGATATTACAGACTATATTGGTAGGTACTCTGCAAACAGCAGTTGTACCTTTTGCTTAACTCACCTATGGTCTGTGAACTAGATAGCTACGTACATCAGAACCTGCATACGTTTTGACAACAGTCCACTAAAGCGCTAACTAGACAAAACCTCATCACCCGGAAGCCATCTACTGCTGAACATTAGATAGACCTTTTTAGAAACATTACCTATAAGAGGGTAAGAGCTATAAGACGGTACCCATAAAACATCATCTATTATAACTGCAGTACTTCAGTTCTCCTGAGAAAATGGTAATTGCAACAGCGCCGAAAGAAACTATATAATATTAGTTATGAACACGATCTCACCTGATCCTCAGCGACGATAAACACGCGCCAGAAAGAGGGCTTTCAAGAGCGACCTCTTTTTTAAATAGTAAGAAAATGAACAAAAAGTGCAGAAACCAACGAGTTATAGACCCATAACGGCCTCCACGATTTCATACATGTAAAGGAATCAGGCAAACAAGATCGCAAGCACACGAAATACTTTCCACGCACAACTTCATATTATATTGAATGTACTTTGTAACTTTGGACTATCATTACAATGTATTATTCTAGAAGAGTAATGTACTACATAAATAGGCCTGCTTCCGTATTGATAGTGCTAGAGTAGGGAAGGTATTTAAGCACATTCGATTACCTACGTATTATCTAAAAAGGTCAGGGTTTATTCAAATAGAAGAGCCGCAAATAATGGTGATTAGTTTTTGGAGTATAACTGCTTCACTATTAGAACTTACAACCTGTTTGTTACATACAAGCTTATTAGTCACGTCACTAGTAAAGTAAAATAGGTGTAGATATATGGCGTGATCCGATTGTCATTTCAGGAGAGTGCCGCGAACGATTTGGAAATACAAGGTGAGTTACGGGAATGCGCCAGTCATGTCGCGAATACCGATCCCCAGCCCTTTCCTCTGTGTTTCAAACATCTACACACCTACATTCAGAGGCGCGTTTAAGTTAGGCGAGCACTTTAGTAAGGTGGCTTAACTTCAAGTGGTACAAAATACGTCATGCTAAAAATATGTTCTACTATATAATAATACTATAAAATAGCTGTGCCCCGCGGCTTCGCCCACGTAGCCTAAGTTACTCCTTGTAACATCATCAGCTTACCCGGAACTAATAACAGACAGACAAAAATTTAAAAAATAGTTGTTTTGTTATATGTACCGTATATACTTTCATATGCATTTAGTAAAAAAGCTGTTATTTTGATATTTCAAACAGACACTTCAATTTTATTTATTTGTATAGATGCGAAAGTATGTTTGTCTGTTTGTTGGTTTGTCCTTCTTTCACGGAGCAACGGATCGACGTAATTATTGATATAGATATAGTTTATGGTTTAGTGAATAACATAGGCTAGTTTTTATCCCGAAAAACACACGGTTCCTATGGGAGCGCGCGTAAAACCGCAGGCAGAAGCTAGTCATTAAATAAACTCAATAATGCTATCTGATTTTGATATTTTTTACAATTTTTGCAAGCCAAGTTAACCAATCTATTTTGTATCTATCTTAGGTACTGTTATGTCTAAACACACAACAAATTGCAAAAGAAAATTAAACAAGAATGTGCGCATAGAAACATTAATAATTACATCCTGTGCAAGTCACAGTGCACGTT